>JAECXB010002206.1:9170000-11832362 GCA_018151435.1 Zaprionus africanus
TGTTTGTCTGTCTGTCTGTTTTTTTCTGTCTGTGTGTTTTTTTGTTTGAATGTCTATCAGTTTGTCAGTCAGTCCGCCAGTTTGTCAGTCTGCCAGTCTGACAATCTGTCAGTCTGTCTGTCAGTCTGACAGTTTTTCTGTCTTCCTCTCTGTCTGCTTCTCTGTCTGTTGTTATCTCTGTCTCACTCTCTTTGTGTGTCTGCCTGCCTGTCAGTTTGACCGTCTTTCTGTCTGTCTGCCTCTTTGTCTGTCACCTTATCTGCCTTTCTGTATGTCCGACCAGGTGTCTGTCGGGTCTCTTTGTCTCCCTGTCTGCTCAACACACTCTCACTCTCCGTCCATCAGTCGGTCTAGTCTGTCTCTCTGTCTGTTTGTCTGTGTCTTTGTCTGCTGAAGTGTCTCTTTGTCTGTTTGTCTGACTCTTGTTTTGTCTGTCTCCCTCCCTCACTATCTATCTGCCTGTCCGTCGGTCTCTCTGTCTCTCCAATTGTCTCATTCTAATTTCGTTAGTCAGTTTCTCTGTCCAGTTGCCATGTCGCTTATTTGTTAAATTAAAAGCTCCAGTTGCCCTGCAGTTGCCATTGTAGCTGCTGGCTGCTAATGTTGTTGTAGCAGCAGCAGTTGTTGTTGGCATTATTACAGTTGCTGCCATTACTATTGTTGTTGTTGTTGGTGTTCTTGTTGTTGTTGTCCATCGTTATTGGCATTATTGGCTTCGCAGCGCACAAGACTTTCAATTAGTTTTATTAGGGTGTACCAAACATTCCATTGACTTGTCGCTCTCATTGTTGTTGTTGTTTCTGTTCTTGTCAGCCTGTTCTCGCTGCTGCTGTTGTTCTTGTTGTTATTGTTGTTGTTTTGGAAATTGCCCTTTTGACTTTTATACTTTTATGCTCAATTTTTGTATTGAGGCGGCGCTGAGTTTGGTTTACTATGGGTGCGATTGTTTTTGAGTTTTATGAGCGTGTCCCGAAGCGATGCCATTGTTGTTGTTCTTGTTGCTGTGGCTTTCCGCATGATTGCGCAATGCACACACACACACACGCACATATAAACCCTACAGATACAGGTCGAGTAATCCATTGTGCCCCTTGAGTTATGATTCCCCACAGGGGGAATCTCTTCTCTCCTCCTTCCTCTCCAGCTTCAACTGCAGCTACGCATGGCATCTCAATTTGTGGCTAAACTTCTGTTTCCATTTTCAAATCAAGTATTTATCTCTTGAGGGGCAACGGAGGGGGAAGGGGAGTGGGTGGGGAACTTAATCTCTTTATGCCTTTGCGCTTAAAATTGAAGATTCCTTTTCGCCTCGCGAGTTTTCCAGCGTGTTTGCTTTTCGACAATAATTCTACTTTATGCTTTTTATATTGTCTGTTGCGCTCTGTTTCCCCTACTACTCACTCTTCTTCTTCTCTTTTGTGTTGTTTTCGTTTTCGTTTTGTGCTACTGCGCTGAGTGGTCCTAAAGCGACCTACCTTCCCTGGCTGCTCTCCCTCCTCCTCTCCTCTTGGTGCTACAGTGTTGCACCCGCTTCAAGTGGCGGCTACAAATGTTTTTGACACGCCACAAGTTCGTCTGTCCTGCTGTCTGTCTGTATCACTCTCCCCTTCTCTCTCTCTCTCTCTTCCAAACTCTCTCTCTCCCTCTCTCTCTTTACAACTGTCTCTCTGTCGGTCAAATACCTCTCGCTGCCTCTCAATAGCATCTGGTTGCCAACATTTTGTTGTTGCTCCTGCACACTGGAAATAAAAAGTTGGCGAAGAACTTGAGCTGTGTCCTGGCAGGGGGCAGGGGCTGGCAGTGGGGCAGAGCGCAGGCCACACGGCTGGTTGAACTTAAAACGAAGTTAGCACCGGCAGCTGTCCTGGCAGCGCCCTCGTCCTCGCCCTCCCCCTTGTCCTCACCTAGGCTGCTTCATTATTGAAAATGTGTCGACGGGGTCCAGTTGCCATAATTCAAGCATGGCACCGATTTGTGTGCAACTTTCTTCAACTTTTTCCTTCTCACTCACTCACCCTCTCTCTCTCTCTCTCTCTCTCTTACAGTTGAGCACTAAATAAGTTGCAATGTGAAGAGCACTTCGAGGACTAGTGAAAATCGCGAGAGCAAAGAGGAAAGTGAAAAGCGAAGACCAACAAAAAGTGACTGCAAAACTTGTCAAGACGCGCACAGGAAGCAGCAACAGCAGCAGCACAACAGCAACAGCAACGGCAACAGCAGCAACGATTGACAAGACAGAAACAAAGCAGGCACGAGGGGAGAATTTGACAAGTGGCACAAGTGGCTGACTTCGCTGACAGTGCGGTCTACCCCCAGCAACACCCGCAGCCCCTCTGCCTCCGAGTGCCGCAGTTCATGGCTGCGTAGCTTTTGTATGCGGCTCACATGCCGTGGCCAGGCAGCAGCAACAGCAGCAGCAACAGTAGCAACAACAATTGCCGCTATAGGGGCGCAATGGAAAGGAAATAGAGCAGCGTCAAGGACTCGAGCATTGGTCAAAAAAGGAGCAGCTGCCACACTGTGCAACACATGTGTTTTTCTGATGCGGCAAGGACACTTCAAGTGCCGCCAACACACTTAACCACAGCAGCAATAGTAGCAAGAGCAATAGCAGGAGCAGCAACATTTGTAGAAGCACGAGGAGCAACATCCTCAACCTCAGCCTAGAAGAGGCCACAGAAGACAGTCTTCTTCTTCAGTCTTTCGTTCACAGAAAATGCGCAAACATAAAGCGCCGCCTGGCGGCCAAGCAATCACTTGCAGTCCCATGCCAGCGACACACAACAACAACAGCACAGCAGCAGCAACAAGAACAACACCAACAACAGCAGCAGCAGCAGCAATGTCAGCTGAGATGGAGCAGCAGCGCATGTTGCTGGGACAAGCAGAGCCGGCAACAGCAGCAGCTGACACCACAGCAACTGACACCACAGCAACATCAACAACTAGTCGCCTCGCAGCGCCAGCAGCAGCAGCAACAACTAGACACAGCAGCAACCACAACAACAGCAACAACTGCAAGGATCGGCCACGCTACACAGTGAAACTGATGTCGCTGCTGCACATCGCCAGCTACGTGCTGTGCCTGTGCGCCTTCAGCTTTGCGCTCTACGCCAACGTGCGGCAGACTCGCTTGGAGCAACGCGTGCAGCGCCTGCAGCAGCTGGACGCGCGCATTGTCGAGCTGGAGCTGCGCCTGGAGCAGCAGCAGCTCATCCACTGGCCAGCCGAGCAGGCACAGTTGCTGGCCAGTGCCGGCAGCAAGGACGATGAGGCGCCTCAGCTGGCGTTGCATGTGCGCCGCGAGCTGCATCGCCTGCGACGCGATGTCTCGCAGCTGCAGTTGACACGACGCCAGCAGCGCCGACAGGCAGCAGAGGCGGCAGCAGCAGCAGCGGCAGTAGGTGGCAACAACAATGGAAGTGGCTTTGGTGCCAATGGCGAGTGCCAGTGTCCAGCAGGTGAGTCTAAGAGATCAGTAGGATTTAAGTTTGGGTGGGCAATGTGCCGAGCGAGGGTTGCTCAATGTGAAAGAAAGGCAGGGCAAGGAAGAAATACAGGGGGAAATGTGTTCACTTGGCTGCTCTTTATTTAGTGCTTCACTCTGGCAACTGTTGCAGTGATCTTCTCAGTTGAGGCAGAGAAACAGTAAGCTCTATGTGTGCTTGGGGTCTCTTCAACAAGCGAGGTGTGCTGCATGGTAAAGGGCACCTGAAAATGAACAATGCTGATGAGGAAAGGGACTCACTAAGCTGCTTTTCCCTTAGGGCATAGGACTTCCATCTCCTTCAGCCGTCCTTGCAGCTGAGTTGGAGAAACAGTTAGCCATAAGCATTGCTTGTGCATCTGCCACAAGAGAGTGTTGCTCAAGAGAGGCAAGGAAAGTACTTTGTAAAGGTGATGATGGGTGTGCTTCGGGAACTCTCCGTCTGCTTCACTCTTAGGCAACCCTTGCAGCAATCCTCGCAGCAATCCTAGCTGCAATCCTCGCAGCCAATGCTTGTTTCCTTTGTGTAGACGAGAGTCCTAGGAATAGTTTACTGTGAGTTCAGGTTGTGCCTATCTACGTGGAAAGGCAAGCAGGATATGGACAGAGCTAACTACTAACTGCACTTTATATTGTGCTGCTTTTTGTAATCGTACAACTCCAGCAGCAACTCTCGGGGATGAGTGATAGAATCAGTTAGATATATGAGCTGTGTCTGTCATGATCTTAAGGGTTACTCGAGCAGAAAGGGGAGAATGGAATTGACGTTATCTATGTGAAAAGGAATCCACTTCGCTCCTCACTAGGTTGAACTACAATACTTTCTAGCTATCCTCTGACTACATTCTGGCTACTCTCTGGCTACTTTCTAGCTACTCTCTAGCTACTTCCTAGCTACTCTTTAACTACTTTCTGGCTACTCGCTGCCTATTTTCTGGCTACTCTCTGGCTACTTTCTAGCTACCCTCTTACTAGTTTGACTACATTCTGGCTACTCTCAGGCTACTTTTTGGCTACTCTCTAAATACTTACTGGCTACTCTGCGACTACTTTCTGACTACTTCTTGGCTACTTCCCAGCTTGGCTGGGCTACCCCTCCTACTCCTGACAACTCTTGCAGCAGCCCTCGCTGCACGTAGGCTTGTCGCATTGACAGCGCTGTGCGTTGACCGTTGACCGCCTTCATTTGCGGTCTGCGGCTTTTTTGGCATGTCGGGCTGCGCAATTGGTCAAACATGTCAGTCACACACACACACGTACGTAGAGACACACAGCCCAAAACACATAAGTCAACAAGTCATCACTGTGTGTGTGTTTGTGTGTGCGTGAGGCGTGAAGCCGACGCAATTTAATTATTTGCGCCTGGGCAAATTTATGGCAGTTTAGAGCTTTCATTAATTGGAAAAGTGTTTTCTTTTTCCCAGTCAGCTGCCAGTCTCCCACCTCCCCCTTACCACTGCCTGCCTCTGCCTATGTCTCTGCTCTGCTGGCCTTGCCCCTGCTCCTGCCCCTGTCACTCTGTTTGCCCCACTGCATGGTGACAGCCTGAGCCGCTACGCACAGTGGGGCAACTTGTGCCTGCGTCTGCTTTGCGCCTTTGCTAGCTTTGCCTGCCTGGAAGTGTGTGCGTTCTATATGAGTGTGTGTGTGTGTGCCTTAGGTGTCCATGTGCCTTGTGTGTGTGTCTTGTGTGTGTGTGCTTTGTGTGTGTTTGCAATTTGTCTGAGGTTGCTCGCTGGCGCCTTTTGTCCTGTGTTTGGTTTTCGCCTTTGCCAGTTGCAGGCTGTGCTCGCGCTGCCTCTCTCTCTCTCTTTCTATTTCTCTCCCTCCATTCCTCTCCTCCCTCCCCCTCTCCTTCTGCTCTCTCTCGCTCGGCTGGCAGCTTATTTCGCTGCCTGTCTCGCCTGGCATTGCCAAAACTTTGATTACTCGGGGATTAGCCGTGTCCTTTGAGTGCCGCGTCTGGCGCGCCTGCTGCCTGCCACATGCCGCATGCAGCTCCCTGCCCCCCTGGTTGCCTTGTGGTTTGCATAAATTCTGCTTAAAATACTTTTTAAAAAGTTTTGCGACACACACTCGCGACCTTTGGCTGCGGGGACATGCACAACTTGCTGCGTGCTGTCCTCGCTGTGTCTGCTCCTCCTCATGCTCCTCCTCGTGCTGCTCCTCGTGGAGCTCGTTGACTGCGCTGTCGCTTTGCGCATTAACGCAATTTGTCTTGACATTCGCACAATTAACTCATCCACTCGAGTGGCGCCAAGCTTCTCTGCTCTGCGCGTCGCTAATCCTGACCACGTATGGCAACGTTGTCCAGCGCATATGACACATACGCCGCGTGGCTCGAAGCTAAATGCTCAGCGCAATTATTTAACAACTTGGCCAATTCCCATCACTCTACCTACTACTCCCTACTCCCCCGCCTGACTCCCTCGCTGTCCCTTTTGGGCGACAAGATACGACAGAAAAGTTTTCTAATCGATGCGCTCGCAGGTCGAAAGTTTCCGCTCGCCATCTCGTCGTCGTGTGCTCTCTCTCGCTGAGGGCGAACTTTCTTTTCAAAGTCACTGCAAATAAATAAATTTCACTGCCCCCCGCTCCCCACACGTCTCTGACTTCTCCCGACGGCCTTGATAAGCGCGTGCCAGGACAGCCTTTTCACAACTCTGAGCCGCGCACACAATAAATCAAAGCCGCACAGGGACGTGTGCAGCGGACCAGGCAAGAGAAGACAGGGGGGGTAAGGAGCAAGAAGGGGGCACTTAGGTGGAGCAGGAGGAAGGTAGCGCAGCAAGAGAAGCTTATCGTTTTGCTTATCTTCTAGTGACTGCGGCAAAAGTCTTCATAGTCTCCACTTGAGCTGTGTCTCTACTCTCCTCCCTCTCTCTCTCTCTCTCTCTCTCTGCCTTCTTCTCTCTCTGTCTGTCTTTGTGCATATGCAGCGCACTTAGCCCGAAGTTCGTGCCAAGGACACATTGCACACACAGCTAAGTCAAAGGATGCCCAACTCTGGCCAAGGTACGACTAAGTCGATTAGTCGGGATTGCAAGAGGGACTTTGGGCAAGGGGAGACAGGGAGAGAGTGGGGGGGGGGATTGGCATTTCTTGCCTTTGTCGTTGCGCAGTCGAAACTGATAAAATTAGTACGACAGCATTCAACTGCAGCAATGCAATGCAAGAGGGAGAGAGATAAGTGAAAAGAAGAAGCAAAGAAATGCGAAAGAAGCTTGCAGAAATAATGAAAAGTACGATGGGATAAAGATTTGCAACATGCACAGTAACAATAAATCCAATTTAAATTAAGCCAAGAAGTTTGTGCATGGAACTTTGTGGTTTGCGATTGATTAAGTTACAGAATTTTACAACACTCCATATCATGAGAGAGGCTAGATTATGGTTGTGTATGTGTAAATAAGTTATGAAAGTTGATACATATAAGACATTTTACTAAGTTATAAAATGTAGAAAATCTTGATAAAGGATTTGTTTAAGATCGTATAAAATATATATATTATTGTTCCTTGTAAAATGCCGACACGATATATAGTCTTTTTTTGTTTCTCTGTTCGTTTGAAAGCTTCATGGAGTGAAACAAATGCATGGCATATCTCAATAGTATATATATTCTTGTTCAGCGTGAATATCGGACTCGATATAGCCTTCTTCGTTTCAATGTTCATTTGAGCACGTTAATCTCAGCAACTTTGAAAGTTAAAATCTCTAAATTTTTTTTATTTACACCATAAAGCGTAGCTGATCAAGTAGACTACATATTCTTGATCAGCATTAAGATTGATTTTGTTCGACCTTCCTTCTATTTGAACACGCCGATCTCAGAAAGTTTAACAGCTAATTTCAAATTATACAACTAAATATAAATTTAAAGTTTTTGAAAAGTTCTTTAGCACTTGACTTAATTCACCCTTTATAAGGACTCTAAAATAATCTTTAAAGAATAAATTTTTAGCTTTCAATTTTTTATCGATTCATCTACTTAAACTAAGCCTAGAATTCAATTGAAAAACATTAATACTGTCAACAGCAACTTTCCATACAGTCCTTGCAATATTTTTTTGGTTTCTTAAGCAGTGTGCGTATGTTTTGTTCCACGGTTAACCCTCATGCAGAGTCCGAGACATGTCAAACTGCAAATGACATTTGGCCACTTCTCATTCATTCTGTGCTCATCGCCTCATCCCCCTCTAATTCGCAGTACCCCCTCTAAACTCCCTGCACTCATCATGCCTCCCCTTTCGCTCTTTTTGCTATCTCCTTCTCTCTCTCTGTCTGTCTGTTTGTCCCTCTGGCCTGCTGCAGCTTTTGACTGTGGCTGGGCGAACCTTGACGTGTTTGGACGATGGAGGTTTTCCAAGCGATGACGCTGGCACTCTAGAGCTGACCATACGCTCTGGGCAGCAGTCCCTCAATTTATCATAGCCAAGCGCAAAATCCACTTTGCCACAGCAACAACAACATAAAGAAGAAGAAGCATCGACGCTCGACGAGCTGCGTTGGCTGCGTGTGACATTTTGCAAGCCAAAATATGTAGGACAAGTCATGGAGTGGGGCAAACAAACAGACAGCTAGACAGAGAGAGAAGGAGAGAGAGAAAAGGAGAGAGAGAGAATGAGAGAGAGGGGAGACTTATGCACAGTCGCTGCTCTCGGGTACCGTTAGAGAAAATGGCATATGAACTATGGAAATTCCCAATTAGGTTTTAATGCGTACAAGTGCTTTTTATTCACTGCAATTTCTCACTGCGAAAGAGACGGCAGAAGGGAGGAGGAGTATAAGAGGGAGTGGCAGATAAAGAAGGCGCAGAGGGGGGGGGGGTGGGGAAAGAGGGCGTAACAAGCACGTGGATGGGAACGGGTAACGAGTAACGAGTAACAGTCGCAGTGAGATATTCCCGCCACAGTCGCAGTCAGCTCACGTGCTCTGCTCCTCATCTCTCCCCTCTTCTCCTCCTAGTGTTGTGTTTTTTCACAGCTGTTGTGTATGCTCTTCTTCCTCCACCTACTCCCCCTCTCCTGCTATTGTTGCTGTTGCTTTGCCTGCTCGTATGGTATTTTTGCCAGTCATAAATTTCAATCACGTTGTCAGGATAACACCGAGTGGATAGACTCATATGTCTCCCGGCTGTGCATATGTTGCCGCCGCTGCCATCAGGTACCACCACCCGGACAACAAGGCGAACAGGACACCAGGAAAGAAGTAGAAGGGGGAGTAGGAGGAGGACAGCAGTAGCAGGAGGCCGAAGCCTCCCCTTGTTGCTTCCACACAGTGCGGTTTAAGGGCGTGCCAAGCCAAAACGACCAACCGCATATAGTTGCCTCCCTGCCCATTTACAGTTCCCCTCCCCTTTCGTCCTGCCCCCCTTTGGCAGTACGCATCTGCTGGCTGTGGCACTTTGAGCGTGTGCCCACAGACGCTTGTTTATTTCGGCCATTGGCAGAATGGAACCAAAACCGATTGCTGCCAGACGGCAAACACTGAGAGAAAAGCAAAAGTAGGAGCAGAAGAAAAGGCAGTAGAAAAAAGATTATAGAAAGTTGGAGGTGAAACAATTAGGGAGAAGATGGAAATGAGGAGGAGGAGGATTATAAAAGAGCTATAGCTGGAGAGGAGCCTACTACAAAGACTTCTACAGCAGAGAGGAAGAGGATTGATGAAAAAAGTAGCTAAGTGAAAAAGCTTTCCACAGAGGCGTCTACAGAGGTTTTAAAAATGTTTTTTCTGGAGAATATTTCAATCAAAACACTGAGAAAAATACAATATTAAAACCGAAAGAATATGGACTTAAGAAAAGGAGGAGAAGAAAGTAGAAAGACAATGTAAAAACAGAAGAATATATAGAAAATATACGTATGTATGAAAATGAATTTCTATGAGAAGGAACTATTTATAGAGCCTTTTAAAAAGACTTAAGAGAATTAAAAAGAAGAAATAGTGTAGAGACTATCAAAAAGAAGCTTTTTAAGGAGATTTATGATGGACAAAAAAATAAAGGTTGAAAGAAAAGAAATATTCCAAGGTTGGCTTTACTTTTCTACAGGTTTTTGCAGCCAAAAACTAGCAGAAAAGCAGAAGCACAAAGATTCAAGCAAGAATCTTCATTAATGGGTCTCTTAGAGAAAGAAAGAAAGAGGCTCTTCTTCTTGGTCCATCAATTTAAAGCTTTTCTTTCGGCTTCATGTTACAAAAAATACAGAAGAATTAAACATTTATTTTTCATATTAAAAACATCGATGTTTTTCCTGGAATCTCTTATCAGTGTTGCTATCGTAACCTTCTTCACTAACTCGCTTATTTTTCTCAGTGTTGCCTACCGCAACGGAGCATACCACACCTCGGCATATCGATTGTCGCTACACATCAATTGATTTCCTTTTCGTTTTCAATTTGGCCTGCCTCGGCTTCAGCCTCGCCTTCCTCCTTTGCCTTCCCCCCTTCTCTCCCGTTCCCCTTTGCTTGCTGAGCCTGTTCCTTCTTCTGCTGCTGTGCCTGCGCCTTTTGCTGCCTCCCCTCTGTTGCCCTCCCAATTTTTTGCTTCACGCTGGGCATTTTGTTTATGTGACTTGTTTGTTTCTTGTTCTCTGTCACCTCCCCCTTTCTCCCTGCACCCTCCTCTTCCATCTTCCTTCCTTTGTGCTGCTCTCATGCATTGTTTGTTTGACTTTGCGTGACTTTTGGCTTACCTGGGCACGTCCAAGCTCGCCTTGATTACCATTTAAATGCCGCGCTAATAGGCCAATAAACCAGCCAGCAACAACAGCAGCCACAACAACAACAAGAGCAACAACAAGTACAACAACAACAGCAGCAACAACAAATTATTAATTAGTCAAACAAAATGAATGCGCAACTGTCGTCATTATTCGCCTCCGCCTCTTCCCACACACGACGCCGCTGCTGCTGCTGCTGTTGCGGATGCCGCATGCCACACACATTTGTTGACAAATTTATTTATTTGCCATGTTGTTGCTGCCCCTCCCCTTCTCTCCCCCTCTCTCTGCCGGCACCTGCCACCCCTTCCGCATGCTGTCCTGCGTTCCGTTTTATTTGCGGTTCCAGCTGCTCATCGCCTGCGGCGGCAACAGCGGCGGCATTGGAATTTCTCTCTGCTATTAAAAAACACAACAAAAAAGTAGCAGGCGTCAAGGGGTGGCAGCTCGGAAAATGCAGCTGAAATAAAATCAAAATGAAAATCATTGGCAGCATAAAATAAATGAATTGCCAGCAGAAATTTCATAAATTTTTATTTAATTCTCATTTGCCTCTGCCAGATTCCGTCTGTCCATCACTCTGTCTGTCCGACTGTCTGTCTGTCCTTCCGTCTGCCTGTCTGTCTGTCTGTCTGTCCGTCTGTCTCTCCATCTGTTCATGCGTCCTTCTGTTTGCTGGATTTATTTTTAACACATTTTTGCAGCTGCCTCGTTTCGCACTGAGTCTCGCCTCGTTGAGGTGAGAAGTTCATTAAAATTTAAATAACACGCACCTTCTGCACTGCAAAAAAAACAAACAAAATGTAAACAAATAAAAAATATGATTATAAACAAATAAACAGAGTGCCCCTGCCCAGCTTTAATATTTCAGTGAGCTGCTTCATTTGCCACTTGATTTTTAATTTGATTCTTTAACAGCATTTGCAACTTGTATCTCAGCTGACATGTGTGACAGAGTGTCTGTCTATCTGTGTGTGTGTGTGTGTGTTTGTGAGTGCATGTGTATGTGCGTGTGTGAAGCTGCGACCGGATCTGCAACTGTCTGGGATTCGCTTTGGTTTGGTTAGTTTATTAGCCGCATCTGCGCGGATTTCTTTTTCGGTTTTTGGTTTCGCCTCGTCTTGACTGAGGCCGCAACTGAGCCGAGCCGAGTGGAGCTGAGCTGGGCTGGGCTGGGCTGGGCCTGCTCTGGGGGCTGCTTGAAGCTGCCTGGAGCCGCTTGGAGCTTTGCTGTGGGTTTGGGTTTGTCAGCGGTCTCGTCTCATTGCCTGTTCCTGGAAATTGAGCGCGTTGGCTGCGCTGCGTAAATAATTCAGCGCCAAACAGAAATTTATTCGACTTGCAGCCCGCTTTGGGGCTGCCACTGCGGCATTTGACAAGCGGCAGCGGCAGCGCCAGCGATACAGTTCCAATTGGCTGGCAACCGAGGATGGTGAAGAGCAGGAGAGGGAAAGTGGGGGAATGGAGCAGCCTGCCTGGGCGTGCGCTGCCTGTAAACAGATTTCATTTTATACTTTTACGTGATTTTCAGCGACAATTCAGCGAGTTGAGTTGGTCGAACAGCGACGCACATGCTCCAATTTCATGTCATGCACACGTATACACACACAGACACTGGCACACACAGACACACACACTCGCAGACACACATTCACATAGACAAAGCGCCTGCCACTGCTCCACGGTCGCGGTCCGCCAGCGGCTGCTTTATGATTTATTGCCTTGACACTGTGTGTGCTCTCTGGCGGCTTTCCTTCCTTCCCCCTCTTTGCCCCCCTCTCTGCCCTTGTGCACCCCTCCCCCCTCCACTGTAAAACCCCTCCCCATCCCACTGCACAACGTTTATTTTTCGCCAGCGCATTGTTTGTTTGACTGACACACACAAAAACTACTCGACGTCTCTGTGCAGGATTTGTCCACCTCCTCCGGCTGCTGCTCTTGGGATTTGCAGCCCTGCCCCTGCCGACTCTCTTGCGATAAATACAAGTTTTATGATGGATAATAAATGGCTTCATTCGCGTTGACAAATAGTCTGGTTTTGTTTTCATTTGTCTCGTCTTGGCCGTCGTCGTTGTTTATGGCTGAGGAGAGGAAGCGGGGGCTGTCGCTTCCGCCTGGTCTGCCCCGTCTGGCATTGTCTTTGGGGGCATCCCTGGTCACCCGATAAAGATGATGTATTACCACAGCACTGCGCAGCGTCGCAGCAGTGTCGCCAAGTGGGTGGATTATGTTTTCAGGTAGGATTAGCAATTACCCCTATAAATAGAAGCCTCTGGCCATTTATCATGGCTGCAGGCGGCATCAGGCCCCAATCTGTGCATTAAATCGCCAGAAAATTCGCTGCTAAAAACGCCAGTTGACTCCGAGGGGATAGGGGGGAGAAGGGGTCAGGGTAACGTGTATTTTATTGCATCATTTGGAATGTGAAAACCGAAATCAGAAATTTGAATATGGCACGACGACCACATCGAAAATTGAAGCCATAGACAATGTGTGAGGGGCGTGTGAGAAGGGGGCGGGTCAGGGGCAGAGGGAGAGAGGGAGACTGAAAGGCTGGGACAGAGGCTGCCACTCCCCTCTTGGGGCGCTGTGTGTTGCTTTTATGGCAAAATAATGTGTTCAGACTTTTACGCTGTGCTGCATAATTTTCCACAAAACCAACTCTGGCCCGACTGCGGCCCGACTCGGATATTCATTTTCAATTTTCGACTATTTATGCAAATTAACTGTAAATATGCATAAAAGCTTTGAAATGTCATCATAAAAGCGCAAAAATATCACTCATACGCCCCGCTGCGAGCCCACAGCACGGCTCATTAGGCCACAAAATCGAAGACTGCTTCAGCTGCGTCACGCCTTGACGGACAATCGAGTGGACAAGTAGATGTTCCTCTCTCTTACTGCCTCTCTCTCTCTCTCCCTCTCTCTCTTTCTCTCTCTCTCTGTCTGTCTGTCTGTCCAACTGTCCCTTGTCTTTGTGTTGGACTCTGCGTTTTTTATGTTTCAATCAATGAAAGATGAAAATGAAAATCGGAACCGCCATCAATGTCAAGCGGGGTTAACTGCCCCCTCCCCCCTCTCGAGTGTTTTACAGTCGCGTAACACAATCTCAGTCGGTAATGAGGCGTAGAGAGAACCCAGAAGACTTCACTTCAATCCCCTCTCCAGCAGCGAAAGTCACCAAACGAAATCGGAATCAAAATCAATCTTCCTCCCTTCCTCATCGTATCCATTTCACGAACGCAGCACAATCGATCATTGTCGAGCGAGGCACATAATAATCGAATATAAAGAAGAATATAACGAGCCTACAAATAATCAGTTAGAATGGATAGAAAAATCATCATCATCATGGATGGGGAATGGGAACGGGAAAATATGTTAACGCCGCTGGAGCTGCTCGAAGGTAATTAAATTCGGTTTTCGGTTTTCAATTTTTACATCTTTTCTCGGAAAAAATGCGAAGTACGCGAGGCGATGGCCCTGAAAAGGGAACTCCCATTTCAGCTGCTGCCTCCTCTGTGCGTGCTGCACTGCAGCAGCAATTCTGGCAGGGGAAGGGAGAGGGGTAGGGTGAATGAAAACTGGTTTTAAGATTGATAAATTATGCCTGCGTGTCGTGTAATACGAGAGACGCTGCAAGAATTTACAATTATGGAAATATACATTTCGCCTTTGTCTCTGCCGAATCCGAATTTGCTGTATACAATTTGAAGAAGATATAGAATTACATTCATCAGATCTCAGATTTCCAAATAGATTGGCTTTAATTCGAAAGTGAGTTGAATTATTTATT
This sequence comes from Zaprionus africanus, assembly GCA_018151435.1. Classification (NCBI taxonomy): domain Eukaryota; kingdom Metazoa; phylum Arthropoda; class Insecta; order Diptera; family Drosophilidae; genus Zaprionus; species Zaprionus africanus. Next base: position 9,184,006 of record JAECXB010002206.1, read on the forward strand.
TATTGATTATTGATTGATCCTCTGCCTGAATGCTGATTTAATCAGAAATTGAAAGGGAGAAGAATGCCAAAGTCGGGTGTGTTCTCACTGCGATATTTACGTTACTTAAAAGGTTTATACGATCTTTCCAATTTTTTTTTTTTTTTTTTCTTTAATTTCTTTGTTTATTTTCTGATTGCAGAAATACTATCAGCACTCATTTGTTTAGTAATAAATGCTGTACATACCAAAAATGAACATTTGATCTTTTATATTAAGTCTGAAAATCGTTTTTTTCGATTAAAGGGAGTAAAAAGTGACGTGTTGAAATTATAATGAAACTTTGGTCTGGGTATATTATTAAAACATATTTCTACCAAGTTTGATATTTCTAGCTCTTAAATTACGTTTGCTAATCATTTTTTTTTTCGATTTACGGGGGCAAAAAGGGCGTGTCAAAAAAGTAACATGTGTTGTATCTGAGTGAATTTGTTAGCCATATTTTCACCAAGTTTGATAACTCTAGCTCTATTATTATCTGAGATCAACGTGTTCATACAAACAAAAATACAGAATTTGCCCTTTACTCGCCGCTGTTGACGCAGATTGGATCGTACAAAGTTACTAATACTCTTCCAAGTTATGAGTAGCGTGCCTAGTGAAAGTGCCTAGTGCAGTAGAGTCCTCTTTAAATTCGCTTGCTCGATAGTTTTCCTAGGAAACTAATCGAATAATAATTCGCTTTGTCTGTTTTTGAGTGTGTGTGCGCCGACAACGCATCGAGTTAATTTGATGAAAGTGGCAAAGTGCTTCTGGCTGGCTCCAGCTGCAATTTCCCGTTACTCATAGACAACGCGCGACATCGCAAACAGTGCGCTACCCTCTCCTCCTTCTTCCCTCTCGAGTGACAACCTTTTGAGGGTTGTCAACCATGCGATGGATAAATGAAAAAAAGGAAGCCTCGCAAAGTGCTGCCTGCCTGAATTACCCGTCTTTGTTGTGGCCGTTTCTGATTCATCGATGAGGAGAAGGGGATTGGAGAAGGTGCTTCTCCTGGCCATCTACGAGCTGCGTGCCAAAACTCAATCAAAATTGTCGCCGTTCGACTATCAGCCCCGTCTCCCGCCTCCCGCCTCCCCCTTTCTCCTTCTCACACTTGGCCTAGTCGCGCCTCTGGCGTGCAATTAAGTTGCGCTTTGCTTTGTGGGTTTTTCCTTTTTGTGGGCGCGCCTTGTCGGCCTCAGTCGCAGTCTGCGTCGCAGTCAGCGTCGCTGGTGTCGCCTCTGTCTGCGTTTCATTTGCATTTGCAACGCGGCGACGCGTCGTTAGATGACATCGATGGTTGCGACTCCACTCCACGGGGTAGCCAACACGTCTGCAATGTCCCCCCTCCCCCTTCCCTATCTCCCTTTCTATCTTCGGCTCTAGCTGTCTCTCTCTTTCCCTCTGCATACAATTGGAGCGGCAAAGCGTTGCGTTAAATCTAATCAAAATGCGAATGTGTCGTCGCTGATGTCGCGTTTGTTGTTCGACTTGTTGTAGCAGTCGTTGTAGTTGTCGCCTCTTTAAGCGGCGACACTGTCGTAGGCCGATCGGACGCCATTTCGCTATTCAAATTACTAGCAACAACAACAGCAGCAGCAACTACAACAGCAGCAGCAGCTACAACAACTGCAACTGACAGAGCAAGCGACAAGTTTTTCAAGTGCCTGCAACACCTTTTGACGTGTTCGCCTTCCTCGTTCCCCTTTCCTCGCTCCCCTTACTTCGCTCCTTCTCGTTGTTCCTCGTTCCTCATGCCTCGCTTCGTTGTTCGATTTTCGCTTCCTTCGTTTCGCTCTGTCGCTCATAATTCCCTAACAATCAATAAGGTATAATCGATTTTGACACGGCGCAGGCTTCAGTTGATTAAGATTATTGAGTTGATTGTTGCGTTGTCATATTATGAATGTGAGAATTGAGGGTACTTCAATCTACTTCAGTCTCTTAATTGGAAATGTTTCAGTAAACGAACAATAAATGTGATTTACAGTTTATTTAAAGAACCTTTTCAATCTTAAGAGACTTGACCTGTTGATGTATCGAAATATAATTTCAGTTCTGTCAGAATGCTTGAGAATACTTCTATATATATGCGATTAAGTATTATTTATCATTCTCAAATATTAAAAACAATATAATAAATTGGTATTTCTTCTATCTATAGACAATCAAGATATAAATGGCATACTTTTTGTCCTTAAAGGCCTTCTCTCTTTGAACTGTACAGAGATCGAAGTTCAATTTAGGTTAAGCGAGTAAAGAATGAAGAATACTTTACTCAAGTATTATCTATCATTCTTTACCATAAAGAATATTATATTAGGTTAAGAAAACTTCAATCTATAAGGAAAAGACATATATATTATCTTGTTATATGTTGATATCCGTTGTCTTGCTCTCAAGCATTAAGAGCATTCTCTCTTCGACCTATTCCCCTTTGCTGTCACAGCCATCGCTCATAGCTATGTCTACTTGCCCGTCTCTTCAGCTCTTTCCCTCTACTCCTCTGTGACTCGTAGTCGGACTCGATTTGGTGGCCATGTTGAGGTTTTTGCGGTTTTGTTAGCCTCCAGACCGAGCCGGGCCTGTCTGTCCTTGTGTCCAGCTGTCTGCGGCTTTTGTCACACTCATCTTCGTCGCCGTTTGTCACGTCAATTTCAACGGAATTGCATTTCGCCTGGCAGTGCCGGAACGCATGCGCTGTCGAGCAAGGTTCCCAACTGCCCCTTCTGCTGCACCCATGTTCAATCCCATTTCATCCCAATCCCATTCGTACCAGTAAGGGAGAGAGAGAGGGAGAGGGAGGAGAGAGACTGACCAGTTTGTCAAGTTGTCGCAAGCGCAGCTTACAAATTTAATCAGCTTTAAGCGACGTCTTCGTTCCCTTCCTCCTCTCTGCTTTCCTGCCTTCTATCTCCCTCTTTCTCTCTTCTTTTCTATGCTCTACTTGCCAGTCCCCTTTCCTTATTCCCCCTTCCCCTGCTGAACCCTTCAGCCCATTCATAACTATGCAACGCTTTTGATTCCAGCTAGCGCGCATTTGGTATGCAAGACAGCGTTGCATTCTGGAGCGGACACAGTGCACAGTGGGGCAAAGCAGAACTGCTATGAGTGCTCTTTAAGTGCGTGAGAATATTCATGCGAGTGTGTGAGTGTGTTCGTGCCTTGTGCTGCAGTTTAAACATTTGCATTTGCTGCAGCCTGCCTCACTTAACACCTCTGACTGCCTGCCTGCCTGCCTCCCCTACACTGCTTGCCTCTCATGTGTGGCGCTTATGCGCGGCTCTTGTTGCTCTTCATCTACTGCTTATTCTTCTTCTGCTGCCCATTTTTCCTGTATTTATTTATATTTGGCCTTTTTGGTGTAAAACGTTTTAGCATCTTCCAAGTGTCTTCACACACTCCGCGGCGCATAAACAGGGCTGCATTTCCATAGTTAAACATATTAAGCATCCACAAATGCATCTCGTAGCTGCACTTAAGCGCAAGTGAAATGCTTAAGTAAACAAGAGCAACAGCAACAGCAACAACAACAAACAGCAGGCAGGTAAACAAGCGCAGATGGAAGCGAGCGTGGCCCACTGTGCGACTGTCGCGTCGCATCGCATCGCATCGTTGAGCTCTTTGCCCCTGGACCAATGCCAAAGCCAAAGCCAAAGCGTTGTCAATTAAAGTCAACACTACAACAAGAACAACAACAGGGCAAACAGAGCTATAACAATTATGGATATAACTCTATGGCAACTGGGGTCACATCTTATCGGAGAACAAACGGGAGAGACGCATCCATTTATTATGTTAACAAACCCAAATGGCGTCAACCTACCGACACCTTCGACTCGCCGAGATACAGCTACAACTAAAGATACTGATGCATATATAGACGCAGCCACAGCTCCAGAAATAGATACAAAAACAGTCACAGCTACAGATACATGTGTATCTTTTTTTATGGCGCTGCCTGAAGATGCAGCTTAAAGTTGTCACTACAAATTGGTCTCGGCCAGAAATGGGTTTCAGTTCTGTCTCCAGCTCCAGCTCTAGCTCTGGCTCTGTGTTTGGGTTTGGGAGTCTGAGTTCGTCGCTTGATTAAGCGCCATAAATCTTGAGGGTCGTGGTCGTGGCTTGAGATACATTTGTAACTAGACTGGAAAAGGGTCTCGTGAAAAAACTAAACGAAGCGAACGTTTTGTTTTGTTCGCATTTTCCACAGTGTATTCTAAACTCAAGGGGCTTTTGTGGCTTGAGTATCTGTATCTATTGTATCTGTATCTGTGACTGTGTGTTGCTCTCTCTTTTCACAACCCCAGCTGAGTTAACACTTTATATAATTTATTGTGTTGCCGCTGCGTCTCCTCTGCAGCTGTTAACAAAACGGTTTCCACATAAAACTCACACCTCTCAGATACATAGAAGAAGTATCTGCATCTCCAACTCCATCTCCATCTCCATCTGCATCTGCATCTGCATCTACTCGTGTTGCGCTGCTGCAGTCGCGCAGTCGTCAAACCCACTCAAAACTCACATAATTTGTAGATACAGACAGCGTCGCAGCCAGCGGCAACAAGTTGCACAAGTCGCTTCGGTTTCCACTGTCGCCTCAGTAACCCCTGTCTCGTCAGACTCTCAGCTCTCTTAGTTTGCTTAGTCTCTTTAGTCTCTCAGTTCTCTTAAACTCCCCAGTCTCTTTAGTCTCTCAGTTCCCTCATTGTTATCTATCTCCTCAGTTCTCTTAGTGCCCCCAGTCTCCTCAATCTCTTTAGTCCGTTTAGTACATTTAGTTTTCTTCGTCTCCCCGGGTCCTTCAGCCTCAGTTTCCTCTGTATTCTTTGTCTCCATTATCCCCTCTGTCTGCTCAGTCTGCCTAGTTTCCTATGTCTCCTATGTCTCTTTTGTCTCCTATCTATTTCTCAGTTCCCCTTAGTACACTTAGTCTTCTTCGCCTCTCCGGGGTTCTTCTGCCTTAGTCTCTGTCTTCTTTCTCTGCCATATCTCATCAGTCTCCTCAGTCTGCCTATTCTCCTATGACTCCTAACATACCTCAGTCTGCTTACTCCTCTTCGTCTTCTATGTCTCCTCAGTCTTCTCAGTCTCTTATTTCTTTCAGTCTCCTCAATCTTCCTAGTATCCTCTGCCTTCTCTGTCTCCACTGTCTGCTCTGTCTCTTCTGCCTTCTCTGTCACCTCTGTCTCCTCATTCAACACAGTCTCTTAAGCATCGTCAACCTCATCAGTCTTCTCTATCTGTCTGTCTGCTCTGTCTTCTCAGTCTCCACTGACTCCTCTATATTTTCTGTCTCTTCAGTCTCTTCAGTTTCCTTCGTCTCCTTTTGATTTGTGACTGAATTAAATAAAGTTTATTTATTATTATTTTCGGCAACTCTTTCGGGCAAATCCTTTAGGTAAACTCTTGGATACTTTATCTTTATATCTTGTACAAACATGGGCTGGCTTTGTATCGAGTTAATGAACCGCTTGACAGACATTTGGTGACCCTTCTTCGCACCCTTCATAAGTCGAGGTGTAAACACAATGTTGCACTCTTTGTTTCGCCCCTCGTTAATTGCCGCTTGTTCTCTCCCTTCCTTTTACAGTTCGATCTTTTATGCAGCACTTACGCCTGCTGTGCCTCTCTCTCTTTCTCTCTCTCTGTCTCCCTCCCTTTCCCTTTTCCTCTCTTTCTTTGTTTACATGCCGTATAACCCGCCACACGCATTCGCCGCCTCTCATCATCTTCATCCTCTTTCTCTCATCATCTGCATCGACTGTGGGCTTTGAGTTTTGGCTTTACCTTTGCCATTTTCTCGTCTCGTCTCCTTTTGGGCCTTTGTCGACACACGCTTAAGCCAAGCAGAGACGTCCGCACTGCCAACCGCAGCAGTTGCAGTTGGCGTCGCAGTCTCAGTCAGCGTCGCAGCCTCCGCATTTGCATCTGCATCGGCGTAGACCATCACTTCCTGTGCAGTTAGCTGCCTGACCGCCCACCCGACCGCCCTACTGTCTGACCGCCTGTCTATCTGTTCGTCTATTCCTCTGCCTCTGTCTCCCTTCATCTCCTCTCTCTTTTCTCTACGTCTGTCTCCTTTGTGTGCGATTTCTGTATCTTCATCGCCTGCTGCTTGTTCTGCCGCTTGCCAAACTCGTTTGCATATTGTCATAATTTCTGCACTCACACACACAAACACACTTCACGCATACACACACATACACACGCATACCTAACACACACACACACCTCACACACTCGCACACACCTCACACACTCGCACACTCTTTTTGCCGGTTTTGTTTAAACAGCTCAGTCGAGTTCAGTCTCGAGCTCAGCCGCAGCTCAGCTCCGCGTTTGCCTTTTGTCTGCCGTCGACGTCGCAGTCAGCGTCGCTGTCGGCTTTGCCTAAGCGGCAGCGCCGGCCGTCTGCCATTTGTGGCAAATGTAGCATGTTTTATTGTTATTTTGATTGCATTTATTGTGTGTGCTTAAGCTGCATTATTCAGCGCCCGTCTCCCTCTCTCTCTGTCTCCTACTCTCTTGCTGCCTCTGTCTCGCTGCCCGCCCCTTTATCGACTGCGTCAGTTTGCTGGCAATCGATATCAATCAAACTTGCCTCGTACTTTGTTTGCTTCACAGTGCAAGTTTTTCAATTAGAACTGAGCACGAATCTCTTGCAGAAAACTTTGTAAAGTGCCCACTGTACTTGGGCGATTGCTGTTTACCTGCGGCAGTTAGAAGATCTCCCTGCACTTTTTTGTCCCTCTTTGCCTCTCTCTCTTTTGCCTGCCTAACGGGCCATCGCATTTAGCCGTTAATTTGCCATTTGCATTCGCATTTCCCGCCGTCGCTGCTGCGTCGATGTTGATTGTCCATTAGCGCGTTCGGCCGCACTTCGAGTGCCCCTCGAGGGTTTTCCACTTTCCACTTTCCAGTTTGTCTCTTCTCCGATTGACATGGAAACTCATTGCGTGTAATTAGCCGTGTACAGCAACAACAACAACTAGCGGCACAGTCCGTTCATGTCCTTCGAACTTGCAACATGCTGCAACTTCAGCTGCGAGTGCGACTTGTTGGGTGTCTTGTTAATTAGCAAGTTTTTCCGGCTGCTGCAAAGTTGCACAGTCATGCTGGATTAGCGACCCACTCACTAATTAAAGGCACCACGCAACAAACAAACAAACAAACAACAGCGAAACAACAACAAACTGCAACAACAAACAGTGAACAACAAACAACGAACAACAAACAGCGAACAACAAATTCGGACCGCCCACCTGGCCACGCCCCCAATTCCCCAGGGGGCAAGCAGTGGCCGAACTTTCTGCTGGCAATTAACAAGCGTGCAACGCGCAGCATTTTCCGCACAGTGAGAAAAATTCAACAGGAATAAATAAAAGATGAAGCGAATATCGACGCCATTAAATGTGGCACTGTTTGCTGGGGGGAGGAAGATGAGTAAACGGGTGTCTGCTAGTCGTGCATACCCCTAATAGCTCTGAATCTGTACGTTGAGGTGCAACTGTGTCGCGTCTGTGCTTGATTGATTTCAATCTAATACGGCAACCAATGGCAATGAATATTGAATTGATTATATGGGAGGTAATAGAGAAAGCCGCAGCTAACTAAGGGATATCTGCTAGTCGAGCATATGCCACAAGTTGGCTGCATATGCTGACCAAGAGCAGTTGCTGTTGTGCCTTGATTTACCATGATAAGTTCCCTTTAGTTTCCTATACCTTCAATGTTCGATTCTAAAGTTGAAAATGAATGAAATCGATGAATGAATGGATCGATTTGCAAGGCAGCAAGCAAAGATTACTGATAAGTATGCAGTAGGCTAGCATACCCCGGGAGTTGCTAAGAATTTTGGCTATGCAACACATCAATTTCCAAGGCTGACAGCAAAAATTACTGAGAAGTATGTATAAGGCTAGCACTCCCTGCGAGTTGCTCAGAATTTGGGCTATGCAACACATGCAGTCTGCACGTGGCAGATTTTCGTCAGATTCGGATCCCGATGCCATTGAAAGTTAATCTGTTAACTGCAAAAGGATGCAGGAAGAGATGGAACTCAACTAAGGGATATCTGCTTCTCTTGTATACCCCACGAAATGCTTAATCTGTACCCAATGAAGCAGGTGCCACGTGCCTCGTCTTCAGTGATGGATTCTCTGCACATTGGAATCCCTTTAATATTCCTTTCCCTTGATGAAAATGAAGATGAAGAGAATTGATGGCATTAAATGTGTATCTCTGCAGGAGAGAGATGCAGGGAAAGATAACTAAGGAGTACTTTCCAGTCAAGCAAACCCCACAGTTCACCATGGAGCAGCCTCAGTTGATTCTAGTCTCTCCCTGATGCATTCCACTTCGTCTTCAAGCTCAGAGCCCTTCGGTATTCGATGAAGATATAAAAAATCAAAGCCTTTCAACGGGGCCTCTCAGATATCCGAAGAGCTATTCAAGGAGTATCTTCTCGTCCTGCATTGCAATGGAGCACTTGCAGTTGTGTTTTTCCTCTCTCTCCATGATGGTTTCCACTTCAATTCGTATAGGGATCCCTTCATTATTCGATTCCCACGACGCGACGATTGATTGATAGCCTCAACAACAGCAGCAGCAACGACTAACGGGAATTTCGTGGAATTTATTAAATTTCTATTGCGTCGCCAATTTAGCTACAATGTGGGCAAATATTATGGCAGATATATATACACAAATCTATATATGCACGTACGTATCTGGGCGTTGTCGGGTCACTCTTGCGCAACAAGGACAATAATTGCGACGCTGTTAAAAAAGTAAACGGCAGAGAACACGGCAAAAAAAGAAGAGAAGAGAAACGAACACGAATACACAGCGAGAAAAAAAGTTTAGCCCAAAAGGCAAGCAACAAATTTGTTGACTGGCAAAACTCGTGCGCGGTTTGTTGGCCAAAAGCGAAAAGAAAAAGTGAAAAAAAGTGCAAAAAAAGCTAAAAAAAAAATAGGAAAACTCAACCAACAAAAATATTTGTTTAACAGCAGCAAAAACAGCAACAACAACAACATGAGTAAAGGAAAACCACGTGGCAGCCAAAAATTGAAAACTAGTTAAATATTCCGCGGCGGCTAAACAAGTTGCAGAGGGAAGGTAGGGGAGGGGGCAGGGGAGCACTGAAAGTAGAACTCCCCGTTGAACACACGAAGGAAGGCAGAAAGTTTTTCTTTTTTATTGATTTGCTGTTCAATTTGCTTGCAGCTCGTTTTGAGGGGCTCTTGTTGTTGTTGTTGTTGTCGCGAATGTAACCCAGAAATGGCAGCAACAGCAGAGGCGCACCGAGAGTGGGGTAGAAGGGGGGGAGACAGGAGAGCAACTGTAAAAGAAGTAGAACGTAACCATAAATAACGAAAACACACAATAACAACAAGAAATCAAATAGAAAGCGCAAGAAAAATTAAAACTCCACAAAGAAGGCGACTAGCAGATACCCTAGCTATGCTGTCAGAGTGCATATATGCTCTGTATATAATATAAAATATGTATAACATATAAATAGCCCACATAGGGAGTCAAAGATTAGTTAGATTTGCTTGCTAATGAAGAAGATCCTTTGGCTGTGGGAAATTAACTTGGACAACTGGGATTCACTGAGATAATTAATTATATGTTTACCTGCCTACATGCGCCCTAGTAGGCGTGGCATGGCAAAGGGCATGTGGCCTGTCACGCTGCGCAGGCTTTTGGCCAAGGGGTAGCAAGGTAGCAAAGGCGAAACGGAAGCTACGAAAATGGCAACTTGGCTTGGCTTGGCTTTTTATTGCGGCTACTTGACGAGGAAGCAGTGAGAGAGAGGAGAGGAGTTGGTGGGAATGAGGAGGGGGGAGGGGGGCACTTGGACAGGCTGGCAACTGCTGTGCCTGCAGGTTTTATTTGCGAGCAAACCCGAAAACTTTTTGCTCAGAGCTGAGAGAGAAATTGGACAGCTATCGCAGCTAGACAAACATAAAGTAAACACCAACAGCAGCAGCAGCAGCAACAACAACGACAACAATGTAACACAAATTGTTGAAAATGCCACACACACACGTAGGCTAGCAGTGGGGAAGGAAGGAAGGGGGCACAGTGTGTCGTTTTTTTAATTAATTGCCAAAAAGCGAAGCTGGCAAAAAAAGCAACTCTGGCCGAGAACTTGTGGCCAGCAGGGAGGAAGGGCAGAGGAGCAAGGGAAAGGAGGCTGGCCGGAAGAGGAAGTAGGTAAGATTGAGCACAAAAGCCATGGCAAGAGGGGAGAGACAGTAAGAGAGAGGGAGGCAGAAAAGGGTATAGGAAGGGAGCCCGTGTGTTTGTGTGCAAGTGTAGCATACTTTTGTGCGCTGCTGCTGCTTATGCGACTTGTAAGTTGCTCCTGGGGCATTGTTGTTGCCCCTCATTGTTGTTGTTGCTACTGTTGTTGTTGCTCTCACACTTCCCTGCTGATTGCCGGCAACATATTTCGCAAATTGCTGTCAAAGTGTTAAGGAAGTTGACATTGCCTTTGCCTTTGCCCTCGTCCGCTGGCGCCGAGCCCAGTCGAGTCGAGTCGAGCCGAGCCTGGCCTGACCTGGCTTGCAGCAATGAACTCAGCATTAAAAAGGGGCAGACAGAGAGAGGAAGAGTGAGCGAGAGGCACAGTCTAATTGCAGGCAGACGGCAACGGGAACAGTCTCGAAGATGAATTGCTAATGGCTTTCCATGTAGTTTTTGTTGCCGTTGTGCTTTGCCGGGCACGAGAGCACAACAAGAGTAATAATAATAATCATGGCTTGCATGAGTTTTCATTGGGAAAGGGAAAGGGAGAAGGAGAGGGGAGAAGGGGACAAGGGAACTCTCGAGTGTCAAGCAGTTCACAAAGGAACCCGTTAAGATGCATGATAGGCCACTTTGAGTGATGGAATGCTGATGATGATGATAATAGAGATGATGATGGAGATGTGTAGGGAGATGCCAATGAAGATGGAGTGATACAGTTGGTGATAAAAAGGGGGAAATGCAGGGGGGAATATGCAGATGAAGATGAATCTAAGAGGCGCCGTGAAAGTTTTCATTTTCAATTGTGTATTCAGTTGCAGAGACTGCTCGCACTTCTCCACTCTCTCTCTCTGTATTCCCCTCTCTGTCTCTCTCTATTCTTCTCTCTTTCTCCCTTTCTACCTGCAGTTACTCAATTAGTTGCAACGTGCATTGCCAGGCAGTAAGACTCGCGCAGCGACTTGACAAGCATTTTTCAATTAGCAGCAGGCAAAGGCGTAGCTATTTTCTTGGCCACCGCTGTCAGACTGGGCCAAGACGCGACTCGACATGCAATTAACAGCATCACGTGACCTGCAACCCAAGCTGGCAGTTGGCAACTCTGTCTGTCCGCATGAAAAATGAGCCAGTTGCAGCTCACTCTGTCTCTCCTTCTCTCTCTCTCTCGCTCTCCCTCCCTCCCTTCCTCTCTTGCCCCAATCTCGGCTGCGGCCAATTGACTTTGGGCATCATTAATTCAGCTCAACCGCAATTCGAACTCGCATTGAAAGCGACTCTGACTCTGCCAGCCAAATGGAAATAATAAGAATGTAATTAACGCCCAAGTCATAGACGCAGCCCCCTTCCAGCCCATGCCCCCTGGGTCGTGCCCCACCCCCTTCCTGCCCCTTCCTCTCCTTTTTTCTCTGGCTCATTTCTTATACAATTAAGTGGCGCAGTGGCAACTCTGGCTCGAAATCTTTCTTGCTCAACTTTGTCTTTGGTCCGTCATGAATCTCATTGTGAGCTGCCCCTGGTAGGCGTATGTGGGCGTGGCCGTTTGTTGTGCTTTCTGCTTGCCGCTTATCTGATTATGCGGACAGTGAAAACGACCTTCGTCTCCGTGTCCCTTGTCTACTTCTCTGTGCCCGCCTTGGCCTGATCCTTGGCCTGTCGCGAATGACACGTCAATAGCAGCCCCCAAGGAGAGTGGCTAACTTTAATTACCACTCGCTGTAATCAGCGTGTGTGTGTGGGTGTGAGACTGTGTTTGCCTGCACACAAAAATAGCTACAGCGCAACGAATTACGGCCGTGGTAATTCAAAAAAAGAAGAAACAAATAAAGTTAGTGAGTCTGTGGCAGGACATAGGCGACAGTTGAATGCGCTGTAGAAAAGTAAGTGAAGAAAGCTAAAGACACTTTTTAATGGTTATATAAAGTATATAGTATATAAAGTCAACTTAAATAAATAAATGTAGGTCAGAGGCTATTCATCTACATATGTTTATATTTGTGTTTGCCGAAGTATAAAGTTCTGTCTGATATACTTTGCAAATTAATCAGAAGAGTTCGATTTTTGTGGGCATGGGGTGTGTCATTTAAAATTTAAAATATATTTTCGGTGTGTATGATATACAGAAACCTTCTTGCCAAATTTGGATGTCGTAGGCTTATACCATAGCTAATAATTCGGCGTTTATTCGGACGAACGGACAGATCAAAAATGTAAAAAGTTAGTTTACTTTATTTTTAACACATTTGGCTGATGTATTGGCCTAGATTAAATAGAATATACTAATGAGGAAGTACACTCTTATATACAAGACTGACTTATTAATACCATATAGTATAAATTCGTTAAGTTTCTTAAGGAAAGCGTACGCAATTTGTCGAGTAATACTTAAACTTAATTAGGGTCATTCCCTTCATTAATTCTTTCAATTATTGCCATCTGATGGCACTAGAGTGCATTATGTGGTTCTAGCTTGCATAATATTATTAAATTAAGAAAAGTACAGTATATATAATCTTAAAATATTTATATCTAAAAATATTTTTAGTATTATTCCATTACGAATGTATTAATATAGATGTAATTTAAAGAGTTTCAGACATGGAATTTTTAGAGTTATATAGATGAAATTAAAAGAGTTTCATGATATGCAGGGTATTCAATGTGTATATATGATACTTCTACGATACATACACGTTGTAAAATTTTATTCATTTTGCTTCAATAACTTTTGGAACTGTTGCAACCCTCATTAAGCAAACAAACTACTCTCGTTTGCGCGCTATTAGATGCAGGGTATGCCAAACACAAGAGAAAACACGTTCAAATTATTTTGCAACATCCGAAAAAGGCAGCAACATCAACAGCAACAACAACAACAGCAACAACAGCAGCAGCAAAAACAACAGCAGCAGGCAATGAATGCCCTCGCTTGGTCAGCTGCCATTGTTGTGGTGAGTAGGAGAGAAGGGGGAGGAGGTTGTTGCGTTGTTCCCCAGCGGCAGGCATAGAAAAAAGTTGATGAACAACGAAAAGAGAAGTAGAAGAAGAAGAAGACAATGAACTATGTTTAGCCCGCAACCGCAGCGAGCAGCGAGCAGCGGCGACCTGCCGACAAATTTCATTGAGACGAGTGGGAGGGGCATGAGGTGAGTGGGGGGCAGAAGCGGGGTATGTCAGACAAAAGGGTCCGTTTGGCCCTGAGGGGACAACATTTTGTTTTCGGCTAATAGCAGCAGGGGAGAAGGGTGCCACAGGGGCACAGTGGAGGAGGGGGTGGCAGGGGATGTGGCAAAGTGGCGGCTGTGTGGCACGAGATAAGCGCGCCACGCTGCACTGGCCTCCAATGGCTGCACGGCCAAAGCTACTTGGTGTGTCCACTTAAGATACACAAAAGGCCGCAGGCAGTGAAAGGTGCGAGGGAGTGGGCAGCAGCAGCAGAGCCGCGGGGGAGGGGTAGGGAGGCAGCAGAAACAATGCGAACGCGCGCGAAGGAAAAACAACGAAAAATTGATTAATGGATGCAAATGATTGAGAAACGGCAAACAGAATGCATATCAAAGTCAGTAGGGGGAGGGAAAAGGGAGAGGAGCAAGGGGGGGGAGAGAGAAAAAGAAGGGCAGCAGAGAGGTAGAAGAGTAAGGGAGGCAGCGCAGGGAGGAGTTGGTAGGTAGATCAAAGTCATTACATCATTTTGGGAGGTCTGCCATGCATACCTGCAACATGCAGCAGTGGCAGCAACCGCCATGTGTGCCGCGGAAAAGCGAACACGCGGAAAAGTGTGTGCAGTGGAGGGAGGGGAGGTGCACAGTCGACCCCAAAAAGCGATGGAGATGGCGAGTGTAATTTCCAATCAATTGAGTAAACCGCACGCAGCTCCACCTCCGCCAGCTTTTTATTGCACACTAAAAATGAGGCATGTCTGTTCGCCTGTCTGCCTCCGCTTGTGGTCTGTCCAGGTGCGACTCGCCTGCCCCTCCTTCCTGCTCTGTGCTCTTTCCTGTACTCACTGTCCCCTGCTCCCGCTCTGCTTCCGCCTTTGCATTCTCCACTGTCTTTTCCTCTACCTTCTCTGTCTCCTCCTGCTCTGCCTCCTGATTTACCTCGTGATCTACCTCCTGCTCTAGCTCCTTCTCTGCCTCGTCCTGTACCTCCTCCTGTACCTCCTTCTGTTTCTTCTCCTGCTCTACCTCTTCCTCTCTGTCCTTCCCATTTACCTTTTCCTCTCTCCCCTCCAGCTCTACCTCTTCCATTTTATTCTTCCTTCTCTCTACCTTTCTCTCAGCCTCCTCTACAGCCTCCTGCTCTGTCTTCTGCTCTGTCTTCTGCACTGTCACCTTCTCTGCCTCCTGCACGCCCTTATCATTCTCTCTCCTCCTCTCACTCCTTCTCTTTCTCTTCCTCTCTCTCCCCCTCCCCTACCTCCTCCTTTACATGCTCCTCCTCACTCTCCCCTCTCTCTTCCCTCCCTCCGCGGTTGCAATTGTTATGTTTGCTTTACTGTCTGAACCGCAGAGGCGAGACACGGCGCAAGTGGCAACTGAAACCCGCAACAACAACAACAACGTGACGTCGTCGATTGTTTGTGGATTTTATTGATGCTGCCTGCCTCATTCCCTACCTCTCCCCCTCTTTCCCTCCCCCCTGTGCTGCGGCTGCTGCTCAATGACGTTGATGAATTTCTATTTACTTTGTTTAATTTCTGTTTTTATTTGCCATTGCCATTCGCCTTGGCTTGGCCACTCAACCAACTCCAGCACCGACACTGACTGCAGCTCCCCATCTGGCACTTCTCCCCCTCCTTCCCCCTTCCCTGGCAGAACTGCGTGCAATTAGCGCAAAGTGCTTCGGTCTTTATGAGTGCGGGCAACTCGCGTCGATTTTTAGCTGCAATTACCGTTCGCCTGTTGCCCGTTTAATTGATTTTGACGCCGGTCAACGTCAGCCCAGTGAGCTTAACCGCCTCCCCTACTTCCCCTCCACCTGCTTCTACTTCCCCCACCTCCTCCTGGCACCTTCTCCACCCTTCCAGCCGGCGACAGCAGCAATTAGTCTGCGCTGTGCGTAATGCTGCAGCATTTTGCCGGAGTGCGAAGACCATCCGAGCCTGCTCGCCCGGAAGTAAGTCCTGCTGCAGTCGAGAGGCAGCACTCCCACCCCCCACCCCTCTCCCTGCCTTATAACTCTTTTTACTACCCTACCTCGCGAGGCTTCTTTGATTTTTGCTGTGTTTGTCGTGTGATTAACTGCTGCCAACTTTTCTTGCTCGACTCTCTGGTTGCAGCGAGCTCAGATTGCTAACTGAAAGATGGACAGATACAGAGGGAGAGAGGGAGAAGATAGGGGGAAGAAGAAGAGAAATATATACTCAGTGAAGCAGTGAGAGAGGGGAATACATAGAGTAAGTTCTCTGCTTCCTTCTGGACGAATGAAAATTTCAATTATTTACGAATTTCTATGTTTTCTGCATTCTAATGAATTTTGCTATTTTCCCTGAGTAAATACTACAATGCAGGAGGCAAGAGGGGGACAGGGGAAAGGGGTAAGGAAGGCAAATAATGTGCCGTAGATATTGCATTCCTCATTGCATTTATCAATTTGGGGAAAAATGTTAAAGGTGCTTGGCCAAAGAACTTCAAGAATTTTCACAGAAATCGATTAAAATAAAACAATTTTAACTGCGTAACTACAATGGAAATATGACTAGCAAAGATCTGGCAAATATATATTTTAATTTCAATCAATTGAAATATTGCAGATATTGCGTAACTGCTGAAAATTCATTTCTCTCATTTGTTTCTCTAATCAAATATTAGCTACGAATATCTTTGGCAATTTCCTCTCACTAGAAGCTGCAGTTGCACTTAAAGTTTTCGGCACACTCTGAATTTATGGTCATACTCATGAGTAGGGGGAGGTACAGGAAAGGGGTGGGGGGAACGACTTGTTTATTCTTTTGCTTAGTTTGCTGGCTTGTCTCATTACTCATGCAGCGGATAAAGCACTCGCTGGCAATGCGAGTAAACAAATAAAGCAGAAGAGAACTAGGAACAACAACAACAGCAACAACAAGTGCAACGTGGCGCCCACTTCGGCAGCAATTGGCAGTAAATCAAGTTGAATTCATATGGAACGGAGTGGAAACGGAACGAGGAACGAGCCGAAACGGAACGTGCTAATAACTTTTGGGGCAACGGCAACACAAAATATGCCCATTAAAGCAGCCAACAACTCAGCGAGCAACAGCAACAGCAAGAGCTGAAACAACAACAGCAATGGGGGCGTGGAACAGGGGGAGGGCTAGGAGCAGGAGTAACAACAGAGGGAGCAACAGAGGGAGAAGCAAAGGCAGCAACAGAGTGAACAACAGAGGGATCAGCAGAGGGAGCAAGTGAGGGAGCAACAACAGCAACAGGGAGAGAGGAAACAGCAACAGCAGCAGCAGGGGGAAGCAACAGCAACAAGGGGAGCGGCAGCATAAGAGGGTCGTGGAGCAGGGGGCAAGAGCAGGGATGGGGCAGTGCTAGCTAGGCAAGAAATGAAAAATATTCGGGGCGGGCGTTGAAAGCGTCGAGCCTGTCCGAGCAATGACTAATAAATTGGCGCTTAATCAACTCGAGGCTGGAGAACAGCAACCACAGCAACCACATAAAGAAAAAAGAACTAGTCGAGTCGTGTATCAAGTGGAATTAATCGCTGGCGCCTGCCCAACAGCAGCAGCAACGGCAGCAACATCTCCCATAGACAGCAACATGCAACATGCGCGGCCTATGCATGTTGCACATACAAACTCGTGGAGTGGCCACTCAGAGTTCAAGTGCGAGTATATATATAGACTGGCTATATAGAGTGCCCAGCATGCTGTATATAGTGGGCGGGGGGCGTGTTTATGTATAGAAGGGAGAGAGAGAGGGAGAGAGAGAGAGAGGGAGGGAGAACTTTGTGCGAAAGATAAATCAAAAGCAATCAAATTAAATGCAGCACAAACAAAGGCCGAGGCAGCAGCGAGGAAACTACCAAAGTGCCTGCAACGAACTTGCAACAGCAACAGCAACAGCAACGGGGCTGCAGCAGCAATGAGTGTGGCAGCAACTGCTGCCAGTGCACTTCACAGTGGCTGCAACAATCACAGAACTTTTCAAATTGGCGGACTCGACTGGCGGCTGAGCAGAGACGGCGCTAGCCGAGTCGAATAACTCACAGCAGCAACAAGAGCAACAGCAGCAACTACAGCAATAGCAACTGCAACAGCAACAGCAACAACTACAGCAACAACAGCAACAACTCCCAAATTGAACTTGCCTGTGGCACAGCCTGTTGCTTGTCTTTGGCTCAGCGTGGCGCAACTTTGTTGTTGTTGCTGCTGTTGCTGTGTGCACAGCGGAAGCAGCAAAATAACAATAACAACAAGACTTAAAAGCAGGGCGCATAAATTTATCGGGCCCAGGCAACAACAACAATAACATGAACAACAACAGGAACGAGAGCAACAACAAACAAAACAGAATTACTCTTAATACAACGGAAAGTGGGTTGCAAATGCAATGTTGTTGTTATTGTTATTGTTGTGGTTGTTGATGTTGCTGCTGCTGTTGTTGTTGTTGTAAGAGTTGTTGTTGTTTTAAGAGTTATTGTAAGTTGCGTTGTTGCTGTAGTTGAAGTTCTTGCTGTTGTTGTTGCAGGCAAAACTAGACCTGATCGCTCTCGCTTTAGCTCCCTTCAAAGCTCTCTTGCTCTCTTACTCCTTGCCTCTCTTTCTCTCTCTCTCAACCTCAACCTCAAAGAGTCGTCAACTAACAGCTATGCCTCCTTGCCTTCCCTCTGCCCACTGTTGTTGTCGTGCAGTTGTGCTGCCGTTGTGTATTTGTTTTGATTTTTTGCTTTTTAAGTTGTTTTCTACCCTGCCTGCTGCTATTTTGTTAATGATGATGAAGCGCAGCGTGTTGAAAGGCAAATAAACAACAGCAGCAACAACGGCAGCAACAGCAGTTCACAGCAGCAGCAACAACTCACAGCAGCAACGCACAGTAGCAACAGCGATAGTAGCAGCAAGGCAGCAGCAGTATCAACAACGCAGACAGCAACACTGCCACACACACACTCATACACTCACACACACAATCACAAACACTCACACACACTCACAAACACTCACACACACACGCACACCCCACACAGACACACTTTAATTAAGCAAGCACACACAAAATGCTCAACGTTGCGGCTAAAAAATTCATTAAAACAAAGTTTCGACTCGAATACCTTAACTTCATTGATCCCATTGGGTATGCATAGCGTGTCCTCTCACCTGCACAATGGCAATACCCTAACCAGCCCCTGACACTGGCACTTGATGAGGGACAAGTCACAACAAGTCAATTAGGTTGAATAAAAAAAATCCTCAAAAAGTTTTCCAACAATCTACGCAAATTTCTGTAATTGAAATTGGTTGGGACAGGGAGGGAGGGTGGTGAATGTTGGGCAAGTTGATATATAAAGAGTGCCTGAATAAATACAAATATATGCAAATAAATGAGGAATATAAATATATAAAATATATGCAAATAAAGTAGAAAGTAAAACTGGAATCATTTAGAAATCAAGAAATAATTTTATTTATTTATTTAGAATTATTTTCAAGTTGTTTCTCCTTCTTCCTCTTCTTTGACTCTTTTCTTGTTGCGGTATTGCTTTTCTCTAACTTTTATCAGATCTATCACATATCTAAGTGTTTATCTTAGTGTCTTTTATAGGCCCCGTGCGGGTATTCAATAGTCGTTGTTGCAACTTTCGCTTATGTTGCGCGTTTCCCTAGCGGCTAAAACAGCGCCCAAAACGCGTCAACGAAGTCTTTGACGTTGCCGACGTCCTGCAGCGACAGGCGGCAGTCAGCAGTGAGCAGAGCCAGCGCAGCCAGCATGTGGCAGTTTCATGAACAGCAGAGCAAAGGGAGTGGTGGAAGAGGGGAGGGGGAGAGAGGAGATCATGAAGCAGGAGGCGAATTGAGAATGACTGACTGCCTTAAAGCAAACAAAACGCACGCGCGTCAAGCGCAGACATTTAATTTGCATAAAAAGTTTGCCATCTCACGACTACCCCTAGCGAGCACACACACACACACACACACACACACACACACACACACACACACACACACACACACCACATGCCAGAGGGGGGTAAGTAGGTGACAGGCTGAAGTTGGCCGTGCCGGGATCCGGGCGCAGGTTCGCGTGGGCGGGCTGATTGTTTAGCAGGCAGCGACCCGCGACGAAGCCGGCGACGTGCAACGTGCAGAGGCAGCAACAACAGAGGCAGAGGCAGCAGAGGCAGCAACAAATAGACAAAATTAGCATAATGTTAATTTTAATTTGAAATTTGGCCACTCGACAGTGGCCAGCAGCATTTTTCTCTCCCAGTCCCAGCGTGATGCGCCCCGTTGAATTTCCCGCTGAATTTTCCAGCTGAATTTCGAATTTAACGCCAGTGAAGAAAGAAATAAAATAAAATGTTTATGGCAAATTCATTTTTATTTGCGCCATAAAAACTAACAGACTAATTAAAAAATTGCCAGGTAGCTTTAGATTACCGGAAGCGTAAAGAATCATGGAATGAATTTTCAGCTTATAACAGGTGAGCCAGCTGCATACCCTGTATTGAGGAAGAGGAGCAGAGTAATTGAGGAAAAGGAAGAATAGTTATTTGATAATTGAGAGAGTTTGGAAAGGGTAACTCTTTCGAATTAATCATAGTAATTAAAGTACTTTAGAAGAGGAAACTAAAAGGGAATTTTGAAGAAGTTTTAATGAAGGGAAATTTCTATATTTGCTTTATAGGGAATATCATAGAAAAGACGACAGATAAAGAAATCAAAAGTAAGCCCAAAATATTGCGATTAATGGGAATGCGTCAATATAATAAAACACCAAATTTAGCTCGTGTGATTTGGAAATAGTTAGAAAAGTTAAGAGGAGATGAATAAAAGACAGAATGATGAAGATTCGGAGACACACAAAAGTATCATGACGATAAGAATGTAAAAGATTTTTAGATGTCAATTAAAACTTCAAGATTAGGTGAAAATATTGTAATTAAAAAAATTTTAAATAATTTAAATTAAGTATATCACCTTAAAGAAATAAGAAATGTTGCACGTATTGTAGCTATCGAAACATGGAATATATATGTAACATATATATATAAAATGTTAATTATTGTTATTCCTTAGTGATGCCAAAATAAGCTGCAATCTACAAACCATCAACACATATGTCGTATGAATTTTGACAATATTAGAAGAGCTTAAAGTATCGAAAGATATTGATTATGCAGTATTGTTATCTAAAAAAGATGCTAAACTATCTGCAATGATTGAAATGATAACCTAAGAGCCAAATTGAAAAATATATTGTAATACCTGAGTTAGTTGAAAGCTTCAATCCAAGAAGAACCGTCAACTCATAAGCAATCAAATTGAACACATAAATGAAGAATGGTGAAGGGAAGTTAAATACGCGCAACAATCAGCAAAGACTCCACTTTATAAATCCACATATGGCAGATAAACACAACTCACACACGATTCACACACGCCTCACAATCAAAACACATTCGCGAATTCAAGAATTCTTCACAATTATTTTGAAAAAGGTCGAACGGAAAGTGTGTCGCGATTCATGCGAGGAATGTGTAAATCTCATTAATACCTCGCAAACTAATGTATGCAGGAGAGGGGGAAGCAGGCGCAGGTGGGAGGGTGTGCTGCTGGGCGGCCTTAATGACTTGTAAAGTGCAAGTCAGCGATATATAAAACCCAAGAGGGGGAACAAAAATCAGAAATCTGCTTAAGAGAGTGCACAAGGGGGTCAACAGCTGTGACCAGAGCCGCTAAAACTTTGCCAGCTCTTTTAGCCACATTTTTTATGGCCAGGCGGACGTCATAATGCGAGTTGATGAGGCTAAAGGGGAGATGAAGGGGGAAAAGGGGGGAAGAGAGAGAGAGGAGCGACAGGCCAAGGCGAAATGTAGATTTATGCGAACTGCCTGGCACAAAGTGCATAATTGGTAAATGTGGCAGCAGAGAGGATGGCAACAGGCAGGGGCAGGGAACAGGGAAAGGGGGAAGGGAATGAGGTGTCAGGTGGTGTGCGTCAGTGTTGACCCCACTGTGAGTGTGCGTGAGTGCAAACTGCTCGCAATTAGCGCATTTGCCACTTGTGCCCCAAATGAGCCTGTTAGACACGTCGACAACTCGCCTTGTGGCCGCCTCTTTGTTCTTGTTGTTCTCCTTGTTGTTGTACCTCTTGCTGCTCTTGTTGTTATTGCTCTTGCTGCTCTTGTTGTTGCCTCTGCATGTTCGTGCCTCTTGTCTCGCTGCCCACGCACTGGGTGCCAATAAATATTAGATTTCATGTTCTCATCGGGTTCGGGCCCTTTTGATTGCCCCCGGGGCTGCGTCGCGACGGGCAATTGGGGCTGTCCAAATTTGTATTTATTAGACACACTGCGCCACGGGGCGTATGTGTAATATGCCATTACAAGCATGCCAGGCAGACAGTCCGACATGGACGCGTTCAACATGACAAACTGCGGCTTGTCTGCGGCGCTCTCCGATTGTGGCGGCCTGCGCCTGCATCCAAGTACTTTGAGGCCAGTGTGGGTGAGTGAATGAGTGAGTGTGAGTGCGAGTGAGTGTACTCAGAGGGAGCACCCACTTGCACTTGCCTTGCTGACTGCGAGTCCTTGGGGGCAACAAACGGTTCTATTGAACCCAGCGCCAAAGCATTATCATATCTTAGACAAACCTCAGCTGCAACTGGCAGAGCGCCGACCGCTGCCCCTGTTGCTGCAGACTTTGCCTCTGCTCTTGCCCCAATCCCGGCCCTAACCCTGGCCCTATCCCCTGTGCCTGGCCCTGCTCTTGCCCCTGTCCTTGTACCCTGTCTCTACTTTGTTGCTGTCTCTGCCTCGTTCCTCTCCCTCTCTGCCTCTGTCCCTGTCCTTGCTACTGCCGCTGTCTCTGACCCTGCCTCAGCCCCTTATGCCTGCCCCTGTCTCAGCCTCTTCTCCCGCCTCTTTCCCTGCTCTTGCCCTGCCCCTTCTCCCTCCTCCCTCCTCCCTACTTGTCTCGTTGTCTGTTTCGCAGGAATGCAATAAAAATAATGAAGCTGCAGCGCAGCAACAATAGCAATGGCCAAGCGGAGTGTGCCATAAAAAAGGGCAACGCGACGCGAACTGCAGCAAAAACAAGCACAGCGAGCAGAAGAAGAAGAAGAACAAAACGAAGTAGAAGCAGCAGCAGAAGAAGAAGAAGTTAAAACAATAGAAAGCTGCTGCTGATGCTGCGTTGGTTGCATATTTTGGCCCTTAAGTAAATAGACTTTGCATACTAGAGTGAGCGCGTGTGTGTGCCAGTGTGTGTGTGAGCGAGTGTTCGAATGTGTGTTGGAGAGTGTGTTTGAGTGTGTTTGAGTGTGTGTTTTATGTGTTTATCGTGGCACTGGCACTCAATTTATTTACAAAACGAAACGCTCCGTCAAAGGTTCCGCAGTTGTTGCTGCCCCAACGAATCCCAGCGAAGCAGTGCAGCAGAACTGCTTTAAATTACACCAGAGGGTGTGGAGTACGTACTGCAGATACCCTGTGTAGTATAGCCTTTAGTTTTTAGATTGCAACATTGATAACTCTTCAGTTTCCTTCTTAGTTTGACTTCAGTTTGCACTCTCCTGTTGAGTTTCAACTTCTCTTTATACAGTCCTAGCAAGTCAGGCTTATTTACTGCTTTAAATTACTTTAAAGTGTGCCAGGTATGCACTTAAGTTACCCTATATTGTATACCCTGCATGATAAATAATGCAGCATTTATTTCTCTTCATTATCCCCCACACTTTATCAACACTTTCCACTCTCATCTTTAATCTCTCTCATCAACTTCATTTATTGTTCTTCCTTCCAGTCAGTCCCACCCGCTGTCTACCTGCCACTGCAGGGTATGCAGAGCAGTGGCCTCTGCTGCTCCCTGCTTGCATTATCTACATTTGCTCCTGGGCTCCGTGGGGCTTTCCTTACATTTCCAAGCTAACTTTACCCAAGCCCCAATCCCCAATCCAAATCCAAATCCCGACGAGTTTTTTGCACTGGCTGCAGGCAATTGCTGCTGCAATCGAAGTTGTTGCTGCAATATTTATGCTCCCAGACTGTCCAGACAGCAGCACAGACACAACATACACACTGTCACATGCACACACACTCACACACACTCACACACACTCACACACACTGGCACACACTCAATCGCACGCTCATTCAATGAACAAATAACATGTCAAGTTTCATTATAGTTCGCCCACAATTTAGACAACCCTCGGCGGCATCCGTTGTTGCTGCCGATGTTGTTGTTGTTGCTGTCGGGTTAAACTAACTCTAGCTGCGATGCCAGCAGCAGCAGCAGTAACAGCAACAGCAACAGACACAGCAGCAACATCATCGTTTTTATCAGTCAACCTGCGCCCGCCGGCATCGCCTCTGCCTCAACGCTGCCGACACTTGCAGCAACTGTCCACATCTATCTCTGTCTGCCGCCCCTCTCCCTTTCTCCCTCTCTTGTTCTGCCTCCCTTCTGCCCTCTCTCTCTCTTTCTCTCTCCCTGTCGGCTGGCAATTTGGAATTTATGGCAGCTACATGATTTGTATGATACGAACGTAAGCAGTTTGCACTCACGTATTCATGTCCAGACAAAGGGTGCACGGGGGAAAGGGAAGGGGGTAGAGGTAGAGGAGGGAGGTAGATAAAGGGGGTACAGTAGGTGGCAGCAGTTTGCTGCTCGGGGGGAGGCGCAGCTGCAGTGGGTCTAGCGAACCCGGAGCTGCAATTGGAGCTGGACTGTGCCCGATCATTTAATTGTAATTCGAGACTGTTGTTGCCCCGAGGTTGCAGCAGCAACAACAAAGCTGCAACAACAACAACAATGAGCAATGGCCAAAGAACAAATGCGCGTTTTATGTTTTAGTCGCTGTTCATTTGAATTTGTGTTGCAGCCGCATTAAACTTGGTTAATTCAATTGCCAAGCGAGGGCAGAGGAGAGAGAGAGGGGCAAAGGGGCTGTGGCCCTGCAATATGCTGGCTAAATTGCAGCGACAGCTGTTGCCCCGAACACGGACACAGCAGCAGCTGTTGCAGGCGCTGTGCTTGCTGCTGTTGTTGCTCCTCTTGTTGTTGCTGCTGCTGTGGCCATCGCATTATGCGCGCAAGCGTAAAACTTTCAATTATTTAAATTATACCACATGAACAATGCCGCAAATGCCGCCTGCAACACATATGCCAGCAGCAGCAGCAGCAGCAGCAGCAACATTAACGGCAGCATAAGCAGCAACAGCTGCAGGTTGCTCTCGTCTGGTTGCTTGTTCGCAGTGTTGTTGCTGCTGCTGCTGCTGCTGTTGTTGTCTGCCATGTTACAGAATTGCCGCAAGTTTAACGCATGTCGACACAGACATTGCCATTCTATACGTTCCGGCAGCCCTTACCCCCATCTCCACATTCCCCTCCCTCCTACCCCTGCTCCGTTTTCCCCCCACTGCCTGCGCAGGCTACCCACATAATTCATTCATATCATCAGCGTAGTCAGCGACGTGAATGCTGCGAGAGGCAGAGAGACAAGCAATGGGAGAGGCAGCAGAGAGGCAGGATAGAGGAGAAAGAGAAGGAAGAGGAAATGGGGTAAGGGAGGGGGGTCTGCACACCAGGGAGAGATGAGTGATGGCTCGGAATATCGCGCATATCGACATCGTTGTCATTGTGTAAGTGTCACTTCATCTCATCCACGCAACGTTAGCGAGGCTTCAACAAGCCAGCTACAGCACCCCCCCCCACACTCTATGCTTGCTCTTCCGACAGCTGCTCTTGCCTGCCTCGTCCCCTTGGATAATATTGCACATACGCCGCGTATTACGCGCTGTCGTTCGAGTTATTGCCAGTCCAAAGCCCGTGAAGTGTGAAGTGCTTTTTGTGTGTGCCACAGCACGGTTTGTCCTTGTGCGTGTGAGTGTGTGATCTCTGCTGGCACGGCTGCTTAGCTTGCCACGTTGCACGTTGCACGTTGAGCGACGGAATGTGCGGAATAAACGATTGTCTGGCAAAAGAGATGCAGATGCAGCTGTGAATTGAGATACGTTTTGTTGGCAACAGATACAGCTCCCCCCCTGCTCCCCTTGCGCCCCCTCAAGCTTGCCACTGCAGTTTAAAGCGCGTTCATAACTCATTGGTTGCAATTAAATCAGAGCTTGCTGCGCGGTATTCAGACTCAGTGCGACTATTGTCCAATTGCTGCTCGCTTACATGCCATTACGTGCTGCTACTTCACTCCTGCGACGGACACAAAAAGGGACTTACAGAGCACACACACAGGCACACACACAGGCACATATACAGAGCGAATACAAGCACACACACTGGCACACACAGTCACACACAGGCACAGTGATTCGCACACCCACGCAAGCGAAAAAATGCCACACACGCGGTTTTTTTTACAGGCAACAACGAGGCAAAAAAAATGCCAATAACAACAACAGCAACAACAATCAACAGAGGGAGAAAGGGTAGAAGGGCAGGAGAGGGATAGGGAAGAGGTGCAGGGGAAGGCAGTACGGAAGGCAGTCAAGAAAGGCAAAAAAGGCTGCTGCAGTTGCCACAGTCCGCGCAGCGCAGCTCAGTCAGTCAGGCAGGCAACGAGCCAAGAAACGCAGACACCGCATGATATTGTGTGATATACAGATGTGTGTACATGTGTATACATATGTATATGTATGTATGTATGTATACATGTAAATGTATGTGTATTTGTATACGTATTCATTCATTGGAGCTGCGCTTGCTCGCCCTCATCTTGTTTCATATTCGCATGAATTTACTTTGTATCACTTGTCACTTTTTTATTATCATTGCCCTTTGCTGCCGCAGTTGTTGTTGTTGCTGCTCTTGTAGTTGCTGCTGCTACTGTTGTTGTTGTTGCTGTTGTTGCTGCTTCCACTGTGATTTTTTATGGCTCATCCGCATACAGATGCCCGTCGTACTCGGAGTCTACGTTGCTTGTGCCGTTGTTATTATTATTATTATTATATCATTCTTCATCAGCTTGATTCCCATTCATTGTTGTGTGCCTGTGTGTGCGAGTGTGTGTGCAAGTGCGTGTGTGTGTGAGTGTGTGTTTGCAAGGCGCACAAATATTTCCATTATTTGTTTGCTGCCGCTGTCGCAGCTGCTGAAGGGATTAATTTCTTGATTTACCCCTGCTATGGCTTCGAATCGGACTCGACATAGGGATTGAGGCAGGGACTGAGGCTGGGACTGAGGCGGGGACTGGGAGTGGAACTATAATATGCGTATATAGCGGGCATATAGCTGGAAATACGCTGTAGGTGCAGAGCATGCTTTGTTCTTTGCCGTCCTCCTTCTTTTTCTGCTCCCTCTCTACTCTATTTAACTGCGGCTTTTAGCTTTATTTCTCTTTCTCTCTCGATGGCGATGCAATTGCGTGGAAACATATTGAAAATAAGTGGCAGCGATGTGAGAGAGAGGTGGTTGCGAGGGGGGAGGTGGGGAGTAGAGAGGGAAGAGGGAGTGGACTGGGTTTAGCGGGAAATATGCTAATGCCAGAGTCGATCGACAGCAGCCGTCAGTAAAAGCGTATTAAATTCTCTTTACTTTTTCCATTCCAAACACTTTCTATTGTGATGAGTTCCCCTCTCTCCTTCCCCTCTCCACTCTTTATGGCATATAATTTCCCGTGTCGATGATGAAAATTGTTTCTTATTTCTGCACATTGTTTGGCTATGCAGGTATTTGTTTTCGCTTCTATTGCTCTTTTTGTTTTTCTTTAATTTCCATTGGATTATCCGCAGGGACTTAAAACGAGCGGAGATGAAGGGCGACGATGATACCCTGTATGGAAAGTAGGCACTGTAGAGTATAGAGAGGGCAGAGGAGGGAAAGAAAGAAGAGAGAAAGAGAGAGCAGAGAAAGGAGAGAGAAGAGAAGAGAGAAAGAGGGAGAGAGAGAGAGGGAGAGCGACACAGTTAAGTGCGGATTGAATAATTTCTTCAAATGGCGGCAATAACGCATGCCCGGCTATGCCTGCTGGGAAGGGAGTTGAAGAGGGGAGGAGGGTGTTGTAAAGGGAGCTAAGGGAAAAGGCAAAACTTTGCCCAAGTGTGCTAAGAAGGGTCTGCCAGGATGTCAGGGCTGCCTGGCTGGCTTAAGCCTTTTGCCAATTACTTAAACATAAGCAACGCTCGGGGATTTACAAGTGTTTCTTTTCCGCCTGAGTTTTCCTCTCTCAATTTTCCCTCTCGTTTTTCGTGAGGTTTTCCCCAGTCAACGGCAGCTTTATTAAATCGAGCTACTTCCCAGTTGATCGTTTGGGATTTATTTTATTTGTTGTTGTTCTGTCTCGTCTCGTTTATCGTTTTTTATCGTGCTTGTGTCTCCTTTCTTTTATTAGGTGCCGACATTAAGCTTAAGTTCAGTTAAACGAGCCGAAAGTTACTCCAAGTGTTTTGCTTAACTTATTCAGCTGGAAAGCTATAACAATCACACTGGGAGGGGGTGTGGGGAGAAGGAGTTTTATCATAAAGTTTGCAGTGCAGTGTTTAATTGTGCTGCACATTTATAACATTCCAGAGCAGTACAACTAACAGTGTCCGTGTGTCCTTATGTCCGTCTGTTGCAGCGCGGAATATTCTCTGATTATATCCATTGAAATTCGTCAAAAAAGGGTAGACTTGGTGCAAATATATATACCAGGCAGAAGAAGATGGGGAAGATGCATAAGGTATACATATTCCTGCTCAGAATGCTTAGCTGCCTCGATTGAGCCATGTCTGTCCGTCTGTCCGGATGTCCGCCTATTGCAACACAAAATTTTCTCTCAGTTTTATAGCTATCATGATGAATATTGGTACACATACTTCCTGTTGCTGCACGCTTTATATAAGTCAGAATGAGTCGGATCAGACCGATATATCGCACAACTCCCATACAAACTATCGGCTAATTTTCGTTATTTGTCAAGATATTGCAACGAAATTTACCACATCGGACTTTTTCTACATACATAATATGCATATCAAATTTAATCAAAATCGGTCAGCTATATCTTATAGCTGCCATAGGAACAATCGAACGATATGAAGGTTTTCGTGTATAGAGCAGTTTTGCTTACATAAATAACACATCAGATCCAATCAAAGTGAAACTTAATATTGAATATACACAAAATACTGTTCAGATCTGCAACATTATTTATAACAAGTACTGGAACAATAAGAGAAGACAAGAAGCTGCAAGCGTATAAAACATTCGTCATGCCAAGCTTAAATTTTCTTTCTGGTTCTCTATCCCAATCTCCCTTTGAGTATGCAAAACATTCTCCCAAATGAAATGCAGTTGCAAGATGCTGTTGCAAGTAATTTTCCAATACGAATCCCAGAGCAACAATCTTCCCCTTCCCCTCCCCCCTCTCCCAAACGTTCTAGGGAATTGAAAAAAAGTCTCTAAAAAAAGACCAAATGACTTTTGCCATTGTGCGGCATATTTCATCATCGCAACGTATATGCAGCACTCTGTGGCATGCCCCCAATGGACTATTAAACTCGTATTACGCGTCATAAAATGCCATTTAAATAATAAAAATGGGAAACAATATAAACACAATTACGGCGGCTGCATAAATCAAAGCGTCAACTGCAATAAATTATGTAATTCAGATTGCAATCGCAATCGGAAATCATGCGAGAATTAATCTCGCAAAGAGCGGCGCTGGTAAAAACGCACGCAAAACGCGTGCGAAACGCGCACAATAAATTCAAATTAAAATGCGCAAAATACAAATGAAATGTCAAATAAATGTGAAGCTAATTTGTCACTTTGTCAAACCAGGCAAAAGAGGAGATGGGGCACAGACAGGGGGCACAAAGGAGGGCAGAGAGAGAGGAGAGAGTAGGAGGAGAGAGAGTACTTTGTGGCCACCGCCGCCGTCAATCAATGCGAATTGAAGCGAGTTCGTTGAATGCGTCGCAATTTGCAATTAACTGACGTATTCCATATGGCAATTACCTATAATATTTATGGCCAAACCGCACAGATATTTGTCAGCCCCGGCATGTTTACATGTGTAAAGCAGAGGGGGCGTGGCAGCTGTGGCACAATGCGCGTTAATTAATTGCCGTCTGCAGGCACAGGCAACAGGTTGCTGGTAGTTCGGGGAGAGGGTCAATGTAAAAAACCACATGAAAAAGCAGGCAGCAGACACATACACCTACACACACACACACCTAACACACACACACACCTACACACAATCACATACACACAATAGCTACAAAGCTTTGGCAAACTGAATTAGACAGCAATAAAGCTCAGCGCATACACGCAATGCAGACAAATTGCAAGCAAAGTGGCAACAGCAGCGAAAAGGCGTGAGTGAGAGGGGGAAGTGAAAGGAGGAAGGAGAGGAAGCAGTCGCTGCCTTCGCTGCATTGTCCATATCGCTATCCCTTTAGCCTGCCTGATTAGTTCAGTGAATTTATGGCTGTCATTTCATTAGGCAAGAGGCGAAAGCTGCTTAAACGAGTCGACAAATCGATGTGTTGCATGCAACAAACGGATGCGCCAATGCAACAGATTTGTCAGTCATTTGTTGCCAGGCACGCCCACGCGCCCAAACGCCCACTCATCCACTTCCACACACACACACAGACAGACACAGAGACTATTTGCAGTTGTCATTTGTCTGGCTGCAGGCAGAAGCAGAAGCTGAAGCAGAAGCGAAGCTCAAGCGACGCTCGCCTCGTAATACTAAAGATAAACCAAGCAGAAGGAATTATCTGCCTCTCTCTCTCTCCCACTGCTCCTTCTCTGTCTCTGTCTGCGTCTCTATTACTGTTTGTTATGCTGCAGACATGCTTATTAAAACTATGCCATAATTCTGTCTACGCACACGACACGAGTCTCCAGTCTCGCTCTCCCTCTCTCTCTCCCTCTCTCTTGCCCTTTAGCCAGACAAAGATGTACAGCAACTTGGCCCAAAGACACAGCAACAACAACAACAACAACAACAGCAATAGCTGGACAAACAATTGCGTAATTGATGCATAGATGGACGGAGATGGAGATAGAGATAGGGATAGTCCGTAAATAATTACATCGCTCATTGAAGGGGTCGCCCTGGTGACCATAACTCAATTAGGTCAGCTTTGTGCCCATTCAAGTGCACTAATTAGGCAAATATAATGTGAGTGATAAGTGAAAGACCGAATGAGTGGAGCCAGTGTGGAGCACCAAAGCCAGAACCAGAAGCAGAACCAGAACCAGATGGAGCGAAGCATCTGCAGCCAAATTGTGCAATAGATTCAAGATAAATCGAATGGAAGCGCACAAATTAATGTGTTTGAATTTGACACCAATTTGAACAAGATGTTGGGGATGATTAGAGGGAATTGACTGGGTTAATTTAGATGCTATAAAAAAAGGGAATCGATTGCGAGTATATTGTTAATCTCTATACTCTCTAAAAAGTCTAGCTTTGTACTGTATACACTCTCAATCAATTGCCATATTTACTAGCTTTCTTGATCCTCTTAACGGGCTCAATCTTTATGCTATGGAGTGTCTTAAACTGTTACTATACTGTCTGTTATTATAACCTATAACCTGTAATGGGACAGGTTTAATCTTTATCCTGGATCAAGTTTCAATCTTTTACCTCTGTCCATCTGTATTCTCTTTATATGTTTAATCTTTCTTCATTATAGAACCTTTTGCGTTATACTCTACATTGTCAATCTATATTCCCTTTATATGCTCAATCTGTATGCAATATACAATGCGAATCTTTTATCATACATTCTCCCAATCCATATA
The DNA here is from genome assembly GCA_018151435.1 of Zaprionus africanus. Classification (NCBI taxonomy): domain Eukaryota; kingdom Metazoa; phylum Arthropoda; class Insecta; order Diptera; family Drosophilidae; genus Zaprionus; species Zaprionus africanus. The sequence continues at coordinate 9,215,198 of JAECXB010002206.1, forward strand.
CCCTCTACAGTCTCAATTTACTTCCCGTTATTACCATATATACCCCTTAATTGATGTCAGCCTCAGCTCGTGTGGTGTCTTCTTACTTGAATTATGTGCTACCCTTTCCCAAGGGCAAGTTGCCTGAGTTTGTTATAAGAGAAACAGGAAACAGGTTTGCCTAATGAGCCACACTAAATCATCCTCGAGCATAGCTTAACCTGTTTGGCCAGCTGTCGCAGGCTTCACTGTAGCAGCAGCAGCAGCAGCAGAGACACGGGTGAACACTCGCACACACATTAAGTATACGCACATGCAGTGTGTGTGGGTGTCTGTGTGTAAGTGACTGCGTGTGTGTGTGACTGGGAATCCTGTTGACAGTGAAACAGTGGCAGCAACTTCAAGCGCAGTGGCAGAAGGAGATGGAAAAAGAGAGACAGAGGGAGAGGAGGAGCGTAGCGAAACAGGAGACAGACTTTAGTCGAGGCAGCGACAAGAATTATACGAAAAGTATCGCATATCAGGCGAACAACAGCAACAGCAAAAAGGGCAAGGACAAGGACAAAGATGTGTGTTGCAAGAGTTTCTTTCTCTCTGGAACAGGAAGAGGAACAAGCTGTAGCTCCTTACCAGAGATGTTTTTCTCTTCGTCGCAGTTGTTGAATATCGCATATCGCATGCATCCTTGACATCGCAAATGCATTTATTGCAGATGCTCAGCAGACAAAATAGCAACAGCTGACAGCAAGCAGGGAGAGAGGGAGGGAGAGGGGCACTGCAGGGGAAGTATTTTCTCTGACATAACAAGAAAGTTTGTGCCGTTTTACACTGATAAAAAATGCAACAGCAAAGGGAGATTGGTTTCCTCCTGCAACATCGATGCCATCGATATAGCATTTCATATTGCTAATCGGATTATACTCTTTGGGATGTTTTGCGCTGTTATCAACTCTCCATCTCCTTAGCTCCCTCCCTACTCTCTCCCTCTAAGTCCAATACGTGTGCCATGTGGGAGCTGCTTTTCCCTTTTCGTGCCGTGTACTCACGCAGTGACTGAACAATGCGCTTGACAATATGAATATGCTCGCAATTTCGTTTTTGTCAGCAACACAAGGGGGGAGCAAGGGTGCAGAAGAGGATGGAAGGAAGTGGAGGGGAAGGGGGGTTTGCAGCACACAAAGGATGCAGTGGCAGCAAATGACGACACGGCAAAAGTTGAGCAAGAAAGTTTTCCATCAATGTTTGCGCTGCGAGTTCATTTCGCACGCAGACGTCCTTGACAGGAAACCGTTGCCAGGAGACGCCGCCAGCAACTGCAGCAGCTGCAGCTGCAGATACTGCTTGTCAGGCAACTACAGTGGGTACTAGGCAGAGAGAAACTCTCTTGCCCCGTAGGTCAAATACAAACTGAGCGTATGCCGCTTATTTCTGTACTTCTTTGCACTCTTTGCTTATCTGCTATTTGGTTTTAATTAAAGTGGTTCTAGCTGACTGGCAGGCACTGTAACAGTACCCACTGTGCACAGTGTCTGTTTCAAATTCATTAGAAAGCCGCTTGCTTAAACAAAGTTTTGCTTCGCCGGCTTAAAACTTTGCTCATAAGTCAAAGATCAGCGTTATTTACACGCACACACACAGCCAATACACACACACACACAAGCACACACACACATACACACTCCCACACACACACAGTCATTAATCGAACTGTGGCAATCAGGCTGGCAAAAGTGCAAACAAAATGGCGGCCAATCTAAAAGGGAAACCAAACTGGGGCTCCGCTTTGCCGCTTGACTGCGTCGCATTCGATAGCGAAATCCCATTGCCAATGAAGCTCTACTTTTAGTAGGCACTGTAGAAATGTATAACGTACTATGCTGTATCAGCTTTATATATGCTATACGCATATAACACCATATTTTGCAGTTGGCAACCCTTTGCTAGTTGTATTTCCCCACTTGGGCTCACTCACTTTAGCAATTGATGAGCTAATGCAGTGCGCTCTCTGATTACCCCAGACATGTAGTCTAGTGTTCCACACTTAGTCGAGCAAGTTTCAAACTGCACAAATCCCCAATGAATCCGTGAGATCCCCGAACGCGGCGGCAAAGTTCGATAATGGCGAGGGGGAAGCACTCAGACCCGACGCGCTGTCAGCCTCAAGAGTCAATTGCCTTCACTCAGCGCAGCATCCCTCTCTCTCTTCTTCTCTCTCTCTATCTGTCTCTCTTCCTCACTCTATCTCTGTGTTTGCCGACTTGTTTGGCTGTTGTTTGTTGTACGTGTCGCTGCGGTGTTGTACGCACGTAAACGATTCCGAGTATTTATTACGCGCACAACTTGACATAATTCCTTTTTTCCGCTCTGCCAGTTGAGCCAAAGCCCAAGGCGGAGATGGAGCTGGAGACGGGACGGAAACAAGGCTGTATTGGCACCGCCTGCTCCTGCTCTGCCCCCCCTCCGGTGGGGGATGAGCTACTGCAGTGGCAGCAGAACTAATGTTGACACTGTCGTCTGTCGTCTGTCGTCTGCTGGGGTAAATGCTACTTTAGACGACAACTAAGGAGCACAAGGCGAGTGTGGAACAAGGGGGGAAAGAGGAGGGTGGCAATGAAGTGGAGGCCGACATCGATATGGATTTATGGGCGTATCGTGTGTGTGCGAGACTTGCATCACGCGCTCATTGAGTGCGTTCAATTGCCAACGCCATCAACAGTTTTACACACTTATCATCATTATCTCTCTCCCTCTCCCTCTCTCTCTCTCTCTCTCTCTGTCTCCCTTTCTCTCGCTACCATTATCATTAAACTCATCATGATCAGCACAGGAAGTACACTAGGGAAAAAGTTTAGCCAGCGAAGTTTAAATTATGTTCAGGGGAAGTTGACTTTCAGCTCTGTTGCTGTAACTACTTTTGTATCTGCCAGATACACGCAAGTAGCAAAAAGATACAGTCCTGTTTTATATCAAGAAGACTTCATAGATGCTTGCTTGATAGAAAGATAGAGTATCTTTATCTTGTAACTTGCAGACTTTCTTGGTTTTTGAGTAATCCAGAAAATACTTCAACTTTATTTTTAACAAAATGTTTAGTCGATGTAAATGTCATTTAGAAACTTCTATTTGCAACTTTTCTGCTCAGTTCTCACTCTCTCATTATCTCACTCTCTCACTCTTAATCTCTCTCTTTCATAACTTATTACTTTCTTTCTCTCAGTGCACTAAATAGAAACAAGTTTTGGCTTAACAACTTTATCAGCAGAGCGCGTACTTAGCTTACGCAGTCTGCTGGCAACCAATCAGTCTGTCTCTCTCTCTCACACTCTCTATGTGTGTGTGTGTACCGCACAATGGGATTTCTTAGCGCATTAGGCAGCGAGAAGAAGCAGAAGAAGCAGAGCAGAAAGAGAAGAAACAAACAGCATTAGAAGGCAACAAACTGTAAGCCAAAAGCGACAAGCATCGAGCGATGCCATCAACGCGAGAATAATACGCAAAAGGCGCCGTTAATGGCAACAGCACAGGGTGACTAGGGGGAGGGGAAGAAGAAGTTGAAGAAGAAGAAAAAGGAGGAGAAGGAGCAGAAGAGGGAGGAAGGCATGTGGAAGCAAACGATATTATGATTATGATTACGATTATTATGTTGTTATTAGATTAAGCGCAATTTTCACTTCTTTTTTTCCCACTTCTGCTGCTGCTGTCAAGTTCGTCTGCCTCTGTTACCCTCCCCCCTCTTCCTTTCCCCTGCCAGCACTTGCCACACTTGCGTCATTTGCTGCTCTGCGTCAGCTTCCTCTGGCGTTGTTAACTCGACTCTTTTGGTGCGTCGACACTTCCGTTTGGCTTTGGCTTACGACACTTGACGCCCCAGTTGGCCAAGTTACCAAGCGAATCCTGCTGCTGCCTCTGCTGCTGCTCCTCTGCTGCTGCTCCTCTGTTCCGCCTGTTGGCCTGGCAACCGTCCATTGTTTCAAGCTGTGTCTGCGTCTTAGCCACGCTTAATTGGTTGGCTTTTATTACTTGCCAAGGCGCAGCGCATTGTACGCATAACTTGCTGGCACAGTGGAGCAAGTGTGTGCTAAAGCAGGCAAATTCTGAATTGCAGTTGCGGCTCTAAGGCATCGAGTCTTCAACTTGCTTTTCCCTCTTTTTCCCTCTTTTCCCCTCTCTTTCTACACCTCTCTGCCTTGCCCTTCACTCTCCCTATATCTGTTTTTAGCAGCTACTAAAACGATCAATTCTCGCCCCTCTTCATGGGTTCTCAATTGCTTACTTATGGCTTCCGATCCCAAAATCTGCCCAGGCACCTTTCTAGTTTTCTTTCTTCTCTTAGTGCTGCTTGCTCCACCTGTCCTCCTCCTCTTCCCCAATCCTCTCCTTCTCCTACGCCTTACAAGCGCCGTGGCAACAAAATCTTTTTTTAATTAAATGAGCTGCCTGCATTAGAGGGGCGTCTCCAGCTGTAGCAGGCTGGAGTCATGCTGGCTGGCTGCTCAGCCTCAACTCGCACCTACACAATGTGCCACACACCCACACACACACCCACATACACATACACACACTGTACGCGTGCCTTGGCTTTTTTCACTTTGGTAGTTTGCGGCGCCATTTTGCCGCGAAATGAATTTAAATTGTTTGCCGGCACTTCCTTTGCCCGCGGCCTTTCTCCTACTCCTACTCCTCCTCCCCCCTCCTTGCCTGTTCTCGCACCTTTTTTCGAGAACAGCTAAAAACGGAATTGCTTAATTACAACAATTATTAAACAGCAGCCCAAAGAGGAAAGCGCCGAAAAAAAGAGAAATGAGAAAGGAAACGAGCGAGAGAGAAAAAAATAAACACAAAAGTAAAAACGGCGCGTGTTTCCTGTGGCCATTGTTGTTGCTACACTGCACACAGTGGCGCGGCAGGGGGCAGCACAAGGGGGTGAGGGGAGCAGGAAGTGGTGTAGAGATTTGAAACAATGTAATAAACAATAATAAAGCACTAACGAAATGAATGTAATAAAAAGCAGTTGAACTAGCAAAGCTCTTCACTCTCCGTACCCCCTTTGTGACTACGCCCCTGCCTCTGTTGTTATCGTGTTGTGTTTTGTAGCTGGCTGTTATTTTAATTAAATATTTTCACACCTACTTCATTTGAGCTTGCCAGGGCAAAAAGAGCAGAGCCAAGACGATGTCTGGGCCTCCGTCTCAACCTCCGTCTCAGCCTCCTGCTCCGCCTCTGGCCTAACCCTGCTTGAGCTGCTGCTGTAGGTGTTAATTTCCTGTCTCTAGGCAACAACTGGAGTGGGGGCAGTGTACATTCATCCAATAAGAATAATTGCCAGGACTAACTATAAAGCACGATGCCTGCAATTTTATGCGCCGTAAAATTGCATGCGAAATAATTGAAAAGCATCGAGAGAAGAAGGAGCCAGGGAAGGAAGAAAGATGTTCCCGCTCTGTTGTCTGTTGCATCTTGCTGGGAGGGGAGGATAAAGTTTTCCACAGCGCTGAAATAATAGCAGCCAAAGTGGTTATAAATATTTTGTGCGCCGTTGTCCTTCGGCTCCTTGGGCTTCTGCAGCGAAAGTCATTTTTCAGCTAAATGAATTTGCACAAGTTGCGGGAAAACTGCGCAAAAAGCAGACAAAAAAGCCAACTTGTAAACTTGCCACGGGCCAGCTGAGACAGCTGAAGGGGGAGGGGTGGGCGTGCGGTCAGCGGGCAAGTTCAATGCGCAACTAATGAGGCGGCAGCTGTTGACCTTAAGACGCCAACCTCACTTGGCTTCTTGCACACCAAACTTTACTCATCTTCCTCTCTCTATCTTTCTCTCTCTGTTCTTGCAGGTCCACCTGGTCCACCTGGACCGCCTGGTAAGCGAGGGAAGCGCGGCAAGAAGGGCGATGCTGGCGACAAGGGAGAACCGGTAAGTAGCAGACAGCAGGAGCAAGTTGCCAGGATCCTGCCTTGCTCAAGTGTCTAACAATTCCACAGGGACTCAACGGCATTAGCGGCGAGAAGGGCGCCGCGGGCAAGCCAGGAGACAAGGGCCAGAAGGGCGACACTGGGCATCCGGGCGTGGATGTCTTCCAGACAGTCAAGGTAAGTAAGCGAGCACTCTCTCGCTCTCTTTTCTATCTCTCTGTCTCTTTCTAACTTTGCAACTGCAAATGCCAATCAAAATTGTAAAACATTTTTTCTAAATCAAACCAACAACAACAACAACGCGCTCTCTGCTTTCTCCGCATTCTCGCAGGGCCTGAAGAGATCGGTGACCACGCTGCATGGCGGCACGCTGGGCTATGCGGAAATTGTAGCTGTTAAGGTATTCCATTCCAGCCATAAATATGTTGCAACATGACAGAACGTCTATCCCCTTTCCCTCCCCACCCCTTCACAGGGCGAATTGCAGTGGAACAGACAGAGAAACAGAGACAGTGAGAGCGACACAGCGACAGATAGCACTGCAAATGTTTGCTGTCTCCCTCTCTGTCTCTGTCTCCCTCCCAGTCTCTGTCTGTGTCTGTTCCTGCCTGCACTTGCCCCTTGTACTTGTTGTAGTTGTTGTTGTAGCTGTTGCTGTACTTTGTATTTTGTAGTTGTTTATTATCCTGCTCATTGTTGCTCGCATCGCTTTCTAGCCCGGCTCAGCTCTTTGGTTTAAACTGCACAATAAATTTCTTGCCACTTCTGCATAGTTTCTGCTTAGTCACTTTGCCGGACTGACTGCTCCGAGCTGTGCCAGACAGACAGACTGTCTGTTCTCCTTCTGCAACTCCTTCTTCTCCAACCTGATCCTTGCAAAACTGGCCACGTGCCTTGTATGCTGAGGAATTTCATCATTGGTTTCACGCAAGCTGATGCAGTAGTCTCTCCCTCTCTTCCTCTTTCTCTTGCTCTTTTTCTCTCCTAGGGGAGACTATACAAATCTCATCTCTCATATCTGCAGCTGAGTCCATTCGGCAGTTTCAATCGAGCTGAGCACTTTTTTAAAAATTTCCTTTTCAATTTTGCAGTAAAACTTTAGATGCGCTTTAGTGTTTTTCCTTTGGTAATTGGTTGTTTATTTTTCATTTAGTTTTATTTACTATTTTACTTATGGTATATACTTGGAAAGTAATTGTTATTATTTTCATTTTTTTTTTTTTTTTTTTTGTTATATAAAATTGGAATATCTGTTGTGGTACAAACTATTTATAGCTTAAAAAAATATTAGAAATTTGTCTTTGTCTTTTTAATCTTTTTTTTTTTTTATATTATAAAATGGGAATATCTATTGTGATTCATAGGTTAAAAGAATATTAGAAATTCGTTCTGCTGTGATTAAAAACCAACTTATTGAATTTATTAAATTTCCTTTAGATTAGTTTATAATTTAATCCCTTGTAATTGATTTCTTAGATTCACTTTATACATTAAGTATTCCACTTGCTGTAGATTGCCTAAAATAGAGTTAATTCCACTGTAGATTGTTTAAAGTAGAGTTAATCCCACTCTTCGTTCTTGAGTATGCTGAGGTTTCTCTCTTGTGGTTTTCTGTGTTTATCTTATTATTCATTTAACTCTTTCTATTTCAGTTACTCAATTAATTCTTAATTGCTTTGCAGCAGCTAATTTGTAATTTGTATTCAGACTTAATAACTTTATTCTTTTGTATAGTTTATTAACCAGTTTGACTTTCGTTTTATTTTGCCTTATTCGTTTGTGTTGTAAGGACTTGCAAGAGGCGGGCGTAAACGTGTCCGCTTCGACGGTCATACAGCTCAAGGTAAGTTCTCGGGTTACGGACAACGGTGTCCATGTAGTAGTACTCTATGTATGTGTATTGTGCCTATGCATGCCTTGCCTTGTTTTTGTCTCGTCTCGCCTTTGTTTGCTGCACGTGCCCCTCTTCCTCATCCTGGTCTCCCACCTCAGCACTTAGCTAGAAACCTATGCGAGAGATCTTTGTTGCTAATAAACATATTTTCCAATCATTCAGGGCGAACCTGGCGAGCCAGGCCCGCCGGGTCCACCAGGTGAACCGGGCAATCCGGGCGTGGCCGGCGAGCGTGGACCACCCGGCGAAACTGGACCGCAGGGACTGCAGGGCGAGGCCGGTCAGCCAGGGCCGATTGGACCGCCTGGCGTGGCCGGGCCACCAGGCACAAAGGTGAGTAACAGACAAGGCGAAAGTCAGGAGAATGAGAGAGACAGAGACACAACGATAGGAGTGGAAAGCGATTCATAAGTAAAACAAAGATGTCACAAGGATTAATGCACTATTTGTATCTGTTGGATAAACATTGTGACAGTTTAAGTGAGTCGTCTGCCCATACGTGCGACGCTCGACGGGAGTGTATCTCTGTGTGTGTGTGTGTGTGTGTGCCTGCGGGTGTCAGACTGTGTCTGTGTGCTGTCTGCTTTTGTTTTCCAGATTTTCCCATTGTCTGTTTTTCGGTTTTCCACGTTATTTATCGTTTATTTATGTATTAAGCGCCCCTTCCCCTCTTCTCCTGTTCCTCTCCCTGCTTTCCATTGTGTCACCTTTTTGCCTGTGTCTGATTTCCACTTAATTTTTCCTGTGTGACTCATGCGGCTCTTCTTCTTCTTTTGTCCTCCACAGGGTGACAAGGGCGACCGCGGCGATCGCGGCCTCACCACAACCATCAAGGGTGACGAGTTCCCTACGGGCATCATCGAGGGTCCGCCGGGACCTCCTGGACCACCTGGTAAGTGCCTCTGCAGCTGCCCCTGCCCCCTGCCCCTGTCCCTGTCCCTGCAATCTGTGTTTGTTTGCCTTCGGCTTCGACAGCCACTTAACTCGCGCCCTGCACTTGAATGCACTAAACAGATACAGCTACAGATGGAGAGACATGTGCAGTTACAGATACAGTTGCAGAGAGTCCCTGACCCTGCACATATATAGTAATGCACTGCAGCCAATCAAGGAGAGAGAGAGAGAGGGAGAGGCAGACTAACTCCGCTTAATTGCCAATGTATTCTCTCAGTGATGAGTTTGGGAATCGATCGCGTCGATGGGTTTTTCAAGAGCTGCTGCGGGTCGTTTTATTTATTGCCCGCTCGCTCGCTCGCGCTGTCCCCCGAGAGGGGTAGGCAACGGCAGAGGGGAGGGGGGAGTCCCATCTAATTGAGTCATTGACTAACGCCGTCCCATTAGGGCACATTTCGGGCTTTGATTTCGATGTGTTCGTGGTCGGGTGTGAAAAGCAGCTCGTTAAAATGTAAATCGAATACCAGAAATACCGACACATACCAAATACTAAAATACTAAAATACCAATAAAATATGCGTTTGTTTCGTGCATTTCCGTTGCCATCGATGTTTTTATGGCCTCACAAATTTGAAATATTTTTGGTAAATTTATTTAGTTTTTCGTTTTTTTCTTTTTAGTTTTTCTTCCACATTTGGAAATATTTCCAGTGCGCCGCATTTGGCGATAACATTTACGACCTTTGTGTTTTGTGTGCTGCCACATGCCACACAATTTTTGACGTCGACGTCAATTAAATGCCCCGCACAGCCTCCCACTCACTTGCCTCTCTCTCCTTTCTCCCCGGCACACGCCTACAATAACAATTTCCATTTGCCGGCGGGTTTTACGATCTGGCCTAACATATTTCTGCACTTTATGCGATTTTAATAAACGAAAATAGCCCAAGCGCGCCTCCACTCACATAGTTCATGCACCACGGCATCCAATCCGATCCGAACCGAACAGGCATCCCCATTCCAATTGGCGTCCGTGTCCGGCGTTTGTCATAAAAATTTGTAGACCCGTAGACCTCTTGAAACACTTACCGCGCTCGTAAAGATGCAACTTTATGTCATTTATGTTGCTTTTAGCGGCTCATTAGCATCGCTACTCGATTCCCTACCCATTCCCCCTCTCTCCCCCCTTTCCGCACTTCTCACTGCTCACATGTAATAGAGGTCTGCATAAGTTACCTATGCCCCGAAGCAGAACCTCAGCTCAATTGTTTTATTAGGGGTCTTCGGTGCGTGTAGTAAAGAAAACATGGCAAAGCACCTAAGCGGTAATTAGGGTTAAAGAAATGACTCATAAAGCACGCTGCGGGGAGTCCACAACACGCTGACAACACTGGTTATACCATCAAGGTCCCCTCGGGCGGTAATTAACATTTTACACAGACTCTGCTTGTTTTCCCATTTTAGATTATTAACGCATTACTTAATTTACTTTTCAATGAAGTGTGGTACCATTTTAATAACTCTACCATGACTTACTTTTATTTTGTATTTCCTTGTTTATTTAATATATGTACATATATATACGACGTCACTTAAAAACTCTTGAGCGATGCTCATGCGACGGTTCTTTTGGTCAAAATTTAGCAAAAACTAACCTTTATGCCTCTGAAACTTGGTAGAGATATTCGGGAAGAGTGTACCAACGTAACAAAACAAAAAAATCGATAATCGAAAGTACATTGCCCGCGGAATGCGAGTCAGTCACCTTACTTTTTGAACACACCTCGTGTATTTATCTTTTTAGATCACGAAATAAGATAAGATAAGTTATTTACTGTCCGATTACAGTCAAATTACAGCAATGATTTAAAAACCTTAAATATTATTTATCCTGAAAATGCTAAATGAACAATGCGAAGCGGCTATGCTAATAAGAAATAAAAATTAAAGTTATTCCCAACTTCAACTCTACTTTATAATAACAAAGTGATAACTTCACTTCATTTACATTCGCTTGAACTTTACTGCGCATAAGAAAACAAAATTAAATTATATTATTCAACTATTTTTATTCCTCATATTTAAATATGAAAACCTCCTACTCGCTTACACGGGTACCCCTAATGCATTCGACTAGGCAGCAGTGCTATCAATTAGGCGCTTGCTGCGACCCGCATCGAGTTGCCTCCCACTTGGCTTATCAAAGCATCAAAGCGAAGTTGTTGTCGATGTTGTTCACGTTGTTGTCGCAGTTGAAAGTTGTGCGTTGCACGTTGTAAGTTGCAGTTGCGTTAATGGTGTGCCCATTGTTTTTACATAGATTCATTCCCCCAACTAGTTTCGAACAAGATGTGAAGCTGCGATAGCCGCAGTTGTCGAAAGCCATTGCTCTTTCTCTGTTTGTCTGCATATCCCTCTTTTCATCTCTTCTTTCCGTATGTCTCTCTCTCTCTCTCACCTTCTCTGCCTCTGCTAGGCCCGGAGAAGTTCTTTGAGTCAGCTCCGTGCGTTGATGGACATGAAATTGCAATTTATTTTCCGAAATCAGCGCCAGATTCGAGCTCAGGGGACATGGGACATGGATCTGGACACTCGGTCATTTGGGCTTGATTTGAATAAATTGAATGTCATTTGTATTTGGAATTCTTTCATCTGCTCGGCTCCCTTCCCCACCTCCCTCTCTCTCTCTCTCTTTCTCTCTCTTTCTCTGGGAGTCGAGTCGCCACGTCTGGGCTGCTTATCTTATCGTCGTCGTAATTAGTTAAGCTGACTTGTGCTTTATGTGTGGGCAGCTCTGCTCTGGACGGGACTGGGAACTGTGGACAGAGACGGCATGTCTCGGCAATTTAATGTGTCATTTGTGTTTGCATGGAAGGAAATGCTGGCAGCACAAGACGAGTGAGAGCTCAGGCACAGACTCAGCTGTAATGGCAAAAATGTCAATTTATTTGCTGATTTATTCGAATTTCGTTTTGGGTTTATAAGTATTTTTGATTGCATTTCATCCGGGCTGTCCCTGCTCATGAAATTAAAACTTATCATGATCTGCACTTCATCTGCATTGGCAAGTAAACAAGGGACAGAAAGAGAGACAGAGAGACAGAGAGAGAGAGTGGGGAAGAGGGAAGGGAATCCAATATCCTGGCTCAATAAATCCACTTGGGAGCCCTCAAGCCTGCCTGCTGGAATAGTTTTTATTGTGGCTGAAATTGTCGCCTAAAATGCTTAACGGTAAATTATGCCACCATAAATACTTACCAAAGGCGAGTCCGTCCTTGTCCCTCCCCTTCCCTTCCGGCCTGGCCCTTTCGATGCCTTGGCCCACTTTGAGTGCAAAACAAAGAGGGGACAGCAAAATACTTTATAAATAAACGGGAGCCACAAACTGGCAGCCTGACTGGCAGGCAAATTTATGCACAGTGCAGAGCAGGAAGAGCAGCAAAACAAGGATGAGAATGAAGAGCAGGATGTGGAGAAGTAGACAGAGAACAAGGCGGAGCAGGACGAAGCACACAGCCAAAGCGGTTTCGGGCAACTCTCAACTATGCAGGCCTGCTCCTGCCCTTGCTGCTGTTCCTGCTCCTCTTCTAGTCGTAATTTTACGAACTTAATAAATTTTCTATATCTTTTTCACACACACACAGAGTAACACTCACACACACTCACACACGCCCAGTCAAGGCTCATTTTGACAGGCCGCACAATTGGATTTATCTGTGATATGAATGGCGCCTGCCCCGACCAGCTTCTCCCTCCTTTTTCAAGTCTATTTATCCACACTCCTGTGTATATGATTCTCTGTATGTGTCTGTGTGTGTGAGGGTGTGTGTGGCTTGTATAAATGGTCGCATTTAATGGCCACAACAACAGCACAGACAGCGGCCAAAAGAGACGATTTCTCATTATTTTGGCTAACAGGTCGTCACATCGTTGGCACAGTGGGACAAAAGTGCTTTATAATGCAGTGCAGTACAGTGTCCTTTCGCCTGAGCAACTGTTCTAGTTTACTGCCAACCACATGGACATTCATTAGACTCATTTTGACCACTGTGCGCTGTGGGCAGTTTAAGTTGTTTTTTGCTTTACGCAAAATAAACAATTTGCATTTTAAACTAAGCCCAAAAGCCATCAACAGCAACAGCAATAACAACAACAACAATCAGCATCATCAGCAGCTGAACAAATTGCTCTGCCTCGTTGAGTGACAGATGAATGAACGAGACAGGCAGACCGAGAGAAAGAGGGAGGGAGAGAGGTAGAGCGGCAGAGTCCATTGAGCCGAAGCTGCGATAATAAAGGGTATAATTACAAAGCTGCCACGCCCCAGCCCCACCTCAGCCCCGCCCCATATTTGCACCACACTTGTTGTCGCGTGCTTCGCTGTCTGTAAATGTATCTGTATCTGAATCAGTAATACTCACGCTGTATCTGTAGCTGAACCAGCGGCGTGGTGTCTACTAAAGCGCAAGAGGGTCACTACAAATTTTTAATACCTTAATTAATCCACGTGCACCGTCTCTTTTATTGCCCATTGTGTTTTTGAAATTAACCCCTGTACCGGCCTTAGTTTTTCCTTCCTCTGTACAGAGGCACGAGTGAAGTCTAGTAAGGGGTTCAAAGCTGATTTCTTGTGTCTTCTTCTAATAAACCCTCATGTGACTTCTCATTTGGTATACCTTTATGTGTATCTCTACCTATCTATAACAGTGATACTGGCTATATCTGTATCTAAAACTGCTGAAAGGCACAAGCGGATTCTACATTAGAGTGAAAAGGGTTCACACTTCCTTCTATTACCTTAGTAAACGCTTGTAAGACTTTTCCTTGAAAAATTAAAATTATTTATGAGAGATATACGCTGTATCTTAAGCTCAAAATGTGTTGAGGTAGTACTTCAGTAACAAAGGTGCCACATCTTACTTCCCTAATCTCTCACTTAACCAAACTGTGACTTATCCTTTTCTAACTAATTATCCCTCTTTCTCTGAGTTCTCTGTTGCTGTTTACTATATCTTAATATAAATTTAAAACATCACAATTGCCTGTTTCGAATTAACAAACATATGACTACTTCTACTGTATCTATAGCTGTATCTAGATCTGTATCTATAGCAGAGATAAAAGCGTCTTTTGAACTATGGTAAAAAGGAGTCCGAGTTAACTGGTTTAATCCCTTAATTAATCCTCATGGGGCTTCTGAAATTGCTCATTATACTTTACAAATTATTCCCCCTTATCCCACTCATTGGACCGTGTGTACTGCATCTAAACATAAATCTTAAAGTATTGAGGCATACGACTAGTGTGAAAGAGAATTAAGACTTACCTCTTTGCGTACTTCTACTACTCTATTTGGCAGCCCTTAGAATTAATAAATATACATGTTACTGTATGTAGGACATTAATATATGTAAATCTATATTTACATATTTCTAAATCTGTATACGAAACTGTTTAGAGGCACTAATCTAGTCTGAACTACAATAAAAATCTGTCTCAAACTCACCTCTTATGCCTTAATTAACCCACGAACGACCCTTCCCCTGTATTACACATAACACTTTTGAAATCCCCCTCTTGTTTACCACGCCACTGTATACATCTATCTGTGCGTGCTGCATATTGTCATCCTCTGCATTGAAATCTGTCGTATAACAGCCAAAAATTCTCTCATTTACAGGTCCCCCCGGAGAGCGTGGCGAACGTGGCGAGACGGGAGCCATCGGACCAGCTGGACCGCCGGGCGAGAAGGGACCGCGTGGCAAGCGGGGCAAGCGGGTGAGTGTGACCGACAGTCGACAGTACTGTCGACCGATGCGAAAACTCGTTCGCACTCAATTTTAATTAGAAAACGAAAACAAAAACAAAAATGAAAAACGAAAAACGAAAACAACGAGCAGAAATAACAGAAACAGAAGGAAATTCGTAATGAAGGAGCAGGAAATTTATTAATATGTAAATTGCTGTGTAAATTTCCCTTTGTAAAGAAGCGCGTGGCATTAATTCACTGCTAGCGTTAATCTGTAAATATTTGCCAAGCAAGCTGTAAATACCCCCAGCTCGTATACACCCCCTTTTCCCCCATTTCCCTCTCTTCATTCGTCTTCGCATTCGCATCTGCCACCTGGTGGGGCAACCTGCATGCCTGTATTACATAAGCTGTACATATATTTATGACTGGCGGCGTATGTCGTCTGACTGAGCATGTCCTGCACTGTGTGTCACGCCCACTCGGCTACAAGAAGTGGGCGCAACTAAACTCATTACAGCTCCCCGGAGGAGAAGAAGGAGGCGGCAGCGACGGCAACTTTGATGTAATGTCTTTGATTACAGGCGAAAGTATCTGACAGATACGCAGCCTAATAGAAAACTCCCGAGAGTGCCATGAGGGAGGTGGGCAAAGAGGAGACACTCAGGCCGGGAGCTACTCTCAGGCAGTGCCGTGTGCGAACAGAGGGGCAGGAAGGGGACTGAAACTATGTCGACGCGACGCACTTTGGCGCCTCATTGAAATTGTCAAAAAACGCTTGCTTCGCGCGTAAATCTGCCGCTTAATTTATGCGTGTGAAGGGACGTAGGGGAGGCGGAGTATCTGCAGCATTTATCTGGGCATTTGCCACACCCCGCCCAGTCGCCCGCTCTGCGCTGGAATGTCAACAGTGCGAAGATACTTAACATTTTTATTGGCACTTGCTGCAGACGCGCCAACAGAGGCACCAAGAAGGGGAGAGGGGGGGCGGGGAAGCAGTGGCAAGTGGCATGTGGAAAGTGGCAGCTGTTGCCGCCGCATGACGTGCTGATGGATGCATGGTAAGCGGCGGCGGATTCTCATGTTTTGCACAACACACGACGCACCCGACAAAGATACAAATTCAGAGATACGTGTAGAAAGAGGGGAACGAAGGAGAGTGGGGGGGAGTAAGCGGGCGCAAGGGTATTCAGCACGTGTACGTGTATGTTATGAAAAATGCATAAGCGCCGCTGGCAACTGAGCTACGCTCGGCTAAGAGAGGGAAGTGAGGGAGGAAGGAGGAGAGAGAAGGAGGCGCAAATATTTGCGCGTTTTGCCAATTTTCGTAAAAACAGTCTGATTATTGTATGGCCAATACAGCACGCACATACACACAGTACACGCACACACACATACACTCAAGCACACATATGCACACTCAAGCACAGGCACACACACACACACGTATATAGCCACTTACTCGCATAAATACTGCGGCAAAGTCTCATAACGCGCCTTTGGCCAGCTGCTGTTGCTGTTGCTGGAGTCATTGACGTGGCTATTGCCGCCGCCAGTTGTTGCCCCTGTTGTTGTTGTTGCTGTTGCTGCTGTTGTTATGCCTTTTGACCATTCAAAAACGGGTATATTAACTTAATGCACATGTATGTTACAGGCAGTAGTAGACACTCTTGATCACTATCAATAGCCAAGCCAAATGAGGCATGTGGGTCAGTTTGAACATCGATATCTCAATTATTATAAAAGCTAGAGAGACTAAATTTGGTATAGAGATTCTTCTATTATTTATTTTGATCATGTTTATTTTAAATATTGGTTGCTACGCCTAGCGCCTCCGCAAAACAATAATTACATTTTTTAAATCGATTTACAATCATTGTTTTAAAGATCCAACTAGCTGACTAATACATATAGTAAGCTGACTGTATTATCTATCATTGCTGCAAATTTTAATCCGATCGAACCATAAACACAGAAGTTATGCCAGTTTGAAGTTGCCCTAGGAAGCAGCTGCCTGCGCCTACTGGTATGCTACAATTTTTTCTGGTGTGGCTTCACTTGTGTGCTATAATAGGATAGCAAAAGACTGCAAAAGACTTTGTCTTGAGGCATTCTTAGAGTATTTGTCATGGTTTTTTAAAAACTGAGCGCAGGGTATCTTATGGACGTATGCCTCCGACAATAGCTTTGGTTGTTGCTGCTGCTGCTGTTGTTGTAATAATGCGTAATAACAAAACAGCACAAGAAGCGGCGGCAGCAACAACAACTCCTCAACCGACTTCCAATATGCCCAGAAGCAAAGAGCAAAGGCAGCAACAACAAAGGCAGCAACAGCAACAACAACAACAAAGGCGGCAGCAACATGGGCTGAGAACAGCAGCGGAGCAACCGCAACTGGCAAGCAGCAAGTGGCAAGTAGCAAATGGCAACTGTGGCAACGTGCAACATCGTCTTTATGACTTTGCGCGTCGATTTCCTGCGAGTTGCGAGGGGCGGCACAGAAGTTGCAAGCAAGTCCAAGGGGAACTAGCTACAGATTGCCAGTGCGATTAACTTTTGTGGCCACCTTCCCCAGGCCAAGGCAAGGAAAGGTTTCTCTCTACTGCGGGTAATGCATGACTCTGTTGCAGCCTCCTATTGCCTGGGCTGCGCACTCGTGCCAGGCTGCTCGAATATGCCGATTACCAGTTCGACCCTCCCTCCCCTCTTGCTCTTGCTTCCTCCCTGCAGCGACGTGATGTCAAAACAAATGAAAGCCATAAGAAACGGCAGGCAGTCGCAGCAGTTGCCACGCCCCCCACCCGCCCCGCTGCCTTTGGCAAACAAACAACACTTTTGGCAACAAACAAAAGTTCGCGCCCCTTCAAACTCAGGTCCAAGCGGGCTTCCCATCCCCCCCCCCCCTCTTTCCCTTCCCAGACAATGCGAGGCATAAAAAATTATTTGCAACAATTGCCATCATCTTCGACTCTGCTGAAACGTGACAGCTCCCGGCAGCAGCAGCAGCAGCAGCTCCAGCGTGGCGTCGATTTTTCAATTCGGCTATCAGCGGCTTTGATTTTTCCGTGGAAAAGCTGCCGAGGCGAGGCGCAACTGCGGCCCAGGCACGCCGTCATTAGGCTCAATGAAAATCCAAATGTGAATGGGAGAATGTGTAAACACACATCAGTCTCTCCTTCTCTCTCTCTGTCTCTCTGTGCGAAAATATGGAAAATTATGCGAGTAGAAGTCGTGGCTCGTGCGTCACAGTTAGCTAGCAGGAAAAACCTGAGGGAAAACTTTGCTTGGCTGTGGACTGCGGAACATGCTTGTAATTAGTTCGGCGGGTCGTAAAAGATTGTCGACGATTGCTCGTGTGCTGCTTTTGGAATTACATTTATACGCGCACATTGCCGCATGCCACATGCCACGCCCCGTGCTGAAATTATGGCTTCAATGGGGACAGAGACGATTTGGCTTTTTTTTGTTGTTTTTTTTTGTGGCTAAGGCCATAAAAAAGCGCAAAAATAAATGAAAAACAGCGCAAAACGATAAGCAGCATGGCTAGACAAGAAGGGGGGGAGATGGGAGGGACAGTGAAAGTGGGGGAGATAGGGAACAGAGAGGAGAGGAGAGCAGGGAGAGGCAGCGACGCGACAGAACGCAATTGTAGGCATTATAAATTTGACATGTTATTTTCGTCGCCTCGTCACAGTCAGGGAGTGTTGCGTCATTTCGGGGCAGCGTGACGGGTTAAGGGGCAGGGGAGGGGGAAGAACAAAATGAGCTGCGATGTGATGGAACGATGCTCAAGCGGCGAGACAGATGTGTCACAAACGATACAAACAGTAAAATTAGCCTAAGACCTTTATAAATGATAAATGGATTGATGAAGATGGGAAGGGGTAGAGGAAGAGAAAGGGAAGAGGTGAGGAAGTAGTAGAAGAAGTAGCTGTGGGCAGGGTAGGGAAAGAGGGGAGTTGAAGGTGGGGCAGGGCAGGCCTAGGGCACTGTCATGTGCCATGTTAATCCCAGTGTGAGAAGAGAAGCATTTAAGTGGCAAAGCAGAAAGAACTAAAAGAAACAATTTAAATGAAGCAAAAGATTCAGTAAAATCAAAGATATATATATCTAATATATACATTTCATATATCAAAATATCAAACAAGCATATATAACATGCCGTAATATGCATCGAGGCAACATAATCCACAAGGAATATCAAGAATACTCATCACATTCTCACTGTTGATCCTTCTTTATGATATGGTTTAGTTCCAACACAGTCAGTTTTCTAGCGCAAAGTGGATTTAAACATGCTGTGCTAACATATTATTTGGTTTTTCATATATTCATGTTTGCCAGGGAGGGGGAGCGGAATGGGAGGGAAGTGCATCAAAAATACAATTTACAATCGGGCAACATATTAAAAATTTAAATTAATTTCAAACGTTGTGACGAGCACACGCCGCCACACTGCCCCACTCCCTCTTCCCGTTCCCCCTGCTCCCTCCACTCTCCCTAGGTTCTATCCTGCTGTGTAGTGGCATGCGGGGCGTATGATGAATATCCAATGAAAGCCGAATGCGGCGAATTTGCTATTTATTATGCGCACTGCCATCGCTGCTGGTGCTGGCTTTGGCGCTGGCTTTAGCTGTTTTAGATTTGCGCTGCCATTTTTAATAAAGTTGAAACAATATTTCACACACACTCACGCACACACTCACACACACACTCACACACACACAGCGATAAGGCGCGGCGAATCTCAGCCTGAAGCATTGCGGCAAAAACTGTTCCTGAAGCATTTATGCCAAATTTATGTTAATATATTTTACAATCGTCGCACCACACTCCCTTCCCCCTCTGCCACCCCTCCTCATGTGTGTGCGTTGTCTTTGGAGCCCTGAAATCTGCATAAATTTGCCCCATCCTGCTGTTGCTTATCTACAAGATTGGGGCAAGTTTCTGCCGTGCGTGGTAAATAGAGTCATAAAAAAAGAGAGGAGAGCAAAAAAAACATTGCAGATTCGTTACACGTCACACAAGGCCGCCCCTTAGCCCTCCCACCCTTTGGCATGGTAATGTGAGCCGGCGCTGAGCTACAGCTGGCCAGGCAGCATGTGGCGCGCCGCTGACGACATTGCTGCCTGCCACATACAGTTGCAAATCAAAGAGTTTCAACTTGCCTACGTGGAATCCAAAACGACTGTGACAGTGTCTGCCAAGTGTGTGCGTCCCTCTGTGTGTGTGTGTGTCCCTGCCATATGTGTGTGTTCTGTGTGTGTGTGTGCGTCACTGTGTGTTTGCCACTCAAAGCCTGCCCCATTTGGTGGCGTCTTCTCTTGCTGGCAATTCGTTTCGGGTGTTGCCTAAACGACGCAATAAGCTTAACACTTTCTCCGTTTGCCTGAGGGCATACAGGAGGAAGGGAAAAGGGGAGAGGGGAAAGGGGGAGAGGGAAAAGGGGGAGAGGGAAAAGGCGGAGAGGGAAAAGGGGGAGAGGGAAAAGGGGGAGAGGGGACTGGATGGGGAATTTTCATTGCTTCTGCTCGACTTGACTTGACTTGAGTCGATTTGACCGGAGTCGAGTTGCGCGTCGGCTTTATAGCTAACTGGGCCCGATAAGCCTCTGCAATGCTGTGTCAACTGCTATGTCCCGGCTTATCTCAGTGTGTGTGTGCGAGTGTGTGTGTGTGTGACGTCATTGTTCATTGAAAACTGCGCAGCATGCAAATCCGCCTTTCTTCTGCCGGCACTATCGCAATTATTTGTGACCAATGTCCATGTCCGTTCTCGGCTCGATTGAATATGGCAGCCAAGGCAGGCGAGAGCATCCATGCATGCCCCAGGGTGTGCGTGTGTGTGCGTGTGTGTGTGCGTGTAATGTTGCCCCTGGGGTGTGCGTAACTTTTATTTTATGGCAACTGATGATGAGGTCGCTGGGGGAGCAACAAAAACGATTGAAAAAAAGAAGGAGGCAAACCCAAACTGAGCCCAAAGAAATTCTGCAACATCTACGCAGCCGAATAAAAATCTCAAGTTGGCGACACCAGAATGAATGAATCCAACTACCCCCCAAGTATACCCCCTGCCACGCCCACTGCCCACGCACTGGCAATGGGAATTTATAGACACGCGTGCTGCAGGGGGGAAGCAGTTCCTTCACCTTGCAACCCCCACAAGTGGCAACATTTCACGTATGTAACTTGGCGCCTGCCCTGCGGCGTTGTCTGGGGAGCAGGAGGTAGAGCAGAGCCAGGGGTAGCAAGAGTAGGGTGGCAAGGGGAACAGGAGAAGGGACATTAGCAAGGGGGGTGGGAGGAAGTCGGCATTGTTGCGGCTGCGTTTGTGGCGAAGAACGAAATCTTTAGCAACGATTTCCCTAAATACTTCCGAATTTCCGGCATATTACAATATCACGACAGCAACAACAACAGTGGCAGCAACAACAACAGTAGGAATACTGGCAGCAACAACAACACTGCCAGCACTGGCAACAATGTTAGCGGCAAAATGAAATCACGCGAAATTTTTACAACTCGTCTTGACTTTTTTCCCTGTCGCTGACTACGCGCACCACGCGCACCCTTGTGCCAAGGTACAGTGGGACAAAATGAGCAGGAAGTACATGAAAATATGCAGCTAGTTGAGCTACATATACATGCACATGTGATACTACTGTAGATAAGCAATAAATGCCTAGTTTTGACCTCACTTCGTTATGTTAATTTCTGGATTTTGTTCACTGCATTGAACTTTGAGTCGAGCAGGTTAAGGACAATATACCCGACATTTTTCACTTGCTTAGCATACATAAAAGAACTAACTTTATTCCCTTTTCAATCCTTTACACTCCACTTAATGTGCTTGTCTGTGCCCACTGTACTTAACATCGATATGAAGCGAAACTGAAGACTAAAAGTACTTGATTGCTTAAGATGAATTTAAAGCTATTATGAATTACAAAGAATTGAATCTTACTCTCTTCAATCCTTCATCCTCCCCTTAAATACTCTTCACTAAAAGCACAACTGTGCCCACTGTATCTGACGTCGATACCAAGCGGAACGTATTACGCATTTAATGCTGCCGCGTACTTGTGCCGCAGCAACTTCGCATCCATTGTGAGATTCTTGTAAACTTTTGTGGCAAGCGAGGAACGCATTACACGCCCGGAGTGAGAGAGAGAGGGAGTAAGAGAGAAGTAAGGAGAACATTGAAAGAGTAGGGGGAGTGGCAGTGGCAGGGGCAGGCGTGGCGCAACAACTGTGTCTGCTACGCCGGAAACGAGCTGCAAAACTTTCACCTCGGGCGCTCGACGGCGCTGTTCTTTTGATGCTCTTGTTCTTGTTGCTGTTGTCGGCCTGAGAAAAATATGAAATTTCAAAAGGAAATTTGTATAAAAAATGGGAAAAATATGCGCGCACGCACACACAGACACACACGCACACACACACCACAGACACTCATATAGCCGAGAAAATGCGGCATATGCTGCACTTGAGCGCCAGCCAGGGAATCGACCTGGTCATGGGCAGCTGGGCGTGAGCGTGGAGGCATGGCCGTGGGCGTGCAGGCATGGGCGTTGGTATGGGCGTTAGCGTATGCGTGGCAGTGGGCAGCACAGCCGTGCAGCAGGAGGAGCAGCATCAGCACGAGGAAAAGGTCGCATCGAGATCAAAATGATTTTCAATTTAACGCGTTTACGTGCGGCCATTTGTCTGGCCTTTTCCCGCCGCTGCCTGTGAGAATGAAAAACCGCCGAAAAAAACAAAAAGAATCCCAGGCACACGGCTGGGCTGGGCTGTGCAGACTGAAGGACGGACAATTAATGTACAATTAAATCGC
Source organism: Zaprionus africanus (assembly GCA_018151435.1). Taxonomy (NCBI): domain Eukaryota; kingdom Metazoa; phylum Arthropoda; class Insecta; order Diptera; family Drosophilidae; genus Zaprionus; species Zaprionus africanus. The sequence continues at coordinate 9,237,452 of JAECXB010002206.1, forward strand.
TTGCGCAAACAGTTTTCCCTCTGCCGGGTTGACGGAGGCGCCTGAAAGTATGCAACGTATTTCGGGCTTAAATCGGAAAGGCGTTTGGGCAAATACTTTCAATATTTACGCATAATTTAAGTGATGCCGTGATGCTGCACACACGTATTTACATGCTGTATACAGTGCGAGAGTGTGTGGGAGTGGGTGTGTGAGTGTGTGTGTGTTGTGAGTGCCTGAATACTTTGAAAATTAAAATCAACCCGAGGCACTCGCACAAATATTGATACATTCTAATGGATTTCTCACACACACACAGGCTCACACATGCCAGCACGCACACACACACACAGAGACACATACATAGGGAAAGTCGAGCATGTTTTTATCGTAGTTAGGCAGCTGCGTGCTTGCCCGAATTCCTTTCTGGCTGTATCTTTTATTTATGTTATTTATCGCAGCTGCCTCTGCCTCTGCTGCCTTTCCTACTTCAACTGCTGCTGCTTAAAGCCTTTAAGTCGCCAGCTCGTCCTTTTTTTGCCAAGTCCTTGATTTGTCGCTGGCATTTGCTTATCGACGGAGTGACTGACGTACAGAGAGAGAGAGGTATAGAGAGAGAGAAGGGGAGAGAGAGCAGGCTGCTTAATCCCAGTGAATGTGCCTCAATTATCGCTGTAGCCGCACGCAGAGCAAATGTTAAGCGTGCGCTTTAATTTAAAACCTCTTTAATTGCTCTACAAATGGGCGACTAATCACCCCAACACCCCCCGCCGCACCCGCCCCCACACAACAACAATGGCGCGCACGCAAAGCGGAAGCGGAAATTCACAAGGAGATGGAGAGAAAAAGAGAGAGAGAGCGTGGCGAAAAGAGCCGCAGGGCAAGTCCTCTCCCCCACTCGCAACATTGTGTAAAACTTGCAACAAAGCGGCAGCTGCACAGCACAGCCTCGCTCTCACTCTCACACACACATGCCCCTGCTCACATACGTGATGCAGATGAGCTGCGCATTATATGAGCATGCATAAAGGAGCAAAAGTTACTCGTGCAGCGCCAGTGTGTGGCAGTCGCAAGTGGCAAGTGGCAAGTGCATTTGCGGTAAGCCAGCATCATGGCGTCATGGTCGTTGCTCCTGTCCTCCCTCTCTCTCTCTCTCCCACTGTTTCTCCCCTCTTCTTGGCAGTCTCGTTGTCATTGTTGTTTTCGGTTTCTTTTCTACCTTTTGCCTTGTTTCTGTGCATTTAAGCATGCGAATGGCCGCCATTGCAAAGGATCACTTAAGCATATGCCCAGGCACAGCTCAGCTCGGCTGCATACACTTGCAGAAAACGCTGAGTGCTTGCGCATAAATGAGCGAGCAGCTCCCAACGGGGCATTTCTTGCAGTGCACAATGCTCATAAATGTGCCGAACGTTCTTCACTGTGTGGTGTGTGTGTGTGTGTGTGTGTGTGTGTTAAGCGTTTCCATTGTTATGCTATCACACCAGACAGTTGTTGCCAGTGTTGCCATTGTTGTTGTTGTTGCTGTGTCTTAATAGCCAAGTAAGCAAGCCACTTCCTTGGCGAACAACAAAACGACAATCGAGGCAGAACCACTCGGCAATAAAACACAATTGTTTTCCCTGGCTGAGCACTAATTCAGGCGAGATCATTACCAAAGTCACTAAAACTATGGACAGCGGTGTAGCCCAGTGAATGGACTGCTGAATGATGGCAGTAGTGGTAAGTGCACAGTTGAATGATGAAGCAGAAGGCAGTAAAGAGATGAAGGATGTAGGAAAAGGCAGTGCAGAGTTGAAAGATGAAGAAGAAGGTGTTGAAAGGGATAGGGTGTGGTAAATGTTGCGCAAAAAATCAACGACAGCTTGCATAGTGCTTCTACTCACATGCGCCTTGGGTGTAAGCCGCTTCTATTTGCTTAAACTATGCTGTGTTGCCTTTATGTTAAATACAATACTTTACAGCTGCCCCGGGGGCGGAGTGCAATTGCCAAACTCCTCCCCACAGTAATTTCCCCTATTCGAAAGTTAAATGCAACTGACTGTGTGTCTCCTTGTGTCTTTGTATGTGTGTTTCTGTGTGTGAGTGTGTTTGACTGTCGCTGCCTGTTGTGTTCTCATCGATGCCTTGCGGTTTTTGCTGCTTTGCTTGCCAAATCCTTGAGATGTGCAGCAAGAGAAGCTCGAGTAGCGCAGAAACCAATTCATTATCTTTCATTTTGGCACTCGCCAGGCACACACACACGCACACACACATGCACAATGGCGCAGGCACAAAGCACAAAGCCAACACACACACATACATACCCACACCCACACACACACGCCACACACACTTCTGCACACTGGCACACACCGCACTCGAAGCACGTCGCGGCTTGACTTTATTTTCGACTCGCACCACTTAACCCCCCCTGGGCACCCCCTTCCCCTACACTGGTGTGTGCCTTAAAGGTTTTTCTATGCCAGCATTGTCTAAGTTTCTGGAGGGTGCAGAGGGGAGGGGAGTGGGGCACACGACCTGCACTTAACACAATTTCGCGGCACACAAAAGACTTTCACTGCGACGCAAACGCTGAAAATCCGCCCCCAAGCAAACAACTCTGCACCCTCTACCCCCTCTACCCCACTCAACCCCTTCCCCTGAGCGCACAGCGAAAAAAACAAAAATATATTTTGATATCTGCTGATTAAATTGATACGATCTTTAATAACCATTTCCCGAGAGTGTTTGACTGGCAAGAGGAAAAGAATTTCAGGCGTGCCAAAGAAGCAATCGAAATCTTTAAAATGAAGTGCATTCCTAGACCGAAGAAAGAGCGTGTGGGAAAGACCAGCGATATATATACTATATATGAGTGCTATAAAATTATAATATTATATATGCTGTGGGGTATGGGGAAGTTCCCCCTATAATGCTGCCATTTCTAAGCAACGATTTTTCTTGCCGTGCAGAAGCTGTTCAAATTTTTCACATGCCAAGCGAGTATCGCGTTGTGTATGTGTATGTGTGTGTGTGTGTGAGTGGAGTATCTGTACTGGTGTGTGGGTGTGTTGGCTGGGTGTGGGTTAAGCGTGCAACGTGCTGGGGCAGCGACGTTGCCACGTGGCATAAATTAATCTTCTCACTAAACTCTGGTTTCGTATCTTTCTTTCTTCCTTCCTGCCCCTTTCCCTGCGCAGATATTCGGACCTGGCGGCACCAAACTGGTGGAGGAAGACTACGAGGATCCGCCAGTTACTCTGCTGCGTGGTCCACCCGGACCTCCAGGCAATCCCGGCAAGGATGGTCGCGACGGGCGCGATGGCAGCAAGGGAGAGGCGGGCGAGCCTGGGGAGCCTGGCTCGCTGGGTCCTCGTGGCCTGGACGGTTTGCCCGGTGAGCCTGGCATTGAGGGTCCTCCCGGATTGCCTGGCTATCAAGGGCCGCCCGGCGAGAAGGGTGATCGCGGAGACATTGGCCCACCTGGGCTGATGGGACCTCCTGGACTGCCTGGCCCGCCTGGCTACCCTGGCGTCAAGGGCGACAAGGGAGATCGCGGAGATTCGGTAAGTAGAAGTGGATGAGCCACTTTGGAGCAGTAATTAACTTTGATTTGCTTGCAGTACCGTAAGATGCGCCGTCGACAGGACGATGGCATGGCGGATGCACCACACATGCCTCCCATTGAATACGTAAGTGAGGAGCCTCCGCTTCCCTGCATTCTCTGATGTTTCTCTCATCCGACAGGTCTATGGACCCCCAGGCCCACCCGGTCCCATGGGACCACCAGGACACACAGGCCCCCAGGGCGATCGTGGCTTAGATGGTCGCAAGGGTGATCCCGTAAGTGGAAAGCTGAAGCCATATTCCATATCTAAGCCAATCTAACTTGACTTTCTTCGCAGGGTGAAAAGGGACACAAGGGCGATCAAGGCCCAATGGGACTACCGGTAAGTGAAAGAGATTTATACTTCCCAGAGAGTATTACTGACTCTCTCTCACTCTCTTTACAGGGTCCCATGGGCATGCGTGGCGAGTCTGGTCCCTCTGGACCCGCAGGCAAAGCTGGAGTTCCGGTAAGCTAGGATTTCTTCTTCCTCCTCAGATTCCCTCTTGAGTTACTAAAATCTTTGTTTGGCTTTGAGTTAATACAAAATTCTTTGTTGGTCTTTTGCTTTTTTTGGGTAACCTGTTGTTGTTGTAACTAAACCATGTCTAACCGTGTTACTCTGTCTCTTTCTCTCTCTCTCGTTCTCTCTCTTTCATCTACCTGGAACAGGTGTGGGGCGACTACTAATCAAGCTTAGTTAAAGAGCAGTCTAATTACTATTAATAACACAGCGAAGTCACACAGAGACACACACACTCACACACACCACATACACACAGCACACTTACACACACACACACACATACAGCATACGCACAAGCTCACCCATTACGCACAGGAGGAGCAGCCTGAGGAGGCAGAAGCAACACCCAAAAGAATAATCCGTACTCAACTCAGTTTTATCTGCTTAAAAGATCTTCCCTCTCTTTCTCTCTATCTCTCTCCCTGTCTGTGAATATGTGTGTATATCGAACTGTACATACAAGCGCCCTTGTACATACATATGCACGCACAAACATGTCCAGCAAGCAGCTCCCTCTCCTTATGAACAACATTTGCATGCGACTAACCCGCAAGGCACTTCAAAGAATAATACAAGTATCGGAATCCCCTCAAATTCATATCAAGCGAACTGCAGAGCCAAATGAGTAACGTATTTATGTGTACAAACAAACAGCAAGCAGAAATGGAGAAACAGAAAACATAAGCAGAAACAGAAACAGAGAAACAAACAGAGAAAGCAAGCAAATAAACATAATTATTTCTATGGCAACACACGAGAGACGCGAGGGCGCGTTCGAATAACGAATGTATTTACGGCTATCAATTGAGTCAACCGGCTAAATTCACTCACACCTTAAAGCACACACACACACACACAAACACCACACACACACACACAAACACACACCCTCACACGAGCTCGTATAGAGAACAAACAAACAAACAAATATGCAATGCAAATATTTTAATTGCATTTCATTTGCCGTCGCTGTGTGCAAATATCCGAGTACAACCGAGCAAAAAGGGATGCAACAACAGCAACACAAGCAACACAAGCAACAACAAGAACAACAATAGAACAAGCAACAACAACAACAACACGAGCGACGCGAGTTGCATAAATCATTCGCACAGTTGGCCCGAAATGCATCTCACTTGCTTGATTGACTCGTAAAATGCTACAATTGTTGCCACAAGTTGCAACTGTTGCTTTGTTGCCCCCGTGTTGCGTTGTCTTAGGTGCCGTCCAGAGGCTTTTAGAGAGATACTAAGCTTCAGTGCTTGCAACAAGTAGCCCCCAAAGATAACTTAAGCTAAACAATCGCAGTATCAACTGTACACTGTGGAAATGTAAACTTATCCTGCTGTTCGATGTGTTTTATGTCTACAAACAAAGAAACTGTTCAATATACAAACAAACAAACATATATACACACTATATATACTATATATATATTTAAAGATAATGCGCATAAATATATGGTAAATACAAAGGATAACGAATCTGCAACATACTCGTAAATATAATATAAATGTAATTCGATAACAACAACAAAGAGCTATCTTCCAATTGTGCATATTTTCAGTGTTATATTTACAATATTCGACATAAATTAGTTAGGCTAAAGTTTAAATATATATACCACAATTACATATATACATATAAACGGGCAGTGGTAAAAAACATTATAATGATAACGAGATAATTGTGTATGATAAAATACCCTACACGCCCTTCGTCCTCTCCTCTCTGTCTGTCCAGTCCGATTGCCGTTTGGGGAAATTCAATGAAAATATCAATTATATTTCATGAATAATTCGAATCGTAATTACAGCATTTTAAATTTAACACTGTCGCAATAAAAAGAGACACAAAAAGAGATTACTCTCTCGGGCAATCGCACTGGAAGTTCCAGTTAGGAAATATCAATCAAAGGTAATTGAAAGTTGATATAAAAAAAGGGAAAACTTTAGCATATATACAAACATTCCATTGGTTTCATGCGAACATCTCGAATGAAGTGAAAATTTAAACCAGTCAAAACAAAAATGCACATTAAATATATGAAATGCGATGGCAAAACACAAAACAGAAAACACAAAAAAGAGAAAAGGTCAAACTATAAACTATGAATGACGAATGCGAACGAAATCAATTACGAGTAGAAAAATACAAGAGAAGAGCCCATGAATATTCATACAGTGTGAAATGAAGCCTCAAAGGATTTATGCGAAAAATGTTGGGAAATTACAAACATAAAACAAAAGAAAAAAATCAATGAAAACCTTAAAAAAATAATGTCAATTTGTTTTCAATTAGATGTGTTGTAACTCCAGAATGAAAGCCCTAAAAACCTTACAGAATTAGCATGTCAATTTGCGTTCGATACTCTACCTAGACTACCCCTCAGTGTACATATACTATCTTAACTTTAATATGATATAAGGCAACACTACTCACTACCCACTCAACCCACTACTCAATCGATCTTTCACTCGTTCTATATTCTATATTCCCGCTCTAACTTTTGTCTCAACTAACTGTCTAACTTGCTCTCTCTAATCAGGATCTATATTTGCATAGGCTAGAATAATGAATTGTTCGATTGGCATTCGCATTATGATGCTGCTCTATATATGTAACTCTAACTTTAACTTTAACTCTATGATTAACTTAACTCTAACTTAACGAAGCAGCTAACGGTAATCGTAAGTGTACATTTGTTAATTACATAACTAAACAAAGTTTTTGCAATTAAAACAAAAAAGAAACACCGTAATTATAACCAAGAATTTATGTATATGTATTTATGTGTATTCATGTCTATACATAGAGAGTATGTGTATTCGAGATTGTACGCTAATCCATCGGCAGGCTAATGAAATAATGAAATCAATATCATTTTCACATTAATTATGCATTTCAATAAAGTGATGGTTTTTTACTAAAACAAAATGGCATTTCAGTGTGTACATACCGCAGTAATTAATTAACCACAGCCCTAACAGGCAGTACAGACATAACATAACTTATAACAGACAGCAGACAGAACAGATAACAGACTGACAACAGACTGACAACAGACAGACAACAGAGCTGCTCTCCCAGTGGCGCCTGTTGCCAAGGCAACACTTTTTCACGACTTTTTCTGATGCTTTTTGCTTTCCTTCTCCTCTTCATCTGTGCAGGGTCCCCCCGGTTTGGACGGCATGAAGGTATATTAACTGAATTACGATTATTTTCTTTTGTATTCCGTTGAATTTTCTAACCAAATTCTCTCGTAATTGCAGGGCGCACAGGGCGAGACAGGACACAAGGGCGAACGCGGTGATCCGGGTCTGCCGGTAAGAGCAGCTCATCTGCATTAGATGTGGCACATATTTGCGCACACAATAGCACACACACACCCACACACACACACGCACACACATGTGTTGTTATCTACCTTATGTGGTTGCTAATTTGAATAATTTGTGTTTTTTCTGTTTATTTTGTATGCATGCACTCTCTCCCACTCTCTTTGTCTCTCTCTCTTTATCTCTATTTTCCTCTGTATCAACTTTTGGCGTCTATGCGTACCCCCACATCCCTTTGAACCTCCCACACATACTCATGCACATACAATACACACAAACAAAAGGGCACCGATGGCATTCCTGGCCAGGAGGGTCCACGCGGCGAGCAGGGCACACGCGGCGATGCTGGGCCGCCGGGGAAGCGGGGACGGAAAGGAGATCGCGGAGACAAAGGCGAACAGGGTGTGCCTGGCCTGGACGCACCCTGTCCGCTGGGCGTAGACGGGCTGCCGTTGCCGGGCTGCGGTTGGCGGCCGCCAAAGGTTAGCATGGTACAAAAAAGTAGAGATAAGTAAATTGCATGTTAACCTCACTGTAAAACTAACAGCGAAACGTAATTCCCTGTTAACATAACAATGAAACCACTAAGTATCGCTTAGTGACGAAACACATTTAAATGCTCCCTGTTAAGCTAAATGAGAAAAGCAATTAACTCCTCTCTGTTTACATAACAGCGACTCCACACAGGTTCGCTGTGAATTAACAGCGATACAAATAAGATACACATATTAAGCTCAGCTCTGCTACAAACTAACAGCGACCCACAAACAGTCCACTGTAATTCACACATGTTATGCTTAGCTCAGCCTACGTAACATACATCATTCCCGGGTATTATATATCAGCAATCAATGTATAATTTACAAAATTAATTTTAAACTATTAGCTGAGCTCAGCTGTTACTCAATATCCATTTGCTGTAATCTAACAACGACTTCACACTCTTTCGCTGCAAACTAGCAGCGCTCCACAGCTGTGTGCTGTAATCATACAGCGATCTGTAAAGCATTAACAGAGTCCAAGCATGTAAAGCTAAGCTCAGCTGTTTTGCAACGTTCGTTTGCTGTAATCTTACAGCGATCCATAACAGTCTGCTGTACTTAGACAGGTCTTACATGTTAAGCTAGCAGCTCAGCCTGACTGTTACTTAACAGAGCTTCACTTGAGAGCAGAGCTCTTTTACCCAAGACACAATCCCATTTGGGTCCAGGCTAAGTCAGATCAAGACGAACTTTAATAGCTGTACGTATCGTGGCGTACTGCACTTTTCTTGTTTTTTTTTTTAACTCTTCAGAGAATCATCTCTTTTCTCCCTTTCCTTCCCATTAAATATGGCATTTGCTATGGCAGCACTGGTCCCCAGACGTATTTGTGTTTCACTTTCTAATTGGCTAAGGAAATCATAGAACTTGCATGCACCAACTTTAGTTTACTCGTTGCTGTTGTTGTTCACTAACTTGGTTAACTAACTTTTGCTTTTGCACACTAACACACACGCATATACACATGCAAACGCACACCCGTGCACACTGACTGGCATATGCAAACGGAACAGGAACCCATCATTTCAACGCCCATGCACAAGGACTATTTACCCGATGTAACACAGCCGGAGAGCAATGCCAGCGATTATGAGCAGGAGGAGGAGGAGGAGGAGGACCAGCCGGAGGATAATGAAAACGAATATGATGAATATCAGGAAAATTTGCATAACAATGACTAAAAGCGGAAAGAGCCAAACCCAAAAGGGCAAACACAAACACACGTGCACACAGACACACACTCGCCCACATATGTAAAACTCACGACACTGAAACTCAGCCAAAGCAAATAGGTTCCACTTACACACACACACACGTTAACACCCACACAGGGATACACTCTGACATGCGCCCACTCATACCGCACACTCCGACAGATAGACAGAAGATTGACAGTGACGCAGAGAGACTCCTAACTAGTTAAGCATTTCCGATTTACGCGCTCTCTTTCTCACTCTCTCTATCTCTCTTTCCCTTACACTGTTGACATTTGCAATTAGCGCTAACCAATGCAAAGTGGGGGCGGCTAACTACAGTAGTTTCTATTAACATACGCACACACACACACACACTCAAACTCCCTCACACTCACTCACACGTAGCTTTGCTTTGGTGTTGGCACAGAAATTGTTTTTGTTACTTTTGGTTTATCAACTTGTGGCACTTGCAACCTTGCAACTTTTGCTATAAACTTATGTTTCTCACCTCGCAGGAGAACTGGCAGACATGGCTCAAGGACGAGCTGAACGCGCTGCAGCACACGAAAACAAGAAACTGAAATTGCCTCAGCTGCAAACGCGTTTCCAACCCCCCATCGCCCCGCTCGAAGAGAAATCTTAGTGCTTTGCTCCCTTAAATTTAGTTATTTGTTATTGTTAATCTAGGCGTCGAACAAAGCTATATACATACATACATATATGCATATATACTCTATAATCTACTCATACAACTACACCTACGACTACGATTGTGCCAAAACCTTTGCGTCTACTTCGTTCTAGGCGTCTTTACAAGCGTAACAAGTAAATTCTATTTATAGTTTATATAAATATATTTAAAAGCATACCACACACCTACACAAACATACACACATATACATGCACATACTATATTTGTATTTAAATTATATCGTTGTATCTACTACTGCATACTCCTATTCTACTACTTTTCTATCACTATAAGCAGCGAAAATAAAAAAAACTTTAATATACACAATTTTGCTTGGTTTTATTATTAATTAGGGGGGTATTTGTAAATGTAGGTGTATAAATTGAAAGCCGGTGTGTCTCTTAAAGAAAGAAGGTATAAATAAGGTAAAATACCTTTAATACTCATTTAGAAATCAAAAACAAAGCAATAAATAAATGATAAACATGTTCAGAAATATATATGAAGAAAATTAAAGGGTTTTTTCATTAAAAATATTATGACTTAAATATTTACAAAAATATAGAATTAGTTAAACATCTTACATTTAGAAATTTAAAAAAAAATATGCCTGAAACTGCAAATGGAACACATCAAAAAAAGCTATAAAGATATGTTTTCCAATAAACCAATGGTATTCCAATTGATGGAATTATTATTATGAATAAAAGTTAAATATTACTTAATAATGAAAAAAATTAAATGTTAAATAATAAATTATATATCAAGTAATCATTATTTTTTGAGCGAAAAAATAAAAATCATCAAATTTGGGATCACACCGGATTTGCCAAGAGTAGGCCAGTAAAAACCTTCTGGTGCAATTTTTTTTCTTATCCGACTATTCTAAGTGGATGATTTTTTCATTAAAAAAAAAAACAAATAATCATTATTTTCGGTCCCTGGTAAAACATATAAAATATTCCAAGTTATTATTCCAATTCAAACATTGTTCACTCAACGTATTTGCAAACTGTGCATATACAAATTGCCACCACTGTTGTGTTGCGCTCAGAGCCAAGCAAAATTGCATGCGCAGCTCTCTCGCTCTCTCTCCCTTTTTGCAGCGTTGCCAGATGGCAGGAAAAACAATTCAAACGTCGGGCATGCACCAACGCAAGAGCTCGTTGCTATGACACGCTGCAACAGCTTTCATAGAGACGCTTTAAAAGCTTTCATTCAAATTGTAACGGCCGAAGAAAGCTTCCTTTCTTCGCTTACTCCGCCACGCACATCGCACATCGAAGAGGAGTCCACACCGTGCCACATGCTCGCATATGCAGTTGAATAAATTACGTAGCCGCCCCTTGGGCAGGCTAAATCGGCACGAAGTGCAGTCAAGCTCGACGACAACGCAGCGCACAGGTCCGGGCCGAGCCCGAAGGTTATTTGTGGCGTCGAGGAAAATTATAATTTTCATAAATTGCCGGCCAATTGCTGATCTTATCGGGCTGCCCTGCACAAGGATTACGATTTAAAAAAGGGCGTAGCCGCAACAAGTAATGGCCTGCCACTCCCCCTGCCCCCCTTTGCACATCTTATGCAGCATTTGCTGTAGACGCTTGAGACGTTTATTGTTTGTAATTTGTTGGAACACTTTACATTTACATAAGTTAAAGTTAGAGTTAAATTTAAACCGTATTCATATTCACTTGTATTCATTTGTATTCATATCGTATTCGTATTTAAATTGTAGATTTAACGGCGATAAACTACGACTACACACACAAAACAATTTGACAGTTTAATTGGTTTAGTTGGCGCACGAGTCCTGCCTAATTGAGCTGGCGCTGGGCATCGTCGCTTCTCGATACTCTCGCATGCCGCATATATATAGCCACATATATATATCGCATATATAGCATGCAGATATCGTACAAAGTATATAAATAGAGGAGACACGGGCTACGTAGGTAAATTAGAACATTGAATCGGGCAAAGTTGAGTTACAGTTACAGTTAGAGGGGGAAGGGGGGACAACGCTTGGTTAACAATTGCACTACGAATTGTCGAAGAGGAATCTGAGTTCGATCTGCCATTGGGGGCCATCAGAAGACAGTTAGAATGTGGTCTTGCCGAAGATGAAGTTGCCGGGCGCATTCGCATCCTCCGCGGCGAAATACTCCTTCCACAAGGCGGCGAACTGTTCGCGCGTCACCTCGCTCTGCCCCTGAGCCATCTTGCCGAACGCCTCCTCGCACTCCTTCTTGTCCAGGCCATAGCTGGAGCAGACCAGCGTAAACTCCGTCACATCAATGCCGCCATCGTGCGAGGCATCCTCCAGGTCGAACATAAAGTTCATGTACGCGTTCTGCCAGTCCATCACGCTGCTGGGATCCTTGGCGTAGGCATCCCACATGTTGCACCACTCATCCACGCTGACCTGAGGAGCACATAAAAGAAAGTGGGTTAGTGCCAGAAACGTTTATGTGGCGGGGGACAGCTCATAAAACATACCAAATGGAAGGGGGAAAGAAAAAGAGGAAAGAGAGTTGGAGTAAGAAAGGAAGACGGAGTGGAAATTGGAGTGAAAGTGGGTAAGGGAGCTGGTCAGTATGCGGGCTGTAATTTATGCGGCCTGCACGTTATGCCCCACCACATTATGGCTCTGATTTTTTTGGCAATTACCAAAACAGCAGCAATCGACGCCTTGACCCACTCCGGGGTCCGAGACCGTGTCTGACCAGGTCGGCGCATGTTTTAATGTGGCCATAAATAAGCACAACACTAGACAATGTGCGGCCAGTGCCATCAATTGCACTGCCAATTGACAGCTCCCGCCCCCCGCACCCCGTCTATTGCTACTCCTCCCCTCCAACTCGAGGCGTAGACGGAACCACCCCCGAAGCAAACTAGCTGCATATTTTTCATGTTTATTGCAGCTAAGTGCGGCGCGTTGCCAAAAATTGAAATGCCGAGTAGGCCGAATGGGCCGCATTGCCTTGACCGTGTCTAGTTCGGGCTCGGCTTGTGGCCGGAGTCCTGGGGTGGCGATAAATCCCAGCACAAAGGCCGCCAGCAGTTGACTTCGTCGTTGGACTCCGTCAAGTTTCTGGCCAGAAGCCAAGAACTTTTGTGGCCAACTGTGTCACAATTCAAGCAGACAAAGCAGGCGCACAGACAGCAGACTGTGTGTTTTAAGTATATATGTGTGTGTGTGTGTGTATGTGTGTGTGTGTCTAGGGTGTGTGTTGTGACTGCTGTGTGTGCTCTGCACCTGTTCAGTCTGGCCTTGCAGGCGACTCTCGATTATGCACTAGATTATACGCGGCCCTAATTCAATTTCTGCAGATGCCACTGCATGATTGCAGTCTTCAGATAAAAGACTGACAGGGGAAGGGTGAGAGGGTCGATTGAAAAGTTTCTCTTTCTCAAATGAGCAACGGCCTAGAAAACTAACTAAAGTCGTGGCCCGGAAACGGCAACTGCAACTGTGAACTGCTCGAAATAATTCACAATTCAATTTCCGCACATTGTTGTCGACGTGGAATTTGCTTACTGGCTTCCTAAGTCCCCCCTCCCTCTGCCTGCACACTCCCTTCCCTGTGTGCCACTGTGTGTTTCCCTCTCCCTCTGGGCCTCTCTCGGTCTCCACTCGCCACACTCCACTCGCATAAAAAGAGAATTTATGAACATTTTTTCGTTGCAGTCGCTTGCAGACTTTGTAATGTCTGTCTGTAACACACACACACACACACACTGGCACGTGCGTACTAGTGTGTGCGTGTGTGTGTGGGTTGCCTTGCCCACTTGTCAGCTGCTGTCGTACAATGGCATCGAGTGCAGTCCATGGATTTCGGCACTTTTGCCACTGACAATGAAGCCATTCAATTTGCGCGCTGCAATCCCCAAAACGAACCACTTGACATGCAGTTGCCCTTTTTTATAGCAGCACACACCTTCACGCACACACACACACATAGTGCTGCATAGATGAACACTCGGTAGATAGTCTCACCTGGCCATCGTTATCCTTGTCCGCCTTCGATCGCAGACCAGTCCATATTTCCATCATGACATCGTAAGTCTCCTTGTTCTTCGGCGTGTCCTTCGCCCAACCGCGCAGCTTGCACACGCGCTGCACACACACACAGACAACAACAACAGAGAAAAAGAAACATAAATTGAGTTATCAGTTGCAAGTTGAATAAACAAGAAATATAGCACGCAGCAACCGGAAGACCAGGCCCAACAGATACTCTATAGAAGGGGCAGAAAGGGTGGGAAGCACAGTGAACTTAGTCAGGTTATTTTACGCAGAGATTGATAAAGAAAAACAGTGGAAAGTCTGAAGGAAAATTCATGAAAGAAATAAGGAAAGAAATGGAATGAACTGCATAAGATTTATGGCATTTATTTGCCAAATGAAAAAGATATTAATGGGGAAAGGAAGCATAGGTAACCTATTCAATAAGCTGGTCAGGTTATGTTACGGACAGACAAATAAGGAAATGGAAGTAAGTTAGATTTATAGACATTATTTTCTACTTGGGAAATGAGTTAAAAAGAGAAGCAATTAGAGAACATAAAATTTTAAGCATAAAAATATTAAGTAAAAATTCAATAGCAAAAATAGAAAAAGTAAATGAACTGGATCAAAGATATGGAAAGTATTTCCTACGTGGAAGAGGAATCAATAGGATAACCTTCTAATCTACTTGATAAGTTAATCAGGTTATGTTACGGACAAACTGAAAAAGACAATCAGTGAAAACTAAAATAGAAATGGTTAAGAAAAACAAATATAATAGAAGGAAGTCATGACTAGAATATGGTTTAATTATTTAAATCGTATAAATAATAAAAGTTAGCATGAAAATCTAATACGATAAGTCAATTAGTTTATGGAATGGACAGAAAAATAAATTAAAATGTGGAAATGTAAAAGAAAATATGAAAAATCCCAATTAATTAAGAAATAAACCAAAAGACATTGGGATTAATTTTACAATTCAAATGTGAATAAATTAACACTTTAATAAAATGATTTCCCTGCCCTATTGCAATGTTTAGTATGCTTATCAATCCTTCTTTCATCATTTCCCTATATCACTTCCCTTTTACAGAGTATCTTATCTGCAATGCAAGTTACACTCAAACCCAACAAACATTCTGCATTCGCTCTCGAATTCAATGCAAAATCAACACCAGTGCCAAAAAAATGCCATGGAACATTGTTGCAGTTAGTTTCCTTTGTTGTTATTCTTACTTCAGTTGTAACTTTTGTTGTTGTTGCACTTGCTTTTGTTGTTGTTTTTAGTGAATCAGCTTCTGGTCGATGAACATCGTCGCTTTGCATATTTATCAGCGGCATTTGCTGAATTTCATTGCAGGCATTCTCTACCAACATTTGTTTTGGTTTTGGTTTTTATTTCGGCGTCTGTTTCCGCCCCCGATTACCCCTCTCCTCATGCGTCCCGCCCCTGTACTTACCTCGATTGCCAGCTCGAAGTCCTTAACGTCAATTTCGCCGCTCTGGTTCACATCTGTTTTGTGCAGTTGTTGCCCAGTTTGGTTATTTGTCAAACCGAAAAATGTCACCAGCGAAGCATCAACACAAAATGTGGGGGAGAGAACAAACAAATAGAGAGAGAAAAAGCAGAGGGGGAAGAGAAGAAGCAGAAGAGACGGATGAGCATTTATACAAGTTAAACGGATTTCAGGAACTATGCGCGATTGTCGCACAGCTGGCGCACAAGTGCACATCCTGCCCCAGACTGGATGGGCCAGGCCCAAGCCTATTTGTACTCCCTGGCTCTGGGCCATTTCGACGATGGTGTCAAAGTGGGCGTGTCATTAGCATTCGCCAACGTGCAACGCCGTGCAAATGGGACACTTCAGGTTTCAGTGTCAAGCACTTGACGCTTGCGTTTTATGGCCACAGCAGCACGAGGAGAGGGATGAAGTGCAGTGGGAGGGGAAGGGGGAACAGCTGCAGCTGTAAACCGTGGCAAGTGGCCAACAAAGCAGTCAGAGACAGCGCCAGTCCAGTGTTAACCTTTGCCCCACAATTTGTCATAATCGAAAAGTGCTCACCAAAAAGTGTTGCCTACTTTTCAGTGCTGCAAACTATTTACCTTATTTACGCCTTTTGTTTTGCCAACCTCAATTGGCATCGAGTTGCGAACACAACTAAAGTAGTTTAAACTGCAAGAGAGTTAGCTACGGGGCGTGGCAGGGAGCCAAATGCGAAAACAGTTGAGCATGCATTAAGTATACGCCGTGTGTGCGCAACATTTGCAAATTGAATCGCAGAGTGCAGCTCGGAAATTGCTCGCTGCTTTTAAAATATTATCTGCATTATACTTGTCTCGCTTTCCCGCTCCCTGTCTCCCTTTGAATTATTTAAAACTCATGTGTTTGCATAGTTATGGCAAATCCTCTTGAGCCTTTTTTCTGCTGCTGCAGTTCGATTTCTCTGTGTTGACTCAGGACAGCACAAATTCATAATGAATTGGCAAACAGATTGGATAAAGATACATTATATACAGATATAGGATATGGTCTATCTGTATCATCACTCACCGAAGAACACGTTGAACAGGAAGAGCAGCTTCTTCTTGCGGAAGTCGGAGATGGACATTTTGTGTGTTGTTGTTTTTGGGCTTCGCTCTTTAAGTTTGGTCTCGCTCCTCGACAGCTGCAAACAGAGGAAAAACAAACGGAAATAGAAAATTGGATTAAGCTGGGGCAAGCACAATAAAATGGCGATAGTAAAAAATGGTGAATAAAACCGAATTCGATGCGGAGATGCTGCAAGTGCCTGCACTATTGCAAAGTGCACTCAATTAGGGCGGCGACGGTTAAGCGGGCGTGACAGTCAGCTTAATCTATGTCCTCGTAAAACTGAATGCAAGTAGGGCGGCGTCACGCCCAGCTGGGTTACTTTATGCCAGCTAATTCAGAGCGAGCTGAAGGCGGGAATAGAATAAAACTGTCTAAGGATGCACAAAGGATGCGCGTAATGCAAATGCAGCAGCGACTCGTCAGTCAGTCTAACTGTCTGTTTGTCTGTCTGTCTGTGTGAGTGTGTGTGTGTGTGTGTGTGTCAGCCTTGCCAGGCATGCCTCATTTAGCCTTCAATCAAAAGCAAACAGCCAACAAGCAACCGCCAACAGGCAACGGCAGTGGAGCAAAGCGAGAGCGAGAACGAGGCCAGCGCAGGCGGCACAGTGCACATTCCATGCCCCACACACACGTGCGGCACATGGGGCACGGTCAGAGGCCTCTCTTCCTTTTGTTCCTCGCCTGCTAATCGGCGTGGGCGTGGCCATGGACTGCATTCAGCAACTGTTTACTTTAGTTTCTGCTTTGCTTTCGCTCACTTTGGCCAAACCGAGGCGAAACCACAAACGAAACCGAAACTGAAACCCAAACTGCAACTGCAACTCAAACCGAGGACGCATCACCTTGCCAGCAACTCGGATGTTTTATTTATTATCTCAGTACAGGTAAAGGCGAAGGCAAAGATGAAGACAAAGACGAAGGCGAAGGCAAAGGCAAAGAAGGAGGCAAAGCATAATTTCACAACAAGGAAATTGCAGGCAGGATGTCAAGTGGAAAGCGAAATGCAATGAACATGATGACAGCGACAACGACATGCCGCAACTGCGGATGCCAATGCGGATGAAGATTGCGGATGCGGATTGTCCGCAAAACTGCAGCTGCAGACTTGACTCTCTGATGACTTGGGCCGCAAGCCATTACAAGCTCGGTCCGGTCATAAAATGAAAAACTTTGCAACCCAAAGAATATTTCTCCTCTAAAACTTCCTATCAAACCCGCTCTCTCTCTCCTTCTCTCTCTGTATGTTTCGCTCCTCTCCCCTCTGGCTTGTGTTTATAATAATGCACCTTGAAAATTAAATTAAATTGCGCTGGCTCGTTTCGCTTTGCTTTGATGCTCTCCTCCTTTCGACTGAGTTGATATTGTTATTTCGTTCCACGACAGTTTTAGTGCCGCTCATAATAGTGATGAGAAATTACTCAGCTAAAATATGACTATGATTTACGAGTGAAGACGTCATTAAATTATACGATTCTACTGCTGAAAGGGGTCTTGACTTTTAGTAGCAGAATACATGAAAGTTTAATCTGCAAACAGTTTCATCTGCTATGCAAACTGCCAAGCTTTGTTTTGTTTGACTTTCAAATATTTGAATTGAATTAATTTCATTATTTAGTTATGGAAACTGTGAACACACACTCTCTGGAAAACAAACAAATACACACACACACACACACACATGGCACATGCCACATTCGCAGTGTGTTAATTGTCCACGTGGCATGTGGCAATAATTAAGGAGAGTGCGAGCAAAGAGAATCGAGAATGCGAGCCTTGAAATATGTTAACTGAGCTAAGTGAAATTCAATTTGACACGTTTTTCATTTTCATTTTCATTTTCATTTGTAACGCCTCGCTGCGAAACAGTTTTTCCTTCACGTGTAATTCGCGTACTCGAAATTAAGGCAAATCTGTCGCCAATGGACGCGACATTCATTTGCATGTGAGTGGAGGCAGGTGAAGGCAAGGGGGAGGGGATTGGGCAGTGACATCGGGGAAATTGAAAACGAAATGAAAATACAATTTTAAGCCTTTTAAATAAGCGCCATAAATAATTTAATATGCGCGCAAATTGAATTCGCTTTTGTGCCAAATCCGCATATTACGCATACGCCGCGTGTAGCTTCGCCTCGCCTGGCAACGGCGGATGTGTCGCCGTCATTTAAATGTTTGCATTAATATTTACGCAGTATTTCCGCTGCCCTCCTTCCCTCACGCCCCTTCTGACGTTCATTAAGTCCGGGAGAATGTGACAAGTTGCGCATTAATTACCAATATCAATGCATAACTGAGTATAAAAGCCACGCGCTCGCAGCCGCAGAATGTGGTTTGGCAAACGGAGGCCGGAGAGAAACCACAGCGCAGCACGGCCTGCCAGGCTCGTTGCTGTTCCTGCCAGGCAGACGCCTGAGCCCGTTAATTAGGCCCTCTGCCAGCGCCGCCATTGCAGTTTCTAATAACGGAAATACTGCTGCCAATTTTCGTTGTCGTTTTTATGGCACGCTGCCCATTAACATTTATCTTCAATGTCATAATTATTAGCCCGATATTAGGCCATAAAAAATATTAATTGACTTTTGACTGCGTCAAGTTATTGCCGAGCTCTTTCCGCGCCATTGTGGCCAGCGCTATTAAATGTCAATGATTGCACACCACGTCGAGTGGTTGCCAAATCAATTTGAAATGCATCTGCACGAGTTGCAAACAAAGCAGAGCTCACTCGCTTAATTGATTGCCAATTTGGCCGCAAGAAAAAGGAGCAATTTAATGCCGAATTTAGCTCAAGCTGTGCTCGAAACACGCCTCATAAATGTTCAAAACTGTGCTGCGACTGATTGTAAATTGTAGAACATCAGACATGGAATTCGGGCAAATCAATTAGAGACACTGCCCGAAAACTTTGCTGGAACGGTAGAAATGCAATTCTGGCTCATAAATTGGGAAATCAAAAGCAAAGAGCGATGAAAGGGAGAAGAGTTATAACTGGAAGTAATCCAGTTATGAGCCCTTTGAATCTTCTTAATTTTCCAGTGAAAATGTTGAAGTTTTGGATACTTATAGCAGAAATGTCTTGTCCCGGAAGTTGCAGAAATGAAATTCTGCGAATTATTAAGGCAAGTAAAAGCAAAGAGCAATTTAAAGGAGAAGAGCTGTAACTAGAAGTAAGCCAGTTAAAATCCTTCTTGAATCTTTTTCATTTTCCAATGAAAATATAGAAGTGCAGAAATAAACCCGTTGTAGCTGGCTCGAGGTCACCTCGACTTTAAAAACAAGGGTCGCCAAAACCCTATAAGAAGTGCAGTAATAATATTCTGGGAAATATTTAGGCAAATTAAAAGGAATGAGCGAAGTAAAGGAGAAGTGTGAAACTCCTTCTAGCATCTTTTTCTTATTCCAATGAAAATATAGAAGTGGAAGTTACTGCAGATATAATATTCTGGGAGCAAGGAGCTATGTTGAGCGCTTTATCAAAAGATAACTGTTGTAAACCAATAAAACTCTTTCTTGAATCTTCTTCCAATGAAAATATAGAACTGTTAGAAACTGAGCAAAAGAGTTTTAAGCTGCAGTAGCTCGTTGAAATTCACTGTTGAATCTTTACAATTTCACTTGTTTTGGGATTACGTAACGAAAGCCTGAATAGTTAATCTTGAAGGGCTCAAAAAACATATAATGATTCCTTTCTTGAAAGTTAATAGTAGACTCTCGTTGGGTTTTACTCATTATTAGAATCCCCCTACTTTCTCTCTATCCTTCATTTCCTTCCTAACTCTTTCATTTTCGTGTATATCACTTTTCACTCTCTAAAATGCCATCACTTTAACTTGTTTCACCTTATGAAAGCCTGAACTGGCAGAAGTGCTCATACATATTGTAAAAGATTGTCGACTAATCACTTTCTGGAGAATAGTAAACTCCCTTTGTGTTTACCTCTAATAACGACTTGCACTCTGTTTTCTCTCTTTTTTCCTCTAATTTCTCTCCTTTAATCTTTACTATTACACTTATTTTTAGATCACTATTTTTAGAAACCCTCAAGAAACCCTTCGTCTTGAAGTTTGCTAAAGTAGTTGCAAGAGATTATCAGCTTATGCCTTTCCAGAGAATAAAAGACAGCATAGCGTTTCCGCTAGATTATCTGCTTCCCTTGCTTCCTTTCTTCGTCTCTCTCTGCCAATCATTCTTCTTTTGTTGCTGATCTCTGATTGTGCGGCTCCTCCTTGTGGGGCTCATCTTGGCGGTGTGGCACAGTTTACAATGGTCGCTAATTACTTTTTGCAATGCCGCAAATTTGCGCAGCCAATTTAAAATAATAGACAATACTTTGCCCGACTGTCTGTCCTGCTGTCTGTCGCCCTACCCCTTTCTCTTTCTCTCTCCATCTGTCTGTCCCTTATCTGATGAGGCAGTCGCAGTAGTTGCGAGTTGCAAGTACAGTAAGCTGCGTTCAGTTGCTGCTGCTGCCGCTGTTGCATTATTGCATTGTGCAGCCCGCAGTAATTCTGTGTAATTTGCATTAATTTACATTTAATTTAGTGGGCGAAAACAGAAAGAGACAAAGAGCGAAGGGTAGAAAGAGTGAGAGACAGACAGACAGAAGTGCCAGGTAGGGGCAGCAAAGGGAACTCGCTCGAACGGCGAGTGGAGCCGACGGCGCTTGCTTTAGGCCTGCGGCGCACACAGCTGACCAAACAATGCGCAGCAAAAAGGAGGAAGGAAAGAAGGAGGAAAGGAAAGCACTGGAGGAGGAGAGGCCGAGGGAGTCCTCGAGCATAACTGTTTGCATATTTTTTGTTTTGGCAACTTTTGAACAAGTTTGGGGCGGCGAGCAACACTCTGAATGCATTCATTACATTTGGAGCACTTGTTAAGATTTTCGCTCGGCTTGGCCAGGTGCCTTGCCCACTACTCTGCTTCCCCTTCCCTTCGCCACTTCCTCTACTGCACTTCCGGCCTTCTGCAGGCGCTGCTTCCTTTCTTCCGCCTTGAAGAACTTGAGCTCGTTACTTGTGGCTTGTTCTTTCGCCTTCTCAGTTTCTTTTTCTTTTGTCAAGTTGAGAATTTTTCAAATGTGTTTTTTGAAAACTTGTTCAGTATTTTCATAACGGAAACTCTTAACACAAATACACACACACACACACAGATAGTTTGACGACTTTGTTATTGTTTCACTTTACCGTTGGCTGGTTCTGTTGCTGATTCTGAATCTGACTGCGACTCTGGATGTATCTCAGGCTTGACTGCTCGGCTACGCGCTTCGCCGTTTTGTGATGTTCGCTCGTGCCGAGCCAGCGGCTTTTATAAGCACCCAGACACGGGCACCCACCACCAGCCCCAGCCACTCCACGACATCGGCTTCGGCAGCAGCTTCGGCTTCTGCGTTGGCGTCGGCAGCAGCAGAGCTCCGGCGTCCTTCGTCGTCGTCGTCGTCATCGTCGTCGGTCGCTTTGGGTGCTTTTTGTCATCGCACGTTTTATCTTATCGCCGCGTCTGCGTCTGCGTCAGCGTCGCAGTCGACGCTGCCCTGCACTTGTCACCATATGTGTGGCTGTGTGTGTGTTTCTGCATATGTGTGTCTGTGTGTGTGTGTTTGTTGGCGTGCAGTTTATTTTTCGGCTACCACGTGCAGCGCTCCAAACGCACCATGCGGCATTTTCGGTGTCAGCTGGAATTTTGAAGATTTAACACTTGCAGAAATTGCTAATTAAATACGGCTAGAAATCGCAGATATTATTTATAGATACCCCTTAGTGCAAGAAATAAGATTACCTTATCATCGTACTAAGATTATGTTCTATTTACTGCTTTACTTAGTTTATCAATGTGGGGGGCAAGCTTTGATCAAGAAAAGATAAACGTGATGGGAAGAAAATCAAGAGATAAATTTGTGCTATTTTAAGATTAGGAGGTCAATTTAAAAGGGCTGAATTTAAAATTACATTCATATAGTTACATAGCTAGTGAAATTTTTACTAACTTTGAAAATACCCCTACTTGCCTTATGTGTTTTATCATTTCGTTGCTTCTATGACATTATATGCGCAAAAGAAGAAAAGTGTTAAAATATAATATTGAATTCATTTATTCTTTGAACGAGAAAAATATTTTTTCAAGCTTTTTTTCACTCATTCAAAGAATATAAAATCAGTTTTAATATTTTATATAGTTATGGGAAGAGTATAAATTACTTTCTTATTTATTATTTATTTTTGGAGAACTAAAAAATATTTTCCAGTATTTTTCTTATTCACAAGAAATTTAATATTTAACAATCCCTAAAATAAAATAATATACTTTTTAAAATGTTTGTTATTTTTTTTTAAGAAAATAGGTTTTGTTATATTTGTAAATCTATTGAAAAGGCTCAAAATAGTTTTTGATAAAACCCATTTTCTGTCAAAATTAAATAATATGTTCTTAAATTGCTTTGTTTCTGGAAGAACATTTAGTCAATTATTATTTAAATTTCAATTTTCCATAACTCTTATCTCTCATTTTTTTTCACTATTAAAAAAAGTTGTACAAATTTTTCAAAATACTTTTCAATACTCTCCCAAAAGTATGCCGCAAAAATAAAAACTTCGCAGTGCAAAGCTCTACTTGGAAGTTAAAGATACAACTTTTTAGTACTACCTTAAAAAGTTTCCATGTGCTGAGAAAGTGTTTCCATTAAAAGTTTCCTGCTAGAATCATTTGGAAAACAGTTCTAGCTCTATTTACATTTCTTAGCCTCCTTTCTGGCTATAAAGTCTAAGCACTGTTAAGCTTCTCTCAGTGCAGGCGAGAAATGCAACAAATCAAAATGGGCAAATGTTCTGGACAAATTTAAAGCACAGCCTTGACACAAACACAATCACACACACACACACAGATGCACATCGCAGTGGTGGCACTTGGCAGCATAATTACAGAGGGGGAAGCCGTGCGGGGAAATCGCTTTCGATCATGTCCGAGCGTGGACCACCAACAGCGGAGGCGGATGAAGACATTTAACCAAAACAATTTCGTGCCTGCTTTACTTGCTTTTAATTATATACTCAACACTCACACACACACACACCTTTGCAGTCACACGTGTGTGTGCGCCGGCAATTGTCAAGTCTTGCTGAAATGTCGCTGCCAATTTATCAGAATGAAAAAGTGGCCAACAGACTCGCGCCCCGCTGCGCTGTCACAGCGTGAGTCAGGCCCCAAGAGGGTGGGAGGGGGAAGGGGGCGCGAGGAAGAGCTCTGCACAAGAACAATGCATGGCCCCGGCAGTTTTGCCATTTCCGTGTGCCACTTCCAAAATGTTCCAGCAGCTGCCAGTTACCATTGTCCATTGCGGATGACCGTTTTGCCAATGTTTCGCCTGCTCTCGTTTTGTTTCCAAATGCTGAACACTGCGGTCTACGTGTGTGTGTGTGTGAGGGTGTATGTGTGTGTGGAGAGTGTGTGTGCAACGGTGCGTGTTGGAGTAGACAAATGTTTAAATTTGCGGCCCTTTTACCTGTTTGCATCTCAAGTGGCCAGATGAGTGCACCTTGGCAGAAACGGAAAGGAAACGGATGTCGACATTGACACACTTTCATA
This sequence comes from Zaprionus africanus, assembly GCA_018151435.1. NCBI lineage: Eukaryota > Metazoa > Arthropoda > Insecta > Diptera > Drosophilidae > Zaprionus > Zaprionus africanus. Next base: position 9,261,491 of record JAECXB010002206.1, read on the forward strand.
TGAACATGGGCCCAGTTGAACAGACGCAGCAGTCGCAGCAGGAGCTGCAAGTACAAGGCACAGTACACTGTGCGAAATGTAACTGCAAACATAAAAAAACCTACCTCCAAATATGTTAATTTAACCAAGGCGTTGTGAGTCTTAGTTACTTTTGACTATTTGACTCAGAAAACTGCTAAATTTGCTTGCGAACTCTAACACACATGTACAGACACACACGCAAAAACTACAGCATACCAGCAGGAGCAGGCAGCGCTCTGTGCGGTACCTTGGCAAATTGAATAACTTCGGTGTTTACGGTTCGATTGGATTGAAATTTGGTAGAGTTATAGATATTAAAGTCAGCTTAATATTTGTCAAAGTCAAAATAATTTATATTTCATTCATTGCTTACAAGTCGAATCAATAAATTTAATTAACGATTTGTGGGGGCAGTGGGCGTGGCACCTATTATTTGAAATAAGCTTAATTAACTGATGATATAGAGAAATCTTCATGCCAAATTTGGTATCATTAGCTTGCAAAATAGCTGAGAGATCGATGTTCAAACTGACTGAGAGACAGTTGAGCAGAATTTGTTGACCTTTTCAATGATCGAATGGTATAAAAATCGTATAATGTTTAATAATATTATAAAAGAAAAAAGTATATTAAAGTTAACTTTTAATTTAAAGGAAACAATTTCTTTCCTCCTCTGTCTGTTTTTGCGTAGTGTACCTCTGGTATTCCCTCAGCGTTTAGGTGTCCACCTATTTCGTGTTGCTGTTGTTGCCTGCCCCGTTGCCGTTGCTTGAAGCATAAACGAGCGGCCACTAAACGTTGCCCCAAAAAACAAGCAGCCAAAGTATGTGTGTGTGTTGGTGTGTGTTTGTATGTTCATAAAAGACCTCAAGGGAACAGGCAGGCAACAGAGGGCGGTGTTAGCTCCCACATATGAGCAGGAGCAGAGCACGGCATAGGGAACGTGGCATAGGGTAGTTAGGGTATCCTGCAGCTGGTGATGTTGCACACACTTTGCTCGTGATTTTGCCACGCTGCACGCTTCCGTGTGGCCTTCCGTGTCTGCCACACACTTGTTTCGGCTGCGCTGCCACTCGGCAATGGCAACTTGATTAGACCAACATGAAATTAAGTAATTTTGCTGTATTGTTTAGTGTTGCGCCACAGAAAACAAAACAGCAACAACAACAACAACTGGAGGAGGAGCAAGGCAGCAACAAAGGCAGTCGAAACAGAACAATAACAAGCTCAGTGTGGAAGCAGGAAGAAGGAAAAGCAGGAGGAGGGCACTGTGAGCATACAAAAGAACACGCCAAGGAAAGCGAACATAATGAGACGCTGACGAGTACACGACACAATGAGAATGCAAGAAGAGAGCAGCACGACTCACAGAGGGCGGTTGGAGGAAAGAAGGGAAAGAGAAGGAACCCATGGAACTGAGCATATGATTTTCACAGTCAGTTCTGCCCAAAAGTTGCTCTGATAAAGGTAGAAGTAAAATGAATGTCTAATAAGCAGGTCAAAAAGTTTTAAACGGTGAACGAATCTAGGAATACGATCTCTTCTTTAACTCTGTAGTCGCGGTATTTATTATTATTGGAACTAGCCACAGTCAGTTCTGGCCAAAGTTGCCTTGATAAAGGCAACCCAGATTGTGCTTCAAATTGAAATATCAACAAGTAAAAATTAAAAAAAAATTATTTTAGTGGAAAATCTTTTAGTTTAGAATCAACCCTTAACTGACACTCCCAGCCCTTAGTAGTAGAAAATGAATAAATACAAAAGAATGAGGCCCATGATTTCCACAGTCAGTTTTCTAAATAAACCTGACTTTGATTCTGCTACAAATGGAAATATTCATGAACTAAAATGCAATCTAAAAAGAACTGTTTTAAAGGAGAGAATTTTTCGGCTAAGAATCTTTCCTTAGCTCTTTAAGAGACACTCGCATTCTTCAGTAGTAGACAGAGAATCATTGAAACTTGGCATATGATTTCTTCAGTCAGTTCTGTTCAAAGTTCTTTTGAGTAAGTTGATTGTGCTTGATATTAAAATATAAAGAACTTAAATGAAAGTCTAATAAAAAGATCCGTAAAGGACTTTAGTATTACAAAAAGAACCAATAAAACTAATCACGTGATTTCTACAGTCAGTTCTGCATAGGGTCGCCTTGATAAACGTAATGTTTCTTGTGCTTCAAAAATTAAAATGCAAGTCCAAAAAGAAGGTCAAACAGTTTAAACTGAGAATCTTTTAGCTAAGAATTCGTTCCGTTAGCCTGTAAGAGACACTCGCACTCTTCAGTAGTTTATTACATTATGCTATTATGCTTTTAATATTCTCATTCTTATTCCGCGCAGTCTTAAGAGCGGGTTTATCCCAGCGACGTTTTTCTCCCATTTGGCCGCTGTCCCAAAACCCATTCGAAACACACATCTACCAATTACGAATTCCGCTCATATAAATTCATGGTGTGCACGGGGGAACTTGCGAGAAAAACACTGCGAACCCGAACCGTGCAGTCAACCCACCTTATCTGCCGCCTCTCCCCCTTCCCTTGTACATCTCCTCCCCTCTGCAGACCGCGTGTTTAGCTGAAGGCAGCGAGCGTCAGGTGCAGCAGCGGTTTGGAACGCTGCAAATTGCGATGCGGAACAGACCGCGCTCCCCTTCCGTTTGCCCCGTCCCCCCTCACTCTGTGCTGCTGTGGCTGCTGGCAAGGACGAGCCTCGATTCTGTGAGCATGCCCTGCATCCCCCGCTTCCACAGCCAGACAGGGTGTGGAATTAAATCAGCTGTCCCTAAAAGTATGCAAGCTCGTCATGCATCGCCGAGGCGCTGAAATGGGGGCGTGGCTCGGCTTGCCTTGACTTGGCTTGGCGTGGCGCATCTCTGTGTAATTTACTGTTATTTTTTAAGCACTTTTCTTTCAGCAAAAACAACAACAATAACAAAGAGCATTCAGAGATAGCACAAACAATCGTATTGCTTGTTTTCATTTGCAATTTTTGTTTGCTTTGCCATGCATACCCCTTGCAAAAGGGGTATACTCAATTACTAACATACCTTTCTTCTATTTACTTCCTCAATTTGCCTTACAGGGTATATGATAGTCATGCAAACGCAAACTGCATCTCTGCATCACGTGAGAAATTAGACATGTCCTGCTATGATTTCAACATGCCACTGCAGCTGCCTCCCTCTCTGTGTGTGTAGGTGTGTGTGTACACATTTATATAAATGTGTGTGTTTGTTTGTTGGGGGTGCGCCTTTTTTGTTTGTTCTGTCTCGAGGTCCGTTGCCAGATTTATGCTTGGCCAAAATAAATTTGCCTCGTGTCGTTTTAGTCACGGCCAAATTGATGAGCCGAGATTTGTGCCAGTTCCAGTTGCAGGCATTGCACTTAAATTAATTTCCCCCTTCACCTCCTTCAGTGCTGCTGCTTTTCTCAGCTGCAGTTTTGTGTAATTATTTCTCACGTGATGTGGGTGGAATTATAACATTTATAACAACCCACACAAATCTGAATCCGAAACTTGCATAACTTTTGGCACAATAAACGAATTTTAATTTGCAGCCCTTGCAACCACAACCAGCCCCGCACCGTCTCACCCCTCCCACACTTTGTAACAGCCCTTTGCCACGCCCGGAAATGGCCTTCAATGGCAAAACATAACGTTGCGCCCAAAATGCAAACGAAAAACTAAGCCTAAAGGCAAATCAAAAGGGATTAATTCGAAAAGGAAAACACTCTAGGAAAGTTTAAATGTGAAGAAGGTAAAATAGGAAATTAACAAATATATTATAGAATAATATTAATTGTATAGTATAGTATAGTTAAGTATAGTATAGAATTATATAAATTAATTATTATTATTATAAAAAATTCTGCTGAAACTCAAAAGAAAAGTCAAAAAGTAAAGACTAACTTAAGAACTGTAATAAAGAAAAGTATACGAAAATGAAAAATACTTGGGAGTGAAAACTGAAAATAAGAAAGAATAGTTATAAAATAAATATGTTATCTATGTATATATAATTTATAATTTATAATTCTGATACCTAAATATCAAAGACAGCAAAAATTCAGTGAACTCATTTCCAAAACACAAAGTAAAAAAATCTTCTAAATCTCCTTCTTCTACTCTACATAAATTTAAAGTTTCGAGTTTCAGCTTCACTCAAAGCCAAATGTACTTGCGATTTGAAGTGTAAAGTTGCCACAAATCAGTAAGGGTATTTTGCCAGTTCGGAAGCAGTTAGATCGCAGCGATACATGTTACACATATGCAAAATAAATTTTAGACTAACGGACGGCATAATAACAATTATTGCGCCGCCGGCCCAATTTGGCAGCCCTACAGCCCAAAGGCAGTCAGCGTGACGAGGCAGGGCGGGGCAGAGTGGATGGGGAGAGGCGGGTGAAATGACAGCGGAAGCCGAAATATTCCATTGATTTTGGCAACGACGGAAGCCTTGTCGACAGTCGAGAGTCGAGAAGCAGCTCGACATTGGGCCACAGTGCAGTGGCTATAGGAGTACAGCTGGGTCAGTCCAGACGGGCTTGGGTAATTTATCTCTTGGACGGACCTTTTGGGGCCGCAGCACAGCCTAGCTGCTTGGCCCTTGTGTGTCAGACTGTGACTATGTGTGTACTGTGTGTGTGTGTCTGTTGTGTGTGTCTGTTGTGTGTTGTGCTTGGGGTCTAGGCTAAGGTTATGACATGCGGAAAAGCTTGTGCACAAATTTGCTTAGGGAAAAAAACGAACGGCAAAAACAATTGCCGCATTTGTATCTCGCAGATACAGATACAGATACGAGGCGGAACGGGGCGTGACATAGTGGGGGCGCGGTTGCCAACTGCGGCACTTTCTGCAAATTCAACGCTGATAAGGCGAAATGTTTGCCAAAAATGAAAAAAAAAAACCCTAAGACAGAAGCCAGCAAGCGCTTATCGAACTCAACAAAGACGTCAGTGAAGACGTCAGCTGAGACGTCAGTCAGCCCCCTCGACTGTCGTCATTAAGTGCTGTCCAAGTCAGCTGCCGATTTGTCATTTAAAAATCAAATTCCGTTTAATTTACAAGGGGCACACTGCGAGTGGCCTCGAGTCTCCATTGGGGCCTCTTCCCAAGGCGACTTCAATGAGAGATTCGAATGCAATTTATAATTATGCAAAGCAGGCTGGGCCAGCTCTATTTGCAATGGCTCTCTACCCTTCTTCCATCTGCCTCTTCTCTTTCTCTTGGGCATCTTCTTGTTGGGTCTTTTTCCCAGCTCGTTATTTACTTAAGCTCATACGGCGTTTATCAGGCGCGTGGCGTGCGAAATGTTTCTCTTTTCTTTCCATTTTACTTCGCATTTCGCCTGCACTGCGGCAGACAAAAGACACCGCAACAACAAAAACAGCAACAAGCGTGCTTCATGACATAATTTAGCCACTTAATTTTTACTTGACTTTGATTAGACAATCGCCGCAAGGGGCCAAGACAGAGTCGGAGTCGAAGCCGTCACCTGCGGCGCGCTCATCGTTAGCCGACAGCGGGTTTGTCAGCGGTTTTAACGCTCTTCGCGGGAGTTCACGCGAGTTCAAAGCATTTAAATGCTAGTAAATTGAAAGGAAACAAAAGCCAACAACTCACAATATGCCACACACACGCACACGCACACATACACACACACACTAGACTGTGTGCAACATTGCATGGCCAAGCAGTTTCCCATCCCAGCTGCAGCAACAGCAGCAGCAGAGCAATCTCAGTGGGAAAGATTGAAAGAAAGGAGGAAAAACAAACAACAGACAGCAGGCAGCATGCAACAAACTTACAAAAACAAACAGCAACAATCAACACACACACACAAAAATACACAGACACAGGCACACACACCACAATTTCCAAGTGATTCGGTTTACGCTAATTGCCGTTAATAAAAACGCGGATCAACTCACGACTCACAGATATCGGAACTGCACTCAGACACACCCCTTCCCCATTACCACATGCCCCACTCTCTCTAGCAGTGTCTCACTCAGATTGCCTGTCTCCCTCTACATCTTGTTTGCTCTCTCTCTCATTTTAGGTTACAAGATATTTAGAGAAACAAACTCGAGAGCAGAAGCATTTCTCATTCCTAGTAAAGGTAGAGTGCAGGCAGAGCTTTTATAGACTATTAAAGATAATTAGAAACTATTTATAAGTTAAGTACCTACTTAATTTATGCATAAGTATTTTAATTAACTTGCACTTTCAGACCTTTAAATCTCATGCAAATTAAACTAACATAAAATTGAATAGTAAACAAGTTTTCAGCATCATCTTAATTTGATGGCAAATCAATCCAGGAAAAGATGAAGCTAATAAAGATGTTCACAATAAATTTTTATTTGTGAGTTTTAAAGAAATATGTTAGAAGTCTTTCGGATCTTAGAGATAAAAAACAAATATATTAAATAAATTATATAAAATGATATCATTTATAAGTAATAAGTCTTTTTTTATACCCGTTACACACCTGACCAGAACGATTTCTTAAATAAATATCTTCTATGATTGGCGTATTTTATATTGCATACTTTGCAAGGACTAGAATTAATTAACTCTTTAAAATTATTTCTTTAATAACTTCTATGTTACTTATTCCATCGCAGCCAAATTTAAAGCACTCACTTCGGCATTGATAGTTAAATGAACTGTAATAAAAATTATGTTTAAACCGTTTATCAACGTTTTACATGGACCGTCAGACACACAGACTGACAATTAAACAGACTATGATACGAATTGTTACGTACATTTTCTGTAGGCTCAAAGCCATAATAACTTTCTACCCTTTCTGCCCTTTAATTTAAAACATTTAAAAACACGTCAATCAATTCTTAACTATCATCATAAATTGATAATAAATATTATATACCTACGAGTATATTCAGAGTATCAGTAAGTAGCAAAGGAAATAGTTAAACGTAATACATTTTGTAATAATATTATTTATTCAATATGTAACGTAACAAAATGAATTACTTAATGTTAGATCTAATTAACGTTGTTGCCTATCATCAACATATTAACAAGCCAAGCGAGAGTTGTGTGATTTTTGATTAAGTAATAGTCACTTAGTGAGACTTGTTGTTCTAATTGTGCTACAAATTTATGTGAAATGGGTTCAAGCAGAAGTGCTCACCTGGAAGATTCCGCTAGTGCCCACCCTAGGGGGAGATCAAGCAAACACGCGCGAACTTTCAAGCACATCAAGGTCAGTTCTTAATGTCTATGATAGGATCGTATATCAAACATGTGTCTATTATATGGCTAGAGTATCATCCATACATATGCCATAAGTGCCTGAGATTAGACTAGAACGACTTGGAAATGCTCCCGCAGTGACTTTCATATTTCGCTCGATCTTTTATTTTATTGTACAGGAAAGCACTGCGAGTCTCATGGCAAATGTCGTATACTTTTCAGAATTTGCACTTTAATGGGTATTCACATGTGCCTGTTAGAGGTGAAGTTAGGTGGAAATTGTGCTGTTTCAGGGGATTTTTTTAGTGACTACCCTAACATTTTGATGCTTTATTTTGCGCCCAGCTGCAACTGTAATATCAACGAAGAGATGTAAACAGTTTTTTAGCGGTTTGCAAATTGTGTACAAACATTTTTGTAAGCTAAACAAAATATTTCGCGGCGCTTGCGGCATGTGGCATGTGGCATGCAACGTTGGCATTCCCATTGCCATTGCCACTGTCGGCAGTAACTTGGAGATACAGGAAACGCCACAGCAGAGCCAGCAACAATAGCAGCAGCAGAGACAGCAGCAGAGACGAAGGCAGAGGCAACATCCAACAGCGACGGCACCTTTTAATCGTGAGCAGCAACAAACAGTGTAAGCTAAGCAACTACAACAACTGCTACAGCAGCAGAGGTAGCAGCGGAGGCAGCAGCGGCAGCATCTGGCAAACCACTCGAAGCACTTTCGTTTTCATGTGAGGCAACGTCAGCCGCGTGGAAAGCGCCCGCTGCCATTTGGTAATGCAATGCGCCGCACATCGCAAAGATACGCTTTGATATACATAACTGAAGTTGTTGCTGTAGTTGTTGTTGTTGTACTTACTGCTGTTGCTTTAGTTGCTGCTGCTGTTGCTGGCGTGGCATGCAAATGCGTTGCTGCTGTTGCTGTGCTTCGTCTAATGTCGATCAGCTGTGGCTGCTCGATTTTGTCGGGTTTTCGAACTCTGTTGGTCCGATCAGCTGGCCACATGTTGCAGGCTGACTATGATGCAACTGCAACCAGCTCGCAGTGTAGTGAAATTGCAGCTTAGGTTGCTGTGTCTGCTAGTATGTGTGTGTGTGTGCGAGTGTGTTCAAGGTCTCGAACTGCGATTTCTCCAAACGCCAACGCAAAAATTTACGTGCTCACTTGTTTTAGCTTGACTAATTTGGCCATTTTGCTGCTGTTGTTGTAGTTATTGTTGCTGCTGTTGGTGGTGATGCTGCTGCTGCTGCTGTTGCAACTGCAATTGCTGCTGAGGCTAATTGACCCGCAACGCTTCCGTCGCCTGCGTATAAATTTATTTGATTTCTTTGAGATTTTTGGTAATTTTTGCTGCGCTTGGGAAAGTTCACATCACTTGACTTGGGCCCAGGTCGGCATAGTACACTGAAAGAAATAAAGCACATTATTTTATGGGGCATAAAATTGAGAGTTGTTATTTAATATAGTTAGTTATTTAATATAAACTGAACTTAGCTTCATGAATATGATGAGAAGTCAGAGGTATTTATGAAGCTATATATATGTTTTTCTTTCCTTCTACCTATCTATTTGTGCTACTTTTATTACATTACTCTATCCATCCATACATCTTTGTTTTCTCTATCTATCTATTTATTTATCTATTTATTTTTCTACTACTATTTTATATACATCTGTTAAGTTATCTGTTTACCTCTCTCTCCATATCCACCAATCTATTCTGTTATCTATACTTGTCTCTAGTCTTTCATATATTTATTTATCTGCTTATCAATTTATCTAATACATTTTTCTTTTCATCTTTATCTGCATTTATCTCTCTATCTATCCATCTATTTGTCTCTCTATCTATCTTTTCATCTTTCCATCAATCCGTCTACATATGTATTTATTTATTTATTTTATTTTTATTTATTTATCCATCTATCAATCTACCCATCTCTCCACCTGTTTGTTCTTTTATCTATCCATCTATCCAACTATCTCTATTTATCCATCTATCAATCCATTCATCTATTCATTTATATATTCATCCATCTAGCCATCTATCTCTCCGTCTATCTCTCTCCCATGACCTTCCTCGTACTACAATCCCTCTAAAAAAGCCTTACACAACATTAAAGCGCTTATCAAATTACTGCTTATATATTTTTTTCAGTGCACTCTGAACTAAACTTTTCACCGTAAAAATTTCCGCTGATTGTGCAAGCTATTTTCTGATTTTGATTAACGTTCGTCATCGACAAGCGGCAAACAAACAAACAACAACAAACAAGCAAACATCAACAATTGCACGGACCTCAGGGCGCCTCTTAATTGCACACAGTGGCAGCGGCAACTGCAGCCACAGCAACAAAAGTAAAACATCAGCAGCAACAGCAACAACAGCAACGGCAGTAAAGACAACGACAACGCCCACAACAACAACAAATTGACAGGCTGGACGGGCTGGCAGTAGCTTAACTTGGCTTAAATGATCAATTGGCTGCGTAAACAGGCCGTTGTTATTGTTGTTAGTGTTGCTGTTGCTGCTGCCACTGCTGCTGCTGCTGTTGCTGCATTAACAACTTCCCCATTGCAGCAGCAGCAACTGTGCGATGACTTATGAGTTTGTGCATCAACGCGGAATTCAAGTCGGGCGTGGGTCCGGCTTCCAGTCTGGCCAGATACAAAAACACACAAAGACAGACACAACAAGAGAGGCGCATACACACACGCTCACACACACACACACACACACACACACACACACACACACACACACACTCATAGACACACATACATAGCTGCCAATACATGTTTGCATGGCCTGCAGAGTCAGCTGCTGCTGCTGCTGCTGCTGCCTCCGCTGCTGGCGTAATGAAAACGAAAGTAAGCTCAACTCACTCACACTCACTCGCACATTCACTTGGCCACTCGCCGCCATGTGCGCCATCATTCACACCAAGCCGCCGAGTGGCAAATCGAATTGAAAGATTCTATCAGAAACTGCCGCAGAATGTCAATGCGGAATTTATTCGCATTCTCATCGAAGAGGAGGGTGCACAGAGAGGGGGCAGGGGAGCCTAATGAATGCACATACTACTCGGGGTCTGATGGGGTGATTAAACAGCAATCAATTAAACTATGCATTACTAACCGCAGTGGGGTACAGATATGGGTACAACGAATACGGGTACGGGAACTTTGCCTGACATTCGATTAGCCTTTTTGTTGCTTTTGTTTTGCATTTTCCGTTTTAGACGCTGTCAAAACACAATTAAGATACTCGCTGAAAAGAGATGAATATAAATGGAAACCCGATTCGACACTTTCGTAATTATGATTTGTCGTCGCGGCAACTCAGACTCCGACTTGATATGGAGATGAAGGATGTTAGATCAGCTTACACATGTTATCGAGATCATTACTTAACGACGATTGTGATCCGGCAAACATGTGTTAGGCAACAGTGTGTGTGAGAGAGAGAGCGAGAGAGTGGGAAATTTATCATATATAATTGTATTACACGATCTTACGAGTTCGCTTAATGCGCGATCCAGCCAACTATCGCATCGATCTATCGATCTTGTCGCTGCTCATGTGGAACATCGAGAGCGGGAACGGGATCATTAATTACAAGCGTGTTAAACAGACTCCTACCTGGCTGCGCAGGTCAATGTGCCGCTGTGATCCCCATCAATATGTGATCAGTCTAATTATTTATGTGCTTATTTATCGCACATGCAAATGTTACGTATACGGCGACTGTGTTGAGATATCGCAAATCGAGCAGCTAATAAGCTTGTTTAATAGCACCTCTTGAGTAGCAGATCGATCGATTGATATACTTTGCATTATTCATTCTGTATTCATTCTGTATGGTGAGTATTATGTAAAGTTCCCCCGCCCAGACTATGATTGATGCAGACCCACTCATCGAGGGTCGTTGAAAGGCAGCTAAACTATTTCAATTGATCTCCGATCAATTGCGCTCCGTACTTTATTCTTATACAATCAGCAACGGGCGTGCTAATCGACCTTATTAGTGACAGATCATTTTAATTGTTTGCTCGTTTCTGTTGAAGTTTGAATAGTTTAATTGGCTGCGATTAAGTTGTTACTTAACCTTAAATTGTTGTTGATGCTGAAAGTTTATTCTAATTTATATTTAAATTGACTTAAATCTTTGAATTTATTTTAGACTTTGAGCTGAAGTAAAGTTTTCTAACATATAGAAGGGTATAATAACATTGTGCCCACCTGTATGTAAGAGACAGAAGGAGGCGTGTCCATGTATATATTATATATGATTTATTAGTAACATCTTACGAGTTTATATAGCTACGTCTACCTGTCCGTTCGAAAGACTAGATTTCAGAGAAAGACCTACAAAATGAGGTATCAGTATGTGTTATTATAACACTCAGATAAAGTTAGTTTTAGATTTAAGCAACGCCTACTTTCGCCCCCGTAAATCGATAAAAACCGAATTTGAAGCGTAAATTTAGCTCAGTTCAGTTCATTTTTGGTAAAAAGCATAACTATCAGCACTCGAATTATTTCTGAAAATTTGATTGCGTTACTATTATTAACATCAAAGTTATTAACAAAAGAATTTTAAAGCCCTACTGATTTGCAAACTCTACAAAGTATGCAACACAGAATATGCAAAACATAGAAGTTATATATGTAAGAAATCAGGGTGATCATATTCAACTTTAGCTTTCTTAGAAGTAAAATTCCTATTTAAATTTAAATTCACTTTAATATTTGAATTGGAGGTTCAATTAAGGTTAGATTTTTTTATCCCTATATATAAACTTACTTTAATCTTTGAATCAAGTTTAAGTCCCTTTAAATTGATATTTATTTTACTTTAATTTTTGAATTGAACTAAAGTCTCTTTAGATTGATATTTAAATTTACTTTAATCTTTGAATGGAGGTAAATGATTAGCCGCAGTTGAGGCATGCCTAACTTACCCTTTTTACAGCAAATGTCGTCAGCAGTGTGTGGATGTTGTTGTTGTCTCTCGTTGCCGTTGCTGTTGTTGTAGTTGTCAGTGGTTCGCTGTTAGCTTCTCTTTTCACTTTCGTTGGCGTCGCTTTGTTATTATTATTACTGCTGCTGCTGCTGCTGCTGCTGCTGACGTCGCTGCCTCTGCTGATATTGTTGTAACTGCTGGCATCGGTTGCGGGGCATGCAACACAATCCACGGTCGCGGTCGGCGCCGCAGTCAAATGTCGAGGCGCCGCGGCCGCCGCTGCGACTGCGCAGCACTCATTGGTGGCCATAACCGACAGCGATGAAACGGTAAATGTTTGCTGGCAAACCTGAGCACAGTTGCATTTTGGCGCCCGTCGCAAGCGATTCGCATGAGCCACGAGCGGAACTCTCCGTGAAACTCTCTTCACACAAAAAACCCAAACTCGAAAGCAAACGGGAACTGAAAACAAACGACGAAGACGAAAACCGAAACCAAAACCGAAAACGAAACCAAAACCGAAACAGTTATTAGTGCCCAACGGCAACGCCATCATCGTTATATAACCGAAGGGGGCACGAGCCCACAGTTTCTGCCTCCGCTGCCACTTCAACTCCAACTCCAGCTCCAGCATCACCATCAGCTTCTGCTTCTGCTTCTGCGGCCGTTTTCCCGCCCACTTTTGGCTAATTAATGCGCAGCAGCGAGCAAAGAAGAGAAGTGAAAAGAAAAGCGCAGCTGGGAAACCTCGTTAATTACAATACTTAAGGCACTTCACAAAGGTCTCTCCCAGCGCCGTTAAAGTGACTCCGCCCGGGTGACCAAAGTGGCCACAGTGACCAGCGTGAAAGTGAAAAGCGAGCGCAGCCGTAACAATAGTTGACTTCATCAGGATACCGCTAGCAACAGCAACAGCAGCAGCAACTGGCGGCAGCAACTGGCAACAGCAGCAGCAACCGGCGGCAGCAACTGGCAGCGGACTGTGCTGGGTCAGTCATGCGCGCGATCAGCCGCTGAGGCCGAGGCTGCGTGGATGACAAGATGATGAGGCTATCATCGCTACAACGACAACAACAACAGCAGCAGCAACGGCAACAACAACGACAACGGCAGCAAGCGGGACACGCGCTGGCGCTAACCCTGCGCTGCCTCTGCCTGCTGCTGCTGGTGGAGCGTGCAACGCAGTACGAGACAGGTGAGTGCAGGCCATGGATACAGGGTTGCCAACCAATGAGCTAAGACAACTCTAAGGTGACCTTGAGAGGGAATATACAGAAGATTTGAGTTGGAATACTTGAAGGAAAAGGGTACCAAGAGAGAGAGGTAGATAGAGATCAGAGATCAGTCAAATTAAGCGGGAATAGGCAAATCTAGTGAGGTAAAGGAAATCTGAAGTGAGCTTGAAGGGAATCTTCAGTAAAAAAGAGTTGGTATACCTCAAGTAGAAGGGTACCCAGAGATAGGGGTAGATAGCGATCAAAGATCGGTCAAGTTTGACGGGAATAGGCATAGCTAAGCTGCAGTGAGGTAAAGGATATCTGAAGGGAGGGGACATCTGTATATTATATGCAGTATACCTCGTGGATAACACTTAGCAGGAATATGGATAGCTAGACTATTAACTCTGGAAAGTGACTGCAGGGTCAAATACCGTTGCAACCATAAGGTAAGAGGGGATCTGCAGTAGAATAGGGTTGATATATCCCATAGAGAGAGGTACAAGGAAAAAACCAGCCGAATACATAGGGAGTATAAATAGCTACAGTATCAACACTGACTGCTGACTGAAATTCTGATGTTATCTTGAAATGGGAACAGATATCGACACTTAGTCGGACTGAGATGAGAGAGAGAGTGAGATTGTCCAAATGTAGTGAAAATATACGAGGTTAAATGCATATGTCAAGTAAATACAGAACCGAGACAGATTTGCCAGCTAGTAAGCTCAAAGAACTTCGATATTATCTTAGGAAAGATACATAGTTAAAATATGGGAGAAAGCAAGCAATACAAATGTAGCGGGAATAGTCATATGGTGGCTAAGTGGTCACCGCATGTGACCATGAGGTGGGAAGCTCTATGAAATACTTGTATAGTACAGCGTGGATAAAGGGAGAAAGATCAGTCATGTTTAGCATAGCTAGAATGCCAGCTCTGGGGCTAATTTGAGAGTGTATCTGTAACAGCCAAGCTGCGCCCGCATGTGAACCAAGTTGCTATGGACCATCCACAGACAGCTCATTCAACTCTGGTAACTCTGTCACTAACACTTCTCTCCCTCCCCTCCCCCACAGACTGTGGTTGCCCGCCAGGCCAGCGCACTGCCAGAATCATCGCTGGCGCCTCAACACAAGAGGGACAATTCCCTTGGCAGGCATCGCTGGAGCTGCTGCATCCCTCGCTGGGTTTCCTAGGCCACTGGTGTGGTGCGGTGCTTATACACCAGTACTGGATACTCTCCGCCGCGCACTGTGTGCACAAGTGAGTACATAAGGGGTTTCCCACCACCTACCTAACATTACTAAAGCAAGCGCAACTCATTCCTTCCTTCTCACAGCGATCTCTTCAACCTGCCCATTCCACCACTTTGGACGGTGGTGCTGGGCGAGCACGACCGCAACGTGGAGTCGGGCAACGAGCAGCGCATTCCCGTCGAGAAGATCGTGCTGCACCATCACTACCACAACTTCCGCCACGACGTGGTGCTGATGAAGCTCTCCAAGCCCGCGGATCTCTCGCGCACCTCGCACATTCGTCGCATCTGCCTGCCCTTCATGCTGCGCGAGTCAACAGACGCAATTGGAGATGGAGCTGCAGCTGGCGCCATGGATGCAGCAGCAGCAGCAGCGCCAGAGCTGGACGATCTGCAGCTGGACGAGGTGCCCGAGAAGATCGACAACTTTCTGCGTAGCGTGCAGAGCCGCAGACGCTATCGGAATGTGACGGCGGCGGCAACGGAATCGGCGTCCCTGGACATGTCCATGCGGGAGCTGATGAACATGAAGATACTGAATCGTCTGCGCCAGGCCACGCTGCAGCAGACGCAGCGCACGCCACGTAGCAAGAAGCGCACGCGGCGACGCAACGACAAGCTAATGAAGCTGCAGCTAGAGTCGGATCAGGAGAGGGATCTGCACCCAGACAGGGAGCGGGAGATGCCCTTCTTCGACTGCGTGGCCACGGGCTGGGGCAAGGCAAACATCAGCGGCGACTTGTCGCACGAGCTGCTCAAGACACACGTGCCGCTGCACCAGAATCGAAGGTGAGTGAACGAGAGAAATCAGTGACCAAGTGAAATCCTACAAGGCTCATTCCTTTCCAGATGCCGCGACGCCTATGGCAGCTTTGTGAACATTCACGGCGGCCACCTGTGCGCGGGCCAGCTGAACGGGCAAGGTGGCACCTGCGTGGGTGACTCCGGCGGGCCGCTGCAGTGCCGGCTCTCGCAGGATGGGCCTTGGATCCTCGCAGGAGTCACCTCCTTTGGCTCGGGCTGTGCGCTCGAGAACTTTCCCGATGTTTACCTGCGCATCTCTTACTATCTCAACTGGATCGAAGAAACGATTGCCTCTCACTGATGAAGGGAAAGCAGTAAGAGGAGGCGAAGGAGAAGAAGATATCAGTTATCGATTATACTTATTCAGAGCTGTATTCATCGAGAATTTTGGACTATCGAAACTGGATTAAGCATACGATAGTCGGACACTAAAGAAGGAAGAACAAGACGATGAAGCAAAGAAGGAGACGAAGACACCGGTTATCGATTTAACAAATCGAGTGTCGTATTTATCGAATATCTGTACTGAACAGAATCGTATATACGATTAACTCTCACAGGAAAAGAGAGAGGAGAAGGGAGAAAAGAAAAAAAAATTAAACGTTAATCGATTGAATTTATCGATAACAATGTTTATCGAACACACCAGCTTTACACTGAAGAAGGAAGAAAAAGAGGAAGAGCAGAACAAGAAGAAACCTGTTCTCGAACTAAAATTGATTTCTGCTCACTAAAGAAAGATCGCCCGTTTATCGATTTTCGACTTATCGAGTGTTGCATTTATCGAGCATCTGATCTAGATCAAGAACATCGATCACTACCCACTCTAGAAGAAAATGTGGAGAAGACGAACCGTTCATCGATAAAATTTATCGATTGGACTATTTATCGAACATACCAGCTTCACACTGAAGAAAAAAAAGAAGGAAGAAAAGCAAAAGAAATCCATTCTCCAACTAAAATTGATTTCTGCCCACTTAAGCAAAGTCATCCATTAATCGATTATCGACTTATCGAGTGTCGCATTTATCGAACATCTCATCTGGATCGAGAAAAACGACTACTACCCACTGTAGAAGGAAAGGAGGAGAAGACGACACCGTTTATCGATTTAACTTATCGAGTGCTGTATATTTATCGAGCGTCAGCTCGCATCGAGTTACCAATAACCTTAGCTTATGTTTATAGTAAGTATAGAGTGTGTTCCCTAAGTTGTTTCCGTTATGCAGAATATAATCTACACCAAATCTCCTGCTGCTTAGCTTAGATCTTAATATCACAGAGGGCTATAGAAAGTATTTGACTCCACGTCGTGGTCCGCATAGGTGGCGGCCTAGACCTCGCCCTGCCCGGCGCCGGATGCCGCTGTCTCCGCGGCGAGCAGCTTCTGTATCTCCTGCTGCACCAGCTCCTTGGCCTGTGGCTTGTGCTGGAACGATTTGGACAGCGTCAGGGCGCCCAGTAAGCTCACTGCCCGATCGTTGCCCGCAGGTGGAGACCAGAAGCAGAGCACAAAGGCTGAGCTCAGCTGATAGAAGCCTGCGAGGATGAGGCCCAGCACCAGGAGGCCTTGCAGCGCGGGGAACACATACTTGAGGCAGTGCACCAGCACTTGCAGATAGACTGGCAGGTTGTCGATGGTCAGATCGACCCACAGCAAAGGCAACACCATGTTCTCGAACGGTTCCATCTTGCTGTTGAACTTGACATTGCCCACGACCTGATTGGCCTGCAGCTTCATGTGCACGTGCAGAGGGACGCCCAGTTGCTGCAAAGAAGAAAGACTTGAGTCAGCTGAAGCTCAGGGAGTAGAAGTAAAGGTGGCTGCTTACCGGCTGCAGCATGAGGGTTGACTTGAAGCGTTCCTTGTCTGGGTTAAGACCCTCGAAGGGCTCGAGAATGCTGGGGTCAGCGTTCAGGAAGTGTGGATAGGTAATGGCCAGAGGCATGTCTGAAGAAGGGAAGAGGAAGGAACAGAGTTAGAAAAGCTACCTAAGGTTGAATGCACCTTGTACTCACTGTAGTAGCAGGGCGAGACATTGCCAATGCCGCGCGGCAGGCACTGATTGTTCTTGCAGAAGCACGAGGAGTTCACATTGTCCAGATCCGAGTCAAAGATGTTGGGATCCATTTGGTACTGCACAGCATCCATGCCCTTAAAGGTAGTACGCTTCTCAAACTTTACCTCCAGGCGGCGACAGAAGGTTCTGCGGTACAAGAAGAACGTGTCGTCCTCATTCATGTCACGCGGGAAGAGGGTGCAGTCATGTCCTCCCCAAATGCGATTGCACTGCGTGCCACTAGAAGAGCAGAGAGCGGGAGAAGATTAGCCGGAGCCTGAGGGAACTCCACTCGGGGCACTTACTTGGTAGACTCGTCGTACTCCCAGCGATTGAAGCCGCGCTCGCCGTTGATGCTGTGCAGCGAGAAGGCGCGAGGGGAGTTGGGCAGGTTCACGCCATGTGAGTCCTTGCGCTCGGGCAGATGCATGTTGAAGACGTTGCTCTCATTGCCCTCGCGGAAGAGCTGAAGAGGAAGAGGAGGTTCAGCTAAGCTCAGCCAGCAGCTTTCTCATTTGAGGACTCACCTTATCCATAATGCCAAAGTTGGGAAAATCAATCAGACTGGGCACAAACTTGGAGGCCAGATGCACCATGTGATCCTCGTAGCCCCACAGATAATCGTGCACCGTGACATTCAGTATGGGCTGCGCATTGAGGCGCTTCATGAGCGCACTCAGTCCCAGCGCGGCGAACATGGACAACTGCGTGGCTGCAGTGGTGACACCCATGTAGGGTATATTGACGTTGCGGATGTGATCGACCTTGGGATCACCCACTGAACGCTCTGGCACAAAGATATACTCTCGTCTTGGTGTGTAGGTAATGGTGTTGTTGGCCTCATTGACGGTCACATTGTGGTTGGAGAGCACCTCCTTGTAGACATAGGGTCCCACCTCCTCCAGCTTGAGCTTGGCATCCTGGCCGGAGACAAAGGCCTCCACGTTCGTGTAGTTGAAGATGTACGCCACGATGAACACCTCCAGTGGTGGATTGAGCCACAGTTTGTAGAGCAGCGTATCGGTATTAAGGTTCAATTGCCAATCGGCTATCAGCTCGATGGGATTTGTGATGAAGATGACGGCGCCAAGGAACAGCAGCGTCATGCCAAGCGCCGCGCAGCTTAACAGCTCTGCAAAGTAAAGCAAATCGGAGCACGAGGTTAGTTGGGCAATTACGAAATCGTGTCTATCTCTGCTATCGATCTGACAATCTCGAGCAGATCTGGGCGCAGCCTGGCAGCAGGCACTTGAAGTTGAGCAGGTTTGCTAAATCGCTGACAGCTCGCATGCATCGCGTGCGCCTGTCAACTTCAACGCGACCTTCACCGCAAGACATGGAGGTGCAAAGATCTGCGACCTACCTCAATGGCAGGAGCAGGAACCGGTGCCGATGCCGTTGATGGGTTCAATAAACGTTCTTGGCAACATTTATGAAGCACGTCGAGAGCATAAACCTGTTGCGTCACTCTCCATTTCCACCTTCCCCCCAAGAGGGATCCCTATTTATGTGCATGTTTATGTTCCGCACTGAGATTTATGAGCCACCGCGGGGAATTCTACGAGTTGAACGCACAAGTGTCGCGCTCTGACCTCGTTTCACGGTCCACAAGGCTGCCGAGTAGAAGTTATGTAGAACCGAAATCTCAACTAAGTGAATACAGAATGATGAATTCTCTGTCCAACTATAGAGCTCAGATCTCTATAAAGTCACGAATTTTGGTGCGAATGTTCGCATTAATTAATATTCAAATGCTGAGTGCCACGCCCACTCCCACGCAAATTAAAACAAATTGATAGTGTGGGAATTTTTGGGCATGGGAAATACCAACGGAAGTGTAGGGCATTCAAGAGTCTAGCTCAGCTCATCTCGGTGTAACCTTGGTCGGGTCTTGTTCTATATTTGACCCACCCCAACAGTTTTAATGGTGCGATCGATAATCAGACAGCTTATTATGTGTGGGTAGAACGCTTTAAGCGCGCTGCAGTCAGTAAGTCACTCAGTGGAAACCAGTTCCGGCTCATCGTCTCTGAACTCGCTCAAGATGATCACCTTCCGCGCGCGACTGTTATCATTGAAAGTGTTTCGTTCCGTTCCGGGTGTGATCTTTAAACTGATTACACTTGGAGCCAACTCTGGCCGATTTTCACGGAGATCACGGTCGTGCCGAGCCCAAAATCCCCTCGAAATATGTCGCACGCTTGCGGCACTCGATCATCATCAGAGGGAATTCTAAACCAGAACGGAAATGCCCCAGAGGGGGGGGGGAGAGCTTCGTAGAAACCACAAGTAGTTGACAATTAGTTGGCAAAACAAGCGAATATCACAAGAACCGCAGATCAATGAACCGCTTACCCAGCCCCACACGCGGTTCTTCGAATGAGGAACAACAACAACAGCAACAACAACAACAACAAGAGCAATAACAAACAGCATAAACTCATTAAAAATTTATCTATCAACATTTTGTTTTGCTGTTTTCTGTTTTCTTGCCGTTGAATTTGTCACGCTGCCCAGCTCGAAAAGGTTCAAGATTTGGTTTCAAAATCAAAACAAACTCAAGAAATCATCATCCACGCTGTGCGTGTGAGTGTTTCCATGGGTATTCACACAAATATGTGACCTATATGGGAGTGTGAGTGAGCATCCTTGCCTTGAATCGAAATATTAATCAGTACGCGTTGAGTATTACATTGAAAGCCACTGTGCACAGTGTCACAAAGTGCAACAAAAACTGGTTACTTTAGACAGTTGAGTGAGCCGCTATGGGGAAGACCTCGAGCTAAAAATAGTATTTAAATTCACACATATTTTGCGTGTTTGTACCACTGTGCATGGACCAGTTGCTGAGTTTACCAACAAGCGCCATAAATTAAGCGCCAAACAAAGCGTTCAAATTATTCTGCTGCAACGAATCTGGCATAGGAAAGACCAGATCAGACAAGACATCGATCGACTATCGACGCTCGCAGACATGGCACGAGGGTACAGCCAAGGGGGAGCAGGGGAGGGGCAGTGGTAAATTATGCAACTGCATTGCCAAAGTTGCGATCGCAGCTGAAATGAGATGAGAGCGAGTTGAGCGAATGGCCGAGCATGAATGGGCCTCGCTTGTGGCGCCGAACCCGTTTAGACTGTCGCGACTCAGATACAGATACAGCAACAGCTACAGCTACAGATACAGATACATTTCTACACAGCAGCTGAGGTTCGACGGTCGCGGGTTGATGGCTGACGGCTTTCTGCAAGCGGTTTGAAGTTCAAGTTCGCTGCAATTCGGCATAGCAATAAAACAAAACCTGAAAAGTGCACACAGCGGCAAAGGCAAAGGCAAAGGCGGAGGCAACGGCAACGGCAACGACGACGAGGGCGACGGCGACGGCAGCGTGCCGTGAGTGTCGCGCTGACCCACTAAAGTCAAGAATGAATCGCTTTTGTCGCCGCAGCGAACAATGCGCGAGCACCTTCGCAGCATGTGAGTGTGAGTGCGCAGGTGTGAGTGCGAGTGTGAGTGCGAGTGAGTGCGTATGTGTCACTTCCGCCAAATGACAATAAATTAAGCAAACACAGCAAGCACAGTCAGCCAGTCTCAGAGATACCTCCACTTACACGCTCGACTAGCGCTAGCTAAGCTCGGTGATTAATCTCAGATCGCGCATTGTTGCCTCAGCTTCGTTTTGTTGTTGTCAATGTTGTCAATCATCGCCGAAAATGCTTAGGCCCTTTGAGCGTCATTGCAGTCAATAAGGAAAGGCAAACACACAAACAAACAGTTTGGCCAGAAGTTCACCTCCCCCCCCTCAGTTTCCAAGCTAAGCTTTTATGTCTGTTTGCCAACACACGTTAGAAGGTGTGCTTAATACATTGTCTCTCTCCACGCTGGCCGGCTATTTTGCTCCGGTGACGATTCTCAGGGCCCTAAAGAATTTGGCAAATATTTTTACTAGCCAAATATTCCCGCTATTTGCGCTGACGAACCCGCTAAACAAGTTGCGGAAAGCAAAAGTGCGGTAGTCCCCCCCTCTCCCAGTTGAATGTGGGTCAGCAGAAGTAACAACTTCATAGATACATCGGTATGAGCAGGTCTCGTGTCTGGGCCTAATCACACCTGATTCATCTTTGAGGCCAATGCTGAATGCTGCACATTACCCAAAGGTCGCCGAGAGCGGACTTCATGGTAACTTCACGTAGTACGTGATGCAGTCGCTTGAGATCTTAATTTATGCAAGCTTAATTACAATTGAGGTCCGTTAATACGGGCACGGGTGGACTAAGCTGCGAATTAGTTTAATTCAATGTCTAACCGACGACAGATCGTCAGATCAGTGCGACAGCAATTACCGTTGACTCTGGACTCGGAATCGGAACAGATTAGATTAGCTGTAGAGGCAAACCGGGGGGAGTGGGGAAAACAAATCAATTAGGCCCGACAAGAGGTCAGAGCGGCGCATGGAAGTATTAATTTTATGTAAATTTGATGAACCCAGGCGGATGCCAGCGACGCAGTTATCTAAGACATCAAACACCATAATCAATTAATCGTGACGTTCAAGATTGTTCAGTTTCTAATTGCGTTATATAAAAAGTGCTGATTCTGTTTGTACTGCATTATATATATGGAAATCTCTCTCTATATCGCTCAAAATTGCGTTTTTACAATAATTCCAGCAAACAACTCAGAATGAATCGAAATGTTATCAGCAGGTCGCATCAATCAATCGACAATCTCATCGACACATTATAATCGGCGTGGAAACAGTCTCCCTCGATTCATGCAAATCTAACTGATCTTCCCCTAAATAAAAAACTATCAAATCTATTTTAAGATTTGTCAAAAAAACCTGTAAGTGATAATGAGATTCTTAGCATATGTTTAACTGATTGGAATTTATGGCAATTTTTTGCATAACTTATGTACGATCAACATCATTTACATAAGTGTGGATGCGATTCGCTTCGTTAGTTTCTGAATTTGTCTAGTTTCCCATGAAAGGGAGAGGGCTGGCGACGTGCAGACTCGCACATCTTTCTTTTAGAATTGATAGAATTTCTGTTTATCGATTCTGATTTGAAACTCTGCAGGTTCTTCGATTTATTATTAATCTTAGCTCAGCAGAACGTACTGTACTTTTTTTAGGTTTATTAATTGAGATGGAACTTAAAGTTTTCCGTGAAAGTAAAAGAATATCTTTGAAGAAGAATCATGTAGAATCTGTCAATCTTTTCTACATCTACTAAGCATGAGTTGCTATTTAGATGTTTATCGATTTATTTGCTTTTTAATGTTTTTTGCATTGATGAGCGATTAAATAATTATTTTACTATTAAAAACTGTTTACTTGTTCTTCTTTTACTTATTAAACATCTTAAACTCCTTTAGATTAGCTCTGCAGTAATTTAATTCTTATTATGCGATAAATATATTGTGTAATACATTAAAGCCGATAAACTCCTTTCTAAACTTAAAGTTTCCCATGAAAGTGAAAGAATATTCATAAAGAATCACATTAAATCTTTCACTACTCTCTACACCTACTCAGCATGAGTTGCTATTTAGATATTAATCGATAAATTTGCTTTGTTTTTATTGCTACCTGTCATAAAAAAACTTTAAATGTTTTTCAATTTGTTTTATATCTCTCACTTTTCCACAACAAGCACTAGGAATTCCAGTTTATCAATCAATCTGTTTGGTATTTAATCTGCTTTAAGATTGCAAGCTCTTCATGTTCTGCGATATGTTTTACAGCTGTTTTTGAAGCGATTAAGCCACAGCTGAGGCGCTTAAGAGCCGCTTTTACAGCGCTCAGATGTTACTACAGATCTAACGAGATTTTTGGCAAGATATTGCTGAGTTTTCGACACACTCCTAAATCCTGCTTTATGACATTCGGGGGCCCCGTTCAGAGCTCGCTTGGCTTGCACAATTCACGCGGCGTGTGGCAACGCCAATCGGCGGCACGAGGCAAGAGGCAGAGACACAGTGAGAGACAGAGAGGTAGAGAGACACTTTAACGATCGCGCCGGGAACTCGGCAAGTTCCCTTGGGTAGGCACTGAAGGTGTTCCGAATGGTCTTTTATGGCGCCTTTCGGTACTCGCTCGCAATGGACAGTTAACGGCACCGGATCGACTTAATTAACAGGCTGCTGCGCTATTGCTACTGCTCGCACTTGTATTCATACCAGTATTCGTATTCGTATTCAGTATTCGTACTCACTTGCATTGCGCTGGGTCTTGTTGGCGAACAGTTTCATTTTATCGTTGTTTGAGCACTTTTTGCGTAATGTTCCCCACGACGGAGACGGAGACAACGACGACGACGATGGAGATTCGACGTCAATCGATTAACAACAGTTTAGGGGCCTTTTGCTCTCGATAACGAGAATCGATTAACTCTCGATGTGTTTATTGACGACGACGACTCGCTAATTGAACTGTTTGCTTAACATTCACAGGAGAACAAACTCAGTTTATTCGCTTAGGGTTCTTGCACAGGATGTTCCGACATCGGGTACAGTAATTTGGTATTAAGTATTTATTTAGTATGCAGTATTTAGTATTTATGCAGTATTGGCAGTTGCTGGCACTCGTTGTTTGATTCGCTTCAGTTGCACTTTTGTTTTTTTTTTTGGAATCGACTGACTGACACGCACTTCCTATTCTCACGCTATTTGACAACTTAATGCGCCGAGATCTACGGCGTCGGGTACCTTTATATGGACTCTTGGGCCGAGCTGGCCGAGCTGATCGCTCAGCGTCGAGCTCCGACTCTGTCTGACTCCGAGCAGCGGCAGCAGCAGCCGCGGCAGCAGCAGCAGCGCAAGCGCGAGACGTAGACCTAGCGTAGATAGCTTGATCTAGCGCGACGCGCGAAAATCTTTACACGAACCGGTCCACTTTCAAGCCTCTGTCGATGTTGACGTCAACTGCGGCTGCGCTGCTGACAGCGACGCGACGTCAGCGCCGGTCCCTGAGTGTCAATAACAATAATAACAACAGCAGCAGCAGCAGCGACAACAACAACAGCAATTAATGTACTCAAGTACTTCCAACTTAGTTGTAGTTTGTCTCAAACGATTCCTACCCCTCCCCACCCCCCTAACTAACCCCTGCCGTAATCCCGCGACAGAACGATGAGTTAATCGCGTCAATAGACGTATATAGAAGTACCTGTAGCTGTGCTCCTACCTGTATCTGTATCTTTATCTGTATCTGTAGCTGATGCTAGCCGGGGGTTACTAGAGTTCGTCTATGCGCTTGCCTAGGTCTCAAGTCCCTTTGGCCGCCCCTCTCCCTTACTCTTCACCAAGTCAACGTTTAATAGCTGAAATTACTCTATTTTGATCCCTGGTAAGCACGCACACGTGCCGCCGCCGGTGCTGCACACTATACATATGCATGAGGCAGCAACAATTAGCAAGCCAATCTCATCAGGGGAGTCTATTAAAAAGCAATGCAGATAATGATCGCATCGAATCGCGGCCAATCGATACGCAAACAAGACTTTGGTCACGTGTACTGCGAGCCAGATCTGCGAGCCCTAAACTAGTTCGTCCGCCCGCCTAACTAACTAACTGCCTAACTAGCAACTAGTTAGGGGACTTAACCTAGAACCGGGCCTGACCCAAGCGGGTTAAGGCGAACATCGCATGTGTTTACTGCTGCCCGAATAGACAGCACACGCACATAGAAAGAGATAGACATATATACTATATATAGATATAGATAGGTGCTCAGCTTAATTATAATAGCCGAACATTTGTCTGCTCTGTTTTTATTACCATTGTCTCGGGTGTTGTTCTGCCTTCTGCCCGGGTTCCCCATTCAAAGACCTGCTCGGGCGCACGCGCACATTAGCTCCAGGCAGATAAACAGTGCCTGCTAACTAGCAGTTGCCATGTTGCAAAATGGCCATAATTGTTATTTATAGCCTGCCATATGCTATAATTATAGCATATTATATAGCATATTAGCGACGCTTTGGAAAGTTCCTAAGCAATACCGCAAACCTCGCGAAAGCTTTCCACTGCGCAGCGAGGGCGCGTCAAGGATGCCAGCAAAGCTTGACCGCTTTTCTCCCCTTCTCTCTCTTTCTATCTCTCTCTATCTCTCTCTCTCTCTGACGTAGCTCATCTCCACCCCTCTACCTTGTCATCCTCATAGTTAGCTGGGAAATTTTGCACGACTTCTAACATATGTGGACACTTGACATAGCGTTCATATTTCAAAATATTTGTCTTTTGTTTAAGCCCGAAGATGCTAAGTAGAAGCGCACATAAGTCTGAACTAGCATATGCAATACCCTGTAAAAGGAGAGGTGCCAAAATTACTATGCCAGTTGTATATACACATTGTAAATAAATGCGAAGTTCAAAGCAGCTTCTCGAAACTAAAGAGATAATGTCAATCAGTCTATCAAAATATTAGTTTCAAGTAAATGAATATTACAAAGTAGTATTTAAAAATACTAAAATAATCTCAGTAGGGGTAGCATCCTTTCTTATACGTTGCAGTACAGATTTCCCCTTCCAATAGTTATATATATTCTAAAAAGAAATGCCTAGCTAAGCATTCCCCTTACAAGTTAATTAAATTAAAATAAAATCTCAGATTATCTATTATAAAAGTTAATTTATTTATCATGATTACATGATATTACAGTTGTTGCAATTCCAGTTCAATATGAATCACATTCGAAAGGTTACTGAGATCGGGAGTTAGCTAAGAGTTCTCTCTATGATATTCTGAGAAACACGTGTAACTGCAGTTGCCTAAGAACAAGATCGGGAAACTGCGATTAAAATGGTTAAGCAATCCGCAAATTTACGAGGTATGCAATCCATATATTTACGAGGTATCCAACACATTGTATCCAATAATATTCTACATGTTTTGCCTAGATTGTTTGCTTGGGAAATTAAAAGGTTTTTGCTTAACTAGTTAACATCCTGCTGGAAACTCCCATTCGAGCCTCCCAAGGAGGCAGCAACAGATGACGAATCTGGCAACGATAATAGCGAAATGATTCGCGTGTTTGCCAATTGGGATACATATTCTAAATGCAAATTACAGCGTAGCATCTCACGTGCAGCTCTAATATTAAATATAATAGCTGCCTAGAAGCATCCACAGCGAGGAAATCCATCCAGCCGGAGACTCCAGTCGACCATGCAAATTTACCGCTAAGTGTCTTCTTAACAATTTGGCCAAGCACGCGATGCGTGAATGCTTTGTCTAGGTTCTAACTGGGTCCACCTTCTCAGGGATTCCCAGTTACTCTGCCCCGCCCTGCGCCACATCCCAATCATAACTGTACTCGGACTATGCAAATTGCGAACTGCACGCAGCTGGCACTGTGCATGCGGCTGGGGCTGGGGCTGGGGCTGGCTTCCGTTTAGCTGCTCGCTGAGGCTGTTTAGCACTTGAAGACTGACAGCACAATGGATGCCACAGAGCAGTGCAGCAAGTTGTGTCCTTGGCTTGGCATAAAGCGAGCAGCCTCACGACTTTGTTGATATGTCAAGTGGGGCTTTCCCTCTGAGCCAAGTCAAGTGCCCGCCAATACATGTTCAAGGTGAGCAGGAACTATGACCCGTTTAAGGGGCTTTCCCCGGAGAGGGAGCTCCATGCTTATGTTTGGGCAGAGTTTGACCTCCAAAGGGAATCCACTTATATCGTAGAACAGGATTAGTGAGAACTTTTCTGCTTTAATTGGCAAGAGTAGAAAAGACTAGAAGAGACTAGAAGAGGTTAGGAGAGACTAGAAGGGTAGAGAAAGATTGTTGAGGAGGAAGGTCAAGAGTACAATGGTTGAAGGTGAGTGTGGAGTACTAATTACCTTGTTCTTTTAATTGAGGTACTTCAAATTTGGTACTTTTTGACGCACATTGCTGACGCACATAGCTAAAGCTCTATGAAATTAAACTGTTTCAAAATTATAAAAGTGCAAACTCGGGGATCAAACAGACTGTTAGAAAGACAAATAGACACGCAACCAGAAAGACAGATAGGCAGACGAACGGATAAACAGACAGACAGACAGAGAGAGAGACAGACAGACAGAAAGTCTAACAGACAGACAAACAGACAGACAAACAGACAGACAAACAGACAGACAAACAGACAGACAAACAGACAGACAAACAGACAGACAAACAGACAGACAAACAGACAGACAAACAGACAGACAAACAGACAGACAAACAGACAGACAAACAGACAGACAAACAGACAGACAAACAGACAGACAAACAAACAGACAGACAGACAAACAGACAGACAAACAGACAGACAAACAGACAGACAAACAGACAGACAAACAGAGAGACAAACAGACAGACAAACAGACAGACAAACAGACAGACAAACATACAGACAAACAAACGGACAAACAGACAGACAGACAGACAGGATTTATTCCTAATGTTGTGTTATGTTTAATACTTTGTACGATCTACGAAGCTTCCTTCTTTGTGCAACTTACATTTGTACAAAGTGTATATACCCATTTATATTTTCAATATACGAAAGGTATATAAAACTGCAGCTTCAATTTTTTTAAATGGAAAACAGTTCATAGTTTCATAGAGCTCCCCCGCAGTCAGTGCTAACCATACCTCGTTGTGGGTTGTGCAAAAGGGAAGGGGAAGTGTGAACCGCTCACATAATACCCACAGGTAAGAGGTCTATGTATTCTCTCTAATTTTTGATAAACCTCTCTGTGAGCTAACCCTGCCCTTAACTGAAAATGGGGTCAACCCAAAGCTGGATATGCCAGCGACGCTGAGAGAGATTACTCAATGCTCAATGCTCGATGCAATCAATAATTGTGAAAAGCCCGCTAAATGCAGTGCAACAACTGCACTATTAACTTACGCGAGGAGTGAGAGAGACGAGGAGAGAGAGGGGGGAGAAAGAGAGGGGAAGTCAAGGGTAAAGGTGAGTCGATTGTTCTAGTTAATCATACAGGAAGGTTCACTCGACTTAGTGGGGCGTGTGCAATGGCAAATACACGTAGACATAACAAGCCGTTAGGCCAATTCTGATTTGAGCAATGAGGAACGACAACAAAGTAGCTGCAAGTGGCTGCAATTAGATTTGAATTAGATTTAATAATATCACAACAAACGTTGCGTTGCCCCGCCAGCTCTAATGAATATTTAACAAGGTTTAATTGCACTCTGGCGACAACTCGAGTGCAGCTCTAGGTGCAGGTCTTAGGATGCAGTAGGTAGAGAGCATAGAAACAAGCAGCAAACAACTAAACTTATAGCTATGACGATGTGTGTGCGCGTGCCGCCTCCTGCTCCCTCTTTCTCCTCCTCCTGCTGTTGCTAATTAGTCAGCTCGTTTAAGACTAATTCGAAAATAATAATAAGCATTTAGAGGGAACTCATCATAGCGTCGCTTGTTTTTTGCTAGTTTCTTTCCCAGTTCTCGCTTCCCATTGCTGTGTTGTCATTTCAGCGTA
The DNA here is from genome assembly GCA_018151435.1 of Zaprionus africanus. Classification (NCBI taxonomy): domain Eukaryota; kingdom Metazoa; phylum Arthropoda; class Insecta; order Diptera; family Drosophilidae; genus Zaprionus; species Zaprionus africanus. The sequence continues at coordinate 9,290,520 of JAECXB010002206.1, forward strand.
TACGTAATGGCTTCATATGCGCATATTACGTATACGCCTCGATACACATTAGAAATGGCTTATTACTGAGCACTGCATGACCCAGCACCCGGCAATTGGAACCCAATCACAATAACCATCACAGCTTATCACAGTCCGCAGAGCTTCAATTAAATGATAATTTGCATGCGCTAATTAATGATTTGATTGAAATCAGAGCGCGTCCAGGTGGGAGCGGACCACCAGCAGGCGCTAATCCTTGCGCCATGCCATGTTTGTTCATTAATATCGGGGGCGCATTACTCGCGATATCTCGTTAGACAACTGTCAGAATTCGTTAGCGTCGCTTTCGCAGTCGCAGTCGGCGTCGCAGTCGGCGTCGCAGTCGCCGTCGCTGTCGCTGTTTGAAGAGCATTTCCGTTCCAGCTGGTTGGCAAAAGTTCTTCAAACCTAATTACCTTGCATATGAAATATTTTTGAGGCTTCTACCGGTTGTCATGGAGAGCGCGAGCGCAGCTGAGTGCGCCAAGGCCGGGCAAATCCTGCAGATTTGCATTTGGCAGACAGGGAGAGAGGTGAGGGAAAGGCAGTGAGGCAGGAGCGAGCTCGGTCGCCACTCGTCGGGTATAAATGGCAGTTGCCTCCGACAATCGTCCAGCATTTGCTCCCGTTCGTTTGGGGATTTATCAGCTGCTGCAGCTCTGCCTGTTGATTGCCAGTTCCCTCGTGCTCCTGCTGCCTGTTGCCTGTTGCGTGCTCCTGCTGCTGCCTGTTGCTGCCACTGCTATTTGGGCCACCATTCGCCATTGTGCAGTTGACTCGACCAGACGTTGCATCGAGCCCCATCGTGCATCGAGCTGCATTCTGTTGCCCACTTCACAATACTCAACAAAAGGTGAGTGGCAAAAATGGAAAAATATTAATAATAAATTGATAAAGTGTGTGAACTTTAAGAAGATATTACTTAAAAAGGATCTAGCACTAAGCAGAGTGAAGAAAACAGTTTGAGAATTTGTATTTAAGTGACTAAAAGAAGAATCTACAAGATTTTAATTCATGAGTTTTGAATTCCAAATAAATATATGAACTAGATTGAGGCAGAGCTCGTAGGAAAAGTGATCTTTAAAGTTTTCTTTCTCTGAATTTAAAACCAAATTAACTTTCAATTGAAATTCTCTTATCATCTCGAGTGCGAACTTTACAGTTTCTTTTATCTGATTAGTGCCAGTGTGAATTACACTTCGATCCACATAACCAACTTGAAGGAAAGTGAATAAACTAGTTCATGAATATGCTAACAAGTGAATTAAATAAGAGCATTTAAGGCTTTCAGAAATTAACATTTAATTCAATATACATAGTAAAAGATAAATCTTTACTTTAGACATTAAAATAAGTATAAATAGAAATAATCGCTTTATCATTTTACCTTTATTTGTAACCAAACAAGTCAAAGGTTGAAAACAGTTCATAAATTTCCAATCCAAATTCTTTGTTTAATTGACTTGACCCAATCATCCCGATTATTTGTATGATCTGTAAGATCTTAACAGTTCCTTTTATCAATATTTGCAACCAGTTAAAGCTCGACTGTGAGTTCCACTTTCAATTGAAGTTTCCTTACAAATCCACAATCCACTTGAAGCAAAATAAAAAAAAATAGTCAAGAAATTTTCCAAAAGTTGAAAGGAATACTTGTAAGAACATTGCAGACTTTTGTTCATAAATGTTTAATATAATTAAAAAAATAAGATAAAACTCTTTTTGTGTTTAACAAATTGCTTCAAGTTGCTTATCTCTATCGATCTGAATAATTAAAATATTCCTATTTTCCTTTTCTAAGTAAGTAAGCAACTAAGACAAAAGTTGAAAACAGTTCTTTGATTTCCGCTCCGAATTCCATATGCCATTGAAGTTGCCTTATCATCTCGAGTATCCAACTTTATGGATTTACTTCCAGTTGTTTGTCTTGTTCTACCTGAATAGTTTCCCTGAAACAATTAACGGATTTGCGTCATTATATAGCAATATGAACCCCTGGAGCAATGCAACTATGGTTGCACTCCGCCCCAGTCGTTAATTATCATATTCGATTATATACGATTGCCGGCTATTATCTATGATAGTCGTGGCCCTAGTTAAACCTCCTCAATCCAAATGGGCCTTAGTAATCAGTCAGTGTGCGGCAATAGTCAATAAGCCCCGGGTTATACTACTAGTAATGCTAGTAATACGGGTGCGAGTTCAATTTCCGAGTCCGCTCTCCGGGGAGGCCAATTAAGTCGCACTTATTCATGCAAATCAACAGATAATAAACTATTAATTCGCCTTAATTATCTGACTAATATCGGAGACAAGTAAAGCGCAGCGAAAGTACGTCGATCAAAGGATCTCTGAGGTGACTAAGCGAAGTTAAACTTGTCCGGTTTTTGTTTTTCTTTGAGTAGTTCCCCATAGAGAGAGAGAGAGTGAGAGAGAGAAAGAACTTTGTTCGATTGCTGTGACACTTTTAGTAATTCCCCCTTTCTTTGTTAACGTATCTCACTTTTTGCTCTTCTACTCTCTAGAATTCTCTATTCATTTTGAGCTAGAATAAGTATAATGCCTTAGGGGATTAGATAATTTTGAGTTCAGTTAAACTCTGCTTCAATCAAAGGATCTCTGAGGTGACTAAGCAAAGTAAAGCTTGTCCGGTTTTTGTTTTTCTTTGAGTAATTCCCCATAGAGAGAGAAAAAGAGAACTTTGTCCGATTGCTGTGACAATTTTAGTAATTCCCCCTTTCTCTGTTTACCTATCTGAATTCTTCCCCTGCTACCCTCTAGAATTCTCTTTTTTTTAACTAGAATTAGTGCCAGGCCTTAGGGGATTGGGTAATATTGAGCTCAGTTAAATAATGCTTCGATTGAAGGATCTTATAGATGAATGATCTAAATAAATGTAAAGTGTCAGCTTTATATCTTACGTCAAGTAAAACAACCCTTTCTCAGTCTATCTCTCTTCCTTTACTGCTCCTCCTTGCGGATGCTTCCTTTTTTTACCCATCAATTCACCTAAGGATCTTAACTTGGATGATTGAGCAAAATGAGAATTGTTTACTTCCTGTTTCACTTAAATTCCCGACTTTTCTATCTGCCTTTGCCTCTCAAACTCCATCACTTTCTACTCTCTGTCTCTTCGCTATTCTCTTAATATTAATTCACCTAGTTTATATAACTAATTTTCCCTATCTCTCTATCAGTTTCACCCTGCTTCGATTAAAGAAACCCTTAGATAAATAAACTAAAGAAACTGGTTCCCTTTCTGTTGCATTTTGAGTAATTTCTCCTATCTTCGTCTATTCTCTGCCTTCTCCCCTCTGGGATTCTTTATTCTCCTACCATAAATAAGCCAAGTAAACTGAAGCAAAAGTAAATCGATCTCCTTTCCTTCTCTCTGTCTCTTCCCCCCGCTCTTCCAGCAACCCACACCATGTCGCACACAATGCGCTGCACTCTCGTTGTCCTCATTGCCCTCGCGCTCTTTGCCGCCGGCTGCAACGTGGAGGCCTCCAAGGCGCGTCCACCACGCAACAATGAGATCTCTACCATGGCGGATGCCATCAAGTATCTGCAGGATTTGGATGTCTACTATGGGGACAGAGCGCGTGTCAGATTCGGCAAACGTGGCTCGCTGATGCAGCTACGTCGCATGCTCGAGGCCGGCAATAACAACTACAACAACAACGAGAATATCAACGACAACAACAACAACAACGGGGGCGGTGAGTTGGTAAGTGAAGCAATGAAGATCAACTGGAACTAGTTCCAGAACTAACTCATAAACATTACTATAAAATTCAAGATGCGCGCCGCCGCTGAGGATGAGATGTTCTAAGCCCGATCCGACCTTAGTTGGCATCTACACACATTACACATTACTTTGGAGCAATAGTTTAAATAATTATAACAATTAAATATACGTTGCACATCAACCATGAATAAATGGCAAAAACAAATGAGTTAATTATGTTATTTATTTGAGTTTCCTGCATTTAGCCAAGCTGAATGTTCTCCACCTCCTTGATGAGATCCATGTGCTTGAACTCGTCAGGGCGCTTCGTGAATGTCTCCAGCAGTTTCAGTTTGCTCTCATCCGTCTTGTAGTAGAACATCTGCAGCTCATTGGCCAAGCACTGTGCCTCCTGGGCAGTCAGCACCTTGGTGTCGTATTCGCCTCGCATCAGCACAATGCCCTTGTCCTGCGTCTCCGTGTAGTGCACCAGGGTAAGGCACTCGGGTGCGTTCTCGTGATGCACCTGGTAGGCCAGCAGGGGAGTGAAGTGCACCGTGTTGGCGGCGAACTGCAGCATGATGAACTCGAAGCCCTCGCTGCGTGGCAGAGGCAGCAGGAAGATGGGATGCTCCTTGGCACGTGCCGTCAGTGTCTCGTACTGCGCCGTGGTCAGCGTGGCAGCCAGCACATCCTTTGTCTTGTGGTACTCAATCCAAATCTTAGAGATATCCTCGGCATCCTTGTCCGCAATCAGCTCCAGTTTCATGATGTCGCTTAGCTTCTTGTGCGGAAGTTCAGCCTGCTCCTGGGCCAGCTTCTGCTTGGGGTTCAAGAGTTCCGAGTAGGACCTGCAAGGGGAAGATATTGAAGAAGGGTTTCTATTTAAAGAAGTACTTTCACTCTTACCTGGCCTGGCTCTTTCCATCCTTGATGGGATTAATGACACGCTCAATGCGATCCAGGAATTCCTCGGCCGATGTCTGCTGCATTTTGGCAATCTTGTCCGCATACTTATTGTAGAACGGATTCGATTCCTTCAGCTGGTCAACAGCTTCCTTGGCGCGGCTTGAGGACGTCATGGCAATGCTGCGCTTGAAAACAAGTTGTTTATATTGAAAAACGCGTAGGCATTTACGAGCGCATTCCATGCCGATGGAAATATATTCACGAGAAGTTATACAACACACAGCTGACAGTTGAAAAACAGCTGACTATGGAGTTTCAGTGTTGAGAAGCCAATGACTGCTTCTTCTTCATTCAGACATTCACAGAGCACACCCACTGCTTAACATTCTATGTGATTAATAACTTAGAGCAGTAAATGGACAATTTGAATGCATTTTCGTTTAGTATTATTTTGTATACGGTAATTTTGTTAAACTGTTAACAAATATTTTCGAATGATTTGAGGAGCAATACTGTTAAGCGATGCTGTTAATGCAAGGGCGCTTGCATGGAAACTGGCAAGCAGTGCAAGCAGTTTACCTGTTAATTGCTGTGCTCGTTACAACAAGCAGTGCTCTGTTAATGTGAACTCCAAACGAATATCGAATGCCTTATATCGATAAATTGCAGTCATATTTAGTAATCCTGAAACAGCTGGCAGTTACATTTAAAATCTAGGTAGATGGATTAAATTTAAATTAATAGTAGACTATAAAATAAGTAAAACAGATAAAAACATTATTTTACATAATTAGATTAACTAAGAATATCGTTTTTCATTTTAATTGCTTTAGAAAAGTAGAAATAAAATGCTTTGCTCTCTGTTGTGGCATTACAGAGAACTGTTATATTATTCTTCCACTCATAGCACACTGTTATGTTACAGCGCGCTCTCTTGAGAAAACCTGTTCTCGGCTTAGTTGCATTAAAACGTTCAAGCGTGGCGTACGTAGTGTGCTCCGGTATTGTTTGGGTGCGTGTATCATAGACTAGTGTGGTGGCTTCGTGCACTGACTGCGCTTAGTATAGATTTTTTGCTGCTACTCCCCCGATATTAAAAAAGAAGTAAAAAAACAGTGGTGTAAGGCTAGCAACGCCACATTTTCGCATTGTTATTTTCGTTAATTCGTTATTGATTTCGAGAATCAATTTTCCCAGTGATGGGCAAAAAAATGGCAACGGTTACTCAGCGTCGTCTGCATTGCATAATTTTGTACCAGTTTGGCCATTTCTGCTAAACCCTGTACCGTGGTACATTTCATGGCTTTTTTCTAAGAACCGTTCCTTGAGTTCACATTATTTATTTATCAAAACGAAACGCGAATATCAGCTAAAAAAAACAGGCACGAATACAGTGGCAAATTATAATGACCCTATATGATTGGAATGTGATAATGATTGACACAGAAGCAGAACAGTAGCAGCAGCAGCAAGCAAAAAATAGCTAAAATAATATACAATAAGCACAGCTAAGCCCTTTGTCTTTGGTTATTTTGCCGTGCTTCTTCTTCCTCTTCACATTGGGCCCACTGTGCTTGTTTTTGTATGTGACATAACGGCATTTGTGTTTGGCCTGAGCCTGACTGCTTTCGTATGCGTGTGTGTGTGCGTGAGTGCAAGCGTTTGTATGCATGCGTGGTATCTGTGCAAAAGTTTCAAAGTCAAGTCGCTGTCGCAGCGCTGCTGCTGCACTCTCTGTTGTTTATCTTAATAGTGACAGTTTCTTTTCGGGGGTGTGGTAGATTTTGGAGCAGAGGGTGGTGGGCTGCGCTCGCCGGTGGTGGATGCATATTTAATGTGAGTTTTCGCTTCGCTTTATGTTGCAGATATTTATCGTAGTCGCGCACACACACATACATAACTAACGTATACACTGCCAACCCTCGAGACAAGTGCGCGCGTGTGTGTATTGTTGTTGTAAAATGTTAGCATACCGTGGTACCAGCAGCGCTGGAGCAGCGCTGCTGCTGATCTGCTGCTGCTTTGCATCGTATGCATCTGGCGCTGAGTTGTTGGACAAATTGCGCGATGATTCGGAACTTTCACAGGTAAGTCAAGATAAGAATAAGAAACAGTTGAGTAAATATTTAAACCCCAACACAGCAGTAGCTGGCTTGGCAGGCCCGTAATTACAGTTGCCTAAATACACATACACACACACACCTGCATACAAACATACATAAGTAATGAGTTGTTGCTGACACACATATTGACACATTTTGGTCGAGCTTGCCCTTGAAAAGGAAAAACCTTGGGCAGCCGGTGCAAATGGGAGTGTGAGTGAGAGAGGGAATCATGAGGGAGCATGGTGAAAAGTGAGAAAGAGAGGGGACATCAACACACACACACAGGTAGTTGTTTCAGACAGCGTTCGTCCTTGACCTTTAACATTTGTACTCTTGTTGTTGTTGCTGCCGTGTGTGGTGAAAATTCACTTTATTCACAAGATGTTTTCTCAGCCCACAGTGCAGAGTCCAAAGTCCAGATGCGGTTTCAAACGAAGCCTCCATCACATTTGGTATGCACGCTGAACCCATTATATAAAAAACCAACAAAAAGTGTATAAATTATGCACAGAGGGAAACAGCAAAAACAACAACAACTAAAAATGCCGGCCGTTGACGTCGACGTCGACTGAGCATAACAGTTTTCCTACCTATTTATAAGGCTTGGCCTGCCTTTTTACACCTTCACACACTGAAACACACACACTCACACGTGCGGGGACTGACATGCGGACAGCGTAAATATAAAATGTGTAAAAAGTCAGAAGCCATTAAAGGTTGGCTGCCCAAAACAACAACAACAACAAATGGCCAACTGCCATCGCTGCCTGTCTCTGTCTGTCGTTCTACTCTGTTAAGCATTTAATGCCCAAAAATAGTTGTAGTTGTTGCTGTTGTTGCGCATTTTGAAAACCAAGAAAAATTTCACAATTGAAAAGAAAGCGTGTGAGCTGGTGAGCAGGAGAGTCATACATACCTCTATATAGAGGTACCCCAGGTGTCTCTCACCTGCAATTCTGTAATTGTCGCCACAATGAAACAGTGAGAAATGTGCAGTACTTTTAACAATGTATTGTACATAATTACATACACACATACGCAGTTTGTATGTGTGTTCAACTGCACTAGTTCCAACACAGCTTAACAGAGCGTGTTGACTGTTGGGCAGGGGGAGTTCTTTTGCTGTGGTGAATTATGCAGTTTGTTGAAGGTGGTCAATTAGCATAAATGTTATCGAAATTGCAGCATCGACTTCGGCTCTGCTTTGAGTTAAGGCGCACGCAGACTAAGTTGCTTCAAATTAAACTTATAGTTGATAGTTATCGATTACATTCGATAAACTTGTCTATTTAGCTAGATATAGCTAAAATAAAGCGAAAATGGAAAAACTGCACATCACGTTTTCGACTTATCTTGTCAATAAATTGTCAGATTACTATTTTTATTATTCCCAGAGCCAGGAAGCATTATGAAATATGTATTGTATGTAATAAGCTCATTGTCAAGATACGTTTGTCGTTACTGTGTGTGCGTGCGTCTTAGTCAACTCATTAAATCGCAACTTCAGCACATTTCAGTCAACACGAAGAGCGCAATTACGCTCTTGTTCAATTTTCCAGGAAAAACAATCTACTTTTCAAGAAATGCTTCGATGTCTCAAGTGAAATTTCAATCGAAACTCATTTGCATAAGTGTGAGTAAGTGAGTGTGCGACTGAGCGAGCGTATGTGTGCAGCTTCTCTCCCTCTCTTTCTCTCTCTCTCTGTCTTTCATTCCGACCCCTCGTCTACGCTGCGGTCAACCTTCTGTGCTGACCCCAGACTTACTGTCGTGTATCCAGTTTCTCTTGCAACGTCATCATCTTTTATATCATTTTAATTTTAATTTTTAACCTTTGACTGCAATTGTGCCACGCGAGGCATGGAGATGGATGTGTGCGTGTGTGTTGGTGTGGGTGGATTGTTGTCAACCACGTTGATCGACACACGCGCGCACACACACACACGCAAACACAGCCAGAATCGAATTCAATTAAATTTAATTTAAGATTACAATGCGAGAGCGCGTTACGCGAGAGATCTCCAACATATCCGAGCAAGAATAACGGCTCGTGAGGCGTTGAGTGAATGAGTGGATGACCTTAATGGAGCCTACATATGTACACTTGCATTAGATCCCACTGACGTGCAATGCAGTCTCCGATCGAAGCGGATCGTATCGCATTTCCCCTTGGCCTCATCTGTCTTCGGCCCGACACCAATTAAGACACAACTCTCGAGGGGTTGCTGCAATTATACCAAAAACTGAAAATGAAACTGAAACTGAACCATCTGCATAATTTGTTCCAATTAAATTCGAGTAAGGAACATGCATGATCAAGCCCCAGATCGTAATGATGATTATGATAATTACGATGGAAATGCAGTAATATGAAGTCATGTTTGTGTGCAGTTTTCTTCAGTTATTACTCATATAATGCTGAAGAGAGTTGTAATAGTAGACCTCTCTATAGAGTCCCCTAAATAGCTCTAATAGCATTCATAAACCATACATCAAACTATGTTCCTCTGTACGACACACAGACACGAACACACACACCACCACACCCGCATTCTCCTCCCCCTGTCGATAAGTAGCTCGTTCCCTGACTAGGACAATTAAATATTTTTGGCTAAAACCTTCAACACACAAACACCAAAAAAGAGACAACAAAATTTGAACTGTCAGCGGTTCTCTCTCTCTCTCTCTTTTTTCTCTCTTTCAGAGCACTGCCAAATCGCTCAGGCGCCTTATGCCAGTTAGGGTAAGCTGCAACAACAACAACAACAACAACACTCACCACAACTGTTATTTTTGTAGAAAAACCGTTACATGTTTTTGCCTTAATTTGGAATCTTGTTAATATACAGTTCAAACAAGGGTTGTGTGTGTGCGTGTGTGTGTCTCTATCAGAGTGGGCGTGGCAGGGTTGCAACTGTTGTCCTACGGTCCCATGGTGGGTGCAATACCCGAATTTGTTTGCACCGCCGTCTGGTCCCTGTGAGTCATTCATGGTGCCGATGCTCTTGTTCCCTTCGGACTGTGTTCCTCCCCTTGCTTGCCAAGGACTACGCACCACCAACACCAGTCCTGGCTGGGTTCGACAGGGTTCAATGGCACCACGCGCTGTTGGTGAAAATCAAATGCATTTCCAAATTACCCAAAAGGAAACCCTAACTGTGGTTGCACAGAGTGTTGCCTTATTATGCGTAAACCCTTGACGGGGGAGAGGAGGGAGACAGTTTTCTTTGTGAACGCCACGTTTTGGCAATTGTTTTTCATGCTGTGACAGCTTATCTTAATAATATTCATAGTGGGAGTGTGTTTAAAATTGCTTCGAAGGAGGGAAAGTTTACCGAAATGGATTTCGAGTATAATCCATTACTCCTTGCAGTTAAGTTATTGGCATATCAGTCCTTTCCAGCGATAGTGTTACCAGTTTACTTACCCTAAGAGCACTCTGTTGTTCTGTTCCGTTCACAGAGGAAGAAAGGCAAAGAAACCAGTAAATACCGACAACGGCAAGGCAGGACGTTAGGTACAAACGACAACGAGCGCAGGCTTCTCCAATTACAAAAAAAAAAGTGATGGCGATGCCGAAACTAAGATACGATGAAAGGGAAAGAGAACAGTTGGACATTAGTAGGGGAAGGTGCGGGGATAGCGCGGTCTGCGGGTTTTTAAGTAAAATTGAGGTGACTCATGGATGGAAGGCAACAAAGAGGGACAGAGTAGAGCGCGAGCAAAGTTGCTGTCGTCCTCGGGACACACACACTCTCTTACGCACGCAAACACACACACACACACCTACATGAACATTTTTTAAATAAAACGAGCATAACATAAAGCTGACTGAGAATGTTCAGTGGGGCGTGTCGTAGGTGGGTTTCCATGTTTGGGAAGCCGCAAAGTGTGTGTTCGGTTGCATGTGTCGCGGCACGGCAGGTGGCGGCGGACTGACTGACCCCTATCGAAGGGGTAGCTGCGCCTGGAAAATGCATTTCCATCAACTTATCTGATACGTTAGATATCTCCCTCAATAAGGACACGCACCATCCCGGGCTGAAATGGACAACGAACTGTACCCTTACGTATTTAGTTCAATAAACCTGACATGCTCTTATTGGGTTGGCTATGGTTTCCCTTATGAGTTGTTTGATACGTTGCCATGGAATTGGCCAAATAGCTTCGTTAGTTTGCCAAAAGTCGAGCCGAATCGAGCGACCCCTTTTCCACATCGCATGAAGTTTCGTTCTGTTGTGTTTACGTTACGTTGTGTTTACACTATGCTACAAAGAGTGTCGTTAATCGTTTGTTCCCATTTTCTATTTCCTTGCAGTTCTACAGTCTGCTAGAGCAGAATCCTGTGGCCAATTTGACACTTTGGATACGCAGCTGCACCATTTTCGTGCCCACCAATGAAGCGTTCCAGCGCTACAATGGCACCAAGCATGTGCTCTATCATATCAGTAAGTATATGATGCATTGGTGAATCATTGAGAGTCATTTAATTTACTCTAAATTTACTCCTCTTCCTCAGCCACCGCTGCGTTCAACAAAGATCAATTGGGCACCAGCGTGTCATCGGACATGAGTGGCAACCCTCCGCTGTACATAACCAGGAACAGCAATGGTGACACCTATGTGAACAATGCCCGGATTATTCCCTCGCTCAGCGTCGAGCTGACTAACCGCAATGGACAGCGTCAGGTCTGTGGCATTTGCACAACCATCTGGTATTTAATTTAAACGATTCTCTCCCGCGCAGGTCATGCACATCATCGATGAGGTGCTGGTGCCACTTACTCCAAAGCCGCCAAACACCGAGATCGATAACATTGATGCATTGGAGTTCATGCGCAATGCCGATAAGATTGATCTAGGTGGTCATAATCTGCGCACCTATCGCTCCCAGGTGTCGCTGGCAAAGAAGGAGTCTCTCTTCCAGGCACCAGGCGGACACACCTTCTTGGTGCCCGTCGATGCTGGCTTCAAGGTTTGTTGGTCTTTATCTTTAGAGTGAGATTAGTCAGACTTATTTATACCTTTATCTCCTTCAGGTTTCGACGCGCAGCAATTTGGTTGATGCCAAGGTTATCGATGGTCATGTTATTCCAAACACTGTCGTCTTCACTGCCGCCTCTCAGAAAGATGAACCCCGTACTTCCGCCGCCTTTGAGGATCTACTCAAGGTCACAGTCAGCTTCTTTAAGCAGAAGGATGGCAAAAGTATGTATCATGTATTTTGTTTTCTTCCTTACAAATATTAACGTTCATTCTTTCTTTCAGTGTATGTCAAATCGAATACAGTTGTTGGCGATGCAAAGCATCCAGCTGGCGTGGTGCTGGCCGAGATAGTCAAGGCAAACATCCCAGTCAGGAACGGAGTTGTTCACTTGATTCACCGTCCTCTGATGATCATCGACACCACCGTGACACAGTTTCTGCAGGTAAATAGGCATGGAACGCACCTCCACACTTTCAGCTAGAAAAGAGGCTTGACACTTGAACAAAATGCAATAAGAAAAAGGCTAAGAAGAACTGTCTGTAACTTTGCATTTAGCTGAGCCACTCGTACTCAAAGGATTTTGCTGGTGGTCCACAATATCCAGAGTTCTTCTATATGCAAAGCTAAACCAAAAACCGAGAGATTATCAGTTGCACTATTTAATAGAGCCACACATACACATACACATGAATATACTTATGTCTGTAGATCATAAAGCGACGCTTGATCTTAACCACAAAAAGCCCAAAGTCTGATTTTGTATGGAACTGAATTGCAAAGGAGGTAAAAGAGCAACGTTTTCCGGCCTGACAAACACACACTGAGAAAGCCTTGAACCTTGCTCGAGATAAGCTTCTTAGCTATCGGCCTCGTTTCGGTTCCATTCAAAATCATAAGCAAAATTTTATTTTAAAATAATTTTTAAAATATAAATTTTATTTTAAAAAATTTTGGGTGTAATGTAAGTATTGCCAACCAAATTCAACAAAACCAAATGAAAAGCAATGTAATTTATGTAAATTTTCTATTCAACACATTCTCGAAGCCACCCAAAACCATCCTCAGCTGTACTTTCAAAGTAACAACAACAATTGGCATAAGTTTACTATAAAACTCGAAAGAATGTTTTGCATTGGAAGTACAGCTGCATTGTGTATAGTCGACCGACCTGACTTCATTCATTCAGTTGCAAGCAAATTGCTTCAAGATCAATTGAAATTCAAACTAACAATTTAAATGTTAAGCTTTGCTTGAACTAAATCATATCCAGAGATCAGTGATCTTTATCGTTCATGAATCCCCCCTCATGAGTTCAACAAGATGTTGATCAGTTCTAACTCCCTGTACAAACGAAGTGCGTAATTGGCATAAGATTTCCCTCGTCATTCATAGCTTCTCATCTGCTCTCTCAGATCTTCTTCAGCTCGCCCGATCGTTCGTTCGCTCAGTCGGCATGCTTTGATCGTCTCTCTCGCTGTTTCTCTAACTCTAACTGTAACTGTAGCCCATCTCCAGATAACAAAACTATCGACTACCACAACAAACTATTAGTTATTATTAATGTGATGATAGTTGTGAGTCACGACATTACAGATCTAAATTGTTACATACATAACATGTTCATCAACAACATAATGACATATAACACATATTGTTATGCCATTCTATCGATAAATCAGCTCAATAATCGGCTCATCTCTGTGTGTGTTTTTTATTTCTGCAATTTTTACTGTTTCTTTAGAGTTTCGTTGTAACTCTCCACTTAAAACATTTCCGTATTACTGACCGGTTTATTTGTATTCTGTTTCTCGCTCCATATCGCTCACAACATTTGAATTTCCCCAAATCCGGCTAATGATCGATAAACGATTCGATTATGCAGTCGTTCAAGGTAAAAGAAAGCAATCTTGTATTTTAAATTAAAGTATTTAAAGAATTTTTAAGTTATTAGTCTGTATTTTTGTGTATATTTTCTGTTCCAATTTCCTTTGCATGTAAAATAGTCAAACAAGAAAGTTGTGGACTCGAAAAATTCCTAATTGTAGGTCTAGTTTTGAAAAATTATTAATGGGTTATCCCTATCAAGTGCAAATTAATAATTCGCATACTATATATTCCATTGAAATCGGTCTGCATGGCAAACCACAATTTTCTATTTGCATTGCCTGTTCCTATTGATACACAGTGTGCTGTCTTTGATTAGTACTTATCGTTTTATCCCACTAGTTCTTGCTGCACGCTAATGTAAACTGTATAAAGAACTCAAAACAAACTTGTATGCTTGACAACTTAAAAAATATTCGATTTGTATGCAAATACTCGAGAACTTGTTGCATTATATATGTAAATGTTCCGCAAGGAATCAAAGTATTTAAAAGATCAATTACCCTAATACTTTATTTCAAATGTTTTTCCAACACTGGGCGGAACTTGCACACTTTGCGGAACCCAACTCAACTCTCGAACTCTACACACACAATTTACATACTTATAATGGATTTGTCTGAAAATGACAAACACATTTTAATATATTTTCCACTACTCTCTCCACCCGATATAGTTTCTGACCGTAAGTAACTTTATAAGAACAACCATCATCTGTTTTTTAAATCCCAATCCAACCTGATCGCACATTCTGTTGCATAGACTCATCCACTGTCATTATCTCATCAAAGATCATTTCAAAAAATAACCGATGAGTTCAGCTGAGCAAACAATCAAAATTGACTCGCAATTCTCGCACAGTTAGGATCTCATACTCATATACCGATTGGCTCATTCTTTTCGTTTCTTTTTATTTATATTCTGAATGTTGTGCCTAAATGTTTTGATGAACATAAATAAAGATAAATCGCTGTTCGATGTCTGTACACTCCCACCACCGCCTCCACCCAACAAGAACAAAATCTATTCATATATACCCTAGAAAGTTTGAGCGTCCCTTCTCTCACTTGATAAACATATTGCCTAATTCTTTAAACAAAATATTTGTTACGATATTCTTAATTAATAAACGATCGTTTGTATTTTAAAGGACAACAGCGAGAATGGCGCACTGCGTCAATTCTACGAGGTTATTATGGATGCAGGAGGCTCTGTTCTAGAAGGTATCAATAACCTGTCCGAGGTGACCATCTTGGCGCCCAGCAACGAAGCGTGGAACGTGTCATCTGTCAATAATATTGTGAGGTAAATAAACAGCGGAAGGTTTATAGAGAGATTTAAGTTTAATGTCGATAATTCTTATATGCAGGGATAAGAAGAGAATGACAGAAATTCTGAATATGCACATCATCAAGGAACGCTTGAATGTTGATAAGATCAGGCAGAAGAATGCCAACATGGTGAGTTCTAACAGCAATATTATTAATAAAATTGTTGACTTAACCTCTTTCCTTTCTAACTCAAATAGATTGCTCAGGTACCCACGATAAATAATCGCACTTTCCTGTACTTCAACGTGAAAGGTGAAGGAGCCGACGCTGTGGTCACTGTCGAAGGAGGCGGCGTCAATGCTACCGTGCTGCAGGCAGATGTGGCTCAAACTAACGGATTTGTGCACATTATTGATCGAGTGCTGGGCGTACCATACACCACAATACTGGGTAAACTGGAAACTGATCCCATGATGAGGTAAACCAAAAGGAAGCACAATTTATTGTTAGTTATTTTAAGAATATTTTCCTTACAGTGACACCTATAAGATTGGACAGTTCTCCCACTTCAACGATCAGTTGAACAATACCAAGCGTCGCTATACTTTCTTTGTGCCCCGCGACAAGGGCTGGCAGAAGACTGAACTGGATTATCCCTCGGTGCACAAAAAGCTGTTCATGGCCGACTTTGCCTATCACGTGAGTTATATTTGTAATTGCCCAAAAGAATTGTTTATTTATTCTACTCTTCATCTGCAGTCAAAGAACCTTCTGGAGCGTCATCTGGTGATTGCGGATCATGCATATACCATGAAAGATCTGGTGCAACTGTCTCTTGAATCCAATTCGGTGGTGCTGCCCACATACCGTGACTCGCTTGAAGTGAAAGTCGAGGAGGAGGCTGGACGTAAGTACCGCTAGCTAATGGTTAGGGTGTCCCGAAAAAATTAGCCTATTTCGATTGGTGCCACAATCTGTACTAACTTTGCTGTTTCATGCTTTATATTCAACTTGATCCAAAACTAAAATCAAACCAAAACAAAATCAAAACCAATACCAAAACAAATGTATTAAAGATCTACATGATGAGTATGCTAGTCACGAATGGACTGGTGAGTGTTGTCGTTTGTCAATCCACCGCACAAACCCACCACAGCCATCAAACTGGCCATTGTCATCTCACCTTAAACACTTATCCCGCTGCTTGCCATGACTCGTTTAACTGAATCTCTGATCCAATCATTGCAGGTTATGTGATCTTGTGGAACTACAAGAAGATCAACGTCTATCGGCCGGACGTGGAGTGCACCAATGGCATTATCCATGTCATCGACTATCCGCTGTTCGAGGAGAAAGACATCGTTGTGAGCGGAGGTAGCTATTTGCCAGAATCAAGCATTTACATCATGTTGGCCAACATCATAATGATAACAGTAGCCCAAATCTTGAACTAAACCGAAACGCATTGATATCATAATGTAAAAATCAAAAGCAAACCAAACTCGAACAACTCAACCAAACAACAACAGCAACAACTAAACAACAACAACAGCAGCCACAACACAAAAACAAGACAAGAAACTCAAATAAAATTTGCATATGTTTAGCACATGTTGTTGTACTTTCATATGCATACGCATCACACACACCTACACTCACACACACACACATATACATATACTCGTACATTCGTTTATGAGGAGTTGTATTATATGTGTCATCACACCCACATACACATAAACACATGCAGACACTCTGAAACATCTTCTGTATATTTTAAGCATTGAAAGCAACTCGTACTCGACTCCCTACCAAGGCCTTATGTATTATATGAAACATATATACTATATATATTATTTTAAGTTAATCATCGAAAGTCTCCTTTCTGCTCGATACTCTATAAGTTTACCTTTTATTTTGTTTCATCTTAAGTGTACATTTATTTGTGAATTATGTATTTTAGTTTATGCTTAATTTATGATTTGTTAATCGAGTTAATTATGATTATGATGTGATTAAGTAGAATGCGAATCTCACGGACATACCCGCAAATTGTCATGCTCTTATTCTACATACTACTATTGTCATACAAACTATACAACAAACATGTAACACAACAACAAAAACAACATTAAGACCCCATGGCAACCTTTTAAACACAATGTGAAATTTGAAATTTTAAAATAAACTTGAAAGTTTTTAATTTAATTGAAGTACGGCAAAAATATTGAAAAGAAATCAATTTTAAATTTTAAGCAAGCATCTCTTGAGTTATTAGGTTAAAAATGTATGCCTATCAATTAAATAGCAATGAATATATATATATAACCCAAGGCAAATGCATTATACTCCACCCATACAAGCATAGCATAGCATAGCAGCCATCCCGCACTTGTCTATGTAGCTGTTAGACCCGCTATGCATGTTCCCCCCGCAGACACACACACAATCACACACAAGTTACTCGGCATCTCAAGAATACTGCCTGTAAACTACATACATACATACGTACACACACACACACACACTAAAAGAGAATTTTGATACAACATTTTAACATAATTGCTTGTGCATATGACAGATCCGATTGGGGGAGCAGTGAAAAGTAATCCCAACTTTGTATGTAGCTGTCATGTTAAAATTTAAACTTAGTTTTTAGTCTCTGCCATGGGCAGTAACAAAAACATATATAAAACAAAAACCAAAACAACAACAACAAACAAAAAACCAATTGTACTAAGAACTTAGAAACACCAGCGCTAACTTATACAAACTTTCTATTTTTCTCTATCTCTCTCCCCTTATAATAATGCTACATATATTTCTAGGTTAGAGATATTGTAACTAGCGAACTGTAAAAGAAGCGACAAGTGTATTACAACCACACATAGCTGTATTATTCCAAATAAGTGCAGTAACTATCAGCCTAATCGAACACAATTATCAACAACAAGTATCACGCAACCGACCTACAAACCTATCAATATCTCTCTCTCTCAGTCAACCCCGACCACCCTTATTGAATATATGATGTCGAAATTTTCGCATAGTCTCATCGATATCGCTATCGACCTACTACTTCTACTATATCCCTGTCGCTCACATCCATATTATCTTTATCTTTAGTAGGCGGTTTAGTTTGCCACAAGTGCAGCGCTGTATTAGCTAAAAGTAACAGTAAAAGTAAAGTAAAACTAAGTGAAAAGAATACGCTAAATGAAATTGTACACGTAAGCTTTAAAGTTTGGTCGAATGATGAGGTTCTCTCGAGAAGATAGAGTATGTATCGATGTGTCGTAGTCAGTAGTTACACGTTAACTGTGAACTGTGAACGTGTAACTAGTGCCTTACTAAAGATAAACGCATTACCTTAACCTTTATACAAAGCAAATCAACTCTAGAGAAGTCAAGTCGAGTTCTTCTGTAAGTGTAAGAGATTGTATTTACATAGATTGGAAGAGAGGCATTGCTAAATTTCAGCTAATAATGAACATATTCGAATATGATATGATATAATAAGCCACACGCTATTTACACCAAATACCAAGCATATTTTTCATAACTCAATTAAATGTCACATAACTATATGTACTATATATATGTGTAACGGAATGCTCCAGAATGGAAAAAATATCTCCAAGTATATGTATATTGAGTTTCGAATATAACCGAAAACAGAAAATATATATGTGTAACAATGTATACATACCAAGCTTAAACTACGGTAAACAGCAGTGCAAACGAATATTATTCCACTTTATTTTATGAGAAATGCTTTTACAATACTCAAAATAATTATTAAACAGAAAACACACTAATTTTGTCTAGCATTAGTTAAAGAAATTCAAAATAAAACCTATTAGAAATGTGAATGTCAACAAACAATAAGCTTGAGCAAAATAAAACCTCTAAAATATACACAAAAATACTAAACCGGTAGTTTTACTCATTTGAACTTCCCACCGATAAACTTTTAGAGCGCATGTGGAAAATCGATAGGCCGCATATCGATGTAAGCTGCACTGCGTGACAGTTGCCCGCAAACTGTGTTGGTAAATACCGATACACTGCGCTGAGCGAGAACAGTGTTGGACGAGTTACACATTCTCTCTGGCAATAACAGCGAGAACAAATTGAAGCGAAAATTGCATGGAAAATGTGCAATATGCAGGTGTAAATTGGTGAATTCTTATGGGAAAAACAATTTGAATTGAGCCGCAGGCAAATCTAAACAAGTGTGATACGCACATGTGTGCGTACAAGCGATAAATCTCAATAAACATTAATTAATTGCGTGCGGGCAGCAATACGGAAAACAAGTCGAAGAGAGAAAAGTGATGAAGAAGCGTAACTCGCGCTGCAATTCGGATACACAACAAATAGACAACGAGGGCAACGGCGGCAATGACTTGAGCCTGTTGCAGCGACCCCTGAGAACGGCCCACACGGGCTTCGAGGAGGCGCGACGGGCTTATGAAAATGGCACCAGTGAGGTAAGCGGAACCTGCAACCAGCGCGACTTGTCTGCGTATTGGTGCCCTGCGTACGTGACCCA
This sequence comes from Zaprionus africanus, assembly GCA_018151435.1. Lineage (NCBI taxonomy): Eukaryota > Metazoa > Arthropoda > Insecta > Diptera > Drosophilidae > Zaprionus > Zaprionus africanus. Next base: position 9,309,979 of record JAECXB010002206.1, read on the forward strand.
ACTGGGTTCAAGAATGGCGTGATGTAAACAATGCCTGGATGTACCTCTGTATCTATGCCTGTGGTAGGCTCGGGCTGCAAAAGGGTATCAAGGCAGGGAGCACAGAATGAGTGTTCCCAGTGTGGGTGGGAACACTAAATGAGCCCGAACAAAACGGAGTTTGTAATGTGTGAAGTGTTCATTTCTTATTTGTTATTAGTAATGATGTTTTCAAAGTACCAACAATATAGGAAGATACCTAAATCGATTTCTAAATCAAAGTGCAATCGATCCTATATTCTATATTGTCTTCAAGAGTAGCTACAATAAGGGGAAATCCCCGTTTCCAATACAATCTGCATTGTAACTGAATTCTGAACTCGTTGCAGGTGCGTCGTCTGCTGAGCGAGGAGTGCAGCCTGATCTACGAGTGCAATGTGTGCCGCAACATGTTTCGCAGCCTGGCGAACTTCATCAGCCACAAGCGCGTCTTCTGCTGTGTGAGCGCACGCCTGCGCAGCCACAACACGGGATACACAGTGAGTCTGGAGTAAAGCTGGAAACCAATTTGAAGTCCCCTTTTCGGTTAGAACTAGTGTTAATTCTTCCCCTTGACACATTTCTTACAGGATCAGAACTCCACAATGATTATACAGGCGAACCACACACAAGATTTACAGGATATGCTGCGCAGTCGGAGCACAGGCTGCTCACCAGTGCCACGCGAGGGGCGTTCCATGCGCAGTAGCATGCGAGATCTGAGTGGCGTCATTGAACGCCTGCGCCGTGAGAAGGCACCGCCGCCGTTGTCTGCAGCGTCACTTGCCCCACAGTCGCCCGTGCTGCAGCTGGACTCGGTGCCCACATCCAGTCAGGCAGTGTATCAGACCATCAAGGTGGAGCATGATCAGGACAGCATCAAGACAGAGATAAACGAGGTGCACCACATGCTCAACTCGGCCCACACCGTTGTGGGACCCGATGGCAAAGCAGTTACCACACACCAGTACGAGCGACCAAGCGGGAGTGACTCGGCCGAGACGCCCGAGCAGTCGATAAGTGACGAGACCGAGACGAACATCTTCTGCGAAATATGTGAGTCTCTTCACTTTAAATCTTTTGAATCAGAGGCAGCCTTGACTAATGCGCCGCCGCTTTCACTCATCTTACAGGCAACTTGACGTTTCAGACTCACAAAACGCTTGAGCTGCACATACAGAAGCATCATTCGTCCTCTGCCTTCGTATTCCAGTGCCCTGCCTGCTCATTGACCTTCCTACAGGCAGCTGCAGTTATTCGTCATCTTTCCAAGGATCACAAGTAAGCACAGCTGATCCTCTACTGCCTCCAAATCGTGGCTAATATATCAATGTCTTTCTAGGAAACCCACACGCCGCATCCGCATGATGCGCAACACGATCCTCAAGCGTCGCATGCAGCAGGGCGACGTGCAACCTAAGGGTCCCAATCGGGAGCTCAAGCGTCTGCAGCTGTCCGACGACGTTGTGGGCAATGTGCCCGAGCCGGCTGGCGCCAATGGAGAGCAGCGCAAGATTATGTCTCTGTGCATTTACTGCGAGAAATCCTTTGAGCGCCGTGCGGCACTTTCCACACATCTGCTGAACTGTCGCGCCAAGCAGGAGGCGTTGGCCAAGCCAGCGCCAGCCGTAAAGAAGCTAAAGTCGCACCTGAATGAGGCTCAGCCTCCTCCAGCTGAAACTGAGCCTGGCATCGAGGAGATGTTTGCCGATCTTGCCGAGCAAAATGAGAACTATGCGCCAGCACTGCAGACAGTGTCACTGGACAAGCTGCAGCTCCAGCCAGAGAGCGACACCAGCAGCGATGAGGCCTCGCCTGCCAGCGATGAGGAGCAGGAGGAACTGGAGGAGCATGAACAGGAACAGGAGCAGGAGCAGCCCAGCACGGATAAGGTGAAGAAGAAACGCAATGTGCCCCTAGAGAAGCAGTTGCGTTGCTGCTGCAAGATCTGCCACAAACAGTTCAATGCCCTGGGCAACCTGCGTCGCCACATCTCCATGTTCCACTATCGTGCTCGCCGCTTCGGCTGCACCATCTGCGACTATCGCGCCTTTCGTCGCTACGACATTGTGAACCATTTGGGATTCACGCACAAGATCGAGGGTGATCGGGACAGTCTGACTGAGAAGTATGTGTCCACCCACGAGTGCGAATACTCACGTGACGATGTCGACGGGGATATTCTGTTGCTAGACAAGAAGCAGCCGGCGGAGGGCGAGGCAGTGCCTCCAGCCAAGACCTACGAGAAGCGCTTAAAGCGCGCCAAAGTTTCCTCCGAGAGGCAAACAGCGGAAACGGCACCCACATCGCCCATTGCTGTTGTTGTCAAAGAGGAACCACAGGAGGAGCCTCTGTCCAGCAACAAGAAGCGTCGCAAGTCGCGCACACAAATCTCTCCCGACTCCACGGGCGAACGCAGTGTAGAGAAGCGTCCCATCCGCAAGCGGGTGAAGGCGGTCAACAAGGACTTTGTCTACGACATGGTGAGTTTCAAGCCAGACGCCTCTGGCGGAGCACAGACTGCAGCACAAATGGCAGTTGACTCGATGAGGGCCAAGCTACGCCGTCAGCCCACAGTCAGCTCGGCTGCTGTTGCGGAGGCAGAAACGAAGCCCAAGCAGTGGGAGGCTTTTCTAACCGAGGAGAAGAAGCCCCTTGTGCAGGGCATCACGCGGCGCATTATGCTAGAGCTGGTCAGCCAGGGACGTGCTGTCTCAGCCACGCTGCCGGAGTTGCCTGCCGAACGACCACAGATACGTCCGCGTCTAATCTCATACACTCGCAGCGACTGCGGCCAGAAGTATACAGTGGACACCCCGAGCACGGTCAGCCGCGTCGGTGCTGGCGAGAGCATCATCGAGAAGATTGCCAAGCGCACAGCAGCTGCTGGACAAAAGGACGCGACCATAAGTAATCTGTGGAACAAGGTGAACAATGCGATTGCACAGCAGCAAAAGACAGATGAGGCTCCCGAGGGGGAGCTGGAGATGAATGATCTGCATCGCACGCCGAATGGCAAACAGAGCTCCACGGGAAGTTCCAGTGCACAGTTGACGCCGCCATCGCCACCACGCAAGGGCAACGCCGGAGTCCTCAACTCGTCTGATGTTATGGAAACTGAAGCAACCTCTTCGCCTGCTGCACTTGCTCCTGCCACAGCTACTGCATCTCCTACTGCTACTGCACCTTCTGCTCCGCTGCCAGCTCCTGCCACCACCCATGCCGTGGAATGTCTCAGCACCTGCGAGCCACCAATGGCAACAGGTGCCTCTAACATGTTTCCCTCGCTGCCCAAGCCACCATCTGTGCTCCAGGCAGCTGCCAATGGAACCATTCAATTCACCCTGGACAGCTTGTTGCGCGCAGCGCTGCAGAACTAAACGGTTTCCCTGTTCCCTGTTCCGAGTTCCCCACTCAACTGAGAATTCCAAAATAAGAACTTATTTCTTTTTACGATAATATATCGTATGTTAAACATGCATTTTCCAATAGCACACGACGAGATTTGGGAGCTCGGAACAGCTTTGAACGGATCTAAACAGTTCTTTGTCTTAAGTTTCCTTTTTGTACCGTTTCTGTATCTGACTTTGTCCCCGGAACTAGTGTCCTTATATCGTATTTTGTACTCATGTTAATGTTAATGATTCCCCCTCCTTCCCTTGAATGTTGACCTCGGAGGAGTTCCCTGGTACTCCCTAGACTTCCCAGAGTATTAAGCAGCTTCAATAACCAAATGAATGTATCAAAAACGAGAAAAACGATAGCATAATTTCGGCAATTAGCAAATGTTATAAAGGCATTTTAAACATGTTATACCCCTTAGAGGAAATTGTACACCTAGTTTGATATAGAGCAGAATTTACAGTAGGCTAAGTATGCGTACACACACACAGAAGCCTCGAGGTGGATGTGCATGTCTATGTCTCAGTGTAGCATATAAAACATATTACCCCAACACGGCCCTCGTTCCCTTGATTGTATGTACAAAGAGGAACTGACCAAATTGGAAACAGGGCTAACCTGATGTGGATTCCCTTTGCTGCTGCTGCCCCAATTCCATTGACATCCAATGCTGGCTGAGCTGTGGCTGTGTGTGGAACTGGGGCAGCACAGGATTGGAATTGGGATCAGGGCGATTTTTGTTGTTATTCAGTGTATTTAAATGTCGTACAAGATATAGAGCCTTAAATCAAATCACCAAATGATAATAAACTTTATTTTAATCACAACAAGGAAAAGCATTTGAATGGGTGGGGGGTGGAGAGAGGAGGGGAGGGAGGGTTGTGTAACTGATTCAATGGGTATGTGGGAAGTGCTCGACAATGGAAATTGTGTCACGGTCAGCAGGAGGGAGGAAAGTGTGGGCGTGACACAAAAAGCGAGAAACGGTGCCGCATTTAAAGCTTGCTATCTCTATGAGAGAGAGAGAGAGAGTGTATGCGTGTGTCTGTCTGCGTGTGAGTGTGTGTGTGTGTGTGCAGGCAGCTGTGTGTAATTGGAAACCGAAAGTGAAAACGCCCCAGCCTTGAAAGAGGCTGCAGGCCATGCCGAGCGACATTCTCAACATTTTCTACAAGAAATGAACTCAAAATTGATTTATTATTGCAGCGAAGAAGAAGCACAGGAGGAAGAAGAAGAAGCAGCAGCAAAAGCAGGAGAAGCACACTAAGAGCAGCCGCAGCAGCAGCAGCAGTAACAGGGGCAGCTCTAGGAGGAGTGTGGCAGAGAAAACGCTGCAGCATCAAATTAATGCCACTTACAAAGGCATTACGTCTCAATAGAGCAGAGCCTTGGAAGCGGAGCAAGCCAAGCCTCGCCCTCGCCCTCCCCCCTTACCACGCCTCTTCGCGTCGCGCTTTGTCCTATTTTCCGTTGGCGCGCACAAAGCTCTCAAGTGATTTCAGGTTGGGCTCGCCACACCGCGAGAAATACGATATGTATATGGAGAACCCACTCCAATTAGCAGCACAAGATGCCTGCCAAGACGATGCCTCTCCCAATCGATGTCAAGTTAAAGAGTTCACAAAAGAATGTTATACTAATTTATCAACTTGAATACCCCCTTTTTTTGCACAGTGGCCCGCGCAAAGTCAACAGAGCTAGGGACAAAGTGGCTTCGTCGGCACAGGCACTTGCAGGTGCGCGCCACTTGTTTGCCCAAGGATCTGCCCCAACAGGAGGCAGCAGAGAGGAAGGGGGGAGAGGCGAAGGGGTGGCGCAGCTCATAGGTGTGTTTCACAAAGGGGCTCCAGCTATGTAAAGCTGCTGGTGCTGCCGTGTTTCCACGAATACATAATTAAATAGATGCACATGCCTGAGCTGATTGTTAAGAGGCTTACGGTCAATATGCCGCGCTCTTCCTGGAACTCGAGAGGGGGTCAATTTTATTGCGCAGCGTTTTTTCAAAGTGCTGCACTTAACCTCAACTCGCGCAGTTAAAGCGCCAGGTGAGATCAAACAGCAGGAAACAGATTTTTAAAACACAGCTTATAGTACTAAGTATACTAAGGTACTCCCTCCTCAGGTACTGCTTTCCAATATGCTTCCTCATTAGTTACTGCCTTCCAACTTAGATACTCCCTACGAAGAGACTCGTTCACAAGGTTAGCCTTCCCAAGGTACTTGCTCTTTAGTAACTTTGTCCCAAGTTACGCCCTGCTAGGTCACTCTCTCCCTGATAACTTCATCCTACATTGCTTTTGTTCATGTCTGCCAAATTACTTTCTCCCTGGGTACTCGCCTTCAGTATATTCCCTCCCAGATTGTTCCTTGCTAACTTCCCCTAAGTCAATTTTTATAAAGCTACCCCCATCCTCACAGAGGTGTCCTTCCCAAGTTTCCGCCTTCAAGGTCACTGCCTTTCAAGTACTTCCCCTTGTGTTACTTTCTCCCTACTAACTACCTCCCTAGTTTCTTACTTCTTAGCTACTCCCAAATTACACCCTCCTTTGTTACTCTCTCCAAACGTACTTGTTTCTGGGTTACTCCCTCCCAGGTTGAGTTAGACCTTCCTATGTCTATCTATCTCGCAAGTTGCTTCATTTCAAGTAACTCCTTTATGGGTTTCTCCCTCCCAGTTTAAGTTACTTTCTCCAAAGTTACTGCCTCCTTGGTGAAGTTAGACCTCCCAGCTTAAGTAAGACACCGCTGGCTCAAGTTGCTTCATTCCAAGTACTTCTTCCCTCAAAGGTTACTCCCGTCTAGTCTAAGTTACTTCTAGCTAGGTCCCTTTGTGTAAGGTTTCTCTTTTCCAGGATAGTACCTCTTAAGTTACAACCTTCCTGGTTAAGTAATACCCGGCTAGGTCACTATCACACGATTTGCTTCATTACAAGTAACACCCTTATAGGTATCGTAACACCCCCATGTTTTAGCTACTTCAACCAGGCTTACTCTCTGTTAGGTTCCTCCCTACCAGGCTTTTCCCTCTCAACTTACTTCCTCCTTAGTTACTCTCCCTCAAATAAACATCTCCTACCTAGTTATGTTGCTTCCTTGCAACTTACTTCCTTCTTGTCGCTGACAAAGATAATTCCCGGTACAACATTTAAAAGGTCTTTTCCTCTTACCTCCCTCCCTCTTCACCTCATCCCCTCATTTCCACGAACTGTTTATTTACTGGACTGGTTCATTTGAATAGTGACACGAGGCATTATTAGCGATTATCACTGCGGAAAAAGACTCGCAGCAGATGTTGCCAACTTCGTGTCAGCTCCTTCCGCTCCAGTCCCCACTTCGCACCCGCCAGGAAAACAATTCCGACTTCCCTCCCAAAAAAACATGAGCACCGAAAGTGAAAGACAAAAGTGACAGACGACAACAAAACGAAGAAGGCGCAAGTGGAAGGGGGATGGAATGAGGACGACGACAACTGCAGGTTGCGGGTCCCAACATACCCAACTGTGTGTGTATGCCATTCATGGTGCTGGCAAGGAAGGTTGCGCTACCGCATTTTGAAGTATCCTAGCTCGAATTTCTCTTGCTAAATTCAGTTAGGACCTTTCCACATAAATCTCTTCTGCACTCGCAGAATCATTACGCATTTGCCACCTTGTGATATCGAACCATGTCTGTAACCTACTGACACGGCACAGCGAAGGACTAAGCCAGCACGAGAGAGAGAAAGAGAGAGAGAAAAGAAGAGAGAGCGCGCGCTCCATTGAAAGTGAGGATGCTGGGTGAAAGTGACGCTCGGCTGCTCTGGCTGGGGCTGTGGCTTGTGGGTGGCGCTGTCTGCTGCTGTGGAGTCCTGTCATCTGTTTGGCGGGCCCGTTTGCCGCCAGTGGAATCGGCATTTCGACGCATCGTAGGACGTTGAAGGACACCAGCAGCAGCAGCAGAAGCCAGAGCAGCCAAAGCATCCACGAAGCAGCCCCTTTGCGCTCGTCCGTGTTGGCCTAGTCCTTAAACGAGAGCGCGACACGAAGCTGCTTCGGCATTGGTTAGCACCTCGGTTATGGCTTCGTCTCGGGGCCGAGGGGCATCGCTGGTGGCTTCGTCTCGACTCGTGTCGCCTCGTGCGTGCTGCTGCGGCTGAGCTGCGACTCGTGCGTTGTGCCTCGTCTGGCAGTCGAGTTTCGGTCGTTTAGCCAAACGGAGGTGCGACAGCGACACAGCGGACCAACCCAGCCGAGGAAGCAGACACACAGCAGTAGCAGCAGAAGCTGGAGAAGCAGGAGCACAAACACAAGTTGAGGAAGAAGGAGAGAGAGAGAGAGTCTAACGCAGAAGAAGAAACAAATATAGAGAAAACAACAAATCAAACCTGAAACTGAAGCTGAAACTGTCATTCGCTGCTGGCCACTTTGACTGACAGTCACACAAACAGGAGTTGCCCATCTCCGTCGAGAAACAATTGGAAAAGTGGGTGAGGCCAGAGGGCAGCAGAGCTAGCCAGTCCATCAGAGCGTTGGGCCAGCACCTTTCTATCAATCAATCAATCAATCAGTCCGGCACTCTCTCAATCATCCTCAACAACAGAAGTCGAGGCTGAAAAGGCGTTGCTCGCTTCCTTCAGACGAATCGAATCGAAAGCGAAAGCGAACACTTTCGCGCCCCTGTGTGTGTGTGTGCGTGTCCGTGTCTGTGTCCGTGTGTGTGTGTGCGTGTGTGTCTTTGGAGCAGTGATAACGGGAACACGCGCGTTTTTTTGTTGCTGACATCATTGAGGGAGGCCCAAGAAGGAGCAGAGGGAGCGCAGCTGAAGCAGCTCAAGAAAGAGCAGAGGCTGCAGGAGAGAGAAGGAGCAACTGTTAATGAACTAAACTTCCGCCCCGACTTCCACTTGGTTACCGATCAATTAACAACTAACGAAGCTGCCAATACAACAACAACAACATGTTTTCCATGTGCTCAAAGGTGAAGCCAAGGTGCGAGGAGCCAACACTAACGCCAGGACAGCAGATGCAGCTGCAGCAGCCCATGGGTAAGTGCAGGGGGAGGGTAGAGGGAGTGGGAAGTGGGGGAAAAGAAAGAGGCAGGGAAAGTGAAAGGGAAAGGGAAAGGAACTGGGACAGGGGCAAAGGCAGAAGAATGAACAGGGAAACGGGAAAGAGGCAGAGGCAGGGAATGGAGCAGAGATGAAGACAGAAGAAGAGCTTAAGGAAGGGACGGGAGAAGAAACAGGAGATGAAACAGGAGATGGAAAGGAAGAAGAACAAGGAGCAGGGACAAGAGAAAAAGCAGAAGAAGGGGCAGAGAAAGGAAGAGGAGTAGAAACAGCAGCACAGACAGGAGAAGAGCAGAGACAGGACAAGGTGCAGAAGGTCTTATGGGCAGGGGGATCTGTAGTAAGAGTGAGCCACAGCCACAGCCCTAACACCAGCAGCTGCGTGTGCATGTAATATGTGTGTGTGTGTAATGTGTATGTGAGTATGTAATGTGTCTGTGTGTGTAATGTGTCTGTGTGTGCGTGTGTGTGTTGTGGGGCTGTCCCCGTTTCAGAGCCAAACCCTTGAACTCGTTTTTCCGCGACTTTCGCTCGTCGCTTGCTGATTTTTCTCAATGAATTCACACACACATACAGGCGCACACACACGCACACACACTGACACTAACACGAGTAGTCGCGCACAGAGACCTGTGCGTGCGAGGGATGTATTTGCATCAGCCTGTCTCGCTCTCTCTCACTCTCACTCTCTGGCTTTGTATGTGGCCATCTTTCACTCACTCTCTCCTATCTACTGCGCTCCCTCTCTCTTCCCTCTTTTCTCTACTCTCTCTCTCTCCCACTCTCTCTCTCAGTCTCCCTCTCTCGCACTCATCGCTTCCGTTTCTCTATCTGTCGCTGCGGTCGCATTGTTGACCTGCTCATTATGAACATTTGTAAGCAGCAACTGCAGCCCCCACTTGCCTCTCGATTTATCAAGTGCAGCAGAGGGGCAGGCAGGGGGAGGGGAAGGGCTTGCTACGACTGTTATTATGCTGCAATCACTGTCACTGCCACGCCCATTGGCTATGGCGGGGCCGAGCACGTAAACTGCATTAAGCCATTAGCCAGTGCCGCGCAGCACGCACTCCCCCCTGCCTTCCTGCCCCCGCTTTGACCCACTGCATGTGCAGCCACAGCAGAGAGAAAGAGAGAGGGACCTGTGGGAGGAAGGGGGGAGGGGTAGCTACATTCATTCATGTTGTACAGAGAAATTAAAAAAGAGTCTTCTATTGAAATATTTCTCACGACGAGATTCGTTTTCCATTTGAGCGGAAATATGTCAGGAGGATATGCGAACGATACAGTGGGGTGCATGAGGTAAAATACTTGACACATTTCCAACAACTTTGCTATGCATGGCTAGCAAGACTCTTCCTCTTCGGCGACCTTCGATATTTCCCATGCGATCTGCAATATGCAACAAGAACAGGCAGAAGAAGAAGAGGAACAACAACAACAACAACAACAAGAAGAAGTGCTAAGGTCACACTGAAATTGCTGGCTGCCTCACCACGGTGCACTTGGCTCGATGCTGTCATCGCTTGCACCGTTGTTGTTGCTGCTGCACGTTGAAGGCACCCACGTGCATAAATCATGCAAGTGCACTGCAGCCTCCAGTCAGAGTCCCTCCCCCCTTCCTTTCCTGCTGCCTGCTGGCAACATTTATGTGCAAGTTGATTTTGCTACCGTGTGTCGTCTGAGTGTTGCTCCTCCCTCTACCCTTTTCCTCCTCCTGCTCTTCTTCTTGTTCGCAGCCACTTGCAATTTCAGCTGCTTTGTCACGTGGATGCGCCTGTGTCTGTCTCTGTCTCTCTCTGTCTCTGTGTGTGTGCACTCAAGTGGCACACATGATGTCCCTTATCCGTTGTCCTGTCGTCCGCTGTGTCCGGTGTCCGTTGTCCGTTGTCCGCTGTCCGTTGTCAGTTGACAGGCACTGTGCAGTGTGTCCTTCGGCGACCTCGTTCTGCTGCAGCTCATCTGTGTCTCAGTCGCAGTCGCAGTCTCTTAGGCACTTCCATGCAAGTGTTTCTGTATGTGTGTGTGTGTGTGTCTGCATTAGCTTTGGGGTTAGATGAAGCAACCAGTTCCCCCCCCCCCCCCTTCAGTTACCCAGTGAGCTAGAGAGGGAGAACTTTTCAGCCAAGCCTTGAGCGTTTTTCAATTGCTGTGTCAGCTTATTGCATTGACAAACTATCAGGCCAGCAGAGGAAGGGGAAGGGGGAGAGGAAGCTGAGGAAACTGTTCGTCTTATGCCTAATCATATTCATGAGGGGCAGGGGCGGGGCGTACTAGCTATACTCGTATATTTTGGCATTGAGCACAGAGTCCTCTTGGGGACCACAATTGACAGTCGCCTCAAGAGGCTCTCGATGCGGTGATGGTGACACCTGCAGGCCAGCGCAGTGCAGAGCAGAACTGTGCCAGTCCCCATCTCCCTCCCCATTCCCGTCACATTCCCACTTTGCCATGTCCAATCTGATTTGCAGGCCAACAACATTTATCCGCTTACCCACATCAGCTTATCCAATTATCCCTGTGTGAGTGCTAATCGATGCTGGCAACGGATAATTGACTTGCGCTGAAATTTCATTTGCTGTTGTCCGTATTGCTGCCGATGTTGCTGTTGTTGTTTTTGCTGTTGCTGTTGCTGTTGCGTGTCATGAACAATCCCAAATCGAAATCTCTTCGACAGCGCTTTAAACTCAGTCTCTCGGCATTCTGTTGAGGGATTACGCAATAAAATATACAACAGATACATTTATTATACATGAATTGCCAACATACCATAAAAGATACACACATCATGTATGTATCTTTATAGCCGAATATCTGTATCTGATTTGATGTACATTCCATCTTCATTAGAATAATTAATTCGACCGCAGTTGCTCATATGTATTTCCTTCTGGTGTCGACAGCTTTGCCAATTATATCTGCGCTGTGCTTTAATGAACTTCGACAAGAGAGGGAAGGAAGGTAGTAGGGGGAGAGGGAGCTGAGGGGAGCAGGGGGAGAAGGGGTGTTGCGGGGTGTGGGTAATGGGATCAAGGACAGTTGTCGGAGCTGTCAAATTCGGGCAAGCAAAGTGCAAATTAGAATTTCATGTTTCGCAATGTACTTGCCCCCTTTCCGCACCCGCCTCCTCCCCCTCATATGCCCCCTTTCCCCGCTGCCTGTTTGCTGGGGCAGCCCACGCACAGTTTTGGTCTGCAAATGAACTGCGAGTTGGCTGACAGATTAGAGAGGCAATGGAATGTCAATGCCAGGACATTGGACACTGGAATTGGGATATGTAGAGGAACTAAGAGAGGGAGGTGGGAAGGAAGTGGAAGGGAGGTAGAAGGGAGATGGAAGGCTGATAGAAGGCAGATAGAAGTAAGCTAGAAGAGAGGTAAAAGGCAGCAGGTACATATGAGGGGGGGGGGGCTAATCAAATCTCGAATCACAACGGAAGCCGATTGGATGAGTCGCATCCGTCGAGTTCTGGATTCGCACTACTTCCACTTCTTCTGTACTCTGTCTACTGTGTCTCTCTTATCTCCTGTGTTCACTTCCCTCTCCTTACCTTCCCCTCTCTTCTCTCTCCACTCTCTTAATTCTTCCCCTTCCCCCTTCTTCTCCCTCTCTCTCCATATCTTTACCATTCAACGTTGCTTTCACTTTTATTTCCTTCCTCATTTCAGGCACCGGCGGCAAGCAAATCAAAGGAGGTTACCTGCTGCGCTATAAAAGTAAGTGCCAGCCATAAAGGCTCCTCCCTGCTCCCATTCCAGGCACTTCCAAATGCAGCTGGCAACAGTAGCGCCAACAGTTTATGGGCTACCTGTAGCCACGTCTGGAATGTGGAACATGCAGTAAACTAGGCCAGCCCAGCGACCTATTTAACTTAACCTGCGCCTCACCTCTCCCCCTCTCTCGTTGTAGAACAAATGCTGTGGAATCGCTGGGCCGAGGAGTGGGTCATACTGTACGACGACTCGACCATGGCTTGGTTCACCGAGCCCGGACGCTCATCGCCGTCGGGCAAGATACTGGTCAAGGAGGCCCCAGAGATGCTGGCCATCGCCCACTGGACCGGGCAGATTCCACGCCGTCCGCCACTGCCCGATGGGGTGAGTGTGTCGCAGCTGATTGCGCTGGGCTCGCGACGCAAGCGCTCCAAGGTTTACTGGATGCTGGCCAAGTCGGAGCAGGAGGTGAGTGATTGGATCGATGCCATTACCAAGACGCTGCCGCCGCCGCCGCAGATTGAGCTGGTGGTGGACAAGCCGCATCTGATGAACGTGCTGCGACGTCCGCTGGTGCGAATCCGACGTGAGTATGAAGCAACTTTGCTGTGCGACAATCCTACTGCATCCTCCTGCATTGCAGCTGCCACCAATTCGGAGGTAAAGCAGCGCAAGTCGCGGCATCATCGCAGTTCCAACGCATACGCCAGTTCCAGCTCCACCTCGACGGCACTGACCACACAGCGCACTATGTATAACCAGAATCCGTTGGTCAAGAGCGACGCTGCCGTGGCCATACTAAGCAAGAAGCCAGACTCGAAGGCTTCGCTGGCCTGCGCCCTGCCCTGGGGCCATGGCTGGGGCTGGGCCACACTGCCCAACGGGGTGTGGAGTGGCGGACTGACCTGGTCGCAATGCGAGGACACCTTCACGCTGCACGCACTGCCCACCACTCACTGCACCAATCTCATCGACACCTCGTGCAGTGGCGCCGTCTATCACACTGACATTGGCGGCTTTGACTTCCACTCCACGGGCGTGGACGACCTCGGGGGCGAGGACTTTGACTATGCCATGGACTGTGGTGATTTTATATTTTAATGCCGACCAGCAGCAGCCCCCAATGCAGCAGCAGCAGCAACATTCGAACCCACCCAAAGAAGCGACAAACTAGAGAGAGGCAAAGAGAGAGAGAGAGAGGAAACTTTAGTATTAATCGCTTTTGTAGAGTTACGTGTGCTTACCTCGTCCCTTTGTGTTAGGCATGTTGCAATTAGCAGAGACAAGTGGAAGGCAACTCACACACAAATAACACACACACACGGCTGCAGTGCTGCCAATTTCTTTTGAGTTTGCAATTTTGAGTAACTTTTGTAATAGAATTATGCTGGCAACACGGCGTATGTGTGATGCAAGTTGCGCATACGCCCCATGGGTTTGCAGCCTGCAGCTGTTTGTGCCAATTAAATCAATTAAGAACGCAGCCTGCAGGCATTTGTGTGTGTGCGAAAAAAGAGGAGAATGAATTAAGAATTAAGTATCTTTTTATGCATTTTTTTGATATTGAATTCGCCACCAGGAGGTCGTTGTTGCCACAAGTGTGCTGTTCTTAGTGTTGCGTGCGCTTTTAGTGTGCAAATTTTTAAGGATTTTTACAGCGCAGCTAACCAAAAAAAAAACAAAAAAAAAAACAAAAGAAGTTGAACAAAAATTGATAAATTGATAAATGTTATTTGTATTCGTGTAGAACATGCTGGCTATGTTCAGGAGATCAGTGTTTTTATAGTTTAGTATACAGATATACACAGATATATATACAGATATATATACAGATATATATATATACATACATAGCATGTACACACGCATATGTGTAGAAGCAAGAGGAAAACCAGGTTAATACAAGTTTACTTGAACAAACATAGCGAATAATACCAACAACAACAAATATTATATATGTACTTATATAGATATATATATATATAGTTATATATGTGTATGTACTAGCCCTAGGTAACCCCGAGCACTCCAAGCCAGACAAGTTTCTAGAAACTGAAAACACACAAGACCCACCCACGTACTGATAAAGTAAAGTTTATGGAATAAACTCAAGTAACCTTAATCCGAAACTTTTAATAGGTTAAGCCAAACCAAAAACGAAAAAAATTGTATCGAATATCGGTTATCGTAATGATCAATGATCGATCGTCATCAATATCCACCGTCGAGTAATTCTAATGTTTAGAATGATTGCACCTGAACTTATTCAAAATTATGGCATAATTTTATTCGATTATCAGCCGATTTCCATTCGATAGTCATAAGAGAAATAGAGAGAGGAGACAGTGCAGCCGAATCGCCAAACTCACTCGCAGTACTCAGTAATATTTAAACGATAACGATTAACGATTTGTTGATGACGCAACATCGCAACATGTTGCCGACAATTTGAACATTCTCGTGCGCCACCTGGCGCCGAAATGGAAAACGCCGCTACGGAAACCTTACACGAAAAACGTATAGCAACTAAGTGAAAACTCGTACCCGCAACGGATCGTGCCTAGTGCCGATCTAGCGCGGGTATCGATAAGTATCGATAGTATTTGTGTAATTGTATGTATAGAGTAAAGTGCAGGTTTTCATAATGTTGCAATCGCACGCCTAGGAAATTAGTCAAAAATAATTAGAAAGAACAAGAAGAAGAAGAAGAAGAAGAGGAGGAGACAGTTAAAAGAATTCAAATTAATTACGGGTATCAAGAAAATTCTTGCCTCTGCATGACGCCGGAAGTGAACACCGTGTGCCCCTAACTGTAGCTCCAGTAGGTGTGTATGCATGCATAGTTAACTACCGATAACGATAACGATATATACACCCACGATAAACGATAACGTTATATATATTTATATACAACCCTAGCATAGTTAAGATCGACGACAGCCTAAAAATGCCAAAGCCAAACTCAAATCGATAAAGATCAAGAAACAAAAAACAGAAACCAAAACCGATAAACGATAGCCGATAACAGAATTCCGAGAATCAATCTGAGCCCCTGCAGCCTTAGTTAAATGTACCGTTAAATGCCGAGTTCGCCAGAGAGCGGATCGGTGCACTTAATAGATATATACGAGATATATACATACATATACATATATAGATATATATGTGTAACCGCAACGGTAAATAAATGTTGTTACGTACGTGTTTCGAGAGAAAGGAAATTAATGTATTGTAGACTAAAAGACTTAAGCAATTGTCGTATAGACGTTAAATTAGAGCGCATTGAATGTTGGCTTAAAATGTTTAGAATCGAAAATTTATAACGTAGTAAACGCAGCATAGCCCACAAAAGTAATCGATATGTGTCTGTAATGCAGTTAAGTTACTTCGATAATCGGTAATCGAATACAGCGCGACATGAAATTGCATAAACCTAACCTAGAAAATACCAAAATGAAAACCAAATACAAAATATACCAAAGAAAAACAAAACCAAAGAAAACAAAAAACCAACCTCGACAATCACGGATAAGAGAGAGAACGGAGTAAATCATATATGGAATTCAATAGGCTTTCAATAGGCGTCGAACTGTGTTTGCCCACGTATCGAACTAGCCGTAGTTATCGATATCGATATGGATATCGATATTGAGTCGAAGAGTTTCTGATGGCAACTGTACTAGGCATAGAAACTAAGGGGAGCCGCACACACCGCACAAGAACTAAAGAATAAGGAAAACGAAAGACAAAGAGAGCGAGAGAGAGAGAAGAGAGAAGAATTGTTCCGCCATGGAATGCAGAGTTCTCTCTCGCGCTCTTGAGTTACGAATGCAAACAGATTCGAAGCAACCCTCGAGTATTTTTTAGACCATTATATTTTGCTGCCATGAATACGTGTTGAACCACAGAAACAGCTTAGGAACTGTACGTAGGATTAGGCGCCCGATAACTGTAGGACATGGGTTAAGACATGCGGCTGAGTCCGGTGGCAAGGCTGCATCACGTATACGAGCCGCTGGTTCCGAAGCCCGGTTTGCCTAGTGCTTAGACTAATAATTGTAACTGTAATTGTAACCGTAACTGTACTTGTAACTGTAAACGTAATTGTAACTGTAATCGTAACTGTTGTTCATTGTCAGCCGTTGATGTTGATGTTGATGTGTTGCCGTGTCATTGTTAAATGTAATCGAACTCGTATGATTGTCTAACGTAACAAAACGTAACGTAACGTAACGTAACGTGACGTACCGCAGCGTAACGCAAAGGCTTCGAGCGTACTTGTATGAGTGTATTTGTATTCGTATTCATATTCGTATTCGCAATTGTAGCCGCAGTCGCCGACAGATCACTATTATTTGCGGCACTTGTTAAGCAGCGTACTACCAAGCAAAAAATAGACACCTCCTCCTCAACTGAGGTCCTCCACTCCACCAAAGGAAACTGTTCCCAGCGAAAGCAGAGCGATATGTCCAGCGTGTTGAGCGGAGACCCAGTTGAGTGGAAATACACTTTTATATGTATGTATATGTGTATGTACTTATGCAACAATAAATTTGAATATTGGAACAAAAGCAGAACAAACTATCTGACTATAATTGGAGAGGAACAACAATTCAAGTGGGTCGACTCGGCAGTAGATGATTATAATCATCAGTTAAGGCATTGTTCATCTGAGTCTCTTCTGTCCCTGACAGTGCATTTTTCATTTCAACTAACCTTTCGTCTGGCAACCCATAGTTTTGGGTGTGCGAATAATAAATGCAGGTTACTGACTTGTTAAATCGTTAATTGAATATCATAGAATGACTTTTCGTTTGTGTTTTGATACAGGAAAATTATTAAACTTTTTCGAAACATTTTTACATTTATTTTTACTTTTAAATTTTATTTCAACACTTTTTATGCATTCCGCTATCAATTTTTTACAAATGAACCTATAACCCACGGTTCTAGATTAGGAAATAATATCATCAGAATATTACTGACCTAAGAATAAGGAAATTTCCTTAGCACTTAACTGACCTAAGAACTTGTTATAGAATAAGGAAGAGCCAGACCTAACTGGTAGTCCGGGCACAAAGTAATAAAAGACAGGGCAGGATTATAAATTCACAATAAATGAATTGAAGAACGAAACGTGAAAAACGTTCGTGCTATGTATTCTTGAAATTGTGTTATTCAAAAAGATACAGAAAATAGAAGAAGAAATTTTTAAAAAGTGATTAATATTTTAATAAATATCAATTATTTCCAGTTTTTTCTTAGACGGGCAAACAAGTCCATAGTCCGGGCATTGCCCGGGCATGTCCGTACGTGGCTCCGGGCTGAGGAGGAAGGACTGTCATAAGATTTTAATTTATAAGATTTTTTCTTTACTTTCCAATTTCTTTTTTTTTCTACACAACAGGTGATGAAATATTGTCTTTTAAAGATTACAGGCTTTAAAACTTGTTCATGGGATATAACAGAATGACTCTTCTTGTATAGTTGATACAGAAAACGACTCTATACCTTATACAAATTATAAAAGTCTTTATCAACATTGTTCACACTTCCGCCCATCATATTTTACAGACTCATTCGTTAATCCACACTTTAAATCTTGTTAGACCATATTGTATTATATTATATTCCAAACAAATTCAAAGATGTTGGAGATAGTTATTTGCTGACAATGAAACTATGAAAATAACATGAAAGGAAGGTTAAAAAATGTTGAAATCACTTTCAACCAAGAAACAATTCGCAAGGTAATCGGAAGCTTGTTTCATAATACGAAAGAGCCCACATACCATTTCGTACGAGTCTTCGAGCTTTGTTTGAAGGAAAAGCACGTTAATAATTCGCTCAAACTATCGTATAAGTTAGTAGCAAGTGCAAAGCCCGCACTTACTGGGTTTCGAAACCGCAGCCGATCTAAACAAACGAAATGAATAATGAATAATAATCGTTATATAAACAAACGATGAGCCAAGCGCACCAAGCGTCGCCAGTGCAGCCCTGATGCCCTACGAAGTGGGTACTCCTAACATGACTAGGGATATATTTGCAAAGACTTTTTTGGATTTCTTTTAAATTATATAAGAAATGTTATTTTATAATTACTCATATTATGCAGCAGCAATACCTTCATTTATTACCAAGCTTGGCAAGCTGCTGACACTGTCGTCAACACCCCAGCAGTGTAGGGTATTGTGGACTCTCGCCAAATATGATTAATTATGTTTCAAGCGCAGGTAAAGTGAGCAGCGCAAAGCAACCGAGACGAGCTGAGTAAATGAATTTGGCGTGAGTCAGGACGGTGACAGTGCAACAAAGCTGATAAAGGAGTGCGAAGAAGAGAAGAGAGAGGAGCAGCAGAGTAGAGTAGAAGAGAGCAAACTATGGCGAAACTGCGAACTCGGCACTTAAGCGATAAACACATGTTGCATCAGTGTAGAACTCACAATTTGGGGTAGGCGGGCGGCAACACGCCCCCTTGCTGCTCGCCACACGCCATCGCTATTGCCATCATCATCATCATCGACAGATCACTGCAGTCGGCTCTGCCTCTTCCGTCGCTCACAACTCGTTCGGCTCCCACTGACGCTCACGTCGCTGTCGCCGTCGCCGTCGTCGCTGACGCTGGCGGAGTGTGCGAGCGCAATCTTGTCTCAGTCGGCCGACAAACTTCTAAGCAAACAGTCCGAGCTGAGCCCGCAGTGCCTGACACTGTTCCACTAGCCCCACTTGGCCATTCTGTTTCTATTTCGAAGCGGGCTCACGCGACGTATGCGTAATTACAGGCTCGTTGTCAGTTTAAAACAAAGTGTCACCTGCTGTCCAGCTGTCCCCGTGTCCTGTGTCCTACTTGCAGGCCATCGCTGAAAAGTTCAACTAGTTTGTGTGTCAATAAACTCGTGTTGCGGCCTGACCAGCAGACCCACTTCAGACCCAGAGCCATCAGAGCTAGCGCCAGCGCCAGTGCCAGCTGTTATTTTACGAGCCTCCAGAGCCGCCGCCCGCAAGCGCTTTCAGCTGTGGAAAGTTGGCAAAGTGGGTAAGTTGCCCTGAGACATGGCCAGATATGCAAATCGAAGCACTTGGCGCAGTCACAGCCAACACACACACACACATACAGACGGCACAAGAGACTCGTTGAGTCACACACGCACACACAAACAATCAGCGACTGCTTTTGACTGTTAGATTCGACGTGTGCCAAAAAAAAAAATAAACATAAATTAATTGCTTTGTGTGAAGATGTAGAAGAGTAAACAACGACTTGTGCATACTCTAAATGGAGTTGAGGGTACGCAGAGAGGGGGTATGATATGATTAACTAGTGATCATGTGCATGAATATATATACATTATGGGGTTTCCTACGCCTTGTTCCGTCTGTTCCATATCGTACGTTAACACAAAGTTATTATACCCTTTTCTAAGTTTTTTAATGGTCGAAGGGTAAAAATATAAACTATAAGTTAATATTGTACAATAACATAAAGTAAAATGGTTTACTTATATATCATTTACTCTGGCCACATTAATAGGCGTGGCAAATTATCAGTATAATACCCTGAAATCAAAGGTTTGTGCAGAATGTATAGTTTTTCTATAAACTAAAACTTTTTTAAAGTCAATTAGCAGAATAATTCACACATTTTTATATTTATATATATTCTTAAAAGTAATAAAACTTAAATTTCTGTCACGTTACACATACAAGTATATATAGCGTTGAGTACCATACATTGTTTCCATCACTAAGGGCGAGGCAATATTACTTTAACTGTTTCATTGCACCTAAGGAGACATCTTCGACTCTATAAAGTATAGTAAGTATATACGAGAATAATATGCTGAATTATCAATAACAGGGATGTCTGTCTGTCTGTTATGAAAATTGTTTCTTAGTGCTCGCAATAAAAAAGTCGGAACAAGCCGTATCGGACCGATATATAGTATAACTGGCAATCAACTTATCGGCAAGCAAGAGCATCTGCAGTTGTTTCTCTTCTTCTTCTTTGGCAGTATGAAGCAGTAACTATCATCATAATATTCATTACTTATCAGAAACTAAGAAGGAAAAGAGCACATGCAATTACACGTATATTGTATAATGTAAGAAGATATAAAAACATATATCTGTATGTATAACCTAAGTTACTTAACTATATCTTTCCCCAACTTTCATCTGCATATTCATCTTCTATCAGATAAGAAGGAATGTTAGAGCATCTGCTTTTGTATCTCTATAAATTTGCGACACGCCCCTCAACACTTGTGACTACAATAAATTGATTTTGCATATACATTTATTAATCGCATCGTATCTTTACACATGACGTCAGCTGTGTCTTTCTATTCCACTGTAATCTCCCTTGCTTGGTATTTCTCTGTCGAGTAGAGAGTTTGCTGCACTCTGTCCACTCAGTTGGCTTTGTCTGTCTGACAATTGGCAGCCCCCGAATGGGGAGACTTGTGCCCGAAGGAAGTGAACTACTCCGAGCTCGACTTAGCAATTGGGAGCAAGCACAATCACAATATCAGTCACAATCAAAATTACAATCACAGTCGTTTAGCCTTCAATGTTTTAGTTCTGTTTTGGCAGCCAATCTAAATATATATATTTTATAAAAGTTCAGCAACGTTAATAAATTTATTTTGTGATTTCAATCAGAGCCAGGATTACGGCCACCACTTGCATTACCAAAAGCGATACACGCTTTAATACACTTCTGTATATATATCCAGTTATACATCTGATTCACTGTTCCCTGTTCACTTTTCACTATTCACACTATTCAACGTTCACTGTGTGTTGATTGGTAAGATTCAATTAGCTTGCGCATTGAGCGAACCATTTTTGGAGCCCAGCTCAGCCCACGACCCCCTGAGCTGAGCTGAGCTGAGCTGGGCACGGCTTCAGTTCCAGCCTCAGCCTCGGTCTCAGCTCAGATCTGTGAGCTGCAGTTGTCGCCCACATGCGACACCCGATCAGCAACTCGCACCCCGTTTCCTGGCGAGCCACTCATAAGATTTGTTTGTGTTTTTGTTTATTTTCAGCTATTTTTAGGCACAACTCTGGCTCGAGGCTGTCCCCGCCTGTCCCCGCCCGTTCCACTGTTCGCCTGTCCCACTGTCCGCCAGTTCGGCGTGTTCATGAGTCAGCAGAGAGTCTAAGCCGGGTCTACCACACGTCGCGACGACTGCTGCCCACGCCGAAAACTTTTGACTGAGAGAGAGAGACGAAGAGAGTTAGACGGAGCACAAGAGACAGAGTTTCAGAGAGAGAAAGACAGAGAGAGAGAGAGAGAGGAAGAGAGGAAACGCCACAACTCGATTTGGTGATGGCGTCACAAGACGCAGACGGCTTTCCGACCTCAAGGCTGGCGCTGATGCGGGTAAGTCAATTGGCGATTCGCTGTTCTCAGAGAGGGTTGGGGAAGGGGGGAACTTCTCTTGGCCAACAGCTGACGAAGATTTCCGCACTACCCGTTGACCGTAATTTCCGTTAGGGTCACCAAATATGGTGCGAGTTTTGGCTTCTCCGACTCTGCGCAAAATTCGTTAATTAAATCAAGCGTATTTGGTAATGGGATCTTTGTGCACCCACACACACAGGCGCACACACACACATACAGTCACAGTCGATTCTCACTCTCCTGCCCCTAACCTGAAGCATTAAGGGGGCATTATATAGAAATTAGCTTAGTTGGAATTATTGTGAGTGTTGGCAAAGAGTTATTGCTGGGTAGCACTGGGGAATACACTGCAAACAATATATTCAGCCATATAACATGCTGAGGAAGGCCTAACAGACACCACGAAGTATACAATTTTATGCTCAAAAGCATCGATTTAACCATGTCTGTTTGTATGAACGCATATATCTCCACTATTATAAAAGCTAGAGATATCAAATTTGGCATGAAGGTTAACGTTAAGGCAAATTAATAATTAAACTTTGCATTTCAATTTGCAAGAAATATATAAAACATGCAATTTTCTGCTCAAATATATATTGAGTTAAATATAATATCTACCTGTTCTGCAAATTTCAGTCCGATCGGATAATAAACATAGAAGTTATGGAAGACAACTTTTTCATAGTTTCATGCAATGTTGTCTAAGTCTTGAAGATGCCTAAGTTTGTGTGTGAGAGAGAGAGAGCGAAAGCAATATACAGGAATTGACCGCCCAGACAGACAGAGCGACTAGACAGCCCGACGTGACAGACACAACGACCACACAGACAGACCAACCTGACAAACGGACCGACCAGACAGGCATTTCTCAACATTCCTCTAAATATCGTGAAGGGTATCTCACAGTCGTGCCCATTGTTTGCCTGTAACGCGCTAACACCTGAAAGTGGTTACAATGCGAGGCACAGTTCGCTGGAACATTGTGGCAAACAAGCTCGAAATTGTTGCGCGAGATTGTTATCACTGATTCGGGGGCGGCAATCGGGTGAGTGACTCTCCCTGGTGGGTGTTGTCACCTTTAGCGGCCGTTCGTCTCTTTGTCAGTGTGCAACAAATCTGACTGTCCTCTGTCTCTCTCACTCTCTCTTTCCCCCTGCTCTATGTTTCTCCTCTGCTTACTATCTCCCTCTCTCATTCTCCCTACCTCTCTCTCTCTGCCTGCTCTGCACTCCCTCAACTTGTCTCTCTCTCTCTTGTGTTGTTGCTGTTGCCGCCTGCTACGCCATGGCAACCTGTGGGTGGCTCCTGATGCAGCCATTGATTTTTATTGTTGTTATTGGCATATGCACTGACAACAACAGCAACAACAACGAGAGCAACAACAACAAGTCGAGTAAACAACAAGGCTAACAAAGAAAGAACTAAAGTAACGTTGATTTCTCAAGTGCGCAAAACGTTGAATTCCAAATAGAATATAGAATAATCAAATTTGTATCCTCGTGGAGTGATTGGGAGAGGAGTGGCAGCAGCAGGAGGAGTAGGAGGAGGCGAAGGAGTGGGGCCAGCAACAGTAGCATGCCCCGTTCCGCCACTCGCTCGCAGTACTTTGCCTCGCCGGCGAGTCGTGTGGCGCGCGGCTTCATGTACTGGCGGCAAGTAAGTGTTGTGGGCACAGCTCAGATTTGGGCTGACCAGGGACAGCACGACAGGGGGTTGGCTCATCGCACTAGCACTGACAACGGCACAACCTCACCCCGCACTCATTCACTTAATTACCTCTTGGGGGAAATGGACATGCTAATGTCCAGTCAGGTGCCAGTTCCATTTGTCCACACGTTCAGTCGACACGCGCACCTCGGACGAGCATGAACACGGACGAGGACGAGTTATACCCGACGGAGGGTGGCTACTACGAGGAGGGAGGGCACATATTGCCACTGAAGCTTAATGAATCCTGGGCAGCCAGGCGCCTCATGGAGGCACTCAGCCATCTGCCGCCCAGCAATGGCAACAGCAGCAACTCTGCACCCGTAAGAGGCACCAAGGGCGCAGCATAATCCCTCTAATCTCTTTCGGTTCTTCCTCTTGCAGATGCGCTTCCAGCAAAAAACGCAGGCAGAGCAGCAACAGCGGCGCCAGGAACTGCACTTGACTACACCAACAGCAGCAGTAACAGCAACAGCAGCGACTGCAGCTGCTTCACCCAGAGCTGCCTCTTCCCGCCTGATGGGCAACGGCAAGGTGCGTCAGATGTTCGACGAGCGACGTCGCGGCGCGGGCATCGATCGCAGCAATCCCCTGAAGCCCATAGGCGAGCAGCAGCAGCATCATCATCTGGTCAAGGGTGTCTCGGCCATCAGTCTCAAGGAGAAGAGCATCTCCAGCGACAGCAATAACAACAGCAACATCAACGGCAACAACAACAAGATAAGCAGCAACAACAACAACAGGGTGCAACAACCCGTGGCAGCGCGCCTGAAGCCCGTCGTAGTTAGAAAGACGCCACCCAATATCAGGGAGAAGGAGCGGGAGCGAGAGAAGGAACGGGAGCGGGAGCGGGAGCAGGAGCGAGAGAGCCAGAGCAGCGGACGCAGCAGAACACTGCGAACCACGACAAACACAACCACGACCACGACGACAAAGACCACTGTGAACCCTCGCTTGGCAGGAGGCGGAGCACGCGCTGCTGTGCCGGAGAGAAGCAGCCAGGAGACGCCACGTAAGACACGCACGGTAAGTCGAGGCAATCAACCACGCTGTGCTCCGGCACTCAAACTGACAACCCTTCATGCAAACGATATACAATATATGCTCTAAATTCCAACTAGGTCAATCCCAAATCTCCTGTAAACAAAATTCCAATGGTGAGCAAATCTTAAATTTTTACTTCCCATTCAGATATATATATCTATATATTGCCATTGCAGACCGAGGCGCCGGAGGGCACTAGCAACTGCCGCTACTGCGGCCGTCACTTCAATACGGATCGCTTGCGCAAGCACGAAGCCGTTTGCGAGCGCACCATGGCCACCAAGCGGAAGATCTTCGATGCCTCGAGGCAGCGGGTGAAGGGCACCGACAACGAGAAATACGTGAAGAAGAACCGCATAGCAACCAACTACAGCAGCGCAGCGGCTGGCCAGGGTTCGGTGGGGGTGAAGAAGAGCAATTGGCGCCAGAAGCACGAGGAGTTCATTCAGGCCATACGCTCCGCCAAGCAGGTGCAGGCGCATCTGGCTCGCGGCGGCAAGCTGACTGATCTGCCGCCGCCACCACCATCGGAGAACCCCGACTACATTCAGTGCCCGCACTGCAAGAGACGATTCAATCAACAGGCCGCAGAGCGGCACATACCCCTCTGTGCCAACATGATCCACAACAAGCCGCGTCGCAGCAATCCGCAGGCTGTCAAGCCGGCGGCCAAGAAGCGCTAACTGGAATTGCGGGTGATCATGATATGGACACAGGGACATGGACAGTGACACCAGCAGTTGCCATTTATTTTACATGTGATAAAGGATTTGAATTAATTAAAAAAGAAAGTATTCCCGGCTAATCAGAGAGTATCTCTACGTCGTTGTGGGACGTCTGGGACGAGCTTGCGCCCGTCTTCTCACGCTCGATGATCGCCTTGACGGCATCGGCCGCCTTGTGCATCTCGAGTCCCTCCAGCATGTAGGCCCAGTTGTCCAGTGTGGCATCGTCATCGTCTGAGATCCAGTTGGTTAGCATTTTGGTGCAGGCAACGCCAGCTGTGGGGTTTTCCATTTGAAAGAAGAGCAGCTCGTCGTTGCTGAAGCCAATCTTCTTGCCCACCTTCATCCAGGGCTCGCCTATCAGCGGCGTTATCTCTTCGATGTGAGCGAGGGTGACCATGAGAGGCTTCTCGTGTGACGGTGTCTCCTCCACATCCTCAACCTCTTCTACTTCTAGCTCCTGTTCAGGTTCATTCTCTTGCAGGGCGACTGCTGCGTCATGTTCCTGCTCGGAGGCTGCACTACTGGCTGCTAATCCATTGTTGTGCTCCGTTGAGAGAATGGATGTGGCACTTGTCTGCTTAGCCAGCTCCTTCTCGCGTGTCAAGCGCTTGCGCACCACGTCCAGATAGTCGGAGATCTTGCACGACGGCTGCGAGACGAAGGTGAAGAAGTGCGGCGTCTGTCTGGCCAGCAGGCGTAGAGCACGCCACTCGAAAGCCGGATCACTCTTGTCGTGCGGCGTCTCCAAGTATGTCTCCAGCATGGGCAGGAAGTTGCGCTGTTCGCTCTTGCAGGCCTGCAGGTTGTCCGGCGAGTAGTTCCACAGACGGGTCAGGTTGTCACTAGAAAGAGGGAAGAAGATGATGAAATTGAAGTTAATCAGAGGGAATCGAATGACTTTCACTTACTTTCCCAGGTAGAACTTGCCACTGCGTGCCGCATCACGCAGACAGTCGCCCAGTGGACGCTTAGGGCGCTTGGCAGGTGGTGGCTCAATGGGTTCCTCCGGCTGTTCGGGCTTCTTGAACTCCTTGCAGCCATCGTTCTTCCAGTTGTTCCACATCTCCTCGCGCTGCAGCATGTGCTGCACTGTGCGCGCAAAGCGACGTCCATAGGGCGGCGTCTCCTCCAGCAGCTTGTAGACACGTTGCTCTGTTTCCTTGATGAAGTCCGACTGTGCGCTCGTCAGTGTGTAGGTATCGCTGCAAGTGGATAAACATTAAGAAGAGTTCCCAAAACAGCGAGCTTCGTTTCACTTACATCTTGAACTTGACGCTGACCTGCAGATACTGGAACAGTATGAGGAACTGCACCAGGACAGCGCGCCTGAAGTTAGAGTCGGATAACTGCAGTGCCAGCAGCTTGGGATTTGTTAGGAACTTGGCAAAGAAGTTGGTCTCCTTGCGCACGGAAAGTGTGATATCCACGGCCTGGTCATCTATGTCCACATCCATGCTTTCAGTTGTGTTGCCATTGTTAGGCTCTGAGGTGGGACGGACATCCTCCAACTTGAAGCTTGAAAACGACTGCAGTATGTTCTCTGCGTGCTGTAATAGCCATGCATATCGAATTAGATGTCATTCTTTAAAGGAATCAATGTAATTGATTGCTTACCATTTGAAACATCTTCCACTGCGCTTTGCTGTAGCACTGGTTGGGATTGCGGAAGAAATCCTGCAGGGACCAGAACTTGCAGTACAGATCGTAGTCAATTTTGAGTGGGATGTCCTCTGCTGTGTCCTCTAGCTCTTTGTTGTCGATGTCATCGTGATCCTTGCTGTCTAGTCCGTATTCGGTGGTGTTATCTAAATTAAATTCGGACACAATGTTCAGTCCGGAACGCTCAGAGAAGGGAAAGAACTTGGAGAGGAAGAGCAAGATGCGTCCACAAAAAACCGTGTTCTGTGTCCGTGAGAGCCGACGCAACAGATCGTTGCACATTCGTAGCAAATTATTCTTGCACGAGGCAAAGAATATCTCCTCCTTCCACACTTCGACGAGCTCCTCAACGAATCCAAATATCTGCTCGCACTTATTCAACGTCACCACATCGAAGGTGTCTCCAAGCAGAACAACTGGAATGGTATTGGACACAATCTCAGCTCGTGCAGCCTCCACAGAGAGACGCACTAGGGTTCCAATGCGCGCCACATCGTCACCAATGTGCTTCATTAGAATCTCGCGAAACGCCTGGTCCAGCGGTGAACGTTTGTCCTGCTCTGAGTTGGAGCTAAAGCTGTGATAATCCTTGATCAACAGTTCCATGCTGTTTTGCTCAATCGCCTGCTCCAAGGCAACCTGCAAACGTGAAAGAGATTCATTTTATATTTCAGTTGCCGGCATGATTCAGTGGCGTCTCTGATTCTCTCACCTCAAATGCCGCCTGCAGCGCAAAGAAGTTAGCTGACTTTGTCCCCGGTACCTCGGGCTCTGCGATTTGTGCACTCATTCTTTAAAATGCCTGTATTATTTATATAAAATTACGAACTGCAGATGTTAAAAACAAAATTTACAATGAAGCACAAAACAAGTAAGTGCTGCCAACTTGTTTTCTTCTGGTGATACCAGCACAGCACATCTATCAAACGGTCACACTGACTATTTTTCGGTATATTTTGCTGTAGTGGCAACCGATAACCTATCGATAATTATGTAAAGGGCGGCAATAAAAAAATTATTAAATGCAACAAAATAAATGTTTCTTGAAATTATGTTTATTTTTTATTTGCTCTCTCGGAAAATTATACAAGTATATAACACTATTTCTCTAACTGATCCTTAAAATTAGTTTACAACTTGTTACAAGCATTAATTATACATGTTGTTATTGCTTTGTTTGTCTAAATCTGTTGTTTCGTACATTACTTTATTACAATTGCGTGGTGTAAATCATTGAAACTACTAAAACTAATTACTCATAATTGTTCCATCTTTGGTTTAAAATACTTATTTTCGCCTCTTATCTATTATACCTAGGGTAACTAATCGAAAACAATATGCGGAAAGACGGTGAAATTTAGGCTTGAGGAAGTTCTAATAATTCGATTCAGCAGCGATATAGCTTGAAGATCAGGTTCACACTTGTCCATATACATATAACAATAAATATTATAATCTAACTAATGGCAAAAAATTAACGCATTAGCTTTCCGAGTTTTCTCAATAATGTTCACTAATTATCAAACGAAGTATAAGTTTCTTAATAGTTTCGACTAGGAAGAGTTAAGTTAAGTTAAGTTTACCGTTAAGATCTCTTATTGCTTAGTTTTCGTTTTGTTCGTTTTATAGTCGACGAGGTATAAAGTTTTATGTATATACATAATGTATATATCATATATACTTGAAATTAGATGTTTATTCTTGTTCTTGTTGTTGTTGTTGTTGTTGTTGTAAGCATAATGAGGTACGTATGTATCGACATATCATCATAATTGAAATCATCGAGAGAAATCATTGTGAAAGTACGTTCAATTCTTCCTTCTTCGTATCAACTTAATGCTAAATACCACAGTCGAAGTATGTACTAGTTGTATGTACACGTCGTCAAGTAATCAATATCTTCACCGGCTTATAATCTACTACACGCTACTCACGATTGACTAGAGACACACTAGATTCACTATATATGTATATATGTATATATACTTAAACTTATTGTTACTGTTACAGCACGCGCTCATTTATACACGGTATATTCGAGTAGCAATTGAAGCATTTGTTTTCTACCCTCTCCTTCTCTTCCTCTTCGAATTGTGGCTGTTGTCCAGGATTCTAGGCGGCTGCTGCACGTCCGGGCTGAGGCTGCGGCTTTAGCAGCAGCAGCAGGGACACCAGCAGCAGCAGTATCAGCCAGTAGGCGGGTCATAGTTCCACATGAACCAGCGACTGCTCTGTGGCATTGCCCAGGGAGTTGCAAGTCTGCGTGGACATCCATTCAAAGTCCTTGATGGTGGCCTGGGGAGAGAGGAATAAGAATATTAATAAGAGGAACAAGAATACATATGAAATAGATCGCACCTTGTGCATGGAGTAGACCGCCACGACGACCAGTACATGCATGATGTTGTGTGAGTTCAGATAGTAGTCCACTAGACCAGGAAACCACTTCTCTGGTATACGCATGGCTCCGATAGCACCGCCCAGTATGGAAACGCCGTCCTGCAAGTGGAAAGAGGGAGATTAACACGAGGAAGTGGAGGCCGGCTGTGGATTCTGTATGGAGTGTGTCTGTGAGTGGCATCCCATCCCCCACATCCACCGTATGCAAACGAGTATGTGTGTTAAACAGTTAGGAAAGAAAGTATGCGTTCACTTACAACTTCCACCTAAGCGGGCGCCAGTTAAAGAGGCCAGCCAGCATAAAGGTTTGGTAAGAATAACAAGTTAGTGAGTCGGAAAGCCGGGACATACGCACCTGCAGGTAGACATGGGAAAGGGCCATGTGGCTGCCGCCCACCATTCCTCGAATGCGCATAAAGGTCAGCACCGACCGCATGGCGAAGGGCAGGGCGAAGCACAGGCGCCTCTGCCAGGGAGAGCTGGCGGTGAGAGCCTGTAAAAGAGAGAGAGAAAGGGAGAGGGAGAGAGAGGGGAGAGGGCAGCGGACAACCCCCAAAGGGTTTAGGGAAAGTGAATCTTGATCGTGAATTTACAGATAAGCAAACTGTGGCGCATCTCACCTTGTAGAGACCCCAGAGCGAGAGCACACAGTAGGAGATGATAATGAACCACTTGAGAATCGGCGCGAAGCACAGCGTGGTGGCCGTGACCAGCGGCAAGGCACCTGCAGATAGAGAAAGAGAGAGAGAGATGAGAAACACAGATATAGAGAAAGAGAGAGGCAGAGAGGGAAGCTCTAACTAATGTCATCTGTTCTAGTCTAGTCCGCGATAAGCCTCGTCGCGAGATCAGTTCGAATACGGAAACTGCGCGAGACACAACATTAGTAATGGGAGGAGACACTTCCACTTCCGCCGTCTTGGCATTGGCACTGCTCGTGTGCTTGCCGGGCACAGGCTATGCCGGTGCCTTCGACGGTCTTACTGCCAGCACGCCGCTTGCGCTGGAGATCATGCGACAGGCCAAGTCAGCAGGCATGCGCTCCTACATGAACGAGAGTGTGCAGCCCTGCGAAGATTTCTACGAATTCGCTTGCGGCAACTTTGCGCGCATCAATCCGGCACATGAGAATATCGTAATTACCGATTTCCAGCGCACTCTGCTTGCCGGTCACCAGCGCCGGGTGCAACAACTGCTCAACGCACCCAAGATGAGCACGGACTGCGCCACAGAGACTAAGGTCAAGTATTTCTACGAGTCTTGTGTCTCTGTCAAAAACGAGGAGTGGCGACATCGCCAGCAATTGTTGGCACTGCTCAAGGAGCTGGGAGGAATGCCTGCGTTGGAGGGCAGCGAGTGGGATGCGTCGCAATTTGACACCATCGAGATGATGGCAACACTCTTGAGGAGGTTTGGCAAGCAGACGTTGTTGCAGGTAAAGATCGAACCGGGACAGAGCAACACACAGTTTAACGCACTGTATCTTGGCCAGAGGGATGACCTGCCCTATCACAAGGCAGAGAAGTTGCACCTGAGCAATCAGTTGAAGTTGCAGTGGATGCTGCAGCACATGCTCGGCATGAGTGATTGGCGTGCGCAGGAAACGGCCAGAGAAATCACAGAACTCAACAAGGAACTGGCCGAGGGGGTGGAGGAGCTGGCGCCGGGTCAACTGCATCGTGTGCGTTTGCTGGATGAGATGAGCTCAGACTATGGTCCGCATCTAGATCTGTCGCGCTTCGTCAAGCTCTGGCTGGGCTATGAATACAAGGTGCCTGTGCACGAGGTTGGCACCAGATACTTTTGGCAGTTGCAGAAGCTGCTGGACAGGACTCCAAAGCGCATCCTGGCCAACTATATGCTCTCCTCGCTGCTTGTAGACTTCGAAATAGAGCCATGCGCACAGAAGACCAACAAACTGTTTGCCGACATTGTGGATCACATGGTCTACAGATCGCTGGAGGCACAGACTCCCCACATTCCCGGCAGCCTGCGCCAACTCTGGCAAGAGCTTAAGCAGGCCTTCGAGAACATACTGCGTAAGCCGGCCAACAACTGGCTGGGCGAGACGACGCTTAACGAAGCGCTGGAGAAGCTCAAAGCCATGTCGTTCCAGGTGCTGGGCTCCACGGCAGATCAGTTCGAGAAATACTATAGCAGCCTGATCGTCAACACGGGCGACTATTTCGGCAATGTGCAACGTGTGGTGGAGTTGCATGCCCACAACATGATTGAGGATCTGCAGCGTGCACCCGCACATCTGGGCACCTATCATCGCATCTACAGCTCGCCCTTCTATGTGCCCAACAAGAATATGGTAGTAGTTCCGGTCAGCTTCATGCAGCATCGCTACCTCTTCGACGACGCCTACCCCATGGCACTCAAGTACGGCACCTTTGGTTTCCTGTTCGCTCACGAGATGGCCCACGGTTTCGACGACTTCAACCGCTACATTGATGCCCAGGGCAACCATCGCAACTGGTGGCAGGCCGATGCAACGCAGGAGTTCGAGCAGCGCAAGCAGTGCCTGGTGGAGCAGTTCTACGGATACACATACCACGGCCACAGGCTGTTCAAGCGGCAGACACAGTTGGAGAATATTGCTGACTATGTGGGAGTCCGTATCGCTTACGCCGCTTACCACAGTTGGTACAGTCAGCTGCCAGAGATGGAGTCGGAGGAGCTGCCTCGCCTGTTGTTGTCGCCACAGCAACTCTTCTTCCTCTCTCTGGGACAGCTCTATTGCTCCGACACGTTGCGTATGTGGCTTATTTCGCAGGCCTTCACCGACCCACACGCCCCCTACGAGATCCGTCTCAATGCAATCGTCAGCAATTTTGAGCCCTTCTCCGAGTTCTTCGATTGCGCCCAAGATGCACGCATGAATCCCACAAAGCGATGTTCAATCTACTAAGACTGCCGCTCCACGGAATAAGCCTACAACCTTTAGCTGCCTCGCGAGTACTTCTAATCTCTAAAAAAAACTACTTTGTTTATGAATGAAATAATTTTTATACATAAAACAATTAAACCGACTTCTTAAATGTTTAACTTCTGAGTTTAACGTACTTTTGTGTTGCATACTTTGCAGGGGAAGCCTTGGAAATCAGTGACCTTTTAAATTAATACTTTAAATAACTTCTTTACTAACTATACAATGAAAAATACGCTTGAAATTATCTATAATATTAGCAAAATTTGGTAGGCCTAGCTCTCATGGTCTAAGAGATCTAGGTGTTCATACAGACAGAACGAAGGATGGATAAACTAGAGTCTAAGAAGAAGAGGGGAATGTACTTACCGAAACTCTGGCTCACCCAGATGCCGATCATGTCGAGCTTGAGCAGAGTGTAGTAGACTTTCTCGCCCTTCTCGATGTTCATGAAGAGATGATAGACGAAGCTGCCACACCAGGGCGCCACGGAGCCGAAGACGTGACAGAACGAAAGGAACTTGTATCCACCGTCCCACGGCATAAGGCCCGGAACTACGGCCAGTATATAGAATATGGGTATGGCTGCAAAGAGAAGAGCAGAGGATCGTCGATTAGGTCTGCGCTATAAATAGAGAATCCGAAACAGTCGGACTATAATAATAATATATAGGAGAGACTTCTCGATCGTATAAGAGCGCTACGAAACGTGGAAGCGATAACAGTGTGACCTACCCCAGGGCTGTGCGAGCAGGAGGGTGATCGGGGTAACATGTAGAACTGCGTCGTCCGATAAGTCGCGACGGGGCTAGATTTCGTCTCAGTTGAATTCAAAGTGAGCGCGAGACAGATGGCAGAACGGATTGTTTGGATTGTGTCAGCACTGATTGTGGCCTTGGGACTTGCCGCGGCAGCGCCGAAAGATGACCTAACAACGGATTATGCCAGGCAGATAATACGCAGTGCCAAGGTGGCCGAAATACAGGCAATGCTTAACCCGAAGGTAGCACCCTGTGATGACTTCTATGAATACGCCTGCGGCAGCTGGCATCGCCACAATCCTGCCCAGTTCAGCAGCAATCAGAACACGGATACGTTTCAACTTCTCTCTCGCGGATTCGATAGGCGACTGCAGCGTCTGCTTCAGTCAAAAGATGAGCAAGCAAAGACTACCGCCGAGAAGAACTTGCACATCTTCTATGAATCCTGTCTGAAGGTGAATCGCGACGATGTCAAGTACAAACTGGCGCTGCACAACATACGCGACGAATATGAAGGCTCCGACTTCAGCTGGTGGCGCAGCGTGGCACGCATCCAACACGCCTACAGCAAAGACATCATAATATCCGTGGAGGTCATGCCGGACATTAGGAACGAAACGCTGACTCGTGTCTACCTGTCGCCACCTGAAATCACCCCGCTTAGTGAGACGACAATTCTGAATATGTTTGAAGTAGCGCAGAGGGAGAATGAGCTGAAGCATCTGCTGGCACTGAGCTCGGACGCTGCCGAGGAAACCGTCGAGCAGATCAACAAGTTCGAGAAGCAACTGATACTCGCATCAGCGAGCTCATCCTCTGACAGTCTGGAGAACGGCACGATCCTCTATAACGTATCGGAGTTGCAGGAGAAGTTTAGTTCGTACCTTAACCTAACAGAGTTCCTGGAACTGACGTTGGGCACGAATGAGGTGCCAGAGCAGGTGTATGTCTATAACAGTGACTACCTGGAAAACGCATTGCGTGTCATAGAGTACACACCCAACACGTTGCTGGAGAAGTATGTGGCTTGGAAACTGTTGCAGGAGTTCATGGTGGAGGGGGACAAAGAGAAGGACAAGTGGTGCATCAGGAAGTCTCGCAGCTATTTCAGCATGCTGACGGATCACCTCATCTACCAGCAGTACCGCAGTGACGAGGTCGAGGCTGAGGTACTCAAGTTGTGGGAGGATATACGCGGTGTCTTTCGTCAAGAGCTTGCGGGCGATAAGCTCGACTGGATTAGCAATCAAACACGACAACTGGCCATTGAGAAGCTGGAGCAAATGAAGCTGTTCATCAATTCCTACGACAAGGAAAACTTTGAAGACCTCTACGGCAAATTGAGTCTGGACAGCAACAAGTATGTGAACAACGTGCAGGAGCTACTCCGTGCACTGGCCACACATGGACGCCAGCGGAAAGATGGACCTCCTATAATATCAACCGGATTTCTCAGCTATACACCCACCTACACGGTCACGGACAACAGCATTTCGATACCGGTAGCCCTGATGCAGCCACTCTACTTCTGGGGCCCCAATTATCCGCAGGCTCTCAAGTACAGCACGCTGGGTTACATGTTGGCGCACGAGATGATCCACGGTTTCGATGATGTGGGCAACAGCTTTGATGCCCATGGCAACCTGCAGACCTGGTGGGACCGTAGATCTCGTTACGAATTTGAGGAGCGCCGTAAATGCTTCCAGGCGCAGTACCATGAGTATAAGTACGGCTCGGAAAGACTTCCCCTCCAAGCGGATCAGTCGGAGAACATCGCTGACAATGGTGGCGTCAGATTGGCTTATGCTGCCTATCAGCGCTGGGTACAGCAGCAGCCTGAGCAGGTACTGCAGCAGGAGACTCTAGCCAATCTGAACCTGGACAACCGCCAGCTCTTCTTTCTGGGTTTCGCTCAGGTGCTGTGCAACGATGTGCAGTCGTTATTCAAGAAGTCACTGGTCTCCTCGGACGAGCACGCGCCCAACATGTACCGCGTCATCGGCACCCTGTCCAACTTCCAAGAGTTCGCCTGGGTGTTCAACTGTCCGCGCAATGCGACAATGGATCCGGAGTACAAGTGCGTCATGTACTAAGCATCCCACTAGATATCTAACTTAGCGTAGCTCGGAAGTATCAAATAAAAGTTCACAACTAATTTCGAGGGGTTTCTTTGGATGATTCTCGCTCTCCCTTGGTTTTTTTGTAGTCAACTTAGTGTAGTGCTATGGAATACATGTGACATTTGTGATCGGGATTGAGGCGCGTGCCGCTGGCACAGCCGAACGTGCGTGCAAAGACCGCAAAGTTGGCGAGCGCACCCTGAACGCGAAGGGCATTTGGAATGCCTGTGGCGAGCAAGGCCTGCTTGTCGCGGAACTGCTCGTTGGCATCGTTGCACCACAGCTGGGCGTAGCTGATGAAAAACAACTGCTGCGGATCGAAACTCAGCTGTGGCAGCTTCTCCGATGCCAAGTCAGGGGTGTTTAGGCAACCCAGGTATCTAGCATAGGCGTCGTAGGCCAGCTGGATGGCTACGTTGTCTGCAATGTTGTCATCCTGTTGCTCACTGGGCGGCAGATACTCTCCGTCGTATCGCAGACGCTCATACTGATGCTTGAAGCAAGCCTTGCGCTTTCTGTGACCAACTAGGGAAGTGGAGTCCCAGCCCGAACGATTGTCGAACTGATGAACCAGTTGTTGGGCCAGTATTGTGCCCAGGCTAGCGTAGCGCAGAGCACGCGGATAAAAGCGAGACCAGAGGAAGTTAGGCTGGAGCAGCTCCACGGGCAGCACCACAGCATTCTCCACGGGCGCAGCTCTAGGCACAGGATGTCCATAGCTAAGCACTGCACGCAAGTTGGCCACATAATCCTCTGCATTCAGTTCAAGCTGCTGGTAGTGCGCGGTGAAGTTGAAGTCCGCATAACCATCAAGCAACAGTTGCGTTGTATTTAGCTGTTCTAGCAACAGTTCCTGCGTTGCCGCTGATAACCAAGGCGTGGTAGAGTTCTCCAATGTGGCCTGAAAGCTTTCCTTGAGCTGCCTCCAGACGGTATAGATCTCATTTAACGCGCCCGCATCTCCGTAATGTCGATAGGCCATTTGGTGTAGCAGTTCCGGGAACAGCTTCCGGCAACTGGACACACACTTGGGCACCACTTGCTCGCCGAGATCGAAGTAGAATCGTTGTAGCAGCTTGTAAAACACATAGTTGGACACATTCTGGGAAGGAGTCTGGGCTAACAGTGTTTTCAGATGCGGCAGGTAGCTGGGTACGTGTTCGTAGAGCAACTCCTGCTGCAGCAGTGGGCGTGGCAGTGCTAGTTCCACATATCGTGTTAGATTAAAGACAGGTGCATATGCGTCGCCAAGCTCAGCAGCAGATCGTGGCTGGGCTAACACACCGATAGGTCGATTGGACGTTCCCTTGGCCAATGATTTTTCAAATTCCACAATTCCCTGTGCCCTGCTGAGTGCCGCTTCCGGCTGCAAGCCCAGCTGCCGCTCCAATTGATGAGCAATGTGCTCCTCATCCAAGGGGATAACTTCTTCTTGTTTCGGTTGGCCCACATAGAGCCGAGTTTGGTTTCGTTTATGCGGATCCGGTGCCTCCTGCAGGCGCAATAAGATGTCTAGACCATACTTCCGCTTTATCTGCGCCACTGTCGTCAACCAGTCGAAATCTTCTCCAGCCTTCTGCTCGAACTCCGCCACAATCTCGGCCAGCTGACGGCGATAGAGATCGCTGGGCAAGTTTACACGTTCCAGACAGCTTGCGTAGAATAGCTTCAGCTTGAGCACGGCACCATCGTCGCGTTCCTCGTCCGCTGGCTGCTCCAGCAGGCGTTGTTGTTTGTGTTTATAGTTGGACGCCAGCAGCTGTTGATAGTTAGTCTCACGAGGTCGGACTGCATTCGCCGGATTGATCTTTGCCCAATTGCCACAACTGTAGGCAAAGAAATCCTCGCAAGCATCCAGCTGGGGTTGCATGTAACTTCGTATCTCCGCCGACTTGGCCAGTCCCATTACTCGCTTTACGTAGTCACTGTCATTGTGCTGCGAGATCAGCTGCACCTCCAACTGTCTGTGAGTGTCCAACTTGTCTAGCAGATGACCCTGTCCAGCAATGACACTCACATTAACCCAGAGCAGCCAGAGCGCAAACGAAATCCAAAGACCTTTCATGGCTGAACAGAGAGAACTGAAAAGCCTTCCGGAACGCACTTTCAAATCGTCTCTCAGCTCCGACACGGCTCGGCTTATCTCACCGACAAGCGACTGATCGACCGACAGCCCGACATTAAGCACAACAGCGCGCTGTCGAGTTGCTCGTAGGGAGGAGAACGTGATTGGGTCACAGCTCACGTAGTCAACGCAGCAATTAATAATATTTTGATTTTTATGCTAAATTTATGAGTTTAATTGTTAATAACAGATTCCCCTCAGTTCTTCTGCCAGAGCTGTCGGCAAGGGGTTGTGGATGCTTACTCTACACCCTGTAGTTACATGGAAACTATTCATTTAAATAAAAATCGTACAATATATTGTTTACTTAGTAATTCTTACTAAGACTTGATAAATAATAAGTACAATAATCTAAAGTATTGCACTCAATTCGAGAGAAGTCATGATCTTCCTTTTAAAGTTTGACTGTTAAGTTTTAACAGCCTCGAGTACTCTGGCTCTGTTAAGCTCAATGTGGTTCTGTAATCATGAAGAACATGTTCGATGTCTAGTGAACTAACACTGTAAACACTAAGCATCGATACTTAGTGCTGCAATGTAAAGTTGTGTAAGCTAACAGTTACTCGATTGGCGCTTTTAAAGAAGAGTCTGTTGAAATGACTTTGGAGTCTGTTATGATTGTTAATAAGTTAGCTGTTTAATTTGAATTAAAATAAATAATTATGCAATTAGAAATGTTGTGTTTTTCTTAAATCTATAAAAATATATTTATACTATATATCTCATTTTTGTGTAGACAAATTATACGTCCACTATGATAACCCAAGGGGGTCAACAAAACGCCTTGATTTTCTGCTCTCTTTTATCAGCAAGGTAGAGCACTCACTTGTTTGTATGTGTTCACAATCCCCCTCTATTTAATGCAGCATTCATTAGACGACTTGATCAGTTACGAATTGCAAATTCAAAACAAAGGATCCTCGAAGTCTTAGACAATCAGTGCTGTTCTCAATGAATCCAATTGGATGCATTCTCCTATACGGACTGACCTTGCTGTATGTCAGTGGGGCAGTGCCATATAAACCAAATGAACCGGATTCACTTTCCAACGAATACGTCAAAAGACTTGCCAAAGCAGCGGAAATGGCAAGCTTTATGAACAAGAGTGTTGATCCGTGTGACGACTTCTATCAGTTTTCCTGCGGAAATTGGGCAGTGCTGAATAAGGCAAGTCTTACCAAGTTGACCACTGGACTATTTGAGCGCCTGAGCGAAGGGTTCGACCGAAAATTGAGAGTCGTTCTAAACGAAGCCAATCGAAAAAAGAACAATGAATCCCCAGTTGACACACTAGTGAGGAACTTCTACAAGTCTTGCATGCAGATCAAGGAAATCGATGAAACTCTTCAAGAGGGATTCAAATCCATAGTCGAGGAGTTTGGATCGATGCCCGTCTTGCAGGGCAATAACTGGTCGGAAGCGGGCTTCAACTGGGTGGAAACGGTGTCTAAGATCGCTAATTATTACGGCCTGCAAGTTCTAATGGGAGTCGAAGTGACCAAGGACTTTGCCAACAACAAGGTGCACGCTGTCTACATTGGCGAGCAAGAGTTTCCCCTTGAAACCCGAAGCATGTACCTTGGCAATCATACAGCCATTTATCGACGCAACTATAGGAATATTATAGCGACGAATCTAAAGACCTTCCTGGGTGTCGAGGAAAAACTAGCTGTGGAAACGGCCCAGGAACTCTTGGACTTCGAGGTGCAGCTGGCGCATGGACTTGTGAGTGAGACAGAGGACTTCAATCTGGCCGAACTTTCGAAGAAGATGACCCTGACAGAAATGCAACAACTCTATGCGCCCGACATTAATGTGGAGCGGCTGGTAAACGGTACCCTAGGCGTGTTAGTCGAGAACGTCTACAATTATAATCCACAATTTCAAGAAAACCTCATCAGGGTGTTGAGAAGCACACCAAAACGGATTGTAGCCAACTACATATTCTATCGTCTACTAACTGAATTCTCCTTCAAGCCGGGAAAGACGGAGAAAGAAAAGGAAGACAAGTGCATTACCGAGACGAAAAAACACTTCGCCAAGATCCTGGACAACCTTGTTTACCGAAGCTACAACACCAACGCCACCTCCAGCGACGTCGAAACCATCTGGACTGAGCTCAAGACAGTCTTCAAGCTGAAACTCCAAACGGATACTTCACTCAATTGGATCAACAGCCAAACACGTGACTATGCTATCGAAAAGCTCGACAAG
Organism: Zaprionus africanus; assembly: GCA_018151435.1. Taxonomy (NCBI): domain Eukaryota; kingdom Metazoa; phylum Arthropoda; class Insecta; order Diptera; family Drosophilidae; genus Zaprionus; species Zaprionus africanus. The sequence continues at coordinate 9,349,258 of JAECXB010002206.1, forward strand.
ATGACACTTACCATCAATTCCTACGACGTGGAGGAACTGGTTGAAGAATTCAAGACCCTCTACATACACGAAAATAATTTCATACTAAATCTGCGTGAGATTAAACGCCATGACGCATTCGAGAAACGAGATCAGCTCAACAAGCCCGTTAAGCCGCTAGACGATGCAATGCTTAGCACATCACCAGCCAACGTTCTCATGGAGAACACCATCAAAATACCAGTGGCTTTGCTCCAGCCGTACTTCCTGTGGGGAGCAAGCTATCCGAGTGCCATTAAGTTCGGCACCTTGGCATCGTTCATCGCACACGAGCTAATTCACGGTTTCGACAACGACGGTCGGGACTATGATGCGGCAGGCAACGTCAAGAACTGGTGGGACGAACAGTCTACGGCCAACTTTGTAGAACGACAGAACTGTTTCAAGCAGCAGTACAGTAAATACTCCTACTACGGCAAACAGCTGCCCGAGTCAAATGAGCAGGCTGAGAATATAGCGGACAATGGCGGCTTGCGATTGGGCTTTGCCGCCTATCGTCGATGGCTACAGGCGCAACTGGAGGCCGGCAAGGACATCAATCATTTGGAGTCCGAACGTCTGCCGTCTTTCGACTATTCAAACATGCAACTGTTCTTCATCAGCTATGCCCAGTTGTGGTGCAACGATGTGGTTGCCGAGGCTCGCAGCTTACAGGTTGCTACAGATGAGCATGTGCCCGGTCAGTTTCGTGTTGTCGGACCTCTCTCCAACTTCGAAGAGTTCGCCAAGGCGTTTAACTGCCAGAAGGGCACACGCATGAACCCGATTCAGAAGTGCCAAATTTACTAGATTCTTTAATACTTGTACGTCTCTTTGATATAAAAACGCCACTTTTCAAATAAATGAAGCTTTATACTATTCAAGATTCAGTTAAGATGACTAAGAGTAGCATAGTTTATTAAAAATTGTTGTTGGGAATTATCAGTTTGTTTGCCAGAGTTTATTGAAATTGAGCAAAGGGTATATTAGTGTCGAACGTGCCTATTGTAACAGTTGTTGCTTTATAATAATATTCATTATGTTTGGCAAGAAAATAATATATTTGCTGAACAAAAAATGTTTCCCAACAACACACAAAAATATATATTTTTAGTCTTGCACCCATAATCAAAGCTTGACTCCTAACCCTACAGACTAAGGCAATCTCTATTGGGCTCAAGATATGGTAGCTCTCTCATCATGCAAAGTTTTCTCGTTACTGCAGCTTCTAATTCAAAAGTGTCAAATTTACTAATTCTTCATATGTTTTTGCAAGCGTTCATTTCTTTCTTTTAAAACAAATAAAGCAGTACTCTGCACAAGAATAAAAGTAAGAAATTTGCTACCTTCTGCAGATGACACAGGGTGTGACAGAGGAGCTTGCAACCTTGTAGATCTATCTTTACCCCTGATGAGCTCCCCTTCGGGTGCAGTTTTTCTTAGCCAATCCATAATTTTGTTTATTTCGTCAATTCCATAAAGGCTCTTGCAAAGCGACAAACTTCTTTTAACAGCCAATGCTGAACATAATTTAAGTACATACGTACTTCGTTCTTTAGAACCTTAGCTCGCAGAATCTACAGAGCTCACAACTCGCGATTTCTATGTAGTTTGCTTGGTTGTGCTCTCAGATTTACCCTCATCTATAATGTTGCTCATCGTTGAGTTTTGTATAGCTACTTATCAAATTGTTTGCTACTGCAGCTGATGCTACATATGTTATGTTAGCAGCGAATTAATTCCCTATCAAGACTGAGCGGAGAGAATTTAAATTTCTCTTGAAAACGCACTTACAGCCTCTCAGCTGTAACTCGACATTGCTTATCTGCTCGACAATCGACAGCTGTAATGCTCGAGTTCAGGCACAGCTGCGCTAACGAGGCTGTAAATAGTTGCAAATCTCCCGTTGACCTGTTACGGTTCTGTTGTAATAAAGAAATAATAACAATAACATACGTCACCGGTTAAAAGTTTGCCGATTCTGTTAATTGCTTAGCTTGCATTCTTCGGTTCGGCTCTGTTATTTAATAAAAGCTTTTATGTACATTCGCCGCTGTTTAACACTCAACTTTCGGTGCTGCCATTATATTTGTGAATTCAAATTGTTTGAATCTGATAACCTTACGGACTCAGCAAGAAGTCAAGAATTTTTGCTCTCGTTTATCAGCAAAGCACAAGCTTAGTCATACAGCACATGTACGTATGCATAACAGTGCAAAATATTAAGCTCATAAATCAGTAATAATTTAAAAACTCAATAGAAAAGAACGTCGTATATTGGCAAACTCTGTGCGGTTTTAAATGGAGAAAAAACTAGGCATTATACTATACGGAATAACCTTGCTGTACATGAGTGGGGCTGTGCCGCTTGAACTGAATGAAGTGCATCCATTGTATCTCAAAGACACGAACTCCACGTACATGAAAGAGCTTTTGCAACATGCCAAGGCAGCGGAAATCAAAAGCTTTATGAAATCAAACATCGATCCGTGTGACGACTTCTACGAGTTTTCCTGCGGAAATTGGATAGCGATCAACAGGGCGAATCGTCAAAAGTTGACCACTGGACAATTTGAGCGACTTGCCGAAGGACTCGACCGAAAGCTGAAGACTCTGTTGAACAAAGTTGATCAAGACGAGGCACCGCCAACAGACAAGCTAGTGCAGAATTTCTACAAGTCTTGCATGAAAATCAAGGAAATCGATGAGCCACTGCAACAAAAATATAAATCGATAATTGAAGAATTCGGCACGATGCCCATGCTGGAAGGTGCTGACTGGTCGGAAGAATCTTTTGACTGGGTGGACACGGTGTCAAAAATTGCTTTTACTTACGGCACGACAATTATAATTGGCGCCGAAGTGACCAAGGACTTTGCCAACAATCAAGTCAATGTCGCCTATGTTGGTCAGCAGGAGTTTCCCCTAGAAAGCCGCAGCATGTACCTGAGCAACCACACAGCCAATTATCGTGAAAACTACAAAAATATGATGGCTCAACATCTGCAAACTTTGCTGGGCGTCGAAAAAGCACTGGCAATGGAAACAGCCCAGGAGCTAATAGACTTTGAAGTGGAGCTGGCGAAGGGACTTATAAGTGATACGGAGGATCTTAGTCTCGGCAATCTAACGACGCTAATGAACCTGACAGACATGCATCGCCTGTATGCGCCCGATATAGACATAGAGCGACTGGTTAAGGGTTGCCTAGGAGTGCGAGTTGAAAAAGCTTATGATTACAATCCAGAATATCAAAAAAATCTTATTAAGGTGTTACAAAGATGTTCCAAACGAGTTGTTGCCAACTATATTTTCTACCGACTGGTCGATGAATTCTTTTTTGAACCCAGCAAGACGCAGGCGAAGAAGGAAGAGGAGTGCACTGCTGAGACCAAAAAACACTTCGCCAAGATCCTGGATAACCTTGTCTTCCGGAACTACAACAATAACGCCACTTCTAACGACATCAAAACCATCTGGAGTGAACTTAAGACCGTCTTCAGGGAGCAGCTCCTCACAGATAACTCGCTCAATTGGATCAACAGCCAAATACGCAGCTTAGCAGTCGAGAAGCTCGATGCCATGACACTAGAAATCAACTCGTACGATCTGGAGGAACTCATCACTGAATACAGTACACTCAACATAACCGTCGATGATTTTCTATTAAATCAACGGCGTATTAAAGGTCTTGCTGCATTTCAAAATCGAGATCTGCTCAATAAGCCGGTCAAGCCATTGGAGGCCAGCGAAATCCTCACCTTCACGCCGGCCAACATTCTTGTGGAGAACACCATAAAAATACCAGTGGCTCTACTCCAGCCGTTCTATCTTTGGGGAGCAAGCTATCCGAGCGCCATTAAATTCGGCACGCTGGCATACCTTATCGGACACGAGCTGATCCACGGATTCGATAATAGCGGACGGGACTATGATAAGGAAGGCAACGCCAAAACCTGGTGGGATGAAAGGTCAACGAACAACTTTCTGAAACGGCAGGACTGCTTTAAGCAGCAGTACAGCAAGTATTTCTACTACGACAAGCAGCTGCCCGAGTCAAGCAAGCAGGCTGAGAATATTGCGGACAATGGAGGCTTACGATTGGCCTATGCCGCCTATCGCCGATGGCTGCAGACGCAACTCGATGCCGGCAAGGACATCAGTCAGTTGGAGACTGAACGGCTACCGGCTCTTGACTACTCAAATATGAAACTGTTCTTCATCAGCTTCGCCCAGTTGTGGTGCAACGATATAGTGCCCGAGGCTCGCAACCTAATGGTCGCCAGTGATGATCATATGCCCGGATAGTTTCGTGTGATCGGAACTCTCTCTAACTTTGACGAGTTCAGCAAGGAGTTTAAATGCCAGAGCGGCACCCGTATGAATCCTCCTCAAAAATGTACAATTTACTAATTTCTATTGTTTACTAAGTACTAAAAAGAACAGATTCAAAATAAATAAAAAAGAAAGTTGCCTTCGATATGTACTGAATGTTCTAAGGTTCTCTCCTTGGTCCTCGGTAAGTATGTAACATTAGCATGAGGCTTCTTTAACTCCAAAAGTATATATATTCTGAATAAGTCTGTATGAGCACCTTATAGTTTGAGACCTTTCGTGGCACAATTTTCGACCACGCCGTTTTCCAGCGCAGTAAGTCACATTGCAAGCACAATTTTTAAACAAAAATGTTCGTTTTTGGTGAGTTTACTTATGTTATCTCGAAAACATAACAATCATGCTGTTAACAGTTTGCGGTTTCTGTTAATTGATAAGCTTAAGTACTGTTATTATTTAGCACACGAATTTCGTATTGAATTTGGTATTGGTGCTACTGCGTTCATCTGATTAGGTCAGTAAAAAGTCGGAGATTTCTATTTAAGGTTTCCCAAAAGTATAAGCAAAAACTCAAATATGTATAAATATTAAAATATATAATACAATGTGCTTTTACTTTCCTGAAGCTATATATACAATATAATTTCATTCACTAAGCAACTTGCCTTGTTATAATTCACAGATTTAATTACAATAGAGACCATCGACGACTTGGAGGCCCCGTTTAGATGAGTCTCACTATAATCATTATACTATACGGAGTTACCTTGCTGTGCATCAGTGGGGCAATGCCGTATAGATCGAATGAAACAAATCTATTATCTCAGCAAGACACGAACACCGCCTACATGAAAAAGCTTTTGCGACAGGCCAAGGCAGCGGAAATATCAAGCATTTTGAACACAAGTGTCGATCCGTGTGACGACTTCTATGAGTTTTCCTGTGGCAATTGGGATGTGTTTAATAAGGCAACTACTTATCACGAAAAAACTGGTATGTTTGAGCGTCTAAGAGACGGGCTCCACCAAAAAATAAGGATACTGTTAAACAAACCCGATCATGACAAGGTACCCCCAACTGACAAGCTGGTCAAGAAGTTCTACAAATCTTGTGTAAATGTCGGGGAAGTCGATGAGACGATGCAGCAAAAATTTAAGTCGATTATTGAAGAATTCGGGGCGATGCCTGTATTGCATGGCGTCAACTGGTCGGAATCAAGCTTCGACTGGGTCGAAACTGTATCCAAAATCGCATTTAAATACGATGCAGCAATCATCTTCGATGTCGATGTGGACAAAGACTTTGCGGACACCAAAGTGAACGCTGTCTACATTGGAGAGCAGACGTTTGCTCTGGGAACGCGAAGAGTCTACATGAGCAATTTCACTGCCCTCCATCGCGAAGTTCGGAAGAAGGGAATTGCATTAGACCTGGAAGGTTTTTTGGGGGTAGAGAAAAGTCTGGCAGAAGACACAGCCAAAGAAATAATAGACTTTGAGGTAGAGCTGGCGCGAGGTCTTTTGCCGAACACAGATGACCACACTGATGCTGAAAATAATAAGTTGATGACCCTGGAAGAAATGCAACGCCTCTATGCGCCCGACATAGACGTGGAGCGGTTGGTAATAGGTTCCCTAGGAGTGCGAGTTGAAAAAGTTTATCAATACAATCCCCAATATCACGATAATCTTGTCCAGTTGTTGCGCAAAACATCCAAACGAGTTGTGGCCAACTATATTTACTATATTCTGGCCGAACAATTCTTCTTTGGGCCAAGCTTCGACAAAGAAATTGAGTGCATTGAGGGCACCAAAATCAAATTCGCAAAAATCATGGAAAACCTTGTTTTCCGACACTACAACAATAGTACCATCTCCAACGAAATCAAAGCCATGTGGAGTGAACTTAAAAGCGTCTTCAGGCAGCAACTGCTAACAGATACCTCGCTTAATTGGATCAGCAACCAGACACGCAGCTTAGCAGTTGAGAAGCTCGATGCGATGACACTACAAATCAACTCGTACGATTTGGAGGAACTCATTGCTGAATACAGTAACTTCAACATAACTGACGATGATTTTTTGCTAAATCTGCGTCGTATTAAGGGTCAATATGCATTCCAACGGCGACAGCGGCTCAATAAGCCTGCCAAGGAATTCGATGATAGTGCGGCACTCAGCTACACCCCAACATACATTCTCCAGGAGAACACCATTAAAATTCCAATGGCATTTCTCCAGCCGTACTATCTGTGGGGAGCAAGCTATCCGAGCGCCACTAAGTTCGGCTCGCTGGGATCGCTCCTCGGACACGAAATAATTCACGGATTCGACAACGACGGACAAGACTACAATGCGGAAGGAAACCTCAAGAGCTGGTGGGATGAGCAGTCTTTGGCCAATTTTTTGGAGAGGCAGAACTGCTTCAAGCAGAGGTTGCCCAAAGCAGACGACCAAGCGGAGAATATTGCTGACAATGGTGGCTTGCGATTGGCATATGCCGCCTATCGCCGATGGCTGCAGACGCAACTCGAGGCCGGGAAGGATATCAACCAGTTGGAGACTGAACGTCTGCCCTCCCTTGACTACACAAATCTGCAGCTATTCTTCATTAGCTATGGTCAATTTTGGTGCAATGATGTACATCCAACCGAGCGTATCTATCCAGCTGCCAGTTATTCACATGCCAGCCCGTTTCGAGTGATCGGATCTGTTTCCAACTTCGACGAGTTTGCCAAGGAGTTTAAATGTCAGAGCGGAACGCGCATGAATCCTGTTCAAAAATGTACAATTTACTAATTTACATATGTTGTCTTTGTCGTCTACTTAGTACTAAAAAGAACAGATTCAAAATAAATAAAAAAAAGAAAGAAAGTTGCTTGCGATGTACTAAATGTTCTAACCCTTGGTCTGCGCACGGTGAGCACGGTATGTATTCAACAGGCAACGGTCTGTATGAGCACCTTATACTTTAAGACCTTTACTGCCACAATTTTTGACAAAGCCGTTCTCCAGCCTAGTAAGTCACATTGCAAGCACAATTTGTATACAAAAATGTTCGTTTTTGGTGAGTTTACTAATGTTATCACAAAACCATAACAATCATGCTGTTAACAGAGTGCGGTTGCTGTTAATTGATAAGCCTAAGTACTGTTATTATTTAGCACGCGAATTTCATATTGGTGCTACTGCGTTCATCTGATTAGGTCAGTAAAAAGTCGGAGATTTCTATTCAAGGTTTCCCCAAAGTATAAGCAAAAAGTCAAATATGTATAAATAGTAAAATATATATTATACATTGCTTATAGTTTTCTGAAGCTATATATATAATATTATTTGCATTCATTAACCAACTTTACTCTCTATAATTCACAGATTTAATTACAGCATCGACGACTTGGAGGCCCCGTTTAGATGAGTCTCACTATAATCATTATACTATACGGAGTTACTTTGCTGTGCATCAGTGGGGCAATGCCGTATAGATCGAATGAAACGAATCTATTATCTCAGCAAGACACGAACTCCGCCTACATTAAAAAGCTTTTGCGACAGGCCAAGGCAGCGGAAATATCAAGCTTTTTGAACACAAGTGTCGATCCGTGTGACGACTTCTATGAGTTTTCCTGTGGCAATTGGCAAAGGATCAATAAGGCAAGTTCACAAATTGTGACCACTGGACAGTTTAAGCGGTTAACCGATGGGCTCAGCCGAAAGCTAAAGAGTTTGTTGAACAAAGTCGATCAAGACAAGGTACCCGCAATCGACAAACTTGTGAAGAATTACTACAAGTCTTGCATGAATATCAAAGAAATCGATAAGTCGGTAAAGCATACAAAATATAAGTCAATGATAGAAGAATTTGGAGGGATGCCTGTTTTGCAAGGCGCTAACTGGTCGGAAGCGAACTTTGATTGGGTAGAAACGGTATCCAAAATTGCCTTTAAATATGACATAACAATTCTAACCGGAGTCGAGGAGAGCAAAGATTTTGCCAAGAACAAAATGAATGCTGTCTACATTCGAGACCAGAAGTTAGCTCTGAAAACTCGAAGCGGTTACCAAAGCTATAGCACAGCTTTAAATCGTGACGGTTTTGAAGAGGCAATAGCGTTAAGCCTCGAGCTTAATTTGGGTGTAGAGAAAAGTCTGGCGATCGAAACTGCCAAAGAACTAAAAGACTTCGAGGTAGAACTGGCCCGGGGTCTTTTAAGTGAGACGGACAAACCCCGACAAGCTGAGATAAATAGATTGATGTCACTGGCAGAAATGTATGCGCCCGATATAGACGTAGAGCGACTGGTTAAGGGTTCCCTAGGAGTTCGCGTTGCAAAAGTTTATAACTACAATCCACAATATCACAAAAATCTCATCAAGATATTGCAACACACTTCCAAACGGGTTGTTGCCAACTATATATTCCTCCGACTGGTGGATGAATTCTTTTTTGAACCGAACAAGACGAAGACGAAAAAGGAAGAGAAGTGCACTGCGGAGACAAAAAGCCAGTTCCCAAGGATCCTGGACAACCTTGTCTTCCGAAACTTGAACAATAACAGCACCTCCAAAGACATCAAAACCATCTGGAATGAACTTAAGACAGCCTTCAGGGAGCAACTGCTAACAGATACCTCTCTCAATTGGATGAGCAACCAGACACGCAGCTTTGCAGTTAAGAAGCTCGACGCCATGAGACTACAAATCAATTCACACGATCTGGGGGAACTAACTGAAGAATACGGTAGTCTTAACATGACCGACGATGATTTCCTTCTTAATCAACGCCGTGTTAAAGAACATTCTGCATTCCAAAATCGAGATAAACTGAACAAGCCTGTCAAGCCGTTTTATGACAGCGAGCTAATAAGCTATTCGCCGATCAGCATTCTCGAGAAGAACACCATTAAAATCCCAGTGTCTTTCCTCCAGCCGTACTATATGTTGGAAGCAAGCTACCCCAGCGCCATTAAGTTCGGCACGCTGGGATTGCTAATCGGACACGAACTGATTCATGGATTTGACAACAACGGACAGAGTTACGATGCGGAAGGAAACCTAAAGAGCTGGTGGGAAGAGCACTCTATGGCCAATTTTTTGGAGAGGCAGAACTGCTTCAAGCAGCAGTACAGTAAGTACTTATACTACGGCAAACAGTTGCCCGAGTCAAATGACCAAGCGGAGAATATTGCGGACAATGGAGGCTTGCGATTAGCCTATGCCGCCTATCGTCGATGGCTTTACGCGCAAATTATGTCCGGCAAGGCTATCAGAAAATTGGAGAACGAGCGGTTGCCGTCTCTCGACTACTCGATTATGCAGCTATTCTTTATCAGCTACGCCCAGGTGTGGTGCAACGATATAGCACCAGATACACGCAACATGTTGGACGCAACACATGAGCATACGCCCGGCAAATTTCGTGTGATCGGAACTCTCTCCAATTCTGAAGAATTCGCCGAGGTCTTCAAGTGTAATCAGGGCGCACGTATGAACCCTGTCAAGAAATGTACAATTTACTAATTTCGCAATTTTTATTATTCTTTTGCCTACAGCTAAATAGTCATCATAAAAATAAAACAGATTAATTTTGACACATTTAATGTTCTAATCTATTTCAAAATTAAATGCTTTTAGTTTATTGCTTATTTAACACAGTAAGTAATCAAATCGAAGGAATATACAGGGACTGAATGCTTTCGTGATAGATCTCATAATCGCATTAAATATTTTATAGTATACAAAGGGCAATAGAAATGTGAAATCAAAATGTTGTTAATTTGTTGTGAATTTTTCTGAACACCTCAATTCGCCGTATCATCAACAGAAGTCGAATCCCCGGTCTCAACATAAGCTAGGCTCACGAGCAGTGCATGAAGAAAAAAAGAAGAATTCGAAACTTTCGTTGTCAAAACTCTGTTATCATGACATAACAGTTATACTGTTAACATTTGGCGCTCTCTGTTAAATGTTAAGCTTAAATACTGTTATTATTTAGCAAGCGCATTTTGGCATTGGCATTTTATTTGCGCTCTTTCGTTCAATCAGATTAGATCAGCAAGAAGCCGGAGATTTCTATACACACAATAAATAAGTAGGTATATATATATATAAATAAATAATACTACATTCAGTTAGCTAATCGATCCATTATAATTCACAGATCTAATAACAAAAAATAAAGTCAACGACTAAGAAAACCCGTTTAAATGCGTCACTTTTTATTCATTATACTCTACGGAATTACCTGGCTGTACATCAGTACGGGAATGCCTTACGGATCGAATGGAACGAATCTATTATCTCACTATGGCACGAACTCTACCTACATAAAAAACATATTGCGACAGTCCAAGGCGGGAGAAATCTCAAGCTATTTGAACAAAACTGCCGATCCATGTGCCAACTTCTACAGGTTTTCCTGTGGCAATTGGGATGTGTTTAATATGGCAACTAGTAAACACGCAAGCACTGGCATGTTTGAGCGTCTAAGTGACGGACTCCACCGAAAAATAAGGGTACTTTTAAACAAACCCGATCATGACAAGGTACCCCCAACTGACAAGTTGGTCAAGAAGTTCTACAAATCCTGTTTAAGTGTCGGGGAAGTCGATGAGAAGATCCAGCAAAAATATAAGTCGATTATTGAAGAATTCGGACCGATGCCTGTATTGCATGGCGCCAACTGGTCGGAAGCAAGCTTCGACTGGGTCGAAAATGTATCCAAAATCGCGCTTAAATACGACGTAGCAATCATCTACGGAGTCGATGTGGACAAAGACTTTGCGGACACCAAAGTGAACGCTGTCTACATTGGAGAGCCGGCGTTTGCTCTGGAAACGCGAAGAGTCTACCTGAGCAATGTCACTGTCCTCTATCGCGAAGTTCGGAAGAACGGAATTGCATCAGACCTGGAAGGTTTTTTGGGAGTAGAGAAAAGTCTGGCAAACGAAACAGCCAAAGAAATAATGGACTTTGAGGTAGAGCTGGCGCGAGGTCTTTTGCAGAACACAGATGACCACACTGATGCTGAGAATAATAAGTTGATGACCCTGGAAGAAATGCAACGCCTCTATGCGCCCGACATAGACGTGGAGCGGTTAGTAATAGGTTCCCTAGGAATGCGAGTTGAAAAAGTGTATCAATACAATCCCCAATATCACGATAATCTTGTCAAGTTGTTGCGAAAAACGTCCAAACGAGTTGTGGCCAACTATATTTACTATATTCTGGCCGAAGAATTCTTCTTTGAGCCAAGCGACACTAAGGAAGACAAAGAAAAGGAGTGCATTGACGACACCAAAATCGAATTCGCAAAAATCATGGACAACCTTGTTTTCCGACACTACAACAATAGTACCATCTCCAACGAAATCAAAGCCATGTGGAGTGCACTTAAAAGCGTCTTCAGGGAGCAACTGCTAACAGATACCTCGCTTAATTGGATCAGCAACCAGACACGCAGCTTAGCAGTTGAGAAGCTCGATGCGATGACACTACAAATCAACTCGTACGATCTGGAGGAACTCATTGCTGAATACAGTAACTTCAACATAACTGACGATGATTTTTTGCTAAATCTACGTCGAATTAAAGGTCAATATGCATTCCAACGGCGACAGCGGCTCAATAAGCCTGCCAAGGAATTCGATGATAGTGCGGCACTCAGCTACACCCCAACATACATTCTCCAGGAGAACACCATTAAAATTCCAGTGGCATTTCTCCAGCCGTACTATCTGTGGGGCGCAAGCTACCCGAGCGCTACTAAGTTCGGCTCGCTGGGATCGCTCCTCGGACACGAAATAATTCACGGATTCGACAACGACGGACAAGACTACGATGCGGAAGGAAACCTCAAGAGCTGGTGGGATAAGCAGTCTTTGTCCAATTTTTTGGAGAGGCAGAACTGCTTCAAGCAGAGGTTGCCCAAAGCTGACGACCAAGCGGAGAATATTGCTGACAATGGTGGCTTGCGATTGGCATTTGCCGCCTATCGCCGATGGCTGCAGACGCAACTCGAGGCCGGGAAGGGTATCAACCAGTTGGAGACTGAACGTCTGCCGTCCCTTGACTACACAAATCTGCAGCTATTCTTCATTGGATATGGTCAACTTTGGTGCAATGATGTACATCCCACCGAGCGTATCTATCCAGCTGCCAGTTATTCACATGCCAGCCCGTTTCGAGTGATCGGATCTGTTTCCAACTTCGACGAGTTTGCCAAGGAGTTTAAATGTCAGAGCGGAACGCGCATGAATCCTATTCATAAATGCACAATTTACTAATTTCTTTTGTTTTTGTGTGCTCGACTGTAATATACCCCAACCCGATTACACAAAGTTACGGGGTATACCCTTCTAACCTATGATAAATAAAATTCTATATAAATGAAAATAATAATAATCTGCAAGGGCTTCAAATTGGACTCCTTACAATGCATATCATCTATAGGTCGCGGAGAATCGTACTAGTTTGAAATCAGAGAATATATTCACTTATATTCATATATGCGCAGACAATTCATAGACATTTTCAACCCCTGTCAGGTATGAACACATGCACAAGCGTGGAGGGGGCCAACTGTCTTGCGCCCGCATTCGTGGACTGCAAAGAGAGGTCGATGTCGTCTATTTATGGCTAACTGTGGTTGCCCTTGGCTTTGGCCGTGATTGGGAATGCCATTTAGGTGAATCGATAAGCAAGCAACAGCTACTTAGCTGATATAAAGCGTTGGGTTGTCAGGCGAGTGGGGATATTCACTTGGCACTCACCGTGTGTCAGTATGTTGATAGTTTCGTTGTGCCAATAGAACAGACTGAGTAGGCAACCCTTGAAGTTTTGTAGCGGGCGGTATCCCCTGAGCACGTAGGGATTGAACTGCAGATACTTGGGCATGTCCTGCCAGAGCAAGAGATGATCTGCCGCTGTGCCTGCAGAGCTGCTCGTCGTCGTTGTTGTTGTTGTACTTCCGGCTATTGCTGGTGACGTTGTTTGTGTGTTGGCTGCTGCTGTTCCCGCTGAGGCTGGTGCTGTGAGCAAGGCAGACGTTGGTGTTGTGGAAGACGTTAACGTGGAGACGTGGATACTGGACATACACTCCGACTGGTCATTCTCAGCGACTGCATCCTTGATACCGTTCATGGCATGTGGTTCTGCATCTGCAATGTCGCAACAGTTGCGCCCCGGCGTTGTTGGGGGCGTGGCTGACATGGACTCTACCGTGCTGCAAAGTTCAGTGCACGAAACCGTAAGCGCTGCTGGAGAGGCGGGAGGAGGAGGAGGGGCGGAAGGAAGAGCCACTGGTGCCACTGGTATGAAATTGGACTTCGTCTTCGGTTTCGGCTTGTTAAGTTTCGGTCCAGAAGATTTGCTGCCCTCGGTGCTGGTCAGGTCGACGACAACGGCAGCAGCAGCAGCAGCAGCGGTGTCCATTGCGCGTCGCTCTAACGGGTCTCTGTGGAGCTCTCTAGGAAGGCGGCAGCAGAAGTGACTGAAATCAGAGATCGGAATCAGGCGTCAGGAAACGTGAATGGCAAGTCGCCCCATGAATTATTAACCACAATGCAGAGGCTATAAAAAGAAGTGCAAGCTCGAGAGGTCGACAAACAGATACTCTTTAATTTAGAAAAACATAGTAATTTATACGAATAATTTTTTAATAATGTTTAGCTCTTCTTGAAGTTAAAATTCATGTATTAAACAGAAATAAAGGAAATTTTTTTTTGTTAATGCATTATTTTGTTCCCTAAATACCTTATTGTTACAGGGTATGCCGTACACACACACGCACGCCCACACATACCAACAAGCTTTCATGTGTTACGTATACGCCTCCATGTCCTGTGCCAAAGAAAGCACGTGCTTACGTACGGAAAATGAGACCAGGACAATGTCAACACACAGCCTCAGCTGCCTCGTGGCCCAAAAAGGTTCTCTTATATAGTTTCTATATGTATATGCATGTATGTCTGTGTTTGTGTGTGTCTGTGTGTGGGTGAGCAAGGCATAGCCTGGCAGGAAGTTAGCCGAAATCGACTACGTTTCTTTAGTGAATCACGCGACGCTCGGAGCAGGCCCGGCCGTAAACTTAAGTAAAAATCGATATGCCATATACTCACTCTTGACAGGGGCATCTGGGTACCGTTAACACTGTGATCTCTTGGTTGTAATTAAAACTTCAAATTGATGTGTGAACACGTACTAGGTGAAAACTCTGCAGTAGTAATTGCTGCTATGAACCTTGTCTGTAGTAGATACTGCGGCTGCTACATAGGCGTAATCGTAAGCGCGGCATTCCGTACAATAAGAGTTACGCACGTAATCAATTATTAAGCCATCGACGCGCTTGCTCCCTTCCCTTCCCACCTTTTGCCGTTTTCCGTTAGTCGTTTGTCAGTGTCAAATAGTCCAAATTTTCTTTTGCATTTAACGGCGGGAAGAAGCGTTGCAACAACACCCGTAAAGCGTGTTGGCGTAAGCACGTCAATATCTGACTGAGGATAGGGACGATAACGATACCGTTATACCGTGTATTGTTATGCAATTGAATTGCCAGTATTTTCTTTGGGCGCCAACGAGCAAGAAATTGCGCGCGCGCATTGCACTACAGCTGATTACGAGCAACACGACGAGGTGGCAACTCCATTAGAATGTTAGCCAACACTAGTTGACAGTACAGCACGAGTACTGCCCGTAAGGTGGCAACGCTGTCAGTGGAAGAAGCAGAGCTGCGTCAGCTGCTGACGCGCTTGGCTTGACTGTAATTCAATTTTCTGTCCGAAAGTATAATTTACAGATATCATATAAGCTTTGTTAGTGTACAGGTATTCGAAAGGTAAAAAGTATAATGTATCCGAGAACTGGTGAGAAATGTTGCAAAATGGCTGAACTACACAGCCGTTACTAAAGAAAGGAACCAGGGAAGAATCGCGCCAAAAAAGTACGAAGAAGGAAAGACTGACGGACAAGTGCAATTTGTTTTCCATTGGATGTACGACTCTAGCCGGCTTTATATACACTAATGTACAAGGAAATATCCAATAAGGCACATAATACTTGGCAGCAGCTTTATCAGATTGTTGGTGGACTGTGGAATCGTTTCTACTTGCCTCAATCGACGCCGTTTCTGGCCCTTCCAGCGCCACCGCCAAAAAATCAGCAATCAGAACAACAGAAAGAAGAAGAGGTAAGATAATTACAAGCCTATACATTCAAGTGTACTCTATATGTGTGTGTGTGTGTTGACAGCCGTTGCGGCTACCTGCGAGGTCAGGCGATATCCAAGGCACGAGAATCGTGCAGCGCACACTGCAGTGTTGCCAGACGTCTGACATATTTTAAATTAAAAAACATTGGGAGTTTTTTACGAAATACAAATGCAAATAAAATAATTTTAAATTTATCCGCCTAATTTGCAATATATTAATATATACAAGACATTTGTATATAATATTTTCAATAAGTGTTGCAACTATTTTCCACGAGTTGGCAGCACTCTAATTGGTCACAGCAGAGTGGTAGCTCCCAAGCAGACGTGGTGAATTTCAATGAAAGTGACGTGAAATATGTGTGGAAAAACACGATTTTCATAAAAAGAAAATCAAAAATTACAATTTGAGAACTATTAAAACAGTGTAAAGTCACCGGGTGCAGCCTGGAATTGTAACTGTGATATAGCAGGAACCAAGCGTAAAACTAACAAGCAAGAGAAGCAGCTGCGTAAATAAGACAGACGCGCTTTGCAAAACCAAAAGCAACAACAGAAACAAAAAAATACACAATACACAAAAAATCAATTTTCGCGCTGCAGATACAAAACAACTAAGGATCGTGCAGAGAAATTTAAGAATTATTTAAGGTATGCATTGATTCATACTCCAGGTGATGCGCTGCTCCTCGTCCTCCTGCCAAAAAGTACAGGCAAGGTAGAGCTTGCACACACACACGCGCAACAACATTGCAATTGATACGAACACACGCGCAATTCAACACACACACACAAACACAGATACTCACCTATGCACCTTTATTAAATACTTTTCTTTGATTCCACTCTGTGACGTAGTATTTATGTAGTATTAGCGTGTATTTGTTAATGTCTAACTGTATTCTGTATCTTACAGATGCCACGAACCCGACGACGCCATCATTCGAGGGATCGCTCTTCAGCCGGCACACGAGACAAACGTAGACGACTCGATACTGGCGATCTTTCGCCACCCTTAGCTGAAGCACCGTCGCCGTAAGTCACACGCACACACACACAGAAGCAGGCAGACAGTACATACATATGTATTATTTGCTTGTATCTGGGCAGATATTGCTCAACAAGAAGAGAAGATGTTGTGCATCTGTCATATATAATTTTCTGCATTGTGTTTTATCTATCGTTTTTCTCATCTTTATAAATAGACCGCGCATTACCAAGACTCATCACACAAGATCGGCAGCCAAAAGAAGGCGGCATGAAATTGACGCAAACACCTCGCAAATCTCCAAGGAGCCAACGTGAGTAACGAGTTCCAAAGCACCTTGTCATTATCTTTATCACTTATGTACAACATCTGTCTGCAATCACGTTACATTTAGCTTGAAATGAGCAGAGAATTTACCATTATCTGTGGAAGTCATCAGTGAATGTATTCGCTGAACTTTTATTATTCATTTCCTCGGATGTTCGATACCTTCTTACCATGAAGACAAAAACTTCCCTTAGTCGACTCTTCCTGTTCATCTCTTTGCATATATCGTATCATTGAGCTTGAAATGAGTTGAGAATTAAGCACTACTTGTAAATGTAATCAGTGAATGTATTCGAAGAACTTACATTATTCATTCCTCGACTGTACGAAAGCAGAAACTTCCCTTAGCCCACGCAGGGCGACTCCTGTAGCTTTTTGTGGGGATTCTTCTTGTGAATGCTTTTTAAATGATATTTTTAATGAGAGTACTTGGTAACAAATTAACGGTTTTGCCATATAGGGTCGCATGCAGGAGAAACTCTGTAAGAGTCATCCTTTCTTCTCCCCCTGTCCCCCTTTCTCTTGCTTAGTCGGCTTACTGTAAATTTATGCAGTGATTGTGCGATTTCTTTGTGCCTCAGCTGCAATTAACCCGCTTCACGCTTGCTTCGGTGTGGGCGTGAGTCCTGTTTAATTTATTTGCCTGCGTATTTAAAAGATATTTGCATATTACTCAAAACACTAAAGCGCAGTCGAGGCAGGCAGAGAGCCAAGCAGAAAGCAGCGCAGCGCAGACAACTGAGGCGCGACATGAGTTGTCGCATTTATTATTGTTTTTTTATAAACTTGGCCTGGCCTTTTTAGGCATGGCCTCAGCCGAGGCTGCACAGCCTCAGCATCTGTGCCCCCTTCTGATCTGTGTCCGACTTGTGTTGTATCGGATGTTGTAATTTATTTGCCACCGCTGCGTGTGTCGCGTAGCTTTCTTTGTCGTAAACTTCTTGACTTCATGTGCAACAATAAACAATGTTTATTAACCTTTCGTTTTGCAATAATGAACCCGCTCTCTTGCCGTGTAATCACTGCTTCCCTCCACCACCTCATCCACTCACTGAGAGCGGCAGATTAATTGCTAAGACGAGCTGCGACTTGGCTTACTCATTATTCATCCGGCACCTTGCAACGCGGAAGTGTCAACAACAAAAGCGTTAAAAACAACAGCGACAACAACGAAACTCCTGATGAAAATCAAATGACCAAATACGAGAAAAGGCCAAAAAGAATATCATGTTAAATATACTTGATATATGTGCTGTTTATAATCAATTATCAGTTAAGCAGTTGGTTACACGTTGCTTATCATATATGGTAGACTTTTCTTTTGTCATTCAGGATTCTGTTCCTGGTTTTCAGCGGGATCACAGATATGATCCTGTTTTAGTCGACTCTAAAGTATCTGTAAGCGAAAACAAATAGTTTTCATAGAATATAGAATATTAGATCATCTAGTTCAGGCTAGTGCAGATCATGATGATCATTTATTAGCATACTTTATAGCACATTTCAAAATTGAAGTTTCTATTGCTATTTCCCCCTTGGGCATCAAAATGATTAGATATAATCATGATTTAGTATTTTTAAAAGTATCTGTTCACAATTTTATACCCTTTAACTTTCTTTACACGAGTTATGTATATAGATTATAACTTTATTTTGTTGTATACAGGATATCAAAAATTAGCATACAGATAAGATCAGTACAGATCATGATGCACTCTCGATGTGATGATGATCGTTCTCCTTCTCAGTCGCATTTCCGCTATTTTTATTGTTTGTTTTTCTTTTTGATTGCGTCTGTTTATAATTTCAATTGTTTAAATGTATTCGATGGTGTGTGCGTCGGTGTGCGTGCGTGTGTGTGTACGTCAGTTATGTTCACTCATACGCAGAGCGAATTCAATACACGGCGAATTCAACACGCGGAGAACCACAAAGCAAGATCGAACTGTAAACTGGAAATACGCAGGCGAAGACGTTGACGTCGCAACGCCGACGCTGACTGCGACTGCGACGGCGACGGCGAGCTTGAAGCAACCGACACTTGTTCGCTGCGGACTTGTCGTGGCGAAGCTCAGTCGCAACGACAACTCGCAAGCGAATCGACGGTGCTGGCTTCGCTCGTCGCCGCCGTGCAGCCTCAACAACAACAACAACATTCAAGTGTCTCTCGCTGAAAGAAATGTGAAAAATATGTAAAATTGTGTTTATAATTTGCAACAAATGCAGCTGTCAAATGTGCCCACTGTGCGTGTGTGTCTCAACTTGTTTTATGCTAAAAAAGCAATAAAAAAAGAAATGAAATAATTGTGGAATGTACAATTTATTAGAATATGCAGCAACACAAAGTGTTCCACGCGCTGTGCACATTTCGTAAACTTGTACGGGGAATCAGTTCCCCCTTTGGTTGGGTTAACTAACTTTGATAAGATATGAGAGACGACGACGACAACGACGACGCCACACGGACGCCTACACACACAAACAAACAGACGTACACCGAAATAAATAAGTGTAACAGTTTAGAAATGAATATGATACGATTCAAAGTGCATAAGTAGTGCAGGTCTAAAGATTAACATTTTCTTAAGCTCTTAATAACTCTCTAATTCCTCACTTTGAAGACCGGACGTGCAAGGGATTTCCACGGCGCTTCCGATATCAATTTGTATACGAAACTGTTCGCATTACTCACAGATCGCGATCGTGTTGTTGTCGTCACTTGAGTCATTAGGCAGATACGCAGGCGGGCAGGCAGGCAGAGCAGCTGTAGCAGCAACAGGTTGTTGCCTGCTGCTGTTGCTGTTGTTGTTGTTTTTGTTGTTGACCTGTTTGCGCGTTTCCTTTTCAAATCTGTTGGAAAAACTCTTCGAAACTGGTTGTAGCAGGACTTGAAGGCACTTTCTACCAAAGTTTTGAAATTGCATAAAGTCAAACAGGTTATGTATAGAGGGGGTTGAATAGGGGAGAGTGGGGGGTGCCTTCCTATCAATGAACTTGTCAATTGGATTTACTTTTTGCTGATGCGAGGCCAATTTTGTCGTTAGGAGGTTCAGGGTTACTTTTCTCTTTTTTTTTGTCATTATCGCAACTAATTTAATTTCTGCAATTGCAACAAAACGCGGCCAAGAAGAAGTCGCACAAATGCAAACACCCGATGCGGGGCATCATGAGGCAGGGTCGGTCGGGGGCATGAAGCGGACTTGAAGCACGAGGCAGCGACTGTGAAACGAGGCAAAACTCATAAGTCAATGAGAACGTGTTAATTTATTGAAATGAAACGATTAACGACAAAGAGCAGAGGAGGTGACTAAGGAGGGGAGGCCACTGAGATGGGGGAGGGGTAAGAGGGCTAGGGTTAGGCATCAGCGTGTGTTGTGTGTGCACAGCATATGAAACTAAATTGAACACAATTGTCGCAACTGGAAGAAAGATCTTCTTGAAGTGAGAGAGACATTGCACAAAGACAGACAGTGCGCGTTGTTCCCAGTTCCACTTTCGATACAATTTCGAGAAAGGGAGAAAAGGGAATCGGTAATTTGCAATCGAAGAAAATTGTCTCTAATTACAGATAAAGCATAATTCAAATTTCACTCGCTTCGCGTTCAAAGTAAATGTGAAAAGCCGTTTAAATTTTAACGCCAATCTACACTAACAACATTGTGAAATACTAAACAACAACAACAACAAGAAAGTAACAAAGTAATCAACAAAGAAAAGCAACAATCAACGTACGAAAGCAAAGCAAACAAACAAAGCAACAAAATGCCGATCTTGGGACAGCAATATCCGAATGGATTTCGTCCCTACAGCTCGTTCCGAGTGCCGCGCAGCAGTTGTAGCAACAATCACAACAACAACAACAACAATAATGGACAACCGCTTGGAAGCAGCAACGGCGCCCACAGAGCAACAACAACAGCAACAGCAAAGTCAACAGCAGCAACAGTGGCTGGCAAAAGCAACAACACAACCTCAAGCTCCTCCTGCTCCTCATCGACATCTCTCAATCAACAGCAGCAGCAACTGGGAGTGGCTGCTGGCAGCAACTTTAGCAGGCAGCAGCCTTGGCGCAGTAGCTACTGCAGCAGCAATCGATTGCCGCTACAACTGCAACAGCAGCAACGCAATGTGAAACCGTTAACGCCAAAGCTAATAAGGCGCATTGAGAGCGCCTGTGCCACTTCGTCCACCTGCCCCTCCTCCGCACCATCTCGCTACGGCAAGCCCCGAGCACCAGCACCACCACCCACGGTGGTGTCAGCTCGCAAACAGAATCCTCCCACACCGCAGGCTGCCAAGCGTAGCTATCAGGCCACAAGTGCCCGCTACGCCAAGGAGAACTGTCCCACTGTGGCAAGAAGTACACAGCGCGGTTCCACTAAGAACTATCCAGCGCCACTGCCACCGCGCAAGCAACAACATCCCAATGATCTCAAGTGCACACCCAAGCAACAGCGAGCAGGAGCACCAGTTGTGGAGGTGGAGGCAGGTGGGGCCTCTTCGACTGGCTCGAGTGATTCACACGATTCGCCAAGGTTGAAGAAGGCCTATTCGAAGAAGTTCCCACAAGGATTACCCTTTGAAGATGAGTTCTATGGCTGCCGCAATCGATCCTATTCGCAGTCTTCGAGCAACTACAGTTTCTACAGTTCGGTGGGACAAGATGATGAGGATGAGTTCCAACGCAAGCCTGCCACAGATGAGGCACTCTATGTGGACTTCTCCAAGGTGGTGCACAGCCACAAGCAGCAGCGGCAATATGTTCCTGCCAGCAGTTGGATACGTGCCACGCCGGAGCAGGATGAGCTGCCGAGTCCAACATTAACGCCCGCCCAGCAGCGACGCAAGAGCGGCAAATATGCACGCTCCATGCATGACTATCTCTACAGCGATAATACGACAACAGCAACAACAACAACAACATCGAAATCAAAACCGACAACGACAACGAAGCTTCGACTACCCGTGGTGGATGAGCCTGAGCCCGAGGATGGTTACTATAGCTATGCAGCCGGCACGCCCGAGCCACAGACTCCGCCCACACCACCTCGACACACGGACATCTATGTGGCTGCAGCATCGTGGGCCCCCAAGCCGCTCTATCCCGACCGCGTCTTGCTGCCAGCATCCACAACAGCTGCGGACAGCAACAACAACAATCTGCAGCCAGCAACAAAACAGCAGCAGCAGACGCGACGTCGTTCCGAGCACTTGGCGGGTTCCACGACGTGTGAGTATAAGTGAGTAGCATAGGAAACTGTGTGAGGGGAAACTGGAGCTCCATAGAAGATTCAGAGCTCATCAGCTGCTGCTGCTGCTATTGCTGACTAAGCGCTCTGTCAGCACTTCATACTTAACTCGTTCCTCTTAGAGAATCTCTCTACACCATTCCGAATTTGGTCAAGCACGCCGCCCCTACTTATGTGGAGGCCACTTATGGCGCACAGTTCCTCAACTCAGTCCAGCTCAACTCTTTGGTCAGCCTAAGCGCCGCTCATAATCATATTCTACGTGCCGCCGGCTCGATTCGCTCTCGACTCTTTCGAGTGGGGCACACACTCACTTCATTGCTGCCCATGATTTGTGTTTGGTTTGGTTTTTGGTTCAGTTAGGTTCACTTCATGCGGCCTCATTAGTAGTCTGACTTGAACCTCAGTTCAATAGAGCCATAGTGAGTGCCTTCTAGGGGTAACCAACCGGACAAATTGATTTCTATTATGGATCCTATTACATTCAGAATTGTTTTCTATATTTTTTATGTATATGATATATAAATTAATGCTGAATTGGAATAGAGACAGATTATAATAGTATCTATAAAGAATTATAGTAGCTCGACTTCTGTTTTATCTTTATTTAAGGTTTCAATATCCATTAATATCGAAGCTGAAAGATATAATAATGTTCATTGGAATAAATCCTTTATGTAGGTTTTGCTTATAAATTACCTGTTTGTTTCCTTGTGCGCTTTACAGATTTCTATATCCATCTATATTCAAATGTGTTTTATGTTTCTTTCGGATCATAGAAGATTATATTGATATCTGTTTAGAATATTAAAGACTTTTTTTCAGTTTCACCTACAGTAAAGTTCTTTTCAGAGTTCACTAACTCTACAAGTGTTCTTTATTATGATCAAGGATTAGGATTGAGTCTGATTATACAATAAAATCATATATAAGTCTAAAGAATCTATTTAAAATGATGATAACTTTAACTCGAAAGTTAACTTCTTTTAATTGCTGAGATGTTTCCTCTTTTTTACCTTAGTTTCAACAGCTTTGGTTGAGAGGAGAGGAGGGGAACCTCCACTACGTTTCTGTTTCTTGTCTTTTGTTTCATTCGCTTCTGTTTCGAGCTCTCGAGCTCGTTTATCTGACGTTTATCGCGCTCCAAAACAAACCGGACTTGTCTCCACACTCCATATACGCCTATAAACGATGCTGCTACTGCCGGCAGCCACAACAACAGCAACAACAACAATAAGAATCATGACTAGAACAACGATTTAAGCGACTTTTCTCGAGCAGTTCCGACGTTTGCAAGGCAGGCCGAAAATTTACACATGCAACTTTAAGTGACTTCCTATAAAAGCAAACGCCAAAAGTTGATTGACTACAACAACAACAACAAAGAAATAACAATAACATGGACAATGATTTGAATGATGTGAATAATGTGAATGCAATATCGTATAATCTTTCCTTGTATACAGTGGGTGCGCTTTAAATAAATGCAAATGGCAGCGATAATATCTTTCTCCATATACTTGTACAATTTAGCGAGTGTTCACTGTAGCTGTATCAGAGTTTGGTTGCTTCCTTTTTTGAATTGTTTGTTTTGACTAAAACCGAACGAGAGCTGAGGGCAACTGCGGCCATTTGTGACCAATTTCGCATTTTTGGCTTGTTGATTTCGCTTAACTGTTTGTTTGTTTTTGTTAACTGTAATGACAGAGTGTTGTAGAGCAGAGTGTACACTGTACAGAGTGTACGTACATTACAGCACGTTCATTGAACCGCAGCGACAGACGTGGAGATCTCCGCTGCAAGGCAGACAGAGAGGGAGAGACAGTGGAAGACTGCGAGACTGGGCAGACTTGGAGACTGGCAAGTGGAGAGTCGCTGACTCAGCACCGACGCTCCTGACGCACAAAGCGAGCGAAACTGGGCGGTTGTCAGTCTCTGGCCAAGTGTTGCCATCTTGCTCACACTTCATAGTTGAGTGCCTCCTTCTTCCTACTGCTTTGTTTGCTTCGCTCTCTCTCTCTCATCTGTTTGATCGGTTGCGCAGACGCGCAACCATTGACCTTGAGTGCCATGGGGCGAACTCAAAGGCTCGCCGCGACGCCCTCGATTCGCCTCGACGCTGTCGCTGATAAATTTACATAACGCCGTTACTCATACGCCGCGTGCGCCCAATACGCTTTTATATTTCTTATATTTACTTATGCATTCTTTATATCGCTCTTTGCATTTTCTTTATTATTTACAATGATTGTAACGGTACTCAGCTGGAGGAATAAACCCAGAAGCGAGTCACAGTGGGGCTCAAGTGATCGTTGTTGTCATCGCGTTGCTTTTAGTCCAAGATAAACCAAAAATTCCGGTTTCTCATTATGTTTCTGTTTGAAATAATACTGACCTCTACTTTGGAATAAAGAGGAAAAAGAACGAATCAGAGAACTAGCAGTGAATACAGGGTGCCGAGGCTTAAATACACTAACAAAAATATTTTTAAGTTGTAAATTAGTTTGTGGCGCTCCTTCTTTAGTTCATGTGTAATTCTTCCTTGTTCAGGTATAAATATATATCTGTATAACTATAGAAACTGAATTTCCTATAAATTCATTGTTGTGGTTTCTCAGTTCTCACTCGACCTTAAGCCGCAGAGATCGCTGATCGGTGATCGGAGAGTGAAGAATATATGTTCGCAGTACAATTGAAGCACGAAATCGAACAAATTGTCGTGCAGGGCAAAGGAGTGGGGATCAGGGGGGATGGACGAGTGTGTATGTGGTACATATGTGTTCGCATTTGTTTAATGTATTTATGGCATTTTCAGGGTCAGCACAAAATACAAAAAAAAAGAAAAAATAAATATAAAACACAATAATTTCTCAGCTGGTGGGTTTAAAGTGTCTTGACTGCGCGCTGCCGCTGCCTCGCAGTGCTCTATGTATGTAAATTCGAACTGAACCAAAACTGGTTTCTCGTATGATTAATCTCATAACTCAATAGCACGACGGCAGAAGTTAAAGATACGATTCTGAGACCATTTAGCGAGCATATGCAAGCGATTATGGGAGTTGCTTGGTATGCAGGAGAGTTAATCCTCACTTGTGATACAGGGTGTCTGTTTCTGTGAAGTCAGTAAATCATTTATTATCATATTATAAATCATCAGTTTTTTATTATATTCCTTAATAGGTTACTCAAGTTACCTATTCACAATTAGGTTAGACAATGATTTCAAAACATTTTCAGCACTCATCTTTATCTTAAATTTTACTTATCACGACTGTCCTGAAACGAGTCAGTAAACCTCATTATGGAATTATATCAGAGTCTGTTTTAACCTGAATAATAGGTCAAGGCCAAGGAAACATTATGCATCGTATATAAACATTGCGCATGTTTACTTATCTCATTAAGCTGATACCCTGGAAAGAGGCTTGGCTCGGACACATCTTGTGAAATATAAAAGTCAATTGCGAAAAGAGTCGCAATCTTTAAAAGATTTGCAAGGAATTATAGCAAAAGAATAATGGAAATGGGTGCGGTACTGTCAACCGGAATTGTTTGACATTATTATTACCAACTCTTGCGAGATCTGTCAATATGTAAACTTCCTGTGAAAGCAAATATAGAGATATAGAATGTTGGGTACAAGGTGCTTAAGGTTTAATGGTTTTTGTAGCTTTAATATGCTTCATTTAACCATACATGAAGTCTCTCTTTCTCTCTCTTGATTCCTCACCTATTAATAACCCCCAAAACAAGTTGTCTTAAGCTAGGAGAATATCTACCCGGCCAATTATCCGACAGTTCCGATATGTTCTGCCCAAATCGGTCTATTGGTCTGTTGGCTACTTATCGAGTGTGTTGGGATTAATTTTCGTAGCAAGTGCGAACAGTTTCACAAGTCCAAATCGGCGTATCATCATTAATATCCAATTAAAGATTGCCATAAATGTTGTTCTACTTTGCACGCGTCGCGTCATTAATCAAAAAATCTTTCAAGATTGATCAGAACACGAATACGAATATTTCCGCCTATGAGTGCCTAGCATGGGTTGGTCGACAAGTTGGTCAAGATTTAAAGGAAATTTATTCTTAGTTCTACTATTGATCTCTATTATAATTTCATTATCATAGCAAATTTATTATTAATTCAATTATAAAGTATTCTTATCATGACATTTTAAAAGTCAATTAGTCATTTATTTTATTATAACTCTCTATTATCCTAACGGGTTTGAACGTTCTCTCAATAGTTACTGAACTACCCTCGCCAAATATTCTGCTTATTAACTACCGTATTGCCTTATAGGGGCCTCAACCAGACGCCAGTCTCGCATAGTCGAATCACTTTTGTTGTCTAAGACCGAAAACTGGAAATTGTACACCGAAAATTGAAAGAGATTTGAGCCTACGTTCGTATTCGGAACGGGGCGCTGACTTCTTTCTGGCTTGAACTAAGCGCAGGCGTTGCAGCTGTGCATGTGATTGACTTTGTCTGTATGTGTCTGTGTGTGTGTATGTTTGTGTGTGTGTGAGTGTAACGTACTTGTAGTCAAAGTCACTTTCAGCTTCGTTGCGTTCTCATAATTTTTGTGACCAAATTTAGCGACGCGCTCTTGAAGCACGTGGGCGACTTTAACACCGAATACACAAACAAACAAAAAAACATATTGTCATATTCTCTACCGTGTGAGCTATGTATCTTGAGATCTTGAGCAGAGCAGCAGCTGTTTTAGGGGCAACGCCTGGCTAGGTCAGTTATCGTAGCTGGGGATCAGTTCAGCTGAGAGAGTTGGCAGCAAGCTCTTGGCTCGCCTGGTGGCCACTGACTGATTGAGTGACTGTGCTGCACTGTGGGCGCGTTTGACTTTATAGCGGCCTTTAATTGAAATAAAAAAAAGGCCTTTGAAGATTTATATTATATTATATAACGTATGTTGAACAATTATGAATCATTAATGAGAAGAATTAGATTGAAATTTGACCATTACGCCCACATGGTGTTGCTTGAGTGTGTGTGAGTTTTATTGATGTAATGTAGCTACCTTTGTTATTGACACAGTTTCTGGCCTTGCTCTGCCCCCCCTAGTGCTTTAAACCTTTCGTGTGCGGCTTCTGTGACATGTCATATGCCTTCTCTTGGCACTTGGCAGTCTTAAGACTCTCCACGCTCCATTCTCCAATTCGCCACTCTCCGCCATGCCACTCTCTGCGGCATGTCGCTCAAGCGGAGCTCATGGTGGGCAGCCATCCGGCCAAGTTGATTAACTTGATTGGTAACACAGTATCGCATATTCGCCAACACACGCGCTGCTACTCAAGAATCCGTTGCTGGGCCAGAGAGGGAAGGAGAGCAGAAACAGCGGCTTAGCTGTTAAGTAGCTTTCCATGTCGACTCCGATTGCCATTCAATTCTTAATTCTCCGTTGACCGTGTCCATTTGCCGGGTAATTCGACAGCAGTTGCTGCTGGGCGTCACGTCAAGGTCGGCCGTTCATCTATATATCTGCATATATCTCTATATCTGTGCCAGCTGATGTAACCCGCTGGTATCCGTTATAGCAAGAGATTCCTAAGTTATAGTGTAACCCTAACTAACTATCTTTCCCTCTCTGTTTCTCTTTCAGTTTTGATGACAGCCTCTCTTCATCCCGCCGGCGCAAAGAGCGCTCGAAACGCTCTCATCGCAAATCGCCAGCCTCAGGTCGGCGCCAGCACAAGTACCGCTACAGAGATGAGGCATCGCACTCAAGCTCCCGACGCCGTCAGCGCGATAGACCTGGGAAGGATGAGCGCGATAGTGGGCGTAACCAACAGCGCCAATCGCAAGCTAAGGTAAAAACTTTTCATTTTGCCCCTTTATCAAATCAAAGAACAAACAAAGAGCAAATCACAACAATGAATGATGAATGTGACAAGATGAAGAAATTAATTGTATGGTAACCAGAAGATAATTAAGCAACCTTTCAACCCATCAAACAGTTCTCTTAGCATCAGTTCTATCCATCTCTTCTTCCTTCCTTTTAGATGATTTAGCAACTTTGTAAAAGGTCTCTATTGTACCACATAAAGTAGTTTCCCTCTGTACCAATTCTTCCCGCCTCTTCTTCCTTCCTTTTAGAAAATTAGACAACCCTTTTAAAGGTCTCGATTGTAACTAGTTTCTCTCGGCATTAGATCTTCCCATCTATGCTTCCTCTTTCTGCGTCACATGTATCGCAGCTGACGCATCTGCCTCACCTTACGTTGCTTGCCAATTTCGTTGCAAGTTTGTTTGTGTTTCTCTATCAGTTTTCGCACTAGCATCGCCCGATACGATCGCGATCGTACAGCATAATGCTTTTCTTCAAGCGTTATTTGGAAAAGTCACAACTGACTGCCAAGCAGTTCGAGAGTGCTCAAGTTCCTTGCTACATTAAGATGCGTGAGCTGCCTGCACCACGTCGCATTGATCATTGTCGCGATCTGATTAAGGAGAACTCCTCTCTGCGCTATCTGCCTTACACTGAGGATTGGATTGTCGATGAATACTTTGTCGATCACGACAGCGATTACCTTGTAAGCACGCCACCTGTTGCACTTGTGTCTCATTCCCCGTCTGTCGTCTGTGTTTTCTTTAACCAATAACAAACACAATCTCTCATTCTCCCCCGTGTTACCTTCCTCTCTCTCTCTCTCTATCCGACTAAGGGGGGCGCTCGAGGCTTATCTCTAGTGATTAGACGTTTGCCTAATCAATCTGTCTGAATATATATAAAACTGTTATTTGCTGTGTTATGCCAGCTCATTCCTGTAACTATAACAGACACGGGCTTTACAAAAATCAATCCATTTAGTAAGCATGAATATATTAATACTCTTAGAGTCGAAGCTCAAATATGAAACTAACTATTACAAGGACAGTTGATAAAGAGCCACTTTCAAGTACTGATAATTCTTGAAGTGAATGCTTGATAAGGAAGTCTATTAACTATGTCACATGGCATTAAAAGCTGTCAAAAGTCTTAAAGAACAAAGCAAGAAGATTATCGCACTGCTCAAATATCCATTGAAAGCCCACTGTATAGGTCGAATTCATGAAATGTCAACTGTGACCCCGTTTCATTGAACAATTTAACAGTGGGAGATGTCAATATGGCGATGGCATACTTGAGATACTACGTGTTCGTGTTCGACTAATTCCCTCCATGTTGTGCTCTGTGTGTCGATGATAATCTGCAGAATTAATTGCCCTGCCCTCGCCGCCTTGCTGCTGTCCTCGTTTCTTCTTTGCTTCTCTTCATCTCTTCTTTTCTTTTGTGTTCTTCAATTGATCATTTGACAATTCGATATAGTCAGTCTTTTCTCGATTCGCTGCCAATTGAGGAGGATTTCAAGTACCGCGTAGATTAACGTAGCAAACTGTCAAGATTCAGTTCTTTCATCAATTGGAGCGCCTGTTGGTGGTGGCGCCACCACCAGCATTACATTCGAATGGCCACCAAAAGGGCCAGAGCTGTAGCGAGGGCAAGGAGAAGATACCAGAGTTGGCCGAGGATCGAACCGAGATCAGTCGCTGCCTGCTGCTGAAGCGGCAGAGGAACCTATTCGACTTGGTGGCACTTTGCGATCTGCCCGTGGACAGATATGCCGGCGATAGTTGGATACTCGAGGAATACTTTGTCGATCATCGAGATGACTATTTAGTGAGTGTGCTTTCCTCTCTCACTGTTATTCTCTCTCGCTCTCCCTCTGGTTTTCTCTCCCTTTATGTGCTTTACATGTCTCCTCCTTCGTTCACACTGTTAACACTGCCAACACTCTTGCTGTACTCCCTCTCTTTGGCTCTCTCTCTCTCTGGCCAGCTGATCGCTGTGCACAGTGCGTCGAGACTGACAAAAACTAAGAGCAAATAAGTAAACTAATTACGTATCAAGAAGCTAGAAATTATTGCTAATATATTTATATTTTTTTATTTTTGAACAAAACATTATTGAGGAAATATTATATGAACATCAATATATTCTTAAGAGAAATTGAGATCCGCACACAGTGCTGCGCGCGCAGCTGCTCCACCTAGCGTCAGTTTTTGCCGTTTGCTCAGGAAACTGTGAAAATTAAAAATATCACAGACCAAACCAAACACAATTTTTCTGAATTTCTCAAAGTTGAAACAGAAACAGATTCAAATCTTCGTTCTTCGGTTGTTGATCGTCGCCGTCTTCGTCGTCGTCGTTCTTGAGGCCTTTAACGTGTAACGGTACGTGGCCTGCACGCGTCTCTTTCTCCCTCTCTTTCTCTCTCTCTCTCTCAGTCTCCATCTGTCTCTCGGGTCCACTATCTTTTGCTTCAACTGTCGCGAATTTGTTGATATTTCTTGGTGTTTGTGTGTGTGTGTTTGTGTTTGCTGAGGAAAATCTACTAAATACATACATGTGTAGCGATTACTTCATGGGGAAAATCCACAGAAAAATACATTTTCTATATGTATAAGATTTAAACACAAAACTAAAAGAATTGTTTAACGTCAATCGTGATATAATCAGCCAAAGAAACCGAAAAAACGAGAGGAAAATAAATTAAGTGCTTTAAAAATAAAATTGAATCCGCAACACAACTACAAAAGTGCCGCGAAACCACAATAAAAAAATACAAAAAAAAAGCATAAAACATACAAAAACCAAAATACAAAAGCCGAAAAAAAGCAACAAACTCAAAAGTACTTGCGCCACTTTGTTTCGTCAATTGTCTCAAAATATTCAATTGGTTTTTAACGCTAGTTGAATAACAACAAAATCTGATTGCACATTGGGGTATATAGCACCTGAAATTCGCAGGTTATCGAATAGACGAAGACGTAGGGAACAGCATCGAATTGAAGACTAGGAATTACATAGAGAGGAGAGAATGAGCAGAGACAGAGGAGGAAAACACACGCACACAGTGAGCAGCGGCCAGGGAAATCAAAACAAAAACTCAGAACTAATAAACACACAGCGCAACAAGAGAAAGAAGAAGCACGAGTGACTTACACGAATGGAGCACACACACACACACACACACACATGGTAGAAACAGGCGTAGTATATATTCACTATATGTACCCGAGATCAGCAGTGTGGGGATTATTCATCTCTGTCGGCAGCGACTACATCATGTTGATCTTTGATGCTCCTCCTCTCTCCTCTTTCACTCCTCCTCTACTTCTTCTTCTTCTCCTTCTCGCTTTGCTGAGCAATTTTCTTTAGTTATTTTTGTAATGTTTGGATTTATTTTTGGTATAGCGCGTTATTTCCACAACAAAACATAGCGAAAAGTCAAGCACATATTGCCCATATAGAAATAGGAAAAGCCAACCGAGGTGGGGGATGAAGATAGCTGCTTACACGTGTACATGTGTGTGTGTGTGAGTGTGTGTGTTATGTTTAGATTTGACAAGCGAATCTGCAAAGTCTGCGAAACAGTCGAAATTGGCGCAATGAACCTGAATTTTAGTTGCAAATCCTCGAAATTTGTGAAAATATATAAATATTTATATTAATTATGATGATATCATAAAGTCGTCTGAGTTTTACAGCATTAACTTGGAATCGTTCGACTTTCGGTTTGTTGTGTGGAAAGACATATACAGTTGATATATAGTACACGATATTTCCATGTGTATCGCATATAAAACAGACGACTGCGCCAATTTACGTACGCGTTTTCGACTTTTTGTTAAAAATAAAAACAGATTTTGAACTCAGGAAAAGCAGAGCGACATGTACAAATCATACACACATGTGGTGGATATATATTTGTGTACGTAGCTGTGTATAGTATATCGTCCAGACTCACACTCACACTCTCTCTATATACATATATAGGGCAAGGTGTGTGTGGGATCGTCTCGGATCTGGCAGGGGCCAGAGGCGTTGGCGCCCTGTTTTGTTAGTTCGATCAGCCTTTTGCTGTTTACAAAACTTTGGCTATACATGTGGTGCATCTGTCTGTGTGTTGTGCGCCACAGATTCCTCAGGTATATGTAGGTATAGGAGGTATAGAGATCTATGTGTACTGCGCCTTGTACTTGGGGTCGAGGAGGAAATAGAAAAGTGTTTTTCTATTGGCTCGCGATCGATTTGATCAATTAATAAGTCACGTCGAATTAGACGACATGCATTGCGCATTTGCCTTGCCAAAAATGCCAATGAGGCATTGACATTGAGCACACAGCGCCCCGTTCACCCCTTTCCCCTCCGCTTGTCGCTTGCCACATCCCTCCCAGAAGTTGCGAACAGTTTTCTTTATTGCAAACGGCAACTGCCTCGCGAGTCGCGTCGAACAAGTCGAACCCAACGCAATTCGTTGTTGGGCTCTGCAGTAAAACAATTAGATAACGGAACAGATCGGAGCAGAACAGATCAGATCAGAACGGATTGGAACGGAACTGAAAATATATATAGATATAGTGGATAGATATAGAGGAGACGTGTACGTGTTGTATATATATATTTAGAGCAGCCGCGATGTCCAACGAACTAAGCGAACTAATCGCACTCAGCTGCGCAGATCTTCGGCCGGAGGAGAATTCACAGATCCAGCTGATCATCGATTCGGAACGGCGCCTGAGCATCAAACAAATGACGGCCACAGAGCTGACCAAACTGCGTGCCAAAGCAGCAGCTGAGGCAGAAGCTCGTACTCGAGCCGAAATGGAGGCAAAGGCAGCGGAAGTAGTGGCACGAGCAAGGGCTCGCGCCGCCATTGAGGCTGAGGAGCAACTGCAGCGTGTGCTGGAAGCCGAACGACAAAGGCAGCTGCAAAAGGAAGCGGATGAAGAGCGAACAAGGCAGCAGGCAGAACAGGAAGCACAGAATGCCCAGAAAGGTGCTTTGCCAGCCAGTGCAGCTCCGCGTGATCGTCTCGTCTCACTGCCCAATGTGCTTGACAACGATGAGGCCGTGGAATCGGAGGAATCCTCTCCAGCAAAGAGCAACTCACACCTGGCCGACTCCATTGAGCTGTTGCGCATGCAGCGCGCAGCCCGCGATGCACGCTCGCACAACCGTAGCCGAGAGCGCAGCATATCTCCCGTACTGCGCCGTGAAGATCGTGACGAAAGGAGCGCGGCACCCGAACGCCTGCAGAGCTGCTCGAGCATCAGCAGCATGAACTCGGCCAGCGTCAGTGGCAGCCGAAGGGGCAGCACGGCTAGCACAACAGATCGTGGCGATCTGTCAACACCTCCAACAGCAGCAACGCCAACTGGCAAGTTTCCTTTGTCCAAGACGGTGTCGGCACCGAACATAAATCGACGTCGAAGCAGTCTGACATCTCTTTTTCCGGGTCCATCACCATTGGTGGCACCTGAGCCCACGCTGCACACCAATCCGGAAGCGAGCAACGAGGATGCATACACCGGAACTGAGGGTAGACACGATGGTGGTGGATATCGTGAAATACCAAGCGGCAAAATGGTACACCGCACACGTACCCCTCCTCCTGTGGGTGCCAATTTGGGTGTCTCTCTGAAAAAGGTGACGGCACCAAGTGGATCGATCACTATCAAGCCCAAAGAGGCTCCCATGCTGGGCGTAGTGCTGCGCAAAGTAGAGAAAAAGACAGTGCCTCAGAAGAGTATATTGGATGATGATAAACCTCTCTATCACTTCTCGATCGTACGCAGCGATCACAAGGAATACAAACCGGCACCGAAGCCAAAGCCCAAACCTGCTCCGCCGGCAGTTAAACCCTCCCCAGGTGGCATCCTCACTGGTCCACAGGTGGTGCGCACTGTCAATCGACCCGCAGCGGCGCCGACCAAGCCACAACGTCCACAACCGGGTGTACCTATAACCATAACAAAGATCGAGGGTGACAAGATCATTATAATCAAAAAGATAATTGTGCCGAAGAACAGTAAGATACCGGAGCAGTATCTCCAGGTTGGTTTCTGTCCGAACTTCCCCCCGACTCTCTGTGACGTACTTATCTTATCCTGCGTTTGGTTTGATCACCATCACCTGTTTATCGTTCGTACGTTCGGTTTGATCTCTAATCTCTGGTCTGATCTGTTGTTCGTTTCGTCTAGTGAAGTCGTAGGTGTCGTCTCTCTTCCCGATTCCCCAACCTTCTTTCTCTGTGACTTGTTCGCATTCTGTTAAAATATTTCTTGATACACGATCAATGATCGTTTGTAGCATACATACACACATACATACACACACACACACACATGCTGCCTGTGATTGAAGTGTGGTTCTCAGAACTCCCCCAAGCGGTGGTTGGCTCTTCCTTTTTATAGGATCGAAGATCGTTTATGCAAGAATAGAAATAAAGTGCGGTTGCTCTGTGGGCTTAAGAGTCTTGAGAGCAATCGTAAGCATATAGTCATCGATTACCGATAACCGATTGTGCATAAATAGGAAAAGGTTTTATCGCTGGAGCCTTAGGATTGTGACGCGGCCAGAGATCGTGGTTTCCTTCGCCTCGCAGGTCGCGCGGGTACGAGAGCAGTGCAAATGAGTCAAGATGCTGTTAAAGCAGTTCCGCAGCCTGCCCAAGAGACTACAGTGAAGCCTGTTGAAGAGGCCACCACACCATCATCATCATCAAGCAATATGCAGCAGAACGGCAGCGGGCAACAGTTGTTCCAGGTGGTGTCGCCTCAGTTCGCGTCGGTGTTGAGCTCAAGTTTGCCGGAGAATAACACGGGAACGGTTCGGTCGCCCGTCTCCTCGCCGCTAACGCATCGCAAGAATCGTCCATTGCTGCCAAGCAGCCCGAAATCGACGCCGCCACTGCCGCGCAAGCAACATCATCCGCTGGCATACAATGCAGTCACGGGGACCATCACTACGCCCGCTGCAGCGAGGAGTCCGGCGTCGAGTATATCGCTGTCATCGTGCAGCACGCCCTCCTCATCTCCGCCACCGCCGCCAGTGCCTTGTCGTGCCCCAAAGCAAAAGGCAATTGGAGGCGACATCAATCTGGACAAGTTGCTGCAGCAGCAACAGCAGCTGGAGGAGAAATCTGCGGCGGCAACAAGCAGTGCCAAGATGGATGCGAATTTCTACGATGCTGAGATCGAAATGATGAACAAGTATCTGAAGAGTCTGCCCGACTACAGTGAGCTGGACAGGAAGTTGCACAAAGAGTTTCAGGAGTGCGAGGATCTTTACGATCGCCTCAAGCGGAAGCAGTTGACCAAGTCTAACTCACAGCAGTCTGTGCCGGGCAGAGCACCTCAAACAGGTGCTGGAGTGGGTGGAGGAGGAACGACAGCAGGAGTAGGGGCAGGAGGCAGTGGCCTATCGAAATCTTCTTCCATTAATTTTGTCAACAGCAGTCGTACTCCCCGACTGGCTTATCCCTCGATCTTCAACTCGGAGCAGTCCAAGCTGCAGCGCAGCATCTCCAGCTCCAATATGCCCAACTCGGAGTCAAATCTATCGTTGAACAAGCAATTGATGAACGACTTCTGGAGCGAGAACCTTTGCAGTTCGCAGAAGCGACAGACACCAAAGCGCACGTTCTGGAACTATGAGAAGATCTGTGGCGCACAGTTGGGCGATGCAGGTCAACCCTTCAAGGTGGATGCCAAGACGGCCAAGAAGTTGGCTATATTCGATCCCACAGTGGCAGAGGCGGCACAGAAGGAGCTGCAGAGGCAGCAACAGCCTCAGCTACAGCACCAGGCCCAGCCCCAGCCGAGCCATCGTCTGCAGAAGAACGCATCGTTATCGCAGCTGGATCTGAAGGTCAGGCAGGCCGTGACCAAGGATGATCTCTACAAGCTGATTGTCTGCAATGAGCAACCCCCCACGACGACGGCCAGTCGTCTGCCCGTCAAGCAACAGCAGCAGCAACAGTTGCAACAACAGCAGCAGCAACTCAACAAGAGCAGCTCCATGACGCACATGCCGGGAAGTCTCTCGGGAATTGGCAATGCAAATGGAGGCATCATGTTGCCCTCGGCGGCAACAACAACAACAGCAGCAGCTCCATTGCTACGCAGTGCTAGTCGCACACACATACCCTGCTACATGAAGCATCTGCCATCGCTCACTCGCAGCACATCCAACTCGGCCATATTGCTATCACAGCAGCCTACCCCCAACAACAAGTTGCAGCAGCCACAGCAGCAACAGTCGCAGCAACAGCAACAGTTGCATTCTGTAGGGAAGCCTGCAGGCGTCCTCAAGAGTTCTAGCAGCTCCTGCGTGCCGCTGTTCCGTCGTGCCACAGCCGAAGCCGCCAAACCAACAGCAACTGCAACAGTTGCTCCTGTCAGTGCAACTATTGCAGAGTCGTCGCTAGAGCGCAAGTCGGAGAAGAGCAACAGCAGCGTCAGCAGCAGCAGCTTTACTGTCACCAACTGTTGCAGCACTCACCTGCCGCAGTTGTCCAAGTTTACTTCATCGTTTCACATACCCTCGGCAACAACAACAACAACTGCAGCAGCAGGGGAGCAACCCCAACAACAACAGCAGCAGCAGATGCCAATAGCCGCAGCAGCAGCAATTACAGCAACAACAACAAATACAGCAGCAGCAGCTACAAAGCGACAGAAAGATGTGGACAATAAGCTAGAGAAATCTCTCAACGACATGCTCAAGTTGAACAGCAACAATAACAACAACAACAACAGCAACATGTCTGAATCGCTCAAGGCGGCAGCAGCAACAGCAGCTGAGTACAAAGAGGAAGCAACAGCAACGAGCAACGCAGTAGGGAAATTCGCAACCGAGTCGCAGATTCCCGTGCCAGTGCAAGTGATGCAGCAACAACAACAGCAGCAACAGCAGCAGCCACAACAAAGGAGCTTCCATCCCATTGGTAAATCAAATTCTGCCTCTCAGTTGTCTCTGGGCTACCAGCGACTGTTGCAGCAGCAACAGCAGCAACAACAGCAGCAGCAGCATTATCCGCAGCAGAAGCGTACTTTCCTCAACTGGAATTCATTTGCCTGCAACAGCGATCCCTTTCAGCCACAGCAGCAGCAACACACACTGGGGCAGCAGCAGCAGCAACACTCAATGGGGCAGCAGCAGCAACATCCGCACAAGCTGCAGCAATCGTACTCCTCCTCGCATGTGTCCAAGCAAGCACCCAAGTCCAGCTCCAATCTGGCCATGTTCCTGCAGCGCAACAACACGAATAAGGAGAACAAGTTTGGGCAGCAGCAGCAGCAGGTGTTGCCACCAATGCCGGGCATGGTGCCACAGATGTACGGCAGCAGCAGCAGCAGTAGCTACAACAACAACAACAGCAGCAACTGCCCACGCACAGTTGGCGCTGCACCTCCGCCTCTCACTCACTCGGCGTCCTTCAGCAGCGCACAGCGTCCGACAATGTTGCAGCCACAAGCGCAGCACAACTTTGGCGTGATGAGTCGCAACTATTACAACATGCCCAAGCAGCAGCAGCAACAGTTGCCACAGCTAACGCATGAGCGCAAACCGCTGCAGACCTTCGATCCGTATGCGTATCCGAAGCCGAGTCACCCTGTCAAGTACCAGCAACAGTTGCCGTCACAGCCACAGCAGCAACCACATCCGCATACGCAGTTTCAATATGATCCCAATACGAATACGCAATTGTTTTACGCGCAGCAGCAACAGCAACCGCAGCACAAGCAGCAGCAACACCTGCATCAACAGCAGCAGCAGCAGCAACAACAACTACAACTGCAACAAAGCAATTCTGTCATATTCAATCACTCACAACAACAGCAACAGCAACTACACCAGCAACAACAACAGCAACAAAATGAAATGTCCAAGTCCGTTCTGGGGCTGCACTTCATCGAGGTAGATCCAATTCCAATTCGACACATGCTTGTTGTATTTTGTGTTTTGCATTGAATGTTGCCACATGCCACATGCCACGCCTACTTGCCTCCACGCCATACCACGCCTTGCTTTGCCCGTTTGCCACTAACAAAATACACTGCAAGACACACAGCTGATGTGCCCCCTCTCTCCCCCACATCTGCAAGGGGATAGTTCAGACTGTCTGTCTGTTCCTTCTGCTCGGCTAGGCGGCACCAGCTCAACCTAACCTCTAAAAATAGACAACTGACTCATGGCGCACCACTCACTCCAAAGGCCTCTGCGCGTTCGCGATCACAATCTCTCATGGGGCCAAGTACACTTCCTGTGTGTGACTGTAATTTCCCCATCACCCCCTCAGTTACCTTGCCCCGCGTGGCCTCTCTCGTCAGCGTCTTCTTGCATTTGTTGCACAACCCGAACACAGGGAAGAAAGGCAATAGAAAACCGAACCGAGAATTCAATGTCAATTTTGAGGTTCGCTAAAAATAGATTCACACTTAATTTATGTTGTTTATTTGGCGAAAAAAAAAAAAAAAAAAAAAAATGAAAACAGTGAAAACAGTGAAACAGAAACACTAAATGGGTTTTTCATTTCCATTTCGCCCCCAATTCATTGCGCTCTGTTTAAATATTTCCAAACTTTGTATTTATTTATAATTTAAATGTGTAATTCGAAAAGCATTCAACAAGCTTATTAAAATCGGCACATACGAATACTTTTAGCGGGCACTGTGCGAGCACGACTGACGAAGCCCTTAAGAGATGTGGGATATAGTGTTAATTACAATACGTAGTTCAGTATTTAGTATTTCTAGATCAACAATATCATAACAAATCGAGATATGCCCCATTCAATATTTTCATAATATTGTTGTTTACCTCGTGTAAATGGCGTAGTAGGGTATTCCCAAACCGATCGCCAGCAGCCAGGGATATGGGTTATAGTTATTATTCGAAGATCAGTATTGAGTATTTAAACAGATGAACAATATCATAAAAAGTTTAATCATAATTTCATTGGCTGCCTCAGTGCCTTCCTTTGTATAGTATGGTATTTCCAAACCGATCCTTAGCACCCTTTAGATATGGTAGATCGTTATAATACGTTGATCATTAGTTCTAGATCAACAATCAAATCGAGGTGCTCATAATAATGTTGAATACCTCATGTATCTAGCGAAAAAGAGATTATTCCCAAACCGATCTTCAGCACCCTCCAGATATGCTATATAATTATTATACGTAGATCAGTATAAACTATTTCTAAAACAACAAGATCATAGATCCAATTAAAATGTCTATGTGGTTGTATACCTCATGTATCTTCTCTGCCGTAGTAGGGTATTCCCAAACCGATCTTCAGCACCCGAGCACCCTCCCCCGTATGTGGTTAGTTTCTTTTTTGCCAGCTAGCAAACAATAATAGAAACTGGCCGCAAACTGAGGCGACTGTTTGCAGGGGAGCAGAAGAGGGAGGGTTAGAGAGAGCGAGAGGAAGGTACGAGGAAGAGCTCTCCCGCTGTTGTTGTGTTGTTGTGGCGGCAACAGCCACAAGCCCCGGCTACACGTTCGGTTCGGTTTGGTTCGGTTCGGTTCAGAGATCGGGCAGAAGAGGCAGAGCAGAGGAGGATCGCCCTGTTCTGTTCTTTGCTGAGCACACTCGCCAGCTACTTTGAGGGGCTTTCGTTGCTCGTCTGTTTTGCTGTTTGCGATATTTTTTCGAAAAATTTTCAATTTTTATAATTAGTATTTGTGGCGTGCGCTTTCGTAAATGTTGCGCTGATTTCGGATTGTGTTTGTTTGAGAACGAAGAAGCCAAAAGAACGCTGCTACTTTGTCTTCTTCTCCCTGCTGCAAATGGCTGAAAGTGCGTGAAATTCGTGCACTCAAAAATCAATTTGAAAGTTCAAGAAAAAAAAAAAAAAAAAAAAGTTGTCATCAGAATTTAATTAGTTCTGAGTAGTTTTTAAAAAAGAAAATCGAGTTCTCAGAGTCGCAATCACAATCGAAATTGTCATCGCTGCTTTCTTCTTCTGTTCCTCTGTTGTGTGTTTCTATTTCTGTCGAAGCTGCCGAATATATCGTACAATTTCAATTATTTTTACAACACAAAACTACACGACGTATATTCGCTATTATACTAAATATACTAAATAAAATACTATATATACCGTACACAAATATTCTCGAGTAAATGCCAGAAAAACAAGAGACCATTTAATCGTATAATTTAGTACAATCGATGATAGAGATCGGGTTCAGGTCAGCGGAAGAAGCGCCGCCCATTGCCACAGCTAACAGCAACAGCCATGCTCAAATGAATATGCACACTTCTAGTGAATACGTAGATTTCTGAGGCAATTAAAAATACAAAACCCACGCGCAAAAATGGCCACATTTTTAAGTCGTTTCCATCGCGAAAAAAGCGAAAAGATTTTGCCAAATGCCGCCACAGTGAACGGTGAAAACAGCAGCAACAACATCAACAACAGCAGCAGCAACATCGGCAGGAAAACAGCTGACAGCGCAGCAGCAGCGGAGCCAGCGTCGACGCAGCCGCGCCAGCAGAGACGCTACATGCGCAGCGCGACTGCGGCAAGCGTTACGCAGCTGCTCTCCGAAAGCTGCAACAGTTTGCTGCAGCGCTTTCGACGCAATCCGAGCGAACGACCTGATAACAAATTGCAGCAGCAACACCAACAGCAGCAGCAACAACTGCAGCAGAAGCATCAACAACAACAGCAACAATTGCAACGCAATCGGTAATCGATGCAGAAGAAATGAAGCAAATTAATTACACACACACACGTACACACGTAAACACACACACTCGCGCACACACGCACACCGTCGTATAAATTATTTATAATTTTTTTGCTTTCGTTCTTCGTCAAACAAAAACAGCAACAACAACAACAACAACAAAAACTCGGTCAAAATGTTGCCAGACGCGCATCTTTATTTGCTTTAGTATTTTTATTGGTTTCGTTTTAGTTTTTGTAACTTAAATATGTAATTTGCCCCATTGTCATTCGCCTCTTAGTTGCAGCAGTGCAGCAACGCGTCTCTCGTGTCTCGCGCCGTCGATCGACTACGAAAATTATGTAAAAATCTGTTGAAAACTAAAGAAATTTCTGACTCGAGTGCACTTCGAAACTGAAAAGTTAAATAGAAAATTGTGAAAATTTAGTGCGGGAAATTGTCATGAAAACTCAAGTTCTATGAACACATCTTTGTTGTGCAAGCTGATAAGAAGAAAATGCAGTGAAGGATAGAGAGAGTGTGAAAAGGAGTTTCTTTAATTTTAAAAAAGAAAGTCAGAAGAGGAAATCCAAAAAAGGATTTTTCTCTTTTATAATTCTACTAAAGTTTTATGAAATCAGTTCCAAATATTGACTTGAAACTTAGCTAAACTATTAATCAAAATATTGCCTTGCGATCATGCACAGCCCAATTACATTATTTGTGTAGAATTGCACACACATATACTATATACATACGTGTATTTACCTACTGCGTGTGTGGAAATTCTCATTCTGTCAAGAATTGTATTCGCAAAGCTTTTATTATTGATCCCCAACTGCAACTGCAAGAGGAGGATGAGCAAAAGCTTTGCAAAGAAGCTTTTAAGTTTGCCTGAGAGAGTGATTACCTTCCTATCACCTACTCTCTATCTGTTGCTCTCTCGAGAGTGTCATTTACTCTCTTGCGAAAAGAACGAAACGCAATTTAACGTTGATCTCTTTCTCACGCTTTCCTTAGTCTCTTCTCCGAGTCTTCTGCTCTTCATTATTTATTTATAATAAAACGTAATTGTTTTGCCTGAAATTGCTTGCTTCATTTCTGGCTGTTCTTCTTCTTCTCAAGAGTTCAAGGCATTCTTCTTCAAGCTTTCTACGAACGTTGTTTCCTTGTTCCATAAAGTGACGGAAATGCGATCAATTCAACAACGAAAGTAGATAAATGAAAGGAGTAGAATCCATTTCATGCCACTGCCGCCCACTCATTAGTCCTCTCCCTCTCTCTCTCATTCTCTCTCTCCCGGCTACGTTCTCTTTGTCTTGCACAGCACAGCTGGGCAAGTGCGCAATATTTTCACACTTTCCACAGAAATAAAAACGATTCCTCAATATTTTCGGTAGACGACGACGACGACGGCATTTTTTTTTCCAACATATTTTCCGATTCTTTCTCCGTGGCGTCTTCTGAATATATTTTGCTCAGTTATTATCTGGTCCGTGTCGTGGCAGCGCGCGTTTGCGTCGCGATGATAAACCGAAAATATCGAAAATACACTGAAAAAAAAAACAAAATAGAATAGAAAAGTAGAAGGAGAGTAGCAATATCTTTGTTTTGTTTTGGGCTCTTCTAGTGCATCGGGGATCGTAGCCGAGGATAACAACAACGACGAAAATAAAAGACGCGACGGCTCTGCGACCCCAACGAATGAAAGCAACAACAACAACAGCAACAGTAACAGTAACAACAAAATCAAAGCCAATCAAACAAAAGAAAAGAAACGTCGACGCAGTTCGGAAAAGTCTGCAAGCGGTCGAAGGCGGCCGGAAGCGGAACGGGACAGGGAACGTGAAAGGGAAAGGGAACGTGAACGGGAACGTGACAGGGAACGAGATCGTGAAGCCATAATGAGCGATCGCCACAGACGTTACTATGCCGGTGGTGGCCTGGGGGCCTATCATCCGACGAGCACAGGCACAAGCACGGGCAGCAGCAGTGCCGCCGCCATCATGGGTCGCTATCAGAAGAGCTCAACGACAGCCAATGCATTGGACAGACTGCGCACCCACCTGAGCCCAGTTGGGAGCTACTACAAGCCACTGTTCGGCGGCCTTGGCAGCAGTAGGCGGGCACCAGAAGATGTTAGTAAGAAACCACAGAGAGCACACTCGATGTGTGGAACCAATGGAAAGAGATATTGCACGAGCAGAATCATCTACAGATACAGATCATAGAGAGGTTTCTCTGACTCACAGGAATATTATTGGAATTTTGCTAAACTATTTTCCCCATATTTCTTGCTCTCACCTGTCGAGAGTGAGTCATGTCAAATTGAAGTCACTGTCCCAAAACTGTCACAGCTTAGAACGTGATGAGTGAGAAGGGTTAAGTGGGTTAGGGACGTTAGGTAGGGGAAGCAGGAAAAGCTCTCCAAATATTCGAACATATTGGCAATCCCTATTGCTACACTATGTATAGCTAGATCTGCGTGCAGCATATAGCAGGTGTATATAAATTGGAGGGTATATGTATTCTCGATACTACCTATACATATACTGCTAGTATACACTGTGCTGGTGCCCACATGAAGCGTTTTATATCACTTCTATATGTTCTCTATATATCTTCCTATTTGCCGTGTGCGTTTATTTTCGATTCTGCTCTCCTTTCTCCCCCCCTGCGTCTGACCCTCTTTTGCTCTCCCTCTCTCTCTGCGATGTATAAAAAGCTATTCACAGTTTCACGATATTCTGGCATTTATATATGTATATATCATCTGTGTATATATAAACTCTGAAGGTCGGCGTGCCGTAGATTTTGTTTAGATTTCGCTAGGCGTTCTAAATAAAATAGACGCCCACCAAGACCGCCCCCCATTCGTTTCAAAAATTTAAACATTCCTCCACTGGAGATGGAGAAAGCGAGTTGGATGAATTTTGAAAGTGCAGGTGAAATTGTGTGTGAAGCTAACTAGACCTAAGTAGACCTCAACCCTCCTCCTGCCCCTCTCCCAGCACCAGCTCCAGTTCAAGCACTGTCA
The DNA here is from genome assembly GCA_018151435.1 of Zaprionus africanus. Taxonomy (NCBI): domain Eukaryota; kingdom Metazoa; phylum Arthropoda; class Insecta; order Diptera; family Drosophilidae; genus Zaprionus; species Zaprionus africanus. Next base: position 9,392,950 of record JAECXB010002206.1, read on the forward strand.
TTAGCCTCAGTCATAGTCGAGAATGCCACTTAACCGAGCTCTATGCCGAATCCATTTCTACATTCTTCCCATAAAGACGGGGAATAAAGAGAGATATACATAGGTACTTAGTCTTAGTCTTACGGATATTCCTCTTCATAATTCTGCTAGAAAACCTTTCCCAAAAAGCTCTTAACTCCTAGAACTCTTGGGGGAAAGTCTGTTATGACTGTGACTATGAATAGACTGGATTAGCAATAATAATAATGTCGCTCATCTTTGCCGACTGCTGTAATTGCTAGTTGTGGACGTTGTCTTCTCTTTCCATACATTTCTCTACCACCTGGCTGGGCCTGCCTTCCCTATGTGTATCTGTATCTGTATCTGTATCTTGGACTGTGTTTCTGCTCTTGCGTCTGACAGACGAAGCGTAAAATGTTTTACGAACATCGCGTCGCGTCGTCTGCGTTGTCGGTTTCCATTGGTTTCACACGAGCGCTGCCCAAGCTGAAAAGCACTTTCGTTCTCTATTATATCGTCCGCCTCCCACCTGACTGGTGGTGGTTTCTCTTTGTATGACGCACAGCGTCGGGAGCTGCTCGGACTGGACCGAGACAAGACGCCCACGTTGTCTGCTGTTTCGCGATTGGAGAACAAATATTCAAACATATTGGATCGGGCGGCGGGACGACGTCGCCATGAAGAGGATCGGGACAAGACACTGGAACCAGATGATTATGGTGCTGGTGGGAGTAGTAGTGGCCTCTTGCGCAGTGCCACCACCCACCAGTTGGGCAAGCCGAAGCTCTCGTCGAGCTCCTTCAATGCAGGAGATCGCAAGGAGCGCACCCCGTATCGCACACGTGCCCAGCGTCAGCGATACATAGCTGACTCCAGTGACAGTGGCTACCTAACGAGCGGCAATCATAGATTGGTGGATGAGAGCTATCCACTAGATTACACCAATCGCTATCATCCTAACGACTATCACGATGCACTGCGTGCAGGCGGTGCCACAGGGTATCCGTCAAGTCGATATGGCCGTCGAGACACGAATGATGATCCAGTCCAGTCGCGATCGACACGCGCCTATGGTGGACACACTAGAACCGAACTTGATTTGGATAACGATTTGACTCCCAGGAGTCGCTATGCCAATCGGCGCCGCGAGCCAGCACCACCAGCAGAGCTGACGGCTGAGGAGCGTGAGATTCTGGCCGATGATCGTTCGTCAGAGGATAATGCAGCCATTCTGTTGCTGCTGCGCGAGGACAATCAGTTCCTGGAGGCAAAGAAGTTTGAGGAGCGCATGCGCAAGCGACGTGAGCTGAGGGAGCGCGTCAAGAAGCAGGAGGAGGCTGCAGTGGCGCTGGCCAAAAAGACTGAGGAAGCTGAAGTGGCAGCAGCAATAGCTGCCGCAGCGGAAGCAGAAGCCAAGGAAAGAGCAGCAGAGCAAGCGGCTAAACAGGTGGTGCAGGAGCCACCACAGGAGGCACCAAAGAAAAAGTCGCGTAGCAAAAAAGTAACTAACGATAGCGATTCAGATAGCTCCACGTCTACGTCGGAGAGTAGCTCTTCCGATGAGGCTGAGGTGCCACCAACTGGTGTCCAACAACAACTAACCAAAGACACAACAGACACGGCACAGGCCAAGCACACTTCACCTTCTTCACCTGCTCCCCCTTCTCTCAATGGCACTACGACTAGCAACAACAACAACAACACCAACACGAACTCAACATCCCTCCTCCCCTCATCTCTGTCTAACCTCACTCTGCAAGACACAACGACAGCAGCAGCGACACCTATCGGCAGCAGCAGCAGCAGCTCCAACAAGAGTCGTTTTCTGCTTCACTCAGACCGCAACAACAACAGTAGCAGCAACGATCTGTCCAAGTACAAGCCTGGCAATATCCTGCACTCCTCCAGCTCAGGCGCACTTGCCTTTGGTGGCATCGGAGCACGTCTGGCGGCAGCTGACACACGCCGCCAGCAGCAGCAGCAACAACTGCGCTATCAGGGCGCCAGTTCACGAACAGCTGCCGTGCTCAGCGAGTTTGATCGCTACAAGCCGGGAATGGGAGGAGTGGGAGCTGGCACTGGAGCCGGAGCTGGACTCGGTTCGAGCTATCTGCATGATAGCTACACCAGCAGCAACAGCAGCCGGCGTTCCAATGCCCTGGGCAGCAGCTCGGTTTACCAGCGACATCAGCTACAACAGCCGCCGCCGTCGTCGTCGCACTCCTCGCACTATCTGCAGCACGATCAGTACCAGCTGTCGAAGAGCGCCACCTCGTCGGCCTTGTTCCATAGGTCACGCATTCCAAAGACACTCTCGACTTTTGTAAGCCACACTCGATGCATTTCTCTCTTGCTCTTTCACTCTCTCTTTCAATATGCTGCTGCAGCTTCTACTTGATATATAGCTTCGCTCGTTCCCGAAACTCCTTTCCGTTTCCTTACACGACCCACACAGCAATTAAGCATTTATCAACACTAACAGCGCCTGCGCCAGTGCTGCCAACCTGTTCACTAACAGCCCCACAACAGTGTGTACCCTCTGCATGTTAAAGAGAACTTGAATGTTGAAGGTGAGAATGTTTGAAAAACTCCCCACAGCAGGTTGATATTAACAGTATCCTTCGCTGTTAATAACAGCAGCTGATCGATAACATTCTCGATACAACAATTTAAAAATTAAAAGGGGAATTCAAATTATTTATTGCTTATTATTCTTGTTACCATACAAAAATTATTAAAAAAAAAACTAAAAAAAGATTTAAAAGAAATGTAAGAGAATGTAAATTGTTGTTGCTCATTTGTTTAATGGTTTGTTTGATTTCCTTTTTATTTTTCGAACTTATTTTGTTGCCCAAGACATTTGCCTTGCATATCTATATATATAGATACATATAAACAAAATATATAGTATATGATATTTGTTGTAAATGTTTTATATACCATACATATATTGAAAATATTAACATTTTTATGTAAAACACACAACTCAAAAAAAAAAAAATTTGTCCGAACTAATTTTCTTAACGAACAAACGAAACGTATTTTTCTCGTGTTTTTTCTGAATATGATGATGAAAATCACAATGATGATGATGATGATGATGATGGGTTGATGATGTACATACAACTTGATGAATTGATGATGTTATGGTTGGTTTACGGAAACTGTCTGTCTGCGGAAACGGTGGATTAATTGAATGTGTGCTTATGAAATGGAAATCTGGAATTTCTGGAAATGTGGTGCCAACGTGGGATCGGATTCGGGATTGGTGTCGATAATCGATCAACTGATTGTACTGGCTAACTGGATGGATACACCTTACTGGATTTTGATGCTCTGGATCTGCTACTTGGGGATCCCCTTAAAACGTTTTTTTCTTTTTCTCTTTCTTTTTTGTTTCTTTTTCTCTCTTTCAAATTTACAATCTTTTACCACACACATGCACCTTGTGTACTCGTCTGTGTATCTGCCCACCAACAACTACAACAACAACAACAACAACCATGCCCCCTCTGTTCTGCTTCAACAACAACAACAACTACAACGTCTTGCAACCCAACTTGCTGCCACTGCCCGATCAATAATAAAAATAATCCTCGACGCCTGCTGAACTCTCAACAACGGATCGAAATGCACCCACCTCTCTCTCTCTTCTCTCCTTCTCTCTCTCTCTCCAAACGCACCACCACCGCCAACAACAACAACAACAACCATGCGCCGAACAGACAGCAAAGCCCGTCATTCAAGATGATGCTGATGGTCACTTAATATACCGCTACGGAGACATTCTCCATCACAGATGTTCGTGACAATTTTTTCTTTCGTTTTTTATTTTCCATACATATTTATGTTTAGAGCCAAAAAAAATACCAAAAATACCAGAAACAATTCTCCCTTCTTCAAATCCAATACAACTACACTCTTATACTGTCAATATAGTTTCGAACTTTCCAAGTTTTCTTTATTATTTCATAATTACCTTATTATCTTTGAACAACAAAATCGTCGTCGCGCCGCGTCGCGTGCGTTTTCTCACTTAAAAAAAAAAGATTTTCCGACCAAAAGAAAAAACAATTTCAAATTCCATTAAACCCAACAAGCAATTTTCCTGAGTCAAGTAAAAAACAAAATTAAATTGGAGTTTTTCCCACTCACATACACTCACACACACACAGTCACACCCAAGACATATATAAAACTTTACTTTTGAACTCAGGAAATGATATCGAAACTGAAATAACTTTCCGTATACGTTTTTAAGTGCAGTTTAAAGTTGGATTTTTAACTTGATTCCGAAAGTTGCCCAGTTCCAGGTTTAGCTTTTATCTTTAATATTTAACTATACTTGCATTTATATCTGCCATGAGTCAAACTACAATTCTCCTTTTTTGAAACGTTTCAGATAAGATCATGGCTACACTGGGCGAAGGTACTTTCGGACGGGTGGTCAAGGTCAAAGACATGGAACGGTAAGACCCCAGAGATACTATATAATGATAGATCATCAGCTAACATCATCTTTCTTTTAGTGATTCTTGCATGGCCCTGAAGATAATCAAGAATGTGGAAAAGTATCGTGAAGCTGCCAAGCTTGAGATAAATGCTTTGGAGAAGATAGCACAGAAGGATCCGCACGGTGATCAGTAAGAGAAGAACACCCCTTTAATGTATTTGTACTCGAGTGTAACTTTTTCCTCATTTTTCCCCTCTGTAGTCTGTGCGTGAAGATGATCGATTGGTTTGATTATCATGGACACATGTGCATAGTTTTTGAAATGCTGGGACTTAGTGTTTTCGATTTTTTGGTAAGTTTGTTCAACTCTACATTGAATGAGAATCGAGATTAATATTGTATTTGAATATTGATTAGCGCGAGAACAACTACGAGCCCTACTCCCTGGACCAAGTGCGTCACATGGCATATCAACTGTGCTATTCTGTGAAGTTTCTGCATGACAATCGCCTAACGCACACTGATCTCAAGCCTGAGAATATACTTTTTGTGGATTCAGAATACACATCACACTATAATCATAAAATCGTATGTATACAACTTCAATTGCATGAAATATTGATGCTAATTAATACATATTCTCATCACTTTATCTGCAGAACCGCGAGGTGCGACGCGTGAAAAGCACTGACGTGCGTCTGATTGACTTTGGATCGGCAACATTTGATCATGAACACCACAGCACAATTGTCTCGACGCGCCATTATCGCGCACCAGAAGTCATACTTGAGCTGGGTTGGTCGCAGCCCTGCGATGTTTGGTCTATAGGGTAATTATATTGATTAAAATTAAAGTTAATTAACATTTCTAACTCTGATTTCATTATCTTTATTTTAGCTGTATCTTATTTGAGTTGTACTTGGGCATCACACTCTTCCAGACGCACGACAATCGCGAACATCTGGCCATGATGGAGCGCATCCTCGGACAGATCCCGTATAGAATGGCACGGTAATACAATGCAGCTCATGCTTTTAATTCGCAAGGCGCAGTTCTCTTCACCGAAATCGTTTAACGTGTAGCAATCACACTCTTTACAGCAAAACCAAAACAAAGTACTTCTACCACGGTAAGTTGGATTGGGATGAGAAGTCGAGTGCGGGTCGTTATGTGCGGGACCATTGCAAGCCCCTGTTCCTCTGCCAACTGAGCGACAGTGAGGATCATGGCGAGCTGTTCAGCCTGATCAAGAAGATGCTGGAGTACGAGCCATCGTCGCGCATCACGTTAGGTAAGTTTGCTACTGATATTAAAAGCATGAATAACAATAAAGATGCTCATTCTTCTTTGTGTTTCCAGGTGAGGCACTGCGACATCCGTTCTTTGACAGGTTGCCGCCGCATCAGCGTATTGGTGAAATGGGCAGCAGCAGCAAGCAACCTCTATCGTCCGGCAGCAGCAGTCGCGAACGCTCTCACAGTTTGTCCAGATGAGAATTACAGCGATTTGGTTATTGTTGACAACAACGTTAATCCAAAAACAAAAAGAAAACACATGCATACAAACACATGCGTACATGCGTACATAGTGAGAAGAGCAGCCAGCTAAAACAGAAGAAGATGAAAAGGAAGGAAAGAAAAACATAAATCAAATACAATAATAGTAATAATAATACTAAAAGCGAAACCTAATTTAAGTGCTAAAGTCTACTTAGAAATTTTGTAACTTGACTTGTATAGAAGGCAATTTCTACACAAACCCCCCCCAAAAAAAAAAAACACAACAAAAAGAAACAACTAAAGAATTGTTTAGTAAATAGTAATTGATTTGTGCTGCTTCATTTGATATGTGCATATTGTCTCCATCCACCCGCCAATCGTGTTTTGTTTTGTATAATGATAACCAAATCGTGCATAATTATAATTATTCAACTGATACTGATACTGCAGCACTGCAGCTACACTACTGATGTAAATCTTATTCTTATCTGTGCACAGTCTTACCTTGATAGAGGATTAGAGAGCCTGCGCGCACGACTGCAACGCAACGATTTAAATGCAACTACCACCAATGTATATGCTATATAGCAGAGATGCATCCGATTGAGATGCATATCCATGTACAAATTGTCAACGCAGTTGATTGTCTATTATCTATAATTGATCTACTACTATTGGCGATTTGCACGTGTGTGCGTGCATTGCATACAGATATGTGTCCGCACGTACGTACCCTACATATATGCAAAGTACAGTACATCGGTTAGGACACCTCATGTGCGAGATGCTTCTCGCAGAGAGTATACGTGTAAAAAATACTTAGCAGCCAGTCATTTTCCTAGGTTACGTTAAATGTATGTTTAAATCGGCACTGTTTATTCGTTTTTCGTTTAATTGTCGAATATCGATTAATCATAATGCATACACATACATACATACAAACCAGCCCGCGAAACATACATATACATATATATATTTTAATGAGAGGAACACTTGAGAGTTAAAGAAAGAGTGTATAGATTCATATACTACACATACTTAATTCAAATGATTGTGAGTTAGTTTAATATGATATAAATATTAATTTTAAATTACATTATTTGCAATTTAATAACCCGATCAACCAGCATATAAGAACATAAAAAAACGAAAATACAACTATTATTGTCAAGTTATTTAAAATTTAAATAAAAATATAAAGTGCGCAAATTTGTATTTTTAATTTCAAGATTTCTGGGAAATTCTTGCTGTGGTGTAAGGGATTTTTTACAGGAAACATTGAGTAAATACAATGTTTAAGGCCAAGATATTTTCTTAATGATTAGAAAGTCTGGAATTAATAGTATACTTCTATACTATAGTGTCTATACTTACCACTGTAATTAAAAGTCCATAATGTTTTGGGTTTTGTTCATTTTTGAATAGTTTAGTGTTTATTTTTTGTTCATTTTAGTGGATTTTCGCTACGTTTTTAAATATCAATTGTTTTTATTGTTTGTTTTCTAGAATTTTACAATATAGTTTCAACTAAATAAATAATAACAATTTATAAATATAATTCTCTTACTCATTGATTGAGTGTTTTAGAGTGTTTGTTTTGTTGTTACGTAAATATTTTCTTGATATTTCCTCATGTCATATATGTATATATAAGTATCTGGAAATTCGAAACAGTAGTATCAATAATTTGCTTTTGATTTAAATGTCCATTCCTAAATATTCAAATTCATATTGAAAATCAATGCCTTATGTACGGGTACATATGGTAACTTAATATCTAAAAATCGGCTTATTCTAGCTAGATATAAAAATAATAGCTAAGCCTACAGATTGCAACGAAAACAAAAAACCTATGCAAACTATGATATACGCAATAAATAAATACCTAACATTTACATCTGTATCTGATCATTTAATAATTATAATAATAATAATAGAAGTATTCTCTGTAAATATTCGTATATACAAAACCAACTGAAACAAATCTATTGTTTGCTTATTGTTAGAACATTTTGCTTTGCTTTAACATTTTAAATCTTATTCGGTTTATTGTCTATTTCAAAATGTGGCAGAGACGTAACAGAAACAACAAACTCCAAAGCGACACAGACTGTTGTTGTTGTTGTAGTTGTTGGGGCTGGGCTGACATCTAACTATACACACACACATATATGGTATTCTATATAGTCCTATATAGCACTATTCCTATGCTGCTGCTGCTGCTGCCTCTACTTATGACCGATAAAGAGCGTGTAGTTTGTCGACGCCAACGCCGACAGCACTGGTCATTTGTTCAGCTTGAGTATCTCTGCTGTCGCCGCTGCACTGGCTGCACCTGTCGGAACACCTGTCGGCGGCGCTGGTGCTATGCGTATAGGCTTGGCACGCTGCTGGTTGAAGAGTCCGCTCAGGGAGACTGTCGTGGTGCTGGCAGTCAGTGTCGTCATACTGCTGCCCGTGCTAGGCGTCGCTGTCCGCTTCCCTCTGGCTAATCCATTGATATTATTGTTCGTCGATGTGGGCTGCTGTTGCTGCTGCTGTTGTTGCTGCTGCAGGCGCAGCAGGTGACCAACTACTGCGGTGGCTGCTGCAGCCGGTGCTGGAGACGGAGCTGAAGCTGGAGCTGAGGCTGAAATGTTATCCAACTCAGTCATTGCTTCTTGAATTGCTCGCTCGAGCTGCGAGTTCAGTTTGCGACTCCTTTGTGGGTTGTACGTGTGTGTACGTGTATTGTTGTGCGTGTTTCGTGTGTGTGTGTGTGGTGTGTTGTGGTTTTCAGTTTGAGGGTTTCAGTTGGGGTGTTGTTGTTGTTGTCATTGATGATGATGATGTGAATATGCATATACACACAGAGGGAGGTTACACATACACATACGTTACACACGTTGCGTGGCGGGGATGTTTTTTTTATATTTTGCATTTTTATTTTTTTTTTTTGGTCAGCGCATAATTATAAAAAAGAAAAGAATATTAATTAGCAAAATGAAAACGAATCAATTGGACAAATTAAAATTAAATTCAATTCATAAAATGCATTCGCAAATCCCAATTCTCGCTACACTGCACTACAAACATACAAATGTAAAAAGTAAACTACACTAATTGCAAATTCTACATAAATAAATCATCTGTGGTTTCACTGTACAGTGCCTGCTAGAGGGAGTGTACTCGGTATGTTATCAGGGTACTTCCTTTAGCATGTACGGCGGGTACTACAAAACGCAATTGGATTTATAGTAAAAAGTAAAGAAAATATCAAATTTTTCATTCTACTCTACAATATGCGAATAATTTTATGTATTTAACTAAAATTTGATAAAACTGTACATAAAAATTAAAAAAAAACAATAAATAATTTAACTACAGTGCATAGCCTGCATTGCCTGCTACTCGGGGTCTATAACACTCCATAATCCCTCTCCCCCTCTGAGACTGTCCTAGCTAGGACTTTAAAGTGCCTTCTTTTTTCTCATGATGCTTTGTTTACGGGGTCTACTTTTAGTCCTAGCTAGGACTCTCTAATCCCTTCCCTTCTCAGTTTAGTTTTTCCTCTTCTATAGTACCCCACTTGGACTCTTTAAGACTTCTACAAAACACTTTATTCCCTTACACCCACTGAAACTGTCCTAGCTAGGACTCTATAGTACGTTTCCTTCCGTTCTCTTGGGTTGCTCACTTACTTATTGTCGTAGCTAGGATTGCATAGTCCCTGTCCAGCACATTAACCTGTTTTTACCTCTTCTTTAACCCTTATTCTATTTCAATAAGCCCCCTTTAGGTCATCCACATGACTCTTGATTCGCCCAGTCCATCTCACCGTCCTATGACTTCATAATCCCTTCCTTTCCCTTCTCTTAAGATGCTCACTTTCTGGTATCCTTCTGGGCCTTGTGATGCACCTCCAGACCCTCGGAGAGACTCTGCAGCGAGTTGACCGGAATAAGCTCGGAAGTGGAACGCCCGCCACCGCCGAACCACTGCACCCAGACATGGTCAAACTGCTGTGAGGGCGTACAGACACCGTCGGGCATCTTGACTATCTTGCCCGGCCAGGCGGGATGACCACGAGCTGGCCCCCAGATCAGTTCACCAATGGCAAAGGTGCGCGGTGGCAAGACGGCGTTAGTAGCAGCAGGGTTGCCACCTGGTGGCAAGTGACGATGTGGCCGGCGAGTGCGTTTCGTTGGTGTGCGGCAGTTTGACTTGCGGGGAGCTGCAGGTGCAGATGCAGGGGGAGCATCCAATTGGATCGGCAGCTGCGTCGTTGTGGGCGATTGGGACTCTACATGTATATGGAGACATATGTATCTGTATATAAAGACGATCTGCAGACGAACTTCAGACCTGACACCCGACAAAACATAACAAAACAGAACAGAACAGAACAGAAGCAAAAACCGGCAACAAAAAGCAAAGTGCGAGGAATGCAAGTGGTACAAGTGGTGCAGGTAGTGGTGGTGGTGCAAGTGGTGCGTGGTTAGTACAGCTCATGATGCAGTTAGTGGTGCTGGTAGGAGGACTCGAATAAGACCTTACCCTGGTAGTCAACGCTAACTACTTTCTGGTTATGGATAAAGACGTTCGAGTGGGAATGGGATGAAGCAGTGCCAGGATGCATTGGTGGCTTGGTGTGGTGCATGACATGGCGGTGCAACGTTGATGATGTTGATGTGGATGTTGATGATGATGATGATAAAGATGTGGACAGTTTGGATGATGTTATGGACAGGCAAGTGGAGCTAGCCAAGCGCATACCTTGACCCAAGAGAACACCACCTCCAGCCTCCGATGCCGCCGTTGGAGGCGCCTGTGAGGCGCTTGTTATTTGTATCCTACGTATCTTCGGCTCCGTGGGCTTGTAGATGCTGGGCTGGCTGAACACGTTGCTGCTGCAAATGGCTGCAAGATAAATGGAAATGAATCAATTATATGCCGGGCCAGGAGCAGACAGCGCTGGCTACTCACTCCGCTCACAATCCGTTGACGAAGGCGATTGGCGACTCTCCACGCTCTGCGGCGAAATGGCTGCATCTGGCTCGGAGCTGGAGACGCATTGTACCTGTAGGAGATGGAAAAGGTTTAATACTGTGAAAGAATTCAAGGGAGACGACCCTGACTACTCACCATGTCGCCGCTGCCAATGCTGCGATGGCTTGGCGGTCGCTCAGGGCTACGCGGGCTGCAGGTGGTCGTATCCGGCGGACTGGCTGCTGTCACCTGGCGACTGCTCAGCGACTCCGAGACAAAGCTGGCCGTTGCCTGGGGCTGCTGCTGTGCCTGATGCTGCTGCTGCTGCAGGCTAAGCTGCTGCTGTGCCTGATGTTGCTGCTGTGCCTGATGTTGCTGGATCTGTATGGTGGCCGTGGGACTGGCCTGCACAAAGGATGCGCCACTCTGCTGCGCTGTGGGCATCACTAGCCCCATGGGCGTCGAGTAGATCTGTCCAATGGGACTCAGCTGCCCATTGGCGCCCACAATATACTGCTGATGGCCTCCAGCAGCGCTGGGCGAGATGAAGGCGTGCTTGTGCTGTGGCGACGGTGTGCGCAGCATGACAGGACCCTGCGAGGTCAGCAGACTCGTTGTGGGCATGTTCTGGATCTGGAGCAGCGTGGCATCGGGACCCATCACCAGGCTGGCAGGCATCAACAGCTGCTGCCCGATAAGATTCACCTGCTGCAGAATTTGCCCATTCTGGAGCAGCAACTGTTGTGTCTGTGGCGCCGCTGTTGCCGTCGGCTTGTTCACCACGATGCCCTGTATGCCTGGACTCAGCTGGAACTGCTGCGAGAACTGCGGCGGCGGAGGAGGAGGCGGCTGTGGATGGGCCTGTGCCTGTTGCAGCAACGCAGGTGCCTGACTGGGAATGCTAGGCGAAATCTGCGGCGAGTGTGTCTTCACGGGCGAACTGCCAGGAGCAGTGGGAGCAGGAGGAGGTGTTCCAATGCCATTCATTGAATTCTTTCGCTTGCGTTGCCTTCGCTTCGTCTCGGGCGAGCTGAGTAGCGGCAAGGCCAGTGGGGCAACAGCAGGAGCCTGTGGCATGGCCAGTATCTGCTGTTGTTGCTGCTGTTCCGCCGGCTGTTGCTGCTGCTGCTGGTGCTGTTGGTGTACAATATAGCCTCCATTGGACAGTGTGTTCAACAGCACCGTCTGTGGAGTAGCTGCCGCGGCGGTTGCCTGCCCCAACTGATGATGTTGCTGCAACAACTTGGCGCCATTTGCATTGAGCAACTGCGAGGCTGGTTGGCTGACGAGGTAACCTCCTGCTGCAGCCGCACGCTGTGCCTGATTAGCAGTTGCCTGCTGTGGCTTGCTGGCCGAGGGAATGACCAGCAGTTGCCCAGAGGATGTCATAATCAACTGATTGCCTCCACCACTAGCCTGCAGCTGTGCCACAGCGGAGCTTGCAACAGGACGACTAATGCCCGCTGTGGTGGTGACAATGCTGCGCGTCAGCGTGGAGGCGCCACTGGAACGTTGTCCTGGCAACGCCACTGCTTGCCTCAGCAGACGAAGCTGTGCCTGGGGCTGCAATTGAGGCTGCACCTGAGGCTGCAACTGAGGCTGCACCTGAGGTTGTGCCTGTGGCTGAGGCGGGCGTAGCTGCAGCTTGGGCGACTCCGATGAGGGCTCTGTGGGTGAGGGCATGCTATGTCGCGGGCTTTCGTGGCTGGTGGAGATGGCGCCAACCTGTTCGGGTCGCTTCTCCAGTTCCGCTGCGCTGCTGGAGACAGGTGACTCCTGTGCCGCCTGCACCAGTATTTGTGGCTGCTTCTGTTGAGCACGTGGCGGCTGCTGTTGCTGCTCCGCTGACTCCCATTTGCCAGCGCCTGTAAAGAGCGAAAGGCGACGCATACGCTGACGTTGCAACTGTTGCTGTGAGCTATGCACCAACGGCTCCTGCTGCAGTGCTCGAGCTGTGGCTGCTCCAACTCCAACAGTGCCAGCTGCTCCTATTCCCGTAGCTGTTGCCAAAGGTTTCGCATCGAGGCCCACGCCCAAAGTGTTGTTGAGCAGCGCCGTCTGCTGCTGCAGATAACCCGCGGGATCATCCTTGAAATTGGGAGCAGGAGCAGCAGCAACTGCAGCTGGAGCTGAGACAGGCACAGGCAGGGGCAGAGGCAGAGGATGGGGTAGAGGCAGAGCAGCCTGTGCCGCAAGCTTTATCACATGATCTGCTGCTCGGTATGTGGCGGCTGTTTGACTAGTTCCAGTTGTGGGCGTGGCAAGGGCTGCTCCTGCTGCTGCTCTGCTCGTCAGCTTGTTGCTGTTGCTGCTCCCAGTGTTGTTGTTGTTGTTGCCATATTTGTGGCAATCAGCGTCTGTAAGGCAAGAAAAGAAGAGTCAGTAAGAGGTTGCCAAGATGAGGAACGCGAGCTTTGCTTATGCAGAGTGCGTCGTCCTTAAAGTGCCCGCAACGTGTCCCCCAGCACCGTGAAAGGTCAGGTCACGGGTCAGAGGTGCCCATGGCTGGCAAATGGCTGCCAAAGCAGAGCACAATAAAATCAAAACACCAAAACGTGCAGCGCAAACTTATGAGCAGCGCAAAAAGGAACAGCGAGAAGAGCAGAGGGGAGAACTGGGGGAGAAAAGGAGGGAAATAAGAGCAGGGGAATAAGAGCAAAAAAGGAAACTGAAGTAGCTAAATGGCAAGCACCAAGACTGGAGGGAAATGAGAGCAAAGTGGGCAGCGCTCCTTGCAAAGATTTCTGCAACTCAAAACGAAGTCAAGAAGTTCAGAGAATCTTTTCTTTGGGGAAAGTGCCAAATAATTGGCATGCATTTCGTATGCAGTCAAAAGCATTTTGCATAGTGTATATATTTGCTAAACTTCCTTCACTTTTTCTGTACATTTTATTGAATTAGAAACAAGTTAGAAAAGTAGAGTAGTAAACTCAGTAGCGAGCCCAGCAAAACCAATTTATTTTATATAAACCTTTTGTTTTGAACGTATTTTGTATTGCATACTTGCAGGCGGCGCGTTGGAAATTAAAAACTGCCTTAAAAATGTTTTTAAATAACTTATACAGAAACTACTTATTAATTTAACTATAAGTAGTCTTGGAGAAGAAACAACTATAGATGCTCATTAGTTTATAGAACAATTTTTAATCTGATCCCTAATGAAATAAAAATAAATAAATGAATATATAACATTTAATTGTGCATTCACAGTCACCTACACAGAACTTATTTGGTTGGGGATAGTTGTTATTTACCAAAATTTTACTATTTAGCATTATAAAATTCTTTGCAATTCAATTTTAATTAATTTTAATTTTTCATGAGGGCGCAAGAGGGCGTAGCCAAGTTCTAAAATAAGCTTTATCTGCGCGCTTATATTAGACATGCTGTCCACCAATTTGGTAGTTCTAGCTCTGATAGTCACTGAGATCTAGTTGTTCATACGGACAGAAAGACGTCCAGTTAGAAAAATTTCTGTATCGACACGGCTGTTTCTGTTGCTAAGGAATATATACACTTTGTGGTGCCTGCCACACCTACTTCTAGCTCTTACATAAATAATATAGGTTCTAATACCTTTCTACAGTTACCAGAAGTCAAGCAGTTCAAAAAATCTTTTCCCTGTTAAATGCAACTGAAATTTAATGCCGAGAAATACAGCCAAATAGTTGAAATGAATTTAGAATTGTTTTACCAGAATTTTGCACAGTGTATGCGCTCCACAACTCAATCGGATTGCAATAAATTGAAAGTACTCGAGACTTTCTAGTCTCAAATTAAAGGTACGAATCACATAAGTCATAATTTAATCATCTAGTTGAACGCACAACCGCACACACACATACATACAAGCACGTACATAGACACACACACACACAGACACGTAGGATGACCACACACACAAACACACACACAGTTGGTTAAGCCGCCGACGCGAGAATTTCTAAAACGCGGAGCAAACTTTTGCTTTGTGCAGCATTTTTAATGCTCCCCCTGATTGGCCCTCGAGGTGGCCAGAGACGGACAGCAGGAAGGAGGGACAGCCTGCAAGTGCCAGCACCCATGGCCAGTTAGAGGTGGATGGTGTGGGGGCGTGGCTGACAGGCGGATCGCAGTGGACGCGCATCGCTAAACTTTGCCGTCAACTCGCTTTTGTTTCAATTAACCTTTTCATTTGAAAGTTTTAACAATGTTTGCCAAGCTACCCGCACGGCCACTGCCACTGCCACTGTCCCCTGTCCAGCTTGAGGATTCGCTGAGTGTGGGGGAGATGGTTCATCCCCTTTTCAAGTGCCCGCTGAATCCTTTTGCGCCTGCAGCAGGGCAACAGTTGCCGAGAGAGAGATATCTTAAATTGAAATCCGAATGCGTTGAATGACACAAAAGGCGGCAAGAAAAACAAACAATAAAAAACGAGGCACGACGAGCAGATACTGCGTAGTACTGCGAGTGCATAGATAACTATTTGAAATTCCATTTCTCCCTTTCCATTTGCCTCCCTGTGCAGTCATCCTGGCAATCCTTGGGGGCATTCAATAAACATAACATTTGCCCTAGTGTGATTTCAGTTTTTGAACGCTGGTCACACACAAAGGACGAAATCAAAACAGACAAACAAGGCTGGCAAACAGACAGCAGTGGAGTGCAGGAGGCAGCAAGAATGTGTGGGAAGGGAGAACGTGGAGAAGGAGGAGAAGACTATGTGGACAGTGCAAACAACAGGAGAAGAAGCAGGTGTACGAGAAAAAGCAGGTGAAGTAGGAGTATGAGCTGTGGGTGGCGCAGGAGTAGAAGCTGTGGAAGGAGCGGGAGTAAGATTAGGAGCCTGCGGATAAGTAGGTAGAAGAGAAGAAGCAGAAGTAGGAGTAGGAATAGGCTGCTGCTTCCTCCGGGGGAGAAAGAGGAACAGTCAACGTGAAAGGCGCTAGAAATCAGAAGAAGTAGCAGAGGGGACGAACAGGTGAAGAAACAGAAGAAGGCGCAGGAGGAACAGGAGCAGCTTGAGCAGCAGGAGGAGCTTCAGAAGCAAGAGTAGAAGAAATAACAGGAACAGCAAGAGGAGCAGCAACAACGTCGGGAGCAAGAACAGCAGCAGAAGCAACAACATAAGAGGGATCAGTAGTCGGAAGTGGAGCAGCAGCAGCAGCAGAAGCAGTGGCATTTTCTGCCAAGATGATGGCACAAAAGCTTAAAGCTTGTTGAACCCACTTCCACCTGTCGTTCACTTCCTGCACTCCCTCTTGCTCCTCCTACTTCCCCCCCCCCCTGTTCACTCTCTACCATCCGTCATCCTCTTCCGCTTTAGCGATTTTTCCTTTTCTTTTAGTGTTTGCGTTTTCACTTTATCATTGTCTAGGCGCTTTTCAGCGCAGCTCCAAAGCACATTTTCAATTGCATCCCATGTGTGTGTGTGTGTCAGTGTGTGTATGAATATGTGTGAGTGTGTGTGTTTGTGTGTGCACACATGCATATGCACTGCAAGGGGGATTTTGTTTGGTTGCTCCCTGTGTGCCTTCTTCGCTTTTCCTGCTTTCTTTCCTTGGAGTTTGCTTTGCTTTCTCCTTCATGTTCGCATGGCCTGCACTTATCGCACGTAAGTATCTACACAGTTCACTCCCCTTTTCCTCTCCCTTACCTCTCCCCTTTCCTCTTCCTGCTCTCTTCACCTTCCCCCTATGCATTTCTTGTGTTTGTCGCCAGCTTTGCCAGTTGTGCGAAATTCTTTTCGTTCTTTTCTTATTTCTCCTCGGGCCACTCTTGTGAGTCCTTTGCTTTGCCAGGGTTGCCAGGGTTGCCATGACAGCAGCCAAAGTGAGAATTCGGATACGAATTGCCGTTGCAGTTGACAACCTTTGCCACATCAGTTTATTGTGTGTTTCCGGCAGACAAAACAAAAGTTTTTCACTTTTTCCCAAAGCAGGAATGCAATTCATATAGAAAACCAATTGTGTTATAGGATTCTGACTAGTTGGGAATCCTGACTAACTGTATAAAGGTGAATTTATCTATCTATACAGCAAGTGAGTTAAAGTGGAGTGGATTAGGATAGGATCAATCAATTCAATCAGTCATTAATTCATACTTTTATTCAGTTGTTTGTTAAAAGCTCAAAACAGTTAAGACACATTGGGAAATCTTTTATTCTTTCATTCATTGATTCACTCAATCACTAAGTCACTCATTCATTAATTCAGTCAATCATTGAAGGGTCAAAGGTTAAGGAAGTAGTTAAGAATGCTTTGCTTATCCTGCATTCATTCGTTCATTAAGTCATTAAACGATCAAAAGTTCAATTGAATAGTTTATAATAAAGAAGGCTTTTCCAATAATGCATTAATTCATTCTTTCAATCATTCATTCTTTCAATCATTTCTTCATTATATATTCCATAATTCTCTCTTTCAATAATTTCTTCATTCATTCATTCACTCATATAAAAACTGCTGTCTCTAACCCTCTTCTCAGCTTTCTCCCTCTAATCAAAACTCACCTTTGTTGGCCAATTCGAGTGTTGTTGTTGCTACTCCTACTGCTCCCCCGGCTCCTCCAGCTGCTGCTGTCGTTGTCGCAACTGTTGCTGCTGCCGATGTTGTTGTCGTTGTTGTTGTTGCTGTTGTAAGTGCTGCTGTAAAGATATCATCCACGAGATCCTTGAAAGGCTTTGCCGCCTGCTGCAACTGCAACTGCTCCGCATCGAAGAGATGTCGCCGTTGTTGATGCGAGCAGAACGAAGTGGCAGACACAACTGTAGTCGCACTCTCCTGGATGCCACAAACTGTCGGCAGCGCCTTCAGTGGCATGTTGGGCACCTGCAATTGTTGTTGATTGTTGGCAAATTAGTGAAATCAAATTAGAAACAGAAATCAGAGATTACAATATGAAATAGTTCAATTCACTAAATACAGGGTATCTCTCTCTACAGTTTTAATTCTTCTGTTAGGAATTTAAACAAGTCCCCCTTGTTCTCTTTCATTTACTCATGCCGAGCAGTTCCCCCACTGCATCATCATTGCAATCAATCGAGCGAAGCTGCCTAAACTGGATTCTCGATTTACCTTCAATCTGGTCATCAATTTGCTCAATAAAAATACCTCGCACCGATAAGGCAAGACATGGCAATGGTTCTACTAGACACTGTGGAGAATGGAACAGCAGTGGAGAACGGGAGAACTGTGGAGCTTGTCACCCTCCTTATATGTTGATTGCGCAATCGTAAATTAAATTACAACTTGAGTTTTGATGAAATGAAGAGAATGAAAAAGTGAGAGAGGGAGAGAGAGATACAGCACTACAGTCCAGTGTATACGACTGTTAGATACTCTGCACATCCTTTCTTAATGAAATATTTACAGCATTATTTGAATCTAAGACAGAGAAGCCTAACATGCATACAGGAAAGTAAGAAACTATCTTTAGCATTATCAATTTCACTTCAGTGCGTACTTTGAAGGGCATTAATTTGCCACGCCCCCATGAACAACTACTCACTGCACTCATCAACTAGAAACTCTACACTTCCTACTCTTCATACCCCATTCTTTACTTTCCCCTCCCCGCTCTCCACTCTCTTCTCTCTGGATTGGCATACGCACTCTCATTGTTCATTCTCATGCCCCAAATCGGCAATCCTAACTTCAACTTCATGACTTTACGTAAACGACTCAACTCTGATTGTTGTTGTTGTTGCTCTTCTTGTTGTCGTTGTTGCCTTCATATTTTGTGTGGCTTTGGCTGTTGCTGCTTCAGCTATTGCCACTTGCCACTTGGCTCAAAAGGCAGCTCCATCTCTTTCCACTGACTACTGCCATAAAAAGCAAACATCATTTCAACTTTTGCAAAGCAATAAAACCGCAACATACCCTACAATGTCCCCCCACCCATCTTACCCCTTGTGGCAACGTAGCTATCTCCATCTTCAAATGCATACAGAGTAAGACAGCAATAGGGAGAGAGAGAGAGGGGGGAAGATGTGCAACCTGCTGCCACTTTAGAACATGCTAAAATGTGTTGCATACTTTGCATTTGCATTTGCCCACAGGCAGGGGCGAGGTGGGCGTGTCAGGCACTGCTCGCCAATTGTCCGACACAACTCTGCCACGAATTCACGGACTGCGGACAGACACATCCCTTACCACGAGAGGGTTTACCAACGTGATATACACGAACTTTTAATTGTCATTTAATGGAAAAATAATTAAGCAACTTTAATGCAACAACAACAACAACAGTTACACTGGGGAAGGTGTAAAAGCAGCTGGTATATGTTTAATCATACCCTGCAATTACATTCATGAATCGTAGCGCCCCATTTAACCATTTATAGTTACAGATTTCGATCGATGTACAGTGGGGAGTAATTATGATTGATAATGAATAACTTTGTGTGGGTCAAAGTCTCTACAGAAATGTCATTGATATATACAGAAGAAGAAGAAGAAAGCAAAGAGCAAACCTCATTTATATATTTACTTTCCCCCTTGACTATATACGACTTGCTATATAGTATTTACGCCCACTAATACCAAGATATTTATAAATGCCGTGCTCAAAGTGCATTTTGCACATTTCATTTTAACTGTCGCTGAGTGAGAAGGGGAGTGAGCGAGACAGACGAAACGCTGCTGTATGAAACACGCAATAAAATGCCAACAAGCAGGGGCGAAGGCAGGAGGAGGGGCTCGTAGAGGGGGTTGGGTAAATAAAATACCAACAAAACATTGCACTTTTGCATGCATAATTGCGACGAAATTAAAGCGAAATGTGCAGCCGGACAAGTGAAGAAGGAAGGGAGAAGAGGGGAGAAAAGGGAAAGGGGAAGTAGAGAGGAAGGAGGTGGAATGCTGAGAATGGAGAGGGCGTGGCCCGTGGGCGCCATGCAAACGAGCCGACATTGGCAGTGGTAGGAGAAGGCGAAGGAGGAGGAGGAGGTAAGTGGACAGCTGGACAGGCAGAGCAGGTGGAAGGCCAATGCAAGTGGGTAGACTGGCAGGGAGCAGGGGGGTGGTGTGCAGGTGTGAAGCTTGTGCACAGCTGCGTTGCTCGGTGTTGGATTTCATTAACGTCATAATGACCGAACGAACGTCCGACAAGCTTAATCCTACCCACGTCGACTGTCACGCCCTGCTCCTTCTTGTCCTTCTGCTGCTTCTCCTTACTTCTCTCCCTCCTTCCGCCCACATTTACATTCGCCCTCCTCCCTCTTTTGGCAATTGCGCGCACAACCGCGTCAGGAACTTGCCACGCTGGCGGATGTGAGTAATCGCTCAGTCGGAGCGGAGTCAGAGTCGGGAGTCCTGCAGGACATTGCTGAGCGCTAAGATTTCCGTGTCGCCTGTTCCTGTTGCCTTCACCCAAGCGTGCCTGGCCGTGCAGAGCATGACGTAACCCAGCGGAAATCGCTCAACATTCGCTGCATGCAGCGGTGGCAGCACCTTCTGCTTGCCACAAGCGGCAACTGCAGCGCAGGCGACAGGATGTGGCCTTCAAGAGAAATCGATTTAGTATGCAAAATCCAAATGGAAAATGTGCGCAAGAATGCATGGAAAACTTTAAGCTTCTAGAGTAAAGGGTATCTAATAGTCTAGGCTACTTAAATTCTGCTGCCTGCAAGGGAAACTTCTTATTTTCACAGGAAACTGCGCTGCATTAAATTATTTAACTCGATCTTCTCCCTCTCTCTGTGGCTTTCTCTCTCTTTTTCTCTGGACTAACACAAGTGTTTCCACAGTTCGAACTCGGGGACAACTTCTGGCCTCTTAGTTGCTTGACTGCATCATCTCCCACTTCCTCTACTCCCTCTTCTCTCTCTTCTTCTTCTACTCCCTCTTCTCCTTTTACTTCCCTCTTTACTCCCTCTTCTTCCTCTGCTCCCACTTCTTCCTCTTGTGCCCCTTCTCTCTCTACTCCTCCTTCTTCCCCTTTACCATTACCTAGCTCTCCCCTCCCCCTTCTCCCTTAGCTCCCTCTGTTCATGCCACGCTGTCTGCTCTTTTGGCGCGTACAACATTTAATTTCGCCTAATGAAGTTTCTATAAAAACGACGCGAGACGTCCGAGTAGCAAACGAACCGCAGCACACCCTTACCTCCTCCTCCTCCTTCTCCCCCTTCCCCCCTTCGCTTCTACAGCAACTCCTTCTCAAGTCCCAAATTCAATTTCGTTCAGAAATTCAAGCGGCAATTGCTCTTCCTGTTCACAAACGGATTGACGTGCAAATTACAGAGAAAACAAAGAAGAGAATAAGAGAAAAAAATAAGAGGGCAAACTTATAAACTGATAGATACCCCTTAAAGCACAAGTAAACAATTTTTTGGACCTAAGCAAGGAGCAATTTAATTTAAAGAATTTGGATTCTGTAATCTGTTTTATAATCAGGGCTAACCAAAATATTTACGTAAATATTAAATATTTATTTAAATATTTTGGGCATATTTGGGAATAAATAAATATTTTAATGATTTGCGGCTTTTCGTAAATATTTTGGCCTTTTTTAACATAATTTAGTGAAATTACATGTATATTATTTCTTCAAATCAATAGAAATGCCCAAAAATTGATTTATCCTAAGAAATAATTTCCAGGCAGATTACATGAATCATGTATCTATGGACTCAGGGAATTTTCTGGAAGCAATTTATTTACTTAAACTGCAGAGTAATGTGTTTTATCTGAAATCCTCGAGTCAAGTAAAGGACAGCGATAAGTGACTAAGCCCTTTCCCGACGACGAAATAAGTACAATAGAGGTTAATTTTCATTTTTATCTATTTATTTTTATCTAGATTTTTATCTATTTCTAACACAGAAACATGCAGTATTTCACGAACCGATCAGTTCATAGTAGAGCTGGAAATAAATCGATGTTCACTGAATCGATTTAATTACCAAAAATTCAAGAAAAATCGATTTAAATCGATTTAAATCGAAAATTTGAAATTGAAGGAAAAAAAACGGTGTTTTTTTATTAAAAAGAGAGAAAAAAACGTTTTTCTGGTTTGAAATAAAAAAAAAAAAAACTTAACGAAAACTCTCTATTGATATAAAACAATAATTCACTGTAATAATGTTGTTTGACTCATTGATGGACCATGTAATTCAAGAAAATAAAGTTTTATCGTAAATATTTATCTCAAATATTTCGTTTGTTTTATCGTAAATAATAAATAAATATTTCGGGGTTTTTCGTAAATATTTTGGTTAGCCCTGTTTATAATATTGGTTTTAATTTTTTAAATATTGAATGAATTTATTGACTTTTTTATCTTTAAGATCTTTTATTGTGAGAAAGTAAATACTTTTTGGAATATGTCGGGATCCTTTACGGTTTCCACGACAGTAGTTTATCTTGCCTTCATTCTTAGATCTTCGTTATCATCTTTCAATTTGTTCTAAATCTTTAAAACCAGAGTCAATATTGAAGATTCAAGTTCAGAGAATCAGAATACCTTTAGTACTATTTTCATCTCATTCTCGTATATGTTAATTTGTGTAATCTTTTACGAAACTGTTGCCTCTTAAAAGCACAGATAGACATAAGCTAACCCACCCTCTTCCCTTCACACTTACAGGGTATACGCGTACTCAACTGACACCGTGTCGCTGCCACGTCGTGTCTCGTCTCGTCTCGTCTCACCTGCCGTCGCTGGGGCATCGCTAATTGTTTTCGTTGTTCTTCCATGAATATGTTAAATTGTCTGCTGCATTCTGTGTCTGCCACCTTCACTACTCCCCCCTCACCCCCCGCCTCAAGCTCTTTATAAATGCAAATTGGCCAAAAAGTGCAACAACGCCAACAACAACTAGAAGAAGTAAAATGACTGCGTCACTCTCTGGACATGCTTGGCTGATTTGTTGACTACGTTGGGGAGATTTGGCTCAGCATTTAATGAGTGAAGCGATTTCCAACTTGGCTTCACTTTCGATTTCGCCTTGAGTACACCCCCCTTCACCACCCATCGGCCATCATTAACTCCACCTTTGCCACTGACTTCTCTGGGCCAAACAGCGTCGCCTCATTTCAACTTCTTTTTGTGGCTTGTTTATGTCGTAAACAGCTACAACAACAACCACTGTTACGACAACAGCAACAAATTTATACAAAAACAGCATATACAGGCCTATTTTACATTGAAATATTACTTTTATTTTTATTCAGAGCTGTAAATTTTAAGCTGCCGCTGACCTTCTCAAGTTTGTTGTTGTGGTCGTTGTAGTACTTGTTTGCATTGACAGCCAGAGAGAGAGAGGGAGAAAGAGAGAGACATAGACAGACCGATAGATAGACAGCGGATCTAAGGCCGGGCCAAAGTTTTGTTTAAGGCGTTACACAAATTTATTTCGAAGTTCTAAAAATAGAACAGAGTGAACACTTAAGCAATGCATAAGTTAATACTACATACATATACATGTGCATGTATGAGCGTGTGTATTGTTGTTGCTGTGCTGGGAAAATCAATTTCAATTGTTTCGCACTTATTGAAAACTCGCAGCCGATTCGAAATTCAATTGCAAAAAATCGTTTAATTATCATCGATTGCATATCGAGTGGTTCGAGGGCTTGTGTGTGTGTGTATGAGTGATTGAGAGAGAGCGAGAGGATTTTTACTCAAATCATAATGCAGTATTTTTTAGTTGAATACCGATATTTACTTGGCAAGCGTATGTGTGGTTGAAAGAGAGCGTCGGAGAGAGAATGAGGAATTTACCCATACTACTATGCAGTATTTTATAGTTGAATATCGATATTTACTTGAAATGCGATATTTACGTAAGTATTACTAAGTGTGTACACATGTTATTTTGTAAATGGAAATGGATAGCGATATTCGATCAATAATTTTATCGACTTGCTGACTAAATGTCTGGCAACGTCTCCACCGGCGGCGACAGCGGCGTCTTTTAACGACGACTTTCACTAAACACAAAGCACAGCAAACCCTAACCTACCACACCTCGTGGCAAGAGACACAAAGGCAACAACAACAAGCGACAGCAAATAATCGTAGTAATCAAAACAAAAAGTGAAGACTGAACAAATAAATAAACGAGCGTAGACTTCATTATGGAGGAGCCACGAGCGCAGCACATCAATCATTGCCAAAACATAAAACTCACCACCCCAACACAGCACACCACACCCCACCTCACCTCATCCAACTGTGTCATGGCACCTTCGATGGGGAACTTCAGACATTGAGCTGAGTTGAATGCGCCAAGAGCAGAGTTGCCATGCAAAAAAGAGAGAGGAAGAGAGACGAAGAGAGAGGCAGAGATCTGCGAGCGGAGTCAAGACAGTCAATGACTTGTGGTCAACCCGAGGGGGTGTTCAAGTGGAAGAAGAAAAGAGAGAGGAAGCGCAGCCTCCTTCGGTGGCACAATAAAGTGTTTAGTAAACAAATTGCGGTTGCCTTTTGATAATATGCACGCAGCCAGCTGAGCACCACAGCAGCAGAAGAGACAAGGAGCAACGACAGAGAAAAAGTAGGAGCAAGGGAAGGAGAGGGGGCAAAGTTATAAGTGCATTGCACCGAAAAATCGATTGACGAACACCAGAATGACGACCAATGACGGAGAGAGAGGGAGAAAGACAGAGAGGGAATGTGCGTTAAAAAGGACATTGATTGTGTGCGGGCGGCGCGGTCGGAGGGCGTTGGCGCCGACGTCACGCAAAACCAAAGAGAAACCATAAACTTAAATTAATGACCTTAGCGAGACGAAGCTGAAAGCTAAAAGCTGAAACGCGAGACCCGGAGAAGGCAGAACGGAGGAGACCTTGTGCAAGCAAAACAAAGAAGACAGAGCACAGTGTGGCACGAATGCAAGCAAGAGGCAGAAGTAGAATGCAAAGAAGAAGAAGAAGCAGAAGACGAGTAGCAGCAGCAGCACGGAAGCAGGCGCCACATGCTGCGCCCTCTTTGTGGCAGTGTGTGATTTACCGTTAACGGCCTTTCGTTTGCTGCTCCAATTGGAAATGAATCTTACTACTGCAGCCGATTTCACTGCGATACACACACACACACACACATAAACTCGCACACATACACTTAGAGATGAAAATGTTCGTCAATTTAGAGCAAGGCGGCTGAGGCAGATGGTAGCAACAGTTGAACAGTTGTACCCCCCTCCCCTTCTCTACACCCCGCATTGGCTAAATGATTTTGCAGTCGGCGTCGCCGTCGCCGTTGACGTTGACGTCGGACACAGCCGATTTGTTGTCAAACTGGTTTTACAAATATTTTGCGTTCATCTGTTTGGAGGCAGCAACAGAAACAAGGCGGTGGGGGAGAGGGAGGCAGGTAGGGAGGAGCGCGCTTACATGCTTGCAACGCGCTTAGTGAAAGTCGCCTAAATGTCGTCGTTTCACAGTGCCCTCCTCTATCCCCACCACACCACACCACACCCCTCTACCCACCGCTCTACCCCCACAAGCTGAGCATGTTAACTCACTCTGCACATTCAATTAGGTTTAGCTGCAGCTTTTGCTGCTATTTACAGCCAATTATGAGACAAACAAGTCGCAGTCTCAAGCCTCCGATCCCAAGTCCTCGTCCAAGTTACCGACTTACCTGAGCATTAAAATCAAAAAAGTATTCCGGTCTCAGCGGGCAAGGCAGGCCGCACTTGCAGGTACCCTGTGATAGCAAGTAGCCTTTGATTTGGAACTGACTGCGCAGTGTTTCGCCTGTAGGACTGAAATGGAAAGAGACAGAAAGATATACAGATTAGAATAGGGTTGTAAATATCATATTGATGTTATAAATAAATCTACATATTAATGTTATATATAAATATACATATATCTTCGATAGTAACAATCTTCCAAAATGTTTTCGTTTTCCAAATTTATTCAACTATCAATACAAATTAAATTTATACAGTAACCTTTGTATACTTATTTTGTTTTATCGAGAAAGAGAGGTAGAGAGACAGATAAGAAGTTAATACTATTAATTATTCATTAGATAATCGCGCAATTTGTCCAATTACAAAGTCACCACAGAAACTGTGAACACTGAAACAAATTAGCCCCCAATCATGCTAACTAACAGAGAGTGCAAAAGGCTGAACGAGCTAACAGCTCATTAACATAATGAACTAGTGATGACAATGTTAAGCGACAGTCGCACCACATAAATATGCATGTGTGTGTGCGTGCGTGTGTACATAAATTAATTCCAATCAGAATTGCTGCCTGTGTGCTCGTTTTGAT
The DNA here is from genome assembly GCA_018151435.1 of Zaprionus africanus. Lineage (NCBI taxonomy): Eukaryota > Metazoa > Arthropoda > Insecta > Diptera > Drosophilidae > Zaprionus > Zaprionus africanus. The sequence continues at coordinate 9,419,076 of JAECXB010002206.1, forward strand.
CGCATGTCAAATAAGAAGAGCGCATAATTCAAACAGGTTTTTATGTATTCACGAATAGTTCCCTCGTTCTTCTTCGTCCACGTGAGTTGCCAAGTGGATTGAGGCCCAAGGGAGTGCGGTTATTAGGCGATCCAGTTCTCAACAGTTTCAGATCTAGATACACTCATAAAGTTAATTATTTTACGATATATGAGTGTGTTGTGATGCTCTCCCATTGAGAATACCTTCGATTTGTTTATGCTATATTTATGTATTACTCTATGAAATATTGTATTAAGGTTGTCAAATGCTTATTTAATTATTCAATTTCAGCAATTTTTTCCTTTGTTTGATGGCTGAGAATACGTTAAATTTCAAAGCTTTGCAAGTTATTAAAGTGAAACATTATGACAAATAAGTGTTGCCAAATGAATTTAAGAATTTTCTTTATGTTAAATCTTTTTATATCTAGTTTTTAGGGTATTCATTCTTTCACGTTTACCGAGAACAGAAACCACTTTTACAACAATGAAAATTATGAAGAGTGCAAAAAATTGATTTAAATTTGAAAAGCAAGCAGCCTTTTTTAAAGTAAATCCAGTGAATCCAGTTTGTGGTAAGCCAGAGGAGGAGGAGGAAGCGGGTACCGAGACCGGAGCCATGCTGGGCCACGCATGACCGCAAATGTGGAGGGTTAAAAACATGGCAAAATAATGGGAAAAAAATCACTGGATGCTTATTAATTATAAAGTGCAAGCATGTTGAAGGAATCAAGGGCGCACTTCAGCGAGCGAGTGAGGCCTGAGTTGTGGAATTGTTGTTGAATTGGGAGAAGAAAGACCACGGTGAGAACAGGGAGAGGGGGCAACACTCGCCAGAGCTCCCTTCTCTCCCTCTCTCAGGTTTTCAGTTTCGTGTGGGAAATCTGAATAATGCATAAAGTGTGAAACAGCGGCAAACAGAGATGACAATATACATAATTGAGCGGGTTAAACGAGTCTGCAAGAGCATTGTTAACAGGGCAGACAGGACGTAAGGATGGCAGTGGAACAGGATAACCGAAGAACAGGATAACAGCAGCACAGACATAATTTGCCAGCTCTCGTTCCCATCAATGGGCAACACTAGATGAGTGAAACCCAAACTGGTTTCGCTTATTAATTATTTCTTTTGCCTTTTAACTTGCCCGATTACTTCGACTGCCTATCGGCTATCGATGATAGGGAGGGAGAGAATCATCAGGCCTGGCAAGCCAGGCTTATAGCTCAATTTGTATGCAGTCTGTGAGTTGAGGACTTAAGAAGGCTTCTCCACGATTACAACCACAACGCGGACCCTGTGGGCCGTAGGCACGTCTATCTGTCTCTCTCTCTCCCTGTCTGTTTCTCTTTGTCGCTCTTTCTTCATATTTTGTTCGTCTCCTGGAGGTGTTGTTCGCTCTGCTGGCTCATTAAGTTTTTTATTTACACAAAATGCGCTAATAACGTGAGTGGCTGCCGTCTCTCCACTTGGCTGAGGCGTTGCGCTAACGAGTTAAAATAATTTAATAAATTGCAAACACAAAGCAAGTCGAGGGCCCGAAGGTGGAGAAGCTTTACGCCTCTGTGACCTTGAGTGCACCCTCGACGGCAACGGCTGCAGACACAAGGGGCACGAACACGAACACGAGAGCACAGCCCAAAGGTGGAGGGCGCAGATTGTCGACCAAAGGCCAGAGACGAGAAATGACTGGGCCTATTACTGAATTAATAAACCCGTCGGCAACATTAGCAAGAGAAGCAGTCGAGGCAGGGGAATCACCTTTAAAATATTCCGCCATAGTTACAAGGATTAAGGCACAGACTAAGGCAGCGCAAGCAGCAGAGTCAGCCAGGACAGGGTGCTGCCAGGTCTCAGTTTAATCAAAGTGATTAAGTAATATCCAAAGAGCTTTAAAGGTTTTAGCTCTATTGGGAATCTTCTTTTGCAAGAGTTTTTGCAAATGGGATCAGTTGAATCAGAGAGATATATGTATATATGAAAGATATGTTTAAGGAGAGAGAATGCTGCGCAGACAAATCTGCAGGTGGCAGTCGAAAAGGCAGCGGAGGTAGACGAGACGCAGTGCCGCCTGCTGACACAACCTACGTGCTGCAAAAATACACACATACACACACACAGACACAGCTCCTTACCTGTGTCTGTAAATTGAAAACTGTTTGGTCTCTGTCTGTTTGTCTGTCTGTCTATCTGCCACACTGTCAGCTTGTCTGACTGCCAGACTGTGCCAAACTATTCCGCATTCTTACAGCCGGAGAATGGTCGAGTTTGTGTGTGCGCCTCGTTTTGAGTCGCCTCCATTCCAGCTGCTGCTGCTGCTGCTGTTGCATCTAATTTATGATTTATGTTTGCGCCTTTTTTCCCTCTGCCGCCTCCTGCCGCTTTCTACTTTGCTTTTTTCCTCTCTGCTTGCGCATTTCGGCTTTCTGGCGCGGCACAGTGGGCGGTCATCGCTGTGACCTGGAAACGTGCATGTGTCACATTTGCGTCGTCCTCACTCCTCCCTTCACTCTCTGACGTCACGTCGCGTCGCAGTCAGCGACTCAAAAGTACTTGCGCAACAATTATTGATTTACCCCTGCAGTTCCGCCTTCTGCTCATCCCCTTCGCTCTCCCTCTATCTACCTTCTCCCTCTATTCTCCAACTGTGCTTCAAATTGTTTTGCACATTCTTTGCATAGTCAAGCGGAAATTCGTATTCATTTTTTACCAATTTACTTTCCCCTCGCCATCATACTGCACCCCCCATCAATAGCTGAAGTTAATCTCTTCAAATGGACGAAAGCTTTAGAAGGGGAACACACACACTGCACACACACACTTCACATACGCACACACACTCAGACAGGAATGCAGCCAAAGCTGAGCAAACGGAAAACACGCAACGCCAGCTGCAAATACGTTTAGTTCTCTGAAATCGGTTTTGCAAATCGCTTCCCTAACAGAATAGAAGAGAACAGAACAGAGAAAGGAGTCCAGTTCATCTTAAGAAATCCAACATGTTTTCTAAACTGATCTACCTTATCTAGTCAACCAAGAACGACTCGAACCCCATTACTGAAATCCATGCTGTTGCTCTGCCTTCTCATACCCCGATATCCAGCTCAAAGTAAAGGCATTATTCTTTCCCAACCAACTTGAGCCCTTATGCCATAATTATCAACAACTTTTCAAGGCTAACTTGAACAACTATTTGCACAGAGAGATAGAGAGAGGGAGACCACAAAGACTCACCCCAAATCGCCTGAGTAGCTTCTTACTTCCCCCTTCTGGCGACTTGGGGATTGGACAATTAAAAAAGAACTGATGCAAGAGGGAGCTGCAGGGTAGAAGCGCGGGGGAGGGGGGGGAAGATACAAAGTCTGTGGGTTTTCGACATATTTGTGTAAATATCATGTTCATATTCGTGTGTTTCTGTTTGTGTTTCTGTTTGTAATTATGTCGGGGCTTGATGATAACTCGCAGATAATGCACAGGTAAACACGCGCACGAGTTTGAGTACGAGTACGAATTCGAATGTGAGTACTTATACTCGTGTGAGTATTGCGAGTGAGTACCCGTTTGTTTATCCATGGAAGCCAATGTGAACAGAGAACTCGCAATGATGCCACACACTCTCGACTCTTTATACTGTTTGACTATCGTTGTTGTTGTTACTGTTGTTATTGCTGCTATTGTTGTTACTGTTGTTGTTGTTGCTGCTGTTGTTGTTGCTGCTGTTGCTGTGCTCGATTCGAATGCATGGAAATCTGACAAAACATTTGTTCATTTCAAGAGACGTGTGACAAACCCCTCCACCAGCTCCCCCACCCCCTTTACCCACCCCACTCCTCTACGCCCTATGTTGACCCCCTGTTCACCCCTTCTCCACAGACTGCTCCCTCTACGGCTTTCTACAGGCATTTCCTGTTTGGCAAGAAAACATTTTTATGGCTTCAAATATGCATTGCCCCAGACAAAGCAGAGATTGACTTTTAGCAGTCACTGTTGTAAATGTCATGTAAGACGCTTATGCCGTCGCCAGCTGAAAGAGGCAAACGATTATCGGAAAATCAGCAGCTTCAGAAAACTAGCAAAATGTTTTCCTTAAGAAGTGTGAGAGAGATTATGTATTATAACATTCATTATATTATTATCCTAGTTTAAGCTGTAAACGCCGTTAATTTTGACGCGAAAAACTAGGAATAAAAGCGAAAATCGAAAGAGCACAACTGAAATACACCCGCTAACCACCTGATTGCTTTTGTATTGCATACATGCAGGCGTCATCTTTGCAAACTGTACGTCCACTAAAGTTATTTCTTCAATTGCTTCCAAGTTTATGATGCGTTTGGAAGCAAATTCATCTCAGAAATCATATTAATGGAAATAATTACTGTACAAACTGAAATTTTCAATTACAGATTAAAAACTATGTTGGAAATTCAAATTTGTCGATTTACTTTGAGCAAGGGGGCGTGGTCATATTTTAAAAAAAATTTTATCTATTGAATCTACATTTTCAACAATCTTGGTAGTTCTAGCTCTTATAGTCTCTGAGATCATGGTGTTCATACCGACAGAAAGACGAAGATTTCTTTATAAACTCGGCTGTTCGTCGTTGTTTAAGACTAAATTACTCTCTATGATTTCTCCTTGGGTTGACACAGCGTTGTTATTCCCTTCCACCCCATGATTGTCGGGTATATGCACTGAGAGAGGGAGTTGATGATGGAAACTCACCTGATGTAGGCCACTTCGTTGTTGTTGGTTAGTCGACGCCAGCCTGGAGCCAAATTTGCATTGTTGTGGTTGTTGTTATTGTTGTTGTTATTGCTGTTGCTATTGTTATTGTTGTTGTTGTTATTACTGATGTTAATATTGTTATTATTATTGTTGTTGTTGTTGTAGTTGGTTTTTCCAGCATTCTTGACTTGTAGCTGATGCTGCTGTTGTTGTTTTTGTTGTTGCTGCTGCTGTTGACTGTTCTGACTCATTTGACGTGATGCAATTGTTGCTGGCATACATTGCGTGGAAGCAACTGTTGCTGCCATTACTGCTGACTTAACGGGCTGTTTAATGTGCGTTTGGCGCTGTTTGGCTTGATGTTGCTGCTGCTGTTGTTGCTGCTGCTGTTGTTGCTGCTGCTGTTGTTGTTGCTGAAGCTGCGAATTGTTGGCTGGACACACAAAAATGTGCTGACTGTGGCGCTGCTGCTGCTGCTGTTGTTGTTGTTGCTGCTGTTGTTGTTGCTGCTGCTGCAGTTGCTGCTGCTGCAATTGCTGCTGTTGTTGTTGCTGCTGGGCGGCAACATTTACCAAACCAGCTGGTAAAATTTGTTGCTGCTGTGATTGCATTGCTGCATTTGTAACGACCCGCGATACAAATTTCGATTGTTGCTGCTGATAGAATTGCTGCTGCTGCTGCTGTTGATGCTGCAACAATTGCGGATGTTGTTGCTGTTGCTGCTGCTGCTGTTGTTGTTGCTGCTGCTGCTGTTTGAAGACATGCAGTTGCTGCTGCTGCTGCTGTTGCTGTTGCAATTGTCCAGCTACCGTCTCCGCTGCATTGCCAACGATATTCAATTTGTGCTGGTGCTGCTGCTGTTGCTGCTGCAGATGTTGGCCAGCGGATGCGGCAGCCATGTTAATAACAGCAGCCGTTTAAAAGCGCTCAATTTGTGGCCTGTGAAAAGTAACAGACAAAAAACACTGTTTAAAAGGGAGAAAAACGACATAATAAATATGCATATAAAGACACACTCGTGCAAATGCATGCGGACACATGCATGCACATACAATACATACACTCATGCGTATAATAATAGGTACACTTTGAAACTTTGAACTTAGGGTTAACTTAACAGTACTTTAAGTGTCCAAAACAAATTGACTTTCCAAATTTTATATAGAAATTATTATTGAGGGGGGTACACTGGGGTGCAATAAGGGGTGGCCAATTTCATGGAGCAACAAAAATACCACTAATATTTTAAGTAATGATCGTAAGTGATCGTTTGATACTTTTACTACTACTCAGTGGTAATTTTGGCAATGAATTCCAAAGTGCATCTATTTTTTTAATCATAATTGTACATAAAAATCGAAAAGATCGCACAGCACTCCTATTATTTTGATCACCACTGTACTTATACGCATGCAATTTGAATTGCGTGCAATTATGTCTGTGCGGATGCTTATATATATATATATATATGTGTGTGTGTGTGCTCACTCAGCAACAACAATTCACCTTTGTTTTTTGTGCTCACCTTTTAACGTAATTTACCAACATATTCAATTATTTTGAGTTATTGTGTAAACGAGACGCGACCATGTCATATTGATGTTGTCGTTGTTGTCGCTGTTGCTGCTGCGCGTTTTTAAGCACTTAATTTCACTTTTTTTTATTTTACAGCTCTTTTTGTTGTAATAACGCGACGACTTTTGTATTGTTGTATTGTTGTTTTCTTGTTGTTGCTGTTGTCGCTGCTGTTGTTGTTGTTGTTGCTGCTGCTTTTTATACAAACTGCTGCTCATGACTTCATTTGGAATTCAGAAAACGAACGTCGCTGCTCGCTGGCAGAAGCAGAAACAGAAACAGAGACGTAAAGAGAGTGAAGAGTGAAGAGAGAGAAGAGCGCGCAACGCTTAAAAGTAGGTGAATGGAGCATGAAGCAGTCGCAGTCGCAGCCTCTGTCGACTTCGACGTCGCAATCTGTAGAAGACAACGAGCGACTAAGGAAAAACGGGTGGGGTGGGGTGGTTGTATGACTCAAGGGGCAAATCAGGGAGATGGGGGGCTAAAGTAAACGACACTCAACCCAACAAAACATTTTGTTTTTGTTCAGCCTAAAAAATTATACGCGTATAATTTGCCAGACGCGACTGTGCATGTTGTTGTTGTTGTCACTTTTAAATGTACACATGTGTATGTGCGTTCGTCTGCATAGCAATGTTGCGTATGCGTATGTGTGTGTTTACATATGTGTGTATGCATATAATTAATGCGTGTCTGTCTGTCTGCTCATGTGTGGACACCACCTGCCCTAGGGTTCTGCTCTAATGATCATAATGAGAATACAAGGGAACAAACACACAGTCGGACACACCACTGTATATGTATATATATACAATTAAAATACGTAAAGTGACCTCAAATGCTTATCTGCATTTCACATGCGCTTTTTTGGCAGCTGCTGCACTCACTACACACACACACACACGCACGCACACACATGCCTCTGCACATATGTAATATATATGTATGTCAATACAATTATTTCTATATAATTCACATTGAGCAACGCTTATTTATCTTTATTATAAACAACGCCAAAACAACATTAAATGGCAATTAATTACGATTTCATTCGTGTTGGCTTTATTCACTCACGAACGACGTTTCGACACTCGCGACACTCGAACTCGACTCGTACGCAAGCGAACATGATATTTTTAACCAATAACTATGGATTTTTTTTACATTTTCATGTTCACCTTGACGAAACCAAGTGCTTTGATAACAAAGCATAGGTTTGAATTTTCACAACCACTTACGAACCTTAATTATGCTATTTATTTCACCTTAGCGTATCCGCGCATTTGTTTTTGGAATTTTTCGACTGCCCAAAATTCCATTCACTAGTAGAAACTAGCGATGTAATAGGTAACTCGATATCAACATAACTCGATATCCTGTTGCTCGATTGCTGTGTCTAATCCGTCCCTGCTGTAACTATCGATATAAAAGTGCATACGTTGTTCTTATTGAGTAACGTAACAAAAGCTGTTACGTTACGTTATTATTTAAAAACCGATTGCACAGGAACAAGGCGTGATTGTGACTAAGAGACTATTGTACTGTAAAGAAAAAAAATAGCGTCAAATAAAATTTATTTATTTATGGTTTTTAAAATTTAGACCTAAAGCAACGACTTTCTTCAATTACTCTTAATTCCGTAAGCAAAAAGTTATCGCCGTCGATATGCACTACCAACGCAACCCTGAACTAGCAAAACAAACCGCGCGAATCCGGCAAGTTTTGCATAAACTCAGTTAGGAAGTTTTAAAAGAAAGTACAATTGTGCATTAAATTCAATTAATTAATAAATATGTCCAGCACGGCGATTACGACCTGCAAATTAATCTTATTCGGCCGTTGCCTGCGTGCCGTTACACTTAGCGTGGTCGTGCAGTATTTGTTGTTGACGGTCTTTCTGCTGTTCGTTAACTTCGAGCTGTTGCATCCCCTGGACTGGCTGACGGGTACTCTGGGTCTGGTGTGCAGCTGGTACACGTGGTTTGCTAGCATATTGCTCATCGCAGCAGTCGTCCTCTATGGTGTGACGCTCTGTCAGCAACACCTTGCTGAACGTCGCTACTGTGCAACACGCTACCGCTGGTTGATCCAGAACGGACTGCGCAAGTTGCTGTTCCTGGGTGCTCATCTGTTTCTGGGCTATATAACAGCCTGGCTCTATTCAGGTTACCTGCACACCGACTACAGGTATGTGAGAACTTTTTCGATTAAAAATTATTCTAATCTCTTGATATTATCCGCAGGCACTTGATATACCGATGCTATGGCCAGGACTGCCTCAGCTCGTACCATGTATTTCTGCTTGGTGTGGGCATTGTCGCTGGCGGCTACTACTTTGCCACAGAACACATGAGCAACGAGGTTTCCATTGACTATGCCATCGTTGACCAAACCCGCACGGAGAAGCTGCGTGAGGTATTTTATGCCACACTTCTTAAGGCGCCTATTAGCTCCTTGTTGCCTACCCTGAGTTACGCACTTGTATTCTGGATATGCGGGTCTGTTGTAAAGCACAAGTTGAGTCATTTGCTTGGCGTCGATACCGACGATCATCTAGCCGGCATAGTGGATGTACTCACCAATGGACGGCTCTTGTTCTATGCGTGGTTGCTGACCACGCAGATCTGGAGCAACATGCACCTCATGCGCCGCTTATATGCCATGCTGCTGGCCGAGGATCTCCCTCTTGTCATGTCACGGAACCGCCTTAATATCTCCAACGAACAACAACTGCAGCTGGTGTCCTGCCTGGGTCTGTGCAATGTCCACGTTGTGCAGTGTCTCGCCGCACACTTTCTCTACAAGCAAGCGAAGCGGAAGGATTCCCCTATGCGCATGGAGGTATTCCAACTGACCGAGCCTGGAAACCGACCCGCCAATTGGCGAGCTCTCTGCGATCAGTGCATTAACATTGTGGATAGCTTCAGCGAGGATCTTGTCGATTCAATGCGTCAAATAAGTGTTGTCAAGAATAGCAATGAGCCGGTGCTGCTGGCCGAGAAGGTGCTGCTCCGCCAGTACAATCAGTTGCACGGCATTCGTTCAGTGATGTCTCCGCCGCGTGGGGAACCTCCTGCTCAGTCATGGCAGGCCCAGCCCATTCGTCACATGCCCAACTGGTGTGAGCGCACCTCCCTCCAACTGAAGGAGTCTTTGCAACGCCTGCTGCGACGCATTCCCGGCATCGTTTATCTTTTCACTGAACCGGAAGGTGCCAAGACTGGATTTCTGCTGGAGCACGCCCTCCCCGTGGTGTGGGTTAGCCAGGCCATGGCACAGATCTGCGTTGCCTCAATAAAGGAAGATCGCTACGGCGTGGTACAGGACGATCTACCCAACATTATCAAGAGTCTCCATAGGCTTAACAGTGAGTTGGATAAGCTGAACAACAGCATCCCAAGTCTGCGCTCGACCAATCCCAACTTTAACTATCTGCGCTGTGCGGTGCGTCGCAGTCTCTACAACATCTGCATCTCATTCTACGACTATCTTGGCGAGCTCATACCCGCAGGAGAGGAGCTGCGTCAGCTGCAGATGTTCGTTCGCTAGGGATAGCTGGACACGGTCTCATCCTCATCCACACACACATACACACATCCAGAATTGTTCTTAAGCTTGTCATGTTTGCACTTCTTCTTTAGTTGTCTCTTCGGTAACAATAAAAATTAATAAATACACAAGGATTTCACAATGGGAAGACAACTCGGTAACTTGATAGCTCCACCAGGTAGGCAGCAGGATGACCAATGACCAAGTTATTGAGTTATCTCGCTGCTGCGAACAGCCCAAAGATTACAATGTACATATGATATATATACACTTATTGACTTTCTTCCTAACTATATAAATTTAACAATTCAAGCAGTGATTGGTTAAAGCCTCTCGCTTCCCTAGTAGGTCAATGAGTTCCCTCCGCTTGTGCAACAGCCTCTGAAAGAGACTTCTCCAACTGGACGGCCACTTCGTCCAGGTGTTCAGTCGCCTCTTTACGTTTTCGATCGCGCCCATCGACGAAGACTTGGTTCTGTAGATAGTTGAGTGCGCGGAACGCCATGCCGCCCTCGGGATCATAGAAGCCCTTATAGCTCTTGGGGTTTCTAGCGCTGGCGCTCTGATCCGGCGTACTGGGATCGAAGGGAACGTATTCCTGCAGCGGCTCCTTATGCCAGCGGAAGATGTTGCGCGAATCTAGAGACCACATGATTACTTTCTTCTCCATTCTTAGTCGGGCTCTATAAATAACTCACCCAGTTCGGCCAAGACGCGTGTCATTTCCCGTATTTGCGCATCCTGACGTTCCAAGCGAAAATTCATCTCAGTCAGCGTGTTGGTCAGCTGCATCTTTTCATACTGCATTGCTTCGTTCTTCTTGTTCTCTTTGGCGGTTTGGCGGGAGTACTCAAATATCAGGAGACCGGCACCTATGGCAAAGATTATGAACTCGCCCAGTAGATTGGCACCCAGCTCAATGGCCATGGCCTCGTTCAGAGGCGGCACTGTGACAGGTCTGCCCAGATTGAGGGCCCACATCTTTGTCTTCACCTCCACCCAATTGTAGACTGGAAAGATTCAAGAATGAATGAAGAAAGATAATCCTCTATTGAGTGTTACACTCATCATTCTCAGTGTGTGTTCTGCTTACACTGTGCCGGCGGCATGCAAATGTATTTCCTGAAGAAGGGGCTCGACTTCGCATTGGACTTCAGTACATTCGCAATGGGTTTGCTGATCTGCTTTATGGCCAACACGCCGAGTTTGGCGGCTGGAAATACGCCAATAACCATTGCTTCTGCTCGTCTTTTATTATCAAATCACAGCATAAAAAGTAGAGCCGACCAGGGCTGGTGTATAAAATATAGTTTTGTTTTTGCCTTAGTGGTGTGACTTTCCAATTCTTAGAGATGAGCAATCGAACGATGCTCGTACACTGCTCAAAGCGCGCGCACTATACGATAATTTAATTTAGTTATAACCACAAATATATTTTATATTTTTGTATCAATCCTCAAAACGTTTTAAGTATTCACAAACATTTTCATTGATAACCCGCAATTCGTTCTCTTCCCACTCTACCAATTGTTTTAACGTCGTAAAGTAGTTAGCTATCTCCAGTTGTTCCCTTAGGTGTTCATCATGTTTCTTCTTGTCTTTTTTCGCTTGCCTTTAGAGGTAAATGGAATAAATATTTCGTTTGCAGCAATATTAAATTGTATTCACTGACCGCGAAAATTCAAAATGTATCAAAGCGACTCCAATGCCCACAACTAGAACTTCGCTTATTAGATTTGCACCCAATTCTGTGGCTTGGTCGGCTGACAAAGGTGGAATTGTTTTAGGTTGCGGAAGTTTTAACATTCGCAGTTTACTTCGAGTTTCGACATAGTTAACAAGTTGTCCCGCCGGTACACATAAAAATCTCTTAAACAATCGGTTACTTTTCGCAAAATCCTTTACAACCTTAACGACTGGCCTAGTAATATGCTTTATTCCCAGCATACTAATTTTTGCAAGTGGAAATGCGCCAACCATTTTAAAGCCGGAAGTTAATTAAAATTAATGTCGAAAACTTTCTCAATCCTAATTCGAAAAGAGAGCACAGAAATTTTGGAGCTGATTAAAATTGACAGACATTTTGTTTAATATTGACAAGAGTGAAAAAATTGTTGACAAGTTATGTTATTTATAGTAATTCGATTTATCACATATGTTTTCTGAAGTTGGTCCTAATTCTGGATCTGGCCAGATGCGTGCTCTGATAAGCGTTTGTTTAAGCTTTATTATTTCGTTAACTTGATTATTTATGCGATCACTTAACACTTTCATTTCCGTTTTTAACTCCTGCTTTTCTTTTCTATGTATATCATGTTTTTTCTTATCTCTTCTTGACTGTCTGCAAATAAAATAAAAATAAAAATATGCCACCAATAGTCACAAAGTTTTCTTCACTTACCGTGAAACCTCAAGCAGGAGAAGGCAAACGCATGAGGTAAAAATGAATACCTCACAAAATAATTCGCTTCCAGTGTCAATGGCCATGCTAAGATTTAATGGGGATATTAATGACGGTTGTTTCAGACCAAGCATCCACATTTTGGTTCTGACGCCAATCCTATGATAGACTGAAAAGCACCTTTTCATTATTTTAATTTGTTTAACCTAAATGTGAACCCACCTACTCACATTGTGCTGGTGGCAAAATAAAGTATCTTCTGAAAACTTCATTTTTCGTAGCTTGCCGCTTAATAAATTTACTAAGCGGCTTACTTATTTGCCTGACAGCTAACATACTTAGTTTTATAATAGGAAATACCATCCTACGACTTGTATGTTTTAAGATACCTCCAAACTTTACCAAGTTAGCCCTAACCATTTAAAAGCATTGATCGAAGCATAAATAACAATTTTAATTTAAAAGGGAAAAATTTCGATAGTCCATCTAACTGTTGCTATGTTTTCTATTATTTTTTTGTGTTGTCATTTTAATTCATAAATATATCGATATATTATCGTTAGGGGCGTCAAACTCGGTTAGACGTATTGCCATCTCTGTATCTTGCAAAACTTGTGAATTTGAATTATTGAGTATCTATTTGGTGCGACATCTACTTAGTAAAGATATATATATATATATATATATACGAGAACGATATGGAAGAATTTGATTGCACATTAACGCAGTCTAGCGGATTTTGTGTGCGCTGTTCTGCTCCTACACAACTTGTCTGCCATCGTTGTGGCGATTTCTATTGCTCCAAGAAATGCCAGCTACAAGATTGGCAGCGCCATAGATACATTTGCTTTGCAATTCCCGCTCTGGTGCATCCCCATGCATGTTCCGTTCTAGGCGGTGTTAATCTTCCAAACCACACTGAGGAAGCAAAGCAGGAACTGAAAGCTAATGCCAAATCGGAAGCTGATCTGAATATAAAAAAAGTTCCTCATCCGGCAAGTAAGCCCGTTTCAGCAGTTTCCCCCGATAAGAGCCCCAACAACAACAGCAACACTTCCAGTGCAAGTTCAGCAATAATTCAAGATATTAATGCAACCAATACAAATAAGAAATTGACGCCAAAGAACACTGCCCTCTCATATGCGAAGAAACCCCCGAATAACACTGTGGTCTGCGTTCAAGGTTTCAGATTTCCGAATCGCTGTTTCATACGCGAAGTTACTGGAAATGCTGAGAAAGCATATTTACATATATCTGAGCAGGTCTGTCTATCTGTGTGTGTGTGTGAGTTCAAAGTTTTTTTCTTAATAATACAGACTTTGTATATCTTTCCAGCTGATTCAGAAGGATGAAGAGCTGCCAAAGTTGACGAAACTTAGATGCCACCAATATGCATTGGCCAAGTTTAACGACAAACTCCATCGGGTTAAGGTACTGGAGGTACAGAACTATACATTGGCTCGACTTGTTTTCTTAGATCTTGGCATAGTCAAGATGCACAAAATGAATGAAATGTATGAAATCAGCAGTGAACTATTGGGGTTGACCTGCTATACTATGCTCATGCAGCTGAAGGATGTACCCAACTATACAATGGGCGAGGATGTGTGCAAGTTTCTGTCCCAGTTCACAAATGAACGTTTCCAGATAACCTATGGCAGTAAAGGCTGCGTGGAGCTAATCCATGTGAATACTCACCTATCGTTAAATGAACAGATACGTCAGTTCTGTTCGAAGAGACAGGTCTTTGGCAAGGAACCAACAGTAGCGAGTTGTCCCAAATTAGAAAAACCAATTCAGGCTGATCCACAGACAAGCCTAGCTATGGAAAGCACTGTTTCAGAGATAGCACAAGTCCAGGAATGTCAGGGTGCAACTAACAATATAGAAGAGGTTTCGTTGAAACAAAAATTAAACATTAATAAAAACACTTCATTGGAAGTTGTTGAGCCCAAGTTGAACAAAGCCCAAATAGTCCTTCAACATCTGAAGAAAGCGGCTTTGAATACAAACGGAGTAACAGAAGAGCTTACAGACCAAGCTAAGCTTAATGCCAAAGCCAAAGATGTTCCAATTGCCGCAAAAACTTCAAATATTAAAGAGTATCCATTGAACAAAGAAATTGTTGATGAAAATCAAACGTCATGCCAGAATAATGATAATTTCGAAAAAAGCGAAATAAGTGTTAAACCAATTCCCATCGCTAAACCTGTGAATGATGATTCAATCGTGTCAGAGGAGATCAACGTAAACTTGTCGAAGTCTCCTTTATCACCAAAACCAAATACCACCGAAATACCGAATGATAATACAAAAGTGTCACAGGAGATCAAAGTGAACGTGGAAAAGTCTAGTTTTCCTTTGGAAATGCCTGACGATCCAAAATTGTCACTGGAGAGTGTTCTTGCTGCGCTTAATTCTAAATCATCATCTACTAAAGGACCAGAGAATAGCGAGCAGGGAGCAAAAGATCAACGAGCTGTTCAACCTTGCCTGCATCCCGTACGTAATTCATACATATGTATTGTGATCAAAGACTTTATACAAATCTTTCAACTTTTACAGCCCTTTGAATTGCGGCGCCTAACTAGAAATAAACCTGCAGGGCTGGACGTCTTCATTGTGGACAATACTAATATTTCCAGGGGAATTATCGGCGCTTTCGACACCGAAAGTGCACCAGACTTTTCCGAGCTACACTTTCGACTTTCCGGATTTAAGGACTCGGAGCCATACACACCTGTGTAAGTCCTTTACTTAAATTACTTGCAAATTATTATAACTCACCAAATATATTTATTTTCATTTTTTATAAAGGGCCAAGGAGTACGTCATAGCAAAATACGAAAATACATGGTATCGCGCAAAAGTACTAGAAGTTAAGAAAAATCTCTCAGAAAGTCTATATAATGTTGTTTACCTGGAGTTCACCAATGTGGCAACTTTATCTGAACAGAATATACGCCGTTATCCTGCTGACTTAACGATACCATGCCACACCAACGTTTGCCTCATCGAAGGTAAAGTTTTAAATTATTCGGTTAGTTATCGATTGCTCAAATAACATTTTTGTGCAGGGTTCCCCCACCGACCGACCACGGCACAGCTAAAATACCTGGAGGAGCATCTGCAAATGCACAGTCTGGTACACGTAGACAGCGTTAACTATCTCCATGATATGGCTCTGATCAGATGCAATGCATTGATGCAAGCACTAATTAAACTTTCCAAATAATCATCTTATTTTAATAAGAAACATATAACATACCATATTTTATTCCAACATTGTTGTGCCTTTTTTATGTAATCGAAACGATTTAAAAATTAAATTGCAAATAAATGGCGCGTGCCGATTTTTATAGCGACCTGTTTTGTCGATATGAACTTTTCTTTCGATATATATTCAGCATGGCGATGTATCGTGAAAGTTCTTAGTCTCAAAGAAGATCTCCCGCAAACGAAATTCGAATTGAGTTTCCAGTAAATGACCTGAGCCGATATTTATAGCGTGCTGAAGTGCTCTATCGATAAGAACTTTTGTTTCGATAAGTATTTGATTTGCTTGGCGATGTATCGTGAAAGTTCTTAGTAGCAAAACAGATCGTCCGCAACTCAGACCTGTGTATTTGGTAGCCTGTGCATTTAATAAATTGTATATTCCAAAACAGGAAAGCAATACATTTCCATTAATTTGTTACTTTCTGCATTTCTAAGAAGGTAAGTGGCATACATACGAGAAGTATGTATGTATAAACTCAGTACCAACTTCAGAATTATTTTGTACACGCGCAAATCTGGCAAATTGACTAAATTGAGTTATATTAATTTGTTGTTGTTTGTTGATGATGCAAACGATTTCTCCGCAATACTTAGAATACAGTGATCCACACATACACAAACAAACATATGTGCGGTTACGCACACAGACTTGTGTTGCCGGACAATGCGCGGGTAAAAAATATGTAAAGGTGAAATAGAAGTCATACCATACAGCACACACACACCCATGCACACACACCTAGCCATACTTGCGAAAACACGCCATAGGAAAATGCAATGATAATCTCCAGACTTGAAATTTCAAACACTGTAAATTGAACTCATTATCGCCTTACACAATAATTGCTATATATGTATTTTATGTATGAATGTGAATACGAATATAAATCGTATAAATAACCGGCAAACAAATACATTTATGAAAGATACGTGTTTGGAATGCGCAACATTGTGTAATTTAAAGACGCAAATGAACAGTTACTTAACCGGCATTTTTTTATAATTCTTTTATATTTTATTTTAATAGTCTCTACAGAACTGCAGTTACTAGTGGGCGGGACAAGAGTTAATAGGGAAATGTCCTTCTAGAGCTGGTTCAAGGGCAGAGACCAACAGCCTCTAGATTCTGAAACGACTAAAAGCACTTTCACTTTTAATAAAACTTTTGTTGGGGATGAGATAAAAGCGACAGGGTAAAAGCTCTGCTCACGCTTTTCATGCGTGTCACGAGTCCAATCACCCCCACACAGCATGATATGTTGAAGGTGCGAGCGAGAGAGCGAATCATTAAGAGAGTAAGACTGCTGTCTGCCTGCGCAACTTTTTTTCCTTTTGTAGAGATTATAATGTGTTGGATTCAAGGTCGATTGAAAACGTGAGATTCGACTTTTCAAACATCTGATGATAAGCACGCAAAGTATAAGTACGCATGATTGGGATCGTAAAACAGCTGACGATCAGCGTTGTTTACACTCCCATGCTTTCATTAAAAGAAAAACATCGTATATATGTATATATCTGTATGGTTTATATAAACTCGGTCAAGTAGCCGGCAAGGCAATCGCAAGCTCTTCTCGTGCTATCTATCTTGAGAGCTTTTCCCTCTCTTTTTCGATAAACTTTCCATTGTCATTAATTTTCGATAAACTTTTCCGCTCTCCTTCTCTCTTTTAATAAACTTTCCGCTCTCTATTTTTCTCTCCTGGTGTGAGTCGGGTGGCTTTTAGGGGTAGCCTGTTGCCACAGAGAGCCTTTTGGTGGCTCAGAGAGAGAGAGAGTCGCACAAGTCTCGTGGTTACTCGAACTGCATTACCGACATTCGAGACAATCTGAGCGCCTTTGTCAAATTTTCCATTAACAAAAAAATCGTTGCGGCAGTCGAACGACTTGTGCCATTGTGTGAAAAACGCAAATATTCTCGCCTTACAACGCCGCATCGTCTCACTCTGTTTTGTGCGTGTCCGTGTTGGGGAATTTTCTAAATATATATTTCGTGGGTTATACAGCGTCAATCTAGTAGGTTCGAAAATGGTTAACGTAACTATTTATGACGAGGCTCCGAAACTAAAGGTAAATTCCGTATACAGAATCTAGTGCTTTTGTTCTTGCTGTCGCTTTTCTTGATGTACCCTCATAAAGATATACCCACCAATACCTACACACACACACACAGCTGCTGGTATCTAGTCGTATCAGGTTTACTTAAACCGATTTTCTCGTAAATTATATTCTCTATCTGCCGTTTTTGCAAATTCAAATTATGCAACGTTCTTTCTTTCCGCTGCACTTGCAAAACTTTTGACCTTCGCCAATGCATCGCCGCTGTCAGAGCAAGTTTCCTCCATCTGTCAATCCCCACTCTCTACAGGCAATCTCTCTCTTCCTCCCTCTCCCTCTCTCTTCCTCCCTTTCCCTCTCTCTTCTTCCCTCTTTCTCTCTCTATCTCTCTCTTTGGCCGTGCGTATACGCCAAGCTCTTTCACTGTTTACGTTACGTTTTGATTATTGCCAATTATCGATAAAACGACTCGTGCCCTCCTCGGCAACTGGATATCATGAATCGTGTGTCGTCTGGGAGTCGAAATTCAATCAATTGATAATGAATACTTTTGACCACTTGAGTTGTTATCTATTTATCTATTATGACTGAAAGTAAAATATATCATTGTTTAATCTATTATTATCTCGTTTCTAATTGTATGTATTCCCTTAATTTGTTGCTTGCAGCCAAACGAAGTACCACAAAACATGGCCGCTGGAGCTGATACTCAATTGGAGCACATGTGCCGCCTGCAGTTCGACTCGCCCGTTCCCCATGTGCGTCTGTCCGGCATTGTGTGCACCATCGGACCTGCCTCGCGCAGTGTCGAGATGCTCGAGAAGATGATCGCAACTGGAATGAACATTGCGCGCATGAACTTCTCCCATGGATCGCACGAATACCATGCCGAGACAGTGGCTAATGTGCGTCAGGCTGTCAAGAACTATTCAGCCAAGCTGGGCTACGAGCACCCCGTGGCAATTGCTCTGGATACTAAGGGACCTGAGATCCGTACTGGTCTCATTGGAGGCAGCGGAACTGCTGAGATTGAGCTGAAGAAGGGCGAGACCATCAAGCTGAGCACCAACAAGGACTTCCTCGAGAAGGGATCCCTCGAAGTCGTCTATGTCGACTATGAGAACATTGTCAATGTTGTAAAGCCCGGAAACCGCGTGTTCGTGGACGATGGACTTATCTCCCTGGTGGTTAAGGAAGTGTCGAAAGATACTGTGGTCTGTGAGGTGGAGAACGGTGGCGCCCTAGGCTCCCGCAAGGGTGTCAACCTTCCCGGTGTGCCTGTCGATCTGCCAGCTGTATCCGAGAAGGACAAGTCCGATCTTCAGTTCGGCGTGGAGCAGGATGTCGACATGGTCTTTGCCTCGTTCATTCGTAATGCTGCCGCACTTACCGAAATCCGCAAAGTGCTTGGCGAGAAGGGCAAGAACATCAAGATCATCTCGAAGATTGAGAACCAGCAGGGCATGCACAACCTGGACGAGATTATCGAGGCTAGCGATGGTATAATGGTCGCTCGTGGTGATCTGGGTATTGAGATTCCCGCCGAGAAGGTCTTCTTGGCCCAAAAGGCAATGATTGCTCGTTGCAACAAGGCTGGCAAGCCTGTCATTTGTGCCACTCAAATGTTGGAGTCCATGGTGAAGAAGCCTCGTCCAACCCGTGCTGAAATTTCCGATGTGGCCAATGCCGTTCTTGACGGTGCTGACTGTGTGATGCTTTCGGGTGAAACAGCCAAGGGCGAATACCCACTGGAGTGTGTGCTGACGATGGCCAAAACCTGCAAGGAAGCCGAGGCTGCTCTGTGGCACCAGAACCTGTTCGCCGATTTGGTGCGTGGTGCCTCTGTGTCCACACTGGATGCCCCACATGCTGCATCCATTGCTGCAGTGGAGGCCGCCACAAAGGCCAAGGCAGCTGCTATTGTGGTGATTACCACCAGCGGAAAGTCTGCTTTCCTGGTCAGCAAGTACCGCCCACGTTGCCCCATCATTGCGGTCACCCGCTTTGCGCAAACTGCTCGTCAAGCGCATCTGTACCGTGGCCTGGTGCCACTCATCTACAAGGGTATGTCATTATTATTGTGTAAGATCAACAAGCCTTTTCTAATCTATCTGACTTTGCAGAGCCCGCTCAAGCTGACTGGCTTAAGGATGTGGATGTCCGTGTCCAGTTTGGTCTGCAGGTGGGCAAGAAGAATGGATTCATCAAGACCGGAGATTCTGTCGTGGTTGTTACTGGCTGGAAGCAGGGCTCTGGCTTTACCAACACTATCCGTATTGTGTAAGTACTACAATTACAAAGGTTCACTAATGAGAGAGTATACTATATCATATTTATCCTTCTTTCCACCCGCAGTACCGTCGAATAAATAAAAAAACTCATTACTTTGTGTGGAGATCGATGTAGCTCAGGATCAGCGTTGCAAGCGCTGCGGCTTGTGTCGCTTCTGTTATTAACCAAGTTAATTTATTAAACAAATTAAAATATGTTTCACGAACTTTTGGATCAACTAACCGATGTGGAAGTCGTTATTGGATACACGTACCCGCTGCCCAAGCACAACAGATGTGGACAGACAGCCCCAAAAGCACACAGTTATAGTTTACCATTGTTAAATATAGCGTTTCTCATAGTAACAAAGAATAATAAAACCATATATATACTTTAAAATGGGTTTAAAATATTGAAGAACTTGGGGGTGTGGGAAGTCTATCATATCAAGGTCCCGTAAGACTGATCAGTTAGACTTAGGTATCTAGCTAGAAGGGACATAAATAGTGCTTTCAACCCTGTTAAGCCTGACCTTGATTATATAAACGACGGTGAATTGTAGGGCAGGACTATCAAGACAGTATTTCCAAGCAATTATTTGAATTGCAATATTTTTGTAGCAACTGCTGTTTTTGCAACGTTGCCAGATAGTAACGTGATCGATCCAGCATCTTTGCCTAACAATCGGTATGTTTATCGATAGTACATTATAAATATGGGCAACCTTAAATATAAATTGAATGCAAATTGAAAACATTTGATTTAATTTCAAAATCAGTCCGCTGGACATCCTTTATTTAAACAAGTGTTCGATTTAATTCGATTCTCTTGCTTGCTAAACTAAACTTCGTACGTCTTTGCCTTTATTTGATTTACCATTTGTGTAGCAATTCAATGAGTTTAAAATAATCAATTGCATTAATCTTGGTTCCGTTACGCACAACGGTAACTGCCACACTGCACTACCGACTAGGGTTTTAGTTCATTTGATGAATGCATTTAATTGTAATTCTTTGTTACTTGTCTGTATGATCTTGCAAAAATCTGATACAATTTTATTTACAAAAGGCTTTTCCATGTATCGTATCTGTTTTGGTATCTCGGTATCGTGTTATATGGCTGATAATCTTGTCCAAACTAGGCATAACTTCATAAGTATATGGATGTATAATAATGGTAGCAAACTCAGTCATTGCTGTTAAATAATTGTGTGTTGTATTTGTCTGAAACAAAATGTACATTTTATGCATTTAAAATATAACTCTTCTCGAGTTTTAAACAAATTTCACACGTTTTTTATATATTTTATAAACAATTCATTTCATTTTCTTGCGGTTTTTTTGTTTTATTATTTTGCGAGCTTAATGTTGATGTATCATATCTTTTATTAATGTTACTCTTCTTGCTTGCTTTCTATTACTGTATAACTAGCTCATTGAAAATACATATTATATTTAATACATAATTAATTTCATAAGAAGCACATTTTTTATCATTTATGCGTTTACATTCCACTCTTTTGAACTTGCTTTCATTGCCTGCCATATCTTTCTTTATCTTTACTTTCATCAGTATTTATATGTATATATACGTGTGTGTTTTTGTTTGTGTGTGTGTATATTTATATTTACTTTATTGTTTAACATTTTAGCGCACACTTTTGTTAACACTAGACGCTAGAGATAGCTTAAGAAACTCGACCAGTTGTGCATGAGGAGGGGAACTGTGCTCAAGTCGAAATATTACAGAACATAAATGATGATGATCAGATCTGGTGAGCAGATCAGCTGCTTAGGTAGGTATTGGATGAACTGTGTAGGGTTTACATGTATGGGACTGTGGGGGTATAATGTGGTAAATGATCTTACAATTGGTCTTGGACATCCATGCACGCAGAGCAGAGCTAAACTAAAAGTATCAATACTTATCTTAGAACATAGCATATAAAATAAGTAATGTTTAGTAAGTCATAAAAGTAGATTTTGGAGAACACTAAAAAGAATATAGAATCAATAGATAATTCGACTTATATATAGTTTCTGATATTTTAACTTTCTTTGTTATATATTTCATCTCTTTCTGTTTCCATTTCATTCATTTAGATTCTTAATAAGTTTATTCATTTAAATGAGCATTTGTTTTGCGATTTATGATTCTTATGGATGACAATAGAAGTTGTGTCGAGAGTGCTGTGACTGGACGTAGGAAATGCTATAAGGTTAAGAGAGATGCAGAAACAACGAAGTTTTCTGAGGTTTTTCATATGAAAAACAAATATTTTTCGATGTAACTTCGATGTCCCTGCACCTCTAGTTGGTTGGTGCTGGTGTTGGTTGTGTGTTCTCTCTCTCTCTCTCATTCTTCTGAGATTTTCAATTATACAATAGTGTAGGGTGTGTAAGGCTAGATTTTTTTCGCAATTGATTTCGTTTTTAACAGCTTGGAATGAACTTGTTCGAAAACGAATATTGAAATACAACAAACAGAACATGTTTAAGCGCACAAATCTTGTTTTCAACTTTGTTTTTGAAACTTAACAAGCGAACACAAAACAAATAGGCCCCGAATAGGGCTACAAATTACAATAGTACAGTACAGTATTTAGGTTTAATATTTTGTTGTTGTTTTTGTTGTTTATTAGAAATACTTGGGCGCATGTATAAAAAACCGATGGTAATCTACGCTTTGATAATTCGATTGTTCTTTGAATTACGCTACAAGAATATTCAATTTCTGCTCTGACTATAATTAAATGTTACTATGTATAAAAATCTTTTATTTATCTTGTACGTATCACTAAGGAAAAATGTTACAAAGCTTTTGCTATGGCATTTATGTGTTTATGTTGGTGTGTGTATAATGTAAGAGTGCTTGTATGGGTGTGTGTGTGTGAGTTTGTGGTGAAATTTTTTAGACAAAGAACTTATGTGAATTTTTTTGACAGCGCGTTTGAAACAACTCAATCGAATTAACAATTAAATGAGCCGACTGTGCCCACTGCGACGACTGTGAACACTGTATTAGCCACAGCCGTGCCAGAGTTGAGGGGAGTGGTGGCGGTATTGGTGTGCACAATTCAGTAGCTTGCAGTTGCAGGTGTAGTTTTAGCTAAAATTTATCCTGAAATATGAACAGATTATTGGTCGCAGCCACAGCGATGATATTCTCTTCCGGATGCCAAGCGGTGTGCAGTATCTTTTTGTTGAAATCAAGACAATCAACGCTGATCTCATCCTTCTTTCGTTTGCCACCAGTGCAAACTTTACGTGGTTTCAGCACCGTCTTGGGCTTTATAATATCCCTTGACGCCTCAAGCGTGACATCCTTCTTTGAATTGCGATCGAATACACGGAAAAAGTTATTATAACTGCCCGTCATTATTGAGCTATCCTTGCCGTTCCAACAGCACTCGAACTTGTCAAAGATGCAATCGTTTTCATACAGAGAACATAGCTTGGCACGTAGGTATTCGTGAACCTGCAAAGTGATCGACAATTATAGATTGAATAGATTGATAGAATCAATCAATCAACACTCACCGGATAGGTCTCAATTGGCTTTGTCTCCATATGCAAGTCCCAAACCTTGATACTTAAATAGTCTCTGGAGATCATGTAGCGACCCGAATTGCTTAACTTCACATCGCTTATCGAACTGATTATCTCACTGAAGAAACTGCGATTCGTTGGATTTTCAGGTTCCTCAAATTGCTTGCTATGACGGTCGCATAACGCCGCCGAGCGCATATCACATAATCGTATTGTGCCCTTGGAGCTGGAGTAGACAAACACATTGCATTCGGTCGGATGGAATTCGGCTGCGGTAATCACTTCCGTCAGCTCCTCCATATTGGTTGGCTTAATGTCGACAATATTGTAACTCTGATTGACCACCTCCAGATGCCAGAGGTTGATGCGTAAATCATCGGCCGATAGGAAAGTCTCTTGATCAGAATTAACGCTAATTGAATTGATGTGATAGGTGTGCGCATTGGCGAAGGTGCGACGTGGCGAGGCCTCAACCATCAGCGGTACTTGCTTCACAGAAGGAACTCGTAAGGCGGTTACGTTTTGAGGATCCCTGATCAGGCCATTCTCCTCTTTTGTGTTATAGCCCTCGAACGACTTGTCGCGCTCACTGACCTTCCACAATTTTACCGTTTTGTCGTTGGTGGAGAGTAAAAAGTGTACGGGATTCTTTTGATGTAGCCACCGGATCTTATTGATTTTCTCCTCGATTTCCAGCGATTTGAGATAATCGAATTCGGGCTCGTGCGATTGGAATGTCGAATAGACATTGTATTCCCCACGTCGGGGATTGGCGCTCTTCGAGACGGGATCACGCTGCAAATCGATAATAAAATTCAGAATAAGTATTTAGGACTTTATAATCACAAACTGTTTAATCCTCACCTGAAAGATGACAACTCGTCCACCTTTATCGCCCGTGGCCAAGAGCTCGCCATCGTGATTGAACTCAACGCATGATATGATATCTGCGTCGGTGACATCATCATCCAAGGCGCCCTTGATCTGTGAGAAGCACCAGGACGCCTCTCCATTACCTGTTGATAAAAATGGAGAACCAAAATTATACAAAATGTTTCTCATTTCGTTTCCCCCTTTGCCATTTTCAATTTTCACTGCCTAACTGCTTGCTACATTCGATTTCCTCTCGCTCAGCTCAACAGACAATCAATATGCCGCCTGTGAGTGGCTCTGCTCCCTGCTCTGCAGTCGCTAAGGACAACGATGACGTCTCTGCAAACGTTATGTCAGTCGCTTTCAAGTGTTTACTAATGACGCAATTGGCGACTTACATATGCACATGTGCTTTAAGTAACTGTTACTAGCATACAAGTGTTATAGACAAACTAAATGATGCGGCCTTTGTACTGTCAATTAAATTATATTTTATATATGTATTAAATAATAGGCCATAATTAACATAGAACCTGCAAAACTACAGGACCTTTGGCTTTTTTACCAGGTTTTCTATAGACATATAAATATTTTGTCGTATTTAACACAAATAGTATAAGTCAATAATATTAGTTGTTGTTTACATTTGCCATTACAACCCTTAATAAGGAATACGCCCTTAAATGCACAACAAAAATATACGCAAGAATCTACAAAATTCTCCCACTGCCAGCAAACTAGTCAGTCGTTGAACTCGCTTCTTTGAGATGGTTTTAAAAGGAAAGTTCAATGGGGAAGTGTCTATAAAATTGAAAAAGAAAGCGAACTGTCATCTCTCGCAGTGGTTGGACTGCTTTGAATCAGTTGCAACAATTACAATAAAAGCCAAAACCATTCACAGTGAACACGTCTAGCGTGGCGATAGTCTGTTCTGTGCCGGGTCAAGGCAACGTCAAGTCGCCAGTTATGCGAGGGTTGTTCAAGAAGAACAGAATATGAAATATATTTTATCAAATTCAATCAATAACGGATTACAGAATTATAATATTAAATACGGCAACTTATCTATAGAATATAAATGTTTTACACTGAGAGTTTCCTACTTTTAAGTTGATATATAATTGTTTAAAAATATTCTATGACATAATTACAAATGCATAGATTGATTTAAGCTTTTAATCGTTCCCTTTATCTATCAGCGAGCCCGGTTAAAGCGAATGCACACAGGGGGAACTGCACAAGCTCCAACTAAATAACAATCAAATATTGGCACAATTATTTAACGCTGGCACGCGATGTCACAGTGAAAAAGAAAAGAACAACAACCGCACACAGGAAGGAACTGTGGAACGACCTAGAGAATAAAACAGAACGAAGAGAAGAGAAGCCCTCTCCCCTTTGCCTGCTTCTGTCTTGCTACAGTAGATACAATACAAACATATGCATATGTTATGCATATAATATGGAAGAAAAGGCAATCGTTTCCATTGGACTATTTGTAAACATATAATTAATTGAGGTTGCTGTGTTCGTATTTGCCCCAGAGTTCCCATGCAAATAGGCGTATTTAATCAGTCGATAAATGAACAATTCGGTGCAGTAAACTATGAAAACTTTTCTTTGAGTTCGAAGTATTTCTCTTTTCTTTAGTATTTACGCAACTGCCAGGTGCTCTTGTTTCTTAGAACACTTTTCCATACCATGCATAAATAATATCAACACTTTATAGATGTAAATATGTACCTCAAATCACAACTGTTCCGACTATAGTGAATATACCAGACAGCACATTATATTCATACATGCAAAAAGTAAAATGCCAAAATAAATAAGTAAATAAATCTCTGGTAAAACAAGCGAACTTTTGTCATCACACGAGATCCATCTGGTGACCTTAGATATAACTGATAAAATGGACACCATATAAAAACGTTTTGTTCCTCTTTTCTTAGGACAACAACACACGATAAGGAAGAAAATGAAATTTCCATTCCATTGGTGATCGATCAATCGGAACTTATACAAACGGAGTATGCATATACACATGCACCTATAGGTGTGTACATGTATGTGTTTACCCACACCGTTTGAGCTTTACGTTCATTTTTAGACAAAAGAGATTTGTTTATGTCGCTCGCGGTTTGTTTACTTTGTGTATGAATTTGTTTATGTGCAGAAATTTAATCAAATCACATGTGATAGACTTATAAAGATACATACGTACATATGTATGTGGACTACATGTATTCCCATGCGTAATATTGACTTACCGGCCATGACAGTTGAACAGTTTTCGTTGAACGGCGCGCGCAAGTTAGCAGGAGACGCCACTCAAAGCAACAGCAACAACACCAGCACAGCCACACAACAACAAAAACAATAAAATAAGGCCAAGGAGTTGCGGTCGCGCTCTTACTCACTCTCTCTCTCTCTACTTCAACTCTCCCACACTGAACGCCGATTAGTGTTGGGGAACGTAGTCTTAGTGTTGTTGCTGCTGCTGTTAAGGAGTGTTAAGCGCGGTTTCTTATGCCGGAAGGAGTTTAAGAAGAATCGACGAAACCGAAACCGAAAGAAAGCGAGAGACTGAACCAAAGTGCTTAACTTTTGTTGCTTTTGTTTTTTGCTTTTTCCTTTTGTTGTTATGTGATGTACTTGGTATGTATGTATTTATTATTCTTTCACAGCTCAACACAACTTAAGCACGTATATGTATAGCTGGTGACGACAACTGCGTCGACTGCGACATGTGGGGAAGAAACTGCAAGGTAGGAAAGTATTTCTTTTGTACACATACGCACACACATACACATTCATAAATATATATATATAGTATATATGCCGACAGAAGCAGCAGCATAGCGATAGCAGAAGAGGAGGCACTAACACTAACGGGGCAGCCGGTGGTTGTGGTACAAAAGTTATCGCAAAATAATTCGCACTATTCCGCCGGATTCTCGAGGGAGAGAACACAAATGATAAACGAGGCGTTGTAAAACGTTATTAACGTGCCCGTGTCCGCATTCGAGAATTTACTAAACAATGCGATTTATATTATTTATTCTGTGGCAAAACAAACACCAACAACACTGCTAACACCTCTAGAGCCCGAGCCCGACTACGTTTTCGCCAGTCGTTTGACTTACTCTTTGCTCTTTGTTTTATCGCATTTTCTTGAGTATTTTCTTTAACAAACGCAACGGGTGGCAATCTAACCTTCAAAATATGTGTTGTTTTTGTTTTAAGGACTGCTTCTTACAACACCAATATTAAATTACATATTTGTTTTGGCATTTACTTGTGGTAAACGTTGCGTTATTACAAAGTGCAAAGATGCACAATCTATTGTAAGTATTTGATTAAAAAGCGTCTGCTGGTTAATACTTTTTGGGTTCGCATTTGTTTTGACACTGCACTGATTTACACAATAAAATTGTGCTCACAAATCTATACATATGTATTTATATTATATATATATGTATATATAATTCGCATGACAAATATGTATGAGGAAAAAAACGAGAGATTCTAACGCTGCTTCTTCTGCCAGTTTTTGCCGCCTCTTTTGCTGCACTGCTTCGTCGCTGTCGCCGCCGTCGTTGCGTTGCGTCGTCTCTTTTGCAAATGCGGCAGCGGCGGCCAAAATTTACGCACTTTTAAACTATGTACATCATTACAATAACACAATTTGAATATGGCTATAACACTTGAACACGCCGTTAACAATTTCAACTTAATTAATGACTAATTTGTTATTATAATTTCAACATAAAATGGAAGTACAAAAATTTATTGCAAATTTCGCACTTTACAATAGAAGTTTCAAGCCACTGAAATATCGCAAATCAACGCCGTTGCTCATAGCTTAAGTGTTGCACAATATGCATGCACGTTCGGTGTTGCAAAACGCCAAAAACTCTACAGCTGACTGCGATGTTAAATTATTTTCTGCTTTTAAATGGCGCGTTGTTATATTTGAATACAAATAAATGTTAACTTACTTTGTGGTTTTTTTGCACCATTTATATTAATTGCCGTGTTAAGCATATTGCCAATTTTCGTAATGCTCGACTGGCGCATGAATGTACGTGGCGGGATGGGTGGCGGTTGTGGATCAGGTGGCTCTAACACTGGACTTTGTCGACCCCAACGACCCATTTTGACGTCTGTGCTTAGTAGTTGTTACAGATTGCAGGCTGTAAATAAATTAAATGATCGAATCTATTAACGGGTGTGTTTTAAGCACATACACACATACCCATACACAGGGATAAATATTGTATAATGGATATTTGTTCAAGACCTGGTCACTCTAGGCCTTAGCACATGAGCCCGCTTCGTGTTTTTCAATTTGTGAGGCAATTAACACCTATCTCCTCCCGCCCCCCTCTCAGGTTTCTCTCTGGCTACCTAGCTATCTTGCAATTATCATGCGAATGTCTCCGACTAGATTTTTCTTTTTTCCAGATTTTGCCCACAAATGAATTGTGCAAATGTGCTTGTCGTTTGTTTACATTAAACATTACGTTAAGTCCAAAACAACTTCAACATCTGTTTAACTTCTGCTATGCAAATTTTGAGTCTTGCTGCGTGTTTTATAAATTAAATTACGCACACACTCACACAAATACACACCGAGCTCATGAATGTATATTTGTATATATGTTTTATTAAGAATGAAAATAATACACTTACTGGAGGGTTCTATATAAGCCAAGATTGGTGATTTAAGACCAGGATCAGGTGAGTAATAAAAACAAATCTTATTAGGTCAATATTCATGCATATACTATATATGTATGTATATGTACATACTTTGAATACAACATATGAATAGTAGAGAAGAGATGAATCAGGAAATACAAATATAAATATGTATGTTTGTGTAGGTTAATATGTGTGTGTGTGTGTATGCCAAGTATCGACTCAACAAGTTGGTGAGAAGGGAACAACAAAACAACGTGATGATAAAGAGAAAAACAATGGGAACAACGCGTGATTGTAATCCAATTAATGTTCCGTCTCAAATGTCTTTGTGCGAAACGTGAGCAAATGCCAAGCCCACGCATTAAAGAAAAGCCGAAAATTGTTTTTCCTTCAATTGCCCTAAAAGTCGGCAACATTAAAATAGGAAAATGACAAAAGTAATTCAATGTTAAAATTTAATACACATTGAGAAATCAAATAAATGGAAAAAAATATAAATAAATAAAGAAGAAACATTTTAACTCAGTTTGGCTTCATAAAAGTCAAATTACAATAAATAGTTTGTTAAACAAGGAACTATTAAAGCAGAATTTGTATGTATTGGACTATTAACCCTCCAATGTGACCTCGAAAATACATTGCTTTGTAGATTTCGTTGCGACTAACAAAAAAAAACAATTAATCAAAGGAAAGTCAGACAACTATTAACAACTAAAGCTAAGATATTTATTTATATATATACTATATACGCATGTGTGCGCATGCAATGTATGTACTTATTTATATTTTGCTTAGCAATAACACAAACATTGAAGGCAGCCCACAGTTTCAGTTTGTTTATTTTTAAAAGAATGCGAAGGAAATGCGAAAATTCGTTAACGCATGCATACACGCACATACACGCACACACACATACATACGCACACAGTGGGGCAGGGCGTTTCTAAAAATAAACATGGCGACAATTTTGGGAGTCCGGCAGCACGTGCAGCACGAGACTTTCAACTCGCATCCTCTGTCAATTTTTGTTGATGTGCTTTGATATTTTTGGAATCCTCCACCATAAGTTGTTAGGCTCCTCGACTATTCCGCATTAGAGGTGGAGTGTGTGGAAAATGATATAATTGCGCATATGTTTATTTTAAGCTCTGTCTTTATTAGAGAGTGACTCCCTATAACTGAACATTCCATTTCCCTCGCATTGATAAAATAGATTGATGCCGCCAAAAAGATAAACAAAAGTAGGGCGCGTCATCTATTGATGAATATCGTCATACAGTCGAAACTCGATAGGGAAAATACGAATAATGTACATATTGGTAGTATACCTAGATTTTAAATCATCCATATATCGTGAGATGAAAAAGGGTCTAGAGGAAAAATTACTTTCAATAAACATTCGTTTACTAATTATTACAAATTAATGAGTTTTTCTAAAATAAATTTAATGTAAGTAAATAAACAGATCTATTAAGGGTTGTCACATACCAGGTGTACAACTATGAAATGTCGTTTTTTTTTTGGTAAAGGTTAAATAGCTGCCTACATCTCCGATTTTTTTTAAATTTTTTTCACTGATAGGACTATATTTATCATGAATTTAGGTGATCGAATTATTTGGCGGTCGCTTCTAGTTTTTTTAATTGAATTTTGAAAATAATTAATTTTACATGTATTTTGTTGTTGCCTTTTGTGCAAGGCGCCAGTCTGCCTGCAACATTTTGTGACGGTACAGTGTCCTACAAACCGATTCATTTGAAATGAAAACTAAGAGTTTAGAGTGCTGCGGCGAAAATTTTGAAAAATAAAATGCGCGCGCGATTTTATTTTTCAAAAATTTTGCCTGCGGCGCTCTTTTCCGGAACTTTACAAAATTTCTTTGCCTCACACATGTGATTATCTCAAAGTATTTGAGCTATTAAACATCTTCGTTGGCGCCAGTTTTTCGACCAACGACTTCTCGTTGCATGCTACGAACTTCTCACCCAGTAGGGAACTCATAAAATAATATATATTTTGTGTATGAACAACATTTCGTTTGAATTAAATCGCTTGTGGGACACAGTGCGCATCGTTGTGACGTTTTACTCAGAATTAGCCAACAACAAAATACATGTAAAAATAATTATTTTCAAAATTCAATTAAAAAAACTAGAAGCGACCGCCAAATAATTCGATCACCTAAATTCATGATAAATATAGTCCTATCAGTGAAAAAAATTTAAAAAAAATCGGAGATGTAGGCAGCTATTTAACCTTTACCTTTTTTTTAATCAAAAAACACGTTAAATTTTGTGGAAAAGAAAAAATCATTTATTCAAAGTATTTGCCGTCGCTAGCTACACATTTTCCATCTCTCGGGCAATTTGTGGATTCCAGGCCAGTAGAACTCATCGTCTTTTGCGAAAAACCATTCATCGAGCCATTTTTCAAATTTTCGTAAGAATCGAAGCGCTACTCAGCGAGTGCGTGTCCCATCGAAGCGAATGAGTGATAATCGGATAGGGCCAGGTCTGGTGAGTAAGCCGCATGCGGAAGCACTTCCCAATTGAGTGTTTCCAACGTGTCGCGAAGCGATCTTGCCGTATATGATGGAGTTTTTTCATGGAGAAAAATGGCCTTGTTTTGTCTTTTTTGATATTCCGGTCGTTTTCTCTGAAACGCACGGTTCAAATTGATCAATTGTTGTTGGTAGCGTGCCGTATTCACCGTTTCGACGGGTTTCAAGAGCTCAATGCTTGCAGTTCGGCGTTTTCCCACCTTTTTGGTGGTTTTCCAGGCTCTTTGTCGTCCACGTCAAAATCACCACTTTTGAAGCTTTGAAATCACCGTTCACACGTTTTCACAGTTGGTACTTGTTCGCCAAAGGCTTCAACAAGCATTCGGTGCGATTCTGTAGCTGTTTTCTTCAAATGAAAACAGAAAATTAACACTGTCGGCGATTGCTCTTTATTCGGCACGAAAGTCGACATGTTGACTGCACTGAGAGTAAACGATAATGACGCTCGATTTGCACAAAACTTTGGTGGTTCGACAGTCAAGGTTGACACTTCACATGGTTAAAGTTTTATGACAATCGATAAATATTTACGTTTACGAGACATCTATATGTCGAACCGACATTTCATAGTTGTACACCTGGTATACAGATTTATCAGTAAAACTGTTTTTGAGTCTGTTTACTGATTCGGTAATTTTTAAAAAGATTTTTCTAAAAGAATGATATATCAACTCTTAAAAATGTGTTTTGGTAGCCTACTATCACACGAAACCTATCTGGAACCCCTACTTTATTTATTTCCCGTTTTACTTCCACATCTGACTATACATACATATATATGTATGTGAATCAATGGCCTAATATTCTGCTTATCTTATTCCGTAATCAGGATTGTCTAATTAATGCATTTTTCCAAAGACTCAGATTATTAGACATAACCAACTAGTCACGTCAATGGTGAAACTAATTAAACACTTGACAGCAATAAATCGCTACATATGTTGTATCTTTGTACATACGTACTCCTATATGATACGATCTATTATTATTAAGCTTAACAAATTGCATGGTAGTTATCATTTAAGTCATTTGTAACATTTTGTTTTTTTTTTGTTGCTGTTGCAGGAATTGCGGCAAAGAGCTTAAGCAAATATTTTGGCTTAAAACTAGTGACAAAATAGCAACCATTAATTGTTGTTATACAATGAATGTTCGTACTTTTCAATTTATATGGCCAATACGAGTATGTTGTTGTTGTTGTAAAACAATGTTGTTAACCTCAAAAGCCGCCAAGAACGTCAACAACTAAAACTTGGATCGCACGTACAAAGCAGCGACAAAGCAGCGTAATATTTGTACGATAGATACGAGGGGTAGTATAAAGGGGAAGGGGACAGTGTGCTAAAACGGTATGGGGTTACCTTTGTTATGTGAAATGGAATATTTTCAATTGTACCCACACACACACACACACACACACGCTCAAACACACATACGTATTTGAATATTCAAAGGTAAATAGTAGAAACTCAAATATTGTCATGAAAGATCCGCATTTAGAGTCTTACTGGTCCATCATAATATAACTATTATTATTACTTTTAGACTGTATACTCGTACATATTTAAACAGCCGTCTTTCCATAAAAAACGCGCACATTTGCCAAAAAGTAAAAACATAATAAAATCACCAAAACAAACCAATAAAACAGCAATGTTGCTTGTTGTTGTTACGTTTTTGAAAACAAATATGCAAATTTGCGTATTTTTTAATAATCTTATCAATTTATCTATATACATATGTATATGCGCGTATATATATTTAGCGATCACGGTGCATATAACAGGGGCACTACCTTCAGAAATGATTTCTCTGTCTCCTTTTCTTGTCTTGTTTATACTGCAGTTTGTTTTGCTAATGTGAATGCATTGTTGTAGGTTTAACGGTAAATTATATTTTCGGCTGTTACCAACACTATTTCTGCACTTTATTACTTGCACTGCACTTTGAAATTGAACTTGAGAAGAGTAGAGTCGAACGAGCACAAAGGCACTGAAACTGAAACTGATTTAAATTTGATTCAACTTCAACGCTGCAGAGCAACGCAAATCGAAAACCGCAAAGGAAAAACAGTCGACAGCGCGTCGTTAAAATTAGCACTGAACTCGCATGCGTCGCCCAGCGAATGTGCGGCCTATGATTTCTACATAACATGCACAGTGGGCTGAAGTTGTTAGAAAACCGAGTAAACAATTTGAGGAACATGAAATTAACTGCATGCAGTTGTGAAAAACTTAAACTGCCTAACTGTATTTAAAAATGTTTGCACATTTGCAGAACACATAAGAATTTTATTCACAAGCAAATTTATTTATTTAACTGATTTGTTGTTATTTTAAATGTTTAAATTAAATATTGGGTGGGGTTAAATATTGGGAAATTAAATTAAATTTAAATCAAATTAAATTCAAAATACCTGTATACGAAATTTTAACGTTTTAAATATGCAATTTTTTTTATTCATAAATAAACTATTTTTATGCATTTATTTGTAAATTATTTTATTCAATTACACTTGTCTTTTGTCATTCTAAATACTTAAATTAAATGTGTGCTGACTACGAGTTAAGGACCCACTGTACGCAAGCTTGCGCTCTCTCACTCTCTCAACCGGTGCTCGGCACCTGCTGATGTTCATTATATGTATGTATGTAGATGTGTTTGCATATGTGTGTTTGTAGGAAGAGAGAAAGAGCGAGAGTGTTCTGTCTCCGAAGAAGACTTCTTGTGCTCATTCTTTTTGAAGATTAATGTAAAATGTAAACAAAGCAACAATATGCGTATGAGTAAGTATGGTGCTCTTTTTTTTTGTGTTGTTATTGTTATTGTTATCATTTATTTACATATTCCTTAGATAAACGCTAATTTTCATAAAATGTACAATGTTTTGCTGTTCATGGTGATGATGTTGGTCATTAAATGATAACGAATAGGGAAGGTCGATGAAGTTGAGTAAATTACTAATACTATTACATCACTAGAATTACCATAAGTCCCTAAAAACTTTGGTCAGTGTATTCAAATCCTTATTTATCATATTGTATTTGAGACGTAAGTGATTGCTATGATTGCTCCAGTCTTCGATACCATGATGGAACATCACCTCCAGCACCAACAGTTGCTCATAAAGAACATTCCATTCGACGCCAATGGTGGCGGCACATGTATCCAGCAACCAGCGGAATGAGCATGGGAACAGGGCGCGCAACTCCTGCTTATCAATATCCCTCGCATTCTTGATATATCCGTGAAGAAGCCAGCAATCGAAATTGGAAATCTTTAAAAGCAGTTCCTCCTTAGGGAATACCTTTGACTCCTGCGATTGAGTCGGTTCCTCCTTCAACTCCAACGCGCCTGTTGAGAATGATTTCATCATACGACGCGGCATCTCAAGTGGCACACGCAACGGTTCCATGTTGTCCTCATCAAAAGCTTGTATGGAGGCTATGCTGTTTAGCGACACCTCGTCGTCGTTCAGTTTTAACGTGTAATCGGGCGTGTTACGCAATTTCCAGAAAGGATTAGCAATCTCTAAAGCCTGGCGACGGTTACTGCGCACGTTAATCTTATTTTGATACTGTTTTCCAAAGAGGGCAACTGGTTGTCGAAATACAAAGTCAGGTCGCTTCTCCCGTTGTCGCACCTGATCGAGCCAAGTCTGTGTCTTAATAGCACAATTGGCACGAAATTCCTTGTGCCGTATCTTTGGACGGAAAAAAGTCTGAAAAATACCCACATTCTGATAATCCTCCTGACATGCCAGTTCCTCGACGCGCAGTTTGTATCCATTCTTGTCCAGAATATCGGATAGCTGGGCAGTTTTGTTCTTGAACGGCGCCAGTTGCCGTTCCGTATGATCCTCCTTCATGGAGTCTGGAATATGTATACTCATCTCACCTGGCTGCGCTTGCTCGGCACGCAGCAAGATTCGTTTGAAGTAACTGTGTGCCGGCGTCAGTGTGGGCTGGAATTCAATATTATCCTTAGGGGGACCGGCTGAATTGCTGTTGGACTCCCCGTACTTTTGCTTTAGGAATGTCTCAAAAATGAGGGAAACATTCTCGCGCATGCGCTGCATCGCTGGTGTCATCAGCATTTCATTGTAGTTATACTCCTGTTCCCGCTGCGTGTGCTCCTTCTTGAGAATGTCATCCACCTGACGTTCATCCCGAGTAGGCACTCGAAAACGACGAGCAAAGCTCTCGTTGTGGTGTGCCACCAACACTTTGCGTAGCTCCACAAACTCCATCCACTCAGTGTAGACAAACAACGGTGTCATGGGCTGCGGATGATCCTCAGCAATCTTAGAAAGTTGCTTATTAATTTGAATAGCAGATTGCGATATGTCACGCTCCTTTACATCGTCCAGACCAAACAGCAGCTTCAATACGTAAATGATGTATGCCATGACTCGCACTTCGTAGCGCGGATAGACATGGATACCATATACAGGATCGAAGCTGGGCGGCACTACATTCATCAAAGTGATAACATAATTTGCCACCTGGGGCGGTAAGTTCAGTTCCAGCACATATCGTTCGGCAAGCGACGCCAGATTCGGCTTCTGGAACCCGTTCAGGTCAATAAAGCGAGACATTTGTGCAATGTGATTGCGAATATACTAAAAAAAAGGTATTTATCAGTAAGTAAATGATTGAAGATCCTGCCGAGCTCACATTGTAGCGACACTTGTCTATCTGGTGTCCGAACTCCATCTGTTTAAGCAAGGTTTTGCCATTAATGGCAACATTTTCGGGCAGGTAGTTCAGCATATAGCGACTGGTGAGATGCTCTTCTTCAATAAGGCGCAGTAGGTCAGTCAATTGGATGTCGTCCTCCACTTGATTGAGTGCTATGGCCAAAACCACATAGAGCTTCGATATATTCAGACTATATATATTGCGATCAAAATGGCTAAGCGATCGAGCAATCGGGTTCAAGCGATGGCATCGCATACTGCCCGAACCGTCTCTGCTGTGCTTGTCCAGATGAGTCAGCGGCATTTGCTTCTTTAGGGATTTTCGCGCGTTAGTTGACCATTGCAGCTTCAGTCCCTGATTAGTTGGCACGTCGGACTCCGAACGGGCGCGCGATTCATCTAATTTGCGCTGTGAATAGAAATGAGGTAACGGGTGTCAATAGAGTGCAGATAAGCAGGTGATTGATTGATTCTCTAGGGTAATTTGTAACTTCATTTGCATAAAAGTAAGTCTTCTATTGCATATAAATAGCCAGTTGGAAATGGCAAACATCAGTTCCATATCACACCAAAATGTCTCCTCGTCTTGTATTGATCTGTCTGTCTCTCCTGGTGGTGTTGGCCTACGCCCCAGTGCCTACAGCAGCTACTCCCCATGAGGGGCACAGTAAGTACCCACTGACTATTCAATTGATAGATGGTAAATAACGTAATTTGAACTACACAGTTATCTTGACAGAGGGTAACGTTGATGTTGAAGTGGTAACTACGCCCAAACCAGATGATGACACTGTCAAACCCAAGGAGCGCACTTTCTTCCTCTTGTTGCCACTTCTTTTCCCCGACCAGTTCTATTTCTCTTAAATACTTAATAAAAACTTCTAATTGAGCATGCAATCAACCTTGTTCCTTCTCCATTCACGCCATCCCGCACGATCGTCTCCGGCTTGACGAGTCACTACTTTGGACTGTCGCTCTCGCTTTCGTTTCTGCTGCTGGTGATTATAGATTATGCGTGCATCCCTGAAATAATTACAGTTATTCTTAGCTCCATGTCATTTGTCAGTTCATCTGCTTACCTAGCTAGGGGTCGCACGTTAAGCTTGGGCAGACCTAACTCATTGTTCTTACAGAACGCTACTTCCATGCGCCCCATGTACGCTGCCCACACCTGAAGGGTCATCAGCTTGAGCTCGGGCTTAGCGCCCATGTGAATCAGCTCCTCCAAGAAGCCGCGCAGCACGTAGTTGTAGAACTCCCACGAGGTTATATCATTTTCCTCCTCCTTTACTTTGGGCTTCTTGATGGTGCGCTGCATTGTGTGCTTTGAGGTGTCGTTGAATGTGTCCTCGGCACTGATTTCTACTGCGCGCAGCTGCTCCTTTTTGGTGCCGCATTCCACGCAGTAGTAGTAACCTTCGCGCTCTTGGAAAGTGCGCTCGCCACAAACGTCACATTCCATATCGTTTACTTGCAACACTTCGGATTCATCCATGTTGTCGTCTAATTGATTTAATAACAACAAACAATACAAACGAACTTAAACAGCATGTGCGGCGGCATCAGAGTCAGTGTGACCAGATTTTGATTAAGGGCAAATATAGCCCCTTAAAACTTAACCGATACCGATAGCTATTAAACGCACTTAAAAATTAAAAAAAAATGATTTTGTTAGAAAATTGTTTGCTTAAATAAATCCAAATTAATTATATATTTTGAAATTACGGTTCAACAATCTGAAGATTGAAAGTCCTCCATTCAATGCGAACTACTCATTGCCCAACACTGAAGTTTTCCAACACTAGCACAGGCAAAACCGACCTGTCCCAATTTTGAATTGTGCTGATCAAACATTTTCATAAATAGTTCATCCAATTCTTTCTCTTTGGCCTTTTATGTAAGGTGCATGTGTACGAAGTACGAAATTAAGCTGCTTAATGGAATACTATTTTTAGCCAGCGCTTACCAGTATCGGCCGGTATTAACCCTCACAAGGCGCGAACGCAAAAGCTGCAAAAGCTTAACAGCATTTGCACTAACGCTACCGATTAGTCGGTCTCAGGCAGTCGATCATTGCAAGTGCAGCAAAAGCAGTTCCGACAGGGAAGGCCGCAGTCATGTGTAGTGCAAAGTGCGACTCCGAAGTGGACTTAAGTGATCGGGAATTAGCGCTGACAAAGGAGCGGGAGCAGGTGGAGGAGTTGCAGGAATGGCTGGAGGCCAATCCTAAAATAAATGGCTGCAAGTTGTACGAGAATTTGCATTTCTTTCTACGCACTTGCAAATTTGATGTGGAACGCGCAAAAAAGAAAATAAAAATGTTTTATCAAATGCGCGCGGAGAGAGTTGAATGGTTCGAGAATTGTAATCCCATGTTGCCCGAAATACAAGCGCTACTCCAGCGTGGCGTCTTCTTGCCAGTGGATGGTGTGGACGATCAACAGAGGAAGGTGGTGATCATAAGGACAGCAGTCCATGATCCCAAACTACACACACAGAATAATGTCTTCAAGGTATATACTCGTATAGAATTCATAACATAAACCATACATCTGATCCTTATGACTGCTTCTTTTTAGACCAGCAAAATGATCTTGGATTTGCTACTGAAGTTGGAGCCAGATAATTGCGCAGCCGGCATGGTGGCCATTTTGGACATGCAGGGTGTTCAGCTGGGCCACGCCCTGCAGCTGACTCCCAAGCTTATAAAGCGTTCTGTCGACAGCTGGACGGCGTACCCCTGTCAGCCGAAACTCTTGGAGTTCACCAATACGCCACGCCATGTCAATATCTTTCTGAATACCTTTCGGTGCGTCATAGACAGTTGACTGATTAGCAGAGACTGTTAATACCTGATTAATTCATACCTAATTATTGCAGTGTATTTATGACGCCAAAGATACGATCCCGTGTCGTTGTGCAACGCGAGGGAACGATGGTGAAATGTAAACAGTTGCCGAGAGACTTGGGCGGGGAGGGTCCCAGCTATAAGGAATTGGCTTCCAAATGGAAGAAGCTACTCGAGCAGAACACTGACTTCTATGTGGAGCAAGGCAAATACAAAAGCATTCTCAAGTGATTTGGGTTTGTCGGGGCGATTAGAGCTATATAATGCGCGAGATAATCAATCGGCTGTGTGCACTCACTGGCCTTTGTTGTGTTGTATTAGGGGTTTGTTCATACTGAAAACAAAGCTTACTTAATTATTACAATAATAAGTATAGTCAAATCTTTTTAGCTGTAGATAAGCTGGAAGCTTTTACGCTATATACACACGTAGAAGTTTCAGAATTTGATAATAAATTATATGAAGCGCTAAAAGTTATCATATGTTTTCTGCTTTTGTTTATTAGTATAAATAGTATATCAAAAATGTTTTTCAAGTCTATAAGTGTATCAGTTATTGGGGCTATCAGATTCGAATTTCAGTGTTCGATACTTGATTTAATAATAATAAATACCATACGTACATACATAAAGAACAATCAAATGAATAGAATTTTGTGTGTTTTAAAGCGGCCGGTAATGTTTTGTTAATATATTATTGCGTGCTGTCTGTTGTTTTGTTTGTGTTTCATTTTTACATACATACATATATAAATATAAATATGATTTATATATCTCTTAAAAGTACTTGTCACATATAAAAATATAGTCGATGATACTCATCATATACATATAGATAAATATATATTTATATGTATATATACCATATATATTATACCATCAGCCAACGTGCTGTTTTCTTTTTATGTTTTTTTTTGTTCGAGGAGGACCACAAGAAACTCTAAACAAAAGATAAAAGCTATAAATGAGAAAGAATAACTAAAGCGTAATACATAATACACAGCGCCAATGTGCAATTGAGAGTAGATTCCCCATCACAAGTCCAATTGCAAGCGACTGTCCTCCAGATGCAGTGATTCCTATATCTGCCGTTCGTCCTTTGCCGTCAGCTTGTCGATGAGTTCTTGTAGAGGGGCAAGTTCACGTCGTTCAATTAGATTGAACTCTTGTACAAAAAATATGAAATGCTTAAAGGACGTATTAAGATGGGCCTCCTCGCCCAGTGTCACCACCTCGGAGAAGTGCTGATGATAGATGTGCGCATAGACTCGGAATAGACGTTTCAAAATTGTCTTAGCGGAGGTGAGAAAGTTCTTTGGAAACGGCACACCAATCTTTGATGGAAACAGTGTCTCATCGTCCAACTGATCCTGCACCCAGGTCATTAAATAATCAATATACTTGGGTGCACTGCACTTGATGGGCTTCTTAACGGTTAAACCATCGGCCCAATGGTATTCGTATTTCGGCCCGGCCGACATAATGCCGCAGCTCTCCTCTGTACAGAATTCCGTAATGGTGCCGTAAAGCATATTGATTTGATTAAAGAAATCCACAGCTGTGGGGAGAAGGGTGGTTAAGGGATTAGATATGTTACAGGTGACAGTTATTCAATTCAATTACTTACTGTTCACTGCCACCCACTCGTTTAGGTCTTCGCCATCGGGCAATGCGACTGCGTTGCGTAAGTTTCCAGAGCCAAGTGTGGCGGCTGCATGCTTCATAAGATCATATTGATGGGTGCCCTCCGGTATGTTCTTCTTGGGTTTGAAAGTCTTACTGGAACGTGAACCGCTGTCGGAGGAAAGAGTCAGAGTTGGTTGTATTGGCATGCCACAACAACAAATTCATATGAATGAATTACACACACACACACACACTAGACTGTTGAAACAAAGGGTTGCGCTCTTTGTTTTCGGCAGTTGCAACTTACTTGCAAGGGAACAACTTACTCACATACCACATACTGAATAACATGCACACACCTCTATGATTGTGTGCGTGCGTGTACATATGCATATACTTATTTACTTACAACAAAAATTCCATTGCCATACAATTATTGTTCCCGTTACCGTATGGTGCTTATCAACTTCTTCAGTAACTTGTTGCACAGTATGTTTGTTGTTGTTCTTTAAGACTGACTTATAATGGAAATGTAATGTGAATGTCAATAGCAATTATATTTTATTTTATATTTTAATCACAAACTTTGGCTAGTCAAAAAGATATAGGGTTGGCAACATTTGTTGACATCGATAATTTCCTCACGATACGTATTTACGATTACAAGTTGAACAACGGAATTTGTGTTGCCACATGCACAGTGAAAGTACAGACCAGGGCTGCTTATTTTTCTTTGGAATGTGTACACACTTCGATTGTGTACGAATGTGTGTATACACTGGCTCTCTTCTTTAGCACGTGGAAAAGCAACGCGCCTGAGTTTTAAGAGTGGAAAAATAAAAATAATAATAACTTAAAATTGAGGCATATTTACGCCCTAAATATGGTAATATCATAGTTTTATGCCAAACATCACTCTTGTTATCTTAAAACATAAACCTTATTCAAAGTTAAATACAAATTATTTCACTAACCTTCAGAAGTGTTGGAAATAAACGTGGATCAATCTGTTTAGTAATTGACTATCATTTTATACTTTCAGTCAACTCTTTACGTACTCTATGAGCATGCAGCGGGCTTTGCGCTCTTCTCCGTCAAGGAGTTTGAGGAGGTGTCCATGTTCCTACCCCAGGTGGAGTCCTCTGTGACGGACATAGCCAAGTTCAATTCGATTGTGAAGCTGGCAGGATTCTCTCCGTTCAAGACGGCTATTGCCGCTCTTGAGAACATTAATGCTATTTCCGAAGGCATAGTGCCGCAGGATTTGTTGCATTTCCTCGACGACTTCTTTGCCAAGCTCAAGAAGAAGAAGTGCACATTGGGCATTGCTGATGCTAAATTGGGTGCTGCCATCACTGAAGCTGTGGGTGTTCAGTGCAGTCACTTTGGTGTTGTGCCTGAAATCCTGCGTGGTGTGCGATTCCACTTTGCTAAATTGGTCAAGGGTAAGTCCAAGAAGAACTCGTTACCCTGCAAAAGACTTATCATTCATGTCCCTCCAGGATTCACTGATAAGTCCGCTGGAGTGGCACAATTGGGTCTTGGTCACAGCTACTCCCGTGCCAAGGTTAAGTTCAACGTTCATCGTTCAGACAACATGATCATTCAGTCGATAGCACTGCTCGATCAGCTGGACAAGGATGTCAACACGTTCTCCATGAGGATACGTGAGTGGTATTCCTACCACTTCCCAGAACTGGTCAAAATTGTACCAGACAACTACATGTTTGCCAAGGCAGCCAAATTCATCAAGGATCGTAAGGACTTGACGCAGGACAAACTTGAGGGGCTTGAGGAAATTGTTATGGACTCTGCCAAGGCGCAGGGCATCATCGATGCTGGAAAGATGTCCATGGGTATGGATATATCTATTGTCGATCTGATGAACATTGAGTTGTTCGCCGAGCGCGTTGTTAAGTTATCTGAATACCGTAAGAAGCTATCGACGTACTTGCACAACAAAATGAATTTGGTGGCACCAAACTTACAGTCGCTCATCGGTGATCAGGTGGGTGCTCGCCTTATTTCCCACGCCGGCAGCTTGACAAATCTGGCTAAGTATCCAGCATCGACAGTACAAATTCTGGGCGCCGAGAAGGCTCTCTTCCGTGCCCTTAAGACCCGCTCCAACACCCCCAAGTATGGTCTTATCTATCATTCATCGTTTATTGGACGTGCTGGTCTCAAGAATAAGGGACGCATCTCTCGTTTCCTGGCCAACAAGTGCTCAATAGCATCGCGCATTGATTGTTTCCTTGAGCAGCCCACAAGCGTGTTTGGTGAGACCCTCAAGCAGCAGGTGGAGGATCGTCTTAAGTTTTACGAATCAGGTGATGTGCCTCGCAAGAATATCGAGGTCATGAAGGAGGCCATTGAGGCAGCGGGCCAAGAAGTCGTAAGTGCACCACAGCCCGAGAAGAAAAAGAAGAAGAAACGTCAAGCTGAAGCAGAGACAAATGGCGCTAATGGCAATGGTGCTCTACCAGTCGAGGAGGAAGCCGAGAACGGCAATGCCGATGCTGATGGCGAGCCCAAGAAGAAGAAAAAGAAGAAGAACAAGAACAAGCAAGCTGTGGAGGCGTAATGACACCACAATTTCCCCATTTCTGCTTAGCTTTAAGTTCAATACCGTTTACTTTTACTTTCTGTATTTCACAAAACAACAACAATCCCCAATCCCCTTAATAAACATAAACTTAAATCAATTTTTATTTTAGTTTTTTATTTTCACACATTGGATTTATGTACATACACAACTTGTTAATACTACAGATTTTTTTTTTGCATTTTATTAATATTATTTTTTGTAACAATTTCAATGATACATCATCAGCCGTCCGTTTTGTTGTTGTGCTAAAATATCGATTTAGTACAACCATTATTAATTAATTTTATTGCATTTACGGCGAACTTTTCTACTCCGCTCGGATAACAGGACGGATGTGGAATCTCTGCGCGGGTTGGAATTGTATGAGAACATTGAATCGAAAAGAGCAGAAAATATATAGAAAGGGAAATCGGGGGGAGTCGGGATAATTGCGGTTGGTTTAACAATCAATTTAGCAACAAATAATATAATGAACATCATCAGAATGTCTCTGTCCCGTATGTGCGTGCGTCTGTGTGGTAGTGGAAAGTCCTTTGGCGTCACAAATATCATTGGAATAGATCAAATGCCGAGGAATTGTTGTTGTTGCTGCTCTGCTGCTGCTGTGGCTGCTGTTGGAACGCATTGAAGTTGGCAAATGCTGCTGATGGCTGAGCCTGGAATGTCTGTTGTGGTTGTGTTGTCTGTGACCCAAACAGGTTGGGACTAGTGAGTGGCGAGGGTGCAAGGCCTCCAAATGCATTGCTCGTCTGCACATTGATTGGCGACTGCGTCTTGGCCGGACTCTGCGTCTTCAGGGCATTCATCGAGAGTGCTGGAGCCGAGGATTTGCCTGATTTGCTTATCAGCAGATTGTCCAAATCGATGTTCAAGTTGCCCGCCTTCAGATTACCCGACCATGTGGCGCCCACATTTGTTGCCTGTTGTGTCGTCGCTGGCACAGCTGAGGCTCCATTTGTAGTTGTGATGTTGTTATTGTTGCTGGAAATTGAAGTGGGTTGCAACAGGTTGTTTCCACTAACGGCAGCAATGGGGGGCAGCATGTTATCTGTAATAAGGCAACGAGATGTATGTTCAATTACTTGATAAGAGTCCAAGGTGTATATAGTAGACAAGGAAATGAAGGAATAAGCAAAAAGAGATTAAGGCTGCAAAATTATCGATCCTAACTCGTTTTGCAAATTTCAAATTTAGCGCATTTCGGGATCTATCGAATTAATCGAGCAGCACTACTATCGATAGTTTTGCAGTATCAGTAAGCTTTGATGTTATCGAAGTGCAGTTTGTTGCTGAATGAATCAAAGTATTGCTGTTGTAAAAGAAATATTCGTTTGGTTATTTGTGAATATACTACAAAGGGAGAGGGCAACCCAATCAGCAAGATAAGAGTTGCGTAAGTAATTAACACTTGTTGTTGTTGTTTACCTAGTGCATCCGTGGTTGAGGCGCAATGCCAGGTATATTGAGAAATGCTTTCAGTTGTTGTTAATACACGATGTATATATATGTATTTAAGTATATATGGGAATATAGCATATTAGAGTTACCATAACA
Source organism: Zaprionus africanus (assembly GCA_018151435.1). Classification (NCBI taxonomy): domain Eukaryota; kingdom Metazoa; phylum Arthropoda; class Insecta; order Diptera; family Drosophilidae; genus Zaprionus; species Zaprionus africanus. The sequence goes on from JAECXB010002206.1 coordinate 9,463,974, forward strand.
TATTATTTTGGTTCGGTTATTATAAATGATATATCCAAATTGTGCGAGGGCGCAAGAAAATAAAATAAAGAAAAGTGTTTTCAAATCAAATTCGTATACAAATATCAACTAATTATAACTACTTTATATTTATAAATAGTATGTATTATGATTTATTCTCGGTGGAGTTAAGCAGATTAGGGGGACCAATCACTCGAAATGGGTAAAGTAACAATGGCTTCGTACTGATTTAATGATCACATATTCATTGTTCAAGTTCATCAATGTATATTCTGAATAAAATGTTTATTGCTTATATAAGTTGCTTGTGGAAATCTCATATATATTATATATGTTTCGTGGTTTTTAGTTCATATTTCAACGAACTTCAAGAATTTCTTAACTGTATTTTATTTTAGTTGCGAGCTTGTTCCAGGATGGCTGTATCGAATAACTTGTAGCATGTCGATAGGATCTGTTCGGCGAGCTCGCGGCATTCGTCGGATGATTCGCCGCCAACGAGAGGCGAACGGACAAAATCCTCAAGCCAACGGTGCAGCTCATTCAGTGATTCAGCAAAGTGGGCAATCAACAAGTGGCCGGGTGTTGTGACAAGGGCGATGCCCAGCAATTGCAACGTAGCTACACGTACCCGTGCCTCGGGGTTGAAGCGCACAAAGGTGCACAGATCGAAGATCTCTCGGGTCATGGCCAGCAGCAAGGGGCAGTTCTGGCTGCACATCACAAACACTGCCAACGTGTGCAGCATGTTGACCAAGAGCTGCGTATCGATGTCATGTACAATGCTCTCGTATTTCACGTACAACATTTGACGTGTTCGTGTACCACGCACGAGACCGAAGAAGAATGTGCCCGCAACGGCATGGAAGGGATTTGCTTTTGCCGACGATGTGTCTGACGTGATCTTCGGTTTGCTGAGAAAGCGCCTTGTCTTGCTACGCAGCCGATCTCGTATGATGCGCTGAGCGGCAGCCAAGCGCATTGCAGCTGCATCCTCTTCAGAGTTAAGTTGGAACTTTCTAGGCTGTTTTGTTGCCGCCGGAACAAGCTCAACTGTTTGGTCTTCTTTGGTAGTTGCGTCATTCCCGGACAATTCCTTGGCTGTTGCAGCTAGTATTTGAAGTATTAGTATGCGCACATTTGCCGCATGCCGCGTGTTGTCAGTGTGAAACTCCTGGCAAAGCAGCTCGCCACATTCACCCGGATGGGAGACGCAGATGGCCACGCAGCATTGGAACTGGGTGCGATTAAAGTTCTCATAGTAGTACTGCATCTCCAGGGTGAGGAACAATTGCAGTAGTTCTATCGCTAACTTCACATCATGCCGAGCCAGTTGGCTTCGTATTAGTTGCTCTGCCGTGCTCAGGGCTCCTTCAAAGATCTGATAATTGGCCACTTTTGTGCGGAGCAAATGAAGTAAGTCGAGCAGGAACTTGGGTCGCTGCTCCAAACTAGTGGAGATGTCATTCGACATGTCAAAGGGCTTTAAATCGTCTTCATCAAGCGGCTCCTCATCATCATCTGAGTCTAGATCCGAGTCCAATTGCATCTGAGAAATTTTCGGTTTTTTTTCTTCTGCCTTCCTCTGTGGAAGTGGCTCTTCTTCTACCATAAACTGGACCATGTGTTTCTCCAAGCGCTGCAGCAACTCCGGACCGATTGCCACATTCTTATTCCCCTTGCTGGGCCAGACATAACTTGCAAGCTCATCAAGTTCTTCCAGAATATGCCAATGTGGAGTCTCCTTCAAGGCATCGTAATTGAAACAAAGGCGCTCCTCCTTTTTCTTGGCTTCTCCACTTTCTTCTGTCAAATTATACAGCAGTTCCACTGTCTTCATTCCCAAATGACGTTGCACACTGTCGGGTGACTGCAGATGATGAGCAAGTCCATCGTGCAACTGCCTCTTGTGTTCCAATTTCAGGTTGCCATAAAATCTTCCAGTAAGCAGAAGTAGTTTGCAGACACCCAAGTGCTCCTGGCTGCTTAGCTTTTGCAAAGTAATTCGTTTGGACCAAATACCAAGCAGCTGCACAAAGAGCAACTGAAGCCGACTTGGCGCAACTCTTTGTAGGTAGTGAACAAGTTGAAGTAGTGCAGCATTTGTGGTAGGCGTGCGTTGAAGTGGAATCTTCTGCAATAGAGTGTGTTGCCAATGTGGCGTATCTATGGCAGCAGGTCCAATCAGCAAGTATAGATCAAGGTTATCGTTGAGGGCGCCTTGGGCCATTTTAAAACAAGCCGACGGCTCCAGTTCGCCAAGAATTTGCTGGACTACAGATCGTGCTTTTGGTACCTGCGCATAATCCTCGAGTACTCGCAGGAGAGATATCAGAGTGACGGCGTCGTAAAAGTTATTGATTACTCGGGAAAAAAGACTGCTTAATGCACTTAGATCAAAGTAATTGGAGCTATCCTCACACTGTAGAACAAAGTGCATCGCTTTGATCCACTGTCGCAGTAGTAAACGTCCATAGGAAACTGGTGAGAATATCTCGGGCAACTGTCGTCCCAGTTTATTGGCTACCAGGCTTGGTAAGTTAATCAGCAGCTGCAAGTACTGATGCGTCTTTGCATCATGTTCCTCCACCAGTCGCTCGGGCAGTACTTTGATGGTGCGTGCAAAGCGTTGCATCAAGGTTCCACGTTGACGTGCCATGTGCAGCAAACTTATGGCAACCACATGCTCATCTTGCAACAATGCGGCAAGTAGGCAGCTCGCTCTCTTGGGTACCCGATCCAGTTGCTGTTGCAACGCTTCGAAGGCAACATGCGTGTAGTCAGCGCAATAATCCATTTTGAACAAATTAAACACAACCACATCCTGATCAGGCTCTGGCCACTCTTGAGTGAATAGCCTGCCCAGTTGTGCCAAGAGGCCAGCGTATTCCACACAAGCCAATGATGACCAATCAATCGTTTGACAATCAAGTCCAATTAACTGCTCAGGTGTTGTGTATCCCGGCAATGATCCGTCTTTAAACAAGCGCAGCAATATAGCCGCAACTCCTTCAGCATCCGCCGTACTTTGCACGTGCTGCAGATCACGTAGTTCCGCAATGGCCTTGGCCAGTGCACCGCGCGTAGAATCCGTGGGTGGTAAAGGTGACACTGCTGCTGTATCTGCTGGCGATGCTTCAATAGCGGATGCTAATGTTTTGATAAATGAGAGAAAAAACAAACGAGTGCATCCGATTGGAATATGTTGCCGTTATGGTGTGTGTGGAGTAGCTACCGAGAAGGTATTAGGAATGCAGAAGGAGCGGCCCCAAATTCTAATACATAATCTTATATATTCTAGACTACTTAACGATATCCATCACCAGTTACGTGCTTACCCATTGGCATGCTTTGATGAATCGATAGATCGCCCAATCCCGCCAGAAGATCAGTGGCTGTTGGTGCAGCCGTTGCCGCTGGCGTTGCGGGAGAATTGAACAGATCAAAGCTATCACTAGCAGGAGTTGGCATCGCCACCAATTGATCAGCAAAGGCTGTCGAGCTGGAGCTCTCGAATGCTGCAAAGTCTGCAAACTCATCATTATCAGCCGTCGTTGCTGCAGGCAAGATTCCAGTAGAGGGAGGTGATGGCCCGCCTGCATCTCCACTACCAAAGGCTGCCGCAAAGTCACCAAACTCTTGCGTGGCTGGAGCTGCGTCACCTGCGCGCGGATTGAAGTCATCATCGTCGTCGACTATTACTGCGGCACTGTTGAGAGTCTTTTCAGGGGTCGGTGTACATGTCTTAAATATATCATCCAGCAAATCATTGTTGTTGCTCGATGTATTATTGCTCTTGTTTTTACTGTTATTGTTGTTATTGGTGGGTGACGCACCTCCCATCAGATCAACAGTGTTGTTGGTGCTGCTTGGAGTGTCGCGATGTGTCGGGGAATGAATCCCCGCGGCATTCGGAGTCTTTCCAAAATTAGCCGCAGCACCCAAATTGATTTTCTTTTGTGTTGTGGGCTGCTTGGATACCGGTGAGCTCACTGCCTTCGATCGAATGTTCATGCTGAGGTTTTGTGGTTTACTGGTTTCACTGGCTACTTCCGCAGGACTAGCGCGATCGTTATAGCGATAGGTGCGCCTGAATAAACAAAAAATGTTTGCATGAGTCAATGAAGAATGCTAAAGTAAAGTTAAGTTTGAAGAGGTTGTCTTACCTGGGACTTGGCGAATCACTGTCGGATCCCTCGCGCTCGCCATCGTAATGAATATCCTCGTCTTCGTAACGATCCGCAGAGCTCTTATCAGAGTCTATTGATTGGCGGGAAAACATTTGTCATTAACAAAAGAATTTTAAAACAGAATTTGCATACATACACCAATTTTCGCCACCGCTTCCGCGATTACTACGCCACTCGTCGTTGTAACCGCCACCACCACCTCCACCTCCTCCACTGTAGCCACCGAATCCACCGCTACGAGAACCACCCATAGCATCACTGCTCATGCCTATGTATTTGTCCTTATTCTTTTTAGCTTTCTTGCGCTCCTCGCGCAATCGATCATCGTCCTGTATAAAGTCTATAAGCTCTCGTACCTTATGCCTAACATTAATACCCTGATCCTTGCCGCCTTCGTCGGTAAAGGTGTAATTCTCTAAGGAGCGTAGATCGTAGATGTGCTCCCTCGATGAAGTCACCACACGCTCAGATCCATTGCGCACCAGATAGTTCAACAGCAACAGACTCTGGAATAGGAATGTCATATTATATGATAGATACAAAATACGGAACATGCAAAATATGGAATCAATTAGATAATCACCTTGTAGGTTCGTCGCCAATTAGTTTTATTGTCCTGCAGCATGCGTTTCCACAGCATTGACATCACCTCGGGAAAGGTCTCGTAGGAGAATGTCGCATGCGCCAGCTCCTGCATGAGAGGACCTGTTGGACCCCAAGGGTCATCGTTGGTTGCCTCGCGTACTTTTCCCTCTATTTCTGTGTAATTCATGACGACATTAGTGCTGCACAAAGAAAAATAGATTTAAAAATAATTAGAGGACTGTTAAGGTAGGAAAACTAAATTATAGTTTAGGGGCACAGGCAGTAGCTGCGGTCAGTAGAGGTACATATCCGTCCCTTTAAGTCTGCTAGATCCTCAAGCTTTAAAAGTAAGCTAAAAGAACTCCTTAGCTAATTAGAAATAATAATTAATATGCTTTGCATATTCCGCGAGTTGAGGACCGAGCCACCGGAACAGGATGTATACATACTATACATACACATGTAAATAGTAAAAGAACTCTTAAAAGAACAAAGATTGTCGGCTAACAAGATAAGCTTCTAGTCAAAATTAAGAAATTTCTTAGCACATTGGATAGGGAGCTCTGAGCTCAGCAGGAAATACAATAGATCTTCAAGGTCGCACAACAACTTCCACATAAAAAGTAATAATATATTATACATACATATATTATACTCAACAAAAAGTTCACTATTCAACTAACTAGAAAGCTCGACTTAATTTATGAACGTTCGAAAGTGTTACATCTCGTAGTCTTATCAGTTTACCGATAAACAACTAATGTTCTCACAACAACCTCAATTGTGTTTGTTTTGAATTGTGTCATTTAGCGGATATGAGTTCCAAGTTTGTAGAGAAATTTAAAAATGCCACGCACGAAATGGGTTCGCTTGTGCGATAAAGACAGTAATCGATCGCTGTTTGTAATTAAAACCACAATATTATTGGAAAGTCGTTACTGGAAGAACAAGTGTATGTACACTTGGACACCTGGAATTGATATCTAAAATTTGTTTGGAATTTTCTTGGGGATATACATGCACACAAACACACTACAGTTTGTGTATGTGCATGTGTATGCGTTTATGTTGGGTAAACTGAAGCCCGGACAAAATAAACAACCTTGAAAGTAACAAAGAGTGTTAATCACGCTCCCCATAATCGCAGAGAGTAAACCAAACTATCTATATCACTTTAAGCACGACTGCAACTGTGTTTTCTGGCACCTGTGTGCCTGTAGATTAATCAACGCGCGCGGGGTAGGTGTGAGTTGTGGTCGTGGGAGTGTCAGTGTTAGTGCTTTATTGTATACTTTGGTTTTAGTTATTCTTCGTGCACTTAATATTATTTAATGAATTGTAAATTATTTATGGACAACTTACACTTTGTCCTTAATGTCGCGCATTTTCCACAAACTTAAATATTTATCAACCATTTTAATGCAGTTTTTAGCTTTTGCCTTTGAATTTTTCACACAAACTTGCCAAGTCGGATGGCACAGAAACTTGTCTCGATTTTCGTGTTTATGTCTTTCCTGATTTGTAAACTTAAATTTTCTGAAGTGGTAATCTCGGTCCCGAGCTAATCGTAGCTATATGGTTGTATTCTATTCCTTTTAGGCAAATAAAAATTATAAAATTGAAACGAAAATGCAAAAAAACTCTGCCCAGGCAGATTTTTGGTGAGCTGTCTCTTGTAGAGCTGGAAGTTAAACCGATTATTCGATATTTTTATGTTTTTCGAGGCATCGATTTAATTACTGACTAGCGCCACTAAGCATCGAAGATATAGAGTACTCAAACACCGGATTTTACTCATTTCATGATATGATAAGATAGCGACCCCAAAGCCCGAAGTGTTACCCGAGTGAGCGATCGGCTCTCTGTAGTGAGCAAACCCGGAGAAACGAACAGTGGCATCAACTCAGCAACGCATCAACTCGCACAACGACAGGGGAACGATGGGTACAGGCGTTTATCTTTGCACTGTGCGAATTGTTGACTTGCAACTGTTTCATTGCAACTGTTGAGTTGCAACTGTTGAGCTGCAACTGCTAAATGGCAACTGTTGAAATTGGTTTTCGTTAATTTAAAAACAAAAACGCTGTTATCTCAAATTTTATGACAAAAAACGGTTATCAAATTTTCGATTGAAATCGATTTTTTTCTTAAATTTTTGAGAGTAAATCGATTCAGGGGTCAGTTTTTAAGTTTGTATATAAATTAAAAGCTTGTGCTTTGAAAAAATCCGATATATCGATACATCGATCTTTTTCAGAAACTCGCGTATAAACATTTCTTTCTAATCGATAAGCATCTCCAGTGTTCTTGCAGGTAATAGCCCTCATGTTTTTTTGTATGTCGTTCGATAGTTATGGAACACACAATCGATAAGCAATCCTAACAGCAAACATGGCGTCTCCTCCAATTTCTGGATGATTTTTTATTGTTGTCAAAAGAATTGCAGATATTTTGCAATAAAATCGTGTGAAATGTAAAATATATTAAGTGCAATTAACGCAAGTCCGTTGTAGCAAAACAGCAGCAAAGGAAGTCGGATATTGAAAGATATCGGATAGAAAGGAAATGGCTGCGGCTGCTGCAGCAGTGCCAGCTGCGAGCACAACAACGACAACACCTGCAAATGCACCTGCAATCTCATCAAGCAGCAGCAACAACAACAGTGCAGCGCAATTCCGTGAAATACATAAGAATACGTGGTTAAAAAGACTGACGGCTGATGGAAAAAAGCTAACCGTTGGACCTAAGGTAAACTCTAAGGGAACTCAACGTCAAGAATATAAAAATATGTATATATTAATTATGCTGTTGCAGAAATCTGAGTGCAGTTGGGTGGTGTTCTGCGTTCACGATGACACTGAAGCTCTGCTGGAGGGCTATGCGGAGCCTCGGCAGGCAGCCGCTCACATGCCAGAGTGGGCCGTTTCATTGCGGGATACACTGCACATATCACACGCCCTCATACCAAATTCGCATGAGTTCGAATTTGTTGTAACGCTCAGCAATGAGGTGTTGCGCTTTCATGCCGTGTCATGGTAAGTTGCACACAGACACACACACACCAATACTTTGTAGACATGTTTTGATTTTCATTTTATTGTTAACCAGGGAGATTATGCAAGAATGGGTTGAAACACTGCGCTCCAAATTGCGAGAAATGAAAATTCTTTCGCCACGTGAAAACCTCTACACGAAGTTACCTGAAGTGCGCGCTCCATTGCTACCAACGCGCGATCCAACGTCACCGCTGCCGGCACCACCACCTGTTCCGGCAGCTATAGTGCCTGGAATCGAACGTATTCCAGCGAATCAGCATGAGCACACAACGTCCAGGACAACTGCCAGTGCAGCACCGGCACCGCCACCTGTGTCCGCACCTGCCACTGCTACAGCTCCAGCTGCAGCACCTACTCCGGCACCAGCAACAGCAGCTGCTCCGCAAGTCATTGAAGCCGCCCCAACAACAGCCACATTACCGGCAACAGCAATGTCCAATACGTTAACCCAGCACTTGCTTAACATGCTCTCGGATCCCATCAGCACATATAGCGAACAAATAAGTGAAACGACAACGACATTATCAGCTGCAGTCGACGACGAGGAAACAGAACGAGAACCGAAGCAGGAGCACCAATCAAACGAACCGCCAAGTGAGGCTGTACAGGATATCAATCTATCCGATGACGAGTTTTTATCTCCAATACTGCGTAACGGTGTACGCGTTGATGTGGCCGCCGCATCTGCACAGCGAATCTCAGCAGGTAAATATCATAATCTATATTATCAATTTGGCTTTCTAACAATTCTATTTACAGATCAAATCTTAAATTTTGAACAATTGTTGAAATGCGAGAGTCTTATACCAAGGTAAATATAAACACGTAACTAGTGATCAGTTTACTATGAAAAATATAAAATTGTATATGTAATTAAGCTAGAGCTCCTTGGCCTGGTCAATATATTGTTGCAAGAACTTAAGCACCTTTTTGCGTACTCGCTTGTTACCTTTAAAGGTGTCTGCGAAGAGGTTGTTGAGCACCATGAAGTACTTCATGGCCATGATGGTGAGGTTTTTCAATTGCGTCTCCTCTTCTTGCTTGACAACCTCTTTGTAGTGCTTGCTCGCCTTATCTTTCAGTTTATCGTATGCTTTTTCCAACTGCAACAACATTGCTTTGCGCATATTAAGATCGATATTCTCACGCAGTAATTTCCCAAACTGCTGATCCAATTGTTGAATCTGTGCACGATCCTCTTCGGTGTCACATAAAATATTGAATAAAGTCATAAAATAAACTGGTTCCTTGGCAAGTGGAGGTGTCTGGGACGGATGAAATAGCTGTAGAGCCGTAACAATTGAACAGGAAAATATATACTTCATGTAGCTCAATTCCTTGGCGTACATTGCACTTTTATTTTGAAGAGTTTCCATTTCGGTCTTGCAGTACCGCTGACGCTGCACCAATGATTTCTTCTCCACAAGGAGTGCTTGCAATTGACGGACCAATAAATCATTCTCCTCTATCAGTTGATTGTTGACTTGCTCCAATTTCTGCATATCGATATCGCTCATCCAACGTGAATGAGAGGAACTTGAACTGCTCTGTATACTCGATTTTGCACTGGAACAGACGCTACCGCTGCTGCCTTCCTCATCGATCGCCTCCTTTCGCTGGAGAGCAATGCTCATCTGATGCAGTGTAATCAGATCACGTTGACAACTACGCGCGTCTGTAAAGGGAAAGCCCACAGTGTTGCACTCATTTAGCTGATGATGCAGTAAGAGCAACATATAATTTCTTGCAAACTTTTCATTGGGCTTTGCATTCTGAAATATCTTAAACCAGCGCGAGCAAATCGATAATAGGTAATCATTTTTGGGCAACTGTTCCACTATTTTGGTTACACTGTCCACTTCTTTGATGAACAGCTCGTCCAGTTTATCATCAGAAAGTTTAAAGCTTGAAGCACTTTTAGAAATATTGGCTGCCATTGAAATATTGTAGTATAAATAATATTTTAGTTGTTGAATATTTTGTTTGCTGTTTGAAAGGTATAATGTATATCTAATGACTACTGAAACTTGAGGAAAATGTATCATAATCTTCTATAATGAAGTAAAGCATATACTTATTATTGTTTTACCCTTTACTGTAGACCTCAAACATCACGTTCCATGTCTGCTGGCGCCGCTGACAAATCGAAGAGGCCACAACGCAAAGCGCTCCAGTTGAAAGGTCAGCAACAACCTGTGGGAGCTAATGCCACAAATAGTTCCACAACTGCCGCCGTCGAAGAGTTGCCGGATAATAATATAACAATCATTCAAGTCTCCAATACGACGGATAATACAAACGTGGATCGTCAACCGCCCGAATTGCCGCCCAAAAACAAAATAATTGCCGATATATTTCGTTTTCCCGAAATCAATGCCAAGGCCAAGACGAAAAGCCAATCAACGTCACCGTCGTCACAGCTTAAACTGCAAAACGATTATAAGAGTAATGTACAAATAATTCCGTCCAATTCAAATACGATACAAGTGCTGAGCCAAGCGAGCAGCAGTAGCAGCAATGCAAGCGGCAATCCCTATACAATACCATTAAAAGCAAGTGCTTCCACACAAAATGCTTCCACGTCCACATCTGCTGCCAATGCAAATAATACAAACACCACAACTGTTAAGGTGTTGACCGATGGTGAGGCAACCACTGTGGCTGTTTACGGCACCTGTTACCCCACAACAAGTGGTGTAAACAAACCGCCTACTCCCAAAGTGAGCAAGAAGATCATACTGAGTGCCAATAGTTCTGGCATAACAAACATACGCATCAACAATGAGCAGGCGCAGGATGCAAATGTTATTAGTGGAAATGTGCACTACGAGAAGGTATTTCTCTCGTCGAGTATACCCATTAGCAGTGGTAGTGGCAGAGAGGATCGACCAACTGGCAGTCAACCTCAGCAAGCAGCGAATGCCATTGTCAGCGTAGCGCCACAGATTCCAGCTGCCACATCGGGCAGTCCAGCACTACCACGTCGCGCTGCCATCGGCTCCATTGCTTCACCTGCCCGTGACAAGGTGCCGCACCAGCTGACCCGTGGTTTGACTGAGCTGGTCATCAGCTCACGACCCAGTCGACGTGATTTTCACTATCTCAAACTACTCAATACACCATTAAAGACACAAAAGACCTCAACCCCGAAGGTGCCGGGCACTGCAAATGCCAACAACAACATTGAACAGAGTTCTGGCAATACGCCCAGTACAAGCACGGCTGCAGTGGTCGAAAGCATTGAGCAGCGCAGGCGCAGCTCATCCACATCAGATGCCCAAGCACCGTTGCAACGTGGCGCCACAGTTACCGCAGTTGCTACACAAACACCAGTAAATGGTCAGCGTGGCGCTAATAATAATGAATTTGTGCTACCCGGACGCAGTGCAGCAGCAGGCAATGCTTTTCGCATGCAGTCACCACCACAGGTAGTGACACCTGCAACAGGCGGCAATAAACGTTTGACATTGCGTGAGCAGCAGGTGATGCAGTTGCGTCGAGAAATCATGCATCCAGGTGGAGTCCGACTGAACTTACGCCGCAAGGATTGTGTTGGCTCCATTGCCTGGGTAGATGCCTTCGGTGGCGTGTGGTAAGTGCTTAAATATTTTTTATTGATATGCATAACTAATCTGGAACTTCTCTTGATTCTACACAGGATTGCGGGCTGGAAGCAGAAAGAGCATCCGGTGCTCTATAATGCGTTGCACATTGGCGATCAGCTGCTCTCCATTGCCGGTGTTAGCATTAGCACCGCCGCTGAGGCCAACAAAATCATACGCAATACAAATACTTTATTTGTAAGTAGACAGCAACTGGTTAGACTTATGAATACCCTATAACTTAGATATTGGAATGAAACTTATTTAAGGTTTAGAAAGAAGTACCCTCAATCAATGTATAAATGAAATCAAACTAACTGATCAGTAGTGTAAACAGAGGATTTAAGATTCGACTTTACCCTTTTTTTAGTATACGTTAAGTGAATGCAAACTATCGTCTGCATATTGATTTAACTAATTCCAAGTAAATGTTGATTTTGCAATCTTTTTTTAATTTTGCCTCTTTGTTTGCAGGTTGAAGTGCTGCTGCGTCGCATTCCCTTTGGTCGCGCCTATGCCATACGACGCGATAGGGACGGGCAGTGCTTGGGACTCATACGCGATGGTAATACCTCAACCATTGTTGATGTGGTGCCAAATAGCTTGGCAGCGCGCCATGGTTTGCCGCCCAAGGTAAGTGAGATCCCACGCTCCCCTTTTGCTATATCATTGTGCGGCTTGCATATAAATATGCTGTGAAGTGGTTCAAAGAAATTTCTTTCTCATGATGTTTAACAATTCCCTGTTTGATTTCAGACTCAGTCGTGCGATGGCAGCTCGTTAACCTTTTGGATACTCACGGAAATCAATGGAAGACCATTGAATTTATTCTTCAAGGATCTGGAGATACGTGATCGCTTGAATTCCGTTGGCAGGGATATATCGATACTGGTGCAACCGTCGGATTTGATAACCAAATTGAAGAAGCAACTAAAATCGTTGCGCGGCTACAAGGATTATCTAGTACAGTAGACATTCAAAAGTGGTCGCTTTTAAAATTAGACATATAGGAGATAGGAGATATATACAGACGTACATATACATATAGCTATGTAGTAACTCGAAACTGTTATACTATGTTATACGTGTATATTTTTGTATAACACTGGGCCAGAGAGATAACCACATTCCACACATTTCCACATACACAAGCGACATAAATGCTATATAGTCATCTTTTATATATACATATGTAGTAACTTTAGACACTCGAATATATACATGTACAGAGATATATATGCATATACATATATATTTTTGCAAATTTTTTATATATCTAGATATATATACAACATAATTCTAAATCACTTTGAAAACCCTCTTCAAAACAACAATGCTAGACAAACAAAATTTATGAAAATTTACACAAAAACAAAAGTATTTATGATAATTTCAATATATACCATATATACATATATATATATATTTTTACATATTCGTAATCATAACACACCCACACACGTATTATACAACAAAAAAAAACTGTGCAACTTAGTATCCTTATGCAATATTAGAGTGCCTCTGATTTAGTTTCGTTCTGATTTTGTGTTTTTTAATTTGTAATTGTGTTTTCAAACAGTAGTAGAGAAGCGATAAGCGAAAACATCTACGTAACCTTTAAGATGTGATAAACTGAGTACTCAAATTTAGGCAATTTTTAAAAGATACATTTGTAAATGCTTTTTGATTTTGTTTTTAATATATAAACATATACATATTATACATACATATTATATAGATTTTGTGTTACTATTTTCAATTTATTGCATTATTAAACATACGATTATAAACCCTCATTATGCAACTGATTCACTCGCAAACCGTATTGCGCTTTGCCTCATTCACGTTCTGTTTCCACACACGGAAATTGTAGACGTTCGTATCGAGTCTAGAATAAATGAAGATCGGCATTGAGTTGGTCATGACCCAAATGTCGCCTTCCTCATCGATTGTCAAATCACTGGGATAGATCATTCTCTCGGCATCCGACGCAACTGTGTCGTGGAATGCCTCAAAGAAGGGCTTCTTTGAATTCCAACATCCCACACCGTTTGTCTGTATCTCCGCATAGAATACAACTCCAGTTCGTGGATCGAACTGATGCATTGTGGACTGTTTCTTCTGTCCGCGACTGCCCAGCAAGCGGAAATCATCGCCATGATCCGATCGTGCTGCATTCGACTCACGTTGCAACACCCGATTGGAGACCGCGAACTCATTGTTGCTGGCCATGGCATGGAAGTAGACCTCCCTGCTTCCATCGTTCTGTAGTGCACCCAGTGCGATCGAGAAGATGCCGTCATCCCAGCGGAATGTCTGGCCACCAATGTTCAGATCTCCGGCAACGGGATCAAAGTTGAAATAGTTGTGCGCGAACGACCACATGCGATCCTCAGCCAGGCTGTACACATAGAGACGTCTGTTCACTAGATCGGGTATATACGCAAATGCCTCTCCACACTTTGCGGACGAAGCCACATCCACAGCCACGCTGGCCAGCCCACGACCAGTTTCGACAATGCTTTCAGGGATTTCGTAGCTCTTGATAAGACGATCCGTCTTTAGATCCACAATCCAAATCCTTGGACGTCTGATTTGCTGGCGATTGTCTGCAAAAAAGGAAAAGAGAATTAGTCTTAAAAGAAACTAGCTGCACTGAAGGGAAACTCACTCGGGTACTCCAGCATGCCGGTGTCGATGAACCACAAACGCTGGCAAGGATCCACTGTGGTGCGATAGACAGAAACTAGATTCTCTGCACTGGCATTGAACTGATTCAGTTCAAAGTTGGGATAGGCGTGCAGCTTGGGACTACTCTGGGTGCCATCGCGTCGCATATCTATGTAGTTCAGGGTTGAGGGGATGCCCGTTCGGCGACGGGGCATGGTCACAAAGAGGCGACCCCGGAAATGGGTGACCCCCATCGGAACATTGTTGTACGCTGTATATGAGTCGGCGCTGTTGTCAGCCAAGCCACTGCGGGACTGCATGTTGGGGGGAGTGTCCCGCGAGGTGAACACCTCACGTTTTATACGCTTTTCTCGACCATAGCGGCCGGGAAACACAACTGGCGCTAGTTGAATAAAAACGATTAGTCACGACAGCTAGCCAGAGCCTGTCTCTTTTTCTCTCGCTCTCTTTTCTCTTGATGCTCACCTGAGGGATCTGGTTGTCGTGGACGATGGTGTGCACCGTCGCCACGATTATAAAAATCCATTTGCTTCCACTTGAATACCTCGTTCATGCCCTCACCCTGCACTAAGGTCACCAACAGCAGCAGCATCAATGCCGCCAGGGCGAACAGGAACTCTGATCTTGACATCGTTTCGTATTTCTAATCTCAGAAGTCTCTCCCACTCTGTGTATGGGGCCTATGCCGAAATTCGTGCTTTCCGTGTCCGCGACTAAACAACAACTGAAGCGAGCAAAATGGAAAGCCGCAGCTTAAGCGCCGCTTGATCGTCGTCGTCGCCTGTCGAATACGATTGATAACAGAGAGATTCGCGTGAGAATCGCGCTTGGCCGATAACCGGTTTTCTTATATGCCACTCGTATACAGCTGAATAAGTGGCTATATTACAAATATCGCAGCGTGATGTTAGATTTAACCATAAATCATTCAATAATTATTTGCAAGTCGTCCGCCCTCCTCCCAAGCATGCCAATTATCTTAACTTACGTATTCTCTAGAGTTCTATCGAAAAACATTAAGTTTAATAAAGCGCAAAGAACAAAGTATTATATAAAATTAAAAATAAAATTATCATTAACAAGTGTACTTTATTATCGCACGTTTTGAAAGCTCTGCTTGTTTTGTTTTTCGGCCAATAAACAAACAGATGCTCAGAGTATTTTGGGTCAAATCATACAGCAAGTGCGAGATTAAAGTATTATTTTGGGTGGCTGTCGGGTGTATTCAGCTCTTATAATAGGCCATTCACACCGCTTTAAACACACTTAACTCAACTCAACGTCGTGCAATGTTTAATCGATTAAAAGATAATCAGATCCCAAAGTTTCAATCACACTAAGCAATCAGAGGAGCCCCAAGAACCCGAGCAGTAGAACAACAAAGATGATTTCGTAATTTCTTATTTGTTTATTCTAATAAATTACAACAGTTTTTAGGAAGTATGTTAAATATTAACAAAAGAAGCGAATTGGTTCGGCTGGCCTTCCAAGCTTACCCAGGTAAGGTGCAAATTGCCAATTCTTACTAAAAGGAAAGACTTCTCTGATACTTGTAAACGCATTTTGTTTGATTCTTATGCGGTTGCGGCGAAGTTGTGAGACTTCACAGTGGGCACTTGGAGCAAACAAAACGGACTCAAAACGAAACGGTCTGCTTCGGGAGGTCGACAACGGAGGTTCGTGCACATACTATGGAATCGTGCACGGCCCTCATAAATCGTTTCGTGCACTGCACTTTAATGCAAGCAGATCAAAGCAGTGAACAAGCAGTTTTTCATTGACAACAACTGCACAATGAAAAAAATTATTGCCTTCTTTTGCGCGCATTTTGTTTATACTTTGCAGTGGAGTTGAATTAAATTTTTTTTTCGTTAAGTTAAGTAAGCAGCTAACTGCTTGGAACTGATTGGACTGCTATACAATCCACAACATTATCCATTTTATTAAAGAACTGAACCATTTAAGCCAGGGTACAACCCCATAGCATGGCACGATCCCCCCAGCCCCTTCGAACAAATCGTTGGCCGAACCGCTTCAGTTACAGCTATTTTCGAATTTTATTGTTCATATTTTGTCTTTTAATTTTTAATCATTATTCAACAAGATCGGCCAATTAAAAGAGTTTCCTACGAGGTGATCTTGAAATATGGAAAAACCCATTGTTTCATTAATTACAGATTTAATTAAATACATTAAACATACGCATAAATTCTAATTAGGTTATGAAGAATTAAAATGTATTAAAAATTTGTTTGTCAAAAAGTCCAGGATTATGTTCTGGGAAAATTGCATTCATTTTATTTTATTATCAAGGATTGAAAAACCCACCAGTGTGATAAAAGTACGCAAACGTAACTATTACGAAAGTAACTAGTCCATCATTCAGAGTTTTTACTGGCACACTGTATTACGGATGGCCTCCCGTACATGCTGTTTCCACACGCGGAAATTGTACTCGTTCGGGTCCAGGCTGGAGTAGATGTAGACTGGCAGTGAATTGGTCATAACCCAAATATATCCATCTTCGTCGATCTTTTCGAAAAGAAAAGAATTAATTATCATTCATTTAAGATACTTAAGATCATGTGGTACTGACCTTTAAATCACTGGGATAGATCATCTGTTCGGAATCGGAAGCCACAATGCCCAGATGTGCAGCCGAGAGCGGGTGATTCGTGTTAAAGCATCCGACCCCGTTCGTTTGAATCTCGGCAAAGAACAGCACACCCGTGTCGGGATCGTATTGATGAATTGTCGACTGTTTTTTGGGACCTCGACTACCGACGTGATAAAAATCTGAACCGTGATCTGATCGAGCTGCATTCTCTTTGTTCTTCAGCACCTTATTGGATACGGCGAACTGTTCGTTGCTGGCCATGGCATTGAAATAGACAATACGGCTGCCATCCCATCGCGGCTGTCCGAGCGCGATCGAGAAGATACCATCATCCCAGCGGAATGTTTGGCCGCCTGCGCTGAAGTCGCCGGCAAGAGGGTCGAAATGGAAGAAGTTGTGATCGAAGGCCCACATGCTATTCTCGGCCATGCTGTAAACGTACATACGGCTTTTCACCAGATCCGGTATATAGGCAAACGCATGCCCACATTGATTGGACGTCACATCAACCGCTATACTCGCGAGACCCCGACCCGTGTCCACAATGTTTTCGGGAACTTCAAAGCGATGGATAAGACGGTCCGTGTTAAGATCCACTATCCAAATGCTTGGCCGTTTAATTTGCTGTTTATCATCTGCTCAAAATAAGGGAATTAGTATCACAAGAGTATGAAAACTTTTTTTCGTCACTTACTTGGTAGCTCCAGCATTCCGGTATCAACAAACCACAAACGTTGACAGACTGCATCCACCGTGGTCCGATAGACGGAGACCAGGCCATCTGCACCGTCCCTGAATTGATTCTGTTCGAAGCTGGGATAGGCTTGCAACTTGGGACTTTTCTCTGAGCCTTCGGCAGTTATGTTTATGAAATTCAAGGTTGACGGTATGCCATTTCGCCTTCGAGGCACGGTGATAAAGAGGCGTCCCCGATAATGACTGGCACCCATTGGCACATTGTCGTACGGTTTGTACGTTTTGGAATCATCAAGTCGAAATTCCCAAATGTTTCCGATATTCCTAAAACTTCCAGAGAACGAACCTTGAATATGAAGAAAAGCTTTTAATTAAAGCGGAATCTTCGACTTCTGAACTCTTATCAGTAATAAACATAAAATAAGGCTATCAAGATCATCAGGTACTTCAGGATGTACCTCGGTTGTAGTAATCCAATTGCTTCCACCTGTACACCTCTGTCATGCCGCTGGCAGAGACAAAACCTATCGTCCAGCACAAAGCTAGAAGACTCAGAACTATCACTTTCATTATCATTTCAGACGTTTCAGAATTGCTGCTTGTTTCTTCCACGAATCAACCACGACTGTTGCTAAAAGACAAAGCTCATTTAATTTATAAGAGAAATGGATTACGCAGGCTCGGAGCATAAAAAATGGCAGATAATTGAAAATTGAGAGCCTTAAAAAATTTCAAATATCTGTATATTTGTTGCATACTTAGGGGCAGCACGATCAATTCATATATTTGGACCAGTGAACACTGCTTAGTGATTTCGACATACACACATTTTGAATTTGGAATAAACTACTTTAATTCCAATTTACAAAGTATATAAAAATAAATGATTAAATGTAGAAAACATTATTTTTACGTTACATGCATTAACAGTTGCATTTTAACTGCCTTTTGCAATACCGGTCTATCGGACTATCGATAACATGGATTCCTTCGTACGCATGTATGTACGTACCTCGCCGATGATTGCCATTCGTTTGATAGGCCGCAGTGCAACACTGAGCCAATACAAACACGCTCACGTACACACACATACACAGTCAAAGGCAGAAAATTGCAATTGCACCGAACGGACGACGAGCGAAACAAAAACGAAAAAATCCCAAACAATTCACTTGTTTAATAAACATATATACATTGCTGCAAAGCAGTCGGATTAGGATTGATACGTGTACAAAGTTATCATATTGAATAGTCGATTACAAGAACCCGCGCTCGTTTCTCGTTGACGGCGCGCGCGTTTAGGGAAAAAAACGCGTTGCGTTCTTTTCATTTACTGTATGTGAGAGACTTCTTCGACTCAACACACACACACATACAGGCATATACACACAGATCGAGACATACTACACACACAGATTTATATACACTCAGCAAAGACTCTCGAAAGCAACGAAAACGACGGTCGGTCGGATGGTCGATTGGTCGGTCGAGACGAGTGAAAGTGTCTCCACCACGGAAGTGCATCTGTGATTTGTATAATAATGCGTCGCGCATACTCAAATTTTTGTTACGCCAATGATTAGGCTGCGTTCGGGTTTCGATTTGCAAAGGAAAAAAATAATACGGAGAGTGCAGAGTAAATAAACAAAGATCCAAATCCAATAAATATCATCGT
The DNA here is from genome assembly GCA_018151435.1 of Zaprionus africanus. Lineage (NCBI taxonomy): Eukaryota > Metazoa > Arthropoda > Insecta > Diptera > Drosophilidae > Zaprionus > Zaprionus africanus. Next base: position 9,483,086 of record JAECXB010002206.1, read on the forward strand.
CGTATATATATGTGATGGCCGAACAAGTGGAGAAGGCATTGGCGTTCATCAAAACAAAGCGCGTTACGTCCACGTTTCAGTTGAATGACACAGAGGCTGATGCAGCAACAACAACAGTAGCAACAACAACAACAGCTTGTGCAAATTGTTGCAGCAACGACGCAGACGACGACGAAGCCAGTGGTCCTAGTGGAAGCAACTCCTCCTCCAAGCCCAAGGGAGCCAAAGCCAAGTGTCATCAAAGTGGCACCATTGTCGATGCAAATGTTGTCGCTGTCGCTGAGGCTGTTGTCAATGGTGAACTGGATGCAGCCTCCTGCTATCATGTTAGCATGAAAATGTCCATTGACGCAGCCACACCGCGCATTTGTGGCGACAATATGCCGCTGAAATGCGATGCACTGGCAGCAATGCGAGAGGCGCTTAGCTCGAACAAACCGTTGCCACTCAATGCTAAGCAGCAACAGCCCGAGCAGCTGCAGCAGTCTAGCAATAACAACAACAAAAACAGTCCCCCACCCCCACCACCGTGTCAGCTGCTGGAACGTCTCAATTTTCCCGAAGGCAACATTATCAATACGCTGCACACGATACTGGCGCTGCCGCCTTTTGATCCATACGCTCCAGCGCCAAAATCGGAAGTGGTATACAAGGAGGTTGTGTCTTTAATGCAATGGAGCCTGCGTGAGGATAATGTCATCGAGATGGAGTTGAGTGACAAGCTGCTGCATGAGTGCAAGTCCATAGCCAAGGACTCCAACGATGAAACACGCTCCTATTTGGTATGTAGATTGAAGAGACAAACAAGAAAAAGCCCTCTAATGTGATTATCCGCATAGATGGCCATTGAGAATATGCGAATATTCTCGGAGGATCCAAAGAATCCGCTGCGTGACGCCGATGGACAGTTGCGTGCAATTACGGTGTGTTCCTTTGGCCCTAAAACTGTCATACTGATTCCCTAATCCTGTGCAGCTTTATTTTCAGAATCTTGCCTTGATATTTGTTAAACATCGTAAGGAGGAGTTCTTCACATTTTGTTCCTGCAAGGAATGTCTCGAATATCGCGAAACAATCATGGCCATTATGATGGATCAATTCAAGGCTGCCCACATGGTGGTCATGCTGCTCGATGTGCTAATAAAAGCATATAGCCCTATGCTAAAGTGAGTACTACCAAAACGAAAGAACTTAACCTAATAAATTCCTTATCATTTGTAGAAACGATGCTGCCTATAATAAATTTGAGAAGCTGCTGGAGTCCAACAAGCAAATCTATTGGATAACAAGTGGTTTCCTCTATGATAAGAACGCCGAATATCTTGATTTTATTGATGATACTGCGATCTCTGATAATATGATATTAGTGCTATTCAGCGCCATGTAAGTTTGACAAATTAGTTATTTTATAATCTGATATATATACCTATTGTTCTTTGCAGTCTGATGGCTAATAATCCGATGCTACTGCTACAAATACTCGCCTATAATGTGGAGTGCATTGTAAAGGCATTTTCCGAGGGCATGATCGAAATTGCCCAAAATGTGCAGGAGAACGAGAAAGTTTCAGCCGAAAAGATGCTCACATGTACGTCAGGGAACACTTTAGGATATCCCCATCATATAACGAAACTAATCACTATCCTCATTATTGATATAACAAATATTTTACTTCATATTAATCAAGCATTCACTAGTAAAAGTCGTTATACCCTTGCAGAGAGTATATTAATTTTGGGCAGGAGTTTGTAACTCACTTTTGCTCGCATCTATATCATTTTATAAAGTATATATTCTGAATCAGCATCAACAGAGAAGCTGAACTTGCCATGTCTGTCTGTCCGTCTGACTGCCTGTTGCAACGTCTAGTTAATTGCAAGGGTATAATACCTTCGGCATGCCGAAGGTAGCCTCTCTTTCTGGTTTTTTAAAATGTTAATATACGTATATTTCTTTATTTTAGACTTACTGGACGGCTACTCCGATTTGAACTGCATCTCACAGAAGATCTCTTTAAGTTTGTTTGCTTTCGAAAATGATTTTCTGCGCAAGTTCAAACTCTCCTGGGTGCTATTGTGCCAGCGTCTATTTCAGCAACATGTGTTCAATCCGCTGGGCGACACCATGCTCGCATGCATACTCACGCTGAAGGAGGGCGAAAGCTCGACACAGACAACGGCACTGATTAAACGCTATATGCTCTTCGATGAGCATATGCATTCCATTGAGCGCCGCTGGACGGATATCTGGATGGAGCTAAACAAGTTCAACTTGTCGCCCACCGAATATGATCGTCGCATGGGCCTGCTCGATGTGTTTAACATATTCGATAAGGTCGTAATGGATGCCACCTCGTTTTCACTGCCAGATATCAGTGATGATGAGTTCATTGATTTTCAGCGCATTGTCGATCGTCAGCTCGCTTGGAAGAACATAATGGCGTTCACCAAGCTCAAGTGGCCCGATGGATTCTACGATCCGCCCAATAAGCTGGTTCACGAGGATCTCTGCAAGAAGTGCAATGCATTGCTGGAACACCATAATGAGTAAGTGAAGAAATATAACTTATCAACTTGAAATCTTACTTACCTTATAGCAACTAAATCCAATTAAATTTCTCACTTCTAGGAACTGCAAATGCATCACTTGTTCTATTGCGGGTACACCTCTGCTGCCGCGACAAGCCGGCCATTGTGCCAAGTGCACAACACTCGGGATTGTCGAGAAGGATGCGAAGCTAATGAAATCAAAGATTCTGAGCACTTGCACCAGCGATGAGGCCAAACACAATGCAACAACTGCAGCGGCCAGCACCAGCACTGCTGCAGCTGCGCAGCAGCGACGCATTGGCAGTGGTGATCAGCCAGATACTTTAGCTGCTAAGGCCGATGCGGACTCAACTAGCGTAGCGCTGCGTCGCCAGGAAATGGACACCGCATTGCGTACCACATATCACATTGCATGGGCTGTCTTCCAGCATCTGACCACCAGGAAACGCTATCGTTTCGATAGCATTGAGCCGCAATTCTTTTGTGGTGAAAACTGCCGAGTCTCCGCTTGCCAGCTGGCGCGCAAAATACTTGCCAATGAATTGTCGCCGCCATTGACAAAGCATTTGCTGCGTTGCTTTCAGCCACTGTCATTTTCACGGGAGGAGCTACGATCCACGTTGCCCTCGCTTATGTTCTTCAATCGGAAGCTGGCGCCCAGTCCCGCCGAGTTGCAGGAGCTTAAGAATCAGCATTATGTCTACAAGACCTATTGGACCTTTGTGCTATCCATCTATGCCAATTTCTTTGTCAAATTCAACTCGACGGCCACAGATTTCAAACATCTTGAGCTGCTTAAGGGCGACTTACGTTTGCGGCAGAACAGCGTTGTGGGTGATAAGGATGACGGACGATTCGAGCAGTTCCTGGCGCAGGTTATTGGGTAAGTTAAGTAGAAGTTATTTTTTCCTTTTGACATCTAATCTTTTTTTTTCACTGTAGCTATTCGCCCTTCAAAATAACAGACGAGTAAGTTGTAAAAAGTTTTTTTAATCTTAGTAGGCCATGAAATAGTTGCATTTTTTTTTTTTGGTACAGCGAGTCACGTCAGATTTTGGCAAAAAGAAGAATTTATTCTGTGATTATTGTTGAATGCTTTAATATATATCTCGTTCATCTTTAGCTTCACTTTGGGCGACGCAAACATCGAAAAAATGCAGTTTGGCGTGGATCATTTAATGATGTTGCATGACTCGCAGATGATGTAAGTAAATATGGGCAAAATGAAGTAATTTAAAAGGAAATGTGGCGGGGTGTCAGCGTGAAAAGTTTCAATCATAAATCAATTTCAATGCGTTTTAGAGTATTAAAAGACACTGGAACCTAGTCAAATACGCTCATATCTTCAAAGTATGTGTCGAAACACTTAACTCAAATATATTCATATTCTGAAAATCCAATAAAACCAAATCTTTTGTGCAAATATTCTAAATTCTATTTAATTCTTTCTTCCTTTCATTGTGTGCAGCAAACGCAGTAAGCCGGACAGCACCTCTGGTATGACGAATAAATCCAAGGTGAACGAACAGACGCAGACAACTGGCGGCTGCAATGACTCGAATGGTTCCAAGAAGTGTAAGGAAAAGATGCGTAAATGTAGGTTCAATGGAGAGTCTTTGATGGAACTAAATGCTAATAACTCTTTATTCCGCTATAGGCTGCGCAGACTATGCTGACATTGGGGAGCCCTGCAAGGAGAATCACTCAAAGAAGCGCGTTAAGAAGGAGTGCAATCATGCGCGCTTCAACGAGACGCGAGATCGACTGCGCAAGAAATTGACACAAATTGTCAACGATCGCAAGAGCAAGAGTGGCCAAGAAGCAACAGCACAAGCGAAGCCAACAGTGCAGCCAGAGCCAAAGCAGGAGCTTTTGACAACTCAGCAGCTGCAGCAACAACCGCCCACCTTGAAAGTGGTTGCCTCCGCGCAAGTTCAGGCAGCCACACGCAAAATGCCAGCAGCGGCGGCGGCTGCGGCTGCAGCAGCTGCAGCGGCAGCGCTCAATGAGATCGGCGAGAACATCGAGGATGGCGATAATAGTTTGCTCTGCCTAGATAGCCTCTGCAAGAGCATACAGATGCATACTGATGCCACAGGAAATTGTGGCAACTTGCCTGCGGATCTCAGCCATGAAATGATGCAGGATTTTGCTGAGTTCCTCGGTAGCTACACGCGCGAGCAGGATCAAAAACGTTGGATCAATGAGCGACTCAACTTCATTGAAGGTAAACCGCAACAGCCGCAAACGACAAATCCAAAAAAAGCAGCAAAGAAGGCGAAGCAAAAGCAACGTAAGGAGGAGGAAAAACGTATCAAGGAACTGGAGGATTTGCGTAGTCAGTTCCTAGACATTTACTTCAAGGAGTTCATCGACAAATACGAAATGAAAACATTAACGGCCGCTGGCGGCCGCAAGCGCGAAAAGAAACGCATCGCCGAACTAGAGGCCAACATTAAGAATCTGCAGCGTGCCAAGGGTAAAGTGGAGACTGTCATTTTAGAACTGATTGCCACCGTGAAGCAGGCAAATAGTGAATTCAAGTTCTCTTATTTGCCCACCAAGGAGCAGCAGTTGGCTAAATTGGCGCAGCTCGAAGAGATCTTGAGTGGTGCTAGTGGTGGTGGAGGAAGTCAAGCGACGGCAACAGCTGAACCCGCATGTGTTCCAGCTCCGGCTTCGACCTCGTCCGCACCAGCAGCAACTTCGGTTGTCGCCTCCGCGCAATATCCAAATTTCATTAGCTCGGCGGCCTTCTTTCCACCCCACACACCTGTCTGCTATGCTCCGCCGCAACAACAGCATCAGCAGCAGCAACAGCAACAACTGCCACGTGATGTGATCGCCGCGATGGCGGCCAATGCCATAACAGCTGATCCATCCAAGCGTATTGTCACAATACGACGCGTGCAGCTGCCACACGCCAGTGGTGGCGAGCAACAGGTGACGGTTGTAGCCAAGGGCAGCTCCCCAGATGAGGATAAGCTGCTCTACACCTTTGTCAATGGCCATATGGTGGCCTCGAGCACGCAAGTTCCAGCTACTACTGTGCCCGCTGCTGCTCCAGTGCCGGAGAAAAGCGCCAAGGCTAAAAAGAAGGAGGCTAAGAAGGCGGCAGCAGCTGCAGCAGCAGCAACGGCAGCGGCTAATGCTGCTGCTGCTGCTGCGGCGGCACAAGCATCCGCGGCCGCTGCTGCAGCTGCTGCTGCTGAGGTGGAAGCTGCCAAAGCCAAGAATAACAACAACAAGAAGCAAGCTAAAAAGTTAAGCTCAAGTTCGGGCAACAGTTCCAAGTCGCAGACGCCGCAGAGTAGCGCGGTCAATACGCGTGAAAATTCTGTGTGCAGCGTTAAACCCAAGGCGACCAAGAAGATCAAGTTGCCAAAATCAACACCAGTTGTACCCGAGCCCGAGCCGGAGCCAGAACCAGCGCCTGTGAAGCGACAGAAGCGTCTGAAGCCACGACTGGATCAAGGACAGTTGGATAACAATCCTTTCAAGTCGTTACATGTGCAGGACTCCTCGGATGGAGAATGGGAAACTGGCAGTGAGTCTGAGCTAAGCTCCGAGCCGCCAGTGGTTGTGGCACCACCACCAGCGGTAAAGGTGCAAGCAAAGCTGCCAGCTGTGGCAGCAACCAAACAAGCCGCCGCTTCAGTCTCGAATACTAAACAGAAGCCAGCGGCAGCAGTGGCAGTTGCTGTAGGTCAGGGAGCTGCGCCCGTCAAGAAGCCTAAAGCTGAAACTAGGTCACAAACTCAGCAGCAGCAACAGCAGCAACATGTGCAGCAACAGGTAAATAAGGCGGGAAGTGGCAACCAGCGTAGAACAGGCTCCCAGCAACCACAGGCTCCGGCATCGCAGCCTGTGCCGGTCAAGAACCAATCACAAAGAACTGCAGTGGAATCGAATCCTCCACGCAAGTCCAAGTCTGTTCAGGACAGGCAGGTGACAGGGCCAGCGCAGAGCAGCAGCAGCGGAAATCGGGGAGCATCGCAGCCGCAGCAACAACAACAGCAGCAGCAGACACGCGGCGGACGCGGCAGTGGGCGTTCGAAGAACACAAGTAGTGGTAGTGGCGGTGGTGGCCACCAATTGAACAGTAGCAACAGCAACTGTTCCTCATCGAATTTGGCGGAGACAAGCACGCAGCAAGCTCCTTCCAAGCGCTCGCAGCGGGGCAAACGTGGACATCGTGGTCAGAAGCAGGGTAAGTACAGGCAAATGCCTCACCCAAGTCTACTTATCTAATGCCTTCTTTCTGCAGAGGATCTCTCGGGCATACCCCACAACATGGGCTATTTCAATCCCAACGAAGTTGCCATACCACCACCGCTGCCACCGCACTCGGGTAGCTATGCTAGCACGCTGGCACAGCAGATGCAGCACTTGCGTATTGGCTCCAGTTCCTCCTCCTCGTCGACCAAGCAGCAACAGCAGCAGCCGCCCAACTGCAGCATAATGGATCAACTAAATCGTGGTGTGCAGGTGGAGCATCTTTCGTTGCCGCCAGGCATAACGCTGACCAAGGTGGATCCCGCCAAAAGTGAGCAGCTTCGTCAGAAGAGCGAGTCCATACGCAAACTCTCCAAACCATTGGCCGAGCAACAGCAACAGCAGTTGCAACACCAGCAGCAGGTGGTGCACACTTTGCAACAGCCCGCGCATCTCATGGGCAGCTACTATGCCGGCAATGCGGGCCTGATGGACACTGCCGGAGTTGGCGGTGGTGGCGTCATTATGGTGGAGGCTAATCCACGCAGCAATCGCAACTGCCAGCAATTGCCAGTAGCAGTGAGCAATAGCAATGTGGCAGCTGCAGCTGCTGCAGCCACAGCCAGTGGCAAATCATCGCGTCGTCGGCGACGTAATCGTGGCAAATCAGGCGGAAATGGTGGTGGTGGTGGAGGCAGCTCCTCTGCCAAACGCAGTGGCGGCACAGATGGTCAGCAGACGCAGCTCTCTTCGGTGCCCATTATGGAGGCCAGTGCAGGTGGCAACATCATCACTTTGCGCAATCCTATGTTCCATCAGGGCGGCGGTGGAGTCGCTGTTAACAATGGCCCCTTGCCCAGCAGCGCTAGCATGTTGCCAAATCCCAATCCCATTCCGCCAGGTAAGATGCGGTACAGAAACCTAAATTACCCTTGATTCACATATTTCTTTTCTTCATTATTCCTTGCCAGCTCGTGTCTATGGAGCTGGTTTGCCCCTTGCCACACCGATGCCAATGGATCAGCCGGCCGCAATTATTAAGAATGAGAACGGCATGTTCACCATACGCAATCCGGCGCTGCATCAGGCTGTCACAAATGGCTTGGCCATGGGCGGTTATCGTCAGTTCGGCAGCAATGTGAACTATTATACGCCGCAGGAGGCAGTGGCAGAGGCAGCGCGTGCCACACAGCAGAAGCAGCATCAGCAACAAACTGAACAATCGCCATCGTTAATTGTTGCCGGCAGCAGCGCCGTCGGAGCAGCACCCACTAATTTCTCATATTTCTCCAGTGGATCAGCTAGTGGGGGCAGCAGCAACGCTGATGCTGGAAGTATTGGTAGCGCCAGTGTTGGCGCTGGCGTCGGTGGCTGCGTCGTCGATACGCACAATAATATCAGTATTAGCTGCACAAATGTCTCCGGCCTGGGCAGCCCCGGCACTCGTCTGGTGGGCGATGCTGCTGTCATAGCGCGACCAAAGCAGGCACAGAAATGTCTCTCAGCCATTGGCAGCGAACTGAAGCAGAAGACCAAAGACAGCCACAGCTCCAACTCTTCAACAGCAGCTGCAACAAGCCAGCAATGGCCAAGCTTTGGTCCACCTACATCGGAGTTTGGTGCTGCTGGTGCTGTTGGTCCCCCGGGTGGTTCGGTGCTACAGGATAAATACCAACAGTCGACCTATTATAATGGCTTTGAGGTATTCCCCTCGTCTGTGTCTCAATCTGGACCCGAACTGCCGCCCGATTGTCATATGCATCATAATTGTGGCGATGATTCACCGCCGCCCACCATCACCAGTTTCAATTCCTACCTGGAGGGCATACCCAACACTGGCGTCATACGGTACGACGATGCGGCCTTCCTCAAGAATTTGATTCCGGGCCAGCATCTGAACAACGAGGTGGGTTCCGCTGCAGTCCTCACTAATCTTATAGAGAATCTTTAAACTGTTTCCCCCTGCTAACTTCTTGTTATCTCTTATTCCTCTTGCAGGTCTCCATACACAACATATCGGAGTCCAACTTCACGCGCAACAACACATCGCCATCGCCACATCATGTGGAGATAACAACTGTGTTTGGCAATCGTGGCTCGTGCCCTAGCAACGCGTACGAGCAACAGCCCTCGCAGGGCAGCGTTAGCTCCGGTGCTAGCTATTGCGACAATGTCCACGGCGACTATGGTAGTGGTAAGAAAGAAGCTAGTCCCCTCCAGCAGTTGCCAGACTTATATATTTCCTCTCCCCCTCTGCAGATTCCACCCACCTGTTTGTGCAAGGCAGCATGCTGCCACGTCTATCACAGCCATCTCCGGCAGCGCCATCAGATCCCTTTGGTGGCTATGACTTTGAGCCGGCGCCTGGCTCTAAACCAGCTAGTGTTGCTAGCGTTGATCTGAACGAATTCCTGCGCCGCAGCCCACTCAGCCAGCGCACCTCGCCCTACAGTCCCGATGAAAATGTGGCGCTCGAGGCGTTTGTGCAGAACATGAGCGCACTGCAAATAGCCAACGAAGCGGCGGAGCAGTGCTCCCGCTTGAATGGATCGGCAGGTGGTGCCGGGGATGCAGCGGTGCCTGATGCCACTGCAGCTGGTGGAGGCGTTGGTGTCACCTGGTGGTAATAATGGTGGCCATGACCATGACAACTGTTGCTTCACACACACACACAAACAAACACACACACACACATACACACAGACAGACTTCTCCTTCACATACATCCAGCGCGCCAGTGAAAACGGCCACATAACGCAAACATTTCATTGATAAGGCGAAAAGAAAGAAAGAAAGAAAAAGAAAACACAAAAACGAAAAATATACAAAAAAAATATGCTTAGATGTCAATTTCGATGTTTCAACAAGCGAAAAAAAAAATAAAAAACCGAATTAAATTAAATGGAACTCAAATGGACTTTATTCTTGTTCTTCTTCAATTTGCTGCTATGAAAATTATAATTATTTTTGTTATACAAGGAGGATTAGGAGGAGGAGTAGCTTTAGCATCAGTGCTTAATTAATAAGTCTAGGCGGAGAATACTTTGTTGTTGTTGCTGCCGTTGTGTGATTGCATCAATTCTCAAAGATTAGGGAACCGGAGGCGTAACTAACACTCGAATCCTCCATGTCCAGGCACTGGCTGCTTTGCGCATACTTGAGAAATTTAAAGCTCATGTTCTTAAAGCCCTGATCCTGCAGGGCTTTGATGGCGCCAAGCATGACACCAATCGGATGACGACCACATATCGTATTATTATATTTGCGCAAGTAATCGGTGAACGCCGATGGACTCAAGGTCTCAATGATGTCCATGCCCTGCTTATCCAAGTGCTCGATGCATTTGTGTATGGGTCCATGCGACCGATCGTAGTATGTGTAACTGAAGCGTTGGCCCCAATGGCAGAAATCGGATGATATCACAAAAAGATTCGCTGGATCCATAAAGTATGTGGCCAGCAGGCTGCCGTACTGCGCCTCCTGTTCCGGATTAAGCGAACCCACGAGTATAGGCACTATGGTGAACTGGTCCTTGAAGCTAACAGAATTGAAAATTAGATTAGCTTGGGTCTGGATTGATGTTGCCACTCTGCCATACGACTTACTCTTCCATTACTTTAGCTATATAAGGCAAATGCATTTCAATGGAGTGCTCATCCTCGTCCGTCTTCATGTCCATCCATGAGAACTGACCCGTCTTTTCCAGCTCGGCATTAACTACAATTGATTTCAGCATAAATCGATGCCAGTTTTAATCGTGTTCTACGCACCTTCGGTATCGATTTTGAGATCATACAAAGGTGTCTTATACTTTTTCGCCACCGAGAGAGCACAACCACGAAGCCGGACGTGATGTGAGGGACCCAATATGAAAATGCGTTTACTAAAAGAACGAAATAAGGAACAACAACATCAGTTCTACTCATTGTTAAGTTCTTTCCACTTACACAACAACTGGACTCACTTGCCGATAGGCAAACGCACCACAGGCACCGCAGTAGGCGTATCCTGCATGACTGATATAGGAAAATAGATTAGATTAGTCTATACATCAAAAGGTTACTGTATAGTTCCTGCACTTACGGCGCTATTATGGCACGAGCGGGTCCATGAGACAAATCCGCAGCACTTAGCCAACGATCCAGCTGCCTAGAGAGATCCGAGCCTGTAATAAGAAAATAATTTCAATTATAACATCCCAAACAGAGGAAGCAGGCACTTCGTTGTCTAGCAACGTATAAACAACTTGATAAATAAGAAAACATAATCCAAAATTTCACTGCGATTGAAAGGCCTTTGATAATAAACAGAAATATATCATATTCTCCTATTTTTTTTTATTATATTGATAAAAAACAAATTTTAGTTGGAAATGGCAAGTGGAAATGTTGCAAGCGATGATCTACTTAGCCGCGTACGCGACGAATTGAAGCTGATTCTGGAGGAAAAGTGGGTAAAGCTTGTAAATGATTTCATTGTGTATTAAATTTGGTTTAATTTACAGCAACAGCAATGATCCAAGCCGTAGGATATCGGCTGATATGCTTATGGACCCCACTCCATTACCTCTTGTCGATCCAAACCGTAATTTATTTACTGAAAAGGTTTTGCACCCAGGTAAAGAAACCAAAACAAAAAAAACATCTAAGAAATCAAAGAGGAGCTACAGCAGACCTCAGACATATCGTTCGTCAATAAGTGGCAAACCAATTACAATGAAACCATCGGCAGAACGTATTTTTGATCCCGACATGGAGGCAACATCGTCATCCCATAAATTGTCTTTACCAACCAAATCTGGCACCTCAATAGTATCAGAGAGATTGTTTCAGTTGGAACGCAAATTGGATTTTGAATCAATTGAATCGCAAAATAACAAAATTATGGACGAGGATTTGCAGCAAATGCAAATAGAACTGGGCAAGAGCTATGACCTATTTCAAAAAATTAGCACAAAGTTTGAGTCTATCGATTTCGGGACTCTTCACAAACGCATTGAAAATTTGCACTTGAGTGAGTCGAGCAATGATTTAAGCAAGGCAGCCACAGATCAGCTTAAACAGATGTTTGACACAAGTTTCCTCAAGAATCGTTTGGGTAAGCTAACCGCAGAGGTGCGCGATGGTTTCCGTCGTCATCCCGGCGAATTTGCAGATATTCCCGAGCTGAGTAACTTCTTTCAAGCGTGCTCGCAGCTTGAGCACGGATTAGAAGCGTTGAAGAAACAGCGCAAACGTAGCCAAGAGATGGAGGATCGCATATCTTTGGCCACAGAGATGGCATATAATCGTATGGAAGAGATACGCAATTCGTTGGGCACCGATCCCAAAAAAAATTTCTAATCGTTTACGTTGCATGTTTTTAATGACTTATTGATATGAACCTTTTCAGACGGTCAATATGTTGTTGCAGTTAGTCATCAGCAGTTGTAATGTATTTTAAATAAAAACTTAAATTTATTGCAAATCAAGTAATTCATATTTCCATTGTCTGATATTGACTTATGTATACAAAGGTCAAACAGAGGCATCGGAGTTCGTTGGAGTCTGCAAATTATACCTGAATCTGTATACCAGCTTCCTGCGTGTGATGCTCTCCTGGTTGACATGTTGATTAGGTGTAGGTGTTTGTTGCTGGGTGCCTTCGGAAACGATTTTGGATAAGCCAAATGAATTAAGTTTTTTTCCACGCCCGCACTTCTTTGTGCCTCTTCTGTTAATGCAAAAATCACGACTACGAATACAAGTGCAATTTGTGCATTCTTATTTATCGGTAACAAGTACTTATCGTATTTATCGTATGCATTGCTATCGATACCCGGACGGCAGTAGTATCGTTAAACCCAAGCGCAAGACATCGCACCGAGCGTTGCGCGATTGTTTTTCGGCATTTTACTTGAATAAGTAAAATTTAAATACTGCCGGATATATTACGTGTCGAAATTATTGTGAGTGAGAAGAGGAAAAGTGTAAATTTGACATCATTTTGTTTTGTACTGATTATTTTTACTTAATTACACGACACATTTCGATCTAGTGTGAGTGTGTGCGTGGGCGCGTAAACACGAGAATGGTAACTCGGCATAAAGAAGAAGCATAAAAGAGAATATATTGTGTGCAAGTGGATGAAAAGAAAAATTTTGTAGTTAATAGTGCAATACAATATATATAATTTTTACATATATATCGTACAAATACGTAATTATCCCAGGTGTGTTCCCTTCGAGACTTATGCAGTACACCCATATATATTTAAATTATTTGGTTAGTAATACGCGGCAAATGAGTAGCATCGCGGCACTGAGTAGCATCGCGTCATTGCTGTACTAAAACTAAAAATTGCCGTATTCGTATTCCGCCATTTTGAAAGCTGCGAGTCGAAAGTGGAATTTGGACGCGTTGCTGGTAAAAAAATTGTTGAAAAATATATAAAAAGTAGACAAAATTTAAGAAAAATGCATGCAAATATGGCTTAAAGCTAGTCAGCAAGTGTGTAACTATAAATTGTGCGTGTGGCATTGCAAAAACGCGAGCCGTCGCCGCTGCCGCCGCTACTACAAAGAAAAAAACGAATTGAAAAAAGAAAAATATATAGAATTATGAAAGTCTAGTGCGCTTGCACTGTTAATGTTATTGTGCAGTAATTTAATAACAAAATAATATGTATCTACACGGAATTTACAATATTTCTACCTCTCAAATATGAAATGTATTGCTGATGCTGCTTCTTCTTTTTGTTTTCGACTAGTATATATGCGTGTGTGTGTGTATGCTGACGTTCCGTGTGTGAGTGCGCGATAAACGTGTACAAGAAAAAAAAATTTAAACGTGCAGAATTTCGTATGAATTTTAAAGTCGATTTTACATGCGCTCTATATGTGAATGCGTGTGTATTTTGGGAGAGCTGATGTGAGTGTGTGTTTGTGCGTGCATATGTGTGTGTGTGCTTGCGTGCGATAGCAATTATTATATTTGTTGTTCGCTAATACGCAAAACATAAATAAAATTGTGCAATAATTTTATTTCCTATACAAAGCGCGCGTACAAACACAACACACACACACACAGTGGTAGCATACAGTCAATGTTTGTGCATGTGTGTGTTTCTTCGAATGACAATATACACGCAAGGTTCACTGCGCAACGCCCCTGTGCCGCCGTCGCACCTCTCCTACCCATACTACCGCAACATGCTGCTGTGTCTCATCGTTGTTATTTTGCCGCCGCCGCCGCTACAATTTTGTTTGTGAGAGCAAGGGAGATAGCACGCGAACTAAAGTCGAGTCGCAAGTTCCCCGTTTCCCGCCCCAATCCTGGCTACTGCCGACTACTTTTTCCCCAACAAACGAATGACATATTTCAACAGAATTTCTTGTGCTCTCTCGATGCCTCCCTTTCTCTCTCTCTCTGCAAGTCCTTTAAAGGGTGAAAGTGTACCGTTAAACATTTGAGAAGTTGGCTTTATCTTTGAACTCGTTTACATTATTCGTACTTGAAAGTTTGTCGAAATTAAATGTATGCGTGACTGACTGTGTGTGTTGTGTATCAGCAAGTGTGTGTGTGCGAGCGAGATGAAAGCTTGAAACTCTTTAAACCGTTAAAGCTCCGTCAGTGCTGCCCATTAAAGTTAGTTTATGCATGCTTCCCTGTATTCCCCCGTTTTGAATGGTTGACTGGGGACGGGCAGCTCGGTTAGTCCTAAAAATAGCCATCACATGCCCGCTTCCTTTTCACTCTTCCCCATTCCCTCTTCCCACTCTTGCCACTTGCCCATTGGTCTGCACCGCCTGCCTGCATATTGATTGAAAAACTTATACACAGTCCAAGGCATGTCGGAGCAGGGATAGGGTATGGGAAAGGGGGAAATACTCAGTCCCTTTGGTAGTGTGTGTGTTTGTATTTGTTGTGCAATTTATGCATACATAAATAAATAAATTCGCACACGTAAAAAGAGTTTATAAAAACTCGCTACTGTCGAATGTCCATAAATATTTTACTTACCCAGACACACACAGGGACAGTAAAACCCATTGACTCCCTTGCAACACTCCCTCAACATTCACTCTCCCGTCCCTCGTCTCCCCAACCTTACCCTTGCAGCCCAATGAAATTGGCGCTTGTTTCTAGTTTTATTACAACATTTTCTTTTTTTGCGCTTGTTGTCATGTTTTCTGTCGTTCGTTCGCTCGTTCTGGCGCCCCTGCTGTACTCTCGCACACACACACACACGTACATATGTACACCATATTGACACATACAGACATAGAGAGAGGTCGAGGGAGACACTTGTGTGTTGTTCGCCTGTCTGCGCTGTGTAATCATATTTTTTGTCGGCTCCACCTCCGCTCCCCACACATTCTACTCTATCCCATTTACTGTATGTCTATTTCGCATATTTGCATTGTTATGGATTTTTTCCGCTTTCTGTCTATCAGAATATGGATATATAAAGTCGTGTATATAGGTGTACATGCGTGTCTACATATATAGCGGGCGACAAACAAGCATAAATCGAATTAGCTTGGTTGTTTTTTTTATTGTGTATTAATGTTTGTGTGCATGAAAAACCCACTTGAAATTTTTCCTCTTGCACACACATAAATCAAGCACAATAAATGTTTATTGAGGTATGCAAGTGTGTGTGTGTTGTAGATATCCGCTATCAATATGCATTAAGAGCATTGTAACAAAAATCATTCGATTCATTTCGTAACATTGCACAATATTGAAGTTATAAATCTGAAATTATTTATGACGCATTAGTTTTTGCATATTGTTTTGTATTTCGATTTAAATACATAACATATAAATGAAAGCAATTAAACGATATTGTGACTCAGAAAGTCGAGTAAATTCGTTTTCGAGCTAGAATGTTCAGCTGGTCTTAAGTGCCTCTTGCTGTGCCTGCCTGCCTTATCATTCTTCTGTTTGTTCTATTTATCTGCTGGTTTGTTGCTAGCTGCCAATGACTGCGTGTGCATGTGAGAGAAGAAAATACAAAAAGAAAGAAAAACACAATTAAACAAGTGCACACCTGCGACAGGAATTTCACACAATTTCAAACACAGAAAACAAAAGACGCGCGCACCCAAAATAGAAGCAACAATCGTTTAAATTTAAATTTCAATTCTTACTGAAACCTATACATTCATACATATACAGATGGTTTGAGTGTGCGTGTGTGTGTGTATGTGTTTTAATGCACGAACATATTGGGGAAATTTTGGCTGCTTTTGTTCCTGCTGCCTCATCGATCTGTGGCCAAAATTCACTGACGCGCTTTTAGTTCTAAATAAAAGCAGATAAATCAACCAACCCAATATACAATTTGATTGTTGTGCCAAATGGCTCAGCAACAACAACAGCCGCAGCTGGGAGCCAATATAATTTGTTGTTGCTGCTTTCATTTGTTTGTTCTTGTTATTGTTGTGCACTGTGTGAGTGACTTGCAATGCTTGCAGTATTTTTCTTGTTTCTTTTTCGTCTTCTTTGTATTTATTTCAATTTGCGTCATTCAATGTACACACTTTACTACTCACACGCACACACATGCACACTAGTGCACTCCCTCACACAAATTGTAAAGCAGCACAAAACAAGAAAGCTCAGCTTAAAGCGATAAACTGAGTAGCTTTTTGCCGGCTTCCAATGCAAATGAGTCTAAAGAGAAAGAGAGAATGAGGAAGACGGTGGCAGCAGCAGCGAAAAAAATGCGCGCCAAATGGTCCGACGTCACGGAGTTTCTCGGATCCGTTAATTCAAAGTCAAAACAAGTTGCGCGAGAGCGCACCGCAGCGAACGAGAGCAATTAAAAAAGACAGACACACATAAAACACACACAACAATTTTGCAGTACAGTGCAGTTTCGTTAAAAAGTAAATTGTTAATTAGATATTCAAGAGACGGACACAAAAAGAATACTTGATTTTCTTCTGTAAAAAAAAGAAAGTTAATTATTTGCAGTAGTTTTTTGTAGTTGTTTTAAACACGAAGCATTTGTTTCACTTTAATGTGGTGCAGGCTCGTTACGTTGATCCCTTCCCATTTCTAATCCCCCTTCTTGCATGACCCCCAACTCAAGCGGAAAGCACTCACTGCCTTCTCTTCTTTCAACTTCTCCTAAATCTTTCTCTTTCTCGCTCGCACGCTGTGACTGTTGACTGTATGTGCTGCAATGGCGTCATCAGCATCAGAGCAACAACGCTTTAAAACTTTTTTGCCTGCCCCAAGACACACACACACATACATACACCCACAAACACACATCGATATGTGAGCGGAGTACAAATGCGCATGACTTGTAAATATGTATATTTAAACGTGTTTTATAAAAACACACACACACACCCAGGCAGTCAGAGAAGAGAGAGAGAGAGAGAGAGAGACACGAGGTGACTTGCCGACTTTGAGCCTCGTTGCTTCGTTTTCAGTCATTGTGGCATTAAGCCAACAAACAATTTAAGCCAACATGAGTTTTTCCTGCCTGAAAAATTGTGGCAAAAAGAAAAAAACACATACAAGCAAACACGCACACACACACAGAGACCGGCACAGACACATTAAAAATTGTACTTTTGCTGTCGCTGGCTCTGTTATCGTGTCTCTTCGGGTGGATAAACCGGTTTGCTGGCTTGACTTCGACGCTGCTTCGGCTTGGCTTGGTTTGGCTTGGAAAAGGGAAAAGAAAGAGATACAATCAACGTTCGCCATTGCGGTGTGCTGTGTTGTGTTCTTTAGTTTCGACTTAGATAGCTCCGCCGGCTCTGGCAGCAGTTGCTCGCTCAGGTAGCAACAACAACGACGACGACGACGACAACAAAAGTCAAACAGTGAAATGTATCTGTTAGATACGCGCGCGGCGGCTTAAAGATTTACTGTACACTCATCATTTTGTGGCGCTTGAGTTGTGATTTATGTAGCGTTTTTTATGTGATTTACTTTTTGTCACGGTATGCCTGTGTGTAGTTTGATATGTATGTATGTGTGTGTGTGTGTGTATAAATCAACAGGTTTTCTGTTCAACTTTCTCAATTGCGTGGGCGCACATGGAACACGTTGTTGCTGTTGCTGCTGCATCCTGAGGATAAACTTAAGTTGAGCCTCCCCCCTTGCTGTCACTTGCAACAGTTGCAGAACTGGTTTTTGGCGCGCTTTCAAATATATACATATATATATGTGTGTGTGTGTTTGAGTTTGTCTGTCTCTGTGGCAGCTTCCTTTCACTGCTTGCCACACACATTTTTTCAGTCAGTTTCGTGGCTGCCTTCAATAAGTATATATAATTTATCAAGAATAATCACAATGTGTGTCTCGTAATTGTTTTAAAAATAAACAAAGCAAAGCGTGGGAAAGGGGGGGGAGAAGGGCTCTGAGAGGCATGTGTTTGTAGTTTGTCATAATTGCGTCGCGTATTTTTGCTTTGCCATCAGCCATTTGCTTCTGTTATTATCTCTCTTGAGATCATCTCTGTGCAGGTCTTTATTATTTTCTCTTCTGCCATTTCGGCTTTGCTATTAATACGATTATAATTATTTTTATGTTTATTCCTGTTGCTGCTGCTCTTGCTGTTGTTGTTGTTTTGATTGTCGGTTCTATTTAGAGTTGAGCTGTTGCTATGTATTGTATGGCATTTGTATGTGTGTGTGTGATGCCTTATCAAAATGCCTTAATAATACGTATTATAAATAAAAATATACCTAGAAATACGTACTGTACTCACAGATATGAAGCGTCGTCGTACAATGTCTGTCTGTGATAATTGTCTGGGGCACAAATCGTATTCGCATTCGCATCGGAATTTTATATTTTTGACAGCCATTTTTATGGAATTTCCCTAGCTAATCTAGAAATACAATTTGCAAGCATGACAGAATTTATAGATTCCTATGTTAATTTCGCAGATAACAAACCTAACACGTAGTTGGCTCTTCTGCTTAGGCATGTTCCCAATTTCCACGTAATCTTAGACAACCCCAAGTAAAGTAGAACTCGGTCGAAGTATCTGTTTTTGTATCTGTGCTTATCGCCAGATACAACGACGCTTTGCTTGATAAGATACGCAAGCAAGCAAGCAACACGTAAACTAATCCCAAATGAGGCACAATAGAGCAATACCTGAAATGATATTATGTGTGCCCGCTCGCTTGTTACTGTGTCCGTCCGTAAGTCTGTTCCGTCTAATCAACAGCAAACGACGGCGTTGATAAGGGGCTAGTGGAACGCTGTGTTGAATGATGGGGGCAATGCCGCCGTTCCATGCTGTATCACGATGTGTTGTTAATGTGACGATAACAACAACAACAGCAAGAACAACAACAATACAATTCTTTTATATACACTGACCCAGGCTGAGGCGTTAAATTTCCATGTTGACGCCCCTTCTCCCTTTACCCCCACCCCAGTTCCAAACTCACAAGCAACAACGCCAGCTGCGCAATCTGTGACTGTGACTGTGATTATGGCATTGTAGAGGGAGAAGAAGGGTGTTGAAGATTGTATGACGGGGGAAGGCGAGCGAGCAATGCAATCAAAAAGTATCTTTATCGCTGACGATTGCGAAATCCAAACGAAACTTGTCATCGGTGAATTTTGTGCTGACATTGGCGCGATTTGTGGGTGATTCGTAAGCGATTTCTTTCTCCTCTTAGCGTGTGTGTGAGTGTGTGCTGTGTGTACTTTGACATCAAATTTCATGTTTTCCATTTAATTTGCAAGTTGTTGTATTATGTATTACAATATTATAAACGTATTTATATGTATTCTCTGTTTGATTTCAGGATTCTCTTTCTCGATTTCAATATGAAGCGCCAAAAATGATTGCAATGTGTGAATCGTCGTCTTGAAAAGGTTTTCGTTTCCGTTGATTGAAATTGAATTGAAAGCAACCGCAGCAGCAGCAACAACACCAACAACAGAAACCACAAATAGAACAGAGATTAATTTTTTAATTATAAATAAAAAAAACACCAATAATAACACGAACAGTGTAATCAAAGAGCGAGAGAGAGGAAGGAGAATAAAACAAATACAAAATAAACAACAAATATGGATAAAAACCTTATGATGCCGAAGCGTTCACGCATTGACGTGAAGGGCAGCTTTGCCAACGGTCCGCTGCAGGCGAGACCACTGGTGGCGCTGCTCGATGGACGCGACTGTTCGATTGAAATGCCCATACTGAAAGATGTGGCTACAGTGGCCTTTTGCGATGCACAGAGCACATCCGAAATACACGAGAAGGTAAAGTATATAAAACTATCTTATAACTGCAGCTTAGAGTCTAATCTGATGTATATTTATATCTTCCAGGTGCTCAACGAAGCAGTTGGAGCTCTTATGTGGCATACCATCATCTTGACCAAGGAGGATCTTGAGAAATTCAAAGCTTTACGCATCATTGTGCGCATTGGCAGCGGCACAGATAACATTGATGTTAAAGCCGCCGGTGAACTAGGCATCGCTGTGTGCAATGTGCCCGGCTACGGTGTCGAGGAGGTGGCAGACACAACAATGTGCTTGATATTGAACCTATACAGGCGCACCTATTGGCTGGCGAATATGGTGCGTGAGGGCAAGAAGTTTACAGGTCCCGAGCAAGTGCGAGAGGCAGCGCATGTGAGTGAAAAAAAGCAAATGAATTAAATGTTGTCATTTCAATTTAATCCCATCAATATTAACTCTCTTAACTCCCTCTCTGCTTACAGGGCTGCGCACGTATTCGTGGCGATACCCTAGGATTAGTTGGATTGGGTCGCATTGGCAGCGCTGTTGCGTTGCGAGCAAAAGCATTTGGCTTTAATGTTATATTCTATGATCCCTACCTACCCGATGGCATTGACAAATCACTAGGCCTCACACGCGTGTATACCCTGCAGGATTTGCTATTTCAGTCCGACTGCGTCTCACTGCATTGCACGCTCAACGAGCACAATCATCATTTAATCAATGAGTTCACAATTAAACAGGTAAGAATACAATTCAATGACAGTCAGTTCTATGTGATTAATCATTGTTGTTCCTCTAAACAGATGCGACCTGGTGCATTTCTGGTTAACACCGCCCGAGGCGGTCTGGTTGATGACGAGACTCTGGCGTTGGCACTGAAACAGGGTCGGATAAGAGCAGCCGCATTGGATGTGCACGAGAACGAACCATACAATGTATTTCAAGTAAGAGATTGTTGTAAAACGAAACATTTTACGCAATCTGAGCCGACGCAACCTTTACGTTAGACAATCTTTACTAAACGGTATTTCTCTCTCCTACATTAGGGCGCACTGAAAGATGCCCCAAATCTAATTTGCACACCACACGCCGCCTTCTTCAGCGATGCATCAGCAACGGAGCTGCGCGAAATGGCAGCAACCGAAATCCGACGAGCGATTGTTGGAAATATTCCAGAGGTGCTGAGGAATTGCGTCAACAAGGAGTACTTCATGCGCACGCCGCCAACAACTGCGGCCGGCGGTGTTGCGGCGGCTGTTTATCCCGAAGGTAAACTACAAATGATATCAAATCAAGAAAAGTAGTGGGAGGCTCAAACAGATACAGATGCCAGGGAGAGAGAGCGTTACAAAACAACATAACAAATATATATATATAAAAGCAAAAACCACAAAACAGTAAACAGAAATCAGAAATCACACACACACACGCACGCACACAATACACACACACACACGCACACCAAACACACATATACATACATATAAAAATACTTCTATATACCTTTTCTGATTCATTTGCAAGCACACCACACACATACATATAAATACATATATACAACATGAGAGAGAGAGAGAGAATCGCGTTAATTGCAGTTTTTAAGAACGCGTGCTATAAAAGTTGATAAATAAGTTTAAACAGTTTAAGCTATATAAATATATATATATATATAAATCTATACATATATATTATATATAGAACGAGAAGGAGCAGGAGGTTTAGAGAGCGCGGCCGCTGTTGGTCAAAAGTTATAAATGATTATACATATACATATATATATATTTATACAACTCCATATGCATAGTATAGCTATAGAAACTGCAAACGCTTTAAGAACCGATCGTACTAACAGAAACCCCTAGGAACTTATACAAACTATACATAGATTTTTATAGTTGGGTCTCAGAGCAGAACAGCAGCAACAAGGCCCTTACCATCCCTCCCCTCACCTCCCTTCCCTTTATTATAATCAACTTTTATTATTATTATTATTTTTTATAGCATATCGCAATCATTAATTTAACAATTTGTTGTTAAAAACAAAACTCTGTGTATTCCAAATAGGTTCGATTAGGATTTAAATCAACCACGCGAACCTATATATACACAACATATTGATCCCTGGCCCTCACCTACCCAACTTATCAGCGTTTGTAGTTAGCCTTAAAAGAAAAAAGGAATAGAATTTTAATTTCGTTTTTGTAAAATGTACAATATAATCTATATCTTTGTATGCGCATATGTAGATATATATTTATATATATGTGTATAATTCATAATTATTTACAGCAAAAGGTGAAAGTAAACAATTTGATGGATTGTTGTTGTTGTTAATTGTTTTGAGACCCTGCCTCTCACACATTTAATATAAAACACTTACTAATCTACAGATGAAAGATATTATAGAAGAACGCACTCAGTACGTAACGCGCGCAATATGATAAATTATATGATTTTTTATCAGATACATTTTTATATACATACATATTTGTAATATTACTAACACAAGCAAAAAGTTTATAGATCAGTAGTAGCTTCCAAAATGCCTAAAAAATCGATGAACGTATTATTTATAAGAAACGATTTTGATTTAGCGCCATAAATTACTGACTTTCTTTCAAATACAACTACAAAATACTCCCCATAAATGGAATGATCCAAAACAAGCACAATTATTATTGTTATTGAACATGCAGAAATATTTATGTTGCTCACAAGAAAAAAAATGAAAAAAAGAAAGATGAATCAAGTTTTATAAAGCAAAAAACTGAAACTGAACCCTGCTCTATATATATGAATGCATAATGATCTCATCATCCGAGTTTATTTTCGCCTTGCGTTAAGATCTTAACATGCTGAGACCACCACAAAATAATTAATTAATTATTTAATTACACTAACTCAAACACACATACACACACAACACAACATTCACTGAGAGGAAAATAGATACAACAATACGGCGCGTGAAATTAAACCACATCTATAAATAATAATAAACAAAAAAAAGAAAAGAAAAAACACAAACGAAGCAGAAGAACAGAAGAGAAAACTAAAAGTAACATTAATGCATAGTCTATGTACATTTAAAATATAAAACAGAAATTATATTAAAGCAAGAGTAAAAAAAAGAACTTAAGATTAAAACAAAAAAATAAAACTAGATTAACTTTATTGATAAAGGCAGTTAAACAAAAGGAGAGCATAAGAGAAAAGTAAGAAAACAAAAAAAAAACAGCACATTATGATCAACATTTAAGAATTGTTAGCGTATAAAAAATGTAATATTACTTACATTAATAAACATTACAAAAAAAAAAAACAAAACAAAACAGGTATATTTAAAAACAAAGCAAACGGCGCAAAATATGGTTTTGTACAATTTTTGCAATTTAAGTTAATTAAACAAAAAATTAAAGCAATTTGACGCCAAGTTTTTCCACAATTATTCTTTATTACTTATTTCGCTCAAGACCAATATTACAGCATAACTCAACAAGAATATCCCTTAAATAAAATCAACAACAAACAAAAAAGGGGCAACAATGAATCAACTTTACAAAGAACGCATCAAGAGGTTTTCCTTTTGATTTAGTTTCGTTCAAATTTGTTGAACTTTGAGCACAAAAACATTAGAGAAACACGCATAGAACCGACACTCGCACACACTTCACACCTCCAACACATTTAAGAACACAAACACACACTCATACTTAAAACATCCTACGAGCATAAAGCGAGCTACAACAACAAATGAGCAAAAATAAAAAAATGATAAAGGATTAAAAAAGGAGAAAAAGGAAATTAATAAACATAAGCGTAAAAGTAAAAATAAAAGTAAAAGAGACATGAAAAAACAAATAAAATACTGTTATTTTGTAATGTATAAAAATATTTTTAATAACTGTGAAAGCTAAATAAAATTAAAAACAATCGAAGAAAACCAGAGCAAAGTTAATTTCGCAAGAGAATCCAATCCAACAAACCCTTTCCAGAAAGCAAAAACGCAAAAAAAGAAAACACCATGAAACAAATAGCAAATAAAAAAAATCTCTATAGAACAAATTATTGTTGCTTTTGTGTGGCGCTGCATTATTTTTTAAAGTAGTTGATTATTTTATCCTTTTTTTTGTTAATTGTTTGTTTTTTGGGATGATGGATGATCATTGAGTGCAGAGCAGAGCAAGTAAATATTTAAGGAACAAGAGAAAAAGATAACAGAAAAGTTGAAACCAAATCGAATTTGCAAAAAAGTTAACAAAAGTTTCCTCTTGCATTTGTTGAAAGTCAGTAATTAATGGATCGTCGTCGGCCTACGGAATTGAAAAATATACTATATCTTAGCTGTAAGGAACGCAAGAATTGAATTGAATTAAGTGGCCACTGTGTGCTACGGTGGGGCCAAAACCTTAGGACTCATTTACACGAGACATTTTCGAACAGCAGAAGGGGGTGGCGGGTAATTTCTTCTACTATATATTCTCTTTACCATAGTTTCACTTTCTTTCTTCTCAAATCATCTTGTATAATGTGTATGTATGTGTATTATGATTATAGCAACAAAATTGGCATTTAACAACAACAACAAAATATCGGATTAATAAAATATAGAATATATATTTTACACCCCAACTTAATTGGCACTTCTCATATTTGAACGTCTCTCGTGTAAATGCGGTCAAAGTTTACATGTAGGCGCCTGTTCTGAACTCTCATCGCATCATGCAAGCTCTTTTGAATAGGCTCTCCCCCTCGCCCGCCCCTCGTCACTTTAGCCACTTCTTTACGAACACACGCAGCCACCACCACCACCAAATCGAGAACTACTCTATCTTTTACATACAATACCTCCTCCCACTTCCACCTCTTCCGCAATATGAAAACAAATAGAAAAAAAAACAACAACATTTTATTAACTAATTACGAAATACGCAAAATACCAATACAAAAATCGAAATCGAATACAAAACAGGATTAAATGGCGGCTATTATACAGGCGCACTGCATCATCGGGCACACAGCACCACACCGCACGATGGTCCCCACAGTACAACAAATCTTGGCAGCAGCGTTAGCGGCAGCAGCAGTAGCAGCTCTGCCCTGGCACCGCCACCGCCAGCTGGCTCCGCCGTTGCCGCCAACTCCGTGGCCGCAGCTGCTGCGGCTGTGGCTGCCGCAGCGGCAGCGGCTGCAGCGCTCCTGCCGTCGCCGGTTCCGCCGAACGTTGTATCGCTGCCAACGGTGCCGCATTTGTCGCCGCAAGTTGGTGGATTGCCGCTTGGAATTGTGAGTAGCCAATCGGTAGGTACTACCAGTGTATTGTACCTGTGTTGTTGTTGGTTGTGTGTGTGTGTGTGTCCAACAAGTTGTTCCAAATAGAGTCGGCCAATTACCTGCTATAACCACATGCGTGTATGTGTGTGTGTGTGTGCGAGCAAGAGTGTGTGTGTGCGGTCTAGTTTGTTATTGTTGTTGATGTTGTTGATTACCAGTTGTTAATGTTGTTGTTGTTTTGTCTTGGTCATTAGTTGTTGTTGTTTTTGCCTAGGCTCGGGTTTACTAACAGAATTATACATTCTATATATCTATATATATATATACATATCTTTATTCCGTGCATATAATTATAATGTTTTATTTTTTGATCAATTGTCTAACCGAATTTATGTCTTGCTTTTAGCACCTGAGTGCGCCCGACCCTAATAATCATCTGTCATCGAGCATTAAATCCGAAGTAAAGGTCGAGTCAACGGAGACGCCGTAGGCTGCTGCTGTGCCGTTGCTGGAGAGGAAGGCTTGAAGGTGTGACAACGGGCAGTGAGACATTATGGAACTTTAAAACACAGACAGCGAGGCGGCGATAGAGGCAGAGAGTACGAATAATGAGCTGAAGAGAGGAGAGAGGAACTTGATGGCAGTCAGAGATCCACCAGCACCACCACCATACATCATATATACATATATATGCATACTGGATAATAATTAAAAATACTGTGCGCATTTCAATGCCAAATGCCAATCAAAATCACATCAATCACACACACGCACATCATCTGTATCTGTGTATCTTTGTATATGTATCTGTGTCTGTAACTGTCCAAGAGCAACACCAACACCACAACAACAACTGTCCGGCGGTCTCCTGTGTGCCAGATCCATGCGCACCTGCGCCCAGCCTTTAATTTGAATTTTTCCAAGTTTCTAAGTTATAATTTAAAGTACGATACATATTTGCATTACCAACCTTAAACACACAAAAAAAAAACCTAATGAGAACCCCAAAATACACAAACACACATACACATATACACACACAACACGCCTCAAAATTAACTACGTATGTATTTAGAATTTAATTTGTAACTATTTAGAATTTTACAGTTACAATTTAAGACTTTTATTTGTATTGCAGCAAATTGTAAGAGAAAATAAAAATATGTTACCTACATATAAGCGCAAAAACAAAACAAAAAAAAAAACAAACAAAATGTTGGAAAATTTTAACTAAAACAAAAACAAAAAAACAAGTGAGAGAGAAAAGAAAAACAAAAACAAGATTTATGGCATACAAAAAAAGCAACACACAAGAGAGACGTTTAGTGCTTAAGATACGTTTAAAGTACATAATAAAAAAAACAAACGCAGTGTATATGGATGTGTTATTTGCCCTTTTTGTCTGTTTTATGATAGTTTCGAATAGAAATCAGTTGATTGGGCTCATTGAAATAACTTAGTTCATCCAAGTTTGTCAAAAGCTATTAGTATTTTATTTAAGGATTGAATTGATTCAGAAGTTTTGTTTAGCATCTCATGATTCCATAAAAATCCGTTAAATTTACTTGGGATCTGTGCCTATACCAATTTTTATTATCATATAATAATTTATATGTCCATAATTTTCATGCTTTAATTTAAAACACAGCGCTTAGGTATGTAAACTTTTATTTGAGTCAAATATATACACAAAGGTTTTCTCTATTTCGGGGGGTATACTAAGTTTAAATGCTACATAACACCAGTTCTAAATTAGCACAAACTACGCGCGGCTCGCAAGATAAATTGCTTGTATTTCTAATACAGTTTTCTTTGTGTTTGTTTCCTATCATTTACAACATTAAAATGTATAGATATTTCATTAGTAAAGTATTGTGTTTGTAGGTAGGTTTCATTTGTTTTTCGTTTTTTTATTGTAAAATTTTTCAATACAATATGTAACATTTAACACACGGCCATTCTTGCAATAATGTCGAGAGGAAGGTCCATCACGTTTCCACTTAATTTAAACGATACTATCTTAATTTCAGTATTCAATAATTTTCGAGTGCTACGGAATGACAACAATTACAGTACATACAATACAGACGAATATAGTATATAGAAGTCGAAAGATAAAGTATTGTATCTGCTGTGGGCGGGCACCTTCACATTAAGAGCTATGCTAAAATAATTTCTTTTTTACAATTAACATTTTGAATTGGTTTTTGTTTGTCCAGCTAGATACCATATGAGTATACTCTATATATTAAGCTTGTCGCGAAACCATGTG
Source organism: Zaprionus africanus (assembly GCA_018151435.1). Taxonomy (NCBI): domain Eukaryota; kingdom Metazoa; phylum Arthropoda; class Insecta; order Diptera; family Drosophilidae; genus Zaprionus; species Zaprionus africanus. The sequence continues at coordinate 9,510,619 of JAECXB010002206.1, forward strand.
CCTAACTAACTGGTCAAAATACATACGACTAATTTAATGTTTGTGTATTTGTTGATAGGTTCTTTTAACAATCTAACGACAGCAAAACGATATTAATTACGCGACGAGCTAACGTCGTATTCACAGTTGCAACCCAGTGTAGTTTATATAGATGATGTATGCGATGTCGGTCTGTTTTTTTATAATATATTGTATTATAGTTATGGGGTTTTTAAAACCAGGAATATGTTTGAATGTCTTTTTTTTGGGTTTTTTGTTTTCGTGTATAAACAGGGTCTATCAAAATCATTAAGTACGCACAATACTTATAATATGTCATCGCTTCAGTGAATATTCTTCAACTGTCGTGTGGGGTAATTTAAATACGAAAAATTAAAATCAATCAATCAATGAAAACATGGTCCACATATGGTTAACTTAAAAGAAACGCGTCAGACGTGGCCTCGCAAAACGAAAAATGCCGTACAAGGCGAGGCAAATGATGCCGTATTTGAATGTGTTCTTGCAGGCCCGTTGACCCAGACTTGCTGGCGGTATTTCCAGAATGGCCGGTATCTTCTCCGGGTCCACCTCACCCCACATTTTGGCAATTCCATTTGCATGACCAATGCCGACAACACCAACAACCCGAACAGGACGCACCTGATGCGCCCCCGGTCCGGCTTGCGGCAGTGAGGCCAATTGCAGAGAATGGCACAAATAGAGATCACGTTCGCGTACAAAGACATCCGAAAAGGCCGGAAATTCCCCAGCCATTTCCTGCATCAATTTCTCTAGAAGATCACGTTGCTTACACTCCTCTACCTCCTCGATGCTGATGCTGTCAGTGAATGTAAGACGCCAGACCAGTTTCATGGTCTGCCACAAGGATAATGCGCGCAGCGCACGGTACAATGTGATGCGTATAGGCCGATCGCCCAAATGCAGAATACAGCCAGGCAGCTTGTGAACCTCTTCGAAGGCGCGTCGAAATTCCCCACCTGGTGCCATGCCCAGATCCTTGGCAATTTGTGCGCTCATCTGCAGCAGCAGTATGAAGAAGATACCATTGATGTAACCATGGGTCTGCAGTATGCCGCGTATCTGTGTAGACAAATTCTTATATATAGTTGAACTTTATTATATTTTCCTTACTTAACTTACCTTGGGTATGTTGATATTCTTTGCCTCCTCCAGCAGCGTTTTCTCATCGAGCTTCAATATGTGTACACGTGATGGACATAGCTCAACCATGACCACATCTGGACGGACATTGCGGATGACCTGAAAGCGGGAGGTTCATTTGTATGGAATGGCAACTAATTTATAAACTTATCACTACTCACATAGGACACATCATCTTGGGACTCCTCACTGAAATGTGCCGTACCCACCAGGTACACTTTGCTGCCGAATGGGGTCTCCAAGAGCGTCACAGTCGGCGGCAGGTGCTTGTCGAATTCCTCAAGAGTACTGTAAATGGTAATTTCCCGTTTCGTTTGTGGTCGATCGGTTGACTCCATAACCTGCAGACGCTGCTCGTTGTTACCACCGCCTTCGGCAGCTGCAGACGCCTCTGCAATGGATATATCCAATTTTTGCTTGCTCGACTGCAGCAGAGATTCCGTTTTGCGACGTCTCTTATCTGCGGCTGCTGCTCCCCCGTTATCGGCTGCTTTATTTGGCGATTTTCTCAATATATTTTTAACCTTTTCGACTGCCTCATCATTCTCATCGTCCGACAAACGTTCGATTAACACAATCTTTTTCTCTAGGTCCTCCTCCTTGATGGAATTCTCGTTTATCTCTATAATTGACAAATTTGGATTATCGTTCTTGAATATTGTCTTGTTGGCCAGCTGAGACTTTGGATCCACCTCCTCCTGTGAGGTATTCGTATCAGTGCTCTCCGATTGTATTAACAACAGGCTAGCGTTAATTGCCGTGGAATTATTTGACAGATTCGTGACATTAGCAGGGGAGGAGAGAATCGATGCCTCATTTCCATTTGAAAAATCATCAGCATTTGACATTTTCTGTACAAATTTCTTATGTCCAGCCCCAGTACTGTGATTCAAATCGGTGAGACTTTCTGTGAAGCAGAACAGAGAGAAGAGAGTGACGTTTAAGATCATATTTAATTAACAATAAACAAATATAAGTAAATTTGGTATAATATGTTTGGTATATGTATGTGTGTTATGGGTCTTCACTTTCTTGAGCATAGAGCTCCTTAAGCTGCTTCAAATAGGATTTTATATACTGCTCATCCTCGCCACAGCTGCTCTCGATAATGAACTGCTTCAACAACTGGAAGCATTGATCCTTAAGCATCATTCGGTGATTCAACTGTGCTTCCTCTCGGCTCATTAACTTGGCTTTGTATTTATTTGTGAGTTTTTCCCGTAAGGATTCTGTTTTTTGCTTAACAACATCCTTAACCAAATCCTTCTCCACCTGATAGGCATGATCGCCAAGCTTTATCATTGCCTTGCTTAGTTCTATGTCGATTTGCTCGCAATGATCCCGGAAATTGGCATCATCAGCATGAGAAGCAAAGATTGTTGTTAGAAATTCCTTAGGAAAATCAACCGGTTTCTGAGCATCGAGTGCCCGCTGTGCCCCTTTGAACAGCTTTGGTTTAATCGCCTGGCTACGCCGCAATTCCTCAGCGCTTTGCTCTTGCATTTTTTTTAGATTTTGTTCCAGATGATCGGATTTGAGTTTTAGCGAAGATATTTCCATCTGCAAAGTATTCAACTGATGCTTCAGCGAAGCCTGATCCATCTTGAGCATGTGATGCTGTTGCTTAATCATTGATCTGCAGCTAGCTGAATTAGTAGAGCTATATAAACTAGCTATTTCCGAGCTACTCGATGAATCCAAGCTTGTTGTGTACGAGCTACGGCACGTTTCATCATCCGAATATAAGTTTTTCATTGTGTTATTGTTGTTCTGCCAGATAATGCTGACAGGAGTAACAGGCCCAAACTGATCTAGAATGATTTCGCAATGCCTACTAAATAACTACTATAACAAACATAATTCCAAAAACTACTACAATTGTGTGATGAGGCACATAGGGGAATGGAACTTGGTATAGTTTTGCAAAAAGGAACTTAAGGTTTACTTTGTTTATATACTGAATATGTGGCTTGTCTATTAGTGAATATGCATGATTGAACTTAAGTTGTCTAATTAAAATGCTGAGTACAAGGTAACTACAACTTACCATTGCAAGATTTGTAGGTTGTTGTGGACAGTTGATGATCCAACGCGCTGTCGTAGAATGTACTATCGTTCATATACGATTTGTTCTTCTGTTGTTCTGGTGTTGCCATTATCGAGTCGTTTGATGTCGAAGCTGATAGATCCATGCGTGCACTGTAATCGGTGGATGTTACCTTAGGGTTATCTTACGTTCTTCACACTGCTGATCAATTATTTCTCTATCTTTCTCTCTCTGGGTTTGCACAGGTGTTTTGCTTGGTTGTTTTGGAAGAATCGGTTACGGGTTGAAATTCGGTTTCTATACTTATTTTTTTTTTGTCGTCTTCGCCCACATGTATGGGTTCTTGTTGTTTTTTTAGGTATGCCTTTATCTGCTGCATCTACGTTGGTCTGACATCAGTTTTCGATTTTGTTGTTGCTGGCTTGTGTGCTGAGAGTAACTATAAGTTAAAAAAAGAAAAACAAAACAATTGAATTAATGAGCGAACGGCGAGCGAATAGATTAGACGAAAAGACCGAGGTACCAAAAGATAATTCCAGTCTGTCTCCTATCACAAACTTAAAATTTCAAAGATGTGGCCTGTGTACGTGTCTCCTGAATTTGAAAGCACAGCCAGGTCGGTTCTCAAATTGAGAATGACTTTTCGGAATAAAATTTTTTTATTATAAATTATTGTCTGTCAATTGACACTATTGATATTATCCACACAATTCACCCACATTTCAATTGTTTTGCTTATACAAGTATGCCAACACAAGCATACGAGGTACAGATACATACATATGTGCTGTACACATAAATATGTATGCATGTAGAGGGGACACCATCTGTACCTATGGCAATGCACTTACCTGTGAAAGTCTTCCTTTGTTGTTGTATGCGTGTGTTGCATGTGTGAATTAGTCGACTCACAGTCCGTTAATTGACGTTTAAATTTTTCAGCTGTTGGGTGTTTTGATTTTTCTCGTTTTGCCGTTATTTATATATTTTGTTTAAAGTTAAACCCAAAAAACTAAAGAATGAAATTGTGATTGTGGCAAATAGAGCTAGGCGTTCTCTTCTTCTTGCTAGCGTTAAGCAGTGTTGCCATATTATCGCCACAAATGTTGTACACACTGATGTGAACTATTAGTGGCATTCCATGAAAATAATTTGTAGGACTCTAACCATTTGTATGAAAACATAAAAATGCAAACAAAAAACTGACCATGCACTTAATTTTTTTATGCATATGTATTATTATTGTTTATACTTTTTTGTATTGGTAGTATTTTATTTATGTCAAGCCTGCATGAGGCTTTCTATTATTTACGTTTATTTTCAAGTCATTTGGACACACTGAAAAGAAACAGCTGTTCTCCTCACTGTGTTTAATAAACGATTTTACTGTTAAATAAGCCTCCATTAAACTTTTAAACAACAATAATGGCAGATGATGCAGAGGAGCCCAGCAAGGTTAGAAGATACAAGGTACTAGTTATGCTGAAAGCTAATAATTTTTCTATTTTAGAGTTTCTACATATTTGGCCGCGATGTTTCTCAGATTCCATGCTTTCGTAACAGTTTTCTTTACGGCATCAGTGGCGGCATCGGTGTCGGCGTGTTGACATTTTTAGGTACCTCTCGCCCCCATCTCTCCACACATGTTGGTTTCGGCAGTTTCTTTTGCGGCACAATGGTGTATTGGATGGCCTGCAGGTGAGTGTGGATTGATTGTGATGTGAAGGTCAACCTGGTATTAAACATAATGCATTCCACAGGTATCAATGGTCGGCGCGTCGTTTCGAGCAACAGCAACTGCGCGAGGCTATGCGACGCCAGGCGCAATATGAGGGCACAAAAGTCGAACGTGAATTGGAGCTAAAGACCGCGTAGCATCCATCGAACCCGCAATGCATCCATTATTATTATCAATATAAGTCAGAGTTCTAGCTGTTTAGTTCAATTGTAAATAATTCAATACAGATAAGATGGTGCAATGCTTGAGATATCTGTATCAGGTATTGCCTTTGTGTAGACAGTTCAATGAAATGCAGTCACTAAGGTGAGCACAAGTGTGAGCACATGTTTGTTTAATCAGCACCCAGCGATAAGCTTAAAATTGCAACATTTTTAATAATTTCTCGCAGTACTGGAAAGATTGCGAATATACATGCATACATATTTAGTATGTAATGTATGTGCGTGTAATTTTAAGAAGAACTAATAAATAATGTATGTTTGTTGTATTGTAATCGTGGTCAATCGACCCTGGTTAATTATTTTTTTACGAGCTACCTTCTCTTTACCTGCACCGATCCGATCATCGAGCGAACAGATGTCTCTTTATACGTATTGGATTTATTTGTTTACTTCGACCTGTGCGATGAACCGCGCCCCGACGTTAACAGAGACACGTTCGATCCTGTCGCACGGCTCTAATCTCAATAATACGTCGCACACTCGACGTCAGAACGTTTCGGTTACTTGAGCGAGTCGGTTGTGTGTCGGTGCTCTCGGTGCGACCCACTATCATATAAATTGAGCAAACTAGTTTTCCTTATACTTTGATATTCGGCTAACAGAAATAGCCGCAAGCATTTTTAAAAGATATATACGTTCATACATATACAACATACTATATCTAAAGACATACATACATATATTAAGGCCGGACAATGTCAAAGACCGCAGCAAGAAGTTCGGTTTTAGTGTTTTTTGTGAATGGTAAAAAGGTAAAACCCGTTTCTAAAAACACGCCTCCTAAAAGTGAATTAATGTTGTCTTATATTTATGTTAATTTGTAATGGAATTCCAAACCAATTAATTTTAATTTAAGTGACACTTTCGATTGGTTTCCCATGCCACTTTTCCAGCCAGTTTTCATTCAATTGTCGTGCACGCTATATAAGCTATATTAAATTGATTGCTCGCTGATAACGAGTTGACCCACAATAATGGGTCAATGCTTACTGGGGGGACCAGCCCCCCATATCATCATCGACAACCATTTTTGAGTTATATTTTGTTTTTGCTCTGATAAGCATTGTTTTTGCGCGTGCTTTTTAAGGTTCATAAAGATACTGGCGAAAAAAAGAAGGCGGTTTTAAGACCAAAATAAAAATAAGAGATTACTTATTTAACTTCAGGTATTGTTTATAATAGGCGAAGATAGTGTGTAGATAGTTGTTGAGGTGTTGTGAAAGTGAGTGCCGTACAAAGCAAATACCTTTGTGGGATTTCAAAGCTACAACCCATATAAGCCCAGCAACTAATTATACTATCTCTCGCCTTCCCACTGGGTTTTACATTGTAAACATGTGCAATTTAGCATATGTATAGAGTATATAGCGTGTGCTATATAATGATCTGAACAGCATTGCAATCAAGTTGGGTGTGTTGTTTATTTAGCGTCTAGTAGTTTGTCTGATAATAACAGCAGATAGCACATTACACGACCAGGGACGTAGTGCACAGCTTCGACTTACGGAATATTTCCGATTGTATTCAGTAGCATAGTGTTATATTTAAATTAAGTGATTTTATTAAATCCTTTCTGATTATATGAATATATTTCAAAAGCTTATTTAAATTTATAAAATTTATGTACATATTAAACACTTGGCAACTAGGTTAAAAATAATTATTCCAGTTTTGATTCCGGCATTTAACAAACAAAAAGTGGTTAGGTTTTTTATTTAGGTTGAATATTTTATATTGATTTTGATTGATAATTCGATTGATGTTAAATGATATAAAATGCGAGACTTTCCTTTTATACTGTTATAATGGTCTTTTTTCAAAAAAATTTTTAAGGACATTTTAGTTTTGTTTTTTTAATAAGTATTGTTGATAAATATTAATTTTTTAACTTAAACATTCTATTTGTTGTATATATATTTCCATTGCATTCTCAACTCGTTCTGCAGGTTACCGACCCAAATCCGGATCCGGAATGCACGCTACTCACGTATCTGCGCGAGAAGCTGCGCCTGTGCGGCACGAAACTGGGCTGCGGAGAAGGTGGTTGCGGTGCCTGCACGGTGATGATCTCGCGGCTGGATCGGCGTTGCAATCAAATACGTCATCTGGCTGTGAATGCCTGCTTGACTCCAGTATGTGCAATGCACGGATGTGCAGTGACCACAGTAGAAGGCATTGGGAGCACACGCACCCGTCTACATCCTGCCCAGGAACGATTGGCCAAGGCACATGGTTCGCAGTGTGGATTCTGCACGCCCGGCATTGTGATGTCCATGTACGCATTGTTGCGTAATTCGAATCAGCCATCGATGCGAGATCTAGAGGTCGCTTTCCAGGGCAATCTATGTCGCTGCACTGGTTATAGACCCATTCTGGAGGGCTACAAGACATTCACCAAGGAGTTCGCATGCGGCATGGGCGACAAGTGTTGTCGGGTGAATGGAAATGGCTGCGCTAACGGCAACGGCGATGCAGAGCCCGAGAGGGATGATAAACTCTTTGAACGCAGTGAATTTCAACCATTTGATCCCAGTCAGGAGCCGATCTTTCCGCCGGAGTTGCAATTGAAAGCGGACTATGATGAAGAGAGTCTTGTGTTTCAGTCAGATCGTGTGGCCTGGTATCGTCCGACGACACTGCAGGAGCTGCTGAAGTTGAAGGCTGAACATCCTGCAGCCAAGTTGGTGGTGGGCAACACTGAAGTGGGTGTCGAGGTGAAGTTCAAACATTTCCTTTACCCCGTGCTCATCAATCCTGTCAAAGTACCCGAGTTGCTTGAGGTGCGTGAAACGGAGGAAAGCATCTATTTTGGAGCAGCAGTTAGCCTGATGGAAATCGATGCATATCTACGCAAGCGGATCGAGGAGTTACCCGAGACGCAGACACGTTTCTTCCAGTGCACCGTGGACATGCTGCACTATTTTGCCGGCAAACAGATCCGAAATGTTGCCTGTCTGGGTGGCAACATCATGACAGGCAGTCCCATCTCTGACATGAATCCTGTGCTGACTGCAGCTGGGGCACGATTGGTGGTGGCCAGCGAGGAGGGTCAGAGAGAAGTGAATATGGGCACTGGATTCTTTACGGGCTATCGACGCAATGTCATCAAGCCCAAGGAGGTACTCCTAGGCATCCATCTACAGAAGACGAAGGAGAATCAGCACGTGGTCGCGTTCAAGCAAGCGCGACGCAGAGATGACGATATTGCCATTGTAAATGCTGCAATTAACGTAACCTTCGAGCCAGGCACCAATGTGGTGCAGTCCATCCAGATGGCCTTTGGCGGAATGGCGCCCACAACGGTGTTGGCACCACGCACATCGGAGCTGATGGCAGGACAGCAGTGGAATCAGGAGCTAGTGGAGAGTGTTGCGGAAAGTCTGTGTACAGAGTTACCGCTGGATGCTTCTGCGCCGGGTGGAATGATTGCCTATCGACGCTCTTTGGTGGTCAGCCTGTTCTTTAAATCCTACTTAGCAATTAGTCGCAAGCTGTGCGATGCCGGAGTTATGCCGCCAGATGCAGTACCTCAAAAGGAGCTAAGTGGAGCTGAGACCTTTCATACACCTGCTTTGCGCAGTGCTCAACTCTTCGAGCGTGTGTCCAGTGATCAACCCACTTTTGATCCTGTGGGTAAGCCCAAGGTACATGCATCCGCTCTGAAGCAAGCGACTGGAGAGGCTATCTATACGGATGATATTCCTCGCATGGATGGCGAGCTCTACTTGGGCTTTGTGCTGAGCACTAAGGCGAGAGCCAAACTTATCAAAGTGGATCCCAGCGAGGCGCTGGCCATGGAAGGGGTGCACGCCTTCTTTAGCGCCAAGGATTTGACAGAACACGAAAACGAGGTTGGACCGGTGTTCCACGATGAGCACGTCTTCGCCGCTGGCGAGGTGCATTGCATCGGACAGATTATCGGAGCCATTGCAGCGGATAATCAGACCATTGCCCAGAGAGCGGCACGACAGGTGCGCATAGAGTACGAGGAGATCAGTCCGGTCATTGTGACCATTGAGCAGGCCATCGAACACAAATCCTACTTCCCCGACTACCCGCGTTACGTCAACAAGGGCAACGTGGAGCAAGCATTCGCTGAGGCGGATCACATCTACGAGGGTAGCTGCCGTATGGGCGGCCAGGAGCATTTCTATCTGGAAACTCATGCAGCTGTCGCTGTGCCTCGCGATTCCGATGAGCTGGAACTGTTCTGTTCCACACAGCATCCATCGGAGGTGCAGAAGCTTGTCTCCCACGTTGTCTCCCTGCCCTCGCATCGCGTTGTCTGCCGTGCCAAACGTCTGGGCGGTGGTTTCGGTGGCAAGGAGTCACGTGGCATCTCCGTAGCACTGCCTGCTGCACTGGCTGCCTATCGGTTGCGTCGTCCAGTACGTTGCATGCTCGATCGTGACGAGGATATGCTTATCACGGGCACACGACATCCCTTCCTCTTCAAGTATAAGCTGGGATTCACCCGAGAGGGCTTGATCACTGCCTGCGACATTGAGTGCTACAACAATGCGGGCTGGTCCATGGATTTGTCTTTCTCGGTATGTTGAACTAAGAGAGCTTATATATAGAACATATGTATATATAGAATTATATTATAGGAATCTTGAGCTTTACTAATGTCTTCCTTATTTGCAGGTGCTGGAGCGCGCCATGTACCACTTTGAGAACTGCTACCGCATTCCAAATGTGCGCGTGGGCGGTTGGGTCTGCAAGACCAACCTGCCCTCGAACACGGCTTTCCGAGGCTTTGGCGGTCCACAGGGCATGTTTGCAGGCGAGCACATCATACGTGATGTGGCGCGTGTCGTGGGGCGTGATGTACTGGATGTAATGAAACTGAACTTCTATAAGACTGGAGATTGGACGCACTATAATCAACAGCTGGAACGATTTCCCATTGAGCGCTGTTTCGATGATTGCATCAAACAGTCGCGCTACCATGAACGTCTCGCGGAGATTAAACGATTCAATGCAGAGAATCGTTGGCGCAAGCGTGGCATAGCTCTAGTGCCAACCAAGTTCGGTGTCGCCTTTGGCGTAATGCATCTTAATCAGGCCGGAGCTCTAATTAATATCTACGCTGATGGATCCGTACTTCTTTCGCATGGTGGCGTTGAAATTGGACAGGGACTGAATACCAAGATGATACAGTGTGCTGCTCGTGCGTTGGGCATTCCCATTGAGTATATTCACATCTCAGAGACGGCAACGGACAAGGTTCCGAACACCTCGCCCACGGCAGCCAGTGTGGGATCCGATCTGAACGGTATGGCGGTGTTGGATGCCTGCGAGAAGATCAACAAGCGTCTGGTACCCATCAAGGAGGCACTGCCAAAAGGAACCTGGAAGGAATGGATCAACAAGGCGTATTTCGATCGTGTAAGCCTCTCGGCAACAGGTTTTTATGCCATACCCAACATTGGCTATCATCCAGAAACAAATCCCAATGCGCGCACCTACAACTATTACACCAATGGAGTGGGCGTCTCTGTGGTGGAGATCGACTGCCTTACTGGGGATCATCAGGTGCTCAGCACTGATATTGTCATGGACATCGGGTCGAGCATTAATCCCGCCATTGATATTGGCCAGATTGAGGGCGCCTTCATGCAAGGATATGGTCTCTTTACGCTGGAGGAGCTAATGTATTCACCTCAAGGCATGCTCTATTCCCGTGGCCCGGGAATGTATAAATTGCCCGGATTTGCTGATATACCTGGCGAATTTAATGTCAGCCTGCTGACCAATGCACCCAATCCTCGAGCGGTCTATTCATCTAAGGTAAATGAATATCCCTGTTTGCATTCATCTTCTGATTTCTAATATTTGCCGCTTTCTTTGTATTCAGGCTGTTGGCGAGCCGCCGCTCTTCATAGGATGTTCGGTATTCTTTGCCATCAAGGAAGCCATTGCAGCTGCCCGATCTGAGCAGGGCTTGAGTCCACATAACGATCTGGAGGCGCCTGCTACTTCTGCACGCATACGCATGGCCTGCCAGGATAAATTCACACAACTCTTGAAAATGCCCGAGCCGGGAACCTACAAGCCTTGGAATATTGTGCCATAAGATCTAATGTATGCTTAAAGCAAATATTGTTATGAAACTACAGAGCTATCGAGAGTAATTGTTCATCTTTGTCTTGCTTTAACAAAACTATGTTCAAGGCCCATACCGATAGTTTAGCTCTTCATCCTTGTTGTATATATAAAATATATATTATGTACCATACAAACCGACTTAATAAGTAATTGCCCATTGTTAGTTTGTGTGTGAATTCAGCTCACAATATGTACTAGCTTTAAGGTCGCTAAGAACTCTCTTTTTTGACGACAAATATATTAAATACAGTTCCCAAAAATTTATACTGAGTTTTTTGCTTCTTAGACACATCAGGGAATATAGCTAAGAGTTTGTTGGGCAGCCAGCTAATAACTATTAGGTCGATTATGTCTGTCGGCACCCAAATCATACCTGCACTCTTTATATATACATCAACAAAAAGACTTATATGTACATTTAAATCAATTATAATAAGTAAATGTCCATTGGCAGTCTGCGTCGAACACAATATAAACTAGTTTAAGATCGCTTAAAAACTAAACGTTTCTTCAATTTCAACGTTGCATGGTTCAAATACAGATCACAATTATACATCTATAACATGTCTAGTGCTTCTTGAACACAATTTTCTCGAGCCAATCCAAGTAGGAGTAGACCTTTGTATAGACTCCGGGTGCATTGGGGGCCGCACAGAATTTGCCAAAGGATGTGATGCCCACGACAAAGGCTACACAATTATTTTCTGGAAGCACAGCATGGAGTGGTCCACCGGAGTCCCCTTGGCAGGTATCTTTTCCACCTGGCAAATACCCAGCACAAAACTGCGAGTCGATAATGCCGTTGGGCAGACGACGTTCCTTACGGTAGATTTGCTTGCAACGCTGCTGACGAATCATATCCAGATCAACTTGACGTAAAGTATTGGATTTGGCGCCAAGGAACTCGGTGCGTCCCCAGCCAGTGGCCACAACAGTCTTAATATGCAAGTCTGGCGATTGCCAAAGACAGGCGGGACGCACTCTGTCCGAGAATTGAGCACGTTTCGTTAGCTTAAGCAGTGCTATATCGTGGTAGTATGATGAGGAGCGATACTTCGGATGCAGTATGATTATCAGAATTTTAATGTCCTGCTGCGATGAAGTGGTGACATTCAATTGCTGTGCACCCAGGCGAACCATGTCCGGTGGCTTACTGCAATTGAAATGAATCATTTTTAGTCTGAACATTCTAAGCCGCACGACTCACCTCACCTACCCGATGTGGCGCAGTGGGCAGCTGTGAGCACATACAGCTCGCTGACCAGTGTGCCGCCGCAGCCCCATTTGATGTCGCCGTCATCCTGCGTCCATCCTAGAGCGGTCATGTGAGGGAACAATGCATGGAGTGTGGGTGTGCCACCCACAATCAAAGGCACACTAGCAACACATTGTTTGCCCGAAAAAGTGCGCCCAGTGTCGCCCAGACGCAAACCCTTAGCTGCGCTGTTGTACTCCTGGCATTCTAAAGTGAATTCTTTAGGATTAGCAGGTAGTTCTGTCTTTTTATCTACCTACTTGTGGCGCTTATACGTTGTGCCTGGACATGCTTGTCGGCCAGAGGGCAACAGATTACAGGCACATTATTCCGATGCGTGCAGATGTCAATGCGAGTACCATGGACACGATATTCGCGTATAACATGCAAGCACTGATAGGCCAGAATGCAGTAACCACTGCGGCCATCAAAACTGCGCCGACAGAAGGCACCCTCCGGCAGTGTTTGTGCCGTGTTCCTTTCCTCTTTAGCTTCGTCGTCAAACTTGAAAGAGCTGTCTAGTTGTTCATCTTGGTCATCGGCTTGCCTTCCATCTTCGCCAGTTACTAACGATTGATCGTCTTGTGGCCAAAGCTCTGCCAATGTGTACTTTGTTGTTTTGTAATTAATTATATCAAAAGAATCAAGTGCTGTAATAAAATTCAGTTTTAAATTATTTTCAGATCTATACTATTTAAATGCATAGCCATTTACCTTTCAGTTCCTGCATTTGTAGAAGTAGAAACATCAATTGCAAACTGGCAAATGTTGGGCAATTTAGCATTTCTGCATTTGTCATAAGTTATATTTATTTTCTTACGCATTGGAACGTTTCATAAAATAACTGTAAAAAGCGTAAGTCAGCTGCGCAGCGCAGTGGTTATATAGTTTTGTTATCGATTGTCGTGTTTTTATAATACAATAAGCGCTTTGTATACATACATATAATGCGCATTTTAATGATATTATTTGAGAAACGCAACAAAAATGTTCGTTTTCGTAAGCATACTTATCAAGGAAATAAGGCGGTAGCTTTATTCAAACGCAAACTGTCAGCAACCACAGCTGATAAGCAGTGTGACCTTAGTCTTTTATCTCTGCGAGGTCAAAATCAGTGTCATTTTACAATCCGAAATGTGGTCACATTGGTAATATCAGTTAGTAAAATCGAGACTTATCGTAAGCTATATCTCCTATGCCGAAAATGAAAAACCATTATTTGAAATTTGCGATGAAATTCATAGGGATCAATCGTCACATCTTAGCGCTCCGAAAACAGCAATGTCTTCGTTGTAGTTGCTAATAACCAGTTATACAATTTTTCATGGTGAACCTATTTCGATAACAAGTGCAGCGATATTTTGTTGGCTTGGATACATAAATAGCTGAAACGAAAACAAGTTGGCAGTTCACTTCCATGGAGCAAGAGTGAGGGGGAAACAACGCAAATTTTTACAGTATCAAATAAAAGAAAACAACAACATTTAAATCAACCTGCAGTTTCCTACATTCATTAAACTAATTAACAAATTACACGTCACAGACGTCTGCTCTCCTGTTCTTGACTGTCTAATGGCTATATTAAATAGTCGAAGTGCGATTGCACTGCAATAATGTAGCAGCTGCTGCTTGCATTTGTGTTTTGGAGTAACAAAATCGCAGCAGGTAAACGCATTGGCTATTAAAAACCGTTGCTAGTGCACGTAAATACATTTATATGCTTGCGTTCTAATTTCAGTTTGGCGATTAAGGGAGCCACCGCCTGTGTTGTGGCTAACAATACAACGGACGAGCGAACAACAACTAACTGCAACAGCAGCATCCACATCGTTTGGCTCATTGTTCTGCGATACAACTGTGACAACTCGCCCGCCTGCACGCCCGAACGCCCTCACCAGCTCATCGCCCGCCGCTGCTTTTCCCGCTCACCCGATCTCCCGCGCTACCCGGCAGCTGTAGCTGTTGCTAAAAATGGAGTGGACCAGAGAGAAGACACTGCTGCTGATCAGCGAGTACCGACAGCGCCGCGGACTGTGGGACATGACTTGCGACGAATATCGCAAGAAGGATGTCAAACAGAAGCTCTTGAATGAAGTTAGTGAAGTGCTCGGCGGCAATATACCAATTCAAGAGCTGGAGAAAAAGTTTCACACGCTACGCACACAATACCATCGCGAGATAAGTCGCATGAAGCGCAAAGAGCCGTATAATTCCAAGTGGTTTGGTTTCAAGAATCTCGTCTTTCTAAGTTCCCCATACGCGTGTCGCTCCACCAAGGGACGTTTGAAGACGGATCTGCCGGATAACGCTGCCATACAGAAGTACGTTTTAGGTGAGGTTACTGCTAGTTCGGGAGAAACAAGTACCATGAATGAGGAGTACATTCTGCCCCAGAGGAAGTCGCATGCCAGTAGTCGGGCACAGGAGCTGGAGAAGTTAATAGAGGAGACGACCAAAGATGTGGACGATATCGAAGATGAAGAACCAGTAGTGGAGCACGACACGGAATCGAAGCCCAAACTAAGCAAAGAAATCAGTGGGTCATACATGCACATGCAAAATGAGGATGAGCACGATACCATTGAGACGCATCACCAACAACAACATACGCAGCAGCAACCGTCCATGATGGAACTACATCACTCGGAATCAGTTAGTTTTCAGGCCAACGAAAGCGGGGAATTGCACTATCAGTCCTCGGGCAATGCCAGTTCAGGTAACGGCTCCGCGGTCCATGTGGTTCCCACACGCATTATAAAGATACAAAGACGGGAGACGAGCAGCGAAGATAATGGCGGCTACTACGAGGACCAACTCCCTCCGCCACCACCGCCTCCGGCCAAGCGTCTCTACTTTGATCCCAATTCCACCCACAGCACCACAATACTCTCCACATCTGCACTCCAAAACGGCAATACTGCCGCCGGCGGCAACGGAAATGTGCTGACTACGACAGTGGCTTCCGGTGTCACTGGCGGCACACTGCGTCTGCCTCGAGTTAATGCCATAGTCAATACAACAACACTGTCACCTCCCAAACCACCAAGTTCGCCGCTACCACCGTCTCCTGCTCCGGCGCCAGCCGCCACCGCCAACGCATATCTGCGGGACGAGTTCTCCACGTACGGCGAGTATGTGGCCAACGAGATGCGTGCCATTGGCAATCGGGAGGTACTCATTGCGCTGAAGCACAAAATAAACACAGCCATATTTGAGGCAAATATGGCCGAGTTGCAGAAATGAAAATTAATCAAGTTGCATTGCTTTGGGTGTACTCGATGGTCAGATATCTCCATAACTAGGTAACTTTTGTGTGCCTGGATTTGAAAACTGTTCTTAACATGTTACCAATAAAGTTTGTACTAAGTCGCCAGGTTATCGACTTATCTCACAACCGAAAATACCCCAACCCAATTCAAGTTTTTAGCGACAATTTAGTCTTAAGTTTGCTTGTTCAATTGACTAAGAACTATACAAATTTTATTACAAGCCAAGTACTTGTAAAGTTTTCGTTGTCTCACCTGTTTTAAACTATGTAAACTTAAATAGTTTCATCTGAATCTGTATGTATGTATCGTCGATTTGATAAATAAGCCAAATATAAAGTTTAGTAGAATCCAAAAATTATCAGTTATTGTATTGTTTTCCAAGTAGGCAATTGTAAATTAGTTTTATTTAAATTTTTTCTTTTGATTTATTTGGACAAAATTTTTAGCCAAAATGGTTCATCCACTAATGTTTAATCCAATTTGTGAAACGTTCACTGCTTTTCCAATGGAGTTCGATATTAAAAAACTTGAGGCAGAATTCAAGCCTCCGGAAGCGGAAAAGCTTGTCGAAGCAGAAAAAGGTCCTCGAGATTTTCTCCAAGTTCCCTACGATAGCTGGCCGGTCTTACCTATGTTTAAATTACAACTGGAACATTTGAAACCAACATTCTCGTATCGATACAACAAATATATGCGTTGCAAATATAGAAAATTTCTAGATAATGTTCCTGAACTGTTTGTAACTGTTGTACCACGCAACGTCAACATGTGTCGGTAAGTTTTGATTTTCAAAAAAAAAATAAAAGTAAGTACCCAACTCCTTCATTCAATTTAGACAACCCAAACCAAGAAGAAAGACTCTGAATGGTGAATTCTACAGCAAGGACTTTAAACTTGCGCCAGTACCAGTTAATACGGGTTACAGATAGAAAGCAATCGTAAAACAAAATGAACCAACTGAAGATAATAAAAATGAACCATATTTAAATGCATTATCAATTTAAACGCCATATTAAAATTGAATATTTCCGCCCTCCTTGACTATTGTTATCGGCACTTGTTATCGAACAGATGCAGATTGTTAATAATCAACCAAGCAGATGTTAAAAAAGTGCTACACAATGCATAAAAGCAGATGTTCAACCCCCTAAATTTTAGTAAAGGAACTTAACAACACTGTTCGATCAATTGAGACGAAAAATGTTTACAAAATGCATTAATTGTTGTGGTTCAATAATAATTTATATACTATTCGCATGCCTTTTGGTCGAAAATTGTGGCAAGTATCGAAATCGTTCAGTTAACAATGCCGTTCATTAAACTAAATCAAGTTTTGACCAACAGTTGCACTGAAAAGAACACTTCGCCACTACGAAGTTTTCCACAGAGATGATGTTGTACACAAGATTGTCAAACGAGGTGCTAAACAAAGCGGTCATCCGTACAATGTTATCAAAGAACTGGAGTTCAAGACTCTTGGAAAGAATTTTCGCGTGATTTTACATCCGCATCGCGATGTGCTGCACAGCAAGTTCCGCGCTTACGCTGTAGATGCTGATGGCAATGAGACGGTAGTGCACTTGGGTAGGATTTCTATATCGATTAAATTGTGTGTGATATACATATTTTGAATCTCCATCCAGATCATGACAACTTTTATACGGGTCGTGTATTCGGCGAACTCGAGTCCTCAGTGCGCGCCCACATCGAGGAAGGCACCCTTACCATGTCCATAGAACTGCCTGATGAAACCTACCACATAGAGCCTTCCTGGCGCCATTTACCCTCAGCCAAGAAACACACAATGGTTGCCTATAAATCTTCCGATGTCAAGCTCAATAATAATAAGAATCAACAAGGTGCTATCCCAAAGACCTGTGGCTATATCAAAGAGGGACTTGAGCTGGAAGAGGAAAGTAATGATATTGAGCATTTGGCGCGTGAGAAGCGCCAAGCGGATCAATACGAGTACACGCCAACCAAGACGCGTTGTCCGCTGCTCTTGGTGGCAGACTATCGTTTCTTTCAGGAAATGGGCGGTGGCAATACCAAAACTACCATCAACTACTTGGTGAGTACGATTGAAGTATTATTGTTCAATTGGATTCAATATTTTCTTTTCTGCAGATAAGCCTTATAGATCGCGTGCACAAAATCTATAACGATACTGTGTGGCAGGATCGCTCCGACCAAGAGGGTTTCAAGGGCATGGGCTTTGTGATTAAGAAGATCGTTGTGCACTCGGAGCCAACACGTTTGCGTGGCGGGGAGGCTCACTACAATATGATACGCGAGAAATGGGATGTGCGCAATCTTCTAGAGGTAAAACGAAACCACCGACTCCATCTCATTTTCTTACTGCGAACTAAAACTAACTGCTATCTGCTAAATCTGGTATAACTTCAATTGTATTTTCCTCTCTCACTTTGTGTCTCGTCTCTTGCCCTCCATGCCCCAAAATAATGTAGGTCTTTTCACGGGAATACAGCCATAAAGATTTTTGCTTAGCTCATCTCTTCACCGACCTCAAATTCGAAGGTGGCATTTTAGGCTTGGCTTATGTTGGCTCACCACGCCGCAATTCCGTGGGTGGCATATGCACTCCAGGTTGCTAATCTCATCAATGCTCATATAGAACATTTCGATTTATTAAAATCATTTATCATTATTCTCAGTTCCTTTGTGTTCTTGTTGTTTCGTACTCTTCTTAATTTGATTGATTTATTTTAAAGTGCGTAGCTTCACTGAAGGATCCTAAATTGTTTTAATGACTTTCAAATTTCCTCCCCATTCAGAATACTTCAAGAACGGCTACACTCTCTATTTGAACTCTGGCCTAAGCAGCTCACGCAATCATTATGGCCAGCGTGTGATAACGCGCGAGGCGGACCTGGTAACTGCTCATGAATTCGGACACAACTGGGGCTCCGAACACGATCCCGACATACCCGAATGCTCACCCAGCGCCTCGCAAGGCGGCAGCTTTCTAATGTACACATATTCCGTCAGTGGCTACGACGTGAACAACAAGGTAAGCGAACTGAAAGAATTGACAGTGTTTCCATGTCTCTATTTTCACCCATCCCTTTGGTAGAAATTTTCCCCCTGCTCTCTGCGCTCCATACGCAAAGTTCTGCAGGCCAAGTCGGGTCGCTGCTTCTCCGAGCCGGAGGAATCATTTTGCGGCAATTTGCGCGTCGAGGGAGACGAGCAATGTGACGCTGGCCTGCTGGGCACCGAGGACAATGACTCGTGCTGCGATAAGAACTGCAAGCTACGCCGCAATCAGGGCGCCATGTGCAGTGACAAGAACTCGCCGTGCTGCCAGAACTGTCAGTTCATGCCGGCAGCTATGAAGTGCCGCGAGGCACAGTACGCCACCTGTGAGCAGGAGGCGCGTTGCACTGGCTCTCATGCTGAGTGCCCCAAATCGCCGGCCATGGCCGACGGCACTATTTGCCAGGAGCGAGGCCAGTGCCGCAATGGCAAGTGTGTGCCGTATTGCGAGACGCAGGGCTTGCAGAGCTGCATGTGTGACATCATTGTGGACGCCTGCAAGCGTTGCTGTCGCATGAGCATCAACGAGACTTGCTTCCCCGTGGAACCGCCAGATGTGTTGCCCGACGGAACACCCTGCATAACTGGCTTCTGCAACAAGGTAATGATTCTTAATCAAATTTTATAATCAGTTTGACATGTTTATTCATCTCCTTAAAGGGTGTCTGTGAGAAGACCATACAGGATGTGGTCGAGCGTTTCTGGGACATTATCGAGGAGATTAATGTGGCCAAGACGCTTCGCTTTCTAAAGGACAACATAGTCAGTAAGTATCTTCAAGAAACTAATTAAATAATGTATCTACATTGTGATTCCCCTCTCCACTCAGTGGCCGTTGTCATGGTCACCGCAGTCTTTTGGATACCCATCAGTTGTGTCATCTCATATTTCGACCGCAAGAAGCTGCGCTACGAGATGAAGCAGATCGAGTGGAGTCAAAAACCTGACCTCATACATCCCAGTGACGAAAGACGTCGTATCATACACATACGGTACAGTACAACAGTTGTCTCACAATATACAAACCAGTTGTATTTGTAGACTAAACAATTGTAATGTTATTGCTTTGTAATTACAGCGTACCACGCCAGAAGATCTCCGTGGCGCGAGCTTGTAATTAACGGCCATTGTTTTTATCTTCCGTGAGCATTCTTCTCAAAACTGCCACAATTATTTTGTATTAAGTATAACAATTTAAATACCACTTAAAACATAATGAATAAAATTCCCAATAATATAGACCAATTCACAAAACATTTGGTTGTTGTGGGGGAAAAATATTTCTTGATATAAAAATGAAATCAGGGATCTTAACTTCCGATATAAGACAAGGAGAGATAGTTGCTTGGGAGAAAGAATAGATATGAATTACTCAATATTAGAGTAACAATGGGGTTCAGATCTAGGAAATTCCGATTTTAGGCAAGTAAAGGCCAAATACAGTTGCTTCGATTATAGATTTTTGATACATCACATGCTAAAGACAACTTAAGACCTGTTTAAATACATATGCATTAAAGAACAGATGTATTCAATAACTATTATTTGGTTTGGGGATCGTGGTTTTTTCTTTTATTCATACTTTACCAAAAATATGTTCTTGTTTCAGAGTTCTACTGCGCACATACTGTTTATACATTTATGATTGATTTTGTTTCTTTTTCTTTATTTTATTTATTTTTATAGCTTACTGGAGATGAATTTGTTTTTACTTCTTTTTATTGCTCTTTCCGTTTGTCTGTGGCGAAACTTCTTCGTCTAGTTCAAGTTCGCTGTCGTCTTCCTCGTCCGAATATTCCTCGTACATTTGACCGTCGTCGTATTCACCCAGGTTCATCTCCGCCTAAAAATTAGATAGTTTAAGAAATAATTCTTAATAGTAGACTACGCTTCATAAATAACTTTGATAAGATTATTGATAATTACCTTGCCGCAGACATAGACGGGCCCCGTGCCCTGGACGAGTTTGAATGTGACGGAACCATTGGGGAATTCAACATTGGGCCGCAAACTGCGTGTTTCGCCGACTTTCAAAACAGCTATGGGAATTTTTACTGTCTTCTTTTCGCCATCATCGTTAACATTTGTTTCCGCCTGTGAATTTGCAATTGTGTTAATTGTTGAAATAATATGAGAGTACTGTATTCCCATCCCGCTTTTCCTTTTGCCCTTTAACCTGGCAACTCTTAGTACTTTTCCACGTTAAACTGCCTACATCCATAGTATGTATGTACATTTGTATCTATCTATGCACGGTCGTACGCGCTTCTATGTGTGTGTTAGGATGGAAATATACATACATATGTATGTAGGAATATGAACATACCTGTACGACATTGAATTCGCCAGACTTGGCCTCAGGTCCCAGGGAAATCTGTTTGATGATCAGCTTGTGCGAATGCACTATATACTCCTCGGGTATCTCTGGTACATCAAACTGTGCGATTGGCTCCTTTTCACTGAGCGTAACACCTGGAAAGGGTATAGAGTTGTTGTTACACTCAGTTTACCGGTGAGAGCGCCTATTCAGAAGTTAACTTGCAGTAGGCGTTGCACGGCCAAGATAATTGTTTTTTCGCCTAGCTTACCGTAAAACGATTCGGACTCCATTTGTAGACTCTAGGAAACACTTTTGTACAGTCAATTAAGAACTAACGAAAACTTGTACGTTTTTTCACACGTGCCCCGTACAATGGCGATAGGCGAAGAGACAAATGCGGTTGAAATGATGCCAGGCATTCATCGACGATATCGATAGTTTATTACAGCCGATAAAACGTGTATTGTTTAAAATGCCTTTAGATTGAAAAATATTAAATATAAATATAAATAATAAATAATACATAGCAAATGTAATTATATATATTATTTTGTAATACAATTAATTATATTCACAAGCAAATCATGTTTTAAAACGATGAAAAATCTGCGTTCTGTTAGTCTGGCAACTCTATAGACGACTGCTTTGCCCAATCCCATCACTAACTCTTTTGCATCCCTCGACGGTAGCTACCATTTTGCAAAAGTTTTTGCTCAACACGTGCTCGCCGTTTGATTTTTAAAGTTTTAAAAGCCGCAAATAATAACTATGGCAGAGGAATCATTCTATGGTAAGTGTCTATCAAACAATACGTCAATTGTGCATCGATAAACTAGCAACAAATGTGATATATTTGCCATGCATTAGATGTGTTGCCGGCTGCCGGCATTTTTATTCAAGGTTGCGAGTGTGTCTGCATGCATGCTTGAGTGTCTGTGAGTGTGTGTGTGCGCTTGAGAATGCACATGTGTGCGTACAATCACCGTAGTGTGTACTTAATTTTTTGTATATAATCCACAAGTAAAATATATATAAATTCACAGGCGTCACCCTCACCGCCGAAAACAATACGGTCACCTGGGATGTTGTTGCTGATGAGGAATATGCACGAGGCCAAAAGCTGGTCATCAAGCAAATTCTGCTCGGCGCCGAGGCAAAGGATAATGAATTCAACGTGGTCGAGGTAAGTGCGACGACGACGAGAGTAATCTATCAATGTGTGTGTGAGTACGCGCGCGCCTGTATGCATGCGTGAGGCTGCTTTTCTGTGTGTTTGTGAGTGTGTGTGTGTGTGTGTGCTTTGGTGAATCTTGTTGTTGCCAGGGCATGGACCGGTTTGTTTGCCCCGCCGTCGTCGCAGCACACGCAACTTTTGTTGTGGGTTAGGGTAATTTCATTTTGTCTGTATCTGCAGTGCGCGCCCTTTGTCTGCTGCATATCAGACTATGACGTCACGAGTGACCAGCGCTCAGTGTGCGTTCAGCATGATAAGCCCGACGTGTACCCAGTAAATTTAAGTAAAGTCAATATTGCTAGCTATTGGAAAGTCATTTTAAAGGGTTTTTTTCGTCAGTGCGTCTGGGGTTGTTCATTTCAAATAAATTAAATTATAAATTGCAAAATATTGATTGGATTTATTTAATTTATCATTAAACTATGTAGTCTCTGAACAGGGTAAATAACTTAGAGCACTCCCGCGCAGAGAGAACTTGAAGCTTAACTGTAAACTGTACGAAGTCAACGAGAGCATTCTCATGCAATTTGAGAGACGCGTCTACTATTGTTGTTGCTTCCGCCATTTGTTGCTATCGTTTCGATTAATTCGGAAAAATTCTTGGTGAACTTAAACATGGTGCGCGCCTTCTTCTGTAGTCGACAAACGACGCCAGCTGCCGAAAGATTCCAATTCCAGCAGATGAGATCGCAGTGCAGGAGCTTGAGGTCTTCGCATAGTGAAACAATGCTCTGTGGGTGAGAAAGAGTGGCAGACGAGGGGTGTAAGGAGGGGCAAAATAAGAGTGCGTGCGATTACTTACAAGCGCCACTGTGGCATCAATTGAGCTAATCTCAGCACCTTTAATGACCACTAACGTTACGGCGCCCATCTGCTCCGTCACGTGAGCAACAATTGCTGATTTCAGATATTCACTGGCGGTATAATCCACATTGCCCTTTATCTCGGCTACGCTCAACTCGACGTTGTTCTCCTGTTTGATGAGATCAACAAATCATCATTGTAATCATCTTCTGTAAACTCGAGTATTAGTCACCGTTACCTTGAGCGTTTCGAGCTGGAACTGTGGTGTCATGCTCTTTCGTAAAATGAAGAAGGCATTCACCACAATGCCCACTAACATGCCGTATTCCAAGGACCAGAACAAGCAGCAAAGAACTGTCACCAAAAAGGGCACCATATCCCGTTCTGCAGGCAGAGAGAGAGATAGTATTGAATCAACAGATTACAACTCAGGAAGTTCCTTACTCACTCTTTGCCCGCCAAATCTCTGCAATTAGGTCATACTCGATCATGAACAACATAGCTGAGATGATTACTCCAGCTAGTGTCGCTTTAGGTATGTAAGCAAAGGTGGGAGTCAGAAATGCAAGGGTCATTAGGATTAGAATGCCAGTGAATGCCCCACCAAGTTGGGTCTGCACACCGCTCGTATTATTGACAGCAGAGCGAGAAAAAGAACCAGTAATCGGCATGGACGGAAAGAAACTGCTAAAGGCATTACACAATCCCAGTGCAATCATCTCTTGTGAAGCGTCTACAATTTTTCCCTTGGCTGTAAGGAAATAGTTATGAATAATGGAATTAACCACTTATCAGTTTATATACGCACAGAATGCCTTGGCAATAGCCACGGCCTCAAGTATGCTCAGCAGTGGAATGGAGGCCAGAGCTCCGCCTAGTTCGGATACCATATCTCCGAAACTTAAGTAGTTTCCATCTTTATCAACCGTGCTGAAGGGCGGCGGGCTAAATGGTGGCAATCCCGGTGTGATATCTCCATTAATGCGAAATGGCATCTCATTGGAGCCGCGACTAAGCAGATAGCACAACAAGATGCCAATGAAGACGGCGATGACATTACGACACAGCGAAAGATATCGGTACAGCAAATGTGGACCGCATTTAAGATCTTTAAGTTTCTGCAAGAAAATGAAAGGAGTAAGCAAGATATATGAATATGCCTGAATTCTCCAACTTACACGCATAAACAGCAGAAATATCAAGGTGCACCAGCCAAGAATGGCATCGTTACGTCTCGTCTCTTTGATGTGGCTAAAGAAATTAATCCACGACTTGAGAAACTCATTTGAGTTGCTCTGAATGCCAAAGAGATTGTTGATTTGGCCACTGCCCACAGTAAGAGCTGCTGCCATGGTAAATCCTGTTGTTACGGGCACAGATATGAAACGCATTAGCACACCGAGATTCAGTAAGCCCAGCACCAATATGATGCATCCTGAGAGAAAGCAGAGCAGGACAGCAAAATCGGGATTGCCATTTATGTGCGGACTGACCATCATCGATATAATTGCAGTGGGTCCTGTGGAGGAGGATGAAGTTATTACCAATTCAGTGTTACCTTAATGCAGCTTCACTTACCCACAGTGATATCCTTGCAAGATCCAAAGAATATGTAGATAAAGCTACCCATGAATGCCGAGTAAAGTCCATAGACAGGTGGCAATCCAGCTATTGCGCCATATGCGATGCCCTGCGCCACGGCAGTTAGACCCACGGTCAACCCCGCCACGAGATCATCCACAAGATATCGTGGTCTATATGTCGGCAGCCAATTGCAGATGGGAAGGAGACGTTTTACTGTCTGTATGCTGCAACAGCTGCGCCCCTTGGCGCTAATGGCGCCGCACATATCCGGCAAGCGTTCATGATAAAGTTCATCTGGCCCCCAAGACGAAGACAAATGGAAAATTACTTGACACTGATTGAAATCTTATCATTCGACATATGTTTCTCAGTTTGTGTTTATTTCCCAGCATATAATCTCAAGTGGGGGCGACTAAAAATTGATTTGTCGCGGACAGGTCTCGTGATTTCTACAACTTAAATTGAAGATCTCTAAATAAGATAGGTTGTGCGGGTGCAGTTCTCTCTTTTCAATTTCTCTTCGACTTACTTTTTCTCTTAACTATCAATGGCAACGAGATTGACAATTTAATTTCATCTCAAATTTTTGAAAATCACATTATTCACATCATAAATGTAGTTAAATATGTTGTGATTTTAAGTTTAAGTTTATCAGTTTAAACTATGCCATAATTTTAAAATTTCTTTAGCTCTTACGTGATTACATTCCGCATGGAGTCATTTATCCTTAGCGACATGGAGATATAGAGCCTTTTACTTTTCACGTCACCAATTCTACAATCTCGTACTAAGTTAATGTAATCTGTTAATTTAACGATTATGCAAATGCATACCAGTAATTTATCAAACATGTAATTATCCACTTATTTAATGGATAGATTCTTTGACCATATTTATGAGATTCGATAACGTAATAGTTGATTATCGCGATTAATTAATTCATTTAACCATTTACACAATTATTCACTTTGCAATGGATCGATAATTTCGTTATTTGCACTATTTACTCTATATATATAGATTTCTCCTTAAATAGATATTTGCCAGACTTCCATTGAATTCCCATTCGCTTAGCACTCTGACTTATCAAATAGACACTCGTCGCACACTCGAACTCACCATCATAGTTACACATATTTCTCTTCCTTTTGTTGCTATTTTCGAAAGTACTTTCCATTAGACAAAAATAAAAGACTTAAACGCTAATTGGTTTATAGTATATTAGTTATAGCAGAGTTAGCGTTAGCTTGTTGAATGTAGCACGCGCCTGAGCACTCTCGAAAAATTGCAATGTGCTCAAAGAATCCGTCGCGGTTAAAGTTGATGTTGTCTCTGCGGCTGGTGGACGTCGAATGGCTCCGTCGGAACTCGCAGGCACCATTATTACTCTATAGTAGTCGAAATAACCGTGCACAACAATTGAGTCGGAAGAGTTATCACACCTCTAGCGGGGGTACGCCTGTCAGCTCTGATCAATCAGGTTTGTCTTATCTGAATGGGCCCCAAACATGGTTTTGGTTAGCCGTAATGGGAATTTTGATTTGCTATTTCCGTTTTTGTATTAACCGTTATTTGGATTGGTATTTAAGCTCCTCATTCACTTTATCTAATTGTCAACAGTATTTTGATTTCACACAAAATAATTTGGTAAATGGAATAAAAACGTTTTCATTGTGTTAAAGTGAATGTTCCAATAACCGTCTCGATTAAGTGTTGAACCCAAGTACATACTTAAGATAAGAGGGAAACCCACCCACCTTTTGAAGGAACTGAATGAAAACCGGCGACGAGATAAGCAGAATATTATTGGCTAGAAGTATATGATGAATACCTTTGGGAGGTATCGTTGAGTAAAAACTGGAATCAATAACTAAATATGAACTAATCTATTGATCTACTATTGAATTTTCACTAATCTGATATATCTATTTTGTTGCTTACAGGTTACCACGCTGAAGGACTCCGTACAGATCCCAATCGCTGTACTGAAGGCCGGTGAGACGCGTGCCGTTAATCCCGATGTGGAGTTCTACGAGTCAAAGGTGGCGTTCAAGCTAATCAAGGGCAGTGGTCCCGTTTACATTCATGGTCAAAACATTAAGGATGATGTTGAGGTAGTGGACATGGAGGAAGAGGATGACGAGGATGATGGCGAAGATGATGAGATTGAGCACCCAAAGAAGCGTAAAATCGAGCAGAATGCTGATGGCAAAAATGCCAAGAACCAGAAAAAAAAGTAAAAGGGGAGAGACTAGCGAGCGACAACAAAGTCTCTAAGCTATATTTGTAGATTTTAAAAGTGTTTTTAGGCCCTATAAACAATACAATACAATTACATAAATAACACAAACACATACAATACATACATACATTGCGATGTAAAACTTGAGAATACTTTTAGTTCCTTTTTCTCAGCTTCAATTCAGACAACTTATGAAATACAAAAACAAACAACAGAAATAACACAAAGATAATGAAGTCTACTAACTCGTAAACGTAACTCTTAAATCTATAAATACTATACATAAACATAAAACCAGTCTTACATTAACTTTTCTACTTACATCCCCTTCTGACATTGTATGCATCCCCCTCCACCTGAACCCAAATCCCGCAGCTTAGCTTAGTCGAGGCGCCGATTGAAGCACACATATTGTATATATAAGTACTTACAATGCATCAACAACAACAACACAAGCAGCAACTACTACAGATCAGAATTTCTGATTCCCCCTCTTATTTCATAATTGTAGTATGAAAAAAACAAACCAGAATAAAATAAATTGTCTTCTATAAAACAACAAATTTTGAAATAGATTTTTTTTCCTGGAGAATCCATTTTAGCCCTTTCCGTCTCCATATATCTATCTATACGTTCTTTTGAACATAAAAATCACGGCTATTATATTAACTAGATACGCAAAATTGTTCATGAATGTTTCTAAATATGAAGTACTTCGAACACCCACAAATCTTTTGCTAACACATAGCCGACTAAAATATTTTCCTATCAACAAAATTTAAATCTTATCGAACAATTAACACAAAAGTTATTGCAGTCAACATTATTGACTGTTTAGTAATTTGTTCTGAACGAATGTCGACAAGCTCGCCTGGTATATGAATAACATATAATAACATATTTTATTACGTATCGATCCTTAAAACAAACTTCATGATGTGGGTACATTTACAAAATTTTGAATTTTATTTGGTTGAATCACTTTTACTATATGTTACTAATTTGGTAAGCATTAATTTCGGAATATTTATACGCAGGGGGAATCGATTATAAAAAGTAATATCTATAGTATTTACTCAAGAACATTTTCTGTTAAACTGATCAATTTGATAGTCCTTTGCTGTACGGTACAAGATACTTAGTTGGGCGATGGCATAACCTTAATTCGTTCAAACGCTGCCTTTTCCAGCGCCTCGCGGTGCTTGGGATCTGCGATCTGGATGAGCTCGTACATACGTTGGCGTATGTTCTTGCCGAATAGCGAAGCAATACCGTGCTCGGTGACAACATAATGGACATGGGCACGAGAGGTAACAACGCCAGCGCCTGAAAAGCGATTTTACAGTATTAATATATTTATCTTATCCGATCTCATGCT
This sequence comes from Zaprionus africanus, assembly GCA_018151435.1. Lineage (NCBI taxonomy): Eukaryota > Metazoa > Arthropoda > Insecta > Diptera > Drosophilidae > Zaprionus > Zaprionus africanus. Next base: position 9,539,046 of record JAECXB010002206.1, read on the forward strand.
GCAACTTACCTTGTTTCAATGTAGGCGAAATTTTGCTTTCGCCTTTCTTGGTTGTCGATGGCATGGCAATGATGGGCACGCCCTCGCCATCGAGACCCTCAGCAGCGCCACGAATAAAGTCAACTTGACCACCGAAACCAGAGTAGAAACGTGTTCCAATCGAGTCCGAGCAGATCTGACCGGTCAGGTCGACTTCGATGCAACTGTTGATGGCAGTCATGCGAGGCATCTGCTTGACAATGCTGGTGTTGTTCACGTATTCAATGGCCAACATTTCTGAAAAAGGGAGCAAATTAAAGAATGCTGTTGTCCACAGAGTAAGGTAACCTACCGAGGAACGGGTTATCGTCGACAAAGTCGTACAGTTTCTTATCACCAACAAGGAATGATCCCACCATGCGTCCCTTATGGAAGGACTTTTTGCTATTGGTGATGCAGCCCTTGTTGAACAAATCGACGACACCGTTGGAGAACATCTCCGAGTGAATACCCAAATCTTTATGATTGTGCAGAGCGTTCAGAACAGCATCTGGAATGCTACCGATACCCATTTGCAGCGTGGCGCCATCCTTAACCAGATTCTCGGCAATCAGTTTGCCAATTTTCGTCTCAACGTCCGAGATCTTGCCTGTTTCATGCAGTGGCAGATCTTCGCAGATTTCAGTCGCAAAATCAAAGTGGGACTTGTGGATGATGCCATCACCAAAGGTGCGCGGCATCTTTGGATTGATTTGAGCTAAGGGGGAGAAGGGGTATAAAATTAAATCCAGAAAGCTATACAGATATTTTTCTATTGAGCTCACCAACAATCTTCTTGGAATTCAACAGCGCAGCACGCACACAATCCACACTGGTGCCCAACGAGCAGAAACCATGACGATCCGGGGGAGACACATGCACAAGGGCAACATCAGGTTGAACAATTTTATTGTAGAACAGCTTGGGGATTTCATGCAAAAATATTGAATAGTTGTCGCCTCTTCCCTCGGCTACGGCCGGGCGCACGTTGCCGCCCATGAAGAATGAGTTCGATCTGAAGATGTGCTGAACGTCGGGCTGGGCGTACAGGGCTGGACCTTCAGTGTGCATGTGGCAAACAGTGACGCGCTCTAGTTTCTTCTTCTTGCCATGCTCCGTCATTGCTTTCAACAGCACATTAGGCGTCGATGCTGCACCACCGGCGAACACAGTGTTGCCTGCAATAAAGAAGAAGGTGCCAAGTGGGATTAGTGATAGAATTGATATAGTTATGCATATTTAAACCTAAATTGTCCGACAACTTAAATTGCACATCTCGTGACGAGACAGATAAATGATTTTACAGTGGTAACAGGCTGGCACGCACACACCTTTTTTTCATGTCACATGAGAATGTACTATAATGTTATTGAATAAACTAAAGCGAATGAATATGATAAAATTCTAAGTTCGAGCTCACTGCCCTTCGTACAGCTGAACCTCTGCTCACAGCGGGCAAGACAGATGTTTTTGACGAAACTAGAACTGATACGATGTACGTATGTATGTACATACATATTTTCTAGGTAGTTCCGATTGGAAAGAAATTAGCAAGAGACTTCTATGGGAGTACAGTGACGGTCAAAATAATAGGGCATGCAAATATTTTATATATTTATTTATTACCATTCTGAATGGTAATAAAAGCGAAGCATTGTATTTTGTATTATCTTGTTCTTATTATTTTGACTGCCATTGTGTACCCATGATTAGTATATAGTTTTGACGATCAACAAAGTGGATTCACTATATTTTAGCCATAATGTGACATATATAGTATTTAAATGCATCAATCGCTATGCCAATTTCTATTTTAAACACCCAGAATGCGCTGGCGTCAAGAAATTTGCATGTAGATGCAAATATCATACATACAAACATATGTATGTACATACTAAAACAGTTCTATGCAAATTGGGTGCAATGACGTGCGTATCTAAACTCACATTCAGGTGTAAATAACAGAATCTGCTGATACGATAATGTCAATCAACAGATCATAAAATAATAAATCAATTGCCATAAAACTCATTACAATAATGAGCTGCCATAACATTACTAGGCAATCGTCTGTTAATAACATTCTGCTTAAGCTTTACATCTTGTTTACATGTTAAAATATACAACATACCCAATAACATAAAAATATTGCTTACACACACATACATGCATACGTTTGAGTAGATAAGATATCTGCGCCAAAACGTGCCAAAAAACGAACAAACACAAACAAAACAAAATTTTCCAAATCAAATGACGTCGCAGCGGCGATCTGTTGCGGCGCGTGTTCTGTGAATTTGGCTAAAATTAGACAAGGGAGGCCTTTACTTTGTGCTAGTTCTGTGGCTGATGAAGCGCTCAAAGTGCTAGATATGAAAACATACATATGTAAATCCATAAATACACATACATACATGTATATGATGTGTGTACGTGTTTGTGGGCGTGGTTCACAAACAAGTTTGATTAATAGAGGATATATATAGCTACTTGTCAATTGAACCTAATTAAATCAATGCTGAATTAGCATCAACAAAAACAACAACAACCATTTAGCATGTTCTATCGCAGAATGTTATCGAAACATGCCCCGCCTCTAATTGGGCAGCCTAATACAAGTACAGTACACCAACATTGTTGCATAATTTAATTCAGGCATACAAGTCCAAGTGTGTGTAGTGTATAAATGCTTTATTCTACTGTTATATTATGTAGATAACTTGCGTTATCAGCACAGCTGTCGTACGACTGGCTCTATCACCAGACAGAACAGGTCTGCCCCTGAATGTGCATGTGGTGTGTTTTATAAGAACATCTCTGTGTATGTAAGTTTGCATTGAGCTGAGCTTTGCAAGAGAGAGGCAGAGCAGAGTGCAAAGTACAATAAATACACTAACAATAACACAAACACATTTTTATGTTTTCATGTTAATTCTATATGAGATTAACATAGTCATAACAGTGTGCGTGTTTTCTGTAACATAATTGGGTACACGGTGTAGGTAAAACTGCCCTGAAAACTATAGTTAATTTAATCAAAATGAAAAGAAAGCACATTTTCGCAATCGTATATGTATATGCATATAAAGTTATATAAAGCACACAGAGGCAGTGCGAGTTTATGCTCAGTCCGATGGGGTTCTCATACAGACTACGTGGGAGTCAAGGGCTCGTAAATAAGTGATAAGCTGATTGAATGTCAACTTCTGGGACTAATCACGGTCAATTGATTCTGATTGCCTCCACCCTGCAATCGATGCGAGTTTGTTTGTCGCTGTTTTTATTTGTGTGCAAATAGTTTGATTTACACACGTTCACACACATGCACACACACTGAGAAATTTGCGTGACTCGCCCCCACTGCCCCTGTTTCCCTTTAAGCACATGGTAACCTCAACCTGGTCGCATTTTCATTCTGCCTTTCAAGGCAGCGACCAGAGACAGCAACAAAAGGGGGTACGTCGGGCAAAATCTTACATAACAAAATAAAAACGCATATGGGTCTATATGCATCCGTCGCCTATTCCCTAATCCAGTTCGCTTACCCGATTGAATGCATGCCACTGCCTCCTCCGGCGACACAATTGGCGGCTCAACGTTTGGGATGGCATGCGACAACTCATTTACGTAGGTGAAGAGGTTGTTATGGGTGGAGGCTGCATTCACCGACGAGACAGTCAGGAGTTTGTTGATCTGGCGCAGGCGGCCTGTCAGTTGTTTGCTCATGATGACAAATTCCTTTTCTCAATAGTTTACAAAGATTAGTTTGCCAATTGCGGACGTAGCACTAAACGATCAATTTATCGTGATTTGCCTGTGAGTGCGTTCCTCCACCAACTAGCCGGTCTTTTCTTATGCCCGAGTGTTTCCACTCCAGCGGCGCGATTACAACTAGCTTTGTACAGAGCTTTCGCCCACCATAAAAGCTTCTGTGGACGACAAATAATGTTTAGCTACCGCATTCGTTTCTCTATTTTAATCATTATTGATAAATTAAAACACTCAATTTGTGGCCAATATATTATAAAAATCTATCTTATTGAAAATGTTCTTTTCTAATTTTTTACAATTACAAGCAATTTACAGTTGAGCGCTTTAGTGTTGTAAAATATCGTGTTGACGTTTCGCTGCGAATGGCAAAATCAGTGCGCGCCAAGTGAAATACTTTTAAATTTGAATTTACTTTTAGGGATCATAAGATAAAAGGAGTCTTTTCAAAAATTTGTTCAATTGAATGAAAACGTCGGTTTTAATAGCTGCGCATTTAAAAATGTTATCGCATTTAGTTAGCGTTTATTATTATATATTGATTTCGTCCAAATGAATTGAAAATCCTAATAGTAGATAAAAGCGCCATGGACTCTAACAATTAAAAATTAACAAAGTTTACGTACATAAATGTAATACTTATTAATAAAAAGAACTTATGCGAGAATCTTCTATTTGTATATATAGTACAACAAAAATGTCACTATTTACAGTCTTAAACATCTAGATTTCGTTATTTATTGAAGAGAATTTTCATACTATTTTATGTGTAGTTTATTATTATGCGTATTCTGTGGTATGATTAATTATGTTTGTGTATGCATATTATTGGATGTTTCTCATTGACTAAATGACTATTTGACTAGTTTACGTTTTTCTTTGCTTTACTCTTGTTATTTGTTCTTTTTCGGCACAATTTGGGGGTTTATTGTTGAACATTCAGTAAGTTTTAGACGAAGTATGGATCATTGATGACTATTACAGAGTATATGCCAGAGGACATAGTTGATCGACCATTAATTTTGGACGGAACCCAAATAAATAACTGAAAGAATGATGGCTATGTGGGGACAATATACAAATCTGACTAGAGATTAAAGTAATTACTTTTTGTTCTATTTCTAAACTTTCAGCGTCAAAAGTAAATCTCAGTTAAAAATTTGCGTTGATTGCGAATTCGAATGGAGTCATTGATTACTATTAAAAACGAAGTATACTCCCTGTCTCACTCTCTGCCTTTGCTTTGCGTTGCTCTCTCTCGATCTTTCCCTCTCTACTAAGCTAGTAATTAAAGGTAGACTAACTAGCCATTTTTGGCTTCTATATTTGGTTCTCTCTTTTTCTCTCTCTCTGGATCTCTCCTTCTCTCCTTTATCTTGTTGGCAGCGTCATGTTCAGGCATAGCTGGTGATCCCTCCGGTCGCCCCAGCCGCCGTTGCCCTTACGCAACTTGGACTTCTTCAGAAGACTGGGCACGGTCATCATCAGCGAGCGGGGGAAGAGTTGATGCGAATTGCGTGCGATACGTAGCACATGTTGCACCTTGGAAATCACCTGATTCGACTCACAGTTCTTGTTCTTGTGATGTACCCCACTGTGCGGCAGCAAGAGAAGAAATATATAAGTACCGGGTTTCCCATTCTTGTTTAATGTACTTGTACTCACCACTCGCCAATGTGGAAAACGCGCGGCCCCTTTACGATCATGGCATGCAGTTTCCTCTGCAGACACTGCTGCGACACATGCTGCAGCGACCAGTCCCAGTTGTAGTCGTCGTAGGTGCAGAAGTGCCGTGCACACTTGCGTATGCCCTGCCATGTGGTACGGTTGAAGGCGAAGCCCATGTTGTGCTTGCTACTGATCCAAGGCATCGCCTCCACCTGGAGTAAGAGAGTAACAAATGGGTTTAGTATTTGTGGCAATTGATGCGCTCAACTTGGGGGACAAACAACATTAACCAGTGGAAGTGAAGGGAGAGAAGCATGCAAATTTCGATTAGATTAACTGGAAAAGGGCTAAAAACCGTGTTCAAAGTTTCAAGTAAAGTAGGTTAAACAAACAGGATTATTTAAAGAATATATTTACAAAAGAAGGTCAGAAATCTGAGGAGTTACTTTAGTTCTATTATTCATATTATTGAAAGCTGCGCAGTAAGTCCAAGGTATAATTGCCTAATGGCCCTATAAAGTATGCAACGAATTACGAACGCATTGAACACCAATTTAAGAGATAACCTTCACTAGATGAGGCTCACAAGATTTTTTTGTTTTTCGAAAATGATAAAACAATTTAAATTTCGTGGGTAAAATCTCTCTCTATTGAAAGTTTTCAAATATTTTAAAACTTTTCTCTATAGGAATTATCTTTAAAATATGATATACCATTTTGCAGGATTTAAGAGGATTATATAGTGTAGAGGCATCTTACCGATTTTACGCTATTTGCCAAGGATATCGGTATGAAAGAAGCGACTATCGATAGTATTTAAGAAAGTGCATGTATATATCGATCTAATTCTATAATTCCTTTATAGTTTCTCGACTAAGACTGCAACTTTACTTAAGTATACCTTGTCATAGTCCCTGACGATGCTGTGGCTAGCGATCTTGTTGCTGCGAACGCGTGCGCGCAGCTGTGTGAAGTGTTTGTAATCGTTATCGTAATCGTTATCGGCATGCAGCACGAAACACATATAGTATACATGAAGACAGACACATTAAGTTACACATAAACACATATTCACAAATACAAATACAATTTAACATGCGATTCGCCAGAAGCAATGGGGAATGGACCATGGATGGGAGAGAAGCATGCGAGAAGAGAACAAACTCTTTCAAAAACGAAATGGAAAACAAGTAAACAAACTCAAATTGGAATAAGAGAAAACTTGTGCTTCACTACGAGAAATGATGTTCAATTTTTAGTGCTAATTTCAAATGTTATTATTATTAATTTGGGGTTATTTTGATCGGGGGTGCTGCTACCTTCTGATAGACGGAATACAATGACGGCAGGACATGATAGTTCCATGTTTGTGCACCATTCTTATTGTAGTTATTCTCATTGTTATTATTATTATTGTTATTATTATTATAATTATTATTATAGTTGTTGTTGTTCGTGTTGGATGTGGCGGCTGTGACTGTGTTGATGTGATTGTGGTCGTGGCTGTTAGTTCTTTTGTTATTGCTTTTGAGACTCTTATTGAGGTCGCTGCTCTTGCTCTTGTTCTGCTCGACAGCAGCGACACTATCGACGGTATCACCCACATAGACTTTGACGTTCTTTAATGAGGTGCTGGATGATTGCTGTGAGTTTCTATTGTTGTTCTGGTTGTTATTGTTATTCCTATTCGATCCTAAAAGACTGTTTGACGAGATCAGCGAGGAAGCATACGATTTTTTGTTAGTCTGCACCGGTTATTGAGGGGGAAGAACGCAGAGAAGAGATATGATATTTAATTACGATATGATACGACACGATATTGCTTTGATTCTTGCGAGTACAGTGTAAAGTGTTTCAAAATCAAAAGATAAACGAAACGAATATATGTTGTAGATAGATTCGATTATTTGTCAATTCGATTACACTGAGAAAAATGTACATTTTAGTGATGCAAAACTATCGATTGTAAAACCAATCGATAGTATGTTTTGTTTGATATTTAAGTTTTCAGTTTTTGATACATATTGATAGTTTTGCAGCACTAACAAAGAATTTCTGAGATTATACACTTATATATATTATGTAAAAGTACACTAAACTTGTTTCTATATGTATATAGGATGTGTTATTGCGTGTGAGTGTGTGTACGTGTGTATACGATCTATAAACCTAGTGCTTGGTTACAGTTAGGCTGGCAAAAGCGTTGAGTTCTTTGCGTTTTGTACACAACCGAAGTAGAAACAATAAACATAAATGAAAGATAGACTGTTGTATTGAATGACAGATAGAAGAAGCGAATTTCGATTCGATTTGACCAATTTGGCGACTATAACGAATTATTATGTATATTTTGTATATATATATATATATTTAGATTTGTTAGCCCGATTAGCAAGCAGCGCATCTGAGGGTATCTTACCTTGCTGTGATAGGTGTAGTAATTGAAGGTCTTCAGATAGGTGCCCAGCGAGAGTATGTTGCACTGGGGACACAAGTCTTTGGTGCGCTGCTGCATCATGGCCAGTAAATAGAGAAAGTCCTCGGCGACATAATGATCCTCCTCTAGGAATAATACTAGACCTGCAATAACATAAACAATGTTAACATAATTACAATAAGGTTATTTTTCAAATGGGACTAACCCGTGTGAAAACGTGTCACTTCCAGCTCGTTGAACACCCGATTCGCCTTCCACCACCAGTGATGCTTTGTCTGAGTGAACTTCGCCTCGCGATAGTGTCCATAGAGATCCGGATAGAAAGCATTGTTGCACTGGTTAATGATGGCTCTAAAAACAGCAGGTGGGAGAGAGGTTCGTATCAAAACTATGGGATAAGGTTGACTCAGTAACTCACTGCTCCCTCTTGATGTTTCTGGGGCAATCGTTGGGATCGACGCCGGGATACTCGTGCGGGTGCGTTTGTATGGAATACGGATAGAAGATCTGCAGCACCTTGCAAAAGTCAATCTGCTGCACTAGATCGTTGATGTCATCGTCGTAGTAGTCGTGCGAGAATACCAGCAAAGTCTTTGAAATGTCGCGTGCCTGCGCGAGGCTGACAATCAAATGACGTAGGTAATTGATTCTCGTATGCACCTGAAAGAGGAATGAGACCGATATAGAGAGGAGAGAATGTAAAGAGATTGTTTGTCATTTTGTTTGCTGACTCACCTGTATGACAATTATCACAGAATCGTTTTGCAGCGGACCGAAGGCGTCTTCGTTTAGCACCAGCTGCATTTCGTTGTATCTGATAATCTGACGCTTGATCTCCGTGATGTTTGGAGGTCTATAGACTTCAAAACTTATTGTTGTGGCAGACGAAACACCCGCACTGCTGCCCGCAACACCACTTGCATTAGAAAGCAGCGCTGGAGAAGAGTAAGAACAGAAAAAAAAGTCAGAGAAACATAAAGAACAGATAAGGAGAAAGATCAGAGATAACGATTGTGGATTCCAAGAGAACAGAGAGATTTCTATTGGCAGATCTTATCTTCCAACTACATCTTGCCCCTGGCGACCTACCTGTCAAGGCTCCACTGTGATTACGCGAATGTGGCGTCAGATATTTATGCAGACATTTGGGCACCATCGAGAAAATCGCATCGACCGAGTCGTTAGTCACCGCATCGTTCATCATAGCGTCTCGACTGTCCACTAAAAAGGCGAGCAATCAGTTAAGCCTTTTTATTTATATCTGATTCGTTACTCACAGTAGTTAAAGTTGTGATACTGCAGCAGGCCGAAGATGCACAGAGCCAGTATGAAAATGCTGCGTATATAAAAATTGTTGCGTTTGCGTCCCATCGCCCCAGTGTTGGGCAGGGGTATCAGTACACGGCCTATATAGATTTACATACAATAATTTACATAATTTATGTTTTGTATAGAATTTGTAAATACCTCTCATTTTTGACATGTGTCTCAGCTAGCTGCGACTGAGTAGCTACCAAATTCCTACAGGGCAGGCCCTTTTATTGCGCCATCTGAAAGGAAAGAGGAAACACCAAATAAGAATTTGAATTTTAAATAAAACGTTATTTAAAATAAAACTAAATATAAATATTCATATTATATGTTAACAAAGAATTTATATAGAATATTGTCTGGCATAAATTTCAGTCACATATTTATATTAGAATATTGCCCTTATATAATTTTTACTTCTCGGTTAACTGACCTACGTCTTATAGTTTTCAGGAAGGGAGTGTCAACTCAGTCGTTTGATGAATCTGCTTCTATAGAGCATGCAAAACGTATGAAACGAATTTGCTGCATGTAGATCGAAGCCATAAAAGTTCTTCAATAAAAACTCGATTTTTTTCTACCGCTAAAACTGGAATTTGTCTAAAAATCAAGTGTATTTACATTTTCGATCCGTTGGCTATTTCTATTTTCAATAAGAATATTTTAACACACTCTCAGAATACTTATTAACTTTTCACTCGCAGCTTACATCGCGTAGTGCTAATCAACAACGACAACCGAGCAATATGTCTAAGTATTTTCACGTACTCATTAGCGCAATATGAATAAATTGCTTCGAGTCGGGCTGGATTTGTGGGTCTTACATATATTGCGCATACGCCTTGTGGGCACTTGAATTTACTTATACGATGAGCTTGGAGCCTTAAGTCGGCAGGGAAAGGAGGAATGAGAGAGGAAGATTGGATGGGGAAGAGAGAGTGGAACTAAGCGGAACAGGGAGGCCCAATGGCCTCCTAGTGACACGTAGTTGTTGCGTGTGCTTTGTCATCAGTTCGCCTAACTGGGCATAGGGAAGTGAAGGGAGGCACAGCAGAAAAGGGGAAGGTGGGAAGATGACGCCGCACGGTCGGCGCTTGTAAAGTGGGCGATCGTGGCCTCGCGTCAATTGGCACAAAAATAGAAAAGATTTGGCGAGTCGGGCAATGTTTGACGAAATACGTTTCACATTTTTTCAGAATGAACTGACAAAATGTTTGCAGCATCGGCGAAAAACTTATGAAAAAGCGCAAAGAACGGGAAATAAAAGAAAATTTATGATGCTTATGTTGTATGTCAAAATCAGACATGGCATTAGTTTAACTTGTAATATTAAATCAAATCTAAAAAATTTATTGAATGGCAACTACGTGAAGATGCTTATCTATAATATTACATAACAGTTATATAGGGTATGTGAAAATAATATTGTATATAAATATGAAAATTGCCAAGGTATTTTCAAAAAAAAGACTGTTTTCTTTACCCTTTATTCATGGATTACAGACTCGATTTGTCATCTTCTACTGTTAATAAATTGATTGATTGCTAGATTCTTTCTTTAAATCAACAATCAAATTTCTTTAGAACTGGTTTTTTTCAATTGGGTCAAGTTCCAGTTTTATAACCGTATATGTTTTGTTTTGACTACAATGTGTTAATCAAAATCTTAGTAAATTATGAGCCCCGTACTATATACACATACAAATCATGTATATAGTATATAGGTAACTTTTGTTGTAAATCTCAAATGCGCAGTTTGTTTTTAGGTCAGGTTACTGACCTGAGATTACTCAACGGGAAAGCGAAAGAGGAAGCATCGAGTGGGCATTGTTAATCTCCAATGTGAGTATATAAATACTAATTGCAATTATTATCATGCCGACGACATTTGTTGATTCCCTTTAATATGTGATACGCCTACTCGTTATAGACTCAAACGAGGTTGTAAAAATCTTGCAATGGAGCAGAGGCGCCTTCAGTCGAACCCTCCTCCTTTCTTAATGTACATTACCCACTCGAGAGACATAAATGTCGACAGGCAATAAAATGCATTAACCCATAAAAATGAACTGTAATTGATTATGGGCCCCATAGGCAGCCGCTCGTGGAAAATGTCATGGCAACATCGACAAACATCATAAGTTTCCGTTTATTATTATATTTCTTTCTCATCATTCCTTGTTTGATTAATGAAATCAATGAATTTCCAAAAATAACAGTTAATATATAGAACACGTGTAAGGAAATACTGACGCTGCTCCCTCATACCCTAATGAGGTCAGCTTACGAACATAACCAAAATAAAAGTCAAAGGACTTTCCTAAGCATGAATTTTTGCTTCCGGCTTGTTCTACATGTTTCCTTTAAGAGGTTTAAGGGTCGCTTAGATACAATCGGTGTCTTTGTTGCATAGTTTTCCATTGAATTAAAAAGAATGGACACTGTTTCCTTATCAGCACTTGGCTATACTTCAATTTTACGGGACGTTGATTGTTAATTGAAAATGTGTATTATGGTTTATTTTCTCATTAGCGTAAATGTTTAAAAACCTGCAGCTTATCGACCATAGGTCATTCTCAGATTGACTTGTTTGCAGTTAAATTGTAAACCTCTCTGTACCGATGAAAATAAGATATAATATATATATATACTCGTACAAATATATGTTCATAAGAAATGTAAGTACATAAAGGTATTTCAATATTTCCTTTAATTATAAACTTAACTATAAATGTTATTATAATTATTCCTGATCTCTTTCTTAACGAACTACCTTGGCGTGTCTTAGGCAGCTTTCACCGTACTTTGACTTTGAATTTGAACTTTGCACATCGATTATATCGGAACACACACACAGACATACTCGAAATTACCAAGGCTTCAAGTGCCTCTGGTCGAGCCACTCGAGCGAGTATCAAGTGCAACAAAAGCCGACAAAAGTGTGGCGGAAAGGGGGGTGAAGGGAGGTGTAACTGTAAACATAATATTCGTGTGAAGCGTTTATTTATTTATGTATGTTTACTTTGCTTTGCTTTGTTTTGCTTTACTTTGTTTTTGTCTGTTACGAAATCCGATTTGCCAAAAAGTGCAAACGCAGAAAGAATGCAAAGTCAGTGGGTCTGTTAAGTGTAACAGTTCGGTTAACAGAGCATTAACATTGTTTTTGCAACGACAAATTGAATATGCCGCCGCTTACTTAGCATTGCTTGCTTTTGTTCCATTGTTGTTGGGATTGGTCGTTAACTTTTCGGGCATTGATTGACCGTTGGACGGGAGTTTGTTTTATTCTGTTTTTACGACTTGGACTGGACCGCGACTTACCTTTGGCTAAATTTGCAAGTGCGCAATGTTTTCGACTTTCCCTCGTCTGCCTCGTCTGCTGTCGGCATCGTTGCCCAATCGATTTTTCAGAGGCCCCACCGAGTCCAATTCAAATTGTATCGTAACGGAGAAATTGAAAATTAAGCCAACACTCAATTTGTTGTTGTTGCTGTTGCATGTCAGAAGCTATGACAACAATTTCAAGCATTTTGCAAAACGTTCTTTTAATTGATTTTTATTGTTTGTCTTCCTGCTGATGCTGCTGCTTCTGTTGTTATTGTTATTGTTGTTGCTGTTATCGTTAGTACTTCGCGCCCTGCGACTGAGATTTACACACACACATATTGTGGCAGCTGCTGCGGTCTTAAACACTTATGAAATTCACGCATAGACACGGTTGAGTTTGTGGAATCATTTTTGGGAATACACTGTTACTGCTACATTTTACAATCCCGTTTTGATTTTGATTACGAGCGCACACAATTTTATGCAAATTAATGTATTCACTTTTCGTTTTCTTCGACGGACACACACATTCACACAGATTCGCGAAAACTATCACTGTCCGCGGGCCGAGTATCTGTATCTTTCGCTGCGCTCTCACGACTGAAAACCTGAACGAAACAGCTGGTCCGCAATGGGTGGTTTGGGTGAGCATGGCAATGCCCGCATTGCTGTTGTTTGGCAACAGCCAAATTTAAAATGCACCAAAAAATGACAAACATTAAGATTTTGCTGTTACTGTTAAATTATCCGACGGTTTTTTGGCTTATTCTGCATTTTTGCTGCTGAGGTAAATAAACCTATAATTAACACAATAAAAAATAAATGGCTTAGTATAAAGTAATTTTTAATAATTGTTCCGCAAAAACACACTGTTAAAGTTTTGAATTTGAATTGAGAAATACCAGAGCCGAATCAGTGTGACCATTTTAAAAGTAGTTATCGATTCTTTGACCTAAGCTAGCTGTATGTTTGTTTTTGTAAAACATGTACAGAACCCATTTTGAAAAGTGATACTAACTTCTTTTATCTTGAAAAAATTAATAATTTTCTAGCAAAAAATTTAAAAAGTTTTTTCACACAAAGGTTTCGGATGCATTTGACCGTACCCTGTTTAGTACATTTTAGTCCACACAAATGGTGTGCCACCCTGGTTATAGTATATATCATTAGAGTTGCAACGAGCGGTGAAGTCCGATAAATCGATAACTGTTTAGTTGATGTGGATTCGGAATTGGAATTGCAGCCTTGGTTCGTTTCGCATAGTGGCACAAGCGATCAGCTTTTTTTATTCCAAAAATAATACGTACGTGCGTGAATCATATACGCATAAACCGAGTGCACACAATATATACGAATCATATTGATATTCGAATTTCACTTACACGTACACGTTCGCTTGGCAAATTCCATACACCAAACATATCGTCCGTCAATAGTCGCCGTCGCCGTCGCCCGCTGACAGTCGTCGTGTCCCGCATCCCCTCGCCTGTTGTCCGTCGCCCAGCGAGAGTGTTACTAATTTTGTATTAATAGTTGTGTTCTTTATCGCGCCGTGTGTGTGTCTGTTTGTTTGTCTCTCATATTGTTCCCTGCGACAACATCAAAAGCACAAAATGTTCAGTTTTCTCAAGCGTGATACCCGCACCCAGGATGAGGTGGAAAACGTCATCGGAGAGCTAAAGAAAATCTACCGCAGCAAACTGTTGCCTCTGGAGGAGCACTATCAGTTCCATGACTTTCATTCTCCTAAGCTCGAAGACCCCGATTTCGATGCCAAGCCCATGATTCTGCTGGTGGGTCAGTATTCCACAGGTAAAACGACGTTCATTCGTTACCTGTTGGAGCGCGACTTTCCGGGCATTCGCATTGGCCCAGAGCCGACAACAGATCGCTTCATTGCCGTCATGTACGATGATAAGGAGGGCGTTATTCCCGGCAATGCGCTCGTCGTGGACCCGAAGAAACAGTTCCGCCCCCTCTCCAAGTACGGCAATGCGTTCCTAAATCGTTTCCAGTGCTCGAGCGTCGCGTCGCCAGTGCTGAATGCCATTTCCATTGTGGACACGCCCGGCATTCTGTCCGGCGAGAAGCAGCGCATTGACCGTGGCTATGACTTCACAGGCGTCCTAGAGTGGTTCGCAGAGCGTGTGGATCGCATCATTCTGTTGTTCGATGCTCACAAACTGGACATCTCTGACGAGTTTAGGCGCTCGATTGAGGCTCTGAAGGGGCATGACGACAAGATCAGGATTATTCTGAACAAGGCTGACATGATTGACCATCAGCAGCTAATGCGCGTCTATGGAGCTCTCATGTGGTCGCTGGGCAAGGTGCTGCAGACGCCGGAGGTGGCGCGCGTTTACATTGGCAGCTTCTGGGATCAGCCGCTGCGCTTCGATGCCAATCGCCGGCTTTTCGAAGATGAGGAGCAGGATCTGTTCAGAGATCTGCAATCACTGCCACGTAACGCGGCTCTGCGTAAACTGAACGATCTGATCAAGCGAGCGCGTCTAGCTAAGGTGCATGCATTCATTATTGCCGAGCTGCGCAAGGATATGCCATCCGTGTTCGGCAAAGACAGCAAAAAGAAGGATCTGATCAAGAACCTGGGACAGATCTACGATCGCATACAGAAGGAGCATTCAATTTCACCCGGTGATTTCCCAGACATCAAGAAAATGCAGGAGGTGCTGCAACATCAGGACTTTACCAAGTTCCATTCACTCAAACCTCATCTACTCGACATTGTGGACAACATGCTGGCGAAGGACATTGCGAGACTGATGGAAATGATACCGCAGGAGGAGCAGGCTCTGGTTGTCGAGCCAGTTGTAAAGGGTGAGTGTGAAATGGGATTAGACTATCTCTTTTTTTGGGTTTCTCTACAATGCGTTTCGTTCTGATCTGCTCCGAATCGTGCTCGTGCATCCCTGTTTGTCCAGCAATGTCAGGTAATTTTTGTAGCACACCAAGTGCACCACCAGCTTCACCAGCTCAGCAATTGTTCTGTCTCTCTCCCTGCAAGGGAGACCCGCATCACGTGCACTCTCGTCTTATGACGTATCCTGCACCCAAATGTATGAAATGCCCGCTTATTTTGGATATTTCATATCGTTTTATACCTTGCCCCTATGTAGTATGTTCCAACACTCCCTGTATATATCGACTTCGTTGTTTTTAATCACGTATTATCCAATATCATTCACGAAATTTTTAAAAATCTTAAGTTATTCATAGCTTATCGTGAACACCCCTACTTTTTATATAAATTCGATGAAATTATAAATTGTTTAATTCCCTGAGCAAACTTTATAGGGTAGAATTTAAGTTAGAATTTTTATTAGGTACTATCAAAGTTCAGCTCGATCTATAGCAAAGTTCAAATCGGGGTTTAGACCAACTCTCGGTCAGTCTGTTGAATCTTTCAGTCTCCTCTTTGGCGTCTTACAAAACAATTAAGCATGTGCAAAAAATAATAGAGAAAAAACCGCATTGACCCAGTTAACAAATAGTCATGCCAAATTGTGGAAAACAAGTTTGTTGGCGCGCTCACTTACACATACCCAGGCACAGTCACAGACAGAGGTGGCGTCGGCGGTACGAAGCGGAGTCGGATGTATCTAATGGATGCAATTTACAATTACAATTTTACTGCTTAGCAGCGCATGCAGCCCCAAATGAAAGTTACAGGAGATTTCTCGCTTTTCTATCGATTGGTACAATCGATAACTCCACTGAGTTGATTTTCTTCAGTATTGCTACTTTTTCTAAAGAACAAAATTTCCCTTTGGGTTTTTTTTGCTTGTATCGACTTAACCAAAGTGTCCAATGTTAACAATCGATAAATATGTTAGCCGATTTTGTGTTTGCAGTGTTGTTAACTTCGCTAAATTTTTAAATTATCCTTGTCGCTTAGCTATCGTTAATCGATCTTTAGAAATGTCATTCCTAACCATCGATACATGCTCCGGCACTTCAAAAGTATGTTCACTAATGAGTCTGTTTCTTTATCGTATCCAGAGTTTGTTTAAGTGCTATTTTTGCACTGCAGCTTCCTCTTTTCGCGCTTATGTAACAAAACGCGCTGTGCAATAACCTACTCAGCGGGTCTAGCACATATTTAAACACACACCCATACACCTATACTAATGCAAACAAGCTGATAAGCAAGTCGCGTCGCTGATAAGCGCGACAGTTGCCCGCTATACGCACTTTTTTGGCGATTTTATAAAAAAGCGGGAATACACGTAATATTGTGCAATCCGCAAGCTTGAGGAGCATTCGCCACATTTCATATCTAGCTCAAACAAAGTATTTTATATATATGGCATATAACTGTAAACGAATAGCGATAAGTCGCAACTTTGTAGGCATCCGTAGGGGAACTGGGGCTAACCTTAAGTGTGCACCGTAAATATGGGTGAAATAAGTTGGAGGAGAATTTAAACGAGGTCTGGATTGCAGCTGTATTGTAGTTGTGAGTGTGTGCCCACGTTTCGTTTGAACTCCAATCGAGTCTATCGTACATTTCAGGGGTCTAATATTATCATAGTTGGGCGGTAGCTTTCGTCATTTTGTTGGCATGATAACGACTATCGAACTTCTCAGTTAGCGTGATGTAAGCACTTGAAAAAAGAAACGTCAATGTTTACCATGACTCACGGGGTAATGGAATCACGGGAAGCGAGGGAGGCGGAGGGTCTGAGCTGTCCCGCCAGCAAGTGTACAGTTGTTGGCTACACATATTTTTCACAGTCCAGCGGGCAGCAGATAGGCGCAGATGGGCACAGACTGACCATAGACGCGTCCAGTTCCAGTTCCAGATCCAGATCCAGGCAACCGTGACGACGGCAACAACACAAACTAAGCTTAAGCGTTGCCAAGTGAAACAGAAAATCAGAGAGAAAACGTTTAGCTTGTGGTTTAGGGGCTGTGTGAACGACTAAGTTATACCCTGCATTCTATAGTTGAATCATCAGTAACTGACAAGAATAGAATCCTTAGATCACAAATTTATAAACCGGTTTTTGTATTATGAAATCGTTTTTCTATTGAATCATCATTAGTAGCGTTCAAGAATAGATTAGAAAATTTCTCAACCAAGTCATGTGTGAATTCCTTTGTCATACCTACCCCATATGCGTTGTGATCTAATCATAGGGTATTAGTAATCACTGAGCTTTTACTCATACATATGAAATAAGATTATAATTGTCGCACTAACAAGGCACTGAGGGGAGGGGACAAATTGAATTCTTTGTTATGCTGTGCCGTTCGCTTCACGATGACCTCTGAACCTTTGGCTGTAGTTAACGCTTGTTCTACACTCCGCCATTCCACACTTTATTCTCTATTCTCATTCTCGTTGTTCGACTTTGCTTTCGCTGGTTGGGGAGTTCAAGGTCTTCGGGTGATGTTGGCCCACTTACACGTCCGAGGTTTGCCTTTAGCACCTGTTTGTTTTCCCCAATGAATTGCTTATGGGGGAAACTTGACTTGTTATGGCTGGCGGCGGCACAGTTGCCTGGCAGGTAGGCAAAACGTTGCAACTCGCCTCGATAAAATTCTCCATAGACCGAATGTTGCTTCTTCCGTTTAGCGCTGTTCTAATTTCCAACAACAACTCTCTTATCTTCAAAAAAGAAAACATATAAGCGAAGAGTAAACAAAGCATTGTCGGCCACATAGAAGTACATACATAATAGTAGATCAAACCACATGACATTAGAAACTTGAATTCCATATAATTTTTTTGTGTTCCAACGAACATAAACTTATAGTATATGAAAACAAGAATAATTATTACCTAATAACCGCAAATAACCAAAAACAAATAAAAGAGCGAAGCTAAAAAGAATGTCGGGTCTCTCCATCCCCCACGATCGAGGCGTGAACTTAATTAAACACGCGGAAGAGGACACAAAGTATATCTAGAAAGAAAATATATACAAATATTTATGCACTGACGAATCTTTTATACACTTTTACTCAAGTTAAAGTGTTCTCTATATATTGTATGAATATCTTATAATGTAATACTTCACCCGAATCATATCGCAAGTTATCTATATGACATTAGGTAGTCTAACTGGGCCACACAGATAACACACAAGTATAGATAAGTAGCTCTACAATGTGTAGATTATTTTGATTGCTTGGAAACAGATATTAGTGTTTTTGCCAAGTAAGAAGATTCTTATCCCAGAGAATTTGAAATATCATTTAATTGAAATCATAATTATATATCATATGCTTCCTTCTTATCTTTTCTCTAATTTGATAACAAGTTTTACCTTCGAACAGACTTTATAATCGTTGATTATAATCGCATATATTACAATTCATATCGGCCAGACAATACTTTGCATATTTCAAACGCTAAGCGGGTAAAGGCAGCTCAAATCGCAGCCAAGCCCCATTTGTGCAACCCATTCAGTTCTCTCTCGCGCTCCCCCTTCTTCTGCTTGTTCACACACCCACCCACACACCTTTCCATATGTCGCAACCTGAGGCCGCGTATCAATTCGTTGTGTGCGGCGCCGACTTGGCGCGTGTTCCATTAAGTGGCTCATCCTCCCATTCCATCATCCGCCCCTTCTCCCATCCTCCCAATTCTCCCAGTGAAATTGAAAAGAAACTGTGAGGGCGCTTTTGCATAAATGCAGGAAGAAAGCATTTATTAGATGAAAAACGTACAAAAGTATTTGAGCAATTCATTGCAAGATTTCTCTAGAGACTGAAGACTCTTGTCTGAGATTGTCTTTTTTGGAAGAATGGTCATGAATTCCACTTGAATCCTCTGGTGATTAAACAGTTTCGTAAAGCAGATTTCACATATATGTTTTCACTGCAAATCCATGCGAATTTTTTTTTGGGAAATACTAAAAAACTGATGTCATACGATCGGTTGCTGTTTTTTGTGTTTTGTATTTTATGGCATGCGTCATTCTGGCTTTGTTTCGGGTTCGGCTCGAGTAATTGTCTCCTCTGTTGGGTCAATTAAACTACGTTTATTCGGCAGTTTGCTGTATTTGATATATCGATACACTAAAATAATAAATAAAATTCCAATACTCTTTCTTAGTGGGAAAGTACTTTAGGTTGTTATATTACTTGAGATTTCTTTTCTTTCTCTAACTGAAATTCATGTAAGCCTTCAATATTTTTGCCTCTTAACTTACCTGACTTTACGACATTACCGAAAGTCATAACTATACTCCACTCTTAGTTAGAGTATTCTAAAGACAAATCGACTCGCAATCAGGGAAAAAGTGAATGAACTTGTCGTTTAAATTTACACAAAGTCAGGCGAATGCAATGTCAGAAGATACCTCAAAGAAATGCGCTGATAAACCGTAAAGCAGGCAGTGAAGGGAGAGAGAGAGAGAGATGGAGAGAGAGAGCTATGCAGAAAATCGTAAAATCAAACGAAATCAAAGTCAAGAACGCGACGCTAATTTCGTGTGTCGAATTCGTGTGTTCCCTCGATTATTCTCGTTGACTCTTCTCATCGTCACTTGCTTTGCATAGTTTGATTTTCCATTTGCTTTTACTCGACACGACTTTTGTTTAGTGCTTTTCTTTCTTGGTACGCAGGCAATTGACCCTGCCATGCCGCGATAAGAGGGGAATATATTTAGTAAGCGAACTAATTGTCGGGGCGTTGATTTGTTTATGCTCAAAGATGAGGGACAAATATAGATATGGGCATGGAATGAATATGTATAAATATGTTTATATGAGTTATAGATAGTTTGCACCCGACCTTTATAGATATTTGAATATTTACTCTACTTCCCTCGAATGGTTTACATTTGTAGCTAATCATGAATAAGTGGACGTTTATTATAAATCTTTATATTATTTAAATTCTCTGCTATCGATGTTTATGCTGTACTATGATGAAAATAAAAAAATAAATAAATGCGTATACATACATATGTTTCTATGAGTTATCGATAGATTGCCGTTGACCTTTGTAAACTTATTTTTGTTTATTTTGCTACCCTTGAATTGTTTACGTTTTGAGATAATCATGAATGAGAGTACGGCCAATATTTAGTTAAGGATATCGATGTTTAGTTTACTAACAATGCTGTACTATCGATAGATTTATCAATTGGGGTATTTGTGCACTGACATTCCCTCTCTTACTCTCTTCCTCTCTACAAACACGACTTTGTTGATCTCAAGTAAACAGTGCATCATATAAAGACACTTTGTACGATCTACAGTTATTTGACTTACATATTTCCTCATTATAATAACGTGACAGAGTCGTACGTGGTTAAGTGTAGACAATTTTTTTTGTAGATGCTTTTGGGCAACTGTTCTTTGCGTTATTAGTTTCTCTCGCTTTTCGTTTGCTTATCTATTTGTACCTGTGTTTTTTTGTACTATATCAACACATCTGCAATATCACCGTGTTTAGCAAGATGTCGCTAAAAAGTTTATGGTATAGTTGTATTACGGCCTGAGCGGATAGTTCTTTTCGCATCTGACAATGGCACACTAATTTTCTGCTTCTGTTGCGGATTCTCCGTTTCTGTAGTTATTTCTCTTTTTTTGCGGTTTCTATTTTCCAAGCTTGGCACGCAGATCTCGGCACCAGAATTTCTCTTATTCTGCCACTCTCTCTCTTGCTCATTCACTCTCTCTTTCTCTCCTTCTCTTTCTCTCCCTCTCTCTGTGTGTGTACTCAATTTTCTTTTTATTGCATACCGCAGCCGAGGAGGTCGATGTATTCGAGGAGCCACCGGTTCTGACCCCCGGCACGCAGAGCGCTCAGTTCGCCGAGCGCTTCGATCGTTGGCTGCAAAATCTGCGCCAGCAACAGCTGAGATTGTTCAGCAGCTGCACGAGTAGAATAGACAATGTCGACAACGACGCCCCAGCAATACCGTTGTCGTCTCCGTCCGACCCAGCCGAACCTGATTCCAAACTCGATTTTCAGCCCGAGCCTGAGTCAGCAGAACCTGAGCCAGAGGCAGAGTCGGCAGAGCCCGAGGCAGAAACAAAGGCTGAGCTTGAGGCAGAGTCTGAGCCAGTTGCAGACACAGAGACAGAGGCAGCTAACGATGTAAGCAAGAACTACTGATTTGTTCCCTTTTTCGTTTAAACAAGGCAAATTTAATGAAGAGTAGGAAGATCAAAAAGTACTTCGAAATTGATTTAGAATAGAGCATAATATAATAGGTTTCTTTTCAAGCTTATGTAACTCACTCAGAATCAAGTAGATTCTAATTTATTTTTACCTTATCTACCTTCCTTTATACTTTCACAATTATTGCAATAGACTGCATTGAGAAGTCGAACAAAGTTTCCATAAAGAAGAACGTAATTTATGGTGGAATACTCCTCCCTATAATCAACATACTAGTTAGATCGAAAGTTGCACTCAGCGGCAAATAAATTGAGCAAAGGCAGCGACAGGCGGCAGGCGGCAAGTTGCAACGGCAGCTCATGCAACAACACCGCATGGAGGCACTTGCGCCACGCGATTCTCTATTGTTTATTGCTGCACTCGAGGCAGGAGGTGGTCTTCTTCAAGTACGTACTTATGTCGGTCGCCAGTCTGTCCCTGTCGCGCTGGTCACGAGGTGGCTCGACGTCTACGGCGACACAGTCAATTGGAGCCTTAAACGATGCGAAGGTTTTTAATTGCGCCTAATTGAACGTGTACGCATCGAGAGCCAACGTAGATTACAAAAGTCTCTTAAGTCGAAGTTGAACTGTTATTGATGTGTGGCATCTTTTTGTTTATTTCTGATCTTTGCAGGAGGCGCCTTCGAGGGCGTCATCGATGACACCGTCTCACCATTCGGTTACATGAAGGGCGAGGGCATCGACGCCGGCTGCGGCGAGCACGAATGGATCTGCAACAAGGATAAGCCACGCACAGACGCCATCTTCAACGGGCTGGGACCGGTCGATGGCAAGATCTCCGGCTCAAGTGAGTACACCGCTTGCTACCAATTTACTGATGTATTCTAACTATTTATGTATTCTCATTTTACAGCTGCCAAGCAGGAGCTCATCAAGTCGAAACTGCCGAACTCTGTGCTTAGCAAAATCTGGAAACTATCTGACATTGACTGCGATGGTTTCCTGGACATAGACGAGTTTGCGTTGGCGATGCACTTAATCAATGTCAAGCTGGATGGCTGCGAGCTGCCCACCGTGCTGCCGGAGCATCTAGTGCCACCGTCGAAGCGTTTCGCCTAGAGGAGTCCATGCTTACATGCACGCATACCCAAACACCCGATTCATATGCACACGCACATACTTCATACACACGTGCATACTACAAAAACACACACGTGCATGCACAGACAGAAAACTCCACAAGGCAGATGTCTTTTTGTATATGTACTTTATATTCTTCTATCAAATTGCTATATCATATTGCAAATGATATAACAGCAACAATCTAAATTCATAGAATTTACACGAAACAATATAAATAACAAATATTTTTGGATGATAATCAATTTTAAATTGTAAAGTGAATTGAATTATTGAATGAAATTTAAACAAATCTTTAAGAAAAAAAAAAACTATAAAACGACTGTAACTAGCTAATGGAATTGTACAAGCAAACATTTAAAGGCCTAGATATCCGACGTCACTGTTGATTTAAGTAAAAAGTGCATAATAAACATTTGTTTTACAATAATAAGGCAAAGGCACGAAGTTAGAAACGTATACAAAGCATGTAGATTTAAATACATATGTTAATGCCCTTTAAAGTTTGCCTGAAACTGAGCCACTTTTGATATACATATTTTATATATACACTTATATATATGTATTTATATATACACTGAATGCATTGAAGTCGGTCTAAAGAATAACAAACGTATATTTATTTTGCAATATTGTTTAATTTATCTTAATGCTCCACGCATGCATTGAAAGTTGTGCAATTTGATTGTTGATTTAGTAAAGCCTTCGCTTCTTATTTAGTTAATTTTTGATTATGATTAATGTGAAATTGGAACTTTATCAAAAAATTATATAAACTACAAATAAAAAGAACAATTTGTAAAAGAGCTTTCCGTGTTTTGAAAATACGTTTGAAGTACGGTTATCGCAAGTTGGCAGTCTGCGATACTGATTTCGCTATCGATAACAGTTGCAGTTAGTAAATGAGTACAATTCAAGTTGGCAGCGCCCAGCAGTAAATCGCTTATCGAAAACTATGTTTATCGGCGTAAGTTTAACAAGATAAGCAAGTTTGGAACCTTAGTCGTTTTTTATCAAAATTATTTAAAAATGGCCACCTATGAAGAAGTAAAAGATATTCCCAATCAGAAAGACAAATATCTGTTCGATGTTCGCAACGATTCGGAGATTAAGGAAACGGGCAAACTGCCGGCTAGCATTAACATTCCATGTGAGTAACTAATCTAGCAGGCTTAAATTTTAAATTAGTCACTTTGTCACGCCTTCTTTAATAGTGCCCGATCTGGAAAGGGCTCTCAACCTGCCCGACGAATTGTTTCTGAAGACCTATGGTCGGGACAAGCCAACCCACGATGCCGTCGTAATTTTCTCATGCAAAGCAGGTGGACGGGCACAGCGTGCTGCAGTTATGGCCAAGACTCTCGGCTATGGACAGTAAGAAATTCAATAAATAAAAAAAGAGTAACATTCCCATACATAATAATGTACAAATTTATTTTCACAGTGCCAAGGCTTATGTCGGCTCATGGACAGAATGGGAAGAGAAACAGCGTCAATAAATCTTTACAGGCTCGAAAAAAAAGTCAAATATAAATTCTAAATTTCAAGAAAAATCAAATTCAATTTGATAACCTAATAAAATTAGAAATAATATTAAACTTTGACCTCCTGTAGCTCGCCCCAACTGCGTCCTATTTTCAGTTTCACCCTGAGCGGGACGGTTAACTTGACCGAGTTCTCCATTGTGAGGCTAAGGACTTTGGCGATTTTCTTTGCCTTCTCGGTGGGCACTTCGAAAATGAGTTCATCATGCAGGTGCAGCACTAGATGAACGGAATTTTCCGCTAGCCCCAGTTTTTCTCGATAGCGCTCGATGTTCTTCTCCATGCGTAAGATTGCACTCTTCGCTATATCCGCCGCAGATCCTTGGATTGTCGAGTTAATGGCCTGGCGCTCTGCTTGATCTGCAATTGTTTGTAAGGGATAAGTCAGAAAACAATTAAATATAAATAAATCCTTGTCATACTCTTCAGCTGTGGTTCACCACTATTGATGTGATCCAGGTAGCGCCTTCGGCCTGTTATGGTCTCCACATAGCCATTATTGCGCGCAAATTTGACCACCTTCATGGTATAAACTCTGGGGAAGGGACAGTTAATAAATATATATATAATGATTTTAAGTCAAGCCGAGACTCACTTGATGCCCGGATATGCCAGATGGAATTGCTCGGATAACATTTGTGCCTCATGTTCGGTGCACTTCAGTGACTCCGCCAAGCTGCGCATGCCCATGCCGTAGACAATGCCATAGCAAATCTGCTTGGTGCCGTTGCGCAGTTGCTCCGAGACCTCCGACTCGGAAATCTTATTCCAATGAGCCGCTATAGCTGTAAAAAGATCCTGCTGCGAATTCATCACCTTAACCAGCGCCTCATCCTGAGAGAGATGCGCCAAAATGCGCATCTCTAGCTGACAGAAGTCTGCCGAGAGCAGGCAACGTTTCTCCTCCATGGGAGCAAAGGCGCTGCGACACGAAATCTTCAGCTTTTCGTTTGCCAACTCGATTTCAAAGTCCTTGGCGACATTTTGTAGATTTGGCTCCGTCATAGAAATTCGTCCTGTCGCCGTGAACGTTATACTCTGGCCATGCACACGATTCTCCTGGCAACACTTGAGCAGTGGTTGCATGTTCTTCGAGAGCAGCATGCTCAACTTGCGATAGCTCAGGATCAGTTGTGATATGGGCGAGTCGATCTTCTCCAGGATTTGACGAGACGTGCTCACCCTGCCGTTTGCCTTGCGATGAAGTCCAACTACCTTGGCCACAGCTTGCGTGGAGCCCAGATTGAATCGCGAGCCATGCAGCTCATAGATCTTTGTCTCCAGCTTTTTCATAGTGGCCACCATCTGCTGGAAAAGACGCTGCAAGCGAGACTCCTTGGCCGGAAAACCAATGCATTCCATTTTGTACAGTGATACCTGTATGGGCATCTCCAGTTCTGCAAGGCATAAGAATCAGTTTGGAGCTCCTGGAGCAGGGGAGCAGAACTTACCTCTGAAAAACCTAAGCAATTGTCCCGTGCCAATCCTCTCCAGATTTTCAATCTGCCCGTTGAGTATGTGCACTGTCACACATGCTTCAATGGAGGCCCGCACCTTGGGCATTATGGCGCTGCTGGCATCCAACCCAAAGCTGCTATATCCACGTCCACTGCCACAAAGCTTGGCGAGGGCAGCGCACTCCGGCGCAAATTGTTGGCACTGTAAAAAGATTGTTCAGTCTTCTTCCACGGATCAAGGGTCAAAACTTACCATATTATGAAAGCTAAGCGTCTGATCCGGCTGCAGCAGCCAGTTGCCCACCTTGGGATCCTCCAACTTTACATTGATACTCTTCAAATCGGGCATGGCACGCCGCAAGGCCTTTAGCTGCTCCTTGCCGTCGTGTATGAGTATCGTGAGCTCTGTGCGTTCCAGCAAACTGTAAAAATACTGCAACTTTTTCTTTGTGTCCACCTCATGGTGCTCCTCTTGCTGCAGGTTCATGTAGTAGACCACATTATCGGACTGGCTAAAGGCGATGCCGGCAACAAAGCAAGAGTCATCCAACTGGAATAGGATTTCTCTGCCGGCAGCTGCTTCTCGATCCTCTGCCGCAGCCACTTGGTTAATCAACAGATTTGCGCCAATTAGAGGCTTCCTTTTGCCCGCCTGGTGCTGCAGACCAATGCTGAAGCCACAGCGCTTGGCCCGCTGCAACTCGTCCATGGCCAGTTTAAATATATTTCTATTGGCGCAGATGTCCACAATGTCCACGCTGCTAAAGCTGGAAGCATTCTCATCCGTCTTAGAGCAGCTGAGTATGTGCGATGCGTTCAGCTGTGTGGGATGCTTTATCAGCGAATTGTCCACAGACATATTCGAAATTTCCATAGAGGAGGCTGTATCTGCTTCCTGAGTGGGAGGAGAAGGAGGAGCTGGTGTGGGATTAGAGGCAACTTCAGCTTGAGCAGTTGGCGTTGGCTTGATGCTATTCCGACGCTGGGATCGCTGCTGATAAGAACGCATTAGACGTGGTGTGGCAGCCGCTTCCACCTCCTTTGGCTGTGAGCTTGGTATTTCATCTGCTTCAGGCTGGGACTTACGTTCAGCCGCTGTCAGCGCAGCATTAAGACCAGTGCTGAGCATAAACGAATCTTCGCCCGTAAAGAGATCCTGTTCTGGAGCAGCTGATGACGCAGGAGGATTTTCCTGCACAGGATGTTCCTGCACAGGATGTTCCTTTGGCTTTTCATTGATCTTGCTACTTGTTTCCTGTGTTTTTGCCTCAACACACTTCAACGGAGGCGGAGTTGCCTTGCCAGACATGGCATCCGTTGCCTGATTCTCCATTTCAGCGCGTCTCTTGTTGATTTTCATCAGCGCAATGCGACGCCGTTCCTCCATTTGCTTTTTAAGCAACTCCTTACGGCATGCTGCGCTTGTGCTGGGCAACTCCCCCTCGACGGCAGGGGCCGGATTACCGACGGTTGGTAATCGGTTATCCTCCTTCCTTTCCGAAGATTCTTGAGTCTTAGGTACACTAGAAAGTGCTTTGGCAGGTGTATTCTGTGCAGACACTTTTGAGACTGGTGTCGGTTTGGTAGCTTCTCTCTTTGATTCATCTATATGATTTGGCTTCTCCACACACTCTTTTCTTTCAGGTGCGATTTCTTCATCTCCTAAGTCGCTCTTCTGTCTTGGTTTAGATGCTTTAGAGTTCTCTGATCCATTTGAAATCTGCGTCTTTGTTTCATTGCTCCTTTTGAGTTTAAACTTATGCCGCTCCTTATTCTCTTTCTTCTGGCTGAGATTCTGGAGGGGATTCTCCACTTTAGCAACTGATTCTGGTTTCTCCAATTCTTTTGTTTCTGTCCTCGGCTGTGTGACTTGCTTCAATTGGTCACCAGGATGCAGTTTTCGTATTTTACAGGGCGACAATTGTTCTGGACTCATGTCTCTGTCGGGTGTTTTGCGTTTGATTTGATTGGTTTGTTGCTGCTGCTGCTCCTTCCGCTCCTGTTCCAAGGACATGTGCAGTTCCACGACTGGCGTTTTACGTTTGATTAGCTTAGTCTGCTGCTTCTGCTCCTGCTGCTTCTTTTCTTTCTGCTGCCGTTCGCCCTGTTGTTGCTGCTGCTCCTCCGGATCCTGTTCCAAAGACATGTGCAGATCCACGACTGGCGTTTTACGTTTTATTAGCTTAGTCTGCTGCCGTTGCTCGTCTTGCTGCAACTGCTTCCTCTGCTGCTGCTGCTCTCCATTTTGCTGCTGCTCCTCCCGCTCCTGTTCCACTGACATGTGCAGCTCCATGACTGGCGTTTTACGTTTGATGAGCTTAGTTTGCTGTTGTTGCTGCTTCTGCTGCATTTGATTTTTTTGCTGCTGCTTATTTTCATTCTGCTGCCGTTCGTCCTGTTGTTGCTGTTCCCCTGGTTGCTGTTGCTCCTCCGGATCCTGTTCCAAAGACATGTGCAGGTCCACGACTGGCGTTTTACGTTTGATGAGCTTGGTTTGCTGTTGTTGGTCCTCCTCTTGCAGCTGTTTCTTCTGCTGCTGCTGTCGCTCTCCATGTTGCTGCTGTTCCTCTTGTTCCTGTTCCAATGACATGTGCAGCTCTTCGACTGCCTTTTTGCGTTTGGTTTTCTTGATTCGTTTCTTTTTCTGAGGCTCCTGCTCTTCCAATGACATTTGCAGCTCCACACTCGATATATTCGAATCGTCCTTGCCTTGCTGCGTCCACTGTATGCTGCCCACTCCAATCTCATACTGTACGAACTGCCGGGCTTCAGCGATGAGTAACTTGGCTGCTTCAGCGACTGTGATGCCTGCTTTGCCGGTAATAAAGAAGTTTCTTGCCGTATTTCGTTGCTCTGCCTCTAACTGATTCTCATTCTCATGCTGCTTTACTAAGTCAAAGCTCAGTGAGTTGTACAGCAACTGTTCCAGTGCCAAGACATCCGCTCCGGCCAACTCAACTAGGGAAGTGATGCCTGCATCATGCAGTATTCGAGCTCGCTTGTGTGTCAGATCCGGCAGACGCATCAAATCTATGAGATCACGATGAATTCCAAAGTATAGACGATCCTTGAACTGCGATACAATCAACGAGAGCGTTGACCATTGTAGTGAGTTGCAGAATGCAGTGACAATTCCCGCAAAGGTTGAAGCCATCTGTTGCAGACTCTGCAGCATGCCACGTTGGCATTTGAACTTGTGGGCCACCACGTTGATGGGCGTTTCGTTTACAAGCTCTTGCAGCGCCAGCGCTGTATAAAAGCTGCAGCGGAAAGTCATATGTTAATAAGGCCAGAAGAACTCTCCCAATCTTACCCACCGTTTGTGAACCTGCATCAGTTTGTAGTCCAGTTTGGTTTGGCCACGCATCGCACGCACCAGAAACGCTTCCTTAACACCAACCAGTTCACCCACCTTCTTCATGGCCGGATTGAGTTTCTCCCACATGTCCAGATAGAGTAGCCAGTCTACATCCTGCAACTGATAGCAGACAGAGTACGGCGTAACCAGGTACACCGCATGCAGTTCTGACTCGAGTACAAAGCAACGACGCGACTTTTGCAGTTCAGCAAAAAGAATGAGTCCATCTGTGGGTGGCATCGAGGAGGCTAGACAAGCAGCTCCCAATCGGGTAGCTACATACTTCTGTGTGTCTGTCTCCTCATCCGTTTGCAGACGAATGAACTCGTACTCCACAAGAAAGTCCAACGCATCGCAGACATAACTTGAATCATCTTCCTTCTCCTTTTCCTCCTCCTCTCCTGCCTGCTGCACAGAATTTTGGGCACTTAACAAGGTGCAATTAACAAATCTATCAATGTCCTCGCGACTGCTTGCCACTCCCGATGAGATTACCTCCAGCAGTGCGCGCTTTAGGTGAGTCTGTAAAAAAGAAAGAAACTCTCAGAGGGATAAGGGGAACAAAGCTGAGAGGTTAATAATTACGCTTCCATCCATGTCAAGGCAGGATTTGATGGGCTTCAACTGTGCAGTAACCAGTTCCCGCCCCACACGTGCATTGCTCTCGCTACAAATGAGTATGGATTCACCCAGTGTATCCTTTCCAGTGCGACCAGCGCGACCGATCATCTGGCGGTAGGTCAAAGAGCTCATCTGCTTGCCGCCAAACAGGGGCGAGCGTATCAGCACGCGACGCGCAGGCAGATTGACACCAGAGCTCAATGTGCTGGTAGCCACAATCACCTTGAGGGCACCCGCCTTAAAGCTTGCCTCGACTATATCACGCTCTTCTGTGGTGAGACCCGCATGATGGAAGGCACAGGCATAGGTTACTGCCTTAGACATGACCGCATCGAGTCCTAGTTGCAGAAGGAGAAGTTTTACTTATTTTGTTGTCAAAAGTTGAACTCCTTACCTGTGGGAATATCCCTTAACTGGCGCTTTACGTCCTCAATAGCCTCCGTGTTGAGCTGCGAGCGAAGTTTGGATGCCAAATGATTGTCAGACTTAATGAGCGTGTGCATCGCTGTGGCCAGTTGTACTGCTAGATTCTCGCACCAATCTTTTGAGGGGCAGAAGACGACAACGGAGCAGCCTTCGAGCAGAGTTTCGATGCACAACTGGGCCACGTGGTCGCCGTCATCGGGTCGTGCTGGCACCTCACTGGTTCTCATTATGTCGCGCACGAAGCGCAGTTGATTATCGTATATCTTCGTGCCCACTTTAATCATCTCCTGCAGAGCAACCGGACGATAGTTTGTAATGTAGAGCTCGGCGTCTAGCCAATGCTGTAGCAGCTGCACATTGGCCAGTGTGGCAGACATGGTGATCACTTGAATTTGAAGCGCATTCTTGCGCGACATGTAGAGTATCTTGGCCAACAGCAGCTCGAGAATGTAACCACGTCCTGGGTCTGAGATGAGGTGCACTTCGTCTACCACAACAGTGCCAATTTCATCGAGTTTTCCCTGCTCCAACAACTTGTTAACTATCGAATTGGCCTTCTCGATGGTGCAGATCGCTACATGAATGCTCTCAAAGCCACCGGGAGGCGTGTAGCCGCCAAAGAAACCTTCCACACGGTATCCAGCAGGAGTAAGCAGATCCTGCAAATAGAACATCTTCTCGCGCACCACCGAAATAAACGGCAATATGAGCAGCACCTTCTTGTTCCGCTCCAGCACCGTCTTCAACAGCAGGATCTCACTGACAAGTGTCTTGCCGGCCGAAGTGGGCGCCGAGTAGACCAGGTTCGCGTGTTCAAAGAGCACCTTCGAATTGCTGAGGCATTCCACCTGCCAATCAAACATTTGTATGACCCCTTTCTTCTTGTACTCATTGAGAACACTGTGCGGCAGACTCCACGCCGAGATTTCCTTTAATGCCGGCAGATCCTTTTTCTCTATGGGGGTGCGATTCAATGTAGAACTATTGTTGGGTGACACACGCAACTGACTGGGTGACATGGTGCTTAGGTTCTGAGTCATCTTCGGTGTCTCCTGTTGACACTGATAGTCGTCAATCTGCTTTGTCAGCACACTGTGACTTCGGCGCAGATCTTCGCGCAGTTGATGCGAAGCTTGTGCATCTTTAGCGGGACACAGAAAGCTACTCTCGTCGAGGTTGGCAAGTTCAACGGGCGAAGGACTTCTGGATATCTCCTTTGCAGGTTCCGTGTTGGGTTCCATCTCCGAGTTAAACACATCCTCGGTACAAATTTGAGCCTCAAAAATTGACGTTGTGTTTAAGTTGTCCGCAAGTTCCTCATCACCATCTCCATCCAGAGCCGCCTGAATCTGGGAAACACGCATCAAGGAATCTTCAACCTCTTTGGTTTTCTTTTCGGGAAAGGAGAAATCATCCTTAAAGAAGTCCGAATATTGAGAACAGCTGCCATTTGACACCGTATTTGTCTGGCCCAGCTTGGAGTCGGATTTACTGCGTCTGAAGCGCCGGCGTTGGGATGCTTTTGATATATTTTTTTGCGTGTAAGACTTTTGTTTAATGTTAGGTGGAGATTCTTGTATGATTTCGAGTCCATTTGCATGCTGATTTTGATTGTTATTGTTGGGATATTCCTTGCGCGTGCTCTTCAAATCACTCTCCAGTTGCATAAACGTACTATCGCCTAGCTCAAAGGATTGCGAAAAGGCCATACCTAACAGCTGGTAAGATTTAATTCATATTCTATTAAAATATAAAATAAAAACTTTAAAATCCACAGACAATTAAAATAACAAAAACAAAAAAGAAATGAAATGCCGGGCTATCCAGAAACAGACATGCCAACTCTCTTCAAATCATGTTTCAAAATTTAGTACATCTTGCAGAATGTACCGATTAATTACCACGGATAATTGTGGAGAAACATCTCATTAGCTTTGACAATGTTCTATTATACATATTCTACACAGTAAAATATAATTTTTTGTATTACAAGTGTTGCATTTTAAACAATATTTCATATATTAAAATATATTTTTTGTATTGCAAAACACTTATCGATAGCAATTTAAATTAAATGATGCATTTTTGTGTGGAGGCTAAACGATAAATATATCGTACTAAATATATCGCGCATATCGGTAATTGGCAACAGACGAATAAAACCAGCAATTTTTGGCAATGCACATAAACGTTTTTGCATGAACTGAATGACAGTATGGATGATTTTAAAGTGCCAGTGTTGCCAGGAGCTCAAGTAGCTAAAAATGCACCAGTTGCAGGAGAAAAGCCGGCTGAACCATCAACGCCAGCACCAAAACAAGCTCCAGCACCTTCCGTTTGTCCCTACAAAGTTCCTAAGTGGTCGAAAACACCGGCCGCCGACCAGATATACAGATTTGAAGTGTTAAAATCGGGTCAAATTATTGATGAAGTTAAAGACCTGCAACAGCAAGCCACTTGGACCTTTGGTCGATTGTCCGAAAACGATGTGGCTATGGCACATCCGACTATATCACGTTATCATGCGGTTCTGCAATATAAGCCAAAGCCAAATGTGGAAAGTGATGGAGAGGAGAATATGTCGAAGCCTGAAGCTAGTTCCGAGCCTGAGCAACCAGAAGGCTGGTACATCTATGATCTGGGCAGCACCCACGGCACCTTTCTCAACAAACAGCGTGTGCCGCCGAAAATTTACATTCGCATTCGCGTTGGGCACATGTTAAAACTGGGAAGCAGCACCCGTGTGTACATACTGCAGGGTCCCAGCGAAGACGAGGAGCCCGAGTCGGAGATGACAGTCACAGAGCTACGCGAGCAAAGGGAACAACAGGTGGCCGAGGCTGCAGCTGAGAAGATACGGAAAGCTGAGGAAGCCGTCGAACGTGAACGCAACGAAGGAGTCAGCTGGGGCATGGGCGAGGATGCCGACGAGGAAACAGATCTCGCACACAACCCATACGCCAGTACTAACAACGAAGATCTCTTCTTCGATGATCCCAAAAAAACTCTGCGTGGATTTTTCGAGCGCGAGGGTCTCACGCTGGAGTACAAATGCGATGAGCTGTCCCAGGCCTCGTTCGTCTGCCGTGTGGAGCTGCCCATAGACGACTCAAATGGTCGTCCCATTGTGGTGGAAGTTACACACAAGGGACGCAAAAAGGATTGCGTAGTGCAGTGCGCACTGGAGGCATGTCGTACTCTCGATCGACACGGCGTGTTGCGGCAGGCTAATCAGGAGTCACAGAAACGCAAGATTCAGAAAAGCGGCGACTCTGATGACGAGGACGAGTTTTGGGATCGCACAGGAGATGTGGCACGAAAAAAGCAACGTAAGGAGACCAGCAAGACCAGCGTAACGCTCACGTATGAGGATCTTGTAAGTTGAAAACGAAATTGAAGGAACTGAATTGATGACTTATTAAATAAAATATTTCACAGCTCAAGCAGGAGGCGGAGCTTCAGGCGGAGCAAAATAAAGTCGAAAAGGAGATTGCCGACTATCAGCAGAATGAGAAACGCCTCAAGGAGTTGGCAGTGAAGCAACAGAGCGCCGGCGATGATCTGGACAACTTCATGAATACGCTCAGTGAGAATGTAACCAAGGTGGACAAAACAGAGATCAAAAAGTTGCGGGTAAGCAGAGAATGTTGTACAACATTGTTGATGAGACTCATCCAACTCTTGCAATATTCAACAACAGCTGGAGGAGCAACGCATCAAAACAGAGCAACAGAAGCTACAGCGGCTTATAAAGATAGCCAAGCCAACAACTCTACCCTTCCTCGCCTCCAGCACCAGCACAGCAAGCGCGGCTCAGTCGCAAGAGGGAAATCCGGTGAAAAAGCAGTTGCCAATGATTGGCAAGAGGAATCAGTTTAGTAAATTTAAAGTGGTTAAAGCGGTGCCCAGCACACGTCCCAAAGTCAAAGTTAATGCATTTGAATCCGAAGGAGAGGAGGTAGAAGATGAAGAAGAAGAGGAAGTGAAAGAAGAAAAAGAGAAGAAGCACGAAGAGCCAAACCCGGATGCAGTTGCAAAATCATCAACAAATGAGCACACAGCGGAAATAGAACCAACAGTCGCGTCGGAAGTGAACACGAACAATTCAATAGTAGAAACGGATGCCATAAACAAAAGTACGGTGGAGACAACAGACGGGGAGGAACCAAAAGCCACGTCCAGCGTAAAAGGCACAGAGCTACTAACTACTACAGCGGAGGAGGAGGAAGAGGACGAGGCGGCAGCTCACAAGAAACGACGTCAACGTGCACGACAACGTGCCAACAAACAACAGCGTCAGGATGTGGACATGGATCTCAACGAGCTGGCCGAACATGAGGAGGACGAAAAGTACGCCAAGTGGGTGCCGCCCAGCAATCAAAGCGGGGATGGAATCACCCACCTTAATGACAAGTTCGGTTATTAATTTGAAACGTCTCCAAACTTAATAATTGTATTTAATAAATGTTAGCTTAGAGATTATACACAGAATAT
The DNA here is from genome assembly GCA_018151435.1 of Zaprionus africanus. NCBI lineage: Eukaryota > Metazoa > Arthropoda > Insecta > Diptera > Drosophilidae > Zaprionus > Zaprionus africanus. The sequence goes on from JAECXB010002206.1 coordinate 9,573,720, forward strand.
CTGCTGCATGTCGATGTTTTTCAGAATTCTACAATGTTTCCATGAATTTGAGAACATATTTTTGACTCAATTAAATATATATGTGTACAAATAAATCTCAATAAAGAGATTTTTAACCCACTCAAAGTTTTTTATTATATCTAGAAAGTATTTTTGGAACGATTTGGTAAACACGAGACTTATATTGGAATTGGTGTTCAGAATTTAAGGAACAAATTTTTGAATCGGGAAAATATTTATGGCTTTACTTACATATGTGTGTGCGATAAAATCTCAATGAAGAGATTTATCTTATAAATTTTTTCGGAATATTCCGGTAAATGCGTGTTTAAGGTTGGAATCGAATTAAGGGGAACTGGTTGAGTGGGCGACACCTGAGCAAGCAGCTTTTCACCACATGCGCTGTGTAATCACCTGACGTTTCTCCTTCCTGTGTTTTGATAAGCCGCCTGGAAAGGCAGAACTACCCCAACTGGTCCGAGCAGCTGTTCCAGTGGAAGAAATGAGGGGAAGACCGAGTGAACACTTTACAGGAATTCCTGCGCATACATACGTACATAACAAAATGAACGCAACGTTTTCGGCTCTCGGTGTGCCGCTGTTACGGCTCCAGCACTTGAACTTCCAATTCAGTTATAATTTTGCTACTCTTTTCGTCAGTACGAACGGCGAACGGCGCTCGAACGTGGGGCGAGTTTTCGGTTTAGACACAACATTCGCGACGGATTTGTTTATGACTAAGTGACTGCTTAATTTGCTAATTAAAATTACCGAAATTATCAATTACATTGAAATTTAATTTCTAGTCGCGTTGAGTTGCGATACGAAATTGATAGGGAACTTAAAATACCTCTTACTTTTGTTATCATTATATAAATTTGTTAGACAGAATTGTATTTACCTTGAAGCTGGTTTGATAAATTTGTATTGATGCGGTCGCCACGTGATTCCCCAATAGAAGGAGCACATGTGTGGGTTACATTTTAAAACGCGAAACAGTCCGTCTCAAAAGACGTCCCTACGTTGGGGCGACTGCTGCTGCTCCAGCTTCAGCTCCAGCTGCTCCTATCGCTCCTATTTGGTTCCTGTCGGATTTGCTGATAATTTTGATTCCTATATATCAATATAGAAAGAGAGAGAGAGAGATATACATCTATACTATATACGCTGCTAGTGTCTGTGATCTGCTTTCTTTAGCTAATGAAAAGTAGTCGCACACTCAATCGAAACAAATCAAATTCTTAGGAAATGTTGCATAAGCCAAGGCGCATTTGATTGGCGCGCGCATTTCGCCGTCGTTAAACACACGCAGACTGTGAGTGCTTGTGTGGAACTTGGGACGTAGGACGCGGGACGTGTGGAACGTAAACGTGGAACGCGTAGTCTCGTCGCATAACTTAACGCCTGCTTTGAACTTGGACGTACAAACAGTCTCACACACACGCAAACAAATATACCCATTGGTTTTAACATAGCAAAGGTGAGTTCGATTGCCCGTAAATGCTCTGGGACATGCGCACAGATTGTGCCGCCACCTCTTCGTCTGTTTCTTTCTCACTCACTCTCCCACCTCTTGCCCGCTGTTGTTGTTGTTGCTCAATTGTAGTTTACTTTGTGAATGAAGACAAAAGTGTCATTTGGCCCAGCTTGATAATTGTTGTTGTCTCCTCTGGGTACACATGTACACACACATACGTATTGTTAATTATAAATTCAACAGTGCTTTATTTAGAACTAAGTGCGGCCAAGACATTGACTCTAATTAGGGTGCAAGTTCTTAAGATTAATTAGAGGGATTTTAAGCAAGAATGAAAGCATAATAAATGGCCTTGTCTATAATAAAATATTTCGAATGGAGTTAAACAACAACACCAACTTGTGAAGGACAAATCACACAAACGTCACTATCGATAGTGCACTCAGACGATAGGTGCCAACATCGATAAAAATCTTTAGTTTGTGTTTCAAAATGGCACCAGGCAATCACTTGTTGAAAGATTGATGCATCTAATTGCAGCTTTAATTAGGGCTTATTAACTGCTCAACAGTATTGTAGCCCTGGTTCCCGTCCAGCTGCAGTTACTTCGCGGCAATAAGTTAATTGAGCACCATTAGCAAGGATCTGTCCTTGGTTGCGCCAATGGCCACAACAGAATATCATTTCGCCTCATGGCGCGTATCCTTGCGTAAAGGTCAATCGACGGGAATGGTGGCCTTGGCTGCGTAGGTGGGTGGGGCATTTGAGGTGGATTAACTGCGCGCCAGAATGGCTTCATATTTCCATGGAGCGAGTTAATTGATAAACGAGTGCAACCAAAGTACTGCACAACTATTTTTAATTATGTTGCTGAGCCGTCCTCTAACCATCTCTTTCCATCAGTTGAAAGGTCAAACTCGGCGCATCAGGTTTTTGATTACCGCAACATCATGATTAATATAGCCGGAGTGGTGAGCATTGTGCTCTTTTACTTGCTCATCCTTGCCGTTGGCATCTGGGCTGGACGCAAGAAGCAGTCTGGAAATGATTCGGAGGAGGAGGTTATGTTGGCCGGACGCTCTATAGGTCTCTTTGTGGGCATATTCACCATGACAGGTGAGTTCGTTGGAGGAGGGGGATCTCCCGTAACATGCCTAATTTGAGCATCTAATTTCTCATTACAGCTACTTGGGTGGGTGGAGGATATATTAACGGTACTGCGGAAGCCATTTACACATCGGGCTTGGTCTGGTGCCAGGCGCCTTTTGGTTACGCTCTCAGTTTGGTGTTCGGTAGGTTCTCAAAGTGAATCATCAGTCTGTACATTTACCTAACTCAATTTACTCTTCGCTTAGGCGGCATCTTCTTTGCCAATCCCATGAGGAAGCAGGGCTACATAACTATGTTGGATCCGCTGCAGGATTCCTTTGGCGAACGCATGGGTGGACTACTTTTTCTGCCTGCGCTGTGCGGTGAGGTTTTCTGGGCAGCAGGTATATTGGCCGCCCTTGGGGCCACGCTGTCTGTCATCATCGACATGGATCACCGCACCTCGGTCATATTATCTTCGGGCATTGCCATTTTCTACACGCTCTTCGGCGGCCTCTACTCGGTGGCCTACACCGATGTCATCCAGTTGTTCTGCATCTTCATTGGTCTGTGGATGTGCATACCCTTTGCGTGGACCAACGATCATGTGCGCAGTTTGAGCGACATGGATGTGGATTGGATTGGACACGTGGAACCAAAGCAACGCTGGTTCTACATAGACTATGGGTTGTTGCTGGTCTTCGGCGGCATTCCATGGCAGGTTTACTTTCAGCGCGTTCTCTCCAGCAAGACAGCGGGACGTGCCCAGCTGTTGTCCTATGTGGCCGCCGCTGGATGCATCCTGATGGCCATTCCCCCAGTGCTCATCGGTGCCATTGCCAAGGCAACGCGTAAGTGTTTCTCATTCCTTTTTTGTGGCATAATAACTAATCTTTTATTATGTTTCTCTTTTCTAGCCTGGAACGAAACCGACTACAAGGGTCCCTATCCACTGACTGTTGATCAGACGAGCATGATTCTGCCCATGGTGCTGCAGTATCTAACGCCAGACTTTGTTTCCTTCTTCGGTTTGGGTGCCGTGTCGGCTGCAGTTATGTCCTCGGCCGATTCGTCCGTCCTGTCGGCCGCTTCGATGTTCGCACGCAATGTTTACAAATTGATTTTCCGTCAGAAAGCTTCCGAAATGGAAATCATTTGGGTAATGCGCGTCTCCATCATTGTTGTGGGCATTCTGGCGACCATTATGGCCCTGACCATACCCTCCATCTACGGCTTGTGGTGTGTATTATGCATTGGCTTGCGCCTGATTGACGGCTCATCTACATAAGTGCCGGATGGACTCTTGTTCCTTTCGCAGGTCTATGTGCTCTGATCTGGTCTACGTCATCCTCTTCCCGCAGCTGCTTATGGTGGTGCATTTCAAGAAGCATTGCAATACATATGGCAGCTTGGCGGCCTACATTGTGGCACTGCTTATACGTCTCTCAGGTGGCGAGGCCATCCTAGGACTGCCTGCCCTCATCCATTATCCGGGCTACGACGAAGAAACAAATACGCAGCTCTTTCCCTTCCGCACCATGGCCATGTTAATCAGCCTTATAACGTTGATCTTTGTCTCCTGGTGGACCAAGTGAGTAACACAGAAATTCTCTCTCTCTTTACACTTTGCTTACGTTCTCTTTCCATCCTCGCCAGAATGATGTTCGAGTCGGGTAAGCTGCCACCGAGCTATGACTATTTCCGCTGTGTGGTGAACATTCCCGAGGACGTGCAGCGTGTTGGAGATCCATCTGAGTCCGGCGAGCAACTGTCTGTGATGGCAGGTCCTCTGGCACGTTCATACGGTGCAGCGACAATGGCGGGCAAGGATGAGCGCAATGGACGTATCAATCCAGCGCTGGAATCCGATGACGATTTGCCAGTTGCAGAGGCGCGACGCATGAACCAGCAGACGGCGCAGGCTCAGGTACAAAAGATGTTAGACACGGCCACAGGTAAGCCAGGAATGGTTACAGGTGGTGGCGGTGGCCCAAACCAGGTCATGGCCATGCCCGCGACAGAGCAGGATAACACCGCATTCTGAGATGTGCTCTGTGACTCTTAAGGTTCTCACACTACGTTTTCAGTTGCTTCAAGCAGTATTATTTTGAGGCTTCTTAGGTACCTAAACGATAACCGATATACGCGTATATATTCATACAGTACATACTAAAGATATTTTCAGCGTACGTCAAACACACAAGTGCTCAGGTATAAAGTGCAGAATGTTGCGTCTAAAGATTTATTTTAATTTTGCAAGATTTTGTGTATAGTTTCCATAGGCTTAGAGCCTTGCCGAACGTGGGCAAATGCTTAGTTAATGTCCTGTTTAGTATCTACTAAGAACGCTTCGAATAGGGTTAAAAGAAAAACAAAAGAAAGAAGAGTTCTGGATTTCACTTTCACCGGAATTTCATATGCGCAGTACCGCAAAAGTTTGTGCTATATATAGGCGAAATAATCGGCGAAAGTTAAATAGAGAGCACTTCTCTCTGTATTGATAAATCGACACATATCCAATGTATAAATGTTATATAAACGTTAAAAAACCGAGAAACATATCAATGTCAAAACCTTAACGTAACTGAAAACATATCAATTGCATTTTCAACACCACGAGAAAATGCATTAAGACATACGTATTATTATAGAGTTTAGAGCAAAAGACAGCAACGTAGAAAACTTAAATTGGAGCTGCGAAACTATCGAGAGTACTATCGTCTTATCAAAAAAAATTATAAGGAAAAACAATTGTAAAGTTGTTGTACAACTAAACTCAATCGAAACTCCATTTATAATAAATATTAACAGGCGATGTTACAAACGATAGTCTCACGGCTCCCAAAAAAGTATATATACACTCTATGTTATATGTTTATCTATCCGGTGCGGTTCAGATTCATTTATTGTCAAGTTAATTCGATTCTGTGTAACTGACAGAATCGCCTCTCACACACACATATATACATATCGGTCCTTCTTATTAGGTGCATATAATGTGAATCATGTGTCCTTCCACGAGCAAAGAAACTTACAAATAAATATGAATATGAGATCAATGTTGACTAAATGAAGAAAAACGTAACATATCAATTGTGCAAACTGAAAAATCCTATTCTATGTGCATATACTACATAACATCTATGTCGGTGTCTGTAAGCGGAGTAGGCAGAAAAAATCTAGGTACTAATAAACGTTATATAGGCAAAGAAATTTAGCTGCTCTCAAAGAGCAAAAACCACACAAAACTAAGAGAAACACGAAACCAAAGTAAACATATCATAAAGCATATTAGCAAAAATGTTGCGTCATAGTACCTAATGCATATATACACAGTTGAACATAAACCTATTTATATATACTTGTTTAGTATATGTACTTAAATATACGATGAATTTAGAATGATTATACCAAGTGCAAAATCCACTATGATTCTCTGCAGATGATTGAAATTAGAACTGGCAACCAAATCGATTGAAATACACGCGCTGCCTAAACCTAATCCTAAATATATTCGGAATCCCTATAAAGTTTTATTGGAATATTCGTATTCATTTGAAAAACTAACTTATTCTTTTATCAATACGTTCGAGATATTATATTGATGCGTCAGTTTGTTCCATTCGTAATTCTCTTGTTGAACTTGTTTCCCCGTTGATGTGACAGCTATAAAAATAAAGTATATTTATCTATTTATAATAATAAGAGTACTTAAATGTTGACTGCTTTTTAAATGAGCCCAGTTAGTAAGATATACGATTGGGCTACTACAAGTTTTTTAAACTTTACAAAAATTAATTGAAATCTACAGAAAATATAATGAAACAATTCGAAAATAAGTTAAACTGTTCCGGGCTTCAATATTCCAGCGTTTGTTATTTAAAACAGCGCAATAATAAGTCGATTTTTAACTTTAATGAAGAAATACATAAATACATTCTTGATTCACATACAATCTCGTCTCAAATAACAGGAACACCTGCTAAAAGAAAATGTCCTCAATCCGATTTCTTTTAAGTTCAAAGTGAACACTTTTTATGAGTTTCATAGTTTTTGTAGCAGGTGTTTCTAATATTTTGTAGGGACTTTGTAGAAATCTGTGTTCTTTGCCGTTGTTACCTACTGTTAATTGTTGTTATTTGATTTTGCATAAGATCTGAATGTATATTTATCCAGTCAAGCTCATAATATATACTAAAGTTGTCTGAAAAATCGTTTTAGCTATTGTTATAGGCATCCCAGAGACATCGTGAATTTTCTTTCGATTTTGTGCAGCGTTAACTAAAAAGCAAACTCTGTATATAAGAAACTTTGAATTGAATTGTTTAATCAAGTTACTAACAACAAAACCACCAAAATACTATTTTATTATGTATTAAAGCGAATGAAGATGAATTTGCGTGAAAAAGCAATGAATGAGGTGAACTACGAGGAGACTACTAGATCGGGTAATCTTAGTACTACTATGTTGAACCTTACACTAACTTAAACATACATTCATACAAATATAACGATGGTGTATGGTATAATGCAAGCCAGTTTGGATTTAAGATTATAATTGTATTCTTGTTTGTTGTTTGCAGTTGAGACATGCCATAGTAATCAATTGATGTACTCGTATGTATACATATTAGTGAAAATTCAAATACTATATTTAATTAAACTGAGGCAACATTACGATATACAATACGATATATGATCAAACTATACCAAAAATGAAACGAGATAACGAACGATACATATCAATGTTTAAAGCATAAAACAAGAGAGAACAAAAAGTATTTAATAAACAACAAAAACAAATATATATATATATATATACTATATATATTAAAAAAGGTTTCTTTGTTGATGCAAATCGCGTGTCATTATTTATTCTATTTCCCAACATCCCCAAGACGACTGCATTTATTTTGATGCCCAAATACGTTAGAGATACATGATGCACCACAATCATCTGTCTTCTTGCTGTAGTTAGGAGCTTATGTAATACTTAGACCTAACGACGACAAACTTTTGGCACAACTGTGCTGCCTAATGACAATTTAAAACAATGGAACCCAACTGAACTGTATTATCGTAAGCGGAAATTTCACATCATAAAAATGCAGTCTGCTGTGCGCCGCACAAGAAGAGGAAGAAGCAGAGAAGAAGGCAACTGCCTTTCCAAGTTTATTTGAGAGCAACTAGAGATGGTTGCGTGCATGTTCACGAAATGGTATTCGGAAATTTTTTTTACATTTTTAGTAGAAGGAAGTGCATCGTAAAAGCTCTGAACTATATTGTAGTTGCGTAAAGATGCTTTAGTAATGAGGAAGGATTTTGAAGATCGTATGATATTTAGATCTATTGTATATTGGGAAGCTCGTATCACGAAGAACACGACAAGTGATGCGACTTGTACCCAACTCTAAAGCACAGCGATAATGCTGTGCGACAAACGAAAACACAAACACGATAATAACATCAACAACTAGCAGAAGCAGAAGCTAAAGAAGAGATCATCTAAGGGGGGCCTTGTATTAGACCCCCATGCGAATTTGTTACAGTGGAGACCGACAAACCACTAAGTATGTTACTATCCAAAGTGCGTTCATTATGCTGCTGCACTTGTGCAATTAACTTATTGTAATCTTAATTAGATACAAGTCGCGGGTTTAAAGTCACAAGTCGCGAGTCGCGAGTCGCAGGTCGTAAAGTGCCACCATAGTGGGCCCATCACAAGTTCATAGTAGACGTCGTAAAAGAATTGCCCTCTAATTGATGTGGATGTTGTTGCTGCTGTTGTTACTGTGGATGTTGCTGTCGTGTCATGTTGGTGCTGCGTCGAGGCAATGTTGCTGTTGGCAGCTTAATATCCGGTATTCGAAACAGACCATTTGCATAGTTAGCCTCACTTGTTGCCTCCCGGAGCCTTCAACTGTCGTTTTGTGGCCAATTAGCAGAGCGGAAGAATTTCACGAATGTCATGTTCATATGCAAGAGGAAGCGATAACATCTTGATCTCTCTATAAAGGGTTAAGAATGAAGCGGATTGGCATTAGTGATCGTCATTAGCGGTAATGAGTATTCAATAATGAACGTAAGTTACCAAGGGAGAATGGAAATTCGTATATTTTGTTTGGTAACCGATAGTACAATAGAACTCTAATGTGTCAATAGTATTCAATACTAAGCGATAGTTTGGATATAAAATCTAAGAAGTTAAATGTGAAAAAACATTTTTTTATGAATTAATTCTCTTCTTTATTAAATCGATCATAAGCATTATGTCTAGAGCGGTTTACAACTAACATTTAATGGGTTGTTCCAGTATTCGAAATTGTTATTTTTTCAGCGATTTTTGTGATGTGAATAATTTACAGCTTGGGGATTTCCTCTTTAGTGAAAATGGCGGCGCCTAATTGATGATGAATTTGATGAAATGAAGCACACGGGTTGAATTGGGTTAAGTGGTTAACCGGTTTCCCCCGATGCGGTATGAGGATACGAGTATTCTAAGGCACATAAACGAATACAGCGGTCGCCTGCCTGCGATGAACCTGCTCACTTCTTGCGGTAAGTGTAACCTCCGTTGGAGCTGTAGCCCTGTTGGATGGTCTCGGGCACCTGACTGGGTCCGGAGTAAGAGTAGCCAGAGTCTTGAGCGGGAGCACCGTAGGAGGAGGATGGTCCACTGGGAATGCTGTCGCCATTGGGAGCGCCATAGCTGCTCGATGGAGCTGAGGCAGGGGCGTTGTAAGATGAGGAGATGGAGCCGAAAGAAGACGAGGATGCACTACCGGAAGAGTGCGAGCTTGATGGACCCGATGGTGCACCGTATGAGCTGGAAGGAGCGGCTGGGTAAGGTCCTCCGCTGCTGCCGCCAGCACTGGGTGCCGAGTAGGAGCTGGAGGGAGCTGAGCTTGGTGCTCCGTAGGTTGAAGAAGGTGCCGAGTACGAGCTAGACGAGCCGGAGCTAGGAGCACCGTACGAGCTGGAAGGAGCGGATGGGTAAGGTCCTCCACTGCTGGCACCAGGGCTGGGTGCTGAGTAGGAGCTGGAGGGTGCCGAGCTGGGAGCTCCGTAAGAAGAGGAGGGTGCAGCTGGGTAGGGTCCACCACTGCTGGCACCAGGGCTGGGAGCAGAGTATGAGCTCGAAGGTCCTGCGCTGGGAGCACCATATGAACTGGAAGGAGCGGCAGGGTAAGGTCCTCCACGGTTGGCACTTGGGCTAGGAGCCGAGTACGAGCTTGATGGAGCCGAGCTTGGAGCACCGTAAGAGCTTGAGGGAGCGGCTGGATAAGGTCCTCCACTGTTGGCAGATGGGCTTGGTGCAGAGTATGAGCTTGATGGGCCAGCGCTTGGAGCTCCATATGAACTAGAGGGTGCCGAGGGATAGGGTCCGCCGCTGTTGGCAGATGGGCTGGGAGCGGAATACGAGCTGGAAGGAATCGAGCTTGGTGCAGAGTATGAGCTAGACGGGGCGGAGCTTGGAGCTCCGTACGAAGGTGAAGGTGCTGCTGGGTAAGGTCCACCGCTGCTGGCACCGGGGCTGGGGGCTGAGTAGGAGCTGGAAGGAACCGAGCTTGGTGCCGAGTACGAGCTGGAGGGTGCCGAGCTGGGAGCTCCGTACGAAGATGAAGGTGCTGCTGGGTAGGGTCCACCGCTGCTGGCACCAGGGCTGGGGGCTGAGTAGGAGCTGGAAGGAACCGAGCTAGGAGCTCCGTATGAGGAAGAGGGAGCAGCTGGGTACGGTCCACCGCTGCTGGCGCCAGGGCTGGGAGCAGAGTATGAGCTGGAAGGTCCTGCGCTGGGAGCACCATACGAACTGGACGGAGCGGCTGGGTAGGGTCCACCACGGTTTGAGCTAGGGCTGGGTGCCGAGTAGGAGCTGGAAGGAGCCGAGCTTGGTGCGCCGTATGAGCTTGAAGGTGCTGATGGATAAGGTCCTCCGCTGTTGGCACTGGGACTTGGGGCAGAGTACGAGCTGGATGGACCAGCGCTAGGAGCGCCATATGAGCTGGAAGGTGCCGAGGGGTATGGTCCGCCGCTGCTGGCACCAGGGCTGGGAGCAGAGTACGAGCTGGATGGAGAAGATGAATGTGAAGAGTAGCTGCCGCTGCTGCTGCTGCTGCTTGCGCCAGAGGAAGGAGCGCCATAACGGGAGGAAGGTGGTGAGATGGGTTGGAAGGAGCTTGATGGAGCGCCGTACGATGATGAAGGCGGAGCCGGAGCTGCTGGTCCAGAAGTGTAGCCACTGCTGCCCAGAGTCTGTGTCTTAGAGGGAGCTCCATAGTTCGTAGAAGGTGCCGAGGGCAGTGGAACGAAGCTGCTCACGCTGGGAGCACCGTAGCTTGAGGATGGACGAGATGGAGCGCCGTAGCTGGTCGATGGAGGCGATGACTTGGGTGGGCCGTATCTGGAGGATGGAGGTGCTGGCGGAGCGGGAGCACCATAGCTCTGCGATGGAGGTGCGGACTTGGGTGGTCCGTAGCTGGAGGAAGGACGGCGTGAGTGATGCTTTCTGGCCGGTGGAGGTCCGTACGATTGGCTGGGACGACTTGGCGGAGCGCCGTAGCTAGACGATGGTGGTGCAGCTGGGCGAGCTGGTGGAGCGCCATACGAGCTGGAAGGCCTGTGTGCCGACGGGTAAGGTCCGCCCGAAGAGGGGCCGGGTGCCGAGTAGCTGCTCGATGGCTGCGAGGGACGCGAGTTAAACGATGGCGCCGGGCCCGAAGCAGGTGGCAGATAGGAGCTGGCCGGGGGCGAGTGCTTGGCCGGCGGCAGGTAGGCGTTGTTCAGCGGCGCCTCGCGCTTTGATCCAGCAGCCACATCGTGTGGCAAGGCGACGACGCAGACGGCGGCGGCGCAGAGAAGCTAACAGGGCAAAAGTTGCGTATGCAGAAAAACGAGGAAATTAGTTTTCTGTGCCGCAGCTAATGTGGGATTGTATGTTTGTTTGGTGTGTGTGTTGAGGTGTGCGAGAGTTGATCACTTACCACAGCGAACGGCGAGCTCATCTTGTGCGTAAAATTGGCCAAAAACTGCAGCGGAAAAAGTCAGAAAGCGGCAAAGAGATGGAGAAAAGAGAGCGAAATGAAAGTGAGTCGAGCGAAAGAAATAAATTGCGTTTAAATTGTTGCATAATCTCGGCCAGCTTCAGCATTAACGTCGGCCTAAGTCGGGGGTCAACCTTGTCAAATAGCCATCAATCTTGGCCAGCCAATGCCAAGAACTAGCCACCCATCGGACCGTATCGCTTAGCCCCAAGTTAGCTGAACTGAAAACGAACCGAACCGCACCGCACCGTACCGTAGCAAACCGAACCGCAGCAAAACCGATGCGAGCTGAACTTCAAATCTGACCTAACCCCGTCGCGTATTTGCATAATTTTTTGCTAGCCGCGGCAAATCGCCAAGAAAAATGGAAAATCGCTTGGCGATGATGCGCACAAAAGCCACAAACAAAAGCCAAGCAAAACCAACAAGACCCAAGTGAAACTTTTCCTTAATGCTCGCAATTGAATCAAATCCATAAGTAGTAGCTGCGAAAGGGTCTTACCCGCAGACGACAGCGGGCCTCATGACTTGCCCGAAATGTGAAATGTGACCGAAATTCGAATTTGACTCTTTTGCGCCAATTTGGCAACCGTTCACTAGCAGCCTTAGTGGGTGCTTCCCTCTGTTCCCAGTATTGGCTCACTCGACTTTGCGAAAATGCTTATGACATAAGTTTTTGCCAATTATTATTTTTCTTTTTGTCGCAGTCCCACACATTGTTTAACCCTGTAAAAATTGTGCTTTAGGGTAGCTTAACTTGGAGTGCACTTGTGGATCTGGTAGATCTATCTAGACTTTTTACCATCCACTTTTCTATTCTTCTTAACAACTATTATCAATGTTTTTTTTTCTTTTTTTTTTAAAGAATATTTTTTCAAGTTAATTTTCTTAAAATAATCGTTTAGGTGATCATGAGTTTGAAAGGAAAAAAGAACACCATCAAAGTAAGTACTTTCAAAAATTTACTTTTTTCCTGCTCTTCTCTTTCTACTTAGCAGTTTCCTCACCTACCTACCTACTTACTGCGCATCTTTTAGTCGGTCACACTCTCTCACTTTTACTTTAATTAATTTTTACGTCTTCTGCCATTTTTTACTTTCAATTGTTACAATTATGTTTGCTGTCGCAACTGCAGAAAACAAAAAATGTCAAACGGCAATTTGCTTTGCACGTTGACTTCTCCGACCCACTGTGTACTAAAACGGTTTATAGTATATGTTTTCAATGCGCTCAAAATTCCTAATTCGACTTGCAGATGATGCAAGGAAAACCGTTCAAAGTTCGCTTAAGTTTTGCGAAAGTTTTGCGCCGAGAGGAAGATAAAGTTTTTCTTAAGCTGCCAAGAAAATCGCACGAAGATTAAGGTATATCAATGCGTAAATGCCGCACTGGGGCAACTTGCAGATAACTTTGGATTAATTAATCAGATAAAGGAGGCGGAAAACTTTCAATTAAATTTGCGATAATTTCTTTCTCGCGGTTTGAACACTTTGTTTTTTTTTTTTATCTTGCACTGTCAATCCTTAATATATCCAGACTAACCGTTTGAAAGGCAACAGCAGTTCGTAATCTCGTTGGATGCAATAGAGTTGCCTTGGAGGATGGTATATGCTGCTCAGCCGAAAGTCGAATGCAAACTACTCTGCTGTCTGCCAGGCGGCATGCATTTTTATACGAAAGACGCGACGCGCCGTGAGCGAGCCAAGCCGAGCTCTGCCAAAGCCAAAGCCAAAAACTAAAGCTTCAAGCCGAAAACAATAACAACAACAATATCATCAACTGAAGCAGCAGCATAGACAAAAACAACAACAACAACAGCATAACATGTTTTCAATTCGGTTTTTTATGTAACTCCCAATGCACTCTTCAAAAGCGAATCACTCGGCTAACAACAAAAGCGAGAAAAGCAGCAGCGAAGTCGGCTGCGCTGCCAGCGTCGGCGTTGGCTTTTTTGCCGTCTACCTTTTGCATTGATAAACCCGACTTGTTTTGCGTTTGCTTGCAAGTTCAGTGGCGGCATCAATCACAACGACAAAATTGCGTATACGTGATTCATATTCCGCATACGCCGCGTGGTTCTTAATTTGCAACAATTCATTTTTTATTTGACATTTCATGCGTGTGTATGTGTGACTCTCCTCTTAGGCAATAGTTGGTGGGAACTCTGGCTTCTTCCAGATGTAGCTAGCCCAAGGGATGCACTCCTTCAGCAGATGCATGTAAGCCAGACCATTGGGGCAGTCCACCTCGGTGGCCGGTTCGCCCAGCTTCTCGCACAGCCAGTACTTGGCCGCATCGAAGTGATGTGTGTACGTCTGCCCGATCTCCGACTCATCCTTGCAGGCCGAGCGACCTGCATCGCCATTGACGACAACAACAATGGCAGCCAAAATGGCGCATAGGGCAAAGACTGCAATCAGATCGGATGTAAAAGGTTTATATGCTTGCGTGTAACGGGAAATCCATTGTACTACCAACCGGCTTTCATTGTGCAACTGCGTGTGATTCTCCGTATAGAATGTACCCATCGCCCATTGCCGAGCGACATTTTATATAGTTCGATTGTGCGAGTGAAAAATTGACAAAAAAGTCGTCGAAACACAATTGAAACACACAATCGCATCCGTTGATTATTATCGGGCGACACGAGTCGCGATAACGCCAGCCATGCGAGATGCAATTTCCATTTAGATATTAAACTAATGGACGCTTTCTTCGAAACAAGAAGAAATAAATTTATAAATTTTGCAATATTTATCAGCGTCTAGAAAAACATCATCTTTTATAACTGTTCAAATAAATTGTTTTAATATATTCAGTTTTTTAAATAATGCTGAGTGCTTTTTTATAAAAAGGTAGAAACCTCACTGATGATTTGATTTCATGCGTCTACTTGATGCGATAAAAGAACTTATAGAAATTACAAGCAAATTTGTATATTAATTGTAAATCTGAGTCTTGTTCGACATATACAAAAAATTACGATTTTATAACTTAGTTCACTTTATTTCCTATCTCAATTACTTATCTTACTTACTGATTACTTATATTTTAGATTAGATAAATTCCTTTCTTTCTCTTCCTCTTCGTCGCACGCTCTTTATTCATTAATATCTCTATTTTGCCTTGTCTCATCTTTCATTTTTGGTGTTTTTTTTTTATTTTTATGATTCCTCAAACTATAAACTGGATTTTATGAACTTCAACATACAGACTAACTTCATTCATGATGAACCTTAAAAGTTAAATGATTCATTCAAATGGAATTCAAGTTGTTTTTATGATGACAAAACATAACCTAATGTCTTAATATGTCAAACATTAAATGATGCAATTAGAATATTATTATAATCGACTGCTTTTTGCTTTTGTTTACTGTCTTTCTTAGTTTGGTTGCACTATATAGATTCTCTTTGTTCACACGCCCTTATGAATATTGATGGATCGATACGCGGGTTGCGCTCGGAGACAAACAGACTAGCATAACTAAACGATCTGGTATCCCAGCTAGCCCAAGACAATGCAGGGTGACCATATAATTATGACCGTGTGCTGTAATGTGAATTCATTTAAATTGCAAAACAAACATCGGCAAAATTGGTCTCTGCTATCAAAATTCATTTTCGCTGTTGATTTTGCAAAATAAAACAAAAAAGAAACAAAAAAGTGGTGTTACATCTTTTGTTAACTGTTTTGCGCTGGCATTGTGTGTGGCTTTTGTGTGTTGTGGATGACCCCCTAAAGCGTTTTGTGCGACGCCAGAGATGCCAGAGACGAAACACTTGACCAACATACAACATAAATGCTTAAGTGTGGCAAAAAACCAAAATCCAAAAATAAAAGAAAAAACATCATCACGAAATGAGACAAAACCGAAAACGAAAAACTATTACAAAATGTTTAGAGCGTAATTACAGTTTCCGCATTGAACTAGCGGACCAGTTGGGACCTGCAACAGGTGTCGCCAAGTCGGGGCCGTCGGGGTACCCGCAGCAGCCTAACACTGCGCCGGCTAATGATGCTCCCAGATAGCCCAACTGTAACTTGGTCTGCAGCTTCGACAATGACTTTGCACACAGACTCCCCGGGGCAATCAATTGTGGTTAACTGCGGCCGATTTTCAAGCATTTCGTCAAAGAGGATGACGAAGGCAAAGGCAAAGACGAGCCATTATCGATTAAGGGGTTATGCTCTGAGAAAATCCAATTATGAGTGACTCGCTTGGGCATCGTCTCTACTCTGCTCTCTGCCTCCCCCCGCTGCCCTTTGATTACACAAGCAACTTTACCATTTTGGGGCATCACTAAAAATAGTCGAGATTCAAGTAATTTGCACAAAGTGCTTTTGCGTGTGGAGCAATTGATAAGAACCCAACCCAGTGCTAGAAGAGGATGTGTCCGTCTGGGTATAAATATGCCAGGGGAGAGCCTGCGATGCCAACAGTTTCGTATCGTTCAATCAACAAAATGCAACAAGGTTAGGAACAATGGAATCGGTACACAAGACAAGACTGTACTTAATTTCTGTTCTCCCTCTGTCTTTCTTTCTTTTGCAGCGACACTGCTGAGTTTTCTGCTGCTGGGGATCTTCCTGACCCTGGCCACGGCCTACAACGGACAGGATATCTATGCGGAGCCCAACTGCGACATTGTCGAGGATCATGCACGCAAGTTCCGCGATATTTCTGATCCCACACACTACTGGGTATGCCCCGAGGGTCAGGAGAAGGCCGACTACATTCAGTGTCCCGATAACTATGCCTTCATGGAGCCACAGCAGGAGTGCGTCGTCTGGGAGGAGTGGAAATGGATCGAGCCATACACCAAATAAACTGGCAGCTTGATCTGATAAAACTTCGAAAAGAATTATATAAAGAATATCAAAATTGGTCTTTGTTGTGATCGTAAACGTTTCCTTAATGGGAAATATTTCATTCAACTTGACTGGCTTATGTCAGCTGTGCTTTGTTCGTCTTTGCTTTGGTTTCTACTTCGCTTCTTCTTCGCCCTCTGTTCGGCTTGTTCGGTTTGTCTGATAAACGATAATTAGGCAGTGCGTGTCTGTTGCGCTTGTAATGTTATCTAACACCTCTGATTGCCAATCAAAGCTGCTGCCGTCGTCTACAATCAATCAACTTCCCTGGCGCTCACACACAAAGAGCCAGAGCTCTCTCATAGTTTTCGTCTCGTCTTATTTATTCAGACAAACGTTTGCTCCAGTTTGGGAGCTCAACTTAAATCAAAATAAAGTAAAAGTTTGGGAATTGAATATTGCACACGGTATACTCTTTTTTGGCGATCGCTCTTTGATCGAGTGTTCCCACAACAATTATGTATAAGTGTTTCTAGTTTTTATTAAAATTTGTTCAACTCTATTGAAGAAGTGGTTTGCATGGAAACAGATAATGTCTATATAATTCATACAAAACATTCAAATAAAGAGAACCGATGTTAAACGCATTGTTTAGAATGTTTAAGATACTTTAGTATGAAATGGATATCAACTTCTTGGTATGATTTGGACCCTACAAAAAACATCGATAATATTTTTCAAGATAAGTAAGTTTTATTTACTTTTTAGCTTTTATTTTCAATTTGCTACAAACTTCACGTCAATTTCAATATACTCTCTTTGAAGAGCATCAAAATATATTGTTAATATTTGTTTTTATTTGTATTGTTATTGTTACTGTTATTGTTGTTACTGTTGCTGTCGCTGCTGTTGCTTCTTCCTCAGCAAGTAAAAGTCATAAATATCAAAGCGAAGCGAAACGAAGGCCCCGCTAAGCAACGTTCGCATTAAAAGTGAAAAGTACTTCAATAAATTTCGGTTAGAAATCATTGCCGTAATGCAAACAAGTCACAGCCCAAGAGGGAAGGGTGAGCGGAAAAGGGAGTAAGGGGGCCGCAAGTGAACTGTGTACGGTTGGAGTACTGCACTCGTTTTGGGTGAAGTGTTCATCAATGGCATCATATAATGAATTTTTATTCATGTTTGCTTTGCGCTCTACTCGCAATGCGAGCTTGGCATAGAGCTCTCTGCCAGCCATGCCCCAATTAGTGGGCAGCTCTTTTATCTCAGTGAAAGAAAGTTGGCCTTGACAAGGCCCCGCAGTGCGGCACTGGCTGCTCTCCTCCGCTGCCCCCCTCACCATCTCCACCTCCTCTTTCTCATTTAGCTTTTTTCAAATTAAGCAGCAGTTGCAGCTTCAGCTTCAGCCCTGACAATGACAATAGGCGCAAAAACACAATTACAACAAACTGAACAACAACAACAATAGAAAAAACAACAAGCCTCATTTGGTAATACAAACAACTTGCCACATAACCAACGAACAACGAGTTAAGCCGCAAGTAAGTAAAGAGGCGCACCACATCGCGTGGGCTTCCCTTGCCTTTTTTCCAGGCCTTATCGACGGGCAGCATCAGTCCCACATTTCTGGGTTAAGTTGCAACCACAGCGCACAGTGGGTACTGCGCACAGTGGCAATTACATGATGCTGCAAATGCATAATTATCTGGCGCACAGCTGACTGTGGCAGATGCTGCACAGCTGCAGCAACATTAAGACACTTTTCTATGGAAATTTTATCATTACCGGGCAAAGTGTCGAATCGTGATTGATTTCGACAAGCAAACGATCAAATGATATCGATTATCGAACGGTTGATGATGACATTAGTTCTGAGAAGTTCTGAATAACAGATTCGATATTAATTTTCATACAAACAGCACCATAAATCTTTATAAGACAGTGACTTCAATAAAAAAATGAACTTTTTGTTTAAAAAAAAAATCATCAGTACAGATTCAAACTAAATTAGTAAATTGCTTAAGGCTAAAGAGAAATTCAAGATATAATATTAAAGATGATAAGTTCTCTCTGAAGTTCTATAAAGCACCTTAATATTTATTGCTTTGGTAAAGATATTTGGTTTCTTATAATAAATAATAATTAAATATAAAATTTAGAAATCTTAAATTTATTGACACATTAATGGAAGCTCAATACAAATAGTGAAAACTCGTTAGGAATGCAAATTTCAGCGTGAGTTTTTATTAACACACATCGTTCAGATCATAGATTATGGGTTATAGGCCAGACAGCTACCGACAGATGAGTTCTCCGACCTTGAGTTAACCTTGACCTGCAGTTTTATATCCAGCTTAATTTATGCTCGCTCATAACTTTTAGTTTTGTTCTCTCTCTCTCTCAGCTTCTCACTCTTCTGCGGCTCTAATTATTGACATCGATCCGTCTTCATCAATCAATGGAAAAAGACATATGTGCGTACATCGCCAGTGATTGATAGTAACGCGACCCGCCCACCACAAGATGGAGAGATAAGAATAAGCGAATCTAGAGACTGAGTGCCTTTCCTGGCCATGCACAATGGACGCGGGTGGATGTTGGATGAGGGACCGACTGTCAGACAGGTAAGTGACAAATTGACATGTCGCAAAAAATGATAAATCTAACGGTGAGCGAGACGGACGGACAGACAGAGAGACCAGAGATAGGAGATGGAAACGGAAACCAAATGAGCTTTCATTAAACTGACAAATAAATTCGAAGCACCAAAAATTGCCCTCTGGCAGAGGTATGTCGGTGCATGGTAAATAAGCTTGTAGCCAGAGACATGACGTTGGCATAGGTCAAAGTTCAGGCCAAAAACTCTCTGCGCCCCCTCTTTTCCGAAATTCAAGTCAAGTCCGTTGCTGACGTCACAACCCGCTGTGGAACGCGACAGCGACTGGGCACTTTGCAGTGAACCCACATCAATTATCTTCCCTGGACCAGCTCGACAGCAAGGGAAAATTAAATATGTAATTTCCCTTAAAAAATTTACAACAAAAATGATAAAAACACATCAATAATTCAGCAACATCCCGTGCAAACGCGACGAATGCGCAATTTATATGTATTAAAACTTGATTGCCATAAGTGTGCCTGATACCGCCTCACCCTCCTTCTGTCCTGCCTTTACCTTTAGCTGTAAAACTGTCAGAGACTTATGGAAATAAGTGCCGGCATTTAGAAACAGAACCCTGCTCAAGTTGGAAGGCGGAACTCTTTTTCCACAGTTTTTTTTTCGTAGGATTTCTAATTTGTGGTTCCTATGAAATGGATAAAAGGAAAAATCTGCGAGAATAACTAATTAGAACTCAATTAAAAAAAAAAACGTTCGATTATTATCTACGTTTAAATTTATTTGTTATTTAAACTCAATTTATCATTTATTTATTTATTTCATTCATATCCAATTGCTCTCAAGATTGTTTTGTAAAGCAATTTAATACTAATTTGTCAAAAGAAATAAGACATAATTCCAAGTAGCTAGAACTAAGACTTTAAATTTTCCTATGATAAAGATCCTAAAATTTGTCTATATAATTTTCTCTCTTAACTTTCGTTCTTTCAAGATTCTCTTAAATTAATTTTATGTTGAACTATTTAACAAACAAGTTAAGCTTTCATATATTCCAAGCTACAATTTTAAGTATTAATGTTCCTCTATGTATCTTTAAAACTTACCTCTTTCTCTTAACTTTCACTATATCATAGTGATTTTAGAACTCATTCCTAAGCTGTCTATGATTATGTTTGCTGAAATTTCTTAAAAAATAGGTTAAGTATTTATCTTGAATAACAACTATAAATGTTCCAATATTTATCTTTATAAATTAACTAAACTTTCCCCTCTTCCCTTTCTTTTTTTCTCAATAAATATCGAACATCAAACGAAATTGGAATTGTGTTTGCGTTACAATTTTAGTTTGGCTTTAATTTGGTTAACAAACTGTGCAAATATTTGCGAATTGTGTGGGTTGTTTCCCCTGCAGCAGCTTTCACCACGTGCTACTCACCATGCGGGGGCGCAAACAGCTGACTGGAATTGAACTGTGAGCAGACTGGAACTGGCTACGAGTCCTGCGTCGGGAAGATAAAGGTTCATTCCGATGGGCCGAAAGAAAAACAATTAGCGAGCACTGTCAGCTCCGCCTACAAGAGGGAAGCGCAGGCGTGTAAGTGTGTGTGTGTGTCTGTGTGAGCCTGTTTGTGGGTGTTTGTGTGTGTGTGCGGCAAGGCCACACCCACGCGGCCATGTTTGAATGAAATGACAAGCTGTCACACAGCGCAGAAACGAGAAAGTTGCTCAGCTCAGTTGGCGAAACGAAATGGGAATGGAACACGATACGACGAGGAGGCGACACGATGGAAATTCTACACCAGAAGGAACCCAGTATTAAAAATTTGGGTTACACACATTTTCAGCGGGGCCAACTAAATCAACTGCGCGTCGTCGTTGGCGTTCGTTGCTGTTGTTGTTGTTCTTGTTGTTGTTCACTTAAGTAAGGTCATCGAAATGTCAAAAGTTGCATACATTCGATGCACACACACACACGCACACACACATACACACTGTGGCTCATGCAGGCGTGCACATGCAAAATGATAAACAGAGGGCGACACGCACTCGCTTTGTCGCTCTTCACACGTCTCGCGTAACAAAGTGTTTGTCGCGCTGACATTGCTGTCCCTTGCACCCCTCCCCCCCATTCCCACGCCGCCTCTTGGTTGTTTTTGTTTCTCTTGGCCACACATCCAACCGTCACTGGGTGTTGGGCAAATTTGCAATTAATTTGCGGGCTTTGCCTACGTCAGCGTCGCCATGACAAAATGAGTATACGATGGACGAAAACTTATTGATCGCACTGTGCTCATACTATAAAAATTAGATGGCGCTCTCTATCTAGCTCGCTCTCTCTCAGTCTCTTTTTTTCTCTCTTTCTGTTTATGCTCTTTCACTCCCTCTCTCTGTCCCTCTTTACCTCTTACTCTCTCTGCTTTGCTTCCTCCTGCAGGAATGTGCTCCTCTTCTTCTTGCACACTTCAACACTTTCGGCGGCCATTTTGGCATTGTTGCTCCCGTGTGCGCCTTAAAAATTCCACCACTAGTGTGACACACACACACACATGCAATCACACACACACTCACTCGCATACAGTCACAGAAATATCTCAGTAGATTTTTACTGTTTCGTTTGTCGTTTCCCTTTACCATTCCCATTTTTCCATTCGCCTCCTCGCTGTGTTCGTCGTTTTCTCATTTTGTCATTTTGCCTTTTTTGATTTCACACTCTCGCTCGCATAGCATGCTGTCTCTCTCCCAAGTCAGCTTAATTTTCATTTTATTGATATTATTCTGTTTGCGCAGATTCCATTATGCTTTATTACGAGCATCGTCTGCGCTTCGTGCTTTATGTCCTTCTCATTGTCATTTAAGTGTTGCGAATTGCCTCGAAAAGCGACAACAGCAATAAGAAAGATGACCCAACTCGATTGTTAGATACCCTGCACATAATTTAATTCACTTCATTTTTAAACTACCACAAGCAAAGCTGGTGAGAACTATCAATATTATTTGTGATGTTCGGTAATCTCTTTTTCTTATTGCTTCTCTATATTTATTGGATAAAGATCATAAAAATCTCTCTTTTATAATATCAATATCTTTTCTTCTTATTCTCTTTTTCTTAGTCTAATTCTTCTTCTTTTTCTCTGCCTACTTTCCTGTGAATATTCTTTAGCACTTGAACTTTACAATCCTTCACAGATCTACTCTGCCTACGCTGCAAACTTATCATACCTCTAATTCACAAATTCTATTTATAATTTTACAGGGTATAGACAGCATAATCGAAAACGAAATGAAGACAATCTCGTATGCGTTAACGTGTCGCTTCGTAGAACACGTTCGAAATATTTCGGAACACGTTTTACGTTTCCCATTTCTCGTTCCGAGAAAATGAAAACGATTTTAAAATATACCAAGCTAAAATTCGGAATGGAGTTCACATGATGTGTGTGAAAAGCTCAAGTTTTGCATAATAATGTCCTCTTAAAATTAATTGGATTTTTGACATTCACTTTAACTTAATTTTATATATGAAAAGTTCTTGATTTCTCATATTCCTTTTAATTATAAAAAATATTAAAGGGCTACAAGCAGAGAGTGAAAACATCTTCAATTGCATTCAAGAATCGCTGACTGCGTGTGGCTTTAATCAAGCTAATGTAATGTGATATCGCCATGCACTCTATATACCATGTAGCTATGTACTTATACTATACAAATACGTTATATACATACACTGTACGCTCTAATGAAGACGCATCCTACGCACATTGCGCGCTGTGGGTGAAATTCAATTTCCCATAGCAAATTGCAGGCGCCTTTGCAACTCTTCAGCTTCATCTGCTGCGTGGGAGTGCTGAACAGGGTGGTGGGAAGGAAGTGGGAGGGGAGGGGGGTAAATGCTAACGAGCCACAGCTCATGTTACACCTGGGTATTTTTCTGGCTGCGACAGGTGCCAGCCACACTGACAGCCTTAACTTAAATATATCAAAGGGCAGAGGGCAGTGGGCTGGCGGGTGGCGGGTAGCCGGTGAAGGCAAAAGACCTTGGGGCATTCAGACAGACAGTTCTAGTGAGATTGTGTACTGCAGCAATTGCCGAGCTAATAATGAAGATACACTGAGTGTGTAATCTCATTAAAGTTTGACTACACACACAATATAATTGTGTATTCTACTGTACTCTCTTTTAATAACTTAGATAATAACAGTGAGCTTTTTTTTAATCTTCGGAAACTCTTAATATATGATTACTTAAGTATTTTAAAGAAGAGCAACATTAAAAACAGAGTCACACATATTTTACCAAATTTTTCCATCACAATGTGTATACAAAGTCACATGGATTAATCTTTTCCAATCTTTGACTCTCTCCCTTTCTTAGGTAAGTACTTACTTAATTATGCCAAAAATAAGCTTGTAGGAAGGCTTAGTCTTGAGGAAAAACTCTACATACTCTACAAAATTCTACCTTAATAACTTATAGGGGTCTTATCGACCTATATTTTTCAACTTGCTCGAAAATCGATCACAGATTAAACTTCGTGTATATCTACAAATTTAAAGCTGAATTCATATCATATTTTCTAGAATACAGTGCATAAACAGTCATATGCTGTAATTCTTTCTAATAATTAAAATGCCAAGTTAATAAACAATGCTAAATTACAAAAGCTATTGCCTAAGCCATGCACATCACATTCTATTTAACTGCCTTGCAGGGTATGTTGTCTTGTGTCCCATAATCTCTTCCAATCTCGCGTCCATGCAATCAATTAACTGACTTTCCTGCAAAATCTTTTGCGCGCAATCAAGTTCAAAATCCAATGGCGTCGCATACTTTTTGCTTTCACTGCGAGAATCGCAGCAGGGACTGCGACTTCAGCCAGTGCTGTTGTCAGGCACTGTGCCATCAAGCTCACGTCTCCCGCCGTGTCTGTCTATCTGGCTGTCAATATCAGCAGTCGCACGACGGGATCAACTTCAACATCAACATCAACAGGAACAGCAACGTGCAAATATTTTATGAAGTTTACAGTCTCTGCCAACATTGACGCACGGGCCACGAGCCACGATTCGACCATAGTCGGAGCAATCCAATTAAGTTGCCCAGGTGGGGGATGGAAAGATTCGGGAACTAAGTTAAGTTTTTGTTTTTGAGCCACAAACTCAGCGAATTGACAGCACGTATGTGGTTACAGTTGTTACCAAAAGTACAAGCACACAGACACGCACACACCCACACACACATGCGCAGCATGTAGCAAGGTATAACGGTAGCATAAAAAATCGATAGATCGGAGGCATAACGAGGCAGGCGAAGGCGTTGTTACCTTGCCTTGCCTTGCCTTGGCCCAAGGCTCAAAGGCGCAGCGTGATATATTTTATAAGTGTGGCATTTGTTGTTGTTGTTGCTATTCTTGGTGGGTCGTTGTTGTTGCTGCTGCTGCTGGTGTTGTTGGTGTTGGTGATGGTGGTTGCGGCTGTGTTTGCGGCGTGGCTCGGTTTGCTGTGCTTGCTGGGGTTGCATCTGCTGGTCGGGGGTGATACATTGGTGGGTTGAGGATGGTGTCTGCTTTACGGTTCGCCTGCCAGCGAGCAGATGCCCTGAACCCGTCATCTAATTACAAAAAGGCATACACGGCACTCGCATGGCAATACCAGAGGAAGAGTTCATACCTTATCTAGCTAATTATGTAACGATATCATAGGCAGCAAAGCTATCGTACTTGATATAGCGTACATTAGATTATTTTATTAAAGTTAAAAAAGTATTCGGTAATAAAATAAAATATTTTTATGATATAGCCCAAGTTTCATGGGTCAAAAGTATAATAAAAGTCAAAAATGTCAATTTAAATATCGGACGACACAAGGAAAAAATTGTGTAAGCAAAAAATGTTGCATAGTTTTTGGCGTACACTAGAAATAGCTTGATTTTGTATTCAACAAGAAACTTTCAATGAGTTTTATATTTATGTTTCTATTAAATTTCCTTTTTTGATCATACAGATAAACAAAATTAATAACACGATTAGAATTAGGTTAAAATTATCATGCAACTTTTAGAAAAATATATATTAAAAGGCTAAATTAAATACAGAATTGAAAATGTATTTACCTCAGAGAAAAGTTGATTTGCCAACTAATGAATAAATAAACACTTTAATTCAATTCACCAACCATCTCTACTCATAATTTTTTTATTCAGATAGCGCATTCAGTCGTCGTTGTTATCCATCAGAACCTCCCTGTTTCGCCTGCCAACTGGCAGGAATAAATTCATAATTGAAAATAAACAACGCGGCGAGTAAATTAAAATTGTAAAGCAGTAAAGCGTTTTGAGGCTCTCTCTTTCTTTCTCTCTCTTCATTCTGTCTCTCTTTTCTCTATTAGGATTTGAGTTTATTTCTGAAAATTCTCTTACTGCGGCAGTTTTAATTGCGCAGCTCTGTGTCGCAGTGTAGAATGGCCAAGTCAACCCATGTCCCTAGGATAATTGGGATCTGGAAATGGGATCCCGCCGAGTCGCGACAATTAGCAGCGCATTAAATTCGAATTAGATTCGAGTGCGTTGTCAATGGCGAAAATAGCTGCTGACGTGCCCGGGTTTGAGGCTACATATATATGCTATATATACATACGAGTATATAAATATGATATACATGAGAACTAACGAGCTGCCTTCTCTTGCGTGTCTTTTGTACATTTCTTTTGCGCTGCTTTCTGTTTCTGTTTTTGGCCGCCCACGCTGCGTCTTGGCCAGCAGCAGCCGCAGGTGGAGCTGCTGAGCAGCCCGACTGTGCCATATATAATTTCGCCGCTATATACCAAGGCGATGTGTGTGCCTTATACCTTTTAAGTCACAAACACACATACACACGCAGGCACACTCGCACACCCGCTGTGGCCTGGCACACCTTGCGGTAAGTCGTGGGGGGCGACAGGCGCGTTGTCCTCCTTTACCTTATCGATCGCCTTTGCCTGGCCTCGCCTCGTGGCACGGCGATTTTTCCTCTCTCCCACCGGCTTTTCTTTTGGGCTGGAAAATAGTTTAAGCAAAGATTTTCACCAACACGTAATTGCTGAGACGTGGGAAAAATGTGCAACTGCTGCTGAGTGCATGCTCATGCAAGTTTGTACAAGTTTGTGCAAGTCTCTCACGCACAGCGTATGCCACAAGTAGAATTTGCATAGTTATCCACCCCGCCCCCACCCTCATTCCGCATTACTTTGTTCCTGTCAGATACACATTAGCTGAGATACAAAAAATATGCACTGGTTTTTCATATGATGTGCTATATAAGCAGGTGCTCTATAAGCTGCCACAATGCGTGGCAACTTTACCCTTGGTTTGACTTCTAGCCGAGTTCTGTCGCGTCGCTGTTGACAGAAAGAATAAACAAACTGCGAAAGTCGAATAAATATTTATTCGCTTTTTGTGCCAGTTCCCAAGCAAACTCAACTGAGTCTAAGTAAACATGTGGGAAAACTTGGTGAAAAGTTGTTAAAAATCAATAGGAAAACTTTTTAAATCTCAAAATTTATGGAGAGGATGAAAGGTTTTTCGTTGACAACAATTTGTACTCAAGTTATAAATTGCATTAACATATATACGAAGATTTATAGGTAAATAAATCAAAAATATATAGATATGTAAATCAACAAACATACAACTTTATTCATGACATATAGAAAGGAAGAAAGGGCTTGATCGATGAAGAAACATTTGTAAAAAAAAAGGAGATAAAAACTTATATTTATTTATAGTTTAGTAGGTATATACTACAAATATAGATAGTAAAATATAATAGACAGTTATATGGACTCATATAATAAATAGAGGCAAACAAATTGATTAATAGATAAACAGATATATGGACGGGCAGCTAGATAGATAGAGAAAAGCTGAGATACAAAATATAATATACATATATGCGAATGAGCAACATATAAAGATAAAGAGCTAATATAAATATTCTCATACCATCTCAAGGTTTTCCTCAATTGTATCTGATTTAACAGCCCTTCCATGCATGGCCTGGTTATATTTACTCTCAGGGGCAACATTCTACTTTGTTTTAAACAGCCAAAAAGTATGCTTTGCTATTTTTATATATATTGATTAAAGACTGCTTAATGGCTCTCCCGCACAAAAAACAACAGCAGAGCTTTTTATGAATTCGGCACGAGGTCAGCTGTTTGTTTTAAAAAAAAAAGAGCGCTAACACGGTGGAAATTACAAAGTTTGTCTTTATTTTTTTTATAGAGATTAAAACACATGATGTTTTGCATAATGCAATAATTTCGAAAAAAATTATAATATAATATAATATAATATATAATATAATATTCATGAGATTAAGGTAATGAAAAGTATTTGACAGAACAGGAACAAATATCTAATTAACACTAAAAAGAGCTTTATTTTTCGTGTATAAATTCTCTTTGGATATGTATGCTAATGAAATAATAAAAAGAAAATTTCTCTACGGAATTTGTAATTAATCATATTCGTCTATCTTCAAGGGAGTTGGAAGATCTGGGAATGCCTTGCGTCAAATTTCTTTTATGCTTAATTAAACAGTTTTCTCGCTGTTGACTTTTGTCACACGCTGGGGAACGCGTTGGAGCACCTTAATAAGGTCTTTAATAAGTCGCCCCATACACAGTGCGACATTTGAGCTGAAGAGAGCAAAAGTTAAATCTTGATAAATTGCGACAGGCGTCCGACATGTGATAAATGACAATGGAATTGCCAAAACTGGTGACGAAATTGCAACAAAGAGGAGAGAGGAAGAGGAGGAGGGCAAGAAGAAAAGAATAAAGTGATGTAGTGTGGAATTTGACAGCAGGGCGAGGTAAGCGAACGACTGCAATGCGCTACAAGACGGCGCCCATTTGTAGGCAATGAAGATAATAGATAACGGTCAATTGGGAGTGTTCATGTGTGTGTGGGTGTGGGCAAATTAAAGGAAATTGGCATGCTGTCAAATTATTCGAATGTGCAAATTGATAAAGCGCAGCGCAAACAATCGTTAAATCAAGCGAACCTTACATAAGCGCCAAAAAGTATGCTACAAAAACCAAGAAGAAACATGCACACAGTGAGTGAAGGCAGTGGGAAAGGGGAAAGAGGAGGGTCATGGCTTGGGGGGCTAAGCATGTGCCTAGACAGGTGAAAATTGATTTTCGTTGCGAGCGCGAATAGAATTTTATTCAAATGTGCCCAACTGGGCGAGCTTAATGTGCATGGGAAAAGCGACGTCAGGAGGCGGCACGGACGGATGGACGTACAGAGCAGTACGGACTTGCGGACGCAGCGAGCACGGCAGACAGACGAGCAGCGTGCCAATTGGTTGGCTGCTTGCAGCAGGCGCATGCGTCATATCCTGCGCCCTCATGGAAAGCTCTTCACGACAACGACCCGGAGACGTGACTTACCTCGGCTCGGCTTCCAGGCTGAATACCGACGAAGAAAATAACGGTATCGCCGTGCGAGTTCTCGCACAGCGCCAGACAGAAGTTACCTTTGCTCCTGCCCGGACGACGCAACGCACGCCGACAATTTTCTGCCGTCGTTGTCGTTGTCTGGCCTCGGTGCCTCCCACACACACAAACCAACTTGCCAGGCAGAAATTCTACAAAAATACAAGCAAAAAAAGAAGTAAAAATTATAACGAATTATTAGTAAAATTTTTGAGAAACCAAACGAAACGCGAAAAACACAAATAAGAAATTTTCACTGCAATTTTTTCTCGGGCTACGAGCGTGTTCGGAGTGCGGTGAGACACGGTAAAACGGTATACGCTATTCGGTGTGGACTAACGCGGTCAGTTAGTGTATATTTGCAGTGTCTCTGTGTGTGTTTGTGTGTGTGTGCGAGTGTGCCTGTTTGCGTGCGAGTGTGTGAGTTGGGCTTTTACATAACTCAAGGCATAGAACGATTTGGCCAATTTGCTCGATTCGCGCTCCACTTGACCAACGTGAACGTGGCGTCCCAGGAAGGAAACAACAGCAGCGCCGCAGCGGGCAGCAGCAGCAGCAGCGGAGTCGGTGCGAGTGGTGGTGCAAGTGGTGGACCCGAATCGGCCGCCCTGTTCTCCAAATTGCGTAGCTTCTCCATTGGCAGCGGGCCCAACTCGCCGCAGCGCGTTGTCTCCAATTTGCGCGGCTTTCTCACCCACCGCCTGAGCAACATCACACCGAGCGACACAGGTAAATTTTCACCAAAGTTTCCTTTTCTATATATTTTTCTTTCATTTTCCTATGTCGAGTGCTTACATAACCTGAGCACAGTCGCAAAATATATGCATATAATTAAAATTAAACAACTTTTCGCACACAAGCACAGTGAGTGCTGCAAGTGTTCCGACCCCCTGCCCCCCCATTCCCTGCTTCTCTTGCTACAGTTCTTACTGCTGTCCTTTGGCAAACACTTACAGTGGCAAACACGCACACACATAAATACACACAAAATACACACAAAACACACACACTCACATACACACACTCACTCACTCACGGGGCCACGAATAGAGACGAATTTGAATGAATGCTCAGCTGCCTCGCACGGTGGAACGACGTGGAATGAAACAGTTACAGTCCGTTTGCAGCCTCAACATGAACGGCTCGCAAACTTATATGATGTAAGCGAAGCGAACTTATTGGAATTTTTAGAGTTTATATTCGATATTTTCGATATAGTAAAACTTTTGCTGTTTGGCTTAGTTTTAAATTGTTCTTCACCTGATTGATGTAACATGAATACATAATTGTTTTAGCTTCAAATTGTTTATGAATCTGAGATAACTATGTTATTTCAGCATAAAAACTTATCTCGCTTAGTTCTTAAAAACCACACTTCATTTTCAATTTCATTGAGATTAACAAATATGTTTGAAATATTTAACATCATAAAAAACGGAGAAATATTTGTTGAAACTATAATTATGTGGGAACTAAAAAATTTTTCATCCAGACCTAAAAACCATAGGATTTTAAAAGTATCAAAACTGGTAAAATATTGGTATACCTCATTTCGGATAGTTCTTTTTACCACTCACAATTGAAACTATAATACTTGACCTACAAATTTGTTCAAATAAACTATTAAATTAAATAATTAAAAAACTATTAAATTAAACTATTTATTCACAACTTTCTTTTCTTTTAATTTCGTGTACTATTTCAAATAGTTTTGTGAAGTTTCATCTGTTAAAACTTTTAATTTATATCAGAAAGATTTACTCTATAGAAAGAAACATTTTAGAACTTTAGCCATGGTTCCAAATAATTGCAGAAATATTTTTGTAGTTCATTATCCCGAATTATAGTTATGCCTCTATACTAGAACATAAAGAAAGAAAAAAGAAACGATTCCACAAAAACCTTTCTCAAACGATATCTTAACCAAGCGATATTTAATTATTTCAAATCAAAATATTGAAATTTAGTTCTTTAGTTCATTATCTCGAATTATAAATATCCCTCTATACAAGAACATAACTTGAACATAGAAAACAATTCCTAAATCAAACGATACCTTAACGATGCGATAGTTAATTAATTCAAAACACAAAATATCGAAATTCCTTAGCTAATGACACGGCATGAGAAAGAGATTTTCTTTATTAGATTGCGGTCTCTAATTGAATCATTAAAAGCGTCGATTTCGCAAGTTCACAGGGTGTAGAAGGGAGTGTGGAAGGGAGTGCGAACGAGAGGGAGGATGAACTAGCGTTAGTTCGCATGGTTCACCTGACTCTGGAATTTTAACTCCTCCTCCGACTGCGGTGGCTGCTGCCTGGGCTGCTGTTGCTGCAGCATAATGAAGGCAATAAATATAAATTTCCCGGAACAAACACAGGAATACAAACAGGACGCGCTACTCCCACCCCTCACTCCCCTCTCTCTCACTCTCTCCTTCTCGCAGCATCGTCATTAGATTGTTTGCCTTGTTTGGGCATGTCGAGGCGTTTGTAACGCTGATGTGTTCATAGCGGTTGCTTGTCAAAACAAAAGGGGGGACACGAACAACGCAATCTATAGAGGGGTGGCAATAGCAAAGACAAAGCAGGAGCCAAGCAAGGAAAGCGAGGGGGGGATGCAGGAAGGCAGCTCGTAATAAGCCGAACGAGAAACAAGTAACGCATTTGTCTTGATGCTGTCTGATAAAATCGCCTCACGCTTTGCCCAGCAGCACTTCGAGGGTTGAAACAGACGCAGGCAGGCAAGGCAGGAGGAAGGAGGCAGGTGAAGAAGGGGGATGCAGGGGGAAGCTGTGTCTGTCTCCGACAGCGACATCAAAAGCCGTAAAACGGGGCGCTGATGGTGTCGTTGATTGGGAGGCATTTGTAGCGCGGCAAATGTTAACATTTTTGGCTTAGAACGTTGGCCACGTGATAAGGCCGAGGTTGGCCACCATTAATCAAGCCAGAGTTGCCACACAGCATCAAATTCGGTGCGGGTCAAGAGAAAGAAATAGTGTTGCCCAAAGGCGATTTATTGAACGACTCTCAATTTGTAAGCCGAGCCAAGCTGAATTAGCCCAGCGGGAGCAACGAGAAGTCTATCATTCTTCTTTTATGAGAATTGAGAAAAGGTTCTACTACTCTAGATACCACGGAACTCTATCTATCTTCCTTTATTGCCCCACCAACCTGGGCAACACTATCTTAGCTCTTCTCTCTTTCCTCTTACTCTACACACTTCTAAGTACAATCTCCAGCCCAACCCACAAGCAACTCTTGTCTTTATAGGGAGGCGTGACCCAACTACCCATTTGCGCCTCTTGCGTGTCTACTGCGTAGGCGCTCGGGGCAAGCCACGCCTACTTAATGTTTTGATTTATAGGCCAAGCCAAGACGCCCTCGAGCTCGAGGCCAGCGCACACTGTGTAGCGAAAATTGCCACAACATTTTGCCTAACGGTTTTCCATAACACGCAATTCTCCCCTCTTCCCCTCCTCCCCCTACCGTTCTCTATGTATGCTCTTCACTTTTACGATTATGCTTGGCCTGAGCCGCAGCTTGTTTTGGATTTGCAGTCGAGCGCGTGATCCCGGGCTGCCTTAAAGCTAAGTGGCCGCGCATCCTTCGGGGAATTGATAAAAGCCATTTTAAGCTGCCTTCACAACAACAATGACACCAACAACAAGAGCAACAACAAAAACAACAACAGTATAATGGGGATTGTTGCGCGTCTCGTTGGGGGATTTTTTGATAATTCAACTGCCTCGAGGCAGAACCTTTTTTTCAGCCCCTCCCCACAAAGTTTTGCAATTAAAAAGTGGCAAGCAAAACAACAAAAACAACAACGAGAACAGAAATAGCACAAACAGCTTAGTTGGCTAACCCAGTTGCAGAACTTACGCGACGCAGTGTAATCGATAGCGGGCTAAGCGCGAAAGACGCAACGAAAAGACAAAATTAACTCGAAAGTAAAGACGGACAGCAAGAGCGCAAAAAGAGGGTTAAGGCGAAAGTCGCTAAGGGCAACTGCTAATCGATCAGGCCCCCTCTGTTCCCCCCCTCACTCACTTATTCACCTGCCCCTCTTCACTGTTCAGCTCATTAGAGAAAACAAATTGCGCGCAAGTTCATTGTGGCACTTATCGATAAGTGCGCCTGAAATTAGGCAACATATTTATGGCACAGTCAGTGGCATTAGTATTTGCACGCCTTAACGCGCACACACACACACAAACACATGTGAAGCGGGCAACTGCACAACCCTTCGCCACTTGAGCAAAGCAGCTTACAACACTTCACGCGACTGCGGGGGGAGGATTCTATCCCTGTGTTCGTGTGTGTGTGTGTACTTTTGTAACTAACTGTGTTTGTGTGTGTTTGTGCGATACACACTTATACGGATTTGCGCTGTCTTTTATGCGAAGGTGTCAAACGGAGCTTTTCATAAATATTATGATTGGATTTTTATTTTTGTCGCGCAATAAAAAGTTTTCTTGTCATTTTACAGTGGCAACCGGCATTGTTCGTATGTATGTGCAATGAAAGAAAGCTACAATTTATAATAAAGTAAATGTTATAAAAGGTAGCAAAGTTTTTGCTTAGCCTAAATTTTTACAATATATAATCGATTTCAAAGTGCTTTATTTTATCTAATATTCTTTTTAGTGTTTAAAAACTAAAAAAAAGAGTATGGATATAGAAAGAATAGTTGGTAAATTCTTAGAGCATGTATACGAGTATAAGAAATATAATATATATATGTTTAATAAAATTGGTAAAGTAAAAAAGATAAATATATGTAGATCAAATTTGGTATAGTAAAAGTGATAGGTTTTTATTGGCTTCAATAAATTCACAGTATATTCTCGATGATTTTCTTAGAAAATATTTGCAAATCCTCTATAAAGTTCCTTTTATTTCAGAAAAATTTCAAGTTTACTGCGCTATAAATTTGTCTTGCGGGATTTATGGCTGCAGCCTTAGCAAGTTATGTGTTTTGGGTTCAGTGTGCTGAAATATTCACGAGTTACCTGGGTGAAATGCAAAATTATATTTCACCTTGATTGCCCCATCAGACTGGCGACTGCGAAAAATGTTATTTCATTTCCAGAAAAGTGGTGTGGGGTGGGGGGAATGGAAAATAAACATGAGCTCTGTTTTTGTTGTTGCTGTAATCCCAACAGCTTTGCGACAAATGGGCAAGTTCCCAGGGTAACAGAAAGGGGCGGGGAAAATGTATGCGAGAAAAGTCGCTGATCATCCCATGGTTCAATTTCAAGGTGATGCGAGGGATGTGAAACGATATGAAGAGAGAAGAAGAATGTTCGAGGGAACTTAAAGCTGTCGATGGAAACTATCTTGAAGGAGTCAGCTGAAATGGAGTCTCCATTTCTCGGAATGGTAAATCGAGTTGTCTGCGATGAGATTGAATTTCCACTTAGTTCTGCAAGGAATAAAGGCTCAAAAAGGGGCCGGGGCGGGCTACAATGATGAAGCTTTAACTATTTATGAAATACGAAACCTTTTGGCCGTAAATGTTTTTTGAATGAGATCCAAAGAAAAGAAATAAGTGGGAGCAAAGTAGTTATGAACGCTCCACTTGTTAATTGCGAACGGGCCAAAAAGAAACCCAAAAAGGCCTTCCCGGTCCCCCCCCCACTGACAATGCGCCATGTCCTGGGGCTATATTTAATGTGGACTCAACGTTATGAAAGGAAAACCAAGAGAAAGAAATACAAAACACGAACGCATTTTAGATGCGAGCTGGGAAATGAAAATGATTTGCGACTGGGAAATTCGTCAGCTGGGCAGAGCTGAAGCTGAAGCTGAATCGTTTTGCCAGTCAGCGCGGAAAAATCAATAAAATTATAAAGGCGTAAATATAAATTGGCGCTCTTTGATGAGACAGCGCAACGGTGTGTGTGTGTGTGTGTGTGCGAGTGTGTGTGTTTGAGGCTTTAATAATTCCTGGCCTCTCGTTAGTTCAACAAACATGTTCGTGCACGTTTCTGCACTTGACTCAACGCAAAGCAACCCCTCAAAACACGGCGAGCAACCCCGGCGGGGGGTCAAGTACAGCCGGGCGACCCACCTGGTCTAGCTGGTCTGCTCCTGCTGCTGCTTCTTCTTCTTCCTCTTCGGCTTCTTGTTGAGCCCACAAAAAACCAAAATTAAAGTCGTTGCATGAAAGAATAACAGTGAAACTCACACACACACACACACACGATAATTGACTCATGTGCTGGGGGAGTGTATGCCCCGCCCACTCCACCGCCCGCTTTGATCAAGGCAGCCCTGGCCCGGCTGAGCCCCCTCGAGGCACAGACACAACGACGACACGGAACATGCTCATGAAAATTTAATGATAAAACGAAATGTTTTTCCAACGAGGGAAGTTTGCCCAGCACATTCATACCCTGCACACGTCACGTTTTTATGCGCTCTCCCTTCCCCCTCCCCATTTAATGTTTTTGTATCGTGGGGTGGCTGGCAACAAGGTGGATAGACGCGAAATTAGATCAGCATTGATAGTCGGCCTGGGAGTGCGGCCAGTTGGGCCACATTCAGCCGGTGATAAAGCAGACATGAGTTACGATGTGCCTCGCATTCAAGAATTTAAGATACATAATGAATAAAGTGAATAAAATTTTGTTTAGATGAAGCTTGAAATAAAGTAACAACTAGAAAAGGCACTCGACGGTGGAGTGAATTACTTAAATGATTACTAATATAGAAAGTATTTGTTGCTTTTTTTTTTTTATTTTTATTATTTTTTTTAATACATCAAACCAATTCTCGTATAACATTTTAATTTATGATCAGACTTTGATTAAATTTGGTTATTTTATAGATAAAATATTAGTCTACGTGCAAATAAAATTTCATAAGGCTCTAGCTACTGTAGGCTCTAATAACTGATAACAAAACCATGCGAACTCAACTGTATATGCAGGAGGGTAGCGAAAGATAGGATTATACTCTTCAAATAGGATATTTATGTTTATAATATATGACTAATTTATAAAGTATTTGTTACTATTATTCATTTGTCACATCATACCAAACAAATTTCCCTATCACATTTTTTAATTTATGATCAGATTCTGATAATGAATTTACATACAGAGTATCTATCCAGATGCAAAGCCAATTTCAAAAGGTTCTAGCTACTGCAGACTGATAAACCCTTATTAACTAAAGTGTTCATGCAGAATATATATATTTTATGCATATATTTTATATTATATTACCTTAAAGAAACTGAATCAAGAACGAAAATTTAAGAATATGCAAAAATAAAGCAAGCAATGAAAGAACAATTGAATTGCTTCCTTCCTCTTGGCACTGACGGGGGTTGCAGCTGGGACTGGCACTGCGTCGGGGACTGCGACAGGGACTGGTACTGGCCCTCGACTGGGCGCCCGATTGTTGCGTGCCGCTCAAGAGGCGCTCGACGCCAGGCCAGGC
Source organism: Zaprionus africanus (assembly GCA_018151435.1). NCBI lineage: Eukaryota > Metazoa > Arthropoda > Insecta > Diptera > Drosophilidae > Zaprionus > Zaprionus africanus. The sequence continues at coordinate 9,609,687 of JAECXB010002206.1, forward strand.
CAGCAACTTGGTCGTATTGTTCCATTGTGCGAGTGCGGGCAAAGGCCACGAAAATATACGAGGACCATATCGTAATTATAGCAATGCGCAAGTTTGGAGTGCGGCCACGTGACTTTAAGGGTACTTCTCTCTCTCTGTCCCTCTCTCCTTTATAAGATTATCAAAGTATATGCATTATGTGAAAGCAATTAAACTGATTGGATTGCCCCCCGCAGCAATACATATGAATATTTAAGACCTTAATTATAGAACCGAATTTGTTTTATGATTGAAATGTGTGTTATTTGTGCCGTTCTTCCGGTTCTCTGTGCTCGCCCCTGCCTCGCGCGCGCTGTCTCTTTCCCCCCTTCACTCGTGATTGTGTGAATACATGTGCGACACGCCTAACTAACGATACACCTCTTTGTTCGCCAGCAGCATCCTTTGCAACACAGAAACAACATTTCAATCATAGAACGACAAGATCCCCAAAGATCTTCAGATCAAAGAAAAAGTAAAAACATTTATCTAAAAGCTCGCTAAAAGTATCCCTAATGCCAATCTCAAAAAACTAAAAAATAACAAAAAATAAAACTAAAACACTAACGAAATCTTGTTTCTGTGTCGTTAAAGGTTGTTCTCTGGCATGCCAACAACACCAACAACAACAACAACTACAACAGCTACACGAAATCATGTAAAAGACGAGCAGTCGTTATAGTCGATCGAACCGGAAACCGGAAACAGAAGCAGCTGCGGTCATGAAATTGCAGCGGATACAAAACAAAAGAGAGAAAACCACGCTAAGTACAAAGCAGAGAAAGTGAGAAGGAAGACAAAAGAAAAACCGTAAAGGAAATAATAAAGAATTTCGACAAAATATCTAAGCTAAGAATTATATAGATCTATATAGCGAAAAGTAACAAGGGAGAAGAAAATATCTGACAACCAACATGGCCTCATTCCAAATACCGTTGATCAACCTGGAGCTCCGCGAGGTGAAGGAGATAGTGTGGGAGAAGATTCAGGAGCCAGTGAATCAGCGCCGGCTCATTCTGGTCATCGTCTCGATTGCCCTGTTGCTGGACAACATGCTGTACATGGTCATTGTGCCGATTATACCCGACTATCTACGCGAAATCGGCAGCTTCGATGACGGACCGACGCAGCCGCCGTTGCGCGACAATGTGACGGGACGCATTATACCCGTGCATCATGATCATCATGGGCAGGACTCGGCCACGGGCATTTTATTCGCCTCGAAGGCAATTGTGCAGCTGATGGTGAATCCCTTCTCGGGCGGCCTGATCGACAAGATCGGCTACGATATTCCCATGATGATCGGGCTGACCATCATGTTCTTCTCGACGGCCGTCTTTGCCTGCGGCAGCAGCTACAGCGTCCTCTTCTTCGCTCGCTCCCTGCAAGGTGCAGGCTCCGCATTCGCAGACACTTCGGGCCTGGCTATGATTGCTGATCGGTTCACGGAGGAGAACGAGCGCTCGCAGGCGCTGGGTATTGCGCTGGCCTTCATCAGTTTCGGCTGTCTGGTAGCGCCTCCTTTCGGCGGCGCGCTTTATCAGTTCGCCGGCAAAGAGTTTCCGTTTCTTATATTGGCATTCGTCTGCCTGCTGGACGGACTGATGCTGCTGCTGGTCATGAAACCCGTCAAGGAGCAAATAAAGCAGAGCAAGGAGGTGCAGAACCAGGTCATTCCCATCTGGCGCCTTCTTATGGATCCCTACATCGCCGTTTGCGCTGGCGCCCTCACCATGTCCAATGTGGCACTGGCCTTCCTGGAGCCAACCATCTCGCTGTGGATGGAGGACAACATGACCACGGATAACTGGAAGATCGGCATGGTTTGGTTGCCCGCCTTCTTTCCACACGTGCTGGGCGTGGTCATTACCGTGAAAATGGCCCGCAAGTATCCGCAGCATCAGTGGCTCATGGCCGCCGGCGGTCTGGCACTGGAGGGTCTCTCCTGCTTCATCATACCCTTCTGCAGTGGCTACAAGATGCTCATGCTGCCCATCTGCGTCATCTGCTTTGGAATTGCGCTCATTGACACCGCCCTGCTACCCACTCTGGGCTATCTGGTGGATGTGCGCTACGTCTCTGTGTACGGCAGCATCTACGCCATAGCGGACATCTCGTACTCGATTGCCTATGCCGTCGGGCCGATCATCGCCGGCGGCGTGGTGGAGGCCATCGGCTTCACGGCGCTCAACTTCCTCATCGCCTTCTCGAATCTCGCCTATGTGCCTGTCCTGCGCAAGCTGCGCAACATCTACGACTTCAAGCCGTTCGAGAACGAGGCCAACATTTTGATGCAGGACCCGCCCAACAAGGAGTACCAGACATATGTTATGCACGACCAGAAACCGGTCGAGGGCGAGCTGAAGAATCATCTGGAGTACGGGCAGCAGTACCAGCCGGAGCAGGAGACCAATCTGGATGAGCAGCCCTACGAGCCGGGCTACCAGCAGGATCAGAGCTACCAACCAGGCTATCAGGAACAGGGCGGTAGCTATGCCCAGCCCACGCAGCGCGTGGCCAATCCTTTCCAGCAGCAACAGCAACAGCAGCAGCAGCCGCTAAGCAGAGGACCTGCTCCACCAGCGAATCCCTTCAGACAAGGATTTTAAACTGTTGTCTACGCAGAACTACACTCTCGATTATTTATACGATTATTATAGCGATTATTCATACGATTATTATTGCGATTATTACGATTATTTCCGATCTGTTAACATTTCACGATCTACGTGTCGTGAGCCCTTCTCTGGTGTTTACTGGCACATATCGTACATAGTTATATATCGTATATTGATTATATACCGTATATTACCTATTTATAGCAAGTGGTACGTACACTATAAACGCATCGCGCGCAGCCAAACACGTTCGAGCTGCTGCGCTAGTTAATGCCCTGCACTCGTTTTGTATCATACACGATCGCAATTTACGTCTAGGACTAAGCAAAGTTATCAAAACTCGTGCACAGTGGGCGCTCGCTAAGAGAGAATAGAAGCAAGAAAGAAGAAGTGTGAAGAGAAATCAAGAAAAAAAAAAAACTTAAACAGCCATTACCAAATTTTTTTTTAAGATAATTTGAAGATATTTACGATTAATTTTCGAATAAGTAAGAAATAGAAGAAACTCACATTAAAATTCTAAAGAAGTAACCAAGAATCTCAAATGCGAAAAGAATCTTATAATGTTTTTTAAAAATTTAATTTTCTATTGTTGTTCAAGTCTTAAAAATCAAATCTAAGGTTCAAAGTTTGAAATTCTTTCAAGAAAACTGAAACGTGAAAAGACTCTTATAATATTTTTTAAAAAATATAATTTTCAAGAGTGGTTCAAATTTTTAAATCCAAATATTAGTTTCAAATATGAAATTCTCAAATTCAAAAAGGCCTTTAGTTTAAAAATCGAAATTATTGGAAAAACAAATGAATCATTTTTAATTTCGTATCCCTTGAGGAGCGCTCACTGTAGCGAGCTAAATTGATTTCCGGCCCGGTCGCACGGCCTCGGCCACGAACTCAGCTAGAGAAACCAAAGCGTAGTTATAATTAGGAATTAGGTCGATCATACGAAGCAACATCAGTTGCCGTATCCGAGCTATATTGCAAATATACATCTATCTATATATATACAAACAATATATATATACATATACTTATACAACTTAGTAGTAAGCGGCTCGACTTACTTTGCCCCACTGTGCGGTGGGTCTGTCGATTTATCAGGCAATGGCATCAATATCGCAGACATATCACAAGTTGCACAAATCGAATCTCCCCTTCGGGTGTCATTGTGACAGACCTGCCCTAATGCACAATAGGGCGTGGCCAGTCGGACTATATAATTTTCGATGATGGTTTTTATTGGGAGACGTTTCTGTTGATATTTTGAACATAAGACACAACCAAGGTAACGATACATATCAGAGTCGCATGACTCGCCTGTTAAAATTACCAAAAGTGATATTAACTATTGCTATTAGTACACACACACACATACACATATATATACATATATATAGTGTGTACCAAACCGTATATCGCATCATATCCAGTTAGCTCGTAATATATATACATACAATATACATTAAACGTTTACGATGAAAACATGTTTGCAAATACTAGATGTTTCATATTTACCTACCAATCAATTATTATTTGCTTGTCGACCCCGTGCGCCAAGAGGTACAATAGTTCCCCCGCCCCGTCTGGGGTGTATCTGTTGCGGGGTCCGACGATAGCATAGCATATAAATGTGTGTACCTTGTGTATGTAGTATACATATAGAGTATATTCTAGTCTAGTCTATAAATGCATATATACTATACAAATACATAGATGCGATATGTATATCGTATTCTCTTTGATTTCAGCACTTTTGTGAGGGCAGCTTACTGCCCCGATATATATTATACACCCGCTATCCTAAGTAAACTGAATTTTTGTATACATATAGCATACCGATTCTGCAGTTATCACGTATGTACTGCCTATGCAGACCACATACATATCTACAATATATACTCTAAAGTCCAGTGTCTGGACGAACTTGAACATTCTATATCCGTAAACATATCAGTGACACGGCCATTTTCAGCTAATACAGCAAAGTTATCTAATCTAGGTATAACACCCAGACTATATATACACACACACAGAGATATATACATATATATATTGATAAAGCTTTATTGGATTGTTTACAACTTTTAAACGATTAGTTTGATATATTTGGAACACGAGTTTATTTATATAGAAATATTTACGAGTACTGCAAGTCGAAGGACAGTTGCCACATCCCCGATTATTCGCTGAAGTTATCTTTAGTCTCGCGATATATATCGACTCAGCTCGCAGTACTCGCTATTTGTACGTATAGGAAATGCACTGATTTTCAAAGCAATTAGAGAATAATAGAGGAAATCTTTCCCTCTTTCAATGCACTGAATCATTTGAGTACATTATTTCGTTGGGCACCCTTTTCCGTATTGTTTCCACCTACCTAAATGTAACACTAACTTATAATAGTTCTACATATTAACGGGCTTTAGTAATATGTAACAACATAATGAAAAAACTCATGAAAAAATCTCCCATCAATGTATCAATTAAAACAAAGTACGATTCAGTACGAACAGATTCTTAATGCAAACTATATATATTTAAATATATAGAGAGAACAAATTAAAACGACATTATAAAATAGTTTATAGTTCTGCGAACAAACCGAGGAAGAAACATTTAATTCCGGAGTCTGTTCGAAACAGAACGCTGGGTTATCTAAGAGATATAGCTACGATCTGTTTCAAATAGACCCGTATATAGATAATATATCTATCGATATTTACAACTAAACAAGCATATGTATATTTAAAGGGCATTTCCAAAAGCAATATACAAAATAGTTGAGTATGATAATAAAAATCAATTATAAACCGCAAAACTTAAATTTGTCTGGAGGCGTTAAGTGTCTGATTTCCGGTTCCATTTCCACTTCAAGTTCACCGAAATATTAAATCATACTTTTGGGTGAAGTACTTTCCTGCACCCACAAGTATGTATGGAGAATTGAGACGGAAACAAGGCCGGGGCAGGCGGAGAAAATTCTACAAAACCAAAGTAAAATATACATATGTTATTTGAAGAATCTTCCAGGTAATCATATATTGTAAATTTTTAATCTTTAATTGAATATTAGAAACCCATCGGGGTAGTCTAGAGAGCCGGAAAAGCGGGTGATTCTCAGACCCCCTAAAGGTGAATAACTGTATAACCTGCAGCAGTGCCGGCTATGTGTAATATCTTGCGACATTTTATAAGAGCAAAAGAGAAATATATAACTGTATGTATTGTAAAAATCCAAGCGTGTTGCTAGACCCCCCTAACCCCTATATAAATATGTATCTAAGCGAAGAAGAAGCATAACAATGTAACATAACGGAATTACGAGTACTCGAACACTCGAAGATGATTTCAAAATTATAGTCTACATAAACTGAATGTATTTAAAGTGTTAAATGTTCAATAGCGTATTATAATTATCTACAACAACTCGATATATAATTTCTCGTATATAAATATGATATAACTAAAGCATAAAATTAACAAAATTACAATTTAATGTTATAGAAATCGTTTAGTATGATTTTTACTCATAGTTAATTGAATTTCAAAAACAAAAAAAATTGAAAAAATAAAAAAAATGAAAAAAGCCCTAAGGAAAATGCCGCCACAGTTCAGTTTTTGTAATTAACACTAAGTTTTGATCAAAGTGTTTCAAGCGATATTTAAGTATTTAAGTCCCTAGTATACATATATATAAAACATACAAGATATAAAACAATTTAAACTATGTTGAATTCTCGCAATTTGTTTCAGCTAATGTTATAGACGTTTGTGTTAAAGTACTTGTAATATGATATATATATAATTATGCAATTAGAGTAATGTGAACTCGTTCGCGTACTCGAACTCTATAAAACCTAACCCAGTTCTGTAATGTTGCTGTTCGATTTCAAAGTCTATCCAAACCTAACTCTGCTAACTTTAACTATCCCAAAAAAAGCAAGCTGACTTAACTGACTTCAAATATAGTTAGGCATAGAGCATATACGTATTGATTCTAATCCGATCAACTATCGAACTATCGTACTCACCAGAATCAGGTAAATCTGCAGCAGATATCTCTATGGATGCTTTCTGCAGAAGAATTACCCTAGAAATTGTCACACAATTACCCTCAAAAATAAAATCATGGCGAATAATGTGAAAAGCTTTTGAGTTACGAATACGAACAGAACGAATGAACAGCAAAGCGAACAGTACGAATAAGTGAATGGTGAAAATAGATCAATGGAGAGTTTAACACATTATGCATATTACAGAGCGAATACACATACAACAGATAAACAAATACTATTGAAATATAATTGTTAACCATGAAGAAAAAGGTCTTTCAATTGGGACAAAGCTATTAATTGTATTAATTAGTTAATGAAACACGAAGGCACCACGAGGGTGGAAAGATATACATACATATATATGTACATATATAGTGGGTAAAATCCTCAGGTAGCACGAAGTAACTTTGGCCGCAACTTTTGCTAATGGTGGTTGCTGGCTAAGTTCGCTTCCCTTCGTTCTCTGCGTCCCCCAACCCTACAAAACAAAGTTACGCGAAGGAAATTGTGTGCGTGCCCTGAGGCCAGAAATTTTCGGACGTTGTGGAAAATGCTTTTCTGTTTGCAATTTCCATTAGCAACTTTTGCCAAGGGGGAGGCGGCGGCGGCGAGAGAAGTCAGGGAAGACACATTGCAACCACAGCCTAAAGTTGAATGTAGTTGAAGTCCGAACGAGTTTCGTATCTATAGGTATTTTGAGGGTATTATCTGAGTTACACCGTGCGTTGAATATACTATATATCTATGTTACGATTGGCTTGAAGCTTCCAAGACCTACTCTTGATTTATTCAATAGATATTTAGCAAATTGGTTACTAGTCTTGGATTGGCATTCAGTTACAAACTATACACCTCATCTCTGACGACTTAAGCCCGTATACCGTGCACATCCTAACGCACGCCGTACAATACGTCAGCAATTTACGCTTTCCGCTTGTTTCGCTTCGAACAATTACGGCAAATTCCGAAATGCCTCTATGCGGGGCAGTTAATTTGAGTTTGCCGCACAAAGAGTCGGGTTCATCTAACCCAAGATCCAGGGCAGCGAAGTGAAGGGTGGGGAGAGAGGGGTAAGGATGCTGGTACAATCCAAGAACAGGCCGCAAAACACAAAAGCGCAGCCGAACGGGCCGACAAAATGTATTGAAAGTGGCGTAAAACAGCAGCGTTAAGACCGTAAAGGATTTACGGCTCAATTGTTACGTGCGTGCGGCCCTAAACAAGAGCAGCACCAGCAGCCGCAGCAGCCACAGCCACAACCGGAGTTGGAGTTGGACCCGTAGCTGTAGCCGTAGCCACCCTCGCTGAAAATGGAAGCCCTTTACGAGCAACCAAAGCTGCGAACAAAAGAGGAAAAACTCATTCATTCAGTCATTCATTCATGTATTCAACATTGTTGCACCCACCACTCCCCTCTCTCTCTCTCTCCCTCTCCCATCTGCTCCTTCCACTGGGGTCACAGCTTGTTCGGGTGGTGTTTTATGTAGTCACAACGTGTCGCCAGGGCGTTCTTAGGGCGGCTCTCGCCGGGTCGCCGGATTTGTTTTGCCTTTTTAAATTGTTCTGCTTCATTTGCCTTGGTCTCCGGCAGAATTCTTACTGAGAAGTATCAAGTGTGGATACGGAAATTATTATACACCAAGTGGTGCGTCGACACGCGTCGAACTTATATCTATTCATGCTCTACGATAATTAAAAGTATACCCTACCAGCTATTAAAGCAGGTATTTTTAGTTTCCTGTAAGTGGAGGGGAGTATTAGCTGGTTAAAAATGTAGAATCTTTTTGACTTTGATTCGGTACATTTCTTTTCTTAACTTTAAATAGAATAGGGTAGTCAAAGTCAGAATAGTTCTAAATATTTTCTGAGTCAACCAATCGTAATTATAATTTTAAAAAATCCCTCATGCCTTCAACAGTTTTTCTTCTCCCCCTAAACATTTTGCAAATATCTCGAATTTCATGGCATAGACGAGAGAAATGCGAAACGAATGTGTTGAATACTTGAATAGGCGTGATAATATCGTGATATTTATATTCAAAATACACATATTGCCCGAGCAACCCCTCTTGGCATCGTCTCTAATGAGCCATGGGCGTTGGGGGAGAGTGGTGCAGGGGTTTGACTCTGGCTAAATTGGAATCATGGCAGCAGAAACATTATTTTTCATTGGGATTACATTTTTATCGCCATCTCTGACGGGCGGCAGCAGCTAGCTGTCGTCGGGGGAGCAGCGCGAAGGCCGAGAAGGGAAGGAATTCAAGCGTGATTTTTGCAGCTTAATAATGAGCCCAAGTTGGTTTATTGGCTCCCCATTTTATTGGGCAGGCGTGTGTTTCATGACGGACCATTATATATTTTGGGGCTGCGTACATGAGGGACCCACATCCCCCTAGCACCTCTGTCTATCTCTCCCGAGTCATAAATATGATCATAACGAGCTAATGCATCATTCGATTGGCACAAATGCAAATCGAGTTAGACGCACCAAACTTTTCTCTCTGAGTAGACAAAGAAACCCTCTGACAGCCGCCTGTAAATTGAAGCTGACATCTGCACACGGACGGGACGGGATGGATGTGAGGAAGGGCGAAGGAACGGCTTCATCAATAAGCGTCCGACAGGCAGACAACCAGTACCAGTTTGGGGGGCTGCTGTGACGGAGGCGGAAACGGAAGTACGCCCAGTCTGCTGTAATGGCGCATGAATATCTGATTAGTTGGCCGTCTGTCTAATCAGAAATCGCAACATCAATCAATCAATCGAAAATGTGTTGCAAGTAATTGAATGCTTTGGGGTAAAAGAATGATGCCACATCGTATATTCAATTTGTTTTCCAGGGGGAGACTAGCTTAAGTTGAGTCTCTTTGAGCCCTTTATACAAGGAATGAGACTAATCGAAAATGACTTTCAAATTTTCCAATTAGAAATTGGAAAAGAAAAGAAGTTGGCTTATGAATTTTAAAAGCGACTGTAGCAAAAGATTAAAGTGATTTTCAATTGCGTGGCATGACTTCAAAGCAAACCCCGATGAGGGATTCTCCTTCATTCTTCTCTCTCTCCCCGCTTAATTACTTAATTTGAATTTTCCAAAGCCAAGCGACGCTTCCTAATGCAATTTATTATGACTTACAACAAGCTAAGGACCATAGAGTCAACCCCACCCGCCTCGCTTCGGGTTTGTGGTTAATGTTATTCCTGCAGAGACAAGCGACGCACTCCCAGTGACAACAACAACGACAGACAGACGGACGCTGGAATTGCCGCCACGTGACTCTATTGTAACCGGCACCCACAATGAGAGCTAGTTGTATAACCGTTAGTGGGGTCCTTGCTTGCTACTCGTGGGCGGGGGTCATCTATAGTCAGATAATGAAAAAAGGATAATAAATTGCATTAAATATGGCATCATTGTGCGTACCTCCTCCATCTATTGAGGGCTCTTATCGTGATTGTCGTAAAAACATTTTTATTAATAACATTATGATTGTCATGGGCATCGGAAAGTACAAAGTGCGTTTGGAAGTGGACTGAGCAGCAGGTCCCCAGAAGTAGCATTGTGAAGCAACAATTTGTTCACAAAAGATAGTCTCGAGTCATGTGATAAATGAAGGAACTGAGATACTTTAATGGATAACTATCGGAATATATATTTAGAGTATGTAGAACAATCTAAAATTCTCCTTTAGTTGAATAACCCACACAGTGATCTAACTAAGCAACAATTTGTTCACAAAAGATATACTCGAGTCATGTGATAAATGAAGGAACTGAGATACTCATGGATAACTATCTATAAATGTATGACTATCAAAAGTGATTAAAAGAAGTAATCTATATTTAGAGTTCTCTAAAAGTTCTCCTTTAGTCACTAGTCACCGAGAATATGCCATAAAAGAAAACTATAATTTTATCTCAAATACTATCGTATTTAAACGAAGTTATGTGAAACATTAGAGAGTCATCTAACTAACTTTCCCTGCCCCAATTCACATTGAAAAATAAAACTATGTCGATACTATCGTTAGTACTATCGACAAACCCAGAATGTCTGTAACTCGTGTGTCCTCTCATCACTTTTCAAACTTTGCTCTTAAATTTTCGACCCTTCTCCCACTTAGTCGAAAGCTAATAACGGAAATTGTCGTCTCTCTTGACAACCGGAAGTGCTTACACACTCGAGTAACGGCCAACTTTAAAGGAAATCCAAAACGGACAGTTGCTTGGGCAGAGTGAGGGAGCGAGAGAGAGAGAAAGGGAGAGAGAGAGAGAGAGAGAGAGAGAGAGGAGTTCGGCTGGCTTAGCGTGTCACTTTAACATCCCAACGTCGCTCCAATCGTACTAAGAGTTTTAGTTCTCCAACAGTTTTTGGCCGCCAATCAGTTTTATTGCGCTTTCTCTCTCTGCCTCGCAAACGGAAGGCAATAAATGACTCGATTTGACTTGGGTCTAAATCGAACTGCAGGCATTACAGATAAAACCTGATGGATGAAGATGGAATTTGCTAAAAGAGAGATAAGATAGCATAGAAAGCCAGCGAAAGGAAACGAAATTTGTACAAGGAAATCACAAGTTGTTCGCATGTTTAAAGCTGCATATGATGGGGAAATTCGCTTGGATTTTCCTTTGACTGCTTTCCTAACTGCGCTTTAAAAATAAATTTGGCACAGTCGAGAATTTCTTGAACGCATCCATCACAATTACATCAGGTACTTCTTAGTGTGGCCTATTGCGCTGTCCGATTAGATTTCAACTACAATACTTTCAAACGTTCTGTTCCGCCTTGTGTTTATCATCTAACATTCCGCGTAAGATATCAAAGCAGCACAAGGCACTCGAGCTTTGTGACAATGATTAACTAGCTGAGAATCGGCCTTAGATTAATCTGACACTTGCTGGAACTACACATTAGTCAGCTCCCCAATTTGTTGTCCAACACAAATCGCTGTTGTTGACGAGGCTGCGAGGCAAACACACGATCATGGTCACAGAATGGCCACCAAATCGATAACTACCTTAGATAACCAACGTTTTCTTTTCTTTGAATCAACAATGATAATGATATTTTAATGTTCTATTGCAGGATGGAAGGACTCGATTCTGTCGATACCGAAGAAGTGGCTCTCCCATGCAGAGTCCGTGGACGAATTCGGATTCCCTGACGTGAGTGAAAATTGATTTAACAATTGCGACGAATTTCTTTGCAGGCTACAACAAATATTTGCCCAAGGGATGGGCAAACTTTGCTACTCTACTAATTCATAGACAAACACGCCACACAGACGTCATATATACACAAAATGGGACAGCCACACGCACAGAAAGAGATGCACATAGGGGGAGGCAGAGCGAGACAGACAGATAGACAGACAGACAGACAGACTAATCCTGTTTGTTATAATTACAAATGCAAATAACGAACGCTTTTGTATGGCAACCGGAACTGGGAGCAGGCAACTGGCAATTGGGGGCACCAGACAGACCAGAACGAGATGCGGCAATGTGGGAAGACAGCCAGGGGGCAACCAGGGAAACGGCCTACCAGACTCCCGTCCAAAACAAACATACAAGCAAGCTCCCCCTCAGGCAGTACCCCAGCCCGACTCCCTGCCTGTCTACTCCCTCTCTCGCACCTGTAAAAGCACAGCAGCAACCCCAAAAAAGAGATGTCTGTGCAACGGGATATACATCAAAATATGTAAAGCCGAGTCGGTTTTCTAGGGTGGAGTAAGTGGGGGGAGAGAATGGAGGATGGAGGCAGGCTGCAACTTGACTGCTGTCAGAGTCGAATGACAGCAAAGTGAAAAGTTACAAGAGAATTATTCCAAAGAGAACTTTCAACTAGCAGATACTCAGCAATTTTGACAGATTTCTCTTTTTAATGATGGAAATAAATGAAATTTACAGTGATTATACAAAAAGAACGATCTGAACTCTTTGAAATATCAAATAAATATACTTGCAATTTATGTTTATTAACAGGGTATTTAACCAGCCGAGTGCTGTCAACTTTTTAGCTTCTCTTTTTAACTAAAAAGTTGCAGTACTCATACATTTTTAATGTTCATGGTAAATTGTACATTCAAGTATTACTGTCCGATTCCATTTGAAGAGGGTAGCAAGTGCTTTGGGCAATAAGTAGAAAAATAGTTTCTGGAAAATGTTCGCTCTCTTCAGCGCTGGCACAAATCGATTCGACTGGTGTTGCCCGTAGGGGGAAAACTCAAGGCGAAGCTCACAATTGAAGTTGTCACTGTGCAGGGAAAATGCCAAAGAAATGCCAAATATTTTTGGGGGAGTTAATGTGCAGCACGCCCCAAATGTCAGATTCAAGCTAGTCTCTCCATCCTCATCCAAGGTATTCCTCCCTCTCACATTCCTTTTTATTTTGCTATTCTTTTTTCTTTGTGATTTGAAATTTTCAGTTCCCTAGGGTATACCCAGTTCGTGCTACGGGGTGTTGCTACAGGGGGTTACTGTTGCCTGGTATTGTGTATTGCCAGAATGCTCTGCATACAAATGAGCAAGGCAAATACAATTTAACGCAAAACCAAACCCTTTCTGACGTACACTGAGAGAAATGTGCATGAATTGCTTAAAATTGATTGGCTTAGTGTTGAGCATAGCCTAACCTAATATTAACCTTTTTCTCTGCGTGCACAGACTCTACCCAAGGTACCTGTCCCACCGCTGGAGCAAACGATGGCCGACTATGTGCTCGCCCTTGAGCCCATCACGACGCCGGCACAGCTGGAGCGCACTAAGGGCATCATCAAGCAGTTCATGTCGCCACAGGGACTGGGACCCCGACTGCATCAGTACCTGCTGGACAAGCGCGAGGCTGAGGACAACTGGGTAAGTTGCCTGCCAATTATGATGAATATGAAATGAAAGTGCAAACATTTCATTAAGGAGAAACCTCTTGACTCTTGACTATGAAATCTTCTCTGATGTGTCCTATTATATGGATATATAGTCCGTGGTACTATTCATTGCAATATCAAAACTTTATTCAATCCAACCGCAAGCGAAAACAGATTTGCCCTATTGATTTACTCATACTGTGGCTCATCGGGTAGAGTGGGTGCTGTGGGTTCGGGGCCAGGAGGAGTGGGTCCCTCGTTGGGCGATGGTGGGTCGGGCACCAGAATGGTAGTGCCAGTCACATAGTTATCGCCCGATGTGGTGGAATCTCCCTCGGATGGAGGAGTTGGTCCAGCCGTTGTTTTTGTTGTAGTAGTTGAGTCGCCGGCAACGGTGGTTGACTTCACGGTAGTTGACTTCACGGTGGTTGAGGCGGAAGCAACAGTGGTAGAGGTGTTAGGGGTAGTAGTGGTGCTCTCAGTAGTTTGGTCAGAGGCGGTAGAGCCTCCAGCTGCGGTAGTGGTAGTAGTAGCGCTGGTAGTGACATTGGCGATATCCACACAAGTCACGTTGATCTTCAGGGATTCACACTCAACGGCTGGTATGTAGTCGGCACAGGTGGAGCACTCCTGCAGCACGTAGCTGAACATGTTTGTGGGGGAATTGCAAGCGGTCCACACTGGCTTTCCGGTCTTGCAATCGTAGTAAGCTGATGGATCTGAATAGCAGGGCAACTTGATGCGCAAGTTAGGTAGGCACTCGGGATCAACATCTTTGGTGTAACTGGGTGAAGGGCAACTCTGTGCCTGGGCGTTGATGACCAACAAGAGCCCGACGGTTGCAAGGAATACTGTGAGGAGACCATGAGAGAAGTAAAGGTGTTATCAAATGACTCCAATGGAATGAATAGGTTATCCTAAGATAGATAGATCCATAGATCGATCGCTTTATCCTTGTGTCCAACTGCTGCTGTTACCCCTGTTGATTCTTCATTTTTCTTACCGGCTTTCATAATGCGGCTGGCGGCAACTGTTTTTCGTTTAATACGTCTTGCTGCTGCTTTGGCGCTGCGATCACTGCTCCAATCTGCCGGGAGCCTGTCCCTTTTATTACGCGATCCACTCCACAATGCGAGTATGTCGTTGTCGCATTGTAGTCGTCGAACCCGTCGCGTAATCAGTTCGCGCTCGTCTAGATTAATTCATGTCTGCCGAAATTAAAATTCAAATCGAAATCGAATGTGCCAAACGACTAATTGAACTGCGTCTTAGGCCCTGTCGGCCCTGGTACCGCGCTCGGTTCTCTCGGTTGTCTCGGCTGTCACCCGCCCCGGGGTAATCTTTTGGCTGCGATAACATGGAGGATGCTCAAAAAACTAGCGTTGTAACTAGAACTCACTTCAACAGCTGTTCATCTCAAAGTGTCTGCGATATACTCGTATGTATGTACGTTATCAATTAGCATGGCTTATTAAACAGCCCTGTTCGGAGACTGTATCTTAGTCGAGTTCCATTGAATTTTTATCATCCGTTCCCCCGGAGATACTCAACTTAGTTGTGGCATTGTCTTTCCTGGGAAACACGCTGTAATCGAAATCGGAAATACTTCGCAATCTTTCATTAAAAACTTGTAGCGAGAGAGGGGGATCACAGAGGGAATACTCGCTGGAAATACTTAGGCATTCAGTTAGGCATGTGAGCGAGCTATCAAGCCAAGAAATTATGATTAGAAACTTTAGTTATAATTCTGAATGAAATTTAACTGGAAATATGGATAACCAATAAATTAATAAACGAATTGTGCTGCTCATTTGCATACCCTGTCAACATTCAGGTCCTTTTAAATGAGATAATCAGTTGTCAATCAGACTAATAATCTTAAGATACCCGAGGCGAGAATTCCTACTGAAGTCGAAAGATTGATAGAAGGGAATTATAGCTTTGTGTCAAGCGAAAATGAATTCAACAGGCTGAAAGAGGCAGCCAAGACTCCGTTTCGATCGATCGTTCAGTATTATAAGATTACCTTTATCTTAGAAACTATTAAAGCTAGACCTAACCAATTAGTTTCTCTCCATCGCCTATCTAATTTGATATCTATCCATCTACTGAACTTATTATCATTCACAAAACACATGGAAATTGAGTTGCAATTAAATAATTAAAAGAAGTTTCTAAAGAAAGTTATGTAAATTAAAAGTTCAGAAAGAAGTTCGCAAAAAGAATTAGAAGGTATCTTAAAACCCACTTAGTAACTTTAAATAAACTATAAAAATACCAAAAATAGTAAAGCTAACTAGTATATCTGGTAACGATACTTGTAATTGTCTACGTTATATCTGGTATCGCTACCTGTACTTGTTTACAGAGTAACCAATAGTCGTGCCTACCGCCCCAACGATCCGAATGCCATTGAAATAGTTACAAGAACACGGAACATTCAATCAATTGAAAGTGTTTTATTGCTCGACGAGAACAATTTACTAATGGATTTATTCATTATCGATCGCTCATCTTATCTGTGCTGGGGGACAACGACCATGCCCACTCGCAGCCCCTTCCCCTCTCCCTCCCCCTCTTTATCGATCAAAAGAGATTTTTCTGTATTGCAGTTAGATATTTATTTGTAGTTGTTGTTGATGTTTTTGGAGTTCTGAATGAAATTCCGCTTGTTGGTTAAGTTTGCTGCTACTGTAGTTGGAGTTGGGTTGGTGGAGTTGTTGAACTAGGCCTGGGCTGGCTTCTTCTGTGCCTTGCTGGGTGGTGTGGGCTTCTTGGCCGCCTTGGCGGGAGCTGCAGGCTTCTTCGCTGTGGCAGCCTTGGCCGGAACTGGCACTGGGGTCTTCTTGGGGCTGCTGCTGGCCTTCTGTGCTGATGGAACTGGTACCTGAGGCCTCTTGCCAGGCTTGGGGGCATCAGCCACATGGACAGTGGGTGGAGTTGGTGGCTCGGTGGGTGGAGTGGGTGGTGTGGGATCAGCGGGGAGAGCGTCCACAGCAGGCTCCAGATTGTGCTCCTCATGGTGCACATGTGGCTCAGCATGCACGCTGTGGCCACCGATCACTGGCGGAGCATCTTCGGTAAGCTGCATAGTGACTGGTGCCGCAGTGGGCAGAGAGTTCATGGGCGGAGCTGGAACATACTGAGCTGGGGCAGCACACTGCTGCAGCACAAAGGAGAAGACCTCGCCGGGAGCGCAGCTGACAGTCAGCTGATTGCCGTACAGGCCCTGGCAGACATAGTACTCAGAGTTGCTGAAGTAGCTGGGCCAGCGGATGCCAACCTCAGCGGCGGCGCACTGCAGTCGGTATTGGGTGCCAGCCTGCGCCAAGGAGGCGAGGCCGAGGAGGGTCATAGTCAGAGCAATTACTGGAAGAGGAATGGGAGGAGGAAGCGGTTATGTTGGGCAACCATGTGGCTGTGGCCGGACTCACCTTTCATGATGTCAGTGCGTTAGATTGGACTGGGCTGGGGTATCCGTCGAGGTCAGATGGGACTGTGGTACTGATTCTGTGCAGACCTGCGTGCACTATTTATACTACAAGCTTATCACCTCCATCAGCGATCTGATCGAGCAGATGTGATGCCTTATCGGGTTGCCGTGATTCGGGGAATAACTGATAAGCGAGAGATGGCGCCCACACCCAGACCGAGACGCACCTTTAACTTGTCCCAGCTAATTGAGTTTGTATCATGTTCTTCCCCCTCTCTCTTCCCCCTTCCTAGGCCTATTACTACTGGCTGAACGAGATGTACATGAACGTGCGCATCCCGTTGCCCATCAACTCGAATCCCGGCATGGTCTTCCCACCCTGCCGCTTCCGCACCGTGCACGACGTGGCGCACTTTGCTGCCCGCCTGCTGGACGGCATCGTGGCCCACAAGGAGATGCTGGACAACGGCGAGTTGCCACTGGAGCGTGCCGCCTCACGTGAGAAGAATCAACCGCTGTGCATGGCTCAGTATTATCGTCTGCTCGGCTCGTGTCGTCGTCCTGGTGTCGAGCGTGATACGCAGTATTTGCCACGTCGTGAGCAGCCGCCGGACAGCGATGAGGATCGTCATGTGGTGGTCATCTGTCGCAATCAGATGTATTGCGTTGTGCTGCAGGCCAGCGATCGCGGCAAGCTATCGGAGAGCGAGATCGCCTCGCAGATTCTCTACGTGCTCAGCGATGCGCCCTGCCTGCCCGCCAAGCCTGCGCCCATTGGTCTGCTCACCGCGGAGCCAAGGGCCCGCTGGGCTGTGGATCGCGAGGTGTTGCAGCGGGACGAGCGTAATCAACGTAATCTGGAGCTGATCGAGACGGCGCTGGTGGTGCTCTGCCTGGATGAGCCACTCGGCATGAACTTCAATGCACGAGGTTTCAGCGGTGCCACGCCCACTGTGCACACAGCCGGCGACCGTGACGAGACGAACATGGCGCACGAGATGATCCATGGCGGTGGCAGTGAGTACAATTCCGGCAATCGCTGGTTCGACAAGACCATGCAGGTAAGTGTGAGAAGAGATTCCTTTAATAGGTTATCAAAATCCCTTTTTTCTCCGCTTCCTCTCCTCCAGCTCATCATCTGCACCGACGGCACGTGGGGACTGTGCTACGAGCACTCCACATCAGAAGGCATTGCTGTTGTGCAACTGCTGGAGAAGATCTACAAGAAGATCTTGGAGCACACCGATGATGAAAATGGCTTGCCGCAGCATCATCTGCCGCCACCGGAGCGTCTCGAGTGGCATGTGGAGCCGCAGGTGCAGCAACGCTTTGCTCAGGCAGCGATCAGCGTGGACAAGGCCATCGACAACTTGGACTTCTATGTGTATCGCTACAAGGGCTACGGCAAGAGCTTCATCAAGTCGTCCCAGGTCAGCCCCGATGTCTACATTCAGCTGGCTCTGCAGCTAGCACACTTCAAGTGAGTTTGGGGATCTATTGTGGAAGTGAAGAGTGTAACTAATTCTGTGTGCTTTGCAGGCTCTACGGTCATCTGGTGGCCACCTACGAAAGTGCTTCCACACGGCGCTTCCTGCACGTAAGCTTAGACAGAACAGAGGCCGGACTGATCAATAGGGGACTAATGCTCTCCATTTTGCTTTGCAGGGTCGCGTGGACTGTATACGCGCTGCCAGCTCGGAGGCCCTTGAGTGGGCCAAGGCCATGTGCCAGGGCGAGGGAGCCAATGTGCCCCTGGAGAGCGATCGCGAGGACGATGAGGAAGATGCTCGCAAAGTCAAATTCAGCATTTACAGCGTAAGTAACTGGGGTCTTTTTCTTCTCTCAACCTTTCCCCTTTTCTCCACCTCTTTCTTTATTCCCATGCCTCCCTCAAGCTTCCAACTGAGAGGTTCAGCCTCTAGCTTAGGGGCTAAGCCTCTAGATAAGGAGTTTAGACACTAGCTAAGGGGGTTAGCCTCTAGCTAAGAGGGTTAGCAGTCAGCTAAGGGGGTTAGTCTTCAGCTTAGGGAGTAAGTCTTCAGCTAAGGTGGTTAGCCTCTGGCTAAAGAGGTTAGCCTCTAGGTAATAGGGTTAGCCCCTAGCTAAGAGGGCTAGCCTCTAGCTAAGGAGGCTATCTTCAAGCTAAGAGGATAACCCTCCAGTTAAAGGGGCTACCCTCAAGTTAAGGAGTTAAAACTTCAGCTAAGAGGGTTAGGCTTCTGCAAAGGAGGTAACTTTTTCAGCTTAGGGATTAGCCTTCAGTTAAGGAGAATATCCGCAAGATTTCTACAATTAAGCAGTTTATTCTCCACCTAAGGAGGTTAACCTCCAGTTAAAGTCTATAGCTATAATCATGCGCTCTCTTTCTCTATCTCTCCCTTGCAGAAAGACCATCTGCGCGAGCTCTTCCGCTGCGCTGTCGCCCGCCAGACCGAGGTGATGGTCAAGAACATTCTGGGCAACGGCATCGACATTCCGCTGCTGGGGCTGCGCGAGGCCTCCATCGAGGTCACCGGGGAAATGCACGAGCTCTTCACCGATGAGTCCTACAACATCTCGCAGTGCTTTCTGCTCTCCACCAGCCAGGTATCCCTCGCACTGAGACTGCAACTGTGATCGTTCTGCTCCAGCTCGCTCTCCAGCTTGCTCTCCCTCTCTCTCTCTCTCACTAACAAGCACTCTCGCACCAAGCACAAACTGCAGGCACCTCTGCCTCATTCACCTTCGCACCACATTGTTTGCCTACTCTAACTGCACCCACAGCACCGCCAGCGGCACCACCAGTAAGCACCAACTGCCACCTGACAGCACTGTGAGAAACTGTATACGATTTGCAACTGTTTCTCACTGTGTAGCTCAGCCTGCACAAGTAAGCACCAACTCACAGTTGACTACACTGTGAAAAATTAGATTACCAAGTGTAGTTTCGCTATCAGAAGTAAGCTTGAAGTGTTACCAATACACAGAGAGAAAACAAAAAAAAATAAATCGTTTCCTAGAGAAAAGAATTTTGCAATAAATTCTTCTTTCTGTGTTGTAAATTTCCGTAATTATGTAACACTGAGAATCTGCAAAAACTCTCTCTCTCTCTGTGTCTGTTTCTCGCTCTCTCACCACCCGATTGTACACAGGTCGCCTGCACCACAGACAGCTTCATGGGCTATGGCCCAGTGACGCCACGTGGCTACGGTTGCTCCTACAATCCGCATCCGGATCAGATTGTCTTCTGCGTGTCGGCGTTTTACGCCTGCGAGGATACAAGCGCATCGCGCTATGCCAAATCGCTGCAGGATTCGTTGGACATAATGCGCGATCTGTTGCAGAATTAAGAATCGAGCCAGGAATGAAATGGACAGAAATGGAACGGAACGAAGAAAATGGTTCAACCCTAACCAAACATATCAATAAATGTACCTTAGCAACAGTTAAATATTTAACTATATATACCATATATACACACACACACACATATATACAATGTACTTATTGTAATTGTGAAGCGTAGTCAACTAGCGTCCACATGACGTCATCGTCAAACCAAACGAATGATCGCTTTACCCCACAACAAATCAATCAACCAACTAACTAATCGACTAACTAACTAACTACCTAGTAGAGGACAAAGCTGACGACGCTGGTCAATTAAATGTTTTAGAGCAATTTTATGGCAACTGTTAGGGTGCTACTGTTTGTTAGCTGAATGTGTTAAATGCAATACTATTATAATTATAATTACCATATCAATTCGATCCTTAGCTTTAGTTATGTCAACCTGTCGGTGTCCATGTTGCACCCTGTATTCTACGTAAGATGTTATTGGTCAACGATAATTTGTTTTGAGGCTTAAGTAACCAAGCCAGTTGCATACATTATGTGACGCTGTCCGATTGAGCTAAGAGCTCCTGAGTATGAGTACACCTGGGGAGGTTCCTTTTCTTATGGTATGTATCACGGGAACACACTAGTCCGGGTTTTGTATTGACAGAAAATACTTCTTGTCGATATAAACACCTCTAGTTTGGTTTGGCTATGCCATTTTTTCGGAACTGTAAACCTCCAAAAATGTACTAAAAACTACGCGGTAAGCTGAGAGTTTGGGCCACAGAAGGGATCGTGCACATGCTATGGGATCGTGTCATGGCTAAAAAGAGTTCTGTACTTTGCTTATGGATCGTGAACCAAGCAGTGCGCTGCTTACTTAACAGAATTCTGTTAACGAAAAACAACAGTTTAATTTGTTTTTTAATTCTACCAAAATTGCGCATAAAACTGAAGAGCTAGCAAATTGCGCTATTTTTAAAATTGCTATTGTTTCTTCTTTTAAAATTCGCCCCCTCCATCAGGGGGGGCTTATAGCAGTTATAATTAACTTGATTAAATTAATAACAGAATCCCCAAGTAAGCAGTTAACTACATTGATTTGCATGGGTTTCAGTCCAAACCCATGACACGATCCATTATCAAAAAATTGAACTATCTTAAGCCAGGCCATGATCCCAAAGCAGGAGCACGATCCCTCCCCCTTTGTTAAATCACAAGACTAGCCTGTGCTCACTTTGAAGGCACACAACTCCGAAAATACCGTATAAAAATCCAAAAAATATGTTTCCGGTACCAAACTACATTTTGAAATCCTAAATAAAAAATACCCCTTAAGTCTCCCGTGCGACTCCCTATAACTGAGCTCACACGCTCCGCCTACCGCAAGGCAACTAACCTCTCGTTGAGAAATATTATCGAAATTATTATTAATTGTTGAAATGAATATCAGATATATATAGAATTTACCGTTATATGCTTGTTACTACTACTATCGTTATGTTGCTGTTTAAACACAAAATTATTGACAAAAATAAATGAAAAGAAAAGAAACAAGGAAGAGAAGAAAGATCGTTGTACGTATCTACGAGTAGACTTGAAACATACATATCATACGATAAGTCGAAGGAAGAAGAAGAAGAAGGAGACCTATATATGTATACTTATATATGAATATATTATATTGTTGTTTTGTAGTGAAATATGCAGGATATATAAACTGATATGTTATACACGAAAATGAAATGAAGCTTCTTATATTGATTGTTAATAGAAAATATACCATACCACATGAATGTATGTATGTACTTGAATTTAACTAGTTGCTGTGTTCATTGTTGCTATATATACGATATATACTCTATGTAAACTTATCTATCTGTTGAACTGTTAACTCCCCCTTGACTTTCCCTATCAATCCCAAATGTCTTGTTTAGTTTAGCGAAAAACCCTTGCCGAAATAAATGTGAATGTTGCATTGAAGAGTTTGGCGCGTGTTTTTGTTTTCTTGACCCACATCGGCATACATTATAAGATATAGTAAGTACAATATGTATATGTTTGTATGGCTGACATTTATCAGTTCTTGGTTGGTTCTTTTTTGCTGACTTCCAAGAACTGACTCATATCCATAGATATATTTATTAGTTTCTAATCCGACCTCGATAAACGCCGCAAGATAAGCCGCCTGATTAGCCTTGTGAGTTAATTAAAACGAAAAACAAATATCCAAAATCGAATCAGCGCTATAAAAGACCCGTGACCGAGAACAATTCTTCAACAGTTACTGTAAACCCATCGAACTATCGCAATGAAACGTAAGTCGTCTTAAGGATTAAACTACCCCAAACGGATCACGAACTCATATGGATTATCTAACAACAAATTTACAACGTGGTCTCTTCCAGTCTTCCATCTGCTGTTGAGCCTCTTCTTGGCCATTCTGCTGTGCACTGTGCCCTTCGCCAGTGCTCAGACAGCGCCCACTGTTCCAACGGCAGCTCCGACACCACCAACCGGTGCTCCTGGCAGTAACGGTGACGACTCTGATGAAGCTCCACCAACTGCTGCATCAACTGTAGAGGTACCGGAAGTGAGCACCTTCTACCCCAACTACGCTGGATAAGCGACAGCCTCAAATAGGCTTTGTTTCCAATAAAGTTCCAATAACTTGCAATTTCATGTTTGCCTGGTTCATTGATCCACCCCATTCCGACAGTTATCTGTCTCCATTTACTCGACAGTTTTATTTTTCGACTTTTTTATAGGGTATTTTATTGTCCAACATAAAACTAGGCGCGGCCATTGCACAACGTGCAAACCTCGACCTTTGGTCGCGTTCACATAAATTACACACGTACAGTAAACACAGTAGATAGTACACATATATGGTATATACACACACAACGAGTGTGTGCGTGTGTGCGTGGAATAAAGTCGCAAACTGGCGAGAGACAGGGCGTCATTAGCTCTGCCCCACCACTTTGCTGCGAAACGAGCCGCGCATCTTTGCCTGCAACTGCTCGCTGTTGTACTCATCATCGCGCCCGGACTGCAAGAGTGAATGGAGTGCGATTAGTCATAGTTGTTCATATGCATATTCACTTTCACAATCAAATTTACCTTGCAGAAGTTCTGTTCAAGCAACTCGAACGCTGACAGACGCTTCTTGGGATCGTGCTGCAGACAGAAGTCGATGAAATCGTGTCCCTCCTGCGAGAGCGACTCCGGCGCCTCTGGTTTCTCGCCCATGCCCACCTTGAACATGATCTGGAAGTTCGAATCGAATTGTGCCCAGGGTCGCTGCGAAAGGGGGAAGAATAAGTTTTAATT
Organism: Zaprionus africanus; assembly: GCA_018151435.1. Taxonomy (NCBI): domain Eukaryota; kingdom Metazoa; phylum Arthropoda; class Insecta; order Diptera; family Drosophilidae; genus Zaprionus; species Zaprionus africanus. The sequence goes on from JAECXB010002206.1 coordinate 9,633,325, forward strand.
AGATACACAATTACATCACTTGATTGGAAACACTCGATGTAGGGTCTTAAGAGGGTATTTAATCTATCTTAAATAGTACCTTAGCTTCGATTAGACTCTTGACATTGTTTACATGACATCCACATCGCTCTTTTCTTAGTCCCTTTAACCTAAGGTCTTACTTAGAAGATATCAGGTCTATCTTAGCTATCTTTGTTAGTTCTTGAACAATATTTTCCTGTGTTTCCTAGCTTAGTGCAGCAAAAAGAATACAAGAAGAAACTCCCAATCTTAAGACTCAACGAGATATCTAAGAAGATAACTTACAGAGTAACTAAGAACCCCTCAACCTGAGCTAGCTTCTCTTCTTCTTCGTCCCCACTTTCCCCAGTGTATCCAATCTTATGGCGTCACTCAACTCACCTTGCCCGAGGCCATCTCGACAACGACGCAACCGACCGACCAGATATCCGCAGCACGTCCATGGCCATCACTGTTGGTCTTGGTAAAGACCTCCGGTGCCATGTAGGCCTGTGTGCCGACATAGCCCTGCAGCTCTCCCGGCACTGTGGTGTGGGCCTGAATCTTGACAGCAGAGCCAAAGTCACCCAATTTGAGGCTGTTGCTGCCATCGACGAGGAAGATGTTGGCTGTCTTGATGTCGCGATGCACAATGCCGTGTTTGTGCAGCTCGGCCACGCCTGCCAGCAGTTGGGCAGTAAAACGACGCGACAACGCCTCGGGAAGACCACCCGTCAACTCGACCAGGGATTCAAGCGTGCCCTCGGAGCAAAGTTCCATGAAAATGAGCAACTCCTCGCGATGCACCTCGATGCCATAGTACCGCACCAGGTTCTTGTGCTTTATGCCCTCGAGAATCTTCAGTTCCTCCGCAACGTTCTTGAGGGCACGCGTCTCTCCTGGCTGAATGGCAATCTCCTTCATGGCCATCAGTTCGCCCGTGTTGTTGTTGACCGCGGTGTACACCTTGCCGAAACGTCCCTGGCCTATCTTAATGCCACGATGCCAGCGGAAGTGAACACTGCGTGCCCTGATTTGCACCTTGTCACACGAATTCAGCGCCTTCACCTGCCCAATGAGCCGTCGCTCGCGCAGATGCTCCTCCAGATCAAGGTCCAGGCGATTCACTGCATCACGTACGCGCTCGTGCCGCGATGCCAGCACAGAGTTGGCAGAGGTTGCGGTGCCAGCGTTGCTTATCGGTGGCGTTTGCGGCACCAGCAGACGCAGCTCACCCAGTCCCGTGCCATGCGGTGCCTCCACTACGAAATCAGTGCTATCTACCGAACTATATGTATTGGAGTGCTCCTCCTTCAGGCTGAACTGTGGATGCAGCAACTTGTTGTACTGCGGTGACTGCAGTGGCGGCGTGTTCGGATTCAACACAATGCTACCCGCCGACATGGGAGTCCGAGTGGGTGTTCGCGACCGACTCGTAGCCGGCGAAGAGGTTTTTCTTGTGCGCGGCGAGGCTTTTTTGCGAGCTACCTTCTCCGGCTCCGATGTGATGCCAATCACATGCGAGATGCAACGATCCATTTGCTGCTTCAGCTGCTCGAACTGTGTGTCATCCAAGTGTTGTGTGATCTGCAGATCACAGGCGAGCATGAGGAACTCCAGTCCCTGCGAGGCCCAGCGAGGACGCATGCCCCGACCGCGCTCACAGCGCTCCATAACGAAATGCATCCACATCTGGGCAAACCCAATGATACCCAATGCTAGATCTGCTGTATGCGAGCTGTCCTTCTGATCCATAATCTTCTGCTCGAACAATCTGATGACATCCTTGTGATACTCAAAACCGAATTTGTAACCCTGATGAAGAATCTCACGAGTGCGTGAGAGCACCGCCAATCGATCCTGTTCGTCCAGGTTCTGCATATTCTCCGGACAACAACGTTGCTGCACATCCTTGATGATCTCTGTCAGCTTGTTGCGCACCTCCAGCACGTCCAGTTGCAGCAACTTGAAGGCAGCCTTCACATCGGCACAGATGAAATCATGCTGATGATTGGCCACATCGTGTTCGTAGTGCTCCCTGTGGAAGTCAGTGGTTTCCACGTCGCGGCAGAAGGTCTTGGCGAAGAACAGCACCTTAATAGAACGATCACGCTCCTCGGTGAGCAGCGCTTGCGTCTCGCGGCAAATCGTCAGCAGTTGCCACTTGAGCTCCTCGTTGTCCTCGTGCTGCGACGTGCCAGCAATTTGTTGATCCAACTCCGCTGAACGTTGCACCAGACGCTTCGATATGCTGCGCAACAGTTTGCTAATGATACCACAGAAACGCTGCGAGGCAAGCGTGTGCATTCCTTTGATCATGGGACTAATCAGTTTGGTGAACATCCATTCCTTCTCTAGCACCGACTTCTGGTTTGTCTCAGGCACCGCAACCAGCACCAGTTGATCAATATACTCCAGGTACAGTTCAAAGGTCTTCCGCACTGTGGCATCGTATTGATTGAGGATGTTGATGTAGCTACCCAGCTCGGTTTCGTTCTCGGCCAGGGCTGTGGTAATGTGCCGCTGATAACGCTCTCGATGCGTTAGCGCCAGCGTGAGACCTTCACGCAGCTCCTTCATCAGTTGCTCCAGACTTAGCGGATTGGGACGCACGGGCCGCGTCTCGAGGCGCATGCGAAGAAACTCGTGCATAAACTGCAGTGGGATACCGCTGAGGAACACAAATGTGGGAATATACGAGGGCAGGTTCACAGACTGCGCCTCCTCGCTCCAGTAGCCATAGGTGCGCAGCTCGATGATCTGCTCGCGACTTATTTGCGGATCCATACAAGGCACATCCTTGTCCAGGGACTCGGCCTCCAGTTCAAAATCCTCTACATCTTCTGTACTGGGTCGTTCCAGTGATATGTGCGCCTTGTATAGCGCCACATTGTGCAGTTGATGGAGGAACGCCAACGATTTGGCCAGGCCGCGACACTTCAGCACATTCTCAATGAACTTGCGATACAATCCCGAGGATTGTTCGCCATTGCAGTCGTTGCTCGAGGTGCCCAATGGCTCCACGCTGAAGATGTTAATGTCGTGCATCGAACCCTTTCGTAGCTGCAGATCATTGGACAATTGACTGATCTCCGTGGAGGTGGATCTGCAGGGGAGGGGAGAGAAGAGAGTTAGCCTCATTCACTCAAAGATTCATTGATGCATTCACTGATTCGCTAGACTCACTCGTTACTGCTCGAGGTCTCCGTTTCACCGGGCACATGCGTCGAGTCATTCAACATAAATTGTACCCTGGAACAGGACATGTTATTGCATGCCCTACGCGGCCCATTCCCGGCCATGCTGGGTGGCTTTGAGGAGTCCATGGAGTTGACAGCGGAATCATCGTTCTCCACACCGGAGGCAGAGGAGTTGCCACTATCCGAGCCCATGTGGGATGTCTGCACGGGCCAGGAGAACTTCTCGTCCTGCAACCTGCAAAGATTTGGCATAAATTTAACATCTCAATGATTGGCGGATCATGACTTACCTGGCAAGTATCCTGCCCAGTATGCTGAGCTTCAGCTTGTTCTGCTTGGTAATGTTGTACCACAAGCACATGGACTTGATGCGTCCAACAAAGCTCTGCGATTTGTAGATAGGGTGCAGTGCACCCATGGCTTGTGATGAGGGATACAACGCCTCAGCGGCCTCCAAGCGCGTCAACAGACCCTCCACCTCGCGCAGCGCCAGCTCCTGCTGCTCCATGCAATCCTTACAGTATAACGACATGCAGCCCTGACACAGTTTGCTGGGCAAGGGAGCTGCAACAGAAAGAAGCAACAGATAAGACATAGATTGGAGCATGGAATCCATCACTTACAGCTCGCATTAGAATTGGCATCCGAGTGTATGCCGCTGTCCAAGCTCAGCAAACTTGGCTCGCGTCTGTAGCGTGGCTGGAACTTGTAGTTGATGATCTGCGTGAGCAGATCGGAGACACCATGACGCGCCTCGTACAGATACTTGTCCTGCTGTTCCACAGTGCGATCGGCCTGCCATGCCTGCAACTCCAGCCAGATGAGATCCTTCAGCTCTGTCTGCCACGTGTGCTCCTCCTGCGATAGCTTTGCATCCTGCCTGTCCACGCTGCCCAGCTTGATGAGGTTCGCGAAAGTCTCGTGAAAATCTTTACGCTTTGCCAGCCCTGGAGTTGATTTCCCTGTCTCCTGCCCGCCCAGTGCTGGCAGCTGTGGCGTAAATGCCAACGGTGGCGCCGAGGAGCGACAGCCAATGGGACGTGAGGAGACGCAACGATAGCGATTGCAGCTCTCCACCACTTTGGAGGCAATACGCAGTGGCAACGGCGCAGCCACATCTGAACTAAGCGGCATAATCTTGTCCAGCGACTCCAGTGGATGGGCGCCCTCATGGAAACTATTGCCACGTGGTGGCGCCAATGTCGTCGCTACCGCTGCCGTCGCTGCCGCCAGGGAATTCTTCATTTCCCGCTCCGAGTCACGCAGCAGCGACTGCAGCCGTTTGTCCGTCCGTTTGCCTTCGTCATTGACAAACATCTCGTTGAGCAGGGCACAGTCCATGGTGTTGCGGCGCAGCACACGCGAGCGTGCCATACGGGTCATGCCCTTCTTGGGCGTGCCACCAGCGCTGGCGGGGGCATCTGTGGAGCTACGAGCAAGAAATTAAAGGGAATTAGTTAAATATACCCTGTAATTTGTCAGGCTACTTACGCCACCACCTGTGCCACCTTCTGTTTGCGTTCCCAGTCGCGATTCTTGATCTTTTGCCGCGTACGCGGTGGCGTTGTGCCAAATGCCTCATAATGTGCCGCCAGCTCATCATCGGGATGCAGATCCTCCTCCAGCGTGCCAATGCGTGCATTGGACACGGGCATGGGCCGCGAGGGCGTCTGCTTTATGCGATACTCCACTCTGAAGGGGCACGAGAAGAGAGAGGGAGAAATAGTCAAATTTAAGTTTAATATATTAGGCATGAAAAATATATAACTGTTTCAATACCTAATGAAATTCGCTTGGCAATTGCAGCAGCCACAGCTGTAGCCGTAACTGTAACTGAAGCTGCCACAGCAGTTGGCGATAAGTTGTGCAAATATGGACATAAGCTCGCTTAGACAGGTAGGCGGAACTGAGAACTGTTTACGGGAAATTGGATGGGGGCTTATCTTATCAGCCTAGGTGGGGTTTATCGTGTACGCTTACAGCGAGAGACAGCTGCATGTCACGCCTCTAATTATGCTTTAATTTCGTTGTTCATTTCGATTTGATTTATACACGCCATATGCAAGGTGCGAATGGATGTGTTTGGCTGTGTGTGAGTGTGTGTTGAGTGTGTGTGATTGGCAACACAAATCACACCACTTTTTATGGTCAATTGTTTCATCATGCGATGCTACTATTAAAGCACCTGATCAATTTGGAATTATCACAACTTATGAAGAGGATCTATATAGATATACACATATACAATTCGGCGCGAACATATATTTTCTATCCTAATCTAACTATGAAAACATATTCTTCATTTAGGTAGATCTTATTGCAATTTAAGCTTAGTATAGCCTAAATATCTCCATACATATAATGTTCTAAACTAATCTTCTTATTACTAATTCTCATGTCCAGTTAATAAAAGTTAATGCTTGTTTCTGATTTAATTAAGAAAGTTAACTTTTCATTAATAATGTATAGCATACTTTTGGGTAACGAGCCCCCATATTACGAGGGTCGTTTGATAAGTCCGTGACTTTTTGTATTTGCCGCGCACCTGCTCTAAATACAACACTGTTGTCAGCAGTTATCGATTAAAGCTGACTGTAAAATTTTGAGAAAGCTGCGTTTTTTGGTTTGCGTTTTATAGGCATTGAAAGCAGACGATCTCGATCTCCATTTTCGTTAAAATTCACGAGATCGTCTGCTTTCAATGCCTATAAAACGCAAATAAACTTTTCAAATTTTTACAGTCAGCTGTTAATCGATAACTGCTGAGAGCAGTGTTGTATTTAGAGCAGGTGCGCGGCAAATACAAAAAGTCACGGACTTATCAAACGACCCTCGTATATAAAACTATTAAACATGATGACTTGAACAATTTTATGATATCTAAAAACTTATCCGATCTCAAATCACATCCGATTTCCCTCATGTATTTCACAATTTTCTTTTAACATGATTCTCTCGATTTAACTTGCTAATTAATTTTACTGCCCACAGTGCAAATACAACTTTAAACGCTCTTAACCAATATTGTCAATTCATTCTGTCAAATCGAATAAGTATTGTGAAATTTCACTTACTTTTTACGCGGCATTTTGGCCTTGCAGTTTGAGAGGCAGCAGCACGCAGCACAGTTCGAGAGTCACTGCACGTAAATGATAAAAACTTTTCGTGGTTCGTTGCTGCTGATAATGTGCCTCGAATTGTTATTGTTATTTGCTTGTTCGGCTCGTGTTTTCTTTATTACTTATGTTATTACACTCTTTCTTGTTCTTCTGCTTTGCTATGTCTGTTACAAGCTTTGACTTTCTTGCATTTCTCTCTTTTTCTTGCTCGCTCCCTCGCACTCGCTTCACGGGGGACTGCGACAATAATTTTCATCAAATGCAAACACAAACACATACAGACTATCACACACACATTTACACAGAGGCACGACCACTTGTAATTACAACCCTGGAGAATGCTGCCGCTGCCGCTGTCGTCGTCGCTGCTGAGCGATGACTGTGCTGTGGGAACAGTTTTAAACAGGGCAAATAGTTACAGTGGATCGTGTCGCTGTTCTTTTTTGTTCCTGTTTCTTTTTTGCTCAAAGTTCACACGACACCGATGCAATGTTGCGGCGAATCATACAAGGTAAACACACACACTAAAAAACTCAATTGGAAAAATCAAAACGCGTCGCGGCATCACCGGCTGAGGCTGAGGCAGAGACGTCCACTTGCTGCTGCTGCGGGGCCATTGTCGTGCGAATTGAAATGCGGCAACGGTCCGTCAATTTATTAGCACTTTAACAGAAATTTAGCCCATGTAGTCACAGATACCGCATACACACACTCATGCTCACTCTCACACACTCACTCACTGTCAGTACATGTGCAAGTGTGCACACACACGCACACATAGACAGTGCACATGTACGATGAACGATTACTGCGCTGCGATGGGACGCGCGACGACCTCAGCGCACAGCCAAGTGCGACAAACTAATCGGTGTGTGGATCCCGAATAAGAGTTAACCAATTTCAATTGTCAACGAGCATGAAAGCCAGAGAGAGCGGCAGAGAGCACAGAGAGTGAGAGCAAGAGAGAGTGAGTGTAGTTTGTGGGTGGGCAGGTAGTGAGCGCATCTGTGGAACGCAAGTGCAAGCAAGCGCGACCAGAGAGAAAGAGAGAAAGACGGAACACTGGCGTTCGTTTGTTTTTGTGGTGTGGAACGTAAGAGCACATGCAAAAGAAAATGTGGAACGTAATTTCAAGTTGGCGTCGCATCGCGGCGTCATGCTCACTTGTTCTCTTTCGCACTCTCGATAGATCAATTGTTTTTCTGCTTCAGCTTCTTTTTGTTTACTCTAGTTATTTATTATTCATTTATGAAATTATTTTTTATGAACTTTGGGGCAGCTTGTTAACGGATCGATGTATAAGTTAATTTTAGACTATTTGCTGGTGCCGACGATGCGTATACGCAACCTGTGTGTTATGCACAACCCGCACAGTGGTGTCCGTTAACCACAAGCTCTGATAAAAGACTAAATCAGATAACCCAAAAATTGGTCGAAAGTAATCAATGGAACAACGCCTAACCGGGGTGTAATCTATCTCTATCTATCTGAGAGCTGCTAAACCTGCGACAAGACAAAAATATTGCGTCTGCCGGCAAAGTCGGTCTGTATGGGCGCGTCGTCATATACCATGTAAAGCTTTCGCTAAGCTGATAAAATATATTTATTTATTTATTAATTTATATTATCAACTAGAAAATCTGCACAGTAAGTAATAATTTTATTGGTTTCTACCAATCTACCAAACATGTTCAAGAACTGCTAAGATCAATATCCAAGAATAATTTATTATTTGTTTATATCGACTATAAAAATTACACCACTCATCAATTTATGATTGCATTATCGTGTGTGGAAGACTATTTAATTAAATGCGAATATACGGCTGGCCGCATCATAGATAATGCAAGAGGGGTAGATAGTTCGTACTCATATCACATGCAAAAATACATATTTTTAGTTATTTTTTCAACATATGTTTCCTTTGCCAACAGCCCATTTATCGATATTGTGAAATTCGTATCTTGTTCCTTTAATAACCTGTCCGTATTTATTTAATAAACACTGAAATGCACTGATGGTTATTTGATTTGATTTCGCACGTGACGCAAAACATTGCAAATATTGCAAAATTATTAAAAATATATACTTCTGACGTGTATCTTCGACATGTAAACGCAACGTTTGCATATTGCATTGTCTTCGGCATTTCACAATGTTTTCGTAAACACACCGAGGTTGCATTTTGACAGATTGTAAACAGAAATGTCTTGCACGCTTACGTTTCCTATAGATTTTAATTGATAATAGTTGTTTGTTTAATTTCCCTTATCGGGTGTACATGTTACGCTATGTAATTCCCGTTAAATCAAAGCAAACTAACCCACCGTTTCCCACCCACATATCGCACTTGTTTGGGGAGAATTTATGAAGAGTTTGTTTACAATAAAATACATAAATTTCAAAAAAAAAATTTTTAAATTTTGCAGTTTACCCTAATGCTCGTAAATATGTGAGTCTGTGTTTGTGTACGTTTGTGTATGTGTGCGTATGTTAGGGTGCGCGTGTTGCGGAAATGTTTTGGGCAATTATGCTTATCACAATTAAACATATTTGCATGTGTTGTATAAGAAAATGATATAGGCATGCACACACATACACACACATTCATTCACGGGGCATACACTTTTGAGATAAAAATACTTTATGCACCCACTGTTACTCTCTGAGAGTGTGGATCAAGTGAAGTTCAAGTGCAGACCGCAGGCGGCGCCGTCATTGATCACACTGCAGCAAGAACAACAACAACGAATTTGACACACTTCAAACAGAACAGCGCCCACTGTAGCTCTCTTATAGAGACAGCGCAGCATTATGAAAGAGAAAATGTGGACCACATGAAGTTCAAGTGCAGACGTTAGGCGGCAGGCGGCGCTGTCATTGAGCACGTTGCAGCAACGGCAATTGGCTACGTGAGCTGTTACGTGTTCGTATTCCAGACCAGGCCAGACAAACCGTTAGCAGTAAAGACAGTAGGTGAGTGAGAGACAGAGAGAGAGAGAGAGAGAACGGGTGATCAAACGAACATGGAATTCCATTGACATTCGGCAGAAGACAAGACTCGAGAAGAAAGCGAATTCGATTTGAAAACAGAATTGGCTTTTCGACGCTCTCAGCTAAACGCATAACGAAAGAGGTTAACAAAGAGGAACGTGCAAGCGCACGTACAAACACACACACACAGAGACGCAGGCAGAGGTGTTGCTTGTATTAAACGCGTTTTAGCTCTGGCAGCAGCCTTCAAAGCCCGGCAAACTGGTATGGGAGAGACAAAGAAGAAGAATCAGCTAAGAGAAAAGATAGAGAGTGGGAGGGGCGAGGGGAGGAGGAAGATGGGCAAATTAATTTCACTAAAATTGATGTTTGAAGCTAATTTCTTGCTAAATGTGAGACAGTTTTCATTGGAAACATGCCTCACGCAGCGCAGACCACGCGACGGACGCGAAAATCAAAATTTAACACGCACACTCAGACACACACACACACACTTATATAGGCTACATCTGTGTACATAAAAATGTCTCATGCATGAATAATCGAAGCGGAAAAGGTAGAAATTGTCTAAGATATGCATATACATATACATATAAATGTGTGTGTGTGCGTTGTCTTATCAGGCAAATGGCTCTCTTATCAGTAATATCTTGAAAATACCCCGATTTCAAAGCGAGTCTAAAAAATACGTTGTATGTGCACACACACACACACACGTGTACAGGTAAAGGGTGCATGTGTGTGTGTGTGTTTGCATTAATATGATAAATGTACATTATTGTTATTATTGCCTTGTAAGGCGCGTTGAATTTCGAGTCGAATTTACATTTTTTATTGCTGCCTCTTGCACTTTTCGCTGGCAAGCTAGCGTGGAGAGAGGTGGAGGGGAAGAAAGAATGAAGAACGCAGGCAGTAAAAGCGTAGCTTGCAGAGGGGAAGAGAGAGAGAAAACACGTTGTTTACGTTTTGACAATCAAAACTGGCGAAATATTTGCGGCAAAATCGAGCAGAGAGTGACAGAGAGACGGAGTGAGAGAGCGAGAGGGAGAGCGCGGCGAATCTGACTACAAGTTGTTGTTGTTGTTGTTGTGGGTCGTTACTTTTGCTGCTTTGGGTTTTCCACAATGCCGGCAGAGACAAACACACACACACACACACAAACAGGGGGAATGAAATCAAACTGGGTTTCTCTCTCTTACCTTGCATCCTCATCCACATTCAGTTCGCGACGTAATCTTATGGGCGGCACGGGCGGAGTTGTTGTTATTGCTGCTGCTGGAGTTGGAACTTCTGCTTCTGCTTCTGCTGCTGCTGGTGCTGCCGGAGACGTCGCCGCTAACGTCACAGTCTCAGTCTCTGCCGTCGTTGCTGTCGCAGTCGCCGCCATTGTAGCGAGCTGCAGGCCTTGTAGTGCGACGTAATCAATAGTACGCACTCTTCGCCGATTGTTTGACATCTCTGATGTTGTTCTTATTGTTTTCGTTTTCTTTTTTAGTTGTTATTGTTGTTATTAGTAACTTTTGTGGTTGTGTTCTTCGAATTGTATGGTAACACAACACACACACACTCACAGAAATGTACGAGTATTATTAGACAGAAACTCTCACGCACATACACGTTTTGTGTAGTTTTGTTAGTTGCTGCTATCGCTAATAAAATTTATTTATTTAAATTTTTTGTCGTACTTTCACAACACACGCACACACATTTGAATTGTCTGCGGTGTTTGCACACCTTCGTTCAATCAGGTGACAACTACACAGCGCGTCTTACCTGAACGGCATTGCGGTCTTAACTAGCGAGGAGTGTGACCGCAGAGCGCTAAGACGGAATTCCAATAAGAAATGCAACCGGTGCGCAAGCGGACAGCTGACAAGCAGAAGAAAGCCAAGCACAAAGTCAATTTCAAAAACTCAAGATAGGAAACAACAAAAAATGATTAAAGTTGTTTAGAGCAGCTTACTCATGACAAATTTACTGTGCTTTAAAAGTCAAATTATTTAAGAATTCAAAATAAAGTTACAATTGCGCATAATCACATCGTTGCCAGATCATCGAAATCACGTCGAGCTTTGTACTGCAACTAAAGCTTCTTGCTATGATACTGTAAGTGGCGCATAACCTGTAGTATTTGAAATTCTTCGCATGTGTGTACACACTGGCCGGCAACAGCTGCAATTGCCAAGTTTCGCTGCCGCTAATTAAATTATTATCAACTGCCAAATTAAATTGGAATATCAAAAATGATAAAAAACGTGTTTGCCCCCGACCAAGCAGCAGACAATGGCCCCCAATTAACCGCAGCAGCAGCCTTGAACGCATTACATAGTATGTGCGAGATCTGACCGCGAGATGGCGCTGCCCTGTTGTCCAGCCTTGACTTTTTTTGTTGGTGTCAAAAAACATTTCTTGATTTCGTTGATTGTTTGTTTGTTTTGTTTTCGCTCTTTTCCACAGGTGTCACACATTTTACATTAGAGTCCAATCAGAGCTTGTTTGCATACGCTCTTCTCTATTCCAATTGGGAGTTTGTGTTACGAATTAGTTGCAATTCCATAATTGAGCCATAATATTTGTCATGTCACAGATCGCAAACTCACACACACACACACACACACACTGGCACACCTGGATACAGGGCAACTGCTTTGTACTCCAGACGCGCGAAAACTTTTGCTTAGGCAGATTTGATGAATTTCGACGTGTTTTGGCAATTAACACGTCGCTTTTTGATTCATAAAACAAATTTTGGAAATGGAACCGTGACGTCCTCAGATACCCTTTGCCACCCCTACCCCACTCTCTCTTCCTCTCTCTCTCTGACAATCTCTTGCAAATTTCCACTCACGGTTTCTTCGCTGGAAACTGAATTGATTCATTTTCGAAATCGAAATTAAAATCGCATAACGGTATCAGGCCTTGACAACAGGCATTTGTCTCTATTTGTCCTTTGCAGCTGACGCGTTTTGTTTACCTCGCGTACCGTTAGTCGGCCACACTAGCTTAGTTTTGACAGATAACCGATAGCACTCTGATAACGTTATCGATATTGTGTTCGCTCTGCTCTTCCTACATGGATTCCCGTTGTTTGACAACAGTTGTCGCTTATCGCACTCCACCCCCTCTTCCCCCCTCCTCCTTCCATCTTTGCCCTACCTACGATATTCATCATCGGGTGTAGCAAATAAACAAAGCGATGATAAGTTTCATAGAAAAAACCCCATTTGCAGGAAGAAAATAAAATATAAAACGAGTTTCAATTGGGTTTTATATGAGCGAATCGCGGCGTAACCGTTTGAATTTGCTACAACGTAACCGGAACTAATGTTTGACTTCCCCACAGTAACGGTACTTTTTTTACAGAATTAACACTCCCAAATCAGTTACAGGTGGATAGGGTATTTTATGACCCTACTAATTACAAGTAATACGAGTAATATAAAACAACAAAAACACTTCTTTTTCTCTCACTGTACGCACGATTCGTAATGTAGATTTACTTTGAGTATTTTCCCATTCTGTTCTTGTGCATATTGTGCATCTGTTTCCATAAATGCAACAACACATATGTGCAAGTGTGTGCGCATGAGTATCTCCACGTGTGTGTGTGTGTGTGCGTATGTGTGTCCACTATTGTCTGCCCGTTCATTTGCATGTCAATTAGCTCGTAAGTGCAATGACGTTGACTGGCGCCGCAGCTTACGTGACGACATAGGCGTGTTTTTGTATGTATGCGTGTATGTGTGCAAGTGCCTTTCGCGAAAAGTTCTCGAGCAAAAGGTGGCTTTCTCTTTGATTACATCTGGCTTATCAACAACAATACAACAAATGATTATCACTTTAGTTAAGCACAATCAGCATGATGTCTACACACACACAACCACCTGTATATACATATGTGTGTGTGTGTAGCGCAGTAATTTCGGCAGCGTGGGCGTTTGAGTATTATCACTTGTGCAAACAACAACAACAATAGGCAGACCATTCCAGCCATTACACTATATACACATACAGTGCACTTGTATTGGTGCACATGTCGTTGTCTGCGTCTTACACAGTCCATTCTTAAATTGCATACAATGCTGCTTTGGCGCTCTCTCACATACACACGCACACTCAGGCAGACATCCGTCCAAACTGACGTGAGAGAGTGGCAGTGCAAGAGAGCGTAGGCGTGAGAGCACGAGACAGAGAGAGAGAGAGGGTTTCCGGCATGTTCGCATTTGCTTCGACGATCGTTCGCTGGAGTCGAGTCAGTCAGTTGTTATCGAGCGCTGCTTGAAGTCAGTTGTGGGCTGTGTGTGTAGAGCAGTTGTCGCTCCCGTTGCCGTTTGCCGTCTCCGTTTGTTGTTAGTGTTGCCCATTTGTTGTTAGTGTTTAGTATTAGGTCGTGTGTGCGCGCTGCGAAAATCTGAGCAAGCCAACAACAACTGCACCAGCCAACCCGCCCCCCGTTCGCGTTCCATTCTGTGTAAGTGTGTGTGTAGTGTGGCCAAATTTACAAAATCAAGCAACAAAACAAAATACACGAATACGAGAAAAAAAGAGGTTGCCATTAAATCGCGCATAAACAGTTTCGAGTTGGAGCCACTGTCGCAGTCGCAGTCAGCGTCGCAGTCGCGTTGTTGCCAAGCAGCGACACGAGACAGCATCAACAGCAAAACTCAATTATTAATTATTTTATTCACATGCACAAACGCATTTAAATACATACAATTTATATATACAAACAAAAGGCTTGTGTGCTGTCGTTGTCGTTGTCTCGTTAAAGATCTTGCAAGAAAACAAAAATAATAATATAATAATAATAATAGGTAAATAAATGAGTTTTCGTAGATAAAAAACACAACGTCAACTGCAAAAGATCACGAATTGCGGTACACGCGTTGTCGTTGTCGCTTGACGTTGTCGCAGACGGAAAACAAAATTCGCATAGTCACACAGACACAGTCAGACACACACAAACACACACGCAAAGAGACACTCCTACACAGGCGCAAACACCTGTACACGAGTCTGGAGATTTGCACAAGTGCAGAAAAAAAGCAACAAAAATTTCTTTGGCCAATTTTGGTTTGTTTTTGTTTTTGGTTTTGCGTGTATACCCTGTAAAACTTGTTTCGCTCTCAGCCTTGGCTAATAGCAATCAAATTGAAAGAACATAACTATATTGAGTATATACTCTATATACGATTTATATACTCAGTGTGGAATGAACAAAAAGGGTCGCTGTGTTGTGTGCTAATCGTGGAAAAATGCAAAATATCGTGCTCGAAGCGAAAACAATTGATTTATAGCACAAAAGGAGAACACAAGTAACTGAACAATCAGCGATAAGTGAGAGTGAACAAGCTGGCACACAGACACAGAGAAGCTCACACAGACATACACCCACACCCATGAATATTATGTACAATACATACTTAGCATATTTTACGTTCTCACACGCAGCTCAATAATCGTATAACGGAAAAGTACAGCACAAAAGAAAAGACAAGGAAATGGATTATATCGTAAAAGCCTACAAGGACTGGAAACTGCACTCGCAGGTGAGTTCAGAGCATAAAGCACAAAGAACGATCATTGTAATTACAATCTCACGATCATAATTCAAATTTTGAGTTACTTTGTTCTCTTCTCACAAATTGTGCGGGTTGTTGGGAAAGGTTAGGGTTCGCGGCTTTATGTAGATGATGCTCTCTTTTTTAATGTTCGATCGTAAAGACAGATAGAGTAATGTTCTAGGTCAGAAGGTTGAAGATTAAGGGGAAAATACCTGCAGTAAGTAAACTGTAATAATAAACTGTTTTAATTATTTTCTCGACTGCGAATACATCAAAGATCATTCACAGTGAAATACAGTTCTCTCTCTGTGTCTCTTTGGGTATATAAAGTAGAGTATTGTATTTGAGTAAATAAACAAAGGTTTCAGTTATTAAGACTTATGTATGTAAATAAAGCGCAGCCAACTTCACTTCGTTTGAATTCGCCAGCGAGTTCGAATAGTGGGCAACCCTGCAAAATGCACACATAGAGAAAGAAACGGAGAGAGAGACCGACATAGCAAAAGAATGGTTTATGAAGCAGTATGAAGTCATGCCCTGCCGTCAACTCGCGGTCGTTAGCTCTTTGGGCCCGCCGGCTTAAAGCCCCCAATAGACGCCATGCGACTATGTATGTATGTGGCAAGAGGCCGCACACAGACAAAGCCAAAACAGACACAGCAACTGTAGTAAAAAAATAAATGAGTCAAGAGTCGCAGTCGCAGTCTCCAAGCTGCGGAGTCAGATCTCTGCAGAAACCGTAGCCAAAGTGCTTAACCGCATTTAGAGAATTCGGATTTCTGTAATGATAATAAATGATGTTGTGTGTCGGGTTTATATGTACACGTATTCTGTCGTGAAACACGATCGTGTCGAAACGATCTCGCATTACCCAAGAAAAACCACTTTGAATGGAGCATTACTTATTTATTTTGCTTGTTGTTTTGTTTTTTACTCATTTTCATTTTGGTTTTATTTTTATTTTTGCCACCAAAGCGCGCTGCAACATGGCTCGCTGCCTGCCCGTGTGCTTCGTGCTATGGCCAACGAACCAGGCGATGAGTAAGCCGCTGCACAGTGCAACGCCGACAGTTTAATACGAACTTTAATGGAATACCATAAAAAGTTTTTATTATGCGAATATTTGCAATACAAACAGTATTTAGTTGCTGTTTGCACCACTGTGCGATCAACGCACATCTGGCCAAAAAGCAGTCAGTCAGTTAGCCAGCAATGCGGCCAACTTGTGCGACTGTCTGAATTGCAAATGAGTGCATGAGTGCACGAGTGAATAAAGCCAAATGCACTTTACGAGTATTTTCAGTTCTCGCTGCAGTTGTTGTTGTTAATTAGGCCAATGCACAGTGTGCAAAAAAAAACTGGAAACTTGATCGCAAAATTCTTCTTTGTTTCTTTGGTGTATCTAAAAATATCCTTAGCCTTGGGCATCTGCGCTCGCTCCATGCGATGGGTTCATTGTCCACTTACCGCCGAACCCAGTTTCAGTTCACATCTCGCCACATTTATTGAAGATTCGCCAAAGAGTCGAACTCGAAGTAGCGGGCCGGTTTTATAGCACTCGCCTCCATTTTGTCGCCTTGGCTTGAGCTACGTTTCAATGCCTGCGTTAGACATTGGGATGCACTGAGAAAAAATGGGTTATGTGAAATATAGTTTTATTAAATCTTTATTGGTTTTAAACAAAAAAGTATAGTAGGTCTAAAAAAAGAGCTTTTTTGGGTCTTAAATGCCACAGGAAAAAATTTTTGTGTTGTATTATCTTTACTCTCATTCGTATAATTCAGACAGTACTTGATGATCGATATTTGAGAGGTGGTATAGGGACGGATTCATGAAATTTCTACTCATTTTCTCAAGAAAATATTTCGAAGATCTATAAAAAAAACAGCTAAAATGTTATAAAAAGAGACATTTATAAAATTTCGAAGGGTTTTTCCAATAAATATTCTACATAAAAATAACCTTCTAAGGTTGTCGTGCATTAACCAATGGCAAAAAATTCTTTGATTGTCTAATCTTTACCCTCATTCCACATTGAACTCATTGTTCCATTTAATAAATGTATGCAAACGCGATGGTCTTGATTTATTCAAATGCTGATTGGCACCTTCGAGCCACCAACTGGCCCACCTGCCCTTCGTCTAATCGCCGCAATGAGGGCAACTCACAAATGCTAAATAGTCGAAGAGACCCGCTTATCGTTACGCATAATGCGAGACCTTAGTTTTAATAGACTGTTAACGGGCTATGCGGGTTGCCCTCAAATGCAGAGGGCACGCCTACATGCTCGAGCGCCCACACCTTCGTCATGTATGCGTAATTGCTCCCATTGTTGTTGTGTGGTTTTTTTTGCGCGACACTCTTCGAAGTCGCGCCTAAGTGCGATCTGTGTGCGAAGGAGACAAATTGGAAATGCCACGCGATGACTAACATAAGAGAAGACCATGTTTGTGGTTGGGATGGTTGGGTTTATTTATAGCCTGTGCTGCGGGTTTATTTCCTGCTGCAGTTTGCCATTGAACCGGTTCTACCTCTGGCAGCAGCAGTTCTGGGCAAATCTCTTTGACGTAGTTTTTCTCCTTACTATTTTTAGCGCTAATTTTTGATATTTTATATGCTAAAACCGGTTCAGAAGGTATCGCTTCTTGAACGCATTCTACAGGTTACATTTTAATAATCGCGAGTTATGATCTGACGCACAAGATATACAAAAAAAAAAAAACAATCAGTGCGGGGACAAAGCGAATCAAATCGAATCGCTTATCGCTTAGGTTCGTATTCACACAATCTGGCAACCTTGGTGCGACCCCAATCGTATCATAAACTTGTTCTCTTTCATTTCCACCGTCAATAATTGGACAATTCGCCTTTGTTACGCCTTTTTTTGTTTTCCTTTACTCGGCTCGATTCTGAGACGGATCACTCATATATTTTAAGTCTTATTGGTTATAAATAAACCGCTCCCCGGCATTTGCACCTGTATTTCGTTGTCTAATCTTATCGGCCCGGAGACAATTTAACTGCCTCGCGTTGATTATACAAAAACAAGAATCGAGTACATATTATACAAATATATATAAAAATATCGACGAACCGTTGAATAAATCAAAATAATGCACACTCTATGGCCGAGCTAACGATCTCATGATGAAGGCAAATCGTAGTGCCCAAGCAATCAATCATTCTTTCAAGTGCAGCGTCGTCATTAAGGGAACTTCAATTCACGGCGCATATGGAGATTGATAGACTAGTACGGTATCCAGAACTTACAGCATACATAGGTGATGCAAGCAGCAAATCATCTGAGATATGTTTTTCTAAATCATTTTTTGGAATGGCTCTGTCATAACGGGTGCCCAACTTGCTGTGTCTTGTGCCCACTTTTCACGTATTTAAGTTTGTTTCATGTCGCTGATGCAATCGTAGAACTCGCAATTTAAGTTTTAACTTAGACTTTAGTTCCGTAATAAACTTTCGGAAGCCATCAAGCTATATAACAGATTCAGATATTTCAAATCATCGATTTGCAATCAGTTTTGCGAGTGGATCTGAAACTATAATTACAAAGTCTATCCAATAAGTGGCTTAACCACAAACCAATACCACCTATCTATTTCTGGGTGTACATTTTATATACTATATATAAATAATATTATAGTAATATAGGCAATGATTGTGTGTATACCGCAAGCCACAAAAAACTGATTATCTGCGCGAAGAAAAGAAATTAAAACGCTGTTAACGTTTTTATTTTCCTTGCTTTTTAAATACCCCTTAAAACAATTAAATGTGTGAATATATAGTATACGGTTAGGTTTGCGTTTTAGAAATAAATATAAGAAAGTCACGTTGATTATTGCCCTGCACGTAGGAGAGATGTCCAGCTAGAGCGAGGGCGAAGTATCGTTGTGATGACGTTGCCCTTGGACCGTGGGGGGACTGGACAAACAATGCCAGCTGGAACAACTAACAACTGTGCACACTAATCGTACAAATATTATAGTATCTGTCTATCTATCGATAGTGGCAGCTACGAGTGCTACGAGTACTCAGTCGGAACCCATCCATTTAATTTATCAGAAAATGTGTATAAACAAACTTAATACCACTTAAGATTCTGACACTTGACTTATGGGCTCGGGGGGCTTTCAACTTTCAAGTGCAAGTCGACGACGGTTATATAAAACAAAGAAGACGATTCACTTAGATGAGTTGAGCTTGGGTCTTACCTCTGGGGATCTACGTTTCAACGGGAATTACGTGAACGACGCTGGAAGGCTTTTTCCCCCCACATTAAGCTGATGATTATTTGCAATACCTTCCGCTCAAGGCTGCGAATCTGCAAACGTACCTACAGGTGGATTTGCTTCCGTTGACAGACCTTGCAAGTTAAGAGGGTATTTTTCGACATTGCTAACATTGTGAAATAGTTAAGATTTTATAACCTACAAATTGGATACTACTATTCAAATGAGTCTTGGCTGCTTTAGAAGTAGTCTTAATTCCGACTATAAAATGTAGTCTCAAGCTCAATCTGAATTCAGTAGCCTTGGTTCCTTGTGCGTGTTTTCATTATTATTATTATACGATCCAAGGCGCAATTTCAATTGTTTATGTGTGTCGTACAAGCGAATCGCTTGTTAACCGAGTAGTTCTCTCTCTCTCGCCCCACCGACTATTTTCCTAGTACTACTAGTACAAGTACTACGCGGCGCCGTCGTATCTAGCGCGCCTTATCACTTAATTAAGCATGTAACCCAGAGAACATTCGAATAATAGATTGCTCTATCACGCACTTGGGTAACTTCCATTAATATGCAGCATATAGAAAGTTTTTGGAAATGTCTTCAACAAATGTCATTTCTTATCACAAAAAGTTCTGTAAATATTCAGTTTGTTTTTAATATATTTATTATTTTTACTTTCATCAATGCTCGCTTAAAAACAACCGCTATCTTTATTCAAAACAAATTGTGATATCTTTAGCTATTTCTGATTATAAAAACGCTCTATTTACGCGTTGGAATCATGACCAACAAGGTTCATATTCCGATTATCTGATTAGTCATGTGCAAGTGAGTAAATAATCGGTAAAGTGAAGTTGATATTATTTTTTGGCTTTATATGATCAATTTTTTTTGTCACGTACAAATTGTTTCGGTTCGGCTTCGTTTTTGTTTGCTTTGGCTTGCTTTATCAATTTGCAATTTCCTTTTTCGTTTGTTTTAATTAATACTAAAGATAGTGCACAATGGCGATGTAGTGCCATAAACTATAACTGTTACTTAAATTCAGCCTTCGCTGCGCACGATTCCATAAATTTTGACATACTTACATAAAAACAACAACTGCAACAGCAGCAACAAATTGAAATAGATTGCAAACGATATGATTAAATTTATGGCTATATGCCATACGAATATTTATGACACTCACTATACGTTCGATCCGTCACTCGCTGAGACTTTAATTTAGCCTTTCCGAATCGACCAGAGTTGCAATTATATGGATCTTGTGACCTTCGGCAGTTTCTTTATGTCTCCGAAGTTCTTTAACACCATCAACCACTTTGAAACTCGTTGAGCACCGTTCTCGGATGAGTCACGTCATGTGAAACTTCAGTCTGATGTTTCTATTAGCAACGGGGGAAAAAAACGACAGACAAAACGATCGCAGAAATGGCAGACAAAACAAACGAAACTCAAATAAATAATTAGCACGGTATATCGCGCAGCGTCCACTTGCTGGATAAGCCCAAAGAAAGATCAGGAATCGCAATCGGACGAAGACGATGCGGTGTGCTGGGAATAAACAATTGGAGGTGCTTTCGCGGACCATTTTAGATATGTATGTACAGATAGAAATATCGTATACGATATAGTGTGAGTATGGAGAGTGGGAAACCCGCCAGGCGCGTGATCTGCCTGCCAGATCTTTTCTTTGCATGTCAATGACCGTTTTTCTAATGCACACATGCGCACACTGTGTGTGTGTTTGTGTGGGTGTGTGCTAAACGAAATTTAGGTGAACTAATTGAGAATTGGTTGCGCTTATCAGTGCTGCTCTATCAACAAAATATTTACCAAACATAAATAGAGTGTGTCTCACCCTCTCTCACGCTCTTTCGTTATGTGTGCATAATAAAAAGGTATCGGCACAAATTGTTATTGCAGAAAACAATTTGACAACACTGCGACAACTTGTTGACCTTAACACCGCAAGCAGCAGCTGACAGTGTCAACACACAAACACAGTGACACACACGACCACACACATGCACATACTGATTGTCTGCATACTGCGCAAGGAAGTAATTTAACTGCATTTAACCACGTTTGCAGCTGCTGTAATAATGCATTAACATTTCCAATAAAATATATATCGCAGTCAGTTGTTCCATAATTATTAATAAAGTCACATGTTAATTAAAAGTCATGCCGGCAATCCGTATGCTAATTTACATATACAGTATGCAGCAGCAGTGACAGGGCAGCGCAGCTGTTGTTGGTGTTGGTCTGTGTTGGATTATTTGTCTTTGTTGACTGGGTCGAGAGAGAAGGAGAGAGAGACGGAGTTGCTTTGTCCAAACAGGTTTAAGCTCAGTCACACAAAACACAAGGCGTTTACGTTGTGGGCCATCACGTGAAAATAATAATGTATGCTCTCGTTGGCAATAAAAACAGTTGCAAATTAACCATTTACGGGTCCAAAACAAAAGAGAAACAAACAAACGAATTAGTTGCCTACAATAAAGTGGCAACTCTACTACACAAATTCCACTCCCGCACATGCAGTCGATATCGATAACATGCAATTGCAGTCAAGAAATTTCTTCCTTTTTGAGTATTTTTTGCGAATAGAGAAAGTGAAAGGAAATGCCACTAGTTTGGTATATTTACACAGGCACAGAGTGTGGCGTTTTTCTGAGCCTACTGCTACGGTCACACTGCACAACCCAACAACAACAGCAACTTGTAAACACGTAGTAAACGCAAACTGTAAGTCAGCGCGAATTGCCAAACAACAACGAAGTAAAAATAAATCAATGAAAGTTGCCTAAACACACATAAATCGCAGCTAATTTCAAAATTTCCCAAAAAGTGCAATGAGTGCAGGTAGAACGCGAGGCGCCTGATTTACATTGCATTCGTATTGGTTCGTAGATGGTGGGAGGAGGAAGAGAAGGGGAGAGTTCAGGTGAGAATGAATGAGTGTGAGTGAGAAAGGTGCTTTAATTAAGGCAGCGAAATACACTGGTTTTATTTATAGACAAATAAAAACCAGTACATATATATTTATATAGTATTCGAGTGCCCCCTTAAAGGCGCGAATGTGTGTGCGCGTCTTCCTCAGTTACGCCACTGTAATGACATCACAGCTGTTTCTGGGGGTCTGCCCACAGGGAAAAAGACTTTCACTCCTTTCACTTTGCCACTCACACACACACACGTACATATATACAGACATACATACATCTATATTAATGCGTATTTGATTTGTTTTTGCAGTTTCAAGAGATCGTGCCCGACATGGATGACTCGGAATTCATGTTCAACGAGAAGCAATCAATACGCGACTCCTCGCGCACCCTCAAGAAATACGGAAGCACCTGCTGCAACAGCCTGAGGAACAATGAGATCCTCATCCGACACACAGTGGAGAAAACAGATACGCTGCAAGGAATTTCACTTAAATACGGCGCCACGGTGAGTAGCGAGAAAACCCCCACTCCCCAATGCACTCCCTAATGCACCTAACCAGTGCCGTCCCTCTTGGTACTGCAACTTGAAATGGCTTCTTTGCCTCGTGTGGCACGCAAATACTTTAAATTCGATTGTTAGTACCGTTAGAGCATTTGCTTTTTATTGATTTAATAATCAGAATGATTGCTCAAGCAATTACCAAGGCTTAGTTATGTGTGGGTAGACCTAGAGAGGGAGGTTCTTTGATTTTGTCATGAAGAAGGTATTGGGTTTTAAGTGGATTTTGGTTCGACATATTTTCCATAAGATTATGCAGAGTTATTGCTTTCAAATATACACAAATTTTACTATTATACAGTATAAACGTTTCTGGGAAAGTGAAAATCTTTTTCAAACTATTTTGAACCTATGTTTAGTCTTTAAAGCGCTTAGCTCTGAAAAGAATAAATTTGTATAAGGCACAAGCATTATCTTTCTTCAACTATGTCGAACCTTTCTTTACTCTCAACTCTCTGTTGTTATCTTATAGTTCTTCAAAGGGTATTATACTTAAGTAACTAAACAAAATTAGACAGTCACATGCGATAGATGCGATTTAAAAAAAGTTAATATAAACAAATGTAGTTAATTTTTAAATCTTAAAGATTCGATTCAACGTTATATATAACTCGTATCATTCGCTCTGCCAGTGTGTTAAATCTTCGGCACCTTCCCAGTGCCTTCTTGCTCTTGCTACTTTAATTTATGAGATGGTCCACACCTGCGTTAGGCAGCGAAGCGGAGACGGGCAAATAAGATAGCATTACAGTTTTGAGATAAATATGTAGATACTTCTGAGTATATGTATCTAGGCTGATGGATGGATGGGGGCGTGTACAGTGTACAGAGTACAGAGAACATTGTATGTTCTAAAAGGGGCAACGATAGAACGACCGCTTGTCTAGCTGTTTATCAGGTTGCAGTCGACAAACCAAACAAAAGCGACAGTTGCTGCATATGATTTATATTATATATAACTAGCTTATGTAGGTAGATGTTTGTATGGAAACTAACTAGACAAACCGAGTCACGAGTGAGGAATCTGGACTAAGATAAGACTAGGGTAGTTCAAGAATTGTCGAGACTTCTGTCTCTCTCCCTAGTTGCAATTAATCAAGTAAAGCGATTCAATCAGTGTCAACGCGTGTGGCAGGCAGTCAATCAATCAATCAAGCCATAAATAATAATGATATATATCTCTCTCTGTATCCTCTATCCATAGACGGAGCAAATACGCCGCGCCAATCGTCTCTTCGCCTCGGACAGCCTCTTCTTGCGTCAGTTCCTGCTGGTGCCCGTGGAGAAGACATCACCATATTATCTGCAGGCCAATGTCGCAGCTGGTATGTCCGATATGTCCATGTCCGTGGACGATGTACTTGCCACAACTCCGCCCAGCACGCCCGATGCAAATGTGCAACGGGAGGCGCTGAACAATGCGAACAACCTTAGCCAGACGCAGAGCTACAACAGTGGCGGCAGCAGCAGCAGTTGCAACACCAATATCTCGTCCAGCTCGTCGTCCTCCTGCACCCGCTCCTCCTCCGGGCAGGCACCACGTCCTTATTCCATTGCCGGCGAGCTGCTTGGCATGCAGACTAGCGAAGAGGATCACACAGTGTCACCATGTGGCAGCAAGCAGAGCAAATCGCTGGACTCCGTGGCAGCCATGACGCCCGAGGAGGAGAATCGCAAGTGCATGAATGACTTTCTCAATAAGATTGACAACACGATTTCCGAGTCGCGCAAATATGTGGAGCGTTCCAAGGAGTAAGTGATGATGACAGCCTGATCGTCCTCCAATAGTTACTTATCTTTATTTTACCCCTCTCCAGCCTGGTGAGCAGCCAGAGTGATGCAGACATTTGCATCAGCGCCACCAGCAGCAACGATGTCTTCTCGCAGCGACGCAATCAGCAGCTTAACAATTCCTATAAGAACAACAACAACAACAATCGTCCGCCCCACCAGCGGCACAGCTCGACGGGCAGCGGCAACTCGGACACGGCGCACCTGCTGAACACAACACAGACACGTCGCGTGCAAAACTCACTGAAGCGTCTAGAGAAGCAGCAGGATGATTTCTTTGAGTTGTAGCAGCTGCCACGAAAGATTTCAACGTCGACGTCGACGCGGACGGAGGCGGCGATGGGAATCGCGATCTAGTTTAATTACGTGTAACAAATTGTTTTTAATTGCTGCGCATAGAAATGTAAATTATATACACACAAACATACACACACACAGACAGTAACATGATATATATATATATACTATATACACTCTACTACCTATACGATAAAGATGATGATGATGATGATGACCTATGTTATAAGCGCTGCGCTATTTAAACCTGTACTATATACTATACTATATATTTACTATCGTATGATGCGTGTTTCTTGATCTGTCCCCCTGTAATTGCCGCCAATTTGCTTGCAAGTTACCCACGTCCTCCCCTAACCCAATTATGATTACTATTTTTGTATGACTAGCTTTAATTACTCGTTTAATGTTTAACTTAGTTATGAGAATTATTAATCTTAATTCCCCCCCGCCCTGGTAAGAACCAATAGTCCTTAGAGAATTAATTTGGCACTATGTGGAAAGCGACTGCGGTTTGCGACCGAGAGTTGATTACCGTTAACCGTTAGAGGATAACCGATAACTGATAAATGATAACTGATAACTATGCATAACTTATTTGTTATTTTACTGAGTGTCTGTGCAATCCATGTCGAGAGACACACGCCCACACACACGCCCTCACACGTCCAGTCGACAAGCAAAACGCAGAAAACAAATTGTATTAAAAACGATAAAAAACATTTTATAAACCCACAATAAAGTAAGAATGTGTTAGAAAAATATTTCGCGTTTTTGTTGGGAGGAATCAAAAGACTCTCTAAGGGTTTTCTTTATATTTTTGGGTGTTTTAGTTGGACATACATATATCCTTTAAAATATGAAAACTTTTCGTTGAGTAAAACATGTCTTGGAAATTAAAAACCTTTGTTCAACTATGTCGAACTTTCTGAAGCCCTTCACTCTCTGAGGTTATATTGTCGCTCTTCTACGCATACTATAGCTCAAGTGGGTGTCTCGTTGGATGGATTTATATCATTTATCTAAGTAACAAAATTTATTGATATATTTTATTTTATTTTAACGGTTCAAGTCAGAGATGATACATATGAAATATAAGAACACAGCTGAACCTTTAAATCTTTGAAACTTTCTAAGGGTTCTTTAATTTTAAGTATGGGAATTTCTTAGGTTCCCTATATTACATATCAGTTGTTACCCCAAACAGTTTCATATTTATAATATATATATAATTTCTTACACTTGACAAGCATTTACCACCCACTGTACCCAGCAAGAGACTGTTGGAATTTCACTCTGGCAGCGCATGCGCAGTTCCTTTTTGGCTCTGCTTCGTCGCTGGTTGCCCGGACAACGCGACGAGACAAACAAACAATCAAAAACAGTTTACAATTGCATAGAAAGTCGTAATATTTTTTGGGGATTATTATTATAAAGTATTAAAATGTCCGAGCCAGAACTGGATGCAACCGTTATAAAAGCCACTCAGCAGGCGCTAGGCAAGTTCCTAAAGAAGCCACCCCTTACCGAGAAGCTGCTGAGAAAGCCACCATTTCGCTACCTCATGGATGTGTTCAACTCGGTAAGGCTGAGGCTGCCGAGAAGTTCTAAAGATTACCGACCATGTATGAGTTATATTTCCTCTATTTTGCCAGTTTATTAAGGAGACTGGCTGCTTTGAAGGTCTCTACACGCCGGAGGAGCAGCTCTTCGAGAACATAAGCGATCGGTGAGTCAACTGTGGGTGGAGTATCAAAAATGCTCATAAAAGTGCCTTGAAAAACAAAACAATTAAGATCTTACAATTTTTATATGGCTTTATTATATTTCTGTGGGTGCAAAGTTTATTTCTGTTTAGAGGTGGAACATTTTTTATTCATGGGTAACTTAAATTAATTAGCAGATCCAACAACAATATTTATTCGTTTATTTGTATAAAATTGTTAAGTACGCTAAACATTTACTAAAACAAATTTATTTATGCAAAAATTTCCGTTGCCGACAAGCAAACTAACTGTGAATTACAATAAATTTCAATCCACTAAGGGGACTGTGAAGGTTGTTAAGGGGGTTCTAACGGGAAGTTAAGGGGGTTATCTTAAGAAATGTTTTTGCAGTATGTTGAGTTAATTCTATAAACAAATTCTAACTTTCGATTCCCCCGATCTCTACATGAATTCGGACTAATTTCCTCCAAAAGGAATAGAAAAGGTTCTTGAGAAATGTTTCTACAGAATTCTTGGCTAGAACTCTTATATAAAAAAATTCTCTAGAGTTCATAGCTAATCATATAAATCATTTCTTAATTACAGCCATGACAAGACACGATTTCTGCAAAAGATGATCGATGCAACAAGTGAGTTAATACATATATTACATACATAAAATACATTCTTCCCCGATCTTCGTACAGAACTAACCACAAAACTGGACCTAAAGGTGCGCACAGCCAAAATAGTCGCTGGACACGAGGCCAAGTTGACCAATGAGTTGCTCCAGGCGATGGCCAGCGTGGCGGAGCAGCAGTTGGAGTGGCGCAGCGCAGTGCAGCAGGTGCTGGCCAGCGAAGCCAAAGATAACAAGGAATCCAAGGAAACCAAACCTAAAGAGGCAAAACCCAAGGAAGCCAAGACGACCAAAATCTCACCGCGTGGCAAAGAGGAAGCCACGCAACGCCGCGAGAAGCGCGTCTCACCCCAAGAACAGAAGGTGCAGAAGCGCAGCACACCTCCTGTCAAGGATAAGGAGAAAGAGAAGTCGCAGCGTAGACAGAAGACATCACCGGAAGCGGAAGCCAAGACCAAACTGAGCCGGCAGAGCTCTAAGCAGAAGAGTCCATCGCCTGTGAAGTTAGGATTGAAACAGAAGAAACAGAATTCCACGGAAAGTGAGTCCAAATCTGTGGAGTCAGCGCCATCTCCTGCACCAGCGCCAGTGCCCAAGCCCGCGTCACCCGTGGCCAAGCCCGCCTCTCCGGCTAAACCAGAGCCTGTCGCTGAGCCGCCAAAACAACCAAGTCCAGAACTGCCGCCGCCGGAGCCCGAAAGCCGCAAGTCCTCAAGCAGAAGTCGCCGCTCCAGCGCCAGTCAGTCGCGGCAGCTGCCTCCTCCAGCCGAGGTGGAGCCACCAAAGACAGCGAACGATTCTAGTGAACCGGTTACCTCCACTCCCTCGCCAACTGCAGATGCGAACAACAACAACAACAGCAACAAGAGGGAGAGAGAAAGCACATTTACGCGTGAGAACTCAAAGGAGTCCAATGGTTCCATCACCCGACCACGTACCTCGTTGCGTCCGCCCAGCGCACGTCCAGCCTCCGCCCGCCCAGGTGCTCCGCGGCGCCGCAATGTGGAAATCGTGCTACAGCCCAACGATCAGTTGAAGATGTCCGGGATCAATGTGAAGTTGGAGACGTTTGGTGACTTCGATGACGATGGCGAGAATCTGGTGATCATTGAGGATGCCAATGCACATGATATCGAAGCGGGCAGCAACAGTGCGCCGGACACGCAACCTGAATTGGACGCCCAGCAGGGCAGGTTGGTGCAACAGATCCTCGAAACGCAGAAGGAACTTGTGCAACAGCCAACAGAAGCTGGCAAGGATGATGGGCAACAGAAGAATTCAAATCCTGCAACACGACAGAGTTCAGCGCGACAAATGAACGATCTGCGCGACATCATACAGACCCTAACCAAGTCAGTGAATCCGCTGGGCAAGCTCATGGACTTCATTCCCGAGGACATTGATGCCATGCAACTGGAGTTGACCATGTGGCGCGACACGTACACACAATCAGCCATGGAACTGAAGCGAGAACTCAACCTGACAGCCTCAGCCACAGAGCCTATGAAGCAACAGCTGCTAACCATCGAGGCGAGCATTGGGGAGTACAAGGAACTGATCGATGAGAGTCGCCACAAGATTCTGCAGAACAATGAGCGCATTCTCAAGATGCTGATGGAGCAGTGAGGCGGGAGAGGAGATTAAGAAGAGCAGGGTAACCTAGGAGAACGAGGAGACTTGGACACCGAGGAGACCTAGGACACCGAGGAGACCTAGGACACCGAGGTGACCTAAGACACCGAGGAGACCTAGGAGAGGAACGAGAGCATCTCAGCTTTACACATCATTTGTTTCCAATTCTCAAAGCAATCTTAATGGAATACTGTGTTTATTTGTAATGTATTTAATAGAGATATCTATACAAAAATAGTATCTGTCAGGGGGTTACAGTATAACAGTTCTCAATGGGGTGGGGTGGAGTACATAGCGGTATAATATCATTATCTTATACCTTCAGGGGGCTGTATATTTTGCTTTTTTAAGGTCACTTAGTGTTCGAACCGAAACCAACATGCTTAAAATTAGTTCTGCGTAGGGTATACGTTTTGTAGACACCCGTTTAGTAAATATATAGAGGCATATTTACAGACATATCGTAGGTAAATCATGATATATCATCGTAGTTAAGCGTCTACTTCAACAGTTTCTATTCTGGTTTTTTCAGCGTCCGATTTCGCTTTCTCCGTCGACTTATCGAGCGACTCATCGAGCTCCTTCTCTCCCGCTTGTTCCTTATCCGAATCATTGTCATTTTCCTCCTGATCTTGTTCTGCATCCTCATCACCTAGCACATATTCGATGACATCGTCGATGGGGAAATTGTTAAGCAGCGACTTGATGGAATCATTGTGAATGACCACTGTGAAGAGTAGCTTGCAGTATTCGCGCATGCGATTGCCGTAGTCCAACTCCGCGTAGTTCTCGGCGCCCTTGCCCAGATCGTGGCCACAGTTCTCGATCACCTTGCACAGCACCGTCTCCTCGGAGCTGTTGGGCCAGCCATATTTCTTGAGAGTTTGCGGATCAACAAGCATATCGATTAGCTTGCCAATGTTTTCCTTCAGCTTGATATCTTCCTCGGTAAGCATCTCGCCGCTGAACTCATCATCGCTCGAGGGTTCCTCGATGTTATCGGCAATGGCAGCGGCCAAACTGGCAGCCAGAGATTTGCGCTGCTCCTTCTTAACCACCGGCGACACGGTCTTCTCTTTCTCCTTGGAGGCTGGCTGCGATTTGGATGCCGGTGCCTGTGCAGCAGCTCCTTCAGTTCCTTCCAATGGCAATATGGTGTACACTTCGTTTTCCAGCACAATCGTCTGTGCACTGCCATCGCCCTCATCCACCAGAAATTCACGCACCACGACTCCATTATCATCTGTTTTGCTTGAGATGAGCGAACCTGCCGATGTATTGGCGGCAGTTGTAGGCAGAATCTCTTCCGCCTCTGATTCCTCATCATCCTCCGAATCTGGTCGCACTTCCGCAGCAGCAGCAGCAACAGACTTCTTGGCCCTACGTTTCGCCGGTGGCTCAGTGCCAAATATATCATCCGGATCACATTCATGAACGTTGCGTATGTGATTCCTCAAGGTTTCGGTGCTGTCAAAGTTCTTGTCACAAATGGCGCAATCAGTGCGCTCGATCACCTTAGCTGTGCGCTTAGCCCGCGTGGGTTTAATGGCTAAAGAAGATGTGGGATTAGGTGGGGAAATCTGCAATAAACTTTTCGCTGAACTTACGCGAATGATCACCGGCGTCCATGTGCTCCTTGAGCAATGCTTCGCTGCGGAAGCTACGCGTACATTCAGTGCAGGCAAACGAGGGACGCTTCTGGCGCGAATGATCCTTCACATGGCGCTCGAGTCTGCGAAGAGGAGACGTACATTAGTTTCTATATGGGATTGTTATTCTCCGTTTAACTTACTGTTTCTCTGTCTTGAATTTCTGCTCGCACTGGGAGCAGGGGAAGGGACGCAGATGCGTCTTGGAATGTGTGCGCAACTGTGTGGCTTGAATGAAACTCTTGCCGCACTCGTTGCACTTGTGCGGACGCTCGCCCGTGTGGCGCTTCATGTGGCGATTGAGCACCTCCTTGACAGCAAAGGATTGACTGCACTAAAAGGCAATGAAGATTATGATTACAGACTGGAGACTGGCTAGGCTACTTTGCAGTTACTTACAACAGTGCAGGTGTAAGGCTTCTCGCCTGTGTGATAGCGTCGATGCTTCTTTAGGGCCACCAAAGCGGAGAACTTCTTGTCGCACAGATCGCAATCGAAGGGTTTCTCTCCCGTGTGTGTGCGTATGTGAATGCTGCACAAGAAAGAGAATTATAGATTGCACAGGGAGAGAACTGATTCGTAGCTTACTTGAGCGTCGAGAGACTGTAGAAACAGTTCTTGCACACATGGCACATATACTCCGGTTTCTTGACCACCTGCGTGCCCAGATGCTGCTTAAGATGCGCACGCAGATTGTCCAAGCGATAGAAGACACGATCGCACACCTTGCAGCTCATAGTGTCGTTCTCATTGGCCGAGCACGATGAGTACTTTTGATGGCGCTTCAGGTGATAGGAGCGTGTGAAATCCTTGCCACAGATCTTGCAGGCATAGGGTTTGCCTCGTGACTGATGCTGCTGCTCGTGAAGCTTCAGCAGGGCAGCGCTGCGCAGTTTTGCATTGCAAATGGAGCAGGGGTAGTCACTGAACTCCGAGTGGGTGATGAAGATGTGACGTTCATAGCTTGTCTGAGTCTTAAACGACTTGGGACAATCCGGACAGTTAATGTGCCCCAACTGAAAGTAAGAAACACGATTAGAAATATTCAACAAGATGCGACTTTCTTCAAGACCTACGTGGAAGGTGTCGTAACTCTCGCTGCAGCAGAAGCATATGTCTTTTTTCTCCATCACAACCGCATCCTTTTCGATCTTCTCCAGATTCTTAAGCATGTCCGCTTTGCGCAGGTGATAGCCACTGTCATAGCGACAGAACTCGAGATGTTTCTTCAGACTCTTGACGCGGCGGAATGTCTTGTAACATTTACCGCACACATGCTCCACCATCTCCTTGAGGTCACTATTGGTGCCGCTGGTGCGATTGACACTGCCCTCGCCCAGTGTATCGTCGCCATCCTCATCCTCGTCATCGTCTTCCTCAACACCAGAGACAACGAACTCATCGTCGTTGCCACCCTTGGACGGAGCCAGTTCGATGTCATCATTCTCGGCGAGTATGAAGTCAATGGTATCTTCATCCTCCACCTCGATGGTGGACGACGTCTTGTTGTCCACTTTAGCACTGTTCTCGCTCTTTATGGCCTGCAGCACATAATGATCCATTTTCTTTTTCTTGTTCGGCGATGTCTTTATCTTTGCCGTCTCCACGGGCGTGCTGGCAGCAGGAGCTGCACGCTTCTCATTTAATATCTTCACACTGCCTGCGGGACTAGAGGAGCTGAGAGAAGTCTTTCCAGTTGATCGGCGTTCTGGTTTGGGAGTTCCCGTTGTGGCCTCATCGCTGTTGTTGAGTATTTTGATGCTTGTGCGTTTCTCCTGCTTCACGGAGGATTTGGCGCCTCCTTTGGGCTGTAGATCGTTTAGTAGCTTCATGCGTGCGCCCGTTCGTTTCTCCTTAGGGGGTGCCGCGATCTTTGCAACGTCGACGATCTCGATCACAGCTGCTGTCGTGCTGGCCGCTGTGTCTGTCATGATCTGCAATAAGGAAGAGATGAAGGATGCCCAGGATCAGTCGAGGATTGCGTGAGATTAGCCTACTTTTAGGCTCGTGATTTATTTAAATTGATCTCTTTGCCAGCCCAGCGCAAGCGTCACGTCAGCAACGCCTAGAAGCAGCGCACAAAAATCAAAAATGGCGTCGTCATTGCTGGCCGATCGTGTTAGAGTAAGCGAGAGCACAACACTACGTGCTGTCGGGCTGACTGCCAAAAAAGAAAAGAAAAACAGCAACAACGCAACAAGTTCGCTCTGATGTGAAAAATATATTTAGGGTTGAAAATAATTCTAATATAAATTGAAAATTGTTGCATACTTTTCAATATTCAATATTTCTGTTGCCGGCTTTATAGGAATTTTTGCAGAATTCCGATTTTTGTTTATTATTCTTGTTCTTTCTCTGATTTTTATATTTTAACTCTTTTTGCACACACTCACACTGCGGCGGTTGTAGTTTCTCTAATTAAATGTGAAACTTGCGTCAATGAAAGTCGTGTGTACGCCGATCTAGATCGAGTGTAACGCAATGTGCAGCAGAAACAGAAATATGCCCAAGCCGTTTGATAGAGCGAGAGAGATAGCGAGGATTGTTATTTACTCAGTGTTATTTTTATTTGTTCACTGCGATTGAAAATCAATTTTTTTTGATTCGAGTTCTTCTTGACTGTTTATTAAGTTTATGGATTTATTTAACTGGTGGTTGTTTTATATAAATTACTTACAATTTGAACCACGAGCGCTAGCACGTAATGCGTACACAATGGCGTTGGCGTCTGACAATTCACAGTATACGTTCACATTCAATCAGCTGTGCATGTAAGTATGTGACCAGAGAACTAAATTTTGCAATTTTTATGGCCAATCGGGTCGCTGTAAGACATTTATTCCTCATTGCCAATTTTGTAGATCGTTTAGGTTTTTATTTGTTATTTATTTCTACTGCCAACAAATTATTTTATTGTACAATTTTAAGTTGTGGATATATTTTAAATTTTGCGGTTCTAACATAATCTTAACAGTGCATTTTAGCAGCCCGTTAACATTCTGAAGAAGCTGGAAATAACAGAACAGCTGTTCAATTGTTCGCAGTGAAAAAAACCTAGTTCCAGTGAGTTGGAAGAAGAAGCATCTCCATAAACGCCGCATTTGTATAAAAAAGAAATCAACGTAAATAAATATTTAATTTAATTTTATGTTAAATAAATCTAATCTTCTACTGTTCTTGTAGACGCTTAAGACAATGGCTGCCCTTTTCGATTCTGCACACACCGAAGGACCCGGCTTTGTGGGCATTCGGTTCTGCCAGGAATGCAACAACATGCTGTACCCCAAGGAAGATAAGGACAACAAAATCCTCATGTACGCCTGTCGCAATTGCGACTACAAGCAGGAGGCGGACTCAAACTGCATCTACGTCAACAAGATTATGCACGAAATCGACGAACTCACCCACATTGTGCCCGACGTCATATCCGATCCTACACTGCCGCGCACCGAAGATCACGCCTGCCCGAAGTGTGCGCATCGTGAGGCCGTGTTCTTCCAGGCGCAGACGCGACGTGCCGAAGAGGAGATGCGACTCTACTACGTGTGCACCAATCAAAACTGCACTCACCGCTGGACCGAGTAAAGCTACAAATTGCACCTCATTGTGCAATTAGTTTTGTAATTAATATTAAGTAATCTTCTTAAATAAGATAAACTTGCAAGCGTCATTGGTAGCCGGAATCGAAATCGTATTTATCGCCACAAATTCTTCTCATTGTCATTTCGCATGCATCAATCAGTTATCAATGCAACAGAGAGAGAGAAGAGAGGGAGCGCGCCAGAGAAGAGTCTGGGAGAGCTGCGCATGCAAATTTCGCCGATCGCAACAGTGTGACAAAATTCAATAATCAAGCACAGAAATAGAAATAAAAAAATAAAACCGAATAAAGCAATTTAATAAACAAGTTTCTAGTGCGTATCGCGCTGAGGCGCGAGTTCTGGCAGCCGCTGGACCCAACCAGACGGCAGTTTGTTGTTAGAACTTGGTGCGGCGTGTTGATTAACATGTAGAATCTCCGCTACAAACCAAACAGAATAAGGCAATAAATAAAAATACAAAAAAAAAAATCGAATCTAGCCAAAATGGTCAAACCAAAGACATCTCCCGAAACGGCAAGCGGCGCGCCTGAAGTGCCCAAACAGAATTACTTGCAGAAGTTATGGAGCTACCGCCGATATCTGGTGATCGAGCCCTTCTTCTTCTTTTATTTTATGGCTTCCGTTTTCAATCAAGTCGCAATGCAGAATTTCCCACTGGAAAAGGCCTGTCGCGTCAATCTTGGCTACAATCCGGCCACTTGTTCGGCCATGCTGGACAAATCCGAGCTGGGCATCGAGTGTGATGACTTCTCATTCGAGAACACTACACAGGGTGCGGCGGCCGAAGATAAATTGCTCGGTATCTACTCGACGGGCTTCAATTACACCGTTTGTAAAGCGGAAGTCGAGGCGCAGATACTCTCCGCAGATGTATCGGGAAAACGTGCGCCAATCGGTGAGAAAAATACATCAATTAATCATAAAAACATCAGGGTGGATCAGGGGAAAAGTTAAAAAAAAATAAAAACGTTTGAAGCGTATGCTATGGTAAATATTTTACAATTTTACAAACAACTCTGCACATAAATAATTTTTGAATGATTTCTTTTGTCTTGGACCACCCTAATATATGCACATAAATATCGTTTGATTATTCAAATTTCTAACACTAAATTAACGTTTGTATCAGACTCGATACTCAGTATGCCACAAGTGCAACCAGTTTGGGATGTTCGGATTCCAATAATTCACCTTTCAGGTTTCATAAAAATAAACACCGAATGACTTTTGTATAAATTCGCAGTTGGTAGCGAAATACGCAAACTTATGTACATACAAACATATCTATCTACATATATAGAATGTACATATGACATATACCCGACACAATACCAGTTGGAACATTTAATTGCAGTCTTTAGCTCGTATTCTCTCGTGAATTCTCCGAATTACCTCCCTTGCCCAGGGACGTCGCAACCGGGGGGTCAGCGGGGGCAGCTGCCCCCCCCAGAAATTTCAACGGGGGGGCAATATTATCATTTTGCCCCCCTACGTAATCAAAAGTCAGTTTTGTTAATCAAATTTTTCGTTAATAAAAAGTATTTTTAAGTGATTATGAAGATCTACTACCAAAATGTTCGTAAAAATCCTTTTTTGTAGAAACTCTAAATTTTTTTGGTTTGCCCCCCATGAAAATTTCGTTGCGACGTCCCTGCCCTTGCCTTTGCTAACACACCGCGTATCACATTAATGCCGATTAAATTTAAGCTATGTTTAGTCTTAAATCATCGAAAAAGCGTGAGGCGGCCGAACTAACCGGTTTGTCACTCAAATTCCGATTTTCTTTAACCTTTAGTTTGGTCATTGCCAAGGCGAGCTATGTGCCCCTGGTATGCGGACGGTGATTAGGCAGCGTCTGTAGTTCCCTGTAGGTACGCGGACTTGATTAAGTGCCAATAAAACCTTTAATTGAAAGTTATTGCAATCAGCATTCCAATGGGAACGTAAGCTACATTTGTAGGTACAATGGGGTATCTGGGCTACTTCAATTCATTCCAAAGTATGCCAAGTTAGTTTGTCTATTTTTAGTAAGTTTTATTCATGTTCGTTTAAGCATATTAAAATATTCTACTATCGTCAGTTCATTCACGATTTTTCAGCTATTATCTTTAAATTACAGATCCGTCTTTTAAGTTGTTGCTAAACGGCTGTAAAACACATCTAGAGATCTTCGTAGTTTAAGCCTTAAGTCATCAAATGCATTTGTGTAATTCAGTAATTTTACAGTCATACAACAATTAATGGGTGGTTCCATTATCGTTTTGTTTAACGATATTTTAATTATTCGCAGCATTCCATTCTTTTATGTCTTAATTGTGGCTTAGCTGGAAGGTTCAATGCACAAAGTTTGTTTTATAGTTTTCTTAAAGAGAGTCTCAATTAATTTTAATGTTGATCTAGAACTAGTGACAAGGTTGTCTTTCTTCAATTACGAGCTGTTCAGCTGTCACAGAGTATTTCGCAGTCGAGTTTATATTGATTATCTTTTGCTCCCCTTTCAGCTGCAATTTTTCCGTTGATTGTGTTGCTCTTCGCCGGAGGTTGGTCGGATCGCTATAACAAGCGGAAGCCCTGTATGATACTGCCCATTGTGGGTGAGGGATTATCCTTTACTTGTGAGTATATTAGCCTACAGAATTAGATGTGCATTATTCCGATTAATGTCCTTCCTCAACAGGCCAGCTCATTTCCTCCATATTCTTCGATAGTCTGCCGATGGAGTTCGGTGCTTACACTGAGGCCATTGTGCCGGCATTGTGTGGCGGTCTAACCTTTTGTTTGATGGCCATTTACAGTTACATTACTATA
Source organism: Zaprionus africanus (assembly GCA_018151435.1). Taxonomy (NCBI): domain Eukaryota; kingdom Metazoa; phylum Arthropoda; class Insecta; order Diptera; family Drosophilidae; genus Zaprionus; species Zaprionus africanus. Next base: position 9,670,087 of record JAECXB010002206.1, read on the forward strand.
GCCACCCCCGAGGAAGATCGAGTCTTTCGTTTCGGCATTTTTGCCATGTTTGTGACTGGAGCGCCATTTCTGGGAGTTGTTAGCGGAGTACTCTTCAAGACTTTCGGCTATACAAGTAAGTTATACGATAATTTAAAACCTATAAATATATATTCTTTCTGATTTTAGTTTCATTTGCATCCGCCGTTGTCTTTCAAATTATCGCCATTCTATACATCGTCTTTTTCATCAAGGAGATCAAGCCCACTCCTAAGGAGCCTGTGGAGAGTGAGCCACAGGTGCAGGGACATGCAGCCGATAATATGGCCTACGAGACTACGAATCTAGACGAACTGCCTGTCAACAAGAACGTTAACTTCCAGTTGACGCCACAGCTGGAGCCACCCAAGGTGGAGCCTCCGCCCGTGCCCAAGAAACGTTCGCTTCTTAAGGAACTTTTTGATCCTACATTGGTGATGGACTGCATTCGTTTCCCGTTGGTGAAACGTGAGAATAATGGTCGCATGTTACTGATTCTTCTGATCCTGGCTTACTTTTTGACCCTTGGACCTGCTGCGGCTGAAAACGATTATTGGTATCGATTCACACTGAAGAAATTGAGCTGGAACGGCAACGACTTCAGCATCTTTCTAACGATCTCCGGCATAGCGGCACTTTTTGGTACTTTCATCGGCACTGCGATACTTAGTAAATGGCTTAAGTTCTCCGACTCTGCCATTGGCATTCTCTCCGCACTCTGCATTGTCTTCTCCCGCGTTCTATATGTAAGATCAAACTATTGTGCATAGATAATTGAACTATTCAACAGTTTATATCCTAACTTTTCACCATCAATTAGGCCTTTTCGAGCACTACCACATCGTTCTACGTGGCCAGCGTTGTCGATATGTTCGTGAGTCTACGTGTCATCGCTATAAAGGCTATCGGTTCCAGTATTGTTGGAGGAGACGAGCTGAGTGAGTAATAGATTTTTGATATAAGAGATCTATACTATTTATTTATTATTTATATTTATTTATGTATAACTGACTTCTTACTTTAGGCAAAATGTATTCAATATTCGGCATCAGCGAACCCATTGGTCAGTTTATCTTTCCGCCCGTGTACAGTGAAATCTACAAGAGCTTCGTGGACTCCTTCCCTGGGTCTTTCTTCTTGTTTGGCGAAGTATTTTATGTGCCAAATGTGCTTGTCTTTGTGTGAGTATCATTATCTTTATCATTATCTGTTAGAAATAATTACTAAATCGAATCCATTTATAGACTTTGCTATTTCCTGGTACGACGTCGCAAGTCAAAAGTGAATGCGGTGGAGTTGGCGCAGAAAAACGAGGAAAATGGACAGACAAATGCCGATACTGAAATAACTAGTCTTTAAATCATATGAAATTCTCTAGGTGGATACACGATTTATATATGTAGATATACGAAAAATATACTCAAAAGTAGATGAAAGTCAAATTTAGATTTGTATATAAATTCCACAAGGTCTTCAGATAAATTCTTCTACGTATGTTAGATGTATAAATTAGAATGTAAAATAAATAAATAACTGACATAGATACTTTCTTAACAAATAAATGTATCTTTAACAAATGCCGGAGGTCCAGGTTTTACTGTCCTAAAAGACTTTAAAAGTGTTTTGAAAGTTCTGGGGAGTTATACCGCTATACTATCAAAAAGCATTGCATAGTTTTGGGCAGCCAGCGAATACAAGTATAATACAAGTTCGACTATATTGGAATTTCTCATAGTCTAAGATATCATTTAAATATGCGATTAAGATTGAATAACTTGAATTCAAAACGTAAGCCACTTTTTTTTTTATAAAAATATAATTCATTTTATTACCCAAGTCATTTTTTTTGCCATTTAACTATTAAGCAACAAAATGGTACAGAAATCAATTCATTAAAAAACCAGCTTAAGATAAGGGATAATGATGCGATGGGGCAATTATTGATATTTAAATCAAGTTGTTTATCCATGCCGTTTCATTTCTCAAGTTAAGGTTGTAACGGTCTGTGCTCTCCAAGCTAAGTAGTCATGTGTTTGAAAACTATGGATTCGAATGAAGGAATTTTAGAGCAAACAAAAACCAGAATAAACACATTGAATGCCAGGTATTCCACGATTAATTTCCAATTCATTCAACTACAATATATTCACTTTACAAAAAAATAATTCGGTTTATAGAAAAGAAGTGTAATATGGAAGTCGTTTAAGTGCTTTAAGTGTTTGGCAAAGACGAATCAGACATATCAAATAACAAAAATACCTCTTTTTTATTTTTAGATTTAAAATGAAGGGATCAAAAGTGATTTACTTCTTATCATTGATGCTAACATTATGGAAATTGGATGTGATCAAAGCTTCGATGCATCCCGAAAATTGTGGAAGAACGCCAATGTATTTAAAACCACAGATATATGGAGGATACAGTATTGCACCAGATGACTTTGGTTGGCTAGCTAGCTTACAATACGGAAATATGAGCTCATATAGAATGTGTGGCGGATCGGTGATCGATTCGCGACATGTGTTGACAGCTGCTCACTGTGTGAGTGGGAAAACTGTTCATGAATTCGGGAATTTGTAAGTAGCTCAACCTCACCTAAAAAGAAATGTATCTTATTTAATTCTTTACCGCAGAACTGGAGTGCGTTTGGGTGATTTTCGCCGTAAACCTTATTGTGACTATGGCACTCCCGAATGCAACTCTTATCAGGATTTCCGAATTTCTAAAATAATACCGCACGAGGATTTTGGAAGCGACGAAAAACACGCACTGTACAATGATATTGCGTTGATAAGACTAGACAGAGATATTGGTTTTAAAGGGGCACTGCAGCCCATTTGTCTTCCCTCCAAAAGATCCAAGCTAGATGTCAATACCCAATTAATTGTATCTGGATGGGGTGAAATGGGGAGGGAGATGACAATGCACGATTCAAAACAAGCTGTAGAATTACGACTTTATGACAAAAAACATTGCGGAAATAAACATCACACCATGATGTGTGCAGGTAATAGAGGTAAAAGTACCTGCAAAGGCGACTCAGGTGGTCCTCTCATGCACCAGTTTGCAAGAAACCGTATGATACTCGTAGGCATTGTGTCCCAGGGAATCTTTTGTGGTGATAATTTCCACCCGGTTACGTTCACCAATGTCCAGAAATTTCTCGATTGGATTCAATACAATATACAAAACAATTTTGAGTAATGTGTCAAAATGTAATGCAAAAGTTTTAATTTTTAAAAAGGCAAATGTTAGTAAACGATTCAGTTTGACTATAACTAACAATAAAATACCTGCGATATAATAAAAATAAATGCTGGGAGAACTGAAAGATTGCTTTACCAGCGGGTGTAATGCGACCAACATACCAGAACATCAAAATAAATGAAATTTTGAGGATACGTAGATATTTAAATCAGCTACAAGTGAGCAAAGGGATGTAAGTTAAATGAGTAACTCATTTTGAATCGAATCTGTATTTGTTTTCTTTTCTCCCCCATTCACGTAGCAGCGCCGCCTCTGACCAGGGACTGATCAAACTTGTTTAAGCAAACGTAAGCACGGGCGATTTCAGATAGGTTAACTTTTTATCGTTTAAGATTAAAAAGATTTATTCAATATCTGTGATACACAAGTCTGTGTTGTTGAGTTTATATATAGCTGTGTGGACCCTGGGGTTTGATTCAAGCTTAGATTAAGTTCTAAAAATAAATAGTTCAAGAATAACTCGATTGTTTATAGAAGTGTCACAGGTAAGGGCGTTGGGTGAAAAAGTACAGTGATCACTCTCTAGATTTAACAACATTTGCTTATTTATTATGTATTGTGTATTGTACATTTTGGTGACTTAATGTTCTACTGTAATTTTCTTGTATTCGCACTCATTGGACAGTTCTGCAAGAAGAGAAAGACAGAGAGATGACTAACACGTGTACTAAATAATCCATGTTTGTTTTATTTAACACAAGAAAGTGCTCGAGCAGCATATACCCTGCACTAATTCATATTTGTCTGTTTTTAAAGTATTGTAAGCCTCTCTCTTGAGAGGGCAGCTGCTCTTTACCTCTCTTTTTGTTTTTATAAAACAATATAAGTCCAGTTAAACATGAGATCTTTTTGGGTCAAATAAGTTCATCACTCACACTACACTCAACTTCATTTAATTGCTTGCAAGGTATACACACAGCAGAAGCTTCAACTCTTTCACTCTATTATATTACACTTTCCAAAGACGAAGAGGATGCCAGTGGCAATTTTCCAATCAGCAAATGCATTCAATTTGATCAGCCAGCCAGTTGGTAAGTGGGCGTGGCACGTGGGTGTCTAAATGCCACCTTGGCCACGCATGAAAACAATTGGCAACTAATAATCTCAGTTAATCTACATGTGTTGGCAGTAGCATCCCCTTCAGGCAAGCACGTTCCCCGCTGCCTCTTCCCACCGCCCCTGGCCATGGTACCTTTACCCCTTTTTTGCAGTTGCGTTTATGGCCGCAGGATTTTAACGAAATTGCTCTTTGGCTTCTTGCGCTATAAAAGCCGCAGCCAGGACCGTAATAGACTCAGAAGTTCCTTCGACCTGGTTGTGTGTGGTTAGCAGCGAAAAGCCCATCTACTCTTGGCAAGTGTGAAAACGGCGGCAAAGCCAAGAAAAGTCAACTTTCTGGAGAGGAGAATTCATAAATAGAAACAGAAATAAAAATAGTTTGTGGTGTTTTTTTATTAAGTTATGGCTCGGTAAATTGAACTAGTCAGAAAGGTTTTCCATAAGAAAGTTACTTAAAGGTTGAAATAGGTTTGAATATATAAGAATTACAAAAAATTATATTTCTTTTTGTAAAGATTTTTACAAGATTGTAGACTGTTATTTCCTAAAACAATTATTCAAGTTTCCCATCAGCATTTCATTGCAACAAGTTGGTTTTTTTTAGTAAGATTTTTAAAAATAATCAATAATAACATCAAATATACAAAATTGTTTTCAGGATTCTTCTAAAGTTTGGCAAAGGTTCAGACGGCATTAAAAAAATAGGTTTCCAATCAAAACTTTTTTAAGAAATAATGAGGCATGAAATATTATTGGATGAATTTTTAAAGCATAACAGTATATTTAAATATATTATTTTTGATAGAGTTTATAATGGAAGATGACCTTATAAATCGTTTAAATATGAATCAGTTATTGATTATATATAGGAAAATATATTACTCATATTGAACCTCATCTATTTACAGTTCCTACAGCCAGAACTATCTACCTCCGCGAGCATGTTGCGTCTGCTATTGTTGCCCCTCTTCCTGTTCACTCTGTCGATGGCTTGCATGGGCCAGACGTTCCAGTACTCGCGTGGCTGGACCAATGGCAAGCGTGCTCCGCCTGCTGCCGCTGTGCTGACCAATGGCCACAATCTGGGCCTGTTGGATCTGTACGAGGTGTCGGATGCAACCAGTGACCGTAGGTTAGAACGGTAAGTGAAGCGTGGAGAATGAAAGATTGCCGAATCGATTGTTAAACAGGTTTTTCTCCCACTTCCTCCTTTTTCCCTTCTCTCACAGCTGTCTCTCGCATCTGCAGCATTTGGTGGGCAACGGCTTGTTGCATCGTTCGTTCGCCAATGGATTGGCTTATGAGGCAAGTCGACCTGATGTCATGGAATCGGAACCTGTTCGTAGTCTTAATTTACGCAGCAGAACCAGCGCAAGTAGCAGCAGCAATGGCAGCAGCAACAACAACAATAATAATGAGAATGGTTTGTATGGCAACTCCATCAATCATCGTCAGTCGAACGAGCTCTACGAGGCCCTCAACGCCGCCGTTGCTGCCTCTGCGCCAGTTGGCGAATCGGTAGAGCCAAACGATTATGGCAAGCATTGAGAGGCGTAACCTGTTGATGGGCAGCGATACACACACACATATATATTACTATATACTAACCACGATTATTGTTATTAGCAACAAGTGCTACAAAAAGAAACAAAAAATAAGAAACTAATTCCATGTGGAATTTAAAATGTTAAATTTATTGAGTGATACGAAGAATTATTATGAATATTATTATAATTATTCTTATTGCTTTATAGATCAAGTTTATAATACGCACATGATTAAATAAACAAAATCTGCACATAAAGGGCGAATCATAAGTTTATCACTACAATTGCCATAAAAACGATTTTCAAGTTTTTCAATAAGCAAATTTGCAGCTTTGCGGGAGTGTGGGGCAAGGTATGTGGGAAGAAACTATAAAACTATAAAGCCAACTTGATTTTGTGGGATTGAAGCTCAAGACATAATGCCCTGGGATTATAGACACATTGCATTGAAAGCTGTGCTGCCAATGTAGCTATTTTCCCACTAAATTTAGCGTGTTGCAATTTGTGATTTGCGGGATAGTGGTAATATTAGCTTTTTTTGGGGAAAATTGGCTGCTTTTCAGCTCTTTAAAAACATCTGGTAATACGAAATGTGGAGCGTATGCGTGGAGCACAACTGGTTTGTGCATTTGCTAAGACGGTTGTTAACGTTGCTATGGCAACTTTTAGCGCCATCTTTAGTTTGAACAAGACATTCACGACTCTTAACCGTTTATTGTGAAACGGGTAACTGGTATAATTGCTGCTGTCGCAAGGTTTATTTTATTTTAGTAATACATCAAAACAGATTAATTTAAAGTTAAATTTAACAAAAAATAACTTTAAAAATGAATTCATCTTTACAATGGAGTAATTTCCGATAAAAACAAACAGCTCTTGATAAAGATTTAAATAAAACTTTAGTCAATTATTAGAATACTTTTGCTTTGATTAAAGTCAAAGATATAGTTAATTTCTATGTTTTATTGGGCTTCATCATTTTATTTTTTTATGAATATTAAAAATGGGTTGCCTTACAATATTTCCTTACAATATATAATATTAAGTACAAAAAAGAATCTTTTATTTCACTCCCTTTAACTTTTTTTATAGACTTAGAGTCGCAAATTTAATTTTAAAATTTAAAATTTATAATAAAGTTATATTTTTAAGGTATGTTATGTTCTGTAATGTATTGAAAATAAGGCTAATAGTTTTGTATTTAAATTCTTATATTACTCCCTTTAATGTAGTGTCAGTTTTTATATCAAAATAGAAAATAGAATAGAATTGTTACCAATTGAAATTCTCAAAGATGCCAAAATACCATCAGGGTACCTATTTTTAAAGACTTGAGGCCAGTTCACTGCGCGATTAATCCTCTGACATCGGGCTTACAATCCGCAGAACTTTGACAGCTCGCACACGCAATGATTATGGTCTTGTGAATAAACAAACGCCGATAATAATACTTACGGTAAACGTGAAAATCCTCCCATTATCATCATCAATCAAGCAAGGGGGAAAATTGTGTGGGGGGCTGTTGGGGGCGTGGCATGGCTTGACACAGTGTAGGCGTTGTTTGAATCGAAACGGGTTGAAAAATCGATGGGAACTTTACATTAAAAATGAGAGAAATGCGAGAAATCTATTAATAAACTGGGACAGAAATATAGAAACAGTGAGGGGAAAAGAGACAGAGTAAGAGATAGAGAGAGAGTAAGTGCGTTATGCAGATGTAGCACATTCAATTATTCATGTCAGAATCAAATTATAGTAAATATAATTGCGCATTTATGACGCGCCTTGTGTCTTCAGATGCGAAAACCTTGTAGGCACGTTCCGCCTGCTGGAGACCCTCCCTCCTCTTTCTCCTTCTTCATCTCCTGCTCCAGCTGCCATTTCATTTTTGGGGCGAGGGATGAAAACGAAAAGAAAATGAAATTGGTAGGAAAGACTGACGAATTGACGAGTACTCAGCAGCGTCTCAGTAGTTAATTACTTTGAGTGCGATAGTTGCTCGTGACGTCATGCACCTGAGCAGCAGGCGGAGAAGAAGGTGAAGGAAGAGGCTACGGCAACAAACGGGCTGCTGTTGCTGCTGCCACAAGGCTGAGCAGGTTCATCATTCACGCAATCCCTGTTCATAAAAAAGATATATGAAGCAGGCACGGAAAACTCAGAGAGAGAGAGAGTGAGAGAGAGACAGAACGTTTTCAAATTGAATTCCTAACAAGCTAATCGATCCTCGGGGAGGAGAAGGAGCAGGAGTTGGAGGAGGTGGAGGGTGCACATATGCAGGCGCTGGGCTGAGCCTGGGCGCAGGATGCGCAGAACGCAGAGCCGGATACGAATGCGGACACGGACACGGACACGGACAATGCGCACACTTCGCACGCATTGCGCCGGGGTGCTTGGGGAATATGAATTTATATCTTTTAATCTGCGACAGCAGCAACAGCAACAGCAATTGCTGCCGCCGGATCTGGATCTGGTAAAAATAAAAGAGAAATTAAGGACGCACGACATATTTCAGCAATGCAAAGCTACACTGCAAGAAAAAGTTGACATTCTATTTGAAATAATATTAATTATGAGTAAAGTAAAGAATTCATAATAAACAAAATAAATTTTACTGATAGAATCCTTATATATAAAATAAATAATAAACAAAAATATATAAAAATTATGATATAGATGCAAGAAATAATATATATATTTTTTTATATTCAAGATACTATATTTATATTGAATCATATTATGTATGGTAAATATAACTTCAGTTAATAGCTTCAGGTTCAGAAGACCTTTCGTTCTTTCATTTAGTGCATTTATACATATAAATAAATGCTTATTATATAAACATATTGAAGGTATTACAGGTTTTATAATTTCATATTATTTTTGGATATGTTAGTATTTATATTACTATTTATATTACTTACTTAATTTAAATATTTACTTACGTTTCACACGCAATTTGCTAGCTCTTGTTAAATAATTTTAAATATTCTCCAAAATTCCTTAACTCTCCCAGTACATTTATATATAAAATTCAAAGATATATATGCTGTATATCATCTCACTTAACACCCCTGATTTCTTCCAGTGCATTTGCACACACTGTTTATTGTCAATGTCAAGTGGGCCTTCGGGGGTGTCAAATCGAGTGCCATTCTCCAGGGGCCAAAGGGCAGGCGGCGTGAGCAAAGGCTGGCCGAGGGGCAACGGCGGGCAGATTGGGCTGTTGCCATTGTAATTGCATTAAAATGCAATTGGAGTTTCCCAGGCGATTGCCATCCAGTCGAGTTCTGTCCTCTAGCTCCCACTCCTGCTACTACTCCTGTCGTCATCGACATCCTTGTTGAGTGCCATTCAGTGCATTGAGCGTAGATGGCAGGCACTGAGCTCAGACTGCCCCTCTCTGTGCCCCTCCTCCTCCTCCATTCCTATCCCACTGTGTCGCTGTAGGTGCCATGTGGCCAGTGTAAATTGTATTGAAAGCTCCTTTTAACGCCTTTTCATAGCGCCAGCGATTGCGTAGCACATCTGACACATCTGAAGCTGTCAAGGACAACGTTCTGACGTAGACAGTCGATGAAATTGGCCAGAGCATCTGGAGATGTCAAGTCAGTAGTAATGCATCAATAGGCAGGCTTTAAAAGATTCAATAAGTTTGTTGTGAATCTTAGAATCCAAGAAAAATTGAATATCTAAGTAAAGACACATGTTGTCATCGTTATATCTACTTATTTTTTGTTAATATATTAAATAAATTGTAGTTATATTTAAAATATATATTTATAAAATAAGGCAACATAGAGTGTGCTATCCTTTTGCAATAGTTTCTTATGATATTCTTAGGGACATTGAAACTAGCTAAGAAGAACTTCCCAAAATAATTTATTAAGTAAATCTTATGATATATTGAAATTTAATAAATACTGTAATAAATAACGAATAAAAACGAAGAATAATACAATAATATTGTAATTTTGAATCCAAAAAAATTTATAATTAAATTATTTTCTTCCTATTTAAGTTCCCATCATTAATTAATTCTTATTTTTGTTAATCAAATTAATTGTTTTAATTTAAACAGTCGACAACGTGGGACAGAGCTAAAAAAACGGCGCGAAATAGAGTTCGATGGAAGGCTTTAGTAGAGGCCCTAAGTTCCCAAGCGGAATAATAAGGATACAAAAAAAAAAAAAAAAAAATCAGTTGACTGATCATAGTTGACTTTAAAAAAATAAATTAAAAGAATATTATTTGTATCATTTTGAAATATTTTTCTCCTTTCTTCTATATCTTCCCCCTTTGAATCACTTAACTCTCCCGTCTTATCGCAAGCTCTCTAAACTTTCCCAGGACACTTATCTCAATGTATATTCGCAACATCTGTTTGCTTATTTCGGTGCTGGGGGGGAAGGAGATCAACTTATCGCTATCAAGTGCTGGGAAAATCTCAACACTTGCTGTTTTCCATGCGATTCTGCGACAAACAACAAGCAAACAACACACATCAAACAACAACAGCGAGAACCCCCTTAAACAGGGGGAACAAGGACAAGCGGATAACAATTATATTAAAGAGCAGGCAAAACAACATTGACACTGGATTTGTAACGGGATACGCGTGTAACCACGAAATGGCAAGTCAAGGAAGCTGCCACCACTTGCAGTAGCAGCAACAACAACAATAACAACTGTGAGCGAAACACCCTTTCAATTAAACATCGGAAAACAACATTCGGCAATTACACAATTGACACCAGCTGTGGAGGGGTGGCAAACCACCCCCAGGACTACCCCCTTGCCAGCCCTCAATGTGCCGTCGCAACTTCATCAATTTGAAATACGTCAGCAAAAGGCACGAGTCGAGACACGCGTGTCAATTCTCGCCGCGATCCGCGCACAGTGGCCGCAGGGATTTGAATAGAGAGACAGTGGAAGAGGGAGAGAGAGAAGAAGAGAAGGCAAGTGGGCAGTGGCAGCGATAGGGGAGGAGGTGCAGATTGAGCAGCCAGAACAGTGGCAGGTTCATAAACAACATCAACAAGGACAAGTTGCGCTCGTTAAACATTAGTCAACAGGAACATGACATGCCCAGCGCTTCCTGGTGCGATTTCTACACTGAGAAAAAAAGACAGTAGTTCGCAAACGAGATGTTTTTGTAGCTGAGAAGATGAACAAGTTATTATAGCAAACCACAGAAATGCAAGAAAAGGATTTAAATTATTTTTGGGTTATGTTCGGGGTATTACTTATTGTTTTTTTTAATATACTAAGTTGTAGTCGATTGTTTCCATAATTGAATTGATAATTATTGAAGCAAATATAAAGACGAGTGTATAGGCTCTTGTAAATAGTTTCTGAAAGGTTAAAGGAACTTATTTTTTATATTTATATATAATACATGGGAAAATCAAATGAAATTAAAAACAAATTGTTTTTATTTGGTACCTTGATCTCGAGGTACCTACAATGAATTTTTTTATATATTTATTATAGATTTATAGAAAACTTTAATTTGAATAGTTTCATTGCAAAAATTTCTATTGATATCAAAACAATAAAAAAAATCGCATTTGTAAAATTTATTTGAGAAATTTAAGATATTAAAATGGATTTTAGCATATTTAAAATCATTGGAACATCCCTCATCCCAACTCCAATAACCTTATTATTATCCATCGTTTTGCAACCCCAACAAAATTTTTCGCAGTGCACGCATTTACGTTGCACGCGCATATTAAGCCCGTTTTCACGTTCGTTTCTGAAATGTCGTAAGTCGTGGCCTTTTTTATTGTTGGCCCCTTCGTTTGTCGTTTATTTTTACAGCCTGCCATTTGTTTTGGGCCTCGACGAGGAAGAAGACCAGGATGAAGACGAAATCTGTGGACCGTGCGAGGTGTATTTTAATATGCATTTGGGAAAAATTTGCCAGCCCACCAAGTAATCTCGTGAAGGTGTGAGTGCAGGCAGTGTAGGAGGAGGGAGGGAGGTCTACCCTTATATCTAAATGAGTTTCTTTTCATTTCAATTTGCCGTGTCGAGTGCGTAAAGTTGTCGGACCGTTTTTGTGTCCGATTGGCTGCATTATTTATCGGATGAGAATTTTGATTGTGGGGGAGGCCAAAGAAAAATTACGCAGAAATCAAAATTTGCCCCGAAGGCCACTTACAGAGCCGGGCAGCCCAGACAAAAGAGCCGAGAACAGAAAAAAGGTCAAATTTCTTGTAACAAATAAAAAATGCAAATGCTGCGAGTCTGTGAAACGGACAATGGGGAAATGGGGAAGAAGGAAACAAAACAAAACAGTTAAAGAAAGGAAAATCAAATGAAATGAAAGTCTCGCAATCTTGCTCGATTTGCCAGTTTCATTTGAATATTTAAGCAGGCGGAGCTTAAAGAGACTTTGGAAATTTGCACGCGCAGAGTTCTGGCTTGATTAGTCAGCTGACCAAGCCAGCCTGGATTGAAATCTTTAGCCCCGCCTCCTCTAATTGATATATAGATTTCTATAGAAAGAATTGTCTAGTACGTAGTGAGTCAATTTTCACGCCATAACTCTAATGGAATTCAACATAAATTTTCTAGGTTCTTCCATTATTGATGAAGCAATAAAATTGAAATGTTATTTCGTGCCCTTCCCCTTCCCCTTCCTGTTCACCTTTTTCCGCTGCCTGTGCTTTTAACTCGTCAAAAGTCGTTCTTTATTTACGATTCGGTTAAAAATTTGTGTGTTTTGCCAATAAATACACCGAAACACTCGGATCGGGGTCTACGTAAGGCCCCGTTAGCTGTTGACACTTGGCCGCAGATTGTTTGAAGGTTGTGGGGCCGGGTGGGGGGATGTATCAGTAAGGGTGACCAACCCCTCAGACTGACCATTTGCTGCCGAATTGAGTTATACGTGCCTCTGCTTGGCACTTTACACTCTCCCCAACCCAATCTCTTCGACCTCCTTCCCACTTTCAACTGTTTTTTATGTTTCTGATGTGATTTTGCACTCAATTGAAAAACAAGTTGATTAAATTTTCATGCCCAATTGCAAGTAAGTGTGGCGAGTGTGAAACACGAACTTCTACTCAGTCCGACAACAGTTTCCACTATTCTCATTTTCCACTTTTCCATTTGGTTCTTAAGTCAACTGTGCTTTGTTTTATTATGAAGACCGCATCATCGATGTAGAAATGAATTCGAAAGTGAGCGTCGGTTTATTTTAAAACAATATTTGCAAAGAGTTAGGTAAGGGAAAGAATGACGTATTTTTATATTGTGTTTGGTATTTAGAAACTTATAGTTGAAAGTGCTTGAAAGCTATTCAAACGATTTCTAACATATGTTACATAACATTGTTTGAGTATTATAAGGTATCTTGATTTCCTTTCAAGCCATGTTTTATGTACGTAGATTTCCATGGATGATATGTAAACATATTATTAAATTATATGTTCAAATATATATACTTAAAACGTATTCTTAAATACCTTCTTATATTATTAAGTGTTGCTGATGATATACCACCCTCTAAGCACTTAAGCACTCATCTCTCTAAGATTGCGCGTGGAATAGTTGAATTTATGGAACCTTTCTAAATCATTTAGCCTGTCAATTTATTGCCTAAAAACTACAACAACTATCGGAGCTGACAAACAACATGTCATCATGAGTTATTAGCATATATGCTTTAGCCACAAAACATAAATAAAAAGCAGACGAAGCAACAAAAAACAAAAAATGGTAAATAAAGGAAAAACAGAAAAAAAGCAATAAAACTGTAAGCTCATGAGGCTAATGACAAGTTCGATGATTAATTTACAGAACTAACACGAGCTGTGCGAGTTGTAGCGGGAGTTGTGTGGAGTATCCGGATATCGCGAGTCATTAGAGATCCCGTTAGTTGTCGTCGCTCGACGACAGGCATAATGGCTGTCCCTGTCCCTGTTCCAATTGCAGTCCAAGTTCCATGGCCAGTCCCGTTCTTTCCTATATAGAGGGTTGGTTGGTTGTGCACTGCAGTCCATTTACTCCATTTTAAAACTCATTTGGACTCGCTGTGTGTACTCATTTTAATAGACCTAGACCTCCCCCACTCCGTTCATAAGCACGTTGACACTGACACTATAGAGGGAACTAATGACAGTTAGTCGTCTGTTTGCTAGCACAATTTCACAACTCGAATACCCTATAACTACTGGGCAGGTGGGTATGTTGAGTGAGAGAAAGATAGAATGATAGTTGAAGTAAATAGTTGAGATGTTGTTATAATTAAGAGATATTCATTATGTAGATTCAATTATATACAATACATATTCCAGCTTGATAACTGCAGTTATAAAAGAACTTTATACCTAAATTTTTAATCGCAGCCAACTTAATGTTGTATATTAATAGAAAAGTTTCATGTTTAAAATATCATCAAAAAATTTGATATAAGATCGTCTATTAATGTATTTATTGTTACGGACTTAGATATCTTTATTATTTATACTTACTTTTATTCCTCATTCTTTTGCAGCGTATCTCATAGTCAGTCCTACCCCATCAGGAGAACTTTTAGTTTTTCACATGCGCCGTTGAAAATGGTTTCCTTTATGACATTTTTTATGACTGCCCCGTGCAGGGTTGACAGGGCTACCGTGCGACGACCATAATTAGAGGCTAGACGTGCCACCAGCAGGCACAACAACAAAACTGCAACAAAAACAACAAAAGCAATAACAAGAGCAGCAATAACAACTATAGCAACAACAAGAAGAGAGCAGCAAACAAAAAGCGACTCATGTTTAATTTAAATGTCGCCATGATGGCCGCTAATTATTCGCTGTCACTGTGCGCCGTCTACTGTGACTGCTACTGCCATTGTGAGCCCCTCCCCTCCTCCTCTTTCTCATTCTCTCCAATTGCCTTGTTCATTCTTTGCTTTTATCTGAGTTTTTTTTGTTGCCTTTCTTTTTCTCGTGTTAACACGAAAATTGCAACATGAAATTTGTGCCTTGAAAAAGGCTAAAAAACTAATTTGAAAATTGCTTGGAGCAGAAACAAGAGTTGGCCCAGCTCTCCGACTTAAATCCCTCTCAATCTAGCCTTAATCCGAATTGACATGGACGGACAGGCAGTCGGCCGAGAGTCAAGAGGCTTCACACAAAATCCTGTTCACCTCCTTCCCCCTCCTCCTCCTTCTCTTCCTTCTTCTCCCTCCCTCTGCTGCTGCTGCTCATGTCCTTTTGCCGTTGACCAACCACATTTTCTGTTCATTCGTATTTTTCATATCCTGACTGAAGGACTTACTGGACAGGCTGTGCTTGTAGTCGGATTCGCAGTCCTTTCTCCCTGTTCTGGTCACTTTCAATTTGGCTTTGCTTCTCTGCTGATTTTCGGCAGAAACTTTTGTTGCTTCTTCTGCTCCAGATACAGTTGACCTGTTGTGGCTGCGCTGTCATTTCGCTAAGTGGACGCAAATAGATTGCTCCAAGTGCCTGTCCGCAACTTGGCCCAATAATCAATCAAGCCGAGCCTCGCTACAAACTTGACGGCCAATTAGAGACTTCCAATTCCCAACTTCAACTCCGACTTCAACTCCGACTATAGTTTCCCTCTCCCCCTTGCCAGTTCCATCCCCATTCCGTTTCATCCCCCACTCAGTTGCATGCAATGGCCGCACAAAGTAAGCTCCATCCAAGACGCCTCATTACACGTAAATGTGATACGTTCTCTCGGGGAAATAAACAAAAATTGTCCAATTAAACGCAATTTAAGTGAATTTCCAAGTAGTCTCTATAGCCACACGGCAGGCAGCAGGATCGCCAGCAGCAGATCGCAGTTCGCATCGGAAGAGGTGCAGAAGTAGCAGCAACTCCGGCAGCGACGGCGACTCTGGCCAGCGGCAACAGCCAAATTAAAAAGGTGTCTCTGACGAAGTCGCAATGAAGACCATTTGATCGCTGGATGATGCACAGTGGAAAGATGTTGCATAAATGTTGAATAAAAACAATAAAAACTATGAGAACTTTTATATAACGTTGTTCAAACTTGTAAATTACTAAAAATAAAGCCAAATTGGAAAAAAAATATATATATAAGTATCAAATTATGTATATAAATACATTTAAAAAATGTTTATCAATATATAAATTTTTTATTACTTTATTTTAATACATATTATTAATTTTATTTTGAAAACAGGAAACAAATATTCCATTTAAATTTCTGAATTACTTGAAAAAAAAAAATAAAAAAGTCTGACAAAAAAAGTTTACAAACTATTTTCTGGCAGATTCTTTTTTCTACATTTTTAAATTCCAAATTCTACAAAACGGAAGAAGTTGTTTTCAATTCATGACTTTTTCCCTAGTATAAACTTTTTTTTTAGTATTTTTTCATGTGCACTCCACTGTTAACTCAGTCGCAATTGCCGTTCGCAACTTTGTGGGCGCCGTCTTTCAACTTGCTGCCGAAAATGGTTTACTTCCGCACCGGCAACCAGCAAAGACACCGACGACGACGAGGACTGCGACCACCGTGCAGCTTGTAGGAGTTCAACTCGAGGTCTCGAGAATCGGAATGGATAAAGTGGAAGTCGGCAGCAAGCGAGCCGACGCTAATGTGACAGGGGCCAACACTTTAAGGGATGTCTGTCTCTTGGTCTGTCTAAGCACAGGGACTACCTACCTGCTGTTGTGCAGGCGGCGTCTGTTTGTTTTGCATTTTAGCGCAAAAAACAAGTAATATATTTATAATGAAAGGTCGCGGGATCTGTTTGTTGTTGTTGTAGTTAGAAGCAACGATCGTCTTCTCCCTTTACTGCTAATTCTTGTTGGTTTTTCTTGAATTGGACATATGGTGGATTGTTTTTGGATAGATGAATGATTAGGGCATCGATGATATATCCGGTTAAGGTGTGGCACACTTGTTCTCAGTTCTCTATAAATCATATTTACAAGACAGGCGCTATTTATCTAGATGATATATGGTACTTACAATGGATCTTAAGGGGTTTGGAAAAGGGGATGATAGCTAATTGCCAAAAACCAATATCAATATACCATAGAAGACATTGTATGGTTTATATTTGATAATACACAAACCTATTTTGAAGATTACATTATAAATGTTTTATATATTGTATGATAATTCCAAATATTCGGTACGAAAGCGCCATTAAATTTATCTGTTCTTACTCTAAAATAATAAAAAAGATTGTAAGCAATTTTTGATTTCGTAGTGTATTTTTATTTTCGTTTCTTTTGCTTCAGTTAAGTTATATGTTTACTAATTATTCAATTATAATACTAGGTAATGCCATCGACTTAGGACTACAGTACAATACAAGCCATATCGTTAATTCCGTCGTCTATAACTATATATTTGTATATTGAAAGTTGACATTTTGAGATGCATTTTCGCCGTTGAGTGTTGTGAACAATAACTAAAGAAAAGGAAACACTGCACTACAAATAAACTAAAAACTAACTTAACTCACTTAACTTATATTTATAGTATGTATATCTTTAAAGTAGCATAGTACAATATATGGAGTTAAGAACTAAACGTGCCTAGAAAGTAAAGCTAAATATTTACAACATTCTCTGGGAATTGCAGCTCTTACACTGTCCTCGCGGCTACTACTTCGACTCTATTTACAAAGCAAACTTTATCACAAATAAATCTTATGCTCTATCCTATGCACTATATATATGTATATTTGCTGATCATCAGAACCGATTAGCAGCCCGCTGCATGTGACGCCTCTGCCCACGGTTGCAGACCATGCAGCGCTGCCAGCGGTGCCCCATTGACGCCCGTCTGTGAGCTGAGCGGCGCTGCCGGCGGCGCAAAGCCTTTGCTGATGGCCTCCGCCTGCAGGGAGAGCATTAGCCGATTGGCCGCCTGGCGCTCGGCTTCGCGTTCTTCGGCTGTTTGGCGTCTGTAAAGAAGAGCGAAAGAGAGAGAGGGATTTAGTTGAGATGATATGTGGCGAATATATTGTATTACAAGTATTATACATTTAAGTATTGTGAGCTAATATTTATATTATTGAGATAGTTAATATTTATATTATTTTTTTCAAGGTAGGAGATCCCTAATAATTAAAAAATATTATAAATATTATTAAGTGTAATTTAAGTAATTAAAATACACATTAAACTGATACTCTTCAAAACTATACTGTTTCAAATGCTGATCTAATGATTAAAACCTAGTTTCGTATCAAAGTATCGATCAGCAGAAGTATTAAACAGACATTAAATAGAATGAATCGTTCAACACAACTAATGATATTTCAATCTATCGTATCGTTATTCAACATTCCCCCAATGAGTTAAGTTCTATCAATATTCCGTCATCGCTTAATGTGAATATTCATTATCGAAAAACAATTTGCCTAAAGTTCACTTGTTTGTTGAAGTTGACCAGGTTTGGTGGGGACAAATGGGGCTCATCAAGTCATTATGTGGGCGGCTTATTAAGACCATTTAAAACTAATCAAATCAAATATGCCCGAGGCAATTACACAATCCACAGGACAGGGTAGAAGCGGGGGAGGGGAAAATTGCCTCTGTCTCGTGTTCCGTTTCGCTTTTGTTTATTGAAAATTAATTTCGAGTGAAATTACATTTTAAATGTTGCCCTCAAATGGGATTTGGAAACGGGCAAACAAGCATTGGCAATTTGTTTGCCACCCCACCTTCCCCCAGACCACTCTCTCCTCTCCCTTTTGGGGCACATCAATAATTCTACTGGAATTGCAGGCTGCTGCAACTCGGTTGCCTCTGCCTCTGCTGCAACTCGGTTGCCTCTGCCTCTGCTGCTGCTGCTGTTGCAGTTATTCCAATTTCCACTTGCCCCTTTCACTCTGCCCATCCCTTCTGCAGTTCGCGTTTGCGCAGCATTTATGCTCTAATTATACCACACCCCCGAACCACCCCTTGGCTGCCGAGTGGGAGGAGGTTAACGAGCAGGAGGGGGAGGGGCTGTCCCGCCATGTTGAATATTTCATGAGCTAATGAAGTTCTTCTGGTTGCGTCGCAAAGTTTGTCTCGTAATTACACAGACTAGCTAAATACTTCACTCATTAGTGTGTGTGTGTGCGACCCACACATGTCATGACTATATTATGGTTTAATATGCTATCATTAAGGCTTTCATCAGCATTGTCATCATTCAAACTACATAAGCACATAACTTTAATACGAACCCCATTAAAAATGTATTACGCCTATGGGAAAGGAAAAGGAAAGTGAAGTTACACATGGAACACATTCATATTATAGAAAATATCATAACTTTTGTGTAATATATTGATGTGAATGAAATTAAGAGCTAAGCTAGGACTTTTTGGAATGAAGAGTACCATAAATTTTATGATTATGTTTCATCAATTGTGCTTTGAACTAAGGAAATAATACAGAAATAAAATAATTAAAAATTTGATTGCAATAAAATTTAGAGTCACGTTAAAGACTTCAAATTTTCAGCATTATGTCTATAAAGTAAAATTAGGAAATTCAGTTTTTTAGGTTACAACTTATTCCTTATATTATTTTGTACTTTTCGCATTGCTTCCTTTCCTTTATATCCCTTCATAACTATTTTATTTGGGTAAGAAAACCAATAAAATTTACAGGATGCGTTAATTATGTTTAAATACAGCGCTGTGTAAAATTCATTGCAATAAATCAAGTGAAGAATACTAAAAAATTAATATTAATCATTAATATATATTAACTCATCTTCTTTCAGGTGAACTGATTTCAATGCCATCGATGTATTTTATGAACTTAATTACAAGACATAAAAAAAACGATGCACAGTGGGACGCAGCTTTAATTGAGTTAAAGAAAACCTTTTATATTATTCCATGTACATATGTAAATATATGTATACCATCCATATCTATATGTATGTGTGTGTAGCTACAACTCAATTGTTCCGGCAATTGGTGAGCTCGCCGTGAGTTATTGCGTTCGAAAAACGTATGAAGATTATATTTTGTTTTCGACTTTTACTTTTGGGGGCATTTTTCGGATGTTTTATCGGTGCACATTTTTACAGCTAGCGCATAAAAAATTCAACGAAAATTGATTAAAACTCCAAAACAAGTAAACAAATGAGTGTGTGTGAGTGTATGAGTGTGTGTGTGTTGGCGTGTGTGAGTGCGAGTTTAATTTCTGCTGCAGACCGAAGGGGAGACTCGGCACGACGGTAATTTATCTTGCGTCACGAGCTGCGCCATAGATGGGAATGGAAATGCGAGTGAAAGAAAAGCCAAATGAAAAGCCAACAGAAAATGAAAATGCAACAAGCGGCGGGACAAATGTTAACTGTTTGTCTTTTGGCGCCAGCGACGGCGCGCTGAAAACTCTTGTTATCCAGCGATAAATAATGGCAGCGCATTAGGCTAAAATGTTTATTAAAGCTCGACGCATAAATCGCTCCACTGCGCACAGTGGGGTGCAGGCAGGGGGAGAGAGGGTGAAAGGGGGGGCTATTGTCACGAAACTTTAATGGCGAGTCAATTGTCGCCGTGCGTTGGGGCAGCTGCTCGCAGGTCCGCCTTCCTAACTTGCTTGGTAATTAAAATCATTTTACACAACGTCCGCAAACGACGTCAACAAATTACGACAAAATCAGCAAGGCCTAAAAGTTTCATCCCCCTCAGCCACCCGCCTGCCCTAGCCAGGCATTGTCGTCCTCCCTGGTGCCCAGTAAAAAGGGCCTCTGGTAATTATCTTGCAAGACATAACAATTTAGCCAGTCCATTAATTGGGCAAGTGGGTCGTACCTCGAGTGATTCCTGCGGGAGACGGCAACTTCCCGGCGAGGACACGTGCCCGAGGCCCGCTTGGGCACAGGGAAAAGCTTCAAAGTTAATTTGCAAATGGCCAAGGCAGTTGTAATTAATTTTATTTGATTTTCCTTGAGCTGAGAAAACTTTGCTCTCAGGCAAATTGATTTTTCTTTGCGTTTCTCGACTTGCGGTTTAAGTTTGTTACTCTTGTGTGTGTGTTTATGTGTGTGTGCTGGTGTGCGTGTGTGTAAATTTTTAATTAGACAGCTTTCAGCAGTGGCAACAACACAAACTTTTCCACATTCCCAGGCAATTAATTTCCAGGGAGCTTTACTTCTCAGCTTCCTTTGTGAGATTCGTCCTGAATCTTTTGGCTGAGTTTGGGGAACTTTTTTGATGCATCGTTGTGTAATTAAAAAGGGTTTAACGGCAAGTTGATTTATGTCCTGTTTGCTAATTAAATTACGTATGTAAAAGCAGGAAGCAAGCGGCAAAAGCGACAAGCTTGTTGGGTATGAACTAACAGATACCCTGCACGAAAGTCACGAATGAGGAAAATCCAAGAGAAATAAATCTTCATCGAAATTAAATGAAATTAAATACAATTACGAAAATTTATAATATATACATGATGAATAGTATACAGATAAATAAATATATGTATTCGTCTATAAAAATGTTGTACATCATGATTATAAAACTATTTTGATAATATTAACTCTATTTTACTTACTTCATTAACAAATGAAAAACGAATATTTCAGTTTATAAAGAAGAAGATGAGAAATAAAGCAGAACTTTTTATTAAAACTTATTTAGCAGTTATTTGTATCCCAACAAAAAATATCTAAATAAGTTAAACATCAGAATTAACCTTTGCTCAAGTCTTGACTACTCTCTCAGGCAATTTTAACACCAGTGCCTTGGGGAAAAAATTGAGTGGAACTTAATCCTGCGCAGAACACAGTCAGACGACGCCAAAAAAAAAAAAAAAATGACAGCCATTTTTCTTGCCCATCTTCCCCTCATCTGTTTCCCTCTACATCTGCCTTTCAGTCTCTTCTATACACCAGCTGCCTGGAGGTTTTTTGTTGGCTCGTTTCCAGCTAAACACAGTGTCAAATTGACAGGCAACAAGCTTCATTCAATTGCTCAGCCTGCTAGCATTTTTCTCATTCTTCTTCTTTTTCTACTTTGTTCTTGTTGCTGTTAATTATTTATTGTTGTTGTTGTAAGTGACTTATTTATAGCATATAAATAATGCAAAATGCAGCAACAAAACACAACTCATACGCCATGTTGGCCCAGCTTCATTATTCAAATGGCGCTCAACGAGGACGCATTAGGCCAATTATGCGATACACTTGCAAGTATTTACTACACTATATATATGTGTATGTGTGTGTGTGAGGTATTTACGAGTTATGCATAATGATGGCGCCTGTTGTTGTTGGCTGTGCTCGGCCGCTGCCATTTCACTTAGCCACAAACGAGCCGTGGCCATTTGCCGTTAACAAAATTGCGTTTTACATCATTAATTTTTACGAGCTAAAATAGCCTCAAAATGGCTGATAAGCTAAGTTGGCTGAAAAACAAGCCAGGGGAGGGTGGGTAAAGGCAGCAAAGGAGCCTGCTAAGCGGCAATTAGTGCGGCCTAAATGCGCCCAAAGGTAATACACATCATGTTGTTGGGGTTTAGTGTCGCTTTTACGAGGTCTACAAAGAAGTTCTTGCACACTTTTAGCTCAGCCCAGGCATGATTTTCTCAAGCGATTTGAATAAAGTTGCTATATTTGCCAAGCAAATAGAGCCACGGCAAGAAAATTCTAGCTAGAAAATTATTCTCTATCTCACAAGGGATAATGTTTATGATACGTCATTACTATAAAGCAGATAGAAATAATTATAATGCTTATACAGTTGTAACTAACTTAAAAAGGGAGAGGTTAATTGAAACACTTATTCAGAAAACTCTCTCAAAAATTTCCATAACTGTTTCCATATCACAATAATATCCACCAAATGGTCTGTAGAAATTATTATTAAATATTCTAATGTTTGTAATAAAATAGAAAACAAATTGGAAGACACGCAACCCAAAGGCGACGCGACTCGCATCGATGCCTCATCAAATTAGAGAGAGAGAGGGAAAACAAGCGCGTGACTTGTTTATTTTATGTAGGGTAGCTCGGGCACTACCTGCCCGATTAGGCAGTCGGAACTGTTGTTAGGGGTGGGAGGGGAAGTTGCTCGTTAATTGCCATTTGCATGGCAAATGTTTGGGAACTTGAAAATGCTTCACATAAATCAAAACGATAACCGAGAACAGATGGTCGCGCTAAGTAAAACTTGTACGATTTTAAATCGTGTGTATATATGGTACATAAACTGTTTATGTACGTACTAATTATGTACATGATTAAAGATCACATGGATGGCACGTCAAGCCTCGATTTGCTCAGATTGAGTCGTACTCGATGACCATCGGTATTATTATTAAATGGTATTGGGCTTATTATTTTGAAATTATTGAAAGTTGATGAGGCGTGCGACATATGCGAGTTCTATTAACTACATTTATTATATGAATCGTATTGCGGAACGCTGTAGGGGAAAGTGAATATAATAAGGAATATGAAATGACATTTTATAATATTATAACATGAAATTATAAAGGTTAAGCGAAAAAACAAACAATAATAATGAACTTAGATATTTCTTCTTTTAGCCTTTCGGGGATTGTCTCTAATACTTTATACTCTTTTAGTATAAATATTTTATTCTAGCTAGGTTGAAAGAAAAAAGAGCACTTAAAGCCAGTGAAGGCTAAAGATTTGTCCTTTAATAGTTCCAGCTACTTTATTCACTCTTGAAAGCGCTTGGCTAGTTTTCGTGGCGTATTAAAAATAGAATAAAATATGTTCATAGCCGCCATTTTGTGGCCATGATTAGCGTTTGGCTAGTGGAGGCAGCATTGTACTCATTATGAGACGAAGGCAACAGCAGATACAAAGTGAATCCACCCCCGCAGCTGGCCAACCCCTAGACGAGCAGCAGGGAGAGTAGGAGTGGGAGTGGGGGAGTGGAGACGGGGGCGTTTACTGGCAGCGCTTTTTCATTTAATGCGCTCATGCATAATGGATAAACCTTTTACCCCCCAGGTTGGAGTGAACGCTTTTTTTCACTCTCCCGCTTTCCTTGTTCTTTTTTACTGTTAGACAGAAGCCTTTTGTATACATTTTGTAGTTTAAAAAGGGAGTGGAGGGAGGAGGTGAGTTGAGGAGGAGATTGCGTTAGCTGTCAACACTTCTGAAGTGAGTCAGGTGGTCTGTTCTATTGATTTTTCACAGCGAGTACGCACGGAAAAGGTTTTTCATGAATGGAAATTTATTTCAATTCAATGACTAATAGAATAATGTCTAAATATAGTTATAATATACAAATTAAAGGTATATAATTTACTGTATTATATGTTAAATACATGCATTTATCATATATTATATTGGTACTAAGGAAGAATGGACTTGAGCTATAACCTTTATCAATTCAATTGATTCAAGTCAAAGTCTTAAGAATTTCAGTGACTAAACTATAGAAGACTTAGGTCTTATGTTTCCTACTTAAAAGGGAATAGTTTCAATTTCCCAGCTCATTCTCTTCAAATTTCCAATTATTTAATGTTCTTCAAACTCACCTCCATTTAGTGCGTCGATTCTGGAACCACGTCTTCACCTGCGCATCGGTCATCTTGAGGCCGCGCGCCAGGGCGGCTCGCTCGGCGGAGGCGAGATACTTCTGCTTGTGGAAGCGCTTCTCCAGCTCGGCCACCTGGATGCGTGTGAAGGAGGTGCGCGGCTTTTTTCGCTTGGGCGGTGTGCGATTCTGGTACGGATGTCCGATGCGACGAGCGATGGGGAAGGCAGCTGCAAGAGGGGAGAGACGAGGTAGTTATAGGTTTATGTCTGGCTATATTTAGATAAAGGTGTAGCTAAGTAGTTGCAGGTAGCGTGCAGTTCACTTTCACTTATCCTGCCTCGCTCCCTGTGTGTGTGTCCTGGCAATTAGCAAACAATAAATTCCCAAATAGATAACAAGCAATTTCCGATATTTGCTTCCGGCTGTGGCAGCGACTGCGGCAGCGGCAGCGGCACCTGTGTCACGACCTTAGACGCCTCCCGTTACCTGCTGTGAAATCAATTTAGATACCCCGACCCCGACTCCGTTCCCGTCCCCTACTCCGTGTACAGCCCTTGCAAGAGTCAGTGACTCCTACTCCTACTTCGACACAGGCTCGGGCTCGGCTGCTTAAGTCGGACTAATTGCCCAGCCGAACCTTTATCGTAGACGCTCGCTTGGACAATGCACGCGACATCAATTGAGTCTGCCCGTCGCAGTCGCAGTCGCAGTTGAGTCATAAAGTCGCGGCTTCCTAGGATGCGCATGTGACCCAGTCTCAGTCTCTCAGTCAGCGTCTCAGTCTCCGTCACCGTCTCCGTCTGTGCCTAATGGGTGCGGGCGCTGGCACGGCTCGAGGCTGGCGCTGAACCTTTTAAAATTCCTGCCTGCTCGAGTTGAATTCGCCTTGGCTCGCGTGTTGTTGTTTATTATGTGCGATAAGCCCGGCCCCGACGCAGCAACAAAGTTATTGAGACGATGTCGTCGTCGTCGCGGTCAGCCGGCGGCAGTTGGGGAAACCGGCTTGACCATCGCCTCTGGGGTCAAGCGATAAGCGGACTCTGGAGACATGAGCTTGAGAATATTGTGCCAAAGTTGCCTGGACAAACAAATTGAACGACAAAACTGAGAAAAACACAAGCGCCTTAGGCGATTGGGGAGGGGTATGCGGAAGAGGACTTCAAATATATTGCAGCTATTTCTATAAAACGATACAAGCCTGGAAAACAATCAGGCAGTTCCTTATTGGCAAAGTCTTTCTTGTAATGATTGCATTTTAAATTTGTATAAACTTTTTTAAAAATAATGTTTATTTTTAACGATTATTTCATGAAGACTACTAAAAGATATTCTAACTATGTTGTAACTATATTCAAAGTGTGCTTGAAATTGTTTTGTTATTTCTATTCAAGAAAAAACATACATACAACAACAAACATTTAGTAATCAACAAAAATAACTTTTATTACTGATAAACATAACCTTCCTATTATAATTTATTTAGCTTTGCAAAGAAATATATTTAAGAACTTGTTGTAAAGTGCCCTAACTATATTGTACCTATATTCAAAGTGTTTTTAAACTTTATATACTTGATATGTTATTTTCTACAAAGTCTTTCTTGAAAACAAACATACTTTATTATTGATTTCTGAAAGGAAAGCATAATCAACAAAACCCTATTTACATACCACAACTTTATAGTACACTTAGAAAGTAAATGTTTGTAGAAATGAAACCCAAGTGAAACTACCTATAAACTGTATAGCTTATATTATTATTAAGAGTTGTAAATTTCTCCCTTCCAATCCAAAGACAATAAACATATCTTAGATTTCTCACTCCAAGCTCTTCAACCATCTCCATTCAATCGCTACCAATGTACTTCAATTGAAGTAAGAGCACATTGCGCTACCCTCATCTCAACCCTATCAGCATCGCCATCCCATCTCCACTGCCACCATTTCAACCTCCCCTCGAATACTCCACAAAAGTGAACCAAAAAATGTTCCATCAATGCTAACGTTGGCAGGTTCTCAATATCAGGGAATCTACGGCGGGTGTTAAGCTGACAAATCATGTTTTTTATTGCGACTTTTGCCAGGAAAACCCTTTTCCGGTTAGGCATAAATTCGAAGGCGCCTGGGGGAGGCCGAAGAGGGTATGGAAGAGGCAAAGCCATTTGAATATTTCAGGCAATATCAATTTCAATAAAAAGCCATTTATCGCACCACATAAGCGTAAGCATAAACGTATCCTTAAAGGATTCCAAGAGGGGTGCAGGAGATGCCAGGATTCGACGCACATAAGCATAATTTTATGGCTTACCAGCGTTTTTCCGCTTTTCTTCCCTCTGCGCGTCCCCACGCCCCGCCGCACTGCTGCTTATTTATGATGTTTTGGCCTGAGTTCTTGGCGTATCTTAAAGATACTTGACAAGCTGCCTCGACTGCTTGCGAACTACCTGCCCAAAATACGTAAAATAATGCTAAAAGCTTTTAGCATGCATTATTGATGGCGCCTGCGGCTGAGCTGTAGACGAAGCTGCAGAGCCACAGCCCCACCTGGCGTATGCGCAATGTGCCTGGCAGCTTAGTAAAGTATCTACACTTTGACCTCATGCTTAAGTTGCAGCTCTATTGCAAGAAAATATTAATTTTCAAATGGTTAAGGGTTAAGATAATGATTGAGGGTACTTGAGAGGGTACTGAAAGTGCGAGAAGGTAGCATATGAAGTTTTGTATGAGATTTATTGATAGTTTGCTAATGAGAACATTTCATTTTCTATTTATCAAGGCAATGTTTGCTGAAGATATATTAAATACAAAGATGTATTAGGATGGAAAACCATTAGCTTCTATAAATTAAAGGATGCTTGGAAAAATAAGCTACAGGATTAAAAAAATACTGAATATATATGCAAAAGAAATTGTATTAACGGAAAGAAGGAAGATGGCTTGTAGAATACTATCAAGCTTTAACACATACCTATCCAAAAACAGATGAGACCTTACTTTAAAGACCTTTTTAAACCTATCCCAACTTAGGCCCTGAAGTTACTTAAAGTAATTCCCATATAGATCCCTTCCAGCCTATCCAAGTCAGTCAGTTCTCTATGCTCCCATCTAACTATCAAAGAACCTTCATAACTTGTTCGCAAAATGGAGGGAAATTTAGCAGAATTCTCTTCAGTATTTTTTCGGCTATTTGTGGTATTTAATTGGCATATACTGCACACGAAGATATCACGCGATGGTTATTAATCATATGGCGCTAGGGTTTTAGCCCACGGGAAAAAGGGACTCAGGCACTCAGAGGAACTGAGACCTTAACTGAGACCTCGCCTGCGACTGCGTTGCGTTCTCGTTTGTCTTGTTAATGAAAAAAGCCAAGGCGCCAGCTTATCAGAATGAAACTGGTCGAGGGATAAGTGTGGCCAGTATGCCGGCAGAGGTGCTGGCAGAGGGGCTGAGGGCTGACCATGTGGCCGGGACAGCTTAGCTGCTTAGGGGCTAATTAAAAGCTGCCCATGTCAGTTGGCAGCGTCGCATTGAAGTGTGGTATGCGGCGATAAATAAGCCTGCTCAAAGGGACCTTCTCTCTCTCTCCCTCTCTCTCTCTCTCTCTCTCTCTCTGTCTGTTTGTCTTTCTTGCTTTGGCGTTGAGTCGTCGGACCGCCCAATGTGTAATTAATTCCTTTTCGGGGCACAGCGCGAAATTAAAAAGTCATGTAAAACCAGCTCATTAAAATACCCGAGGGGGTATGCAGCCGTATGCCGTACGCCGGATGTTGGCCATAAAAAGGCTAAGAAAAAGGCTGCTGCTGTCGCTGCAATCGCAATGCCAATCGCAGCGCAATGCGCACTAAGCAGCTTTTCGGGGCAGCCCCCCGAAAATGGCCCAAATATGACTTAAACGGGGACGCCCAACGACTGGGACAGCGACAGACTGCGACAGCTGATAAAGACTGGAGTCCAGTTGTCCCTTAGTCGCTCCCCTTCTTCCCCTCCTGCATCCCTGTTGCTGTCCTGCTGCCAGGAAGGCGTAATAAAATCAACGCGAACTCATTATTTAAGCGGCTCGCGCTGCGACTGTCGCTTGTAGCTACAAGTGAAGCTCATAATGTAAACAAATTAAACAAGCCGGACTGTGGTGAGCTTGGGGGTATGGATGGCCAGCAGATACCCTGCAGTGGGGGGTGGAGTGCTGATTGAGTTGATTGTGAGGCAGTAAGTTGGCTAGGCAGAGTTGTTTAATTTGAAGTGGAGAAACTAGAAGTTCTGGTCAGTTTTATAGGATATATGCCATGGGTAGCACTATAGAAAAGTATTGAAAAGTACTGCATAGTGGATGGTACCCAAAACTATATGCTAGGTTATGGCTATAGCTACAAGTATTTTACTTTTATGTTTAAAGCCTCTGCACACTTTTTTTATTGCTTCTATGAGGCACAGATATTAGAGTAGAATCTTTAAATAAATTTGGAGAGGAAGAAGTAGAAGATTGGTTATGGTGTTCAAATAATTTATCATGGATTATATCTATTGATCTTTATATATATTATCAGGCTGTCATAGGTTATACCTTCAAATCTCTAGATCTTTATTTTTACTGTCAATTCACTTGCTGCACAATTTTCTACTCAATGCTCACTAAGTTTCACTTTTCCTTTTCATTCATATGGTACATTAAAAAAGTGATAAGTCCTGATCTTGAAGTGAGCTATATGGGTCTGTCTGAAAGGAAGTGTACTCTGTGCTATATAGTATTGTATATGTCTTGGACTATACCTAGATCTACACGATACATTATTAATATTTATAGCTACAGTTGCCCAACATCTTTCCCACTTTAATCTTGTCTCCCTCATTAACTCCTTCTACAGGGTATCTTGGCAGTCACTGTGGCATGTCCTGCTGTCGCATTGGCCATATGCAAATGCGTTTGCTTCTGGGCGGTGGCGCAGCGTTAAGTTTCAGCCTCGGCTTCAGCTTCTCTTTTCAGCTTAAGCTGCGATTGCGCATTTGAAGGCAAACATGTTTTTATACTTTAGGGCCGCACACACACCAGCGCACATACGCACTCACACACACTCATACGAACACACAGTGGCAGTGGCACGTACACACACGCACACACACGTGCAGAGGCAGTGACATGTCGACAGGCATGTTTGGCTTAAAAGACTTCTCTGATCGCGCTTATTAGCCCGACTTTAATAAGCCGCATTGGAGCAGTCTCTGCCAGCACCTCTTGCCCCTCCCTCTGCTCTACCCCCTCCCTGCCCCCTCTCTGTTAGTTGTCTGTTGCCAGTCGCTGCTCAAACAGTAGCTGTTGTAGCTACTGTAGCTCTTGGACTCACCTGCCAGTCGATCCTTGACCGCCTGATGCGCCAACGCCGCATGATGCAGCGGCGGCAGCGCCCAGGTCAGCGGCGTACGTTGCGGCGGCACTCGCAGCACATGCCCGGCAGCAGCGGCAGCCGCCGACGGATATAGATGCGGATATGTGTAGAGTGCGGCAGCGCTGCCGTAAGTTGAGTTCGCGATGCTGGTGGCCAATTTGTATGCGGCCAAATCCTGTTCGTCTGCTTGCAGCTCCTTCTCTTCGCCATGATTGTTGTTGTTGTTGTTGCCACTGTTGATGTTGTTGTTGTTGTTGCTGCTGTGGCTGCCTGGGCTGCTGTTGTTGTTGTTGCGCTGACTGTTGGCATCGAAGGGCTTCGAGAGCAGGCGCGATATGCTGAATGGCAGATTCTCGCTGGACGATGAGCGCGTCTGCTCCGACTGCAGTGATTCGCTATAGAGAAAGAGACAGAGAAAGGGAGAGGGGAGAGAAAGAGAGGGGGAGAAACGTTAGCGCAATGCCAATGCGAACTTATTTTTCTGCTCATTAAGGCTGAAAGTGTCGCCCAGATAAGCTCGGTGCGAGAACAAATTATTAATTAATGTCGCCTTGGAGAGACATGCATGATGCAGACACACGGTTGTAAAGCTGCACGGCCCACGCGGCAGCACACTACAGCAGAGGCGGCTGCCAGGGGGGTGCTAAGCGGCTGAGCCGCAGGTGAAAGATCGATTGATGATCGCATTGAGGTGAATGTATTTTTTGAGGCACTTTTAAATGACATATGCTTTTGTATAATGTAAAACTTGTTATACAAGTATGATATAAAGTGGTTTGTATAATTTAACAAGTTTTTTATTTATTCATTAAGGATAAAGTATTTTATGATCGATTTTTAGGTAGTAATAAAAGCATTGTTATTTAAGAAAAATAATCTAAATGTTCTTAGATATCAATTTGACTCAATTTTAAATTATATCAAGACATTAAGACTTTCCCTATCTGATCTTTCAGTAAAAAGAAACTAATAAATTAACATACTGCACAAAAATACTAGCATACTCCTGTCTTAATAGAAATAAATGAATTCTGCAGATTTTTTTAAAAAAATAATATATCTACAAAATGCTACAGAAAAATACTATTATTCCTTTCAAAAACTTTGTCTGCTTTGCTGCCTTAAAATAAATTAATATATCATCTACTCTCTATTTTTTTTCTTGCATCTCAATCCTAGTAATTCATTTGAAATAATACCAAAAAAAAATAAATACTGTACAAAGTACTATAATAATGTCCAGAACGTTCTGCCTTCTCGTCTGTCTCCTTTAATACGGAAATTTAAAACAATATAAATAAAATAATAACATAAAACTAATCTACCTTTTTCTATTTCACTCATTTCAAGTCAACTCGAATCTACCCCTCTCATATCCTCACTGGCTACGTCACTGCCCCATTGCTGATACCATAGCCAGTGGCAGCGATAAGGTGGCAACATGCAGAAATCATGTTTTCAGCGTCGCAACACACGGCGTATGCGTAATGTTGGCTGAGTCGGTTGCTGGCAAATTAAGTAATTATGCAAATGCTGCAGACGGCATTTTATTTACATTCTATAAATCATCGCAAGCGACCGCAAACGAGTCACGAAGGTTTCATTAATTTGTCGCATAATTGAAAACAATTTTCGAGCGACTTTCCAAAACGCGAAACCGAAAACAGAAAACGAAAAACCAAAAGCCAAAAACTTGTCATAAAACATGCATCGGATGGGCACGAATCACCTGCCTGACTGCCTCAGTGCCTCACTGGGTTCTGCTCCACATTTCGCTGGGGATCGAGAGATGTTTTTATGGCGTTTTTATAGCGCGCTCTATTAAAATGTTAATCCAATATGCCCTGCGATTCCGGCGGGCCCGCCGACTGTGGCTTTGTTTCCTCTCTCTGCCCCTTTTCCTCTTTCTCTCTCTTTCCCTGGTTGGAAACTCGTTCGAGCCCATTTGGGGAATTGTTATCAACGCGCGCTTTTTGGCGCCTTGCTAATGTGCGCTTTATCGGCGGCCCGTCCCAGTGACCCTGCCTGCCCCTCTCTACCTGTGCACCCTGTAAATACAGGGAGTTACCTGCGCTGGGTTTGCTGCAGCAATTTATTAGTCTTTAAGAGGTTTGTTCACGCCACAAACAAATTGGTGCAAAGCGATGGTAGAAGATGAATGAAGCGACAAAGAGTCGAAGAATCGATGCCCCAAACGATTTACATCTATTGCCAGCTTGTTAGGCACAGTCAGCGCTCGTTAATGGGGAAGATATGAATGAAAGAAACAGAATGGGAGGAAGAACTGCGGTGCAGTTGAGAACGAACTCAAGGCGAATCTTAAAAGTTAAGAATGTATTTTAAAAATAGAGTGCAGCAGGAAATGAATGAATGTTCTATAAAATTTTGATAAATAATTGCAAGTGAATTTAAGAAAAACTTCAGAAGATCTTAAAAAATGTTTTGACGCTTTTTTTTCTTTTGTTATTTTTTGAGACCAATTAAAGAAATACTCATTAATTAAGTAGTTATGAAAAGAATTTCTTTTAGAGCATTGTATAGAACATGTATAAAATATTTGTAATATTCTCGAAAAATGTATATAAGAATTGCAGAAGAACTGTAAAAGAACTCAATAAGATCTTTAGAAATCGAAAATTTAATGACGTAAAGATGCTTATTAGTCTTCAGTGTTTTAATATTTAGAAAATAAACTATATAAAAAACTTGAACGAATGCTAGTTTTATAAAAAAAATGTTCTTCTATCAATTCTGTTCATTGAAAACACTCCCAAACAATCTCTATATCTATCGTTATTGGCTAAGAAAAGAATCAAATACTTGAAATTCTTAAATATCTGCTTAAATATGTGAAGAACAATTGCAAATAAAAGGAAACCCTCAAGAGGAATCTAAGAAATTCAGAATTCACATTGAAAAGAGGCTTTTGAAGTCTTCACTGAGTCGTTTTGTAGGAAACAAACTGTAGAAATCTCAAGAAATAAATCATTCCATAAGGAAACTGATCTTCTATCGCTTGTGCGCACTGTAAACACTCCACACACACGCTGAAAGAGCCCCCTTTGTTTCGATGAGCTCATAAAGAATACGTTTTGTGGCGCCATAAAAGCATTCAAAGATTATAATGGCATTATGAACGGACAGTCGGGCAGTGACAATGGAATGTTGGCAACACTTGAAGCTACGATTCCGGTTCGATTCCCCAAATTGATATGTTACCTGAGTGGCGTCTCTGACTCGTCGTAGCAACTGCCGCCATCCATATCCACATCGGATCCGCTGCCGCAGGACATGCGCGAATCGGAGTCCACATCGACATGGATCTCCTGCTCCTCCTCGTGCTCCTCGACGTGCTCATGATGCTCGTGCTCGTGCTCATCCTCCTCGTGGCTGGACATGCTGGCAACGTGTGGAGCCAATTTGCAATTTGACTTGAACAGATCAAACTTCACTAGGTCTTGTATGCTCTGATCTAATCAGATATATGCATATATAATAAGTATTCTCTTTCTTCTCTATTGATTTCTCTTTCTTTTGCTTTTCTTTTACACTGCACAACACACGCCGCGATTAACAGTTCAATTAACTTGGCTTGGTGACGGACTGCGGCTGCTCGACCGACTCGACAAATTGAGCTGACGCCGTTGACTGACTTCGACTTCGATCTGCAGAAATCCCCTCGAGCTGACAGCGGGCGCGTGCTGGCGGGCGTAAACGCTTTTCATAAATGCAGCCCGACAAAATATGCCGACGGACGCTGCCAGCGACTGCGCTGTCTCGCTGTCTCTGCCCGCGTCGCTGCCTCTGCCTCTGTCTGCCTCTGCTTGCTTGTTAGCCAAATAAGCCCAAGCAGGAGTCACCCCCCGTGAAAAAAAAAAACAGAAAACAGAAAATCAAAAATCAAGTAAAACCTGTTCCCAGCAAACGTTGACGTAGACTGCTGCGTCGCTGCCGGCGCTGACGCTGGCTGCTGCTGCGGTGCTGCTTGGTTGCTGCTGCTGCTTCCTTCCTATTTGGTTAGCGTTAACGAGCCTGTTTGCCACCTTGTTTGAACCTAACCTACCATAATAACTTCGCTGGCTGACCAACCCGCGCGCTCATTCGTCGCTCTCCCCCTGCGCCTGCGCTGCCTTGGGCACGCCTCTCTGGCAGCCTATCTCACTCTTGCTCACTTGCACTCTCTCTCTCCCTCTCTCGCTCGCACTTGCGCTGCACAATGTGGTGAATGAAGAAACTGGTTTGGTTTCTGCACACTGCTTGGCAGCACTGGCTGGCAATTGACGCAGTGGGCGTGGCACTGCTTGCCTGCCATTGGCTGTGGTGCAAGCAGAGCAAGCAGTACAGAGTGTGGGCAGTGTGTATGTGGAGTGAGAGAGAGAGAGAGAGAGCGACAGAGAGTGCTTTGCGACGACATTTTAAATGGAAATCGTTTTGCTTTTGGGGTTTTTATTACGAACGTGAAGCAGAAAGAGAATGTATTTTCATTTTGATTGTTTCTATTTTCGGCTTGTGCGAACGAGACAGAGCGATGTGGTGCAAATGTGGCAGATTAATAGCACAATTGGAAATAGCAGCGTTTTGTCAGTTTCGGGCGTTAGACTGGGAGGCGGGCCGCATGAAGGGAGGCGGGGTGCGTAAAGCGTCTTGGCCTGTGGTCTACTCTTCCTACGGATTTGCCTTTGGCTTTGCCTTTAGCTTCGCCTCTAATGCCTCTGTGAGATCTCTATTTGCTGGCATTTCTGGCAGGCAGCTCCAGATAAGATACCCCGACTGGCAAATGGAAATTATTTCGTTAGGCTCGTTCGCGTGGACATCTTCGCGGGTTCACTTAAAGGTTAATTGACAGTTTTATTGTTCAGGGGGCGGAGGGGCAATGGCAAAGGGAGGGGGAGCCTGCGTGGAATGCTGCGACTTGATTGTGGCAAGGTCCAAGCAGGCGTTGTGGCATGTGCCATCTGCCTACGAAATTGTCTTGCAGAGGAAGAGTGCAGAAAAGAGGAGGAAGCTAGGAGTGAAAGATGATGGAGAGGGGAGCGAGACAGTAGGGAAAGGGGAGAGAGTTACATGGGGAATGGGTAATAAACTTAGCTGAGTTCCTCCCCAGGCTACCCGAAAATTAATCACGAAAATTCAATTCTGCACTTAGGCACAAACGCGTTTTGGGTACAAAAGAAAAGTCACGGCAAATCATGAACGACAATGAAACAAAGAATGAAACGAGAATGAGCGAATGAAACGGCGCAATTACTGCATATTCAATTGAGCGCGTGAGCGCGGCTACTGCACTGCTAGAAAAAGCATAGGCAGAAAGCGATGATTATTGAGATTGATAGACAAATTGCGCTAACTGTTTTGAAGGAAGTTCTCGAAAATGCAATGAAATTACTTTAATTAGTCGTATAAAAGTTTAAATATTAAATTTTCAGTAAACCAAGCGATTTATTGTTAAATAAATATAAAATTAAAGTATATAAAACAGTATAGAACATTTAGAAAATTAAGTCTATGAATTGAAAGTGATATTAAGCCAATTTTATGGGTTATGACAGATTATAATATAAATGAAAAAGTTTCAAACAATGTTCACAAATGTTAGTTAATAATCAATAATTTAAATTCCAAATTTGCCAACGTAAATAAAATTTTTTGAAAGTTTCAAAATATTAGCAGTTATTTTGTATCATTTCATATTTCACTGTATTTCTACTTTGTATCTCTACTATCTGTTCGCTCTCTCCCAATAATTTTCGTTTTTTATTGAGAATTTTAATTTTCAATACTATATAGATTATTTATTAAATCCAAAAGATTACATTGAACTTTTTTAGAGGTATTTCTTAAATCTATAATGAGAATTGAACTCACAAAAATAATTCGACATTTTTGTATTTTTCATTGTATTTTACATTAATAAAATCTTAGAATTTTCTATACGTATTTTTTAAATAATTCAATTCAACAAGAATTGCAGAATATTAAATTCAACATATTCTTCAAACTATTTTCACAGTGTAATTTACTACATACAAAGTTATAGACACTTACGCGCACACACACATTCATACACACACGCAGGCAGTCAGTTGGACCGAAAAGGACTTCGCCAGTAACGACGCATCGTCGACGTCGTCGTCGTCGCAGTCGTCGTTGTAGGCCTTGTAGCCAACTAATTGGATTTCATTTGAACAGCAACAACAACAAAGAGTGGGCAACAATTGCTATAATAAAGCAACAACAACAACAGCAGCAACAACAACAAAAAGGTCTCGACTTGGGCAATTGCAATGCAATTTTAATGCAAAGCGAGAGAGGCGGGCCACATTTTTATTGCAATTTTGCTGCGTTGTGTTGCTGTTGTTGTTGTACTTTTATTTCAGTTAATAGCAGGCACAACAACAACAACAACAAGACCAACATCAACAGTAACAACAACTAAGTGCAACAACAGCAGCAGCAGCAAGAAATTGGTGCTTGGTATGAATACAAAATGAGGCCAAGATGCCACCACAATGCAGTGGGGGAGGCAGTTGGAGAGAAGGAGAAAGAGGTAGGGATAGAAAGAGAGGGGAAGGTAAGACAAAATTAGTATGCAGCAGCAGACTGCAGTCAACAGCAGCAGCATCAGTGGCAGCAGCAGCAGAGACAGAGGCAGCTTCCTCTGTTCCTGTTGCCATTTGCAGGAGTTGCCACTTGACTTTATTGGCAACTTCATGGAATATTCAGCAGGCAAGTTCTGCGCAAGTGCCTCCAAATGGCTGCCCCCTGCCTCCCTCTCTGCGCCGTCTCTCTTACGGACGACTGCAACATTCAGCTTTGTGCCTCATTTGATATGCATTTTTATTTGCCTCATATACAAATGGCGCACGGCCAAAATGCGGCAAGGTGGGTGGATGTGGCAGGCAGACTCAACTGAACTGAGCACTGTGAACTGAAGGCACTGTGGAACTGTCACTCGAATTGCCAATACTGATTATGGTTGTCCCCCTCTTCCTGCGCCTCTTTGTCTTCCTCTTTAGCTGCCTCTTTGTCCTGCTGCGCGAATTTTATGTGCGGTCAGGTGAGCGCTATTATTGGTGACAGTTTTAGCTTTATGTGAATCTCTTTCAAATGCCCACGAATCAAGACACCAGAGAGAGACAGCAGAGACAGAGAGAGAGAGACAGAGTGGGGGAGTGTGAGTGTGAGGTAGATGAAGACAGAGTGAGAGAGGGCGTCTCTTTTTGTCTGCTTTTTAAGTGATTTCCCTCAACACGCCCCGCCACATTTTGATTGCTTTTCAAAGTTTGCCATGTCTGTCCGCACTTAAGCAGGGGTAAGGAAGGCAGTACTGAGAGGTAAAGGAGAAAGAGAGGGGAAGGGAAAGGAGGGAAGGGAGGGCACAGCGGGAAGGTGGGGTCTGGGCAGTCCATGCGTGATTTTGTTAGTGAATTGACCACACAATTTGCTAAGCGATAAATTAACACATTAATTATTTAATCCCAATTGCTTCCCATGTGTGTGTGTGTGTGTGCGTGAAAGAGTGTGTAAGTGCCTGTGTGTGTTTGTTTGTTTCTTTGTGTGTGGGCGTCTGAAAGTTTTTGTGCAGATGTTTTGGAACTTTCTACTTGTTGAGCACTAACAAAAGACGCAGGCGAAGGCGAAGCTCTTTGTGCTGAGATTTGCGGAACAGGGTGGAGGGGATAAAGAGGAGGGGAAAAAGCGAGAGAAAAGGGGGATAATTTCTTCGAATAGACAATGGCTCTATGAGGTTTTATCTAGAAACCAAAGCTAATGACCAAGTCAACAAAGATAAACAGTAACATTTAACCAGAAAGAGAGGCTACCTTCGGCATGGCTTAAAAAATATCAAATATCGGAAAAGAGATTTCTTGAGATCTATACCATATATCGTTCTAATCAGGCTCGATCTTACTCATTTACAGCAAGCATGTGTGCCATGTTTTATAGAGAAAGCTCTAAAGTTGAAAGACAGCTAGACAGACACGCCTAGTTTGTGGATTCTGATTCAGAATATATACTAATTCTTTTAAGTGTTGGAGATGTCTCCTAACATCACATACATAAATGCATAAACAAAGGCATTTTAAGAATAGATTTTAATTAAATATTAGTCAATTGTATTTATCATTTATTATTTAATATTTTTATTTATATTTTATTCCCTTCATGAACACATACTTTTTGTTCCCCACTCCAGATATTTTCAAAAACTTCTAATGGCTTTCCTTCTTCAATTCGTTGTTCCAACTATTTCATTTATATGCTTAAATACAATATCTTTTTAGAGCCTTACCTTAAGTACGCAAAAGATGCTCACAGTGAATACTTCCCTTTCCTAATTAATTTTGCACCCCATCTGCAGAGGGAACCACTGATTTTTATGAGGCCGCACTCACACACACTCACTAACTCACACACACCCACAGGCATAAATACTCTTACTCACTCACACAATAATCATGCATATTGCATGCTATATGGGCATTTTTAATAAGTTACCGATTTTTTTCCACGCAACGTTTTCGTTGTTCTCGGGTGGCCCCATGCCACGCCTCTTGCACATTGTGGTCCACAAATCTGCCCCGAGACAATTTGCTGCGCACCATTTTTGGTTGTTTTATAAATTAAATATGCCCTCGCGCAATTTCATCCAGCAATTGTTAGTATACCCTATAAAATTTTTGCTAGAGGGAGGTTTGTATCTATACTTGCTCAGTAGTTGGCTGATCAAATGATTTGAGTGAAATGAATAGTGAATATACCCCGCAAAATACCTTCAATGAGTATTTTGGGTATTAGACAATTTTTATGTGTAAATAAGTAAAAACAGAATTTTGAAACTACTTCAACTGCTTATATTCATTATAGACAGGGTATGTGGTATGTCGACTACCATCTCAATGTGGTCTCCCTGGCACCTTGGCTGTAACTGTTATTTCCGCTGCCGAAAACTCAAATGTGGCACAGTTTTTCGGGCCTGGTTAAATGGATTACAATGGGCTGCTTGTTGCCCTTGTTGTTGTAGTTGTTATTGTTGGGGTGTTATGTGTTCTGCTTTGTTGTTGTTAGGGTGTTGTGTGCCATTTGAATGCTCAGCCAATGTGCGACACGCCGTTAAGCAGTTCATTTGTAGGCAATTTTCGTATGATTACAAACAATTTCCGTTGTTTTCCCTGCGATAAGCTGCTCAAATTATGGATCGCACTTAGTTGGTTGCAAGGGGTTGGGGGCGGTAGCCATGATTTTTATAGCCTTAAGTGGATTTGAGGGAAGGGTAGGGACAGTTTATGGGGTGCTTATACCCACTGTAAGTGCCTTAGAACTCTCAAACAAAAGGTTTTGCGACCTTAAAAATTGTTTAAATATATTTTCACATATTGCTAATTTGTATAACAGCTTTGTTAGCTTGTATTAGTATATTTTTCGGTATTTTTAACTGCCATTCGACACATAAAACTAATTAAATCAGATTCGCTCGTAAAATTCTCAAAGTCTCGATTCGCTTTCATTGACTCGTACGCCCACATAAAGAAACGTGTCACACAAAAGCTCAAAGACAAACAAATATTTACGTCAAATATTTGGAAAGTAAATTATAACATTAAAAGTTTAAATATTAGCTCATAAAAAAGAGTTGAATGACAAAAGCATTTTATGAAACGCGATTATAAATGCAGCTTAAAGCGTTTTGACACGTTTCTATACCCAGCAGGGCTAGTGGATGAAGGGTATACCAAATCTAGCTGGATTTCAGAAAAATTTGAAGTAAATAGAGTGACTGAAAAGAACTGAAAAGAAAAACATTTGATAGATCTCAGGAACTACGTAAGAAATGATCACGAAATGAAATGAACTGAGATTTAGAAAGATACAAGATAAGTGAAGGTACTTTAAAAGGATCTTATGTATATAAAACAGATCTCGGGAGTGTTGCAAGATACGATTAAAGAAGTTAGTTTATTGAATACCCCAACAAACTGTTGTTTGAATTTTAAATAGTTTTAGTTAATCGAAAGAAAACGTTCTTCGTTACCTCATCTCAAACAAAGCTTTGAGTCATAGAATGTGTGAGGTCTGTTTAAAGGGTATCCCTCGTCTAAATCGTTTGATTTCCATGCTAGAAATTATATTACTTATAATCTCTTGAACTGGAACATATATTTGCATATTGAAAACGAAACAAAGCGACACTTTAGCGTGGAATACTCCTCTATTCAGTCAGTTTTTTGGGCATGTGACAGACTTATCTCAAGTACCTCAGTTAATTGCTTAATCTGTGTGGACCCCGCGGCGAGCTGAGGGCCTTCGCGTAGTGCATTAGATGAGGCACTGTACGGTTCAGTTCGGGTCGCCTTACCTGACTTTACTCGTGCCGTGATGAGTCACGTTTTTGGGAACGCAATTTGCTTATCCGAGTCGAGAAATGCGTGTCTCCTGGCGGTGGCTTCAATAATTTTATAGCCCACGTTGGCTGCAATCAATTAGCATTGTGACCTGTTTTACAGGCAGTCTGTCTCTGTCTCTCTCCCTTTTTCTCTCTGTAGCTGGCATTGTTATCAGTTTGACGCGCTTGTTAATGAACGAGCGCGTCTTTCTGGGCACGGGGCATGGCGAGGGGGAATACCACTCATATTTTGATACATCGATTTCAGACGCTCTTTGTCTGTTGTTCTTAAAAGCTTTTCGCTTAATACGCATTTTAAATGCTAATTAAAATGTGTTTATTTGCTTAGGCAGCAGCTCTTAATGAGCTACCCCACCTTCCTCAGGCCCATTTGCAGTAAAAATTTGTCAGCACGCTAAAATTGCGCATTTAACTCCCCGTTAACAATACGATAAAAGACATAATGAGACTGCAAAACCTCTTAAGTGGCCCCAACTTGCATTTTCAACTCGGTTCCGTTTTGGAGAAACCTGAAACCTGAAACTAAAGAGATTATTTTGTTTTCAACCTGAAAGTTTAATTTTAATTTTAGCAAATGTTCAATAAATGTAAAACTCCCTCTTTAATGCCGAGTGTACTAAAAATATTTTGGGACTTTGCATTATTTCTTAAATGTTATGAAACTCTTCAATGAATTTAATTTACCAAATTTAATTTAATTTCTCAATATTTCATAATTGAATTTATGCGAAGATTTTTTATATTAATGTGTCTCAGTTTCGGCTACGCCACTGCTAAGGGGCCTCGCTTTATAAATGACTTTTTGCAGATTGCGAAATCACGTTCATTTTTCAGAACGAACTCAAGTTTTCAGACGACAAAAAAAGAGGAGGAATCCGAAAAAAAACGGAAGTCGCCGTGTAACAAATGAATATTTTCATTTTTTCTGGCCGCCTTTTCCCAAAACAATTAAAACCAGCAGGAAAAGGGCAGCGAAGGCTGAAGGACTGGAACGTGACTGTCTAGGACTCAGTCTCGTTCATCATCCGAAATGCATTTTAGTTGAAATTAAAAATTGCTCTGCGTTGCTAAGAGAATGAAATTCTGCAGGGAACCTGAAGACGGGATGGCATATGCGAATCAGTGTTCATTAATTTCACATGGCCAGAGATCCGGGCCAGTCCCTGTGAAGGTGTTATTGCAATTGCTGTTGTTATTGTTGGGGAAAGTATAGTACAGGGCAATCCAGCGCAACCCAAGAACCCCAACTGCCTGGACTGAGTGACAGCTGAAATTTGTTGGCTCCACGAAGCGTTGATGCCACATCCCAAATCCCCAGTTGAAAGCGAGTAACAGCTCAGAACAACTACAACAACAAGAGGAGGAATGATAACTAAAGCTACAAAAACTAGAAAAACAGAAAATTATTGCTCTGTTAGGAAATGAAACAGCTAAAAAGTAGAATGTGATAGAAAGCAATCAAACGTAAAACCCTTACGACTTATTGAATTTGCAAACCAGTCCAAAAACCCTTATGTATTATTCTAAAATGTTTCTTATAATATCAAAAAGGAAGCATAGTTAGCTGCAGTTTGAATTTATTTATGAGTATTTAGTCAGAAACTATTTGCGATGAACAAAATCCAACCAAACATCGCCCTTAATCCTT
The DNA here is from genome assembly GCA_018151435.1 of Zaprionus africanus. Lineage (NCBI taxonomy): Eukaryota > Metazoa > Arthropoda > Insecta > Diptera > Drosophilidae > Zaprionus > Zaprionus africanus. Next base: position 9,711,889 of record JAECXB010002206.1, read on the forward strand.
GTGACAATGCCCAAAGGATCTATTATATTATCCTTGCGCGTCTTGGGATTCACATTGATATCGAAGTTCACGAGGATCTCAGCGATGGCTGCCTTGATCTGTGTCAGAGCAAAGCGCATTCCTACAAATTAAAATATTTATTATATAGATTGTTCCATTTTGTTAAGGTCTAAGATCTCAACTACGAACCTATACAGATACGAGGTCCATCGCCGAAGCCCATGAAGACTCCGCGTTCGCGATAGTTCTTGGCTGCATCCGGCTCCATGAAACGATCAGGCTGGTAAGCCTCAGGGTTAGGGAAGTAGTACTCGTCCTTCATGAAGCAGCCGTGGGGTACAATGCAAATGGTACCCTTATCTATGGTGAAATTGCTGCCATTGCGATTGGGCAGCTCAATATTCTGTGTACAGATCTTGCTTGAGAACATGACGGGTGGGAAGACACGAAGAGATTCTGGAAATACCAAAAGGCTTAACATCGCACACACATCGATAAGTATCACACTGTTACTCACCCTGTATACAGGCATCCAAGAAGGGAAGTTCGTGCAGTTTCTCGAAGTCTACAGAGCCCTGGTCATTTAGATGCGCCTGAATCTCTTCGCGCAGTCGCTGCTGGATCTGCGCATCTCTGCCCAGCAGGAGCAACGTGTGGCTCAACACTGTGGCCGTTGTATCAAAGCCATCGATGAGGAAGGTCATGGTGTATGCTGTCAGTTGGCGGGTATCTAGATTCAGTTTTTGGCCCAACTCCATGATGTAGTCAAGGAAGTCGACGCGTTCGAAGGTTTTGCCCTGCTTCAATTGACTCTTGCGCGCATCGAGCGCACTCTGCATGAGGCCCACAAAGAATGTCTCCACATCTTTGGGTATAAATCGCAGGCCCGCAAGCTTGCGAGTGACCGGAAACAGCGATATAATGGCGATTCGTATAATAAAACTAATCGACTGAACGAACAGATTTCTGATTTTTCCCATTATCGGAGTTGGGTTATCGGTAAAGCTCTGAGCGCCCAATCCCAGCACGCAATCGGTGATCATTTCCGTGGTGAAGCGAAGGCTGAGCTACAAGTTGAAAAGAATATTCGATTGCTTGGTACTTATCGGTTATCGAACGGATCTTTCACCTACCTCTTTTCCATTGATGCCATCCTTGGGTCCAATGCGAATTTGTTTCTTTATGAACTCGGTCATCTTGTCGCACACATTATGAGTTACAGGATAAACCGTTTTGATCTGCACATAAGTAAGAAGAAGTTAGCAAATTTCTAGGGTAAAAAGATGTGAACTTACCCGACTCATTGTTAGACCAGGCGTAATGAGGGCACGTCGCTGCTTCCACTGCTCTCCCGTCATGGTGAACATGTTGTTGGCCAGAATAAAGTCATTCTTCTCACTGATCAAGTCGGATAACTCATTGTCGTGGAAACTCTTGAAGTCTGTCACAAATATGCGATGTGCCAGTTCTGGACTGGTGACAAACAGCTGAGGAGATCGGCCCTGGAATATGCCAACTGCATCGTAATCGTTCTTGTATTTACTGCAATGAAATGAGAGTGTGGTTAGGGTTATCTGAGGTAAGACTGAAATAAGAAATATCTATACAGAGAACACCATGATTTTTCAATATCTTAATAAAGAAATTAAAAGATCCCATATAATATATTACCATACTTGAAGGTATTAAGGTCACTTAAAGTAGATAAGACACTTTCAAAATTAAGATTTAAATAATTTTGAAGATTTCAAACAATTCTTATTCCCAATCGAAGCCGTGGCTTCTCAATAGGTCACTATATCATGTATACATCAGTAAAATATAATTCACATTCACTTATTCATTTACTTATTCAAACTATATAATTTCTGTTACGATTTAGGAGTTCAAAATTACCGGTAAATTTCGTTTAGATCGTAGATGGCATGACGCTTAGTTGTGAACATGTTCGGGTAGTTGCCGGTGAGTAGCTGTGGACTCGGTCCGGGCACCTTACGCTTCTGCCAATAGCCGAAGTTCCAGGTCAGAAAGACATAGACCAGAGCCAGCACTGCCAGCAGCAGGGCAACAGTAACGAACACCATTTCTTCGATTATCAATTCTTTTCTGAATTGTCTTGAATTGTCTTTGATTTGACACAATTCTCGCTTCACGGGCTGTTGCTCAACAAGTGCTTAGGAGGCCAGTTGACGGCGCTTTTATATTTGCTTTACTGCGATTTCATCAGCTTTTTAGGTCAGTTTCGAGATAAGCTATATTGATAACAATTTGACTTATCAGTCCTTGGGTATACAACTATACCTGCCGCAACTTGCTACTGCTCTTTTGAAAGGAGACGAATTTAAGATAACGCTTATCGGGCATTCCCGTTCTTCTCTGCATTAAAAATTGTTATAAAAGTTGATAAGGATGCGATTGGAATAGAAAATCAATATTTTTTAATTAACATTGTAAATTTTACAAAGGGGATTTAGCAGTTCAATACACTACGCATTCATTTAATGAGATATCGTCAGGGCCTTTAACAGGTACTTCACTTTGTTAAATTAGATGCTAAAAAGTGCATACACAGTGATAGCGATAACGATAACGAAGCCCTACGATCCGTCGTCTCTCACGATCTCGTAGCAACTGATGTCTTGTCGGCACATCTCATCATACATCTATGAGCATTTCAATTGAAACTGTCATTTGCCTCTCTTTAAATGCTGAAATTCTGTTACTTCCAATTAAGAGACGCGCCGACTTTTCTTGCGCATCAATCAGTGCAAGCAAACCAACAACAATCTCTCCCACTCTGTCCGATATATTCTCTCTTTACACACACTCACACGCACGCTCATCAATTAATATGCAAGTGGTTTGTTTCTAATACCACTTAACCTTGGTTCGCAAGCAGTGCATAGAATATCATTCAAAGTTTCGTGTACGTGCTAAGAAATTTGTTTTATATCCAGTTTCAATTTGTCAGCTCTAATTTTAGGGTATTTTGCAGTCGAATACAATACAAAAAGTATTCATTAGGTTGAGATATTGTTTTGCGAGCTCCGACAAGCACAATAGTTTGCTTTATTTAATTAGATGCTATAGAGTGGTTGCAGCGATAACGATAACTCAATCGTGCGACTCAATTTCATTGCTTTTATATTCTGTTTCGTCACTTCTAATGACGTGACGCGCTCTCTCCTTGAACATCAATAAGTGGTAGCAAAGCAACAACAATTTTCGCGCGTCATGGGTGCCTTTGAATATGTGTCGCTTTCCCTCTCTCTTCCTATTAAGTCACTCTTTGCACACATGCACACTTACTCGCACTAATAGAAATTCTCTCTTGCTTTGAAAGCAGTGCACAGAACAGTATTCAAAGTGTAGAGGACGTGTTTGGAAATATGTCATAAATTTATGTTATCTATGTAAATTTAGGTCCATCATTAAGTTATTATAATTAGATAAAAATGCATTTAATATTCAATGTGGAATTTGAGCTTGATTATGATAGAGTTGCGTAAGAAGAGCAGAGAGAACAGTTAGAAGTGTATTGCCAAGCAGTGAGCTGAAACTGCTTTCATTGCAATTAAGAGAGCGTAAGGCGATTGATAATAAAGAGAGAGAGAGGACACATTCACCTTGACAATGCGTAGAAAGCGCAAGTCACGATGAATGAACGTTAAGCAATTGACGTTGTTTAGCTTCGCAGTATATACATTATTAACTTGCTATAAGTATTATGAAATATCACACTATACATAAGTAGAACATATGCACATATGCGTGTGTGTAGGTGCGTGCTCTTAGAGCAGCATTAAGAAAGCAAACGCCAGTCGTTGCAATCAGCTCGAGTGACAAAGTCTGATGTATGAATACTCTTACGACTGTGCCAGTGTGTGTGTCTGTGTGAGTGAGTGTGTTGAGTTTGCTGTCAGTGGTGCATTTGCTGGCTTACACCCACACGCAGCTTTGTTGCTGTAGTCCAATTGGAGGCTTAATGGATCGCAAGCGCAGTTAATAACTTAGTCGAGCTGGCGACGATGACAAGCGACAGAAAGTGTGCCAAGTGGGGCGCACATGGGGCGTGGCGCCAGTGTCGTGGTGACTTTAGCTCTGACTCTGTGGGCAATTAAACACTCAACCACAAAAGCGCTCTTAATGACAGCAGCACGTACTTCCCCCTCTTCTCTTCCCCTCTCCTCCCCCAACTCGTTCTGTTAGCCTTCTGTCTTCTGTCTCTGTCCCAGAGCTGACCACGTGTGACAAATTGACGCTTTTTAATTTCGTCTGCATTTCACACCCCCCATGTTGGCAGCCTCCTTCCTCCGCCTACCATGTTGAGCCACTTCGAACGCAAAGCGCCACACGAAGCGCCAATAACGCATCACGCATTTGCACAGTGGGATGCATATATGTAGTGTGTGGATAAAAAAATGGAGAAATTTAAAACAATTCAAACCCGAATTGATTTTTTATATATTAAAAATATTCGATTGAAATATGGGCATTATATTGATATAATATCTTATTTTATTATAAAATATCTATTTACAATCTGGTTTTAGAATCATGAAGTTGTCAACATTTTACGCATCAGTGATTTATGAATATTCTAAAATAATAATATTCTCAACATTTGGCTGTTATAATGATTTAACTGAGTTCAATTTTGGTCCATATGTGAATATAGAGTACAAATAATTAGGAAATGTAATTAATTCCAGAACATTCACATATAAATCAGATTAACGCGTTAAAAAGTACGAGAAATAATAAAGACCTCCTTCGCATTTTTCGTAATACAAATAACAAACGAAAAAAAGAAGAAATTAATTGTTTTCTTCCAATGAAATACTTAAAATATGTTCTTTATGTATATATAGTTATAGTTATATAGCTATATTATGTATATAACTATTTATTTACTTAATTTAAATTATTATTATTATATAATGTGTTTGCATAACTCAATTGAATTTATGATTATCTCCATATTCTGCTAGCTAACTGCCTTAAACCTCCCACTGTGCGCCCCCCACATATTGGCGAGTGTTCTGTTCTGTTCTGGAACTGGTGCAATTTGTAGAGATGGCTTCCAGTTTGCCGTTGTCAGGCTGAAACTGATTGACGACACAGTTGATTTTGTTGTTGTTGTTATTGCTCTTGTTGTTGTTGTTCTCCTTCATGTTGTTGCTCTTATTGTTGTTGTTGTTGACTGGGACTAAAAAGGTGTTTTCATTTTGAATGCAAAAACGTCGCCTTGATTAATTGCCTCGCACACGGCAGACTCGAGCAGAGATGACTTGGGGACAGTCAGACAGGGAGACAGGGAGACAAAGAGACAGACAGTCATCTACTTAGCTGGAGTTGGAGTTGAAGCTGGAGCTGAAGCTGGACCGGGATGCAGCTCGAATCTGTTGCTGACTCGTACTTTATTTAACAAATGATGTGCATGTCTTGCCCCGGCGATAATAGCGAGTCGCGAGTTGCAAGTTGCGCCTGCCACAAGTTGCAAGTGGAGCGTCGTGTCTGGCAAACCAATCAAAATGTTAATGACACTCTCAATACAGTTATCACTCGCAGAGGGGGTGCGGGGGGAGGCGGAAAGGGGCCTGGGTGGGGCAGCAGCAGCAGCAGGAGACAACTTGACCGAGCCTTTTAACATTTCTGACTTTGCTGTTGATGTTGTTGTTGCTGTTTGTCTTCTTGCTGTTGTTGCAATTGTTGCTGATGATGTTGCTGTTGTTGTTGTTGTCATTGTTGTCGTCGTTCGTCTGCCTGTTGTTGTTGCTGTTAAGTTGTCATTTCCATCAGACCATGTCGCTTTAGCATTTAACAAATAGTTGAGACATTTACAAGCCTCGATAAGGCGTCGCACGACGCCAGCCAGCGGTAGGGGAAGGGGAAAAGGGGCAGGGGAAGAAGAAGGAGGGAGGGGGGGTAGAGCAAACTAAAGCGAACTCCAAAGCGATTTGTGTTAATGTTTCTTTGAGCTGCGACTAATTTATATCGCCTTTAAAAGTCCAAGTCGAAAATTTAATATTCATATGGGCATCTATCTCACTGTCCCATTGTCCGTTCCACTGCCCCTCTTCACCGTCCCTCTGTCACGGTTTTCAGTATCTCTGTCTCTCTTCTCCGTTCCACTGTCCGCTCTTCGTTGCACTGTCTCTTTGTCCGTTTGTCACACATTAATCAAAGCCAGCGCTCAAAAGACTCATAAATAACACGAAGAGCTGCTTAAACAAAGCCAAATCTAGCTATTAAAAGTGCGTAGAGTGACACTTGCACGACGGATAGATACGCTGTACGATGGCGAGGGGAGAGATTAACTAAAATCAAGTCGAGTCTATTGAGTCTTTAAATTATTGTAAAACTTTGAGAATGAGAATCAAACTGAATTTTAGCTTTAAATACATTGAGAATTATGTTTTCTGGCCTTAAAATTCATTTATACCAATACTTAACATTCTTCTTTAATGTACCCCACTACATTCTTCATATTTTATAGGGTATTCACCCGCCCAAGCCAATCAATGAGCCAGCAAGACAAAGCTGCCCACACACAATAGACAAAGCTCACTCAGGGACAGAACACACTGGACACAAGGTAGGTAAGGCAGGGGGATGATAGAAAGGAAAGGGGAATGGGTTAAGGGGAAGAGGGTAAGCTATAATAAAATAATTGGCTGGCGCTTTTGACATGTTAACATGATAATATGACAGCGCAGACAGCGACGCATCACAAACTTATCAAAGCCAGAACGAAGCACAAAGAGAAGAAGACGAAGAAGAAGAAGAGACACCGGATATGCAGGAATGTCGGAAACCCAAGAGCAAGGAAAGGTGTCAGATGAGGGGAAAGAGAGGGGAAAGGGCTGTGCGGATGCGCTCGAGTGGCGCTAGCAAGGCGGCCATTAGCCTGCTCCCTCCCCTCCTTAGCGCCGCTTATGTTGACGAGTGTTAACAATGTTCGAACACGAGCAAAGAAATGGGAAGGGGAACGAGCATAGAAAGGGGAAGGCAAAAGGCATTATAAAATGATAAAGCAGCAAATTGCGGTCTAGATAGACAGAGAGGGAAGAGGGGAGGGAGAGTGCGCATTATAACCATATCGACAACATAAATAAGCATATCGAAAACTACTCGAATCATTTATCAAAAGATAGCCAAACGAATGGATGTGAGTGTGAATACGCGTATGAGTACTCGAATGTGGTGGGCGTCATTGTTGACAGAGATAATTATGGAACAGGGAAGAGACTATTCGATATCGATTTGTCATTGATGAGAGGCAGGACGGAAGAAAAGGAAGAGGGAGTGGAGGGAGTGAGGAAGAGAGAGAGAGAGGAAGAGCAAGAGATAGAGGAAGAGAGAGTGAGAGAGAGAGAGAGAGAGAGAGAGACAGGTACATACTCGTATATTAGACCAGATGGCATAAGGCATCTGTTTCAAATTATACTTCTCTGCCTCTATCTATTCAATCTAGCTAAACTAATTAGAAAAGACATTGCTGGATGATTTTGCAACACTGAAAAGTATTGGGAATCAACTACAGCACCTTGAAATTATAGATTATTTACATAAGACACAATATATATTAAGAAAAAAATGATTATTTGTATGTTTTCGAGTGTGAGACTGCTATAGAGACAATAAATCGATTTATACATATATGCTTATATTCATTTTATCTGGCATTATCCAACTTTGAAATTCACAATAATGTTCCAATCTTTAAAATGCATGAAAAATATCGAAACTAAAAAGAAAACGGCAGTGTTTTTAGAGAGTTTAAAAGTATTAAAATTAAAATGAGCCTTCTAAATGTGCTTTCAAGTATTGTATCATTTTTAGGGCAATAACTATAAAATTAAAACTCAAAATATTTAATAAGGACTAGCAATAGTTACTAAACCATAACAATAACTACCTTATAGAGACAGTTAAAAAAATTCGAATTTTTCTCGCTTAAAATAAATCTGTTTCTCGCGTCATTTCCTTGAATCGTTTTTTGCTAAGCCTAAACGGGCAATTGGCAAAAAACACTTCCGATACGCGATATTGCAGGTCTGTCTTTAATCTCTGTCCATCTGACTTGCGACCATCTTGGGCAGATGATGCAACCCGCACGTAGCAAGTAAAAACGAGAAGAGGAAACCTTTGCGTAATTTGGACAAAACGTTTTGTTTGAAATTGAAATTGGTTTTGTTTTGTCTGAGTTTTTTTCTGTTTGCTGTTTTTTTTTTGCACTGCGGCACAATTTAACCGCAAATCGGCTAAAACGATAGGTACAACCCCCTGCCGAGGCAGGAGAGAGGGGGGAAGAAGGGAGGACTGAGAACGCGCAGAAAAAGAAATGATTAAATCTCGCAAATGTTAAACTTGAGTTGGACGCGCGATTTAGCATACCCTACAAAGCTGCAAAGAGCGAACTATATAATTGGACACGGCGCATCGGGCAGGCACGTTTCGTATTAAGAAAATCATCGGGTTGCCAGCAGAGTGTAAGAGAGAGAGAGGGAGAGACACGGTACGAGAGTGAGAGAGAGAGAGGGAGCAGGTCAAAAGCATAGCAATTGGCTATGAACATGAAGGCGAATCTCAAGGAATCGCATTCGCATTCAGCGCGAATCAATTTCAAATAGTCATCCATCAACATCATCATCATTCCCCCCTCCTCCTCTCTACCCCCCTCTTCATGCCCAACTTCATCATCTGCCTCGACTGATTGCCGCAAAAAGAAAACCTCTTTGAGCTGTTGTTGATGAAAACGATTTTAAATTATTTTATTTCAATTGCAAAATTGTATTCCCGCTTGGCTGCAGCTTTGTAGCTATATACATATGTATTTGCATTGGTGTGTGTGTGTGTGTGTCTATCTCTTTCTGGCTTGGCTTATGGCCGAACACGCCGCATGGCTATAACAATTTTTTGCGCTTTTTCTGTTTTATTGCTACTCCATTAAAATTGAATTGACTTTTTGTTGCTGCTGCCAGCAATTTTTGTTGTTGCCGTTGTTGTTGCAGTTGTTGTTGCTGCTGTTGTTGCCTGTTAATGCTGAAAATATAATAATGGTCATTACGCTGAAACAGAAACGATTGTGCGATTGATGTTAAATTAAAAATTATTGATTATGCCGCATTAAGCCAGTTGTGAAATAGTTCGTACAACCCTAAAGGAAATTGTTTAATTTGCATATGCCAAATACTTTTTTACTCTGTCTGCCTATCAAATCAAGCAGTTCATAATTGTTTCACTTTGTAAACATTATATTCACTTGTTCTTATTTTTATATTCTCATCATATTTTAGGTGAGAATTTAAAATTTTAACGTCCTTAAAGTTGCAAGCAGTATTTTATAGTACAAGCAGTTGAAAACCTCTGTTTCATAGCAGATGTACCATAGCAAGCAGTTTTATAGTTAAAGCAATTTAAACAAACAAAGCAGTGCGCAAGCAGTGTACTACTTGAGGACAAAGGTGTTTAACAGCTCTTAGTTAAGTCGTTTGTCACTAGGTGGCGTTACTAGTAAGTGAGTGTTGGGTTTGTGTCTTGGCTGATTTACGCTATTTAACTACAACGTTTTTACGTTAAGTTTAGCCATGGCACACCTAACGACGAAAGTAGTATGGTCCATTTGAAGTTGCTGGTACAGGTACAAAGCACAATCAATCAATACAAATGTGTACTGATTATGAACAGGTACAAAACACTATCAATCGATACAAATGTGTACTGAATATTTGGTACGGAAATGGGTACAGAAAGAGTCAATTATTGCCCTAATGGGTACAGCGTAGGCATCTTCTCCTTTCAGTTTTTGTACCAAATATCTCTGGTCTATGTTCAGTTTCATTGTTACAAAGTATGTTTGCTTTCACGAGCCATTAGCGAGTGCCAGTTGAAGATCGACCGCCCTGCTGTACAGGAATGTTTATTTAGTAGTGCCAATCTACTTCATTTCCTTCTGCTTTTCATGTGACGGTCTTAAATTAGGCGATGCCAGTGGGGACTCTCTCTGTCTTCCCTGTCTCTCCCTCGCTACCTCCCTCTCTTCGTATCTCCCTCTCTTTCCTTTCCTCACCTTTCTCTCTCCCACTTTGTGCTCTGCTCCCGTTTCGCTGGCTCTGCGCAAATTGTGCAGCAATTGAAGTGGAACGCAACGCAGCGACGCCGACTGCGACGTTGGCAGCGGCACAACACTCATACGCACCGTTGCTGCTGATGAAGGCAAATGATAATTACGCACACACACACACACGTGGCCGCACTCGCAGTCGGGTTTGTTGGAAAAACGCACATAAATAGCAAAGAATCTCATTAAAAATCGGAGCCCTCATTAGGGGCCGCGAGCCCTGAGCCGCGATCCACAAAATGTAATTACATCGCATTATTTGTCATTTCGAGCAAATGAATTGAAACAAATTTAGTGTGACAAATGAATTGTTTATATGCGCAGCTGTAGGTACACATGCTTGGGTACAAATGTGTACATGCGTGTACATATCTGTAGACTCTGATTGCTCTCTAGGGCCGTTGGGGACACACTCAATTTGCTTTTACTTTCTAGCCAATTTCATTTCATTTGCATGCCTCTCTCTCTGTATGTGTGAGTGTGTGTGTCTCTCTCTGGCTTGTTCCCTTGCCAGTCTATTTGTCTGTCTGTCCGCCTGGCAAGTGCGTATCTCTTTGGCCATCTCGCCGTGCTGTACGTTATTTGGCTCTTACCTAATTCGAGTTTATGAGCCATGTCTAATTACCAAATGAATTGTGCAATTATTTATTTTGGCTTATTAATTGGCTGCTGCGCTAATGAGGCTCAATGTACGCGATGTGCGCGATCTGTTGAATGTACTCAAATGTACCGCGCTGTACTTTTGTACTTTTATGTACCACGTTGCAACTTTTGGGTGCAATCGAATGTTTCTTCACTTTAATGCACCACAATGTACTTGGCAGTACCAACTTGTACCTTAGTCTTGCATTGTACTTTTTAGACACACTTCTGGTGCCTTTGTACCCATCACACCTTTATGTACCAAAATGTACAGCAATTAATTTTGTGCACTGCTGTACCCAACTGTACCAAATTGCAGTGTATTATACCTAAATGCTGTTCTGCTTTGGTGTACCGTAAGAAGCACTGTTGAGCCTCTGCTGTAGCTATTTGTACCTCAATGTTATTTTGTACCAATTTCACATTTGGCGTACCGCTTTGTACCCCATGCAACTGAATCTTCTCACATATAACTCTGTGCGCGTTTGCCTCACAACTGATTGACAAACTGAGTAAACGATTCGCTGACTGATTGATTGACTGACTGGCAGAGTGATTGACTGACTGACTGACAGATTGGTTGATTGTCTGTGCGCTCTAGCGAGGCATGTCATAAATGTCATGAGTTATGACGCCTAATCTGCAACGGTTGCGGTTTGGAGCCCGTTTAGAGGGCACATCAACAGATCGGTTAGTGCACTGAGAGAAATATTGAACGGAAGGCTTTATATGTGATTCTTAGCATACAGTTTGCTGATGAATTTAAGACTGCAAGAAGGAGACTGTGATTTCTCCAAGGTTGCATAGAAATTAGTTAAAAAGTTAATCGTTTTTGATAAAAAGAATTGAAAAATGTAATTAACTGGTACTATATGTACTGGTACTATATGGTACTATATATTTACTATCATGTACCTTTAACATTATCCGCCATTTTTTTTGCTAATTTTTCACGTGTATTTCGCTGCCTCCTGCTGCTGCCGTTGCTCTGAATGTGTTGTTGCTGCGTTGCGGTTGCCGCAGACAATGTTGTTGTGCTGCAAGTGGCAAACAATGTTGCCAACTACAGCGGAAGCAGCGCCAAGCCACAAGACGCGACGCTCCACTGGCAGTTACCCATTACCGATTGCCGATACTCGTTTCCCTATTCCCGATTCTCTTCGATTCTGTTCGAGCTCGTTGCAGTTGCAGTTGCGGTCTGCGTTGTAATGTGCAACTCATTAGCACTTTGTAAAGCCCAAGTGCAGTTGCAGGGCGGAAATGGGTATAGATTTCAGCTGCGTGAGGGAAGGAGAGAGGGAGGAGGAGCGAAAGAGATATAGAGGGAGAGGGCAAACAGCTGCTGTCGTTGTTGGTAATCAACTTTTCAGCGTTTGTCAGTTTGCAGTTGCATTGCTTGTGGTTGTTGTTGTTGTTGTTGCTGGGCAGTGGCGCGTGTCGCATAAACAAAGCGAGAAACAGACGAAGAAACAGACAAACAGACAGAGAGAGAGAGAGAGAAAGAGAGAGAAACTTGAACTGGAAATGGAAATGAAAATGGAACGAAATGCGCCTCGCAAAATGGCGACCAATTACCGCGACCGACTGCCATATTTGTTTGCCTCCACTGTTGCCGGGCAATAAAACATTTCGTTTATTAGCCTGGTGTCATGACCCCCTCCCCTCCCCTCCCTGGCACCCCTGCCCTCTTCCCACTGCAATCACATTTGCCGCATTCGTAATTTGTCTGCAGTTGCCATTGATTTTGGAGCTCCGAGCTGCAGTTCGTGCGATCGTGTCTGTTGGCAGTTACCCAACCTGGCAGACGACCCAGGCAGCTGTGTGTGTGTGTGTGTGTGTGTGTGCCACAGTCTGGGGCACGCCTCGCGCCACGAACAGTTCACACTTTCACACGGACTCCGCGCCGAAAGGGTGCAACAAATTAAAAACAAATTGGTACGAACAGAATTCCGCAGCACATTATAAAAGCGATAGTCAAACACGCTACACAAGGAACAGCAGCAGGAGCAGGAGTAGGGAAAGGAGGAGGAGCAGCAGATCTCACATTAAGCAGGGCAGCTGCAGGCGCCGCCGAATCGATTATCCTTTCTCGCGCATCGCGCAATCCTTTTGCATACGTGCTGCACCTGTTGTCATGGCCTAATCGACAGCCGCATCACATCGTCGATCTGCCCATCTACCCTTCTCCTTTCCTCCCTCTCTCTCTCTCTCTGTGTGTCTTCTCCTTTGGCCAGTCATGCGATCAGCCATGAAGATGATATCGCTCTAATGGCGTCGTCCCGGCGCTTTAATGGGAGTTGGCCAGCGAAAAGGGGCAGGCAGCATTTGAATTGGACACGGCGCCGGGTGTAGAGCAGAGAGAGGAGATGCCAGGATGTGCTGAGGCCACTCAGGCTAGGTGTGAAGTTGTATGTAGGCTTGACCAGGCTCCTGTCCCTGCCGCTGTCCCTACCCCTGTCGCTTTGCCTGTCTCTGGCCCTGTCCCTGTTCCTGTCCCTGCCTTAGTCTCTGCCACTGCTCCCTGCCCCTTCTCTGCTGCCGTTTGCCGCATTGCATAATTATACGCAATTTATATGCACAGCGAGAAACAGAGATGCTTTGATATGATAAGAGTTAACTTCTTTACATTTCTTAGTTTTGAGGTAAGGATCATACACACTTTTCAACATCGACTAAATAGGTTTAAAGATAGAAATATTCTGTTTGCAAGTCAAAAATACTTAAGGATACAGATAATAATATTCAATTGTTATATTGAATTATCTATTTAGTACACTAGATAGTATATTTATTTTTATTCAAATTTTGTAAAATTTTAAAGACATATTTTCTTATTGAAACTTCTTAATACTATTTAAATTTCTATTTATTATTTTAAGTTTTATGGGAGAAAGCATTGTTCAGTTTTTTTTTTCAAATGATAGATATTTTTGATATTTATCTTAGTATATGTATTAGTATTAGTAGTATTTTTAGTATATTTTAAATATATTTTAAATACATTTTAAATATATTTTATATATTTTACAAGTGAAACTCTATTATTGATGCTTTGCAGGTCTCATAACGAAAAAATACAGAACCTCTACCTTTATAACAGAGTAAGGTATAATTTCTACGTGCCTACCATTTATTAAACTTCAATACCGCTCTCTTGCAGTGTATTTACAATTTACAGTAACTACTTCTAGGAAACCAAACAGAGACTACTGTGTTACCTGCATCAGTTCAAAGGTAAGTCAAAGGTTGCATTTGTTTGCAGCTGTTCGCTCTGCTCGCGTATTGAGCGCGTTTTAAAACGCGCGCGTGCTACGTCGGAATAAAGTCGGCAATAAGTTGGCTATAACTCGCTTAATTAGCAGTCAATATCACGCACTTCATATTGTCCAATTAGTTTAGCATATAACTACGGCTAACTATAGTTCTTCTCGCTGTTGTTGTAACACACTTGCTGGCATTTGTTGTTGTTACTTTTGTTGTTGTTGGCAATTACTCTGCCTGCTGCTGCTGCTGCTGACGTTGACGGCTTCGTTTGCCGTTGCTGCTGCTGCAAATCAGGCCGACGCAGCCGACATGCAAAACACAAATCAGCATATTGCATGTTGTCATCTGAAGGAGAAGGCGGGTTGAAGGGGGAGAAGGAGGAGCAGCAGAGGGGAAAGCGGACAGAGTGTAGGAATCTGCCTATAGCTGCAGGCTATTGCTCTAATGATACGACAAGCCTGCTCGGGTGGCGCAACAAAACGTCAAAACGTCAAGCATCTATTAGCTCGAGGTATAGTTTATAACAGGGTATACCCTATATACCCTAGAAATATGTTAAGGAAAATTCCAAATGATGTACTATTTCAGTAAGCTTTGCAAAGGCAGGCAAATTTAACTTTGAATAGTATATTTAAATATATTTAACTTTGCAAGTATATTCAACATTAACAGAAAAAATTTAAAAAAAATGTAGAAAAATATTTTATTACTTCTAATGTTGAAAAATATTTATATTTATTTAATAAATTTAAATGCATGATTATATTCCATCTTTATTGTTAATTTCTCTTACTGTGATGCGACAATTGAAGGCATTCATAGAAGTGGAGACGTTTACAAGGCGAAAATGAGTTCAAGTGTCTAAGAAGATAATTGGGCAAGAATATACTATACCTTGCACTATATAACAGACATAAATATGTAAATATGTAAATATGTAAAGGGTATATCGTATATTTCCTAAAGAAGTCAATTGCAGCGACTGTATATAACATTAATAAGTATAAAAAGTTGTAGATGAGTTTCGATTAGGCTCATACTAAACTTAAGTTTTTTCCATTATCTTGGTTTTCTACTCTGAGCTGGAGCTCCTCAGCTTCTACTACACTGGCAACTAATAAAGAGTAAGTATTCACACTATGTCTTTGCACAACCTACAGGGTAGCTACATGTTGTGCAGTTACAAAGTTCCCATCTCAGCTCGGCCCTTGCACTCGTTGTCGTTCCTTGTCCTACTGCTTGTTTGCTACTCCCGCGTCTGTTTGTGCTTCCCTCTAATGTCAGCCTAGACTGTGCATATATAACTACAATATACATACAGACATACTATATATACTAACATACGTGTACATATATATATAGTGCATATGCATTTCTATATAGTGCACATATTTGCATGAAATCGTCTAACAAACTGCGGGCTGCCTTTGCGGCCGGCCTGCCTGCGAGTTTGTTTGTTCGTTAACATTTGCTAGTGTTGCATGCAACCGTTTTGCTTGCCACTCATTCTTCTTGTTGTTGTTGTAATACACAATATTTAGTAAGTTAGGCTGTTGTTGTTGCTGTCGCTGGAAATTCGTGTCATGCGCCTGTGCAATTTATCGTCTAATGAGAAGGCGTTTGTTGCCCATTAAACTGCACTCCCCTCTGGCTCTCCTCCCTCCTCACCCCCTTGCTGCCCTTCGTAATTGTGACTTGACTATTTTTTCTCTAAAGTTTTTCCTCATTTTTTGTCGTCCACATAAAGTGGCAATATATCCACGATAGGCGCTTATTAGCTGCAGCTAAGCAGCTCGCTCGCTCGAGTGTTGCGTGCCACTTGGGCACTTTGGCATCCGTTCGTTTTTTTTTGCGCAGTGTATAATCAAGGGTTAGAACTTAAGGAGGTGTGTGCTTTAATTACCCGCTTTATGAATATAATACGAAACAATGTTATGACAGTACAAAATACCCTCGATAAAGGGGGCTTGACTCTGCCTGACCGCAATTTGCTCGACCGTTTTGTTCGTCTCTTTCTAATCACATGACAAGAAAATGGGTGCCATTAAAAAGTACTCGAGTATTAGTTGGGCTACTATTATTATTATTATTATCAGCTGGGGGATTTACATGTCGTTGCAGGAAGTTTATGTTCAGCTTAAGTTGCTTTTGCTGTGAAATTGCTGAAGGAATATTGATCGAGACTGAGAACGGTTGACATTATGAAGAAAATGACATGAATAAAATTCTGTAATAATTTAAAAATGTATTTAAAATAAATTAATAAATATAAAGTAATTTTATACCAACAGTTGATAATTTAGTTTTTGTTTAAAATTGTTTTTGAATTATTAAAAGTGCAGAAATAATATTTAAAAAATTACTAAAGATATTTAAAAAAGAAACAGAGTTTTCTAGGTTTAATAGGAGAATTCGTTCTTTAAAATATTAAAAATAATATAATAAAAAGCTTTTTAGAACATTGAATAATAACAATAACAAAATTATCTTTTTACAACATTTTTAAATATACTTAATACTATTTTAAACATTTTAAATCATTTGTAAAATTCATTAAATAGTAGGCATCTAATATTGAAATATTTTACCTTATAGAGATAATCAAAATAATTTGCAAAATTACTAAAAATATCCTCAATTCAAAAATGTAGTAGTAATTTATAATTCACTATAAAATCTATATGGACTATCAGCAATGTAATAAATCACAGCATGTTTATTGCTATAAATTTATTAGAGCACAAAATATGCCATAGACTCATAACTATTCATGAGCGGTCATGATCGTTTACCCTATTCAGTTGAGATAATGTCTGTATAATGTTCTCTAATCCCAAAATGGAGAGAGATAGAGAGAGGGAGGGGGAGAGGAAAGGAGACACACGTGCAACAAATAATAACAGCAATTAATTTTCATGCAAAATAGAATGAAAACGGCGCATGAAAAATGCATGGGAAATGCAATTAATTCGCGAGCTAAAACAGAAATAAAGAAGACAACAATAAGATCAATAAAAGATAAATATAATGACAATGTTGCAGCCATATTTGATATCGAGCCAGCAAATGTCGCTGTTCTTCAGTTGTTGTTGTTGTTGCTGTATTCGTATTAATTATAATTATAGCGCTGGCAAGTTGCAAAAGTATCTCATTTTGTAAATTGCACACACTGCAAAGCAAACTTGGGGTACTACAGTACTTCCCCTTCACCTTCTCCTCTGCCCCTGCCGCTTGTCACGCCCTCAGTCTCTCGCCCAGCCCCTTCTCCAATTTCAATTCCAGCTCCAATTTCAATTCCAATTTGACTCCAACTGCCATTTAACTTAAATATTTTGTCCGTTTGTTGTCTCTGTTTGCATTGATACCCTGTAATGAGCGACACAGTTGAGGTATGACAGACGGGGTGTGAGGGGACATGTGATATATCTTACTATGCCTTACTAGTTTAAGCGCTTTCCTGACTGTCTGTAGAGTAGCTACTAGTCTTGCTGTCTCTTGTACCTCGTGCTGCATCAATGTTCGATAGATCGGACTTCACTAAACTATATATTCTTACATCAGCCGATTTACCGCTTCCTCTAGACTGTCTACAGGGTATTTACAAGTCTCGCATGCCCTCTATTTTCCCTGCCATTTGTTGGTTTCTCTTATTGCTGCATTCAAATTGGCGCATTAGTTGGCCAAGTGCCTCAAAGCCGCAACGAGCCGTGCGCCTGCCTGCCCGCCCCGCCCCTTTTTCTCTGTATGCAGATGTGCTTTGCCTTGCAACCTTCTCCCTTCCATCCTCCTTGTCTTTTGTGGCTTATTTGTAATTCATAAGCTTTTGACGGCATCCTTTTGATGTGTTTGTGTGTGCCTGACTCTTTTTGGCGCTGCATTTGTCATTTGGCGGCAAACATTTCCTCCAATTACACGTTGCAACGATATAATGACAACTGCTGCCACCCCCCTCTTTCCCTTCCCTCTCTTCACACTGCCTCCCTCTCTTTACTCCCCTTCTTTTTTGAGTCCAACTGCGCTTTGTGTTTATGCAAATAGCGCGAGCTTTAATTGACAGCCACAAATCCTGGCCCAGTTCGAGTCCACTTGGACAATGGGGGAGAGGGCAGGAGTAGAGCAGTTGTGAAACTGGAAACTGGTCGCTTTGATTGGCTCGGTCAGCCGCCATCGCCATCGCCGTCCAGGCACGAGGCTGGCTTAGGAGTTTTGTTGGAAATTTGTTTATGGTCTGCCACAGCCCACGCCCCCTCGAAACACTGCGAGAAATTGTTGTGGCAGAAGTTAAGCAGCTGCAGCGTGAAGCAGTAGTGCTGCTTATGCTAACACTTGCAAACCCTGTAAGCATTAAAAGTACTTGATTTTTGTATATGTAGGTTTCAAGTTTTTATCTAAAATCTTATTTTGAAATGGAACTTTGTAAGTTTTAACTTGTCTTATCGATTATTGGCCTAGATCTAATACAAAAGAAAGTTTCTTATAGACAAACATATATTTCCAACTTTAGAATGGGGAAAGGAAGATACTTTGTTAGTCTTATTCAATAATAATAATATCAATAAGTCACTAATATACATAATACTTAATAAATTTAGAAGTGAAACCATTTGACATAGTACAAGTTTTATAAGATAACAAAATTTCCAAAAACAAGAGCAAAGAAAATGTGAAAAAGTCAAAGAACTGAAATCAGCTAAGAATCTATCAAACATATCCTAACAATAATTTGTTAGCTAATGCACTTATTTGTTCAGTGTATTTCGTGCATCATTAGTCTATGCAGGCAACTTGGAAGTTATTCGTCTTCGTTGTGAATGAAGGCCCACAGAGCAGCACGAAGTGGGCACTCCACTCTGCACTGTGGGCCACACAGTTCTCTGCAGCCCCCACAGTCCTCCCATTCTCGGACTAATTGCCTTAATTGCATCTGGTAGTTGGCGTAGTGTAAACTTTAAGTGTTAATTTGGAAGCCAGCACCGCCATAGCATAATTATCGAGTCAGTTGCTGCCTCTCAGCCCCATTTTCCCATTCCAATGCGTGCGGGCCATGTGACTGGCTGGACACGAGATGAGATGTGAGATGTGGGACGTGGACGTAGACGTGGAGGCAGAGCCAGCCTCCGTTGCGCAGATCGATCGGCCATTTTATGTGCTAACCAAAACTGATAGATGGATAAATAAATAAATTAGTCAAGAGACTGAGCGAAGACTAATGGCTGACTAGACTAATTAGTCGGTCGGTCGCATAGGACGGAGCCTCGACTCTTGACTCTCGACTATTTTCGACTGCGCAAATTAATTAGTTGTGCGTTTCACCAATTAACACATTTTGTTTATGGTAATTTCGTATCTGATCGCATCGCGCATATAGATATATATTTTCGTTGATTTTAATAGTAGCACAACAGTTTTATTGATTTATATAAGTTTGTATTAGGTATATCGTCTGTATATGACTTCAATTTGCACCTGGAACAGTAGCCACAAAAAGCCGCTAATTGAAATTAGTTAAAACCCACTTGAACCCATTTTAGCATTGCGCAAATCACGTCTAAATCGAACCCGATCTTGGACCGGGGCCTGAGACAGCATTCCTGCGATAATAACAAATCAATTAGTAGATGCTTTTTTGGGGCCCGTCCCCATAGCCAGACGTCGTAGCGCGTGATCGAGTTATTAAAAGAAATCGAGTTAATCTATAATATCTAGAAAGCGTTGAGTGAAGTAGAGTGAAGATTAAAGAGAAGAGGAAGCTTACTTAGTATAGACTGCTGTCACTTGAAGAGTCTTTTCCTGGAAGGTGTGTACAAAATGAGCTCAGCATGACTGAGGAAAGAAACACTAAAGATATTAATAGTACAGGAACATAGAGAGTGTTGATATTCCGTATTTATATATTTCCGTATTCCGTTTTCCACAATTCATAACTTGACTTTGACTTAATATCTATTTACATTAGAATACACTAAGTGAAGTGTCCGACTAATGTTGAATGGCTTCATTACGAGCCCGTCTCAATTAGTTAGCTTGGCAACGGCGTGAGTTTCATTAGCAAGTCGGGCCTAATTAAGCTAAAACAATTGTCATAATTTAGTCATGGCAACAGATCGAGAAGCCGCAGAAAAACCGAAATCAATTAACATTGATGGACATCGCATTGGGGGTAACTAGCAGCTATATGGGATATACTATATACATGTATTCTCGTCAACAACTAATCAAACCCGGCGCCGACTGTACCCGCAAGAGAATCGTTTGGCTTGGTTATTTATTCGAGTCCCCTTTTGCGAGGCAATTGATGTCTGCTTAATAAGGGAGTCAACGTCTCGTATAATTCCCGCGAATTGGCAGTGATGCATGATGGCAAATCGGAATGGAATCGGGGCAGTCAGAAAAGTCGGAACATGTCGGGACAGGCTTTCTGCTTGGCTGGGGGCCTGGGAATCAAGTCCGGAGATCTCTCGTTGGCGGCACTTAAAATTCAGATATGCATTTGCCCGTAGCGTGTCTTTTTTTGGAGGGGGGGAGGGGACTGCTCCATCACATCCGGCACACAGTTAAACATTCATATACAGATACTATATCCGACTGTCTGTCTGTGTGATTATTTCTGCTAATTGGACTGTCAGTTTCGCGTGTGAGTTGTTGAGTGTTTCGAGTGTGTTTTTTGGGTGTTTTGCTGTCGCCTTTGTTTGCCGAATTCAACTGACATAAATTTCACTTTAGTCGGGCATACGCCCACTTTTTGCTACAATGATACAATACACAGCGATATCCGCTGCAAGCAAACCCAACTATTAACATAAATAAAGATTCAACTCTTTATACAACACGCTTCGTCACGTTTTCTCGCGAAATATGTCGAAATTTGGCATAAGACTCGATTTGTATTCAATGAAACGGTGTGGGTAACACCTTATGAATGAGTTATGGATGAGCTGTAATATATACAAAGCTTGTATAAGGAGTGCAACGGGGGCTCATCTGGTGATATAAATTTAGGAATAAGTATTTGGGGAAGGCTTTAAAAAATAACAAACTGTTTTTAGTTTGTTGCTAAATTCTTCATGTTTTTACACTTTTAAAGTGAAATTAATTATACATAAAACTCCGAAATATTATATGACATAAAAATTACTTTTTTTTTGAATATGAAGAGTCTAGATATTTATTTACCCAACTGTAATATATTTCATCTGTTATAAGTTGTTAGAAATAATAGCTTGTAGAGTTTTGTTTATGTTCACGAAATAGTCTTTTCAGTCTTTTTGGGTAAAAGCACTGAATGGATGTTAGGTAAAACACCGCCCTGAGCAATGGTGACTCCCGAAAGAAGTTTGTTTAACTCCTCATCGTTACGGATTGCCAATTGCAGATGACGTGGGATAATCCTAGTTTTCTTGTTATCACGAGCAGCGTTTCCAGCCAATTCCAAAATTTCAGCAGCCAAATATTCCAAAACAGCAGCCAAATACACAGGAGCACCGGCACCAACACGATCGGCATAATTTCCTTTACGAAGTAAACGGTGAATACGACCAACGGGGAACTGCAGACCAGCGCGGTTAGAACGCGACTTTCCCTTGCCCTTCACTTTTCCGCCTTTACCACGTCCAGACATTTTTCTTTTCCTTCACAATATTACTTTTCACACACAGATATTGAATGAGAATGAAAATTAGAATGATTACCAAATATTTCTCTTAATCAGCTCTCAAAACTTTTTCAACTGCAATGAAGTCAAATTCAATGGAATTCATTCTTTTTGTATAAATTAATTTGTAAATATTTTATTATCGCAGCAGGAAGTACTCACTATTATAGTTCAATTCGGTAGAAACTCAAATTAATCGCATAAATCTATAAAATATTTCTTTCGATTCGTTTTCAAATGAGTTCCTCAATTTATTTCTATTAAACTGTCTGAAATCGTCAACATTTCCTCATGGCGTATAAATCAAATGTAAAATGTTTATAAATACTTATAATACTTGTAGGCGATCTAGTCGGCTCTAGTCAGCTGCCTCACTTTCCTGACAGGGTCTCAGGGCAGCGCGTTCACATCCGAAAAGAGAGAGAGAGAGAAGCGTTTGCTGGGCATGGCTCAGTGCCGCGGCACAGTTGTTAATTAAGTGCCATTAACTGAAGGATATAAACGCAATTAGCGCCGAGGAGATCTCAAGCAAATCGCCAAGGCCCCCCTTTGTCCCGCTCAGCCATTAACTTACATGCCCGTCAGCCCCCTGACGCCCCCACATTCGTCTATATAAACGCGGCCGGCGCTGTTGTAGATGTTGCGTAGCCGCGAGCAAAGTGCCGTCTGCTTAATTAGTCTGCATTGCATACAGACATACAAAGAGTACACATACATATATGTATGTGTGTGTGTGTTGGGGGAATATGTGTCCCAACTCATTTAAGTCGCATTTAATAAAATCAAAATCAAAAAAATTACACTTAATTTTGATTAAAACATTGCGACGCGGGCAGAGGAGCAGACTCCGCCAAGGCGTGCTCATTAAATTGTCACGCATGTTGTGCCCCCAACGCACACACACATATTTACATCTTATGAGTATATATGTGTGTGAATATATATTTGTTTTCCTTGCCGATCGGCAGCCTGTCGTGGTCCACTTTGAAGTTGTCTCCGGCAGGCCGCCAACGGTGACACTTGCCTGACATGCAGCTTGACAGTCTGCATGGCAGCATGACAAACTCTTCACACATTGCCTCCTTCCACTCACTGCTTCCCCCATCCTCTCCCTTTCACTCCCACTCTCCCTTACTCTCTCCCTTTGCTTGCCCCCTTCTGATTGGTTTGTGTGCTGGTTTCTGTCTTCAACGTCACCTCGATCTATTTATTTGCAACATCTGTCGTAAGCTGGCAGTGGAAGGGGGTGCGAGGGGGAGCGAGAGAGTTCTCTGTGAGGGTTGTTGCAGCCGCATTCTTAAAAACGATTTAATTTAATTTTTATTGTTGACATAAACGTAATTGTCAGACCATTTATCCGCATTAAGTCTTCTGATGCGTAAGGATAACAACAACAGTAACAGCAACACCAATGACAACAACTGCTACACCAATGACTGCAGCAACAACAGCAGCTACAACAACTGTGACAAAAGCAGCGACAACAACAACAACGACCAAAACAGCCACAAACAAATATGGCGTCAACATTAAACAACTGTGGGACAAAAAGGATAAAGAGGGAAATAAATGTATGTAGTTCATATAAGGATAAGGTTAGGTAAGTCTTTTTATTTAATTTTATGTCTCTTAAGTTTGAAGACTAAATTATATATTAAAAGAAATGAACTTTTCGATTTAACTTATTATTTACTAATTTCGTTATTAAGAATTTTATCATTATTATTTCAGAGCTATTTTCAGCAAAGGTTTACAATGCATGCAGTTTCTAGCTTAGCAACTTCAAAAGATTTCAGTTCTTAAAGCTGAACTTTATAATAAATAAATAATAATTAAAGAAATACATTAATGATTTTTGTCAGATTTCTTTTATTTTTTCTTAAAACTTTACTTAATGAAATTGTATTTTAGAGAAAATGTTATGTTCACTGAAGAGCA
This sequence comes from Zaprionus africanus, assembly GCA_018151435.1. Taxonomy (NCBI): domain Eukaryota; kingdom Metazoa; phylum Arthropoda; class Insecta; order Diptera; family Drosophilidae; genus Zaprionus; species Zaprionus africanus. Next base: position 9,735,510 of record JAECXB010002206.1, read on the forward strand.
TTAAATAAAATTTCAATCATTAATAATAAAATAAATTAATGATCATTTTTCAAAATTACATTTAAAATTATTTTCATTTATTGCAATTATCCTTTATTTTCTATTTACTTGTACTTCCATTTTTCATGCGTTTTTCTCCCACTGTGCGTCATGCGGCAGAACATAAATATTTACAATTTCGCACACCGTAAAATGAGTTTAACTTTATCTCCCTTTGTGGTTGTTTACCAGAATCGGGCTTATGTTATCCCGCCGGGCGAGAAAAAGGGAGAGAGATACTGGTCAAGAGAGTGTGAGTAAGAGAGATGGAGAGAAGGCTAAGTCGAGGGCAGTTATTTTCGTTTGTTTCGTGGGTTATTTATATGCAAGTCAGGTTTTGTCAACAAAATGTTGTCTATAATGGCGTCAAAAGTGCTGAAAGGGCCGCGGTGGGGGTGGGTGCAAGGCAGGGCAGGGTTAACGCGCATCACGCGCCTCACTGGACACTAATGGAAAAACTGAATAACGACAAACACCCCAGCAGCACCAGACAGCAGGCACCAGCACCAGCCCAAGTAGCGTGGAGTGAGCAAACTTGGGAAAGGGAACTACAAAAGGGAAGTGGCTTAGGGAACTTCGAAAGGGGAACTGGGGGAAAGGGAGCTGGGAAAGAAACTTTGGTGGTTGTTTACACTTTCACGCCGTTCTTGGCTTTAACGAACTCGAATCTGGCTTTAAAGCCGCTAACTCTGCTAACTCTGAATTGGCTCAATTTGTGCTTTGCTTTTCGATTGTTTGATTTGCAATTAAAGTCGCCACATGCGGCATCTCCAGTTTCCCCTGTGTGTGCGGCACGTGTGTGCTGTGGCAAGGGGAATGGGGCACCCTGGGAGTGGGCACAACTTGAATTACATGTGAAGATACCTTTAGACTCTGGCTTTCACATATGTCTGGCCCCATTAGCAATAATTTTGGATTCATTCCTTGCTGGAATTGAAGTCATGATCGATTTCATGTGGGGTCTAATGATGTTCCTTCCCTCTCTCTGTCTTCATTCTACATTTTATATATATATTACATGTTATTCTCTACTATATTTCACATAATTATGCGAGATTCCTTTTGCCAAACTCATGTCTAATGATTACGCAGCGAGGAAGTCAACTGATTGGGGCAGGATAATTCCGCTCGAGTTGCCTGCATTAAATTCCAATTAGACTTGGGGAGGAGGCGCCACAGCAGTTGCAATTAGCATTTACATAAAACAAAATGGCAGTGAAATGAGCCTTTGAGCCCTTCGATTGCCTTGGCACAACGTGGCGTATAATTAATAAACTGTGCACGCGCTGCTTGTGCCCATTATTCAAGTTGTTTTTGTTCTTCTTGTTGTTGTTGTCGGGCGTTAATTGCACAAATTCGTTTTTGAGCAGTCCATTTTGAAATTACTTAGTGACTGCTGTTCCCTATGGCTGTCCCTTCACCTCCCCTTATCATTCCCAGCCCACACGCTCTGCGCCGCGCGCGTCAAAAGCGGAAATTTGTTTATAATCGTTGTTAGCGTGTGGTAAGCTACTTTCCCCCACCCCCACTCTCTATAGTATACTATATAAATATAGCTATATAGCTGGGGCCATATCAATTCCCTAAATGAACCCTAAACGCACCAATCAAACCGAACCCAAAACCAAAAACCCAAAAACAAAAAATACAAACCCGAAACTAAATTGATACATTAGCCCGCAGCGCTGGGCGATATTTCAATTTGTGGGCTTGGACACGATGGTGCTCCGTTCCCAGTGGATACTTCTGGGTGTTCCTGTGGCCATATGACATGCCACTTTCTTCTACCTCTCCCACTCTCTTGCTCTCTCTCTTCTTCCCGCTCTGCCATCGCTTTGTTTCTTCACCAATTTGTGCGTTATTTTCCTTCGGCTTTTCTTTAATAAATTTTTTATTGTTTGTTTGAGTGAGCAAAAGAAAGGGAGCGGGGGAGAGAGGGAAAAAGTCGAAATTGTTGATGGCCTCAGAGCACGCGGCAAGCGATGTGTCTATTAAGCGTTTCCATTGTGCCGAACCCTTTGTCTGCCCAAGCCCAGGCCAGGTAGTATTGTTTTGATAAAGGATTTCCCACTAATTGCGCCGTTCTCCTTTCTTCCATTGCTGCTGCTGCTGCTTTCTTTCTTTCCTTCTTTCTTTCTTTTCGGTTGGTAAAAAACCGCAACATGTGAGCGTCATTAGAAAATTGGAGAATTGTTTTGCCAAATGGCTTTTAAATTGTTTTTGTTTGTTTACACGTCGCATGGCCATCATCCGGCTAGCGTCTCTAAACGTGCGCCCCGGTCTGTTGCCAACAGTTGTTGAGTTAATCTACCCCCTCCCTCCCTCGCTTCCCTCTCTTTCTCTCTCACTCCCATTCGACTTGGCCTGCGGCTTGCACTGAACGTTTAGCGATTTCAGGCCGAACTATCCAACAACTGTTGTTGCCAATTGGCATTAATTAGTTAGTCCAAGAGGGGGAGAGAGGAGGAGAGAGGGGCGGGGATCAATTATATCAACTGGTACCAGTTGAAGGATCTGCTAATTGAAGATCACGCCGCTCCCATTCGCATGGCTTTAAATAAAATACCGCTAAACAGTTTCTGCGGAATCTCATCTAGCCGTCTTTATATGTATGTCAACTCTATATATATATATTGTATATATGTATGTTTAACACCTTCCCTGAATAGTTTTTTGACAGGTTTTGTTTTTCTCAGACTTCACAAAATTCCGCTTTGAAGTGCCGCAAATTGACGAGCTAATAAATTGTGCCATTGAAAATATATTTTTGAAATAGCAACAGTAAATTTCAACTTATAGAAATATCATTGGGGTTATTTATAGTATAAGTAGAAGGGGAGATTTAGTTTGGGTTTTGAGATCTGTAAACATAGAGATCTATATAGTTTAAGGTGTTGAAAGAATCGAACACAATTTGGGAATAGCTCAACATTTTCAAAAATGTATTAAGAAATATATTTATTTATTTATTTTAATTGAAAGTCGAACTATGGTCAGTGGACTGTTTAAAATTAAAATAGATAAATTAACCTACTTGTTTGTAAATTTTGAATTAAAGCTTTAGAAATAAGAACAATTTTTATATTATAGTTAGAGGCTAAAATGAGAAGAAAAGAATTTTATTAGAACTCATTTGATTCAAGGAAGTGAAAATGAAAGATGGTCAGCTCACCCTTTTCCCTTTGAAACTCCACTTGAAATTCTATTTATGTTCATTTTCATGCCAAAAATATATATATTTTCAACTATTGAAAATGATCAAAAAGGGTAAACTAACTTCCTGTAAATATATGTAGGAGGCAAAAGGAGGCATGGCAAATCTATTAAGTATATATATTCCAGATAAGGACCACTATCCAAGTCGAATGAAGCTTTCCTCCATTAACAATATGCTCTATGATCAGTTGAAGCCGAATTGAACTGGGAATCTGAAGCTAGGATAGTGAGATACTCTTCTTGCACTGAATATTACTCTTTAACCCATCCAGCAACAGTTTTCACTATATCTACAACGATCAGTCGCAGTTTAATCGTCGTGTCTGTACAATATCACGAGCAACACGAACTGACTCATCGCTGGTTTTCAACAATGCCCAATGCCTAATTCAATTAACTGTAAAAGCCGTCATTAGGCCCTTTTAATGTACTGAAGTGCGGTTGGGCTAAAAGAGCTTGATTGTAAATGGAAGAGGAAGCAGTCAGCAAAGAGTGGGAGAGGGGGATGGGATAGAGAGACTCTTCAGTGGCCACCGTAGCCAGTAGCCCAACGGCGGCATCGTAAAACCGCACAACAAAGTCACACCTCAAAAGCGGCACGATAAATCAGTCCGACTCCGCGGCTGATCTGACCGATCTGCCAACATGCGAGCAGAGTTACGAGTATATACATTTATCTTATATATGCGCGTGTATATATATTGTATATTGGAAACTGGCCAACGCTTGCGGGCGGCCAATTTTAATTACCAAAATTATGACAAAGTTGTTTATGACATTTTAACGCGAGTTTCTGGCTCAGAAAATTTGACTGAGAATTTATTGATTTTTAAGAGTCTCTTGCTGCGCGGCAACTCAAAGCGACACAGACACCTAGTGCATGTGTGTGTGTGTGTGTATATAGCGCATATATATAGCAGATCCGCTTAGCTGTTGTGCCCCGATCAATAAACAACATTTTCAGAGCCGACATAAAGCAACGAGAGACGCTAAACTGTTGCCACCGCTTGGGGCAAGTCGGGGCGAGAGAGAGAGAGGGAGAAAGGGGGTACAGGAGGGGGCTGATTGGGCTACCGTTTGGTAGGGGGCAGCCGCGGGCCTTGTAATTTTCGTAAACCACAAAACAGGCCACACGAAATTCATATTTCAGACGCAGTCGCAGTCGAAGTCGGAGTCGAAGTCGAAGACCGAAAATCATGAACAGATCAGGCTGCATCTACATAAAATCGATTTAATCCTTGTCGATGAAGCGCAGCCAATGCCCGCCCAGCCGCACGCTTGCCCAGATTAATTGCCCAGACGCCAGAAGTGGAAGACGAATGGGGAAGAGGGCAAGGGAGTAGTGAGCAGGGGAATGGGGACCTACAGCAGCGCAGCGCACTGTGTAGGAATGCGAGAGGCAGGCGAGGAATCCAATAAAGTCAAAATTATCAATTTATTTCACGCCTCAAAATCACAACAGAACAGCAGAAGAAGAAGACAAAGAGAGAGAGAGAGAGAGGGTGAGGGAGAGTGAGAGATGAGTGCGGCGCAGGCAACGGCTTAATTATGTTCGAAAGGGCTGCAGTAGCTGATGATGTGTTGTGGCTGCATCATCATCATGTGCCTGGGAGTGGCCCCAGGACTGCCCGGCAGGGGTAATGAGTATGTTGAGCAACCTCAAATTGAGCTGTGATTAGCGTACGGTTTTTTCTCTAGATCTAGAAGACTAAAGATCATGTATGTGATTACTCGGCTTGCATAGAACCTAATTTCAGCATTTGGTGAGTGGCGAGAACTGTTAGAACTTCATAAAATTACAATATCAAGCAATTAACCGATGCCAGCAGAAGAGTGCAGTTAGGGTAGGTAGTGTACTATAAGGCATAGATTAAATTTGAAGTTTATTTAGTAAATTGTCTTTTATTAAAGTTGAAAATACCTTGAATTGAAAAATTGTTCAAAAACAATCTACTTAGAATACTTATTCAACAGTTTGATGGATAGAGTACATAGAGTACATGAGATTATACGAGTAAATAGGTAAACTGGAGATACTAGGATATAATGAACAGGTGTTCTTAAAAGTGGGAACTTAAATTTGGTGTGTAGAATATTTGTTACCTAAGAAGTCTTCTGACTTAATTTTAGCTTACTAATGAGGAAAACAACTTGGCAAATTAAGAATTGCTCTTGCAGATCTTCAAAATAACAGAGAGAAGTGAAAGATAGTTAAATGAACAACTACAGAACCTTCTTACTATACTAATTACCTCTGTCAACAGTAATATATTGTATACTTGAGATTATAACTATGTAGATCTTGAAGAAACTAAAAAAAAATCGAAAAAAAAGTTTTCTAAATCGAACAATATTCAATTCCTCAACCCTCAAACTGACACAATTGCCGCAATGCACTGAAAAGTCTTTCGATTCTTAAATTCGATTTAGAATCAATGTGAGCTCAATGTGTTCTGCCCCCTCTCCCGCAACTGATCAATGATCTGGCTGCGATTCTTCTTTCATTTCATGTTGGCCGCAAACACAAACAACCTTATTGGTAGGCGTTAAGAAGGTGTTATCCTTTAGCGCCTTCGCTTTGTGCCAAACGCAACGTGGCCAAAAACCAAAATCGGCAGCCAAGCGATGCCTGCCGTAATTGCAGGCCGAGCCCGAAAATGCAGCAAGAGAAGGAGGAGAGAGAGGAAGACAGAGAGAGAAGTAGAATGAGAGAGGTGGAGAGGAATTTACAATGCGAGAGCGGGCATAAAAGGCAAGTCGAGCCCCTTTAGGGTCCATTGTTGGCTTGCCAATTTCCAAGTTGGCCGCTCGCTTTGTGGTCGCTGCCGCTGTAGATGCTGCTGCCTGGTGTCCATAATGAATGAATTCCATTAAAGATTTATGCCAGTTTGATGATGCCGCACAAGGATCGACACAACGACGCAACAACAACGCAACGCCCAGGCCCAAGATGCGAGTCGGAATCGCACGCGGGTCTTGATTGAAGGTTGATTTGTTGCGTTTAGTCGGCCAGTCTCAGATGAGATTAGCACACGTGTTGAACACGCACATTGTGCATTGTTGTCTCCGTCGGTGCAGCAGGGGGGCGGGGCGGAAGACATTGACTAAGGATCGGGCTCAACACGAGATGAGGGTGTTGCGGCGGCAGCTTGAAAGGCCGTTTAAATTTTATTTTGACAAATGACATTTCAATTGCAATTGTGCACACAGCATGTGGTCTCGCTCCCTTCCTCTCTCCCCTCTCTCTCTCTCTCTGTCTCTCTGTTGCACTCACTGCTGCTCTGATGCAACTGTGGCTGGGCATAATTCAAATTGAAACTGCGCAATTCATTTGGGGCAGATCAAACAAATCGTAAAAAGGCAAGCAGCGCGCGAAAAAACGTGATTGGAGCCACCTCGAGCTAACGCCAGCAGATCGGCCCCGGCTCTGGTCCGAGACGGGCCTGGCAAGCAATCCCCCCTCCTTTTTCTCCTCTCTTTTGGTACCTACACCTGCGTCTTGCTCACTGCTTACCTACAGCGTTGCTGCACAGAGAAAATTGTTTGAGAGCTTTGAGTTTTTCATGTTAACTAAGCTTCATGTTGTTTCAATCTGATATTTTTTTGACTTTATCACATTTTAGTGGCCCCACAAAATAATAAAATAATTTCATATGACTAACATAGCTAATAAGTAAATAAGAAGAAGATTAAAACTCTTTAAATTACCTTTACTTTATTGGAGTTGTGAATAAAATAAGTTAGAATAATTTATTAAGAATATTATTAAGAAGAGAACAAACTATTCAACTCTTTAAAAATCTTAACTTCAGCTTGGTTCATGTTCTCTACATATTAACTTGAACTTTAAAAACTAAATAAACAAAAACTAAAACTAAACTAAATAATACAATACATACAATTTTCTAATATTTGTAGATTTCCTAAACATTATGTTCTCTTAATATTATTATCTAAAATACATATGCACAAAATATATAGTATTGAAAAGTGTAAGAGTCTTTTTTTAGTTCAATACCTAAGCTCAAAAACAATCTTTTCAAGGATCTTTCTTTAATAATCTCAATAGTCAATTCTAAGAATATTCTAATATATATATTCTAGTTATATTTCCTTATTTTTTTCTCATCCACTCCTTTAATTCATGCCCTCGTCCCACACTTTTCGCTCAGTGCAGAGCAAAGTGATTTGATCTTTGCACCAGAGTGGTAATCCGCATCTAATAATGTGAAGCTTTCGCAGCATTCGGCGGCGCACGATCTCGAACCGTTGCGTGTCGGCGAGGCCGAAGTCGACGACGACGTCGAAGCCGCTGGCAGCCAGCCAGAAAGGCAGAGGGAGAAAGGAGGAGGGGATTGGCGACTGAAACCGGGACCTCCCAGTACGAGATGGCCCCGCTCGGCGAGTGTCTGTTTGTGTCTGTGTGTGTGTGAGTGCAACAACTCGGACGCTGCTGCCTGCCGCCTGCCCAGAGTTGATTGGAGTCAACGATGGAGTTATTTGTACGATTGCCCGATCCAAAAACCGGGCTCCAATCGGACCAGCTGCTGCTGCCGGGCGGTCTCTCTCCCGTTCTGGCATATAACAACAAATTATCTGCGTCTTGCTGTAATTGAGAAATATTGAGACATTATCAGGCAGAGAGAGAGCGATGGGGGAGGGGGAGCTGGTGGACTTCAAGGTGTGTCGACTGTGGCGGCAATTACAAGCTGCCCCATTTGGGGCTGCTATTCCTCCTCTAATTACAAATAGTCCAAAATGAAACGTGTGCTCCGCCACCAACTGACAACTTTGCTGGCGCTGCCGCTGCTGTTGCTGCTGCTGAAGCTGCTGCGTCATTGTCCATTCTTCTATTCCCCCATTCTCCCCATTGCGGGCGCCGAGGCAACAAAACGAACGGTGATTTTATTTCATAGATAATTCGCTTAAATTATGGCGCAGCGGCGTCGACTAATGCCCCACAGCGACCTACAGCAGCGTCTGATTGGATCGCCGCGCTCAGCTCTGCTCTGCTCTGGTCTCTGCTGCGCTGCGCTCTGTGATCGATATCGATATCGATCGGGTAACGTCAATCATGCCGCGAATTGAGGTGCCCAAGAGACCCAAAGCTCCCCACAGACAGCACTCGAAACACTCAAACAAAATGGCTGCAACTAAGTGGGAAATACCCAAGCGGGGAGGGGGAGATATACCTTAGATATCTCTGAGAACTTATATAAGGTTGAGTATATTTTTTAATGTGAATTAAAGAGGGTTCAATAGAAGGAAATTACATTTACCTTAAAGTTTCTTAAAGACAAATATGAAAACTCTTACGACAGATGAGTTGAGACTGTTGATATGTTTTTTGATAAAGGTTTCACTAGGCTTGAATAGAATGATATAACTGCGAAGTAGCTCAACGCTTAAAGTATATATGATATAAAGAATTTTTAAGGAATCATATTATTTACTTCTATATTTAATTTCCTTATGATCCTTTCATTATTTATGTTATTTATGTTTTCTGTCAAGAACTAACGTTTCTTTCTTTCAATATATTTTTCAGCTCATTGTTTACGTTCTCAAACTTTTGCCCAGAACTATTGCTTAACAATATATTTAGCTCCTTCTCATTCTACAGGGTATATTAACACTTGAGTTAAGTTGAAGTCTGTCATGCATATTTTATGCCCTGTACAACGGGTATGACGCTGCGCCATTTAGCGGAATTAAAACACGCCTCAAACACACACACACAACATATTCAAACACATACACACACATACACTCACATACACATACACTCACAAACACTCACATACACACACACACCTCCCGCTGGGTGCGGGTGGAGCCGCTGCTGGGTGTGTTAAGCGAGATTGACAAATTGAAACGAATGTGGCCATTCGCCTGGAAAACTTCATTAAATGCCCAGCCCCGTTGCCAAACCTCCCCCTCCCACCTCCCTATATCATAAAAGGACATGGATATTATGACAATACGGAAAACACCTCAAACGACAGGCGACTGCCTAACTGGCTGCGCCGGGCAGGTTCATGAAATTGAAAATTCTTCATAGTCATCATGAGCAAGAGGAGTGAGGGCAAGAGAGGGAGAGGGGGAGGTATGGTGGGTCGTCATTTGGGTTTATTGCCGAGCCACCCTGAGACACCCTGTGTCAGAGTGTGTTTGTGCCCACAAAAAGCGTTAGTTATTTCCGCTTCCCGTTTACACCTGCGTTCATTATCCTGCGGCACTTCTCACTTGTCGTTCTGGTGCCCCCTCCCCACTCCCTCCCTCTTTCCCTGCCCCTTCCCGTTGTTGTTGCTGTTTTTGGTATGCGTAACTAAGTTTTAGCTGTCAGTTTTTATGTCTGCCGCATAATGAACCCGCTACAGAGCAGAGCAGAGAGCAAAGACTGCCAAGACCGGAACATAGCAGCCCAGCGACCCAGGGGCGTATCAGGGACCGAGCCCAAAGGGGGTTGTGCTTGTGAAACCGAACTGAACTGAACTGAAGTACAAGTGCGCGTGTCCGATCCGATTTAATGCAGTCAAGTGACTTTATTTTTATTAGCAAAACTTAATGAACTTGAAATTTCAAACATTTATTACAATCTGCTTCGCCCTCTCTCGCTCACACTCTCGCACTCTATGTCTCTTCCTCTCTCTGTGTGTGTCTCTTGGAGTGCGGTGAAATTTCTGAAATTAGAAAGTCAAGTGATTTATGAACGTGCCGTGACTGAAGATTAAGTGTCGTAAATGGCCTCTCTCGGCCAACTCTTATTGCAGCTCGCCAAATTAGGGTTACCATCGCGACTGCCTCTAGATAATAGCAGACAGCTTGGATTCAGTATTCCTACCGAATGACGGCAAAGTCAATAATAAATATTTGTTTGATTTTATGACCGTACAAATTTGGTTTATTTAATATCACAAGATTCAAGTTAGGAATGTGATTTGTTCATGGTGTGATATCTACATTTATGAGGTATTAAGATTTTATGATCTCCGAAAATGTATTATTTTCTTTTCGATTCTTTACATCTAAGATTTTCAGAGCTTAGTTAGGTTTTTCTAATTTTTTATTAGTTTTTCTATAGAATGATTTGAAACTTTAATGTTCATCTTTATACTTTCAACGTTCTTTACGAGTTCTGATCATTTTAACGATCATTATTTTGTCAAAATCTAATACGTTTTACCTATAACTATTATACGTTCATGCTTTAATTTCTAGATGTATTCAATTTGAAGCAACTTTATTTATTGCAAACAATCATATTTTTGCATTTTTTTCACGTAATATATGTAATATATTTAAAAAAAAAACTTAGTTTAAATTTTTTTATTTTTTTTGGATATTTCTCTTGTCTTAAATTGGAAATGGAAGCAAACTAAACAAAATAATAACAAACCAATGAAATTTCTGAATCCAATTATATGAAAATTATAGACTACTTTAAACCTTTTCCAGGGTTTTAATACTTCAAGAACATTACTCATTGAGAAATTTCCATTTCTACTTAAATATTCTGCTAATTGAAGTTGCTTTGGCCAACCATGCTCAAAGAGCTAGCAAAGCTAACACCCTACTAAGGCAGATACGTTGCATGCCACGCTGGTAGTGCTGGTGCTGGTGCTGGTGTTGGTAGTGCTGGCAGTGGAACCGCCCAAGTGGCTCATTAATGGGCGCAAACGATGCATTTGATGGCAACGCAATCAACAGATAGCGGGAAAAACGAGCGAGAAAGTTTAATTGCAGCTTTTTAGCTTGAAAACAAAAGTACGCCGTGTAATTATACATATCGAGCACGTACATTGTAACGCGCACTGGGAGGGAAGTGGCAAAGGAGGAGGGAGTAGTGGCAAGTAGAGCCATGACGCATGCGCGTAATTGCTGCAAGCACACGAAAATTATAGTCAAAGAAGGTGCGGAGAGAGAAAAACAAGAGGAAAAACGCCAAATAACGGTTACATTTAACAAACATACCCAGACACAAAGAGGGTGCTTGACACACGATACCCTATTTGTATGGCCTGCATTGTGGCAACTTAAGCAAATCGCATTCTCATTACATGAAGCACATACACCCAACACCCAGGGGTGCAGGGGGTAAGCCTGTCCATTAATGTCAGTCTCGCGTTAAAAATCGATAGATAGATCGGTACAACAACAGCGCAGCCTGGTGACGCACTCGACGCGACGCGACGCGTTGGCCAAGGTGATCGCCGAGCTGCGCGCTGCAAGTTGGCAGTCTCGTTGCGACGGCGGCACAGATCAAAGCTGCGCGAAAAACCACCATCATCTTCTTAAAGGTGGTAATTATGTCTCGCTTTGGACGTCGCGTCGCATCGCATCGCAAGGGCTCTGCTGCTGCCGCTGACTCTGCCGCTGCCGACGCTGGCTATGGGACAAGAACAGATCGCCGAGTTAGGCAGTTGGCCGTATTGTTCTAACTGCGTGCATCGTTGATACCCTGTACACTGTGGAGCTTACTTCCGGTGGGTATAATTTATTTAAGATTAGGTAGCATTATAGACTGGATTCTTCATAAGTTTGGTGGGGGTGTTCTGACATTAAGAAGTTGATGTATCTTAATCGTCTGATCAGTTTTGTATCCTTAACATGTATTAGATTGTCCGATAATTTTTGTAGCCTTGACATACATAAGATCATGGTGAAGTATTTAAAAAACTCTAAATAAGGCTGCTATATATTGAAAGATGTAGTATCCAAATATAGTATATAAGGTAAATGTAATTTCAACCTTTTAAAAGCTAAAGAGCCTTATGTTCCTCAATGGTTTATTTCTTACATAGATAATTTCTTCTAAATTTCGTTGAAAATTTCTAATACACTTTGCAGGGTATGTTTTGGTTATCGTATTTCCCTTCTTCCCTGTTGGCTCATAAAATATTTACCCCCTCTGCTGTGGGATCTGTCGCTGATCAGCCTGCGTCGATCGATCGATTCCCGATCGAGCAATCTGCCGATCTGCTGATCTGCTGTGCTGCTCGTGCCAGTGAAAGCTTCACAGTAAATTTATACACACTTTTTGGGCTAAAATGGCCGCTGGCTATGGATGCTCTGCATAACCCCAAATTTGGGGCTGCGTTACCCTTCCCCTTCCCCTCTACGCGGTCATAACTCAGCTGTCAGCTGCATGTCACTTCTGTGGCTACCGTTGCCGCCGATCGAAATTGTAGACGCAATTAGCCTGAAATATTATTATCGACACGTACTCTCGCACTTCTCGACGGAATGTGGTGTGTGCTGCATAGTGTGTATCTGTGTATGTGGAGTGTGGTGTGTGTGTGTTGTGGCCGCACCACAATTAGCCTCAATTGAAGGGAGGCTTCATTCGTGTTAAACTCTTTGACCACATCTCGCACTTCTGTCGAGGCAGATTTCACTTGCTGCCAGAGCACACACACACATGCAGAGATAGAGGGAGAGAGAGGTGGAGGCGGGGAAACATATGTAACCCCATCGTGTGCTCGTTGTATCAATTGAAAAGCTGCTGACAAAAGTTGTCATTGATGATCTCGCTCGGACAGAGCGAACCGCTATTTGAAAATCAAATTGCGCCATTAAGTGGAGGCAATTAGAGAGAATACAGACAGAAATGTTGTTGTGGTTGTGGTTGTGCACTGGCCGAAAAGAGGGAGTAGTTGAAAAATAAGCAAAGAAAAGTAAAATGATTGCTAAGCTTTTGTTATGATGAAAATGTTATAATTTATAGAAACGATACATACAAAGACCCTCAAGATATCTTTAAATCATCAAAATATTTAACGAGATTTTAAAATATAAAGAGATTATACATTTCAATAAAAATTTTATTGGTTGGTATAGAAAATATGGGAAGAATTTGTACTTTTATGAAATATTGATAAATTTATATCATCAAAGAAAGAACTAATTTTTTTTCCAATGTTATGTTAGAATGATAATAGTAATAATATAATAAAAACTTCTACTCTATTGACAGTAAAGACATGCATCTCATTTAGGTAAGATACATATCAATACCTTCTTTTCGCTCAGTGTATTAGCAGAGGCGGCCTGCCAAACGGTAGTGGAACGTTAGTTTTTCAATTATGAATAGAGAATGATTGTTTCGTGCCGTGCTGAATGATAGATGCGCATTGCGGGTCTCAAAGCGAACAAGTAGTGCCATGTGTATCCCCAAACCTAACCCGAACCCGCTCCCAAAGTCGTATCCACGGCCAGAGTCGCCGTCATCAGGCCTTAATGGTTGGCAATAGACAAAACGCAGGTCTGAGTTGAAGGCGGCGTTAATTAATTTGTGACTGACAGGCAGACAGAGATAGGGAGACAGAAAGAGATAGAAAAGTAGAGATAGAGTGACAGCGAGCTTATTAATTAAACAATAAGCTTTCGTAGAATAGGGAAGAGGGCCGGGGGGAATGTGAGCAATCGAGTCGCGTCGTCCCTGAAGCCGAAAGCCAACAGCGCAATTACCAATAATAATGCGAGTGTGATGATATTATAATTCTGGCGAATGGATCGCTGGGGCTGTCAAATTACTATATGAGTGTCTGTCTACCCAGCACGGGTAGACTGCATGGTGATGATACACTGGGCAGCAAATTTAAGTATAGTGGAAATAATTAAAAAGGGAGTTTAAAAAGAATGTAAATATATGTAGATTGCGAATAGAAACGTACATATAAAAGAAATGTTATGTATGTTGATGAATACATTTTTGAAGTTTGATGTAAACTTGAAGGGATAGAACATCATCCAAATTTTTTGAATTTGTATGTGAGAAGGATGTTTTTGAATAATGAACATAAATACTTATTATTTTTTTTACAAATTGTGAATAGTAATCAATTGTAAGAAAACAAAATGAATAAACTAACAAACTTTGAAGTTTTTTGATGAATTAATTGGCTTATATCATAAATGAAGCTAAAAATTCTCATTAAAACAAATTTTGATGATTTTAAGTAACGAAAAATAAAAGAAAATGTAAGCTTCTTATGATTTGGAATTAAATAATGTTTAATTGGTAAACATTTTGAAATGAACAACATACGTGTATGATATACTCTGCTTACATTTATATTTATCATGTTATATTAAATCTGATATAAATAAGAATTTGGATAAAAAAAAACATTACGTGCCTGAATTATTACGAATTAAATTATACTAATCATTAAACACTCCTGTCAAACATAATTTCGATTTCTTTCATTTATTTAATTGAAATCTGAGCTACTCCCGCAATAATTTCATTACATTTTCCCCCACTTGATGCCATTTTCCACACTTGCTTATGTAGCGCAGTGTAGTCTGCTGCTGTTTGCTTTTGTTATCGTTGTTGTTGTCATTGCAATGCATCCCCAACTGAAATGTCACACGACGATGACGATGACGAGGTCTGCCCTGAGAATTCATTTCATTAATTTATTTTTGAGTTACGAGCGACAGCGTCGAATTGGCAAAAGGAGCACAAAAACAAAAACAAAATGCGAGTGTGTGTGTGTGTGTTAGTGTGCAAACAAAACGACAACAGACAGAGAGAGAGAGAAGTGAACAGAAAATTACACTGAAATTATAGCAACAATTATTTTCAAATTGAATTACATCCAATTACAAATAAAATGAAATGCAGATGGCGCAAAGATAGCGACGCTCTCATTCGGCGTAATGGCGTCGTTGCCGAGGGAGGGACAGCAGGAACAGCAGGAGGGGACGGTCAGGAGGGGCAGCTGTGGCAAGGTGGGCGTTTGAGTGAGTGTGTGTGGGTGAGTTCGGTGTCGCCTGCGTCGTCGTTGTGGCACGGCACAAAAGGCAACGCGAGGCAGAAACGTAAAAAACCAATTAGAGTCGTGGCCTGTGCTGCCTGCGGCTGTCACTGGGGCAGGGGAAGAGGCCAGCGGGGGGAGGGAGCAGTGAGCAGGGGCTGTCTCAGATCATAAGTTATTATCCTGCAATTAATTTGGCTAAATGTTTCTGTTGCCGTGGACTCGTTTTGCCGCTGTGCGCCGACGCGCAGCGCAAGCGCCTGAATGCCACACGCTGATTGGTTGCCACAGCTTCATGACGTCACTGTTGCAACAGGCACTCAAGACACGCCTGCAACAGCAGCAGCAGCAGTAACTGTGAGCTGCTGCCAGTGTGCGAGTGAGCAAGCGATTGGGAAAGTGAGAGAGACATAGTTGTAGCAGGGTGAAGCCGAGCACGTCTGAGGAAGTTGCAACCTTGGTTCGATGTTCGATGTTGCAGCTGCGTCTTGCAAGCGGAATATAATTATTATTTACTAGGCTTCTTGTTAGCTTAAAGTTAATATTTGAGGTCTTTAGGGGGTTAAGAAGGGAATTATTAATTAATTTATTTAGCAATTAAAGATTAGGTTTGAAAATTGTTATATTAATTACTGTAAGAAAGAAAGAAGTGTTCTTTATAGCAGAAAGTTGTATGTTTTAATCCATTTAATAAAGTATGGAATATGATATATTTAATTTTAATGGGATACAGTACATGTAAAGAGAATAATAATTATTATAATCAGTAAATCTTTAAGAAATTCGGTTGAGAATAAAATTGAAAAAGGATTTTTCGAAACATTAACTCTTGAATCAATTTTTTAACAAATGCTGAATATCTTGACGATGTTCTAGATACGTATGTTTCAACCATATGGTACATGATTCTATGAATGCCAAACGTTTAAGTTGAAGTAAGGTTTAGCGACACGGAAACGGGAATAAATCAAAAGATTTAACAAGTAAATTAAAGGCTGGTTATAACATTAAGTAAAGTAATAAGCTCCCATTGTGTTTATATCTTCAATTATATATATCATTATTTATCTCATACTCCAAAATTCAATAAAGAAATTTCATGCTTAACCTTTATAAATAAATAGAATTCTAATTCCTATCAAAAATAGTTCAAATTCCTCCATCAACTGCCTTCTCATCGAAATTAAGATAGTCCGCTTCGCTACCCATTAATCCCACTCAATTCCCGACTAAATACACTGCCCACCTAATTTCGAAGCCCACACTCGATAGACAAATAAAGATCCCCTCGCACACACACACACACAGAGATGGAACCAATGGCTAATTTCCCAGCTTGTCTCGCGCTTTTCGGAAAATGGTGGAAACCTTTTAGCCTCAACTTGTGTGGCAAATTAAAATTCAATTTTTCAAAACATCAGAAATCAAATTAAATCAAATCGCATCAACGACAGCGAGAACAAAGAAAACTAAATCGGAGCAGTTTCTGCCCCAGAGAGCATATTGAATATATCGTCGGTGCATTAATTCGATTTAGCTTAAAATACTTTTCTATGTTGCTATTGCTGTTGTTTTTGTTGTTGCTCTTGTTGTTAATGACGGCTAACAAAGGCACAAAATGCGTAACAAATGTGCGAAGAGAATAGAAGAAGAATAGGCAGAGAATAGAAGGAATTGGCACAGGTTTGCCAGCAGGTCTGCTGATGAAGAAACCCATTATGCAGCGTGTGATAATCCACAGCCAGGCACAAAGGACACATTCGCCACACGTAGTTAGCGCAAGGACCTGCAGGCAGAAGAAAGAAAGAGAAGGATATAGAGAGAGAGTAGTGCAAGCAAGCGATCCTTGTGCCTCGGCGTAGGTGGCTAATGGACTCTACCGGGCACTTTAGTTTTGGTCAATGCCTTTCACACCTTCTCCTCGAGCGTGAAGAATCGTAAACGAGAGACGATCCACGGCCTGATCCGATCCTGATCCTTTTGTGCGTTGCTATCTTTGATCGCCGCCGCCGCCTTTGCCATTGCCTTTGCCTCGCACAGGTGCCGCAATCGGGGCCAATAGCCATGCCGCAATTAGGCATTAATACAGATTCCTATCCGAGGCCAGCAGAGAGAAAGATTTACAATATACAATTCACAATAGTGTTTCACGCACTTCGTTTCATGCGAACTCCCGATCTCTCTCACTGATCTCGCCAGGCTCAACTTAAGCTAATTTACACATTTTACCAACGAATTCGGGGGGGAAAATGTAGCGTCACAGCGTTAATTGCTCAATGACTCTGCCCAGTCATTGCACCCACTTTCCATCTAGAACTGACTATTCAAAATCCTCATCTGCATCTACATCTGGTTCACGCCTTGCGTATTAATCTCCATTATTTGGCGCTACCCTAGGAGAACACTCTCTATCTTTCTTTCTTTCTCCCACTCTCTTGCATCTCTTTCAACGCGGAAGCAATAAAAACTCAAATTACTTTTCGTTTGCATCCTGACTTTGACTTCGTCTTTGTCTCCTAATTCCCCATCTAATGACAGCAATTAATTTCCCGTTCGCCCCACACACACACACACACAGCAGAGTATCTCGGGGGTATCTGACCCCAAAGTCAAACAAATCGAGAAACATATTTTTATTGTCGACCGAAAAATACCGCTGGGAGCGATTAATTACTCAAAATACAGCTCAGTTCCCTCCCCATCCCCGAGTAGAAAATCTCGTCGTGTTGGCGTTGCGAATTCCCTTATCCCTTGTCGTTTATCCCTTTTCAATTTCAGTAACTTTCTCTCTGTGATTTTCTCTCACTCTCTCTCTGTCTCTCTTGTGGCCTGTATCGCGCCCACGCAGGACTTGTCGCCTGTCCCGTCCTGTCCTGCCTGATTTATGTCCCTTCGGCCCACAATAAATTTCAGCTCTCCAGGTGCTGAGACACATAAATCAATCCATTAGTTTTGCGCACTCACATGAACTGTGATCTGTTGACTGCTGGACTTTTGTTTGCCCAGCGGGGGTTGGGTTTGTTTGCCTTTCTTTTGGGGGGTTGTGCAAAACACGGTGGCGTAGATGGTAAAGGGAAAGTATTTTCAGCTTATGGGGTTTGAAACTAAAATAGAACTTCAGAGGAACTTCCAATGCTCGAAATTTGTGGAAAACTTCGATCTGCTCAAGAAAGTATATCCTGATACCTAAGAACTTTGAACAACCTCTTAATAGAAGTGAATTTTTTTAATTATAAAGAAATTGTTGCTTATAAGGAAAAAATTTGAAGAACTTCTAAGGGACTATTTAACTTGGAGGAATTTCAAACAAATGAATAAATATTTTAAATCCGATTAAATAGAACCTAATATATTTTTTCGATATTTTCATTGTAGTGTCCTTATACTTTAGTTGCAAAGTGAAAGATGTTAAAGAGTTGAGGCAAAAAAGTAATAAAAAATTCAAAATACAATATTTTACATCATATTATATAGTCCAGAACAATCTTTCGATAAAGTTAAATATAAGAGAGCAGATCCCAAGCCATAGCTTCATCATCCCACCTCAACTCCCATAACCTACTCAACTGCCCCTCTGAAAACCCCCCACCTACGCCTCTGTCTCTTGCTTGGACCCCCCACAGCACAGAGGACAGTTCAATGAGCCCAACAATTCGTCGCAGAGTTTTCGGGCTTTGCTTTGAGTGACAATAAATTATGGCAATGATTAGTCTAAATTTGCCAGAAGAAAACACCCGTTCCCCATGACCCAACAGCGGAAATCGAAGCTGTGGATTTTCCTGGGATTTTTCCGCAGTTTGACAAAGACGAAGGCGAAGGCGAAGAAACTTTTCCCAACATTTTGGACGGAAAACTTTTCTCACGGCGCGCAAAAGTTGCGAAAAATTGAAAAACGCGGCTAACTGAATCATTAGCAGGCATCGATAATAATGCGACACAAAGCGACACAAAGTGATAAAGCAATACGAAGGAGATAGAGTGAGAAAGAGGGGGGAAGAGAGGTGAAGAAGGGAGAAAGAGAGACATGCACAGTGAACTCCAAAGCGCCGCAAGGTATGCAGCAATTTTTATACAATGTGAACAGAGTGTCTGCGAGATTATGTGGGGATGTGCACGTGTGTGTGTGCGTGTGTTTGTGTGTGTCTTGGTCTGTGTGCGTGTGCGTTAGCAACACAGGTGGCAATGTGGCCATTATGGTTAATGGGCAAACGCAAGAGGCCTCCCGGCCAAATGAGTTAAGCCAACAAGAAGCAGAGGAAGAGGCGCAAGAAGAAGAGCGACAACTAAAACAACAACAACAACAGAAGCAGCAACAGCAGCAACAACGACAACAGCTCAAAGTAAGCGTTAAAGTAAGCCATAAAAAAGACAAAGCCGTCATTTTTCTAATGAACCAACAGCAGCAGCGAAAGATGATATGGGCTAGCCTGTATACCCTGTAAATGTCTGCTAGCAGAAGTTCACAAGTGAAGGAGGGAAGGTGAGTTTGAATGGGAGATACATTAGTAAAGTAGTTTAGTGATCAATTTATTGCTTATTGTATTTTCAGAAAATTAAAGTTTGCTTTGTCAATTTATTAAGTATGTATTTTTATTTAAATAGATATATATTTACTTCATATTTACAATCTTTAAAATTTATTTTAATTTATTTCTATAGTTCTAGCTAAAAAAAAAGATCTTAAATACTGAAAATATTACTGCACTTCTCTAAGAACTCTTGAGCAAGTCTTTAACTATCTCAACATATCTAAAAAACAATAAGCCAAGCTACACCTCATCAATTCTTCAATCAAACTAGTATACCCCACTTCAGCTTGTGACTACAGGGCATTTAGAAATACTGCCCAAGTAGAAGCCAGTTAAAGACTTTAGTTGCGCCTCAGTGTGGCACGTTAAGGCCAACTTAGCCGCAGCCAATCACGCAGCTGCGCCGAACTTCAAAGCCAAAATCAGACAGCCTGCTAGGCAGTGGCGAGGAGTGGAGAGAGCATGGGGACGGGGGCAAGGGGAGTGCGCTAAGGCGCGTATATGAGCCGCTTAACGCAGTCAGAGAGCAGCGCACGCACACACACAAACACACACAGATGCACGAGGCGCGCCTCAGCTTTGATAAATGAGCAGACAGGCGTACAAAGTGGAGAATAACGAGCGAACAAAACAGGCTGAGAGGAGCCTCTCTCTTTCTCTCTCTCTGGCTCTCTTTGTGGCACTCTCTGGGTGTGTGTGTGTGTGTGTGTGTGTGTGTAAAGCAGGCTTAATCACATTGCTTGGCCATTGGCCAGGCGGCAAAAGATCAAAGCGCGCTTTGGCTGTTAGATGTGGCTAGCTTGGTGGTCACCAGTTCTGGCGATCTGCCGATCTGCCCAGCCTCTCTTGCAGCCCCATCTCTTCTCCTCTGTGCTGGGCTAGAATGATGGCTAGGTAATTGGCAGGTAGCCTGCAAATGACATGCGAATGCAAGAAACGGCTAAAAAAGAAGCTGCTCTTCCCCCGCTCCTTCTCCTTGTCTTGTGTCGCATTCCTCGCCAGATTCCGCCAAATGTGTCGCGTCTCTTCATTCTCACACTCCCATGACATATAATGCCTGATCCGCACTCACGGAACGGAAGTGGCAAAACTTGGCGGCGTTTCAAGACGCCGACGCCGGTTCGATTTGATGCTCCTCTCTTCCTCATTCTTCCGACCCTTCTCCTTCTCTGCGAATTATGACAAAGTGACAAAATGACATGCAAAAATTCTGTCAAATTAAAGTCAGTCATGACGATCCGCCCTGGGCTGCGCCTGTGCTTGAGCCCGTTGCCGAACCCGTTCCTGGTTCCCGAAACTGAAAACGTCTCATGATATCATTAGCATAACTGTCCGTGGAGGGGCGCATCGCAGAGGCGTCTCGGTGGCGTCTCGGCATGAGGCATCAGGCATGAGGCAGGCCCGACTGACACGCATCGCTGCCAAGCAGACAAATTTCGGCATGAATAACGACAAAGCGAACAGATTCGCGGTACACATTAAAGCTATACGCGGGAGTGCGCTATATAGCCAGAGAATTTGGCAGACGATTTCCCAGGAAAGGCATTATAAACTGTTTAGACAAAATTGAATATAATATACATACGAGTATATACAGACATATTTTAAAGATGAAATACAGACTACACGTATGTATATGTTTGTATTATAATGAATTTAAAATGCTTCTGTATTCATTCTTTCTTTTAGAGAAAAAAAAATAAAATAAAACTAATAATAAAATTATAGATTTTTGTTGGAATCCATCAATAAATTTCAGTAAAGTATTTTAAAATGCTATAGGCACAATTCAGAGAAAATAAACAAATATTTATAGCCTCTAAAACATTTGTAAATAATGATAAATATATTTTTTTATCTATCCCAGCATCATTCGTCAAATCATATTCCCATCATTATTCGCTACAATAATTCACAGAATTCGAAAACTTCTTTTAAATTAATATGTTCCCAGAGGAAAATTGATTCCCCGTCCTATGCAAGTAAATTGAACCTTTTCTTCCCAGACCTGGCAATAGAAAGACTCACATATCTACAGTAACTACACCAAGTATTCTCCACTTCAATCAGTCAAAGAGCGCATTTAGTCGGCACTTGTTTTCATAAATTGAAGAACAGCTGATCTGGCAATGATCTCGGCATCGACTTCCTCAGGCAGTTAGCTCCTAAATGAGGCACATCCTGAAGGAAAGACACTTCCCAAGGTCCCAACTTGCCACCAAAGACGCGCGGAAAATTTGAAACTAATTGCAGTAAAAAACGAAAGAAGGCAAAGAAGGATGGAGAAGGGGAAAGAGAAGAGGCAGAAGGGAAAGGGAAAAACAACAACTGTCTAATCAAAACACACTTGCAACGCCCTCTCGAGTGGTCACTGTCAGCCTAAAACAACAAATAAAGCAATCAAAGTGCAGGATACACCGGCATACAGTGGGCGACATATGTTCTCACACACACAGGCTGACGCACACTCGCGGCACCTTTGTCCATCAGCGTTGCGTCAGAGCAACAAAAACAAATTGCGGTATATTTATAAACGTCAAAATAGGCAAAGGCCGAGAGGAAGAGATAGAGAGAGAGGGAGAGAGATGGAAAGGGAGCTCTATAGAGATCCCTGAAGATACTTTATGAGGCACACGGCGTGCCCGGAGGCGTGTGAGTGGCCAATTCGGGCCATAAAAAACGCAGAGAGCACACACCGGAGCGGAATCTTCGGAATTGACATTGGCATTGGGCCCAGGCGCGAGAGAGATCTCTGTGTGTGAATAGAAACATCAAATAGGCTGAGAGGAACTACCGAAGGGGCTGGGCAGCATCAAAGGGGCACAGCCACAAATCGTAAAAACACCGACAATTTCACACTTGCAATAAAAATTAAACGGTAGCTAGTTAGGATCGATATATCGTCGATCTCTATGGTATTCCTCGGAGTTCCCAACAAACTCCAAACTGTTTGTTCTTTGTCGGCTCGAGCAGAGAATTCCTTCCTCTTGTTCTTCTTGTTATTTTCGGGATTTTCATTAACAATTGGAATTTTCGTAGAAATATGAAGTTGACGGCGCTTTTGAAGCGTTCGATTCCTGGTAAGGTGCTTGGCGAAACGGGGAAGGGACTCTAGAGGGACTCAATCTTTTGCACTAGGTCGATTGTTGCTAATTAAAGCATTTTTTAATGATTTCCCCTCGACGTAAATGTTAATTTATGAATTTGTTCCGGCAAAAGGCGGCAAAGCCTACGTGAGTTCAGGGGCGTAGGCAGGCAGGCATCTACAGAGGGGAAATGTAATTCGGAAATGTACATATAGAAAAATTTTTAAATACTTTAATATAAACGTGACACAGCCTGAGGTATTCATATTGCCTCTGCTCTCCCCTCTGCCTACGCCCCTGTCTCTGTCACCTTTCAGAAATCTGCCAGATCACGTTGGCTAAGAACGATGATTGATTGATGGCCAAGCTGGCTAGATCTGCATGCCGTATCGCCCTACCTGATCTAGCAAGGGTGTATAGTATATGATATATACGATATCCGATATGTGGATAACTAAGCCAAGCAAATAAATTACAAACTAATCGGCGGGAAATTAATCACAAGCCCAAATGGCATTTTCGGCTGCTAATTAAAATGTTTACGCAAATGAATATGAATAGCACTCGCTACACTCGCGAGGGTTGGCCATGAATATGCATGAGTCACATTTAAATTAAATTGAATTAAAATAAATTCAAATCGATCTATCGATCGTGGTCTAGAAAATGCCACCGACTGCGCCGCGACCCGCTAATCAAATTAATTAATTATTGACTCGAAAGATTCAAAGGGGCCGCTTTAACGGTAGCCAAAGCCACACACACACTCACACAGACACATACACACCTTAATCTAGCTATAGGTTGGCCATAATAAATTCCATATAACGATCGAAATTAGTGTGGCAACTCGAGCCGAGGGCGACGGACCAATGGCAAAGTCGCTTGCAACTAATCACAGTTTATTAGCTCAGCTCAGATTCAGTTTCAGCTGTTGTTGTTGTTGTTGTTGTCCCACTGTGACGGCATCGAGTCAAACAAACTGTCGACTGTGACAGCAGAAATAATTGCTATCAAATATCGTAAATAAGTCATCAAAACTCAACGCGAAAATCCCATTTGCAATTTTTTGCCAGTTTGCCAGTTGACTGAGCTTCATCTGTTTGGCTGCGCATGTACAGTGAGCACAACTGATGAATGAAGTGCATAGAAATATTTTGAAATGTAAAGTTTTTGTTGTAATTTGCATATTCTATACATACTATATTTATATAAATATACATTCAATGCAAAGAATAATATAGGCCTATTAAAGGTTGACTTTCCTTATTTAAGCTTATTTTTATCTTATTATAATCATAATCTTAATACTTATACTAATTTTAAACTGTAAGGTGAAAAAAAATTTAATGAGATGCATTTAAATTTTCTTAAAAACTAAATTAAAAACTATAACAATGAAAAAATCAATGGAATATTAGATTTAAAATGTTAGATTTAATATGTTAACTTGCTATTCATAAATCAAAATATAAAAAAAAAAAACTTGAGAGGAAATCTTAAGGTTTTCAGTTATGGATATTTTAGTCCTATTATATTTTAAGGAAGATACACTCTAACTTGTCTTAAAGGGCACAGAAAATGTTTCCTTTTAAAGCCAATTTTGAACTATTTAATCAATTTCAATGAAAAAACAATTTAAATTATTTTCAATTTTTATAATGCCAATTAAATTACATTAATTATCTCAAATTAAATTTTGAAATAATCTAGCTATTTTGAAGTTAAATAAAGTCGATTCACGCCAGGCAGTGCTTCCTGTAGTTGGGAAGCTGCCTGGCATGGTGTTGGCATTTAATTTTGTACCGATTTAATTGGCCGAACGCCACCGAATAAATATATCGTATCGTATATAAAAATGGAGACGAGATTTATGCTGCAATTTGCGCGAAAATTATGTTAATTGCGGTGGGCTGCCGTGGAGAATGAGGGAAAGAGATTGAGAAGGGGGAGAGACGACGCACTTGAGCGGAAAAAAACCAAAGACGCGATACGAAAATAATATTAAATCATTGATTTAAATTAATGGACATGTCAGGCAATTAATAAATGCAAAAAACCATGGCAGGCGATGGCAGTAGTGGAAGGGAAGTACAGGGGGCAGGGGGATAAAGTGAAACGGCGCGTTGTGTGTGGCGGGAAATCAGCCTCATTTTCGCCAAGGCTGGGCAGGGCAGGGTGACAAGAGGCGTCGCTCATAAATAAATGATGCATTTGCCGTGTTGCGCATTGGTCGCGCTGTCAATCAACGGCCAGGGTAGTCTCCCTTCCCTCACCCCTCTGCATTCTTCCTCTCTCTCTCTCTCTCTGTGTTCGGCCTCTTGACATTAATAGAGTCATAAATGCAATTGCAGATTGCAGATGCAGCCCAGCTGCAAGTTCGCCAATCAATTTACGCCCATTGTCCTGCCCCGTCCGCAAGGACACCCTAATGAGTCTACAATAAACTGTGACACGACTGCCCCTAATCGATGAGCATATTGTTCTACTTCGCGCCTCTTCCGCACTCCCCCTTCCAGCTCCCTGGCAGATTTGTCACGCGCACTTGTTCGCCCTGTCGTCGTCGTCGTCGCGTGGGGTTACTCTGCTTTCCACTTGGCTGCAAAGATTTAATTTGTTTACATTAAAATGTCATAAATTCAAGTACAGTCGAGTGCGTCGCTCGACGGGAGCGGGTTCTGTAGAAGGGGACAGCGTACGGCAGGGGCAGCTTATCGGCAAACTTGTTTAGTCATGTCGCATGCGCCAAAGCTGCACTGAGAGAAAGAGTTAGGCTTAACTTTGTGAAGAAAAAAGAAAAAAAAATTTTCGATATTCAAAATAATGTTAATGCTTTGAATTGCTTATATAAAAAGCGGTTTTTATAAAACATATTGTATATCGCAATACTTTTCTAGATATATCAAAATTTAATGAATAGTTTTTTTATATATATCATAATTTTATAAATTTATTTCTTGACTTTTTCTGCGTTTTAAAAATATATTTCCCTAAAAACTTTTTTATTGTTAAATTTATGAATATTATTTAACATATATAATATATATTTTTATATTTTATTTAAAAATAATAAAAAAAACTCGTTAAAATATTAATAACGCTGAAATATTAGGACTGGCAATATGAAAAATTCATAAAATTTAAGAAAATTGTTAAAACTCAACAAACAAATTTTTGTAAATTTTTATTTTACTTATTAATTGTACAGTTTACTTTCATATTTATAATAAAATGCAATAAAATGCAATAATTAAAAAAAGTTAGCAATTTATTTTTATTGTCAAATTATCAAATCTCATTCGACATTTCGCTCAGTGCATTTTGAGAAGTTTTAGCTTGGTTCTGCATTTCCGGTTGCGAGTTCTTTAGCAAGTAGTCTTATATTCCGCCTGGCACTCGCCATTTTCACACTCATGCAGCTAATGAGCAATAAAGCTAAATGAAAATGCCGCTAAGGCCAGAAAAAAAGCCAGAGCTAGAAAACGACAACGACACAAAAAGAAGCTAAAGAAGCTTCTCGCAAAAGCGAAGCCAGCAAACAAATCGATTTGGTCAATTTGTTATTGTTGTGCAGTTGCACTTCGCCTGTGTATACACACACACACACACTACACTCGCACACACACTCACTCACTCTCAGTCGGCGTTTTTGCCAGCGTGCAGAACTGGAGTCGCTTCTCTCTGGGTTAGCCGGCAAAGTTGAAACGTGGCGGCATCCTTTGATCAGTTCATATTATAAAATACTATGGTCACGCCTTAAAGGCATTAAACGAGATGGCGCTCAGCTCCACACACACACACACTCGCAATAGATTCCATCTTGCAAGTTCTTTGGGTTCCTCATGAGCTGCGCAGCATCTTCGCGGCACGAAGCGAGTTTTGCCTGCAACAGGAATTGTTATTTCCACATATGAACAACAACAGCAGCAGCAGCAAGAACATTTCCTCGCTTCCTGCCCCAAACGCAGTCTCTGCCTCTGCCTCGGCCTCGTCTCGAGGTAGCGCAGCAAATGCAACGTCATCTCAAGCGGCGCGCGGCAATCAAGTCATGTGCTCCGCACCGAGGCCAGGGCCAGGGACAGGGCCCAGCATCCACTATCCAGTACCCAGTACCCTCCTCGGCCCTGTTCTGGGTCTGGGCAGCGCTTAATGCTCACTTGAGGCGTTTGTGGACCACCAAACGAGCAACTGCTCGCCTCGATGTGCTGCGATTCTGCGAGGTGTTTGAAATGCGCTTTTTAACTGCATTCGAGTTGATTCCGATATTCATACGTGCTGCTGATGCTGCAGCCAATGTGTGTGTGAGTGTGTGTGTGCTTGAGTGTGTGGCGGAGCTTTTTAGCAGGCACAACAATAATTTGAGAGGGTACACGTATTTATGCTGGCAATAAGACGAACTTGGAATACACTAATTGGGGAAGTTTTATGGGAAAGAAGGAAATTACTAGAAGGAAAATCTCTGAAACTCAAGTTTATGAAAGAACATAGAAAAGATAGATCATATTTTAATAAAAGACTAATGTTTTAGAATTTTATGATAAATATGCAAGTTAGTTGGGAAAATTCCTAAGGAAATTTTATATACCTTGCAAGGATTACTTATTTAATCTGTAATATATAGTAATAACAAATAAAGGTCATATATTTATTTTATTTTAGAAATAACTTTCCTACAAAAGCGAAAAAAACTAAAAATCCTAATGCTGCAAATTAACATGTTTCCTTAAGAAAATATTATTGATTAAAAAGATAACAACAAATTATGTTAAATTTTTTAAATATTTTAATAATAAAAAATGTAAAAAAGAAACAGAATTTTATTTGATGCTATGCCAAACGTATAGAATTTATGTATTTAACAAACCCTAAGCATATATCAGTCTATGGAGTTTCTGAAGTCTTCAACCGCCCCTCGCCAGCTGGTAGGGTATGCCACATGGTACGCACACACGCAGCAGCCCGCCTGCAATTGCAACAAAGTACGCCGTGTAATTAGTGCAAGTATTTTGCATGCAAATGCTGATTGCAGTCGCCAGTCGGCACAGTGGGCAAAAAAAGCGCAGCATCGTTGCGCTTGGGGTCGATTACCAGAACCCGAACTGGGCCTGGTAATTGCCGCACGCATTAATTATGCTAAACACAGTCCCAATATTGGAACAAGCATTTGCTACCGAAAAAAAGAAGGAAAGAAAGAAGAATGCTGTGCAGTCGAAATGGTGCACCAAGTGAACCGTTTGTTTGCGCACGGCCAACAGTGACTCAAAGAAGAAATGCCGCACTCGTAGTCCACACTCCTCCCTCGCCTGCCACTGCCACTGATCCGCTCCTGCGGCCGCGAGCTGTGCGAGGAGGAGGCTTCAAAGCGGCCGCAGCGGCAAAAGTCGATGTAATTATCACACATCGGTGAAAACCAACGTCGGCCACGCGCAGCTCGCCTCCGATTCTCGCGACTCTTCCGATTCCCGTGCTCAACTAACTCAATTAAGAGTCCCGAGCCACAAATATTTGTATGCGGCATTCAGTCGAAAAACAATCTAAACAAAGTTCTCAACGCTCGGAAAACTTTAGAACTGAGAATGGAAATGAAATGGGAAAATGGACATGGAAATGGGAAAATTCAAATGCGCCGCAGCACAGTGGAGCGTGTGAGTAGCTGGATCATGGGTCAATATTGATATAGCCCGGGGTCTTGTGGTTACGTGTCTGACTGTGTGTGTGTATGAGTGTGTAACACGTTCATCGATCTGGAGATTGATCTTGCGAGATCTCCCATCGAATCTGACTGCGTGCGGCTGTGTCTAGTGGCAGCTTGTTTCAAGCCGGCTCAGTCCGCTGTTCAGCCCACTCGAAATGCTCGTAAGTATGAATGATTTAGTGAAAATCGGTTAATGACTGTCTAAGGGATGCCCTGTAAAGAAAAAGAAAGAAAGAGATTGGATGTATAGAAGATGTGAATATGTGATAGACATGAGTTAGTTTGTGAATTCATCAATGAAAACTTAGTTAAAGCTATTGAAATTTGTTTAATTTTGCTCTTAAGATATGTAAAGAAACCACGAATTTAAAAAACATTAGAAATATGATTGTTCTCATGTACAAAATACTGAAATATAGTTTATTATTGAATTTGACTCGAAGCTTTTTAGCAAAACTCATTCAAATCGTTTTTATTAAGACTCAAGCAATATACATTTCAAAATCAAAAAGATTTTACATTAAAATAATTGAATTTATTGTTCTATTTTACCAGAAACACATCTAAATTACTATATTCAATATCCATTATAGAAATTATGTTTTCAAAAACTTCTTAAATATGGAAGATCTCATGGAAAAAGTACTATAACTAGGATTCAATTTTGATCTAGAGTTTAGTATAAAAAAAACGTGAATCCCTTGCGATAATAAATTGTATACGAAATGAGCTTCAGTCTAACATACCCTACACCCAAACTTATTCAGTTTTCAGGGTATTACCGCCGGAAAAAACAAACTGAAAAGTTTAACATTTCAATTTGAGCATCGCTTTAATTAGCATTCGCTTGTTCATTGTTCGCTTGTTCGGCTTTTCTGTGCTTTCCATTTGCAGTGAGCGTTTGATTTGTTGTCCCGCTCCCTCGCACTTCCCACTCTCCACACTCTACACGCTTTTAGCTGTTGGTTTTAGCCTTTTTTCTGTTGGCTTTCAGCTTGGCATTGTGGAGCGTTTGATTAGCGTGGCCGAGTGCCGTGCTACCAATCTTGACCTGAAAGCCGAATGCGCCACATTTTCTCTGCCTGCTCTTTGACAGCGTAGAAGACTCTTCTGTTTCTCCTCCCCCTCCTCCTCTTCTTGCTCTTTCTCTGCTTCTTCTCCAGGTGGGTGGCCCTAAACGGCTTAGTACGATTCGCTACTTTTTTGTCCGCCAGCACTGTGTGGGGCCAAGCTTTGTTTGGGCCTCTTTCTGTGAAGCTGCCTCTGATTACTGTGAAATTGGCAATGTTTATAATGCTTTGTCTTTCTGGGTTTAGGTCTAACTACTTTTTTGATGGCTTTTCTTTAGGTTTTTCGGGCACAAAACATTTAAGTTTCCGTTGTCGTTGTTGGTGTTGTTGACTTTCTCTCGGCCTGTCCAGGGCCAGAGAGTTTGTATGCCAATGGGGAAAACTTGCACTCGTTGCCAAAAGGGACAAAAACGACAAAAGTGAAACGCTTAAATCAACATTATTATAGCTGTTATTATCTGCCTGCAATGTGATCTCTATCTTACCATAATCGTTTATGGGAATTCGAAAATAATTAGCAGGGGAAAAGGTTAGGCGAAACTTAGTTGAGTGTTTGGAATTGAACTGGGATAAAGAATAAAAAAAATTGAAGGTAAAGGTATACTTAGATTTGTATACGAATATTATGGCATTGCATCTAAAATATATGTCAGAAGGAAAAAGAGACTTCTCACATCCCAGAAAGTACTTCAGTTCTTCTTCAGCATCAGTAGTCAACACACTAAAGCAATTTATGTGTATGTGCGTATGAATACCTGGACCTTAAAGACTAGAAAAGCAAGAGCTAAGATATTTGGTGTGTAGAGTCTTGATAGACAAAAGCAGATAGACTTTAATAAAAAAAAAGAAAAAGTATTTAAAGTTTAATGTGTAAACTACAACATTCAGTTTAGGCAAATGCAATACTTATCAAGTTTTATATTACAATAAGTATTATATTAATATAATTTAGTTATTATTTCTTTAAAAAAATCTATTGTTATAAACTATCTAATTTATGACTGTATATTAAATTTACTTGCAAACTACACCATTAAAATACTTCCATATGCTGCCTACCCAGTCTATTTTACTCCATTGCCATTCCCAATTCTCCCTCAATTAGTTTCGCAAGTAGCCCCAACTAAAACCGATCTAAACTCAGGCGATAACTTCAGCAGAAGCGTGAAAATTCGTAATTGCATTATAGATCTATAATTATCGGCAATATTGAGTCAGGTAAATTACGATATGCTACCGACCCGAAGCACAGCGAGAATATCTCAACGAAATCGACTGCCAGCTCAAGTGCTGCGTGGGTTGTCGAACTGTCGCGTTGTCGGGTTGTTGCGAGTCGACTCGCTGTGGCATATGCAAATCGTGAGGCAGCTCCCACTACAGAAAACAAACCTCAAAATGTAAAAAAGACTCTGGAGGGACCGGGGGATAAAATCGAAATAACAATCGAAAAAGTGGAAGCTGCGCGACGCGGCTGCTGTTGAAAGCTTGCTAATTGACAATTAGAGACAAGTCGAGACACGTCGCGTCATGTTGCTACGTGGCCATGGAGCAGTGCCCGCGGCAGGCCATATAAAAATATATATACGAGTATATAAACTATAGACACCCGACGTGGGCGTGGGCCGCGTTGCGCATAATTTCAGTTTGAAGTGGAAATCGTTTAGAGCGATTACTGGAGCGATTACTCGACGCGATAAGCTAAACCAGCTGAATTATGGAAAAGTGGAAAACGGAAAACGGGAAACTGTGCCAGCTGCTGCTGATCTTGCTGTGGCAGCTGCCCCGGTCGCGATAAATCAATGAAATCGTCGCCATTTGCATATTAATGAACCCTTTCTCCTTTCTCCCCCCGCCCCTTGCCGTGCAGCTATACAGGAACTAGCAGTCGCCTCTGCTTGCTCGTTCTATCAGCGTGTGAATGAAGCCGACGCCACACACAGGTGTAAGGTGTAAATTGACTTTCCTCGAGGATTTTCCAAGGACCTCCGCGAGCATAATTAACACCGCTGCGCTTTCCCACGCAGCACGCAGCGAAATAAGAAATTAGAATTATAGTAGAGAGATAGAGAAGAAAGGGGAAATAGAGAGAGAGAAGGAGAGGGGGAAGAAAAGGCGCTGCTGCCCAAACAGAAGCGCTAAACGCGGCAAATCAAACGCGCCGCGCTTTGTCTAAAAACCGCCGCGGCAAAACTCAATCAGACAAAAAACCAAATGCTCAAATATTTGTGTGATTAGTCCTTATCAACATCAGCGGCAGCAACCGCCAGGTAGCTCGACCCCGACTCGACCCGGGACCCACTGTGGCTAAAGTCGAGCGCTGCCTACGCTGCCTCGACCTCTGCCGGCTGGTGGTCGCTGACGGCGATTCCTTTTTCATTTAGCATCCTGCAGCGACGGCAATTGGTTTCGATTTTCGGTTTCGTATGCTCAAATGTTTAGCTAATAGCGCTACCCTCACTCCTGACCCCTGACCCCTGACCCTAGTCATTGCCATTGTCTTTTGAGACGCCCTGACGCCTTTTGTATTCAACTGGCCCAGTGGGAGAACTATTTGTTCTCCTCCGACTTTGCCCCTGTCTGCCTCTGCTGCCTCTTTGTTTCGCCCAGCAATGCGCATTTGTTTCAATTAAAAGGATTACGGCCCGGCCAAGGCAATTGTCAGTCAGTTTGGGCCGTGTTTGGGTCGCTCCAAATGTGTCGACAATCGCACAATGAGGTGAGGAGTGTCGTACGTAAAATATTGTACTACACATAGTTGAATACACTCTGACTACTCTTAAGTAGATACGAAAATATATCAAAGAAGAATAGCAATGTTATTGTCATTGAAATAGAATAAGTATATTTTCTTTATCGATTTATGATGACGATTAGACTTTGTAAATTGGGCTCATAAACAACATACATAAGAGATGATAGCTTGACAATTAAAATATATTGAGTTATTATTAGTATTTGTTATTTGATGAACTAAAGATTTAATTAAGGATATATTTTATAACTAACTTAAGAAAATATTTCTATGTTTGATGCATGAGGAAAATAATTTTGAATGCAAGCAAAACATTATTTCAAATGTAACAATGAACATCTTATAAAACTATGAATAATTTATTTAATTTAATTTATTTATTATTTATTTAAAGAATATCGTATGGAATTTTTTGTATTAATGGTATCTTTGAATCAAATAATTATAAATATCTCTAATTTAATTTTTAAAAAAATTATAATATTTCACTATTTTTATTTGAAAAGATATTTCAATAAATCACACTTTACTAAGGGCAGACCCCTTTTTAAATTCTTATCTTTCGCTCTCTGTATTTTTACTTACTCTGTCTTTCTTAATCCCTATCTCACTCCTTTCCCTATTTCTCTCGATTTCTCTATTCCTCATCTTGCCTAGTTTTGTGCACATTCAATTTCTAAATTAGTTTTTTCTCAAAGCATTCACAATTGTTGCCTCTTTTCCACACTCTGTCGTTTGTTGTATTTCTCCATTTCCATTTCCATTGTGTCCATTTCCATTTCCAGTGTCGCCTGTGCGGGGCATTCAAATTAATTAAACGTTTTTCTTGCAACAAATTAAATGCAAACGTTTGACAATTAAACACGGCGACCGTTGTCGTTGTCTCCCTACTCTGTCGCTGTCTCTGCCGCAGTCGCTAGCACTGCGTGCGTCATTAGAGGCAGAGGGAAGGGAACGATGGGGTACGAAGGGAACGAGTGGAGTGAAGTGAGGGGAGCGGGGGGGTCAGCTCGGTCGCGTCGCTGCCGAAGTTGTGAAAACTTTGCAGAGGCTCGAATACTAAATACAGTCTCGTTACAAACTGAGGAGCGTCGCGCTTGTGTTGTTGTTTTTCTTTTCGTTTGGGTTCTACTTTGATTTCGTTGCCCACTCGCGCACTCAAGGAGTACGCAGCGCTACATCTGTCTCGCTCATGCACGCGGCACATGATGAACGCCATAATTACCGTTACGTATACGCCACCATTGCTATTTTTTGCCCGCTTCACGTTCAGCCACGCTGATTGGCTGTGAATGCAGTGAGAGAACCTTGCTCTGTTGCTATCTCGTTTGCGCAAACCGGCTGACAGCGCACAACAGAGAGCAGCAGCAGCAGCACCAAGAAAGAGAGAGGGAGAGGCAGCGCACACACACTGTGCACAGAGAGAGCGCCCTCGCTCTCGCGCTCTCTTCTGCTTGTTGCTGTGTGCAGTTATGATTTGATTGCCGAGTTTAACCACCAAACGAGACAAACGAGACGAGACACGACGACACGACGACCGAGAGAGCAAACGACGACGCCGACGACGTTAAAGAGCCGAAGTGAGCGTGCGACGTGCGGAGAGAGGCAGAGTCCGAGGCAGCGGCAGCGGCAGCGACGGCGGCAGCAAAAGAACTGAAGAAATATCGACGTGTCTAGTTAGCAAACCAATCTTCAATCTAGTTTCGAACAGTTGACTGTGAAACGTCGAGTTGAGAGGTCCTCCCATTGGATCAGCGTCGCTGTCGTTTATAACCTATAACGAATATCGTATATCGTACAGCGTATATCGTAAGCGTATATCGTACATTGTGTATTAACTACGCGTACTCCAAGTACTTATTAACTAAACACAGACACAAGACTTCTGTGTGTGCGCGCGTGTGTGTGCGAGTGTGTGAGTGCAAGTGTATATCGA
This sequence comes from Zaprionus africanus, assembly GCA_018151435.1. Taxonomy (NCBI): domain Eukaryota; kingdom Metazoa; phylum Arthropoda; class Insecta; order Diptera; family Drosophilidae; genus Zaprionus; species Zaprionus africanus. The sequence goes on from JAECXB010002206.1 coordinate 9,769,598, forward strand.
GACCAGTTAGTTAAATGCTCTGTCCGCCCACCATGCGTCCGGCCAGCCCTGCCGAATCCGAGATATCCGTCGGCGGCGCCCCAAGCCCGCTGCCGGCCCAGCACCAGCTGCATCATCCGCGTGCCGGGCAACAACATCACCACATTGATCTCCTCCAGCAGCAGCAGCTGCTGATGCAACAACATGCGGCCGCTGCGGCTGCTGCTGCCGCCGCTGCTGCAGCCGCCGGCCTGACACGGCCCGAGGATTACTTCCAGCCGCTGAAGAGGTTGCGCATGTCATCCTCCTCCTCGGAGCCACGTGAACAGACGCCGAGTCCGCCACCAGCGGCGCCTGCTCCACCTAGCAGCAACACCAACACCAACAACAACAACAGCAGCAACAACAGCACCAAGTCCGCCATTGAGGGCGTCAAGAGCTTCTCCATTGCCGACATCCTTGGCCACCAGTCGGCGGAGAAGCAACGCAGCGCATCCGTTTCGCCGCCGCCAGCACAGACGCTACTCGCTCCGCCCGCTGCTCGCCCCGCCGTGCTGCAGCCACGCAGCGAACCGCTGGAGATGCATCCCGCGGCTGCGGCCGCCATGCTGCTGCCGGGCGCACAGATCGTCCGTCCCTGGGATCATCTGCTTGGTCCCATGCCGGTGCGCCCCTTCATTCCCTCCGCCTTGCTGCACTACGAGCAGCGTCTGGCCCTGGACTACCATCGCCAGCTGCAGGAGCACTTCAATGCCCAGGCTCAGTTGCTGCGCCACATGGGCATGGACATTATTCCCTCGGAGAGTGGCTCGGATCGTTCCAGCTCTGCTGCCAGTGATTGCTGCTCTCCCGAAATTGTGCGAGATTCTGTTGCTGCTGCTGCCGCTGCCGCTGCAGCTGCTTCCGCTGCTGGCGGCGCTGGCGCTGCACAATCCTCGGCACAGGCACAGGAACGTGAGCGTCATCCATCGAGCGGATCTTCGCCCTCATCCCAGGCACAGGCGGGCGGCAGCAGCAATGCAGCCGCTCTTGCCGCCGCCGAGGCAAAGGCCAAGGCCAATGGAACGCCTCTGGATGCGCTCTTTCAGATGACAACCAAGGACTTTGATGAGTCGCAAGGTAGGTTCACCCTCAGCTTCAGATTCATTCATTCACAAATACGAGTATCTCAATCTCTGGCAGGGAATCTTTCATTAACCAAATGCGGCCCCAGCAATCGGCGATCCCATTAATTCTCGCGTCATTTCGCATTCTGCTTAATTGAAATGAACGATTCTCAGTTGTTTAGCCCAATCTCATTCGTATATCTCCCCCCCCCCTCTCCCTTTGCCCCTTCTCATTTCCGTTGTTCTATCTAAATTTTAGCCTTTGTTTTGGCTACTAATTGGCGGCATGTGCCAAAAACCAAAACAAATTACAGCTAAATGAATATTTATAAAAATAGAATACATTTATTCTAGAAGTCTGTCGATAAGGCAGATGTGAATAGTCAATACTATATTGACTAAACTGGGTGAATGAAGTGATATCATATATTAGCGAGAGCTTAATGCATGGAAGAGGGAGAGAGCATAAGGTAGTGCTTGAGTTGGGTATTCGAATGGATCGGAATATAAGACCTTATGATATGTGGTTTCAAAAAATTTAATATTGTATTTTATCAGATTTAAAAAATTTAATCAAATTCTTATTGAGTTTTCGAAATGTTCTATAGATTGTCTTTTGAAATCAGTAAAATTTATAGATGAATATAATAATTTTCGAAATATATTTTAAAGAATTTACCATAATATTTAGAAAATGTTATCCAACACTTTTTTATTTTTAATAATATTCATTGATACTTACAAATGTTTAGAATCTCTTATAAGTTTCATTGATTTTCACTTATTCACCTATAAATTTAAATTTAGATAAATCTATACAGAAACTATATATAATTCTCTCAGTTATCAATAGTTTATCATCAGCTCTTCCTTTTTCTACACTTTCTCCGAGTGTGAATGATATTTATAAGCACAAACTCCTGTAGTTCTCAGTCCCTAGCGATTGGTCTAGTTTACAGTGGTGTATACAGTGATTGTCACATGTTTATGGACACAACATTGCACACTCCCCACTCGCATGTGTATTATGTGTTTATCGTTTCGAACTTCGTCAGTTGCTGATTGACAAACGATGTTGCAGCCGAGAAGTCGTAAATGTTTCGACTCTCGGTTATACAATATTTGATAAATAGTCATAAAAGTTGTTGTTGTGTGGTGAATACACTCATGAATATACTCCGACTGTGTCTACAGTGCGTCGCATAGAACTACAACTGCAATTTCAGCAAATGGAAACGGCATGTTAATTGTTGTAGTTGTTGCTGTTGTTGTAGAAAAATGAATAACTAAAAAAGCTGAGTTGAAACTGGCTAAAAAGTCGATTAGGTAATGAACATGAGCAAAGTTGGCCGTCGGCTAATTGTTGCTAATCGTTGCAGAATCGACACGAATGCACACAAATACCAGATATACTATATATATGCATATATAGCCAGACGGCCGAGCATACTAAATAAATAGTTGTAGCTCGAGTTGTAGTTGTTCGTGTTGTTGTAGTTATTAGACAATAATTACCATGAAAACACAGAATGTTTGAAGGGGTATGCATGGCAAGGGGTATACGGGATAGGGAGCTGCGGGGTTGGAGTTGAATGAGTTAGTAGAGTAGGGGTGGTAGGAGGTACTCTCTGTCTGACACTAAAACGCCCACTTAATGCTGCAAATGAGTGTAAACATGAACTGTGACTGCGACTGGCGACGTCGCAATGAGTTGGGAGACAGGCGAGAGGGATGTGGGAAGAGAGAGTGAGAGAGGGGAAGGGAGTGTGAGGTAGTGTGACAGATGTGCGGGTGTATTGTCAATTATATGGAAAATTAAAGTTATTAACGAGCAATATACTTAATGATTTTAGGGGCAGTTTAAGACTTTTACTGAAGATCGTCTTCTAAAAGAGATTGTGAGAATAAACCTTTAAATCTTTGGCGAAGCTTAAACAAGTGTGTACTCTATTATATTATATATTATCCAAGCTATACTAGAATTAGGGACATATAATCATTATTTCTGGCACCTTTAAGATCTTATTTTGAAAGGTATTTCTGGTAGAGAGCCTTAACTCTTTACCAAATCTATCTACAATACCATTATACATCGTTCTGTAACTATATTTCCCCAAACCTACACCGATCCTAAGTCTACCAATTTTAGCTATCGATTTACCATATTTTTATGGCTTCTCCTCAGACAGGCTGTCTGGCTGGGTTCGAGCAATTCCCGGTATTGCCACAAATTAAAACATAAGATTCTTGCAGAGGTTCCCTAGAAAGCAATGGACCGATTAACTGGCTTTACGAGCTCGCTTCGAATTTCAGACTTGGACATATTTAAACATATTGCGAAGGCTCGTTTGACATAATGCAACCAAAACAAACCACCCCTTGAAGAATGTCGAGGGAGAGTGTACACTTGCTCAGGGCCTGTAAGTGGACACCTGAGACCCGACAAGGACATTAGAGAGCCCTACTCTCACTCTCTTTCTCTGCCTGCATAGATAAGTCATAGAAATTACTTAATGAGTCTGCGATAAAGAGAAAGGCATAGAGAGGGGGGAGCAGAGAAAGACCCGGTATACCCGAATGGGTATGGTCGCTCAAGTGCCTAATGGGTTTCGGGTTACAAAACGTGCTCGAGATAACAAATGGGCGAAATTAATGCGTTTTGCATACGAAATACGCTCGACAAATGCCTAATCAGATCTATGTATGTATGCTATATGTATATATATGAATACGTATACCGATCTGTATACAAATTGAACAAATTAAGTTGCGGCTCGAAGCGTTTAATTAGTTTTTAATGCCGGGCTAGTTTGTTTGACAAGCAATCGAAATGGGCGTGAAGCGCACCAATCCGAACCGGTTGTGCCCCCAGATGGGGCAGCAGAGATATAGATGAATGTATATATTATATATCCATATACATAATTATGATAAGCAGCCAGCGGGGGGTAAGGCACAGCCGGCTTGCTGTGCACGATTGAGATTAGCAGCGCGCTACACTTACGTGATATGGTCAGCAATGCTAGTTACTGTTTATTCATATTCCGATTCCGATTCAGATTCCGACTCGGAATGGGAATTATAATTCTTAATTACAGTGCTCGTTAATCAATGGTCAATTCGACGCGATTTGCGGTTGTCAATAGTTATAATCACTGTAAATCAAGCGGCAAAACGAGACAAATTGCAGTTAGGCAAAGTCCGATGTGGTGGGCACTGAGATGATGTCGTTAGACGCCCCCGAGTCGAGCAATTAATCACAAGTAAATTATATATGTGGCGAGAATTGTAAGGCAAAGCGTTTGCAATTAAGTGCAGGCAGGGGCGCCCGTTAAAGGGGGGGTGCACTAAAAAAAAATATGAAATTTATAAATAAATAAAAATTATAAATAAGAAGAGTGTAGTTAAGAGAGACACCCCTTGAAAGACTCTCATTTGCAGTACAGTTCCTTATTTAAATTCTACCGACCCCCCTTGAAAGCATCTCAGCTACGCCCCTGCTCGGCAGCACATGTCTTAATTAACACTTGGCAAATGCAATTAAATTTGATTTCTCACCGCATGCCGTCATCACCTTCTCCCCCCTTGGTAACCCGCTTGACCTAAGCCCCTGGCCTCGTCTGTAGCATGTATCGTAAATCGAAGCGTTTAGCCTGAGCAATTAAAAAGTATTTCTAATGCGACTCACACAAATTCGCTTGTTAACACTCGTGTCCGCCTGCGAGTGCGATATGAATATACTCGACATACTCGAAACCAGTTTACTGCAGCACACGAACTAATCTCCCTCTCTTTTTCTCTCTTGCAGATAAGTCGCACCTGGACATATTCTCGAACCGTCCGCAGCCGAAGAAGAAGCGCAAGTCGCGCACCGCCTTCACAAACCATCAGATCTTCGAACTGGAGAAGCGTTTTCTCTACCAGAAGTATTTGTCGCCTGCCGATCGTGACGAGATCGCTGCCTCGTTGGGTCTCTCCAATGCGCAGGTGATCACTTGGTTCCAGAACCGACGGGCCAAGCAGAAGCGCGACATTGAGGAGCTGAAGAAGGACTTCGACAGCGTCAAGGTGTTCTCCGCGCACAAATCCTTCCTGGAGAACGTCAACGATCTGAGCATCCTCAAGAAGAAGCCCATGCACGAGGCGGACATGGTTGGACTGGCCGCTGCTGCTGCCGCTGCCGGCATGGTGGGCGTGCCTGTGCCCGTGTCGGTGCCTGTGCCCGTTTCGGCTGCCCAGGCGCTGGGCACGCCTCCCAAATGAGTGGGCGGCAGCGGCGTGCCGCATATGCAACCTGATGAATGGTACAGAAAGTGAGCGAAGTATTGAGGACGACATTATCAACGACGACGACGATGCCGCCGCGGCGAGTCGCGTGTTTTGTTTCATTTTGACGCCAGGTGCACGGAGGGATCCTCCTTCAACACCCGAGCGAGACAACCAGAGCTGAGAGAGAGAGAGACAATACGAAAGACAGAGAGACAACATGATTTTATTTGACACGGATCGGACAATCAGATGATGAACCCGGCTGAAGGCAATTTGCAAGCCAAGCCAAGCCAAGCTCGCATCGGGGCAAAGATCACGCATGCAGACGCAGCGTTCAACGTGTGGCACGCCGCTGCCAGGCGCAGCCTCACAGTCCTCGCAGCAGGCAACAATCAAGAACCCACCCAGCTACGACACCTGTGGCATGTCCACAGACAGACAGAGAGAGGAGAGAGACCGATAGAGAAAGAGAGTGTTTCTACTCGGCAAGAGAGCGAGAGAGAGAGGGAGAATCGAAGAGAGAGATAGCCAGACTACACTGAGAATTAACAATCGGCTCTTTTCAGAGCCACCAAAACATTTTCTAAAGAGTTTTGAAATATTTTCTAAAACAAATTTTGAACAATTAAAAATGCATAATATTCTTTCGCTTCAGTTTCTATATAACGCGAATCTATATAACAGAGATGTATTCCGTTTCAAGTTGTCTTTATATCTAACAAAGTGAAGCTGAATACAGGAAGGAACTTCATTAAATATGTATTATAATATCACAGCTCTATCGATCATACTTCAAGTGCTTTCACTTAAAACAATCATTTTCGAAATATTTAAAAAAAAACCTATTCAACTATACTTTTTCCATTTCTTCTCCATTTATTAAATTCTTTAAAAAACAATTCATCTACATTATTTCCATTTTTTCTTCATATCTACATACTATAACGGTATTAAAATTCATTAGCCGCAAGCTGGTATTCGATTTGATTACCAGTTTATTTATTATATGTGACTTTCGTGCTAATTTGATTTTTATTGAGAAGCTTCCAGGCAAATTCCGAATTAGGTGAATCTCTCGCCCGAGTTTGGCCTCACCTTATAAGGTCATTTGAGGCAGTGGTAGCTACTGCAGTAAGATACACATCATATTAGCCAACTCTTTAACCCATTTTATGGCCAAAAACATATGGAGATTGTTGCCAATAAATTTGAACATATTTAGAAGAAGTCGCGCCTCATTTCGAATGCGTAATTTGGGAATTCTGGAATCGGGTATTTTGAATTGGTATTTAGAATCTGTCTGGCCGGCACACAAGTTTCGTTAATCTGAATATTATTGCGGCGTATATACAACACGTAGATTGGGATGCTGGATTCGGGTAGCTCTTAAAATAAAAAGAAATCTTTTTTAATTTTTATTAATGATTATTTACAACCGTTATTCAAAATTTTAAACTAATTAATTATTAATTTAATCACTTGGCAAAAACAAAGAAAACGAGTTGCCAACACACACAAGAGAAACAAAATAAAGCAACAACAAAGACAACAACAGAAAGCGCTTCAAGTGTTTAAAGCCGAGCGCGTTTTGCAGCGACCGAACGCCGTCAATTTGCATATGAAATTTACTTAAATTATTTCAATATTTATTAATTTCCAGGCAATCATTATGATCTGTAAAACAGGCGAAGCAATGGGGTATGCTACACTTGAAAGGCAATACATGTAACAAAAATTTGTTTGAAATAATTGGAAGCTTGTACATATGTTGATGGACTAACTGTTTACCCTGTAATTAACCATAGCCATTTTAATCTACTTTTAGCTTAAATTGTATGAGGTATTTCAAAAGAACTTGCTGATAAACACTACGAAAATATTCTTCAAATAATTTTAAAATTAACAATGGTCCAAAATACTATACAAAATATATTTACTATCTAAATATATAGTGCTCTGTTTAGTCATTGCAAAAAACTTACAAATTTTCCAAAATTCTCTTAATTTTATATGAGGTATTTCTTTTTCAATCACATAAATTTATTTAACTATGAATACACCCTGTAAAAAGAAATTTATGTATTCTTAATACCCTGTAAACTCATTTCACTTGTTTTCACAACTTTACTACTTTCCATTTGAATCAATCTATATTTCCAGGGTATTTATTGATCGATTACCCCGTCAAAACTCTGCCCTGACTCGTTTTCATGCGCTGCCAAATGAATCGGACGGACAACGCTTGCGTCGGCTACCGTTTTGCGGCAAAGTTCAAAGGGTGCCAACGCCGCCGACGGCGCACATATTTTTCACTCTCAAAGCGCGACTCAAGCGGCCAAAAACTCTCCTCGACATCGACTTGAACTCGGAGTCTGTCCGTCTGTCTTTGACCTGCACCTGAGCACTTTTCGAAACTGAAGCGCGCCATCAATCGTCGCTTTTGGCCGGGCCAACTACAACAACAACAACATCAACAATAACAACAACAGCAGGCCAAGTCGTCCGCCGATCGTTTGTTAATAATTTGAATAATCAAGCTATCAATTCCGCTGCTAATGATGCCGAAGCCGATCGAGGAAGAAGCAGCAGCAGCAGTAGCCACTGAAGAGGGGTCAACTGAGGAAAGGGGAAGGGTAAGGGGGAGGAGGAGGAGAAGGGGGAAACTCTCTGAAGATCAGTTTAATTTGGCGCTTATCGCGCCGCCAACAACGCACGAACGAAAGATTCGATTGTCTCTCACAGTTCGTAAACTAGGCGGAAAACCCTGTTCCATATGCATGAGTTCGGCATGGGGTATAGGCAGTAGTAGTAGCAGTAGAAGGAGGAGGGGTTGGTGAGGGGTCAACTTGAATTTTAGTTAAAAGCGATTCATTTTCATTTCCAAATGTGTGACAATGCAACGCATGCGCCCAGATAAAGCAACCAGAAATCCCCCTTGCCATCTCTCTCACTATCTCCATCTCCGTCTTTCTCTGCCTCTTGCTCAGCCTCTCTCACCATCTCCATCTCCATCTTCGTCTTCGTCTGGGCGTGATTAATGCGTTTTGAAAGTGCCGGGCGAAAGTTGCAGTGTAAACTGTTTAATTGAAATCAGCCCATTGGCGCTGCTATTGGCCAGAGTGAGACAGCAGCAGAGCGACTTTTGGTAATAGAAAGAGTTGGCAGACGAATTGACAAATAGGCCATGGTAGCCGGGAGAGGGAGAGATAGAGGGAGAGGGAGCACTACAAATTACCGGCCATTACCGGTGGCATTTAGTTTTAGTAGCTGAGAAATTTGCCGCGCAAATCGAGGCTCAGCTCTAATTATGGGAAAATCTCTTAGCACTTCCGTGAAAACAAATAGAAAACCAGAAAATGGCTCCCCTAACCCCCTTACCCCTCTACCCACTCTAAAGAGATGCGTAGAAATGTCGAAACGCATTAATCGAATCGACTTGAAAGTGACTAATGAGTGCGAGGCACGAGAGAAGTTGCTTTTCTCTCTGAGAACTGGACTTATGGAGATGACTTTGGGAACTTTGGAACTTGATATGCGGCAGAGCTGTCGTTTATGATATGTGGATGATATATTAAACTTGATATGCCTTCCGGTGTTTTTTCGCATACCAAAGAGCGAAGAATTCAATGAATTATGATAATTCTACGGAATGTATTCGGTATTTATGGTACAGCTTTGAGAGTTACGGTATTCAAAGGAAATCTTAGTTCTTCCCATTAAGATACTTATATCTGCTAGTTCTCTATTCATTCAAGCATCTTAGTTATGTTTCATATTTATGTGCTGTGCTGAGTTTATGATTGAAATGAAGTACTAAATGAATGAAATTATAGAAGTGGTAACCTCAGTTCGTTTCTTGCAGATATTATTGTATATCTACTTGACTTGAATCTTCTTTTTTCTATCTTATTCATATGCCCTTTTTCATGATTTAAAAAGTATTTTATCATCCAATTTCCAATTATTTTGCTAATTCCAATTTTAAATACAAAAAACTTAATGCATTAAGGAACTTTGGCTACCAAGGAATTAGTTTCCCTGCCAATGAGATAACCCGCAACTCTTTTATCTACACAAATCTTAATTTTCTCCTTCCAAAAGCCAAAGAAAAGTGCGAGAATTGCCTTCAATTGTTGTCTCTTCCGAACTGCCCCTATATCATTTGTCATCTCTTTTCCCTGGACGTCGCTTTACAGCGCTGCTTCCGTCGCTTGTTAAACACTTTTTGCGTATTTCCTGCTCAGTCGCATTGTCAGCAATTAGGCCGCAGCTCACACGATCAAGTGCTGCCCTCGGTCGACCTACATCATTCACTGCAAGCCAAAGACAGAGACAGAGACAGACAGGGAGTCAGAGACGGAGAGACAATGAGGGAAAGAGATTCGCTGCGGGCCAGGCCAGGTTAACTGGCGCCGCGTTGCCAAAAGAAAAGCTGCGCCCGCGGCGCTGGCGGCCAACTTGGGCTTCAGCTCGGTGCTGATTATGATAAATGTAAACAATTCAGCTTGGCACACAAATGCAATCAAAGGACTGCAATTACAACTGAGTTGCGAGAGAGAAACCAGTTACTCAAGAGAGAAAGAGAGGGAGAGTGAGAGACTGCACTGCCTGTGAGGCCGCTCCCTAGCTGCCTCTCTTTCGCTCTCTGTCTCTCTCTCTGTGCCCCCCAAAGCGACGATCAGCGCATCCGCAGCAGCCTCTAAGAACAAGTCTCGCTCTCCCCGAGTGTGCGTATGTATGTGTGTGTGTGTGCGATAGAGATATAAAAGCTAAATTGGTAACTCATACTTAATTTGGCGGCGGGCCTCTTTGAAGTTGCTTCCAATTAGCTTACAGCCGACACCTCGGGCCACTTTCATTCGAGAAGAAGAAAAAGGCCGCTCGGGGACTTCACAGGATAATGCTGACCAAAAATCGAGCTCAAAATGGAACTGGAAATGGAAATGATGCAGCAGAAAATGGCAAACTAAACCGAGGGCAATTTGTTTCATTCATCTGCTGCGAGAAGACTCCACCAGCAGCAGACTCGGATACGGATTCAGATTCTGTTCTGGATTCCTCCGATTCTCGCTGAATGATGCGGCGCATTTCTAAGTCAATTTCATGAATGAAACCATAAGATTCGTTTCGATCTGAGCTCGCATTGTTAATGAAGTTATGAAGTTATGAAAGGCCAAAATTGAGTTTAGCTGAAGCTGAAGCTGAATCTGAATAAATGAGCCGCAGACAAGTCGTGGCGCAGGCGCAAGACGCCTCCAATGATGTTGCTAGAAATAGTTACAAAGCGGCCAAAAACATTACAAACAAGCAATGCTTATGAGTCATTAGGGGAACTGAAAGTGAAGATAGCACAGCTAGAAAATACCCTATATAACATTAATAAATGTTCTAGAATTTTTTTATTGCTTTTAAAGTCTGTTTGTTTATTTATAGCAAAATAATTGAATGAGTTAAGTATCTCTGAATTTCAGACTTTGATAATTCGATTTCATTTAAAGCTATAAACCCAAAAGAATTTTTCAGCTGTAGATTCCTTCTAAATATACAAACTCCTACGCAAATTCGTAAATCTCATCTAGATCAAATACATTCATTAAGGGGAAATCTCACGGTAGATTTAATTTTCCACTCAAAACATTTTCAAGTTCCATATCGCACATATCTCCTTTCGGTTCTTCTCTTCCCTCAATTTTCTCCTTTCTCTTATCTTCCTCAAAACTTATCTTCATGAGAAATGATTGAGAAATTATCAATCAATTTATTAAGTTTGGCTTATCAAATTGTATCGAATGAATTCCAGAGAAAAATTAAGGCCAAAATGACCATTCCTGCCCAGGGCGACAATCAGTTGAAGTCCAGCAGCCAAAAGTGTTATCTAAAGAGCTGCCTGGACCCATAAGACATCACTGATAAGGCATTAGCATAAGGCCATAGCCTGGTAGCAGCTACTACATCAACTTCAATCGCTGTGGCCGCCGAATTAATGTGTCCCCCCCAAATACCCAATATCCCTGGGCCATTCTCGCATCCCCATATCAAGTTCCATCTGCCAGCTACAATACCAATTAGTTGCCTAGCGCGCAGAACACACACGTCGAGCGCCCGCAGGCCCCGAGATTGTGTATATATAACTCTGTGTATCGCATACAAGTATATATATTTTACATATTATGCGCTGTGGAATGCCAAGCATCGTTCGGGCCACTTAATTCGTTTGATGCCCATGAATTGACGTTGACGCCATGACGCTATATCATCGATAAGGCAGTCACAGTGGCAGCAAGAGGGGCAAGGAGAGGGAGAGGAGAGAGAGAGAGAGATCACATTTATTGGAATTGTGAAAATCAAAAGTTTCACAGCTTCAGCTACAAAAGTGTTAATGTCTGTCACTTAAGTAAGAGTCCCTCCTCCCCTCACACTGTCTTGCTTATGCTCTTTATAGTTCCCTGCGCTACCCACACAGCTTGATCAGACATTCAGCTCCAACTTTGATTTGCATACGAATTAAAGACAAGCACTTAGAAATACATATATTTATACCCATCACCAATGAATGTTTTTGATAATGAGGGTATTCTTCATTTGGTTAATAGAAGGCTGGCTCAAAATATATATATTCTTGTTCAGCATCAGTAGCGCAATCGATGTGGACATGTCTGTTCGTAGCTGTGTTTATATAAAGTTTAATGCATGCAATAATAAATCCATAATTAAGTCAAATCACACAGATATTGCCAGATAAAATCAAAGTTAAAAATCAACCAAAAAAAAGAAATAAAATAAATGACGAATTTATAATAAATAAAGAAAGAGATGTAAACTGTTGAATTAGTGTAAGAGTATTGTTAATTTCGATAAGCTTGAATCGATAAAAGGTCACACTTGATTTCTTATTATTTTTATTATTATTATATTTGTACGAAAAGTATCTTTCAGTCATGCATGCTCCACTGTAGCTTTCTTTGCTTGTTTGGTTTTGGATTTGGCTTTGTTTTTGTCTCTGTTTTGGTTTTCTTTTTTAGATTTTCGTTTTACAGTCTTCTGTCTCCAGTGTCAGTGTCTCTTTGACCACAACAAAGAGCCGCATAAAATCCACCTCAAATGATCCCAAAGGGCAAACAGCTACCGATTTTATTATTGATAATGTTTTGATTTATCACAGAGATATACAAATTGCCATTGCCCCGGACCAGATCGTACCCGCAAACGACCGAGACAGACCACATCGCATCTTCGTCGCATTGCCCTGGGGTGAGACTCATTTCGGTATCTTTTTTTAAGATACCCAGCCACAAAAATGCAAATAAAGGGTATCTTTTCAAAGAAGACTGTCACAAAAGTTGACTTATTTCATTTATTAAATCAAGAATTAAAAAAATATGAAAATTTAAATAAAAAAAAATAAATAAAAAATATATATCAAATACTCAAGAAAACTTGTAGAGCTGTCAGTTCTGTTCATTGCTGGGTATCTTCTCTACCGTGCAGCACATGCAGTTCTATCATTATGTGACTGCGGTAGAAAACTACTTGAAAATGTTGATATTTTGTTGTCACTTAAGTTGTTTTCTTGCGGCTTCCGACTCAGCTTTGCTCGGCTTAGAATGTTGCAGAGACAATCGCAGCTGGTCGCACGATCGGTCCCGATAATGTAGCTATAATATAGCCAGACAGACAAAATGTTAGCCGGTTCTCGGTTTTGTGGTCGAGCGGGTTTACAAAATATAATTTCATCGCTGCAGGTGTCGCCTGCACTCGATGAGGCTGCCCGAAAAGGATGTGCCAGCAACTTTGATCCTTGCCTCGACTCACACTCAGACCCATACTCATATATTCATATTCGTAGTCGCACACACACTCACAAGCGCATTCGTCTCGGTTTTTTCGGGCCCAGCTGAGGCTGTCATTAATTGGCAGGCGGCATTTCAGCACCAAGTTGCAGTACCCGTTGAACACGTTGACAACGACATGGCACAACTTCATCACTGCACTCCCAGTGCCAGTCTCAGTCTCAGTCCCAGTTGCAGTCCCTGCCCGGACGTGGACCTGGACTGGAAGTCATTCGGGGCCGTAGCTAAACAAAAGGCGACATTAATGCATCGCCGGCAGCCGAGCCCGCCAAGGGGCGTGACAAATTTGACAACAACGACAATGCGAATGACTTTATTACCAAGTGACACTCGTGGCTGCTGCCCCTGGTACTGCCACCGCGGCTGTGACTCTCTATACGTGTACTCAGTACACTCTAAAAAAATATACTGACTGAAGTGGTTGCACTTCAAATTATAAGACTTCCTGTTGTTATATTTATTTTTATTTCTGTTTCTTTTTGGTATTTTCTGTAACAAAGTTTGCAAGGTTGTATTCAGTTAGTTATATAGAAGGTTGAAGAATTAGAAAACTGTTCAAAACTTTTGCAATTAAAAGAGAGATTGTATACTAAGAGCATATTTTGCTTTATCTTTGAATAAATCTATGAAAATATAGAATATGTATGGAAATAAATATTAATTAAATATTTTTGATATTTAAATGATGCTCCTTATAGTGTCTTTTATTAATGATACTTTTTTTATATCTCAAAAACTTATTCAGTTCAAATTTTTTATTCTTCTTCATTAACCAATTTCTCAAATTTACTTTTAAGTTGCAAATCCTTTCTTTAGCAATTTAAATTATTAAATATGAATATGTTCTAGCTACAACAATTTTGAAATTTTTTTTTGAATAATGCTCAACACTTTCCACCGCTGATTTCTCTCAGTGTACTCGCATATTCGTGCCCCTAACCATAACGCGTACCAAAACCAATGACATTGTATACAAATATGCGACGCACAATCGACTGAAGAGGCTCTCAACCCTCAGACCTCTGTCAGGAGTTACCGATTGCTGTTTCCCTACCCCAGGGATTTGGGATTGCCAGCTGTGTGTGTGTCCCTTCATGTGTGTGTGTGTGTCTGTCAGTCTATCTGTCTGTGCGACAATAAACACTTTAGCTATTTATGAGGTTTTAATGAACACACCGAATGAGCCTCATCGCCGTCATCATCATCATCATCATCTTCATCGTCGAGTTCTGGGTCGGCCATCTTGTGCGGACTAATGAAAAGGATACCGCCCGATACTCATCGGAATACTGAGTACCGAGTGAATAGTGTGAATTGTGAATAGTGTGAATGCTGAATACCCGATACATTTGGCTTATGAATTTGCAGAATTAGAGGCGCGACGAATGGCCCCGAGAGCAGAGTCGACACTCGACACTGAGTCGAGTGGTTTGCTAGGGGCGTGCGCTAATTATGATTGACAGGGCGTGTCGCGTCTATTGAGTCGCCCAATTAAGTGGCACTTTGTAATTGATTTGGAATATACTCACACACACAGACACTAGAACATTCAAACACTCATTGGGAGCGCAGTGGAGGAACTCGTTGCTATGCGCCAAATTATCAGGCTGCAAAACAAAACGATGAAATCGAAACGGAAACACAGAGAAAACCGTTAGGTAAGGAGCACAGTTCAATCAAGTCAGTCAGTCAGTCATTCAGTCAAGTGCAGACGTTAATCAAGCCACACGGCCATCTTTAAAGTGAAACAGTTGGCCAGCTAACAGTAAGTACAGTGCCAGGCAACGGCATTGAAAGAGCAGCAACGATAAAAGCGAAAGCTATGCGAAAAATAACGTAGCTGATGTTACCCTTCAACCTTTTGTGTCCTTTAGGGGGAAGTTTATTATTTTCTATTTTATAATTAGGTGTTTTTAGTTTCAGTTGAAAGGATCTGCATGTTAAAAAAAAGGAAGAACTTTAATGAAGAAGCTTAACAACTGTTTAAAAAAGAAAGTGATTTTCGCCACGATAATCTTAATTTCAATGGGTTAAGGATAAGATAAGATTTTCTACCATAAGACGAATATAACTTTTTTATATTTTAAGAAATTTAAGCATTGATATAAATAAGTACACATAGATAAAATAAATAAATGTTTAAATTGTCTTTTGTTTCATTTATTCGGTCTCTTTTTCATTTCATTCTTTTTTTTGCACATGAAAAACTTTCTTGAGTTACATTATATGAGATTCATTATATGTACAGTACATGCATAATATACTATATTCATATAACATATATTTGTATTTATTACATACCTAGATTATTTTTTATATAATATTAAAGGAAATGTCCAGGTATTTATAGCAAAGAACTGTATTTTGCAACGAGTAACACATATATTTATCAATTCTCAAAATATATCTTTAATTTTATTTATTTCCTTGTTACAAATGGTTCATATAACTTCATTTGTATTTCTTTTTATCATACAAGTCTCCTTATTCACTGAAAAAACACTTACCCAACCAAGTCAAGCAACCCTCTTCTGTAACAATTCTACACATCGTCAGCGTTATCGATTCCGGTTCAACAGTTGCATCATTTCACTTAGTCGAAGGGGGCGCATTGCAGTTAAATAGACATTTGCATGCCAAGAGATATGTCGAAAAGAAAAACCAGGACAAACAACGGAGTTGGAATTGAATAAAACTTGCAGAACACGAGAAAAGGAGAGGAGAGGGAGAGGAAAGACGAAACGGGGCGTATACGTAACAGCGGCAAATGGCAAATGTGATTTACTGCAATCAATTTAAATGCAATGCGAAAGGCACAAGAAAGAGTGCAAGTGGGGAGGGAAGGGTATAAGACAGAAGGAGGAACAGGGGAAGGGGCAGAGGCATAAGAGAAGAGCAGAGAAGACGCAGAGAAGTCGCAGAAGGCGACAGTGGCAGCTGACAGTGTGCAAACGGATGTGTGCCAATATAAAGCCAAGACATATTCAAAGTACGATACGACTACAGCAGTCACTCGAGCATGAGAACAGTTGAGGAAATATTTTAGGATAAATACTTAAAAGTAATTATATATAAGATGCAAGTTAAAGAGAAAGAGAAAGAAGGAAGACTAACGTGAAGAATAAGTTGAGAGAAAGAAAGGTTTGTCTTTTTAAAATCGAATGTGATGATCGTAAGACATGAGAGAAAAACATAAGAAAATGTACCACAAATCCTAGGGTATACGATACGGTAAAACAAGCTCTTTTCCAAATAAAAAGAGAAAATAGTACCAAAAATATGAAGAGGTTGTCAACATTTATTGTGAGCACTGTACCTTGAATATTATAAACATATATACTCTGTGTTTGCCCTTAAGAATGAGAATGGAGAGGGGGAGCGGACAAGGCAGCGGGTCAATGCAAACGAAGCGGCGTCTCTGTCGCTGCCGCTGTCGACGTCGGCGTCTATGGGGACACCTCGACGCAAAGCTGATTTTAAAGAGTTTTTCGCAAATTGCCGCAGTCGGCGAATACATCAGCGGCGAAAATAGAGGCGCACAAAGGCGAAAAGGCAAACAAGCAGGGCAGCGAGAAGAAGAAGAAGTAGGAGAAGCAGGAGAAGAAGCAGGAGAGGAAGAAGAAGTAGGAGAAGAGCCACAAAAGCAACGGTACAAGAAGAGTCTGAAAACTAGACATCATTATTGATGACAATTGAGTGCGCCAGCGAGCAGCTGGGCCAGGCACGGGCAAAGATACAGCCAGCACAACGAGAGAGCGAGAGAGGAAGAGAGAGAACGATGAGCGAAGAGTGGAGAGCGATAAAAGAGGACAGAAAACTGCAGCAGCAATTACGATAATTAACACAGTCAGCCGCGTGGAAAGGCAGTCAGCCACACACCAAAAGCAGCAACAGAAACAGCAAAGAGAGAGAGAGAGAGAGAGGGAGGGAGGGAGGAAGAGGGATGCACAGAGCAGAAGAGATAGAGAGAGACAGCATAGGTTAGAGCAAGAGCGACAGACTGGGAGCAAACGCATGTCAAATTTGAAAAAATTGATGACGTTCGCGCGTTGACAGCCCGCAACGCGGTTGAATGCGATGAGGGAGAGCAAGAGAGCCAAGGCGGGGGTAGGCAAGAGAGACAGAGAGCCAGAGAGAAAGATAGAGAAGGGAGGCTGCACGCTGATTGGTCGAAGTGCAAAGCACGCCTCTGCAAGGCAGCAAGAGCGAGACAGCAACACTCATTAGAGGCAGCTGCGCTCTGCACTCTGACGTCATCGACAGGCGACGCGACAAAACAAGTTTCTCGCAGAACTGGTTGAGCGCGAAGAGCGCAAGAGAGAGCCAGCGCCAGAGCAAGAGAGAGAGCGAGAGAGAGGGAGAGAGAGAGAGAGAGGGAGAGCACGCGCTCCAACACGTTGAGGGCGCAAGCATTCACGTTGTGTGTGTTGAATGTGGAACGTTGCACGTTGTCGTCGACGTTGCCGCTGCCGCAGCTCGCGTTTTTGCCGACGCGTTTTTCACTCGACTCGTCAAGCGCTTCTTTGAGAAAAATGTGTGAAAAATACTAAAGAAAAACGCAGTGAGAGAATTTCAGTAGAAAAAATTTGGAAGATTGAAAAATTTAGAGATATCGAAGTCAAAATATAAAGATGCCGCAACGCACGCCGAGTCCGCTGACCGTACGAAGTTGCAGCAGTCCGGCCGTCTCGGAGATCTCCGTAGGTTCGCCCAGTCCGCCGCCTCCGTCGACGAGGCCGTTGAGCCTCAAACGGCTGCGATTGCTGCGCAGTCCGGCGACCATAGAGAGCCGCAAATGCAGCCAGCCGGGGCAGGGGGAGCGCGTAAAGAGCTTCTCCATTGCTGACATATTGGGGCGAGCTGCCACGCCGGCACCGACACCGGCAGCAGCTTCAGCTCCAGCTCCGGTGCTGCTGCAGGAACGGCTACAGGCGCCACATCCGGTGATAGCTCCAGCCCCACCTAGCCTAGCAGCGCCACTGCTGCATGCCGGACTGCCTACACTGCCCACCGGCCTGCACCCGTTCCTGCCGCCCGCACTCCTGCACAGCTATGAGCAGCGCCTGGCCTGGGACTATCAGCGCCAGCTGCAGGAGCACTTCCAGGCGCAGCTGTTGCGCCAGATGAGCATGGATCCCGCCATCGTACCCATTCCCTCCGAGGATGGCAGCTCGGAGCGTTGCTCGCAGCGCTCGAGCAGCAACGGCAGCACCGATTGCTGTTCGCCCACCACAAGCCACGAGAAGGAGAAGCAGACGCTAAAACAAACTAAACAGACGCCCCAGCCCCAGGATTCCAGTCAGAAGGAGGCAGTGACTGCGGCTGCGGCGGGGGCTGGCGACACGCCACTCGATGCACTCTTTCAGCTATCCACCAAAAACTTTGACGAGGAGCAGGGTAAGTAGGAGTGGAGGGGTGGAAATATCGAAGTGAAATGATAAATTGAATGGAACGATTGCAATCTGGGTATTATGGGGTCAATTATTTATTAATAAAGCCATAAACATTGTTATCGATAAATACGTTTATCGATAAGTGACAAATCAGTTTATTAAAATTCACTGGAACAATCAATAGATTAACGTGGTTTAACTCATTGTACTTTGTCGATAAATAGTCGATGATTTATTAATTTAATGGTGATAAACTGAAGAAAAGATGACTAACAATTGCTGTTATCGATTAATGTATCAACTGCTAGTTGAAATTGTTACATTGAAAATAAGTTGATCGAAAATTAATAGCAGCATTAAAAATAAAGAAAGATCAACTGTCTCAATAATATAATGTAATCGATAAATGATCGATACACTTAAAATAGATTATGTTTAAATATAAAGTAACTTTTCTCAAAGTAAGTCTATCAGAAATTTCAATCATATAATATAAAAGCGATGATCTTTTCAACAAATCAAATCTTTTGAATCAAATTAAACAAAATTCGCTTAAAAGATGTATTTGAATAATCAAAAAAGAAAGATCTTTCAGCAAACAAAACAAACACATAAAATAACAGTTAGAATACAGTCAGATGATCTTCTACTTTGCCCACGCCTTAAACAGAAACTAAATGATTGCATATCTTTCTGAATTGGAATAGGTAGCAATTTTAAAAAATGTATAACAATAGATCAAAAAAGAATATCTTAAAAAGAACTTAATGAATTTAAAACCAAGTTCTGCCCAGCAACAGAAGAGATCACTTGAGATCTCGCTCGATCTTCAGCCTGCGCCTCTTCGCACAGTAGTCAACAGACTTGATCAGCTTTCGTGCGCAGACAACCACAAGTGAATTACATTTTAATATAAACTGATTTGGAACTGGGCAAATCGGCGCAACTCACTGGGCGACTCATCATCATCATAAGCCTCGTGCGCGCGTAGGCCGAGTCTACGTTCATGTCTGGGCCTGATCAATTGTTGTCATTACTGCTTGATGAGATTCTGCTTAAAGCGTAAAAACAGTAGTTGGGTCAGGTCTCAGTGAGGTGGCTAAATCAATTTTCAGACGCGGTTCGGTCTCTTCTTTGATTGCCTTCTTCTGCCGCTGCCTCTCTGTCTGCTTGTGGCTTTCCCAATCGGACGCGATCAGTCGCTGATCTCGCTGATGGCTCTGGCGCATGCGTATCGTTCGGCATAATTTGCTTAGCGGCGTTGATTTCTCGTTAAGCTGGACCCGGACCTTGTCGGCCAGAGACTGAGACTCGAACTCGCGATCAGTCAGAGAGTTGATCAGTCGACATTGTGTGAGTTTCACAAAACATCGACGGCTACTGAAATTGAATTTACGCGCAGCACGTACTGCAACAAATTGTTGCAACTTGCTGTTGCTTGCTTGATCGAGTGATCGCATGATCGAATGATCGAGTGAACCAGTGATCAGCTCGATCCACTAATCGGCTACTGGCATTGAGATCTGATTATGTTTGTTACGCAGTAGCGCCGTATTTAAGCGCCACGTTTTCAAAAATTACTTTATTTTTTTCACAATTTTCCCAAGGCATCCGGTGTGCAATTGTTGCAAGTGCAAGTGGCGAGTGTTGCAAGCGTTGCAACTGTTGCACTTTGCTAATAAGAAGTTGATCAAAAGCGCATTCCGCCGCCATTCTCAAGTCGCTCTCTCTGTCTCTCTCTCTCTGGCCAGACTTCCGGCCGGACCGAGGCGTGGGTAATTAGTAGGCCCTTATTTATCTGTCTGTCCACCCCTTTCTGTCGCTGTGCGTACAGCTAATAGCCCCCATCTTAATAGAGTATGCTGCGCAGCATAATACGCGCAATTACAGTGAAAATGGCTGAAAAGTTGTTGCGATTTGTACAATGAAATTGTCGTTAGGGCTCGTCAATTATGCGACGCGAGTTCATCAAATACACTCAATGAGAACGCAACCAAATTGAGCCGGGCGCGACTAATTGATGCCCTGTAAACTACATTCACAGCTCTAAATATTTTTTTAGGTTTACATATAAATAATTCACAAAAAGAATCCCAAAATTGCCTTTACTTCTAATGATGTATGCAAACTATCGGCAGTACTATCGACAAAACTAATAAAATTTTACAGATCTTTCTTCTTCAATCATGTTAAAGGTTATCATATATAGTTAAAGATTACTATCGGCAGTACTATCGGCAAAAATAATATTTTGAAGTTTGCATTCTTCCTCTTTCTAAAGTGAATACAATAACAAATAGTTATTTGCAGTACTATCGGCAAGAGAGAATCATTTAAACAGCCTTTTTTCACTACCTTCATTACAGCAAGTTTATTTTGATAAGTGGCCCATGCGATGAATGAATACTATCGGCAATACTGCATTACTACTAGTTTAAAAGTCTCTCTTCATTCCCATCAACTTCAAACGATTCTTTATATTCCTTCATTCTCAGCTACTTTTATAATTCTTTTTTTTTTGCATTCCCGCTAAATACAGGGTATCATAATGCTTAATAATGTAGCGAGTGCTGGCACGGGCTGCTCTTACTCTTTGCCTCTTCCTCTTGTTGTTGTCACTATTGTCGCTTTGTGCTGGTTGATAAAACGCCCAAGACAATTGGCACAGACAGTTAAATTATTGAACGCACAAGGGGTAGAAGGGCGGGGAAGAGGCACAGCGAATGAGGCAACAATGGTAAAGAGAAGCAGAAGAAGAGACAACGACAGCGACGACGACGACGACGAGGCAGAGCCAACGGATGCAGCCCTAATTACAATTTAATTACTCGCACTGAAAACTTTTCCTTTCCCACTCGACAAAAGGCGGTCGCAATGGTAGCCCGAAGAAGACTTCGCCTCAGCCAAGCGTGAACCACAAAACGCACGCATTGCCAGAGGGAGAGGAAGGATGAGGGAAAGAGAGAGGGAGATGGCAAGATGTTGTGCGATGGCACTTTGAGTTGACAGTTGATTTGACAGATAGCAGTGTAAACATGCGGGTTGCAGGGTGCGAAGGGGGGAAGGGAGGGGAGCCGGGTCGACGGGGCAGTCAAAACAAATTAGTTCAACTAGACGTATACTTAATGCCGAGTCAAGCGGGTGCCAAAAAGTCGCTAGTAAAGTATTATATTTAGCATAAATTTGTATAATTGCACACACAATGGGAACAAAGGAGAGAAAGAGCAAGAGAGAGAGGGGTGGGGGGGGAGGAAATACAAAATGAAAATGGGAAAATTGGAAATTGGAATTGTGAAACATTTCGAGTCGCTTCGTCTGCTAACGACGCTGTAAACTGGATTTTAACCAACATCGTTAGAATGCAATTTTCACGTCACGTCAACAGCTTTGCATGTGCATAGATCAGGCAATCTGTCTCCTATATATACGCTATATAGGGTTGCCATCGACAGCCATTAACTCTTTGCATGATACATACTTCTATATGCATATAGTTCAAACATATAGTACGCGTTTCCACCTCGAACATGACATTCAAAATGGCGTGTCGTGATTATCGAGCGACCCTCTCCCCTCTCTTGCAGTACCTCCTCTCCTGCCACGCCCCCGCGGGTGTTATGCACATAAACATGCAGCGCACACGACGCTCCACATGGGCATTAAGCCGAGAGATATATCTCTCTCTGTGCATATTAGTGGCAATTTGGATTATAATTCCAGTATCATTATTTGCTCTTAACCGTTTGGAATTTCAACATCTGATCAGATATGTCCGATATAGCTGCGCACATATAATTAGACCGGAGCTAATAACACAGTTGGCGAAATAACACATACAAATATATAGATATAACTGTGTTTGGGGGGAACTATCCATTTGATTTCCAATTGCAAAGAATTTTGATTTATATAGACCTAGTTTCCTCTGCACACTTTGCATTGGCATGCGACCCAGGGTGGTCTATCAATCTTATTATTCAACTCGTTGTGGATGAAAAGATTATTTATTGGAATTCTAATTGAAACAACAATTCAATTGTATTTCTAATACAAATCGCGACTAAGTGAAATTAATTGTTGAATTAATTGATTTCGAAATGCAATTGATTATTAATTACTTAATTACAGCTTTAGCTATATATTTTCTTACAGTGTATGGTTAATTATACACTCTGCATAAGTCCCAGCTCATTAGGTTTACGTGATTTAATAAGAAATTAATCAATGCTTATGTTTCGTTTGAGATTGATAACTTATTTCTTTCAGTTCAAAGGTAATCCACAGACTTTGCATATGATCTAAGTATCTTTTTCAACATATTAAAGAAAATATCACTAAAATAAAGTTTACTACATTTTCATACACTATATTAGGTAAACACTGCTAGTTTCTCTCAGTGTACATTACACTTTACACCTCTAAAATTGCTGTGCCAAACCGGCGCAAGGATATATGAATCTTATTTGATTTCACACTGTTTATTTGCAGTACAAACAACATTCTGCACATTTCTCTCAGTGCACATGTGAAGAGTTCACTCACTTTGCTTAAGTAAATTACAAACAAATCAAAATCACAACACGAGTGCGCAAATTGCCTCGTCTGCCTCCTCCCTTCCCTCAATCGAACCTCTTTCAGTTTATTGCGATTTCATTCATTTTAAATGCTCCTCGCGAAGTGTAAACACTACGCGAAGCTGCGCCAATCATAGTGGTTCATTGAAATATTCAACTGGGCAAAAATCAAAAACATAAATCAAACACACAAAAGGAAAATCCAAAAGAGGAAAAACAAAAAAAGCAGAAACAACAACTCAACAGATACACAGCAAATAAAAAAGTTCATTTCAAATGATTAATAACAGCGCAGCGAGTTTCAACAGAAATTTCTGTGTTAATGACATTAAAACGGCAAAGCCAGCAACAACAACAGCAACAACAACAACAGCAGCAATAACAACAAATTGAAAATTGCGGCGATAAAATTTACTTAGTATAAAACATCGCATCGACTGCGATTGCCTCAATAAAAATTAACAAAATGACTCGAGGCGCAGAGCAAAAAAAAACCACATTCTAATAGATGAACACACTGTGACGGCAGTGTGGGGAGGGGCGGGGCGTTGTCGAGGGGAGGGCATGAAAAATTGCAGAACAGCAAAAACCAACTTGTTTGGCATTTTTTCTAGCCTTTTTTTGCTGTTGTTTTTCTCTATGGCCTCAGGCAAACAAGTTGACAAGCTGGCGCTCGCATAAGTTTGCTAATTAACGGTTGCGCCTCGAAAAAGGAGAAATATTTTATTAAAAATTATTGTAAAATGGCCATAGAAATATGTGCTTGCGTGTTCGCTAGCCATAAAGCATTTGCATTTATGGCCGGGTGGGAGAGAAGTGGGCTGAGGGGCAACTCACGGAGTGCCGAGTGGCAACAGATTTGGGTGGGAAGTCAGCTGTATATAGGGGCCCTCAACCTGTCGCATCCCTTAGCTGTGGCACTGCTCAACACACACACACACACGCACACACACTTACATGGGTGGTCCAACTCACACACACACGCAGACAGAGACACATTCGCAGACCCTTTAAGAAAATTGCATGCTACGTTCCCGAAGAATGCAGCAACAACAAAGGATGCTTGCTAAAAAGCCAACATACACGCACACACACATGCAGGGGTATGTGTGAGCTGCGCGTGTGTGCGAAAGGTGTGCAAAAGCAACGCACTGAAGGTGTTACCTGCACGCTTTTGATGAGCACTAATTGAGCTCGAGTTGCATTTTTCTTTGCTGGCCCATTACCCCGCAAGGGGCGTCAAGATCAAAGCCGGCAAGCCGGTCATATAAAGGCTATAGGGAGACAAGCGAAAATCAAGCATCGACAGGGAGAGAGAGACAGAGAGGGAGAAAGAGAGAGACAGTAAGAGAGGCAGCGAATTTTCGGTAATAACTTTATCATACGAGAGCCATATGGGAGGCCCGAGACGCGGCCCAACTGTTGCCATACAAACCAGAAGAGCATGGAAAAGGAAGCCAAAACAAATGACTCACACACACTCACACACACACACAGCCACACATGCATTGACACACACTCGTGCGCCCTTGGCCAGACACATGGGCGGCCCATGCAAGTCAGGACCTTGTCAAAGTTCTTAAAAACGCATTCGCGTTTATGCCGAGCATTAATCACCACACGCAGAGGGCAGCCAGCAGGAGCAGAGGCGGGGATAGAGAAGGCAGGAGCAGGAGCAGGTCAGCCTTGTAGGACCGCCACGAAAGAGCTGTGAATTTTCGGCATGTGGTGTCGAAGGAACATCAAAAGCCCGCGCCACGCATAAAAAGCCATTTAAAAACGCATTTTCTGCATGCCCCACAGCACTCGCACCGTGAACCCGCGGGGCCATTGCTCAATCGCGGGGCCACTAGGCCCGCTCGGTCCGACTGCAATTGCAACTGACCATGCCACAAGTGAGATTGATGGGTCCAGAGACAGCGCAGCCAGACTACTGCATCCAACGAAGAGAGAGAGGGAGGTGAGGAGAAAGAGCAAAGTGCAGTCTTGCAGACGTGCAAGAAAAGGCACTGGAAAAGCTTTGGCTGACTCTGCGTCTCGTTATCGCAGCGTGCGCTGTGCACTCCTATGTGGGTCACTTGGCGCCACGGCGGGGAAACTAGTTTCCCGACTAGGTGTAGGCAATTAACCCACGAATTATTCATGAGACGAGGTGAAGATACAGATACAGATACAGATACAGATACAGATACAGATACAGATACAGATACAGATACAGATACAGATACAGATACAGATACAGATACAGATACAGATACAGATACAGATACAGATACAGATACAGATACAGATACAGATACAGATACAGATACAGATACAGATACAGATACAGATACAGATACAGATACAGATACAGATACAGATACAGATACAGATACAGATACAGATACAGATACAGATACAGATACAGATACAGATACAGATACAGATACAGATACAGATACAGATACAGATACAGATACAGATACAGATACAGATACAGATACAGATACAGATACAGATACAGATACAGATACAGATACAGATACAGATACAGATACAGATACAGATACAGATACAGATACAGATACAGATACAGATACAGATACAGATACAGATACAGATACAGATACAGATACAGATACAGATACAGATACAGATACAGATACAGATACAGATACAGATACAGATACAGATACAGATACAGATACAGATACAGATACAGATACAGATACAGATACAGATACAGATACAGATACAGATACAGATACAGATACAGATACAGATACAGATACAGATACAGATACAGATACAGATACAGATACAGATACAGATACAGATACAGATACAGATACAGATACAGATACAGATACAGATACAGATACAGATACAGATACAGATACAGATACAGATACAGATACAGATACAGATACAGATACAGATACAGATACAGATACAGATACAGATACAGATACAGATACAGATACAGATACAGATACAGATACAGATACAGATACAGATACAGATACAGATACAGATACAGATACAGATACAGATACAGATACAGATACAGATACAGATACAGATACAGATACAGATACAGATACAGATACAGATACAGATACAGATACAGATACAGATACAGATACAGATACAGATACAGATACAGATACAGATACAGATACAGATACAGATACAGATACAGATACAGATACAGATACAGATACAGATACAGATACAGATACAGATACAGATACAGATACAGATACAGATACAGATACAGATACAGATACAGATACAGATACAGATACAGATACAGATACAGATACAGATACAGATACAGATACAGATACAGATACAGATACAGATACAGATACAGATACAGATACAGATACAGATACAGATACAGATACAGATACAGATACAGATACAGATACAGATACAGATACAGATACAGATACAGATACAGATACAGATACAGATACAGATACAGATACAGATACAGATACAGATACAGATACAGATACAGATACAGATACAGATACAGATACAGATACAGATACAGATACAGATACAGATACAGATACAGATACAGATACAGATACAGATACAGATACAGATACAGATACAGATACAGATACAGATACAGATACAGATACAGATACAGATACAGATACAGATACAGATACAGATACAGATACAGATACAGATACAGATACAGATACAGATACAGATACAGATACAGATACAGATACAGATACAGATACAGATACAGATACAGATACAGATACAGATACAGATACAGATACAGATACAGATACAGATACAGATACAGATACAGATACAGATACAGATACAGATACAGATACAGATACAGATACAGATACAGATACAGATACAGATACAGATACAGATACAGATACAGATACAGATACAAATACAGATACAGATACAGATACAGATACAGATACAGATACAGATACAGATACAGATACAGATACAGATACAGATACAGATACAGATACAGATACAGATACAGATACAGATACAGATACAGATACAGATACAGATACAGATACAGATACAGATACAGATACAGATACAGATACAGATACAGATACAGATACAGATACAGATACAGATACAGATACAGATACAGATACAGATACAGATACAGATACAGATACAGATACAGATACAGATACAGATACAGATACAGATACAGATACAGATACAGATACAGATACAGATACAGATACAGATACAGATACAGATACAGATACAGATACAGATACAGATACAGATACAGATACAGATACAGATACAGATACAGATACAGATACAGATACAGATACAGATACAGATACAGATACAGATACAGATACAGATACAGATACAGATACAGATACAGATACAGATACAGATACAGATACAGATACAGATACAGATACAGATACAGATACAGATACAGATACAGATACAGATACAGATACAGATACAGATACAGATATAGATACAGATACAGATACAGATACAGATACAGATACAGATACAGATACAGATACTCAACGACGCAGAACAAACAAGGAACGAGGAAACGAGTCGCATCGCAGCCTCAACGAGCGGATGGGGAAATTATTCACAGTTACGGCTCGCGTTTGATATAAAGAAGAACCAGGGATGGGGCGGGGGGAAGGGCGCGTCAAAGGAAGTGCCTGGCTGGGTGCAAAAGTGTCCCAGTACGGGACAAGGTGTTTCTCTGGCTGTCTGTCTATTTTCTCGAGTGATTCGATGCGCTGGCAGGTGCGCCAGTTGATGAACTCACTTCAGGCTGTCCACACCTCTCTCTCTTTCTCCTTTCTTCTCCCTCTCTGTCTCTTTCTCTCTCTTGTTTGATGCGAGATGAATGCGCTTTTGTGATGCAAAATTTAATGTTAACCAGGGGAAATTAGTTCGGCTCGGCTCCGCTCGGCTCGAGGATCGACATGTGCTCCAGTTGAGGCGAGCACTTTGGGGCGCAACGAATCGATCGGCGCAGGGTAGACAGAGTCAGATCTACTTATTGCATTTATTATAATGAGTAAACAGTTTTGGCAGGGTGCTAAGATACATTTGATGATCTTATCTCAATGTAAGGAACAAAAGATACTTTTAATATCTCTCAGATCTTCCTAGGTAATCAAACATATCGAAGCATCTTTCGCACTTCATCAAAACTTCAATTTCTTCTTTCAACTGCAATAAAATCATTTCCTTCGACACTTTTCAACTTCCCGCTTCCGTTTATACACCCCTTACACTCCCTCAATATATGTTGTCCAGCCTTTTATGTTACATTTCCCATTGCCACAACAAAAGGCAACAATTTCGAACAATCAAAGCCGAAAATCGAAATCAGAATGCAATGCGATGATTTGAAAGAATGCGCAAGAATTGTGTTTACAACAACCACCGCAATAGAACAAGCAACAACAGGAACAACAACAACAATAACAGGAACAAAAGCAACAACAACAACTATAGCAACAACCCGCAGTCAATGACAAACTTCATGGTAAAATCTGGGGAAGCTGTGAAAGATGTTTCCCCGAAAAGCAGCGCACACACAAAGGGGGAGGCTGCTGTTGTTATTGTTGTTGTTGCTGTTGCTGGCAATGTCAACAAAACATTTAACACCTTCAGCACCCGCACAAGGGCAGGAGAGAGAGAGTCGGGGAGTGTGCGTCGGGGCTGGGGGAATGGCAGGGAAAGTCGCCTGTGTGTTTGCTTAATCGTTTGATTAAAGTGTGAAGAAAATTAATTTGACTATTTGCAGCAGTTGTTGTTGTTGTTGCTGCCCAAATGACTTGCAGTCGTTGACAAGATTAATTAATCCCCCCACTGGGACTCAGCAGTGGCAGGGGTAGGGGAGGGGAGGGCAAGGGCTGCCCACGGCGCGTATACGTGTTGCGTACTCGCAACGCAAAAATCGCTTTGGCAATAATTGATTTTTTTACCCGTCGTCGTTGAGTTTTTTTCGCAATTGTTGTGACAAGTCTCGTTATGCCAACGAAAGGCGGCACATACTTACGTTATGTATACCCCCGACACACACACACACACTCACACACACACACACACACCTCTCTCGCCTCATATGCTTATGAGCTCTTTGTGCAGGCGTCGTCGGTTTGTTTCATGTGCGACGCGACGCCAGCCTTGCCTGCACTCCCGACTCGAAGCCAGTTTGCCAGTGTGTGTGTGAGTGTCTGTGAGTGTGAGTGTGCACTTTTGACAAGTAATTTAATAAAGCCAGCGACATGACGCGCTTGTTGTTATTCCTGTTCAACATAAGCCAAAGCCAGAGCCGGGCGAGGGCAGTCAAAGTCGCAGTCGCCGTCGCAGTTGGAGTCGGAGCTCAGTCGGCAGCCAATGCCGCCGGCGCAAGTATCCGACTCTCTTTCTGTCCGTTTTTCCGCCTGTCCCTCTCTTACTCCGCTCTTCCAGCCGTCAGTCAGGCCAGCTCGCCGTACGTAGTTCCCACTCGATTCTGATATGTTTCGTCTCCATTTGATTGCAGCTTGTTGTAATCACAATTAAAGTGTTAAACATAAATGCCAAGGGCCAAACTAGCCGAAAAAAAGCTAAAAGACAACAAACAAGGAGC
Source organism: Zaprionus africanus (assembly GCA_018151435.1). Taxonomy (NCBI): domain Eukaryota; kingdom Metazoa; phylum Arthropoda; class Insecta; order Diptera; family Drosophilidae; genus Zaprionus; species Zaprionus africanus. The sequence goes on from JAECXB010002206.1 coordinate 9,799,394, forward strand.
GCTGCATAAGGGTAAGGCCAAGTGCCACTCGAGTTGGGGGGGCTCGTGCTGGCAGTTTTATCATTTAACTGACGTGTCTAGCGAATTGACTTGACGTGACATTCCAGTTTTCTTTTTTGCCTTTGCCAGCACTTACAGGTGCGGGATGCATTATCGCCTTTGGGGGGGAGTGCCCAGTTCTATAAACAATAATTAAATGCAAAAGCGCACAATGAAGAGAAGACAGAGAAGAATTGTTTAAAGACAATTTGTTGATTGACTTCTGCTATGGTTGAAGGTCGGCTGAGAATATCAATGAAATACATTTCTATATGTGAATAAATTGTAAATTATATGTAAAAAATTCGTATAAGGAATTGTAGAATTTGATATATATATATCAATATTAAATCATCTATATTAATCTGATAAATTATGAAACTAATTAGAATGAATGAGTTTATACTTAAGACAATTAGAAGATTTGGAATGATATAAGTTCGGGTTATATCTTTAAGCTAAGAAAACATATACCTGTTAAATTCATACAATACTTAAAGAAGAAGTATATGAAAGATCGTACTTGAGTTCTTTCAATATCTAACATTTACTTCTTCTTGATCGCAACCTAACCTCACCTACTGTTCCACATTTTATTACCCACACAATAAGAAAGAAGTCTCAATGAGATCCCATAATAAATCTCCACGCGAACAACTTATTCTATCCAACTTACTTTGTTTCCCAAAGCGATTGCATAATACTCGCAAAAATAACATTAGAAGAGGCATAAAAACTGAAGACTCTGAACAGAAGCCATCAATAAAGTCTATGTAAACGAGCTCATTAGACGCGTCCCGTCTTAGGGCTGATCTTAACCTGCGGCCTATCGCCCATCAAAGTCAGGCAGCTTAATTGGTTTTAATTCGCCCGCAGAAGAGAATATGGCAAATGTGGAGGCAGCAGGGGCAGGAAGACAAATAACACACAGAGAAAACATGTGTCCCGATACGGATCGGCACTTTTCACTAATCGGTTTGGTGTTAATTTATTGCGTATCTTTGCGAGCAGCCCAGCAATTGCTTCCGCCATCGAACGGCGGCCATGTTGGAGCAGGGCATCAATGGGAGACAGTAGACTGGAGACTGAAGACTGAAGACTCGAGACTGGCAGCCGGCAGCCGGCGGCGCTTCAAAATGCACTTGAATGTCTCTCGCTAATTACGGCAATTAAAACGCACTAAATACAAGAAAAACGCTGCCGAGAATCGAAGAGAATCGTCGGGAGAGAATCGAACGGCGACGGGAGTCGCCTTCAAGTGGCTGCCAGTTTGGTTCAAGTGGAATTACTAATAATACTATACCATATACGATATCTGGCAGGCTCTAATTAGACGCCAAATGCCAAAGGCTTCTCTCATTCCCCTCCCTCTCACTCTCTTACTCTTCTCTTGGCACGGTCAAGTGCTGCGATCCTTTTGTGAGCAGGACTTCAGTCAGATGTCGCCGCCGATTAGCCAAAGTGCCTAATGTCATAATTGTTGCAAAGAATGTACTGAGAGAAAATTCAAGTAGTCAACTAAAAGGAGAGAAGATTTTTTATGTGAGACTCTTGTAAAACAACTTAATTTGATCGAGTTGAATGATCTGAACGGATCAATTTGCAGATAGTTTCACTATTGATCCTGTACGAAAGTTTCACGATAAAACTTAATGATTTTTATATATTTGTTACTGATTTTGTGGTAGATATCGAAGAACTAGAAGACTAGATCTTAACTATGTCTTCAATCTATCATTCTGTTTACTCTGCTCTAGTTATATCTTTACCTTAATAGTTTTAACAATTTCTCGAGTATTTTTACTGTGTTTTATCATATATACAATTTTAAAACATTATATATATTATTATATATATTATTAATAATAAACCAATTTAGTACTCAACTATTCCTCTCAGTGTGCCTTGCCATTTGTTGCGCATTCTGCCGCTATTCCATTAGCCCAGTCAAAGGCTCCTCCTTTCTTCCTTTCCCTGTGCCTCACTCTTTCACTCAGGCTCTCTGGCAATTGCATCATATTGTTGTTTGGCTCCGCATCGAGTCAAGCCAGCAGCAGCAGCAGCAGCAACAACAACTGCAAGTCATAAACAATTTCAATTGCCGTTGCACATTCGCAACACTCAATTAACGCTTTTCAACAAAGACCCAACAAAGTATGCACACTACCAGCAGGCAGGCAGGCAGGGGCAGGCTGTACAGCAACAATAACAATAATAGTAATAATAATGCATTCATCACTTTACGACAGACACATACAAACTTGGCCTAGACAATAGTGTCAACCATAAAGCCAACTGCCAACTGCCAACTGCGAAACTTGGCCGCGTATCTATTAAATTATGCTTAACTATGCGTCTTTGTTGCCCCGCACAGCACAACAATGTTGGCCTGTTCTTGTTGTTGTTACTATAGTTAGTTGTTGTTGTTGCTGGATCATGACTGACAATGGCCAAGCTACTTACTTATAAGGCAAATGAAAGCATGGAAGCAAATACAGGCGTCCTATCTTGAATTGGCCTGTGTTGGTCAACAAAGGTGTAGAAAACTCTTGGAAGAGGGTACTGCGAGGTATTTGTACAAGTTCTAGAGAGTTAGGGGAACGATAGGGTGTTAGTACCGAATAAAATCATATTTTATATATAAACATAGCAGTTCTTTAGTTAAAATTCCACTGGAATCATATTTATTGCAGTTCTTGAGTTAAAAATATACTTGCGCGTGTTTAAAGCCCACAAAAAACGTATATAGCTAATTTCTAGAAAAGTACACGTGGTATGCAATGTTTCATACAACCTTTACTTGCATTTGGCATAGAGGAACTTATCCACAAAATTTGATAAATCTTACTTAAGTCATAGTTGAGATCTCTGCGTTCATACAGACACAAAATATAAAAATTCACTAAATTGTTGGTTTAAAGCAAGAATAAATGCACTAACATATATTTATATATTTATATATACCCCTTTACTACGTTTCCAGGGTATAAATCTAAGTCAATTCAATAAAAATTCGTATCAAAGTTAATCCTCTAGTGATATTCAGCTTAGTTTACTGATTCCAGTTCGATTTCCAGTTAGATTGGGCGCAGTCTTCGACTCGCGATGCAAATTGATTGCCACTAATTATCATTTGCTTAACGGTACTCGTAAACAGTTGCTCAACAGCGACTCAACTGCGAGTCCAGGTGCTGCTCAGGTGGCAACCAACGCGCATTTCGCTGTCAATTCAATGCGAGGCGTTTAACAGCTGCCGCGTTGCTCTGCGAGCGCGAGCTGAGGCGATGCCAATGAAATTGTCAAAAGTCATCAATTCTTGGCCAGTTGCTCTGTGCATCTCACTCGCACTCGCAGTGCACAGCGCTTTTGTGGGGCAATTAGCCGGCATATGCGGCGTATGCGTAATGGCCTAAGGCAGGCGGAGCAAGAAAGGGAAGGAGAGGGGGGGGGGCTGCATAAACTACGCAATTTATGCGTATTTGGCAGATCTGAGCAACAGTGCGGCAGCCAACGGGGCGTAGATTTAATTAAATAAATTCCAAGAGCGCCGACGTCGCCAAAGGACGCCGACAGCGACGCAAGCGGCGACGGCGACAGCGAAAAAGTTGTCGCATTTTCATATTTGCGAAGACATTTTTAATAATACGCTGAGTTGGCTGCGAGTGTCTGTGTGTGTGCGTGTGTGTGTTGCGAGCAATTAAATAAATCTGCCACAAATTGTTGCACATTATTGTTGAGAATTTATTGTTTTGTGCCGCGCATAGGCGCACGCTCAAGCCGCGCCACGCCCATTCTGTGGCCTTCGCTGATCTGACTACCTTGCTACCTACATATGCGACATACAGTCATGCGCACACAAATATGCCCACTTGGCCAAATATATCAACGGCTTAACAATCGCCACTGACGTGTCGTCAGGTGGCCAACGCCTTTCTCAAGCTGCCTCGTTGCACCAAATTCCAACAGGATCCCCTCCCTCTACCGCGCACCTCCTCTGCATCCCATGCTGGCTGAGCTGTTGTACACGCATTTTGATACTTTAATTTATGGTTTCACTCGCGCACTCGTTTATCCGTCCCGTCCAGGCCAACAACTAGTTTAACATGCAAATGAAAATGCAATTGGGACCCTTATGCGCTGGCTAATGTCCGGTTAAGAGAGCGCGAACAAGTTGCCCAAAGATACCAGTAGAAGTTAAGCCTAATACGTTCGCTTTAAGCATCTGCAAACGGGTTGCAAACGAGGAAGAAGGTAGCTAGTAAGTATATACATGAAGTAAATGATCTGTTGCTGAGAATCGTTGATGAGAAAGGTAATGAAAGATGAGCCAAAGGAGAGGAATTAGAGGGATCTATTGGGAAAGAATGTTGTAAGAAAAGGAACATATGTATATAAAATATTATTATTTATTATATTAAAATTATGATCTTTTTAGAAAGAATGTTAAAACAAAAGAAGAAATAGTTTTGGGTAATAAAATAGTAAAAATAGTAGATAGCTTGAACAAGGTAAAGATAAAGATTTATAATGAAAGGTAGTTTACAACAATATCAACATATAGTTCATATACATTTATAAATACCCGTACACAAGATTATATAGTTCAAACTAATCGTTTATATCGATAAGTACAATATCCAAAGACTCAGACTGAAGATCTATTAAAGAGAATAAAGAAGTGATCGCAAACAAATTAAAGTTAAATTATAATATATTTAACATAAGTCTCTTAAGTGTCATAAACACTTACTTCCCTTTAATAAACTTCATAATATTACATATGTATGTACATATACAGTATTATAATTAAAGCAAATCACTTAATCATATTAGTTAGTATTCGCTACGTTGTAGTTACTTAATCAAGTTTTATAACTGAGCTGCACACTCCTGTCCCTCTCTGTCTCAATGTACACTTCCTGCACTCGCTCTCTATCTCTCCTACTCTCTGCCACTCTCTCTCTCTCTTTCACCTATCTACCTGTCTCTTTGCAAGCAACTTTCAACTTGCCACTTGCAACTTCCATTTAACGGCACACACTAAAATGCAAACCTACGAGCGCAACCTCAGCTCGCTGATCTCTCGGGCTCAGGAACTGCTTATCTGTCCGACAATATCGATAAACATAAATAAAATAATATTGTCGACTCACCAAGAAGAGAGAGAGGACATCAGCAGTGGGAAGGAGGGTGGGGGGATGGAGTGAGTGGAGCCAACGCCTTTTTGCCAACTGGCAGTCAACATGCAGGCGCGCATAAAAATGTGCAATAATGATAACGATAACGATAACGATAACGATGCGCAGCGGTTGTTTTACAAGAAAATTATGTGTTATTAGCACACGCACTCGCAGATACACACACACACACACACAGGCACACACAAACACACACTTTATAACCAGACAGTTGGTCGTCCTGCTGCGTAACGCTGTGTTATAAAATTGCCTGCTTTATCACAGAGACATGGGCAGCAAGAGGAGACAGAGGGAGAGGCAAAGCAGGGGCAGAAGAGCGGCAGAAGGGGGGGAGAAGAGAGCCAGTAGAGAGATGGTAGAGGATCAGAGGTCGGCCAGAAGGGGGGGCAGAGGAGGGCAGTGGTTCGAAATTAACTTGTTTTTGAATTGTGAGATCTGCTCGTGCTGCTGCTGCCGCCGCTGTTGCCGTTGCTGCGTGCGCGTATTAACGGAAATTTATCATAAATTCCAATAGTCGAACTGGAAGTCCAATTGGACGACCCCCGACTCCAATCGGTATCGGCTACTCGCCTACTAATGGGCGTTGATTAGCTAATTTGCTGCGCTCGTTTCATTTTCCACTCGCTCACGCCGGAAAGTCATTTCAAATACTTTACGGCTGCCGATGCTCGATCAAAATCGTCTACATATTCGCCACGTTTGTGTTGGGCCACCTCCCCTCTCTCTCTCTCTGCCTCTCTCTCTCTTGATTTCTCAGCTTCGCGGCCAGCGGCATGTTTACTTTGATCTCTCGCACATCACAAACGGACAACAACAGCAGCCGTGTCAGAGATCATTTATCACAGCACTCACGTTGATACACTATCGATGACACTATCGATAACTGCTGATCATGAGCGATTACTTGACTGATTACTTGAAAGAGCGTCGACAAAGTTGAGGTGGCGATAAGATCGCTAAAAACTGAGATCAAAATAGATCAATTGAAATATAGCAGTTTTTATCGGTGTTATCGATAAATTTTCATACAAACTTGATCGAGAATTGAAGATACTATTTAATTAAACTTTTTTTCCTGCCCATGCTAAACTTAATCTTTAAAAATAATTAATAAAATATCAAACAGCTTTAATAACGTTTTGCAATACCGATTAATATCGATAGACCTTAAATTGAGCAAAGTAACAAAAATAATTTGATCTTCAGCAATTGAATAAAACTCTAACATAGAATAAATCTCTACTTTCATTATATATAAAATAATATTTTTATATTCTTCAAAGAGATCTTAAGTATCTATTCGAACTCTCGCCAACTGCCTCAAGAAATCAACATACCCTCTCGCTGTAGCGCAGATTGCTCACTTTGCCAACTGATTCGCTTTGCCCAACGGCCTCCACGCTTGATCAGCTACATCTCTCTCTCTCTCTCTCTCTCTCTCTCTCTCTCTCTCTCTCTGTCTCTTACTCTTTTTGCTGCCGGGCTGTTTAGGTTTGAAATAATGAATGAAATCAAACCGAAATCGAAACGCAAACTCGCAGTCCAGTTCGAAGGCAAAGCCAAATCAAATCAAATTCAAATTAAACGCCGTTTTTTCTGTGTGCGCCGTGTTAACTGGGCCTGCTTAGCTGCGCCGACTGTGTATACAGAGACTGATATGGATTAGCATAGCTCGTTGCGTGTTCTACTGTAATTTTTGGCACGCATGCACATTCCTCTGCCACGCCCCTCTGCTTTGCCCTGGTCTCCCCTCCCAGTCTGTCTAGAATCCCCTGCGCGCTGTCCATGCGTTTGACTAGTTCACTCGCCTAACAATGAGAAGATTAATTCATGTTATTAAGTCGGCACTGCGGTCTTTGATCTCCACACTCTACAGAGGTGTAAGGTAGGCAAGCCAATGCGGTGGCAACGCCGCCACCTGAGAAACCAAACAGCCAACGAGACCAACAACAACAACTGCATATCGATGGAAATCAAGTCTGAGATCTAGATGGATCGCACCAGGGTCGGTCTGGCTACCTGCAGTCTGTAGTTGCCCTCAGCCAGAGAGAGAGAGAGTGAGAAAGGAAGAAAATGAGAGAACCATGTAGTGTCAGAGACTACCCCAATAAAACGAGTAAAGCAAGTGTAAGTGCAGAGAGTGTATGACTAGCTACACACCCTGTAAAAAGGAAACTATACTTAGAATGATTGTGGAAGTGAGGAGAATGAGTGACTTGGTAGATACTCTCCATAGGAATAAGAACTTCTATTAAAAGTAGACTGAACAGAAGTTAAATATATATTAAATATACTATATTTCATAAATGTATTTTTTAATAAGACTGCTGCTTTTAAAAGTGATTAAAGGAGTAAGAAATTTAACCGAGACAAGAAAACTTGAATGTTTTTGAAATTAAATTTATGGAACTTGAATACCTTGATTAATTTTCCAACAAATCTCTTTAATTTTTATTTTTTAACGTATATTGCACAATCTTTTCATAATACAGCAAAACATCGGCAATATTCTTATTTATAAAAGTTAAAATATAATTCTCAACAGCAACAGAAATTTTAAATTCCTTGTAACTCAGATGTAAAGTTGATATAATTTCACATTCTACAATAAACTGTTTATACAGATTTCACGTTCTTCTTATGCCTACCATAATTCACCAAACAAGTCTACCCCCTCTGCACTCCTCTGTGTACAGGGTATGCACAGTGATCCTGACTAGAGACATTGCGTGTTAAGCAAGCAAGCAAGCCAGTCAGTCAGTCAGTCAGTCGCTTCGGTTGGCGATTCATTAATTTGTAATTTATGACAGCTTGTCATAATATCAACGCTTCTTCCTCTTCTTCATCTTTTGCAGGTTGCACTCCCCTGCCTGCCCTCCTCTGCTTCCTCACCTGCTGCTCGTTATTGTAATACAAATCGAGCTAATGCTCATTAAGCAGCTGAGTTTCGAAAAGCCATTGGGACAATGTCTCTGGGCCATGTTAGCGGTTTGTTCGGCATCATCGCATCATCATCTTCGCTTTGTTGCGCTGCTTCCATTCATCTAGTCAGGCAGCGAGCTAGATGAGGAAGGAAAGGGGGGATAGGGGAGGTGCCTGCAGGGCTTTGTGCTGTTGTCAACGCTTTTTGTTGTGCCACCAATAAAACGCGTCGGTCTCTTTCATCTGGCGGTCAGTTCAAAGCCCCCGACGAACTTCTAACTCAATTAGTGTGTTGTTTTTAAACGGTTTTGATTACAAGCACCTTTTTTTGTTAAATCTATCGATCGATACACTGAACGAAACAATGTACAAATTAATAAGCAACCAATTTTAGTTTGTTACTTTCATTTTCCGTTAAGTTTTTTTGCTAAGTGTAGTCTACTACACACACACACACATGCACAGGCTACTTATAAAGACATTAAGCCAGCTAATTTTGTACCTGCCCCAGTTTGCGCTGTGGCAAAGTGGGTGTGGCCCAGTCGGGAAGGTCACTCAATCAGGACTTGCAGCGTAACGAGAAAGATCTTCAAACCGCGCCGCATTGCGCTGCTTTGATCGCGTTTTAATGATGATGACCATTGTTAGCTGATGTTAGCGATTGCCCCGCCAGATTTTCACTTAACAACGCCGAGTACACCCTACGCCTCCTGCCTACCGCCTTACCTTCCCCTCCCCACCCCTTTTCCTGTTGCCAGTCCACCGACGCCTTGGCTTAAAAGCCATGCAAACATAAAAAAGTGAAGCAACTCTGCGCAGGCTACAAGCGAAAAGGAGGGAGGTGGAAGAGGTAAGGAGAATGGAGGGGAAGATGGGGACAGAAAAGGGAAGGGGCTAGTGGGGCAGCCTCTGTGCCTGGTCGCGGTTGCCGCTTCATTGGGCACTGCATCCAAATTGCAAAGCAACATAATTTTTATTATTTCTGCTCTGACCAAGCAATTCTCGCACTGTGGAGCAAAGTACTGAATTTACAAGAAAAATTTTATAATTTCAAGAAAGCGATAATGTAACTTCTTATTAATTGAGAATAATAAGGATATTCAAATATTTTTTGTAAACAAGAAGGAAGAAATCTAAGCAAATTTAAATTATTTCATTAAATTTTCATTAAATATCAATACTAAAAATAAATAGAGCAAATACCAACTATATGTTCTCAAATATCATTCAAGTTACCTTTTTTAAATAATAAGATTCCAACAAATTTAAAATTTTGAAATTATTTGCACTCCAAATTTAAAATAAAATTATTAAATTATCCAATCATAATCAAAAATACAAAGTAAATGTATTTTCAAATTGATATGTCTGCGATATGTGCTACCAACTACATAATAATTTACTTTCAACTTATAAAAAAAGACTTTTTAAATTGCAATTTATTTTCATTATATTGTTTTTATACAAGAAAACAATCAGCTTTCATTATAATTCCCTCTCGACTCTCCCACTGCGTCCCACTGTGTCTCTCTCTTCTTCTCTCTCTCTCTCTCTGTCTGTCTCGGACTCGATCGTGCAACTGCAGCCAAGTGCGCCTCGGGTTGCAAGCGTCAGTTCAGGTCGAAGTGGACCTCGTCGTCGTCGTCGTCGTCGTCGTCGTCGTCGTCTCCTGTCTCTGACTGACTTCATTGCTCTTTACGTAACGTTAAGCTAAGTATACGTTGGGCCGAGCGCCATCTCGTTTAATCTACCTTTTAAAGGGCGTGGCCATAGTATTTTATATATGCTGATCAAAGAGCGCCGACGCTTTGTGCCGGAGCCGACGACGACGACGGACGACGAGAACGAAGCTGAGAACGAAGCGCACGACGAAAACAAAGTGCAAGAGGAGCAGAAAGAGGCAGGAAGACGAAGGCGTCGCGCGCTTTTTGAGACTTTCGCGAAGAGGCAGGAAAGCAGGCCAAGTCAGGCCCGATCAGGCAGTGTGTGGCCATGTTGGCAGGCAGAGAAGAGTAAGAGAGAGAGAGAAAGAAAGAGAGGGTGGCTAAGCTACAGATCGAGCTCTAAGCATAGCTTTACGTATTCATTATTGAATTAAGGATGACCACGTTTTCGGCGCTTCGTCGCAATTGATTTGCGGACCATTAAAATCAATCAAAATACCAAAGAATCGCAAGATCCCCATACAGATCGGATCGGATCGGCACCATCGGTGGCTTAATTATATATACACGGAGTATGAGAACGCGATGCTTGATGAATTGCCGGCGCTCGGGAGAAAGGAGCTTGCCGCGCTAACGGTTTGTTGACATGTCCCAAAGGCCCCTCTTTGATTTTCGGCCATATAAAAAGAAAGTCTTCGACAATATGAAGAAATTAAGCCGGCAGTTATGAGGCCATTGATTACAACAACACTTGATTGCTACAGCCCCGAAGGGGAACCCGAAATTAGACTTGCCATGCGTCGAGACCTGAAGACCTCGAAAATCGTTGACATGTTCTTTGGCACGCCAAATTGCAGGTACTGCCAAATTGCCGAACATGTCGAAGAAGAGACCCGAAAGGGTCTCGTGTTTACAAGATGTTGTAACTCTGCAATCAAAATAGCTGCGGGCTGACATGCCGAATATTTACGCGTGTAAATGCTACAGAAAGGGTACCCTATAAAGAGAGAGAATTGGTTGAAGTATGGGGAAGGGAGTGGGAAAGAACATGATGGGCTTGAATCAAGTTGTTTGACAGAAGATTTCACATTTTCTTATTCTAAAATATTGAAGAGAATATATATGAACCAAGTATGACAATCTCTTTCTATATTTTTCTCTTTGTATAATATTTTTTACTTAGTCTCTAAATATATGCCTTTCACCTATGCATCTCAAATGATATATCTTATCTTTCCATCTTTCCCTCGCCATCGTTCTCTCTCTTCTTTGTCTCTTCTTTTACCTCCCTTATTTGACCATGGGTGTCTCCCTCTTTTCTTTAATTTGCGAATCTCCCTAAAGCCCTTCTATCTTTCTCCTTTCTGTATTTGTGTCTATTTGTCGCTTTGTTGGCCTATAAAAAGTCATTATTTTGTCAAAATTAGGACCTCTCAAAGTGTCTTTCTCTAGCTATATCTTGCCTTCTCTCACAATGCCTCATTCTACTTTCCTTTTACCTTATATACTTGGAATATTTATTAATCTCTCAAAAGCTCTTTTTCTCACTCATTTCTTTAAATTTCTACTCTTTTTGTCTATATATCTTTAACTCTCTTCCATATACGTCTCTTCTCTTCTTTCTATCTCTCATATTTCTCCCTCTACCCCTATCTCCTTGCAATATTTGTCATATTTACCTTATCACCTCACTCCGATCTCATCTTTATGATATGATCAACCTTGAGTCGAGAACCTGCAAGTTCTGCAGTTCGTGCCAACTTTGTATCATCGCATCGGCTTTACTTTCTGCCCGACTTAATTATAGTAATTCCCGCTCAACTAGCTCGAGCAGTGGAGGAGAGGAGAGAGAAGAGCCCACAAACTTCACGACATTACGGCACGCATTACGAGCGTGTAAACAAGCAGCCAACGATGACAGTTTCCAGAGACCCCACGAGTTGCAGGCCCTGAATACCGCGAAGAATTCCCCGGGCAATTGAAAATACCAAAATTTATAACTTTCTCGTTATGGAGTTTTGGCTTCGCGTTGGAGTTGGAGTCGAAGTGGAGAGGCGAGGGGGAGGGGGGATCGTGTAGCACTCTCTTTTGTCGGCGGCTAAATTTGTCTCATCTTCTTATATTAATTTGTGTTATTGTATTTCGGCTTTTCTGTCCGGCAACAACAACAGCAACAGCAACAACAAGAGAGAGACTTAACAAAAGGTAGCCAAAAGGTATCGAGTTTTATAACCTGCTCGAACTCATCAATTTCGTTGCTAACAACACGCAGACACGCCAAAGTGAGAAAAATATGCCTGGGCCCGAGCGGACTGAATCATCAAGATTCCGTTTCTCCCCCTCCCTCTCTGGCATATTTATGGCGGGGGAGTGGAGAGAGAGAGAAAGAGAGGGGGCACGTCATAAGTAAATTTCTTGTCTTGTGTTTTCGGGGATTTCAAAAAGCCATTTAGAATAAATTAACCTGGACCTACCGCTAAAATGATGATCGGCTCAGCGCTGAGCGAGACCCGACCCGACCCAGGCCCGTCGGCCTTTGTCTTCTTCTCCGGCCGCCCGCCCGATCTGCGGCTTCGTCGCATTAATCTGATCCCTCATCAGCGTGGCCCCAAACAGGATTAAAATTAGTTTTTGATTACGCTTTCGAGCTTCTGGACAACGCAATTTGCGCTCGGCTCCCTTCGGCTATGCTCGGCCCAAAGTGCGGGCAATGGGCGTATTTCTTTTTGGATATCCGGGAGAAGTCCGGGAATGGGGACTGGGGAATGGGGAACGGAGGCAGGTAATTAACGCTTTTAGCAAAACTCTTTGTCGCGGCGGCTCTTTTGCATTTCGAAGGTCGACGCATTTGTCATAATTTTGCCAGGCTGCACAGTGGGGCAAGAATTGAGAAAAGCACAAAGCTTATAAACTGATAGAAAGCTCTTGATTTATTTATTTGTCAATAAGTTTACAGAAATCCTTTCCACTTATAAAATTTCCAAAATTTTTTCAGTAATTATTTATCACATTTTTAAATTTTACAGTCTTTTTTGTTCTGAAAATTTCGAAATATAACTTTAATTTATACTTACTTTGAGTCGAGAGGTTTTTTCCAACAAATTATTATTATAATACGTCAAGATTTTTTGTTAAAATTTTTTCACTTTAAAGTTAGAGCTGTCAATATATATATTTTTTTTTAATTTCACAAATTTTCTACAAAGTTTCTAACGTTTTTTTAAGTTTTTAATAATCATTCTTCGTTTTCTGTTATGTTTAAAAAGCTATTTCATATAACTCTCTAACTTTCAATCAAAATTCGAACTGTTTTAAGACTGTTCTTCAGTTTCAAACATACTGTTTCTTTATCTTCTACAAATTCTTCCATATTCATTCAACATAGTTTCGTAACTTAGTAACTGATCCCCAAAAATTTTTCCCACTTATTTAACATATATTTGCACCACAGTGCGGCGGCAAACTTATAAAGCTATTGGCAGGTATTTAACCAGGCTCCACGAAGGATGATAAAAGGCGCAAAGGGAGAAAAACAAAACGAAGGCAAAAACAAAACCAAAAACAAAACCAAAATGTGAAAATGTGAAATTCCTTGTGCTCATAAATCCCCACAATCGGCTTCTAATTGAGTCTTCCGCTCACATTCTGCAGTCTACATTCTACACGCCACACTCTACATTCCCTGTGCATTCCAGCTTGTCATGCTCCTGGGTAGGTAGAGCAGCTCTCCCTCACTCTCTCGCTCTCTCTCTATGTTCCTCTTTGATGAGCGTGTGAACAGCACCTTGTACACTTTTCGATGCGATACTCATCTCGGACTGATTTCGATCTCTCTCTGTCCCTCTCTCTCGCTTCGGATTAGACGCCGCACTGCACTTTGTTGCCGCAAGCTGATCCCAAGCTGGGATCGGGATCTGGAGCGGGAGCTGTGGCAGAGATGCTGTTAGAAGATAGCCAGAGAGCTGTTGGCCTGATTGATCTGTGTGCAGTTGGCTTTAATTGAATCGTTTTTACTGGCCACTTAATTAACATAATAGCCGAGTGCTCTGCTTTCTTCCCCCTCCCCTCCCTTTTCTACTTCTTCTTCTACTGCTGCTCTTCATCTTCTTCTTTGGTGCTGCTCCTCTTTGACACTTGAGCAGATTTTGATGGACTTTTCGGCTTAACCAACTTTGTCTCGCACTCGGCCCTACAGTAGCATTTAATGAGTTGTGGTTAGTTTGAGTGTGTGTATCTTGTGCGTGTGTATATTTATGTGTTTCTTGTGTGTGTGTGTGCCAGAGTGTGTGAGCTACTTAATTTACCTAATTACCGCCAACGCCATTAGGCCACAGCAGCGAGCCGTGCTCTGATCTGCCTGCGATAAGGCACGTCACACGGTGCACAGTGGCGCAGGCTGGCAAACGCTTTCTAAAAGGGGATTTGAAAGGGAGTTATTATGAGTAGTATTTATGAGGTCAAAGGAAAGGCAACAGGAAAATGTGAGAAGCAAGAAAAATGAGATAAAGTATTACTAATAGAATGAAGAATAGAAAATATAATATAGATTGATATCGATTAGAATTTTCGAAGTGGTTCAGTAAAAGTGTTTATATAGTGGACCCTAAAATTGTCTCAAAATTACGTCACTTTCAATAAGATTTGTGGAAAATCAAGAACTTTACGAGTTTGCAGAATTTTGCACAAATATTTTATAAATTGTCTCGTAAAATCCTTTTTTATTTCTTTCTTTAAAAAATGTTTTTTATAATTTTGTTATAATTTTACCATCAGAATTCCCAGTTCTCTTCTGGGAGGATGATAAAATATGATGAATATAATTTTAATAATGAAAATATTATTCTGATTAAGACTTTCATATTTCCTTCAGTTAATTAGCAAATCTACACCCATCCATGACCCCCTTTGACGCACGCCTCTGTGCTGTAAACAATACAAAGTATTGTACAACTGTCAGTTTGAGGCGCGAACTAGAACCAGGCAGACTAAAAAACCAAGCCTTGCTGACTATTGTACCAAGTCCCGCTTCGTTACTGCCCCTTCGCCTCCCTCTCTCCTAACTACACCACTGTCTCTAGCCCAACCTTGTCCTTTTCTCTTGTCAGCGAGGACAATGCGTCATTTTGTTTGTGTCTCAATTAGCAACGCTGGGCAACTGGCATAACTTATGCTTATTTTGGCCAAGCAGCTACCTCTGCCTATCACCTCTCTGACTTCTTCCCCTCCCCTCCCCCTCACTCTTCATCCCTCTCCCTCTCTGGTGCCTGTCACTTTGATTAGTTATGCTGATGACATTGTTTGTTCTGCGCAGACTTCTCCAGCTGCGGCCGGTGGGTGCAGGCCATAATTCATATGGTAAATTTGAATATATGTGTGTATGTGTATGTATGTATGGGTGTGTGTGTAAGTATGTGTGCTGAGTGTGTGTTGTCGCCTTTACACAACTTGTTAGTGCAACTTTGGCTGCACGACTTGGCCAGCCCCCTGTGCAGGCTTCATAATTAATAAAGCGCAACAAATGGCCAAAATACACACACTTACACACACACTCACATACGCGCAGTCTGCAACTGCCATTTGGCTTTTTGGTCAACTCAAACGTGGCACTAATAAGGGGCGTGGCTCAACTTACATGCAGCCATGTCCAATTTGTTGCCGTTGCCGCGTGGAGTGGGCGGCTTATTGGCCAAGACTTAATTGGCAACGCGGCTGACGGGATTTGTGGCCAATTCCGGCTAAAAACAGGCAACGGAGTCGGTAATGATGTAGACTCAAATTGATTTTAATTGAAAATTTGACTTTAATTTGAAAGAGCAAAAAAAAACTTTTGATTTTAAATGGAAACTGTTTTGTGGATATGGACGTGAAATAAAGATCAATGGATCATTGTAGATAATAAATTATATTTTTTGTATACATACATATATAAAGAATAGATCAATTAATCATATAAATGAATAGTGATTAAAATTAAGATTTTAATTAAATGCAGAAATACATACTGTAACAATTGATCGATACGAAAAGGAATTCTTTAAGTTATTTCCTTTATTTTTTTTCTTCATGTCGATAAAAAAGGCTAAAGTATAAAATTAAATCAGGATAATTAATTGATATAAATAAAAAATCCTTAAGTTTTCCTACTTTACCATGAAAAACTTTAAATTTCATGTTTTTATAAAGTTTTTATATAATATGAATTACTTTTTATGAGGAGAATTAGCGATTTCTAAGATTTTTTTGGAGCTATCGAATTTTAACATGAAATATCTTACTAGCAAGTTGGAAAAAAGATTTTAAGTTTTCATTCATGAGTTTTCATCTTTAAACCCTTCTCTCTATGAAACAACTCCTTTATATACCCATTAGTTCTATAACTTCTCTTGTCAGCCAAGAATTCTATCACATAATACTATAAAATTTAACACATATCTGTAAAATAAACTGACCATATATCAGCTACTCCCATCTACCCCTGTATATACGGACATGCCCTTGATGGGTTTGTCACGTGACTTCCCATTGAGTGCGCGCAGTCTGAGCACCTTCATATTATACGATATAAATATATACATAGGTATACAAACACACTCGTATATCTGTTTGATGAGCACGCTCGCTTCCTCTCTGTCCGCTGGGCAAACTAGAAAAGGGCGTGCACGGCAATCTAGATAAATGAAGTTTACAATAAACACATCGGACGAGTGTCAAAATGGCCAGGTCCGGTTCGGGCACAATGTGGTGAGCAACCCCTCAAGGACCAAGTCATTATGGGCGTCTTAATTGTTAATTGTCCATCAATGTTGAACAAGTCCTCAACGTTCTCCGTCGGGGGTTGGCAGAAGCAGCAGCTGCCATTGCATTGCCACTTCCGCTGCGACTTCCCCTCTCCCCCTGATTCCACTGATGAAGTCCAATAAGAAATCGCTTGCCACAAAAATATTGCAATAAACAAATAAACAAAAGCTTTAGCTAATTTCCGGCCAAGAAACACATTGAATATACTTTCGAAAAACATCAATCAGCGGGCGTATTAGCTCTAAACATGCCACAGTGGGATGGCAAACAAATAGTGGCAATCAAAACCAAATCAAATCCCAATCGAAACGCTTAAGAAAATACCTAAAAAACACCGACGAAAAAGAAATACCCATAAAGGAAATCATTCAACGCGTTGAGGCCAATAAAAACAAATCGACGCGAGAAACGCACATAAAACTATCGACGCGATCGGGCGAACATCAAGCGAGCTAGGGCTATATATAAGACAAGGGAGCGCGCTTTACGAGCAGCCCCTCCCTCTGCCCCGCCCCCTTTTAACTCGATCGATCTTTTGTCTATTATGAATGCGATTTGGTAGGCTGAATGTGTATTTATACCCGGTACTCATTGGGTTAAAGGGTGTTATAACAGCAGAATGAGACTTGGCTGAACACAAAAAGTAAACTTATATATATTCTTGATCAGCATCGTCAATCTAGTCGATATAGTTATTAGGCGGGTCATGCGAGCTATGTTCTTCTGTCTTTCCATTTGTCGTCAGCATATTTATTATGTTCACTTATTTCAATCCAATCAAATAATAGTCACAGAAGTTATTGAAGTTAATATTATATACTCATCTCTTTCTAAATTGAAAAAGGGTATCTAACTGTCTAGCACACTTAACTTGAAGCTTTCGTGCTTGTTTCAACTAGTGCGATGATTGAAATGAAAGTGGCTTAGAGAAGACAAAGCGTAAAACTTTCAAACTGAAAGATCAAATTGATAGTTATGGCTAAAGATACCAGTACGCGTTTTATAGTGAACTTTTATGACAGTTCAACTTTTCACACATTTTTTGATACCTTCTTTCTCTGCTGTTCCAACAGATCCCAGCACGCTGAACATCTTCGCCACGCGCTCGAATCCAAAGAAGAAGCGCAAATCGCGCACAGCATTTTCGAATCAACAGATCTTTGAGCTGGAGAAACGATTTCTCTATCAGAAATATCTATCGCCAGCGGATCGTGATGAGATTGCCGCCGGCCTGGGACTGTCCAATGCGCAGGTGAGTATGAGGAATCAGCAATATATAAGGGGTTACTGATTAGATATATTCCGACTAGGTCATCACGTGGTTCCAGAACAGACGGGCCAAGCTGAAACGGGACATGGAGGAGCTGAAGAAGGACGTGCAGAGCGTGAAACAATTGTCAGCGAACAAAAGCTTTTTAGAGAATGTTAATGACTTGAGTATTTTAAAGACCCGACCAGTCAGCAGATCCCCAGCAGCGATGCCACCCCCACCAACAGCAGCAGCACCACCAGCACCAGCAGCATGCACAGTCTCAGAGTAATGCCGCCAGCAGGGACAAGGAGGAGTTGCGCATGCTGAAGATGATGACGCTGATGCGCTACTCGGACGGCAAGCTGCTCTACACCCCGGCGCCGGAGCAGGCCAACTGAGCTGTAATTAGCCCAATTTGTAAACACACGACACGCGCGACTTTTCTAACATAATTTTGCCAAAAAAAAACGAACAAGAAACACGCAAAGAAGAGAGGCGGAAGGAAGAGGGGCGTGCAGAGAGGTGCAGGGAGGCACGGAGAGGTGAAGAGAGAGAAGACCTGAAGAGGTGAAGAGATACGAAGAGAGACGCTGCAGATCTCTTAGAGAGGGACACAGACACCCGCACTGCTTGCGTGGAGTAACTCTCAAATCCACTCACTTACTCACCCGGCCCACGCCAGAGTTGCTACTCTTTCTCTTGAAAATGAGTTGCCGCAAATGATTTTCATAATTGTAGTATTAAATTTCGTGATTTTGTCTATGTAATGCGTCTGTATTTATAATTTAACTGTGTTAACTGATTGTAGACTTTCTATATATGTATGTAGACCCGTCATATGCCACCCATCATTATATTATTATATTATTTTGTTAAGTTCTAAAGCAATTTAAATAAAATCATAGTTGGCGTATGAGAATAACAATAGAAATCATTACATTTTAGTCTTTTGAAACTAGTTGATGTTTTTCCAAAATGGGTGTTCGTAAATTTAATTTTTTTCTAAATTATCTTAAGCTGACTTTCGTGGTGCAGCCTGTGTTGAAATTGTTAACATCGGGCTGGCATTACATGCTGGCTTCCACAGTGGTGCCCATGACGTTCAGGGCGGGTCCGTTATGAGAGAAGAGGCTTAAATGCGACTGCATCATAATTATCGAATAAAAATTATCCCGATAGGAAAAATGCTGAATTGACAACACTAATGTACAGCGGCTCAAGTTGGTGTGACTAAAATCAATAAAAATATCGTTTCGGTAGAGGTCAAAAATTGCTGTCTGCGTCATTAATTTTCTTAAAAGCATTATTTGGCGGAAGCATCTAATTATTTTTTATTTAAATTTAGAAAATTTAATTTTTGCGTGGACAAAGAGCTTGCAAGCAAGCAGTGCACATTCATAGATGTCGGTAATGCGAATAAAAGTGAATCCTCTTTGAGCAGACGCAGTTCACTGCTTAGTGGATCAGACTCATGCGGGACACAATGGGTTCGGATCTTGGGAAACGAGCTCTGTTGGTGAAAAACAAGCAGTTTTTCATTTGTCATTTTTATTACGGCAGTTTTTTTCGTTTTTCAATTCGAAATTGCGGCTAAGCCAGAAAAGCTAGCGAAATGCGTTTTTATCAATCCGTTCGTTTTTACTACATTTAAGACAATTTCCAAGTACGTAAGTGTACAGCCCGGCCTGGAGAAGGTTTCAAAGTTTTGGACGTTTTTTTCAGTTTCTCTCAATTTTTTTAAAATGCGCCCTTTTTGAAGAACGACCCCTCGAAAAAAACTGTTTGAAAACACTGCCGCTGGTTGGTGTCACTGCTAAATACCGGTTTGAATGCAATATACTAGTTCCAAGCAGTTCAATATACTAGTTCCAGCAGTGCAACACGCGCAAGCAGTCCATCCGTTAGGCAAGCGAACCCAAAGCATGCGCAGTCTGGTAACGCTAAGTGCTCAGCAAGGAACCAAACCCAAACTGAAAAGGAAAAAACAGAAAAATCAAAAATGAATATTAAGTAAAATCTTAAAAAATGTATTAAAAATTAATAACAATAAATTACAAAACAAATTATCGCCCATGATTCTCTTCAAATGTCAATTAACTCGTCTGGGAGTTGTAAAACTCGTTAAATTCCCATTTCAGTTCGCATAAACAGCGCCGCCTGAGCCAACTCCCTCAACTCTTTCCTTGCCCCCACCGGCCCTGTTGGGCAAACGAAAATAGAAATCATTGAGAAACTGCATGAAAATCGTAAAACTGCAAAAACTGAGTGCAAATTATGAAGACGTAAATATGAAATTGGCAAATTGTGCGCGAAATGATTCGTTTGTTTTCATTGCTTGCTGTGCTTGTTGTTGCAACAAGCAAATCAAATCGCAAATCAAAATTCAAATGATGTCGATTTTATTGACAAATCAAAATAAATAATTCTAAGCTGGAGCAATAAGCAAAAAATTAAAAAACAATACGAGTTGTTGGCACGAGAAATTCAAATTCCCAAGCTTATCGCGGGGTCAACAAACCGGAGAAGGAACTGTGAAAGGGTCGCACTTGACTTGAGTGGGAGGAACAACGCACTTTTCACTTATCACTTTCCCGATTTTCCCATTTCCCAGCAGCATCATAATGACACAATTAAGTCAAATTATGTGGCTGCCACTTCACAAAGGGTGCCCCCAAGTCCAAGTGGCTGCTTTCACCAGAAATCAATTCAATTATGACACACAGCTCTCACAGGGATTACAAACCACCCCGTACCCTCACTCCGGCACGACTCCCCTTCCGATTAGTACACATCCTTCTGGGCAATGACAATACATTGGATCAATTCCACACGAGCGCCTCTGAAGAGTTGCCGGTGATTAGCACGCGGCAGTCGAGGGCGCATTTACATAACCATAACCAGTCGCTGCCTCCTCAGCCTGCGCTGCGATCGGACCACCCACACAGGGCACAACATACACACACACACGTACACACATTATGCGCCGCCCGAGGCTGCGCTTTTTATTGCTGCCGAAGTAGCATAAACAATTTGCGCTTCTAACACAAAGTCAACGCCACCGCACACCTGATGGGGACTGTGACTGCCACTGCGACGGGAACTGGGACTGGGAGTACGAGTCGTTGCTGGGTCTGGAGAGTGCATTAAATGTGCCTGTCGTGCTGCGGTTAGATGTTTGCCGGGTGCTGTAAAAGCAGTGCGAAAGGGAGAGTGCAACTGCTGTGGGGAACTAACTTGGGCATTGAAGGAGATGAGTTTGGAATTCGTAAGAGAACGCTTGCTGCACTAATTGCAGGTGAGTTGAACTTCTGCTAAAAACAGTCACTAGTAAATTCTTTTTAATTTGCAACTATTTACAGAGTGCGCATTAGTCGCCAGTTCTCCCTGGCTGCCTTACCAACTTGCCCTTCCTTTCTTTCTGTGTGGGGAGTCAATTGGGAAGAGTTACACTGCTTGCAGGTGAGTTTTGCGCAGTAGTTTAGGAAGAGCTCCCACACTTTATTCACTGCTTGCAGGTGAGTTTACCTTCAAGCAGTTACTGCGCTTTGCAACTGCATACATGGTGTGCATAAGTCGCCCGCTCTCCTCGGCTGCCAACTGCTTGTTTGTTGTTGTTTTTGTGCGCTTTGCTTATTTGAAGTACGGTTTGTTCTATTTGCGTCTTCTGTGTGGTCTCTGGCTCCAGTTGCTGTGGCAGTTGCAAGTGACGCGGCGCGACAGGGACAGCGCGCCCGCCACTCGTTGGCGACAAAACGCTAAAATGCTGCAACAGCAGGATTACGTCGCTCGTCGCGCGTCCTGTGGTGCAAATCAAAACAAAGCGGGGCAAAAGTCGTCTAGACACCTTGACTTGACCGCACGCAAGCTGGCTAGCTCAGCACTTGACAAATTGGTCAAAATATTGAAGCAATTAATGTCTGCCACAGGCTGCTGCACTTGACAAAACCAAACAAAATATTCACACATATTTCACACGCGTTCCCCGCCCCTCTCCACACACAGCAACCGACGGCGGCGACAAACTCAAGTGGCAGGCGAGCCGCCGTCCGATCCTGTTCAATGTCCTGTCTGGACAAGGACGACAAGTAGCCGTGATATGTAAACAAAGCCACACGCAATGATTACATGATCAGTCGAGGCTTGTGTCGTCGGTTTCCCGTTGCCTGCCACCGGCGCCAACTGAAGGTCATCTTGCTAAGCAAGCAGGGCAGGGGAAGTGGGCATGGTCGTGGCAACGGCAGTGGCAGCGCAATCTTTGTTCTGCTACTTTTAAGCTCTTAAGTGCCAGCGCGATTCACTTTGGCCAATGTGCGCTTTTCATTTCATTTCAATTTCAATTTGGCCTTTTTGTACCCTGCACGTGGAGTAGCGCGGAAACGGGTAGATGGAGGCACTAAGTAAGTATCACTTTGTATTGTTAGGTCTTATTTTGAGTAAGTTACAAATGGCATTGAAAACAAAGGGGGAAATGTATGAATAGCAAATTGATAGAATTTTAATTAAATAAGTACTAAATAAGCATTTAATTACATTTCATGTTTTTAAAAGGTAACCCCTAGTCGACCAATTTCCCTTGAAACTTTCTCACTTGTTTGATTTTCCATTTACCAAATACCGAACGCATTTTTCAATTATTATTGCGCTGGGCCACAAGTACGCGTATTATTAGTGTAATAGCGGCTAATTGCGCATTGGCCTGCAAGGAGAATTAGACTGGGGCGCACAGCACTTCAGTCGCCCTGCGGACTTAAAAGCCTCCAATTGATGGAGGAGCACTTGGAGGCGATTCGCATGCGGATCTACGTAGGAATCAATGGTAGCATTTTGCAAGCGAGGAGGGCATTGTGGGCATTGAGATCATTGCAGCGATTAGAAGAAATGTGCAATGTATTTCACTCTCTTTCGTTCTCTTTCTTTCCCGCTGGCCACTCACACCCCAGGTCGTGGCAATAAGTCCACTTGAGTACGCTCGGTGCGGCTCGGGACTGTTCAAGGTTTCCTGCAATGATTTACCGCAAAAAAGCTGTTGCATTTATTTGGCTAATTCGGACCAATAAACAGAGTATCATCGCAGGCATGTGGCAACAAATAAAGTCGTGGCATATAGCACGCGTATATAGGCAACAATAAAAACACACACACACACGCACACACTGTAAACAACAACAATGCGCCAATGGCAGCCAATGATAATCGAAATGAGCTCGAGACGAGAGATGATCGACATCGTCATCGCCCATCGCCATCTCTATTGCGATCATCATCATCATCATCATCACTGTTCAGCCAAATTGACGGATTGCTGCGACGCTGCCCCGGAACCCGGACGTCAACGTCAGCATCCAGTCCACATCCACGTCCGCATCGGAGTCGATCGAATCGCCGCCAAATCAAAATTCCTGAGCGCGAATAAAATTTAATTGCCTACAAATTGGCGCGTTGAGTTTTATTGCATTTTAAAAAAATACACTGAACAAAATTTGTAGTTAGTCTGTAATCTAAATTGGCAAAATTTCACAATTGAAATTACTTAGTAACATACATTGATCAATCATTATTCTTTTATTATTCTATCGATTCTTTCTCGCACTGTACGCAGCATACCCCACTTGTTATACGGTAATTATAGGGTAACTAGTGATAAGTCCCGTGTGGGTGGCAATTTTTTACAGCGACCGGCAAACAAATACACCGATCTAGTCTATGATTTATTTACGATTTCCTAATGTTCCGCCTAATACGTGGGGGAAGTTTTTAAAAAGCAGCTAAAAGAGATAATGATCTAGTTGAATACGAATAATGTTTTCGAATCGAGTGAATTGTCTATCCGTTTGGCAGGCAGAATAGATTGAATAATAATTAAGTGTTCGCATATCAAATTCTGAATCTGCTATAAAGATTGTAATATAACTTGGAGAACAGAATTGAAAAGCAATAACATTCGCAACTTTTCAGCAATTTACTTTAGTCTTTTTACTTGTATTTGGAATATTGAAGGCTGAAGAATGAAATGGAAAATATATAAATATAAATATATCTTACAATATATGAAAAGTTTGTTTTGTTTTTGCACCTATCTTGTTAATGAGCTAGCAGGTTTTCTTGCGGACTTAGCTTGTAGGTTAAATCGATCTATATTGATATACATATATGTAACTTAATATGTTATAATTGAATAGATTTTGAGCTGTGTCCACACACTTTTCACAACGATTAATAAAACAACCAGAATATACGATTCAAGTCTTATTGAAAGTATTGTGTCAATAATTCACAATTTTCTTTAAATTAAGGTTGTTGTTTTCTTATGTTTTAGGTTTAAAGTTAAAGCGAAATCGAGATCTAAGTAAAAGAAAGCTAGAAAGAACCGGAAAGTAGGAACAAAAGAAATTAAAAAAAAGTTAAGAGATAAAGACAAAGAGAGAAATGTAGTAAGATAGATAAGTAGTTTAAGAAAGAACTGTAAGATGGATTTGATATATAGATATGTATATAGATAAGATATAAAGTTAGTCATAGATATCTGAAATTTCAGTAACAAGCTGATTTTTCTTGAAAAGTCAAAGGGGATACATACATATATATAACCTCCGCCATATGTTGAATAATTGCCCTCAATTATAGCCAGATTTTTGCAATAATAACCCCGACAACACTTCAACTTTGGCACTTGAGGCATCTACTTAAGTATTTAATGAAGCTGACTCGCACACGCATACATTTACATATATACTCAGCTATATACGCATATATAGGGAGACTACTTAAGGCGCCAGAGTGCCAGGCTGAGTGTACTTAAATCCATAAAAAACGATCGAACAAAAAGATATTCATCATGATGATCAAATGAATTTCAACATGAAATCCCCAATTTGATTGCTCAATAGGAATGCGAGCGCGCTAAGTGCGGGCTTACCAAATCAGCAGGAAACTTATAAATATTTGAATTTATTTATATATAGACTAATTTGACCGATTTTCGCTATAAACAAATAGTGGCCGAAAGACAGTTGCTTCCTGGCCAGATCGGGCGAAATGTTTATCGCGTCTTCAACGGGCGCTGCAAGTGCACTTGAAGCGAGTGCGTCGCTGGCGTCGCCTCTTCCACCACCTCCTCCTTCTTCTTCTTCCCATTATGCATGCACGAACTGACATTGAAGTGCCTGCAACGTCTCCGCGAGTTCATGCGGCGTTAGGGTTAGATTGCCCATTGGCGTCCCGTTATTATTGGTATTAGTAACACATGATTACGCTTTATTGTAAACAAAGCGCAGATAAACAGGCAAACAGCAGCCCAAACACGGATACGCAGGCACACGTACGCAGCAGCCACAACAACACCAACAACAACGACGACAGCACAGCCAAATGATATGTTAATGCAGCTGGCGCACACTGCGTATGAGTGCTATGAGTGTGAGTGCGAGTGCGAGTACGAGTGCGAGTATGAGTGCAGGCGGCAACTGTTTGTCTGTCAACGTCGCAAGCAAATAAACTCCATTTGGGGCTTATTTGTCGTCGTTTGCGTTTGGAATTTCTACTCCCACTGTAAACAACTCCCCGCGTAGAAGGGGTAAAGACAGAGACACGGGGGTGGAGGCGGTACCAAGGGGCATGTGTGAGCAGTCCCAAGTGAGAGGGTGCTGCTGCTCCTGACATTACAAGTGCGAGGCGAAGTTCATTGAGTAAATGCTGTGTTAAATGGCTTTTCAAGTGAAATTGTTAATTGAGCGACGCAAAGTTGGCAGCGCCAACGAGCTTGCTAAATTGCCCCATTATGGCTGATTAGAGTAGTTTTAATTAGCCGGAAGTGCGAATGAGGAATGTGCAGACCATAAACATTATCATTTTATGGAATATAAATGGACTATCTGTCAAATATTGATATTCTGGAGAAGTAACTTTTGTCAATAATAAGAGAACACAAGTTTCCGAATTTCGTTCACTATTAAATAGTTTGTACATCTCCCGAAATTTTTGTTATATAGTGAAGTATATATATTCTTGATCACGATTACTTTTCAATTATGTGATTATGACATGTTTGTCTGTCTGTATGAACACACAAATCTCAGCCATTTTGAAAGCTTGAGGCACCAAATTAGACACAAGCATTTTTCTATACCTCTCATCTTTATTTCAAATATTGAGTGCCAATATAATATATATGCGATATAATTTGCTGGCTTAAGATGCTTCAGTTTACCAGTACATTAAATTCGAATTCAATCGGACAAAAAACAAAGAAATTATTCACATTTCTCTTATTTGAAATAATTTTTTATGCTCAACATTTATATTAATTTATACATACTTTTATAATATGATATATACATTTATACAAACATTTATGATATAATATTTTAAATAATCATTTCATATAGACAAATTTTAAATTTTATTTTTAAATAATCATCTCATGTAGAGAATAAAATATTTTTAAAGCTAAACATTTGAAATTGAAAGAACTTTTCAAATTTACTTTAATTCTCTATTAAGAAAACTCAATATCATGCTTGTATTGTATAATATGTAGTTTTCACCTAATTTCCCTACTGGTAACTGTTCACTAAGTCTCTCTTGTTTCATATTTCATTGAACTTTAGCTTGACACTTGAGTTTTCTTTGCTTATGAGCGCCTTAATGAATGCAATTGAATCAAAGGTCGCCAACTAATGCTGACCAGCTTTGTCAGTGTATGCTCTTTTTCGCTTTTTCTCTCTTTCACTCCACACAGCTCCCTCTCCTCTTCCCTCCTACGTGCTGTAGTTGGCGACACGCCGCAGCGTTTAAGTGTAATTTTCTTCTTATTCAATTGAAGCATGTCCTTCGACGGGCTGTGACTGTGGGGTGGGTAGTGGGAACTGAGTTACAACTCACTGCAGCGCACTGAGTTGGTCGTCGACTTTCGGACTTGTCTCTGTCCCCGTCTCACTCCCTGTCTCTCTCTCTCTCTTCTCTTTACCCTCGTTTGGCTCGTTACAAATTCACTTCAGACGCTGCTTTCACTTGAGATCCGCATAATGGTCGTTCATTTGCGCCGTCGCCGTGAAAATTGCAAGAAAATCTTCTTCACATTTCACATCGACTCAGGACAATTGCGTACGTGTGCGAGGACCAAGAAAGCCAAAGAAAAACGTAAAAGAACCACCACAAAAAATAAAGTAAAAGATAAGATAAGCTGGCTATGGAGTGAGATGAAGATGGCAGGGGGAGGACTGAGGAATCATTCGGTTCGGTGTGCCATGTAATTTGCTCTCTTGCCATGTGCTTAATCAGAAAGGAAATTGAAAATTGCTCCTAATGGGGCTGCCTCGACTGCCAGTGGGCGTGGCACGGCAAATACCACAGAAAAAAAAAAAAACCAAAAGAAATTTAATGATTATGAAAAAAATAAATGATAAAGAAATGACACTATGAAAATGTGGGCGGAATTCATTTGAATCGTAAATTGCCAAGGACTAAGGCCCGAAGACGCTAACGAAGCGTTAACAAGTTAAGAACAGCTTCAAGAAAGCACGAAAGAGATGGAGAAGAATTAGTTGATTTATGCGTTGCGTAAAATTTGAGTTAATTCTTGTGTTAAGATTCCAATTAGCTAACTCCACGTGAATATAATGAAAAGGACTTGAAGGTAAAGTTGATGAAGGTAAAATGTAAAACAAATAGGTCGAATATATTCCTCTAAAACCTTCAGTAGAAGTATTAAGTTTTTATGTATTTAAATTCTTATGAGCTTAAAAGTTAAATTGTTATGAACAAATTTAGAACGTATGTTCCATGCTGAACATAATGGATTAGTTCAATACATTTTGAAGCTCAATTTCTTGAAAGTTAAAAATGTGAAAAAATATATAAAGTTATATTATATAATATTTAGTAAGATATATAATATTATTTTCAATCCTTCTCACTTCCAGTCTATCCTACACCTTGCCAGCTCTTCCACTCCATTGCCGTCCACTCTACCGAGGCTACACTGTTATTGGCCTCCCCCGCGAATTTGTTTACACAGAACAATGAACACTTAAACAACTTTTGAGCGCTTTGCTCTTTTACGATGTTCTAAATACGATAAATAAATATATGAAAAACAACAACAGAAATGGAGGGCGGCACAGTCGTTTAAGCAGTCCGAAAGTGCCTCAAAGGTGAGATGCCGTTAGAAGAAAACAACAACAAAAAGAACAACAACAACAACACAAAGCTGATGACTCTGAAAGCACAAAAAGGCACAAGGCGTCATATACAATAATAAAAAAAAGAAAAATCTGATTCATGTTGCGCATTTAGAATGTTTTTATATGATGGATTTTTCCAAAACACTTCGCACAGTAGAAAAACAGATCGCACACTCGTTTCCCAAGAGTGAATTCTGGATTTTCCGATAGTCGATCTCGTTCAAGTGTTAGTAGCGCTCTGGCAGCTGATAAGTCCCCGAAAAAACATTGTGCAAGAAGTCTTTGGAAAACAAATCTCACGCGCACTTCCATTGAAAATGAATTTCCATCAGCAGCTCCTCCTCCTCATCATCATCATTCCACTCTCCTCGTGCTCTTGTTCTGCCTCCTCTTGGTTTTCGGGGCCCGCGTCTTTAATTGTCGAGCATTACGAGTCGGCAGCTCCATTAAAAACGCTAATTAAGTTGCCCCCATGGCACATGTGTGTGTTGTGTGCACTGTGTGTGGTGTGTGTGTGTGTGTGTGTGCCGCTACACCACAACATTTCTATCCAAACAGCTTGCGAACAACTATAACTACAAGAACTAATCGTACACGGTAAGAAACTCATGCGACAATATGACAAAAAATGTTAAAGGTTGGAAAATTGAAGGTAGATGGAGAAATGTGAAATAGAATTTCGAAAACGGGAGAAACTGTGGAATTTTACAGATAAAACAGTCTAAATCACAAAGTATCACAAGAAAAAGTTATTTAAGATCTTAAAATAATGAAAGTTGTGGGAATTGTGAGATAGAAGAGCGAGAATTCAAAATACTGTGAAATTATACAGATGAAGGAGTCTAAATCATAAGTTTGCACAAGAAAAATTGATTGATCTTAGATTAAAGCGAAAACTACATATTTAGATGTGGCTAAAAAACCTAAACAAGATTTTTTATTTACATTATCAACCTAAATGGACTTTCTTTCATTCTTATTAACAGAGAATTTGGACAGGAATTAGATTATAATAATTTTTATTATCTCCAAACTCAATTGACAATTTCTCGCACTGTAAAATCAACTCAACATTTGCCGATTTTGAATGGCTGACTATAAAAAATGCGTTTTATACATGCGGTAAAATTTGAACAATTTTTCTTCATTTTTTTTGGGCGAAATTTGAACAATAAACAAAATCACAAAAACCAAAACATTTATCATTCCAATTTTTGCCGCTACCGCTGCTGCTGGCGAAGCTAACGAAATGCCGTTTAAATGCTTTTTTATTTCAAGCCAAATAAGCAAAGGAGTGCCCCACACTAGGGGCGGGGAAGGGGGAAGGAGGGAGTGGCTGAAACTCAAATTGCGCAAAGATTTCAACAGCTGCCGTCGGCGGTTGAGATTGAGGTGGGTGGCCATTTTGTGCTGGGCGGCGCATCTGGAGGCGAGTGTAGTCGCACAGGGGTGTGCAGGCAGGGCAGGAGCAGGGGGAGCAGGGTGGGGAAGTGCTGTGCCACTGTGTGGGTGCACCGCCATCAACAACTTGCGCAAATAGCATCATCATCGCACAACAATTGCCGAGCGCGAGTCTTCGTTGTGTGTGTTCCTGTGTGTTTTGGGGCTTCGGTGTTCGCTGCTCGGATTTCCCATGAAATTTTTTTCTTTTTTTTTCGGAGGGGGCGGGGGACCGCACACAGTCAACCCGTTTGGTTGGTTAATGAAAAGCTGAAAAACAATTAACTATAAATTAAACGCACAATTTTCAAAACAAAATAAACATAAATAGCCCAGAACAGCGCATTCGCTCGATTCGAATGTTGTTTACACAACATTCATTTACTCATCCATCACAGTGAACCGATGAACCGATGCGCTTGCCACCCTTGCACTTGCCTCGACACCGCATCCCTTCTCCCCTTTGCCCTCGTGCCCTCTGAGCTGGGGCAGGCAATTAGGCAATGTCGTTTGCCCTGTGTGCCGCGAACCCAACTCTGCTCTGTAGGCTGCACACAGATCGTAAAGCGTAAGGAGCACAACTTCGGTAGCACAACAAAGAGCAAAGAGATAATGGAAGAAGAGATGGTAAGCGAACAGAGATTATCGAAGTAAAGATACTCTTTTTTTATGAAAATCGTATGTGTTAATATGATAATATGAAAGACTGAAAAATTAAATATAATCTTTTTGCTACTTACCATAAAATAAATAATTATTTAAATAAACTTTAAACTATATAAAATATATAAAATATTTTTTGGTAAATAAATAGTAAGTTCATAAAAAATAACAAATTTATTTGCATTTATACACAAATTTATAGTCTATTTATTTTACGACTATTTATTTTATCTCTCTGCTGGAAACATTCATACTCTACTAATGTCACTTTAAATTATAAATTTAAATATTCACAAGCATTCAAGCGACGTACAACAATTTTTTTGTAGAAGATTAAACGTCAATTTACTCAAAAAAATTCTAATATAATATTTTTAGCTGTATATATAATTTTTTAAATTTATTTTAAGAGTAATCTCCCATTCAAGTGTAGCTATAATTCTTTGTATTCGAAAATTCATTGAGCTGCATTTGCAAAATTTAAAATATATACTAAACTTGAAATTATTCTTATATAAATTTTAGACCTTAAATCCCTCCTTCTTTCCTCAACACAAACCCTAGCAGCATTGTACAGTTACCCTGCCAGGGAAAGGGTGTAAATGGATGCTAATCACTGCGCTCACTTGATGAATTTGTCGTAGAGTTATTTCTACCAAGAAGTTCGGCTGTTGCATAAACAAGCCCGCCTACGCGCAACACGTGCAACAACAACAACAACAACAGCAGCTAGTACAACCAAACAACAACAACAGCAACAACAACAACGAGAACAGAAACAACAATAGGCCGAAGCCGTCGCTGCAAATCGAAGTGTCAGTCGGTGCAATCGCCGCGCTCTCACTCTCATTCCCATTCCCGAGCTCATTCTCCTGCAATGCTGCTCCTTTTATGGCTGGCGCACATGTGTGCAACAGACGCACTGCCTCACAGGCCTCAGACCTCGCAAAGGGGTAAGAGGGGCACGGCCGAGCGGGGTTGAGCGGGTGCACGTTATAAAGCAAAGTGCATGCAAATGGGCTAAGACAAGAAGCGACTGCATTTTACAATAAGTGAACGTTTTCTTGCGGCACCAAAACAGTTTTGTTTATACTTTAAAAACTGTTTTTGCTTTTGATTTTTGCACCAGCGCTGCTGCAGCGTCAGCAACGTAACAACAACAAAATGCGACAGCCATTTGCCATTAACTGCACTCTCAATGGCCGCTTAAGAATGCAGGCCCCAAAAATGTTTAAGCAAACAAAGCGAATATAAACAAAAATTGCACAAATTGCAAATTGCATCGATGGCAGTGCACAAATTACGCATACGCCGCGTGAGTAACCGTGAGTAATGTGTGCCCCCTGTCGCGTAGGCGGTCCGCTTGAAAGGATCTAATGCGCACTCAAGTAGCCGCCGACAATGCAGAGGCGTTGTAAAAACATAAAAAGGGTTGCATAAACAAATCCACAGGCAGCCTGCAGTCGTTAACACACAGGACGCAGGATGCGGCGGGCAGAACGTTTCTGAACTCTTTCAACTGCCGAACGGAGTCTATTAAGTGGCATGTGGCATCAGTTTACATACATCAAAACATGATACTCTACTGAGTTAAGGTATACTACTTTTTTGGTGTCATTTAAGAGAGAGAGTTGCAAAGTTCTGTTTATTGAAACATAAAATAAACTGAGAAGACTAAAATCTGAATTTTTCCCTTAATATAGAAAAGGACAAATATCTGAACAAATGTTTAAGAGTAAGCATATACCATATTAATGGATTATTATATCTTATATGTTTCCATTAATAATGAATTAAAACATAGGTTTATTAGATTAATATAGTATGGTAAAACATATATATAGTCACAGCAAATAGTCAATAAAGAAGTTGCGCCGTGGTTTTCCTCTTGATTATCTTTGTGAACCTGTAAACATGAATATCAATCAAGTGAGTGAAACCAAACATAAATTAATTTAGTCTGTATATATTATACGAAATGTAGAAAATCATTAAATAAAGTTGCATCTTAATTTTAACAAAGTTTAATAACAATTTTAAAAGCCACAAAGCTCATTTTTACCTCATTAAACTCATTTTTACCTCGTAAATGTAAAACTTCCTTTTTATTCTGTTTTTGTGGTATAAAGTCAGGCAAATTATTATTTATATGACATCACTTAATGTATCTGTATGAAGTTTATCATACATATACATATATTATGCCTTTTCAAACTAAGTAAAAATATTTATTTTATTCACATTATCTCTTTGAATCTCTGAATACTTCCTGCATTGGCGCGAAAAATAAATGGTGGCAAGAGGTCGAGTGCCCCGCAGTTATGACTAGACATAGAATATAATATTTTTGCGTCCACATTTATATATATATGCATGTCTATTTAACCCTACACACACACACACATAGAGAGAGACATCGCTTATTGACACAAGTAATTACAACTGTCAATTGATTTTAGTGTCCCAAATTTGTCATCTCGCGCCTTTGGCTTTTAGCAGGAGAATGCGGCCAGACACGGACAGACAGAGCAGCTAGTTATAGCTAGCTAGAAAGAGCTACAATAGCTAGAAAGATGCCTAGATCTCTTGGGCTTGTTTATTCAGTTGCTAGTCACACGCTCCACTTGCACAAACAGTGAGAAAGTGCTGGCAAAGGGGTGAAAGAGAGGAAGATGGAGGCGGGAAACGGGAAGCGGGAGCAGATCCCGCAAATCGGAAAGACAATTTGTAATTTGAGGAAATTTGTTG
Source organism: Zaprionus africanus (assembly GCA_018151435.1). Taxonomy (NCBI): domain Eukaryota; kingdom Metazoa; phylum Arthropoda; class Insecta; order Diptera; family Drosophilidae; genus Zaprionus; species Zaprionus africanus. The sequence goes on from JAECXB010002206.1 coordinate 9,832,299, forward strand.
CCAGGCGACAATGAGACAGACAGCGAGAGGCGCCGTCTTGGTCCTGTGAAGTGGATGATGATCATGCAATTCTTCTAATTGTGCATTGTTTGTTTATAAACATCGCCCCGAAATTGTCGCCCCGTCGCGCCCACTTGAGGCGTGGTGTCCTTGTTGTCGTCAGCCACCAGCTGCGCGGCTAAGGACATCGCTTAGCTCTGGTCGCTGATCATGTGCAAAAGCGCAATGCCAGAGAGAGACATAGAGAGAGAGAGGGTGCGAGTGTGTGTCTGTGGGTCAGACACAGAGCGCGCCCGTCTGGGCCAGTGACACATTGAAGCACTTCCAGGCCGACATTGAGTGCCCTACGCCGCCGTCGTCGTCGTCATCATCATCAGCAGCAGCTCTTGTCTCTCGTCTGTTTTCCCGCAGTTTTTCGCAACAAAATCCACAAAGGCCACACGCATCGTGCCACTTCAGGCCTAACGGATCGAGGCGGGCACTTTCTGATCCACGAACTGGCTGTCAGTTCTCGAGTCAAACGCAAAACGAGGTCAATGGAGGAAACAAGTGAACTCCACTTGGAGTGAGATTAAAGCGCAATTAAAGCTATAATTGTGTTAAATTATGGAAGGATCGAAGCAGAGAGAGATGCTCAGATGATGTCATAGAGGGCACAAGACTCCTTGATACCCTACTTCTATGTCTACCAGGCGTGGAAAGTAATCTATAAAACATTTATTATGTAAATACGTGTTTAATATGCCAGTATCTTCATGCCCAATTTGATTTACATTATTTATATTATAGAGTTTTGGCGACTTTTGTTTTTTAAATTGATTGCAGGCTCGAGCTCAAAATAAATAAAAATGAAAAAATAAAAACAATTCGTTTGAAATTTTATTTTTCTTCCGATAAATTTCGATTACTTTCCGGTAACCGTCTTCTGGGATTTGTTTTTCACGTCTTCTCTTGTGGGCGATGAGCAACTTTCGGGCCAGCAATCATGCGTTAACTATTAATATTATATTATTTTAAAGTTAATTGTGAAATGGAAAATGTAGAACGATTACTTTTTTATTGAAACTGATCCATATGTTTCTTCTGTCATCTTTATATTTGATCTGCAAAGTTCTTCTTAATTCTTAGAGTAAAATTCTTATAGAACTCATTAAATCTTTCTTATAAACAATGTGTAGGTCATCATATCTGTACTTTTTTATTATGTAAGCACAATTATCTATGTGATTTACTGATAATACAGCTATAAATTTGCCATAAAATCATCTTGTTCTATAAAATATTAGAAATAAATAAAAAGGTAAACAAATTTAATAAAGATTTTTTGTTTCATTATTTCTTTATTTAAAGACTTTAGCTAAAACTAAAACTTAGGACTACTAAAGCTATGTGCCAGGAACAATCTTCATCTTCCTCTCCCTCTCTTCCGATCTCTCCGCTGGCAACTAAGAACCTTCTCCCACGGCTATCACAAAGTTGGAGTTGCAAGTGCCAAGTGCCTAATCGATTTCCACATTCTCCTCGCAATCCTCCTCAACAGCGGAATGATTGCTCTCGGCGCCGCTCTCCACGCTGAGTATACGCTCTGCAGGCGGACTATTGCAGCGAGCGGGCGAGGAAGAGGCCGAGGAGCCGTTGACGAAGCTGGCGGAGAGTGCGCTCTGCTGGCTGGGAGGCGGTATGGGCTGCGGCACCTTGGGATGCGGATAGAAGTAGGGGAAGTGCATCTGGGGCAGGGGCAAACCGCCGTAGGCCAACTGCAGTTGATGGCGATAGATGTTGAGCAGCGCCGGATCCAGTCCATGTGGATAGGCAGCAGCTGCCGCTGCAGTGGCGTAGGTAGTGCTGCCATCTTCACGCACCAACACCTGCACGGGCACACGCTTTGTGGCACTCAACAAAGCAGCCTCGTGTTGCTGAATCTGCTTGCGTTTGGTCTTGTAGCGACGGTTCTGGAACCAGATCTTCACCTGTGTTTCCGTCAGACGAAGTGTCTTGGCCATTTCACTGCGCTCCGGGCCGGAGAGATAACGCTGCTGTGCAAAGCGACGCTCGAGCTCAAAGACCTGGGCGTGGCTAAAGGCGGCGCGCGAACGCTTCTTGCGACTGAGGGCGCCTCCGCTCAGACTGTCCTCATGGCAGAGTGGGGAACCCCCACGTCCATAGCCGCCAGCGTTGCAGGAAGAGGGTGAACTGCTCAGCGGCGGCGGCGAGTCGCAGTCTGCAAAGGAAAGGCAACAAAAAAGAGGCGAAAATTAGCACAAAGGCAAGCAAGGCAGGTGGAAAGGGGGAAGAGGGGACTGCAAATGGCATCCATTAGCGGCCAAACAAAGGCGTTGAAACTTACCGGAGTCGTTGCTGGTCGCAGCATTGCAGCGTCGCATGTCGAGGGGCAGCGCGGCGGCAGCGGACAAAGCGGCGCCAAAGTAGCCCAATTTGCGCTGCACGTAATCGACGGGCAGACCCGCACTGGTGTTGGAGGATGAGGTCTTGGTGGTGGAAGTGGATGCGGCAGAGCAGGAGGATGTGGAGGCAGCAGCAGGAGCCTGATGATTGTTGTTATCCAAGGCAGCAGCGGCAGCATAATACTGCAAGTAGCTCGATTGCTGGCCGGGATTACTCGAGCCCAGACTGAGATCGCGACAGCAGAGTGGTGGCGATTTGGAGCCCGCACGCGACTCCGATGTGGGTTTGCTGCGCGTCAAGATGTCGTTGATGGAGAAGGGCGTTGTCAGTGTTTTGCTCAGTCCCGCAATGGACGCGCCCGCACTTGCACTTTCCATATTCAACATATTTGGAATATATATTCTTAATATTTTCTAATTTGATTTTACTGAGTTCTTTTCGAACACTTTCTCGCGTCGTTCGTCGTTGTTCACGTCTCGCAGGCTGCGTCACGAATGCGCTCGTCTCTGGCGCGCCTTGTGCTCTTTAAATAACTGCGCCGATCCCCGCCAGCGTGCACGGAGAATCACTCACAGAGTGCTCAAGTGCTGCGCCCTCCTCAGCGCCGTATACTTGTGCTGCTGCTGCTGTTGGTGGTGGATTCTATGGCTATTTTTGGAAGTCTGAATGAGTCCCTGCGCCGATTGGCTGCGTGCGAAGAGCGTTTGAGTTGCTCTCAAGTGTTTGTAGAGCGCAGGCTACGCCGTGCGTTATTTTTGGAAGTGTGTGCATCCTGTTTATTGTTTACAGTTACAGCTAACTATTGGGGCCAACGTTTACTAGGCCAGGATTAGGGTACAGTCTGGTTTTTTACTTTTGTTTATGCTTTGTTTTGTTTAGGTTTATCGCAATTAGGCATAAACAAAAAGTGTGCCTTTTCCAGTTAAAGCAGCACTCGAGAGTGGGCATAACTGCCTCATTTAGAATTGAAACTAATTGTAGTTATAGTTTATGAATTGTTTTTCATTGCAATTGTTGCAAATTTGTCGCAATTTAACAAGTTTAAAGCGCTTTTGAGTGCTTTTTTCACGAAACTCACTTCCCATTGGCTGTGCACTGCTTGTCTGTGGCACTGCTTGCTGCTGATTGGTTGGCAACTGCAAAATGGCTGCTCGTTTGCACTGCTCACTTGAGTGAGATGCTGAGAGTGCGCACTGCTCTGCTCTGCCGCTGCGCTGCTGTGCTCTTTTGTTCCTGAGGTCTGCTGCTGCGCTGCTCTGCTCTATTTTTTGTGGTTCTCAATGCTGCGCTACACTTCACACCTTCAGGCTATAATCTTTTTATTGCCAATTGAATGACTCTTAATGCCAAATGCGCGCCTCGGGCAAGGAAGTCAGTGTAGCAAAGCAGTGTGCTGCTGCTGCTGCTGCTGCGCTGCTGTTGCATTGTTGTTGTTGCGGTCAGCATTGAGTGAGTTGGCGATTTCCAAGTGCGCTGAAAGTGATGATGCCTTGTGGTGGTTGCGCAGCCTCTCGTTATATGTTTTCAATCGAATGCATTTCAATAATACTCGAGTAATTAGTATAATGATGATGATGCTGCCACACGCTTTCCACACACCGCTGCCACACGCTAATTCCACTGGCCTCCTTTAGCAGTTGTTGATGCGATTATCCTTAAATAGTTTATAAAGTCGTCGCCGAGCAGGTATTCGATTACCAAGCACAGGGTAGGAGGACGGTGTTCACCCTCAACGAATGATGAATAGACGTTTTCAATTAACTGCCACATCAGTTGCTTCCTTGTTCCCGTTTCCTTCTGCGCTGATTCCATCCCTCCCCCTCTGCGCTGCAATATTGTTTTTTTGGTATCGAGTTCGCTTTGATGGTTTATCAAAAGCCACTTCAATTGTTTGTCTTGCCTTTGCATTATCATTCATTGCCCCGAATACGAAACCTGATTCCTTTCTTGGCCAGGCCAGTGCAGTGATTGATTCTGGCAAGTGTTCCGCGATGTGTTTGTGTTTGTTAAGTACGGTTTAAGTTTACCAGTGTCGTTCGTCTATCGATTTTCATTATATTTACAGTACAAAGTTATCTTAAAAGGCGCAAAGTCAACCTCTGGCACACTAACCTAAATTCAATTTGAAGGAAGGTTTCTTTCTTTCTGTGATGTCTTAAATATTCATTCACATTCCAATCGGTTTTTTTATTTCAGTTAATTTTGAAAAGTTCCAATCGGAATTTTGATTGAGTATGAGCACTGCTTGCACAGTGCACTGCTTACTATATGCCACTGTGTAAACTGCTTACTAGTGCATGTACTGCTCCCTGCTTTTAAACTGCTTGCATGCAAAGCATTGTATACTGCTTTACTGCAGACTTTCCGTTGCAGTTCAAAGTTGATTTTTGAACCAGTGTTGCCAATTCAGCTGTTTTTCATCTAGTCGGAAAAATCGAATAATCTATCGAATATCTATCTTTTTTTTGGTCAAATAAAAATTGAGCAGTAAATATAAATTTATGATAATAATATGGTACATGAGTCATAAACAAATTATTAAGTACAAAAATTTTAAAAAATTTGTATAACTAATAACGTTAAACTTATACTTCTCTTGTTATAATTTTTTTCGTTATAAAACATTTTAAAATTTTGAAAATATATATCTATGAAAATCAGAAGTATCCAAAATTGTATATTAGAGAATATCTATATGAATAATTATAGTAGATCTATTAAAAATTATTTATTTGTCTACATCATTAATAGAACAAAGGGTAGAATATAGTGGCCACCATAAACAAAAAAATTTGTTTAATCGTATTTATCAAAAGTCGGTAATCGGTTCACATGAATTTTTTTGCCATATAACTTTTTAATTATAAATATTTCAATCTTAGTAAATGTATAAAATATTTGTTAATAAAGTATTTTCTTGTTTACAGGTGTTTCAAGTGCATTAGGAAATTGCCGACGGAAGAAACGCAAGCCCCATTGTACGCTTCAATGCCCGCACTTGGATTCCGATCGATCCAATCGACGCCTTAGCCTACCCCAATGCGAGATGACAATTCCACTCGAATCGGGGATTTCCACAGACCATAAATCAAATGCTTGGCAACGAGGTTTCGGTTTCGGAATGCAATTACTCAATTAATTCGAATATAATTGTCACAATTTTCCACTTGAAAAGCCACACAAAGCCGAAACTGATGGATATAAAACAGAAAGAGAACACATCGAAGAATATATGTATATTTATAAAGAATCTGGCGGGGGGGAGGGGGAATGTAAAATGAGCTCGCCATTTTTATGGGGGCACATCAAATGGAAATGCGACGAGGAAAAACTCAATTGGATAAAATGTCAAAGGCTTTAAATCCAGCTGAAGGGAGGAGGGGAAGGGTTATCCACTTGAGAGAGCTGACTGGGGATTATGAACAAAGACGCGCACTGACAGCGAAAGTGAAAGGCGGAAAAGGCAAAGAAAATAACGCAATGCGGCAAAAGAAAAAAGGAGAAGAAGAAGGAAATGCGCCAATTGTTGATAGTTTTTCCAGTTCCTTTTTCTTTGCCATATTGTTTATTTATTGTTGTTAATAAATCTTAATTTTGCTTACACAACTCTCACTTTGGCGGCTTTTCTAATTGAGGAAATGCAAATGCAAGTGGTGAAAGCAGAAGAAGAAAAGTGGGAAAGAGAAGAAGATATTTAGAGTGGGAGACAGCTGCCTCAGCGGCAGTTGGCGCCTTTGATCCTTTGACGCAACATGAATTAAACGGCGCTACAAGCCTAGTCCCGATTCGATCCTTCCTTATCGATTCCCCTTCCTCACCCCCATGCCCCCGCTCCCTTTTCCCCTCTCTGTGATATATGGGAAAATGACAAATTTTCCACTTGAGTTTCTTCGGTCTAGACTAGCGAGACGACTCGCGTCGCGCGACAATTCCCCGTCGCCACAACGACATCGCCGCCGACATTGTAAGACGAGAACCAAATTCTCGTATGCTGCCTCGATCCACGACGATCCTGCGCCGACCTTCAGTTCAGACTCTGGTCAGTGTGGTCCATTGCGTCGCATTAGGCAACATTTAGTGCCACTTGACATGCCATTTGTGCCTGTTCCTGCGGGCGGAGCCTGGGGCGAACCAGACGCTGCCTGGTGTCCCTTTTTCTTGTCTCCTTGTGGGGATTGGAAGGCGTTTTGTTTGCCACCGTTGCGGCAGGCGCCGACGTTTGTAATCCGACTGCGACATGTCCTGCAAATGGTACCGACATTATTTATGTCGACTTTTAATCTACTCTAAATGTACAACACAAATTGGTTCATATTTTTCAACATTTTTCTTTGTAGTCAGCGAAAAGAAAGTTCTTTTCAATACTTGTTGTAGAATATTTCGAAGTCCCAATTATGTTTCAAGTATTTTAACATTAACATATATTCTGTATTTCTATGCATTTTATTGTCAGAGATCGACAGATTCACTAAGAATAATTATGCATTATAGTCCTACTTCGACTTTCAACTCTGTCAAAAAATATACGAATGAAGTGATTAGTAATCGATACTAATTATTTAATTAATATGAATGGGAGATTTATAAATTCAAAGTCTTAATCCACCTTTTTCCTCATGGTGAAATTTATATTGATATAAGTTTAAAAAACCTTTTTATGTCATTATTTTCTTAAACAAATAAACCTAAAACTTTTTTTGTAAATATCAAAATACAGAATTGACTTTAATTCATACAGAATTACAGAACTCATAAATTTGTCAGCTTGAAATATCATTTAATTCGTCGTTCAAACTCCTTATGAATGTGCAATCAAAATTAAAGGAATTAGGGTATTCAATATTATACAAGGTTTTTCTATGCCATTCAATTTTTTCTATTAAATTTTTTTTGAATTTTCCTTGAAAAATAAAATTATTATAATAAAATGTCTTCAATTTCATATTTTACTTGGTAGAGTTGCCCTAAAATAATATTCATATCGATTTTAAAACAATTACTTAGTCATACAATAAAAGTAACAAATGTTTTTCTGGTAAATATTTTCAAGTGCTTTTCTCCTTTTGTTTTTTTTACAGTCTTTAATTATGGTAATTAAGTCATTAGAATGAATTGATGTGTTCTAATTCCCTCAGCTAATACTGACGATTCACCCTGATTGACATTTAACCCAACTCACTGAATGAATTAGCAGCTCGACCCTGCTTCACAGTTCCTTCTACCACAGTTCTTTAGCTCTCTGCCCTGCCCCCGATTCCAGCCTCTGCTTCTGTTCTTTCCACTGCTCCCTGCTCTTGCACGTTTGCTCCGTGTTATCTACTCCGGCTCCATTTCTCTACTGCTCATCTCCAGCTCCCCATCACCCTACCCACTCCATCCCTTTCTCCCTCTACTCAGCCATCAAATCAGAAGTTTAGCCTGTCAAACATTCTGGCAACTTGAACTATATGCTCACTCCTCCTCTTTGCCCCCTTCCTCTCTCTGTCATTTAATTTCCCATCTCATTTCCTACTCTCCCCCTCCTTTCGCCTTCTCTGTGCCCCTTTATTAATCCAACTAAAAAGTGTGATCAGCTGCACTTGTTGGCTTCTGCCTGAATCGACGCGACGCGACTCGACCCGATCCAATCCGTGCTCTCTGCTCTCTGGCCTCCCCATCTGCCCTCTGGCCGTGGCATGTGTTTGTGCAGTAATTGATATGCCACTCCAGGGGCAACAACAGGGGCAGACTGCGAGGCAGAGTCAGTGGCAGTGGCAGAGGCAGAGGCAGAGGCAACTTTGGCCCCACACTCCATGAAATATTAGCCCAATGCTGAGGCGGCCTGTCATAAATGTCGACTTGCCATACGCATCTGCATCTTCATTTGTATCTGTATGCGTATATTTGTGTGTGTCTGTGTGCATGTGCAACTGCAACTGTATTTGTAGCTGTATCTGTATCTATAGGAAAACGTTTTACAGTTGCATTGCGCTCCACTTAGGCGTTTTCATAAAAGCAACCTTTGTAATGTCTGCCGCGCTATCGCCTGGCTCCCGTTTCCCCTCGCTTCCTCAGCCTTTGCTTTCCCCTTGCCCGTGTACACTTTCCTCTTTTCCCTGCTTCATACCCCTTCGCGAAAAGCAGAGAAAACATTTCAAGCAACGGAAATCGAAATTCTTCCTCTGTTGTTGTTGTTGTTTCATCTTGTTGTTATTGTTGCTTTTGTTCCTCTTTTTATTATTGTTGTTGTTCTTTTTCTTCTTCTTCTTCTTGTCTGTGTTGTTCCTGTTCTCCTTGTTGTTGTTGCTCTTTCTTTTTGGTTTATTCATAAAACTGATCGTTGCGTTTTGATAAAATTGATTTATGCGTCGATCGACAACAATTATACCGCAGATGCGGTGCCTAATGGATCGGTGGCAGATATATATGTGAATATATGAACATATATACTATATCTATAATATGCGCGAGTTGCTTTTTTTTTTTTGAAAAATGAAAGGGAAAATGTGACTAATCGCTGCGAGGGATGTCGCTTTGAAGGGAGATCGAAATACTACAAAATGCAATTGCTTGATCGATGGATGAAGTGAGTACTAAGTTTAATTTGCTCATTTTAAATTGTTAACAAGTAAAATCACGATACATATTCAAAAAATTGAAGAAATCTGAAATGTATTTGCTTTTTTGAAGATATGTTTAGAAAACTTTTCTTTAGAAACTTGTGGTATTAAAAAGATTTCACTGCAACCCTCAAGCGGTAGATGACTTTTAGTAAAATGTAATAAAAAATTATATTTTACTTAAAAAAAATTAATTTTTGGTCATAATTTAAATTTCCATTTTATTTCGTTTAATATTTTGATTTCTTTAAAAAAAAAAAACATAACTAAACCAGTTTTAAGATTTTTCACTATTATCACTAGAAAAAATCACAAACATTTTTGAATTACCTATAAACCGCTTTGTTTCATATCAGGAAACAGTATTTGATACATAAAAGTCACACATCTTCATACTTTATGTTCAAAACTCCAAACCTCAAATAAAATAAATTCTCAAATATTAAGAATAAAGTCTAAAACTTTAAAATTCGCTTCTCAAAAGTTTCAACAATGTCTCATATCCGGGAGATCACTTGCCTTAATGAGATAAATTTTTAAATTATAAAAATAATCATTAATTTCTATATTAAGTCCAATACAAGAGACTTCTAAAACTGCCAATATCCAAAAAACGAATCTGAAAATTTATGAATAAATTGAAAATTACCACTCATAATTTTCTTTCATAAACTGAATGTAAAAAGTCATCAATAAGTTAAAGATCATTAGTGTACTTGCTTTCTTTGGTTGTCTTAACTTTATTTATTGTCCGATAATCGTATAATACATATCAATAATATATACAACAAGGTACTATGAGCTATGAGGCAATTCGTTAGGTAGAACAAGAACAAGGTGCTGTGTGCTGTGTGTGGAGATTAAAATAAATAAGAGTAGAAACGAAGCTTAACTATTGCAGATGCAACTGTTGCTGCGACTGCTGCTGTTGGAGGTGCTGTTGCTGCTGCTGCTGCGCTGGCCACATCAAGTGATTGGGCAGGGGAGGAGGCAGCACAGTTCCATTTCCAACACTTCCACCCAGCTCCACTGGCTTCAGTTTGAGCGGATGCTTGCCAAGACTGCTTGTCGAGACATCACCATCCAAATCTCCACGCTTGGACTTATAGCGTCGGTTCTGGAACCAGATCTTCACCTGCGTTGCGGACAAATTCAATTTCTGGGCAATGATCTCGCGCTCAGCCCCTGTCAGGTACTTCTTCAGACGGAAACGGCACTCCAGCTCCAGCACCTGTGCCTGCGAGAAGAGCACGCGTGGTTTGCGCTTCAAGCGAGGTTTGCCTGAGGAGTTGTTATTGTTGTTACTGCTGCTGTTGTTGATGTTGCTGCTGTTGTTGTTGTTGTTGCTGCTCTTACGCAGCTCAGCGCGCGATGAAGTCACTTGAGTGTCCTCTGTGGAAGATACAATGTGAGCAGAATTGCTGGAGAGGATTACTGGCCGCCTTAACTTACTTCGCTTTGCGCAGTCGCTGCCGCTGACCACGCCCGCTCCGGGAGCAGGCATGCCACCATTCCCAGACATCTTCTCCACCTCAGCAGAGCTGTTCAAGTCCAGTGTGGGCGAGGGAGTCACGTAGGGTGTGGGAATATACTCGCTCTTGATGGACGAAGGCACCACGGGCAGCGCAGCAGGTAGAGCTGGCGGGGCAGGGCTGGCATAAACATCACTTGCCGTGGCTCCTCCTCCATAATTGTAACCAGTGTAGCCAGGCTGATACGCAGCTCCAGCTGTGCCGCCGGCATAGAACTGCGATGCGGTCACATTGTATGCCGTTTGATAGCTCTGATGCGGATGGGGATGCGGATGTGGATGCTGGAACATGTGGGCGGGCATGCCATAGTCCTGATGATAGCCCGCGTAGAGCTGCGCGTGCCCATGAGGCGGAGGAGGCAGCAATGGCGATAGCGATGAGCTGGCCAGCACATCCTCCTCTTGTTGATCCACCAGGAGCTGTTGTTGCTGTTGGAGTTGTTGCTGCTGCAGTTGCTGCTGCTGCTGGTGTTGCTGTTGCTGGAGATGATGCTGCTGCTGCTGCTGCAGTTGGTGATGTGAGAGTGACTGCTGCTGGTGATAGTCACCGACGCCGTACAGAGCCGATGCTGCAGTTGCACTGAGAGGGGAAATAGAAAGAAGTAGAAAGAGAGAAAGAGGTTAGGAATGTTTGTAAAGGGTCTCCCTTTAACGTATATGAAAACAAATCAAAACATTTGTGGAATTCTTGAGGACTTTTTTCTTTTGTCTGTCTGTATGAACAACTAAACATATAGACTATTAAAGCTAGTCATTATTTTAGAATTCAACCACGTTTCCTTGCACTTCCGTACATCAATAAAATTCAAATTAAAAATTTGGTTGAAATCGTATAAAGTATTTGGTTAACGAACAGATGATGCCTTTATTACTGACAGTATCCCAACCAAGCACACACAATAACTAGTTTTCTTAATTAATTATAATGTTTACTTTTCTCTATACCTCAAAAAACAGTTTCATAATATCAAGAATATATGGTTGTTAAAGTAAGGCTGTAAACTTTCTTTGTATACAATACTGTTATTAATTGAACAGTCGTAATGGTTTGATTTCTTAATTATTATAACAAGATTCTACCCTTTTTGACAAATATATAAAAATATATAGTGTATATAATATATAATACTATACATTTATTATTCATATAATCTAGAAACTTAAACAGTGTCTATAATCTTAAAAACTTTTACTCAGATCTCCAAAACTTTCAAAATTATTGTTTGTCTATTATCAAATTAAACTAAATCTCAATAAGGGCTTCACATTGAATTGAATAAGAAATATTATATGTAAGAATAACTGTAGGGAGTTGCAGAAATATCATCGGTTCGTTTTAGATATGCATATTTACTTAAATTATTTTGATTACAGCTAATTATATAATAATTTTCGTATCACTGCCACTATAGATTTGATTTCCCACGCAATTTTCAAAATTTCACCATTTTCCTTAATATGCAGGGCTGCTGTGTGTGGAGAGCACATGTTGCATCACGCATGGCGCAGCAAGAGCTTAGCGCAGTACGGGGGGTGAGGGGCAGTTTACTTCCTGCTGATGTCGGGTGACATCATTTCATGCCTCATCACAATTAGCAGACGACGCCCCAGCGCGGACCAGGAAGAAGGACGCAAGACACAGGACACACATGCGAATCACACATGTTGACCAGGCCGAGGCCAAGTCGAGTCGAGTCGAGTTAGGTCCGGCGCCGCAGTCCGCTTGGTCGCCTACCTCGTCGCGCATCCCTCCGTCCCTCAGTCCGTTTGTCCCTCCATCTCTCTCTCTCTCTGTCTGTCCTTCCCTACGTCTGTCTCAACAGATTTCTTGACTTTGTTTTTCTTATTGTTAACACTTTGTTTCCTCGTCTGCATTTTCGTCTGTCCGTCGCTGTGTCCGCCTTGGCCTCTTGTACAAACAGTGATGATTTGTCAAAGTCCTTGCGGTCCTCCTATTTGCAATTCATGCTTCTCTCATGTTTTCATAGGATTTCTTATGTGTGCGCCATCTCGCTCACTCTCAAAAGCAACTGCTGCCCTTCTCCCTCAGCAAAAGGTTAGGAAAATATTATTTTTTTGTGGAAAATTGGTAGAAATTAATTTCCTTTTCTGAATCTCATTAAAAATAAATAAAATACAAGACTCAGAAGACTTTGTAAGGTTCTGCAGAGACAGGTAGATGCTTCTACGAGTCCATGGTGCATACAGCGATTATACAGCTGCTTTTGATATATAATCGGTATATAAATTATACTCCTTATATAATTGGGTGTGTGTTCTACTGATAGAGAATCTTTGAGAGACGGTTGATTTCGTTTTTCAAGTCAAAATGCTCCTTTATATACATCATTCTGTATAATTTATAGTTGTTGATTACCTATCATTATTTGTGTGATCAATGATATTTTTTAAGTGAAGAACTATAAATTAAAGATCATCAGATAACATCCTTCCCTCTTTTTAATCAATTGGCAATGGTAAAAGTAAAATGCATTTTAGTTTCCCAAATCAAGAGAAGCTTTTGCTGGCTCGAGGTTTAATTATATAGTCCTTCTTTAGAAAAGATCCCATACTAAAAATGTATCGTGTTTTTGGATTAGTTATGGACAACATAATTTGAAAATATGTCAATCTTCATCTTATGGCTTTCATATTCATTATGTTATTGTTTTTCATAGAAGAAAATCAATATTTTTGAAACATTTTATTGCAAAATTTGGATATTCATTTCGTTCATGATGAATGAACAAATTCCTTGTTTATCAGTTTATTTACTCTAAAATTTTGTCAACTATTTAAGTTATAAAATAATCATAGATCTTATAATCTACATTTGACTAGGTTCTTCATGTTGCAAGGCCCGCTGACTTCCACTTACCTATCGAGATGGCCGTAGCCCCCGTCATAGGCCTCCGTCTGGTTGACCATGTTGAGAATGTCCTTGACTGAGAAGGGGGTTGTGTTCAGGGCATCCGCATTGGTCAAGCTGCCCGGACTGGGCGACTGACTGTAGTCGAAGTAGCCCGTGGATTGAGGCTGATGTTGATGATGATGTTGCAGCATTGCTCTATCTCTGTCTCTCTTTCTCACTTTATTTGGCTTTGGCACAATTCAAATCACTTGAATCACTCACTCGAACGGGGGCACTTTAAATTAAAATAAATACAACAATTTGCCAAAATGCACTTGAAAACGCGACCACGACGACACTTGACAACAATAACGCGTAGGTGTGTATGAGTATGTATGTGTGTGTGTGTTTGTTGGAGGGGTTGGGGGTTGCACACCCCTTGCAAACCGTTATTCGTACTCGAAAAGACTTGCTCAAACCTCAAGAAGTTGCGCCGTTCCGCTGCGCACTCGAGCGTGTCCTCAATTTGTCAGCGCGTTTTTCGTACTGAACGTGATTCGAATCTTTTGCGCCCGAGGCGAACCACCCGCACACACATAGTCAGAGGAATGCTGGCCTTCTACAAAATGGCTGCCAAGTAGCCAATCACAGCAATGCCTCAGCGGCTGCTGCTTGCGTGCGTGTGAATGAGCGAGCATGAGTGTGTGCGTGTGTGGGTGCACAATTATCTTGCTCTCTTGTTCGTGTTGTTGTTTGTTCGCTGGCACCCACTTTATGCAGATTTTGACTTTGTTTGAGCATCTTGAGCTTAAGTACGTATTTATTTGTGCTCGATATTTATTACTGCAAGGTCCTTAAGTCATATACGAGTAAGACATGCTATAATTGTCGATCTTCAATGCGAAGCGATGATCCGATTTCAAGTGGGGCTTGAGTGCAAATATTCGCACACTTGACGCCGTAGATGTTTTGAATAAACAAATCATCAACGAATGAGAGGAAAAAAATAGTGCGAAGAACAGGTACTTAGAGAAAAATGAAATGTCAGGATTAGTAAGTGTTGTTTAAATGTTTATTTATTTATATTAAATGTGATATAACAAAAATCTGCAATTTTTACTGGATCAATAAATGTTAGAATGAATATATTTAGTTGTAGAACTGAAATGTCTTATAACTCTACTCAGATTAATAACTAAATAAACAAAGACAAACAAAATGATAATATGTTATATAGACATAAAAATAGACTATATGAAAATGTAAAAAAAACACAAAGAGTACGAATCACTGGAATCCATACATACATATATGATATGTTCATCTTATCTACGCCTGAAATATCCACAATGAAATGTAAATGAATTATTTGAATTGTTTCATTGTTTAACTATTGTCAAATATTATTGATGTGCTCAATTTCAGTGCTATCGAAAATATATTTACAATATTTGAATTAAAAAATCAATATATTCGATAAATTGTTACCGCGCTCGCGCAATATCGCGTAGCTTCGTTCTTATCGAAAAGCATGCTTGTTGTTTGGTATATCGATATGTCGTGTACCAACATCCCTAACCAGTATAAACGTATCGTTCATCCCTAGCTAGGTATACATTTATTTCGTGGTACTCGTTGAAAAAGTTGGACGCAGTCTGCGCGTCAGCAGCGTAGAAAATAGTAAATTAATATTAACTGTGCTCCAAGAATTATTTTATGGAAAAAATATAAACAAAAAGGTGAGTTTTAAACAAATATATTTAGTTCTCATGAAATTAAAACAGTTTTCATATGCATTTATATGCCGAAAAATTTCACAAATTTGTTGCACGCGTGAAAAAATTTCCCAGTTTTTTTCATTATTATTTCTGTACGCGTCTGCATTTTTGATGTGGTTTGACAGTTGTAAACAAATGACTTTGCCGCACTTGGTTTGCATTTTACAAATTCCAACTGAAATTGCATATTTTCTTTACTTTTTTTTGCTGCAGCAGCGCACACAACAACAGCAGATACAGAAAATTCTATTGATTTGTATGCTCGTCCAAGATGGCGGACGACGAGCAATTCAGTTTGTGTTGGAATAATTTCAACACAAATCTGTCCGCTGGCTTCCACGAGTCGCTATGTCGTGGAGATCTGGTGGACGTATCGCTAGCCGCGGAGGGGCAGATAGTGAAGGCGCATCGTCTGGTGCTCTCCGTCTGTTCGCCCTTCTTCCGCAAAATGTTTACGCAAATGCCATCGAATACCCACGCCATCGGTAAGTACTATGAGCCAAATGAGGTTGCCATGCCAGATTAGAACTAAGTAATACTTATTTTATTTTTGATTTTTAGTTTTCTTAAACAATGTCAGTCATTCGGCGCTGAAGGACCTGATACAGTTTATGTATTGTGGCGAGGTGAACGTTAAACAGGACGCTCTGCCCGCTTTCATAAGCACAGCGGAGTCTCTGCAAATCAAGGGGCTGACAGATGTGAGTATAACGAACACACACACATTCAAACATAAAAGAGAACACATACACCACCAAGCGCCTTTCGCGCGCGCAAACATGCACAGAAAATTGATGCACACAAACACACAAAATCGTCTGTATAAGAGTTGGTTTGACTGTACTGTACCCAAGCAACAGAGAAGTGTCTGGAAACAGCACATATGTTTGTGTGTATATGAGCGACAGAGTGAGCGAATGCGCGCGCGCTAAAAGTGAGGCATATAGTTGTCTCGCTCTATCTGCTTGATTCAATGGGCGCACTCTGGTGGTTGTTTTGCTTTTTCAACTAGGCCAACAACAAATGTACCAAAATAATATTGCAAACATTTTAATGTTTATTATAATTTATTTTTGTTTTGTTTAGAATGATCCTGCGCCACAGCCCCCACAGGAACCCACACCCCCACCAGCCGCACCTCATGTACAACAACAACAGCAGCAGCAACAACAACAAATCCCAGCCCAGCGTGTACAGCGTCAACAGCCGCGTGCCTCGGCGCGCTACAAGATTGAGACTGTTGACGATGTTCTGGGAGATGACAAGGGCACCACACAAATTGTCATTCAGACAACGGCCGCACCACAAGCCACCATCGTACAACAGCAACAGCCGCAACAACAACAGCAGCAGCAACAACAACAACAACACATCCAGACGCAGCAGATCCAAACAGCAACGACAACAACCGCAACGCTGGTGTCGACAAACAAACGCACCGCCCAACGTAGCTCCTTGGTGGGCAGCGGCGGTGTGAAACGCTCGAAGACAACAACCGCCAGCTCCACCGACCCATTGGACTCGAACACGGATACAACGACCACGGCCACCACCGCACAACTTGCCCCGCAACAAATAACCGTACAAACGGCAACTGTTGTGCCCAGCGAGACAAAGGTGCACCAGCAGCAGGTGCGGCAACAGCAACAAGCTGCGGCACAAGAGGAAACGGAATACATTGATCTCCCCATGGAATTGCCAACGAAATCGGAACCGGATTATAGCGAGGAACATGCCGAGGTTGCCGGCGACGGCGAGACAACCTACGTAGAGGATGATACCTACGGTGACATGCGATATGATGATAGCTATTTTACGGAAAATGAAGATGCTGGCGGCGCCCAAGGTACGGGTAATACTAGCGGAAATGTTACAGCTACAACATCAAAGGCCGTGGTCAAACAGCAGTCGCAGAGCTACAGTGATTCCTCGTTTGTCGACACCGGCGCGGATCAAGGCAACACAGAGGCTCAAGGTTGGTTGAATTTTACAAAGGATAGGCAATAAATGCCATTAGATTTAATTAGTTTTATAAAGATTGCTCTTCAAACTGTGACTTGCGGTAGGGAAGGCTCAAAGTGTTTCCATTTTGGTTTAAATTCCTATTCCTTCAAGAAGTCTTGACCCTCCCTCGCGCAGCTCACAGTTTTGAATGGGGCATTTGGTTGTAAAGAGCGCTTAAATATGCTTGAATCATTCACTGCGATCTCATCATCGCTTCAGTTTTACATTTCGTAATATCACATAATGCACATTTAAGAGCTGCTTTATCAGCCATTAGTAAATCTAAGATACTTTTCTAGCCTCTACTCTATTAATCCGCAAAAGAGTAGCAGGCCGAGCGGCTGACCAAAGCATTAAAAAACAAGCCAAGGCAGCTGCTCTCGCGTAAAAATACAAAAACAAATTTTAAAAGGTAAGTAGAGTGTTGAATTTTATGACGAGACGAAACTGAAGCTGTTGAAGACGCACTGGGAACACTTGCTGGGACTACCTCAAGGAATGGCGTTCGAAGAATCCGACAGCGATGGAACTGCAATTTAAAGGTACTCTGAATCGAAGGTAATACTATATTCATTATAAATGTAGTTTGCATTTCAATTTAAAATTTCAGCGGAACCGGGCTTGGATAGAAAAACTGCAACTTCGCCTTTGGCAAATGTATCTTTACTTTTTCGTGGCCTTGCCACTTAATGGAATTTCGAATTCAATAATAATAGAGCTAATAGATGTTGTTACGACCGACTACAGCAACGTAAAAGATTGCTTGTTAGCGGTACGAACAACGGCATTAATTGCCGAATCTTAAGCCATATGGTATGTCGAGAAGCCTTTCTGTAGTATTCTATACCTTCGGTATAAAGAAGGTCCGTTTAGTTGTGTTTCAGCTAGATATTGCTGATGTTCGTTTAAATTGTCATTTATTTGATTTAGACAAGTTGCGAGTATAATTTTTAAAATTTGAATATGGCATCTGTTTCTGCTACCGGTAAGGGTTTGGCAATTTAGTCTATAAAAGTATGTTGCATTTTAGTGCATTCGCCTAGGTAGATAGCTGGGTTGTCGATTTTATTAAGTAATTTGTGGATAGATGTAAATATCGCAAACCAGCTAGGAAGTAAATGTCTGGTGGTTTGTACAGATTTATCGTGTCAATTTATTCTGTCGCCATACATGACCTATGAAATGTTTTCTGAACTCTATTCAAGTGGGAAGAGAGTATGCCCAAGCCGACGAATTTATATTTACTTCGTATCGATTCGCATCTGTTTATTCTTTCGTTGTGTATGTAAACGATTGTTTAATTTTACTACCGTTAAGCATTGTGATTTTATTAAATAAAGATTGAATACAAAAAAATATTTTGCTACGGCGTTGCCAGATTTAAACTTACTGACAATTGTCACAGTGCTGCCACATCGTCGAAGCACACATTTGTATGTTCAAAGCAACCCTGCATTCAGGCAAATTGGCAACTCTATAAAAATCTTTGATATGAAGCTAAATACATTTTTTTGTTGGTTCGTCAATTTGCTTTTAAATAAACGTCAAATTGTGAATTTCATTGTGTTCTTAGACATAATAAGATTGCAGTGCTCTAATCGTTATTTGAAAATATATTCGCGTGTCCAAGTGCTATTCATTCAACGTCTTTATTTAGATTTGATACTTCACCAATCGGAACTAATGTTTTGTTTGTTTAGTTTTTAAATGAAGTGAACTATTTGCTTGTGAAGTTGTGAATTATTGTTAAAAAGTGTACTTATTTATTACGCTTGCAAATTTATTAAGAAAACAATTGAAAACAGAGGAACCTGTACTTGTGTGCTGTGTGTATACACACGCGCTTGTTTGCGACTCTTGTGTGTGTGTGTGTTTGGATCGTATTTTGGGTGGTTTGCGCGGTTCCTTCTTTTGCCATAATAATAAAATGCCTAAACCCAATTGTTAATGTGTGTTGTTTTATTTCATCTATATTGCTTCTACTATTAGTACTATTACTTGCTTTATTACAACTTCCATTGTATGTAGAGTTACTTACTTATTTCTCTCAATTCAACCTCGTATGCAGATGCAGATGGCGGCTCAATCAAGTTCATACGTAGCCAGAAGAAAAATGCTCAATTAGTGTACAAGGATTACATCTACAACAAGAAACTGACCCAGGCCAACGGCCAGACGACTTGGCGTTGTGCCGATGTGCTCAAGTTGCGCTGCAAGGCGGTCGTCATCACCAAGAATGGGGAATTTCTGGATGCACGTCGTCAACACAATCATGAATCGCATGCCTCGCGCATTGGACAACGTCAACTGTACGCCGTCGAAGAGGAACTGGAGGAGTACATTGAGATATGTACATCGAACCCAAAGATCTCACAATATCTGAGCAGCAGCAACATTAGCATTATGACCGCCAAGGATGGCAAGGAGTGCAAGTTGTATGTGCCCGCTTCAGAGGCTACGGAAATCGAGATGCAGGCCCTTGTGGATGCTGCCGACGCTGAAGATGATGATGATATGATCGAGCAAGTGGTGGAGCTGAAACCCATTCATCGTCTTTCCATGAACAAGAACAAGCTACACTAAAAGTAGTGAAACACAATTTTATTAATTGTATACCGTGTCTCTAAACTTAAATCGAATAAAGCATTAACCAAAAACAATAACAAAGCTAAGATTTCTAAAATAAGTTAGCTCTTTCCTATAATAACCTTTAAACAAACTTTGCTAACGTTCTCTGATGTTTTCTCTTCTCCACAGACGAAAACGGCGACCTGCTGTTCATCGAGAGTCCCTGGTCGACGCCGTGCCTGGTGCTCAACGGATACATGTACAATTGCCACAGTCGCAAGAACAACAAGGAGTACTGGCGATGTCACAACTACTCTAAGAAGGTGCACGAGCAGCGCTGTCGATCACGTTGCGTTCTGGAGTTTGGCAAGCTGAAGAGCGTCACTGGTGGATTGCACAATCATCTGCCGCACACGGAGAAGATCGAGAAGATCATACAACGCAATAGGCTGGCGGCGGTCAGCCATGGGCGGGGAACGGGCGGCAGCGGGGGCAAGTTGGCACGTCATCACAGTATTACACAGCATCAGCAGCAGCTGGAACAAAAGCCGGATATATTGGTGCATCATCACACGGATCATCAGCAGCATCATCTGCTAGCTAGTGAGGCAGCTACGCTGCAGTTAGCAGATCATGAATTGATGCATGCCTCGCTGATGCTTATTCATGATTAGGGCGGGGAACCAGGCCAGGGCCAGGCAGATTTTGATCTCCTTGGCAGTGCAATTCTTTTTCGCAGTGCAATTCTTGTTCGCAGTGCAATTTAGTTTCAATTTTATGTCGAATAAATGTCCAAATTTAAGCAGATTGAATGCGTAGACTTAATGGAGAGAGTAGCCACAACTATCGCGTGTACTATCGGAGGCATAATGAAGAGACTTCTTACTATAAATATTTAAGAGTTCTTTATTCACTTTCTCTATGTCTTACGATAGTACACGCGATAGGTTTTCAGCGATTGCAAATTGTAAGTTGCTTCCATAAGATTAACTCTTCTAAACTTTATTTAACTAATTGTGTCTCTCTTCACATTTCTTGCAGTGCTGTGCTATAACTATCGTGGCCAACTGGTGCATCGTGGCTTCACCTTTAGCTGCCACTCACGCAGCGTGGCCAAGTGCGTCGCCTTCTGGCGCTGTGCCATGTACAAGAAACTAAAGTGTCCCGCTGCGCTGACAACCAGAAAGAAGGAAATCGCCTCGGAACGTGGTGTACACAATCATGCGGCACCATTGCCACTGAAGACCTTTGCGCCTCGGGTTTATCAGGATTTATGATTGGAATACAGATTTTATTTGGCCATAGTAAGACTATATACACTATATAAGCCTTTTTTAACAGTGTTTTAACATATTTCTTTACATCTATTGCAGGTTACACAGTGCAGAATTTTACAAAGAATTATAAGTTAATTATTTTTAATTTAGGATCAATTTTCATTGGCTTTCAAGACTGATAAATAAGAGAAGCTAAAACGCTAAATTTTCGCATTAAATAAACCACAAGCTAAGCTCCTTATCGAAGTTCTGTTCTTTCTTTAGTCTAATTTCTGATATATCTTTAAAATACTCTATTATAATACATGTTATATCTTTATCTTGCAGCTATTATCACTTACGTGCGACCGCCGACTGTGCTGAATACCTCTGTTCTGCGTCGTGACCCACAACGTGTGCCTGCTCCGAGAACCACTACCAAACAGTTGACCTCGTCCAGCTCGGAGAGCGTTGCCAAACGGAGTCAGGTCAGAACGGCCAATCTGGTTCCTGTACCGTTTGTGGAGCCTGTACGCGCTCGTCTCAATTTAAGTAATCCCGAAAACATTATACGCACCTCGTCGAATAATCATAATTTCGTGTTTGTCGGCATTCCACGCATGAAGGGAAAGTGCGTAACGTGCCTGAAGAATGGCAAGAAGAATCTGGAGCGTTTGAACACCTGCTGCGACACCTGTCCCGGCAGCAACTGGATGTGCGTTGGCTGTTTCGAAGAACTGCACTAAACTGAGAGAAAGGTTTATTATTTGCTTCCAGATGATCAGTATCAGATAAGAATAAAAAATTGTCATCAAGAAGTCGCACGAAAATTGTAAACGGAGAACTTTCTTCAGTAACTCAACTATTTTTAAAATACATTACATTTTATATATATACTTAATATTTTATATAATACAAAATTATTTCTTTACATTTTTATATTCATTACCTGTTTCTGAAAAAGGTTTCTCTCCGTGCGACTCTATTAAAGATTTATATATATATTTTTGTATTTGTCTATCGTACCATATAAATCATATAAAGAAAATATAAATAAAGAGTATGTTGATAAAGAAAGTTTAACAAGTGAAGAATCGAAGAGAACTTCGACTTATCTTTATTCAATTTCTTGTAAAAGTATTCAAAATGTCTTAACTAGACTTCTGATTTTGGCTTAAAATTAGTTGGCGATTTCAGTCGATACTGTTAAAAAGTTTATATCATTCTATATTCAAATAGTAAGTGCAGTTTTTTAACTATATATACCTTGATAAAATGTATTATATTACAATTTGAAACGCCAAATAGTGATAGTATAATATATATCCATTAAAAGGGTATATGAAAGTCGCTTCAGCTTATGACTTTGCTTTACGTTTCGCCGGTTTGCATGAGATATGATTGTGCGGCCCATGGAGCACCTCGAGCGAGTTATCCTTGGTGCGAACGCGAGCACGACACTTGGTGGTGGAGCGTGTGGCGCAGATCCACTTGATGCCGCGACTATTCTCCATGAACTTGACATAGCTGTGGCCCGCATAGTTCAGCTTGATCGACTTACGTTGCCCCTTGGTGTAGAAAAAGGACTTCGGAGCTGCAAAGATAGAAAAAAAGAAGATGCACGAAGAACTGAACAGGTTAGCAAAGTGTCTAGGGAAGGGTATTGTGTGCCTTATATATAGTATGTTCTCTCGATCAATTGATTCTCATTGTCCTGTTTTATTTAAGTTTATTGAATTGCGTACCATATAAGCTGAATGTATTAATTAGTTAAACATAGATTTAAACACTATAGCAGCACAAAGAACTCCTGGCAGTACACATCGACGAAAGTTGGACCGGTTAGAAGGGTAAATGTAAATTATTATAATGTTGTTAAAAGAATAAAAAGAAGATCTCTTAATAAAGGGATATCGTTCTAAAAGGGAAGATCTTTTAGTACAAATAAATATGGTACATGAATGGAATTAAATGTTAAGTGAATTGGCAGTATAGGAGGAGGGCTTTATAATCTGATATATAGCATATTTAACTCATACTAGATCTTCAACGTTTTCCGTTTCCCATAGAACTTATATTAGACCTGAAATCAATTCAAGAGGAAGTTCACTTTCTTAGCGATAGTGTCGATAGCACTGCCCATAGTTCTGCGCGCTCCTGTCTCTAGTTATAGCTAAACTAGCATATACCCTGGACTTCACTTCTTGCGGCCCAGGCCACGGCCATGTGTGTGTGTGGCGCCGCCCACAATGCCAGTCACATCAGCCACAATTTCCTCGTACTTTAAATGCATGTCCAGCTCATTGACATCGATCGTCGCGGAGGCCTCGTCGCCCAGCGTCGTGGTGAGCATAGCATCGCTGGCCAATTGTTGCTGCTGCTGTTGTTGTTGCTGCTGCTGCTGTTGTTGCTCGTGCTGCGACTGCGCCTGTCGTTGTGCAGCACTTGCGGCATCTGCTGGAGGCATGCGACGCACTCTCTTCTTGCGCCGTACAATCTCTTCATGCGTGTGGAAACGATTTAGCGGACAAACGATGTCGTTGATGGTAAAGACGCGTGATCGACACTTCTGGTTCCACCATTGATTGCAGCGCCAATAGCGCTTCTCCTCCCCCGACGACAATTTCAGTGTCTTCTCGAAGATGAACGGTTGTCCGCCGTAGATGAGTTGCATGCGGCCGCGCGACGTGGCCGAATAGATGGCGACGCTGCTCTCTGTGGGGAATAAAAAAACATAACTCAGATTAGTTGGGTCTATCAAATATACATAGTACAATATAAAGAGTAGATCAAAAAGTCGGTTTTAGTGCTACAATTTCATATTTATATATATATTTATCTAT
Source organism: Zaprionus africanus (assembly GCA_018151435.1). NCBI lineage: Eukaryota > Metazoa > Arthropoda > Insecta > Diptera > Drosophilidae > Zaprionus > Zaprionus africanus. The sequence goes on from JAECXB010002206.1 coordinate 9,856,135, forward strand.
ATAAAGGCTTAAATTCTAAGGATCTCTCATCAGCCGTCGCTCTATGCGATTCGAGGGCGAATGATTGTGATGTGGCTGTTTGAGATCAACACTGAAGGTTCCATCCGACAACTTCTTTGTGGACAGACGCGCATTGCATGCGGGCATGCCACGGCGACGATATCGACAATTCCAATAGGTTGTTGAACCGTGGCAATTGTTCTTGGCAAAGGCATAACGCTTGTACAGCAAGAGCATCGAGTTGCGTTGACCATTGATGAAGCTTAGACGAGGAGAGGTGTCTGTAGAGCGCTTGCCCTTCTCATTGACCACCGATGCAATGCGCAGCAACTGCTCCTTGGTACCTGCAAAAGAGAAGAGAGAATATAGATTAGTTAAAGGTTCCACAGAAAGTTCCATTGCTTTCCACGGTGCAAATGAAAATCAAATAAAATACGAAAGAAATTCAAATATTTATTACGATGAATTGGAATTTGGATAAAATAATCTTCGCCGATGGTTCCACATCACTGTTGAGTTCCGCTGGTGCTGCTCAGCTCCTGCTGCTGTTGGTGTTGCTTCAGCTGTCGCCGCGTGGTGCACAGCGGATTGCGCGCCAGGCACAGTTTGTCCACATCGACGCATGGCGGCTGCTGCAGTTGCTCCTGCGGCGTCTGCAACATGTACATGACCGGATGCGTATGCTGGCAGCTGGTGACATGTATTAGATCCCCGTGCAGCGTGATGCGTGTGACGAGGCGAGCACGACACTTGGCCTTGTGGTACATGGAACACTTCCAGTCACGTGACTTTTGACCCTCGCGCAGCTTCTCATTGGGAGTGTATGTGTTGCCTTCGTAGTAGACCAGATCAGTGCCGCGGTTTGAACGTACATATTGCGCCAGTTTCGGAGCAGAAACTGCAAAAAGAAATAAAAGAAAAGAAAGAGAAGAGAGTGGAGACAAAGGTTAGTCAGGCCGGGGTCAGGGGGCAAAGGCGAAGTTATTTTTGATGAGGGAATTATTAGTGAAAAGCAGAGGCGATTTGCAATTTGCATACGAAAATTTGTTTATTATACATGATGTGTGTCAGTGTGTGGGTGTGTTTGGTGGGTGTGAAGTGCGTCTGTCTGTGTGTGTGTGTGTGTTAGAGACGTGTGTGTGTGTGCGTGTGCATGTACTTGCTCAATCTATGGTCTGCCGGCTGTGATTGTGTGCTCCATTGCGCACCTCCAGCTGCCCCGTCAGCTTATTCCTTATGGCACGAGCTCGGCAGTTTCTGCGAAAGCGAGAGCACTTGAGGTAGCAGCGATGCTGCTTCTGGAAGCTGACCACAAAACGGTATCCATCGATGAGCAAGTGACCATCAACCGTAAGCACTGAAGAGAAGCAAGAACAGAAGGAGAGATGCAACGTGAGGTGTGTGGATTAGTTACGTGTTTGTGTGTTTGTGCTGGATGAGTTGCCGGATTAGTGGCGACATATACATATATAGTTACACATAGATAGATACATAGGGATATATACACATAAACTAGAGCTAGCTGGGATTGTGATTGTGCCTCCGTCGGCTCAGCTTGATGTGCCCCGTGCCGGTGGTGACACAACGGGCCGGACAACGCTGTCGCACATTGCTGTTCTTGCTGCACACCCAGTTCACGGTGGACATGTACTTTCGCTCTACACTGTACATGTGACCGCGATACAATAGATTGCGTCCGCCGCGACGATTCGTCACCAGCTTAAAGCTGCGATCTGCAAATAGTACGTGGAGGATTAGAGTTGAACTCCGCATGCAAACTGCTTCAGCAAAAAAAGAGATGCAAATTATTTAATAACTATCAACATTTATTCGATTTAAGAATTCACTTTTTCTAACAGTTCTACGGATGATTATGCTGTCCGCGCAGCGCTGAGATCTGATTCGATTTGGTTACCACGCGCGCCGTGCACTTGATGTACTTGCAGCGCAACTTGACGCACTCCCAGTAGCAGGCATCCTTGATCTTGCGATTCAGTGTGAAGGGTTTCCCATTGATCGTGAGCAGATTATTACCCCGATTACTACGGGTGAAGCATACGTCCAGATGATCGAAACTCTGTTTCTTTCCGGACTTTCGTTTCGCTGTGGGCAACTGTATTTTATAACCGCCGATTTGGGTGGAATCTGCAAAAGAGGCAAACTAACCGATCAGAGCAGAACCAACTGGCAGGAGGAGGATGGACTTCACTGAGCCGTGTTTGATTTAATAAAATTCAAAATTAGGATTCAGAGTTTGTTTTTATTTCAATATACAAATAGTTTATTTACTTTCTTAGTCTAGCTTAGGCACTATAATTTCTTCATATGTAAATTGTACTTCGACGATCTTTTCTTGAATAGATTATAATATTCAGACAGCATCTTACCCGGTTTTCTGTTATGGTTTGGGTAACGTTCTAAGACACTGCAATCATTTTATTGTATTATTATCACACTGCACTCACTGGCGTCAGCATACTTATGCACATCACTTTAAGTATCCGTTTGCCTGGAAAATGCAGTAAGCTATGTAAGTCGAATATGGGCAAAATAAAATAACGAATTTATAAACACATGCACCCGCATTTATACAAAAGTTATAATTTATAAGGGTATCATTTGAATTTCCGTGGATATTTAATTGATTCACTAGATTCGCGCTAATTTCGCTCTGTATTTACGTCGATCTTGATATTATCGTTAGTCGGTCTAGGAGTCTGCGAGGATTATTGATTGACCCTGATCAAGTGGAACAAAAATTAAATATATATTGACTTAATGAATTATTCTCACAGTTAACAGATTTGATTGTATAATTTGTACACAAAACTTTGTTTTATTTCACAAACAACACAAACACTGGACACAATTTTATGTACATACACGCTCATAAACGCCTCAGTCTCTCACGTCACTGTGGGCCCTGATTTATAGATATTTATAGCAACAGTGGGAGCCACGCAATTTGCACTGTTCACCATTTGCAACAGTTTTTAACAATTCTTTTTGGTTTGTAAACAATTAAGATTAATTCCGACTGCGTTTGCAGAATCTTTTTTTTTTGCTAAACTCCGGCGACTTTAGGCGTTGCCAGACCAGCACCAGCAGTGGTGTTGCCAGACAGGCAGCTCCTGCCAAAGCAACCCTGCGAGCTACCATCTTTTTGTGTGTTTGTTTTCTAGCTTGCAAAAGAATTTTCTCATTTGTGAATTTATTTGCAATATATTTTGTTTGAATAATCTGCGAATTTATGAATTTGGTTACAAACACATATCATTAACCCTCTAAGTTATTTGTGCAAAGTGTTTTACGTGTCGCAATGTTAAAACGGTACCTCACGTACGCGGCGCAGCTGCCACGCCGTGTTCAGCTTGCAAGTGTAGGCTTCACATTTATTTATTTAAATTACTAACAACAATGATTGTGCGAAATAAAATAGATACAACAGACTTTAAATGTGTTTTAATTTTAATTAGTTTATCATTTGAAATGCCACAAATTTAAGGCGATTTAATTCAACTCATATGTGTGTCATTGCAGCGCCAAAACGAACTAGAACCACAAGCGAGAAGGGCAGAAAGGACGCCGAGGTAACGCCAAAGGAAAGTGGTCAAAAAGAAGCGCCAATTCCCTTGTTTGCGGGTAGTAATGTCTTTGTATCCAAGGCACATCTGGCCAAGGCATATGTGCGTCATCCGGCCATTTATACCTCCCGGGTAGCCGACATGGTCATCGGTAAGGAGGAGTTGAAGCAGATCGCACTTGGTAAATCCCAGCCGGACAAGGAGAAGTTTCAAGCAATCATAAGTACATAGCATGAATGGTGTGCTTCCATACCCAGTTTCACTACACCCATGTGCTCTTCTCTTTCTCTTGCAGCCCATGTGTGCCTTGTTTTCGCCATACACGGCGACAAGATGAAGGAGTCCACTGTGCAACAGTTCATCGACCACAAGCTGGAAACCATCAGACAGCAGCAGCAACAGTAGTTAGGCCATAGCATTATGCACACAAGTGCCAAAAAATTGTATGTTCGTTAAATGAAATAAAGCAGATGCCGTAGACAAATTGTTAGTTCCTCTTGTGCCTAGACCTTAAGGCTGGAGTAGTTTCCTCATTACTTTTACTCCCAACTAACGCATTGTATTTGCTGTATACTTGCAGGAGTGATGCAGTCCATCAAGGCGCTGTTCGAGGACAAGAACACCAGCACAAACATTCAGTACACAACAACGCAGCGGGGTCGCATCATGCTCATCTACAATGGGTATCGCTATGTGGTCAATCGCCAGAGCCTTAAGAATGTCTTCTGGCGTTGCTCGCGCTACGTGAAACATTGCTGTCGTGCCACACTGGTCACATCAAAGGTGAACGATGTCACATTACGCATCGCTGGAGCACCGCACACTCACGGACCCGAAGTGAAGCCCGATGAGTGCAACTCACCGGAGATCTCTGTGGAGATACTCGACGAACTGACCGATTTTCAATAATTAACTTTTCATTCACAAATGTCTGCGCTTGGCCAATAATAAATATAATTCTACTTCTATATAGTACTTACATCTGATATTCTGATTTGTTATCGATATATCTAGTTTATATTGTTTAATTATTCCGTTTGTTTTCTCCACTAATGTTGTCTTTTCCTCTCTCAACTTGCAGTCGAGATTAAGCTGGAGCCGGAGCCTTCAACGCCCATTCCCAGCGAAACGGCGGAGCCTACTCCTCCTGTCGCCTGCCTCAGCGACGAGGACTCCATGTGCATACGCAAACCATACACGCTGCCAAAAATTCTAGATGGTAAGTTCTACAAGAATATCCAGCCCAATCAAAAGACACCCGGCGCCATTCAAGCAACGTGCACCAGTTGCTATGGCCTCATCTCGGGCACTACCAAGTCGACTGGGAACTTCCTTAGCCACATCAAGCGACGCCACAAGGAACTGCTGCCTCTGTGTCAACTCTACTGTCAGGCGAAGAGCACTATTAGCGCCGGCAGTGGAAGTTCTGTGCCAAGCACAAATTGCAGCAAATCAACCACATTAGGCACGCTGCCACAACAAGTTGCTGCAACAAGTGCCATCGAACAATCGTCCAGCATGGCGCAACTACCTCTGCCCGCCTCCTATGCCACAGCCGCTGCCACCACACACCTGGCTATGCCAATGCCTCTGACCATGCCACTAACCATGCCGGTCACCGTGCAGGCACCACAGATGATGGCTCTGATGCAACAGCATCAGCAGCGACAGCAGCAACAACTGCCGCAGCTGCAGACGCATCTGGGGCAGCCACATGGCGCAGTGTACATTAGCAAGGATTACTAGCAAGGCCACGCAGAGCTGGATGAGGAGGAGGAGTAGAGAGTACCTATCCTAAGTGCAACTTCGTATAAGTCTTGATATTTTTGTATCAACTGTCAATTAACAATAAAAATCTTCCAGATTAACTGAACTATTAAGTTAAGTCTTGTTTCTATTTCTAGTAAGTTTGATTAATATTTAGCAAGTCGTGGAGAATTTCAGAATAGGTTTTAAAAATCAGGTGTAAGAAAAGTTAAGAATTATTTTTTCATCAAGTTTATCGTAATAAATTGCAATACTAAATCACAATTCTCTTTCATTTTACCGTCCACTCTTTGTTTTTACCTTTTTACTCACATTTTTTGTTTTTTCTTTATTTTAGGACGACACGGTCAGCGCATAAAGAAGGTCAAGGATTACGATGGCGACGCTGTCTTCAACTCGTCAGATCACAAACGCCCCAAACTGATTATTGGACACTTTGTATTCTCCACACATCGTCTGGCCGATAAGAGTAATGAATATATTGGATCCTGGCGCTGTATGTATCATCACAAGGGCTGCAAAGCGCGTGCATTTACATTTATGGTTGATTCCGAGATTAAATATCGCTTAACCTGCGCCTCGCACTGCCATCTTAATGTGGGTCCAATGACAAAGAGTACCAAGAAGATACTGAACAGAGTTTACAATCTATAAGGATGAACTAAACTTAGCTTGACATCTTTTCTACGAACTTACGAATATGTCTTTTTTATTATCATTATCTTAAGAATTTTTTGTAGTATGGTAAGCTATAGCTGCAGTAGGCACTACACTGACAACAACAACGATATTATGCCGTGAGAGTTAACAATAAACTTATTACAATTTTACACTGTTTTCGCTGCTACAAGAGAGAATATACTGTAGAATGAACGATGCATTCAATTAGATATTCGATTGTCCTAATTAAAAACGGTCTAACAGGTTTAGCTAGTATGTTAAGGCCCGTGTAATACTGCCAGAGGCTATACCTAAGTCGATTCGAACTTGAGCGCTGGATCAGCATTACCAGCATCGTTGCGATTCCAGCCATGAATGCGATCAGCTGCCGTCAACGAGCTGAGCTTCTTGTGAATGAGCATGCCCGCTGTTTTGGCCACCTCAATGCGCTGCTTGTCGCCCACGTGATTGTGCACATCTATAAGGAAGTATAAAATAATATATAGTATCTATATAGCATATAGAAAGTTAAATCAAACCGTTGGTCACATAGAGATCATCGCCGATAGTCTTCAGGCGACTGCGGCACTTCATCGATCGATTATGCACGCACTCCCAGTAGAGTATGTCGTTGCCTTTGCCATAGAACTTAAGATTGGAGCGATAGACAAAGTTATTGATGGTCAACAGAATGCCGCCCTTGCGGCTGATGAGGAACGTTTGCGGTCCACAGTTGTGCACATGCTGGGTAACTGCAAGAGACGAGGTTTGTTTTATTTAATATATGTTAATTAGTAATGATAATGCGGAGGCAATATTAAATGTTTACAAAGAATCATCTGGGATTGGTTGTGCGCAGCTTACGTGCTAGTTGGGGGTTTATGGTTGATATGGAATCGGGGCTTTATTGTCCACAATTATTAATTACAAAAATTGATTGCATTATGTTGAAACTTTCTTGAATTAAGTAAATTATATATAGTATAAAGGAAATATAGTAGAAATATGTAAAAATGTGTGTATGTAAATTGCTGTAGATTGCCGAATCAGTAAATTTCCTCAACCCTTTGCCATAGCGGGCTTCTATTGTAGGACTCCTTCTTCATTCTGGTTGGCAGTTATTTCTTCTTGCTCTGCAGCGCCTTCTGCAGACGGCGCTTGATCTTCTCACGAAAATCGTTGGGGTCAGTTTCCGCTTCATCGCCAGTCGTCGCCGATGGAATTGGAGGCGGAGTCACAGCAACCGTGGGAGGGGGAGTGGCTGCGACGAGCTCAGAGTCGTCAATTTCGTGTATCTCAAACAGTTCGGCTTCGGCTTCCTCGTCCGCATCCACATCGGTTTCACTTTTCTGCAGCAAGATCTCAACTTTTGGTTCGGTCTTCGGCTCGGGTCGCACAATACCCTCGGCGGGTGTAAACTGCGACGAGGTGACGCTTTTGTCGCTGGCCTGCATGAAGTGCACATGTTCTCCGTCGAAGGGAAAGACGTTCTTCTGGTCGCACACCACACGCACTTTGCACTCCTCGCCGTGTTCGCGGAAACAGCATTGGAACACTGAAAACTCGGCCTTGCGGAACGAAAACTTGAACAGGTGCCCTTCGTAGACCAGTTTGACACCACCTGTGTGCGATGAAGGGAGTGAAGTGTCAATTGATGTTGCATGCAACAAGTGCTTCTGCACTTACCCTTTGTGGTTGAGGCGTAGACCGCAGGCTTGCTGGCCGCCTTGTTTTTGCTGGCTGCCTTGAGCTTGTCAAGCAATTTCAGTTTTGGTGTGGAGTCTTCAACCTTGGTCCGCGGGCGCCCGCGTTTACGTGGAAGAATTACCTGAGCTGTTGATGTGGCCGCGACTTTTGCTGCTTAAGGGAAAATTAATGGGGACAAAAAATGAAAAAAAAACAGAAGGTTAGAAAACAAATGCTCAACGAATGGGCAACTTAAGTTGGAATTGAAAATAAAACACAAGTGTAGATCTTTGTGCCACGGCGGACTTTTATTTAAATAAATAAAACAAATAAATCATTGAAATAAAATTAAATAATATGCGCTGCAATGGAAAACACAAGTTAAGAAGAAGCACTGTACTTGCGGCTGCAATAGTTGCCACCTGTCTACAATATTTCTGTCAGCGCTGCCAGACAGTTTACACACAAACGCAATGCGAGTCAGCCATCTTGTTATGTTTTCGCCGTATTCTCGAGATTCTTCGCCGTGCTTTCTTCGCTTGGTTTTGCAAAACGGCGTAGGCACATATAAAAATAAATAAATCGTAAAAAATTGACATAATAATTGTCGAAAACAATGTGCAAACAAAGTGTTGTGTTTGGTGAATATGCATTAATTGCAGAAAGTGATAAAGTAATGGCGCCGCGACGCCGAGCAGTGCAAAATGCAGCAGTTGTTGTTCTAGCGCGGTCCTGTTTTCATTGTTGTTGTTGTTGTAGAAGTTATGGCTGCAGTGAAGTTGTGAAAATATAATTGACAGTTTACTGTTTAAATGGTAAGTGCTAAGAGTGCTAAGTTAATTCTTCAAACAAAAATTACCAATCTTAAATGTTTAAGTAATTCGCCAAATGTTTGTATTGTGTAAAGAATGTGTACTCTCTGAATAAAATGCTATCGCTCCCAATGTTGTGTTTTGCTTTAGGCTAAGAGTTTCGTCGCGTTCGCATCGAACGTTCAAGGAGGAGGAGGAGCCCAACAAAATCCAATCCAATTCCAATATTTTCTTCTCTGTCCCATTGCAGCCGGTCAGTTCGTTGCGGAGTTGCCGCAGAATGTTTGGATACAGAAAATGGACTATTTCTTCATACGCAATCAGAAACAAGGTTACAATCTCATCTTCAATGGTTACATGTACAAAAAGGAGGCCAGTTTTCGTGCCACAGTCAACTGGATTTGCTCCGATGGCAATGGCAAACGTTCTACGGAGAACAAGTGCACCGCCCGTGCGATAACCAAGTTCGAGGGTGGCATCAAGCTGGGCAAGAATCAACACAATCATCCGCCACGCTTCACGGGCAACTGTGTGCCTGCTAAGCTCATGACCAAGGACATGTTTTTGCAGCAATATTAAAGTGGAAACTCGAAAAGAACACCCCTGCGCCTATTGTAGTTCATTTAGTTGTGTACCATCTTAATCTTAGGTTAGTTAAGTGTTCCCACCAAACTGTTCTCGGCTGTGTTTATGCCATGCTAATCGTGATTACCTTTAGTTTGAGTGTGTTAAGTACGAATTGTGAGTGTCTTTTAAATATCATGGAGTGAAATACCCTAGAAAGTTTGCAACAAGCAGCTTAACAAAAGAAATTCCCAAACACAATCGATACCAAACTTAACAAATTAAAACTCGTTTACCTATTAAAGATATCATGATATATCATTGCGTAAATGTAGCTGAGCATTTTCCCGCCTAATTCACAACATATTCATAAGTTCTTTTCGTATCTCTCATGCCATTTTGCAGCTGTTAAATTCAAGAGGACGAAGACAGGCGAGTTCCTGCTCATAGCGGGTCGTTCATACAAGAAGACCCGGGCAATGCAGTACCGTACCTACTATCATTGCCTGACGCCCTACTGTGGGGCGCACTACGTGCTCGTCGAGCTCAGCCGCAAGCCGCGCCTGACTAAGTATAACGCGCATGCGGTTCACTGTACTGCTACGCTGTAGGATAAGCCAATCAATCATCCCGTAGAGATTAACAATCCTTGTAATTTTAACTTTAATATGAGAAATACCAAAACAAATGAAAGCAAAAACGCCAATGCCAAATGCCAAGTCTTTTATTTCTGCGCCTATTTCTATCCCGCCTTACTCAATTTGCAGCCTGCATTGATTGAGCATGAGTTTTGCTGAATTGTTTCCCCATTTGCTTATTTCTTTCATTGCAGTCAAATTCGATTACCAGCTGGGACTCGAGGCGGGCGAGACGATGGTGAACCTTGAGGATTGCCAACAACAGACGCGTCGTGGAGGCGCTGGCGGCGCAGGCGGTGGTAGCGAGAGCAATGCGCCCTTCTTCATAGTCAGCAAATATGGCACAAAGCAGATCATGCTGAAGCAACACACCTTCAATCGTCACATCACCCGCGAAGATGTCACCTACTGGCGGTGCAGTCAATTCGCTGTGCTGCGATGCCGTGCGCGACTCAAAACCAAACTGGACACGCTGACCATACTGAATAGTGAGCACAATCACGAGGTCATCTCGAAGGCGCGCAAATATGGTTCGCTTAAGCGTCAGCGGGCCGAGGCTCAAGCGGCGGCGAAGGCGCCCAAGGAGGAACCCGCCGAGGTTGAGGCCGAAACTGTGGCCAAGGCAGGGCAGGAGCCGGAAGAATTTGAATTTGTTAGCGCTAAGCCTTAATGTAAATACTTAAAACAGGAGCAGACACGAGAGTGACAAAACCAACGTTAGTTATCCAGACAGCTCATATTTTAGATCCCTCCTATCTCACGCTGGTCTTGTCACTCATCTTCTCTAATCAAATAAACTCCACGACATTATCTATAAATTTATGTTAAATAAAATGCAAGTTAGCCACTTTCGCAATTTGTTATAAATACAATATATTTTACATATCTTTCTCTCTATCTTAAACAGCATATTTTGTTTAACTTAACTAATAATTTCTTTTCTTTCTCTCTCTATTCTAGTAGATGCGATGTCCTATTACTCCTACATAACGGGATTTCGCGGCAGTCGGAAGCTTAAGATTGGAGAATTCACCTTCACCCGCAACAAGGCAACTGGTGCGAAGACTTACTGGTCCTGCGCCCGGGCGGGAGCCCACAAGTGCAAGGCGCGCGTGGTCACTGTGCAGGATCATGACGTGATCATCAAGTGCAGCCAGCACAATCATCCGCCATACTAGTCCTATTAATTTGCATTACTTCTTCTCTAGTACGAGACGCACCCAATTGTACAGTTCAAATGATATAAAGATAGAAAACTTCGAAAATAAAAGTTTATTTTTATTAATACTGCTCATGTATAGTAATTTACATTCATTGTATGTTTTACATCAAACTGCAGAGAGAGCCCAACTAATTCATCTTGCTTTCATTTTTCAGATATGCTGGACACCGGAATGGATGATCTGAGCAGGGCTGTGATTAAGCACTCGCTGCTCTCGTTCGTCAAGGGACAACGCGGCTGTAAGCTGTTGGCCTTCAACGGGCACAACTATGTGCGCAATCGACGCAGTGGACTGAAAACATACTGGATATGCTCTAAGAAGGTGAGGAGAAGGAATCGGAAAGCTTAGATAATATACAATTTATAAGATAGTAGGTTAAGTTGCTCGTCTTCTTGAACTCTGTATTGAATCTTTAGTTTATTGATAACTATTGCTATATTCCATTACTAGATCATATTTTATGGCTTGCTGCTTCATTCTTAATTATAAATTAGTTTAGTTTAGTTAATTCCCCTCTATGCTTTATTGTTATAAACATTTATAAACCTCTTACTAACTCCCTGTTCATCTTTCCCCACTTGCAGGGCAGCACCAAGTGCAGTGCTCGCGTTGTGACCAATGTGATTGAGGGCGTACATAAGATCGTGCTCGAGTCGTGTCATCACACCTGCTTCAATACGGATCGCAAGAAGCGTTTGTCCATTGTCAGTCCACTGGTGAAGACTGTCAACAAGGCAATGAAACCCGAAATAGGCAGCTACGTGAAGACCGAGAACGAGGAGGATTTGACACTCGAGCTGCGCTCGCTTAATCTTAGCATAGAAGATCTACAGCAGCTGCACTAGCCCTGATCGCGGCAAGTTAGGCTTAGTTTGCTAATGGCAAAACATAAAACAATAAATAAATTAGTCATAATTGTGTACACGATACGCTTTGCTGCTTGTAAACTCTTGGATAAACACCTTACCTGCCATTCTATATAAATGCCTGATTCGTAAATCATTTACTTATCTAACTTCTTCTCCTTTTACAGTGCCCTTTCAGGTGCTCAAGCGCGTGAGGCAAGCAAAGAGTGTGGAAGACATCAAATTCATGAAGACACCCGCTGGCAGCTGTGTGCTGCTCTGTGGTCCGCATCGTTATCTCCGCAATGCTGTGTACAAGGATAAGGTCTATTGGAAGTGCAGCAAGTGGCGGAAACAGTGCCGTGCCAGAGTCATCACCAATTCGGCGCCCAATGAGCAGACCGCGGAGACACGTTACGCCATCAGCGGAGTGCACAATCACACGTAGTGGGGAGTCATATCTCTAGGTTAATACAAATTATAGACAACTCATACTTGAATATAGAATATAGGTAAGTCAGATCTCTGCCCACCTTTCGACAAGAATCGTTTGCTAACCAATTGTTCCTCTTTTCTAGCTACTTGATGTCTACTAAACGTACACAACTATTTTAATTTAGTCAATTAAAGCAATAAGTTAATCAAAACAAAAAATTCTCTTTTTTCTGTTTTCCTTTTTATTTACTTTGTTTTGTTTTGCTTTTTTATTAATAATTTACCAACTGCTTTCAGCGCTGACTCTGCTGGACCCCAACGTGCTTGGCGACTATGGCAACGAGAGCTTCTTGCCCAAATCCCGTGGCAGTGGACCGCAGGCCATACGCTGTGGTCTCGCGGCTAATCGCAAGTTCACACGCACCCTGGACGACTGGGATCGTGTGCGATATGAGCGCACAGCAAGTGGAATTGTTCTCGTGTACGATGGCCAGCGATTTACGCGTCGTGGTGCCTATGGCGATACCATCTACTGGGTGTGCATTAAGAAGCGATTGCACTGCAACGTCTACATGCTGACCAACAAGCACAAGCCAACCTATGTGGCCATCTCAGGGGTGCATAATCATGCCTAACAGTTGTCTTTTTATTTAACTACACAATAAACATTTCCACAAATTACTCCTTATGACTCCTGAATGATTGTATACACTTTAAAGATATGTATTCTGTTTTTTTTTCAAACACTTTGCTAACCAAATGTTGTTTGCAATTATTTACAGAGTTGGCGGTTTTTGGCACAGGACAACGAGGACGCACTGTGCTACTGCACAACGATCAGAAGTTCGTGAAGAATCGAAGTTCGGCATCGCGCACCTATTGGATCTGTTCAAGGAAGGTAAGTGCGAGTGAAAGATATTGTATTTGATTGAGTATAGTTATAGCCAGATAAGTCAGGGTTTGAATTATGTATTCATACTCGTTAACACACAAATTTATTAGGAGTTTTCTTCTAGGTTTGTTTCACATACCTCTTAAATTTATACACATTTGCTTTCACCTTTAATACCCTTTGACCATTGAAAATGTTAACATTAAGGTGTACTAACTATATATAAATATATGTAAAATTCAAGAGGAGGCGTGTTGGACCTGACAAAGTATATTTATCCATGGAAAGTCAATGAAGCCATGTCCATGTCCGTCTGTCTTTAAGAAAATAGAGCTCTAAGCAATTCTAAAAAATAGAGACAACGTATCTGCGTATTTATGTGTGATAAAGAATGAAATAGATGGCAAAAGATTTTTCTATTGGTAATTGAGTTTAACTGTAACTTTTGTTCATCGTTAAACTGAGCATACTGAATGGACTCTATAATCTATATAGATTAAGAGAGTAAAGTCTGGTCTAAGTCTCAAGTTAGTTAAAGAGAATAGACTACATAGTCAGCACCACTGATTCAACTATATATATATAATTTGTATCTCAACTCTAACACTCATTTCTCTCCTCTTTCTCAGGATGTTACCGTCTGTCGAGCACGCGTGGTCACCGCCTTGGATAGCGCGGGCCTCTCGCGCATTATCAAGTGTAACTTCGAGCACAATCACAAGCGAAAGTTTCCACACAGTGGCGTCAGTTTGTCACAGCAGTTGTCCATAATGGAAGGCGCAACAGGCGTGGCACGGAATAGTGGACTGAAGAAACAGAAGTCCAGAGCCAACATGTTATCAGTTACGAAGTAGTTAGAATTAGCCTTAAGCTCCAACTGAACAATGAATGAAATAAGAATAAATTCTACATTACAATTATGCGATTCTCTTTTAGGTTGTTGGCCATATAGATATATATATAGGTTTAATCATTCAATTCACTTACTAATCGAGAATTTCTCTTCCTCTTTCTTCCCAGCCTTCCACATTGACTTCGCCGACTCAAAGAAGAATGGCGGAAAGTTGCTGGTGATCAATGGCTTTCGATTCTTCAGGAACAAGAAGCGCGGCCACCTGCAGTACTGGAAATGCCGCAACTACTACAAGGAGCGCTGTCCTGCCATTGCCATCCACGATGAGTCCACACTCATCCTGCGTCTCTGCCACCAGCATCAGCACATGGAGAGCAATGACATTGAGATAAAGCCGTTGCCATCTAGCGTCAAGGAGCAACTGCCTCAACTGGAAGCTGCATCGCCTCTGCACTCACCAGATGCATCGCCAGTGGCAGTGGCTCCATCACCACCTGCGCCGTCAAATCCACAACCTCCACAACCTGAGCCGCGCCTGAGCCTGAGGAGATTGTCACCGCCGCCACGCTCGCCCCCACCGCTGCATGAGTACAAAACGAAGCAATGTTTCGACTTCTAATAAGAAATATATAAAGATATAATTCTCTTTAGCTCTTAAGTTGAGTTTGTATTAAAGCACAGCAAATGTCCAAGTGGTTTTTTCAATGTAAGCAGAGAGAGATCCGAGATCATGTGCAGACACCCTTCTAATCCACACACTTTCTGTTCTCCGCTGCACTTTACTTTCAGATCCCCGGCCAGGACATGGACAGTACAGCGGCACACAGCCGAAGATACAGTTCTCAGTGTCGAAGCGTGGCGGGCAGCTGCTCTGGCTGGATGGATTGAAGTATTTCCGCAACAACGAGAACAGAACGAACTTTTTCTGGCGCTGTCATTGGTATTACCGGCATGTGCGTTGTCCCGTGCTCATTTGCATGAACAAGTACGATTCGAGCGACTTCAGGCAGATACACGAGCATTGTCACGTCAAGCCCGAGCGCAAGGAGAGGCAAGGAGAAGGGGGTAGTCGAGCGACAGCAGCAGCAGCATCGAAGCGACGATCAAGTGTGCCAAATGCTCTGGACATGTTCAGCATTTAATTTAAGTGTGTGTGTTTGTGTGTGTTTCGTTCTAACGTTCTGTTCGCTTGTAAATAAAAGAGAAATCGAAAGTAAACTAAGGCAACAAAAAAACCGCTAAAATCCCGTTTGGCTAATCTAAAATATGTTAAAGACTTTTGTTTTAAGTTGCGATCTCTCTCTAATATTCTGCTTTGCTTTTACAGTTGTACTGGCCAACGATGAGGTGCCCAATCCGGAGGATGTGCTCGTCTTCTTCACACAATCTCTACGCGGTCGTCCTGCGATCATGGCCAACGGCATCAGGTTCCTTATTATGAGTGAGAACAAGAAGAAAATCTTGTGGCGCTGCAGTTCGATGGCCACCAAGAAACTCAAGTGTCCGGCGCGCATCACCATGCTCAAGGAGGATCCACCGAAGTTCATTATCAACAAGGCGGAGCACATGCACGCCGAGCTCAAGCGCAACAAATACAGTTCCAGCAAAGCGCAAGCCATCAATCAATTGCCGGAGACAACGCAAATTAAGTTGGAGCGCGAACTGGACAGTGTTGGCGCTGGTGATGGCGGTGGCGTCAGCTTTGAGTTGCACCAGGAAGAGGTGCAACACCTACACGAGCTGACAGACGATGCGCTCTAGACATTGCAGGGGAATTAAGTTGTATTTAAGAATAAAGTTCAAAAGATTTGTAAACAATTTGCGAGTTGGGCTCTCTAACATAAGCATAAGCAGCATGCAAGACACCACCCCACTACTCCCATTTCCAATTTGTAACTAATCTTTTACTATACTATATTATCTTATCCCAGACATTGCCAACTTCTGCTACGTGGTCAGCCAGAAGGGTCGCACCCTGCTGCTCAACGAGGGATACTACTATGTGCGCGAGAAGGCGCTCAACAACAAGACCTACTGGCGCTGCACGCAGTATACAACATTGCTCAAGTGTCATGGGCGCATCCACACTATGTATGGCCAGATCATACATTATTGTAAGCATAATCACAAGATCGACGAGAACGGACGTCGCCTACGGGCGCTCTTGCGGGAGAAGAAGATGAAGTAGACGAGGCACAGAACTGATTAAGAAGTTTTGAACTGACAAGAAGTTTAATCTAATAATTTAAAGCATCTCAATGTATTTTGGTCTCAAGCTTAACCGATATATACTTATCTATGTCTATATGTGTGCGAAATAAACTCATCTAAATGTTCGTTTACTCCACGCGCTCTCTGTTGACCCCCTTAGCTTCCAGTCTAGTTTAGTTTTTGTATCATCTAAGTTTTTTAAACTAACAATCTTTGGACCTTTTGATTTTTGCAGGCATGCACCTGATGCTCTTAGCGAACTTTACCAGCACGCGCAAGAAGAAGCGGAAGCTCCTGATAGACGAGCACGAGTTCGTGATGGATCGCAAGCTGAAGAGTAGCATCAATTGGCGCTGTGCCCGCTACCGCAGTGCCAACTGCAAGGTGCGAGCCACGACGCATGAGCTGAAGAGTGGCCAGGAGGTCTATCGCCTCAAATACGCCAAGCATTCGCATCAGTGAGAGAGAGAGGAATCATTCCAAACGGAAAAAGAAGACAAAGAATAACTGCGACAACGATCTGAGAAATCCCAAAAAGAAAACAAAAACAACAACATAACCCCGACGCATTCGTCCGAGTTTTTAGCCTTAATAAAAAAGAAATTTGATAAAAGATAAACCCATGCTAAAATTGTCGTCCTGTAGACTGTAGATAAACAAAGCAGAAGAATTGTGTTTTATATATATTTTGGAGCCAATGCAATAATTCTATGTTCTCCCTCTCTCTCTTCCTCTTTTTTCTCTTTCCTCTTGCAGAACAGGTGCGCAAGCACGGCATCACCATAGTCAAAGGAACCAAGGGTAAACCGAAGCTACTCATGGGCGGCTTTGAATACTTCCGCAACAATAGTCGTGGCTCGAAGACCTACTGGCTCTGCGCCCGGAATCGTTATCTACGCTGCTCCGCCCGCATCATCACCTGCTCCAGCACCGGCGAACTGGTCGTCAAGAATCAGCAGCACAATCACTCGGCGCAGTTCCGAGGGGATCATAAGCCACAGATCGCACAAGAGTTGAGCTCAGAGCGTTGACCAAAACTTCAGATAAACAGACACAAATAAAACTCCTCGTAGACTAGTAGACTTCCTAGATCCATAGATAATAAAACCTATAGAGTAAGTTTCGACAGTTTCGATGTCGAGAAGTTTCCAAACTTTAGCCGAAATGACATTTATCCCATGAGATTGTTTATCATTCTTATTTTTAAGTTCTAAACAAAAGAACTTTACGTTAACTTAAGCGACCTCAAGCGTTAATATCTCTATTTTCAGAGATCTGTAAGTATAAAGATAAAAAGATAATGTAGTTTTATTATTTTCACGTTGTGTTATGCAAAGATATTTCTTATTCTTTCTTAAGATTAATGAAATATTGGGATGGAAAAAATGAAAAGTGTAAGTTTATGAAAGTGAGTAAAGCAAAGTAGGGAAGGTATTCATAAATATACTGGGTACATGACTAAGCTCCAGAAGCTTCTTTTATTGTGTTTTTTAAGATCAAACATTTCAAAAAAAAAAAAAAAAAAAAAAAAACATGATATAAACAAATTATATTATTTTAAGTGGTGAGTTAAAGAGAGTGAATATTAAATTGTGAAGCTTAACTCATAGAGGATCTGCAGGTTACTTGACAAGTTAAGATATTTTCTTTGTTTTGAGTATTTTCTTAAAATGAGTAAATTCCGTATGAGGATCAAGTATTCCGAACTTGAACTCTGAATGATATATGGCAATAATAAACAAGTCATCGTGAGGTTGTTTGGTTTGTTTAAGATATTTATTGCTTTTCTGGAAAATATGATCTTCAAGAAATATGAAATGGTAAATATTATGATGTTCAGGAAATATGAAATGGTAAATATTATGATGTTCAAGCAACATGAAGTTGTAAATTTTATGATGTTCAAGCAACATGAAATGGTTTATAATGATATATGGCTACGTTAAAGTTTATAACAAATAATGAATGTACATACTGTATAAAGCAAACCGATTTCTAGTGCGTAGCAGGAAACTTGAACTTGGGGGGGTAATATGGAAAATAGTAAACAAAGTCGAGAGGTTGGTTGGCTTGTTTGTAAACAATTCATGGGTTCCATGGAATCCATTGACATACGACGAGCTGCCAGTCGGTGCCATTGAACGATTCCCTCAATCCTCATATATTGTTCTTTTGTGCCACTCCACTTTGCTAATTTCTTAAGTAAACTCAGCGTGCGGCTTTGTTGATATAAAAGCTGCAGAAAGAAGGAGAGAAAGAGAGAGAGGGAAAAGCTGATTCAGATTTTCAAGCACTCGAAATGTGTCTCGTAAATTCCTTCCCAGTGTGCGTGCGTGTGTGCGTGAGACTGCGCTGAATAAATAGGGATGACTAACTGCATAACGGAAAAGTGCTAAGTGGCTGCGATTAGTTAAGGTTTTCGACTGCATGCTCGACGTAATTTTTAGCTTGTAGTATTTATGTGAAGAGATTTATGAGGATTCATAAAACGGCGGAACCGGTTTCAAGTCAAAGCAGCAAAATGTTTAACCGCCTTAAATTCAAAAAAGCGGTTCATTTGTATGCGCTTTGTGCATAAACTGTTCCTGGGGACAGTTCACATTTATAGTCTTCAGATCACAAAGCGGTTCATTTGTGAACAAGTTCAGTGCGCTGTTCCTAGGCACAAAACATATATTATCGATAATTGTGCGCAGCAGCGAACGTTTATCGTTCGCTCTCTCTCTCGTTCCCTCTCTCTGCATTTTCCATTCACATCGAAATATCGATACGAATTTACGCTCATTCTTTTTCATAGAATCGTAGCGTACGGACGTCTCGCGCGTCGCGTCGACTTTTTATTATTTTCTCAGCTTCTCTGGGTAGGTGGTGGTGCGCGTCGCGCACAGCAGAGCAGCAGCAGAGCCGAGGCAGAGGCAGCAAATAAGAAAGAAAGAAATTTGTGTATTGCAGCAGAAGTTTTCGCTGCGCACAGGCTGTGCCGCTCGCCGCGATGAATATTTCCCATGTAACACACAAAGAAAAGTGACCACACAAAGTGAATGAAAATCGACGTGTGGAAAAACAACAACAGTGAAACAAATAAAACATTAAGTTCAAGGTTCAATTACAAATGCAAAGAATATAAAACTGTGTGCAGATTTTTTGTATACACTGCCACACGCGTTAGTGTGTGTGTGTGTGCGCGCCCCTCTCGAGAGTGAATGTGTGTGAGTGTGTGTGTTAGTGACTGCGCTGCATTTTCCTTTTCATCAACTCGTCTAATTGAGAGCAGACGCAATTATTGAATTAATTAAATAAATGTGCACACAATAAGAAAGAAACATATAACTTTGTCTCCTCTCAACGATATCTGTGGAAAAATATCTAAACCCAATTACTCAGTTTGCTCTCAGTTTAATTCGATTGACACAGAGGCACAGGCGGCAGAGCGCCAGCGCGAGCGCAAGCAGCAGCAGTAGCAGTGGCAGTGGCAGCAGCACCAACAGCAGTAGCAGCAGCAGCCCCAACAAAATACAAGTCGACAGACTTAACTTACCCACTGTGTTGGTGGTGGGAGACACACAACAGCAACAACAACAACAACGACAGCAGCGCAGCAACAGCAAAAAGAGCAACAACAAAAAGCCTAACCTTCTCGGCTGGCTCTCAGCTCTGCTTTTGCGCAGACAGAGGCGGCGAATTCGTCGCGTCGTCGTCGCCGTCGTTCGTCGCTGTTTGGAAACACCTTGCTCCAATATTTTTGCGTTACTCTCTATCTCCTCGCACCGCCCCGCCCCGGCCCGCAGCATACCCCCTTCAGGCGAGGAGTACACGACGTCGAAGCACGACTCAGTACGTCGCTGTTGCTGTCGCCGTCACCGTCGCAGTCGGAGTCGCAGTCGCAGTCTCAGTTTCGTTTCGTGCGCGTATTGCGATTCTTTTGCTCTGTGGACTCTGCAGCGGAAAATTCGTCTGAAAAATCCAACAGCAACACAAAGGCAACACAATAGGAGAGAAGAAAACCAAGAAGTGGAGGAATAGGAAAAGCAAAGGGGGGAAAAGAGAGTAGGAATTTTGTAATTTTCCAATGCTGCTTGGCTACGCTTTGCACGCGATTTTCTTAAATTTGGATACGGCTGGAGTTGCTGGCACTGATGCAACAACAACAACAGCAACAACAAAGAGGAGAGGAACAGCAGCAGCAGCAGCAACATCGATAACGATAGCACGAACAAGCAGAGCAGCAGCTTCAACATTGTCGCCGTGTCGCCAGCGTCGCAGCATCGCCAGAACGTTGGACTCGCCATGCACAACTACAACAACAACAGCAACAGCAACAACAACTACAACTACAACATGAACTATAGCAGCAGGAGTAGCAGCAACAACAACGACGCCGACATAGAACAGGTTTGTAGCTTTAACTTCTTTTTTCTTCTCTGCCTCTCTGGCTCTGCCACCGTCTCTGCCAATGGCCCTGCTTCTCCCTCCGCTGCCTCTCGCACGGTGGTTCGCTTCGTTTTCGTTCGCTTATTCATAACTTTTTTGGTTATAGATTTTTGTCAACCACCCCCCATGCAACATCCTTCCCGTCCCCCTCCACCCACATCACTTAGCTAGGCTATGCTTTGGCATCTCCCATTCCCACATACCTCTCCTACTCTCCTCCTCCTCCTCCTTCTTCTTCTTCGCTCTGAGCACACGTTCACATGCTCAACTGTTTCAGTTTTTCAATTATTAATGGTGGCCATTAGTGCGCGCCGTCCGTCCCACTGTCCCTCTCGCTTCGTCCGTCTGTCCCCCCTTCTCCTTCTCCTCCCCATGGTCTGCCTCTGCCTGCACCTCGTGCCGTTTCGTGTAGACTTTTTTCCTTATCGGACAAATTGTGTGTGTTGTCTGAAAAGTTCAATGAGGTGCGCGCACTGCAATTGCACAGCACGGCTGCCAATCCTGTCATATTTATGTGTTATCGATATACACACACACACACACACAGCCAGACACGGGGACAGACAAGCACATGCATGTGCATGCATGTACATTTATGTAGTATGTACTAGATAAAAATCATGTTGGTATATGCAGCGGGTTTTCCAGATAACGTTTCGAACCCGCAGCACAACGGAAATGCATTGCATTAAGTGAATTACTCGGCCACATTTGACCCCCCCCACCCCACTGTATGTGCCCCCCTCCTGTCTGCACCCCTCCTGTTTGCGCCGTGTTGACTAATTTTCTTAGCACATGTGCGTGTGCGTGTGCGTGAGTGTGTGTGCGTGGGCGGGAGTGTGAAAGAGGGGGTGGTGTGTGTGGGCTGACTAAGATTCGTGCGATAAGACAATTCCAGCTTTGCGCAATCTTTTCGTGGAATTGAGAAACTGAAAAAGAAAGAGAGATAAATACATATAATTTTGCATTGTGCAAATCTTGTGTGATAACTTCATGTCTATAAATAGACTGTAATCCTTGTTATTGTTTAATACACAATTGACTCATGCCTAGTTACAATTTTCTTACTTTCCGGAAACTTGAGCTTCAGTTTTAATAGAAGTCTGTAATCGTTAGTTGGTGCATATGTTTTGTGATATCAATTGCAATATAACAGAAAATATAGCTTAATTTATTGAGGATTTCTTCGTCATTGTTTAATGCAGAAATTTCTTTAAATGTCTGGTTAGGCATTATAAGTATGATATGAGTTTATATAGAAAATAATAAATTTACTGGAGATTTCTTTTTGGTCATGGTATAGTGCAGAAATTTCTTTAAAAGTCTGGTTAAGCATTATATGATATGAATTATAAAATAATTTTAAAAAACACCTAAATTTACTGGAAGTATATTCTGCTTCATTGGTATAATCAATAGATAAATACAAATTTCATTTTTCTCTCAACTTGGGGAGCTCAATTTGTCATAGAAGTCTGTATACTGTAATAACCTTTGATTGTGAAGCATTATTGATACAAAGTGCAATATAATAGAAAAAAACTTACATTTTCTTTGTACGGTCTTGACTCTGCTTTGATTCCTGGAATTGTATTTAGGGAAACCTAACTAAAAAACCTAAATTTGAGCTGTAGAAAAATAAACAAAAGTTCAATAGGATCAGGTGTATTGCCTAAAAACTTAACCTCAACCCTAAGCCCATTTAAGTAATATATTGTAATACCTTTTGTACAAGGGATTTTGACAAATATTTTCGGCAAAGAACTTGAGCAGTTTTCTCTTCTCTCAACCCATTTGCCATGTTGCTTAAATACCCCAATCAAATAATAAAGTACTTAGAGCTTTGTCAAGTTTCTTTTTTATTATCCCGGCTTAACCTTACCTGGACCCAAACACTTTGTCTAGCACGCAAGGAAGCAACCCCCGAAAAAGAGTTCTGAGAAGAGAAAACCCACCCGAGTCACGGGTAACGAGTAACGGAAACCAATAAAGTCATTTCACATGCCCTGAAATTTCGGATGCCGAATCCATTTGATAATTGCTTAAAGCTGGACGGGACAGCACGTAAGGGAACCCCTTGCCGTGCGCTCCTGTTCCGGTGAATTCCCCCCTTCCCAATCCTGTCTCCCCCCCTGAGTTGTGTGTTTTTGCCAACATATGCGAAACATTGTCGTTCCCGTTCCCGTTCCCGTGCCGTTGTCGTGTCGCGTCGTGTCGGATCCCATATGTTGCCTCAAAGTGATTATTTTCACTAAAAATAAACGGAATTAATGATTGATGATGTGAGACAAGGGAGCGAAGCGATGCCCCATCAACACCCCGAGGAGTGAGTGAGAGACATCATTCTCCACCCAGCCACCCTCCTCCCCCCGTTCAGAACATTTTCCTGCCATTTTTCCCATTTGCAGTTTCGGTTTGAGTTACGCAAAGAGCGAAAACAACATTTCAATCGTAATGAGAAATAAGCCGCATTGCACGAGCCACAAGAAGATCAAGTAGAAAATGGGAATGGGAATGGGTAATGGAGAAGTTGAAGAAGAAGAAACAGAGGGGGATGAAGACGACAGGCGTGCAGGCAGTCAGGGAAAGTGTCATTTAATTGAAAGCAGGTGAAGGAGGTGTCGCGCTGCTCCCGTCCTGACCTGAGCCCATTGCAGCCTTTGTCCCGCTGTGTTGTTGCCGCTGTTGCCGATGTTGCCAGACGGAAATCATAAAAATGTTGCATAAAAATATTTTTTATGTGCCGCGGCGATGGCGACGGCAGCGGCGGCGTCTTCAACTTTCGTCTTCGCCATCGTCTTCTGGCAAAAATAATAATAAAATGGGGAATGAAATAAAACAAGTGCCAGGCGGCTACACTTGCCCAAAAAATAGATAGACTTTTCCTCTGGAGTTTATGGCCTTGCGATAATTTCCGACAGCGAAACGAAAGACATAAAGATTGTTTTGAGAGCAGTCTAAGAGGTTTATCTATAAGGATTGTACGTTGTGGAATTAAAGAGAATTCTTTGGAAACTATTAAATTGAATGAAGGTTGCGGTAGATGAAAGGTTTTATATAGAAAAGTTTACAATTATATTTCTATGTAATTTTAATTTAATTTAATTGATTCTCCATGATATTATTATTTTCCTTTCACTTGCTTCTTATAACATCTGTTACCAGATCTCCTATATCATATCACATTTGTCGTTTTACATCAAAAGACTTTATTATCTTGCAGAGAAACGTCTCATGTTTTCATACAATTTAATGCAGTTCTCTGTACGATATCTTTATCTTTCTACGATCTGTTGCAAATATTTCGCAATTGCTTGGGCAATTTGTTTTTCTTTTTTTTCTTTTTTTTTTGGCTGAGTGCAGCAGTAGAGAGAGACCGTACCGGAACGGGTGACCGTGCCACATATTTCGTTTATATTTACTTGACAAGTTTTGCACTGCGCCGAGACGTCGCAATGTCTCGTTGGGCTGTCCCACAGTCCCTCTGTCTCCACAACCCCGCCTCCCTCCCTTCTCCTTCGCTCTTTGCTATCCCGTTGTCTTGGTATCTTTCGGTCTCGTGGTGTGTCTTGCCATTTCGATGGAGGCCCCAGCGCTGCATGTCATCAACAACATCATCATCAGAAAGGGAGGAGTGCGACGCCAACTACGTCTCTTTCTCCGTCTCTGTCTCCGTCTCCGTCTTCGACTCCAGCTCCAACTACGACGGGCTCTGCCTGCTGCTGCCTTCTTGCTGTTTTATAGTCCAAACGTGATAGCAAAATGTGCCTGCCTTGTGCATATTTTCATCGTTGCCATCGTCTTTTGGGCTTTTCTCCTGCTGTGTGCATTTTCGTGCAGCTCCAATGTTCCACTTCGTCAGTGCGAGAGAGGAAGGTGCAGAGGGAGAGGGGAGACGGCGTACTGGTCTGGCTTGGAAAAATAAATTAATGGGAAACATGCAAACATAAATTCTTTTTTGAGCTGTCAGGTGTTTCACATTTTCCAAACGTAAATTATAAATAAGCGAAAACAAAATTATAATTCCGTCTAAATGTTTTAGTATTTGCCACCAGCTCTGCTGTCATTCCCTCCCCCATGTTCCCAGCCAGCTTACATTTCTTTCTTTCTTTATGGAAAATGGGAAATTAATTTTATTTAAATTAATGATGGAGCTTATAATTGGCCTCGTTTTCTTTTGGGTTTTTTAAGAAGCGACTTTTGTGTGTGTGTGCGTGTGAATGGCATCTCCAACTGAATCTACATCTACATTCACCCTCCTCATCATCGTCATTGACGTCGTCATCGTCTGCTTTGGCTCCTTTTTAAGAGCATTTGACATGACTTCGTGGGCTTCCATCGCCATGCGATGCGATGCGATGCGCTTCAACTTTGATTATGACGTGAAGTTGGCCAAGTGCAAATACTTTGCTGGTACTTTTTAATTAACTTAATTAGCATAGATGACGGGGCTAAGAGCAGCGCTTACATAACATGAAAATTGCATTATACATTCCCCATCAAGTCGCCCTTCCTACCCCCCTTCTTCCCCTCTTTCTTCTGTTCCTCCTGCTTCTTTTCTTTCTTTATCGCATGCGAGAAAGCTCAGCCAAAATCGTTAAGGATGCAAAGCGCCAGTGAGTATAGGAGGGTATGGGGGAGGCAAAGGGGGAGCTGGCCTTTTGATTTTCATTTATGTGTGGGTGGGGCGAGGTTGGCAGGTTACCTCTCATTCACATACGACAAGCACTCCGTCGTCTACTGCGAGAAGGACTCATTAGCGTGGGCACATAATGTGCTCAAAGATATTCGAAGCGATTGCTCTTTCGAGTGTCGACACACATTCACCTCCTGCAGAGTGAAACAACCCCCAACTCACTAAGGAAAACTGACTGAAACTCTCATCATGTACAGATATCTATAGATTAATTAGTCGAGACAATTTAAAGAGGGAGACGATGATATTTGACTATGTCATTATAATAATCCGCAGCAGCATCTTTCATCTTGAACTTAAGTTTTGCATAAGTTTTTACAGCTTCAACAATTACAATTAGAGAAAGATTATAATTACTCATCATATATATGTAGATTTTTAAACATTCATTAGTCGAAATCATTTTACAGAGTCTTTATAATAAGAACTTACTATGTTTTTTTATACAATCTTAATCCCCAAGTTGGCATTATGAAATAATTATTCAAATTAAATTAAAGACAATTTACTATTTGTCTATAAAATAATAACAACTCTATGTATAACCCTGTCTTAAATCTTCTATATAAGCTTGCAAAACTCTGCATAAATCTAACAAATCCAATTCTAGTTTATATGTATCAAGGTCTCTTTCAAAAAATTTTATAATGACATTACAATCAAAGAATCTATGCTAAAATATTTCAAATCCCTCCCTGGAAATCTGTATTTTTATGCCAATCATTTCTCGCCTACAAATTGTTTGGTTTATCTATTTGATGAGTATTTAATTGTCTTGGTATACCCTGTAAACTAATTCGAACACCATAAGGTGTGATGCAATAGATTGATAAATGCTTAAGTTAGTTTGAAGATAATTCAGTGCTGACAAGTTTATTTATAGAGAGTGCTATAAAGATATCGTCAGCCCAGTTTCGGGAAAATTTGTCTAAGCCCATCTATCAATCATGGGAAATTTAAATGTCTGCCAATTGTGCTGAGCACGATCTCTTCTCTATGGGTCTATAGGGTATTAAATCATCGGGCACACCAAATAAAGCAATTCTTTATTTTGTGTCCCGTCTTATTTTAAATATATGTTTTCTATGGCGTGTCTGAAAACGTACAAAATAAATAAATCTCTCAAGTGGTCGACGTCGTCGTCGTCATCTTTGTTGTTGTTGTTGTAGCCGATATTGATATTGTTCGGCTGTTGTTGCTGTGGCCCGTTAGCCGGAGGCGCTAAATGCAGGAAAACAAAAAGGGAGAAGGCAGAAAAAGAAATGAATGGGGAAACGGAAGAGGAGGCGTCGCTGGCGGATGAGATACTCGTAGAAGAGGCACTAGAAATTTTGTATAGGAAATAATCGTACGAGATGCGTATAAATTTTGTCTTAATTTTTTTTATAGCGCGTGATTTTTGATTTACGCCTCATTGGACATTTTATTTTGGCCTGAAGATCGGGGAGGGGGCGGGGAAGTATTTGGGGGAAATGGGAGATTGGGGGCGTCGGTTTCCCAGAGCGCATATTTATTTTTATTGCTTTTTAATGCGACGCGCCGCGGAGGAAGTTTTCGTTTTTTTTGTTGTTGTCCGACTGCATTCGGTCTTAGGACGGACCCGATTGTTGAACAATGAATTTTCTGGGATTATTTACAGAAAGAGAGCGAGAGAGAGAGAGGGGGAGAGGGAGACACAAACGCATACGCCACACAATGACACGCACACAATTATGTATAGCTATATGTAAATATAGGCTCCACTGTTGTAGGGGAATGGGAAAGTGAGAGGGAAAGGGGAGGGAGGGGAGTGGCAGGAGGCAACTTGGGACGCTGCGGTGGCGCTTTATTTTAAATTCAAATGCCGCAGTTGTCGCCTCGCCAGCGTGTTTGCCACCTTATGCCATATTTGCCCGCCCTGCCTGCCACATAGTGCACAGTGCGACAGTGACAGCTCGCTAGCGTGAACATGCGATAAGAAATTGTTCATCAAAATATTTACTTCGAGTAATCGGGAAACTTAATCCCTTCATAATGTTGCAATATTGAAATAGATTTTTGTGGAAATTGCTAAAGAAATTACGAGAAAATACCAGAAAATACAGCTGTTGGTATTTTATAAATTGTTTATAGTTTTATTTGTGTATTGATTTAAGGATTCGGGATTTGGGATATAATAACTGCAGCTTGAATTTGAATTTATAATTACTGCAGCTTGATGTTTACAAGAAAATACTATTTATGGTATTCTCTTCAAACGGCATATAGTATTTTTGCTTATAGTGCTTATTTAAAGTTTTATTTGTATTAAAATGTTGGTATTTTGTGAATAATGTATGTTATTGTGTATAAATACCATAGTAAGATTGATTTTTGCAGCTTATCTTAAGAAAATACTATTTTCTGGTATTTTTATTGAGTTATTTAGTATAAAACTAACACAAATAACTGTAGGAATTGAAGGAATGTCTATAAATAAATTTTGAAAGAAGAGTGGGACAAAATAACAAATTTGTTTCATAAAGTTCTGGTAAATTTAAAAGTTGGGTGACGTTCTACCCTTGGGATTTGCGTGGATTGGCAGGCATGCGTGTGGGAACTTAAGATAAGCACGATTGGAAGGGAATTTTAAAGTGATTTATGTGCTTTGTACATTTTGAAAAATAAGGTTTGAATATGAGAAGGAACATTTAATGTTAGCGAAATTCCATAGGGAATATGTATATAGTATATATCTTTTACGAGGGTCGTTTGATAAGTCCGTGACTTTTTGTATTTGCCGCGCACCTGCTCTAAATACAACACTGCTCCTGTCAGCAGTTATCGATTAACAGCTGACTGTAAAATTTTGAAAGCTGGTTTTTGGTTTGGTTTTTAGGCATTGAAAGCGCGTCTCGATCTCATTTTCGTTAAAATTCACGAGATCGTCTGCTTAATGCCTATAAAACGCTCGTATCTATATATACGGTTATATATGTTCTAAAACATTTAAATAAATAGGAATGAATATACAATTTGCCAAGCGAATAGTCTTTATTCCATACCTAAGAGATGTTCCACTTTGACTATTATAAGTATATACTTTACCTACATATATCTGTCACTATAAATCATTCTTTAAGCTTACTCTTTACTCGGTTCACGCCTCGAAGTGTGCACTGTAGCACTCTTTGCACATAAATATATAACAATAATCAAATATTCCACTCTCGTCTTGTGCCCCCACAGAATACGCAACAGCAGCAGCAGCAGGAGCAGCAGCAGCAGAAGGAGCAGCAGCTGGAAATGCAGCAGCCAAGAACCGCAGACAGAACGCGGACGGGAACGACAAGTACGGCGGGCACGAATACGGCCGGGAAGGGGAACGGAGACGGGAACGGGAACAGGAATAACAGCACGGCTGCAGCAGCCACGTCTGTGTCCGCAACAGCA
The DNA here is from genome assembly GCA_018151435.1 of Zaprionus africanus. Taxonomy (NCBI): domain Eukaryota; kingdom Metazoa; phylum Arthropoda; class Insecta; order Diptera; family Drosophilidae; genus Zaprionus; species Zaprionus africanus. The sequence continues at coordinate 9,884,843 of JAECXB010002206.1, forward strand.
ACAGCATCCGCGTCCACGCTCACGTCCACATCGAAGACGAGAGCTCGGGCCATGTCGTTAATCTATTTACCGCCTTTCTGCTCTCCATGTGGACATGTTGTGCCTGCGGCCAGCAACAGTTCTTCGACACGCCGCCGGAGTCGAAGTCGCTCTGCCAGTCGCGGCCGCAGTCGCAGTCGCAGTCCAAGCCGTAGCCATAGTCGCAGTCCGAGCGGGAGCAACAGCAGCTGTTGTTGTTGCTGGACACATAAAGATTATGATAAACATGCCAGAAGGACGGAGGAGAAGGCGACGACATTGTCGAAATTCCTGCAGCGTGATATCCAGTTACCCCAGGGCCATGGCATGCACATCGATCTCAGACAGGCGTCGCAATTAGTTACGCCAATTGCTGAAGGTGGACACGAGGCGGACACGGCGGGTGAAGTCGAAGTCTTGCGGCGCCAGCGACGTGAGCGAATGCGACGCCAACGACCAAGTCATGCAGCGTCTGCAGCGAGAGAAATCCACGCTGTTGATGACGGGGCTAATGAGCAAGTGGTAGAAGATGACGACGACGACAATGATGATGACGATGATGGTGGTGATGATGATGATGAATGTAGGTGCTTTAACTATAACGGTGATATTAGTGCGCTGGAGCTGCAACTGGAGGAGCGAGAGTGGTACCAACTTCCTAGCATTACGTGGCTGAAATTCACCTGGCAGCAGCTGCTCTGCAATGCGACAACAGAAACAACGAAGATGACGACGACGAAAACGACAGCGGCAATGGCAACGGGATTAGACGCGGATAGCAGGAGAACGAGCAGCAGCAGTGGCAGTGGCAGTGGCAGCTGGGGCAGACTGGGTAGCAGCTCCGCCTCCGCCATGACAGCGACAAAAAGTTGCTGGGCTTCGTTGATGCTGACGCTGCTTTTGGCCACGTCTGTGAGCGGTTGGAGCGCTCGTCAAGATGGTGAGTAAAGCAAACCAAGAAGTGGGAGGAAAAACAGAGAGAGAGAAGGAGAGGGAGAGAGGAGGAGGAGAGATGGCAGCAGCAGGCGAGGAATGCGCGTAACGCATGCCGATAAGTAGCGCTATGATAAGAATTTATAATTTGACTTAAAAACCGCTGCTACTTCTCCTCCTCCTCCTCCTCTTTCCCCCTCCCATTTTCCCACTCTCCCTAGAGTTTTCTTCTGTTTCTCCCACCACTTCTTCATTTAATTTTGAGCATAATTTTTTAGTGGGCAACATTGCGTCAGCTGCCGCAGCAAGTTGCCTTGTTGTTGTGTCTGTGCGCAGTCCACACCTCCCACCCCCTACTTGAACCCCCTTCCAACCCCCGGCTGCCTCGCGCGCGCGCGTGGTCATGCTCAATTGAATCCATAAGTAGTTTGTGACCGCAGATCTGCGTTCTCGTATAATGCGTTTCAACTGTTTCGTTTCTCCATGAGCGAATTCGCCCGAAAAGGCAAGTGAAACATGTGCTGACATGCTCGACGTGCAGTTACTCTGCAATTAAGTTTTGCCTGCATAATAAGTTAAACAAGTTCTCAATTCTAGTTCCGGAATATTGCTATTACAACACTCGTTTCGTTAATGATTTCAGTTCCTTACTTGATTTCAGTTCCAGTTTTAGCATTCAATGAATTTCTAGCCCCTTCCCCATTTTACCCATTTTTATTTTTAAATGAATTTCTAGTTCCTTTTCCCTTCATTGAAAAGTTCGAGTCAGTTCAGTTTTACTCTAGCTTCGATACTGGTTCCATTTCCCCCAACAAAAATCTCCCTTTTAGAAAAGGGTTTTTTTTAAATTTTATTTTTTTTTTCCATTTTCTTAAATTAATTTTTTTTTTAAGCAACCCATTTTAAAAGGCAAACCAAGTTGTTTTTTTGTTTTCCCTTATTGTTTTGATTCCTTGATTCCTTTTCGAAAGGGAAATTCGAAAAGGAAATTATAAAATTAAACGAGCTACTGTTAATAATGCGAACGAGTTCTAGTTACAGTTTCAAGCTCGTTCCGTTTAGGGTTTTAGTCAAATTTCGATAAAGTTGCATTCTTATTTCTTCTCGTTCCTCTTATTTTTAATTAGATTTTAGTTTTTTAGTTCCACTTTCATTAGTTAATAATTTCATATTCGAACTAGTTCCATTTACACTTTGACTGATACCGTTTCCAGCTCACGTTAATTGATATGTTCCCCAAACTTACAAAGCAAACTCTGCAACCTCTGCTCATTAGCCGAGGGTATATAAAATAAAACCAAAATTCCCGTTTTTTTTTCTTTTTTGGGAAAACAAAAAAAAAAACAGCAGCAACAGCCGCTGCAACAACAACAACAACAACAACGATAACAACAACAACGACAGCAGCAAACAAATGGCAAATTGTACGGAAATTGCCCGAAACAAACAGGCGGTAACCGCGCCGCCGTCCTCCAACCACCAAGTGTACGTCCGTCTTCACGTCCGTCTCCCTGTTCCGTCTGTGCGGCTCTCCAGCTGTCCGTCCGTCTGTCCGTCTGTCGGACCATTCGACCAAGCGACCACCGACCGCTGACCATAATTCACTCAAGTTAGACAAAAGCATTTCGGGTGCTGCTCCGTCTCTCACTCGCCGCGTTCCGCCTACTCCCACGACCCTATCTCCCCTTGGTACCCCTCCCCCCACTCCCTTGCCGTCTACTATGTTTCTGTTTTCGCTTTTGGAAATACCAAATGCAAACGCAAATGAGTCTAAAGCGAAGCGTCATGCTCTTTGAGCTACACTCTGTGTGTGTGTGTGTGAAAGTCTATGATGCGTAGCCAGCGCAGCCTTGTCCGCAAGGGTGGTCCAGTAATGCGTCCTCAGAGTACTCCCTTAAAGCACTTAAAGCGAGGTGTGTGTGGGGGTGTGGCATGGCAGAGTAGGAAGGTGGGGGAGGGGCGTATTTTAATTGGGTTAAGGAGCTGTTAGCGCGTTAAAGTTGTCATTACAAATCATCATCTCGATAAGCATATAAAACGAACGACAGTTCAGTTTGAATATGGTGCTGGTTGGGAGGGGGGTTGATGATGTGTTCAAACATAACCTACAGAACAGATTAGACAAATTGCTGCGCTTTTCAATTCAATCGCACATTCCCATAGACGAGCATCGCTCTCCATACACATGTACAGAGTGGTTTGTAATGCGCTAAGGATTAGTGTCAGTTGTCAAGATTGAAATGTCAAGGTTGAGTTTTTCAACCATTCGCTTGTTTATCATATTAAGCTTCTTTTTTCGAGGTATTATGTAGAACTTGTTCTTCAAAATTTGTTAAAAGCTTATGGAAACAAAGAGAAAAGATACATATGTTTATGGTATATGTTAAAATAGAAAAATACATGTGTTTATAGTCAGATCGAGCTAGACAGATTGATAGATAGGGATCAAGAAAAGTAAAGCAATGATTCAGAGCAAAATAAAGCATAAAAGACTAAAGCAAAAATCATTTATTCCAAGCTCTGACTCATTCAAAATTTTTAAAAAATTATTATAGTATTCTAAAATAATTGTGGAGGTTGCTTAAAGGAGTTCAACTTGGGTAAACAAAAAAATATCATAAAATGAGCCAGTATAGTCTGTATATTCTTTAATATCATGTTTATTTTATGAATTTGATATCTGAGATCGTGCTTTGCAGAACTAAAAACTCGTATAAAAATCATTGGAATATATAAAAACAGTATAATATGATAGTTATGTTTAGTTAATTGATTTTTCGAGCCTCTGAAAAGAGCTCATAATTTATATTATGATACTTAAGGCACCATCAAGAATATAATTGTAAAAATAAATTTGAAATTGTTTTTATCTTCTTTCATGATCTTTCTTCTTCAACACTTCTAAGCACAAAAAATATTATAATTTGATAGTCTCAAGTTTCCAATTTCAACAAAATATTCAAATCCATTATAATCCTTGTCCCCTTTCGATATTTCCATTTCGTAGTTTCGATTAATATGCAAATTCTCACCATCTCATCGCAGGCTTATGTCAATATGCTCGTTTAATTGGTTTTGCCAGGGTATTTCAGCTTCGACACGTTGTACATTACGATTTATGCTTGTTTTCCTCCCCTTCCCTCTACCCTTGTCTGCCTCACTGCCCCTGTGCTGCCAGGCATACTTGAGCCACTCTAATCCACACGAAACACGCCAAAAATATATAGAAAGATTGTGTGAGTGTTTGGGTGAGTGTGTTTGTGCGTGTGCGAATGTGTGTGTGTGTGAGTGAGTGTGTGTAGCGGGACGTCATTTCAACTGTCCATACGTATTTGTACGCTTGTCAGTCAGTCTGCCCCGCCCGTCCGCCCGTCTGTCCGCCCGTCTGTCTGTTTGTCCGTTTGGTATATTTGCTTTTAGCGTGTAGTTTTGCAGGGTTTGTTGTCCCTGCAGCGAAATTTTTGGGGGTTGCTGCAGGAAGAGGCAAAAGCTTTGACGCCAGTTGTTGTTGTAGTTGCTGCTGCTGCGGGAAAAGTATTGAATCATGTTGGAAAATTATGCACGGTACTTGAAATTGGCGAAACAATTACAACGCCCTGTAAAGTATGCTACACTTAATGCGCGTCGCGTGGGCGCACAGGGCGGGGCACAGACAGGAGTGAGAGAGTAGGGAGGGAAGGAGGAAGGGGTGGGGATAGGGTGGGGGGTCACATTATGACAGCAGCAGTAGGAGCAACACACAAGTCATTGGACAATGCGAAGCATTGTCGGTGTCGGCTCAGTGCGACGGGTTCACACACAGAGATTCGCTGATCCTGCGCAGGAGTTGCCTTTTGTTTTGTGCGGGGGGAGGGGGGAAGGGGGGACCAAATGCGAAAAATACAAACAACAACAGCGGGAGCAGGGAAAAATGTAGCGTAAAATACGTTGAAATAAAACCGAAAAAAACAACAAGAAGTAAAGTAAAATAAAAGAAAGCGCAGGAATAATAAAATAAAATGTGTATCTGTGTGTGTGGAGAGTCGAGTGCGTGTGAGCCTGTGTGTGACTGTGTGTGTGCCTGTGTGTGTGGCTGTGTGTGTGTGCCGATTCGTGCGCACATTCGTCTCTGACGCTGCGACTTTTGTACAATTTGAATGCGTACAGCATAACGTAAGCGTAGCGCGCTCGGCTTCGGGCAACAGCCGCCCCTCGTGGGTAGAGCACTTCCCCCTCCCTCCCCCCTCCGCTTCTCGACTTCGCTTTCTGCCCCTCTGCCTGCACCCTTGCGTATCCAGCTTCGGCATGAGGCCAGTCAACGAGGGTGGTTTTACCATTTTCTATATGTATTGCATGCGATATACTTATTGTTTTCTCTTACTGTGTGCGGTTCCCTCTGTGTGTGTGTGCCTGTGTGTGTTTGTGTGTGCGCCTAGCCCGTTTCAGCCCCTGACTAACGATTCGTTTTCTTTGCCTGCTTTTCTGCCATGCCTCGACTTGCCTTTCCTTTCTTTCCCATAGTATTTTTTTTTAATATTCACAATTGCCATTTCGGTAGTTTTTATGCCATCGAGCTGGAGTCTATACATACGTATGTGTGTGTGTGTGTGCGTGTGTGGTAGTGTGTGTATCTGTGTGCGACATTATTATTATTACGAGCCGTTTCTGGTTGCCGCTTGTTCAACTTATTTATGCGCCCTTGCGCCGGCAGAGGGTCGTAAATTTTTGGTCTCTTAGAGGCACTCACACACATACACACACAAACAGAGACATAGGGACAGACTCACGCACACATACTGACGCACAGGCTGACACTTATGCGCACGCACTTATATACAATCATAATAATAATTGAAACAATTTATAAATTAAAAAGCCACAAATCTTGGCATAAAAATTGACATTACAATTAGACGAGGGAAACGGAAGGAGCACAAAGAAGGAAGCCACGAAGAATGTCCAAAAGAAAGTGAACAACAATTTTGGGTATATTGTTTATGATTGAAACATTCCTCTCATTCTTCTTCTCATTCATTCATTCATTCATTTTTTTGGGCAACTGTTCATTTTATGATTATTTTATTCTTCTGCCGAGCTGTCGTTAAATGAACAATGGACGACCGCAATTGAGGTCACATGTCGTCGCTCCACTTCTCTGTCGTCTCCCGTCTCCCGTCGCGCCCTTAGGCCAATTACTCCATAGTACTCTCTGCTGCTGTGGCGCTGCAATTCAAATCAGAGCCCAGAGCTCACTTATGCGGCTATTAAAATTTCTATTAATAATTTGAATCTTGTTTATCTTTTTTTCGGCGTAAAATGGGAAGTTTTTGGGTGTATTTGTTTGGAATTTCATGGAGTATTCAGTGTTGTAAGGGTGTGTTTTTGTACCCTGACTTTAAAAGCTAATTCTGAGCGGAAAAGTTTAAAGTTTTTAATGTACTTTACAAGTGCACATAAGAATGAGCTGAAGTTTGATTTGATTTGAAGGAGTTTAGGTCTAAAAACTATTTAAATCTTAACAATTATTCATCTATCTATTTCTGTATATTATGTAACTAAATCATTAACTTTTCGCGTTTTCACTTTTTAGCGTCTACAAATTGCACCTTTCCAGCACGCTGGGAGGGCTCCTGGTTCCTATCGGGCTATCAGCAGTCGATACACATCAAGGGTTCGCAGTTCAGCTATCGAGGCAGGTGTGCGGCATCGGACGGTAAAAAATATCTGATGGTCGATGAGTAAGTACCACAAATGCAGTATACAGTGCCCGCTAACAATATGCTAACAACATCTCAACCCGAAACTCGACTCGACATTCAATGAAACGTTGATGATGATGATGATGATGTTGATTAAAGAAGGAGAAGATGATGTTGAAAAAGTTAAAGAAGATGATAAACATGAAGATGATGATGATGATGATGATGATGATGATGAGGAAAGGAAGAAGAAGAGGCGTTAAAAGTACTTGTACTTGTGCTCGTTCTGTAGTTCCTCTTTTTCTCACTGTTTGTCGAACATTTTTGTACGATTTTTGACTTTTGAGTGTGCGCCAAGTGGCTGTAATTGAATAAGTTTTCGTTTTTGTTGTCGCTGTTCGACTGAACAAGAAGAAGAGCAAATGAAAAACAAGAAGCAGAACTAGAAGAAAAAGAAGAACAAGCGGCAGAAACTGTTGCCGAACTGTGCTAAAGGTAAGACCCAACCAAACTAGACCAGTTGTGCTAGGGCAGAGCAGCAGCAGCAGCAGCAGCAGCGACACAGCTACAGTAACCTCATTAGGAACGAACGTGAACATGGGCCGATAACTGCTGGGCGCCGTCTTACACACAGAGACATTGACATGGAGACAAAGTCAGTTACAGTGGGCACCAGCTACAGAGAGCATAGCTTCTTAAGGAACCTTCTTAAACAGACGGAAACAAGCTGAAATTATATTGATAGAGTTCAAATACTTAAATCACAAACTAAATATAATTATTATATTTGAAAATTTGTACCCAGTTTTAAATGAGTGAATCAACTTTCACATACAACATTTCCTTTCTAATATGCGCATTATCTTAAGTAACTTCCAGTCGATTTTCTTTTAAACGAGTGCTCACTGTGCTGCAGTATAAACAGACAGCAGCGACAGACTACAGAAACCTGTCGTCAAAGTTGTTGTTGTCTTTCGCCAGCTGCTCACAACTTTTGCCCATAAAACTAGTTTTCTGTTCTCTGTCTCTGTCTATCTCTTTCTCTGTGTGTGTGTGTGGGTTAACTACAATGTTTGACAACAGGCAGCCAAGTACTTATTTAAACTATGCGAGAGTACGATTCAACTAAGTACTACTTGCATATGCCATCTGACAACATCAACCATATATATCATCATTTACCATATATTATATATACTGTACTCTAACTGTGCCATCTTCAATCTGCCTACTACTAAGTATGTTTTTGTGTATTTTTGTGTACATGTATCGTAAAATGCTCTGCGAAGTAAAACTAAATCTAAACTATTTTATAATTCAAAAGGTGCCTCCGTGTACCGAACTTTTCTTTTTGAATTTGGCTTTCGTTTTTCCATAGTTTGTGCAGCAGCATTTGCTGTCGTTGCATCTTTTATTTACCGTTTTAGAAACCTAAGGCAAACTTTGCTTTTTGTACAGAAATTCAACAGACATTTTTTTGGTTTTGAATGTGAAAATAAAAAAAAAAAAAAAAAAAAAACAGCCTATTTTCAACTTTTATAACTGGCTGCTTTTTTGAGTTAACATTTAAACTTTTGTGTTTTGCCATGTTTTTTCTATATCTACAAATATAAGATAATATATATTCCTAAGTCATGCGATTTTTTATTTGTAGCTGAAATGTGAATATCGTTTTTTGTGTCGGGAAAACCAAATCAAGTTGAAAGCTGCTTTCGCCGCCTTCGACCAGATATTGTGTTTTGCCCTCTAACTCTTTTCCAAGTTTATAGATATCAAACATTTTTTAAATAATTTTTTGTATGAATTTTTGTCTCGTATTAATCGTATAATAACGAAAAAAAAAAAAATTAAAACCATAAGAAATCCAGTTTAAGTATCGTACAATAATATTAACGTATGTGCCATTTACCAACTAACCCAACTAGGAAACTAACTAAGCCCCCAAAATTATGCCATACCTCTGAAAAAAAACTACAAATATTTTTATTTAAAAATGAACTATTCAATTGAATTTTTACAGATTGTTTAACATCACTTTTCAAGAACATATATTTTGTTAAAATCTTTGGTTCTTAAGTGTACGTCCTTTGAGTTCGTTTTTATGATCATTTTTCAGTTGAAACAATATCAAATACTTAGCTTAACTCGAAATTGGTCAAATCAAAATAGAGTTGGCCGACAAAAAAAAAAAAAAAAAACAATTTTTAAACTATATACACGCTCACATACAATGTCATACTTAAATGTTACTTCAGTTCTTTGGGAATTGCGCTAAAAGTGGGAGAGAAAACTAGGCGGGGCTTCTCCTGCTTCATTTGCACATTCGACAAAACCATCTTTCCATCTTTCTCTTTCTCTCTCGCAGTAGAGTTAAACAGAGTTTAAGTTAACACTCGTTTTGTTTGTTCACACTGAAACTCAAAGAAACAAGAATAAACCAGTCGAGCCAACAGTCGAACTTTCAATGTACAGACCCGTATACTAAGAACATAACATTCAAAAACTAACACTATATCACCATATACCAAACCATACCATACCATACAATACAATACAACCTTTTCGTTGCAATCAAAAACTTCTTTTAGGAAAGGATGTCATCGTTGCCTGGTTATCTATGAGAAGCATAAGAATGTGCTCCAGTATAAAGAAAGTGAGTGCGAAGGTGATAGTATGTATATGCATCAGTCGAATCCATCTGCACTGGCGATGCGTAGCTCTATAAAACAAAGTGATCATAGGGGGGGAGCTCATCCCAATACGAACGGGCATTCAAGACTATCATCATCGGATCAGTACATAATGAGATCCAATGACGATATGAATGATTGTAAGCATTAACTTTATATTTTTATTATGTCTAAGCTTAAGCAAAAACTAAAAAAAAAAAAAAAAAAAAAAAAAGAATACCACAAAATACTCTATATCTCTTAACTCGCTATCTCAAAATACCAAAGTTGTTTTGTTTTCATTTTCACCTCTCTTTAACATATTTAGTTTAACCAACATGACTAACATATATAATCATATTTTATTCTTTAATTTACTCTCTTTTGATCTTTCCTTTTCGGTTCACCAAAAATATATATGAAAAATACAAGAGTTTTTTTTTGCTTTCGAAGGATAATACCATAAACAACTGCAGGTTTCTCGACATCGTTTTGTATTTTGAAGAGTATCGTTAAGTTTGTAAATTTATAGCTTTGGTTCGTTTATTCCTTTTCGGTTTTCATTATAATTTCACTTGCAACCTTATGTTTTGGTTCTTATGATTTCGTAACGAATCAAAAATCAAAAAAAACAAACCAAAACTTGTAAATAGTCCAAAAAAATACTCTCTAAACAAATTAAATTCTTCCTGTTTACGTTTGTCATGGCAAGGGTCCTCTCTCTCTCTCTGTCTCTCCACAAAAAAATATAAATAAATAAACCAAAAACAAAATCTATAAACGTTATATATGTACATATATATAAAGCAATACAATAATATCGAATTGTACAGTACTGATCTCTCAATACCATACCATACACACTCGCAACGTGCAACTTATCCAGACGATACAATATATCTACTACCAAGCTACTACTACTACTACTATCCATATAAACATCAATTGCAACTAATTACCGTTAGTGTCAATCCAATTAAGCTTCTTAGTTGCGATTTTCCAATATTTTCGTACAAGTATTAGCGGATTAGCAGATTAACCCGTCCCAACAGAGCAAAAAGAAACTGAAAAGCAACATAAAAACCGATTTGACAATTGAAACTGAAACTGAGAAAAAAAAAGAAAAAAAAAAGAAAATGAAACGAACGTTTTGAATCCAAAAGGCAAACCTAACCCCAACCTAAAGAAAAAACCAAACCAAAACTATAACCAAACTTTAGTTCAACAAAAATTTTGATTTTTAATTTGATTTCTTGCTTGGTTCTTCGTTTCCTTTTTCCGTTTCGATTTACCTGTAAATAATTAAAATCTAACATAAAACATTGTGTAAATATATTAATAAAACCAAAAACAAAATAAAAAAAAATATTTTCTTAACGAATCGACTTGTTTGTTCATTTACATATACATATACCTATATATATTTGCAAACTCTATTCAATATTTATATATGATATGTATATTTTTTTCCAACCTTAATATTTTCGACAACTCTCAACTACAACAACAACAATAACAACAGCAGAACCCCAACAACAACAACAAGAACAACTGCAAATATAAATTGAATTTCCAATATGAACGAGATATATATAAATTTCTTTTACTTTATTCCAACATGGATGTGTGAGTGTGTGTGCGTATGCGTGTTTGTAAATACGTTTCCGTGTGCTTTGAAAATATGCGAAAAAGCCGAGCGTAAAAAAGCGATGAAATAAAACAACAGCCAAAGCAAATTTGATTGGGATTTTTTCCGAAATTTGCATTTACAGAAGAATTATGTACATTTTTTCCATGCCAGCATTTGTTGTATATTTACTGTTTTTGTTGTAACAAAAAGAAAAGCGCACAATCACATTTTGTACATAGAGCTTAATGCGTAATCCTCCAAAATTTTAGGCGTGTCCGTCCCATGCGACTCATTTGTAAATATCAAAAAAATAAAAACCTTAACTCATCCCAAAATTCATGCAAATGCGACTGCAGCACAGAAAATATATATATTTTTATATATAGATTATGTATAGATTATATTGTCATGGCGCCTCCTTATCGAGCACCTTTTATAATACTTGTACTTGTACTTGTTGCTAAGAATCGAGCTTATGTTCGTCTCTGGACACCCCATATTTTCATTCCAGCCTCACTGTAAATTCCATTCACACTTCTCATCTCACGAAAATGATTAAACCCCACCGAACCTTGTCGACTGTGTCTGAAACTATATATACATATATATATAAACCATGCATACAAAGATAAACTACTCTAAATATGAATACACAAGGTATTTACTATTTATTGCATACTTTTTGAGTATTTTTTTGTATCACTACAAAAAATACCAGCCGCAGCAGCAACAACAACAGCAAAAAGCGCAGCAGCCCACACAGCGGGTGTCTTTTATATCATTCTTTATTTTTTTTTCTCATTTTGGAAGCTTCTTTTCACCCAACTATTTGCGCGATGAACGAGTTTATTTTTTCGGTTTTTTGGGTTTTCGGTTTTCCAGCTTTCTGTTTCCCGTTTTACACAATTTTCATTTTCTTTGTTTTCCATTTGTCGCCCGAACATGATTTATTTATGGGTTCTTCACGCAATGGCACCAAACCCACTGAATACTGTATACGAGAGTAAGCAGAGCCGTTATTCGTGTATGCACATATTTTCCATCTGTAATATTTGTCGGGGCAAAAAGTCGAGGGCTTTAAAGTGTATAAAGCATATGAAGGCCGGTTGGGAAAAGTCGATTATTATTTTCATTATATAGTGTGTATAGACTATGAGAACTTAAGATCTATCAAGAAATTTAAGTGTGATATTTAGATGATGATGATTATGAATAAAAGGAACTTGTTGGATGCCAGTTAGAAGAGGAATTTTGTTAGAATTTGAAACTGTGATAAGGAAGTTAATCTTATCATACAATTAGTTGATGTCTTGCTATGCTTTTCCTAACACTTTCTTAGCTTTTCTAGTGCTGCAATCTCCCCGCATAAAACAAGTTATAGTTTTGCTAAGAAATTATGCTGACCCCCTTTTCCCTGCCCCCCACTATCTATAGAAGTTTCTATGCATTTTAGAAGCGTGCAACTCTGGGATTGAATGCGTGAGTGTTTGCCTGTGCGAATGATTCGAGCCATCCAATCCCTTTGAGTGCAGTCTGAAGTGGACCGACAGAATGCATGTGAGATGCCACTGCAGAAGAATGAGGAGAACGAGCGATGGGTGGTGAATGGGGTTAGCTCTGCATTCCGGGTCGAGCTTTGGCTTGGCATGGCTTGGCTTATAAGTTTCGCATTTGGGCGTGTGTTGTGGAGTCCGTAGAAGCTCGGCCCGGTGGTTAATTGCCGTAATCCGCTTAGTGAGCTCTCAACCAGCTCGAGCTGTAGTTTTCGCCTGTCTCCGAGTGCAATTAGAGCCAACTAATTGCGAGGCTAAGTCCGTAATTGCATACAAGTATCGCACTAGCTGTGAAGCTCCTTCACAATTCCGCCTCCCCGTTCACGCCTCTGTGCCGCCCGCCTACTCAATGCGCTGCCCTGAGCACGCATAGAAATGTAAATTCATTATTTATTATTTGTTTGCCTCAATAGAAATCAAATTAGTTTAAGTGGTGCCCCACAACACGGCTCCAGCTCCGGCTGCTCCTCCTGCTCCGTCCCCGTCTCCGTTTCCGTTTTGAATCGATTTGAAAGCGCCAACTCATGAGACTCCTCCCTCCTTCACTAGCTTGCTAGCCCAGCTATCTACTGCTCTAGTTTGATGTTACCAAACGTCCAACTGACAGACAGGCCGACAGACGGACTGTCATGCCCATGTCTCTAGCCCAGTCCTCTCCCATCTCCTGCTCCCTCTCCTTTTCCACTTACTGAACTGCCGCGTGTTGCTTGTGTTTTTTGTTGATTTGATTTTGTTTAAATATTAAACGAGAGTTTTAGCTCTTATTTATAATGCAAAGGACACAAAGGCACAGGCAAGTGTGGGTCTGGGGCGTGGCAGGTGGGCAGGCGGGCGGTGGTGTAGTATGTGTTTGTTTTGATTAGCAGTCCGTGAAACAATCGCTGCGATATTACAATGGCAATAAAGCATTATTAGGCTTATGTCATTATTTGTTCTGAGTGTCACTCACACAGGCACACACACATACACATACACAACCCCACACACTAATGCACACACAGTCAGTCGTGTGTACGCCCAGAGGGCATGGCTGCTTTTGATTAAATGAAGAGCTTACCAAATTCAAAACTCTCCGCAAACACCTGACAGGCTCCGCCTCCTCCTCCCCCAACACACACAGACTTTGAAAATGCCTTTAATGAAAATTTGCAACTTTTGAAGTTCGAATTTCAATTTTAATTTAGTAAAAACTGTACTTGGCAGTGGGGATTATTAACTAGTCATAGCACAAAGCGCCTGTCAGTAGCAAACAAGTGCAGAATAATTGAATAAAATGAGGTTAAGGGTGGAGAAACTTCAAAGTGAAACAGAATAGTTTGTAAGATTATCTAAGTGCAGAGAGAGTTTACGTAAACACAATCTGTGATAGTTAAATTCTAAAATTTAAGAATTAAACTATCGGTATTATTAATTCAAGTTTTTTTCATCCTGATAATTAATAAAAGAACAATTTAAGAAATCTGGAACCATGTTATAATCATGTTTTAATTGTCAGTGAAGGTTAGATTATAGGCAGATTCGAAAATACGCAATTAAATAAAAGCAAAGTAACTATCGGTATTACTATCGATTACGAAAAAGTCTTATTAGTTCAAGTTCTCAAGGAAATCGCATAAATTTCTAATGATATCTTATAATAACATGTTCAATAGTGTGGTGAAGTATCAGCAGTCAATTTAAACATATTAATTTCATGCAATACCTTCTTATAAATGATTTATATGACTATTTTGTAAGAAAGCGTCAGATAACTTTTCCCAACAAAGCTCTCATATGATTCTCATAACAATAGTTTGTTTTTTATGTTTCTATATAGAACTAGCTACAGTGCAAATTAAGAACAAAGATATTATATGCAGCACTGACCAAGGTTGGTTGCCAGACTCAATCTTGTAATGTGTACAGGTTGTACAGCTGTGCCCTTCATTAGCTTCACTTACATAGGTCCTTCCCGAGTCTTGATACTTGCTGTTATTTCTGCCGCTTTTCCACTTGTGCAGCTGGCGCAATTATTTTTTATATTTTTTTTCTCGCGCTTTTCGCGCAGCATCTTGCGAGAGCTGCTTGTGGAGAGCACCGAGGAGGAGCCTTGTGATGGGTTGCTGTAGTATTTGCATACCAATTTCGCGATGCCAGAACGACGGCAACCTCCCATTACACACCTTCTGCGCCCTCTTCAAGACACTTTGGGCATTCAATGAAGGACATTCCCACTGCCAGTCCCCCTTCTCCATTTGCGGGCCGCAGTATTTTAATTGCTATGCAGGCGCGCAGCGCGAGTGCACAAATGTAGGCGGCATAAAAAATAATTAAAATAATTAAGCAAAACTGCGCCATTGCCATCGCACCTGAAAAGCCCTTCCTCCACTCCCCATCTCCCACATCTCCTCGTGGCTGCCTGTCTACTTGACTACCGGTATTATGCCTCGTCTTTCGTCCTTCTTCTGGTGCTCTGGCGCTTGTTCACTTTTCTTTTCACTGCAATTGTTCGCGTTAATTTTTCATTTCTTTCACGATTGCTTGGGCGGCAGAGGGTATGAAAAGTTGGTCAGGAAATGTGGAACTTTCGATCCGAAAAGGTGTTGCCCAACCGCATTCTGTGGCAGGTGAACTGGCATAGGAAATGGCTCGTTTTGGGGATTTTAGTTACGCTGAAAATTATGAAAATATCGTTATACTATCGATAGTTAAGTTTTAAATTAAACAACATTCGTATTGTTCAAATTATAGAATCCCATTAAACTCTAGCTAGACTCTGTACTGAGGTAGTTTCACGTTTCAGCTCTTTGCTCAGTTCGAAGTTAATTTCGTAACTTTTCGATAGTTTGGCGATAGTAAATCGAAACTGCGAATTAGCATTGAAAACTTGCTTCGCTTTTGAATAGGTCACAAAACTAGTTTAGGTTACAACAACAACGACTCTACCCTGGCTGTACTCTTAAAACAAAATACATAAATTCTTCTATCCACCATCACCCCCCGTCTACCCGCAAGGGTATTAAAACTTCGACAGAACTTTTGGTAACTTTTCCACGATTGTCTTCTTGCCGCCTTTGTGGGTTCCTTATGTTATTACAACTGTATTCCAGCAATTGTTGCGACTCTACTTGTTGTTGTTGTTTTTGTTTGTTGTACGGCTTTTATGACTTGTTCTTGTTCTGTTCGTAGTTCTCTGTTCTCTGGCCTAATGTTCGCTCCGATATTTTTTATTGTCTGGTGTTTTAGGATACGTAACACGAAAAGCGACTTTGGGGCAATTTTCGTGCGAGGATATTTAAATTTAATCAAATGTGTGTAAAAATGTTTACCCTAGCAGCAGCAACACACAATAGTGCGAGTGTGTGCTAGTGTGTGTGTGGGTGTATGAGCTTGGGGTGTGTGTGACTGGGTAATTTGTTGGTCGGTGCCGCGCGAGCAGGTCAGGCCAAAAGGCACTTTTATTTTATTTTATTTTATTTATATAGTAGTTTTTGCTTTCGCCAGGGCCTCTGCGTGTGACGGTACAGTTTTCACAGCACTATGTTTGGGCCGAAGGGGGCGTGGCGCTCTGTAGGTGTGCGCCCCTCCCTGTATTTACCTAGGGAACCTCGAACCGAGCTGGAATCAGAGTTGAACTCAGAGTCGCGTGTTTTTCGACTGGGGTGTCCACCAATTTCGCGTGTCACTCTCCCTCCCCCTGCCCCTCTTTCTGTCTCCCTCCCTGGCTGTTAGCAATGTTGTTTTTGTTGCTGGCGCTGTTGTACAGACAAATATATAGACATACACCTATATATATACGTATATAGCATACATATATTTATGTGTCTGTATATTTGCCATTTTCATTTCAATTCATTTCATTTATTTATGCAATATTTTATGTGCTCATTCATTCATTTCCTCTTTTGTTATTTTGGTTTTTCGTGTTCTCTGTTCTTCTATTAATTTGTTGTCGCTCCGTTTCGGTTGCGTTGTCTGACAAATACATATACATATGTATATAGGTCGTCAAGCGCATTCGTCTTAATTTGTTCGATAGTTTTTTCATTTCATTTCGTTACGTTTCGTTCTGGTTTTATTATGATTCCTTAACTATGTACAGAACAATCTTCATAAATCAATTGTGTATTATAATAACGATAATAATGATAATGTTGAATTCCAAAAAAAAAAAGAAACTATCTAAGGATATTTACAATTACAACCACAACCACAACAACCAGAACAACAACAAGAACAAGAACACACGCTGTAAATATTAAAAGAAAACTCCTTCTCCATCTCTTGTACAGATATTTTTATGTGTTTGTTTGTTTGTTTCGGTTTCATTTCGAGGAAAACTAAATAAGAAAAACTGTTGTATTTGTTGTCACCAATTGAACGACGCTTCGATTGTTTGTTTTCGATTTTCTTTTCGGATAAGAACTGTACATGATTATTATAATTGTTAATGTTTATACTAATTCACTGCTAATCCAAAAAAAAAAAAAAAAATACAACAAAAATTCATCAATCGCCCAAAAACCAAGAGCTGTAAATATGATTTCCAAACTGGCCTCAAATAAATTGCATGAAATAATATGGGAAATTTAGAATAATTGTGCTCCGATTTTCCGCTGCAAAACTATCGATAGTTTTACTAAATATAATTTCCAAACTAGTTCCTAAAACTGTACAGTTATTGACATTAACTATCGATGGGCATAAAGGTCATCGTTTCTATCGATACTTCCCATGGATTCTCCAACCAATTTCCTACTTCGTTCTCCCAAAAAAAAAAAAAATATATATACATCAAGATTTAATTTAACTTCTTTTTCGCTTTTTTTGGAAATCATATCTGAAAAGCATTAAGAAACTATATTTTCTTTTGTTAGCTCGCGTTCTTGCTCATCTCTTTGTTGATTTCTTTTGTCCGCTCCCAAGTACAAAGTTCCCCAAATATTCTTCAGTTGCCGCTCAAGTAAACTTTATGATTTTGGAAAAAAAAATAAAAGAAATAAATTTCGAAACACATTTTTGCGTAGGCCGTAGATATCCCTTATTAATTTTATTTCTGATCTCTCTCTCTCTCTATCTCGCTCTTGACTTTCGTTTTGTCAATTTGGAAGAACAAAGATGATAATGATAAAGAATTGAAGCTAAATTTTTTGAAATACAATCATATTAATTTCTGAAAGAAGAGAAAACGAAAACGAAAAAAAGAAATACAAAAAAATGATAGAAGCAAATTATATAAATATCTATATACATATTGTACATGATGATAAAATGTTGGGATGGGCTGCCCGGTGACCGCTAGTATAATTGTCTCATTTATCAATTACTTGTTGTACTTTCTTCTTACTACATTCTAACCTAACCTAACCGAATCCAGTCCAAAACCTAACCTCAACCCGTACCTGAATCCTGCTCTACTACTATTTTACTACTACTACTACTACTACTCTACTACTATCTAATACTCTTTCTACTACTATTCGCTCTATGAGTTCACCATACTTTCCCGTGTTGTTGTTTCCTTTCTAACCTACTATTATTATATGTGTGTGTTCGTGTTCGTACCTTTCGGTTAGTTGTTTCAATTTTGTGTTTTATCTTTCCGTTTCCGTTTCATTGTATATATTACAGTAAATATATATATATGTATATTACCATTTACGATTTACATATGTGTGTGTTATTTAATTAATGTAATTCCAACATGAAACTCAACAATTTCTGCTTTCTTTCGGTTCGTTTTCGACATCATACGTTTTCGGTGTGTAATCTTAACTCAACATAGATGTGTGTCATTTTTCATTGCGTATATTCTAAGTGTTGTTTGTGCGTGTGCTTTTATGGGCTACTGTTACCACTACGTATCCTAACTATAAATAAGACTTACACACACACTCAGACACAAACATAGACACTCAACTAGCCCAAGTACTGTCCGAAAAAAAGAAAAATTAAATCCAACTACACACGAAATATTATACATAGTTTATTTTTGATGTCATCTTTTTTGCCTTGTCATGATATACTGCCAGGCTTCTCTGTAGTAGTATCACAAACACACACAGACACACACACCTTAAACACACATGCCACGCCCCATTCGGAGCCTTGTTATTGCGTTTACCATTTGCTTTTCATAAAGTCTAGTTGTACTTAATTACAATCATTACTCAAAAGAGCCGCAAGTGTCGGTCCCTTCTCACTCCATACACACACACAAAAACACACACACACGCATAGAAAACATAGACACACACACACATGTATGTTTTATAATTTGTTTAACAAACTTTCGAGTATTTTCCAACACAGACACACACACTCACACTATCTATCTCTCTTTCTCTGCGTGTGCTTGTTGTTATCTCCTTCCTGTTTTGATTTCGCCGTAGACGGAATTCCGAATTCGCCTCAAAGTTTGTGTTTTTGTTGTTGCCTTCGTTTTAGCTGTAAAAACATATTTATAACCAATAAACTACTGTACTACTACTGCCTGTTCCCAGATATATGTACTATATATATGTATATGTCTGTATGTATGTATTAGCTATGCTAAAGGAAACAGAAATATACGTAAACCACCCGAAAAGAGAGGACCCTTTACCAGAAAAGAAAAAAAAACAAAAAACAAAACAAAACAAAAGAATTCTACGATGAATACAAAAACTACTTTTCAATTATATTTAGCATATGTTTAATGATAATTGTTGATTTCCTTATGTATCTTTTTTGAACTTACTTACTTACGAATGCCTTAGCTATATAAATACAAAAACAAAGTTAAGAACTTTATTCACTTTTCGTTTGCCGGAAAACCCCAGCGCTTAAGTTTTCTGATAAAGAATTTGCTTATCTTTTCCTGTATTATTTTCAAGACACTTTTCTTATAGTTTCTTAACGTGTTGTTGTGTGCCTCTTCAGTTTGTGTTTTTAACGAAGACGAAGAAACAGCTGCAGCAGTCGAAAATGATGAAGAAGAAGAAAAAGCAAAAGCAGAAATTACTCTTGTCATTTTGATTTGAACACAAATTTCCACAGAAATTGTTGTTGTTTCTCCCCATTGCGCCGCACTCGAAGCTCTTCGCCTGACTCCCCCTCTCTCTCTCTGCATCTCTCTCTCTTTCTCCATCTGTCTGTCAAGTATCATTTAGCAATTTTCTCAGCCCATCAAGAGGCGGCCACTTAATTAAACAAATAACTTGGTAATTTAACTGGCATTCTTGACAACAATGCGAATAAGAAGAAGAGGGGGAAGACGATAAAGGAGGAAGAGCTTTGCATTGCGTCTGCAAAAATCAACTTTAGCCCATTTTGTAGAGTTGCCTTTTTGATTTGATCCTTACTCTCTCTCTCTACCTCTCTATCTATCTATCTCTCTCACCTAAATGTGTTGCTTCAACTACTACTATTCTACTAATACTACTATCTAAAATACCTACTACCTAATACTACCCCATACTACTACTACTACTACTACTACTACTACTATTCAATGTCCTCTTTCCTCACTACTCTATTCTTTGTTTCCTGTGCGTGTCTCTTCCTTTTATGTGTATAAACAAAACTCTACCTTAGCGATTTGCATTAATTGTACTTCTATGTGTGCTTTTAAAATAATCATGTCCCCCAGACTTTTGCAAGGGCCGTGAGACTTTACAGAATCTCTGCGATCAGATTCCGGGCGATGCTCTGCTCTTTTCGCTGTTCCGTGAGAGCGCCGAGCCGGTCAAATGTCCGATTAAGGGTGAGTTCAGTCTTTGCAAATGATTTGTCTGCAATTGTCACTCATATGTCTAAAACCACCACTCTCTCCCTCTCCCCTCGTTTAGGTCCCTTTGTCTTCACCTATAATCGCGGCAATGGGGAATGCAAGTCTCCCGTGTCGAATATCGAGAGCTGCACCGAGGAGAGTCGCCTGCTGTTGAGTTTTCAGGCCTGTCCCGATGTCCTTGGCACCGAGAGCACGGGTAAGTTGCAATTGACATGTCGCATACTTATTGCGCTTGAGATACGACTGGATGTCATACCCTGCAGTCATAAAAAATTGGTTGGCAAGAGGTATATACATTGAGGAGGTAGATGAACGCATGGCAGACAATTGTGCGGATATAGATAACTAATGTACATAACTTATGTATGTATTCATAAATTCTATGTAGTATTCCTGATCCGTGACTGTGACCTAGGTCTATAGTCTGTTTTTCCCTTCTTTTTTTAAATGATAATAATATATCTATTCGTATCTTAACTTCATTAAACTTATCATTTTGAACTCCTCATTGAGTTCTTATCAAAATAAAACGTTCTTAAACTCTTCCGTACAATTTAAAATTTTCCACGTTTTCTTCCTTTCAAGAATATGCAAAAATATCATTAACATCTTCTTAAACTTCTCTGTTTTTATATTACCTTAAAAGTTAAGATAGGCAAGTTAAACAAATCATGTATTTTCAAGTGTATATGCCTTGTAGGGTATTCAGCAGTGGAGTGTACAATCAGCATTCATTTAACCTTACTTGTTTCTCATGCATTCGTTGTCTTTTGCAGTCGAGGAATTGACCTGCCTGGCGACCTGGAAGGATGGCAACTCGCGCTATTTGGTGGGCCTTGTCTCGCATCATCATGCCATTTCCAATGAGGAGCGTTTTCGTTGCTTTGTTTACGAGAAAATCTCCTCTCTGATGGGTAAGAAAATCTTTTATTTTTTCCTTCTTTTCTGGTATGTCTGAGCTTTATATAACCGCCATTTACTCTTCTTTTTTTCATTTGCAGGTGGCCCCGCCATGCTGAGCAGCACGGATGCCGAGTATAAGCTGTCGCAATCCGGCGACGCCACTTGCAATGGCTTAGACAGCGCCGATGTAAGAGACCCCAAGCACAAGCTCAAGTCCAACCCCTACACTCTTGACTCTGACTCCGACTCCAACTCCGAATGGCTTTTCACTTAACTGCTGTTTTCCTTTTTTCAGGTCGGCTCGCGTATAATGTTGCTCAGTAAACCGCCGGCGGCTGAGCGCTGCGATTTTCCCGCCTGGTTCAAGGGTCCGCGACACTGGCATGCACTTATGGGCAACGCTGTCTACAATTATCATTCCAAGTGAGTGCAGCGAGGAGTAACAAAAAAAGACAAACAGCCAATAAAATCCTTTCTCCTTCCTCTCTCTCCCTTTCACTCTCTCTCCCTTTGCAGCGACGGCTCTGTGCACATTATTAAGCCCAACGGCTACATGGAGACACGCGCCCTTTGCGAGCAGATAAACAAACAGACCGCCACCGAAATGATGGCCGTTGTACACTACACCACAGGCTGGTAAGTGAGCCGCACAAGAAATCCCCAGTGCCGCAAGCCAGTTTCCATTTCTGTTTCTTACCTTGTGTATATATTCATTCCCCTCGTCCTTTCTTGCAGCCAATCGGGCTTCATGTGCATGATGTTCTACCGACGAGACACTCACGTCATTGAGATACAGACGGGCAAGCCGGCCATACGACTGGAGGATGCCTGTGCACCGGATCACTTTGACTTCAATAAGATGGCCTACATTACTTTGCTGGGTAAGGCCAGAACTGCTTTACGCTATTCACTTTGACACGCCCTAATACGGCACCTTGCGCCCCTCTGTATTCTTTTCCCTCTCTTAGCAAGCAATCCGGAGCCACACATTTGTCCCATGGAGGGCTTGTACAATTTACGCGGCGCCATTGGGCCACCCTACCTGGCCACACGCCACAAACGCAATCACAATGGCAAATCACATCTTGGCCATGGACATCATCATCACGAGAGCTCTGACTCGGGTGATTTTAGCCACAAGGGGTAAGTTCTGAATCAGTTTCTATTCCAGGCACCTTTCTAATTTCATTTTTCCTTTGCCCGTCAGACACAGCTCGCTCAGCTTTCGCAATGCAGAGCGCATGGAGCGCGGCTCGTGGCACGCCAATACACGCGGTTTGCCAGTGCGCAGTCGACGCAATGCACCACAACAGCAGCAGCAACAGCAGCATCATCAGGAGAAGGAACAACAGCAGCAGGCGCTGGTGCTGAACAGCAACAGCAACGATACCAGCGTTGGCTTCATAGCCGCCCGCAACCGACGCGATGTGCCCAGCTGTGTAACCAACTATAATGCACAACGGCAGCTGTGGATTGGCTGCAGTGCGCCCAATGCCATTGATGTGAGTCCACTGTGCAGCGTAGATGGCGAGGAAGGTAAGGCACACCAACACAATCTAATCAATTGCAGTTACTAATGTTCTCTTCTGCACACACAGAGTATTCCTGCCACGGCTCGTGGAACGAGAACAGCACAGTGTTCATCATAGCACGGCATAAGGGCACCAAGCATGGCGTCTGCATCACCTACAGACCGACAGAGGGCAATGCAGCCAAGCTGGTGGTCGGCGATGCTTGCTATCGCGGCACACAGAAGCCACCAGATCATCATCTGGTTGCCAATCTATCAGTCTTCGGTGAGTATAGTGTGTTATTCTTAACTTTCTTGAATTAATTCTGAATTTCTCTGCAGGCAAATGCGGCGAGACGGGCTCCAGTGCAAGCACAAATAACTTGGTCAATCTGCTGCTGTTGCTGCTGGCCACGTTGACGTGGCTAACGTTGCAGAGCTGAGCCTGCACAACACATTTGGGACTACACAATAATTGTTTGTATTACACAGGCGGCACCAAAGGGCCAACGGATTCGGTGGCATCGAAGAAATCGAATCCTAAAACCACAACCAAACTCCCGTTACGATAAACATGTATACAAGACACACATTTAAGACTTATTGTACATTTGCATATTGTAAGCAGAGCAATTCAAATGTTTCCATTTCATTGCTGTATATAACCGATTTGTTTTCCTTACCGTAACCCCCCAAGGTTTTTTTTGTTTAGTTCTAAGTGCTTTACGTATATATATATATAGAGAAGAGACGAGACGAGACGAGAGAAAAACGATTAACAATATTCGAGTATAACAAAAATGGTTTGCAATAAAGCCTTAGAGCAAGCGCTGTTTGTATTAGGCCTAGAGTTGAACGCGCTGAAAATCGAAATAAAACAAAAATCATATATACACATAATGCTATTTATTTGTAATACGATTAAGAGCAACAGCAACATTAACAGCAACAGCAACAACAACTACAATACAATTCATAGGAAATGCATGCGAAGAAAATGGGCTAAAAGCTTCATCGTTCTGTATGCTATAACAAGAATAGTGTTTTATGCATTTATTTTTCTATATCATTTCCGAAATGTTTCCTACGACAAGAGTACACACACAACAGAGAAGCAGAAAAGCTAAGCGACTACATTGAATAAGTTTTTGAATTGTTTTCAAATTGTACAAAAAAAGAAAAGAACAAAAACAGAAAGCAGCAAACACTGAAAAATAGTTGATAATTAAGCATTAACTTACATATATATGATATGGATACAATTTTGCATAGGATCACATTGGTTTCATAATACATAATTAATACCTTGCAAAATATATATACACATACGTATAGACTTATATGATATATATATATATATTGTACGATTCTAGCTGAGAGAGAAGCGTTCGGTCTTCGAGAGTTCGATAAGTAGTTGCAGCACTCACACACTTTCATAATCAATCAACTAATTTCTAAAGACACGAGACACGACAAAGCTAAAGATAAACTTTACAGTAAACATTAAAGTTAAAGACAACAATGAATCAGCAAGAAATGCTAAAATAATTAGAGTGTTTAAGGCAATTAAGCGGTGATATAGGTCTAGAATAAACAAAATACGATAAAACTGTATAGGCAACACAGCAACAATTGGCAAGCGGCAAGCTAGCAGCAGGAAGGTTCGAAGATAGAAGACATAAGACATAAGCAGTGTGTATCCAAAGGATTTCAGAAACTAGCATTTCCCCTTTACATAACTTCCCCCTCTCGATAAACATACGATACATTTACATACATAGCGATTTTGTCCTACTCCAAAGTAACTAACAATTCCGGCGAAACTAGTCAAAATTGAGAAATGAGAATTGAGAATCGATAATCCATGTAAATAGCGAATGTTAAGCGAATTGATCAGCGAAATTGAAACGTAACTGTAATTGCTAGTTAGCTAAAAGAAGAAAAGAAAGGGAAAACGAAAACGAAACGAATAAATTGGGAAGCGTATCAAGCGAACATAAACTATCAATACATAGACAAAAAACAAACACGCGTTGGGAGAGAGCAGACAAAAATGGGAAGCGAGAGTTACTCGATAAGTACTACGAATATGACATATATATATTTAAAATATATACATAAATATAACTAAACCTAACTGGAGCAAGCGGACAGACACTATAGACACACACACACAGCATCAATCCGAGGAAGCATCCCCAGCAATAGAACAAGCAAACTCCCAGGTCAAGACAAATCAATAAATAGCTATGTATTGCGGTTATAGGACAAGTGCAACGGCCGGATAACTAACACACACACACCCACACAAACATACACACATATAAATATATATATATACATACATGCATATTTTTGAGTGTACCTATCGATAAGTATTTCAATTTGTTGTCAGCTTTTAATAAGTAAATATGTAATAACGAAACCATAAGACAAAACTAGCGATTAAAGCGAGAGAAAGCAAATTTTAAAGACATAAGCGGAACACAAAATAATAAAGAATAACAAAAAGAAATCGAAAACGAATTCAATCGACACTCAAAGCAAGAACACAGCAAATACTTAATGCAAAGTTTAAAGAACAGATTCCCCCAGTCACCTTCCTCCTTCTCATTGAATCCTCATCTAGAACTTTTCCGAGTTTCATAACTGATTTCTAGCTTAGCTATGTTTTGTTTTGCAATTGTTAAACTAAACAAACACTTTACGGTCCAAACTAAATTCCAGCCACATTTCGTTGTCTTTCATCGCATGTTATCAAAGATCCAGGAAAAAGAGAAATCGAATAAAGGAAAATTCCCTGAACTAAACGTATTCGAAACAACATTCAAATCAAACCCAAAAAAACGTGCATATTGTTGTAAATAGTTAACGCGAATGCTTTAATTTCGATCCAAAAAGAAACGTGTCTGGCCACGCCCCCATTTCCGCCCCAGCCCCCATCAATTGCAGGCGCCAATGCGCGGCCAACGTGGACTTCATTTGAATGTGAACGCTAAGCATCCTAGGGTTAAGTGATTTTTATAGCATATATTCTCGAGAAAAGCGATTTTATAAATCATTTTAATTGTCTATTTTAAATGAAACGCAACGTGTGAAAATCGGAAAATAGCAAAAACGCAATTGATTAACTAATTTAGTTGATGTGTGTGTGAAAAATCAATTAAGATAATGCAAAAAAACGAAAAATACTTCTGGAATTTTTGTCAATAATTCAATGTTTTTGAGTCCTATGTTCGTGAATTAATTAATTGTTTGAGTTTTTTAAGCAAATATAAATAAAAATACAAACTAATTACAAATATAATCATCTGAAATTTTACTTACTTTGACTGGAAAATATGGAGAAAGAATTCTAGAATTACTTTTGGAATGAAAAACAATGTTTTATTTTAGATAAGCAGCTACAACAAAAGTCTTTTTATTATAAATTTTACAAAGTGTGTTGAAATTTAAATTTCTTCAGTTTTATTAAGAGTTTCGATCATCACTTTTTGGATTCAGCATTTCTCTTCCTTCGAGTGTCCAGTTCATCTCGTCCACCCTTGGAGTTCCTATGTGATGCATCCAGGTTTTGTTGGGGTCATTAAGGTTTTGCTTCCTTCAGCTTCTTCAGATATTTTACCATATTGAAATTTGTATCTCTTTGTTCATATATTTGGTGGGTGAGGTTTTTGCTTTTGGTACAGTGACCAAGTGAAGAATTCGGAAGTGGAATTTTCAAAGTAAAAGTAGGTTCTGAGTGTTCTGAGCGTGCATCGTTAAACCTCACCCGAAAAACAGATGCTTCTCAATTTGTCGTACTACGTTTGGGAATTGGGACAGAAGTTCAGGGTATATTAAGCAAGCCAATTGAATGGCTCACTAACTTTATATAAGTAATGAAGTAAGTACTTATTTGTGTAGGTTTTATACTATAGCTTTGATATGTTTTGTTCATTTATTTGATTAGGTATAGAGCTCATTAAGTTTTATCGTATCAAATATGTATGTAGAAAGGTGCTTAATAATTTGCGGACTACACTAGCCTAATACCGTAATACCAGTATGTGGATATACCTGCAACCGTTACTATATCAAACTACAATATTTATATTGCCTAGACTATGTTGGCTAATAAAAGATTTATTTGAAATATAGCTTGTTAATTTAAATATAGCCTATTGGTGATTTGTGAACTAGTTTTATGGGATTTAAGACAGATTCTGTGTGGATATGTTGTGTTTAACTAATAAAGAATGTATCTAAAGTACATGTCAACCTAGCAGTTCTAATTAATTTTCGAGTGGATTAGTTGTGCAATTATAAATTTCGATAAAAATTTATAAAAGTGAAGGCGAGAAAAGTATGTTCAAAACTGCAGTCCAATAGCGTGAAATTGTAAGAAACCCTATCTAGAAAATAAAATGTGCTTTTTATTTGGAATATTTGTAGTATCGAAGGTTTATTTTAAATTTAGACTCATATGGCTTTCTCTTTGATATATAATTATAGTTTCAACGCTAGCTTTCTTTTAGTTAATATTAATTTTCTGTAACGATTGTCTGTATATAATATTTGTAAATTTAGACTCATGTTTCCAACGCTAGCTTTTTTTGGGTTCTGATTAATTTTCAGTGTCGATTGTCTGTATATAATATTTGTAAATTAAAACTCATATGGCTTTCTCTATAATATTTCCAATGCTAGCTTTCTTTGGGTTCAGATCAATTTTCTGTGTCGATTTTCTGTATATAATATTTGAAATTTTCGTACAGTTAAGAAAGTCATCTCATATTTTAAATTTGACTTGTATGTATGTGGTTTGAGTCTTGCATAGCTGTTTGTCAGAGTATAATTTAAGCATATATCGTTTCATGTGGTATTGGTACCTCTAAATTATAAGATAGTATCGAAGTTTTTCAAGATGCATATCAGTCTCATATCAACTTTATCAAAATCAGCAGACTCATACAACGTCAAATAAATACTCATACAACATTCAAATTAATCTCACATACATTTACCAGGATCAATTTTCAATCATTTACCAACATCAATCATTCAATAATTCTTATTCAGATTTCATTGAAATAAAATCATTCCGGTAAAATGTTTTCATACTTCATGCTTCAATGATTGGGGACAAGACACAATTATAATACCATTTATCAAATGTACTCATTCGTACTCATTCAATTTCAGTGAAATGGGTTTTTATTGGAAAGTGTTTCATCTTTAGAGAAATTTGCCATATTTTCTTATAAAGTATAGAATTCTTTATGCGAAGTATTATGTGTTCAAACGTAAAAGGAGTTTCGTGTCCAATATATTCTATTAATTTATCATTGGCTAATAAAAAGACGCTAATATATTCACTCTAAAAGCGAGAAATAAAAATGTATATGTATTTCATTTCTATTATAAATAGCCAGTATTAACCTTTCGAGTGTTGTTAGACACATGTTTCATATTCTTTGTAGATTTTTTTATATCATTTGTATTGGACATCCAAAATTGTATTTCTTGATCCTACTATTAGTGTTTAGGTATTGAAGATATCAGATATATGCGGTTTATATGGTGATTGATTGAATCTCAAAGGTGTTTATCTTCATAAAGATACTCCAGTATATACTCCGTACATAGTTTACTGTACAATTTGTATATTTGTTCTATTATTAAAAGTCTATTCCTGTTTTCGAACAAAACTTTTGAGAAAGTGTCGTATTATCTTACGATTGTTCAATTTCTATATAAATTTATGATGTTGTATTGATATCCGTTTTATGCAATTTGAATATTGACTGAACATTAATTTATATTTTGTTAATTGTAGCACAATGAAGATCGCGTATTGTTTGTTGATTGAAGTGCTCTATTCGCTGGATTGTGAGGCATAGTGTAATCATCTTGTATATAGGAGTTACTTTGAAGGATGTTCTTGCTGGTATTGAGGTTGGTGACGTTCCATACGTGTTAAGAGTTGTGTTGACTTAGCTAAGACTCTTTTGATGTGCAGTAAATATTGTTGTCAGATGATTAAAGGGTTTTCTGTGTGAATGTATATTCGGGAAGCGTCAGCCGAAGATTTGTGCTTCTACACCTCAATCAATTAAAGTTTTTTGCGGGTCATAGAAGAATCCTATATGGTGCATAGTTCTTTGATTTTGTATGTTTGTGCGGTTGTCATTTGAAAGGGAATGCTTTGTGTTGCACGGGATTTGCGTAGAATCGAAGAATTATAGATCATTTAAAAAATATAGTTGCAAAGTGTTTTCAAAAAAAACGTAAACAAAATATGAAAGGAATAAGCAATAAACAAAGTAGAGAAGAATGTGAATGTGTAAGAGAAACATTAAATAATTTAAAGTTCGGAAGCATTGATGTATGTATGTATGTAATACACACTACGATGTTTCTGTTCTTTGAAGTCTTCGCCGCTGCAGTTGCCAGTAGCCGCGTAAAGCTTATGTCAAAACCTGGTACACTAGGTTAGTAGTGCCACTGCACTATCTAGCTTGTTTATTGCCAATAACTAGATGGATAACTAATTAATTCATTTGCCTTAATTAAGTTTTGTCGTATAATTAATTAGGTTATAGAATTAAGTTTCCCTAGCTTTATGGCTATGTGAGTATATTCCCTTTTGTTAAGCTTATACGTGTATTTTTTGGAAGTTGAAAGTGGTATGGCGTGCCTTCGAGAAATAAAAATTTTTGTACCAATATTTCTATAAACTTTCAGGGAACTCCTTTTTTTTAATTTAGTGTTGAAAACCATAAATATTTAGAATATGGGAAGTATTTCATTGAAAGTTTGATTTTTTCAGTTTCAAAGTGTTTTTGTCAGTTTTGTTTCTTGGTTTGGGTTTGTATTTATATAGTATAGTATTATAGATTGATTTATATCTGTATTTAAGGTGTTTATGTAAATTGTAAATCTCCTTGTTAACTTTAAAAAAGCTATATTGATTTGTGTTTTTCATAATGTCATGTCAAAACGCAGTTTTCTTGTAATCTGTATTAACAATAGAATATATATTCTGTACTACAATCGGGTTTTATATTTATGTTACATAGCATAGCATAATCAAAATCAGCAGTACACTCATACGCAACAGACACTCACACAATATTGTTAAGCAAAATGGTCGTTTTCTCTCTAAGTTTCTCAATAGATAAGGCTTTATAAAAGTGATGCATTCAGATGATAAATTGATCATTTGTTTTAGATTCTTATATCAAATTCGACGTTAGTTTCATATATTAACAAGGGTGTAGGACATTGAGATTAGGTTTAAGTCGTTTAGGGATTATACACGTACATAGGAATATGGCATTTTTATTCGCAGTTATAGAATTGACTATTTTGTTCAGTTGGTTGGTTTGCCTATTTTTATTTATTTTAATAAAATCGAAATTACTTGTGTTTTTCATACAGTTTGAATGGTAGTCTTATACAGAGCGTAGAAAGATTGGTGTGTTTAGTAGATCATTTGTTCGCGTATTTGAGATTTACTGTTATGAATAGGGACACAGAGGGTCTTATTCGTAGTTTTAAAGTTGCTCCTGCCTATTTTTTTTTATTAAAAAATCGCAAACCTTTGATTGTGTATATTTAAGATGGTAATGTAGAAAGAGGGCTAAACAGTATTTTTAGTCGTACAGTAGACAATTTCTTATAACAAGTGTTCAAAGATTGGGAAAATCTGTATTTTCAATCGTGTAGTAGATAATTTGTTCATGTATTCGAATGTCAGTGTTGAATGGGGACAAAGGGTGTTTTGTTCGCAGTTTTAAGGTTGTTCCTGCCTGACTTGTATTTTTGAATATAGTACGGTGTTTTATTCGCCGTTTTAGAGTTGATACTGCCTGAATTGTATTGACTCCTGTTTTTGAATATATTTTTAGTAGTGGATCGAAGAAGGGGTCCTTTTAATAATAAGGGTTATTATCAATTCCCATTTTTTTTATTAAATGCCAGTTTTTCATTTAAGAGATTTGTTCTTGTATTCTGGTGTCTCAGTCTTAAAAAAGAAAAAAAGGGTGTTTTGCTCGCAGTTTTGAAGGTTGATCCTGCCTGATTTGTATTGACGTGTATTTTTGAATATATTTTGAGTGGTGGACCGAAGGGGAACTTAAAATAAATATTATCAATTAAAATTTTTTGTTTAAAACGTGTAGAAAGATTGGGTAACCATATTACTTCAACCGTATAGAAAATAATTTGTTCTTGCATTCGGGTGGTATAGTTTTGAATAGGGACAAAGGGTGTTTGGTTGGCAATTTTAAAGTTTATCCTGCCTGACTTGCATTGATTCGTGCTTTTGAATATATTTTACGTGGTGGATCGTAGAAGGGGTACTTTTAATCATTAAGTTTATAATCAATACTCATTGTTTAAAATTTATAAGTTTTTCGTTTAAAAAGTGAATATCTTATTTTCAATCGTGAAGTGGATAGTTTGTTCTTATCCTCGAGTGTCAGTGTTGAATAGGGACAAAGGGTCTTTTCTTTTCAGCTTTAAAATTTCTCCTGCCTAACTTGTAACGACTTGTGATTTTTAATGTATTTTGAGAAGTTGACCGAAGGTGTACTTTGATTCATAGTGTATTTCCACTTTCCATTTCTTAGTATAAATCAGTTTTTGGTTTAAAAAGTGTATAAAGATTGGGCAAACCTTTTTATTTCAATCGTGTAGAAGAGAATTTGTTCTTGTATTCGGGTGTTATAGTTTTGAATAAGGACATAGTGTTTTGTTTGCAGTTTTAAGGTTGATCCTGCCTGACTTGTATTGACTCGTGTTTTTGAATATATTTTATGTGGTATTTTCAATCATGTGGTAGATAATTTATTCTTTTATTCGGGTGTCAGTTTTCAATAGGGACAAAGGGGTTTTTGTTCGAAGTTTTAAGGTTGGTCTTGCCTGACTTGTGTTTTTGAATATATTTTGAAGGGTTGGCTCCAGGTTTACTTTTAATCAAAGTGTATTAACACATCCCATTTCTAAGTATATATCAGTTTTTTCATTTAAAAGAGGATAAATTGTTCTTGTATTCATTTCACAGTCTTAAATAAGGAATAAGGGTGTTTTGTTCTCAGCTTTAAGGTTGATCCTGCCTGACTTGTGTTTTAGAATATATATTTTGAGTGGTGGACCGAAGAGGAACTTATCAAAAAGTTTATTATCAACTCCCATTTCGTAGTATAAATCAGATGTTTGTTTAAAAAGCGTCGAAAGATTGGGCAAACCTTTTTATTTAATAGTGTAGTAGACAATTTGTTTTTGTGTTCGGGTTTTATAGTTTTAAATAGGGACAACGGGTGTTTTGTTTGCAATTTTAAAGTTGATCCTCCCTAACTGTGTTATTGAATATATTAGGGCGTTCTGTTCGCCGTTTTTGAGTTGATCCTGCCTGACATGACTCGTGCTTTTCAATATATTTTAAGTGGTTCATCGAAGAAGGGATAATTTTAATCATAAGTTTATTATCAATTAATAGAAAGATTGAGCAAACCTTTTTTTTAATCGTTTAGTAGATAATTTGTTCTTGTGTTCGAATGTCAGTGTTGAATAGAGACATGGGGTGTTTTGTTCGCCGTTTTAGAGTAGATCCTGCCTGCCTTTTATTTCTGAATATATTAAGGTGTTTGGGTTTGCCGTTGTTGACTTTATCCTGCCTGATTTGTATTGACTCGTGCTTTTGAATATATTTTAAGTGGTGGATCGAAGCAGGGGTCCTTTTAATCATAAGGTTTATTATCAATTCCCATTTTTTATGTTTGGGTATCACAGTTTCTAAAAGGGATAAAGAGTGTTTTGTTCGCAGTTTTAAGGTTGGCCCTGCCTGACTTGTATTTTTGAATATATTAGGGTGTTTTGTTCGCCGTTTTTTGAATTGATCCTGCCTGACTTGACTTGTGTTTTTGAATATATTTTAAGAAGATGAAGGTGTGGTTTTAATCATAAGGTTTATCATTATTTCCCATTTGTTGGTATATATCAGTTTTTCGTTGAAGAGATTTGTTCTTGTAGTCTTGTGTAACCGTCTTAAATAAGGAAAAGGTTTAAGGTTGATCTTGCCTGACTTGTATTGTAGAAAGGGTGTTTTGTTCGCCGTTTTAGAGTTGATCCTGCCTGAATTGTATTGACTCGTGTTTTTGAATGTATTTAAAGTGGTGAAGCGGAGAAGAGGTACTTTCAATCATAAAGTTTATTTCAATTCCCATTTTTTAGTATACATCAGTTTTTCGTTTAAGAGATTTGTTCTTGTATTCGGGTGCAACAGTTTTAAATAAGGAAGAGGGGTGTTTTGTTCGCAGTTTTAATGTTGAACCTGCCTGACTTGTGATGACTCGTGTTTTTGAACCGCAGGGGTGTTTATCATAATGTTTACTATAAATTCCCATTTCTAAGTATATACCAGATTTTTGCTTGAGAGAGGTATGTTTTTGTATTCTGGTGTTACAGTTTCAAATAAGGAAAAAGGGTATTTTGTTCGCAGTTTTTAAGGTTGATCCTGCCCGACTTTTATTGACTTGTGTTTTTTAATAAATTTTAAATGGTGGATCGAAGAAGGGGTACTTTTAACCATAAAATGTATTATCAAATCCAACTTTTGGGTATTTATCAGTTTTTCGTTTAAATTTAGTAACATTTCCCGCTAGTATTTTCTTATAATTATTTCGCAATGCGCGTATGTCGAAAGAGATGTAAAGATGCTTTATTTTTAAGAGTTTTGTGGTGAGATTCCGATTCGGAAACAATAATTTAGGGATAATTTGTTGGACCGTCACAAAAAATTGTACAGGGTGTGATGGGCGAAATTAAAATTTCTATGGCCTTTGTCTGTGCTTATTTGAAGTCAAAGATAAATGGATAAAAAGATTTGAATAAATTATTGATTGAATTCCCTATGTTTGTCATAAACATAATTAAACTGGAATGTTCATATAATATTCAAAATATCTGAAGTCAAAAAGAACATAAGCTTGATAAAATATTTTTAGTAAAAAAATTTACTGAGGTTAATACTGCAAAATCAACAAAAATAAATTACAAGCTTATGGCAGGACTATAAAGTTAGACATTTTCGAATATTTTGAGCGTTCCCTTCGTGCACTACGCAGAAGTTTGTGAAAAGCGTGACGTAAAAGCAAGAAACTATAAAAGAAATCGAGAAAAACAAATAGTCCTAATGAATTTGAACCTTTTTTTAAAAATAAAGAAACACCCAACATTTAATTTTGTTAATTAAATTAATATAAACGGTCAGTTTAAAAGAGTGAAACAAATCATACAGATGAATTATAAAAAAATACACCACACTTAATTTAATAATAAAATTATTAATCAAAATGTCAGTAAAAATGCCGATCGATGAAACTTAACTTCAAATCATAAATACATAAGAAATATAATGTTAAACAAATTTGATTTTTATGTTTTGCAGAAGAGCCTTAACTTAGGTCAAAACATCCGAGGTAATTTTTGTAGTCTCTCTCCCACCTAATTTTCAAAACTCAATTCAGGGGTTTACGATTTTTAATTAAAGTATTGTAGAGCAGTTTTCCTACATTTTTGTTGACCAATATAGAATTTTCTTCACACTTATTGTCTAATTATTACAGGACATAAATTTCATATACTCTTTACATTCACGCGCTCTTTGATTATATCCAATTCACACATACGGGAATGGCTACACTCACACACACAATGAAATATAACTCACACAACATAACACAAAAGAAACGGAAACTCACGCTCAACGACACAAACACAACTGAGATGTAGAAAGTAAGAGAGAGAGAGAGAGATAACCATAAATATGAATACGGACTATTCAAAGGATTGTTAAAATACAAACTGAAAGCGTGTGCAGAGTAAGCATGCACTGTCTGAATTTGTACAGTAAATGCGAATCTCTGTCATTGCCAAATGGAAGAGAGCAGGAGGAAGACGCAGTGAAAGTGAGCGGGTGAAGGTGCAATCTGCAGTCTGTTTATTGTGAGCATTCCCATTCCTTCTACTGTCAAGCAAATGATGTTTCTATCTCTTTTGCTCGCACATTTCCATGCTTTGAATTTTGAAGTTAGAATATAATCTAAACGAATCAACAATAAAATACACAAGTATGCAGTTCAATGAGTGTAACATGTACAAAGCAGTTGAAGCAGTGCACTGCTTGCCCTCTTCCAAAGTTCCTAAAATGAGCGCGCACTTTAAATGAATTCAGGGATACATAAACAAAACGCATGCATGTGAATGCCAGAAACCTAAGCCACAAATGAATACGAGTATCGCAACGTACAAATAGAAAATACACAATTATACAAATTAATTTTAACAATTAATAAGCGTAATTTTGAGTTAGGAATGGAAACTTATTAAAATTGGTTGAGTAAACCTTTCCCCAAATAGCATCATACAATCATACGCAATTTTACATAACATTTATAACAAGTTTAAAAGTATAGATACTAATACGTATTTATCATGTATAAGGGTTTTGACCAGACGATTTATATATAAACGGAGTTTCTTTTTCTTTAAGAATTTCTTATATCTTTATGAGTTGTTTAAATGTGTGCATACGTGTATGTATAGTAAGGGTTTCCATTTAGGATAAGATAAGTATTTTGCACTCAATTTTGATGACTTGGCAATTTAAAGGTATAATAAAGGTATAATTTATAATAAGGGGACAAAATTAGGAACACCCATATGGTATGTGAAGTATATATAAATAAGAAAGGGATTACGAACTAATAACAATTTGGTCTATGCGCGAAGTATGGGTAAAGTTTAAAGATGTGGTGGTCAGTAGGGAGTTTTGAGAGTGTGGGTGAGAAAAGTCAGGAGCAGTGTGTATTTTATATACTTTAAAGAATATGGGAAGGTATTTACATCCTATTTTGTTGTATTTACTTTCGTAGATAAAATAAGGTGTATGCCAAAAGGCCCATTATTAGAAAGTTGATTTGCTCATAACGTATTAATATAGTTGTGCTGCCCGAAATTGTTTTTTATAACGTTATTTACAAACGTTGAGTTTTCTGTTGAGGTTATTTCCTATTTAGTTTCTCAGTTGTATTTGTGTGTTATGAAGAACAGTACACAGAGAAGGATATGAAATATAATTTTAAGTAAGGTTTGGAGTGAGGCTAGGCCATTGCATTGTATTTATGTATTTCTATTCAATTTTTTCCGATGTGGTAATCTTTTGAGTTTGGTGTATCTGTAGTGCATCCATATCTATTATGCTAATTATTGACAGTTTTGTGGTGCTTTTCTCTCATAATAAATTTAAATTTTGACGAGATTTAGTTTTGTTTTAAAAATTTGATATATGATTAAATTATAGTAGCTCATCTATCATTTCCATATTTCTTCGATACGTTTTTAAAAAGTTTTTGTATTGTGTGATTTCAATTTTGGTTTTCATTGGGTCTGTAAAATGGTTCAGAACGATACAGCATTTCTAAATTAATGCATTTTGCATTTGGGCTATTGCGGTATTATTTTGAAGATAATGATGAGACTATTATAAGATTTAATTTTGAGGAAATTCCAATTTATGTATGTTGATCGCGATTTAGTTGAATCTGTTATAAAAATTTAAATTTTCATTCTGTGTTGAACTTTTTGATTATATGTAATTCCAGTTTCGAATATTTGTTTTATATTTGTTGTTGAATTAGTTTAGCCATGTATGTGTAAGATTAAATTTTGTAAAGATGAAGCAGGTACCCAGTTTTTGCAACATAGAGTAAAGAATATAGGATCTTAAGCAGGGAGTATTTTAAGGTTGTTTTTGACGTTTCTGGTTTGTTGAATTTTATGGGGATGCCATGATGCTTATGCATAACGTGGTCTTCATAATGAAGTTGACTTGTAGTTTTTCATTATGTATGATTTTCCCTACCTAGATAATGTCATAAATTCAAATTTTGTGCTTGTTTTTTGCTTTTAAGGATGTTGTTTTGATAATAAATATTGTTTTGAGTGGGTTAGTATCATAGTTTGATCTTTTCAGGGACGCATTTGTTGTATATATCCTACCCGATAGAACTAAATGTTGGGTTTATTTCTTTAACAAGGAATCTTTTTAAAACTTTGTTTTTCCCAAGAGTTGTCATAAGAAAAAGTTGTGCCAAGAGAATTGATTATTATATTCGCTTATAAAGATAATTATACTATAAGGTTTTCAATATCGATTTTTAAGCGATTTCAAACGCAATAGAATTTTAATATCGATTTTTAAGCGATTTCAAACGCAAGAGAATTTTAATATCGATTTTTAAGCGATTTTAAACGCAAGAGAATTTTAACATTGATTTTTAAGCGATTTTAAACGCAAGAGAATTTTAAAATAACCCAGAGTATGCTTTCAAGGACATAACCTAATCGGTTTTTTTTTATTTGAAAGTTAACAATGTTATGTTTTGCTTTCACGCAGGACCTCAACTTTTGAACATTTTGTGTAGCATATGTTGATACAGTTTGTTGACCATAGTCTAATTTTGATAAAGCTTTCCACAAATCTTATATTTAAATTGTATTTTATAAAGACGTTCGTGTATTCTGTAGAAACGATGTATAGTTTTTACATCAAACGTGATTTGCCCATTCAGTATTTTATACTTTTTTTAGAGGTTTAGCTTACACTCATAATTGGTCCCCAATCAAACATTTCATTGCCAGCAAGATTTCAATATCGAGAATTTATCTATACCCTTTCCCAGAAGTCGATTTTTGTATATCAGTGTTGTTACTAACCAGTTTTGTTATTAATCAAATAGTAGAATTGTACCCTCAATATTAAAGTTGCAGTTTGCAATCCAGTTTAACGCAGTAAATAAATCCCGTTGGTTTCATTTAAATAAATAGAGAGGAGCCCAGAAGATCGAAAGTTTCGCAGTTTTAGAATCAGAATCAGATGTTACAACGTGGAAATTTTCGACAATCAAAAAGATTCACCCTTTTGTGGATCAATTTCATCCATATATATTATTGTTGGCACATTGCCCAATGTATTTTTATAACCCTTTTTATAAATTCAATTTTGTATATTATTTGACGTATGTATTGTTTGTGAACCCTTTTTATATTTCGATGTTGTATATTATTTTAAACGCTTTTGCATTTTAGTTTCTTGTTTCATTAATAATGTAGAGAAAATTTGTAGACATATTGTTTAAAACCCATAATACAGTAGAATCAGATAGTTTTATTATCAACCCATTCCTTTTGTAATGTATGTAAGAATTATTTTTATGTTTCATTATCATTGTCACACCCATTCATTTCAGTCAATTTTAGACTCAAGATTTGTATGTTCCTATCCACGTAAAACATTTTCAAGGGGTAGATTTTTAAATAGTTTGAGTATTTGTATAAGTTTTTCATTACCTTAGTGCGGTTACATTTGTCAAGGGAATCGATTCCATTTATTATAATTTTACCATAATATAACTGTTTCATTTAATAATCGAAAATACCTTTTGTATAAAATTATTTTTTTGCAGTTTATAGACGCAGTTATTAAGAGAGGATCATCATGTATAGAGAAGACGCATTTTTACTTTTTACCCATATTTCACAGTCAGCATTTTTATACCAAAGGGGAGTCGCTTTTAATGTGTTTTTTAAGGTTATATATATTTGAGAAGAAAGCAGTTTACCGTTAACCTACCCAGTGTCAAGGTTCCAGAGTGAAATTAAGGGTGAAATTTTACCAAGTAGAGAATTATTTTTCAACAGATGCTTTGGGGCTTCCGCACTTGAGATTCCTTTCTAAAATATTGATTCGAAGATTGTTTTATATTTTCATACCAGACGCAGGGAGATTATTTTTTTCTAAATTATTTGTTTTTGAGATCAAACCCTTCCTCCAAATTGAACGCGTTGTAAAATGATGTTTTGACTGAAATTTGTTTAGAATTTTAGCTTAAAATAAAAATATGACGAACAATTGTTTCGAAATTTATTGAAATTTGTAACTTTTATTCTTTTTGCATTTGTTTTCTTGCTTCTTTTCTGTTTAGGTGAGCTCTTTTTTCTTTTTGTTTTCTTTTCTCAGTTTTTTTTCTAAATTTGTTTTGTTTTCGTTTTTGTATGGACAAGTTTTGATATATTAAGTATGTATATTTACAACAATATTGAATTATACAAAAGCAGAAAAATCATTAAAATTCACGTGTGTTCGGAACTTAAGCAACACAATGTGTGTCCTTTTGCATGATTACGGTATTATAAACAAAGAAAATAATAACTGAATAACAGGAAAATCATATATTGTATATATTGTATTCGTGGTGCGAGTTAGCGAAGATTCTACTCCAGTTATGATACACGAATCGATCGATCGATTTCTGTCTGTCTTATCGCTATCGGTATTGACAACGGTTCGATGATGATAGGTGGGTAGCAAAAAAGGCCGTATATGTATGTATAGAACTGTGCGCCTTTTGCAACGAGTACGAGGAACGAGTCTTAGTAGTAGAGCAGAGAAGTCGATACTGGTTCCTATATGTTAACGTATTCTCACTCAATCCACGCAATCAATCTGATAAAAACGATGTTATGTCTGTACGCAACCCTGTGCAGGCCGCGCGACACTCTCGAACTCTCTCGCCTCGAACCGGGCAAGCGAGTCACAGATCGAGAGCCAAATGCATTTTACTGCAATTTGTTTTAACGCCCTCTTTCTGCCTTCGCCTTTTGCCCTTCAGCTACGAGTATCGAGACTCGATCGATCGCGTATCAACTTTCAACGCCCAACTATAAAGTTTAGAGAAAGAAATACATATTGCTTGGTTAACTTGTATGACAATGTAAGACTAAATTTAAACAGAGAGAGACTATCAGCTAAATGATCTTTCTTTTTTTTTTTGTGATTAGCAGAATATGCCACTGTATGTGTCAGTATACGGTGGGAGAAAACGTTTTGCAGTGGAAATTTCCAGCAATGGTTGAGTAAGTAAATATTCGCACTTTTATTTTGTGTATTAGAGATTAGGTGTGTATAAGAGTGGGTATACCAAAAGGGGGGAAGTGCACTGCGCTTATATTACGCACTGCGCAGCTGCTGTAACAAAGAGTCGACTGACAGTGGCGTCTGCCGTGAGTGCGAGTGGGATAGAAGACGTGCTCAAATGCAAAAACAAAGTATGCTATTTTTAGAGCAGACCAGCTGCTACATAGTAAAGAACAGGGGATAGAAAGAAGAATCGAGAAACCTCGAAAAAAATACGAAAAATACCAAACCAAATATGGTGGTGGTGACACGTTGCCGGATCGCACACAGCATGGGGTAAGTATTGTACATAGATGGAAAATTTGCGTCGAAAAACGAAATTACGTAAACGCGACACGAATTACACAATTATTCGTAAGTACTTTTTCAAAAGAGAATGACGACACACACGTTTGAAAACGTTTCAATCTCAAGTTCAATAACACTAGAACAAAGCTTAAGCTTAGAATGTGGTTTTGCTTACGTATAAGAGAGAAGAGAACACGCTAGGTTCGTCGCTGGCTTCTATACCTGGTTCTCTTATGCAAACTCCTTGGACATCGGACTTGGCTATGGGGAGGACACATTGATTGCCTGCCTAAGCCTCGAGTCTGGAACCTTCTGGCATCTGCGTATCTGCAGCCGCAGCCTCAGCCTGCCTCCTAATGACCAAACTCTCTAGGGACAAAGACGAATAATTTTGCTTCCGCAACGCCAAGTGGTCTTTCCTGCAGCCCCATTTTTCCTCAAATTGCGACAAACGAGCAGCCAAGGGAGAATCGTAGCTGATGACGTCGACCGACGTGAAGGGGATTTCTTTGTTCAGAGCCAAAACGCCTCGATTGTTGGAACTAGCAATTTTTTCAGCCTTTTTCCTGCCATGTGGTAACTTGCTTTGCCTTGACAGCAGCAGTTGAATTTTGGAACACTTTCATCGCCGATGACTAATATACATCTCTATATAAGCGCACTGACTATTTCTGGATCAATAATTTCAACTTTTTCTCTTCTGCTTTTTGAATTTTTCTTTTTGTTTTTCCATTTTCACGGTTAAACTTCACTTGAACACTGTCTTTTTTCGAATGAGGGCTCGCTCAACGCGGCGCTCTATTTATACCCCACGGCAGCTGCCTTCGCGACGTTTCGAGAACTCGTTTTGTCTCCCTTGTTTGCTGCGGTAACATTCCATTCGTGTGAGTGAGCACGATGTTCTGTTGCTGAACTGCCTACGTGACTCACTGCATACACTCTCACACACTTTACATACACTCTGTGCAGATGTTATTACTTTTATATGCATTTTGCTGCATTTATGCTTTGTTTGATGTTACATGTATTTATGCAATTATATTGTTAAGAAAAACCTGTAGTTTAACGTAGTTGCATTATAAAGTCGGTCTTTAAAGTATTTTAGATAAAGTAAAGCTATAATACTTTTTAGAGCGGATACTAAACTAACCAAACCACTTTTAAGGGAGGAAACACCTATGTTTAAGTAAGAATATAATACTTATGTTCATGTATAGATATTTTAAAATTCAGTCATATCCGTATATACTGAAGTAAATTGATAAATATCATAAGCCCCGACAACAAAGCATTTCGTATATTCATATATATGTTTGCTATTTATTAATACTTTCAGAGGTCTCTTCACATCCATCTATATAATGTAAACGAGATAGAGACAAAACTTACCCTTGACAACAAACAATAAGAACACAGATGTGCAAATTGCGTACATGCCTGCGTGCATACAAACAGGAAAAGTTATAAGAGTAGTAGCAGAGTCGGCTTTCAGTCTTCTATGGGGTTGTTTTAGGCCTCTATTGCGCAAGCGAGAGAAATATACATGTAATAGAGTAGTACTATCTCACTTACATAGCAGGCTTGCCAGATGTCTGTTGCTCGAAATTTCTACGATATTCTAGCGCGAAATTCAAATGTGGTGTTTAAAACTGTTATACTGTTATACGAATAAATTCATATGCAATTAAACTGAATGCTTTTATTTTTTATTGAATTGTAATGACTATTCAAAATTAAATTGAATTATTTGCTTAGTCACTGAAAAATATATATATTTTATATTCTGTATGAAAAAAATAATAGATATAAATTCATATACAGCTCAGTAATTTTTCAATGGGTTGAGAACCTCCAGAATGCGAAACTTGAGAAGTAACTATGCATTTATTTTAGTCCAAAACTGGTTTTAGCGTTCCAAAAAAATCAGCC
Organism: Zaprionus africanus; assembly: GCA_018151435.1. NCBI lineage: Eukaryota > Metazoa > Arthropoda > Insecta > Diptera > Drosophilidae > Zaprionus > Zaprionus africanus. The sequence goes on from JAECXB010002206.1 coordinate 9,926,727, forward strand.
AATTGTTTGTTTTTTACTTACTATACGAATTTATTTGAATAAAATTTAATTTTACGACAATAACATAATGCTTTCATAGTTTAATTTGTTTGTAAAATAATATTATTGTTTTCTTGTTTCGTTTGTATTTTATTGATAATCTTCATGCTTAAATATATTTAACTTTCACAAATTGAAAGACCCACCCTTATTCTCGCAGTGTACGCAATAGCATTGCTTTGTTTGTGTGTGCTGAACCAAGCACAAGGTTTTTGAACCTTTGCATGGCTCAGCAGGAAAGCCAGCTGTTGCCAGCGCGCGCGCATCCTGTGCTGAGCACATCCTGCGAGGGGTGGCAAAACTGGCACTCTCACACTCTCTCAATGGCACTTTCACTCGTTCCCCCACTCCTTCTCTCTCTCTCACACTGGCATTGAGTGAGTGTGGTGACGGTTGAGTGAGTGCATTATTGTTGCTCGACTCGAAGACGGAATGCACGCTAAATATGAATGCTAACGAGCTAAGCAATAAAACGTGAAAACTTCAAAACTTGAAAACTTCCATTAAAGTTCGGCCCAGGGGGTGTGAGAGTTGGGATGGAGGCGATAATAGAGGTCGAAAGTTGAGCAATTCAATGGGGAATTGCGATTTTAATTGCACGTCCAGCTTAGTTGGACTTAGATAAAGATTTAGCTGCTACCGACGACGGACAAGGGCAACGGATGCGGTCCTTCCTAAAGGAAGCGGGACATTTGGTAGGAAGCCATCATCGGGCGGGAAGGCATCAAAGTCTTAAGTAAACATGTGGCGGCAATTGGCAAGACAAACAAAATAAAACAAAACAAAACGGACGAGAAGCGCAAGCGAGAAATAGGGGACGAAATGGGAGGAAGCGCACGGAAATTGCGTATACGCCGTGGGCGCCCGTGTGTATCTGCAATGATAGACAAGAGCGCAATTGTTGCTTTTGTTATGCCTAGGCTTTTGTTGATGTTGTTGCTCGGCTTTTGTTTCCTGCGGCTGAAAGGGGCAAGCGATGATAAAGGGAAAAGCCAAATGGCATAATAAACGTATTTTGTTGTATTTGTTTTATGGCATTGTCGCTTCTGCCCGAAGGAAAGTGTTTTTGGCTCTAGGCGGACAGCGAATCAGCCGCAGCCTCCTTCAAAGTACACCTCCCCTCCCCCTCCCTCTAGTTTTCCCTTCTACCTCATCCCCTCCTGTGTCGGCCTTCCCTGACATTTTGCCACAGTTTTAACCTTGTGTATTGCCAAAAGTGGTCCTTCAAATTCTGAGCCTACAAAGTTATATGTTTTCGCCTGTGCGAAAAATAGGAAAAAATATATGCACACACACACTAACACTCTCACAGACTTACACACACACTAGCACTGCTGCTAGCATAACTCTGTCAATGCATTTGAGGGCCGTTCCCAATTGCTCGGGCGACAAGGACGAGTGAGCCAGTGAGCTGGCTAGCCCCACCACTCGCCACCCACTCGCACGCCCACTTGCCCCCGCTCAGCTCGGTTCAGCTCAGAGCCTCAGCCTGTGCGACAGCGACGGCGGGTGCGCGGTTTGGCAACAAGGACCTACATTTCATTCGGCTCCAATTCGGCTGCCACTCGGCACTGACTCGACTGTGGCTCGGCTCGAGTTCGGCTCTGTTGCGCCTCGCATCGGGCTGCTCTTATCGTGGCCGATAGCAGTGAAAAGCAGGCTGGCCGTGCAGCTCCTGCTGCAGTGCTCCGTCAGACAGGAAAGCGTACGCAACGCGCTCTCAGCCGGGCAGAGCACGGATTAAAGTCCCACATAAAATACGGAAACGACCACGCGTAGTGTACAAACTGTGGGAGTCTGTGTGAGTGGGAGTAGCTCAGTGCTGGTGTGTGTGTGTGTGTGTTTGTGTTTATATTTGTGTGTGTGGGAGTCCTGTGGGTAAAGTTTAAGACAACAAACCGTGCTGGCTTGGGCGTTATGCACTTTTAACCCAAATGAGCCGAGAAACTTAATTAGTTCGTGTTGGCCTCGATTGCCTGCAAACAATTTGTAAACATCTTGTCCCCGTTTGTCCTGCAGGACAACAGGCGGATGCCAGCGCCAGGGACAGTGCCAGTGCCAGGACCTAATACTACATTGCACAGCGTGTAAGCACAATTGAATTTGAAGCACTTTCACGCTCCGTACACGCTCAGCACACGCTCGGCTCGGCGCGGTTCGCATTCAATTCGAATACTTTTAATGCGTCTTTTGTCGTCACTTTGTCTGCTCTGGCGCTCCCAAAAAAAGGAAAATAATAGCAAAAAAAGGCGAATAATAATAACAATTATATATAGTGGCAGCACGAGAGTGCGAACTTGCTGTGGAGCGAACTTTCCAATGAAGTAGAGCCAAAGTAAACACAGAAAGTAAGAAAAGTCAGAAAAGTGGAAAAGTGTTTTTTGTTTGTCAAGCTGCAACTTGCTTAAGTTCTTTGGAAATTTAATTAAAATGTTTGTACTACAGAATTAAGTTAAACTTTAATTTTGTACTATAGAAAACAGTGCTAAAAATATATTAAAAATAATTTTATATTAATTTATGCAGCATGAGTATTTAATTTAATTTATTCAGTAATAAATCCTGTTGAAATTTATATTGATAGTTAAATTTAGCTTGGAAATTCAATGGAAAGGTTTGCAACATAGAATGAAGTATAACTATCAGTTTGTACTATAAAAGGTAATTCTAGAAAGAGATTGGAAATTATTTCTATATATTTAATGCATCAAAAATATTTAAATTAATTTAATTACTTTGCCAGCAATAGTTTAGCAATTCTATTTACTTCAATATTTTTATGATTTCTGTATTTATCATATTTTCTTTTAAAATCTTCGTTTTTTTGCGCTACTTCTTTCATTCATTTTTTTCACCCCTCCTCGCACATTTATATCCACTTCAGCGAGCGCTCACTGTACTTGGAATGCTTTCGCAAAGTGTTTTTCGTGTTTTTGGCAGTTGTGCTTAATGGAACTTTTATTCTCTCTCTTTATCGAGTTCAATTGTTCGATTCTGCTTTTGAGTTTGCTTTCACTTCACTTCTGCCTCGCCTTCTTACCAATTGTGTTTATTTTTATTCCTTTTTTTTCGGTTTGGTTGAGGTCAAAGTGCAAATACAATAACGAAGCGCATAATGGCAATAATGACTTTTCAATTAGTTAATAATGGAGACGCGCTGCGCATGTGTGAATGCTCGTTGTCCGTGTGCGTGTGTGTGAGTGTGACCATGTCCCTGTCCCTGAGCCAAGCTCAGCTTCCAGCGACCTCTACTTCCCCATTGCCCCCGCGTGCATCTCAGTTCATCCCCTCCTGCGTCTGCTTTGCTTGTTTTTGGGCCGCCAACATTTGGCCTTATCTAAAATATGCAGCAAAGTCCTTGGGGCAAGCATGGCCCAAGGTAACGGCAACAGCAGCGGGGGCAACAACAAATTGTTGCAAATATTTTTGCGAGCTGCATACTAACCTTGGGTAGCGCACACACACACACTCGCACACCCACACTGAGCGAAGTTAATTGAATGTTAACTCAAAAGCAGCGGAACGAGAAGCAGAAGGAGAAGGAGAACGAAAACGAGAACGAGAATATATATCTTACATATCCACGCAACGCCCCCAACTCCAAGTGTAGTTTTAACTATGCCGCGCGACGCCAGTTTTATAGACTTTTTCTAAATAAAAATACACAACAACAAGCAAATAGATAACCACAACAACAACGAGGAGGAGAAGGAGCGGGAGGAGCAGAGCAATTGCCCTTTATAGTCAGACTCGCAGATTTAGTCAGGGAGATGTCTGTGGGCGGACGGATTCGCAAGCGCAAGCATCGCAGCCAGGCGACTGGCGACAGTTTGGCGACCACAGCAACAGCAACAACAACAACAACAGCAGCAGCAGCAACACCAACAACAGCAACAACACTAACCACCAGAGCGGCAGCAGCAGCCACAACAACAACAATGCCGGATATAACACACACGACAACAGCAGCAGCAGAAGGAGGAGGAGCAGCAGCAGCAGCAGTAAGCGATAATTTCACGCATAATTTCGTCGACTTGCAGAAGCTCTTGAGCGGCAGCAGCAACACCAACATTATGGATGAAGAAGACTCTGACAATCTGCACAATTTGTCGAGTACCATCAAGCTGAGTAACGGCGCCATTAGGGAAACACTTCTGGGTGCCGTGCTGACCACGGCAACGACAACGGTGGCGCCTGCTGCCAGCTCTCTAATCTCGCGCCTTGCTGCCACTGCCACGGCGACAGCAACGGCGACGGCAACCACCACAGCGGCAACCACATCACATCGCATTGGCGCCATCGCTGAGGCCACCTCATCCACATACTACGCCAACTTGCTGAACATGTCGCCGGCCACAACGAGTCTCATCTCGGCCGCCGCCACCAGATCGTACAATGACAGTGTGTTGCGCTGGGAACAGCTCGACGGGAACGGTGACTTCGGCTTCGATCCACTCTATCGTCACTCGCTGGCCATGTCCATTGTCTACTGTGTCGCCTATATCTTAGTCTTTCTGGTGGGCCTGATCGGCAACAGCTTCGTCATTGCCGTCGTGCTGCGCGCTCCTCGCATGCGCACCGTCACCAACTACTTCATTGTGAATCTCGCCATCGCCGACATCCTGGTCATCGTCTTCTGCCTGCCGGCCACGCTTATTGGCAACCTTTTCGTTCGTAAGTAGTCTCACATATTATAATATACACGGACGTATATATTCTATATTCTATTCTGATCAACTTTTACGGAACTGTACAAAACTGTGACTGACTATTTCTGACTTGGGTTATTTTGTTTTTAAGGTCTAGAATTACACATTTGTGGATATACAACATTGGAGTCCACAAATTTGATTGAGTTTATATATATAAATAGTAAATCGTTTATATCTAGTTATAATTAATTGCTCACAAAACTAAAAGGATTTTGTTTGTATCAAACAAAAATAATTAAACTCACACTTTGAAAGAAGTGAGAAAAAGTTGAGTTCAAGTAGAGTTAAAAATTTATTAATAAATAATTAGCTAACATATGAAGTTGTGTTTAAGGTGCTTAATGTTCAAAAAAGTAAAACCATTTTATCAAGTTTTTCGCTACTGAAAATAGTTTTTAAATTTTTACGCACTCTCCAGTTTCAAATTAAAGCCGTAAACACAAACTTATATCTAAGCAATTTATTAAAATCGTTTTTCGTAATTCAAAAACTCTTAAAATGTGCTAAAGTTTAATCTTTGATGTACAAAAGTATTCCTAACTAGGTTTTATAATAGCTGAGTTCTGTGTGTTTACACGGACAAACGGACAGAAAGACAGACATGGCTGTATCGACTCGGGTAGCTATCATGATCAAGACTATAGATACTATCACGCGTCGTTCTGCGTATTACTCACTTTGCACAATGTTATACCCTACGAAATCCTTCAATTTCCCCTTACAATCTTAATCATATATATTGTTAGTTCTAGTATTCCCCAACATAATCCTAACATTTAAAATAAAACTTAAATGTGCATATCAAACATGTCCCTAGTTTCGTAGACCCTTCCCATTCCATCATCTGGTAAACGCTTAGCCCGTCTTTACTAATCTCCTCTGCAGTCCTAACGACAATCCATTAAGGTCTCTCTTCTGTTCCAATTCCCATTTGCAATATCTCAGAGAAGCAGGTGCAAACGCAGCTGTGGTATGACACATTGTTGCTTGGTGCACGCCAGGACCGCAGACAAATAACTTTGCTTGTATTGTAGTCCTATATATACTGAGGAGTATATATTACTCGTCGATCTGCGGCCGCCACTCGCATTGTCTAATGAGCGTGAAGGGGGCATTAGGGGAGTGGCTGAGATTTATACGCCGCTCATTAACGCCATTAGGCGTAGCACGTCGCGAGCGTTTTTCTTTTATATCGGTTGTTTTTCTCTGGATTTATGCTTCGCAATTAATCGGCGCTTGGATTAGGCCTCGGCCAACGACACGTGGCGTATGCGCAATTTGTCGACATGCTCCGCATAAAGCTTAATGCTAATGGCAGCATAAATACTCGCAAGCCAAGCAAAATACGAATACTCGAATGCTTGAATACTCGACTACTCGAATGCTTGAATACGCGAGCACTTGAGTATTCGACTACTTGAATATGTGAATACATGAATGCGAAACGAATGGAAAGTGGAAAGGAGACGGAGAGCAGAGCGAAGCAAAACCTTCTGAAATATTATCGTGCATTATCGTCCGCTTTATGGGCTGCCGCCACGATGGGTCGCCGTGCCTCACGCTATCCGGCAAGTTCTTATGCAATTACCCAGCACTTTTATAACCTTGTAAATAATATGGGGCACAACGGGAAGTTCGTCCGACAAATGATGAGTTCATCTAACCGTATCCGTTTTGTCTAAAGCTTTGCATGTCAACAACGGACCGAAGGCACAGTCGAGCTTTGCTAGAGGGAAGCAATAAGAAGGGAAGTACAAAGAAATATACTAACGATATCAATTAAAAACCATTGCATACATTTTAGGGCTCACTATTTATTGGAGGGTTCGCTGTACTTTTTTTTAAGTTTACGATAAATTTACTTATAAAATTGACAACAAATCAAATAAACTCTTTCAGTTTTGCGTTTGAACTTTTACCCTTTTATAGCAAATTATTTTAACCAGATTTTTGGCCTCCAATTTGATCACTTTATTTATAGCAAATATTTATTGCACTTCGCGTCAATGATTGATTGTAAAATTTTCACTGAATAAATCCAAAAGAAACACGTTCATTCTTCGAATTCTTTCATTCCCTTCGAACAATAAAAAAACAAACCAGACAGATCTATAAACACTTTTATTATATGTCATTCGAGTTTTTCCCCTCAATGTGTTGAACTTATGTTCGCCATACGCCATAAAAATGTTCATCTTTTTGTTCTACTCAATAAAAGTTTTATTTTTCTGATGCTGCGCAAAACCAAGAAGACATAAAATGTATTACTATTTTGCGGGAAAGAACTTTAATTAATAATGTAACGCGTAAACACCTCGTAAAAAGGGAAGTTGGTGAAATTCATCAATCTCATGATATGTAGTTTTCCTCAATCGAGGCTCGACTGTGCCTGCTGTAAGACGTAGGTACAATGGGATCGTCTGGGTACTTATGCCTTACAATGGACATCATTAGTTACCGTCAAACATAAATTGGATGTTCAGGCTCAACGAGGTGAAACGCACAAGTAAATAAAGGAAAGGAAAGAAGAGTGGAAAAGGATGAGCGGATGGCGTAGAAAAGGGAGCACTTTTTGCTAATGCAATAAATGTGTTGGGACAGAATCGCAATGAATTGCTGGAAATTACAGACATATTTGCAAACTGAGATTGACAAGCTGCAATTTTACAATTTTACAAGTTGGAATTCGTTGTAATGAAAATGAAAAAGGGAAATCTAAAAAAATAAAGAGGAATTCGTTCTGTAAATTCTTGTGAATTTTAATTCATTAGTTAGGAATTTAACTGTTATTGCATGCAATTTATTTGAATATGAAAAAGAAAAAAGTGAAATTGATTGGGAATGTTTCAATTAAATTATGATGAATGTATTCAATAACTGTTTTATGGAATAAATTCTTAAAATATTTTCAAATAATTAATTTTTCCTTTATTACGAATTTTAGATTATTCCATGTATATTTAGTTTATAACAAGAACATGTATATTTATTTATTTAAATTTTCACGCAATTTTTCTTCAAATTACTAAGCGCATTCAGTCTTCGTTGTGTTCTCCTTCGTCTAGTTTAGAATTATTTAATTTATAGCCGCAACAAAATGAATGTGCTGTTATATGAATTTAATTAAAGGTCCTTTCGAATCTCGGCAACAGGCCACACACAGTGCACACCACACACACAAGCACACACACACACACACATATGAGAGGGCACACACTTGAGTTTTGACCCCAATAAACGAGGTTACGCATAATTGTAAAGGGTTAAATTTTAATAAATTTACATTGCCTGCTGTCTCTGTCTCTGTCTGTCTGACTTGGCGGCAGGTGTGCATAAGTGCACACAGGTGTGTGCAACCAAGCGGGTCTCTTTGTCAACTAGGCTGGAATCGAGTGTGCCTGTGTGTGTGCGTTTGTGTCTGTGTGTGCAGCCTGAGAAAATTGCATGCAAATCGTCGTCAACGGCGACATGAAAAAATGATCAACAGCCTTCAGAAATCAAACGCTGATTGCAATGCATGACATGTCAGGGCAGCCCCAGACCCAGACCCCAAGCCTAGGCAACCCTCCTCTGCTTATGCCTAGCTTTGTGCTGCATCTGTTCACCTGGCCGCATTTAGGCTCTGCTTGCTTCACTCGCTCCGTTGGCGGCGCCAACTTTTGCCAATTAAATGCGCTACCTTAGAACTGTGCTGCCTCTTCTTCGTTTGCTTCTTCGTCTTGTTGCTGCTGTTGTTGTGCTGTGAGGGCCAAACATACAGTTCACGAGAGAGAGAGTATGAGTATGAGAAAACCAGAGACAGGAGGGAGGGAGAGGGTTAGCTGCGCTGCTCTGAGGTCGTTGGGGGCAGGGGCAGCTTCGTAGTAAACGAAATGAACCGAGTGGCGAAAGCGAATCGAGTGCCAAGCGAAAAAGTGAATGAGCTGCATTACGAACGAGTGTGTGTGTGTAAGAGTTTCTGTGTGTGTGTGTCGGTGTGCGCTTGAGTGTGTATCAGTGCGCACTCGCGCTGTCTCTCGCCCTCTCTCACACTCTCTGCACCGTCTCGGGGCTGAAGGATCATCGACACAGAACTGACCTAATTTCATGAATTCAGCATAGGCGCAGGGCAGCGGCAGCGGGTTGGCCAGCCTTTTAGTGGGTCACTCGGTGGGCGGTGGGCAGTGGGCCGACGAAGTGGGCACACCCATTGCCCAGACGCAGCTGCAGCCAGGAGGACAACAATAAATCGCGACGGGCCCCAAAACGAAAAGTTTCGCATCTGTTTGCTAAGTGAAATTGTCCCTACATGACAGAAGGGGGTTGCAGGAGGGGAAGGGGGCGCAATTTAGTAGAGAGAATAAAGGATGAGGTTGTTGGGGGTGGTACGTACTAGGAGTGCCGTATTATCTAAGCACACCTTCGGCCGCAGAATTGCAGTGGAAGGTTGTTTGCATTCAAGGCTCCTGCGCTTTGCGGCTGGATGAATTGACCTAAATATTTCGCTCGACAAGCCAATACCCAGGGTTACACACGCACAACCCCAGCTCGGTGTGTGTGTGTGTGTGTCTGCGAGTGTGTGCCTTACCTGCTCTGTAAAACTTTAGCGCTGTGTGTGTTCGGAAAACCAATAAAATGCGAAATGAATTGATTTCCGAGGCGAGAGAGAAAGAGTCAGCGAAGAAGGGAGAGAGTGGAGAAGGGAGGCAGGCAGGCTGGCTGGCACCTTGAGACGGCGTTACATGTCCTTTTTCTAATTGGATTCCTTTTGTGGCTCCCTTCCGAGTCGTCGTTATTGTCGGCATCAATGCCAAATCGTTATCATTAACTGCATTTGCATTGTGCAGGCGCGTCACGTTTGTTTAAAATTCACGATTTAGTTCATTACGAAGCCTAGCGTGATTTGTGTGCCTGCTACACGCGGCGTATGCGTAATGTGCCGCTCCATGTGCCTGCTCCAGCTCCGGCGGCGCCTGTTGTTGTAGCTGCGGCTTTAAATGCTGCTGCTTCTGCTGATGAAGTCATTTCTCTTCACTTCTCCCATTTGCTGATTGTATTTTAATTTAGTTGCTACGTGCTGCCGGTTACAGCAGCAGGCGGCGCCTCCTGCCAGTAGGTGCCTACGAGCAACCCGCTCCAATCTCCTTAAGTCCCTCCTTTGGCTCCTGCTTCCTTCCACTTGGGTATTCAATTTAGTGCCGGCAAAACGTAGTAGCCAAAGCAGAACGTGACGCCAGGCAAAGATAATCATAACAATAACGCATTTTCCACACATTTTCCCAGTTTTTCTCATTTTCCCTTCATATTTCCTCTCAATTTTCACGCTCGTTTCAATCGAACCCGCATCGCATTCGCCACGCCGGATTATTTCATTAGGTTTATGTCCCTATTCCCTGTCAGCCTCCGGGCAGGCGCCATCAACTTGGCCTAAACGGCGCGCGAAGTTGGCCATCGCAAAAAAAGGCTTCATTCAGCCTGCGTTCTCCAGCTGCCTGCGGTCCAGCTGCTGCTCCTGCTTCTGCTCCGGCTGTTGTTGGCTGTTTGACATTTTGCTGCGCGGTTGAAGGGCGTAACAAGAGTGAAGGCTGCGCATGATAAGCTGCAAATATCGATTGGATTTATCTGCGCTACTCTATCAAAATTACGCGTGGCACTGACAGAAATAAAGGAGGGGAAAAAACTATGCAGCAACTCAGACATTCAGAAAACTTTTGATAAACGATAACCAAACAATGCTAGCAAGATCATATCAAGATTAGAGGTTTTTATGTGAAACTACTATTGGAATTTCTTACTAACTAGACACTTGAACAGGTGTACTTTATTACAAACATTGTCGTTAAATGTCAGATATGTTGGTTTATCATATTAAGATATCTACTCAATATAATTATGACGGTTATGACATTGAAAATATGATATGACATACATATATTATATATACATTATACATTTATACAAGTTTCTGCAAGGCTTTACTTACTTTCTAAATTGTCAATGTGATTTTTTTTTCAAATAATTGAGAAACTTGTATGAAATTTCAAAACAAAATAAAAATCTGTTGTTTTTAAATGTCGATTGTTCAGATTACTATAGAAACTTATTTCAAATCCGTCTGTGCCTCAATCTTAACTGACCTATGCCCAATCTCGAATTTCTGTTGCACAACTTCAATTAAAATTTCGAAAATTTGGTTAGATTCGAAATTTTATAAATGGATTCAGTTATACATAAATTGAAATTATATGCAAATAATATGGTTTTTAAGATTTTAAATTTAAAATAGTTAGCAAAAGAAATTTTAATGATTATCGATATATATCATTTCTTCGATAGCTTATTATACCCTTCACTTTATTGAGCATTCAAATATAAAAGAATCGATAGTACCTTCGCTCAATTCTTTAACTCAAACTTAACTTAACTTCTTATTTTGTGTGCAGTGTATACTGCAGTCGAGTATATTTCCCATTACTTGTTGTGCTCTTGCCAGCATAAATATTGTAATAAATTCAATATTATTTATTATGTTTTTTTTTCGCATATAAATCAGTATTTTTGCTCAGTGTATAGATGAAAATTTACAATGCAACTGCACAGGAAAGTTATTTGCAGGCATAGCATGTGTTTTCATTTGCAACGTGATTCGCTGGCGCTGCCCAGGAGCGAAAGTTGCAAGCTCGCCAAGAGATACTTGCAACTACTATGGAGATATTTCCCCACAGAGTTCCGATGTTTATGGAGCTAATGCAAACTGGCACTGTCTCTTTCTCTCCCTATCTCTCTCTGTCTTGAACAAACTTGCGTTGGTGTTGTTATTGCTGGTGATTTTGCTATTTCTGTGCAAAAGTTTGTACATGGCGAAACTTTTGTCAACGATATATCAAAGTTATCGGCCTTGGCTGCAAATAAATAACGGGATATTAATAGCATATAGAAAGAGAAAGAAAGAGAGAGAGAGAGAGAGTGTGTTTCATTCGATTTTCAGTCTGTTGCACTTGCACTTGCCCCAGGCAAGTTGGGGGCTGGGGGAAGCTGCTTAAGTTAGTCCGAGACTGTCCGTGTCTGTTAAATGTGTCCTGTGTGTCTTGTCCTGTGTGTCTTGTCCTGTCTTGTCCTGTCCTGTCTTCTGCTTGTGTGTCCTGCTCACATGTGCTCTTCATATGTCCATTCGCCTAGGCCAAGGAGACGTTGCTCCCGCTCAAATAATATTTATATTTTTATGTGCCAAATCACATTAAATTTCGCTTTTATTGGCTGCTCGGATTTCGGTTTCGAATTTGTATTTTTGCCTTGCGCATTTCGGTTGCACGGTGCGTATGCATAATAAAAAGCGACAACGAATCGAGATAAGGCAAGAGGCCAAAGGGCGAGACAGGAAATTGGCTGAGACTGAAGACTCAGTGCATGTACGCTTGGCTTGCGGCCGGGTTTATAGACTCATTTCTCAAAATTTAGCTGACGACCCTTACTACCCTCCTGATTCCCTTCCCCCCAAGGCCGTTGAACTGACATTAATGATGTGCGAACGTTATGCACGTTATTATTATCACCTTTTAATTGCCGTTCGATATATGTCAGCTAATTTCATAGCTCTCTTCTACACGTCTGTCTGTTAGTCTGTCTGCTTTGGCTCCTTTTGTCTGTCATTCAACCTCAGGCACACCCCTTAGCACTTGTCCCGCTCCCCATCTCCATCTTCCATTGCTGCCATGTGTGTTTTACTGCCTTTTGTGTCTGAGTTAGTCATTTTTGCTCTTCTGTTGCTGGCATCGATTCATAACGCACGTGCGACGGGAGTACGGCAAGGTGGGAGGGTGCTAAAGACGTTGCAAATTGCTGAAAGGGTTTATCTATGACTTGACTTATTTATTTAATTACCTTTTTATGCGCGCGACACTAATTAATTTGGCAGCCAATTTAAAGCAATTTCCAACAGAAGTTACGAGTTTTTTTTATAGTCCTGAGGGTTTCAGATTTAGGGCAAATACAGGGAGAATTTTGAAAGGTAAAACATTAATGTATTGTTGACTCAGTTGGAGGAAAGTATTCCTTTTATATTGTACAATATCTTATTATGTTTAAATTTTTTCTTACTTTCTTATATATTATGTTAAGAAGATAAAGTAGTTAGAGCCCCTCCCTTTTTTAACTTTCAATCTTTAAATTCTTAGAAATCGTAATGAGAAATATTTTATTTTGTCGAAAACTTTGTATTCTTTTTTCTAACTGCTGACTGTTTAAAGAACTAAAGCTAGAAATAGAACTGAAACAAGATCTTCACCTACAGAGGCCATGTATAATATGACATGATAAGATTTGCCAAAATTAAATTAGAAAAAAAAACCTTTTACTATATTTGTATCATAAATTGGCATCAGAACTTCCCAAAACTGTCAACTGAAGTTGTAGTTTTTGCCTGGAGTGAAGTGTTCATCTCTGGACTGTTCCGCAACCCGATGCAAAGATTAATGATCTTTGTAATTTGTTTTTGTTGGCTTTTTCGCACGTCCAGCTCAGATAGCACCCATTGTGCTGTGCCGAGGCTGTTCTGCAGCTTTCGTCAAATGGTCTATGGAGAATACAAATTAACTTGGCCAGCAAACAATGCCTGGCCAGACTTGGCTGGCAAGGCATCTTAGCGGGGGCGCTGCAGAGACGAAGGATCTGGTCGGGGGAGGTGTTGGGTTGATGGGTTGATGGGCTGACGGGTTGGCTGCCTGGCCACAGTCGCAATCTGAGACTTGTCACCAAATTATGAATGATATGCAGCACATAAATCTCAGTCAGCAAACAGCGACGACGCCGGCAGAGTCACTGACGTCAACGGCGACGCTGACGCAGGCGGCGACGTGGAAAGCATCGAGCGTTAACCAGGACCACGAACACACAAGAATAAGAGGACGCAGCAGGACGAAGACATGACCGAGAGTTACTCAGCATAATTTTTGCATTGTTTACGCTATTCACCCCGCTCAAACACCCTCTTACCCTACCTCTTCTTCTTCTCTTTCTAGCCTGGATGCTGGGCTGGCTGATGTGCAAGTTCGTGCCGTACATACAGGGTGTCTCGGTGGCCGCTTCGGTTTACAGTTTAATTGCGGTGTCGCTAGACAGGTAAGTGACCAAGCAGACGAAAATGAGAGATTGCTTTTTTGCTTCATGCATGAACTTTTATTGCTTGGGATCGGGCAGGGGCAGGAGTAGTCACGGGGCAGGATGAGGTAAAGTGGGAACGGGAACGGGAAGGGGGTACAACTGCTGTTGCTCCTTAATGATGCACCACAACGGCAGGAGCAGCATGATGCACTGGCACCAGAGGCACAATCGGCTTCACGGCATGCACAGCCACCACGGGCTTGGCGATGACAGGATGCACGACCTTCACAGCGGCGGGATGATGCACCACATGGCTGCAAAAGACAGAAATAGAGAGACAAAGAAGAGAGTGAGATGAGGGAGGGGTCGATAGATTTATGACAGATTAAGCGGGAGCAAAGTACTTACGAGTGCACCGAGTGGGCGCCATGATGAATGACGGGTGTGTGCACCACGGCTGGATGCGCCACGGCGACGGGTGCCACAGCTACTACGCCTGGATGCGCATAGACCTGGGCGGCGGCGAAGGCGGCGAACACAAAGAGCTGTTCCGAAGCAGAAAAACCAAAGTCAATTATGACTACACACCCCTTCACCCCCCGCAATACTCACAACTTTGAACATTTTGATTGAACTGTGTTGGGTTAACTGAGCTGGGACTGAAGCTTAGCTGATCTGTGATCTGTGATCTGGTGAACTGTTGATAAATCCGGCGTCGCATCGAGCTTTTATAGCGAAAAACCTGCTGACCGCGCCGCGTGGCGAAAAGTGAACGCGGCAATCTCAATGCAAGCCGGCTGGGAAAACTGGTCAGCCGCCGCCGTCGCCTCAAACGATTGTGACTCAATCTACCTACCTATGTTTTTAGCCTATCTATCGATCTAACTAATTATCAAACAGTCTAGTCTCAGATCAGTCCGGGAGTCGGCCAGTCGGTCGTCTCAAGATCAAGTTCACAGCTCGCCTTGTACGTATTAGGAACAACTCGCGCGACATTTTCATAATCGTTTTCCACTTTTATGTCGCGCGGAATGTTTTAGCCATTTGGCAATTCGCCTCGCTGCGCATTATGTCAATTGTTCGCCTTGTGTTTCCTGCATCGTAAAAAGACGGCCAAGATGAAATGGAAGTGGCAGCAACAATAACAAACAAGCAGAGCAAAAGATGAAAAACGATAAAGATTTCTCTGGCAGAACGCGAGCATAAAGTCAGAAATCCTGCGGACAGTTGATTTATCAAGTGGCAGTAAAACGATTTGACAACATTTTGACGTGTGGCTAAGGAGGATAAAGCAGTGCAAGAGAAAAACAAGCAGGCAAAAGCAGGAGTTGAGATGAATGACGCAGGAATACCCTAGAAACTGAGTTTCTGTTTGGGGAATACTGAAATAGCAGAGTTGAAATTAAAATAAAATTGCCTTATATCACTTTTCTAAGGGGAAAGTGGGCATGGCACATATTATTTTAGAAATATATCATTTGTGTTTGGTATATAGTAAGTTGTATAACAAATTTGACAAGAGCAGCTCTTATAATAACAGAGATCTACAGGTTCTAAGGATAAAAGACAGTCGGAATTCTGAAAAACCTACCAGGAAGAAGCGAGTTGGAGAAAGCTAGACAAAAAATATTTGATTAAGAAACACTTAAACAACAAAGCTCTTCCTTATAACAAGAATTTAAGATGTGGAGGGTGTGGCACTCAGTTATTTTAAATATATCTGAGTTGGCTTTAGTTAAAAGAAAGTTGCCTGCAAATTTTACAAGATTAAAACACAGTCAAAATCTGCAAAATCTTCTGCTTAAGCACAAATATATAACAAATTCTGCTCGCATCAAGATAGTACCATATACCCCTCTGTAATCCAATTCCAATGGGTATAACAACGGCATCTTGTGGGATAATAAGGGGATGCCGCTTTATGTGCGCACTTTCATTTATATCAATTTCACGGCGACACTGACAGCTTCTTCACGCACTCCCACCTCTGTTCGGTTCCTCCTGCGGGCAATGCTGCTTCTCTTGATTTCATTATGCAGCTCCATCATCGTCATCATCATCCTCGTCGCGAGGCTCATCTCAACAGTGTATCATTCAGACATTCGGTCAGTGCAAAAGCCCACGCTAGTCCAGTGAAATGCGCTTTGTACTCGTACATCTTTGTATTTTACGAGCGCGCTCGTAAAGTGTGTGTGTATCGAAATTTAAGATTTATTATCTGTAAGATGAAACTTAAATCTGGCCTGGTTCTTAGCAACGCACTCCAAACTGGAACCTCAAAGTTGCGTACGAGTTTGCTTATCACTTGCTTAACCGATGACATTTAATTAGGGTCGTTAGTTTTATATTGTCATGGCAGGGAGGACAATGGTGCGGGTGGAGTGGGCAGCTTGTGCGGGATATACTACTTACTTATTATCCATGCATAAGTCCCGCATAAACCACTCGTCGCTGCACAGTGCAAAAAAAAGTGCGGCTTAACTGGCAGAAGATTCCAAGAACAACAAAAAAAAGGAGAAGATTTTGCGGGTCTGATAAAGTGTTGCGCATAAATTACGACCTTCAGCAGGAAGTTCTTTGCCCGGAGAGCAAATTAATTAAAAAGGATTCAACTGAATTTTTGGGGTCTCATTTTGCAATTTTCCTGGGATTTCAAATGGAAATTAAGTTAATTATTTGCCTTGTTCATTCATTTGCAGAGCTCTCGTTTTGCAATTAGAAAACCTCTTTTCGGTTTTAAATTAATGTTTCTCCGAAATGCATTAAGTGTTTATTCAAATCAGTTTAGTAGGCTTGTAAAAGTATTATCAACATTAAATTTGGCAATTTTTTGCTGTTTATTATCATTTTTGTACAATTTGATATGTTTTTGTTTCTTTTTCTATTTACAAGTATTTGTTTGTTATTATTGCTAAAAATTTTTCATCGATTCTGTTTTATTATTATAAGAAAGTCATTGAGTATTTTTTGTAGTATTTATTTATCACCATTTAGCTTTATTTTATTTCATGATAAACTATTATTTTCTTCAGTATTTTTGCATAAGCTAAATTGATTCACTATTTTGACAAATTTCATTAACCTTTTAACAACTTTTTAAGCTCTAAATTTTTTTTAAAGCCTAAGAAAGTGTTTGAATATTTCCCTTAATATAATAATAATAGTGCTTTGGCTGTTTGTTTACAAAATACTGTTACAAAAATGCCTCAAAAACTTCACTTTAAGCATAAACCGCGTGGAAGCTAAAAGGGAACTTTAGTCGCGGCTCTTGAATAATTTTATGCGCTTTTTGTGAGTTTTTTTTTATAGTTGTCATGTAAAGAAACAGAGAGGGAGAGAGGGAACTAAAAAAGAGTGAGAGCGAAAAGGGAATTCTAGAATTTCGCTAGACTTGAAAGTCAAGTTTTTTACAAGCCAAAGAGAATAATAAACAAGCAAAAAGCTAAAAGGAATTTTAATCTGCGTGTCATAAAATCAATACGACAAAAGGGCTACCCAAAAATTGTTTACAGTGCAGTCTGTAAACAGACTTATTTGTGGTTTTATGCCAATGACTGTGCGGCTTTTGTATGACAACTCCACACACACATAGTCCCCCCTCCTCTTTGCCGCGTGATGCTGCGGGCCAAAGTTGGCCTGAATGTCAACGGTGCGTATAAGTAACCTTCATATATTTCTTTTGGCTGCCAGCTTTTGTGGCTTTGCTCCTCTCCTTGTGTTCCAGCTTCGCATTGTGTTGCCAATTATTAAATTTGTTGTTTCTTTATGGAAATTACTTGGTCTAATGCCTGGCTGGGGAAATTCTCATGTGCGTCGGGCTAACTTTAGCTCACTTGCGCCGTCTGCTTCCGTTCCTTCCCATAACTTGAGGAGGAGGGGAGCAAGATGGAGTACTCTGCTGCATATAACTTGTCTGCAGCTCGCATTGTTCGGCCAAAAACTTAATTAAAGCGGGACACAAATTATGCTAATGCAATGCATCGGTCGCCACACAGGTCGCTCGCCTCGCCCGCTCTATAAATAAACATTATGACAATTTCATATTGGCTTTGGCTTTCGCTTTGGCTCGCCTCTTCGTGTGGCTGGACTCTAATGGAATTACCGTTGTGTTATCAGCAAAACGCCCGACAGGCAGACACAAAGTAGCCACAAAAAAGAAACAGAGAGAGACGGAGAAAGAGAGCCAAAAATACGAGCACAATGCGGATTCGAGTCCGTAATTATTTGGTTTTAGACTGCGCCCAGACTGGAGATTGTTTTGTTAACAGGCGGCAAGGAGTGGGAGGCAGGTGGGAGTAGCTGGAGCGGGCAGAGATCTGGCCAAGTGATGGCTGCAGTGGGTAGTTTGGAGCAATAAGCCAAATGAAAAGTGCTGCTGGAGCTTTTCTTATTCAAATTACACAGTTCATTATGGCAGGCGAGAAAAGTGAGTGTGTGTGTGTCGAGGAGAGGGAGCAGACTAAAACGTGAAAAATGGAAAATGAACAGCGGCACCCCTGCGTGGCTGGCCACGTGTTGAGCCGCCGAGTTCAATACTCCGCCGGGATTGGAAAGCGACAAGTCAGCAGGAGCAGCAGCAGCAGCCAAAAAGGCTTAACGATGCCAGGCATCCTGCGTGTGCGAATTAATCAGCTGAGATATTTGCATGGCTGCTGCTCTGCTGGAGCAGCTGGAGCTAAAAACCGGTGTCGTCATCGTCGCGCACTCCTGTCTCCTGACTTGTGTCTCCTGACTCCTGCCCTGCACGATGATTATTACCATTATACTTGACTCGCGACGCGTCGCGTAGATGCTTGAAAAATTCTTTGTTGGCACTTTACACTGTTCTCTCTCTCTCTTCCCTTTCCCATCTGCCATCCCGACCAGGTTCATTGCCATTTGGTGGCCATTGAAGCAGATGACGAAGCGACGTGCTCGCATCATGATAATCGGCATATGGGTAATCGCTCTGGTGACCACCATACCATGGCTGCTCTTCTTCGATCTGGTGCCCGCCGAGGAGGTCTTCTCCAATGCGCTGGTCTCCACCTACAGCCAGCCGCAGTATCTCTGCCAGGAGGTCTGGCCACCCGGCACCGATGGCAATCTGTACTTCCTGCTGGCCAACTTGGTTGCTTGCTATCTGCTGCCCATGTCGCTGATCACGCTCTGCTATGTGCTCATCTGGATAAAGGTCTCGACACGCAGCATACCTGGTGAAATGTCCAAGGATGCGCAAATGGATCGCATGCAGCAGAAGAGCAAGGTGAAGGTCATCAAGATGCTCGTGGCTGTCGTCATACTGTTTGTGCTCTCCTGGCTGCCGCTCTACGTGATCTTTGCACGCATCAAGTTTGGTTCGGATATATCGCAGGAGGAGTTCGAGATACTCAAGAAGGTCATGCCGGTGGCTCAGTGGCTGGGCTCCTCGAACAGCTGCATCAATCCGATACTATACTCAGTGAACAAGAAGTATCGACGCGGCTTTGCGGCCATCATCCAGTCGCGCAGCTGCTGCGGACGCCTCAGGTGGGTGTGCCCTCCAGTTGGATACTACTTGGTCAGTATACCTTATTTTCTATGTCTCTCCCTGCAGATACTACGACAACGTGGCCATTGCCTCGTCCACCACCAGCACACGCAAGTCGTCTTATCATCCCAGTAGCTCGCGCAAGAGTCCCAGCAGCCCGGGACTGCGCAAGACCAACGCCGTCTCGTACATCTACGAGCACAACTCGTTGCGGCGCCACAATCTCATGATGAAGCAGGACAGCAACTTGTCGCAGCAGATGCTGCTCAAGCAGGACTCGCATGGCTCGCGACAGCTGCTGATCAAGCAGGAGAGCTCCTGCAGCGATGCCTCGGCAGGCACACGTCGGCTGCTCTGCCAGCAGGACAGCAACGGCAGCAAGGTGTCGCTGTCCAAGCAGGACTCCATTGTCTCGTACATGGAGGCGCGTCGTGTGGCCGCGTTGGGTAACCAGGACTCGACAGTGACGCAACAGGACACGATCTCCATTGATTCGCGTCGAGTTGGTGCCGCAGCACCGACTGCATCGTTGCTGGACAAGCGGCAGAAGTTCGTCAAACAGGATTCGGTGATCTCGTTTGTGGATCAGCGACCCGAGCCACGTCGTCATCAGTTGGTCAAGCAGGACTCGGTCATCTCGTTTGCCGATCAGCGACGTGGGCTGCTGCATAAGCAGGACTCGCTGATTGCCAATCGCTCCAACGATGCGCCCACTCACCATGTCTCGATCCTGAAGAAGACGGACTCGCAGCTCAGCTATGGCAGCGCATCGCCGCGTCGCAATGTCGATCTCTACGAGTAGGAAGGGAGAGGAGTTGAGCCCAGGCGAAACTAAGTATATAAACTAAAGATACACGCACACACACACAAGTATGCATATTCGTACATTTATAAACTACACTAGACTACAAAGTTTTTAAAAAGTAACAGCCCAAAACTAACTAACCAACAGTGAAATGCAGCGCTGTGTGCAAGAAAAGATAACTAGATTTGAATTTTGAAATTACTATTATAGTTATTAAACTTTTAATTTAAATTTTTAATTTAATTCTATCAATTTATTTTAAATAGTTCGCACACAGCGTAAAATTCCATACGGAGACGTAGCAAGCAGTTGCAAAAGGTTCGATTAACGTAAGCGAACGTAACTTCAGTCCTGTAAAACGTAAGCAACTTCAGAACGGGAAAGAGAGTGGGAGAGAACGTAGTGAGCAAGCAGTGCATTGGGTGGGGCAAGCAGTGCGCCTGCGATTGTGATAGAAGTCGGCAATGCTGGCGTTGAGTGGGACTCGTGGTCGGACCAATTTGTTTACGGGTAGGAAAAAGGGCAGCACAGGGCGGGGCTGGGTGTTAGTAATTAATGAAATAATTGAGATTGCGTAGTTAGGCACACACCAACACACACACTTACACACACAAAGACAAAGAAAAAGCGAAAGGAAAGCTAGGGAGAGAGACGGCGTGCACAGTATAGGTAAAGCATAGTTATTAGATGTTTTATACGTGTTCCAATAGTTCTATATACCCCCACTCACTCACACAAACACACACCCACACGGAGAGAAACACCCACACATAGCTGACATTGAATATTGACTATACCCGTGTAAATTCGCACCGTATCGTTACGCAGTTTTAAGGTTGATTTGTACTCGTATTTTACGCTATATCCAAACTCAGCTTGAACTATGAACTTCACAAAGGAGTAGAGTAGAGAGTAGAGTAGGTGGCATAGACAGAGAACAAAGAGAAAGCGCAGATGGTTGCAGTTTTTTAACATTTTCTACGAAAGTCAGAGTGAAACGGAGAATGTCCAATATCAGAAACAAACGATGATGACGATGATGATGATTAGGAGAGGGGAGTATATATATTTGAGAAACACCGAGGTCTAAATAACGTACCTACTAATAAATTTTTGTATGGAAATTCTTACAATTTATATACATACATCATATATATATTTGTATTGATTTTGGAATAAGCAATATATTAAATACACGCGTCTGTGTGCATCTATCCAACCACAACAATAATCAATTTTATTAGAGTTTTACACAAGCAGAAGCCAGAGCGCGGAAAAGCTAGAGATTAGTGAGAAAACAAAACTTGGTGGAAGGTTAACTATGATTAAAACCCTTGACGAGGGGAGAAAGGGAAGCCGACCAGCAAAACTTGAGGGTCTTTTTTTCTGTTTTTGGAATAAATACTTACTATAACTATAGACAAAGAGGCGGGAAGAGGATGACGTAGATGGGGCTGCATCGACGAAGATGGGAGAACAAAGCTGTCCGAGCATTCGCACTAAGTAAACGTATCACAAATCAAAACAATAATCGAACGTAATTCGTTAGGTTCGTTCTGAACAAACAAACAAACAAACAAACAAACCAACAACAAACACCAAGCAACTCTTAAAGATAACAATTTTAATAAAGAACTAGGGATAAGCTAACTATATGGATATGGATATGAATATGAATATGGATATATATGCATACCTTGCGAACAGATACATATACATGAATACGAGTAACTACGAAACTACAAAGATACAGATACATATGCATATGATAAATACGAAACTATGCAATTTTATTGTTAGCCAAAATTTTATAAATGTCAAGTACTAACTGTAACGGAAAGAATAACATTTATATGTATACAAATGAAAACGAAAGTAATATACCTTATATAGCTATGATATATATGAAGATCTATATAACATACATATACATATATCAAGTTGTCGCACGCTTCGACTACAGCTCGTTTAGTTCCAGTGAAGAGAAACATTGCTTAAAGCTTCGACAGCCCTGCCAGGAGCAAGGGAACCTCAGAACAACAACAACAACTACAGCTAGAAATATCAAGAATACAATATTATATATAGTTCTATATACCTAGATGGATAAAACAATGCGAATGCAATAATAACAACAACACCAAGCATATTTGAGACTTGAAGAGTATATTTATATTTGCAGAACACATACAAACATACACGCATGTGGTTGTGTGTTTGTATATTAATATTATTATTATTGATGACAGTTTATTTGGTAATGGTATAAAGCTGTTTCAGACAGAGAAACACTTACAGAATACAGAGACAGAAAGCTTAACTAGATAAATACATAAACAACTTGGATTGGAACAAAGATATAAGTAATATTTATTGAATAAAAAATCGAACTTTAAGTTTTAAAACTCGAATAAATACTTACAAATATTAGCATACAACAAATTTTGTTTGACAAAACTAAAAAGAAACTAAAGTACGAACGAAACCAAATACGTTATCCAGCTGTAAACCTACATACAACCATAAAGCCGTACACGCATACATATATATATTCTATAGAATACATATTTATAAAATTATATGTGTATGTTATACCTGTATGTACATGGAATACAACAACAACAACACGCATATTAGCAGAAAGAATAAATAAATAAATAATTATTGAAGCGTTAATTTATTGAAAGGAAATCTAAGTAAAGCGATATATATTTATCAGGAATTTATATCTCAAACATGTGTTTGTGGCTTAAACTTGATACTGATTCTTTCAAGTGTACGAACAGCTGTTCAGTTCTCAGAGAAATCTTGACTATCGATATCGGTCAGATGTTCATTTCACTTCTTTAAATTTCGACGAAGTTCCCTTTGTGCTTTATAGTTGAAATGGATCGCTGGAAGAATCGCGTTGCTGTTGTTACTGGAGCAAGTGCAGGCATTGGTGCCGCATGCTGCAGGGACCTGGTGGCCAAGGGCATGATTGTTGTGGGCTTGGCACGTCGTTTGCACCGCTTGGAGGAGCTAAAGGCATCGCTGCCTGAGGAACAGGCTACACGGTTTTATGGACACCAGTGCGATGTGTCCGTTGAACAACAGGTAATCGATGCCTTTGCATGGATCGACAAAACTGTCGGGGGTACCGATGTACTGGTGAATAATGCTGGAATTACGAGACGTATTCGTATAACGGATAAGGGAAATAGCGAGGATCTCATGCAGATCATCAACACCAACTTGATGGGTGTCACTTGGTGCACACGTGAAGCCTTTCAATCTATGGAGCGCCGCAAGATCAATGATGGTCATGTGGTCATAATAAACAGTGTGGCAGGCCATGGAGTACCAGTTATTCCTGGTCTTAACTTCAACATGTATCCCCCTTCGAAGCATGCTCTCACTGCGCTAACCGAGGTGCTGCGCCAGGAGTTTCTTAACAAGGGCACCATGATTAAGATAACCGTGAGTAAGGATATCTAATAAAACTAGTTAATTCCACATTCCTTTACTCTGCAGAGCATTAGTCCTGGGGTTGTTGACACTGAAATCTTCGATGAAAACTCCCCAGAGAAGCTGGCCAAAATGGCCATGCTGCGTCCGGAGGATGTGGCCGATGCGGTTACCTACTGCATTCAGACGCCGCCTAATGTGCAGATTCACGAATTGATCATCAAGCCAGTTGGAGAAAAGTTTTAGACGCGGTGCTCAAAAAGAAATTGTTACGTTTTATTAATCAAATAATTACATTTATACTAGAATCATATGTTGTTGGGTCTTTCTATGTGGTATTTTCGAGCTCAAAACGAAATAGGTATGCGAGAGAGAGGGACATGTACATGTAATAGGATCATGTCCTGCCATAAAAGAATTCGCTTTTAATGATCGTGGCCTGGAATTCCAATGAAATTCAAGCAGAATTCAAGAAACTGCTACATTAACAGAATTCTGTTAGAGAAAAAATAAAAGCAGTTTTTTTAAATTTGAAATCCCGCCAAAACGAGAGGAACTAGCTACTTGTGGTTTTTCATTAATACTGTTCTTCATAGTTCAAAAACTGTACGGCTTGACATAGAAAAGGCAAAAATGATAAGCAGTTCTGTCGATTCCCCTTTTTCTCACACACCTGTTGCACCCATAGCGCGGTTAAAAATAATTTCGTTGAATTTTTAACATTCTGCTGTTACACGGCTGTTGTGCATATCGATAGCTGTACATTTCAATCATCGCATGCAAACGATTATTCGCATGCTTATGGCGATAAATGGTATTGTAGAATCGATGTCGCATCGATATCATTAGCCAGCAGTCGTAGTTTGTGTCGGGAATTGTTTTTATTTTTGTTAATTTTTAACGTTTCAATAGTTAATTGCTTAATTGGTCTATATTTTCGAAATTGCAATAAAAAGAACGAAACATATTTTGCGGTTCTCATTACCGCCGCGTTTCCTTGTGCTAACGAAACCTAATTGAATTACGCGCAGCGCCGAGAGACAAAAGACAAAGCATCTTCTTGTCTACGTCATTTGCTATTTTCGTACCCACACTGCTCTTCTTTCAACGAAAACAACAATAAAATGGAACAACAAAAACAAACAGTAGCAGCGACTGTGGTGGCCGCAACTCCCCCCACACTCGCAGAGGAGCAACTGGACATCGATGATAATATGAAACATTGTTTCGAGAACCTCATAGTCATCGACGTCGGCGCCAATTTGACCAATAAAAAATATAGCCGTGATCTGGATTCCGTTGTTCAAAGAGCAAGAGACGCAGGTTCGTACATGTCTTCGAGTGTCTGTCCGGCCGAACTAATTGAAAGAACAAGAAAAGACAAAAACAAATTGCCCCGATAAGACTAATAATAAGACATGACAAGTCGGAGCAGTTGTCGTCTGGGGCGCGGCAAATGGTCACAGTGTGCACGCCTTAAGAAGGTCAAGCGACACGGGCGATAAGCAAGCAACATGTGTGTGTGCGTGCGCTGTGTCTTCACCTGCGTCTGTGTCAGTCGTTACAGTTGCATCTGGCACACACACTGCACTAGTGCTGGCCGTTAGTCGTGACACGATAAGATTATTTATTTATTAGGTCAATAACAATTTCAATTAACAGGTTTGAAAAATTATATATGGCAATTTAACTATTTATTCAATTTATTTGCCATTAAAATAGTTACAAACTCAAACAAATCATTCATGTTACCTCGCCGTGACACGCAGTCATCTCTAACGGCATCTGCAGTCTTAAATCTTGTTTTCATTTTCTTTATTCATGCTCACTTTCTCCCCGAATCTAAAGATTTTGTTGTTTGACTCTTTCAGGTGTTCAGAAATTAATGGTCCACGGCACATCGGTCAAATCAAGCAAGGAAGCGCTGCGCCTCTCGCGCATATATCCCGACATTATCTACTCGACTGCTGGCATCCATCCGCACGACTCAAAGTCCATTGTGGAGGAGCCGTCCACTTGGTTCGACTTTGAACACATCGCACAGGCACAGGAGTGTGTGGCCGTTGGTCCATGCGGCCTGGACTATCAACGCGACTTCTCCGAGCCGGATGTGCAAAAACAGATATTTGCCAAGCAACTGCAGCTGGCAATCCGTCTGAATAAACCTCTGCTAATCCACGAGCGATCGGCTCAGCACGATGTACTTGAAATACTCGACAAGTAATCGCAAACTATTTTATATATTTTATAGTGTTTATAATGATTCTTCATTTGCAGATTCGAGAATCTACCGCCTGTGATTATCAGAGGTTTTATGGGCACGGCCGAGGAGGCTCTCAAGTATTTGGATCGCCGGTTCTACATTAGTTTGACTGGCTATCTCTGTAAGGACAAATCGGATACGGGCGTGCGTGGACTTCTGGACAATGGCACCTTGCCACTGGACAGACTCCTAGTCGAAACGGATGCCCCGTTTATGTATCCAAATACGAGAGCTTCCAAATTACCGCAGCACGTCAAGACTGGCATTACGGAACGTTCCCTGCTGTACTTACACAGGTGAGGGTTGCAAACACGGATATATGTATTTAGATCTATTATATATTAATCTCATTATGTATTCCCACAGATATTGCACCTTTCAACGTAACGAACCCTGCAGTCTGCCGGCAATTGTGGAAATGATTGCCGCCTTCATGAAGAAAACTCCCGACGAGGTCGCTTTAGCCACGGCCTTCAATGCCCTCAAGCTTTTCGGCCTTTCCTAAACGGGGGGTGCATACGCCCTACAATACCCAATCCAAATATAAAATGCAACGAGCCTGAAAGATTCACGATAGACTCACACCATGTGCCTTAACAAATAATCGAATTCAGGATGTGCTAGCCCTGACCTAAACATAGAAAGCGAACTATATATTCATATATACTCAACACACAACGACGCATTCGCATGCGAACACACACACACTAACACATGCATGCATGCATACACATACATAAGTAATCCCTCCCTATACACACATGAGTAGCGCGAATTTTTGCAAAAATTTGCAACTTTAGCTTTTAAGTTGTTTTTGGTATTTCGTAAGCAAATGCCTTGTTTATTTGTACTCCCCCTATCCTACCCTCCAACTCCCCCTTTGAAAAACGGTGCCAAGGTGGTGCCAAGTGAACGTCGACTCCGGAGAAGCAATTAATTTGCAACTGTTTCGCCGTTTCACACAATTTAAAGCTGCAGCTTTATTTCATATTTAATTATTTTCGTTGGACTTTTTCGCAGTTGTGCGGCAACTTGATGACAATGGCAATTATTAAGAATTATACAACAAAGAACCGCTGGAATGAGACAATTCCAGAAAGGTTTGAGATATTGTTTCCTATAGCTCTATTAAGTTGTCCTACTAAGTTGTCGCGCCACTGTGAATACCCTGTCTGTATTTAGCTTAAGGGTTATTTTAGTTTCGTCTCTTTTTTGTACACCTCGTTTAGTTTCTAGTGCATTTTTGTAAATATTTATTATGTTGTTCGTTTTGTTGACTGTGCGATGCAATGCGACGCAATGATGATGATTAATGGTAAACGTGATGTGATCATTTTACGAGCTAAAATATTATATAATATCCAACATACAAAAACATATTGAGTTAGTGCTATGATATACATACATACACACATGCCCATACTACACTATACATAAATATATATTTTGTTATATTTACATATTACTACATGTACGACTATACGCTATTGTATATTATTGTACTGAACTGATCAACTAACAGTAAACCTATAAACCTATACCGAGAGGTGCATGAGAAAACGGCTTTGTGCTCTTTGTTTGCATACACAGATACCAACTATTTTCCATTTGAATAAAGATAAAAACGAATTTAAAAAAAAATGAGAAAACAAATTGAGGTTCCACAATTATTTTTGGCTTTTCGTTACGCTTCGAACATCGACGCGTGTGTCATACGCTTTTCTAGAAGCGTTGAATCTTCTCCAGTTCCTCGAACTGATTTAATTTATGCAAATTGTCCCACCATTGCTTCAAACGGTGTCGCAAGATCAATGCAAACCAGGGGGTAAGAGGTGCACTGAATTTAGCTATGGCATCATCGAGTTTCTCGCGTTTTAAATATCGCACCTCGCTGACCTCATTGGCGTTAGGCTGCAGCGTCACGTCCTTCTGCAGGAAGAGGATGTAGTCAATTTCGTGCTCGCCCCAGACACCGTCGCCAGTGTTGGCATAATGGATGCGTGTCAGATAGTGAAAGTCCTGCGGTTGAATCTCTTCAACTGGTATACCCAGTTCGTAGTTAAGGCGCCGCTGCGCAGCCAGGCGAATGCCCAAGGCATTGTTTTCCTGGCGCTCTTGTTCGATGTCGTGCAGTGGATGACTGCAGCAGGCGTTTGTATAGGTATCGGGAAAGGTAATCTGCAGAAACATTAAATGGTTATTAGTCCCTGATCCTTATATATTCCCTCTGCTCTCTCACCTTATGCACCGAGCGCCTTTGCACCAGCATTTCTCCTTTGGTGTTGAAAAGGAAAACACTAAATGCACGATGCAGCTTAACGTGACCTGTTTCGGTGTGAACGCGATGACAATCTGCCTTGGAAGCTGCTCCAATGGCCTTGTCGTTGTCGTCCACCAAAATGCATTGTTCCTTTAGAGCTTGCGCCTGCAGGGGGTCATGAAGTGTGTCGATCGTGGGCTCCTTTGGTTGACCCATCGATGTCGAAGAGCATCTGCGCAGTAACTGAAGGCGAGGCCAGAAATTCAAGCGCGACGTCAACATTTTTTGGTAATTGAAGTGTTAATGACTAGCTTCGAGTTATGCCTAAACAAATATAAAAAAGTGAAAACGTCGTAATCGAATTCAAGCGCAGCGTTGCCAACTGACGTGTACATGCAATAGGCGCGCATTGTACAGCACTGGCTTGCTGCGAACAGCTGTTCTTCGATTGCTGCAGCCCTGAAACAGAAGTGATACACAATTTGTTCATAATCAGTTTTTCGCTGCGTTCATAGCTGAAAATTGTAAATAGGCGAGTAATTACTTTGGTAATTACCCACACATATACTCTAACATGGTAAACATACGGTTCCCTAAGTGATCGAATAGACTATTCATAGTTCTTGTGCCTTCCAGATTCGATTTATACTCATACAAAACCGAGCAGGCAAAACTCGCCTAGCCAAGTGGTACATGAACTTTGATGACGACGAAAAACAAAAACTTATAGAGGAAGTGCACGCAGTGGTCACTGTGCGAGACGCCAAGCACACTAACTTTGTGGAGGTAATACCCAATAGAGTTAATCTCGGGACACTAAGTAACTACTTCCCCTTTCTCTCTCCTCCCGTCGTGTAGTTTCGCAATTTCAAAATTGTATATAGACGCTATGCGGGTCTCTACTTCTGCATCTGTGTGGATGTCAACGACAATAACTTGTGCTATCTGGAGGCCATTCATAACTTTGTAGAAGTCCTGAACGAATACTTCCATAATGTATGCGAGCTGGATCTTGTGTTCAACTTCTACAAAGTGTACAGCGTTGTCGACGAGATGTTTTTGGCTGGCGAGATAAGGGAAACCTCACAGACGAAAGTGCTCAAACAGTTGCTAACATTAAATTCGTTGGAATAGAGAGTTGACTCCCACTAAAACGATGCATTCCCATTGCCCGCTTATCGAATCTTTCATATATAATATTATTATTATGTACTATTTATCTACATGTGTTCTCTATATGCAAGCAAAACTCTCAAATGTTAAATGAATGTGTTTAGAATCAATAATTATAATAAGAGATTAAACGCAGAAGCAAGTATTAAACCTAATCAAAACCGATATAATTTCTATATAAGGATGTGTGCGCTTCAATGTATGTGTACGTGCACATATACATACATATGTTTTCATAAATGTGTGTGTAGGTGGTTGCCGCCCACCAGCAACAGCGGATGCAGATAACAATAACTACCGAGGTTGCAGCCCTGAATGCACAAACATTTTTCAACACTGTTCTATGACTGACGGCACTCTCGCACACTAATGCCACTTCGTCATTTTTTCAGTCGCCATTGTTCTCGTTCTCGGCTGTCGAATTTGTGGAAATTATCGAATTTCCCTAAAGTTCGTCGCAATAAACACAATAGAAGTTAGAAAAACAAACAATTTCGGTGTATACAGTGCATAGTGAGCATTATTTGTGCTAAAGTAAAATAACGCGAGGCCGCCAATCGAAGAAAATAAAGACACCAGTCCGAGCTACCGAGCAACCAAAAACGAGCGATATCGAATATTTGTTCGTGGCAAAAATACAAAACTTGAACAAAAGCCAACAAAGCCAAAAGTGAAATATGTCGGCTATGAATCCAGAATAGTAAGTCGTCATATGCATTAATTGCGCATAACTGAGAGATCAATGATTTGCTGACTGTAGAAAATACTTTGCACTCTTGCTCATTCGCGTTCCATAACCCACCATCCACTGGTTTTTTTTTCTGCGACGTCATTTTTGCGACGACGACGACGACGTCCACGACGACTAAAGTCTCTCAGGGTCCCACTCCCTTTTAAACGAGTATTTCCATTGTAACTAAAAAAAACATACGATTTTCGAATGGGAGATCTAAATTGAAACTCATGCGTGTATACTATATGTAAATTTACATGTGTATGTGTGTGTGTGTGAGTGTGTATGCACTATATATACACACAAATACAAATACATTTCAATAATTAACTGCTTCTGCTTGAGAATTGGAGAAATCAGTTTTTGATTGTTTTTGTTGTTAGAGTCGAATCGAGAGTGGCTGCGAATGTTTTTAACTGACAGCCCTAGCTGAGCAGCAGCAGAGCGCAGCTTAGTTCCATTGCGCTGCTGCTACTGCTGTTTCGTGGGGCGGATGAGTCACCTGCCCAGCGCGTCTCCTACCCCCTCTGGCATGTACACATTGTTGTTGTTTGACTGCTTTACGTTGTGTGTGCGCTGCTGCTGCCGTTGTTGTTGCTCTCTGCTGCCACTGCTGGTACTGCTACGTAATCAAAATGCCATCTATGCTCAGTAAATAATTTCCACTTTGGAGGGCTGCAATTGAACTGTGGAACTTGAGACGCGTTTCCCTTTCACTCCTAATTAATATGCAGCTGCATTTTCCATAGACTTCTATAGTTCCTTGACATCCTTCACAGCGTGGTGGAAAAGCAAACCACATTTTACATATCACATTTCCAAATAGCGGGTGTTTGCGATAAGATAATAGAAGTGACGACTACATTTGATAAAACCCACACGAGAAGTATAGTCATACATATACACGAATTCGTCTAATTCTATTAACACTCAAATTTATTTAAATGTTAGTAATATTTCATATAGGGGTAGCATTTCAAACCGGGGCTATTATTTCGCGTATTATCGATTAAAATTAGAACTGAATTCCCAGTTGTTGTGTCATACTGAGTTGGTCATGCGTTAACTTTGCTTAAAATTAGATAAGCTGGTAATGTGGGGTAATGGTAAACTTGTGTGTTAGATACGATATTTTGTTAATAACATTAACTTAGATACGCTTTATAAACGATTCCAGTTAACCAATTATTTTCTCTGCACTTTTGCAGCGATTATCTCTTCAAACTGCTGTTGATCGGCGATTCTGGCGTTGGAAAGTCCTGCCTGCTGCTCCGATTTGCCGATGACACATATACAGAGAGCTATATCAGCACAATTGGCGTCGATTTCGTAAGTATAACAATGTGTGTTGAAACAATGCGAAATGTGATTCATCATTATGTTTCTTTCTTTGCCTTGCCTCTTTGCAGAAAATTAGAACTATAGAACTGGACGGAAAGACGATTAAACTGCAGATTGTAAGCATAAATACATTTTTAAAAATATATATGCAGACTCTAAGGTTGACCTTTTTTATAGTGGGATACTGCTGGACAGGAGCGCTTCCGTACGATCACCTCATCATACTATCGTGGCGCCCACGGAATTATTGTTGTGTACGATTGCACGGACCAGGAGTCCTTTAACAATGTCAAGCAATGGTTGGAGGAGATCGAGCGATACGCATGCGAAAATGTCAATAAGTTGTTGGTGGGCAACAAGAGCGACTTGACCACCAAGAAGGTTGTCGATCATACCACAGCTGCGGTGCGTAAACATAGGGTATAAATAGGAATCTGAATAATCTAATTTATTATTTGATTGCTTCTACAGGAGTACGCAACTCAATTAGGCATTCCATTCCTTGAAACTTCGGCCAAAAGTGCCACCAACGTGGAGCAGGCATTCATGACGATGGCGGCCGAGATCAAGAATCGCGTCGGTCCGCCGTCGAGCGCCACCGATAACGCTAGCAAAGTGAAAATCGATCAGGGACGCCCAGTGGAAAATACCAAATCTGGTTGCTGCTGAATAACTCTGAATGTGAATCATTATTTTATTATACAATTAAACAAAATTTAAATATAATAAATTAAAACGAGAAGAAAACATAAACAAACACACACACAACCAACAATAAAAGCAAATCATAATTATAAAATTGAATTATATAATAACAATAATGATGAAGGCGACGATGATGATACGGTAACGATGCGACGATAACGATGACCCGATGATACAAGAGACGAAGATGCGATGCAAAAGAGATCGCAATGCAGTACACAATTTAAGCATATATACATTATAAATAAATAATACATATATGAGAATATGTAATAGGCATCCAGAAGATAATGAAAATGAAATTGCAAACACACAAGAAACAAGTAACTGGCAACTACTGATACTATATGTACTATCCCTCTCTGTATTTCTGTTCTCAATAGTTCTTCTCTGTTCATAAGTAGTGCAAAAAGCGAAACGAAAGTAAAATGAATATGAAAACGACAAAAAAAGAAAATTCAAATAAAAAGGTGTAGTAATTAACTTAATCTAAATCTAACCTATCTTAAGAGTTACTTACCACACACACACACAGCAGCGCGAAACGATGCCGATTACAGTTTACTATTAAACCTACAATATGCATAAATAATAAAGAAAACAAAACAGAGGGAAACAAAAGCAAATAAACAAAACGAAAAACATAAATCGAAAAACTGCGTTTAACCCAAATTGTATAACTTGCTGTGTCGGTTGCTATTTATACCCCACACACACACACAGAGATACACACATGCTAAGTACACTTTATCATATTTATTTCGAGAGAACTACGATCTACCCATTTCCACTGTCTGTCATACTGTAATTATTATGTAAATCAAAAGAGAAAACATTTTATAGAACTAACGACAACAAATTTTCGAAAGAGACGCGTAGAATTTGTTTAGGCACATAATTAGTGTAATTTTTGATGGAGATGATGAGACGTTTAATAAAAATTTCATGAACATACGATTTATACAATATATGAACTAAACACTTTACCTGTTTAAAGAAGTCTGTATAGAGGATTCTTTCTGGCTCCCGATAGCGTGTTACATTTGCAGGCGACTATAGAAAAGTTTACTCGATTTCCTTTCGAAAACTGTTTTTGTAATTTCGATTTCAATTCGGAATTAGAAATTCAGAATTTAAACTGAAAAAAAGTTATAGACTCCAGTTCAATTTGACTCGTAAGCGAGAACTGTTCCCGGGTCTATTCAGAACTGTTCTCGATTACTATTCAGGTTTCCGAATTCAGATACAGCAATATTAGTTTTCAAAAATGGGATTTTCTAGCGTTTATTGACTTCTTCTGAGGTACTTCAGTCTTTACAACGAAATTTCTTCTATGAACTATGAACTAGTATGTGGACTATGGACTAATCTTTGTATGGGGAATCCTGTGCTGCTTCAATCTTGCTGGCGCGACGCTCTTGAAGGCAGGCTGTGGTCACAGTGGCCGCTGTTGTGCCAATTATTGCTGCACCAAGACCAACACGCTCTCGTTCTCGCTCGCAGAGTCCCACGGAGGTGGAGAGACTGTTGCTGCGCCACGTGGAGGAGGTGTTGCGCTCTGTGCCCGATGAGGTTGAAATGGAATTGATAAGGAACGTTGCCTCCCGGCGCAGAGTGCGACGCGCACGCTGTGCTCCGCCTGCCCCACTCAGAGCAGCTACTCCTCCAGCCTCATCAACTTCGTTGTCGCCTCGTTGTCGTGTTGCCTGGCGCTGACTGCGTTCCATGGCATGCGCATAATGATGATAATGATGACGATGGTGATGGTGATGATGATGCGAGTGCCTGCCCAGGCAGCTGAGCAACAGACGCCAGAAACCGCTGCGGAACTTCGATGACATCAGGTTGTAGAGTATAGGATTCATGGCCGAGTTGAGGTACAGCATGAAGCGCGAGAAGTACAGCAGGTTGTAGTAACCGGAGATACCCAAATGCTCCACGTCCTCGGCGCTGGCAGTGATCACCCACAGCGTGAAGGCGCGAAAGGGCAGCAGGCACACAAAGAAGCTGGAGACGACGGCCACCAGCATGAAGATCACCTGCTTGCGATGCTTCCGCATGCCGTTGCTCTGCTGGTGGCTGTTGCCTTTGGTGCTTGCAGTAGCTCCACCTCCTGCTGCTGCTGTTGCTCCACCTCCTCCTCCTGCTCCTGTTGTTGCTGCTGCAGTGGGTTGGCTGGACGTCTGTGGGGAGGTGGGTCTATGGAATGCACTGTTGGGACGCAGCAGCTTGTAGGCAATGGCCGCGTAGAGCACGACCAGAATGCCAAAGGGCAGGAAGAAGAAGAGGGTGATGGTGCCCACGAAGTAGAAGATGGACCAGAAGTCATCAGCGGCCGTTGTGCAGACTGGCGCTTCGGTGCCGTCGCCATAGGGCTCCACGCTGTAGTTGGATATGGCAATGATGGGACTGCAAAAGTTTATAGTCAGAGTTCGGATGAATCGAGAGTGCGGGGGAGGGAGGGAGAGCGGGAGAGCGTTGATTGGGAGATTCGCATAATTTGATTGTCTGAAAAGTTTGCTTAACAAAGAAACCAAAAATAAAGAAGAGGCAACAAATTTTCAAAAACTATTCAAACGCGCTGCGATTGCGAATGCCACTCAAGTTAATCAAAGAACTAGAACGGAAACGGAAGCGTCTGCTCTACTTATCATACACAAAATGGCGCTTCGATGCGTTGTAAATATATATATCTACAAGAAGAATTGGCAATAAAACTACGTTGAATGACGACTGTACAGAACTAACAAAAAACAATTTTACTAAATGAAAAGCAAAGAACTGGGAATACTTCTCTTTATACATATTCATACATACTCTACATATTCTCTTTATACATACATATTCATACATACTCTACATATTTACAGTTGTGCTTACCCAGTGGACAAAAACTAGTTTCTTTTTTCGTTCAAGCTTTGCTACAGTAATACAAAATTATTTATTTACTTACGATTGGTATAAATATATGTATGTGTAATATTTTATTATTATGTTTGTGGTGTATATGTATGTGTGTTGATGCACGAGTGCGTGTGTGTTTAATTTTATACTTAGTAGCGTTATAAATATAGTTGATTTACTGTGTATAACTATTAAAGGTTCCTCTAGTTTTTCCAGCAATACAAGTTAAAAGTTTCTGAAATTTCAAAAAATTCTTTTTTTTTTATTAGTTTTGTGTTTAACAGAGTTCTGTTAGCAATAACAGAGGAAAAAATGCTGCTAAGTATTGTGGCTTATTTTCGCTGCCGCAAAGTAGGCAACAGTTCTCGAACGGTTGGTATTGGTGGGTTTTAAATGCCCCGCCAAAAAATAGGCAGCAATTTTTACGTCTGCCACAAAGTGGGCAACAGATTTGGCTGGAAATGGGCAGGAGAAAGTGTGAAAGTGCGTGGGAACGAATTGAACGAGAACTGAAACTATGTATTTCAATACACCTAAATCATGTTTATCCGCCGTCTTGATGGGCTTACAAGCTCCCTTCCAATATTAAGCCATTTCCATTTGCCTTCGCTCCTTTACATGCGCCCGCCGTTTAATGGCCTCGAGTCGCAGTCCGAGTCCGACTACGGCATCCGCCCCCCGTGCCCAAAATAGTTATGGCCTATGGTAGAAGTGTAGTTGTAGTTGTTGCTGCTGTAGTGCTTTGGCTGTCGTTGCTGTTATTTATCTTTGGCACTTTCATTCGAGTTTAATAGCCCGAAAAATTGATTGTTTTTTGTGCGGAAATGTGTCCGGGATCGAAAGGAAAAGGGCACAACGAGAGCTGGGCACAGAGCGGGCTGGCACTGGCTGTCAACGGCTGCTGGAATGGAATCGATTATGCTTGCGAAAAACGCTCAAAACGCAATTTGTATGTGGGCGTGGCCAGGATCAGCTGGCACGCCACATTCCGGCGAAGTCAAGCGAAAGTGCAAACGGGTTGTGCCGTCGATTTTTCATTCAGTTTCCGCCTCCTCCGGTTGCTGTAGCTTCTGTCTTGGTGTGGGATTTACAGCTTCCTTGACTTCCTTGCCGGGCGCGTCTTCAAAGCTGATTTGTTGCTTGTGCCGACGCGGCTGCTTGCTGCGCACTGTCGAGTTGTGCAGCATTGCCATCGCCTCGTGATCGCTGCCACATGGCAGATGCAACTCGATCTTGAGCCTTGTCCGACTAATTTCCTCGCTGTTGCGTCGATTTGAGCTGCGCGACAGAATGCTCGAATTGGTCGCCGTCCCGGTGGCATTGGATGAGTTTGTGTTGGTTCCCGTGCCTGTTGACATGGTGCCACTGCGTCCATGTAGCTCGCTGTTGCGGCGAGTCCTACGGCCCAGCGTGCAAAGCTTCAGCAGCACGTGGCCAGCATCGTGACAGAGACGTGCGAATCCTTTGCGAAACTTGGTGGACATGAGGTTGTAGAGTATCGGGTTCATGGCCGAATTGAGGTACAACATGACGCGGCAGAAGTAGAGCAGACTGTAGTAGCGCGCCAGGCCGATGTCGTGCAGCGTCTGCTCTGTGCTGAGGATGATCCACAGGGTGAGCACTCGGAACGGCAGCAGGCAGACGAAGAAGGAGAGCACAACGGCGCCCAGCATAAGGACCACCTGCTTGCGGGCCTTCAGACTGAGCTCCGGCTTGGTGGGGCGGGCACGCAGCATGGCGCCCTTGTTGGAGATGAGGTTCCGCGCAATGATCCCATACAGTACGACCAGTATGAGGAAGGGCAGCACGAAGAACACGGAGATGGTCATCAGAAAGAAACCGACCGTGGAGAGGCCAATCGCCTGTGTGAGGCAGACGGGCACCGATGATCCGTCGATATACTCGACCAGCTTGTACTCAGCCACCCACAGTATGGGGCTACAAAGAGGGGAGAGAGTGAGAGAGATGGAGAGAGACAGAGAGAGAGAAAGGGAGAAAGCAAACAAGAAACATAATCACGTTGAAGGACACCGCAAATAGAGGCACAGAGAGACAGACAGCTGGAGATAGAGAGAGAAGAGCGATAGAGGGAGGAAGTGTGCGAGAGAGATAGGCCGGAGATATGTATGCAAATAGTGGATGAGCGCCCAGATCAAACAGCACAGCAAGTGGCAACAGGCTGAGACATGTTTATCCTCTGCTGACCCCGCCCACTTATCTTGAGAAGGGGGGCGTGAACGTCATGGGGCGTTCGCTAGATGCTAGCTTTTAAAACGCCCGTCCGTGTGCGCGTGCGGCCTTGTGGCAGCTTCTTTGGTAGCATAATTAATAGGCAAATGCCGCAGTCGGCGTGGACAGACGAACGCCTCCCACGCCCCCTAGGTGGGTGTCCTTCGGCCCCGCCCCCCTGTAGGGAATGTGCTGTTTATTTCATTGTTATGGGGCGCAGCAAGATTTGCGAAATTAAAAAGGGTCGCTGACCGTCCTTAGACGCACAATAAGCAAGTGTCAATGGAACGAAAGTTGCACGATAGCGCGCGCACATTGCCACATTGCCGACGCTTATTAAAGATGACATAGATGACGCAGATGGACATGGGCGCAGATAACGAAAGCCGGACAGAAAATGGACCGAACGCACAAGGAAACCGAAACCAAAACCGAAAGCAAAGCGAAACCCAGGCCGAGATGCGAGGTGCGAGTAGAAGGAAGTGTGCAGAGAGAGAGAGGGGGAGAGAGAGAGAGAGAGAGAGAGATGAGGATGGTCGTAATGCTAACTGCCCATGTTTAGCATGTAAATGGAGAAGTCGATGCCAAACAAAGGCCAGAAACAAACACCAGGAAAAGCAATAATGTAGCAACAACAAGAACAGCAGAAAAAGCGACAGCGACAGGGGGAAAATGACAAAAATGTGGAAATGTGAAAAACAAAATACAAATCATTAAAAACGACTACAACGATTAACATTTATAATTAATGGCGAGCCGAACTTAATGCCCGACTGCATAAACACACCCACACACACACACAGAATTCAGCAGAGTGGGAAAGTGAGAATGAAAATGGAATTAACCATTAAATCAATGCGGTGCGAGGGTCGACTATTTACTTAATATTTACGTGATGAACTTGGAGGAGAGTACCATAACCAGAACGTGCAAGAAATAATATAAATAACGAAGTTTTCTGAATTCCATTTGCGCTTGAATAAGATTTAAATTTGCCCAAAAAGTATGCTACAGTTTTTTGTGCGCGACTTAAAGCGCGTCTTTAAAACAACAGAAAACCATAGCATGCAACAGACTTAAATGAAATTCAGAAGAGTTTCGATAAGATATAGACAATGAATACATACTACAGCTACTTAAAGATTACAGATACTACGGTACACCTTAATGCACAATATTTAATTTGCAAGCACTTTAAAAATGAAGCAACACACACCGAGATAAGAGACGAGTTCATTGAACCGTCCACAGACAAGGATATAGAATGTGAGAAAGTGAGAAGGAGATTGAGCAAGCGAAAAAGACAGAGATGGAGGAGTAGCTTAGCTATGCCGCTTACCTCGTAAAGAGCGCTGCGATGCCCCAGGCCAGGACGCAGATGAGTATCGCACGCGCCTTGGTGCAGACATAGCCGGCCTTTAATGGCTCACAGATGGCGTAGTAGCGCTCAAACGAGATGGCCAATATGGTTAAAACGCTTGCATGGGCCACCGTCAGCTCAACGAAGGGCACCGCTTTGCCTACGGGAAGAAAGAGAGAGAGGGAAAGAGGAGGATGTGTGAGTGAGACAGGCAGTTTTGTAATTGCTGGCAAAATGTTAATTGAGTCCGACGCTCTGATTGCCACTCACACATCTCGTGGCCCAGTACCCAGGTCTCTGGACGTGTGTTGACCTCAACCAGCACAGTGGGCGTGCAGACGAGCAGCACCAGCAGATCGGCAATGCTGAGATTGGTAAGGAAAATATTTGTCGAGTTGCGCATATCCTTTGTCTTTACAATGACAATGGGCACCTGCAAGTAAAGAAAGAAGTGAGGAGGTGGGGGTGCATGTACATGTTTGTACACAAGTGCCTAATTAGTAATGGATAGTTGCATGCATGTTTTGCAAATTCCAGCATTGTGTTGTTTATACCACTGTAAGATATCCTGCAGCTGGTTCTGACAGGTTTACTGCAAAGTGGTTCGGCAGAAGGACTGGTGGAATGGCGGAGCAGCGAATGAGTCAGTTGTACTCATTTAATTGTTATTTTTTTAATTTGAACTGTTTCTTTCTATTTCCATCTGTTAATTTGCCGAGCACCTTACAATGCCTGTCTTCTTCTAATCGATTATTTATGTACTTCTAATGGATTTTTATTATTTTGTTTCTAACAGATATTCTTAGTTCGATAAAAACAAGAATGCATTAGCTGTACAAACATCGATACTTTACACTCGTAGTTGTCATTATTTGCCTAAATAAACCTTTAATTCGATAACAAAGCTATATTTGGTATTAATTGCATAATCGATATTGAGTTGCATCAGTTACTCAAGGATCGATACTTTACTTTCATGTTTCCTCTTTGCATTGTGCTTCGTTTGGTATTTATTGCATACTGATATGGAATTGCATTTGGTATTCTGACATCGATAATATATTCTGAGATTATAATCGAAATTCGAAGGACTCACCATAACATTGCCCACAACTCCAAGCAGCATGATGATTATGCAGAAGAACATGGCGGTTGTGCGTATATACGACGGAATCTGTGGCAGCATCTGCTCAGCATCTTCGGCGGCGTCTGTTGCAGTCGTATTGGCGTTGCTGGAACTGGCGCTGGTGGTGCTGGAGCTGCTGTTGCTGTTGCTGTTGTTGCTGGAACTGTTGTAGGCTGGAATACTATTAGTTGCGTTGTACGCGCCATGGTCGCCACGAGCAGCGCCACGGGATAACTCAGCATGCTGCGTCGTCGACTCTGATGCATCTTGAGCTGTTGTAGGCTGAGTAACCACTGTAATTGTTGTTGCTGTGGCTGTGGCTGTTGCTGTTGTTGCTGTGACCGTGAGCAGCAGCAGCAGAATGCCCGATCCAAGGCCAGTGCTGGTCAGGGTGAGCCGCGTCTGGCACTGCCTGCGCCTGGCCACAGCTTGCGGCGGAGCAGCGACGCCGAGGCAGCCGCTCCACAATGTCGTCGTTCTGTCCTGTGTCGTCAGGGGCGCCGGCCAAGCGTATACTGAATCTCCGATACTCAAGTACGCAACATTTGGCACATTATCGCGCGTTAAGTGCGAGCGGAAATTCGAGCGATTTTCCGATTTGGCCCCCCTGGCAAAATCGCCCGCTGTTTAATTGGGCAAAGGGGCACGTCGCGCCGTCGGCGTCGACGTCGACGTCAACGTGCCGGCGTCGTAATTTCCCGGTCCTTAAATACGCGCTAATGAAATTAAGTTGCCCGACGACGGCTTCTCGAATTTGCGAGCTGACGGTGTCGCTAACAGATCCCGTTTCCGCTCCGTTCCGTTTCCCGCTCCTCCTTTTGTTCTTCCTCCTCCTGTTGCCCGCAGCGACATTAAACAAATCAATCAGTGGGGCTTTGTGGTTGCGTCGCGGGGTGAGCCAGCTGGATTACGGCTTGTCTGAAGTAGCAAAAGTGTCTGGGATTAGCATTTAAGTAGGCAATATAGTCTCGGACGGAGGCTGCAGCTGCGGCAGGAACTAACCGGACCGTTGACCAAGCAGGCCAGCCAAGTGGCCAACTAACTAACGATAATGAATGGAAAGTTCATTAGGAGCTGTCATTTACATAACATTAAAACATCCGACCCAAATGCGATTAACGCTCCCCCCCGTCGAGCAAACATAAACATACCCCCCAACGCCCCTGTGTCTGCCCCCTGCGGCAGCCTCCCACCTCATCATCGAGAGTCGACGACAGTGAGCGCCGTTTAATTGCCTACAGGGTTGTCAGCACTTGCTGGGAAAGTCAACGAACAAAATTGTATTATAGTAAAATCACGATATAAAGTTAAATTGTCTATCGATGCAGTAATCGAAATATAACAGCCGAAATGGAGAAGTCTATTAGACTATAAGAAGATTTATTGCATGTAAATATTAAACAAAATTTAAATTGTTATCGAAAACTTAAAGATTCATCATTCATTCAACATTTTTTCAGAATTTTTTTTAAACAAAAGGAACTTAAATTCATGAATCAACTCTGATTTTTAGTTTCATCACTTGTTCCTTTTCCCAAAATTGTAGCTGGCAACTCTGTTGTCCTTTGCCAAACTGCAGTGTTGCCTAACTGGCGATTATCACTAAAGTCTCTCGTCGGCCCAAATGGCTTTATTAAATCTTCATTCTCGTACAAGTCTGTGACACTTAATTGTATTATGCACACACACAAAATCCTACGCACACACCCACACACTGTGGCAACAACAAGGATTTCCGGTGTTTTGCTTGCTTCCAGCAGCGCCATTTTGATTAATTTGATAAATTCATTATGGGCTCACCATATTGGTTATATTCTGGTCTCTGTCCGCAACTGTCCAACTGTCGTGACAGTGTGCTGCCACTGTTTCTATCTCTGACAGGGCAGCCGCCCCGTGCCCCCCTCTTGCCTCCTCCCCCTCTCCCTTCCACTGCCCTTTGTCTTGGCACGCGAGCAAGCTGTGCACTGTGTGTTTATTATCCTGTCCGGTAATGTCCGCACTTCAGACTCTCCCAGACTCTCTCTTTCTCACTCCTCTCTCTCGGTTCAATGTCCCCAAATGACATAACAAGGCAGTTTGTGCCACATTTGGCTTAAAAATGCGACTTTAACGATGTTGACAATGGCCAACGGGCCAAGGCAATCATCAGCCATGCCACCATCAGACGGGATGAGTCAAGGCAAGGGCTGAGCTAAATTGGCCATTGTACATTGGTCTGGAACTCTTAAATGTGTGTAGGGAGATGAAATTTGAACTTGTCCTTCTTTTAAAGGAGTGTGGAATTAACGAAAGGGTTAAGAGAATCAGAATACTTGAGAGTTGAGACTTTGCGAAGCTTGTTAAGTGTAGAAGGAAGTTTCAACGTGATTTGTTTTTAAAGATTCAAATACAAATAAACTTCACAACTTTAACAAAACCTTCAAGTGTTTAAACTACTCTGCATGTGCACAAATTTTCTACAGAAAGCCTCGTGTTTGCTTGACATATATACATATATCTAAAATTATAACATATTAAGGTTTCATAGAAGAAACATAAAAATAACTAATTTCAATTTCAATATTTGTTATATTTATTAAATTTAATTTTAATTTCACTTAAATGATATATTTTTTTATTAAAATTATTTTCCTTTCAACATTATACAACCTTGCACCACTGTGCCAGTGGCAAGTGGCCATTTTGTTTGGGCATAATTGCTTAAAAAGTTTGATCAAGTATAAAGACAAATGAAGCGGGCAGCACTGGAGTGGGAGAGGCAGCTCTACCTCTTCCCACTCCTACCTCATGCTACATCTTCCCGTCTCGCTGCTGACTCAGTTACACTTGGAGGTCGCATGGCCAGCTCCAATGCCCTCAAGCAGCCACAACAACAACTGCAACAACAACCACATGAGCAACTGCTGCGACCGCAACGCATGTAAATCTCAAACGGTTTACGGTTACGAGTTGGGAGCAAATCCCAACTGCTTTCACGTCGAGCCGGGCTGCTGCTGTTGTTGTCGACTGTCGGCCATTTGATGGATAACTTGTGGCCTGTTTCCCCTCCCACTCCCTTCCCTAGATGTGTAACACCTACGCACAACCTCTAGCATCCCCAGCCAGCCCACGCGTACACGCCTCCTAACACAGTCAAGGATTTCGTCAAGTATTCAGTATAATTTAGCTGAGATTTGAATAAGGTTCAAAGCTGTTGATGATAATGGAAATTGAGCTGAATTCCTGCACACCACTGCACACACACACTACACTACACTACGCAATAAGAATATGTCGAGTGTGCGTGTGTGTGTGTGTGAGTAGATTGTAACGTTTTTTTATGGTATTTAAGATTGAAGGCAATTTATAGCTGACACCCTAATAAAATTAACATTGAAATGGCAATTCAAGGCGGCAATAAGCGGCAGCATCAAGTCAAGACGCCTCAGCAGAACACACACACATGGCACACCACACACTCACACACAACACACACACAGTCAGTCACACCCCTGCATGGCAGACACTCGCATATCTAATCAATTTATCGTTCAATAATGGTCGAGTTAGTGGGTTTCCCGCCAGACACTTTGACAAATCGCAGAGCTAGCTGAAAAAAGCTAAAAAAAACGAGGAATAAAAATAAGAATAATAGATTAAAGATGAGAGCAGCGAGCAGCAAATTGATTCGCGCTTGCTTTAATGAGAGTGGTGAAAATAATCCTCCCTTCTTGCCTCCTGCCACCTCCTCTTGAGGGAAGGATAACCCCAAGTTATCGCGACATTAGACAGGGGTGCCATACGCTAAATAAATTGAAATGACTTCGTAATTGTATTTGCGACTCTGGCTAAATTAATCCAACTAGTTCGCATGCCAGAACGGCGCTCGTGTGGAACCAACAACAACAACAGCAACAGCAGCAACAACAATGAGCAGAAAAATACTTGAACAAAGCGCCGTAAAACCAAAAGCTTGTTTTTTCAATTCACGGAGAAAGGGAAAGAGAGGGGAGTGAGCTATAGGGGGAGGAGAGTAAGTGGGTTTTCCCCAAAGGTGATGGGGTAGAAAATTGGTTTGGTTTTAGTGAGAAAAAAGCCCCTAAATTAACTGATATTTCATATCCGGGGTCGGGTTGTCCTTCTCGACTAGCAATTAGTTTGTGGACAGTTCGTCGAGCTATTTTCGGCATTTGTTGTGGTCGCTTTTTTTTGGTGTTTTTCCTGATTTTTGCCGCCCACAATTGATTGACTTTTAGTTGAACTTACATTCGCATCGATTAGAACTTATTGACCTTAAACATTTCCGGAGCAAGTAAATACTTTATATACTATGCATATTGAATGGGTATGTGGAATTTTCCTATGCTATTTTCAATTACACTTTCATAGCTCGAATTCCGAAGCTTGAACTCGCGCGATGCCAGCAGCATCCTTTGATGAGGCGTTGTCCCGTTTGCTCCACACTGTACCGAGTCAAGCATGTTGCCCCAGCCTGCTCTTGCCACTTGGTCTGGCAGTACTTATTTATGTGCCTCTGTGCTGTCCAGCTGAGCAATACACCCTGTTCCCCACTCTTCCCTCCCTGCACCCTACTTGCTGTACTCCCTGTACTGCTTGCACTCTCCTGGCACTTTTCATCTCAATGCTCTGTTTGCTCCTTGGAATTACTGCTACAGTTACTGCGATTGTTTGGCCGTTTGTCTGTTTGTTCAACTCTCCAACAATGCCACTGTTTCATGGCATAGTATACATGTTATATCCAGCATATAGCTACGTACTACACATTTATGCGCACTTGCGAGGTGTGCTTTGTATTAACGAAAACCTCAAAAATCAGTTCTACGTTTTAAAAGAGATTTTTCTTTTCGTTTATACAGACAAAAAGACATTAAATAAATATACAGTACAACGTTTTATACTTTTCATCACTACACCCTAATAACCATTGATTCATTATAGTTTTGAATATCTTTATGGATTTTCTTTGCTTTGCAGCAAGATTTAAGTTCAATAAGTAGTAAAATTTAAGTCATATTTTTGGTTCACGCTGGGTTTCGCCTCAGGAGCTGTTGTCGTGACAAGGACAGGCTGCATTTGCTTCTTATAC
Organism: Zaprionus africanus; assembly: GCA_018151435.1. NCBI lineage: Eukaryota > Metazoa > Arthropoda > Insecta > Diptera > Drosophilidae > Zaprionus > Zaprionus africanus. The sequence continues at coordinate 9,971,497 of JAECXB010002206.1, forward strand.
TTAATTTACTAAGCTCTTAACACATTTATAGATGAAGCTCTCTGCATAACCAAATTATAATATTCCTTAAGAGTGTTAAATATAATATAATATCGATTTTGTAGATGGAATGTAAGTTACCATAATTAAAGATTAGTCATACTCTAAAATCTAAAAAGACTATAAATATTTTAATTGGCATAACAATTAAAACTTTTTCAATATTTTGAAGTAAGTGGAAATGTTCAATTTGGGAAAATATTCTAAGAACTTTTTATAAGAACTTTTTCAATATTCTAAGAACTTTTTCAATATTTTGAAACAAATGCAAAAGTTCAGTTTGTGAAAATATCAATCAAATATTACTTGAGTTCGCAACACCTTTCAAACCATAATGTTTGCCCATTGGCTGTTTACTCGTCTCAGCAACATATCGACCTCACCTCGCAGTATTTTCACCTACATATATCTTCATCTTTACGCTTGCTGTTGTTGTTGCTGGTCGTTCGGCTAATATGTTGGTCTGCAGCTTCACTTTTGCTGCTCAAAATTCAGCTTCTTCTGTTGCCTCTGCTGCTTCTACTTCTTCGTTCCACGCTCATTCTTTATCTGCCAGCGACAATTGGCCCGCTGCTTTCAAACGCCAAATTCCAGTGAAAGTCGCGCGCATTGCACATACTCCGCGTATGCCGCGCCACGAACTGATGTATGGAATAGAAGGCATCCTTTTTGGCAAGTATTTAGCGTGGCTTGGCATTGATAACGCATTGGCCCTGGCCAGCCCCCGCAGGCACACGCCTTATCGCAGGGAGGAGCTGCTAGGGAAGAGGTAAGGAGGGGGGAGGGAGTTGCCTATTGCCAGCGGGCATCGTTGAAAAGATGCGACCATTGCCGCGGGCTGGGATAGTCGGCAGCTGCTGTCGCCGTCGCCGTCGCTGTCTGTTGGTTTGTTTATTTGTTTGCCATGAGAACCCAAACACACAGTGAGATAGATATAGAAAAAGCATAGATAGCTTGCGCTATTGTTTTACGATTGCGTGGAAATTGAAAACATGCTGGAAAAAAAGCGAGAGAGAAGCGACAAGCAAAAAAAGTCAACATCAGTTGCGTTGCTCATGGCGGCTCGTGACACCCGACGCTAAAGACACTTTAATTGCTTCGATATGGATACACACACACACTCAGACACACACAAACCCACTCACACTATCATATATTATGCGTGCAAATATCAGCTCGGGTGCCCCGTTGTGAATATGTATGTTGCTTTCACATTTCTCTGACCTTCAGAGTTATCAATTTTCGCTTCTCTCTTGCTTGGTCCGCGGCCATATGGGAACTGCACTAAGCTCGCGTTGAAGTGTACAAAGTACACTGAGAGAAGCTTGGCATGTCAGCTTTACAATTTAGAGCGTTTCAGACAGATAACGACACAGATAATCCCTTGTCATTATACCATATGAGAGTTCAGTTTGTCGTCGTGTTCCGCTCAAAGTAACCTGCCATTTTCTTGCAGTGTAATTGTGGCCTTAGCTGGCTGACTGCATTGCTTAAGCCATGGCTTGAGTCGACATTAGCAGCTGCCCTTCCTGGCTGCCTTGTCATTTCCGGTGTGCGCGCAAATTGAAAAATGGCGTTTGCCGCACTTCCGTTCGCATTATTGAGCAGCGCGTCGTTAACTTGCGACAGCAGCAGCAGTAAAAGTAACTACAACAACAGAAGGTGCTGCCGCAACCACAAGTGGAGGCAGAACAGGGACAGAAGTTGTAGCCAGAACAGGAGCTGCACTTCTGTGGTTGCCTCTCCCTCTGCCTCAGCCTCTTTCCCTCCTGCCTCTCCAGCTGTTTCCGCTGGCAATTCACATTAATTTGTCACTCGCGTCTGGGGCGTGGCCAAGTGCGTGCGGCTGACGTCGGCAGAGCTGCTGCTGATAATTCAAAGGAGAAAGAGACAGAGAGAGAGAGAGGGAGAGGGACAGGGAGAGTAGTGTCAGCAAAGTGGCACTTATGACTTACTTTTCCTCAGAAAGTCACAGGCGAACTTCAGCAAACTGCATTAGTAGCGCTGCATCTAGAACTGGAACTGGACCGAAGACAAAGACAAGTTGATGAACTGTTTGCTTGATATTGGATGTCATTCAAGTCGGACGGCAATTGTCGCCGCTTTATGTGACTGCAGCCATTAAAAGTAAACTGAAACAGGGTATAACAGGCTTATGCTTGAGTAAGCAACATAAAATGGAAGGTGCGGGTTTGTTGATTGGGTTTAAATACTCTTTGTTTCAGTTAGAAGAGTACTGACTATTGCAGATAGTCTTACTTTCGTTTACTTCGACTGATCTCAGTTATTAAATGCACAAAACTTGTTAAAATTTCTATAAATATTTCAAATTTAAATGAAGTTCCTTGAAAAATATGAATCATCATCAACAATGCATTAAATCAACTTACTTTACATCGAGTACCATCAACATTACAGTGCTGATCAATAATATAATGGACGTTTAATAATTCAACACTCTCAATATCAATTGCAGGGTATACAGCAGTCGTGTATGCTCAACCTGCAATTCATCTTTACGTGTTTATTGGCTGCAATTGAGCGGACTGCTTAGTTAGCTTACTTTCACTTCATGCAGGGGGCAGAGGCCAAAATGCTGTTTTACGAGTTCAACGAACCAACTTGGGGTGAGGGGGAGAAGGAGAAACAAAAGCCACCCACAGCGTAACCGCTGCCCCCTTCCTGCCTTCCCCTCTGAGATCATAATATGCAAAGAGAGCGCGTTGTAATGAGCGCAGGACACAAGTGCGAAAGCGTCTTTCGGTTTTGGCCGCATTCTTTTTATGGCCCTTTTGTGCTTGGCCCAAGTGCGTCATGAAAATCGCATTTATTATTCGAATAAAAATATTCTTGTTCTTTTTTTTTTTTTTTTGTGTTATCAGTAAATTAAACACTTTATGCTGTGTCCAGTCTTCGTCTTCGTCGCACAGTGTCGTGTGAAATTTTTGACAAATTTTCATCAGCCAAAAAAGGCCGGCAAATTGCATCATAAAAAACTTCAAGACGTGTTCTGCGCTTCCGAAGTCGGAGCTAAATTTAAACTGCAATCTCAGCTTTGATCAGCTGCGTCACTCGCACACTGTTCGCCAAAAATGTACGGACAGCAGAACAAATCAAAGGAAATAATTCAGATGAGGGGGAATTCATTTCCTGCCCCAAAAAAATAATGCCTAATAAAGTCAGTTGATCTATTTGTGCGTTATTTATGCAGTGCATTAATGGTTCGACTTAGCCTAATCTGATTGAATAATATATATAATATATAGTATATCCATTTTTACATATATACCATAACGTGTAGAGTGTTCTTCCTGTTTTTGCTACCAATGCATAAATAAAACCAGAAAAACGCGTTAAACGCACAAAAAAGGAAACGACGATTTTTGGGGGGCGACAAAATATTACGAGGCGAAATTATTATTGTTATTTTTGCTTTTGTTATTGTTGTTATATGTGCTCTTGTTCTTGCTTTTGCTCTTGTTCACTTTGCATTGTTGTTGTTGTAAATTAAACGGGCATCTGTTTGCAATTAGAATTGCAAATGTTTCTCTCTAAATGAAAGGAAGGAAGTGTGAGAGAAACAAGTGCAGAACGAAAATAACCACGTTTTAAACGTGCTCAGGGACAGGGAGCAGGGAATAAGAGGGCAATGGATGAGGGGATTACACTGACGAATGGAAGATGAGGGACAACGAGAGGCGGCAAGTGAACAAGCCTCGCTAAGGAGGCCGGAAACCGAGGCGAAAAGTGCGACACAAGTGACTGGTGAATTGCTTGAGAGGATTGCGTAGGCTGCATGCTCTCAAATACCCTACCTGGAGGGGTATATCAAATTTTAGTGATTGTGTACAGTATAGAAAATTATAAATTTTAAATTGAATTAAATAAACTTCTTTATTTATATATTTGTGAACATTATTTTTGTGAAGAATTATGAATGATTTCTTCAGAAATATTATATTTAATTTAGAGAAATTCACTTCAGTTAGAAAAAGAATAAATTACTCAAATACTAGTTAATACACTTAAAAACTAGAAAAAATTAAAAAAAAGTTCCTTTACAGAAAATAGATGTTTTAAAATCAATAACTTACTGAATATATTGCAGAAATAAAAAAAATATAAAAATTAAAAAATTAATCATATAAAAACATATTAAATAAAATAAAAAATATATATCCACTTAAAATGACTTGAGTCAAATATTGAAGGCAGCGTATTCAATATTTTACTAGCTCCCATTTTTTTGCACTTACTTCCATGTATTTTGTTCAAAATTTTGATGGGCACAGAAACAATTTGAACGTAATGACGAAGAAAGTTGTTACTTAGCCTGTGGCTCATTTGTCAGCGATTGCCGAGCGCACAGACGAGTTGCTCTGAGTGGAGAGGCAAGAGGGGGAGGAGGGGGATAGGGTGCTGGCTATAATCCAAATAACCATGCATAAATTCCATAAGCAAGGCGTGAACGGAGCCCTTCGTTCTGTTTACACATAGATATTTGCTAGTGGATTCTATAAATGGAAAAGGGACACGTTCTCCTCGAGTGGAAAGCCAAGAGGACATTCAAATTTCATCGATTTATATGGGTAATTTTGTCGAAAAAGTTTTGCCTGTAATTCGATGATATCTGAAATTGATGATAGCATGAAAACTGAAATTAATCGCGGCAATCGAGCAACGAAAATTTCCCCAAACAAAAACTTCCTTAATTATTTGTTTCGCTTTTTACGCGCAAGGCAAAACTTTTTTCTTGTAATTTCGATTGATTTTTAATGGCAGCGTGAGAAGCCTACAAAGGCAGTCGGAAGGCAAGTATGATGTTCTTCTATAAATCAATAAACACGCTTAAATATATGCTATAAATGTGTGCTATAAATAGTATGGCTAAAGAGGAAGCAGCAGCATCAGGTAAAGTGCTGGTAATTATGCAAATTATCCAGTTAGGCACGCGGAAATATATAGCACCAATTAAGTGAGCAAATGAATTTTAAGAAATCTTAATAGATGCTGTGTATATATAGCCGCCATATGGCTCACAGTTTGTCTGACAAATAGCCAGCCATTGCGCCCTCGAATCATTGAGATTTGCCTAGATATAAATTGCACTCATAACTCAGGTTGCAAGGAGCGTGCCGACAAAGAGTGCTTCCTGCCTCTGCTAGCCTTCTCCCCTACTTGCTATATTTTTCTCTCTCCCTCTCTCTCTCACAGCGTCTCTCTCTCTTTTCTCCTCCCTTTCCATCACTCTCTTAGCTGTCCTGGCGTAGATTTCACTCAGTAGGTTTTCCGGCAGAAACTTAATAACTCATTTGTTAGCGCACGACTAGCTGCATTCAAATGGCCAATAAGACCTATCATAAAAGCCAACAAACAGACGCCGCACACACACACATATATAGTATACACCTACACCCCCACACACACACATATGGCGTGCTGCGTAAAAAACAGTGGCAACGGCCTTGCCTGGCAGAGCAAACATTTGACTTCTAATTAAGAGTCAAGAGGCCAACAACAAGTAAGAAGACTGTCAGTTAAGCAGCGCGTGCTTGACTTGAAAATACCCTGTACTTATAAAGATATATATCAGGCAAAACTACAGTATGTCTAAGGAAATTATATAAATTATTAAAATAAATTCATAACTAACTCAAAGTCACTAAGATCTTTTTAGATGATAATTAATTTATCGTCAATAAAATCTTAAAGTTTAATGAAATCAAAATTTCTCTTAAGAGGCCCTACTCAGTTTCCAGTTCTTTAAGTAACCTAAAGAACCTAACACAATGGAGGTTTTACAGTAGTCAGAAAACAGATTCAGCAATATATAGCTCTGATTTCTTGAACGAATCTTGCTGCAACAATAAGTTATGCATAGAAATTCAGAGGTATTAAAGAGGAAACTTTCTTTCCGAGTGAGCAGACTTCCTGGCGACTTTTACACCCACTAAATTAATTTTCTACTTATAAAGAGTGATAATACCCACACCCCCTCGCCTGCAGGGTATCACAGCATAAGCCCAAGTGGCAAACACGCCGAAATACCTTCCACACGTTCCTCTACATGGAGTAGGGCGATGATTAAGTGCCCACGTACAAAACGAAGAGCGGAGAACCTTTGCCAGCGAACTTAGAGTATGTCTGCATGTGAGACGGAGACCTTAATGGCGGGCGCCTTGTGGAGTAGCTGGGCGTGAGCAGAGAGCGGGGAGGAGGGGAAACAGGGCAGGACCGCCCCCAGTCTTGGCCTTCATTTGGTATGCGCGTGCTAATCAAATTGGGTCTACTGCGTGTCTGCGCTTTTGTCTATTCCTAAAGGCCCAGGCCCCCTTATCGCCTGCTGCCCTCCGGTCGTGGGTGGCATGAGGTGTGAGAAGGTCGCCGTCTTCGCAGGGGGTTGGGGTTGTTTATCAGTTGTCTGCGCCTAATGTGTAAGTATGCCAAAAGTGATTGCATAATTATGCAAATGCTTCAGCACAATATACGTCTAATGAATTACTCAGACGGATGTGGGTGGGGTAGAGGAAGGGTAGAACAGGCACTCATACTCTCCCATTCACTTTTCAACTGGCAAGTGGCACCTTCTGTGCTGATTATGTAATAATTTGTTATTGTAATTATCGTTAATCGAATTACAAACGAGCTAAAAATAAGTCAAAGTTGAGAGTTCACAATGACTTCCCCTTCTCCTCTTTTTCTTCCCCTTAATCGTTTTCCGGCACGCGCTGCGTGGGTTGAGCGTACTGGGTCAATCGGTCCTTTTGAGCAGTGCCATAAAACAAATATATCTATAGTACATATAGTATTATTTGCATACCTATATAGCCGATCATTTGGCCGTTACTCTTTTGTTTATTTTGCCAGCCATAAAAAGACGCACTCGTCGAAAAAGTTCTATCGAAAATCGAGCCATAAAAATATTTAGCACATTGCGCAGGGAAAAACTTTAACGAAAAGGTAAATAAATATGAAACAAAAATAAGAATAAGAAAAATACTAAAAATTTTGAAAATAGTGTGCGCTTTTTTTTGGGGTTAAACAAACTCACCCGACTGACTGACACGCCTACCGGCAGCCGGCACCCTTTCCCGGCCCCCCGTGTTGCCATTACACATTCGATAATACACGATGATAAAAAGAGTCGGCGACGCAACACGCCTTTTATTTGCGCCTGGCCCTGTGACAGTTCAGTTCAATTTTGAAAAGAAATTTCACGATGAAATTGTTGCTGTTTTTATTGTTTTTGTTGCTACTCTTGTTGTTGCTGCTTTTGTTTTCGCATTGTTGAGTCACAAAACAAAAAAAAGAGAAGCACAAATTTCTTATTCAGACTGCGTGCAGCGATCGAGTGATCGAGCCAAGAAAACAACACACAGCATATTCGAAAGGTCTCCACACGCGTCTGGCACATCAAACTGGCAACTGACTAACTGATCGAGTGCCCGCCATCCTCCCCCTCATCCCCTTTACTGCCCCCTCTCTAGTTTGTTTCCAGCTCGTAATTAGGCTGAAGGCGGAGGCAGAGATAAATTCGCAACATGAAAGGGAAGCGCATAAATCAGCATTTATATAAATAAAGACATCAGATTTTTGGAACTGGGACTTGCTGGCATGCTCTCTCTATCTCTCTCACACTCTCTTACGTTCTACCTCTACGTTACCCCCTGCAGCTCCCGCTCTGCCCTTGCTGTCTGTCACAAATCACAATCCAAAGCCCAATCAACTTTTGCGGCTGCATGAGAAAACTGCCCAAAAGAGAAGCAAACACACAAACATATAAACACATACACAAATACAATACACACACAAATACAATACACAGACACACGCAGTCAGACAGTTCACATCTCGCCGGCCCACGCGACGTATACGCAATAAATTTTCATATTTCATATGCGAGCCACACAACGCGCGGGCTCTCTAAACTCATCCAAGTGACGTAGCCATGGGAACAGCAACAACAACAACACCAGCAACAATTTTTTTATAAACAATATTAAATTCGCGTGTAAACAAAGCCGCAAAAAAGCCAAAACAGGCCCGAAAAATAAAAGACTGCAGAAGCGCTAACAGATGTTGCACTTGAAGCGATGCGTTGCGCTGTCGCCTTAACTAAATAGGCGAAACGAAAACATTTATCAATATTTAATAACATTAACAAACAATGTTCCCCCCTCTCTCTCTCTCCCTCTCTCTCTCTCTCTCTCTCTCTTTCCCTTTCTATGCCGTGCCTAAGCCAATGTCAATGCCATATGGGAGCAAATCGAGGAGGCTCTCGAGTGCGTCGCAAGGTCTGATAAGCTGACGGATTCGCGTCGTCAAGTGCAACAAATTGCGGCAAAAACAATAACAATAGCAAATTGTACCCAGTCTTGATCTCAAGAGGAGGCGATGACGGCGCCAAAAACCAAGTGAGATTCGCGAGAGTCGATTCTCATGGCATTAATTTGTCAATGTTTGTGTTTGCGTCTTGAAATCAATATTATCCACATTATGCATTAATAACGATGATGTGGTTCAGCAGGGGGTGGGGTGGCAAAAGTGATTAAAACACGTCTGTATGCAAATGCCGGTAAGCCGTGAGTTTAATGAGTTGCGCACACCGCGTATCAACAATGTGACAGCTTCAGCCGCGAGGCGCACTCGAACAGTTCATGCAACACGATCGGCTAACACGCAGCTGTTGGGACTGCTAACTAAGAATGAAACTGGGTTAATTTCTATGACATGGTCAGCTGTTCTTAACTCTGAATATTGTTTGTGATTCATAGTGTATTTTCTAGTCAGAAACTTTTAGTCAGAATAGTGAAGGAAAGAAATTTTAGATATTTTCATTTGCCTTTGAAATTTGAACATATATTTTCACTGGAAATATATGGAACATAGTCGTGCACTGTCATACATAGATATGATGCATATGTACTAAATATATGTACATACTTTATTGTATGAAAACAAAAGCACTTCTGACGAACAAGTTCAATCAAGTGGATTTTTTAAACTCATCAAGTTTATTGTGTGGAAAACAATCGGAGTCTAAATATAGGTTTATATGACAAAAGAAGCTCTTGTTTCGCTTAAATATTTTATGCCGAATCATAAACTAAAGATGATGATTTATTCAAGTATAAATATAATGTTTTTATTAGCTAAAATTGAAATCTTTTTTAATAAAAACTCAATAAAATCACATTATTAAAAAGCAAAAGCCAATTTTCAATTTAAATAATAAATGCAAACTTTGTTCAATGAAAATTCATAAAAAGCAAAATCATTTGCAAAACCAAATGTATAAAACTTCATACACTAATAAAACTGAACAATCACCTCCCAACAAACGAGTTAATAATTTACAAAACTGCTCAGGAACACCACAAAAAAAAAAACAATGCAAACAATGAAGTAAAAATATGACGAGCTGCTTTTTGCAATAGATCAAACTGTCGCACAAATATGACAGCAGAATGTGAGAGCCAGAGCAGGCGGCACATTATTCTACCAAAATGATGCCTATATATGACACACATAAAAGATATGGCAGACAATTCTGAAGAACTTATATCTCTTTATGCTCTTCAATTGGGCATCCACGGTTCATTTAGCATGTAAAGATTTATAAAGCAAGTGTTTAACATGCTGCATTAGTGTGAGTGTGTGTGTGTGTTTGCTCGAATATTTATCGCTTATCGGGCCTATGCGCTCTGCTGTTGAAACTAGTTTATCAGCTCCAATGCAAACTGCGCTATCATTAGTAATACAAATAAGCGCAACGAATTTTCAGGCCCCGAATAAATTTCAATCAAACACGGAGAGAAACTTACCCGAAAGAAAGTTTGCAGAGTTTCCAAAACAGTTTTCTCAGTTATCTCTTAGTTATAAACGATTTATAATACTGAAATAGAACTTGTCAAGGGGTGCCTCGTCTGGCTGTCTAGCTGTCGCTCTGTCTGCAGTTTGTGTAGCACTTTTTATCTCGTTGCATTAATTTCTCATGTCAAACTTCACGGTGAACACTTAACGTTAAAAAAGGCGCTGAGTTTTTTATTATGTTTCGCATATAATTAAAAACATTAACACGACAACAGCAACAACAATATGAACAACAACAATAACAGCAACTAGGGGCAGCGGGGGCAGCTGTTGGGGGCAGCGCCGTCGACGTTGACATTAATGGCAACCGCAAAGTGCAGCGCGAAATAAGAAACAATAATCTTGCATTCGAACACGCACAGACACGCACGCACATGCACACGCACGTACAAATGAAGACAAGACACTGCGCTGCAACTGCTGATGCTGCTACTGCCACTGCTGCTGCTGTCGCTACTGTTGCATCTGCCGCGTTGTCAGTCAAATGTCCAAAATACCGTTAAAACGAGCGCGCGCCGGCTTTGTTTAGCTTTTCCCTGCCCGACTTGGCTTTATCTCTCTAACTGGGCTGATCCAGTCAACCGCTCGACGGCAGGTTTTCCAGAAGACTGAAAACTGAAAACATTTTCTAGCGCACAATTTTCATACAGCATTTGCCGCAGCATTTGCGGCTTGGCCAACTGTGCGTTCGTGCACGGCCAGCAAAGCTTCGCACGCGAGAGCTTTCAGTGCGTCTCGTTTTGGCTTTAGCTATAGCTAAATCGTAGAGCTTTACGGCTAGGCCAAGTCAAAGCACAGCGCGCGGGCTTTTGTGAATGGGCAGCAGAGGCAGAGACGGTGACAGCGACGCGTCGCTAATTGAGCGTGACAAGTGTGTGGGCGGGGAGGGGGTAAGAAAGAGAAGGAAAATGAGCAGAGAGAGAGACAGCGTACTATGAGAGAGTGCGGCTCAAATGAAACGTGCGTAAACTTGTCGATTGAGCTCAATTAGCTCATTTTACAGGGTGCCTGAGTATGTGTGAATGAAATGGGAGAGAGACAAAGAGAAAGAGGGTGAGGGAGAGAGAGAGAGAAGGAGAGAGAGACAGCAATAGTGGTATTGTGGGAGAACCCGTCAATTGAGTTCGATTAACGCATTTTACAGGGTGCTCGATTAGCTGCCTAAACAGGTTGACTCCACTTGGGATTTGCGTTTTTTGCATTGCCTTCTGTCGTCGCCACTTGACGAGCAATCAATCATTGCGCCAGCTTTGAGCTGCGTGAGTTGATTTTCGTATAATCGGACAATAGGACAATCGAGGGAATATATATACATATATTATATAATGTGCGCTTGTGTGCGTGTGTGTGACATATGTGACAACAACCTTTATTGAAAGCCTAAGTAAACATGATTATTCAATATTTGTAAGTCAGAATGAATGCATGAATGAAGTCAATTGCGCAGAATATTTCAATAGTGTAGCGAGCGGAACTGCGGAAATGTATTTGAAATTTTAAAATTTTTTCTTTAAAATAAGTTACGAGGGTCGTTTGATAAGTCCGTGACTTTTTGTATTTGCCGCGCACCTGCTCTAAATACAACACTGCTCCTGTCAGCAGTTATCGATTAACAGCTGACTGTAAATTTTGAGAAAGCTGCGTTTTTGGTTTGCGTTTTATAGGCATTGAAAGCAGACGATCTCGTGAATTTTAACGAAAATGGAGATCGAGATCGTCTGCTTTCAATGCCTATAAAACGCAAACCAAAAAACGCAGCTTTCTCAAAATTTTACAGTCAGCTGTTAATCGATAACTGCTGACAGGAGCAGTGTTGTATTTAGAGCAAGTGCGCGGCAAATACAAAAAGTCACGGACTTATCAAACGACCCTCGTAAAAGATGCAAATAAAAACCGGAGGGTATCACTATCGAGCGCATCTGATAGTAAAATACCCTTAGTACTGTTTTCTTTTTGGGCTTTAGGGACTTTAATAGCTTCTAAGTTTATAATCGGATCAGATTAAAATTTAGAGGAGGGATAATTAATCAAGTCACTCAACTATGTTTATAAAGCGTAGCATCCAACTTATGAAATGAATGTATGATATACAGAAAGATTTGTTCCAAATTTGGCATCGCTATCCTTGAAATTATTTAGCGGACAGACTGACAGACCTACATTGTTCAATATACTCCGCTAGTAAGCCTCAGCAAGAATATATTCGTGTAAAATAGGGAATCTGTCACGCCTCCTACTGCTTGTTAAATGCAATTGTATAATTGCAGCTTGGTGTCGTTGGACCACTTGATAATACAGTCATTGTATTCAACGTCCAATATAATATAAAGGTAGTATACTCTAGTTAGTTTTGGACCAGGTCGAAGGGTATAAAATAAAGGATAGGTAGTATTAGATGATTAGCTTTACATTCTATTGTAGTTTCACTGTTCATTATTCCTTTCATATAGTCACACATTTAAGTTTGTCATCCCTATAGGCGTAGATGATTTAATTAGATTTTTATAGAGGAAACTTGCAGTTCTTAATGTAGATTATGCAACAATATTCTAGAACGAGATCGGACTCTTTTAATTTAAGTTTAACAGCTGCAAACCATATTAAATTACATTTTTACACTTATGACAAGCTGCAGGCCAAGACTGACGAGATCGTTGGAGAAACGAGTCCACAACGAGACCAGGCGTAAAACTGGTGAATACTTTATTAAATCACAATATTAATATCACATTTTGCAATTAATTAATTTACGCGCCAGATTGTTTACACGCAATACACATATATGGTTTAATTAAGCCCGTGCTTGCTTAACGTATTCAAACTACTTTCAAAGAAGGAAAGAATTTGAATAAGTTATAGAAAATAGCTGAAAGACTTGCAAGTAAAAGCAAATATAATATAATAACTTTAGAAAAAAACAGTTATCATATTTCTCGCACTAAATTGGCAATAAGCCAGCTGTCTATCACGTGCCTTATATAGTATTAGAGATGATGGATCAGCTGCGTTGAGTTGTTTTCCTGGCCAACAAACTAATGTGGGGGCAATTAATTGCAACCAACTTCATAATGAGGAAGAAAAGCCGCTAGAAAGTCTAATTGCAACCACGCTAAGGTGAAGGGGACGGGGAGGAAGGTTTCAACTCTAGAAAGTTGTTGTTGCTGCCCCATTCGGGGCTGTAAATCTTATCGGGCTGTCGCATTAGCGACGCCTGAGTGTGCAGTTTTCACTTGTGATTTGCCAACATGTGCGAATTGAAAGACAGTTCGAACAGATTTTTCTCACTTCTCATTCATGCGCCGGGTGTGCAGACCGTGATTGACAATTCTAATTGCTTCATTAACATTTTGAGTGCGACAGTTTTGCATTGCTTGGAAGTTAAAGACAGCTGCTGCTGCTGCTGCTTGTTCTGTTGCAATTCGACAGGCAGACATTAATTAAGTGCAACCCTGCGGTTCCTAATGATCGTTTAATTGCCAACAAAATGCGGGCAGACATTTCCGGATGCTGAAATAGTAGCAGACTTTTTTCTGCCTGGCATACAAAAGAAACACTGTCCTCTATAATGAACCGCAAATATTGGCCCAAAATCACTTGTCATTTGTCATGTTTAACGTGACGTATACGCGATATCTGCAACTAATCAGGCATTCGGCGCGGATTAAGCGCGCGCAGCTGCACAACAACAGCAACAAACAACAACAATCATAGTAACAATAACGGGCAGCAATAATGGCAAAACTGGAAAACAATTAATGCCGTCGAAATGTTTGATTTGCTTGTGTGTTCCAAACTGTAAATTGTCGCGTCATTGTTGTTGTTTGTCATTCCCACTGTTGTTGTTGTTGTTGCTCAGAGAAAAACTCGTCGAGCATTAATAAAAACAACTTGTGCCGCAAGCCCGAAAAAAATCACATAATAACACTTAATTCGCAGAATCATCGCAAAAATAAAAAAGTAAACTTAAGAAGAATCATTTCTCGCTGAAGATTCGCAACGTCAAAGAGTGCGTCACACTTTCTTTGGGGAACTCCGCAGCGGCGCTGAGCACAAAACGTGACTTGGATAAATTGCGTGAATAGTGTACGAGATCAATCGAACCAGTTGTGGTTACCCCCCGGTCGGGGGAACGTACGCCACACCCATGTTCCGCATTTTCGGCTAGAATTTTTTGGTCTGGTTTCCCAGACAGATGCTTTCTATGCGATTGCGTTAATTGAGTTTTTTTATCTAGACGAACTCGTGTCACATAATTGCCGACTTGCATCAGACTTGCCTCAATTATATAAGAATTTGATTAAAAATGCATAGATTACAATTAACTAGTCGGAGAACTTATGATGGGGAGTGCACAACTGAGAGATACCTTGTGCTACATTTTTGAGAGTGTATTTATGGGAGGTGGGTGGAATTTGGAAAGAATGTGAAGTCGTTTTAGGGTATATAGGGTACTAAGGAATCTACATACCTAATTTGAGCTTGCTGGCTAGTATAACTCCATAGATCTAGCTGTTTTACCTTGTGCCCCCTATTTTCGAGTGCATTAACTCGATGAGACTCGAATATAGAAACAATTTCAATATAATTTAGGTCAATTTAGGTATTCAGGAATTCGCATACTTAATTTCAGCAATCTAGCTACTATACATTCTGGGATTTAGGTATTCAAAAAGAAAGCAATCAATTTAATTAACTAGACTTCTCCCTAAACTAGACTGCAATTTCCTCTTACTCATATCTAACTTATTTTCCTTGCTTACAGGGTATTAAGAACTCCGCAAAAAGATAACTTTAGTTTCCCATCAATCTGAAACCTTATTTAGCATGTTGAAATACGATTTTGTTTAAACAATTAAGGGAAGCAGCGACTTTCGCGTGCTTCTATCAGCGATAATTGCGAATTCGTTAATTGCAGCTTTATCATTTTGCAATCTCTTGAACTCGATCGAGTTCGATCTATAAGCCTATTTATGCTCACGTCTGGGGCAGCGTTTCGTGTTGTCTGACGTCTTATTTGAATAGCGTGGCCGACTAAATTGACAATACTGTCAATATATCAATAAATCAACTTCGACACTCGCCAGATGTAAATTATGCGAACAAGCGCTGCTAAATGTAGATATGGAAAAGCGATTATATATGTATATAGATGGAGGTAATGCATGGTGCGGCAATTAACTAACGGAATCAATCAATAGCACGCTTTGCATATATTCATATTCTGTTGCCATCATATCACATCAGATCGGATTAGTTGAGTGGAGTTGCATCTTGATAAACCAGACTCTCGTACTCAGGTAGAATCTATGTAAATCTAGCGTGGTCTCTTGTGAGCACAGACACAGAACAGTAGTCGGCTTTGTATAAGTCATGCATTATGCATGAGATTCTCTCGTTTATGTACTACACTCAGCCCCCATACATATGCATATGCCGTTATTTATGATTATGATACTTAAGTAGAGCCCGCTCGACACGTCGACAAATTTCACACTGTTTCCACATTAACTTCCACTCGAGCTAAGCTCAACAATAACGATAGTATTAACGATTAGTATTGAACAATAAATAAAAAAAATAAAACATAAGGTCAACTACTGTACGAATATATTGACGCTTGCCAGAGCAACTACTAGTAGATACTATATTTGAACATTCACCCGATCGATCCATGTGCATATTATGTATTGCATTGCACATCGTATACGGACCACTTTAAGAGCCCAGATCGGGCGATATCAGCTGCGAGTGACAGCTGCGACAAGACCGTTCACCAAACGATTAGCGAACGAGTAATTTCCCAAAGATTCCCGGACGAGTTCTTTGAATTCCATTCTGGCAAGAATATAAGCAATGTTTACAATGAGTACTCAGAAAAGGAAACTTGGCTTAAAGAGGGGAAAAAAATATTCTTAAATTATATTATAAATTATTTATTAATGATCCAAAAAGGTAAATAATAGAGACGGGAGGATTATAATAATAATATATTATATATATTACAAAGATTAACAGATCATTCTTTCGATGCTACCGTGGGAAAACTTAGCTAGGCGAATGAGAGAAGAAAAGAATTGATGATAATACAAGGTCCTGGGATCATGCTAAATAACGATGCTATAAGAAAGAAAAGGATGAGATTCTTTATAATTAACAAAGAAAAATAAAAATAATTTTAAAAATATTTTTAGGTAATTAAAATAGTTCTTTGCTCAAGAAGTAGAACTTAGCTCACAATAATAACAAAAGGATTATTAAACAAAGAAATGTTAAATGCCAAAAGAAACAGAAATCGCAAACATTTTAAGTCGATAATTAATTAATCAAGCTAAAAATGCTTAAACTAATTATGACATTAAAGCTGAAATATTGTTTTAACAAAAATTGGCAAACGATTAATAAATATACTACATTAAAGTTTGTAAAATTAATGAAATAGTTTACTTAATTGCTTCAACACTTATTAAGCATTTTTAAGCTTGTTTAGCTTAAGTTTTGATTAATTTTGATTTTATTTGCAATACACTTTGTTCAAAACAAAGAAAAGATAATTAATTAGTTTGTTTGGGTTTTATTATTTATGTTTTTAATTAATTTTATATTATTTTTACTTCTTAAATAGACTGTTTAAATTAAATCAATTATAGATCTGTTACATTAACAATCTTTTAAACACTTGCTTTCACTTTCAACCTGCACTCTCTTCAGTTCCCTCTAACGAGTCTTCACCGTAGTTAGGAACAAACTGATTTACGAGCCGCGTTTGCAACGTTCTTGCGGCTTTTGGCGAAAACACTTTTGCCCGCCTTGGAGAGCAATGCGTCAGCAGAGATGCCGCCGAGGGATTTCCAGCCTGTCTAACAAGCCCCACTAGTCATAGCTGATCGCGTGTGAGTGCAAGTTTGTGCGTATGTGTGTGCGTGTGTGTGTGTGAGCGTTTGCCTAGCCAATTAGCGTGCACCATTGCCAGGAATTTCGTTTCATTTCCTACGTCACTGAACCCACTCAAATAAGGCAACGCGAGGCGAGGTGAGGCAAGGCGAAGCTTTGTAGCGCCAACACCCCGCACCAGCACCATATGATATGATACGATATGCGGTGCGAAAGGCAATTGCAGGTGCTTTAAGATTCAGGAACTGGTTTTAGTTTTGTGTTGTTTTTAGCAGTGGCAGCACCAGCAGAGCAAGAGCAAAGGCGCCGCCGCCAGCGACAACGGCGACGACGACTGCGACGCAGGCGCCGAAGCCGAAGCCAAAGCTGAAGCTGAAACCAAAGCTTGCGTTGCTGCTGCTGCTGCTGCGCTGCCGCTGCTACTGCTTCTGCTGCTGTTGCTGCTGCGTTGGGCATATAAAAGTTAGTTGTGCGCGGCGGTTCTGATTAGTCTGCGAGCGCCGCTTACGTGTTGATAATACGCACAAGAACTCTGAGAGCATTTTTTTGGGCTGCCAGCAAAGCGATAAGTGAATCACAAAAGTGTCAAGTGAGCCAAGTGAGCTGGAAAACCCAAAGAAAAGTCATACAAAAACAAATCATATAAACAAGAAAAATCAAACGAAATAAGCAAAAGAAAAGTTGGAAAATCAGACGCGCGCTACGAGGATTTTCAAAACGGATAAACGCTTCAATCAATTTGCAACTTTCAATCACAACAACTAACACAGTACGTATACGTAATATTTTGTAATAGAGAGGAAATGTTAATATCGGTAGCATGCATGCAAATCGACTAAATCGGCTAATCGCGTATTCTATGCATAATTACAACACAAACACTTTTCTCAACTCATTTGGGGAATTACACAACGATCAGTTATGGCATCGAATGCAAATTCGCAGAAACTATTTCGAGTCCAGGATCACAAAGCCGATCAAATCTATTATAGCAAAGTTAATTGCATTATTTATTCTGATGTCGCGCCTGACTTGTCAAGTGCGTTAAAACACTTGTTAATGCAAGATCTCAATTCGAGATAATTACAAAGATACTTTCAAAACCAATCAAAGTGTTCTCGGAATTCCTTTTCATTACATGTTTTATTTTTTTGTACTTTTTTTTTTCGCTGCCTCTGAAATATTTTTATAACATTTCACGTTGTCTTGGCCAATGAAAGTGAACGAGATTTAAGGAAGTGTTGAACGGTGTAATTAGCTAAATATAAACACAGTCTGATGAAAGGCAGTAAAGTGCCAGACAGATGGACAGACTGACAAATCGGAGAGGCCAGAAATCGGTGTCAAATGCAAAAGGCAAACAAAATAAAATTCAAGGCGAGGCTTGTCGCCGTTGGCTGTGTGTGGATTGTAAAATTCAAATAAAACAATTGCTTAAGGAAAACTTTGTAATTAACAAATCGTTAAAAATCAACTGGCAAAGTATCAAGTTGTCATAAAAAAAAATACTACGAATATACTGAGTATTTATGACAGCAAACAGTTTGATTTACACTACGATTTGTGACAAGCTGTAATTATAATGCAGCCCATAAGATTGTATAAAGCCCCACAGATCACAGAATGTCATTATTGTACAACATTTGCATCGATTTGATTTTAAAGACATCTTTATATAGGTTCATAAAATAAATTTCTAAAATTTTAAATTCTATTAGGTGTGTGATCAGTGCAACAAAGTCTGGTAGTTATCTTAACTTCAGGAGTATAAGACCAAAAAATATCAATTTTTTGTTATGTATTAAATTTAAGTCTGCTTTCGTATTGTGTTGGAAAATCAGCTAAATATTCTTCAACACAAAAATAAAACAGAATTGAATGTAATACATAAAATAAACTACTATTTACATATTTTCATAAAGTTTCCTTTTTGTTTAGAAAAGTGACTTGCAAAATCTACAAAAATTTTATACAAAACAAATCCGACTTAAAGACAGATATTACTTATCATTATATCATATATACGAAAATAAGAAAAATATATGAAATCATGATCATTATCATCTTTTCACTTTAATTTCATTTGAAATATCTCAATCACATTGAAAAATAATGTTTGAAGAAGTGACTTGCAAATATTGAAAAGGTTTCATGGCATCAAATCAGATCAAGTCAAATCAGATCAAATCAAATGATATCAGCAAATGACGCGCACAATCAACATATTTTAATATGATCAACTCTATGTTTATTAAGTAGTTCTGCTCAACTGCATTTCACAAAGTTGTCATACAAAACGCGCTGCTATAGCATAGTTATAAGCCGCGATTGGGGCTGGGCCTAAGCCGATTTGTCTTCTGTTGTTGTTGTTGTTGCTGTGGCTGTTGCAACAACTCTTGGCTCGCGCTCCTGCGCTTGAGCTATTTGCATGTTTAGCATGCACAAGTGCGGAGCAATGATTTATGTTAGCCCCAACCAAATGACATTTAATTTGTGTCAAGCGATCGATTTGACTAATGAACCGACCAACGCGTCGTATGCGCGATATGCGCTCTTTTGCCACTTTATTTTTTTGATGGATTTTTAATTGCACTCGCTCACAATTGAGTCATTACACGGTGCAGCACAAGAATTTCGAGTGGACAAACTATTAATTATGCTTAGCAGCAGCACTTAGAGGGAATTGCTATCTCTATCTCGTATGGCGGATGATATATGACTTTGATTCTTTGCGCTTCGACTCGCAGTTTGTTTTTCTGCAGAAATCACAGCTCGCAATTTGCACACACTCACAACTCACTTGTCATTCAATTGACTCACAATCGGAAATACAGCAACGCTGTTGTTCCCAGAAAAGCAAGCATGCCCCTCCCTCCCCCGTCCCCGGTCCCCGATTCCCGCTCTCTTCGATCGTGGTCGCAGCTAGGTCATGCCACCCTGCGGTGCCTTAAATTGGACACTTTTTACTCAATTAAGCAAATCAACAGGCAAACAAACAACAACAACAAGGGCAAGCGAGAGGGAAATAGTGTGTGAGATAGCAAGAACGGTAAAAATGGAAATGTAAATCTGTAACAGTCTGAAGAGTGATTATGATTTGATAGCCAACAGACAGCGATTTAATTAGTCCACACAACGGAAACAGACGCCCTTAGATAAGCCCTCTCTATCTCGCTTCCCCCACCATCTTCCTTCGTCTTAACTGAATGACCTTAGGCAATGTTGTTGATCTACAATTTTGTGCTCGGTCACAATGGCAGCAACAACAATAACAACAACACCTCGAAAGCACTTTGCAATTATGTAAATTACAATTTACACGGCACGTCGATAATTATGGAACGATTTTCCAAAAGCCTCAAAACTCACTGAAAAATCGAAACAATCTAACTCGTCGAACAACCTTGAGCGGAAAATTATAACCACGTCTTAAACGATTTTCAATTGCACAGCACAGAGCACAGAGCATATATAACTAGCTTCATAGCTACTGTTGCTGTCAAGTTGTAAAAGAATACGTAAATAATTCAATTTAATAGTCGAAGCAACTGTGGAAGTGGATTTCACCTCATCAAGAGAGGCAGCGATGCGGTGCGGTACATTAAATCGATGATGTGAAGAGCCGATGAGAAAACGGAAAATTCAAAGTCGAAACGGAAGCTTAGACACACTTGTAGATCGGTGACAAGTAGGCGATATGCTGAAGATAGTGAGAGCTGCAACTTGGGAGAGAAAGCGAAGTTGATTGAATGAACATAAGATCCAATAAAGTATTTACAAAGAGGATACAAAGGGAAGGAAAAAAGAGGATACAAAATGAACAAAACTGTGTGGAATATAATTTTAAAATCTTTCTATATATTTAAGGAATAAATATCGTCCTACAAATTCTTAAGTAACTCACAGAGCAAAGGGATTTATATTAACAGAATCTTAGCCAACTATGAAAATTTAACTGGTTAAACTTTTTATTGAAAAAGAATATATAAAATGTACAGGAATATACATACATATATAACAAAATCTTAGTGCTTTAAAACGTTACAAATACCATGGCAAACTTCGACTACCCTCTGCAGAGTAAAGAGTAAAGACTAGATATAGAGAACCCTCGAGCAAAGTGAAGAATGCAACAAATGCATGGACAATGGACACACACAGAGAAGTTACCTCCCATGCGAGCATTGTATGCAGATGTGCATAAGTGCTGTCTGTCCAACTGTCAGTCTGTCCGCCCGCGTCTAGCTGCCTGAACTGCGCTTGTTCATTGTGCTAGTCTATGTGCCCAGCAGCTAATTGGGGCCCACATGGCGCATACGTAATGCGCGCTTGGGAAATGTTCTGCGCATTGAAAGCGCCTCTAGCTGCTGCTTGCCACATTACGTATACGTATAGGTAGCTATGCCTGTCTGCCTCTCTATCCCTCTCTGTCGGACTGTCAGCAATGTGTGCCAACTGGAAAACCAGAACTCCGCCATAAAGTTATGCCAAACATTTTTGCACACAAATTGCGCAATTTTCGCGAAGGGGAACTCGTTTGAAGTTTCCCAACACCTCGACAAACATTCACACACGCACACACAAACAGCTGTAAGCCGAATCGGAAGCCAATTAATAGAACATATGTATTACTAGATAAATAATTCATAAGAACAATTGCCAAAGAAGGGGAATCAGAAGCTACGCTTCCTTCTTCCTGCATGCGACAATGCCAGCAATTGAACCTCTTTATATTTGATGGAAAACAATTAGGAAACATTGCAGACGAGCCGAACCAGTCACAGTCAATTAATAACACTAGTTCAATTATCAAAAAGATTTTATGAGCCGTTTGATATTACGCGTATATAACTGTAAACAGAACGCAAATGCTGTAGCTTGTGTAATAGTCGAGTTATACAATTTATGGCCATAACCAAGCCACAAATGAACGTCTTGAAAGTTTAACACCAGCACAAAAATCCTCATGGCAAGTTTAAGAGCGCCAGCTGCTATACTCCCCGAGATCTGGGCAGGTTAATTAATTAGCTCTTGCATAGATTAAGCCTAGTATAATGTATCTACAAGGCTAGACCAAGAGTAATAAGTGCATAAAACAAGACTACCGGCAGTTAGTTTAATGAGTTTTAATTTCGATTCGAAATCAAGCCAGACTAAGGACGCGTGTAGTGCAGGTAAACGTGTATTTCCGAGGGTCGGGGGGAGGAAGGAAGGAAGCGGTACAGCTATGGGTAATTGCCTCCGTGCCCCACTAAACACTTGTTACTGTGACTACAGTCGCTGTCGCTGAAGTTGTAGCTGTAGCTGTATCTGTATCTGTATGTCTTGATGTCTTTGATTGGAACGGCGACGCGTGCGTTGACGTTTGACATTGGAGCCAAAAGCGACGACAACAGAGACAGAGACAGACTGTGGGACAGACGAGAACAGACAGTCGGAATCAGAAATGCGACTCGGAACCAGAAGTTGTTTTCTTGTGTTCTGCTCAATGACAACGACGGTCGCGGCTTTTATGACAGAAGCAACACAATTTGTATGAAAAGAAAATGCGACTACGATGCAAGAGCTTGACAAGAGCTTAAGAGCTTAAACTAACCAGCTCCGACAGTCAAATGAGGCTAGTTAGAGCCGTGAGTCGAGGGTCGGGATTACGACAGATTCGAAATCACTTCACTATTCGGGTTCTTGAGTTGAGCATGAGCAATTAACGTGTTTAATGCAGACTCAACTTGAAGACGTCTTCGAATATTTTGAAGTCGCGACTTAAGCAAAGCCGATTAACTAAAGGCGCCATAAATACGTTGAATAATCGAGGGGGGAAGAGAAAGAGTGGTGTCTAACTAGGTGAATTGAATTATAAATGGCTTGAGATTGCTTTATGAGGTGTTCGAGCTGCAAAACTGACATAGAAGGCGAGCTGAAGTTGGGTAATAATTGTGTTCAATGAACTTAAGTGATCTTGTTGGGTTATATAAAACTGAGAAGGTGTTGTCACATACAACATGACACTAGTAATATATTTCCAAAAATATCCTAAGGGTTCTTACAGGTTTTTTATTTAACAAATCTTAAAATAGTTGATCTATTTGGATCTTACAAGGCAGCTTATCTTCATAAGATCTATCTGTGAACTTTCTTTATTTATTATCAAATTAGTTAATCAATACATTGAACATATCATATTCTTATATTTATATATCAAATATTACATTTGTGATCTACGAAGTTCTCTTATAAGCTTATTCACAGTCCATTAACAGCCACTTAGTTCACATCATATTTCTATAAGTTGCTATTAGAACTAACCTTATGAAATAGTATATAATAATTCTGTCAGCTTTTCGATCAGAATGATCTTTTATGCATGTCATACTTGTATATGGTATATTAACACCTGCGCTAACTACATACATACAACCGCCTAAGTCCATTAACTAGCGTAATTAAAATAGCCGTAGCTGTGGGTTCAGCTTGACTAGGAAAACTCTTTATGTTAATGTCGTGGATGGTCGGATAGATCGGAGAGATGGGAGAGCCGTTAATCGTCGCTAGTCTAGTGACTGGGCACTCACGCATACCATACTCAGGTCCATATCGGGGTACTCGCTACTATAACTATATTCACACCCATCATTAGCAACGACCGACCCCTTGGATATATGCATATAATTAGCACTTTATTGCAGTCATTCGCAGGCATATTGTGTAATAATCTCTGAGAGTTGCTTAACTATGCAATGGGGCGAATGCTTTATGATCTTTACGCTTTAAGAAGAGTTGCTCAGGCAGAACGGGAATGGGAGAATGGGATGGAGGAGTTGGGCATGATATGGGAAAGTTAGAAGGCATAATATCGAAAATCTTTTAAAGATTTGTCATGGACAACTTTGCAGGATTCCTTTAAGAATGATTAACTGAATGTCTTAGGAATTATTCAAGCGAATACTTTGCTATGTAGCCTTCTGATTATTCTACTATATATTCCCTAGTAGCCCTACGAACTTCCAGCTTACTGCTGAGATTTTTTCCCCTATTACTCATCAGCGTTTCTGATAAATGATCGCTCCTAAATACGCCCTGATAGTTATCATTAAACCCTAGATTACTAAGTACCTCGTCATCTGTTTTCCCTTGAGGAGTCCCCTGTAGCTTATTCCGCTTCGAAATGTTGCATGACTGTTCACCTGTCACTACCTCCCCAGCTTACAAAGAAAAGACCCTTAGTTCCTCTTAACAACATTTCATCTAAACCCTTTCCCATTTCTCTCTTCCAGTCTCCACTCTCGTCATGGGTTCGCTGCCACAGCTGTCGATTGTCAAGGGGCAACAGCAGGACTTTGTGCCCCGTGCGCTGCACCGCATCTTCGAGGAGCAGCAGTTGCGACATGCCGACAAGGTGGCACTTATCTACCAGGGTCAGAGCATGGCACCCAGTCAGAGCAGTTATCGCCAGATGAATGAGCGTGCAAATCGTGCAGCGCGTCTGCTGGTGGAGGAGACGCATGGTCGCTTTCTGCAGCCCAACAGTGATGGGGACTTCATTGTGGCTGTCTGCATGCAACCATCGGAGGCACTTGTGACCACATTGCTGGCCATCTGGAAGGCGGGCGGTGCCTATTTGCCCATCGATCCCAGTTTCCCCGACAATCGCATTCATCACATTCTGCTCGAGGCTCGTCCCATTCTGGTGCTGCGTGACGATGGCATCGATGCTCAACGCTTCCAGGGCACACCGAGCATCTCGCTGACAGAGCTGTATGCCAAGTCGTTGCAGCTAAGCGGTGGCAACTTGCTGTCGGAGGAGATGCTGCGTGGTGGCAACGATCACATTGCCATCGTGCTCTACACCTCGGGCAGCACGGGTGTGCCGAAGGGAGTCCGCCTGCCGCACGAGAACATCCTCAATCGGCTGCAATGGCAATGGGCCACGTTTCCCTACACGGCCAGCGAGTCAGTGGGCGTGTTCAAGACCGCCCTCACCTTTGTGGACTCCATTGCCGAGCTCTGGGGTCCATTGATGTGCGGTCTGGCCATACTGGTGGTGCCCAAGGCGGTCACAAAGGATCCACAACGTCTGGTTGCGCTGCTCGAGAAATACAAGATTCGACGACTGGTGCTGGTGCCCACGCTGCTGCGCTCCCTGCTCATGTACCTGAAGATGGAAGGCGGCGGTGCGGCCCAGAAGTTGCTCTACAATCTGCAGATCTGGGTCTGCTCAGGCGAGCCTCTGGCCGTGCCGCTGGCCAGCAGCTTCTTCGACTACTTTGATGAGGGAGTGCATCGGCTGTACAACTTCTACGGCTCCACAGAGGTGATGGGCGACGTGACCTACTTCACTTGCGAGAGTAAGAAACAGCTGAGTCTGTACGACAATGTGCCCATAGGTAAGTGGAGCAGCAGCAGTAGATGATCCTATGCCGTTACTAACGATTTCTTTCAGGCATTCCTGTGTCCAATACGGTCATCTATCTGCTGGACGCCGACTATCGCCCGGTAAAGAACGGAGAGATTGGTGAGATCTTTGCCTCGGGACTAAATCTGGCTGCGGGCTATGTGAATGGACGCGATCCCGAGCGCTTCCTGGAGAATCCACTGGCCGTTGAGAAGAGTAAGTAGCCAAAGTCTGAGTTGAGGAAGGTTTCAACTAAAGATTCTCCTTTAGAATACGCACGGCTCTATCGCACTGGCGACTACGGTTCCCTGAAGAATGGCAACATCATGTATGAAGGTCGCACGGACTCACAGGTGAAGATTCGTGGACATCGCGTCGATTTGTCGGAGGTGGAGAAGAATGTTGCCGAGTTGCCGCTGGTTGAGAAGGCCATCGTGCTCTGCTATCGCGCTGGTCATGTGGATCAGGCTATACTCGCCTTTGTCAAGCTGCGCGACGATTCGCCCATGGTGACGGAGCTGCAGTTGGAGGGCAGGCTGAAGGACAAGCTGGCTGACTATATGACACCGCAGGTCATCATACTGGAGCATGTGCCACTGCTGGTCAACGGCAAAGTGGATCGCCAGGCGCTGCTCAAGACCTACGAGACGGCCAACAACAACGAGGGCGACTCGAGCATTGTGCTGGACTACGACTACTCCGAGGTGCCCGAGGAGCTCAAGTTGACAGCGCGCGATCTGTTCGAGACTGTGGGCGGTGTCATTGGACGCTCGACACGCGCCAGTTTGTCGCCACGCAGCAACTTCTACGAGCTTGGCGGCAACTCACTGAACTCCATCTTCACCGTGACACTGCTGCGCGAGAAGGGCTACAACATTGGCATCTCGGAGTTCATTGCAGCCAAGAATCTGGGTGAGATTATCGACAAGATGTCCGCCAATCACGATGCAGTTCAGCTGGAGGAGGAGACCCTTAACGCGTGCCCGCATCTCAAAATGGAGGCGGTGCCTTTGCGCCTGGAGCACCGTCAGGATGTCATCGAGTAAGTTGCACATCCAGTAAACCGGTTCCTGTCTAACTTTATACCTTCCCTCTGCAGCATTATCGTCTCCAGTTTCTACAATAAGGCAGACTTGGAGCAGTGGCTCAAGCCGGGTGTGCTGCGCACTGACTACAGCGACATACTCAATGTAAGTAGGAAATGTGAGAGTTCCATCGTTCTTCCGTATTATCTTTTCCTCACCTCTTCTCCTCCTAGGATATCTGGGGTGTACTGGTGGAGCGGGATCTGAGCTTCGTCGTGTACGATCGCAACACGGATCGCATTATTGGCACCGCTCTTAACTTCGATGCGCGCAACGAGCCCGAGGTGGACATCAAATCGAAGCTGCTGATTGTCTTCGAGTTCCTTGAGTTCTGCGAGGGTCCCATACGGTAGGTGCCACTGAAAGAAACACCTCCAATTCCAACTAACTTCTATATTCCCTTTGCAGTGACAACTATTTGCCCAAGGGCCTCAACCAGATACTGCACTCCTTCATGATGGGCACGGCCGAGAATCTGAATCCGCGCGAGAACATCGCCTGCATGCACTTCATGGAGCACGAAGTGTTGCGTGTGGCACGTGAGAAACAGTTTGCCGGCATCTTCACCACCAACACCAGCCCCCTGACCCAACAGTTGGCCGATGTCTATCACTACAAGACGCTGCTCAACTATCAGGTCAATGAGTTTGTCTGCTCCGATGGCAGTCGACCCTTTGGGGATGCGCCCGATGAGCAGCGCGCCATCGTTCACTGGAAGGAGGTGGGTAAATAGTGGGAAACTGGACCTGACCCTCCACACCCCACAACTGTATCGAATTTAAGACGCACCTGTGTTGTATGTAACTCTCGTAGTCTATGTAGGATCTACCTTCTAGTATTAGCCTTAGGCAGCATCGTAATAATGAATGTATTTCGATCGATTAAACATATGTTGACTAGTTGTAAGCGATTTCAAATATGCAATTAAACAAAAACAATCAACGACAATTAATGCGCTTCTCATTTGGTTCTCATTTCGTTCGTGGCAGCTGACACTACACTGGCTTACAGGGTTTGATTAAGGTTTGACAGGTTTGACATTAAAAATATAATATAATTTTGAAAAATTCTTTTAGTTATTTGAATAAAATGTTGCACTTTGAATTTCGAATAAATATTTTCAAGATTTCATTATATAATAATAAGTTTAATTTATGTGATTTTTTTCAATTTGATTTCTAATCGTTAAATTAGATTTTGTAATTTTGCCCCGTTTTCAACTTTTCATTTTATCTTATAGCGTCATTTGCTTTCAATTGTTGTAATGGATTCTCGTCTATGTATTTTAATTGCGCTGTGCAACCTGCGGACATTGATAGACGATTTAAACATTAAAGCCATAAATATGGTTGGTTTATTCTAGTCACTATTACACAATCAAGATTACAAGTTACGTTTTTCTCTGCGGTTGCTTTGCCAATTGGTTCAGTTTTCTTTTGTTTCTTTTCTTCAAATTCTTTTTTCATTCTTGATTTTTATACATACATTAATATATTTATTTATATATTCATATAATATTTTGTATTTGTTTTTTTATATTTTATTTTTTATAGTGCATAAATGAGCGTTGCTTCTTCAAATATTTTTTGTATGCTTCTTGCTAAGTTAATTAAACATTCTTTACTTGCGAACTAATTACATAATGCTAGGTATATATATCTGCATATAAATGTGAATATACATATATCTCTCTCTATATATATATGCGTATATATGTATGAGTGTGTTGGATGGGCGTGTGTGTATGTGTGTGTGTGTGTGTGTGTGTGATTCAAGTCTGATTTCGTTTTCAGTTTGCCATTCCCTACATTTATCTCTTGAACATTTCCTTTTGCGTTTCTCCAGTCAAGCGTGCAAGCTGTTTGTAATGGGGATGTGTGTGTGTGAGTGTATGTGAATATTGTATGCATGTGTGGGTGAGTTTGACATGATTCGTTTTAAGCGCTAGCATACATCATATATAGACTATAGACTAAGAACTGTACACAGCTACTAATTTACGTTAATTGTTTTATAGTTCATTATCATTTCCAACCGGGGGATTCTAGATGGGGGTATTAGTTGCCTAATTAGCTATCGCAGCTTTTGGCCATGCTGAAGCGGAGACGGAGAGAGACTGACAAACAGACAGACAAACAGACTGACAGACAGACAGACCGAGGGGGAATATACGCCTAGCTCGACTATTTGCGGACTATGCGTATGACCCTTGTGGACTATGAGGCCGCACTCTGATCCATCAGCCTGAAGTTCTGGAATGTCTTCCATTCGCCGGTGTTATAATCCAGTCGGATGTGTGACTCAACCTGGCAAAGCGCCGTGTTGCCATCCTCTTGTTGCACTTTTTCCTGCACAAACAAAGAGATTAGTAAAAGCAATGAGGTGTCTCTTATAAAGCACTCACCTCTGTTTCGCCCAGTTTGATGACCAGAACATTTTCACTGTTTGGACGCGGATTCTCACGTAAACCAGCCATGAAGCCCAGAATAAGTGCCTTGTCCGGCCGGGAAACACGATTCGCCTTGCGGAACATCTCATGCGCCTTATGCACGTGCTCGTTCTGTCAGAAAAAGAGGAGTTTGAGTTAAGAATGAAGAAACATTCAGTACAATGCAAAGTAATATACCGAAAGGGAAAGTCCTCGCCTCTGTGGCGCCTGCTGGGTTTGTTGCTGCTGCCCTGCCGGCGCTGTCGTCTGCTGTTGCTGGTTCGTCTGCTGCTGTTGGGTAACCTGCACTTGAACTGTGCGCGGTATTGTGGTTTGGCTGGTCTGTTGCTGTAGCTGTGCGCCCGCTGTGCTCGTCGAGGTGACCAAACGCTGCTGCAGGGCCGGCTTTTGCTGCACCAGAATATGCTGTTGCTGCTGCTGCTGGCGCGGCTGCTGTTGCGACGCCGCAGCTGCCGACTGCGTAATGATTGTACGCTGTGTGCCGGCGCTCGGCGCCGCCTGCACCTGCACCAACTGCGGCTGTTGACCAGGACGCTGAATAAGTGTCAGGCCCTGCGGCAGCGTGGTCAAGCCTCCACTCACATTGGTCATCACTGGCCGTATAATCGTCTGCTGTGTGGACTATAAAACGAAGGGCAGATGCGAATGTTATTTAAATATAGTTTAAACAAGATCTTGTCTGCAATAATACTGAATCAAGCTAACTCGAATTCTCTTTTCACTTACGTTGCCAATGACACTCGTTGGCGTCTGTTGCTGCACAATGACATGCTGGCCTCCTATGGGATTCGTAGGTATCAGTGTGGGCATCATCTGTTTGCCACCCTGTGTCTGCGGTTGCTGCTGTAGTTGAATGGTATGTGGCTGCACTCTCGTTGCCGGCGTGGTCTTGACCAGACTGGGCGGACCTGCCGCTGTGGTGGTCATGAGTGTGGCGCCGCTGCCCAGTGTGGGCAGGCCACTTACATTACTAATGGGTATCTGCTGGTACATGTCGCCGCCAATGTTACGCAGTATGACGCCCTTCTCGGTGAGTATGATGGTTTTGTTTTTGGCCCCCGCTTGGGATACGTTCAATGTGCTGCCAGCAATGGTTCCACCTGGCTGCATTATCACCTGCGATAACTTTGGCTGCTGTGTGGCCGTTGTATTGGCCACGATGGTGTGCTGCGGATGTGGCTGCTGTTGCTGCAGCTGTGCCTGCAGATGCTGTTGCTGTGCTGCCTGCGAGGCTGGCTGAATCGTGACCGGCCGATTGGGCAATTGTACATTTTGTATGTTCAACGTCTGCTGGTTGGCAGCAGCGGCAGCGGCAGCAGCAACAGCTGCATTGGTAGCCACCAATGGTGGTGGATTGGTGGACACCACAGCAGTGGCCTGTTGATGTTGTCGCAACGGTGTCATAACCACACCCGATGCACCTGTTGTCTTCAGCAATATCTTTGTCGGCGTCTGCCCGCTGCCGCCAGCAGCAGTTTGATAAAGCGTTGTTGTCTGCGGCGCCGGACGTGTCTGCGTGAACGAGGTCAGTGTGGGCAGTGTAGGCTGCTGTTGTGGCTGTGGTGCAGCCAAAATGTACTGTGTAGTTTGACCCTGCGATGTGGTGGTAGTCAACAACTGTGGCTGTTGCTGCAGCTGCTGTTGTTGCTGCTGCTGCTGCTGTTGTTGTTGCTGGGCTGCAGCTATTGCAGCTGCCGTGCTTGATGAGGCTCCCTGTTGTTGCTGTTGTTGTTGCTGCTGCTGCTGTTGAGCTCGCTTTGCTGGCTGTATGATGGTCTGCGAGATGATGACCGGTCCACTGTTGGCTGCCGTCTTAAGTTGACTCAGCGGCATTGTTTTAATAGCCTGCGATGGTATGGTGGTGGTAGTGGTGCCGCTGCTGCTCGTTGCAAGCATTGGTTTCTGTGGAAGAAGAGTAGAAGTTGTTGTAAGTAAATCGATGTAAGTGAAAAGAAGAATTATATAAAGTAAGCTAGTTATAGTTATCTTTCTATAGTACTAAACAGAGATAACTTGCAGATCTACTGAGAGATATAACTGGATATTTAGCTATACTCGTAGCTAGATAACTAGTTACCATTTATTGTCTTGACTCAGCACTCGGGAAATTCGATAGTTGTTATCAAGCTTAATGGCAATTGTTGTTTCTAGCAACAGGCGATAAAAACCTTTGGCTTTCACCTTTCCCTTGCGCCCCCAAATGATCGTCGACTTACCGCACGCTGTGCTCCGGGTGTCGAGGCCAGAATGACGGGTGTGGAACTATTGATTAGTATGGGCTGCTGCTGTTGTTGTTGGGATAGTTGCGGCTGTGGCTGCTGTTGTTGTTGTGGAGTTCCCTGTGTGCCGCTGGTACTGCTGCCAGACGCTGCCGCTGCTGCTGCATTCGCTGCTGCTGCCTTTGCCTTGGCTGAGGTTATCTTTACGGAGATGTTGTTAGGCAGATTGGCCAGCGGACTGGCAGCCTGTCGCAGTTGCTGTGGCGTAAGGATTGTAGTTGTGGTGGTACTGCTGGTGCTGGCAATGGCGCTGGAGATGCTGCTGCTGGTGCTTGCGATGCTGGCAGTTGCACGCAAAATGGGCTTAATGTCCAGCTTCTCCATTTTGATGGTGGTGTTGCCAACTGTTGTGGTTGTCACAGCGGTTGAGGTGGTTGCAGTGACTGCTGCGGTGCTGCTGATGCCGCTGTTGTTGTTGTTAATGAGACGCTTCTGTTGCTGCGGCGTGCTTCGTATGAGCAACTGTGGTGTGCCACGCTGTGTAGGTTGCTGTTGTATGATAATCCTCTGCGTCGTAGGTGTTGATGGGGCAGGACGTGCGGGTGTGGTAGTTGGCTCTATCTTCTCTACCTTTATGTTGGCCGGCACAATAATCTCTTCGCTCTTGATCTCGATCTCCTGTTTGATTCGCTTTGGCGTGTTGTGGTAACTGTTGTTGTTGTTATTATTATTATTATTGTTATTCGCCTTGGCCCTGGATGTCTTTGCTTTGCCCTCGGCTTTGACCGTTTTAGGCGTAGTAACAGTTGCAACAGTTGCTGCTGGAGCTGTTGTAGTTGCTGCAGGCGTATTTTGGGTGAACTGAAGCGTGGTAGCAGCATATTCCGGCGTCTCTGGAGTCTCTGGCAGCAAAGTCTTGGCAACCAATTCTGGTGTCTTGAAATCCTCATCCGGCTGCTCCTCTAAGCTGCCAGAGCTCTGATTCAACTGCGGTTCCAATTTGATTTCGAAACTGTTGTTTGCCGATGTAGGCGTTGTAGGTGTGTCCACAACCATCGGAGAAGTTCCATCTGCAGGTGGACTGTCGCTATTATTATTGTTATTGTTGTTAGAGGCAGCTGCCGCTGCAGCCGCCGCTGCGGCAGCCTGTTGCTTCTGCTCCTGTTTCTTTTGCTGCTCCTCCAATTGCTGCTCACGTTTGCGTTTCTTCGCGGCAGCATAACCCAAGGGTTGTTCTGTGAATTCGAGTATCTTGATACCGCCATCCTTGCGTCCTGCAGGTGTACGGCTGAGATTTGGCCGCGTTGCATTGCCCGATACAACGGGTGAACGGAAGCCCGTGGTGGGCATGCGCGAAGGGATGCCCTTCAACGGCGTTGTGTCTGTCATTTTGCGTGGCATTCCTCGCGACCGTAGCGGTATAGTTGGTGCCGATGACTTCTTCAGCGACGATTGGGCATCGGCGGATTTGTGCAGCAGCTCGGTGCGCAGCTGTGCGCTCTTCGGCTTACGTTTTAGGGTGAAATGTTTCACCGGTGCCGGCTGTTGTCCTACCTGTTGAACGTAAGGAGTGGGTGGATTAAGTTCAAAGTTGAAGTCATCAGTAACTCAGGTAGATTCCACTTACCACCGAGATGAGTGCATTTTTGTTTAGGTATTGACACTCTAACGGCAACATGCCCAGATCTGAATGTTTCGTCACCAGCTTGCGCAAATCGTTGACCATGTCTGTGAAAATGGGTCGCGTATCCTCGTAATCGGAAATTTCTGTATTTAGCGAACTGGTCGCTGGAAATGTCTTCATAGTCTCTGCTAGCATGGATACCCATAGTTCCGAATCGAGGCCGGCAACCTCAATGACCTCTTCTAGTTCCGTTTTCCACTGGGAAAATTAGAGAAATATTTTAGAATATATTTTTAAAATAAATTAAAAGTATTGTCTTTAATATTCAGTTAATATTCATTATATTATTCAAAACTATTTGGGAATTGTGCAATCGAATATCAGCTCCATTCTTTACATGCGCACGTATCAAAAATTCCAACAAAAATTGTGTAAACAATGCGGTTTGTTTACAAGGAGTCTCGACTGTAGCTTTTATCAGAGAATGATTTATGCCAAACAGGTTTGTACATTGACATCATGTTTGAACATTTAACAGCGCTGTTAAAATGTTATCAAAACAAACTTCACGAATTATGATTTGTTATTCCATTACTTTATAAACATTAAATATTTGTAGTTAATCTGCGAGTCTTAATGCAATTTCAATTGATTGGCATAAATATAAATAAATATATTCAACAGATTCACCACCCGCTCAACGCCCACAGACCCCACGCACACACACGCACGCTTATAAACACCAACACCAGCAACAACACTGGCACACACACACGCACACTGCTGCACACAAGTCACTCGCGCAGAAGTGGCGGGAAATATTTCTTATTTCTATGTGTGTGCAAAACAACAACACTTGTGCACTTGTATGTATATGTTGATACGGTTAATATAGCTGTGTGAATTTTAAAACACCTCAATTCGTTATTTCACGCATATTAGACACATTTCCTGAGCATTTCGAGGGTCCACAGCAGCATACAAATCGAATGTATTCACCAACGCACCAGCATGTATGTGCCTGTACGTGCATGTGTGTGTGCGTGCTTGTGTTTTGAGTGTGCGTGTACTTGCTAGTGTACTTTTTTTATTTCATGACACCAACGAGATTTTTTTTACCTCTTCAACCAGACGGCGCGGAATATGTAGAAAACTGAGGAGCAGCTTTAGTTTGACTTGTGTCTGCAGATCGGGAAAACAATCCTTGATGTTGCGCAAAACCTCTTTGTTTAGTTGCGAGCATATTGAACCATTTATCCACGAATCGTTTGATGTGCCCAGTTTATTATGCAGCCAGAGTGATGTGTCGCTGTCCCTTACGTTCGCCATTTTTACGTTTACGTCGATTCACACACGGCGCACATACAACTTAGCACGTCTAAGGTAAATACGCGTAATTATAACACAATTTTCAATTAATTTCCGCGTTATTTTCAATTCTCGATGAAAAACACAGAAAAAAACCCGTGGAAAATTGTAATAGGAAGCTACGACTGAAAAAAGTGTTACCACACGACAAATATAATTGTATACTCACGATGCAACAACGTTGTGCAACACTGAAAGTAGTATTTGTAACTTTAAAATATGCAGCCCTGGTTTGAAGTACACATTTATCGCAAAAAATACTAAACTATCGATTGCACAGCTTACCAGCTGTTCTCTGTTATTGTGTGTGCGCCAATATTATTTCATAAAATAAATTGCAATGGAAATTCTAAATGAAAGCACTCAAAAAAGTGTACAAAAACCCAAAGGCATGTCGACAGGTGGCAAACTGCTAATCGGCATGACGGGCGGCATTGGAATTGGCCTGTCAATTGTCTGTGCATCATTTGTGGCACCTGCCTTTCGAAAATTCTGTCTTCCCTATGTGCCGGCAACAACCGAACAAATTCAGAATGTGCTCAGTTTCCTGCCCAAAAACGCTACTGGCAAACTACTGGACATTGGTTCGGGAGATGGACGCATCGTTGTCGGTTAGTCGAGGGCTTAAATAAGCGACTGCAAACGCTTTAAACATTATGTAATCCTCTCTAGCGGCGGCCCAGCACGCGAAAGCGCTGAAGACTGATGGTGTTGAACTAAATCCCTGGCTCGTCTACTACTCCCGCCTAGCCGCACTGCGGCATGGCGTCGCTAAACAATCGCGCTTCTTCCGGCGCGATCTTTGGAAGTTCGACATCAAAGAATACGACTACGTGGTCATCTTTGGTGTGGAGCAGATGATGCAGGATCTGGAACATAAGCTAATTGCTGAGTGTCCACAGAATGCCAAAATAATTGCCTGCCGTTTCCCATTGCCGGAACTGCAACCGGCCCGCATCATCGAAGATGGAGTCAACACAGTTTGGTTCTACGATCTAAGCAAACAAGAAAATACCATATAGCAATAAAAGAGAGAGAAATTTAATTTTTGTTTAGTCAATCTTTATTGCTTATTGCGATAGATATTCAAGTTAAATGCTAGACAATGGACAGTCGAGACATACGCATACTTATGTGTAAACAGGACCGACTTGACGATAATACAAAAGAACGTTCCACAGCGAAGAATGAGACACATTAAAAACACATACAAACATCTTAAGGAAACAGTGCAGATCAAAGGAAAGCAGCGAAGACGAAGCCGAAGGCAGTGTGAGCTCAGTTTCAATACATATTTATATAGCCTAAAGAACCGAGCAACGCGGTTTCAGCACAATGATGCGAGTTGATCTCAGCGACGACTGCTAGAAGCGGCGCCCGAGGTAAATGCACTTGTTCACCTCGTTGCGATACACCTCGATGAAGCCAATCTTCGTGTAGAAGCTTAGCTGCTCAGCATCCTCGTCCGACAGACAGACGTGCACACCAAAGCAGCCATTGGCTCGCAGAGCCGCCAGTAAGACTGTCAAGAGTCGCTTGGCGATGCCGCTGTCTCTCTGCTCTGCTTCACGCAGCGTTGCCGCGCTCAGCACTGCCGGAAAGGAGCCGCTGACCTCAATGGGACAGACCAAGGCAGCGCTGTTGCCGCCGTGAATCAGTTCCTTGAAGTGTGTCAACAGCTTCTGCGACTTTCCGTTGCCATCACCAGTTTCATTTTCCAACAACTCTTTGCGGTACTTCTCACGCAGTTCCGGTAGCCAGCAGATGTCCATATTACGCTGGAATATGGAGACATCCAAGGCGCCGCAGGCATAGCCGACAATGTTTTCGCTGTTGTCGTAGGCCACTATAGAGAACTCCGGATGCAACGTTAGGTGTGCGCCCACTATACAGTCCGCAGCAATGTCAGCCAGCTGAGCAGGTAGCAGGATGTCATCACCATCATCCTTGCTCTGCCACTGCATGTAGGTGCTCGTACAAATCTGATAGACTTGCTGCTCATCAGAGTTGCGATACGGCCTCAGCTGGTAATAATTGGCCGTTGGTTGCTCCGGCAGCTTATAGACAAACAAATCGTTGCCCGAATCTACGGGCATTAGACGCTGCAGATCCGCAGTAAGGCCGCCTCGAAACACCCACGGTTCTTGATCTCCCGACGTGAAAGCCTCCTTCCAGCCTTTGCTGAACCCTACAGAGGAAAAAAGGGAAACAACAATTAGCATCGGGACAAATTGGCTGTGGGGGACGACGTCACTTACATGTGTAGCTGCCCTCCGTGTACGAGGACATGTTTTGTGGAAACTGACCCAGTGCCAGCCACTTGATATAGCAATTGAGCAGCGACAGTGCGCCGGCAATGTCCCAGACATATGAATACAAATCGTGGCTTATTTCCTTATTTTCGCATTCGGCGATTTTTCCCAACAGTTCCTGCACTCCGGCACAGAGCTTGGAGAACACTTCACAGCGCTGTAGCCATTCACTGACCTCCGGCTTGAGGGCCTTCGTGGCGTCTCGTTCTTGCAGCATGACGTTTGCATTGATCTTTAGCCATTGGAACTCGTTTAGTAGCTTCAGACCGCGACTACCGTGCTCGAAGGGCAGATAAAAAAGATCACAGAGTAGACTTAAGTCATCGGAGTTAATCCTTGTGCGTTTACAATGAGATCTTCACAGAAAGACAAGACAAAGAGATTAGGATGAGGTTAAACATAAATGATTTACAATATTTACTTGGATGTAAGGTCGTCCTCCACCTCGCGCATGTCTGCATTGGATACCGGTGACGATAGCGAACTTTCCACGTGCATGCTCTACAAAGAAATTGAATGAGTTATCTTCTATTTTAGCATTTACTTGGACTCACATTTATATCATTAGCGGACTCCTCCATGACGACATCATCGGTTAGCAGCTTGCCCACTTCCTTTGGTGATAACTGCGAATTAATACTGCTGCTGCACTCCATGGGCTCATTGACGCCTGCGCTCAACGGGCTGAGGCTGTTCTCATCCAGCATGGTATCTACATTTAGGCTTCCTGCCTGTTCCCGCTCCTCTGATAAGTCATCGACCTTGCCGGCCGCAGCTTCAGTGGATTTCTGGAACAGTTCGCAGCTTAGCTCGATCGACTCTTCTACACTCTTGGTCTCCATTATGGGAACTGGCACAATTGAAATGGGTATCGTTTCGGGCAGCTCAATGTTCGATGCAACTGTTGTTGGTATGGGATTAATGATTTCCTCATTTGTGACCACCTTGGTTGGCGATACCAGCGAGTTCATCACCGGATTCGAAATGGGCGTCATCGTTGAGCTAACAGTACTGCAGACATCCGCAAGTGCCTGCAGCTGGGTGGTGTTCACCTCGGGCACTGTGCGCGTGTTGGTAGACGTTGTGGTGGTGGTGGTCAGACTCATGCAAGTGTTGATCGAGGGTATAATCGGAATGATGGGCATAACCATTTCCACCTGCGGCTGCGGCTTGGCAATCGGTCCCCAGGCTTCTTTCACCACAAAGAACTCGGGTAGCCATTCACTAATTGCATTTCTAAAAGGAGAAATAAATAAATTATTAAAATAAAAGTGTTAATTCGTTATTCCTCTTACTTGAGAGCCAGGCGGGGATGATACACGTTCTTGGAGAGGCATTCGACGGGCAAATCATCTTCGTTTTCAGTCTCCAACTTGATATCTGCACTAAGCGAGCTGTTCATTTTCGAATCCATGCTGCAGCGCGACCAGAAGGCAAGCGTATGTATGGCTATAAAGTTGCCATAGAACTCACAGTTCGGATTCGTCATGACACCTCGCAGATATGGTATAAGTTCGGGCGAACGACCCGAGTAGGGGCCAAGGAACACCCTTTTCTGGTCATAATCGTTGGCATGCAGATTATCCCAGATGACGGGAGGTCGTCGCAGTATTTCCGTTATTTCTCGTATTGATTCTATTGTTATTACTTTCGATATCACCTTGTCACCCGTCCAAAGTATATCGATCTCATTGTTTAGCTTGGAACCCAGTGTATTCAGATATTCAGAATCGACGACCGTGGGCACGGCACGAGACGCACAGTATTGCGTCGGACAGAAGAGAAACTTTGGACCATTGAGGTGGGCGAAAATGTCATTCGTTACTGAGACCTGAGCATTAGCAAAGGTCTGAAACACCTCCTTGTCGGCCTTGGATAGCTCCGACTCAATGTCGTCGAACAACAAGGCGTAAGCATCGCATCCGAATTGTGAAACCTGATCCAGTTTTCGTTTGAGCGTGGCAATTTCCTTCTGACTACTATATGTCATATCCAGACCAGGCGATAATGCATAGTAAAACACAATACCAGCCTCCTTTGCGGCCGAGATGAGACCTGGGGAGGGGACAAACACAAACACACACACATAATAATAATAAATTCACAGCTCAGCGAAAATAAAAAGTGAGTGTATCATACTTGATAAGTGATCTGCTTCCTCGACCGTGTACAACTCCCGCCAGTAGGCCCTGTGCTTGTAGTCATCTTTGGGCGCATACATGTACGAGTCCATGCCCAGTTTCTTTAATTTGCGAAACAAATCTTTTCGCTGTTCGGTCGTCCATGGTCGCCCGTAAAAACCCTCGATTACGCCGCAAATAAATTGCCTCTGCTGCTCGTGTGGGGCGTGTTCCAATGATTCACATTTTTCCCTCATGTGGCCGTCTTCCATTTCCATAGAATCAGGTTAAATATGCGAGTTAAAATGCTTCAATTCAGAACGCAAAACGCTAATGCGGCAAAATGAAATATTAGCCTTCGGTACAGTGTGACCGAATTTTCTGCGTGCGAATAATCTGGCAAAAACAATGCACTTGTACTATAATCGATAAATATTGACAGTCGATAGTGCAATCGAAATTTGACATTTTTATGGCGATGGATTTGTTTATGGTCATTAGATATTTTTAGCGATCAATTCGGAACTGTTGCTTAAAGATCGGACTAATTCTTAAACAATTTATTTACACAGCCAAAAAATAATTTATTTTAAATCAATTTACAAGTTATATTTTATGTGCTAAAATTTTGTATTTACTTGAGTTTCTCAACCAAAGCAACCAAGTCTTTTATTCCGGCCTCGTTGAGGTCCCAACCGGGAGTCACTTTCTTACCG
The DNA here is from genome assembly GCA_018151435.1 of Zaprionus africanus. NCBI lineage: Eukaryota > Metazoa > Arthropoda > Insecta > Diptera > Drosophilidae > Zaprionus > Zaprionus africanus. The sequence goes on from JAECXB010002206.1 coordinate 10,010,585, forward strand.
TTGTCCAACCATCGGACGATGTTGGGATACTTGGAGAAGTCAAATTTGCTTGACGCAAAGGATGAAACGGTGGCCAGGAGGGAAATGTCAGCGATGGTCAGTCTATCGCCGGCCACGTAAGTTTTACCCCCGAGGAATGTGTTGAGCAGTTGGAGAGTGGACTCCAATTTCTTCAACTTCTCGGGATCCAAAGGCTTCTTTGCGAATAGAGGAGATATGTATTCGGCAAAAGCCTGATACAGTGTTCCCATATCGAAGTACAAGCGCTGATTGACTAGAGCGCGTCCCTGTGGATCCTTGGGATACAGCGAATCGTCCTTGGCGTATTTCTCAACCAGGTAGATGAGAATTGCCCGGGATTCCCACAGAGAGAAACCATTGTCTACCAACGTGGGAATCGTGTGTTGTGGATTAATCTTAAGGAATTCGGGCGTCAGATGCTCCCCCTTAAACAGATCCAGTTTCTTTAAGTTCAACTCAATTCCCAGAGCCTTGGCTGTCATTTGGACGGAGCGGCAGGGAGCCGAAACGGGATTGTAATAAAGATCCATTTCGTGTGTGTAGTGGTTCCTAGTTCAAACCAAACTATTTCCATTCAGTAAACAAATCCGGGTTTTATACTGCCCATTAATCTGATAGCCCGCGTTCGTTATCTTTTTTTGTACATTGATAAGATTGCTGATTTCTGAAATTTCATCGTTATAATAGACAAGCACTTGCGGCATAAATTATCTAGATGCTCCCGGAGTCAGTACATTTATTCGTGGTCTAAAATATGTAAATTATAGAAGAAGTTTTGCATATTTTCGATTGAATATTGAGATTACTATCGTAAATTTTCAAAGATCTGCGATCCACAACGTTTGCACTCAAGGGGTTTGATTTTTATCAAAAAATATTGAACACATTTAGCATTGATGATTTATTACTGTTTCTTTAGATACATATTTATAATTTATAGAAATTTAAGAACATTCTTCTTCTCATATAAAGATATTGAAACATTATATATGATAGTATCTTACATGTTATAGAACAGGGATATATTATTTAGCTTAAGACATTTAATAAATAAACAAAAATACTTTAACAGTTATTAAGTGTTGTCCGAATTTCCCCATATCAGAAAATTCCAGAAATGTTGTGTTTATTTCATTATTATAAAGTGGTTTGCAAACTGCAAATACAGGTATATCGCTTATCGCGTGAAACTCGCGTTTTATGATGATTTTTCACAACTTACCTACATTAGCTTATCAAATAAAAGTACTTTTGATTATGGGTGGCCCCGCGGAGTATATAAATCGGAATGGTTCGCGACAATATCAACAGTTGTCATTGCCCTACCAGTCGCTCCACTTCACAGTCACAGTCAATATGGACTTCTATTATTCTCCCCTCTCACCGCCTTGTCGCTCTGTGCAAATGGTGGCAAAGGCTCTTGGACTTGAGCTTAATCTGAAGGTGGTGAACATGCTGGAGAAGGAACATCTGAAACCCGAGTTCGTCAGGATTAACCCTCAACACACGATTCCTACTTTGGTGGATAACGGCTTCGTCATCTGGGAATCTCGTGCCATTATCGTCTACCTGATTGAGAAATATGCAAGGAATGATGCTCTGTACCCAAAGGATCCTCAGGGTCGCGCTCTTGTCAATCAGCGTCTGTACTTCGACTTGGGAACTCTGTACAAGGCATTTGCGGAATATTACTTTGCCCCGTTCAGAAATTTGCCACAAGACCCCGAGCAATTGAAGAAGGGCGAAGAAGCCCTTGGTTTTCTCAACACATTCCTTGAGGGTCAAACCTACGTGGCTGGTGATCGACTGACCGTTGCTGACATTTCGCTCCTGTCCTCAGTTTCAAGTTTCACAATCTTCGGTTTGGACTTAAGCAAGTATCCCAACATTGTGAGGTGGTACGAGAACGGCAAGAAGGTGACTCCCGGCTGGGAAATCGTCGAGAAGGCTCTGGAGGAAGCGCGTGCTCTGTTGGCCGCCCGCAAGCAGTAAAACATGACATTTACCAAAATATCTTAGTAAAATATATATACAGTTGAATAATAATAGTAAGGATGAGTTTTAATATTTGTGTGCTGTCATGTTCAGTGAAATCTGATATGAAATTAGATAGGGTTAATAAACTGATAGATAAGATAAACAAATGATATGCTATATCTGTCTTGCTTAAACCACTGTATAAAGATTACATTATACAAATGTATTTGGCAGAGAGGGGTGTGGCATATATTTATAAATACAGTTATACCTTATCGTAATCAATATATATGATACATGATAAGGTCTTGTCAGTCACTCAATGAGTATACCAAGTACGGAATCATTCAATTATTTTTTAAAGGAAATATAAATCGTAACGTACAAATCAAATACCTGTTGGTGGCATGTATAGTGCAACTATCGATAATAAATGCGTTTCATCGGTTTTTCTGGTATTTTTTATGGCTGCACTGCTTGCTTGCCGCCCTCAATGGTATCGATAGCAGTCTTTAATGCACAGTCGCACTGCTTGATGGTGTTTATTATTTTGTTTTCATTTCTGCTCTGAGTCGGATTTTAAAGTTTTAATTTAAGCGATTTCAGATGCAACCGTTTATTGTTATACGCAATTATCGCGAAGATGACGAACTCAAGTGCCAGGAGCTGGTGCGGGACTACATTATGTCGTTCTCTTCGAAATCGTTCTTTGTGTTTTGCTTCCGTGAGGTAAGCCGAGGTTTGCGTGCTTTATCTGCTGCAAACGTGGGGGAATCTAATGAGGACCTCGCCCTCTCTGAAGACTCTGACCGAATTGACGTTGTCTATATCTTCGTTACAGATTACACTGCAATTCATAGTAATAACATGGGCCATATTCTTCATATTTCTTGGAGTGCCACTACTCTTCTGTGTCCTCACAATACCTGGCTGCGTCTTCTTTCTCTTTACCAGCACCTACTTCTCCTTCTACGCCAAGGCGGTGGAGCTGATGAGGGTATTAACTAGACTTTTCTCAATTATAGTATATTGATTTAAATTATGCAATTTTGTCCACTTTCCAGTTAAAACCCTCCCAGTCCCTGGTTGCTGAGTGCTATGAACCCTTCATATTCCGCTGTGCGCCAAACGAGGCTAGCTATCAAATATTCCTGGACAATCCTCCCTACGACGAGTCGTACAAAAACAAATTTCGTCGCCGCATTGTGGCCACGTTGAGTGTGAAGAATCACAATGCTGTTTACAATGCAGCCTGGATCTATCGCTTTGCCATTGCCAAGCATTATCCACATCAGAAGATCATGGAACCGATGATAAGTCTGGTCTCCAAGAACTGTGTTAATGCCGGCTATAACTCTCTCGAGTGTACCATTTCCGAGTGGCAGGAGAGCGAGCGAGACTTTTACGATGATCTCGGCTTCGTCACGCGGCAGATCTATCACAAACAGATTGTCGGCAGCAGTCTCACCGTCATGAAGACGCAGCTCACGTACAATCTACGCACAGACGACACGTTGCAGAAGATAAACTAGTGCAAATACTCCCCCAGTGAATCTCAGAGAAACTGTGAAACATAGCGCAATATATTTATATATACTCAAGCTGCAAGTACTATCGAATAATGATAGATGTGAGTTGAAAAACATTCCATAGTAACGTATTTTTGTATATCTCTAAGGCGATGCTATCGTGCTAGTCGTAAAATACAAATTTTCTTAGAATCTCCACTAAATAGAATGTAAATTTTGTAAACACAAAGATAGTTTATTTTTCCACATGACGATAGTACACACGATAGTTATTACAGTTCTATAACAGAAACATTCCAGTCAGGCGAATTTATGCAACTTTCGAGAACACCGCACATGAAAGATATATATATTATTATGTACACTTATGTATTTATTGTATTTAAAAGAAAACACGTTGGATATTGCTTCGTTTTGTCCTGTTTTATTATAATCTTGTTTATTCTTTGACATATTCTATTTAAATAAATAAAATATATATTGTAATAAATAAAACTTGCAAGTGTTTAGCGTATATGGTTTAATGCCAGACATCTATAATTGTTGCTGTTCCTTATTGAATCTTCATCATCTCATCTGCTGTAGGTACATTCATTTCTTCTTCTTTGATGCATTTTAATTGGATTAGCCGCAGTTTGTAAAAAGCTTTTTAATGCGATTCAGGACTCGCCTTGACTGCCACAGTGTGTTAAACATAATATCGGACACCCCTGCCGAGTGGTGGCATACATATATAATATATAACTATCTGTTCAGAATATAAGTTAAGGTATTTCGTATTAGACATTAATTCTTCGCTAGGAACTAAGCAAGGGTATCTGCACTTCGGCAGGCCGAAGCTAAACTCTTTCTTAATCTTTTCTTCTTTTTTGTTTTGTTTTTTGGTTTTCTTATAGAATTTAAATAGTCATCAGCGCAACTAATGCTTAAAAAAATAAACTGGAACTGCCCGTGTGCTGCGGCAGTCCGTACTCAAATGTAACTATTTTCCTCCGCTTCCACTCTTCCCTATCCTTCCGTCAACTATATCATTAAAGCGTGTTTCAAAACTGGCTGTGAAATTAGCATACTTTGTTTTTCGCATTTTCTTGTTTGTTGCTGCCGTTTGTTTTTGTTTTGTTTTCTTTTCTTTTAGTTAAGAACCTTTAGGTAATTGTTTCAATTTGGTTTCGTCGCAAGTAGCCGCTCTGGTTGCAATATCCAACTATATTTGCTATATGTAGTATGTGGTTTTTTAGAAGAGCTTCACGCGTCGCTTCAGCTCGTTGCGCCTCCACTGGGGCAGCCTGTAGAACTCGGAGCGGGCGCACTGCAAGATGTGCTCGAACTCAATGTCGGACAAGTGACGCTGCAAAGGAAAAACATAAAGTTAAAATACAAACAAGTTGGAGAGTAACCTCAGGCCCGACTCACCTCCAGGTTGCAGCGATCAACGTCTGAGGGTAGACGATAGTTCGTGATCAACAAGATGTGATACGGATAGATCTTGGCGGGCTCGTGCACCAGCATCGAGTGCGCCATGTTGGGCAGGCTGCGCCGGATGAGTCCTGCCTGTGGATAGTGATAGGACAGTGCGCCCGAGTATGTGCTTGAGGCGGGCAGATCCCCGCCACCCATCAGGGCGCGTCTGTCGCCCTCGGTAATCGAATCGACTGAAGCTAAAGAGAGGAGATCGAAGAGATTAATAAGAGAGTAGAAAAGGGGGAGCCGGTACTTACCCTCTGATTTACCGCAGCTCAGATCTGTGCTGTGTGTTTTGTCACCCAGACCTCCATAGGAGAAGTCCTATATAGAAAGAGAAGGAGATGTTAGTTTCAAATGGGATCTCTGCAAGAAAAAAAGCATGCCAAACCAGAACGGAAAACGTGTGTGCGCTGTCTACAGTAAGGTGTACGAAATGGAACAAAGAATAACAAGAACAAGCTAAGGCATTTCACAAAAAAGAACCAAAAACAAATGGGTTAGAACTAAGAGAAGGAACAACAACAAAAGCATTCTTACAGTGACACCATGCATCGTGGTGGCGGCGGCTGATGTTGTGGAACTGAATGTGTGAGAGCGTGGAGCCAAGCCGTATCCGGGTTTGGGCACATGCCGCAGCGCGCTCACCACTGAGCCGAGTCGAGTTTGATGTTATGATGGATGATCGTTAGTGTGTGTAGTTGTTGTTGTTGTTAGTGTGTATACAGGCGCGTGTGTGTGAGTAAGTGTGTGGCAACAAACATGTAGCATAGGCAAACACACAGTAAGAGTGAGAAGGAATAGCAAACGTTACGAGGCAACAACACAATGAAGCAGCAGACAAACCAGTCGAGTTAGATGAATTGTTAGTAGTATTGTTTTTGAGGGATCCCAACACCATGAGGCACAGCCGGAGATGTTCATGGAGTCACACGTAGCAGCATTACAAAGTGAGAGATAGAGACAAGTTCAAAAAGTGAGCAACAGGTGGCTCCAAGTACAATTCTAGTTTAAAGACTATGTTTAACGCTGTATTAGATTAGTCGACCGCCAAACGTGGATAAGTATTAGTTACAGCTTAGATCAAGTTACAAAGTGACCAAGTGATCAATTAACCGAATGATCGCGCAAGATATATACTGATCGCATGAGGAGGTTACCAAAATTATCAAAATCAATCAAGTTCTATCTATAAATCTGTTAATTAATTCATTAAATCATCGATGAATCAAATAACCAAATGGATAAGTGATCTTTAGACAAGATGATTAAGTAATCGCATTATCACATATCCAAAATTATTGATTAATTAAGTGATATATTATCCAATTGATCAAGTTTTCGTTGCAACAAGTGGCAATGACCAAGTGGCCAAGTGATCGTGCATTCAAGTAAATACGATATCTACCGATCCAGTAATTGCATGATCAAGTAACCAATATGATCAAGCGATCAGTAATATCTCGCGAAATGATTGGGTTACCAAATGGTCAAGTATACAATTAATCGAGTTATCGAGTAATCAAGTGATCTATTGATCGGGTAACGCAGTTATCAAATGACCAAGCACCAAGAGCAACAGGCAAAGAGGCAGAGGCAGAGACAGATGCAGAGCCAGAGGCACAGGAAGGAGGCACTCAGCCAGCACTTACGGAGCTGTAACCGTTGCGTATGTAGGGCGGCAACGTGGTCGTTTTGAATCCATATCCGGGCTTGGGCGGCGAGCGATAGGAATGTATGGCTATAAACGTAATTGGGCTATATGTAAAGCAAGTCGACAAGGTATAAAATTAAAACTAACTTCGGCAAACCGAAGTTGAACAAACTCTTGCTTGGAACTTTAAAAATAAGTCAACTGGGAATGGAATAAGGAATACTCGGACAAGGTAGAAAGACTGATAAGGACTCTATAACATTGTCAGCTCCATCTGCAAGAGTCTGTGTTCTTTCTTCCTACTTAAAATTTAGCTAATCCTAACTGCCTTTGCACGCTTAATCTTTACCATTGTAACTGGGCGCATTGCCCAGGGATTTGCCCAGGGAGCCGCGGTAGCTGGTGGAACGATCAAACATTTCATCCTCATAGAAGGGCTTCTGATGATCTAGATTGCGTGAGGGTGAGGCGCCAATGGGCGATTCATATCTGTAATATTTTGATATCTCTAATTAGTTTCGACTTTATGCATAAAAGTTTCCTTTTGAATCTCACCTCAACTTGTAGAGCGGCTCCTTGGAGGCTGATGGCGTGCGTGAGGCGTTGCGTGGATCCAGATTGTTTTGTTTCCATTTCCTGTACTTGGCGTGCTCCTTCAGGTCCTTTGCAATTACCGAGCCAATGCCTGAATTGAGCTTCTCCAGCTGCTCTGCCTCGCGTTGCAGGCGTCTACATGGAAAGATAAATGTTGGTTAAGTGATTTCTCTAGGGGATTAACTAAATTGTTTGCTCTCTTACGTTTGCTCCTCGCCATTCTTGGCCTTGCCATTGGTCTGCTTGCCATTCTCATCGTTCTCCTGATCATCATCATCGGACACGGGCACCCCATGGTAGGTATCACTGTAGCGTCGCCTGCGCTCCGGATCCGTATAGGGATATGGCGGTGCTGGGAAATCATCACGTTCGATTTTCGGCTGTTCGCCTGGTGGCGGCTTCTTGGCCGCGGGATAGTGCGACAGCTCAATCGGTTCCTCGTTGTTCATGCCGGGACTCTTGGGCCGCGGTGTCTCCGATCTGATGGCATCCACCAGCACCTTCATGGCACTGCGCGTACGCGAATGCGGACGCGATGGTGGCCGACTGCCGGCCACGGAGCCGGCATTGCTGGCCGTCGTCGCATACGAGGCAGGCCGATGGAAGTGCGGCGACAGTGGCGTCTTGTCATACGGATCGATTGGTTTGCGCAGATAATGCGGCGCATCTGTCAGATAACTGTAGGTGTAAATGCGCGATATATCCTCGCCAATAGGTCGTCCATACTCGCGCAATATCAGTCCAGGACTGACCGTGCGATAGTGCTGCAATCATAGTAAGATCAGATTAGATGAAACTGTTCAAATTTGCTGCATTGAGTTTCTGTTATTTCTGACTGTGCAAGGGGATTAATAATCTCAAGCCAAGTTCAGGTGGGGATAGCATAAAAAAATAGAAATTATAAAATAAAATCATATCAGTGAAATCATAAAAACAAACCTTGCGGCTAGAGGAATAAAGTGAACCATTTATACTCGGTGTTCTGGAACGGATGTACTGCAAAACGAACAGAAAATCAAGAAAAAAAAAACGCAAGCTCAAAACGAGGTAAACAATAAAGAAAATGCAAAAACAAATCATAAAAATCATAATAAATTGCATAAGGTGCATGGAGAGCTCGGTCGTGTTCTTGGGTGTGCTTCTGTGGGTAAAGAGTGGGTGTGCGCTGGTGTGTGTGTCGTGGCAAAGGTGTGTGTTGGGAGTGTTGTGTGTGTGTGTGGGTGTGTGTGTGTGGGTGTGTGTGTGTGGGTGTGCGTGTGTAGCTTGCTGAGCATTCGTATTAGTAGCAAGAGCGGTAGTTTCTGTCTAAGCTAAAACTAGAGCTGCAAATTGTATCGATAGAGTTCTCGTGCTGGCGATAGTCTCACGTAACTATCGATAAATAATAGTGATATGGATATATACAATATAATTTATAATTACTCCTCATTTTCTATATTACTGCACTTATTTCTCGACTTCTAGCGATTAGTTCTCAACTCATGTGGGAAATTATCGATACTATCGTTAAAAAATGTTTATTCTCTCTTTTAAATTTATCTATCCTTATTCTAGCTCTTTTAAATAACAAATATTTTAATGGTTCTTAGCATAAACGACATACTATCGAGTATTCGATATATTTTTCGATAGTTTTACTATCGATTCATAATTTAACCAACTATTCTCACTATCACGCAGCAAAGTTAAAATAATATCTATAATAACTAAGCTAAATCTATATTCTATCCATTGATGGACGTAAAAATTATATACATTTATACTAGAAACGATAGTTTAGTGTTACTATCTAAACATTTCATCATTTCAAACTATCGATATGTCTTAATTAACTTAATTCCCCAGCTTCCAACTATTTTTATTCCGTTTCGCTGATTTCGATAGTCTCTAGCCCTCAATCGATACCCATATCGCAATCTCTGCAGCTCCAGTTTCACTACGCCCCCTTCCGCTACCCCTCCGCCCACTCTGCAGGCACTACATACCATATCGCTGAGCGCACTGGAGCTCATGCGATCGCATTCGGTGTCTGTGAAGTTGCCATTGGAGGCGCCACCGGTCACAGAGGTTGTTCCCGGCCTGGCTCCACTGCCATTCAATATGATGCCCGACTCGGAGGGTCCGGGACCACAACGCGGATGCCAAATAGCGCTGCCCTGCAGGTACATTTCCTCGCCATCGCCGAAGGGATCGCCGCACTTGGTGCAGCGCGCACAGGTTGGATGGAAGTGATGGTTGTCGCCCGCCTGCAGCACTTTGCCGCTGATGAAACGATTGCAGTAGGCGCACTTCACCCCGAAGCTCTTCTGGTAGCACTTCTCGCAATACGGCACCGCATCCTTGCCCATGTACTCGCCGTTGAGCACCGCATTGCAGGCCTTGCAACGGAAGCACCAGACATGCCACTGCCGATCGAGGGCAACCAGTGCTTGGCCCTCCTTCAGCAGCTCACCGCAGCCGGCGCAATCGTTGGGATCATAATCCTCCTTCAGATGCGCCTTGTGCGACAGCACGCCACTGGTGACATTCTGATGCGCCGTCGCTCGTGTGGGACTCTCAGCAGGCGGAGCGGCCGCACTGGTGGCCTGCCGAGCCGGCGATCCAGGCGTGCCAGCTCCAGCAGCAGCATTCGCTGCGCCTGCACCACCAGGAACACACTGCTCACAGAGCACCTCCTTGCCAGTGTTGGTCACCTTGCTGCCGGACTTGAAGGGCTGCTTGCACTTGGAGCACGTGAAGCACTTCTGGTGATACGTCTTGCCCATCGTGCTGACCACTTCGCCCTCCACATACTGCGAACAGGTGGCGCATTTGGTGCCATACAGACGCTGATAGTCCGGTATGCAGTAGTAGGCGCCATCCTTTGTGAAGAATCCGCCGGTGGCCAGTGACTTCTTGCATTGGCAGCACTGGAAGCACGCCTTGTGGAAATGATTGTCAGCCACGCGCAGCACTTCGCCTGAACACTTTTTCGTGCATTTCGCACAGTAGATTTTTTGTTTACCTAGAGAGAGACAAAGAGAGAGAGAGGGAGAGGGAGAGCGTTAGTATAGTTATACATATGTATTGTAGTTGTGTGGGTGTGCGTGTGCGTGTGCATCGAATTCATTCAATCAACACTCGGCGCACCGCAATGTGCTGATGTCATATGCATGTGATGCGGCGATAATGTCGCACAACCTTGTGCCGTTTTGCCTGACTCCGTCGAGCACAGTTCGAGCCCCGGTCCACTTTGGTCTTGAGTGTATTCGAATTCAGATTTGCTTAGGTATGTACGGTATGTATCTGCCGTGAGTATATTGGCTGTCTATTCTATTATACTGTATACTATCTGCCTGTCTGTGTATCTTGTATTTACTGGGAGTAGGGGGAGAATGTATCTTTTTTGTGGCCTGTCACAGCTTGTACTATGCTCTCTAGGCACACTTGTTTCTCTCCTACACTGCTAGCAATTTTCAACAGGTCTTAAGTAGCCGAATTTGGGTAAACACGTTGTGCTAGCTTAGCTAAAAAGCCTTTTAATCAATCCAAAGAAGTTTATGGTAGAAGAAGTTTATGGTTAAAGCTGTATATGGTAAATTTAACTAATATTGTAATAAATTATAACATAATATTGCTAATATTTCAGAATATTGCTAAGGCATTTATCAAGTGTAAGGCAAGAATGTTTTTGGAACTATACATCTAAAAAGGGAAGTTAATCTTTATCATAAAGAAAGAGACAATATATTTATATGTCTTATAATTATATTAAAGACGTATCTCTTACTTACAGGTGTTTCCAGCTTTTTCTATAATTAGATACACTCCATAATGTTCTTTCCTCTTCAGCGTATACTGTCTTACGAGGCGTATGAGTCATGCTCATGGCAAGTAATTAATCTTATCATTGATAAGGCCAAGGGCAATACAAGTGCTCTGGGCACACACAAGTGTCTCTGCCTAGACTCGACTTTTATCTGTTCTATAACATATGCAGAGCTGAGCAAAAAGAAAGAGAGACAGAGAGAGAGAGAGCGAGAGAGAGAGAACTCGGCACAGGTGAAAAAGTTTGCTAACCAAGAAAATTTTGTTTGCCATATTTGACTTTGTCAGTTACGCGACTGTCATATATAGTATATGTGAAGCAGTCTATATAAGTATAGGGGGAGTAAACAAAAGGTGTAAAGATAAGACTGAGCACACACACCCAGAGAGAGAGAGAGAGAGAGACCGCACAAACTTGAGAGCAAGTTCGATAAGTAGAAAGGGTTTAATCGATAAACAACGTTTCTGGGAATGGAATATCTTCACTTGTTCTAAATGACGAGAAACATATAACCAGATATTTATATATATATCGTATACAAACAAAACAATAAAAGCTTTTAGAGCAGTCCAAATATTTTCCTTTTACGTTTGCTATAAACAAACTAATTGTGTTACATAAAAAGCTAAAAATACCCGAGCAAAGTAAAAAGGTTGTTAAACCGACGCAGTCCAGCATTATTTCCCCTACTTTCGACGCGCTTTCGAATGCCCCAAAGCTAATGTTGATAAATAATCTAGCAGCCACATACATAATAAATATTATTGCGATTATAGCGATTATGGTTGAAAACAAAAACCAAAAAAAAAATTGTTTCGAGAATATTTCGGGATTACAAATTGGCCTGCGTGACGGACAAATCAGTTGGGGTCGTATTGTTTTTTAGAGGCACAATAAATGGCTGCACTTTGGGAGAGAACACAATGCCGTATTCAACATGTGTGTATGGGGTTTATACTATACATATGTATATATACACACATGTATTTTCCATGGAAATAATCATATTCAGCTAACAATTGGATATGCTTGTAATGACCTGTTTCTTTTCATATTCTTTTTTTTTGGGCTGTGTTTTGTTTTTTGTGTTTCTGCTTTGTGCTTCTCTGCTCTTTATTTTCGATTTTCGTTGTGCCTTCGGTATAGAATTTATTGATAAGCCAAGGCCCGTTAACTAGTCGCATTATAATGGTGACGTATGCCTCATGAATGAGGCCCGCAGCTATCACAATCTCGCACACACTCACACACACACTCACACTCACGCATGTTCCACATTACGTATACGTGTTCCATATGAATTAATTTTATTTATGCCCAGTTTGTTGTTGTTTATTATGCAATCACAGACGATTTCTTCTCGCTGGCAATTTCGCATATTGATTTTGGCATTTTGTTTATTGACTTTTCAAACGTTTTCATCGCTCCCCCTGCCTCTTTGCACATTAACAGCGCCATGCTAATTACGCGCAAAGGCAAATGGCAATTGTAAAATTGTTGAAAATTGAATTTTCACGCAAGTTCCGTCGGTCAGTTGTCAGCGTTGAGTTTGCCAGAGCGAAGCATATACAACAATAAAAAAAAGTTTGAGCGCACAGTGTGTGTGTTGTTTTTTCTTTTATTGTAATTACCGCAGCGATTTCAGTCTCTGCATGATGTCATCCTCGTCGAAGTCGTCATCGACCGGCGAGAGAGTCGCGCCGATTCGGAGTCACGTTCGTTTTTTTATGTTCTGGAGTTGTGCACAGGCAAACACAGCAGACAGAAGAAACTGGTTTCCATTCAACTTGGAACTCGAATTTTGTGTTTCGAATTTGAATACGAAATTGGAATTCGCGCAACAAACACAGGCAAACACACACACACACGCAGACAGAGAGACAGTCAAACACACAATGACGCGCGTTGGGGGGCAAGTCCAAGGTTAACTACGTAGCTCTCGCGCGAGTGGGGTCAAACTGCAGGCCACAAATATTTTAATTAATTTTCAGCCGCGCCCCGAAATTCCTAACCTCTAAAGAGCCAGTGTGACTCTTCTCTCTCTCTCTCTCTCTCTCTCGAGCTCAGCGGAGACCATTGCCAGTGCCAGAATGTGCGTCAAACTCATCCTCAACCAAGGATAATGTCGAGGACAGTGCACGAAGAGGGGTCAAGGCGTTGTTGCAGTCTTTCGCAGGCAGTATTTGAATTTGTGAAAAATATTTCTTGAAAAGCAGAAAAACATCGCATTCGCCCTGCCCACACACTTGTCTATCTATACAACCGCAGACATGTGTGTGAGTGTATTTATTTATGGTGAAGAGCCATAACATAATCACACACACACACACACACACACTCTCCGATTGTATATTCGTGGAATTACTCATCAAATTAAAATTGCTTTGCAAGTGCTTTTTTTTCGGGTGTTGCGCTACCTGGCGTATGCGTAATTTTAGTAGATTTCCACACCAAACAACCTGACACTGGAAAGGTGCAGCAATTCGAGAGGGTATATTGAGCTTGTGCTTGCAACGAAATATGGTTTTCAATTTACGAAGGTTTTTCTTTGAAAAAAAATTCATTTAAAACAATTTTAAATATTTCTTATAGTAAAATCAAGTTGATTTAATAAATTTTCCGAATATTTTTTTTAATATATTTTCCCCAGACTTCGCTGTATTTGCGCCAAAATTCTTAGAAGCTGTTAGATCTAGAGATCCTTGGATAAAGTATTAAGCTTGGTGACTTTTTAATTATTTAAATCTTTTTAAAATATTTGAATTTGCTTTGATAATTTTTTTAAATTCCCAATTCTCTTTTCAACTGATGAATTTTAATGAATACTTTAAAAATGCTGAATATTTAATTAGATTAAATACACAATTCCTTTTCCTCATTTCTTACTCTTAAAAACCCTGGGTAACCTGTAGTCGTTCACATGCACAACAAACTTCAATTATACGCTCTTTTTTCATGCTAGTTGTTGTTGTTGTTGTTGCGGACAAGTTGAAAGTGTTTCCTGTATGCTTATTAAACGAAAAAGTGAAAAGCGCAGTCGGTGGAGAAGAAGGGAAGATGGCAGGGAGGTTAGGGGGCTGTGGCAGCAAATGACGTGAGACGTGATGATGACGCTGCGTCTACGAAAATAGCATTCAATTAGGCGGTCGTCGTAGTCTTCACGTGAGGCACTGTGGCAGATGAAGCAGTTGGAAGAGCCGATGCCACTTTCTATGCAAGTGCTCTGACCTATATAACCCTATCGAGGGCGGCAGGGGGAGAGGAGAGAGATGCAGGCGACGCAACGGGAAATGAGATGCAGGCGAATGCACGACAAAAAACACACACAAACACAAACACACACACACGATGCAACGTGAACAAATCAACGACCAAATAAATGAGAAAAGTGCCCCAAAGTGGAGGCTGCGACCACAATGGGACAGCGGCAGTGCAGCACAGTGGGACGCAGGTAGTAGAAAATGCAAACAAAAAAAAGAAAAAGTACAGATTAATCATAGATTGCATTGTTTTCTACATACATGCATATGTATATGTACTTATACTACACGTGATAAACCACATGCTGATGTTAAGTGCAATTGCAGTATGTTGCCTGTCCCGCTGGGTCCGCTTCGGGGGCTGCTTTTGCCCCTTTCGTTTTCATTTGTTGTCTGTGCGCGCACATAACGCAAAAGGAAACTAAAAACCACAAAACGAACAGAGAAATGAAAACCAAAAACAAAACCGAAGCTCGCCAAGGGAAGTCAATGTGCTCGTCATGAATTCATGTTGAGCATTTGTCTCCGCTCTTGTTGATGTTGTTGTTGTAGTTGCAGTTGTTGGATCGCTTGTTTTATGGCTATTGTTAAGCCTTTTGCGTAGAGATCGTTGCTTGTTAAACGAGCCGAGCAGAGCCGGGTATCGAGCTCTTACGTACGTGAACGGACATGTCTCCTCCCCCCCGTCCTAGCATGGTGGTGGGGGTGGAGGCGCCCGAGTCAATTAGGCATTTTAAGCACGCACACAACTACAAGTGTTCGATGCCGCCAGCCTCTGCTGCTGCAAAAGGGAAGCGCTGCATTGCTTACACTCTCAAAATATAGTACAAATCGTCCAAAGTTCAAAAGTTCACAAGCAATTTACATACTATTTGAACGCATAGAAAGATGATGCACTATGAGAATTAATCAGCAGACTAGCTGCAAAAAAACTAACCTAACCAATTTATTCTCATAAAGAAAGAATGCATTTTGTGGGAACAAATTAAGAGACCGTACATAACCGATATGTGGTATAGAAAATATCCCTATGAAGGGATCATCCTAAACATTTTTCAAAAACACCAAAAATCTAATAATAATCCCCTTACATATATAAATTTTATAATAAACTATGTCTTTAATAATTATTTTAAAGACCTCAAATACAGAAAAAGTACTTAAACTTTTATAATAAGAATCAAAAATAATCATTATTCAAAGTTTTTTTATGATGAAATAAAATCTTTAAATATAATTTTTATGCATAAAAAACTGTTACGGTCCCTGGTTTAAGGTATTAATAAAAAAAAACATATGTATAAGATTCCCCTTAAATATTTTTTCTAATTAAATCTCAAACTTCTGAAAAATACCTGTTTGGCAATTAAAACTCTTTGAATTGTTGAAACAGATCCAAGCAGAACAAAGTTTACGGATAAATTAAAGTTGTTTTATTACTAAATACTAATTTATATTGAAGCTCTAACAATTACCCCAGCTTACTCAACTTGTTTATTAAAACATTCGAAATTCTTCAAATATTTCCATTTTTGACTTGTATATCCGTTAGCAAAGAAAAGCACGAAATAGTTTATTTGGAATTTCCTATTTAAAACGTGCTTAATCGCAAAGTTATTTCGCTGAGTGTACTCAAAGCATATGAACTCAATTAGGGCCAAAGACCGGACGGAGAGGGACGTGCGGACGGACGTCCCGAGTAATTAATCACTCATAATAACTGTACAGAAGGGCTATGCAACTAAACACACACGCACACACAGAGAAGAGCTCGCATAGTTAGAGCTAACGTTACCATGGAGGAATCCCAGCAGCGTTTGCTCGGTTCCCAGCTCAGAACGGTAAACTCAGAAGCATGACATGACATGACGACGACGACGCCCTAACGGTATCGTGTGTAATTGCAGTTGCACTCCCCAAGCATGCACGGTCAGTTATACTCTCTGATTCTCAGATTCTCTGATATCGAGTAGATTCTTTTTTCTTTTTTTTCGTTTAAACGCAAAAAAAACTTGTTTTTACAACAACACTGACGTCATCGCAGCTGAGAACCGAAAATGGGGAGTGGACGAGAGACCGCCAAACAGATGAGTGATTGTATGTGTGTGTGTGTGCGAGTGCACGTGTATGCGTGTTGGTTGCCCTCTCAGATGACGATGGGCTCCACGCCAGCTGGCCAATATTGATTAACAACAAATGCAATGCAAACACAACAACACTAAGAACTAACACAACTACAACTATAATAACAACAAGAAGAACAACAACAGCGGCGACAGCGCAGTTTTACTGGTTTTTCGTTAGGCCGTGCCATAATACGCTACTAATGCGATAATACCATCAAGTGAACTAAGTATATGTGAAAACACACGTACGTGAGACACGCACAGGAGTGCCCGAAAACGTGAGAGAGAGAGAGGCACAGACAGTGGCAGTGGCGGAGAGGCGAAGAGAGCCGCCAGCCAGACCACCCTCTTTCACTGGCGCTCGTGGTCTCTGCCTTTGCGCAATTTCGTTCGCTCACACACACACACACACATAGAGGGAGAGACGCACACGGATAAATACGAACAGTGCATACATAGATAATCGTATTCACACACAGTCGGCATACAAATACAGCAACAACTTACCCATAGCGAGATACTGCTATGCTCTTCACACTTGCGCCAGCAAAATGGGGGAGGGAAACACACGGATAGAAAGCACAACAACTACAGGCGCACAGGTCACCACTGCTTCTTCGTCTTCTTCTTCTTATTCTCCGTCAGAGGCTTCGACTTCTTCGTATTCTTCCTTCACTATACACTTCACTTCACTAACAATTTATCTTTTCCTTTGCTTTGATATATTTATTTATTTTCTTTTATTTGTATCTTTCTTTGCTTATGCATTCGCAATTCACGTGAAGATGCCTTTGCGCATTAGAATAGAATTGTGTGTGAGAGAGTGCGTGTGTGTGTTTGTATGTATGTATGGCTTGTCGCGTGCACAAAATTACCGACAAAATATCATAGAGAACAATGTATGGGTTTCTTTTTAATTACTTCCTAATATAAATATATATATATTTCCAATTTGAAGATATCGAATGAAAAAACCCCGCGCACCAACAAACGACACCGACAAGCGACGACGACGGCAGCAACAAAACGACTAAAAATCCATCTCAATGAGCCGCACCGCGAGAGAGAGAATTGTATCTCAGATACAAATGGGGATGGGCAACAACTAGGAGGTATCGATTGCGCGCAACTATCGATATCAATAAACGTGTGTTTCTCATTAGGTTTTTTTTCTTATAAGTTTTATTCTGTTTTTTAATGCGTTTTGCGTGTACATCTGCACAATAAGCTTTCTTAGACATTAGAATAATAATAGTAATAATAATAATAATAATATATGTATATAATATAATAATAATAATAACATTACTAACAAAACTATTACAATTAGAATAAAATTCATATTCATAATTCATATTCACCCATATTTCACATGGTGTGCACTCTTTTTTCACAAGTTAAAATTTAATAGTACATCGAGATTTTTTCCATAGTTTAAAAGTACATACATACTTAGGTTTTTGTAAGGGTCATATACATATAGTATGCATAGAGACGTTCTTTTGTTTTGTTTCTTTCGCACAGTTTGCTATCGGTCTCTTGTTTTTCTGTTACTTCAATAAATTTGAATTCGCGCTTCTTCTCTGGCCAAGCATTCATCGACTCAAAAGATTGTTTCTGAAATATATATATATATATATATAATCTACTAATTTTTAATATTGAATTATGTTTCATCGAAATGTTGACCCCACAGGCGAATAAATTTGACTAAAATCCACTATATAACTGTTCAAATGTGGAAACGGATATGAAATATGTTTATCTTTTCATTTCAATTCAATTTTCATTTGTTTTCTCAGTGTATGTATGTGTGTGTGTGTCGGTATGTATCAAATTTTTGTATTTTAGTACTTTGCTGCTTAACCTTTAGTTTGCCTGCAACTACAACTTAATAATTGAGATATATGTATATATATTTATATGAACGTATATACGTATATATACATATATGTATTTTTCTTTTGTTTTTCCTTTTCTCTATAGATTCCATTAGCTAATCGCATGTGCATAGGAGCTGCTATCGCATTTAAATCAACCGTTTTTAACTGTTGCCTGCTACCAAATTTATATGTATATTGAAACTTCGTTCATCATCAAGTAGAACTTATGACCTGTGTGTCTATGTGTGTATGTATGTTAATTATGTTATCGTCTACTCCTCGTCAGAGTCACCATCGCTCGAGTAATGAGTTATCTGAGGACGCCGCACAAATGGCGCTGTTATCACTTGCCTGAGGAACAAATAAATACATTAGATAAATGAAATACTTAGGGTATTCACAGTAGTTAATTGGTTGATATCCTGCTACAGTGAATTCATTAAGGTTTCACTCACGCAATGCGTCGGTAATGATTCAGCCATTCCTCCAGCATTTGTGCCACCAGCAGCGGTCGCTTGGACAGCTTCTGTTGCGCCACCAGCAAGCCACCGTCTGTGACACACACGTCCAGCCATTGTCGCATCATCGTCTCCTCATTACCCACCTATAAGTTAAACAAGATTATCTGATACCCAAGACTGAAACTTTTTCTTGGATACTCACCTCCGATTGCGCCAGAAAGTGTATGGGCAGAAGTTTCAGCTCACAGTCCATTAACGGCAGATAGGTAACGTCTTCGGCATCATCGCGACGTCCGTCGATTCGAGAGAATGGCTCCATTGGCACCAGAGCACTGAAGTGACCTCGCGTGTAGCCCAGAGCAATGGGAGATTTGGTGCAAAAGTTTTGTTCCCAGAATAAAGGTAAATAGACGCCTGGCGTAGAGTCTCATATAAGTATGTATTCCTCAATAGAAAGTAGCACCACCAACTCACCCTCGAATCGGGCATAGCCAATGTCCTCGCCACGGAAACTCTTGACGTACTTGACGCCGTAGACGATGATTGGACGTCGCAGGATGTGAGCGAGGGCAAAAATGTGCAGCTGTTCCAGCGAAGAGCCCGGTTGGCTGGCCAGCGATAACAATGTGCTCCAATCCTCCTCCCACTGGGACTCCTCGAGTGTAAAGTGCAGCATGGACGCCTGCAGCATTTCATACTCCTTCCAGCGGGTGAAGAAACTGAGAGAAATAAATTGAGAATGAGTGAAATGTTTGTAAAGAATGCTCATGTCCAACTTACACATGTCCGCATTGATGCAGTGTATCCGCCAGTGCACGCCTCAGGATGTTATCTCGATCAAAGACACCCCAAGTGGCCTGCATAGCCGAATCCAGTAGGCAATCGCCGGCACTGCGATTCCACAGCACTAACAGACGAGAGCTCAACCGTGCCGTAATCTCCAGTGACCAGTTCAGTGCGGGTGGCGGCATTTCCAGTTGCTTCTGTGCATCACGATCCAAAAGCTCATCGTACAATTGCTCCTGTATGGGTATGGGCAACTCTTCGATCTCCGATGGCAGCGCAAACGTGGCATGCTTCTGCACATAGTGACAGGGTAGGCCGGACTTTCGTATGCGCAGCGTATTGGAGAAATGTCGACGTATATCGGCTGCCAAATCGGGAGCCACATAGGAGGGCACACGCTTTATGCCGGGTCCTGAGCCAGAGATTTGTGCCAACAGCATTGGCAGCATCTCTTCGCGATGGAAACGTATTGCCAAATGGATGAGCGTATGCCCGACATCGAAGGCCGAGTTGCGATTCAGTGCGGCAATCTCGTTGCTGGTCAAAGAGCGTGCCGGATTGCCGCCACATGACAAATACGCCTCGACGGCACTGTAGTTATTCTCAACGACTCCCAGGCAGGCGTTCAGCCACTGCCAATCGACCTGACGCCTGATCTGACGCTGACGACGCTCCTGGCGTTCCTGCAGCGTATCACAGTTGTTGATAGTTTCCGAAGAACCTGACGAAGACACGGTGTTAGTTGCGGGTGGAATACGTATTTAATCTGGATGCTTACCTAGTTGATAAATATGCTTTTTGTTGAACGAATTGTTGACACTGACAGTATCCGCGTTCTGCTGCTGTTGCTGCTGCTCCTCCTGGAGATTCAACTGTTTGTTGCTGCCCGAATTGCTGCTGGCGCAGGCGTGCAAATCCCCCTGCGAGCCAGAACCGCTTATCTCTCGCGCTTTTCCGCACATGGAGCACTTGAGGCTCTTCGGCCAGTTCTCGTAGGTGCAGGACTAGAAAAATATACAGGATCATTAAAGGGAAAAGTACACGAAGCAGTTATTAGACGCACGTTGCAGGCCCACTTGGCGACGAAGCAATGTTTCTGCTGCAACGGGCCGGACGAGGAGGAATTCAGTTGCTGCTGTTGTTGTTGCTGCTGCTGCTGGTTCGATTGATGCTGCTGCAGCTGCTGCTGTTGTTGTGTTTGCTGTTGGTGTTGTTGCTGCTGCTGATTTTGAGATGCATTCGCAAGGTTATTGAGATGCGTAGAATTGCTGCAGATTTGTTGCTCGACGATGTGACGATTCGCATTGGATGCAGCTGCTCCAATCAATTGCCTGCTGCTGCTATTCTCTGTGGCATCACGGGCATTCAGTTCCGTGTCGGATCCGCTGATTCGCAATGCGTGCAGGGCCTCGCCAGCACGATCTACACACTCACCATCATTGGCACCATCACGTTCCTTGTCTATCACGGCACCACCACGTTTCGTACAGCACTGGACGCATCGCAGACTACGTGGCCAATTGAGATAGGTGCAGACCTTACAGGGCCATTTCTCGCTGTCAGCTACATTGCTCTGGCGCGCCTGCTGTTGCTGCTGATGTTGTTGTTGTTGTTGTTGCGGCTGGGTAAAGCACGTGGACGTGGGCTCGACGGGCAGACCAGCTGCCGCCTCCTCCGCACTGTTGTAATTCTCGTGTATGGTTGTTGTTGTCTGCGCTGGACTGAGACTGAAACACAAAAGGGGGGAAATTATAAATGTATCTTTTTACTGACGGGACTTCACTCACCGGAATATATCCTCGTTCAGCAGCGGCTTGGACGCCTGGCACATGGTGCATTTTAAGGAGGATGGATAGTTCTCATAGGTGCATATTTCACATTTCCATTTCTGCCCCTTGTCGCTTGTATCGCACATCTTTTGCGCGACGAACAAGTGGCTTACGGTAGCTCTAGCTCTCTCGGTACGATACGGACTCTCCAATACTCTCCCACTTCCACTCCCTCTGTATGTCTCTTTGTATCCTTGTTACGTTTCTTGCGTCTTAACTGCAACTTGGACAGCCAACTATTTGAACTGTTAAAATAATTAAAGATATAAAACGTTAGTTAATTTCTTTCATTATACCGAAAAGTTTGTCTTATAGAAAAGAAAAATCTCGTAAAGTTGAAATTTTCAGACTGTAACCTTGGTTCAAAGTACCGCGAAAAGCGTTCAAGGGTTTTCCAAGGTAAAATTCACTGAACCGAACCTTTGCAAATTTCACTGAGATTTATTTACTTTATAGAGGGTAACAGGTATTTTGGACAGGTCTATTTACTTTGTAGAGTTATAAGTACATAAATCTATATTGAACTACATTGAATACAGTGGAAATTTTGTATGAACCGTGCGAGGCTTTACTAATTTGAAGTCCAAACAGAATGTGATTCACAAGACTCGAAGTTTCAACAGAATTTTGTGAAGCAATGTACGAGCTTGAGTTATTTTTATTTGAATTCAGCAATTTCGCATTTTCTAAGTGAAATTATGTTAGGCTGCTACAATTTGATGAGTTCAGGGTACGGTTGTTGCGGTTTGCATGACCTAAGCAGATTGCCATTAGTTCGATTATGATTGCGATTGCGATCTGGCGAGTCATTACATTTATTTGCATGTCACAACAATTAAATTGAGCTAAAATATGGCGGCCTTGACCCTGGGAAAGAGATATACGCGAGATACGCGCGATACGAGAGAGAACATTAACAATTCGTTTGATGTGGCTTGATATTTTCTACTGTCGTCACGGGCAGCCTTCAGGGGTGGGGGTGGATGCGGGCGCAGGGGAATGGGGGAGTGGATGGGTTTCGTTTCGTTGTAAATAGTTTCGCGCTACTTTTTTTCTTTTGCTTTAGCTCTTCCTCTTTCTATTGTGGTGGTACCTGGCGCAAATAATACAAGGCCAATTCACGGGGACGACTCAACTCGACTCAATTCGATTCGATCTATATAAATGTATGTATGTATGTCGCGTATTTAACAATAACACACACAATAACTGAGCGAAAATTAATGTCAGCCACGAGAGGAGCTTACACCTTGCGAATATTGACTCAAAGATGGCAGCCAATGCGATGGCAGAAAAAAACAGTTGCAATTACAGTTACAACAAATTGCAAAACAAAGACGAGAAAAAACTTTCACTCGTTGGGCTTTTTTTATTATTCAGTGGGGGGAGAAGAGGCAAAGCACATAAATTTGATTCACTTGCCCCTCTAGTGGACTGTGCTAAGGAGCACAGTCTCTATATTTATTGCAAGAACAACAAGCACTACACAAATTTGGAAATTTGGAATTTTAATTTAGCGTCGTAGCGTAGATGTTATGTTACATATTAATTAAACGTCGAATTTTTTTTGTATTTATCGTCACATCACCTATCAGCTGCTGCTTGGCAAGACGTACCAATAATAATCGATAGCACGATGACGATTAAAATTCAGCTGTGCAAGAAGTGCAACTAATGTAATCAACATGGATTTGTAATTAAAATCAATCAAAATACCGCAATTTACTTATTGGATTTTTAAGAGGTTGGAAGACAGTAATTTATACAACTATTTTTCTTTGTTTGTAAGTTTAAAGACTATCGATAGTGCAGCCAAATTTTATTTTCACTTAGAGATTAAAAATTGTTTTTTCAAATATAGACAATTATTTATTAAATATTATTTCAGTATTTTACATATTAAGATTAGAATTGATAAAAATATTGATAGACACAAATCAAAAATAATCGATAATAACAAATTGTAGCGACGCTACACAGCACTGTTTCCACAAATGTATAAAAATGGCGGGAGTTGGTGGTCTTGTGAAAATCGGTTCGTGTTTTGTCATCAAATTATGTTGTTAATTCGCTGCTGAAATAAATTCAAAATGGTCAAAACGAGAAAAGGAATCAATGGTGATACGCCAAATGTTAATTCACCTATAATTTCCTCAACCTCAATACGAATATTGCGTAAAATACCGAACCGTAAAACGATCGTTTCGTGCTGTACCACAAGCAAAACAAATAAGACAAAGCAATTGCGCGTTAGAAAGTGTGTTGTTAGAATTAAACGCTGTAAATTGCCATCGAACTCTAATGTCGCAAATACACCATCTAATCAAAGTCCCTTATCAGAAAATTGTAATGTATTCGAACCGGCACACGGTGCGCAAGCGCCTCAACATATTTCAGCCACAAAAGATACTTGCGATGTTAGCGCCTTCGAGCCTGTTCGCAATTCAACGATGTGTCATGGTTCAGGTGAGATCATTCAATGAAGTTGTGGGAATCTTAATTTATAAATATATAATTTCTCTTGTAGTCGCACACATAACACCGCTTCGAGTTCGTCTCAAGCGTGCCAGTCTGAGAAATTCTCCTGGTAAAGAGAGTTCAACACCTAAAGTGTTTTCAACCCCCATTCCGGATAGTCTTAACAGTGTCGATGAAAGTATTTCTAAAGCTAAGCAGATATCGCCACCCAAACCGGTCACAACACCATGTAAAGTGCTGCTAAGGCGAAATCGCAGAATACAGTCTGAATTGAAAGGAGCACCAGCAGGTACGATAATACATACATAAATCCCTAAATAATCTTTTCAACTAAAAAGCTATTTTTTTAGCTGTTTTTAAACCTCAGGGCACGCAGAATGTTGCACAAACCACGGAAATTGACTCTAACAATGTTCTGATAGACAAGCCGAGTACAACGTCAAAGAGACAGCGTTTCTTTCATCGAGATCAGCTGCCTTCGAAAAGACCTTCGTCTATTGTACGAAATGTTTATGAGTTTCTAAATGAATCTGAAGTAAATGATGACGCCGCAGCCAAGCGCCAAGATCCTGCTGCCGATATAATTCAACAAATGATTCAGGAGGGCCGAGCTTGTGCAATGATTCGCTGTAAGACGGGCAAGACAAGAGCGCGAGCAGTGAGAAAGAGAAGAGTGCGCCCTGTGGGCAAGCGTAAGCAATGTTCCATAGAAAATGTAACTAAGGCGGTTTCAGTTGAGCTGCCGCCGCCTCCAATTGACGAAGAGCGGGCACTCTCGCCTATCTACGAACCCGAAGTAGAGCAGGTTGAAGAGAACGAACCCGAGCATCAAGCATTGCAGCCCGAAGTACAGCTACATCGGAAGTCGCACCTAACTCTGCCCGAGAGTGCATACAGTCCGTTGGCACGCTCGATACTGTTGAATCAAACCAAGACGAACCAAGCACTAGAATCTCTGGAAAGGCGAAGAGAACTTCTAGATATGGCAAAGAAATTCATAAGTACGCCAATAAATAGGAAGTCGCCAAGTGCTCCGGCTTTTACCCCGAAAGCAACTCCAGGAGCTACCAGTGGAGGTGGCGCATCGCCTTGGCGTGTTGCAGACGAAATGACGCTGCCCAATACGTTTGTGTTTGGCCTTAACACATCACAATTGCCCTCATACTCCAGTGACTTTGTGCGCAGACCGCATGTCTATGTGCCCGATGAGCCTATTCCCCCAGCCGAACCCAGTTGCCAACCATCAAACGCGCCCAGTATTGAGTCGTCTTTCAATGATTCAAATTGTGAAAATGTTCCGCCTGCAATACCACCTCCAGTACCAGTTACTCCTGGCAAATCAAGTGATCATGATCAGGAAAACGATGAGAACGTTGTGCACTTGCCAAATCCTCGACAAACGTTGCAACATCGCACTCCCTTCAAGGATATTAATATATTGGATGTAGTTGTGCTTCCTTCGTGGAAGAAGAATCAACAGCTTCCCCAAACACCAACAAAGAATAAAAGTACAGTCAGTGATCATGCGCGATTCGAGACATCCGTTATTGTTCACGGTAACCCGACTCCTACTAGAGATAAAAGTTCAGTCAGAGATCATGTGCGTTTCCAAGATTCAGTCGATAACGTTCAAAAAACACCTACTAAAGATAAAAGTACAGCCAAAGGTCATGTACAATTCGCCGACTCCATAAACTACTCCAACAGCACGCTCTCTAAGGATCAAAGTACAGCCAGAGATAATGTACACTTTGAGAATTCTATAGAGCCCACAAACAAAAGTCTATTAGGAGAAGAGTCAGTGGATCATAGTAAGAGAAAATCCAATGTGGACAAAAGAGCAAACAGCAGCCATGTCCGGTTTCAGGATTCAATACAGTCACGCAAAAAATCACCGGGGAAACTATTTGGATTTGAAGATTTTCTTGACGAGGATGAAGAGGAAGTAACTCTGGGGCGTGACAACAGGCAGAATGAAACGTTGAACGAGAAGCTGCAGCGGTTAAAGGAATTGCGACCCAGGGAAAGTGATTTGCCACAGGTTTCTAGGGTACCGCTTCGCTTTGACTATGATGATTTGCAGGCAAATGACCCCAGACAGCGCAACATCAAGGAGATGCTCTGCTCGACCATGATTGGCTCGCCAGTCGTAGGTAGAGCTCTGCCTATTGATGAATCTCTAAGTTTGTTCAAAGACCAAGATCCAGAAACAACATTTGACGAAAAGGTGAGTGAACTACCCTGATATCTGATGCGCTAATGAAGTGGGATAAGTTGTACAATTACTAAACTTTTCCGACTTGTGACAGCGCTAGATTAATTTGGAATCGAAAAGTTATTAATTTCGATTGAGCTAACAGGGCCGCAAGGACTTAAGCTTATCCTTGTACGGTAGTAAGCAGCTCGCACAAACCAACTACACGATTTTATCATTATATCCGTCTCTCATATCACTAACCTTTTTTTCTCGCTCTTCAGAAACCTAGACGCACCTATGTCCACGAGCGACCCAAGAGAAAGCGCAAGCAACGTGTTCACGTGCTGTTCATCGAAACGGATTCTTCGGATAACGAAGATAACGAGCAGGACTCCCATGACAAAAGCAATGAATCGCCCAGGAAAGCGAAACGCACTCGCCGAGATGTTGATCATGAGGCCAAACTTAATGAATTCGTAACCAGCTTCAATCAACAATGCAAAGAGGTTGAGAATTTCCCTCTGATTATTGAATAATCTTGGCTAAGTCAAAGTTGAAATTGAATTTACATTAAAAAAAGGGTTTTTAAAAAAATATATATAAAATTCAGTTAAATACAATATTAAAATTCTCTACTGTAGTAAAATATATTATTTAAGTGACACCATTGGAATATGTATTTATATATGCGGGACTTACATATAAAATTTTTTTCGTTCTATATTATTATTTAATGCTCATATTAAGCTTTTATATATTATCTCTTGCAAAGAATTGATTTGAATTGAAAATATCAAGTTATGCTTATTCAATGATTAAATAAACTTAGGTTTAAATGTTTATTGCCGAATTAAATAATTGATTTAATAATCGAATCCACACATATATAAAAAAAAACTCTTTTGCGTATGTAAATTATGTGGTATATAAAATTCTTTTTTTTTTATTAAATAAATAAATCAAATACTGTTAATTATTCTTTTACTTATTTAATTTTGTTGAAAAATTCATTATTTTTTTATAAATAAAAGTCAATGTTCCACGGTATCAACATATCAATATTCAGAGTATCAGTAAGTCGACATTTATTATGAGCTTAGGTATCTTTCACCAGGTGGCAACGCCGGCCAATCAGCTGTGTACCAACTAGAGTGGCATCATTGGGGTACAAGCGAACAATCTCTAAATAGAAGTTTGTAAGCCAAAAAAATTAAAATGGAGCCACCGTACGCGCCTTTAAGTGAATCCTGTGCCAAGGCGCTGGGTGACAAGGTGTACGATAAACGAAAAGTGGCATCACAGGAGATAGAGAAGTAAGCGAAACCCCTAAGCAGCTCTACAGCACAACGCCCACCTGAGGCTCCATAAAAAACAATTATATACGATTGAACTTGCTTTAATTTCCTTCTCGCACACAGAATGGTCATTGAGTTCAACAACAAGAACAACTCGGTGCAGATACGCAAGCTGATCGAGGTGCTTTCCAATGATTATGCCACATCACGGGATGCAAATCGGCGCAAGGGAGCCCTCATCGGGTTGGCGGCAACGGGCTTAGGGCTGGGCAAGGTGAGTGACAGGCAGAAATTAGTCATAGGAATCTTATCACGTATTAGGGGAGGCGTTTCTCATGACCTCATGCAGTACAGTGGTGTCTTTATTAATTTATTTATACTACTTCAATAATACCCTCTCTTTGTGCCTCCCTCATCTCTCCCGTAGGACTCGGATAAGTATGTGAGTGAGTTGGTGACTCCCATAATGAACTGCCTGTCCGATCCTGACCTGCGCGTGCGTTACTTTGCCTGTGAGTCGCTGTATAACGTGGTAAAGGTGGCACGTTCCGCCATCATACCCTTCTTTCCGGAGATGTTCGCAGCACTCTCCCGCCTGGTCACCGACTCCGATCAGATGGTGAAGGATGGCAGCGAGTTGCTCGATCGGCTGCTCAAGGTAAGATCATTTCATTCAAGCAAGATCAGGTAGTAATCTTTTCATTTACAGGATATAGTAACCGAATCCTACGAGACATTCAACCTGGAGGCTTTTATACCACTGCTAAGAGAGCGTATGTATGTGAAGAACGCGTTCGCCCGTCAATATGTCATCTCGTGGATATCCATATTAAATGCTGTGCCCGACATCAACATGGTTAATTATCTAACGGAAATCCTCGACGGACTCTTCGTCATGCTGGAGGACAATACGCCGGAGATACAGCGCATGTGCGAGAATACAATCAGTCAGTTCTTGAAGTCCATACGCAATGATTCGTCGTCGGTGCGCATGGAGGACACCATCAATACACTTATCACTCACGCACAATCCCTGAACGAGCTTATCAAGTCGATTGCCATTTCCTGGATACGGGAATTCGTGCAAATCTTCGGTCCCAATGTGCTGCCCTATGCCAGTGGCATTTTCACAGCTATTCTACCCTGCCTGGAGTACAACGTGGAGTCCAAGCGCAGTAAGCAATCGGTTACCTCTCTCTGCCTTTCTCTACATCTCTCTTTCTCTGCAGGCATCAAGGAGTGCGCTGTCTCCGTTAACAACTCCATGATGCAGCTGGTTTCATCGAAGGAACTTAAAACGCAGAACGTGGCCAAGATTGATTTGCGTTCTATTATGGAGGTTCTTTCGCAGTATCTCACGCACAACTCCATGCACACCAAGATAGCTGTACTCAAGTGGATCCATCATCTCTTCACGAACTTTCCCAATGAAATGGCTGCACATTCCATGAACCTCAACAATAATCTCCTCTCAACACTTGCCGATAATTCCGATGAGGTTGTGCTGCAAAGCTTGTGCGTTCTGGCGGAAATAATCAACTCTCAAGACAACAAGGGTGAGCAATTTAAGTGGATTATATATCGTATTCATATATTATTAAGCTATATCAATCCCTACAGATCTCGATGACTTTAACAAGACACATTATCGCAAGTTCCTGCTGAGTTTGCTGCAGCTTTTCAGCGAAGAGAAACTGATATTGGAAAATAGAGCGAGTCTTATTATAAGGTGAGGTATATAGTTCCCAATATAATTTAACAATTCTAATTGTTATTCACTTTCACAGACAACTCTGTGTGCTACTGAATGCCGAGTACATTTATCGCACATTCGCCGAGATCATTGCGGAGGATGCACTGAATCTAAAGTTCGCCTCAACAGTTGTTCGCCTGCTGAACATTATTTTGCTCACCTCAACGGAACTCTTTGAGCTGCGTACCAGCCTGCGTGACATATCCAACGAAAAGTCCGCTGATCTCTTTCAA
The DNA here is from genome assembly GCA_018151435.1 of Zaprionus africanus. NCBI lineage: Eukaryota > Metazoa > Arthropoda > Insecta > Diptera > Drosophilidae > Zaprionus > Zaprionus africanus. The sequence continues at coordinate 10,039,930 of JAECXB010002206.1, forward strand.
TGTCTCTACAAGAGTTGGGTTCATTGTCCCGTCTCCACGCTGTCCCTGTGTCTGCTGGCCCAGAGCTATCAGCATGTTTCCGAGTTGGTCATACTATTGTGAGCAGAACTTGTTTATATTCATCTGTTTGTCCAGTTTTAAAAGTTATATTCCTTTCTAGCGCCGATGTGGAGATTACGTTGGAGTTGCTTGGCGAGTTGGATAAGCTGGTGCAGCTAATTGAGTCGCCCATCTTTGCAGCACTGCGCCTGACTCTGGTGTCCAAAGCAAACAATTGCGCCGATGCGCAATATTTGGCCCATGCCCTCTTCGGGATTCTGATGTTGCTGCCCCAGACAGAAGCCTTCGACACGCTGCGTAATCGCTTGCAGTGCGTACCCAACTATTGGGGCCAGGAACCCATGTGAGAAATACAATTGGGACGATTACGTTTTCTAGAATTAATCATTTATGTCTTCCTTCTCACAGAGATGAGCGCAACTCGTTGGAATACAAGAGCGGAATAGACTTCGCCGCGCTGCGTACGCACTTCATCGAGCGACAGAAGGCGCATCGCGAACAGAGAATCTTGCAGCGCAAACGTAGCGTCATTATGCCGGACAGTAATTAATATATACCCTATTTAGTATATGTATTATATGAATCGCATTGTATTTAGGCATACATTTTGTTTTTATATCTGTGATTAAGCTTTTTTAGATCTAAAGTGTAACTCGTAATGCAAATATACCTATTTATGTGTGTTTCAGAGAGTCCTTTTATGTTTTAATGAAACCATTTGTTGCATCTCGAATCTTTGGGATTTCCCTTTATATTTTATACAACTTTGTAGTACATTTTCCTATAATACAATTGCAAACTTTAGTCGAAATTAGAAGAGAAATTTGTACGTTTCTAAAATTGATGTATAATAAATAACGGAGATTCTCTGTTGTGGATCACACCGGATTGAGGGCATGTTTTGTTTTTTATTACTTTTTCTTTGTTATAAAAATATTATTGACGATCTATTGTTTGATCGTATTTGTTTATCATTTCTTGATGGCGCCCATGCGACTGGCATCCTGGCTGGGATAAGGCATCTGGCCGGGAGGCGGTGGAATGGAGTCAAGATTCACACCACCAGAGGTACTCGTTGATGCGGAGGAGGCGGCCGCAGAGCTGGTGCTGGCCACGCCGAGGCCGCTATAGGGTGCCGCGTATGTGGGCTGTGCATACATCTGATATGCGGAAGCCGGTACCAAATTGGAGGGCAGTTGATGCAGTTTCATGCCCGCTGGCATCACATTGATCTGCTCCTGACGCAGATTGAAGTAGTCGTTCGGCTTGGCACTCGGCGGCGGGATGCCAGCGACATCGAAGCGACGATCTGTTTTGGCTGCAGTCTGCTTGGCCTGCGAGTGAGCCCACTTGATGCTGACCTTGCGTCCCTGTATCACCAGCTTGTTGAAGGTACGCTCGGCGGCGAGCTCGGCAGCGCTGCGTTTGGTGTACTGCACGAAGGAGCATTGCTGGCGCGGCACAAGCGCAATGGAACGAATCTCGCCGTACTGATAGAATTGATCGCGTATTTCTGGCTCAGTGATCTCTTCCGGCAGATTCCCCACATAAAGTGTTGTGATATTTCGATCCTCTGGTGGATCCAGCGTTGGCAACGATGCTGCACGTTTCATAATCTTCTCAGCCACCGGATCATTGCGACCATAGTAGCGATCCTTAATGTTCTGCTCGCACAGAGGATCGTCCGGTTCGTTGGGCTTGTCGTGGCGATACGGGCACTCCTCGCCACGTTTGCATTCACCCTTGACCCAGAACGAACAGATGTGCGGCCTGTTTCGCTTGTAATAAGGCGCAGTGCGCGCCAATTTGGACAACATTTCGTTGGCTGCCAAAGAGCGACCGACAGCTCCCGCCGCTTCGGTGCCGTCGCCGTCTTGGAGCTGTGCATCGATATTCTGAATGTAGTATTCCTTGTTGACATCACTTTGAGGCATGTTGTCGGCCACCTTTAGCGCTGCGTCGCGCACCTGGATGGGCAGGCCGTACTCCAAATCCAGCAGACATGTCTGACACACGTTTTTCAGGCGCGCGCATGTTTGGCAGACCTCAGTCTTCTTGAAACGCATCCGTGCACCGGGACACCAGCGGAATATGGTGAATGGTCGCGTGCAGATTTTGCATTCCTTGCCGAACCTTTCTTTTATCATGCGCACGTACGGATTGTCACCCAGGCAGGTCTGGCAAAGTATGGGAAACTCGGCGTCCTCCCAGTTCTGTCGATTGTACGTGTTTGTCGTCTTTGACATAGACATGGTGACGTCTTTTATATTATATTTGTTTTATTTTACAATATTTTATCAATTCTGTAAAAATGTAAACGAAAATCGAGTCGTAGCGCACGGAACGAATTCAATTGAACGACTGACTCCAGCGTCGAGTCACGATAAGATATCGATATTAAAAAAACATCGCAATGTGAAACATGCATCGCTTACGTGGCAACGCTGTTTTGCTTATCGACAGCGCAACACCAACAGGTGGCAACTCTTGTCTGCCGAAAACGTTTGGATGTAAACAAACAGAAAAATATTGCAAACAAATAATAATTTGAAACCAAAATGACATCTGTTAAAAGATATAGACGTAAATCGAAGTCATCTGATGAGGAGGAAAAGGATGACGACTATGTGCCTTACGTGCCGGTGAAGGAACGCAAGAAGCAGCACTTGATGAAGCTGGGACGCATCGTGCAGCTGGCGACAGAGAACACACAACCAAAATCCTCGAGTGAAAATGAAAACGACGACGAGGCAACAGGGGCACAGGATGCGGAAACCTGGGGACGCAAGTACAACATAAGTTTGTTGGATCAACATACAGAACTTAAGAAAATAGCAGAAGCAAAGAAACTAACTGCCGTCGAAAAGCAGCTTCGCGAGGAGGCGAAAATCATGGAGAGCATCGCACAACAAAAGGCTTTGATGGGTGTCGCTGAGTTGGCCAAGGGCATACAGTACGAGGAACCCATAAAGACTTCGTGGCGACCACCACGTTACATAGAAGAAATGTCTGAGGCCGAGCGACAGGCTATACGAGATCAGCTGCGCATTCTCGTGGAAGGTGAGAATCCCAGTCCGCCCATATGCAGTTTTAAAGAAATGAAGTTCCACAAGGCCATACTCAATGGCCTGGCTGCCAAGGGTATCAAGAAGCCGACGCCCATCCAAGTGCAGGGTCTGCCCACAGTGCTTGCTGGCCGAGATCTCATTGGCATTGCCTTTACCGGATCTGGCAAAACGTTGGTCTTCGTGTTGCCCATAATAATGTTTGCTCTGGAGCAGGAATACCGATTACCATTCGAACGCAACGAAGGACCATATGGCCTGATCATTTGCCCGTCCCGTGAGTTGGCAAAGCAGACGCACGAAATCATTCAACACTACAGCAAGCATCTGCAGATGTGCGGCATGCCGGAAATACGCTCCTGCCTGGCAATGGGTGGCCTGCCCGTCAGTGAGGCCCTCGACGTCATCTCAAAGGGCGTGCACATTGTTGTTGCCACGCCGGGACGACTCATGGATATGCTGGACAAAAAGATTCTCACACTGGATATGTGTCGCTATTTGTGCATGGACGAGGCAGATCGCATGATTGACATGGGCTTCGAGGAGGATGTGCGTACCATATTCTCCTTCTTTAAAGGACAGCGACAAACGCTGCTCTTCTCCGCCACGATGCCTAAGAAGATTCAGAACTTTGCCCGTTCGGCCCTCGTCAAGCCGGTGACCATCAACGTGGGACGTGCTGGTGCTGCTTCCATGAATGTCACACAGCAGGTTGAGTATGTGAAGCAAGAGGCCAAGGTGGTCTATCTGCTGGACTGTTTGCAGAAGACAGCGCCGCCCGTGCTCATCTTTGCCGAAAAGAAACAGGACGTGGACTGTATACACGAGTATCTGCTGCTCAAGGGCGTTGAGGCAGTGGCCATTCACGGTGGCAAGGATCAAGAGGAGCGATCGCGTGCCGTCGACGCATATCGCATTGGCAAGAAGGATGTGCTCGTTGCCACAGATGTCGCCTCGAAGGGTCTCGATTTTCCCAATGTGCAGCATGTGATCAACTACGACATGCCCGACGATATTGAGAATTATGTGCATCGTATTGGTCGTACTGGTCGATCGAACACCAAGGGATTGGCCACTACGCTGATCAACAAGATAACAGAGCAATCGGTGCTGCTGGATCTGAAGCATCTGCTGATCGAGGCCAAGCAGGAGGTGCCCGATTTCCTCGACGAACTGGCTCCCGAGGCAGAGCACCAGCATCTCGATCTGGGCGACTCACATGGTTGCAGCTACTGTGGTGGCTTGGGTCATCGCATCACCGAGTGTCCCAAACTGGAGGCGGTGCAAAGTAAACAGGCCTCGAATATTGGACGACGGGATTATCTTTCCAACACAGCCGCAGATTACTAGACTTACTCTTCGATGTATTTTTATGTAAATAAACCAGGAATTTCCATATTGAACTCTGACTTTCAAACAGGAATTAACCTATGGAGCTAGACGATATAGACGACCCGACAGTTCCGGAGAAAATAAGCCATTGGGATGATTTCAATTGTAAATTCGAGACTTTTAACCTCGTTTCTGAGAAGACACGAAGTTGTTTACGTTCTGTTTACCGTTGTGTGTTTGCCAAGGTACTTTTTGTACCCACTATCGCCCGAAAGAGCGTTCTCGCTGTCTTATCAGGCATTTGCATACGTCTATGTGTGTGTGTGTGTGTGAACTGGGAGAGCGATGCTCGCCAAGAGCGTGGCTTGACTGAGTTCGGCTCGGCCTTTTATAAAGCCGTCGGCGATCGGTTTGCTTCGTTCAGTGTCTCAAGCTGCGTCGTCTCGATCGCAACTCACACGACAAATCGTATCGTCAAGCCAAGTTTCGTCTTCAGATCGTTTAAGTTTTCGGAGGTGCAGAGATCAATCGTAAGTCTGCCTTATTTGCATACTTTGTGTTGTGTTTGTGTGTTTACTTTTTCGAGCCACTGTATGTCAAGAGTGTTCTCTGTTTACAATTGAAAGAAATTCGCATTGAGGCAATTAAATACCTCGTAAATGGACTGACAACTTACGTAAGACTCAACTCAATTGCCCAACTATAAATTGAGTGCAGTACTTGCTATAATGTGCTATAATCGATACTATGTAAAGTTTTTATTGAATCCGTCACTGATTAGGCTTATCAATTGTTTTGAGCTTAGTCTATCTAGGGTTAGAACCTTCCGGCTGAAGTACATAAGAGCCACTCAATAGATCTGTGCTAAATGGTTTTGATTGTACAGTATACAATATATACTAATGCTATAAACTATAGCTTATAGAAGTGCGTAGTATTTGTTTTATTTTCGAAAGTTTTATTTCTTGATGTCTATAAAGAGTGAATGGTCAAACACTTTCGAAAGTTTTACAAATCTTTTATAATCATAGAGAAACATTCGACTTAATTCTCTGTTTAGTTTCTTTATTTATGTATTTCTTTTTTGTGATGTTTCTTAACTGATCTTTATACCCATTTCCGCATCATTCACGAATTATTTAGCATCTTAGCACAAATTATTTATTCCAGTTTTATATGTTATGCTCTAGAACGATATAGCACTCGTTTTAATGACTGTAGTTCTTTAGAAATTGTTTTTAATTGTACAATTCACTTGAAAGCCATCACATTAAATTTGTTTACCAGTTAAGTTGTTGTACATTTAATTTGGCATTATGTTTATGATAAGGTCTGGAATTGAGACATATTTTATTGATAAAAAGATTTATGCTCAACAAAAAATAAAAAGCTTATCGAATGCTTTTTTAGTAGGTTTTAGTGTGATTTTATAATGTTGATATTGTAATAAAAAACATTGCAAAGAAAAAATACATAAAAAAATGTTTCACTGATTCTACACACACAAAAAAAATAGCTAATCACTATTAGTATCTTTAAAGTAAACAAACACAGTTATACAAAATAAAAATACATGCATTAAAATCATCTCAGTTGGGTTCCGAAACTATTTGCCTTGTTTCTGAGCTCAACACTTCTATTTTCAACTTAATTTTCAATTATTCCTTAACACATAACTAATTACTGAGTTCTGCCTTTGGGTCTTCCTGGCCTTTTTGTTGTAAATATTTATTTATGTATTAGCGACACCCAAAAAACAATTATTAACGTGTTTTGAAACACCTTTGGTTTTTTGCTTTTGTTTGCTTTGTTCTCGAGGTAGCTAAGAATCATGATGAATGATGATCTACGGGCTGAGGCATTGCCGAGCTCTAACTCAGACTGAGTGGCGCACTAGATCATTATTATTGATATTCGAAGTTGAGCTCGTAACCACATTCACATTCACAATCGTATTCGAGTTTTAAAATTCCAAACACATCGTGTATATCGAGTGGGCTTCGTGCGAAACAAGTCGAACTTGAAAATGGCACAGAAAGTGCACGATACGGCGAATTCGAGTTGAATTCACGCTGTTTACAAACATAAATATAGTTTTTTATTATTTCTCTCTTTTGCCTCTTTTATGACCCAGTTATGAAAAGGGGAAAAGGGCTTGCCGAACTCGAAGCTATCTTCTGCGTATTTTTTTCTCTCTCTCGTTCACTATCTCTTCATTCGTGATATCATTCGCCATGTCGTCATGCGGCAAAACTAATTACCCAAAAACAAAAATTATTTGCGAAAATGTGCGTGACTCTTCTACATTTACAGCTTCAATTGCTTCATAAAACCAAACCCTGTAGGGGAGTGTGGCGGGATTTACATGTGTTTGGCCCGTCATGAACAAGGGTCATCACGATAGCAAGATAGCAAGGTGACTTGATAGCTTGATAAGTCGATGGCAATCATAGGACTGCCCTTGTTGACAGTATGTGATATAAGGTATATTCCCTTAAGCATTTTAGATTGTCAGTTTGCTATTTTGTAGGCAAAATAAAACACAACTTCATGAAACACAATTTGTTATCGATTAAGATTTTAAATTTCATGCTTATCTGTCATCGATCAAAATATTGTTTTGATAGATAGTTGAAATACTTGATAAATTGGTTATGAGGTGACTTGGGAACATTATGATCTCTCTCGAAATTAGAATCTACATAGATTAGCTAATTTATCTAAATAAACAAGTAATAAAGGTTTACTAAAGTATTTAGTATATTTTTGTGAAGTTTAAAAGACTGGTTTATTTAATGTAAATAGTATATACAATCATAGCATAAAGAAATGGATATAATCTCTCATTGTTATCAAGTTCACATGCATCTACACGATATACAGATCTTAGTGATTCATCCAACCCATTTCCCACCTTTCTCATATTTATACCAGGTAAGCAATTTATCATAATTGTAAAAATTTGTTTGATGATGAGTGCGCACACTGTTTGCCGACACTGTGCGAATATGGACATAAGTGATACACACATCTACAGATGATATAATATACTCTAATAACTTGTTGATTCTCTTTCTCTTTGACAGTTCATCAGCTCGCAAACCGGACGATAAAAACAAAGGCAAAAAACCCGTGAATACAACAATTAACTACGCACACACGCTAACATATATACTCCACAACAATAAACAAAAGCGAAACAAGAGCAAGCAAGCGAGAGAAAGAGAGAGAGAGAGAGGCGAACGAGAGGCAGCGAAATGGCAACTCAACGCGGCGCCAGGCTGCTCGCAGTCATCTGCAGGTAAAGCAAGCGAACAGTTCAACAGCAGCAGTAGCAGCAGTATTTAGCTAGAGTATTATAATATATCATACTACGAGTATATATCGAGCGTGTGAAAAAGATCTCGCGTATTATTCTGTGAAATTTAAATTAATCATTCGTCGCGTATTTGCATTCAAAAAACCCATTCATCAGCACCCCGCGTAATTGTAAGTTCTAGTCACAAGTCGGAAATAATTTCGCTTAATCTACGCACTTTAGGCCTCTGTTCGCCTGTTCAGTATTGTTCTCTGACCTTTTTTGGTCGTGACTCACAAGTTGAGAAGGTTGTGACTCCAAAAGGCGTTCGAATAGTTGTTGAGAATTGTTAACTCTACTTGAAATCTAGAGAACAATGGGGCGCTTTATATAGCACATATCTATGTACAAACACATGTTTATTCTTATTAACTTCTCCAGCCTGTTTGTGCTCATCGCAATCTCGACGAGTTTCTGTTCGGCCGGCACCCTCAATACGCGTCCCGCCTTTCCTGTCCAAACCGGACAGATCCAGCCTGCTAGCGGAGCCAACAGCAAAAAGCCCGGCCGTCGCGTCATGCATCCCGCTTTTGCCAATGCCGGTCGCACTCCCGGCCTCGAAATCTGGCGCATCGAGGTGAGTTCATACGAGTATCATTGAGTTTATTGGGATCTTTTTTTTTGGAAATTTCACTTTTCATGTGCCCCCCGATTTATGAGTGTTTATAAATAGTTGCTGCATGTTTGCATCTGGGGGAAAGTTCGCCGCCCACGCACGAATGACTTGCTCATCCACGCTGTGCCCGCCCCCTGTCCCTATGCCACTGGGCGACCATTCGGCATGCAAAATGCAAGCCACCCGCACGCGTCACAGTGGGACAGATAGCAGTTGAAAGCAGTCATAAAATACTTAAAATACGCAAGGCAACGGCAACTGTCAAACTACTTATACTTTCATTTGGATTATCATTTTCATTAGATTTTTAAAATATGTATTCAAATTTTTGAGTCGTCAAAGCACAAATCTTATTAGCACTTTTTAAATATGTGTTTTTTTTTGTAGAAAAAACTATTCATTTTAATATGTAGAATCACAATATTCTCAGATCTTTTGTGATATATTTTAAATTGTCATTTAATTATTTGTTTAGATTCTTGAGTAATCCTACATCAACAATTAATCAAGTCAACAACATTTTAAAATTTTAATATTCAAGTTCAAATTTAACAGTAAACTTTGTAATCTCTATCAATTACTTTCTAGGTGAAATTGTTTAATTTTATTAAATCGACAAATTCAACTATTCGCTGCTCAACAAAGAAAACAAAGAACAGATTTAGCTTTAATCCCTATCAGAACTAAAATCATTAATTAACATATCATAATCTCTTGGCAATTTGCAAACTCGTTCCACTGTGCGGCGCCACGTACGCTGCGAAACATATGTGTGTCTGTCTGCAGGAGCAGCATTTGAATTGTTGGCGATATTCGTTTCTAGTCGCTGAGCTCACGCAATACGTAGACCAGATGTTTTGTGTTTGTCTTTATCTTTGCATCGATTGTCCAGTCGAGTGCGCACTGTACTACATGTCTGCAGTGCCACATGCTGTTCGATATGTTTATTGTTGTTGTTGTTTCCTTTCCTTTTCTTTCTTCTCATTTGTTAATTAACTGGGGAAACATTAGCGAAATTTATTAGGTGGCGGCAGCAGCTGGTTTTGTTTATAAAACGCGCCGCGATTGCTTTCGGCTTGGCGTGTAAATATTTTGACTTTGCATGTTGCGAAAAAAATTAATATTTCTCCAATTTTCAGCCTATTCATTTTTTGTACCATAAATCAATCTACATATGTCAAATTCCTATATATTCTACAGAACTTTGAGCCCGTGCCATATCCCAAGAACAACTATGGCAAGTTCTTTACCGGCGATTCCTTCATTATTCTGAACGTAAGTCTTATCAAGTTATATATTTATTTATAAAAACACAATCTGCTTATACAGTTTATTTATAATATTTATTAATATTTAAATAGTGTATAAAATATGGTTAATAAGGTTATGAATCACATTCAAGTTCTATTAAACGCAATCTTTATAGCGACCCTTATTTCTAGAATGTAGAAACAGCTTTGAATGAAATCTGAGTAGTTACTTATAAATTATAGTGTAAACTTTTAATTAGAGCTTCTATTGAGAAATTGTTTATAAAGATTGTATTGCATTAATTTCGTCTTTAACTTGAAAGCAAATGAATCAGGCGAATTTTTAAGTTCTCTAAGTTTAATTATGTTCAAGAATATCTCAACATGCCTCCAGAGATTGTCTGAAATTCTAAGAATCTCAAGAATTGTCTCTTCTTTGAAATCAAATAAGTATCTTCAAATATTTTTCGTATAGATAAATAAAAAATTATTTTTTTTATCCTCCATCCAATTAAGTGTCTGAAACAATCTTGTTTAATGAGCTTTTGAAACAGTGAACACATGTGCCAAAATTGTCGGGAAATTATATGTACTTTCCTATTCTAATTATAGAAGACTGAAGAAGAAAACAGTTTTATATTTTCTGGAAAATCAGAACGAAAAATTTCACGGCTGTTAAACAATTTCACAGACAATTGAAACTTGTACTATAAAGTAAAATTATATATAGGAATTAAAAGAGACGAACATTTTGAGCTTTAAACTTAACTAAGGTTTCTAAAACAGAGTTAAGAATATAAGGATATATTCTTTATATGAATATTATAATAATATCATTTTTCGGCCTTTCTTAACAGACTATTGAGAACCCAAAAGACAAGAAGCTAACCTGGGATGTGCATTTCTGGCTGGGCTCGGAAACCTCCACCGATGAGGCAGGCGCTGCGGCCATTTTGACCGTGCAACTGGATGATATTCTCAACGGAGGACCTGTGCAGCATCGCGAGGTTCAGGATCACGAGTCACAGCTGTTCCTGGGCTACTTCAAGAATGGTAGATCATGATACGCAATTCATAAAGTTGGAGTAGAACTAATGCCTTCTTTCCTCATTTACAGGTGTGCGCTACGAGCAGGGCGGCGTTGGCACCGGCTTCAAGCATGTGGAGACCAACGCACAGGGCGAGAAGCGTCTGTTCCAGGTCAAGGGCAAGCGCAATGTGCGTGTGCGCCAGGTCAATCTTTCGGTCTCGTCGATGAACAAGGGTGACTGCTTCATTCTGGATGCCGGCAACGATATCTATGTCTATGTGGGAGCTCAGGCTAAGCGCGTGGAGAAACTTAAGGCGATAAGCGCAGCCAACCAGATCAGAGATCAGGATCACAATGGACGTGCACGTGTGCAGATTGTGGACGAGTTCAGCACGGACTCGGATAAGCAACAGTTCTTCGATGTGCTTGGATCCGGCTCGGCTGATCAAGTGCCCGAGGAGTCGACAGCCGATGAGGACAGTGCCTTCGAGCGCACCGATGCTGCTGCTGTGACCCTTTACAAGGTGTCCGATGCCAGTGGCAAGTTGCAGGTGGACACCATTGCCCAGAAACCACTGCGTCAAGCCATGCTCGATACACGGGATTGCTTTATCTTGGACACCGGCTCCGGCATCTTTGTGTGGGTTGGACGTGGTGCTACGCCCAAGGAGAAATCGGATGCCATGGCCAAGGCACAGGAGTTCCTGCGCACCAAGAAGTACCCGGCCTGGACACAGATCCATCGCATTGTCGAAGGCGCTGAGTCGGCTCCGTTCAAGCAGTACTTCGACACCTGGCGCGATGCTGGCATGGCACACACTCGTCTCATCCGTTCGGCCCTGAACATGGGCTCCGATGATTCCATTGATGTGGATGAGATCGATGCCGTTGTGGAGAAGCTTAAGAAGAGCGGCGGACGCGCCATTGGTTTTATGCCCGATCATGGCCAGAACTCCATCAATGAGATCACACAGTATGTCAGCAAACCCGGCAGCAACGAGGTGCTCCGCAACACGGTTCCCTTCGAGGAGCAGCTGCCACTGCTGGGCTTCGGCTCGTACGTGCTGTCCTACCACTACGAGGCCAACAACGGCGACACCGGCACCATTGTCTATGTCTGGCAGGGCGCCAAGGCCAACGCTGCCGTCAAGGAGCGCGCTTTCGAGGATGGCCTGGCTCTGGCGGTGGAACAGAATGCTCTGTTGGTGCGCACCGTGCAAGGTCACGAGCCACGTCACTTCTACAAGATCTTCAAGGGCAAGTTGCTTGCTTCGTACACGGCTCTGCCCATCTCGGCGCAACTGTTCCGTATCCGTGGCACAGTCGAGAGCGACATCCATGCCAGTGAAGTGCCCGCCGACAGCTCCTCCCTGGCTTCGGGTGATGCCTTCGCCTTGGCCTCCGTTAAGACGCACAAGGTGTACATCTGGAATGGTCTGGGTGCTTCCAGCTTCGAGAAGGAAGCGGCCAAGGAACGCTTTGCTTCGTACTGGAAGGATGCTGAGCTGGAGGTGATTGAGGAGGGCGCTGAGCCCCAAGAGTTCTGGGATGAGTTGAACGGCGAGGGTCAGTACGATCACAGTCTGGAGGATCGTTCGGCGCCACTGCTGGAGCCACGTCTCTTCCACTGCCGTCTGACACGCACTGGACGTGCCAAGGTTGAGGAAGTTGCTCAATACGAGCAGGAGGATCTCGATACGGATGATGTCATGTTGCTGGATGCCGGCGATGAGATCTACATGTGGGTGGGCTCTGGTGCCACCGCAGAGGAGAATGGCAAGATTCTTGATATGGCTGAGGTGAGTGGGAAGATGGCATATATAGAAAGTAGTTCCAGTTCCGGTTCCAGTTCCAAGAACCTCTAAGATGAATTTTGTGCTCTAACTTGTTTTGGTTCATGTGCTAATTTAACGAGTGCTAGTTCCGAGTTTGGTTCCGGTTCCGACACTGGTTCCGGTTTCAGTTCCCAAACTGGTTCTCGCTTTGGTTCCGAAACTGACTTTTGTTGCGATACAGGTTCCAGTTTCACAACAAGTTCCGGTTCCGACAGTGATTCCAGTTAGAGCATATTGAATTTCCTCATCCTTTTTCTCCTATGTCTCTATAATATTTTTTTCTCTTTCTTTCCCATCTAGCGCTACATTCGCTCGGAGCCGACCTCCCGCAACATTGACACCTTGAGCGTCGTACGCGTCGTGCAGGGCCAGGAGCCACGCGTCTTCAAGCGCATGTTCCCCACCTGGGATGATGAATTCTGGCAGGTTAGTAGATCGACGCCCGTCTAAATCAATTCATCAGCAAACTAATCACTCAAGTCTCATTATAATCGCCCAATTGAGTCGATATAATCGTCATACTTTGTTGTTGCTTCTCATAATCGTCTAACGCTCACTAGAAAACTACTAAAACTCAGCTGAACACTCTGCGTGAGTATATTCGACCTACTCGACATATTCACAGGTTTAATCATTCAATAATATTTGCATCCAATCAATATATCTATTGTATTTATTCACTTCTAACAACTTCTCTCTCTGTGTCGTAACAGTCGCTGCCTTCCTATGAGGACATCAAGCGCCAAGTGCTGGATGCCAACAACGAGGTGTGAAGTTCTTTTCCTAAACTCAAGAATACTCAGTAAAATTGACCAAAAATCCGTGTTCGCTCAGCTGACACACAAAAAACAAACAACAAAATTATTTTGTAATTTTTCTCGTAATTTTATAATAAATGGAAATGTTTTTTAATGAAATTCAAAAGAGTTTTTATAATTTAAATTATCTAGTCAGTGGAGAAAAAGAAAACTATTTATTATTGTTAGGAAATATTGCTCTATACATTTTTTTCTCTTAAGAAATTCAATTGGGAAATTGTAAAAGAAGAAAATTTTATAATAAATGGAAATGATTTTTATTGAAATTTACAAGTGTATTTTTAATTTAAATTATCTAGTCAGTGGAGAAAAAGAAAACTATTTATTATTGTTAGGAAATATTGCTCTATGCATTTTTTCTCTTGAGAAATTCAATTGGGAACTTGTAAAAAAAGAAAACAAACGAATTACTAAGTTCCCTATAAAGATCCCTCAAAGAACTATTTATAAATTCTTCATTTTTTATTATTAAAATATCTAAATGTACAATACATTATGAAAACATAACTTAAATTCGCTCATTGTCGTCCACTGCCCCATGTAACGCGTTCGATCCAGTCGAGATATGTGTAGACCCGCGTGTAAACACTTGGGAAACTACTGCGACAGAAGACGCCATAGGAGGTAATGCCAATAAGATGATAATGGATATGATGACGCCGCCGGCGTCCGGGCAAATTCAACTGTAAGGGACCACCTGAGTCGCCCTGACAAGTGTCGCGATTCAGTATGAAATCCTGAGCACAAATCTGACTATCCAATATGCCATCGGGTGTCTCCGCAAAACTGGGCAAATCCCCATTGCACTCATCGTTGGGCACAATAGTCACATTCAGATGAGTCAACCGGTTTGTCATGCTCTTGCTGAAGCTAGTCGATCCATAGCCCATGGCAAACGCAATCGATGTGGGTATCTCCTCGCTGACCCACAGTCGAATGGGTCGCACGAACTCGGTTAATCTGAAACATTTGATTGATTATGAATTGATTAATTATCTATTTGTAAATACTTTTATATTGTAGTTTCTAAAATTGAACATATTTATTTAACAGTGCATGATAAACATCATAAGATTAGCTTTTCTTGTTTCTAAGATCGACGCAATCTAAAAGACTCACGTTTAGTAGGGTCTACTAGACATAAATATTCCTAATTATGAAAAAACATTTAAGTAAAAAGTTTTAATTATGTGTCGTGTATGAACCTGATTTCAAAGAGTACAGGGTAGCATTTAGTAATCTGTTGGGAATACTATAATTTATCAGAGCTGTGTTTAATCACAAATGTTGAAATATGAGACTTTAATCAGGGGACTCCTTTTAAATTTGCTTCAAAACGCGAATCATGGGTATTTCCGCAAAAAGAACAAAAGATGCATATCACAGTCCAAAAGAAACATATTAATTCATTTGCGGATAAAATTGCATCCATATAAGGTGCACTCCGGTCGAACTTTTCATGCAATTATTTCATTTGCTGTTATTATATTATGTTATTCATATATCTTTGTTTATAATCTCGTAAATATATATTTATTCAACTTTATCATGATACCTAACCGTAACCGTAGCCCATTGACCTCAGTTACCCCAGTCCCAGCATACTCACACGACATTTCGTTCGAGTTGTAGCAACGCTATATCATTATAATTCAGTTCATCTGTATAGTCAGGGAACCTGGAAATGCTACTAATGCCAATGTTCTGTGACTCAACATTCGCCTCATTTGGCATCATCAGGTTAAGTCCACCGATGCGAACCCATTTTGGTGACACGCTACAATGGGGAAATTTGATTTTATATTCCATTAGCCACCCATTCACAAGCTATACTCACCCCTCGACATCTGTGCAATGGGCCGCGGTTAACACGAAGTTCTCACTTATCAAACTGCCGCCACATTTGTACTCGATGCTACCCAAGTTCATCTCAAAGCCAAGCGCTGCCTATGAAATCAAATGAGCTGAACTTTAATTTGTTTTCAAAAATTTCGGCTGATTTCTACATGTACTCTTTGTAGAGGATAGGGTAGTGTAATTCTATTATCAAGTTTGTTGGTACATTAAATATTTGTTTATAGTTTTCTATTTGTATTGAAATGTGTTTGAGAAATTATTGTTTTAAATAGGGTTTGCATAGAATATTTTAATGAGAACTGTATTAAACTCCGGAATTAACTCTCTGATGCCTCTTAATTAATTTCATGAGTGATCGGACAATTTTATGGTATAAAACAATCGAAATAAACTTTAGTTTGTTCTGTTTGTTTCTGAAATTCTGGTATATTCATTAAACTGAAGAATAGTTAGTATGATCTTGGTTCTAATTTATAATCGATGAAAACTGTATTAAATAATATGAAAGAGTCTTAAATATGAAAACCCAAAATTTTCTAATGCTGCTAAACTGAATGAAAACCTAATTCGATCACCTCTTTGATATTCAAAAGAACTGTTAGAGCACCTAAGCTTCGGCTTGCTAAACAATTCTATTTCTTGTTTTTGGAAATGATTAGAAACACAAACACGATGGATGCTTATCAGCTTATGAGGTGTGTACCATGTGTGGGTATTGACCAGGCCGGGCGAGTACTCGTCCGTCGAACTCATCGTCGTTGGCGTCCTCTGCTACGGCCGTGTCGTTGGGAAAGATGCGTTCAATGTATTCCGAGTACTCTTTGGGGGCATACAAAGAGTCAGTACATGTGATCATGTGAACATGAATACACTCGTCTAGTTCACTCACTGTGTTCACAGATTCGCCTGCGACTCTTGCGCTTCTTTTGGCGTCTTCCGTTCGGAGGAGGTGGAAATGGTTGGCCAGGCTTGTTTGGAGGCATTCTATGCCTGGGAGGCGGCTTCGGAGATGGTACATTGTCTCTGCTATTAAATGTAAAGTCCACCAATTTGAATAATCTTTGTATTTGTCTCGATTCGCTCGATTCACTTGTCTCGGGAAAAACGATATCCGATTCGCGTGGAAAGGCTATTATAGTATTGGAACTGGGATCAGGTCGTGGCACGGGTGGTCTTTGTGCCAGGGTCAGAGAGCACAATGCTAGCGATAAAAGCGACAAAGAGTTTGGCATTTTTATTTGCATTCAATATTTGCGTATTTTTCGAACTTCTTGTGTACGCGCCGAATGTTGAAACGAGACTAAAACAAGCTCGCGATTAGAGTCCGAAACGAGCTCAAGTGAAGTCCCCTGCGCCTTATCAACACGAAAAATTCACCGAAAATGATTAAGGTTGTAATTTATTTAGTGTTTTCTGTTTTCATGTTATACGTCATTCAAATCTGGATGCTGAAGGCATTTGGATTGACGGCACTGGCGAGGCGTGGTGCATGGATCTGAGTGGTGCCGCCCAACTGCTTCTCGTACTGTGCAATGATGGCGCGTTGAATGGCTTCCACATCCTGATCGTTTCTGTAGCGCAGTACGGAGACTGTGGGATCGTTGCCAGCGGGATTGGGTGCTGCATAGACCATGGCGGCCAACAGGGCGAACAACAAGAACAGCTGAAAAGAGAAAAAAAAAGATTTATAATTCTTATTTTTTTCAATAATTTGTTGGTTTCTGTAACTTACGCAAATCGTCTTCATTCTGTCAAAAATTTCCAGGCGATACTAAAACGCGCGCCAGTTGCCGCTGGCGCTTTTATAGCCCTAACCCAAAAATTTTGGTTGATCAAAACTTATCATCATCGTAATAATCAAAATATAATTTGCAACTTTGAACTTGAACAACTTGAATCGAGACTAGTTTCTGCATTAATTTGCTTTCGGCTTTATCTTTATCTTTAATCGGTAGATCTGTGCGATCTCTTTGTTTTTTTCATAATTGATTCATATACTGCTTATAAGGCAGACGACAGCTGTTCCATTTAATTAGCTTATTAATAAGTATTTAAAGCTACAAATTGGCGTAAATCTTCTATTAAACTGGATTCCCATTTGATTGGTTCTTCGTGTGTGAAAGCGAAACTGGTTTTCGTTTAGAATGTGGGCTATATGAAGCGTTCATAGACGAAAGATTTCTGTGGTAGTCACCAATTGAAATAGTTCATCGAAACTAGTTTTTAGTGTAGTCTATGAAGTTGCTGACATAAAAAGAATAATAATATTTAAGCTCAAGTAATTATCCTTTTATAAAAGTATAAATAAAAAGAATAAATATCTATTCAAATGCTTAAAACTTTGAAGTTAAGGAGACAAAACGCACTCAAAATAATTTTATAGAAGAATAAAAATGTTGAAAAACATGTTGCATACTTTGTAGCTGCCACAGAAAATGAAGAACAGACTATGCATGATACATATATAAGAAATGATAATGTGATCAACCAACAACAAGAAACCGCTTACTTGGATAAGTTTGGTACCTGAATTAACCCAAAAGATTTTGAAAAGGAAGCATATACGGGGCTTGAGGGAAAGATGGTTTATACACTGCACAGAAACGGTTTAGAAAAATTCAAGAAAAACATTACACAATTGTAATTTTTCAAAATCTGTTTTTACTTTAAAATAATATTTATTTAAGTTGCATATCGTTAATAAATTACTCAAAAATGCAGCGTAATATTTCGAAAACCTTTGTTAAGTAATTCATGTAAAATTCCCCAAAAATGCAAATGCACTGAAATCTTGTCGCCAGTTGTTGGCGGCAGCAGATGAATCCAGAAAAGAGCGCTTGGGTTGACAAACTCACAAATCTAATGACCAAAATTGGACACCGACCGCAGCGAAAGATGCGTTGGATAATTTGAATATATTTACACATTTTCCGGCTGTGTGTGGAAAGTGTCGAACTATTTGATCCAATTAAAAGGCGATTGGCATTTTAATTGGAACAGCCTCGACTCGGTCTGGAGTTACCCAACGCTCTGGGAGATAATGAAATGGAGACGCGCATTTGCATGTGCATCGGGTTGGATGCATTGGATGCATTTGGGTATATAAAGATCGGCTGGCGCTGCAATTGGCAGACACTGAGAGCTCAACAGCTGCACAGCACAGACGAGTAGAGAGAAATCCCTTAACCTTTCGGTGTGGAAACTTAAACCCAAGCACAAAATGCGCGCTTTTCTGGTACGTTCAAGATTCGGAGAGTATTTTCTAGATTTTCCATTAACTTTTCTGCCTCTTCAGATAATTTGCCTGTTCGCCGTTGCCAGGGGCCAGTACGACTACACGCCCACTTCGCAAGCAGGTGATGGACGCGGAGGACTGATTGGCATCTCCAATTCGGGCTCCGGTTTGGGCTCCGGTGCTGGTGTGGACGGTGGCCTCGTGCAGAGCGGCTCTGCCCAGTTATCTGAGCCAATACTCGTGGCCAACGAGTTCAACAAAGAGTTCTTCACGTATAGCGCACCGGAGCAGGAGTTCGATAATGGGCCGGCTAACGAGCAGATCCTGAACACCCTTCGCAAGAACTTGCGTGTCCTGTTCATCAAGGGACCCGAGAACACTGGTCTGGAGCAGGCTGCTCTCCAGTTGGCCTCCACTGCATCGGATGATCGCACAGCCATCTATGTGCTCAACAAGCAGGCCGATGTGGCCGAGCTGACCAACAAGTTGAACCACATCAAGTCGCAGACGAGCCACAAGCCCGAGGTGCACTTCGTCAAGTATCGCACGCAGAGCGATGCGGAGAATGCACAGCGCATTATTCAGGCTCAGTACGATGCACTGCCAGGTCACTCGAGCAATCACAATGCAGGCACCTCTGCTGGCGTCCTGGATTTCGCTTCGAAGAACGATGCTGGAGCTCAGATTGGAACTGGCGGTCTATCTGCAGGTGAGACACAATTACCATCGACTAGCGCGTACTTGCCACCCAGCCGAAGGTTTTAGGTGTAAGAGAAATGTCCAAATTAGATTTAGTTACTCTTAAAAAATAAATTTACACTGTAAAAGAGACGATTTGTTGGTTTTCTTGTTGTTCACTTTAGCTGACTGCCTGAAAGTATGCTATCATATTTTTATATGTTGTTGGCTTACAGTTTAGGTAGTTCGATTGTTTTGGCTGCGACTGTTGCCAAATTAAAATATATAAATAAATGAAATAAAATCTATGTGAAGTCTAAGAAAATTTGAAAAAAAATATTTAAAAATATGTAAATTTAATAAAAAATATGTTCATTATTTGAATGCTTTATTTGATGGCCTTTTATTCGATTTATATTCTTTCAATAATATTTTCTGCTTTGTCGGAGTAGATTTGTATTTGAAATAATTTTGTTTAAATAGTTTAATATATATTCGTTATGTAAATTTCTTTTCCTTTTACCTCCAACCTCTTTAAATGCTATAATCCATTAGTCTTTATATAATACCCTTCCACTTGCAGACAACTTGTCGTATGAGTAATTGCATATAATAATTTATGCCCAACTCCCCCGATTGCCTGCAATTGTCGCGCATTGCTCTCCATCTACTTGTTACACGCAAATCCCTAGAATAATTAGCATAATGGAGCGCAGCCCTCGCGCTTGTTATGTGTTTCGAAAGCGAAAGACACTAAAAAAAGAATTGTGTAAAACCGAAACTAAAGGCAGCAACAAAAACAAGCCAGACAGACAATACATGGACAATGCCAATACACAAGACACATAAAGTTGGGCGCCATAAACTGCTTTCTTTGGCAACAAACATCTGTTTACATGGACTGTCTCTTCATATCGCTTTGTGCCCATCGTTTGCTACAGTAAATAAATAGTAAATAGATAAATAATTTATGCGTATGCGCAACCGGTTACCACTTGGGACTGTGGGGACAGTGGGACAGCTGCTCCTCACATCTCAACGGGCCACTAATTTGGCGATCTCTGGCTGCGATCGCTTGTTACGATTTCATCGCCACTGCGTGGAGCTGTGGAACTGCATAAGAAATGACTTTCTTTCCAGACTGGGCTCGATCTCTTACACATTCGTGATCGGAGCCGATAATATGCCACATTAACCAATAATATTTTGCATTAATTCCGTCTCTGTTGTCGTTGAAAAATTGGTCTCTTATGTTGCGGGACTATAGGAAATTTTGAATATTAAATATTCGGAGTCGACATTTTTTTTTTTGGCCATTTCGATAGGTGTGGGCCCAGCTAGGTAGCTTATTATATAACGGTCGGCGATTACAGATGCATCTCCAATCCATGAATATGTTTCCGAATATGGTTCCGTGATTTGCCAATGCCGGACAATAGATTCGATAATTTTATACCAAAGTTTCTTGGGAAAACGAAATGAGATTCCCGTGCGCGACGATGTTGGGGACAACATCTTATAAAAACATTGATATCGCCCAGTTTCGATATCAGTTGAGTTCAAGCTGCTCCCAGCAGAAGTGCTTAGTCCAATTTCCAAGATGAAGCAGTTTGCCGTTCTTTTGGTAAGCTGCGGCACTCGAGGATGCTTCCCAAAGGATACCCCAAGCTAATCTTTCCTTTATCTCCCTCTCTCTCTCTTAAGTGCCTCTCGTGCGCCGTGCTTGCCTCGGCCGCCCCTCAGGGCTACAAGTACCAGCAAAATGCTCCCATCATCCAGCAGGGCAATCTGCGCCCGCAGACCCCGCTCTCTAGCAGTGGAATATATAGCGCGCCCGCCCAGCAAACGATCGTGTCTACCGTCTCGCAGAACGTGCAGCCCGTGCAGACTGTGGTGAACAACGTCGAGCAGCAGCAGCAAGTGCAGCAGGTCCAGCAGGTGCAGCAGGTGCAGCAGGTGCAACAGCAGGTGCAGCAGCAGCTGGCTCCTCTGCCTTTGGCTCAGCCCATTGCCGCCCCTCAGCAGATCGTCTACCAGCAGCCCCAGCAGCAGCAGTTCGTGTCCAACCTGCAGCAGACTCAGCCTCAGCAGTTCATCCAGACCGTGCAGCAGCCCCAGCAAATCGTGCAGACGCAGTATGTGCAGCGTCCGGCCATCGTCACCAAGGACATCTACATCCACTCCGCACCCGATGATACTGAGGAGATCTCCCAGGCTGGCCCCCAGGTTGATAACCTGCCCATTCGCAAGAACTACCGCATTGTGTTCATCAAGGCACCCACGCAGAACCTTAAGTACACCGCGGCTGCCCTGAAGCGCGCCCAGGCTAGCAACGAGGAGAAGACCGTCATCTATGTGCTGTCCAAGAAGCCCGACATCACCGAAATCCAGCAGCAGCTGCAGGTAAGCCAGACCGAACAGAAGGTGCACAAGCCCGAGGTCTACTTCATCAAGTACAAGACCAGCGAGGAGGCTCAGCGTGCCCAGCAGGAGATTCAGGCTCAATACGATGCTTTGGGCGGCGCCACCCACATCTCCGACGAGGGTGTGGCACCCATCACCAGCTTCACCGGCGGCTCCCTCAACCTGGGCAACATTGTGCCCCAGAACATTCAATCGCTGCAGACCATCCAGAACGTGCCCCAGTCGCAGACCATTGTCACCAGCCAGAGCGGTCCCGTTTTAAGCCAAGGTGTCAGCCAGCAGCAGACCTCTTACGTCCAGCAGTCCGGTCTCCAGACCTCCACTCTGAACTCTGGCTCCAACTTTGGTGTTCAGGTGCCCTCCAAGCGCTACGTTCCCGCCAAGACTACCTTCAAATAGGCGACGCACTGTAGCCGGTGACCTGCCCCAATATTTCAGCCATTGAGCCATGCTGCATTCATCCATAGAGCATCATTGTAGTCTACTCTAATTTATTATAAAATCAATCAGTCGCAATAAATAAATATCTTAACCAAAACCTCACATTTCTTATTAATCTTGACTATGTTCGGATAAGGGGTTTCGAAGAGCTTAAACGGTTTGGAGAATATTAAACAAAATGTGATGAGCAAATAATAAAATAATATAGAATATTTCCTGAACATTATCAGAATTATAAAGCTCTATTATTTACATTATGCATGCTTTTTATTTATTTATTAACTGAATCTTTTAAAAATTAGGATATTGACCAGAAAAAGGTTGAATGATAAGAATAAAGAAGAAGGCGAAGTTGAACATTCACTTAAACACTAAGTATAAAAACTTGTTAGGGAAAATAAAGATAAAATATTTTGGATGTACTTTTATAATAACTTTGGTATAAATTCTTGAATTTTAAAACCATTCCATATCTGTTTTTGAAAACCTTCTTTGTATTCCTTTGCTTTTCGTAGCCTAAACAGAAACTAATTCAGTTATATCTGGCTTCTTATAATAAATTAACTGAGTTTAAACAAATGCTTGGGTTCTACCGAACTTCAACTGTCTTCTAATACTTCATTAAGTAAACAGAAGGCACTCTCTCTCCCTCTCTTATTCTCCCCCTCTCACCCTCCATCTCTTTAGTATATTAATCACTTTATATTTATCACATACTCAATCTCCAAAAGCTGCAGAATATTCAAATAAGATTCACATTGTATATCATAAATATTGTTATCATAATAGCCGGACAAACACTTTCGATTACGTCTGACTCTTTTTTATGGGACCATCAAAAAGGGCCTATAAAACCCAAACAAACTCAACTCCGCAGGTGCATTTCGGTCATTAGAGTGTCGAAGAGATTTTGACGGTATTATGTAAGAAAAATCGAATGCTAATCGATGTGACCGGTTCCCCCTTTACCTCTTCTTCGTCACAATGATCACAACGCGGCGGCTAATCGATGTCGCAATGCGGAGGCATAAAAACATTTTTTCGTATTGTTTCTCGATTTTCGTTGATCGCCTTTGTCAAATTGTTGTGTTAATTGGGAAAAGTTGCGAAAGATATTTTATAGGGGGGGAACACAACACGTTTTATTTGGCTAGAGATATTTACAAAAACAATTTGGTTACTTATGTCTATATGGCAGAGCGGTCAAACTATCGGCGGGACTATCGTAAAAGCCCTAATTGATATCATTAAAAGTTGTGAAAGACCTCGACTATTTATGGCGGTGTGTGTAGATCATATGCAAAACTCTTATCAAATTTAGTTATACGATAGTTTAGCCGATAGTCTCGTTGCTCCAGCACGTGCTACATACATAGAAAACAATTCTTGGCGGGTTTCAGTCGAGTTTCACGCACGCAGATGGGCGGGCAGATATTTGTTGGGTATAACCCCAGTGAGTCCTCCATTGGAGGGTCCAGTGGGCGTGGCCGAGTTGGTTTGTTTTGTGTCCAGTGAACCAATTACCGAGGTAACCGGTGCAACACCCTCATCGGAGATCTGAGTGGTACCGCCAAGCTGATCGTATTGGGCTAAAGAGAGAGAAAGAGAGAGATATATAAATAGAGTTAGTGGGGGAGGGCAAGAGATGATGCCGCTACTAATATAATTTAATCATATAAATATCCAAAGATCAAAGAGAAACCGGTATAAGTTGACCTCCAATGTGCACTAAACACGTTGACAAATGCGTCAACAAGGTCTTGACCAAGTTGGTTATCTGCTCGCAGATTTCGCACCTGCCAGTTCCGCCTCTTTGTCTCATCTCGTCTCGATTTGTACTCACCTTGTATGGTGCGCTGCGCATGCGCAGCTTCCTCCTGCGTTTTGTACTTGATGAAGAAGACCTCCGGCTTGCTGATCTGCTTGGGCGCCGCCTCTTCGATGGCCGTCTGCAGATCGATGGGATCGGGCTTCTTGGTCAGCACATAGATGATGGTCTTCTCCTCGACCGGTGCCTGCTTGACACGCAGTGCCGCCTTGCTGACAGCGGGTGTGGGCGCCTTGATGAACACAATGCGGTAGTGCTTGCGTGGAGGCGGCACGGGCAGCTGTGGCTGCGGGTAACGTTCCTCGGCATCCTCTGCTGGTGGCACATGCACATAGATGTCCTTCGAGACGAGCGAGGCGCCGGCACTGGGATTGTAGCTCTGCTGTTGGTACTGTTGTTGGGGAAGGGAGTTGAAGGCGAAGTTCTGCTGGGGCAGCAACTGTTGCTGCTGCTGTGGGAGCACCAGTTGCTGCTGCTGTTGCGGGATCAACTGTTGCTGCTGCTGTTGTGGGATCAACTGTTGCGGCTGTTGAAAGATGGTTTGAGCCTGCGTGGTTTGCCCGAAGATCTGCTCCAATTTGGGGGCCTGCAGTGCCTGCTGCACGATGCGCTGTTCATCTAAGCTGGCTGGGATGCCCGGCAACTGCAGCTGACCCGACTGATAGTTGTATCCTTGTGGCGCCGCCACGGCTAAGCCGAGCAAGCACGTAACCTGCTAAAGATGAAGAGGAGATTTAAGTCAACTCTGGACGCAATTCCTCTGACCCACTGCATGCTTACAATAAACGCGCGCATTTCTGTGTGTGAAGCGAAGATTGCAAACTGAGACTGGAGACTAGACGTGAAAGAGGCAACTCCGGGGCGTTCGGCAAACGGCAAACAACTAAATGCTAATCACTCGCAGTGCCAGACTTATAAGTCGTCCGCGGAATGGTAGCAAAAGAAGAGATGACGCTGATGAGGCGCGCAGAGTTCAAATGAAACTGAAACTCAATTGGAAACCGCAACCGCAAGATGCGTCCGCTAACCGCACGAAGAGCGAGGGTCGAGCACACGTCTTTACAGCACGGCGACAGCTACACGGAGAGAAATTTGTTCGTAAGTTTAAGACGAAAAATAATAAAAGCTTATTTTTATATTATTTTTAGATTATTTTATAAATTGAATGACAACAATAAATTTAAAAAATATTTTAAATTTAGTCAGAATTAACATAAACTTGCAGATGTAGTTTAGTACCAAAAAAATGAATTTTTTAAAAAAGCAGACCTTTTACTGTATCTTATGATATTTTTTTCACCGTTTAATCTTATTTTAATTTGGAATATATAAAACAATTTTCAATGGGTTCAATACAAATACAAATTTAAAAACATCTCTTTATTAATTTATTTATTATTTACAGGCTGTCGACTGATTACGATAAAAATTAAAATTAAAACTTTTTTAATAAATATTTAAAATTACATTTTGGCAAATTTATATTTTTTTATATTTTAATTTGAATATATTAAGTTCTGTTTCATAAATTAAATATAGTACAGTAGTTAAATACCTGATTAAAAAAATCCCCCACACCTTTCTCTCAGTGTAACTTTTGTTTTCTATCAAACAACCTTGAGATGGAGTCTTTAGTGATCGCAGTATCACACTCTCCACACACACACACACACACACACACACGCACACACACACACTCTCAGAAATGACTTCGTCATCGCGAAGACGAGGTCCGGGGCTTAGCCCCAACTCGCCGGAAGTCATATATGAATTAACATATCCATTGTTCGGGGCAATAATTTCACTGGCGCGCTCAGAGCGCGCATTTCTGTTTCTGTTTTTTGAAGATTTGAAAAGTCGGGGATTTGTTTTGAATATGCTGAGTTGGATATTCGAGGGGATGACTGCCTGAGCATTTTACTCAATAACAATTAAACGCAACTTGCACAAATCGCACGAGCTGGAGAGATAATGCCATTAGCTACGGGCCAAATTGCAAAGATTTTGCCAGAAAACGGCAACCTGACCTAGTTGCGGTCGGCGGCTTCCCCTCCCCTATTCAATTTGCAGATCTTGCAATTTTAATTGGACTACGCACGGTTACCACACGGTGGGCTGATATGGGTATCATTTGTCTGCCCCATCGAATTATATCAAACAATTAAGCCACATTTCGCTAATCCTTCGTCAAGAAAAATCAAACAAAATTCGAAAAGACATAGCTCAATCAATGTCCATCATAAACTACGAAGATTTGGGTCACATTTTCAAGTTGGCAAGATGAATGATGATGATGCTCATCGCTCGTGATGATGATGATGATATTTTGATGTATGAGTGCAGATTAATCAACTGGCCAAAAGCTCAACGGCTGCCGGTGCGACTGCTGGGACTGCGGAGACTGTTCGGGCTGCCTCCAAAGTGGCTCTCAAATTACAGCGTGACGTGTACGACTTTTTTCTTGTTTAACCATATCGTATGTAAAACCTTTTTCCCATACCAAGTGTCTGATGGGTCAAGTGGGGTAGATTGGGTTTTTAGTATTTCTATATTAAATATTTTTAAAAATATATTTATAATTACGTTTTCCATTTTTCTTTTTAACAATTTTTGGATTTTATTTCTTATTCTTGCTGATTTCTTGAATTTCTTAAGTGTTGATTATATTAAATTAATTAAGTGAATTTTTATAAACAAAACCCATCCTGAACTTGTTTTCACTTCTAAGTAAATCAAAAAAGAACGAAAGAAAATGCAATTTTGAATTAGTTTTATTGTAATTCTTTATTTCTATTAGTTTATACAATAGCTTATAGTAAACAGAGAATATATATTATCATTGACATGATATAATCTATTTAAACAATATAATATTTTCATATCAGGGAGTATTTCAGAGGGTATTTCTCTGTCGATCATGCGCACCTTGTGCATACTGACATGTTCACAGCGGATGCTTATGCAATGTACCGTTAGTTGTGGGCGTCCCAATATCGGACGCCCCGTTCTATTGTGCTAACAACAATAATCTTTGTCTTTTCACGCGATGTATTATTAACGCAATATTAGTGAATTATTGTTGCGTAATAACTGAATACACCCCAACCAAGTGCGTTGATTTTATTATATTATATTATTTTCACCTCCATCAATTTCACTTTGTGGCAAGTTGGCGTGTTCGAGGAATTAACATGGTCAAGGCTCTCGTCCGGCGTCAAAGCCCAACAATTGCCGACACCAACAAGAAAATGTGCAAATGGTATAGGGGCAAATTAAATCATTAAAGTATTATGTATAAATCGATAAAAATATAAAAGGCAAAGGTATCCAAAAACACTAATCAAAATATTAAAATGCCAAATTGCAGCTGCGAATTCAAGTTGCAAAGTATTCGAAAATTATGGGCAATTAAATGTCTATTTTTATTATTTATGGGGTAATTTATTTTGAAATCAACTTAACCTGAGTTTTATTATTTAAATTATAAGGAAATTATTTAGATATTTGGTGTAATAATTAGGGCTTAAATACAATAATGTTTATTTGTATTTGGAGAACTAGAATAATAAAATTTCTTTAAAAAATAAAAATAAGAAAATTGACATTTTCTTTGGAATTATTTTAATGGTAACAAAACAAAATGATAAATTGACAACCCACATGGAAATGTTATGATTTTGATAAATTAACAAATGATTGATGTTTCCAAACAAACTAATACGCTGTGGGAATACTTCCACAATATTTCTAATGGACTTTCCATTTGTAACTTGCGTTTTCATTGTGAATAATTCCCCAAGTGTGAACTCGAAGTTTAAAATAATGGTAATTAAATTTGAAAGCTTTCGCACGACCGCAAACTTTTTCATAGCCAACTTTTTGGGTTTTGGTATCGAGTAACGGCGCTTGGCAGAGCTTTCGACCCGACAAAAAAAGCTTGGCTCGGCACACCACAAAATTGTCGGGCCCCAAACTCGTGCGTGTTGCGGTTTAATCGAAGCGAAACACATCAAATTTGTGACATTCGCAGAAGTTGGGAACGACGCGGGTTGCGCGGGTACAACTTGCACAATTTGCACGGGTTGTGCAACCATTTGTGGTCCTAAGAGCAGAGCAAGGGGAGGGGTTGGGTGCTCAAGCTCGACGTATCCCCAATACGGCGTATTCATTAGCCGCGCCGAGTAAACGGCTCATTACACACACCGCAAATTGTCGGATGGGCGTCACGTTTTGGGGCCAAACAATCGAGCGACGACGAGCGACTGTCTCGACCCGAGTTGGGTCTGACAAAGGCCCTTTGTGGCGGTAATCAAAAGTGTATTTTACTCTTAGACGAGCTCGTCATTGCCTGCCTCGTGCCTGTCTCCCTCTATCCATACATGATAAATGGGGATAACATTGCAGTATGTGGTTAGCTGAAGAAGCGATCGCTGCGCAGACAACGCATGCAAATTTCCTCGAGCCTCGACGGATCATTAATTAAGCCGCACAAAGGGGTACACGGGGGTGGAGGGAGGTGAGGAAGAAAAGAAGTGGCTAAACCGTTTAGTTGTCTATGAGTGAATGTGGTCAGGGAACTGACTCAGCGTTAGGTCTAGGAAAAAGTCATTGATGAAGATTAACTCCAAACTGAAAATGAAATTAAAGAAGAAGTTGAAGACGAAATGGAAGTTGAAGATTAAGGCGAAGACGAACTTGAAGACACATTTGCAGCAATTTCTAGGTCCGTCTTAAGTAGTTTGTACTAAAATTGATTAAGTGTTTATGCAATTTTGCGTTTTAATAACATTTAATCGATGCGTGCGCTTTTATGGTCTGATCCATTGCCAGCGGGCCACCGTCATAATATAATGAATGCTCTGCACTGAGAGAAATTGCGATGGTAATAAAAATGAGGTTAAGTCTCTGCAGATTGTTTGACTTTGCTGGAAAAAGGGGAAAAACATTTTGCACAATTGAATTGATTTCAATTAAAGTTAACAATAAAAGCAACTTAACTATTGACTATTATATACAATGTTGTACGTTTAAATATAGAGTAAGTTTTTAAGGTCGCTTCCTTGGAATTCATATTTTTTAAAATCGAATTAAATTGATATGTCTTTTTTTGGGTTTAAATTAATGTGATGAAAACAACATAAATAATTGCAGTTCGTTGGGTCAACCGAAAGATGGATAGAAAGCCGAAAGACAAATTGGCAAAAAATGGATAGATTGACACATGGTTAAACTGGGTAAAGGTGATGAAGATGAAAGATCTTCACTTGAGACACCTTTATAGATTAAGGTAAATCTTAAAGGGAAATTTATTTTATTGATTAAGTATTTCAAACTTAAGTTATTTCTTGACTACAGTTTTATTCTCAACTTGAAAATTGAGACTCTTGCAATTTGATCTGTAGATCACTGTCCTATGCAAATTTGTTACCGTCTTCGTCTAGGTAAACCCCAAAGCAGATAAGATTTCTAGAGCTGAGACACCTTTACCTTTATCTTCGCCAAGATACCTCATAAATTTTAATCATAAAAGATAAAGATGGTTCTTGACTGTTTTGCACTAAACACTCCTACAATCTAATCTACACAATAAAGCTCTATCCCTAGGGTTAGTTGGGTTCTCAATAGACTAAGTCTCCATTCTTTTCTTTCTCTATATTGTTTCTATTGTTTGTCATACTCATCAGTGCCCCACTTTCTTGCAGTGCACCCATTTTCAGGTGCTGTGGGGTGCCGAGGCCTGGGCAGCTGCCGCCGACAATTAAGCTCCCTCTGCGTCAGTCGAACTGAGGCTGTGGCGAGCTTCAACAAAGTGGCCAAGGGGATTCACGCTAATTGGCCGTGTATTTTCGGGCAACTACAAGCAAGTCGCGGCATTTAATGAGACTTTTCGAAAGATGCGAAGGCGAAGGCGAAGATGAGACGAAAGCAAAGCGAAACAAAAACAATGAACATGCAACAAAATACAAAAAAAAAAAAAAAAAAAAAAAAAAAAATAGCCGAGTTGATGCTGCGCGTCTCAGTGCGGGAACTTCACTTATTGAGCTGTCTGCTTGGGAGACGAGTGTGGTATATAAGAGACGGCTGAAGATCAGCAAACATCAACAGTTCACAGCGAACAACCAGCTTCCAAAGTCAACTCATCGTCCAGCTCCATAACAGCTCAACCAAGCTCAGAAATGCGTGGATTCATTGTAAGCAGCAGGATCACTCGAGGATTATCCCCCTCTCTCTCACACTCACACACTTCTTCTCGCTCTTCTTTAGCTTCTGTGTCTGTCCGCCGTGGCGTTAGCTGCCCCTCAGGGCTACAACTACAATCCCGGTCCATCGGCCTTCGGTGGCCTGAGCACAGCGAGCGGCAGCGGTGCAACCTTCTTCCAGGGTGGCAACCAGGTGGTGCCGCAGCAGCAGCAGCAGCACTTCCAGTCTGCACCCCAGCAGCAGCAGACCTTCTTCCAGCAGCAGACCGCCGTGCACCATCAGCAGCAGCAGCAGCAACAGTTGGAGCAGCAGCCCATTGTCTCGAAGCGCTTCTTCATTCACTCCGCTCCCGAGGATGTGGATGAGGAGTACAAGGAGCGTCACATCACTGTCGGCGTGCCCAAGCGCAACTACAACGTGGTCTTCATCAAGTCGCCACAGCGTAGCAACAAGAAGACCTCGATCAAGATCAGCCCCGCTGTCAACGAGGACAAGACCGTCATCTATGTGCTGAGCAAGAAGACCGACGCATCTGACGTGCAAGCCGAGGTGATCGAGCAGGCTTCATCCACCAGCAAGCCCGAGGTCTTCTTCATCAAGTACAAGACCAACGAGGAAGCCGCCCATGCCCAGCAGCAGATTCAGGCCCAATACGATGCTCTCGGTGGCAGCAGTCAGCTGACCGACGAAGGTGTCGCTCCCGTCACCTCTGTGATCGGTGCCCTGGGCAACGCTGAGGCCGCCACCGGTGCTGGTGCCAGCTCTGGCGCCGCCGCCGCAGGACATGCCATTGGACAGTCACAGTCTGGCGCAGCGCATGGACACACCAGCAATGCCTACCTGCCACCCAATTTCTAAATAG
The DNA here is from genome assembly GCA_018151435.1 of Zaprionus africanus. NCBI lineage: Eukaryota > Metazoa > Arthropoda > Insecta > Diptera > Drosophilidae > Zaprionus > Zaprionus africanus. The sequence goes on from JAECXB010002206.1 coordinate 10,070,820, forward strand.
TTGAGCTAACCCCCCCACCTCACTCAGACCTCATCAACTCAACTCTGTTGTTAATAAATTTCGTTTCGTTGTTAAATCAAACCTTGTTCTTCATGGGTTATCGTTATATTAATTACTTTTTTAATTCGTAATTATTTATAATGTTAGCGCCGAGCGTATCTCCCACTCTTCCAAGTCCCGCTCTTTCACTATTAATTAAGTCGTCATTATCTTTGGGGTCGAGGCTAGAGCCGCAAGCCCACCACATCCCGCAGACCGCAGAGCAAGGTGAATGGAGGAAACGAGACATGCGCAACCCGCAGCATAACTTTCCCAGTTCCACAGATGATGTTAAACATTTTCGAATTACTACACATGAGATACCCTCACAAGGTATTAGGGTAAATGTTGGCAGAGTTGCGGAAATACAGTGAACTGGCACAGACCTTTAGTTTCATCGATGTTTGGCTTCATTCATCTTGCTACACAATTTTCCTTAAATAATGAAACATAATGTTCGGTATAGGTATAATAGACACCATAATATCAGATCAGTTAATAATGATTAATAGCCCAAAAGCAAAATCAATACTTACAGCTGAAAACGCATTAACGATACAATCGAAGATAGCTGATTAGCTAATGCAACGAATTATGTTCTGAATTATGGTCTGAAAATCAATACTTTCATTAAAGGATACTGTAGATAAAACATACAATTTATACACAATGAATAATTGAATGAATAAAATAAAAAAGCAAACACATAAACTGAAAGGGAAACCAAACTAAATTAAAATGAAACCAAAAACATATTAAAATTATTCTCATCAAACTAAGCACAAGCAAAGTTAATTGAAATTTGAAACCAACAACTAAAATTATTTAAAACCAAATTAAACAAAATATTTTCTCTATATAAACTCAGTTTAAATTGAAGCATAGAAACCATAAAACTTTGAACTTCAAGCCAACAATTATTTGCAGATTTTCAGCAACTAAATTTTGACTCTTATGAAAGACTTCCTCTTGCGCTGGATTACAAACTGCACAATAAACTCATAATACCTTGTGTAAGGTACAAAAAAAACCTTTAAATTGTAAAAAATATAATTGCAAGTGAAGTTTTCGCCACATTGCGAGCACATTGATTAGGTTTTGATGGCCTACGGCGCACGAGTCTGAGGTCTCACTGAGGCCTTATGTAACGGCAGCTTGCAGTACGCGTCATTTACTTGAGTAACATTCACCTGCAAACGGAGGGGAGCATTGCCAAGGGGGGGCAGGTAGGGGGGCCAATTAGTGTCACAATGATAATTCGTGATGTCAACATTTCAACGCATGTCCTGCCAATCACCGTTATTAGCTGCATTAGCGGTAAATAAATCAGGAGCAAAGCCTCCAATTAATTAAAATGAGACTCGATAATTAAAGCACCCCCTTATGCTCTCGCTCCTGTTCCCTCCACATCATTCTCTTTACACACATATATAGCGGCACAGACTGGTTGGCAAATCCGCTGTCAGTTACAGAATACGAACCGGGTCAGGTCATGGGTCGACTATTCCAACTGCAGGAGAACTGTCTGCGCCTGATGGGGCACAACGACAACACGGAGGCCACTGGCTCCCGGCTGACCATTGGCCTGCGGCACGTGGCATCGCTGTTTCTGGTCATGTCGGCAGAGTATCCGATTCTCTCGTATGTCATCTACCATATCGACGACATGGAACTGATTACGGCCTGTCTGAGCGTCGCATTCACCAATTTGCTGACTGTCATCAAGATATCCACGTTTCTCATCTACAAGCGCCACTTTTGGCAGCTCATGCAGAGCTTCAGGCGATTATATCGAAAATGTAAATGCGTAATGTGTGTTCGGATGAGTATGCATGACTATAAGTTACCCTGCAACTGGTGCTGAGGAAATTTGTGCACTGTGTAAAGTGTTTTGTGGTTTATTATTTTATTCTTAAAGGGGAAAAGATACTCCAACTTTTTCTTTTACTCTATTCCAAGTTGCTTAGTGTATCTCTTTTATGTGTTCAGCCTTTAGTTTATCAGAAATATATATTTCTTATGCCTTCTTACGTCTTCCCACTCTCACCTTTGCACGCCGTCGGGCATCAACTTGGCAAAAACTTAGCTGATTTGTTTTTGATGAAATCTAACAACTTTTCGACAGCTCATCCAAGTGTGACTGATGGCTCTGGGTATGTGGAGAAGGCCAACAAGATAGCTGCCAGGCTTGGTCGTGCCTATTGCTACTCCTGTGCCTGCACTGGACTCTATTTCATGCTGGATCCCATTCTCAAGATTGTCGCCAGCAAATGGCGTGGTGTGCCATACGTTCGAGAGCTGCCCATGCCAATGAAGTGAGTTTGCAAACAAGTGTTGACTCTAGTCTTGCTTACATTTAGTAGTTGGCTCTTATTTCTGGGCAGATTTCCCTTTAATGATGTCAACACTCCCGGCTACGAGGTGGGCTTCGTGTACACCATTTTTGTGACTATTGCCGTCGTACTCTACGCCTCAGCCGTGGACGGCCTCTTCATCTCGTTCGCCATCAATCTGCGTGCTCATTTCCAGGAATTACAACTTCAGATTGAGAAGTTGGCCTTTGACCGTTCGCATGGCCATGTACAGTACCAGCTTATGCAGATTGTCAAGTATCATGTGCAGCTCCTGGGACTGGCCAAGCAACTGCGCTTGGTTTACACACCTATCGTATTTGGACAGTTCTTCATTACCTCCATTCAAGTTGGCGTTATTATCTATCAGATCTTGACGGTGGGTGTAGTTTGTTAAAGTAATGTTTAGCTCAATCTTTAGCTAGGTATACATCTTCGACCTGCGCTTAACGATAGTATTATCGATAGTTCTGCATATGCAGAAGAAAATATATGCTTTACTATAGATAGTATAATTGTGAAGTTGCAATAACTACGTGCTAAATAACCTTTTAAGTATTTATTCTTATCGCTTATCAAAGTTATAATGCTTTGATTCATTTAAATCTCTCTATACAGGAGTACAGCTCACCTACGATAGTTTCAGCGATAGTTTCTATGCATTTAGCTAAAGTAAAGAGTATTTGCTTTGTTTTCCTTACAGCACATGGGTTCGATTATGGCGCTGCTCGTCTACTTCTCATTCTTCAGTTCGATAATGCTGCAACTCTTCATGTATTGCTATGGCGGGGAGATGATCAAGATTGAGGTGAGATAACAACTAATCCATAGATATATTTTATATATATAAATACCTATTTTAGAGTCTGCAAGTGGCCGTGGCTGTGCAGACGTGCAACTGGTACCAGGCCACGCCCCATCAACGACGCTCCTTGGCCTTCATCATGCATCGCGCCCAGCGACTGACTCTCATCAAGGCGGGCTTCTACGAGGCATCTCTTGCCAACTTTCTGGCGGTAATCAATAACGCTTGATGGACGTTTGAGAATATATAATTAATCGATGACTTTGAATGTGATTCATTGCAGATTTTTCGAGCTGCCATGTCGTTTATAGCGGTTATTCAATCTGTCGAGTAAAGTGCGAGACAAGTCAAGCGGAGCAAGAATTGATTTCTATTTATGCCCGCATTGTTTTTAGTTCAGGAGCAAAGACATTAAAATAATCTGTAGAGTTTGCAAAAATACCTTGCAATTAACTGTTGAATACCCTGCACAGAATTTAGCTTTATTGACTAGTCACAACATGAATATAATCAAGATATGACTCATCTGCCTTAGATGACCTAAAACTTAGTTGAAACCAACACAGTATTAAGTAAATGTAAGGGAGTACTGCATAAATACCCTACAACAATCTCAAAATCTCTGCACGTAATTTTTGTAGCAATTTTCACACTGTGCAACAAACTTTCGGTTATAATTTGTACGTTAATTTTCGTTCATCACGAAACTTTTGGATTATGTAAACAAATCGCTCGCAACAAACTGTGCCAAAGTCCGAGGCGTTAACTTTGCCAAAAATTTCGCCGGAAAAAGTTTCTTTCGCCAGTTTCGGTTTTTGCTTGAAAAGGTAAACAGAAAACTTTTAAATTGATTGCAATAATTATTTATAATTTCCTGAGAAATTAATTTTAAGTGCCTTTTAATTGGATTTTATTTAGCGCCGAGTGAAAAAGATTAAAATAAATCACCCGCTCAACGCGAAGTCAATAATCTACGATGAATGGAAATTATTTGAGTAAATTATGTTAAAGATTCTCCCAGTGCCTGATAAGAACTCTAGGTGGAACAGCAATAAAAATATGTAGTATATGTAGTATTTAAAATATATATACTGTTCCGTTATTTCTTGTTTGTTGTCGTTTATTTTCTCAACCTGTTGCTTACTTATGGATAGGTAAATCTTGCAGATTTCTTAGCTGTCCGTGCAGATGGTGGGTTAGATTGGAAGGAAAAGAGAAGCCTTAGGTCAAATGGATGCAGACCTTGCTAATTACAGTTAAATAAATCTGTTAGGTTCTCGAAATAAGTATAAATATAACTTAAAATTTCGACATTCAAAACAACTCCTGATTAAATGATGGTCTTTCTTTAATTTACGTTCATTAAACGACTACTTTAGTGACCTTAGCTCTTGAAATAAATGAGTAGACTTCTTTAATATCTCTAAACACATAAGTATTGTTTACAAATTGTCTTTCCTCCCGATCGTTTGTTTTAATATTTATTAAAATTTTGATATTTATAAGAATATTTATATTCATTAGAATATTCTGATTTTAAGCTAACCAATACGCTTTTTGTTGGAGTGCATCAAAAGTGCTTAGCCTATTTATCAGTTGCTAATGCATTAGCGGGCATTGATGCGAATTCAAGTTGAAAACAATATAATATATACAATATATACAAAGGCCAAGCAAATGATAAGGCTATGGGATGCAGTCGATGTCGAGCTATAAATGCTGCTCCTCCGCTGGGAGCACATCACTTGGCAACCGTCGAGCGAGGAAGCAACTGACTGTAGCAAGAGATGGACAACAGTAAGCACGCACAGCAGCAGCAGCAAAAGCTGCAGCTCGGGGCATAATCCTATGGATAGCTAATTAAACCCCAATGGACGTACGTCCTCTCTACCGTTCTTTCCTCCTCCGCAGAGCTTACGCTGGGAATACTGCAACTGCCGGTGGGCAGCGATGTGGGCGAGAATGTGCGTCAAGCGCTGGACAGCATCAGGCAACTGAAGGCGGCAAATCCTAAGCTGCAATTGGCCATACTGCCGGAGAGCTTTAATGCGCCCTACAGCGTGGAGGACTTTCCCAAGTACGCGGAACGCGTGCCAGACGGAGCCACCTGTCAGCAGCTGTCGCAATTGGCCCAAGAGCTGAGCATCTACATCATTGCCGGCAGCTTCATTGAGCGCGATACAGCAGGCAAGCTCTACAATACGTGCACCGTGTGGTCGCCCACTGGCAAACTGATTGGCAGGCATCGCAAGGTGAGTGTGTGTGTGTGTGTGTGTGTGTGTGTGTGTGCACTAATTAGTGCAGTTCGTCTTGACCTCAGATTACATGCGCCCTTTCCCCTGGCAGATTCATCTCTTCACCATGAACATGAAGCCCGAGCAGTGGGGCGGCGTGCAGTTCGACGAGTCGCTCGCCCTGACGGCGGGCAGCGAGCCGACTGTGGTGCAAATTGGATCCCATAAGGTCGGCGTGGGCATCTGCCACGACAAGCGCTTCGACGAGCTGGCGCGTCTCTATCGCAACCTGGGTAAGCTGCCACTCACTTCGCCTGCTAATCCTCACTCACTCTCCGAATCTCTTTCCTTCGGCAGGCTGCTCCATGATAGTTTATCCGTCCGCCTTTTGCATCTGCCAGGGCCCGCTGCATTGGGAGCTGCTGCAGCGTGCGCGTGCCACGGATAATCAGCTCTTCGTGGTCACCTGCTCGCCCGCCCGCAACAACATGTCCGGTTATGTGGCCTACGGTCATTCCATGATAGTCGATCCCTGGGCGCGGGTGCAGCGCGAGGCGGGCATTGGGCGCGAGTTGATTGTCGAGCAAATTGGTAAGTTAATCGCGGAAGAGACCCTCTGCCAGCGTCTAAGCTAACCTATAATCTTCTCCAGATTTCGACATGGTGGCCGATGTGCGATCTCAGATTCCGCTCTACAAACAGCGTCGCCCAGATGTTTACAAGCTGAGTGGAGCGAGCACTTGAGGCTTGAGCAAAACAAGCTCCCGTTGTGGAAGAGATGAAAAACTATGATCGACGGATAGATACCATCTGGCGAAGCTGAAAATGGAATAAAGGGATAAAAATAAATTTTAAAAACATGTCTTGAAAATTTCTTCTGATTTTTTTTGTCTTTTTACAGGGTATCTGTTAAGGTAATATGCACTAAAGTTACTTAAAATAGAATTGACGTTGAATACCCAACTTGTCTGTTTTATTATGAAATTTACAGGGTATTTGCAGAGGAAATAAGCAAAGGTGGATGATTTAAATAAAAAAAGTGTTTAATAATTTATCTCAATGCCATCACACCCGCTCTGCCCTTTTTACAGGGTATAATTAAGTCAAATGAACAGCGGGAGAGCAATTAGCTGCTGGTGCTGCTGCTGATATGCCTCGAGAGCCCTTATCGTGCCCCAAGCTGGAGCAACGACGGATGCCTGAAGCGATAGAGACGCGTTCGTTCTCAGCGCGTTCTTCAGTTTGTTTCGGTGCGCGATTGAAGCGCAAAGCAAAAGCTTAAAAACTAAATAAGTTTTGTTCAGAATAGTCAGAGCAAGTTAAAAGAAAATGCATTGGCAGCCTGCTCTATTGGCTGCGCTGATGTGCTGCGCCTGGTGGGGATCGGCGGTCAAGGCGCAGATACCCTATCGCGGTCATCTGTCCGAGCTGCGCATTAAGGAGCTCAATTTGTTGGCTACACGTTTGGAGCTGTCCATCAATCCGGAGAAATACGCCTGCGACAGCTACTTCGACTATGTCTGTAGTCGCAACAGACCCCTCTTCTCGATCATGGGTGGGTATCGTGTTTGTGTGTGTGTGTGTAGTGTACAGGATATGTTACAGATATCGGGCTGAGAATTATATATATTATTATATATATAAAGCTGTGCTTACGGCATAAATTGTGCGTCGTAGTATGATATATAGTAAGCTGTGTTAATTTTAACTAGATACATTTAAGGCGTAGTATATTAGTGTTTTCCTTATATGTATCTATGTTACATATATACACATAGCGTACTTATTCTTGAACTGTTTTAAAAAGATAACAGATCTGGTGTAATTGTTTTATTTATCAATTTCGATCAAACAATATTCATAACTGTTTTACATTTAAGTGAAAGTTCTTAATTGTTCATTCTGTAAATCGCATTTCTGTCAAGATACATATCTTCCTAATTTGAAGCATATAACAAAAATATTCAAGAACAGTAGGGATAGCCTAAGAAGAGATTTTCTATCTTTCACATTCTCTCTTACTTAATGTTGCTTTGTTTAATCGCAATCAATGTGAGTTAAATATACGTTATATCAAAGTTAGCTCTATCTAATTTTCTTCCTATATTTGTACATATGTATATATTCTTAAACAGTTTTCACATCAATAGTATATGTTGCTGTATCTTTCTATCTTGTATTTTGAATAACCAACATCTTCAACACTTTATTTCACGATGTTGCTTTGTTTAATCCAAATCAATGTCAGTTTCTGATATATGTAAAAGCAATCTTTACTATATCCAATTTCCCAGCTACCTCTGCACATATATATATTCTTGAACAGTTGTTAGATTGGCAGTTTATGTAACTGTATATTTCGCTCTTGAATGTTGATTAACCATTCTATACAAAGCAGTGAATTATGTCAAAGTCGCATGCTAACTATATCTCTCTCTTTCTTCCTTTCCCGCCTCTCCCACTTACTAGGCCACCAACCACAGATGAGCGAACTGATCGAGCTGCTGACGTTGCTAGAGAACGATTCAGAGAAGTTTGAGGCAAAGCAGAAAATGATTGACTTCTTCATCTCGTGCAACATGTTGAAGTCACTGCAGGATTGCTACCGTGAGACCTTCGAATACTTCAAGCCCTTGTTCGGTTACATCATTACCAAGGATCTTGTTGAGAGCAGTTCGCACGAACTGCAGGACTTTCTGGGCCTGGTCGATCGTTTCGTGGAGCGCAGCAAGACGATTTTCGGCGCGAATGCTTATCCAATGCGCAACAAGTTGGCAACATATGCAGCCAAGTTCCGCACGCCACGCATCTACTTCCATTCGGCTGACCTCAACCGGGAGTACAAGCCACTGAAGATCTACCGCCAGAGTTACGAGCACAATGTGCGCAACTTGGAGGCGCATCGCAAGCTGAACTCGACCTACGAACTGGGCGTGCATCGCACCATGCTCGATTGGAGTCTGTATCTGCACCAGAGTCGCAACAAGCCCATGTCCTACTACTATCCCACGTTCGCAGTGCATCTCTATATGATGCTGTTCAATGTGACGGAACGAGAGCGTGACTGGACGCACTTCCGTGAGCAGGTCGAGTGCCTCAAGTTGCCTCCCTACGTGAATGTGCTCGATGAGGCGCGCATGCTGGCCGTCATCTACTTGAAGAGCTTTCGTTTCACTTGGCAGGATTACAGCGATTGGATAACGTCGGTGCCTAAGCACCATGAGATCTATGACCAGGAGAATGAGATCCTCAGGGCACGGCAGCTGACCAACAAGCGTCTCTTTTTCACACTCTACGCACAGAACTTCTGTGAATTCGGCAAGGAGCTGGCGGAGCACGTATTCTATGTAGGACTCAAGCAGAACGTTGACTTCTACAACATCTACTCCTGCGGCTACAGGACGGAGAATCCACTGAATTGTATTTGAATAAAGAGAGAGAGAGAGAGCGCGAGTGCAACTCTCTTCCACTGCCATTTACTGCTGCCCACTGTAGTTAATCCCCTTGTGCGGCCTGCGGTTGCATCTTGGCCAGGCGAAATCTGTGCAGCTTTTCAAAGTAATCCGCAGCCTCGGTGCGTCTATAGAGTCGCGCCAAATCGCTGCAAGTTTTGCCCAGCCCATCCCGCGCCTCCAGCTCGGCGCCGTGTGTGACCAGTAGCTTGATAAGCTCCAAGCTGGCGTCCATAACAACTGCGGAAGGGGCAGTTGCGGTTAAAATGCAAGAGAAGGGAGACCACCTTGGGCTGCTCACCTGCTCGCATCAACAGTGTCCACTGGCAGGCATCTCTGGCCTCCATATTGGCACCCGAGTCCAGTGCAAACTTGACCATTTCCAGTTGGTTGGCATCGACAGCACAGTGGGCCGGCGTCAGGCCATTGCAGTCGGTTGCCTCCAGTAGCGCCTTTTTGTTGAGCAAAATGCGTGCCGAGGGCAGGTGGCCATAGTAAAAGGCCAACTGAGTGGGAGAGAGAGAGAGAGAGAGAGAGAGGGAGGGAGAGTGGGAGAGAGGATGGGAGATAGTGTAGCTGACAGCGTAGTCAGCTGAGCTTATTTACTTACGTGCAGTGGCGTGCGTCCGTTTTGCGGATTGCCCAGCTGCACACTGCAGCCGGCGGAGAGCAGCACATCGATGACGCACATCTCGTCCTGCATAATTGCATTGGCCAGCGGCAGGTAGCCATTGGGGCCCGGGCAGGCCACCAGGCTGGGGCGGCGGCGGAGCATCCGCTTGACCAGAAACTGCTGCGATTTGCGTATGGCGCGATGTAAACAGTTTGTCGACGGCAGCGCGGCCTCAGTGCAAGCCTGCGGAGGATTAAGCAAGGATTGCCAGTTCAGTAAAGGTCATGCCCCCCTTGCAAGCTGATGTTGCATGAATATTCATGGCGAGTGGCGTTTAAATATTAAACAAGATTCCGCTACGGTCTACAAATTTTTGATAAGTTCAGCGGAATTTGTGTTTGTGTTGTCTGCTTTTAGGCTCAGCCGAAAATGCAAGTGGGTAAGTTAGTAGGATGATACAAGAGTAACTTTCTTTGCAGATGAAGCATGCATGCAAAGCTTGAGAGACTCTTTCGATAGGTAACAAAGAAATAAAATAATATCTCTCGTAGTATCTTTAACTCCTGATACTTTGATTATAATCAATAGCAAAGTGTCTCCGACTTATACTACTTCAACTTCTAGACCCAACAAGGATGCACTTAATTATTACAATGACTTGTTTCAGCTCTTGAGAAGACAAAGACATCGCAAATGGCTGCACTAGCTACCTCAATTCCGCAGCTCTCAATCTTATAATCAATTTGCTTTCATTCGTCCTGTCAATTCCCCCATGAAATTGTTCAATTTCGCATCGCTCGATGACGTCATCACGCTAAGTGCACCCTGCATTAGAGTAATGAGCAGCCTCACCACGACATCCGGTGAAATGGCTAGCGTCTCGTAGCGCGATCCATCGGCGGCCTGTTGCAGGGCGCGCACACGAAGGCGATAGCCAAAGTTCTCCTCCAGCTGACCAACTGTCTGCTCACACTTTGCACTCCATGCCGCACGCTGCCAGCCCTCCTGCTTGTGATACCTCTCGATGCTGTAGACTCGAGCGCCGGCAAAGGGTGTCCAGTCCAAGCTGACGCTGTTCATCGTCTGCTGCAGGATGTGCGCGGCGAAGCCGGGCCAGGTTGGGGCCGGGGGGCAGGGCACGCTGCAGGCATCGTCAGTCTCCAATTGGACTGCAATTTTATCGCCGTGCAGATTGTTGTTTATACTCTCGGACATGCTGCTGGCCGTTTATACACATTTGGCCAATTTGCCAGCTTTATTGGTTTCGACCACATGCCGACTGAGCCGGCTGAGCTTTGATTCCAATCCCAATTCCAAATCCCAATACCATTTCCAGGCAACGTCAACACACAAACGGAGGAAGAGGAACCATGGCAATGGCTTTGTCGATTCTGTTTCCGTTCGCCCTTCTATCTCGCTCCAATTCCCCCTTTTATCACCCCCTTCTCCATCCATTTTTTATTGTTGTTGTTAAATCAATAAATTGTTGCAACATTTTGCTAGCTGTCGCTTGTCGGTCGCTTCTCGCTTGTTGCCAGCTGCTTGTTGGCTCCTGCCTGTTGGCTGTTGATTGCTTGTCCCAGCACAGCCCGCTTCGCTGTCCAATGCAGGACGCTTCTCGGTGTTTGCACATGCTGGCCCACCATGCACAGTGGAAGGAATCGGCGTTTTTATGGATGACAAGAGTGTGAAGTGGCTGCAGGGACTATTTTCTTTAGTGATGTATAAAAAAATTTTATTAACTAAGATTTTACAAACAAGGGAATAATAATATAATTATAAATAAATAATAATTATATTTTTATTTTTTTATTATTTATTTATTTAAATTTTTCCAATTATTTGTAGTATTTTGTTCAATGCTTTAGTTTGTTTCAAAAAACAAATGCATTATAATTCAGCAACAAAAGAGCTGAAATTAATATTTTCTTAGAATTAATATGAATTTTTACAATATTTTTAATATTTACATATAAAAGGCAATATTTTTATAATAATTAATTATTAACAATTGCATTAATATTTATTTAATATTAATTCTTTATTTCGTGCCATATTTTTTTGTTGATTTACATATCTAAATTTTAAATTATAAAAAAAAAAATATTATTTTGCCTGCTCTTCACATTTTGTACAATAAATTCAGCCTTTTTTTCTAACTTAGTTTAATTTTTAAAATACCTTTATCTGTATCTAGTATATACTAAACAGCATAACAAATATCCTAACTGCAGTTCAAATACTAACAGGCATGAACTCATATTTATTCAAACTGAAAACCGGAAGCAACCACGACCAACAGGCTCTTAATACCGAAGGAGAATAAATGTATTTGCATTAATCAGATAAATCTCTTTTCATAAATTTTCAATGTGCATACGCCACATACAGAAATAAAAAACGATGCTCTTCCTTCCATTGTACATGACACGGGGCTGGGTCGGGGGGCTGAAACGAGGCCTGTACGTAGTTTTTTGATGTACTCAAACTGAAACTGAAACTTTTCTCTAGATGAAGGCTGTTTGCGAGTGTGAGTGTGTGTGAATGGTTGTATGAATGTGTGTGTGCGTGTGTGTGTGAATGTGTATGTGTGTGGCAGCTTACTTACTTAGCGACCCTTTGACACACTCTGCAGTGTGTTGAGGTGGGGCCAGGATGAGGTACAGGGCAGGAGGCAGAGAGAGGGGGCAGGCGCACTGTGGCTGGGGGCGTTTATCTGTCTCGCGCATTGTGCCAACTCATCGGCCACTACAAAATTACAGACTCACAGTGAGCGACCGTGAAAGAGAGAGAGAGAGCGAGAGTCAAAGCGAGGGGTAGAGAGGGGGGAGAGTGCAGACGAGAAGAGCGGCTGGCGGGGATGCAGAGAGATATCGTACTTGTAGCTCGGATGACATGCCAAACACAAAAGCTATCTCACATTGCCTGACAAACACACAGGCGAGCACACACACACACACGCACACACACACACACACAAAGGCTCACTCACACACACACACACATTGAGGCGCATGCATGCAAAAAAAATTATCATTTGTCAAAATCACAACATGAAACCGTTTTAAATTAAGCCACTGTGCCCACGCCTCCTCCCAGTCTACGCCTCCCCCCCTTAGTCAGCGTACTCTCCCCCATCCTCTGCCTGCTCTCAACACCGCACAAAGTTGGACTTTTCCGCAAAATGACATTTTGTCTGCGGGTGAAGTGAAGTTTAGTTGTCATCTTTGGCGGCAGCGGCAGCGGCGCAGGCAGAGGCTGCTCTTGAATTCTTATTGATTGACGAGCACAACCAGAGGAAGTGGCAGAGGGATAGCCAGGAGAAGGGGGTTACAGCTGAACGACAACGGATACCAAAGCCGGATACCTCAAACCGCGAGAAGCCGTAGCCGGAGAGAGCCGCTTGAGCCTTTCCCCAGGGAAGCGAGCAGCGGTCGTGCGCTGTCAGTTGATATCATCTGCAACATCATCAACAACATCACCAGCACCATCATTATTATTATTATTATTTTCATCATTATTATTATTATTATATTATTTTGGAGGAGCCTGGCGCAGCGTGGGTAAATTAACTTTATCATTGCGGCGCGCCATTTGCCGTGCAATAAAAGAAATCAATTTCTGCGCTAAGTGCGATTGCTCCATTACGCGCGTCCAACCAACGCGTCCAATTTCAAAGCAGGCGGAACAAAAGTCGAACAATAGAGACAGCACAGTGGGGGAAGAGTAGGAGAAATAGCAAGGATGGAGAACCTTATCCACCGAGCACGATAAACTCGTCGCTTTAAAAGTGAAGCAAACTTTTTGTAAGTGATTGTGCCTTGTGCCCTGTGTTTACTTATCAAATACGGTCACTCTAGATTTACTGTCGGGCGTCGTCGTCCCCAAGCTTGACTAATTAGTGCACTTCAGCGAGCGTGTGCTGTAATTTAAACTGTAAACTGTAATTAAGTCAGTCTGGCTCATTGCTTGCTTGCAGCGCGCTCGCAAGTATGCTATGAATGTTTGCAAAGTCAATCTAGTTCGCGTCAACCTAATTCATTTAGGCATTTTCTTGAATAATGTGCGGCAATCAATGCAGGACAGTGTTTTAATTCTAAATTCGCTTCTTGTATTTTAATTACTTTATTATTTTCTCCTTTAGTGCTATTCCCCTGCCTAGAGCATAGCATACTTTCGAGCGCGCATGCATAAAGCCAAAGCTCAGCGCACGAAAGTATGCTATGCATATTTTGAAAGTCTAGTTAGGGCGCACCGTGAATTGCGGATTATTTTTAGGTATTATTCCCCCATTTCCCATTTCCTCAATTTCCCATAATCTGGCACAATCAATTGTACTACGCACAGAGTGTATTAATATTTTGGCAGGACAATAATTGTTATTCCCGCCCGGTATCCGTTGGGGATAAGCCCCTCGGGCCGAATGCGGACTGCGGACTGCGGATGCTGATGCAGCAGCAGTGGCAGCAGAGGAACTCCCCACAGTCATTAAAGCATCCAACTAAGCTGAAAACTGCTGGCACGCGCCAAATGTGGCCAATTTGGCGCTGCCTGGCTGCCTGGGCGAATGAGGCGGCAAAAGGCAATGCCAAAAACAATCATAACAAAACCAATAGACGCACAAAATGTGCCTAAGCAAATTCCACAAGACAACAAGAAAAGAGGAGAGGGCAGGGGGGATAAGCGTAAGAAAGCCCTTCGGCCAGGAAGACAGGTGGCATAAAACGTAATGGGTTTGATTTTAATCTAAATAATGGGCCCCAGCGCCGCGTGCTGACGTACATGGCTTAATTAAATAATTTATATAAATTACCTATACGCCTCTTTCACGCACACACACACACACACACACACTCATATGCATGTGTGGGAGAACGCGCGCGCGCATACCTTTACAGGGCAGGGCAGGTGAGTGAGAAAGTATTTTCGGGTAAACAGAGGCTCTGTGTGTGTGTCGGCCGCGAGGCCTTGTTGCCATTTGCCTTTGCCTTGTGTGCCTTAGTCTGTTTTATCAGCGCTCTGCGTACGCTCCACATCTTCCGGTTCGTGTTTGTCTGTGTGTGTGTGTGTGTTTACAAGCGGAACACTGCCATAAAAAAGGAAAACAACAACAAGAAGTGGAAATTAGACACAGCCGGAAAGTCGAAATTTGTTGATCAATCAACAACGGAGCTGGCTTCCTGTGTAAAAAATTCATTTGTTAATCTGTTTTGCTCTTTGTTTAGCTTTTTTTTTAGCTTGGCTAGCAAGCTTTAGTTAGCTTTAACTGCTTCGCGCTCTTCTCTAATGTGTTTTTGGTCAGTTAGCGAAGCTTTTCTCGCATGGGGTCAGCTGTCAGAAGTGACAGCGGCGCTTCTCACGTTCTCTGCTCTCTTCACTTCACTCACTCCACACACCTTGCTCGCTCTCTGTCTCTCTTTGCCTTACACTGTACACCTCGCGCTCTCTTCGCCTCACTCTCTCAGCTGCTGCCATCTCGTGCTGGCGCCCGCATGCTTGCGTGCGTGTGCTCTCTCTCTCGCTCGCGCCCATTGTGGTTCTCTCTCTGTGAATCACTCTTTGCTTTGCCACAAAGATAACAGTTTTTGGCATTTTCGTGTGTTTGTGTGTGTGTGTGTTGGTGTTGCTTTTTTTCGTGTAGTGCTGAAAATGAGTCAAAGTTTGTTTTTTTTTGTGTATACGCGCCTCTTTGGCTCGCAATTCGCGCTGTTTTTCGTAGTGTTGCGGTACCTTCAACGGCTGTAGGTAAGCCCCAAAGTAGCAGCAGCAGTGGCAGCAGCAGTGGCAGTGGCAGTGGCAGCAATAGCAGCTGAGGCAGCAACGTCCCGTAGCGAGCCATCAATAATCAAGTGAAAAATTCTCAACGCATGTAAAAAATATAAAACAAAGTAACGTCGCGTCGCCTTCGTCGTCGTCTACGTCGCGTCGTCTTTGCAATTCACTTGCGGCCACTACGTGACATTCATCTCAAGCAGAAGTAGCGCAGGTAGCACTGCCAGGGGAAGGGACGGAGCCAGGGGCAGGGTTACACGAGGATGGGGATGTAATAAGCAATTTGTGGCGAAAAATAAGTTGAAACTCGCTGCGCGCAGCAAATATAATTGATTGGTATATAAAGCAGTGCCAAAGTCTGCTGCCGACGCTGGCAGCAGCAGAGCCAAAGGCAGCAGATAAGAGCGAGAGAGCGCACGCACGCACGCTCTTAAGAGCGAGAGAGAGAGAGAGCGCGCTTCGTGTAGCTCTTAAGCAGACGTAATTGATGGAGTGCAAAACAATAAAGTGCGGCATTTGTTCGGATTTATATCACACTAATTAGAATTCAGACAGTGGTCAGCAGCCGTGCCACGCCCACTGCCGCCCACTTGGTCTATCATTGACCCCCTTGGGGCAATTGCTGCACTTGGGCTCACAGAAAGCAGGGAGGGGGGAAGGATGCGAGGCGGACGTGGCAAGAACTTTGCAATTTCCTTCTTTCAAGCTGTGCGTTTCCGATGCGCCGCAAAAGTTGTGGCTGCCGCTTTGTCTACGAGTGCTGCTCACACACACTCACACACACACACACATGCAGAGCTAGTGAACTTGGCTAATGGCAACTGACAGGCAAACAAAGCCTTAGGCCGCACACACACACACACGCACACTCAGAAAGAGGAACAGGCAGACAACTCTTTTGCCATATGTTTTAACTTATCAGCAGTGGCAGCAGCAGCAGCGCCTAAAATGACAACAACAAATCAATAGCAGCGCGAACAATGCGTGTGTAGTTGTAGTTGCGCCTGCTGCGCTGCCGGCGCAGGCGCCCTAAAGTAGGCAACGCGACGCGTTTTTATTTCAAAGTCAAAAAGTCAAGCCAGGAGCAAAAGAGAGGGGGACAGAAAGAGAGAGCGACAGAGAGGAAGAGGGAGAGAGACAGAAAGTGAGAAAGAGAGAAAGAAGGAAGGAGAGAGCGAGAGAGCAAGCGCGAATTATGTAATAGACGTAGACGTAGACGAAGTAGGCAAAAAGGCAACGACAGATAAATATATTATTAGTTAAAAAGCCAAAAGCACACACACACACCCACACACATACATGTATAATGTATGTAAGTTATGTATAACAACAACAAGAATTGTATCAGCCAGCGGCGGCTTCTGCTTTTGAGCCTCTTCTTCGCCTTGAGCGCTTTTGCGCCTGCTATGCAAATGTGTGTGTGTTAGAGCAGCACAGCTAGCTATGCCAGAGATGCCACTCAAAATTGAGCGCGCAAAAGCTTCGTTGAGTGTTTTTTAGTCTTACTCGCATTGTTGTTGTTGTAATTTAGGCGCCTCGTTGGCTGCGACGCCGATGCTGACGCCAACGCCAGCTGGCAGCGCCAACGTTGTTGTCGGCGCCAACGTCGGCTACGTCGGCTGAGGCGGCATCGGGCCGAGTTTTCCATGTAGGGAACTCGGCAGTGCGACACAGAAGAGTGCGAACATAGCATGAAGTAAGAAGCGCCGAAATAAAATATAGCAAAAAGTAAAGTGCCAAAGCAAAAGTATTAAATAAAATACCAACAGAGAGACACACGCACCTCTCTATGTGCCACACGAGAGTGTCTGTGTGTCGAGTGTGTGTGAGTGTGTGTAGGTGTACATTATGTATGTGCATTGCATATGCCATACAAGACAAAGCACATAATGAAACAAACACAGAGACACTCACACACATACTGCCGCACACTCACACACACACACTCACACATAGTCAGCCTCAGCTCGGCTCAGCTCGCAGTGCTGCAAAACTGCATGGGAAAAACAAAAACAAAACTAATTCAATTATAAACAATTTAACTGTTTGATTTCGAGTCAAGTCGCGTGTGCCACGCATCCAAGAGGGCACAGAGGCAGCGTGAGGGGGGCAGTGTGGCAGCTGTAAGGGGACTGAGGGCTGAGGGCAGCTGCAAAGTGCGGCTGAAATGTGTCAAAGTTCTTAAAAAAATTTGATTAAATCAGTTAGCAGCGCGTGTTACGTAAAATGTTCGCCAAGTGTGCGCTGCCTAAGTGTGTGTGTGTGTGCTCTCTATATGTGTGTGTGTGCTCTGTGTGTGTGTGTGTGTGTGGTATATGCCTTCTCCCTGCGCCTCGTAATGGGCACTTACGTGCACGCTCGCATAAAAGAAACCCTAATAAAGAAATATCGATAAAAACAACAAAACGAAGCAACGGAAAAATAAAAAGAAAACACACTCACACACACAGCACTCACCCTCACACACACACAATAGGCTTTTTACATGTGAGTGTGAGTGTGTGAGTGTGTGCGTGTGTTTAAATTAGTTGCAATGTCAATAGGTTCTCTCGTGTTATCGCAAGGGTCAAAGCATGCAAACTCATTAAAACCAAACTATACCTGCCTCTATCTATCTCTCTCTTTATCCAACTATCTCTCTCTGTCTCAGTCTATCTCTTTTGCACTCTACTTACATAAGTTTGTTTGCTTTCTTCGTTTACTTTGCAGAAACTTCTATCTATGCCTGATGCTCGCTCTTCTTAGTGGATTTCTTTAAACTACAACAACAGCAACACAAATCACTTTCAAACTTTCAACAACAACAACTACTGGCAACAATAACAACAACAACAAGAGCAGCGTCACTCACACACACTCTCGCACACTTTGCCTATCTCCCTCTCTCTGTCTGACAACAACACACACATAGAAGGCAGGCGGCAAATCTCAACGGAATATTTAGCAAGCGCCCCAGGTAAGTCCAACCAGCTGCCCCAGAGCAATCGCAGAAAGTATCTCAAAAGTATCTCGAAAGTATCTCGAAAACATCTCCAAAAGTATCTTGCGCGCTCTTAAGTATGCGGCAAAATAAAAAACCAACTCTAAACTCGGCAATTCCACGTCAAATGTTTGCATAAAGTTTGCGCATTTTCACGCGTGAAGTGGCAGCTCCTCAAGCGTGGAAGGGGGCGCAGTAGGAGAGGAAGCAGAAGGAGGAGGATAAGCCAAAGCCAATGCTGACTCTCGTATTGTTGCAGTTTCGCAAGATTGAAATCTAAAAGAAAATCTAAAAGGAATTCTAACTAGAATTTGCACAAATCTTTTGCCTCTTCTTTTCCTGAACTCGTTTTAAAAGTTCTTTGAGTATGTAAAGAAATCATGACAAATAGCGAAAGCTGTAAAGGAACGTGGAAATTTTTAAACGAAGATTTTAGGCAGACAATTTTGTAATCTTTGTAATGTTCCTTTCAACTTTAAGATGTGAGAAACTTGCAGGAGTTTTGGATCTGTGAGTTGAATCTTTTGAACAATATTGAAGAATACCGAAATTTCGATGGGTTTGTTAAGAATAATGAGAATAACTTCTGTACTACTGTTACTCTTTGGAACCTTTTTTTAAAAACTCAATGAATCTTTAAACTTTATAGATAGTTACGATATCAGCTACAGTCAATTCTTACTTACATAATTACAAAGTGTTGAGAATAGATTAAGTTTGGTGGACATTTTATAAATACTTTACAGATATTTGGTATATTTTCGATAAGAAAATAATGAAACTTAATGAAATAAATGAAAAACTCAAAGCAACTCATTTATAACATTTTTTTGACAGGAATTGACTGTCTAAAAATCTTGTTTATAGTCGCCAAAACCCTTTAATATATTCTTTACATTAATTGTTCTTTAAAAAATAAAGTTTTTCAATTCAAAGTTCAAAGCAAAATATGATTATTTGAAAACAATTATTTTCTTAGATGAATATAACCTTACTCTCGAGCTACACCACGAGCTCTTAAAATTACAAAAATTTCATCACAATCTGCAAAACCTCTAATAAATTTCTTTAACCAATTCATTTGATAACCTATCTCAGCATACATATTGCGCAACATAAAGTAAATTTCATATGAAAACTAAGCTGTTATAATAAGGCATTATAAGCCTTTTGTACGCAGCATAGCGCAAAAAAAGGTATAAATGTCAATATTCCCACCTCAATTTTCTGCTCAATCTTTTGCCAATCTTCTGTCCCGAGATTGCGACTGTGACAACAAGATTGTTTCTCCCTCACCACACACAACAACAACAACAACGTGAACAACAACGAAAAAACACTGTTAAATCATCAAAAAGTGGTTAAAAATACGAAAAAAGGTTTTCGGTCTCAAAGTACGTAAAGTACAGAGACTTAAATAGCTCTTGACCCTTTTCTGTTTGTAGTCCTTTCTCTCTAGTGCTTTCATTGTTACCTTCTCTAGTCCTGCACTCTCTTCGCCCCCCCCTTCGCTCTTCTCCCCACTCTATGGCAATGCTTCTACAAAGTCCGATTGGGGACTTTGACTTTCCGCTTCGCATTGATTTGTAAGTAATGCCTAAGTAGCCCGACCTCCATGCAGACCAGAGCGGACCCTTTGACTTTGCTTTGAAGGGCTTACGCTGCGTATACTTGATACATACACACATATAGAGGTATTCCCTTTTGGAACTGACCCCTTTCCGGGTGCCATAGAAACCGACGATGAGGCAAACGCAACTCGCAACTCAACTCGGCTTATTTGCGTGTTTATTGGCTTTAGCTTTACCGTTACCTTTAGCCTTTTTTCCATATCACAAAAACGAACGAATGAAAGAAGGAACTTCAAACGTAATTGGATAGCGAACGTTCCTGCCTGGCCACAGCAATGCCAAGTCTTTTCAGCTAGCTCAGTGTTTGTTGTTCTTGTTCTTGTTGGGGCACACCTTGAGCAGGCTCCTCCTCTGCTTCCTCTTCTTCCTCTTCCACTGGCAGCGGCAGCAGCTGGCACATCAAATTCTAAACACGAAACCCCATAAATTTGCGCTTTTATTTACATATATTAGGCGACGTGGAGGAGCAGGCTGGGCCTCGCCTGCTCGGGCCGTAAACCCTTCTTCAGGTTGCTCCTCCCGGCTACGTTGGCTACGTTTGAAAATTAAAGAGAATTTCATGAATTTCGTTAACGGAAAATGTGTTTTTCTTTTGGGTCAGCCGGGGGGGTAGAAAGAGAAGTGAAGGGAAAGGAAAGAAGAGCAGCAGGGGCGGAGTCCAATAAACAATTCTGCTGACGCGCGGCCGCAGGGCCATGGAGCATGGAAAAGCTGAAAATTCTTTTCAGCGCCAGCTTAATTCATTAGCCTCACTCGCACTCACCGGACAGGACAGGATAGCACAGGGTGTCCTCACGATGGTGTTGCCTGCCGCACATCCTGCCGATCTGTCAGTCTGTCATTTCGCCCTGTCCGCCTGGATGTCCGTTTGCCTGTTCGCTGTCCGTCTGTCTGTCTGTCTCTGTGTCCCTCAGTCCGTTCTGTCTGTCTGTCTCCTGCCTGCCTGCCTGCCAGGCGTCTCTGCTTTTCATGTCAAACTAATTTCGTTGCTCGTTTAGCTGGTGTTGTTTTAATTTGTTGCAGCTTTGCCCTGCCAGCTGCCCCCGCTCCCACTCTCCCTCCCCCTCTGCTGCCTCTCGCCCTCGGCTTAAGTTCGTTAGCCCAATTTGAGCAAATATTAATATATGGTTATAAAGCTGCAAATGGAAATGGAAATTTAAGGCGCCTCCTGCCGCGTCGACTTGTCCAACAAAATTGAAAATTTGCTTGCCACCCTCCTCCCTTCTCGCTCTTCATTCCCTGCCTGCTGCTGCTTTTGCTTACAGTTCTTGTCTCGTCTTTCTCGCTCTTCCTCTCATTTTTCTGCGCCCACATTCATTAAGTATTATTGTGCTGGGCCTCAGATAATATTAGATTATGTAGTACAGACTGTGGAAACAGCTGCGCGGCAATGCCAGCGAGAAGTCTCTCTCCCCACTCACACACACACATACACACACTCATAAACACACACGCACACACTCATACGCACTCACACTCATGCACACTCCCGCACGAATGAGAACTGCCAAAGAAGTTTTGCCAAACGCGCTGCCAGTTCAAGCTTTTTGGCCTTTTCTCAGCGCGTTTTGGCAAGTGGAAAATTTGAAAGAATTTTAGAGAATACGCAAAATTTATTGTCTGCATTTTCTTGTTTTCATTGCTAAATAAATTATATGCTTGTAGTAGTCAACAAGATTAGTAGTTAATGAAGAGTTATAAGAATGCAAAAGTTGATTATGAAATAATATATGACAAGTTTTAACCAGTTTTTAGAGAGCTCTTAAACTGCTTAAGATATCTTAGAAAGAAAATAGATATTTACAAAATGTTATGTTTCTATATTTTAAAATGAGTGGATGATTATGAAATTGTTTTATTTGTTTAAGTGTAGCTGCAATATATTAAAAACTAACAGAGAAAAGACGAAAATTTGTTATTTTATCACTACAACAATGAGAATCCCTTTTAAAAGTATTTCTTGCATACTTCTAGGTGCCATATAAAATTCATGTACCCCAAATTCCCTTCTCTACTCTTTGTTGCATTTCACTCTTCATATTCTAAAACAAATATGCCACACTAAATGGAATTAAGAAATTGCAACAATGTTTTCCACACACACACACCCATTTGTAGCTGTAAATTGCACATACAGGAGAAACAACAAATTGAGTTGGTGCAATATTTGCGTAGGATATAACCGAGATTTGATTGCGCACTAATAAAAAACTATAAAAACCAAAGAGTGCGAGAGAAAAGAGGTAAAGAGCGAAATAAAGTGCCATAAAAATTGCATAAAAATGGCTAGGCATAACAATTGGGGATATAAAAATGTACATCTCGTATGCATAAAACATATGTACGACAAGCAAAAAGGAGGCACATAAAACCGAAAGGGAAAAATGGAAAATAATCGAAAATTTCATTTCGTAGCCATAAACGATTTGTGAAATGAGTGGAAGCCCTACATATATATTCTATATAGAGCTGAGTTTACTTGAGTTATACAGACCTAAGCTGAAGAGTTTTGGGTTTTGTCGTTTAGCTGTTTTTTTTCTCATTAAAAAGAGATTTTTTGCGTTCTCATTAAAATGAACTGAGAAAGGAAGTGGGCAAGAGAGACGTCCGCTGTGCTTTTAGCTACTTTTCTTAGCTACTCCCGCTGCCGGCGCTAAACTAGCAACATTTTGCGTGCGCGACAGCAGCGTATGCTGGGCGTGTCAGGGGCGTCAACAACGAAGGCGAAGGCAACGAAGCGACGGCATTTAAGCTAATCGGCTTAAAGTATCAGGCAGGCAGCAGGTGACAGGGCAACTTGGCGGCGAGTCCACAGCGCGAATTGCCAAGACAGACGGACGGACAGAGGGACGGACGGACAGGCAGGACAAACAGACGCACTACGCCCCTGGCGGGCAGTTAGGCGGCCCTGTCGCTTTGTCCTCTCCAGCTGGAGCGCAATTTAATTTTCTGCCTTCTCTTCATTATGTGCTTCGTCTGCTTTGCTATTATTTTTCACTCACACTCTCTCCCTCTCTCTCTATTTGTAATTTTTTGCAGTTTCGGCGTCAAAGTCAACCGCAAGTGCATTTGCCATACAGTCGACCACGCCCACACAGCAGAGCAGCGCCCACAGCCGTAAAGGAGCCAAAGCCAGAGCCGAAACAAAATGGCGGCGTTCATTGCGAAACAGATGGTTGGCAACCAATTAAGTGCCGTTAAAGGTAAGTCAAAGTCAAAGCCACATTAACTACACCCCCTCCCCTCCCTCACTCTAACCTCTCCTCCCTCTCTACGCATATGTATGTATTTTTGGCATACGATCGATACTACATACATAATTCATTCTCGAGCCGCTGCACAGCAGCTGCACGGCCACACATGAAAGTGGCTAACACCCCCCGCAGAACTCCCCCTCTGTCAGCCCCTCTACCTAGTTGTAGTTGTTGTTATTGTTTAATGATTGTGCAATCGCTTGGAAAATCATTGAATGCTTTCAAAAAAGCGAATGTTCTGCAAGGGACGTGAAGAGAAGACTGGGGAGGGGGTGAAATTTATTTAAAACGCTTATCAAGTCGGCAGCAGCAGGAGCAGTCGCTAAGCATTTACATAGCATACGCGCTGACATTATGTACGAGTATGTGGCTGCTGCGTATCTAACCTATCTACGATGTGGGCAGGTTCTGCTATCTGAAAGTGTGACAGGCATCAGGCAGGCAGAGGGACAGACGGACAGAGGGAGAGAGGGGACAGCAGGACAGACATAGTGTGCGGCAGCTCTCATCAATTTGCAAGCGCTGATGCTGCCCCAAGGCATCGTAAACAGCTCGGCCAGCACAGCGCTGTGGCCAAAGAGAGGCAAAAGGGGGAGGGAGACAGAACTTTTGAATTTGAGAGCCAGCCGCCCTCTCCCTCTCCGCTCTTCCAAAACACATTGTCATCGAATCATTCAAAGACATATTTTACTATGCGAAAATAACTTTTCATGCTTTGCAAAATGAAAAAGAAGAGGGAGAGGGAAGATGTTATTGAATTACGAAATTTGAAATACTTTCCATGAAATGTTAAACGAAATTCTCGCAGAAATATTTCACTTTTCATTGAAAATAAAATACACTGGAAATATTATAGATATATTAAACATTGCGTACAAATTCTTGGCATAAAATATGTCACAAATAAATGTATTTTATATTTTACTCATCATTTGAACTGTTTTATTTTATTTCTATTCTGAAAAACTTTTCTTTTACGCTTCGATTTTGTTTACCGAACTATTAATGAAACAAATATTGACTCATTTATTAAATTCGAGATTCTTGCAACTAAATTGTCAGAGATTTTTTTAAAAATCTTTTACTTTTCTTATAAATTATTCAATTTAGTTAAACTTTATTTCTATTGGGAATAAAATCAATTCAGTTGAAAAAGATTCCATTTTGAGTTAGATTGTGACCTTTAGCTAAATCTGCCGCACATGTACATATAGTATACCATATATCGGCTTGGGTATATTCTGGCTAAGATGCCAATACCGTTTATAGTTCACAGTTCACACAAGTCGCTGCAAGCGAAATTTCGCTTGCGAAATCAAAGCAAGTTAGCAGCAAATTGAAAGCAAATTTGCAGTCCAAAAGGTTGCCTCAAGTCTGCCACGCCCACTTGGGTCGCACTCACCCCCTTGTGAAAGACGAGCGCCTACGCCAGTGCACGCGTGCCCCACGCCTGCCATTTGGCCTGAAACTGAAATTGGAGCTGTCGCGTTAAGACTGCCAGCAGCGCCGCAGCGTCGCAGCCTTCTCTTCCCCTTTGCAATCTTCTTCGTTTCTGCCGCAGTCTCTGTCGCTGTCGCTGCTTACGTCGCTGCCGCCGCCATCGCCGAGTCTCTTATCAAGCGCAGAAATTCTGCACGAATGCGTCGGCAAGTGGTTCCAGCAAATTGATACACTTAATTGCGTAGATTGATGCTAAATTCGCAAGGACTCAGGCTGCCTTTCACTCTGCCGCCCTCCACCCCACTTCCCCCTTCCACTGGCTGTCGACTTATAAAGCAGGCACAATTCCACTTACATTTACGAGGCAGGCTGACTCGGCTCGCTGACAACCAGGCAACTCAATCATTAGCCACAGTCGAGCTTAGGACTCGCCTCCCGTTCCCATTCTTTTTCTCCTGCCACCCTCTACCTGCCACATGCCACTTGCCAGTTGCCACTTGCCGCAGGGATTGTCAAGCTGTCGACTGCGGTTACGTAGCAGGGAGGCCATGACACTGATAGACTAGCCAAAACATGAAAACGCTATTAGCATGGCCATAAAAATCGAGAAATCAAATCGAAATACTATATGTACTTGTATAATTCACATAAAACACGAATCTCTCTTTCTCTCCTTCGTGTGTTCGAGTATGTCAATTACCCAAGATACGACATACTTCAGATACACCACCAGCACACTCCAGCACACACCACACCATCCCGACACTCCGACCTGCACTCGATGGTCCCTTTTAGGTGCTGCGCCATAAAAATGCGACAGAAATGCGCAAAATAAATATAAAAATGCGAATAAAAATAAAGAGCCGATCGTAAAACATATCAAGGCCGAGCAATATAACTGCAAACTATGTAGAAAGTTGTTTGGGGAATTTTAGTCACAGTTCGACTAAATCTCTAGCATACAGTGTGTGCAATTTGTCTGCTGACAACATGAAGAAAATGTGCCACGGGTGCCCGCTTACCTTAAGCCGATTTTAGTAAATATATTTCTGAAAATGTCTTTCCAAATGGAAACTGAAAGTAAATTGATTTTTAATATTTTAAAAGGGAACACAAAGGTAGAAAGGTGCTTTTTCATCTCGGTATTGGTATTTCTTATGATTTGCTGTGTACTTTAGGTTAAGATTGTACAGTTTTTTATTCTATTTATAATGATTTATAACTATTTCCCATTTATATTTTATATTTCATTTATTTAATTATTATTTATATAAGATTATTTATTTACATAAGATTATTTCACAGACAAATCCGTATTGTGGAAGCTTGATTAATTCACACACGACGTCGCCATACTTCTTCTTTATTCGACATGCTAACACAGAATGCCCTTAATGTTATTTTACATAGGTTTAACATAAGCTTAACATAGTCATCGTGTTATAGAAGTATCGATATATCAATGTGACCCTCTACCAGCTTAATACAGTAAATATTTAAACATTTTGTTTCACTTTGGTATTTTACTTCGAATCGCTTTTCATATTGGATTTATAAAATTGCATCGTGTTTTCCAGGTATTTATCTTGTGAATAGTGCAAAAGTTTTCATTCCCAGACTCATGAAATGCAAAGAGAAGTTTAAGCAATAGAAAGATATTGTTATTTGCGTATTCTGCTTGAAAGTGCACAAAAAGTGAACTTCAGCTCTAATAAAAATATGAAAAGCGTCGATAACTTTCACTTTGGAAACTTTACAATAATAATTTCTTTAATTTGTTCGCCCCTCGATAAACTTTCATTTGATTCAGCGCCGGGAGAACAGTTTTCACTCAGTTAAAAAGGGACTTGCATAAGACGAAGTAATCCCTACTTTGCGACTGCTGTGTCCCAGTACATATACAATATATCTATATACAGTTGTATCCGTGTATGTTTGCGTCTTGGGATGTGGCAGTGGCTAATGCGTTTCTATTGTCAACTCTAAGTCGGCTATCGAAGGGAAGTGAGAAGGGTGAGGGAAAGGGTAAGACGACGGCAAGGGAGATGAGAAGTGGAAATTTATTTGAGCTTCTGTCGTGTTAGCCTTTATTACTATTGCCTGTCTTATGCTAGGGATAAGTTATATGGATTAGGGAGGGTGTTTGGCTTGGGTATGGGGTGGTAGCCGAGAAGGGTTTCGTAATAAATGTTGCAAACGTGCAGGCGGAGCAATGCAATAAAATATCATTTTCGGTTCGCAATATTATCACACACGACACATTTATTGCCATGAAAATTTATGGCTCAAACTGTTCCCGATTCCGACATCCAATTTCCCCCCCAACAACTAATTTTAAATCCAAACTAAACTAATTTTCTTCTCTCTCTCTCCTCTTCTACTTATAGGTAAGCCCTATTGTACGATAAAAAATTCGCAGCAATTTCCATCGGTTTCGTAAGTTTGTAACTTGCAGCTAAGTTAAACACAATCGAACTGCATAACTAACATACTTTACTATATATATAACTCTATATAAACATATATATCGAGCATTATTTATCTGGCACAGTTGCGTTTAGTTATAAAATAACGAACTTAATTTTAGCGCTTGTGTTTCAGTTTTGAATGAAGAATTGGCCGCAACAAAATCAAAAATATAAAAAAAAAAAAAAGAAAGCATGTAAAACAATTTGAAAGAATTGAGAATTTTAGAAATTTTTATTAGACTCGTTCAAAATTGAAAATTCCTAAGAAAAAAAGTGCATAAATGTTATTTTAAATTAAACATAAGTCTAGCGTTGCACAAGACACCACGATACGCACACTGAAACACACCCACACACACACACAAATATCGTTTAGTTATGATCCATAAGAGCGACCCGCCCATTAGTTAGTTCCCTATCCCGTTTCCCAGTGAATTTTACGTATTCTTAAACTTAACTTAAATCGTATCGTACTCTACTTAAGCTTAAGCGCACACACAGTTATACTCACACGAACACACCCACACAGGCAGACACACACGTGGACACACACACAAATCATGCCGGAATTATCTGGGGTATAAAAATACCGTTTCCATACTGCAAAATAATGTACCTATTGTACGCTCCTCCTCAACCTTCACAGCCGAACTTTACCTCATTGTAAAACACACTCCAAACACAACAAATACACACTCACATACACACACACAGACACACACACACACACTGAGACACGGCAAACACCTGAAACGACACCCAAGTGCACAGCAATCCCTAAAATCTTCATGCACTTCACACGACACACAGCGACACTCCGACACAAGTTCCACGCCCCTCCGCACACGCCTCCACTGCCCCACTGCCCCACGCCCACTCGAGGAACTCAGCTGCCTTTGGTCGTATAAGAAAAATAAGCAGAGGAAAAAAATGAACACAATTCAATTTCTTCTATTACAATTCCCCCATCCAATGCCTATCCCTCTCTCCAGGGCTCGCAGGCCTCGAGCTAAGGTTATTTGATTCTATTCGCTTTTTTGTTCAATTTTAACATGATTGCCACGCCCCTTGCCCGCTCCCGCAACGGGGAAACTCGAGCACTCGGCAGCTGAGACGCCTAAGACACACCACAGCTCTCTCTCTCTCTGTCTCTTTCTCTGCAATTTTTCAATCACCCCACAGCAACAGCAATAACAACAACAACAAGAACACGTGAAAAATACTGTACACAATTTTCCACACTCTTTTTCCCGCATCACGATAGATTCAACTCAACATTTTCAACTTATTCGATTTCTTTCCTGATATGTATCGTTACTTATCTATCGTTATCAGCTATCAAACTATATTTACGCTCTTACGCTCACACTTTAAATACCAAATACTTAAATACTATGAAAAAATATACCAGTTTTGAGAGTGAAGTATATTAATGAACAACTTTCCCTTTACTTTCCCAAACAAAATGACAAACACACGCTAAACAGATGCTGCAGGCGGTAATTTCTTCAACCTAACCTTAAACTACGTATAATATACAATATTCGTTTCTTGCATTCGCATTCGCATTCCTTTTCGTATTCGTATTCGTAATCCTCTATTCGCATTCGTAATTCCTTTTGTATTGCCACCATTTTGATTCGAATACTGCGAAATTCCAAAAATACAAAAAATAAACCAACCAAAACTCACTGCATACTACAATATATAACGATATATTATATGATATGATATACCGGATTGGGCCTTCTTGCCTTCTTTTACTTTTACGAATTCAGCTCGAAATTTATTCCATATGCATTTTACTTGCTGCACCACAACCACTGCCACGCCCCCTGCTCGCCAGCCAGCCTACCAAGCAAAAAAAAAGCAAAGCTAGAAAATAAAACAAGACTCTGCCTTAGTTGCACCCGAGAGCTTTCAGTACCGTTAATTATGCATACCGAGCCCGAACTTTGGCGAACTAACTTTTGCTGCCATCGAATTCCATTTGAATAATGCTTACAAAGAGATGCAGAAAAGAGAATTCGAAAAAGTTATCCCCCAACAATGTTGATGCGCGCGAACGAACTATTTCATTTTCTTGTTCTTCTTCTCCTTGTTTTCACCTTTTTTTGTGCAACGAAATTCCAATTGCATTTCTCAGTTAATTAACGAAATTCAACTCGAAAAATGTTTACCTTCATTTGTGTCACAAAATTAGCTGAAAATTGAATTCCACACGGCTGCTGCAAAGATATCGATTACAAAGAGAGAGAGACCATCGATAGTAAATGTTTATTTTGGACAAAATGAATTTGTATTTTCAATTATAAGAAATATTATAAATTATACGCTTAAGTTGACCCCAAAGTTCATCAATTATACTGAAATTTTATAGACAATCAAGGCAGTTTGATTTTCGAATACTATCGATAGCTCAAGCAGTGCATCATCGATAGCTTTGCAGCGCCAGACCTCCCTCAGTATGTTTCTTGTAATATACTACTGCAAAAGAATAAATAACATCATCCCTAACTATTTGAAATCCGTTCGATACTAACAAAATTTAGCATTGTGAAGAGTTTACTGAGTTCTATTTCTGTTTTCGTTTTCCAACACTTGACACCCAGCAACAAACCAACTACACCAAAAATATAATCTCTAAAAATTTACTACCAAAATGATTCCAAATTGATTTTGCATTGGAAAACCTGTAAACATTCTATTTACCGTTAACTATTTTCTATCTCATGCTTTTCTGTTTCTGTTCTTACGTTGAAAATGCTTCTTGATCTTACTTAACTTTTTCAATTTCTTCAACTTCTACTTCTTCTACTACTACTACTAACTACTTCTACTAAAACTACTACTTCTACTACTACTACTACTAAAACTACAACTACAACTCTAACTATCGTACTACTACTTAAACAAATATGGAACCATACTAACTACAAAACAACTTACATCTTCTACTACCTATTCTACTATAACTACTCTTTAACTACAACTACAACTCTACAACAACTACAACTCTACAACCAAATATACAACGTATTTACAATGAGGTAAAGTATGAGTAACTATTAATGCTATGTACATAACTCTACTCTAAACTATCTACTAAACTATAAACACTATGTCTATCTATATACTATAAACTCAAGTCTATACTCTTTACTATATCTATAACTATATCTATACTACTACAAACGCTATGTGTATCTGTGCCGTACCCGAGAACAAATTGTACCATACTATTCTATATCAGTCAGTGAACTATGTATACTTTATGTTATTTCTGTCCCTAACCCTGGGTCGAGCTGTACATACTTAACTACACCCGTAATGATGTATGTTACCACAGTATATTATATTACTCGTATATTATTTAAAAATATACTAAGCTACGAACAAACCTTCTATTAGGAATCTACCAACTATTCATATATCCCACTCTATGCTGTTCTCTATTCTATAACTCTTCTGAACCCAAGAAGATACTTCTACACTAACCTATACAACACTTACATAAGTATACTATATAGACAGAACTATGCAATACCCTATACACCTATCAGATCTCTTCAGAATTCGAGGACCAACTACTATTCTATACTATATATGGAATATCTCTGCAGTATCCTCTGCAGTTAGCTAAGCTTGTCAATAACACAAATGCTGAGCCCTTCATAAAAGTGCGCGTTCTCTAAAAGTAGCTGCAGCCCCAGACCCACACCCAACCTCATCCGGAACAACAACAACTGAAGGGAACAAGAACAACAACGAGAACGAGAACTATTCTCGATGCTCGGATTTTGATGAGCAAACATTTTGACACATGCGACACATGCCAGAGGCAGAGACAACACCGGCACCTACATGACAGACACACAGCCAAAGCTACAGATACAGATACAGATGGAAGAGCAAATACAGATACAGCTACAGCAACAACCCACAACTGTAGATAAAGCTTGAGACCGAGCTATAGCTATAGCTACTTTTCCAGCTGTCCACAGCATGTGCAACTGATGGCATAATGGGAAAGGGGCGGGAGCAGCAGCTGGGGAGAGTCGATTCCGGTACCCGCATTCGGTCTGCAGATTTTCAATTGTTTGACACATGTGCGTCCATCATGTGCAAATAGAATAGAAAATGGAAAATGTCAACTGGGGGGGAAAACAACTGAGCAAAAACGAAGGAACTTTAGTTTCAACTTGATATTGCGGTTAATGTGAGAGAAATTTTGTTATTTGTCAAGCGTGCGATTAGGTTATGCGGTGAGCGATACCTTATTGTGGTTTTATTATGCCAAATTACTAAGAGCCGAGAAAAGCAAAGAGAAACTTGGTCAGAATGGTGTCAGTTTACTTCAAAGGAATATCCTCAACTACATAAGTAAATTGTGCTTAAAATCGAATTTAAACAATTCTTTTAAGCTGCTAGTCTAGTTGAAATTTTACTGAAGTCTTATTCAGGCAATTTCATTATTTTTCTATTCCGAAAAGTTTGTTTTGGCTATCAAATATCTATATAGATTATTAACTTTAACCAAACTATACTTTTCTATGAATTTCGTTGGATTTCCATATCCTGCAGCTGTTTACAAAAAACTCTTGACCACCCCAAAAAGTGTGCTTCACTTTTTGTTTTTAATTAATTGAATAGAACATGGCCCCAACTATGAGTTATGAATATTTCAAACCTTGTAAAAGCTTTCTGAAGTCCTTAATTGAACATTAATTATGATCCTAAGTCGGTTAACGATGCCCAGAACAGAGCAGAAACTTCGTTGGCAGCTTTAATTTCACAAATATTTCCACTCTACGTGATAATAATTAATCATTCGTTTTATATAAGAGATAAACCACATTCAGGGGCTGTAAAAGGGCTATGAAGCTGGGCTGGCGCTGTGACCGCAAAAGGCTTTGATTGGCAAAAAGGCACTGGGCGGACTCGTGCGGAATGCACAGTGTCACCAAGTTGATTCGCACGTACCATCGAACGCGTGGCATAACTAATCCGGGCTGGGCCCACAAAAGGCTGCAAAACTATACGCAAAATGACGCATTAACTTCGGGTGGGCTGTAGAGGGAGCCGTGGGGGAGGTGCGAGGGAGGTGCACGGGGTGCGAATGTGTGTGCGGGATCTGTGGATCCTACCACATAAATGGTGCATATTAAAAATTCTTTAAATATTTGCGAGCGACCAAAATATTTGCATGCAGTTTATCAGCTGTCAGCGGTAGATAGAATGGGGGAACGAGGAGGCAGGAGGAGTGTAAAAGTCAGGGTGGAAGTAGAGGGGGTGGGGAGAGGAAGGCAGTCAGTCAGCAAGCATCTGCAGCATTTTTGTCAAATTTCCAGTATTTGCTGACATGAAGGCACATTCCTGACATTGACATGCCCGGCTCGGCTCGGCCAAGGAATGAGGCACGTTCTGGGGAAACGGGGGTGGGGGGAGGCGGCTTCATGCGGGCTATAGGCGTGTTGTGGAGTGGGCGTGGCTGTCGGCTTACAACTAATTGCTGCGGCGCGCACAAAGAAAAAAGCGAGCGAGCGAAAGAGAGAATTGAGTGCAGCAGCCAGCGAAATGGCAATGAGATTTACTTGCGTCATTATGAAGAGCCATAAGTGGAGGGGACTGCTGGCAGAAGGAGGAAGGAAGGAAGGAAGGAGGCGTGACTGTGCGGCACACACAAGTGCGCGTACAGCAGAACGTCTTAACACTTGCCCCATGCCAGCAAAGGCGAAACGAGCCGAGTTTTACTTATGCACACGCACGCACGGCCCAAGCCAGAGACCGTAGATACAAATACAGATACAGATACAGATACAAATATAGCCACAGCTACAGCCACAGCCAAAGCTTTAGCTACAGCTACAGCGCAAGCCAGGGGCAGAGGCAGCCACATGTGGCATGAAGACACAAGTGTCGTAAGTAAATACGCTGCCTCTTTGAGGCTGTTAAAATGTAATTACGCCGGGAATATGCTAGTTGCTATTAGCGACTATGACAATGAAATCATCCACTCTGCCAGTGGCAGGAGGGGCAGCAGAAGTAGGTGAGGGGGAGTGCTGGAGCACTTGGCAACTTGGCTGCTTAAGCTGCCAGTGGGTACGGGTCTGGAGCAACCCGTAGCTTCCTGTCATTTGTAGCACGTCTCCAACTCTCTGACCCAGTTGCGGATGAGTCGGCGGATGCGGATGCGTGCGCTTAACGCAGAGCCTGAAGTTGCCAGGAGAGTGAGTGAGAAAGAGGAAGGAGAGAGGAAGGGGAGATGGGAGGATGGGAGGATGGGACTGTAGCGAGGGCTGCCGTAACAAAGCTCGGCGGTCTTGAACCGGATTAAGCAAGAAAATAATTTGACGTTCGTGCCTTTTCAGCAACTGCAAAGGGCACAGCGCAAAAAAAGAAGCAAATGGCAGGCATGTGTGTGTGAGTGTGCCTGACTGAGTCTCCATATGTGTGTGCGCGTGTGTGTGTGTGTGCAAATGGAACTCTAATGTTGTATTCCCTCGGCGTGCGCGTATTAAGTCGCATAAATGTCACCCGGCCAAAGAGTCAGCCGCATTCAGATATTCAATGCGACATCTATATAAGGCACAGCCCCAACCCAGCCCAGCTCATCCCCCCTTCCCTCTCTCCACCAACCTCCTCTTGGCTAAGACAATTACGGCCTCCATTTGCCGCTCGACGTGTCGCTATTCAAAATAGCAGCCGAAGCAATAAAACGCAGCGTGCGACTTGCTTATCCGACTCACCAGATCGTATATCAGACTTATGACGAGCTCAAGGCAAACCCCCTCCCCTCTCCACCCTTAACGGCAACCCCAAGTCACACTCACACACATATATCACAGTCTTGGCCGCTAGCTAGAGGTATTAAGTACCCTCATTATGGCCAGGACACGCAGCGAAAAGTAAAGCTTTTAACGGCAACAACAACCTAGAAAAAAAAACGAAAAGAAAAGAAAATCAGGCAAAAAAAATGTGAAGAAAAAACTGTGAAAATATACTATATAAATATATATGGAGTATGGGGAAAGGGGACACAAA
Organism: Zaprionus africanus; assembly: GCA_018151435.1. Classification (NCBI taxonomy): domain Eukaryota; kingdom Metazoa; phylum Arthropoda; class Insecta; order Diptera; family Drosophilidae; genus Zaprionus; species Zaprionus africanus. Next base: position 10,104,903 of record JAECXB010002206.1, read on the forward strand.
AGGAGGAAGAAAGAGACTGCTTAGAACAAGCAATTTGTAGACGCAGATTCAAAGTGATTTCTTCGCTCGGCTTTCTCGCCCATTTTCCGGGCTGCTGTCAAGAAAATGCTGCACGCAAATTGAAGGCTTCCGCACGGGCACGGCCACGGAGCCAGGGAGTCTTTAAGGGGCTACCATTGATGGACAACGGGTTGTCCATTAGGAAATAAATGAAATATGCAAAGCAGTAAAAGAGAATGACCAAGAAGAAGTGCCAGAGAAGATGGAGTAAATAAAAGAGGGAGGAGGTGAGAGGAGCCCAGGACAAGCGGTGTTAATTATGCTGTCACGATAATTATATTACAATAGGCTTGATTAGTTTTTAATTGAGTTGTGCACTTCATGCAGCTCCGGCTCTGTTGGGAAACTCGGACGAACTCCGCAGAACGGAAAAGCCGAAAGGAAACTCAAATGAAGCGCATAGAAGAGAGCATAAAGCAAAGTTCGCACAAGTTCATAATCATAAAGAAAAGAAGCAAAAATTGTCGCATAAAAAGCGCAACAAATGCAGGGGGAAATGAATAAAGCGGATGGGGGAGGGGGGCAAATCAATTTTTATTATAAAATACTTTGACTGATTTAAGAAAACAATAAATGCGCGTGAAGCACAAATCAAGCGCACCCTAAAAAGTTAATTCACAAAGCTATTCAGCAAATTGATGACTATAAATTCAATTTAATGTGCGTTGCCTTTAACACATAGCGGACACATAGACCGCCATAGACCATGGCTGGGCAGCGGCAGAGCAGTGGCGACAGCGCAGCGCAGCACGACGACAGAGGCAGCAGCAGCAGTGGCAGAATGTGGTCACTCTACGCACACTTCGGCGACTCTCTCTCTTTCTGGCAAAAGCGCTCAAGAGCAACGCGTGGGAATTTTTCTGTGCGTTTGCGCCGTTCACGGATGCTGCGCTGCTGTCGTCGACGTCGCTGTCGACGTCGAGTGCGACAACAAATAAATAGAGCGAGTCGAAAGCCAACGCAACTCAACGCAGCGCAGCGCAGCGTCTGTTATCACAGCCAGGCGCAGGCGCAGTGTGGCCAGCCAGCGTCAGTCATCCCCTGCGCTTAGGTCATCCCGAAATCACAACTTGGTCCAGGCAGCGACAGAGGCAGAGGCAGCAGCAGCGACGGCGACTGCGACTGCTGCGACGACTGCGAGTCGCATTGGCATAAAAAGCCAGGCAACTGCCGAGAAGACTCCTACTCCAGCTTTGCACTCCAGCGACTGAAGTTCACTCACTCTGACGTAACTCGCGCCAGACTCAGCGGAACGTGGCAGCAGTGGCAGCAGTGGCAGCCGTGGCAGCAGCAGTCGCTGGTCCTGTTCGCAATCAAGTTCAGTTTCTTTGCAATTCAGTTCGTGTGCGCTCGTGACCGCGTTCGCTACAATCGATTGTTCGCCATGGCAACGCACACACATACAGAGTTCGCACACACACACAGCCAGGGGCCGAAGCGCAACACGAACACGATGACAAAGGAGACGAAGGCTGCGAAACCGCAGCGTTCACTGTGTCACAAATGCAGCGAACGCCGTCGCAGTCGCAGCAGACAAAGTCGCCGCAGCAGAAGCAGAGGCAGCAGCAGCAATTCGCTTGGACTCGCCCGGCTTGGACTCGCCTCCCCATCGCCATCGACATCGCTATTCGCCTCGCTGTGCTCAGTGTGTGTGTGAGACGTCAGCAGTGCGGTGCGGTTTGCTTCGTTTGAGCCCAAAACAGTTCGCAGACAACGTTCGTCGGCTGCATTTGACGTTGACGTTGCCGTTGCCGTTGCCGTTCGCCATTGCCGTCGCCCCAGCGTGAAAGAACACAAGGCGCAACTACGGAGAGATAGCGTTGGCCTAAAAGCGCCCCGAAATTATGAATTTCATTGGTATGAGAAACAAAAACAACAAAAACAACAACAAAATTGTCAACGTACTGTGAATATCGTAAGTGAATATCGTAAATGCCATTGCACGCTGACACGTTACCCGTACGCTGCCACGTCACATGTCATTTACGATATTACAATTTACGATATGCACACTGCACGTTTGCCACGTTATACGTTATTCGTTATACGTTATTCGTTATTCGGTGTTGTCTGTGTGCACTTTTTGTTTGATTTTCATTTCGTTGCTCCAAAACTCTTTCGTTTTCTCTACTTAACTGTGACTCTCTCTATCTCTCTGTCGCTCGCTATCTACACTCTACTACTACTACTACTACCACAACTGTAACACTACTACCGTAAATGTAAGTCAAAGAAGAAGAATAACAACAACAACAAGAGTATTGCCGAAAACATTACTTAGAGTAGAACCAAACATATGCTCTGCATAAGCGCCACGAAGCGACCGAGCGAAAAATCAATCATTATGTGATTGCACCGCTGCCTCTCCCTTCCTGGCCCGTCTCCCTCTTCATCACGTCTCCCTTTCACGCCTTTTCGCACAGCGAACGTGTCGCTGTTTTATCGATTTTTTTGCTCTACTAGCATAAAACAACAAGAAGCGAAATGTAAAAAGTTCAAGGTCTGCAGCCGAAAATCCGACTTAAAATCTCTTGTACACACTTTGCTCCGATTCCTCGAGCATTCATTATGCATTTAAGTCCCGCTGAAGTGCGCTCAGTTTGCCAAGTTTTTCGTGCACTTTTTGCAGTGTAATTTGTCGCTTAATTGGCGTGTTTCCAGTTACAATTCAGTCCGAAAAAGGCGAAAAAGGAAACTGAAATCTTTCTTAATTAAGAGAGTACGTTATAAAAAAATACAGTTGATGATATAGATGATATATTTATCTGATAATATCGTTTCTTTATTATTATAAATGAAGACATAGTTTTGGTAACAATTAAAAAATATTCATAGCATACTTTTCAGAGTTTTATGTCTGTTCATAGCGCACTTTTCAGCGCGTTATGTCTGTTCTAAGAAAGCATAGAAATTTGTATAAAGTTTGAAGAAATTCAAGCGAAATAGGAGCAAAATATGCTCGATTTGCTTAAAATCTCCAAGCAATCGCCTCGTAGCGGCTTCTATCTTATAACATGCAACCTTGCCTGCTCTTCACGCATTTGTCGGCAGCTTGCAGCGCTCTCTCCTGACGAAGAAAGAGTTGCGGGGCTTGCAGCCAAAGGTGTCACTAAATTCGGGTGTGTAACGCAACAAGGAACTGTACAGGTGCCGTGCAGATTCCTGCTGTTGCGGGTTCAGTACGGCACGGCAGTCGCCTAGCAGATTTCCCACATAGTGCAGCTTCTCCGGCGTCAAATTGTGTCGCGATCGAGGCAAACGCAGCGTGTCATTGCTCTGCTGTTTGAGCCATTGCTTGTAGCTGCTGCGGGCCAGTTGTTTGCCCAGCTTGGCCAGCAGCAACTCCTCTTTGTTAACCTTCTGAGCAGGAGGCACATTGACGCTGCAGTTTTCGAACGCAGCAAATTGAGGCTGAGAGTCCACGCTGCGCCAGGCACCCGGCGTGCGGCTGCTGCTGCCGGCGGCGATCAATGTGCGTGCAAAGTGTTCGCCCAGCAGCAACTGTGTCAGCGGCGCGCTGAGATTTAGCTGTGGCAACAAACCATTAAGGTTTTCAAATGCCTGCGCCAGTTGCCGTAAGTGCTGCATGTCCTCCGTCTCCGGTTGTCGCTTGTGTTGGAAGCTTCTCAGTTTCTCCAGATTGCCATAGAACGAGCGTCGATTCAGCTGTAGTGCATTGTAAGTGGCATTCAGACGCTCGTCTCCGTTGAGTGTGACATGCATTAGCTTGCCCAGAAAATGCTGAGATGCCTGCTCCGAAATCTCATCGATCCACACACTGCCGCCCAGCTGCGTCTTGAACTCCTTGCCAATGTCCGAGTACAGTTGTGTAAGTGCCTTGCGATCGCCACTCACGCGCAGCAGCAGGTGCACGTACAAGTCACCTGCGTAGGTCTCCACCAGCTGCTGGCAGTCCGCAGCAGAAATATCTGCAAAGGAATTTTAGAAAGAATGGGTTACAATGGGCGTATGCTTAATGCAGATCAATTGATTCGCTTTACTAGGCGTATGCGTAATGTAGATAAATAGATTTCTCTTATTAGATTCCTTTTGTTAATGTATTTCGTTTACTGTGTATATAAACACATTCAAGTTCTTCCCAATTAAGAGGAAACCATTCAAGTATCTATCTCTGCTTCCTTTCCCAAACGCCATGCACACTTTTTCAGCCTGCACTGTAGCGGACGGCAGTGTAGAGCCAATAAAATAATAAGTAGCCTGCATACCCCATTATTAGATGCGCCCTAATAATATAGGTGGCTATAATAACTTGTCGAACCGTTTAGAGAAAATTGCATTATAATATTTTCCATTGAATTTTCCCGCAATCGATAAGTTGCTGGCAACGTCAAGGCGCATTAAAAATGCATTAGAAATCGGCCAAACGGAAAATTAACTTTGACGAGGCGCGAGGGAAACACTTATTGATTGATTGGGCAAGTGAATAATTGAGCTATTGATTGCCCCCTCTCATACGTTCCCACTTTCATTACGTATACGCACCCATGAGATAGTCAATCCACATCCAGTTGAGCAATCGCTGCACGCTGGTATTCTGCAACAACAACATGTAATCGACCAGCCGAGGCAGCTGCTTGACCACAATCGTATCCGTTGAGCGCAGCGTCTTGCCGCCCAGCAGTGGCCTGAAGTAACCATCCCAGTCGAGACGCGAAAGCGTTGCATTGCCAAACGAGCTACGCCTGAAGTTCGCATAGCTAAACTGCACCTGATCCTCGATGCGCTCTCGGCTCAGTATCTCGCGACGACTGCGCTCCAAACTCAGCACCTCCAGCCCGATGACATGCGCTCGACTTTGCTCGACGCCAAAGCTGTGCAGTAACTCGCCCATGCGCTGCTCGAAGCGACTCATTGTGTGGCGTCGCGTCGCATCTGGCTGCAGGGTGACCACACGCTTGTTCGACTGCATGTTGATGCGTGTCTCGAAGAAGTAGTTGGCCCCAATGTCATGGAAGTGGCTGAGCAACTGCAGCCAGGGCTGGCTATAATTGCCGCCACTTGCCTGCAGTGCCGGCCAACCGCCGCTTTCTCTGTAGAGCTGCGAACTGCGCAGTGTCTGCACATCGCGACTCGTCTCGCATGACCTGTAGAAGTTCACCAACTGCTGCTCCGCCGGCAACAGATCACTGGCCTTGGTCGCTTTCAGTAGCTGCTGGAAACGCTGTTGTTCCTGCTGTCGGCGCAGAGTCTGATTGAAATTCGCGGTTTTATTGCAGACATACTGGTAAAAGTTCGTGCACGGATTGATGCTCGGGTCAAGCAGGGGCTGCAAGTCCTGATTCAAACGCAACACATTGTTATCCCAGCCGCAGGCGAAGAGGACGCAGCTCAACAGGAGCAGCAATGCGAATTTCATCTCGATAGTGTCCGCTGGTTCCGGTCACGCGGAGGGCTCAGCGCGTAATGCGACGCTTTCGATGGCGCTGACTGTGACTGTCGGTCACTGTCACCAAGTCACCCTGGCGAGAGAGGTCACTCGATGTTTGGAGGACACACAACGTCGTTTGTGCCACAATTTGTTTCACTTCCGTGTGGATTTTCTTTCTTTGGTGGCACGTTTCGCTTTTGCCAACAGACTGAGCTGCTTTGCGGCTGCTTTCAATGCTGTGCCCCAACTAAATGCGATAAGCCTCGGGCGAGACGAAGCTGCTACCTCCCTTCCTCCCTCTCTCCCTCTGCATGTCACTGGCTTAGTTGTTGTCATGTTTTTTACTCTTAATCAAATCTGTGTCAAAATGTCAAGCTAAAATTGGTCATGAACGAATTCGTTTCGAATGCTAATCGGTTGCTCTGTCGGACGCCGTAGCGCTTATCTGGTGTATACTGTACAGTGCCTTAAAATGTATATAGAATAACGCTTTAAGTTAGCTTAGACTGATCTCAAATTACACTTAAGTTTAGACATAAGCGAATTGACGCTCTTAGCTGGTGTTTACTGTATAGTCTTAAAATATATTTATATTTCAATATTTTCTTACTTTGAGAGAGTCTTTACTGTACAGTCGGGCATAGTCAATCTATTAAGCACTTTTGATCTCAGCTATGCCCCACTGTACAGTGAATACTCTAGCTATACTACTCTGACTATATTTCTTCAAATGATTTCTCACGCTTTCAACTCTCTTCGCTCTCTTTCCCGACACAGGCGCTGTAGGAGGTGATGGTGGCGATGATGGCGACGATAAGGAAAAGGCAGAGGAGGAGGAGAGAGAGCGTCAGGAGGCCATTCGTGAGGCTGAAGAGCGACGCAAGGAGAAGCATCGCAAGATGGAGGAGGAGCGCGAGAAAATGCGACAGGACATACGCGATAAGGTAAGCGATGCTGCAACCCCTACCCTTCCCTTCGCTTACCTTCCTGCCAGCTTCACATAATCGAAGCTGTACTTAGGCGTTACGAGCACCTCTATCCGTCTGCCACTTCCTGCTGAAGTTCAAATTGACTCTAGTAGGGAGTCCTTTTTATGAGCGACTCCCTAACGGAGTCAGATTGAATTACAAAGGACTCGAACAACAAAGACGCGACATTCAGCCAAAGTGTTTCACGGCCGATAATCGGGTGAAAACCTTTTGAAACGACGTGGCAATTTTGCGCCACCGGTTCCGGCGCACGTTCAACGTGCCACACGTGTGTGTAGCGACGCGAGTCCCGGTCTACGTACAATGAGTGAAAGGTGAAAGTTTTCGATTTTTGTTTGCGTTCATTCATTTCTTCTCGGTCTCGTTTATGTTTTAAGTTTTGAAATTCTGAATCTCGAATCGGTTTCAACACAAGTAATGGTTCCGGTTCGTAAGGAAATTCTTTGTGAAAATTTCAAGTGCCTTTCTTGGTTCTGCGTGGCATAATACATGCACAACATTTGCATAATCCATATCTAATCGTATTTTGTGTGGCCCTGTCCCACCTGTCGCACCCTCTTGCAGTACAACATCAAGAAAAAGGAGGAGATTGTCGAGGCAATGCCACAGGAGGAGCCCAATCCGCTGATGCGGAAAAAGAAGACGCCCGAGGAGCTTGCCGCCGAGGCAGAGCAGGAGGAGCTCGACGATTTTACAAGTAAGTCGAAGATGTTTCATCTCGCCCCGACCCTCCTACAAGTACATGCATAATATCTATGTATGTATGTCTGTGTATGTGTACTCGTATGTCTCTATATATATATATATATCAATCTATGTATATAGCGTATACTCTAGCCTAAACTGGTCTCTAAGTCTCTATTGCTAATCTGAACTAATCATCCAAGGCTCCGCCTACATGTCTACTTAGTGCTATGTGTAACTGTGTAAACGTAACTGTAAATGTAACTGTCTTTTAGTTTTAACATATGTATTTCTGATTCTCTTGATTTCTCTTGAGTTCAAGCGGCCCACAAGAAAAGACTGAAACAACAAGAACAACAAGAAAGAAACGAAACTATAAATACTACGACGCTTGATTGTAGAACTCGTACTATATCTGTGTCTCTATCTCTCTCGCTCTACTATCTACTATATATATCTATCTACTATATGTGTGTGTGTGTACTACTACTTCTACTGCAACTAACTACAGCTATCTCTATCTAACTATCTAACTATCTCTCTACTGCTATATCTGTACTATGTTTCCTGTGTCAGAGCTAACTATAACTGTCTATAACTGCAGCTATATAACTGAACTCTAAAGCAACGAATGAACTAAAAACTCTAACTCCTAATATGCTAAAAGTTTATATATATATATATTATATACTATATAAAGTGTGCACTCCATACTTTCTTTATTTTTCTTTTTGTATTTATCAGATTTTTGTTTTCGTCATCTTTTGTGTTGTATTCGAAAATGAAATGGGTATTGATTGATGTTAGTAGACGAACCAAGCGTCGTCCCATTGTACTTAGGTTTATTGCCCCACCCCCAATAAAAACCTAAATCAAAATCAGATTCAATTCATTAGCCTAAGGTAAGTGCGAAATTCCTATATTATGCTCTGTCAATCTCTCTGTCTCTTTCATCTGTGTGGTAAACTAAGCGCAAACTCCATCGACTATATTCTTCTCTCTCTATAAATATATCTCTGTCTAACTCTCTCTTCACAAAAACAAAAAACTACAACAGATTTCAAAAACTCTCTGTCTCTCCTCTCTCTCTCTCTCTCTCTAACCAACTGTCTCTGTCTTACTCACAAACCGTCTATATATCTGAACAGTCAGATTGAATGTAAACTACTCTCTCACCACAATAACGCCTGCCACAAATTATACAAAGGGAGATGTCTCTAAATACAATTACCACACAATAAGGGGTACTAGGCTAGGCTAGCTAGGGTAGCTGTTAGTCGTTATTCGATTTGATTATACTTAAGTTTCATTTTATTTTGAAAACATCCCAAACTCACCAACTGCACCAACTAATTCGCATTGAATAAACTTTACTTTCCAACTATTTAATGGCTTGAGTGCTCGCAAACCAAACAAAAAACCATAAGAAACCTATGAACACGTCTAACAAAAACCGATGATAAATAATAACTCAACTTTCCCCTAAACTAAACTAAACTGAATATAAAAGAAAAACAAAACAACTAAAAAGAAAAACAGAACAAACAAAAACATAGAAAACTTTTTCCCTCTTGCAAATTGTTTACTCTCTTTCCTCTTTAACATAAGTATCTATGTGTGTAGTATATGTATTTTACAAGATGCGAGACATCTATGTGAAATATATATGCTGCACACGCTGTCTATGTATGTGTATTTCCTCACACTCTCTCACTCTATCAGTCTACATCTATCTCTCTTTGTCTCTTACTCGCCTTTACCTATCGCTTTCTGTTGCACACAAACATACTTACTACTAGATACCCTACAAAAAACAGTACTAAAACGACATTTTAATTTATGATTGCGATTATAATTCTCTTGATTAAAATTACGATTACGATTAATCCTAATCCCCCAAGCCCCTATCCCAAACGATTCCTTACCTGCTGCATTGCATTTTGAGTAATGTCTCTAATTTGATTTAGCAAAAATAATGAACAATACCAAAAAGTACCGTATGGCTACTGCCTGAATTTGCACCGATATGCCGTATATATCTTGCGTTATTGAACAGTTACATTGAGCATCCATTAAATACATATACATACCAGTTGACATACATAACATTTGTAGTCTACTCTACAAAATATGCTTATTTATTGCTGTTTCCATACTCAATTTCTTTTTACAGAACTGAAAAATCAAATAGAAACGCAAGTAAATGAGCTAAAAACTCAGATAGAGGGAAAATGTGTCATGCAGTGATATGTCAGTCATCATAAAACGATAAACGATAAATCGATAAAAGCGCATAAGCCGAGATAATACAGATGAAACAATATATATATGATGATAATACGAAACAACTATAACACAATCCCAATATAAAAACACATAAACAATAGATAAAGCGAATCGAATCGAAGCGAAGATGCGAAACATTTATAATTGAATCACTTAACTTCAATTTGTTGCTATATATAATGTTATAAACCTATGTTCGATCGTCAAGCATAAACAAAAATCAAATTAAGAAAATAATCCCAACTCGAGAAACTCTCAACACACAATTCGGCAGCAATAAATCGAGCAAATACTTAGATAAAACGCCGCAGATTGAGTAAGGATTATATATATATATATATACACGCCCCATGATAATGCGAAATAATAAAAATAATGATGCTAATAATAGTACACACATATACATATGCCTATATTTATGTATGTATATGGGAAAAACAGGACGGTGAAATCCTAATGAATTTTAAAGTAGCTAAAAACCCTTAAAAAAAAAACAAAAACACCCCAATGAAGCCCCAACAAAAAACTATGTACTATAACACGACATAAAATTATAGTAAACGCCTTTAAAAAATAATAATAATACTATTCAAATCACTTTTGCTTCGATGATAATGTAATATACTCAAAAAACCCCAAAAATATACAATGCGAATACAGATACAATTACAATTACATAACCGTAAACGTAAACGTAACGTACACGCAAACGTAACCGTAACCGTTGTTTAGTTTGAGTAGCTATACGAGATCGAATTCGAAATCGAAACTAAACAAAAAAACATGCGAATGGTGCGACAGAGACAGAGACAGACTCGCGTCGCGTGAGTCGTGAGTCACGTGAGCCACGTGAGACAGAGAAAAAGACAAACGAAAGCCCGGAGGTTGCTGAACCATGTCGAACCGTCGAAACAAATACGTTGCTGAAATCTTTTGGACTTTAAAGACATATGTCACACGCATACACGAGCTACAAGGAATGGATATGCGATATATAATTTAAATGATTCCTTTGTTCACACATAGCATAGCATAACATTTACATATATATATATATACAATATTATATATATTTTCAATTCCGATTTAAATAAATTTCAATAATTGAGCGCAGAAATGCTGCAGACGAGGCCAGAAAACTCCTCATCGCGGGTACTCGAAACCTAATCAAACTAAGTTCTTTTCTCAACTCAAGCGAACTTGAACTCTTCTATCTAACAGCTGTAACATTTTGTTTCTTTCCTATACAACAAAAAATAAAACAACAACATCATACTACAACTACAAACAACAACTACAACAACAACACACAACAATCGAGACATTCTAAGCTATTTGAGATACTTACTGATGCTTCTGAAATGTAAGTAAACTATGTTACCTACCTTATATACCTTATATACTTATATACCTGCTTAAATGCCCGAAAACAAAAAATAAAAATATACTAAAACTACATCATTAAACTTGATTTACATTTACATCGAAGAAATACAAGATATATACTAACTATATATGATTATTAATAGCGATTTAACGATAAACAAAGCAAAACACCCCTAGGAAATATTGTATTAGACTTAGCCGAGGACAATAGTTCGTAAGCAGAAGAAGACGCAGGCAGTTCGAGAGCATAATGCTGTGATACATTTAGCATACATGTGTTTTACCCCCTCACCAATAAACGCACACCCCCTTTCTATATCTCGCTCTCTGCCACACCCCCGCCACGAGTCGCATGCCAGAACCCAAGAAAAAAAATACTCTTATCATGAAAAGACAACACAAGCAAAAGATTCTAAAGACGGAACCTCATAAACCGAATATACGTACATATATCCAATATAATACTGTAACCCGAACCTGCAAATCCGTTGTCTGCTCCCAGGGTAGGTACTCGCCTGCACACACCACTCCACACACATGATATACGCATACGCATACAGCTAAATACTCGCAAATTGTAAATAATGTGCGCAAATGTATGCATGACTATATGTACATACGGTATGCATATGTGTGTATATATGAGCCGATCTCTCTATGTAAATCGATGTTTGAGTATAGAGATAGAGTCGCTTTTAATCTCCTAATCAAAAGTCGTTCCATATGTGATCTACAAGAAGCTTTAACCAAATCCAAAGATAACTTTAGATTTGTAGGGAAACTACTTAGTGATTCATGTTCCGTTTTAAATGATCTTACATACAGTTCCGGCTCGTATATACGCGTATGTTGTCAGCATTCCAACTATAAATATAAATATATAAAAATCACTATCTCTCTCTTTCTGTACCGTGTGGCATGCCCTTTCCCGAATCTCAGCCGTCTCTTCATACAAATATCCATAGCCTGTAGTTTGCCTTATAGAGATTAACCGATAATATCGTACTATAATGATACTAATAATCAAATATTTCGGAAAGGGCATTTTGTGCTTCGGCTACGGATCGAAGCGAAAAGCATTTTATTTCTCGTTTTGATTTGTTACGATTTTCATTTGAATATTATTACTGATGCTACTATCGGTCGATATATAAATACTTTATATATACTATATAAATATACATACATAATTATATATATATATACTTAAAATCAATGTTTTAATCACACTGCATTCTCTATATCTCTCTCTTTCTCTGGTGTCTTTCTCTCTCTTCTTTTGATTTACAAAAAAACAACAACTATAACACTCTTTTTGAATCTTTAATCTGCGCCACAACTACAACTACAACTATACACGAAACAACAACAACTACGACTCGCTGGTCTCTCTCAGACATACGTACTCTCTATCTCTCTCGGTGTTTTATATGATATAATACTCGCATCATCAACAACAGCACAAGCAAAACAACAACAACAACAACCAGAACAAGTACAAGCTAAACAAGAACAACAACTACAACAAGAACAACATCAACATCAACATGAACCTACATTCAACAACAACAACAAGAACAACAACTACAGCCGTAATCTTATATGTACTATATATGATAGACCGAAAACAAAAGAACCAATGCAAAACACCTAAAATAACCGTTATAACATATATTTTATTATACTTACACGAAATAATTCCTGAACGTTGTGAGAATTTGTTTTCCTTTCTCTGTAAATGATGATGAGCTCTTCCTTTAACAATCACAAACATGCCGAATACACACATACTAGATACATACAGATATACTCATAAAGTCACTTGCATCTCTAACTATGGTGTTGTAAATGTTAACAGTTATGTACAGATCTACCAAGTTAAAAACAAAAGAAATGTATAATATAATATTGATAATGATGTTTGTAAATGAACAAGAAATACCGAGAAAATATTTGAGAAAATGTCCCGATCAGCAGCTAAGATTTTCATTGTTGTGTATAACTGTTTCTTGTACTATCGTATGACTATCGTTTGACTATCGTATCGGCACGCCTCTACAGCTCTAACAGATCTCTAGCTCTCTATAGCTCTACAGCACTCTATCTCCATCTCTGTCAATCTGTATTAAAGCAATCCTCTAGTGCCCCTCCTCGCTCCCTACAAAGTTAGGAACGATTTGAATGCCTTAACGTGGCTTTTATATGAACGTGAAAAGCGTATAGATTCTATCCGATGAAAGCTTGCAATCTATTAATATTTGCTACCTACTACTACAACTTATCTACTACTACTATTACTACTCTACTACTACTACAAGAACTACTGTATTTCTCCCCCGTCAACAGATTTTACTAGTTTTACCGAACCCAAGTCTTATGCTCTTTCAAATTCTTAGATCTTAAATCTTATAAAGAAACGCTTTCAACTTACATACTTAACTTACTTATAGCGAATGTTTAACTAGATTCTATAACGAAAGCGAATATATCTATTGCGTTTTTCAACTACATATATGATATATTGAAGTTCACTTGAATTGTTTACGAAATACCAATGAAAAAAGGAACACAGAATAAAAAAAAGCAAAAAAAAAAAATATTGAGGAATGACAGAAAAGAAAAGTAAAGAAGAGAAGAAAGCATATATATTATTTAATCAAGATTTTAACGTAATCATAAATGTTGAAAATGTTAAATGGTTCAGATGAATTTTTGTTTCGACGTTTAATATTTATCATAGTTACGACAATGTATGTATATGTATATCGCAACAGATACAGATATTATTGAATATTATTAACTATACATATATACACATATATACATATATATATATATAAATTATACCTATATATATATATACATATTACTGAATATATATGTATATATGTAACTAAATAGGGAAATGAATTTACCAACATCAAGATGAATAACAAACAAATAATGTTGAAATGAATAATACCATTCGAGTCATTATTAGATGTGAAAGCAGTTCTATACACAACAACAAAAACCAATGAAAAGAAAAAGTAAGGAGGAGATGAAAAAAAAACCGTTAATAGTTGATTAATTATATTGTTACTTTGAACATTTAATTAAATGAGAAAAAACAAAAAACCAAAAATTGAAAAACAAAAATGAATAATAAAAACATGATATATATGTATAAATATATACACACAAATACAACCAATGGGTTTCTTTTAATTTCGGGGTCACCTTCCGGGTTATCCTGTCTATCCTGCATATAGATACATATAAAACACAGACGCCCCTACGGGCATCCAACACACAGCGATTCTTTCGCTCGTTCTCTCTCTTTCTCTATGTCTTTCCCACACACAATCTCTCTCTGTCTTTCTCAACGTTTAGTGAACTTGATTTGGCATGACTGTTAGTCTAAGTGTTTTTCCAACTTTCCAACTGTGTGGCTGTCTCTCTCTCAGTCAATCTATCTCTCTCCCTACACCACTCTTCCTACTCTTCCCGTCTATCTACTCTACTCTTTCTATGTGTGTGTCAATACGCTCAGGTGCTGCTCTCTGTCTTTACTACTATGTCTACTATCTACTACTATATCTACTACTCTTAAACATTGTGTAATGGAATGTGCTGCGTTTTCTACTACTAAGTATTAAGCACAAAAAGCATCCGTATCCGTATCTGTATACGTATGTATCTGCATCCGCATCTGCATTTGAAAGAAAACGCGAAAATGTAAAGGTGAGTTATGTGTAGATAGTCGGAGTCTCTTTCACCTCCCCACAAAAAGATGAAGAAGAACTACATAAGCCATATACTCCTCATCGTAAGTATACAGGTTTTTCATTTTCTATCGTACCTTGTTTTTTCCAATTTATCCGTTGTGTGTTCCTCAAGCTCTGGGCCCAAGGTAGGTGGCGGCAGTGCGTACTGCCAATCTGTGTTGTGTCCATACCTCATCCATACCACGAAAAACACCACCACAGCCAGACGACAAAGTTGCAACCACAGCAAATCAAAATAAAAACAAAAGCAAAAAAAAAAAACGAAAAGAAAAGAAAATCACAAGTAAACGCTAAGAAAACCCTTAGGGAAAATTTGTCCTGCAAAACAAAAGCAATCAAGAAACTCTCGTAAACAAATTTAACTCTTTCATTTTTCTTTCTATGTTCTCCTTCCTACCCTAGTAGGCAAATAAATGCCAAGTTCTATCAAAGTTGTAAAACTGATTAATTCTTGTTTTATATTTTCAGCGAAATTGAAAAAACGACTCAGTGATGCCTTTAAAAATTGCCCATTGAGAAACCTGTTTTGAACCAATCCAAAATCGATCGCAACCCGCATCGATGTGAATCCAAATCCAAATCAAAAAGCAGCAATGAAATGAGTGGGAATCCTACATTGATAGTTTCGGTTTCAATATAGTATATACATTCAGTATATACTATACAAGTACACGTTTATATACCTATACACACACACCCACAGAACGCACCTACGTTTTAGGATAACCTAACTTTCGTGCGCTTTCCACAACTTCCACGTGCATTATCTGCCAGCTCTGGTTTAGCAGACTTTCTATATAGTATTTGATGACTATAACTTTTTGTCTGAACTAGGTTTACACTCATATATGAATATGAAAAAAAACAAAATTAGTACAACCCTACGATGTGCCCTTTGAACGCATTAGCAGCTGCACAAAATTTTTATTAGGTCCTCTCCTTGAGATGGGAATAAGTCAAGTTATCAAATAATTATCACGTTATCGAGTTCGAGTTCGATTTTTCGATTTACCAAGTTATCAAGTTATCGAGTTACGAGTCCCCATTTTGAGTACCATTCGATCGAAACGCCATATTGTTATACCTATATACCTATAGATTTTTTGTAGACCGAACTTGGTTTAAACAATAAGTACAACGACAACGATAGTACTACGATAGTATCGATTTTAGCCTAGCGACTAGAGAACGAAATAACCAACGTGTTGAGAAGACATATTGACAAAAACAAACAACGACATTTTAGAGTAAAGCAATTAGAGTGTAGAGGATAACTCACTGCATACCAAGACGTCTTTCATACACGTGCCAAGTGCGCCTTTCTCACGATATTCGCAAATATATATATGTATGTGTATATTGTAGACGATTTCAAGTGTTTTCGTTACTTGCCAAATAAAACATAATTCATAAGATTTTCAAAGTACCTGAAATTCCAATGAAACCCCAATGGAAGTCGTAAAAACAATTAGGTTAAGCTTCTTCGAGAGTTTGCAAAACAGATTAATCAGTCAAATGTTCTACGATCTACGATCTATGGGAATATCGAAAGTAAATACTGCTCAACATTATTCCAAAACTATGTACTTTGATCATCTTAAATAACTTTAGCAATTAATCTTATTAGTCTCGACGATTTGAATGTATTTTCCAAGACATGTGTTTCAAAAATATACTTATATACTATATATACTACAGTTGCATATATAGCCAGCCGATATTCGACAGGTTTGCAGAGGAAAGAATCAAAGAAGACTTCGGCACACCGAAGTGTAGAGCATCCTTCTCAAAGTCTACAGAAACTATGGCATCTTTCACAAATTTCGCAGAGCTTAAGATCCCTATATACATATAACATATCTACATATATGTACACTCGTTCTATGAATTTCAAAGTTGACGCCCAAGCTTTTAAGGGGAATAGTAAAGTGAATTTTTACATCAATCAGTCAAATAACAACAATCATATCTAAACCTAAACGATTTCGTGTCTTAATTTTAAAAATATAAAATGAGTTTACAAGTAAAATAAAAGAGAAAATCTAAAAGCAAAAAGCGAGATAAACCTATACAAAAAAAAAGAAAAAAGTTTCGATAATGCAAACGTAGAAAAATAATTTTAGTCTAAGGAATATATAATTTACATACCAAAAAGACCGACTGAAATTATTGTTAAAAGTTTTATGAACTATACTTGCATATATATACATATATATTGATATGATCAAGTAAATGAACGAATGAATAATGAATAACGTTTAAAGCAAATGAAAATATATACTATATACAACAAAACTCGATAATGGAATAAAGAAGTATATTAAAGTTTCTATACCCTTAATCAATCATAAATTTGCGATTCAATATATACATACAATATACATACATATATACATATTACGATAGTAACGATAGAACAAAACCTTATATACCGCATAGTTAGCCCCCGGACGAAGGACAAAGGAAACAATGCTAGAGCAAATGCTAACGATGATGAATAGTAATATAGGGCCATTTACAATACATTTAACGAAACGAATAATAAATGAATAAAGCGAACAATAGTTTTGACAAAAAAAAGTGTTATTTACTTTTATAAAAATAGCAAGCTCGTGTACGACAGTGTAATTCTGATCGCAGCAGATCTATTTATATATGATGGTGAAGCAACCCAAGACTAGTTCCGATGAAAATCCAATAAAAAAGATAACAATACAAATTCTAAAGAAAATACAATTGAAAAACGATATGAAATTTCAGCGTTATTTAAAGGAAATCTTAATATGAAAAAAAACTAAGAAAAAAGCGAAAAAACAAAATAATAATAATTACTATCTTAGCGATTATTATACTTAAATAAAAGATAAATAAAAAAAAACTATATTCAGGCATTTCCGAGATGATAAGGTTAGCTTCCCTAAGACCCTCGTTCTATGCAATGAATACTTAATGCACACGCACAATCCTGTTTGTATGGGTTTGCGTGTGCTCGCTGCGTTGTGTCGGATTATATTGTATGGCATTGCATTGTATTGCATTTTAATATGTTGTATTGTATTTACTGTTGGATTGTATTTTAATATATAGAAAGAGTTAATTTCCAATAAAGAGTTTTTAAATGCAATTTCTATGGAGTTTTCTTTGACTTCTAGGATGGAAGGGGATAACGGAGGGGAGAAGAAAGTGAATTGGTAATGATTGCTGAATTGCTGTACGCCATGGGAAACTTTAAACAGGGAAAAGTCATTACACAAATTTTCATTATCATGATTACAGTTTCCGACTGTTGGCGACCTCTGTTACTTTGTTTTATTTGTCTACAATTAATTTATAATTGGAAAGTCAAAAAACATATAGAAACATATATCGCATGACCCGATCGTGACCCCTTATTATTTTTTGGGGCTTCAAAAATTGTTCGAGGTTTTTGAGGTTAAGTCGGACTTACACATCTAGAGTAAATTTAGACTTCGGATTCCGGCTTAGGTCATTTTTAAAGCATATATCGCATTTCCAGATCAGGATTCTAAATCTTTTGGGGGATGTTCAAAGGTTATTTAGTAGTTTGAGGTTATGTTGAAGTCCACACTTGATTTCTGTCCTCGGAATATATATAACTGCCGCATTACCAGATCATGAAACTTTTTTATTTGTGGACCTGTTGAATTGATTAGTCGGGTATTAATGTAAGAAGATGAAAAACCATAAATAAAAAACAGGGTAAACTCTCATTTTTTATGCTCTTTGACTTGGGAACCTATTGAAGAAGTAGTTTTTAATAATTTTGACTTGTTTATAGGAGATATAAAGCAAACAAAGGTTTGACATTATAACCTTAACTATATATGCTTTAAAAAGATAATTAATAAAGATTTCAAAATAAAATATAGAACAACGCATTAATTAACACATCATAAGCTAAATACTCTTTGATAATGTTATGAGTATACGAAATAATAAAAGGGGACACCAAATAATGAAACCACTTAGTCATGAAAACTTAAAGGTGTCCCCGCAAAAACAGCCTACGCATTAATTTTCTTTTCACTCTACGAGTTTGTACAGCATTTATTGGTATTAAATATTTAGTATTCGGTATTTAGTATTTGGCATTTGGTATTTGGTAAAACTCTTCGCTGGCATTTGATGGGATGTGCTGTGCTGTGCTGAGCTGCGATGACGCTGCCGCTGTCATTATGCGAGGCCGCATTGTTTAGAGATCACATTCCGAAGTGTTTGGAATTCGAGGCTGCTATCGCTGTTTTCCCTTTCCCACTTGTGCCCTCCTTTTCCCCTCTGTCTCATTCCACTCTGTTGCCTGCTGCATTTCCAACAATGTTCTCAGTTGGTTCATAGTTAAGAATTCGATTCGATGGAGGAACAACCTTGCCTACCCGAAAGTGGGAGGCACACACGGCAAATGGTGAAGCTGTGTAGGGCAAGGGGACTAGGAGGGGGGTGGTGAGGTACGCACACGTAGCACAAATCAATACGGAAAAGTGCGCATCTTCTTCCTGGGGCATATTTCCTTTAATTAAAAAAGTTTAGCTTCGTTTCTGAACAATTGATTCCGAAATTGACATCGTTGACATTTTAATGCGTTTATTTCCGCTTGTCACTTAACGTGCGTTTTATTTGCTCGCCATTAACATACATATTGTGCAGGGACCTGCCGACATGGACCAGCCCAGGCCACACCCCCTTTGTCCCCCACTGACCTTAGCTGGCAAGCATTTGTCACAAATCGAACTGAAGACACCGCAAGATTTGCTCCGGGCTGCTGCAGCTTATAAATAATGCAGCAAAGGATTTTAATTATACAAACTGGCACTGGCAGCTGACATGGACGTAGCCAGAAAGGAGTGGATGGACAGAGGGGTGGCTGGGCTTTTAAGTCAGCATTTAAGCAACATAAATGGCTTCAAGGAATTATCTCAAATATTCCGCTTTATCTTTAAAATGAATTAATATTTTCGCCAAGCAGTCTAGGAAGTTGCTCTGAAACGGGGAAGGAGGGTCTTCTTTCTTAACCCTCTGGAGACGCCACCCTTGTCACTTGGCAGCCATAAATGGCCCACAGTGTCCAACACTTTGTCTTCAGCCAAGTGAAAAGAGTCGTGTTTATTAGCCAAAAACAAACTCAATGATGTGTGTGCGTGTGGGTGTGTGTGAATGTGTGTGTGCCTGGCTAAAGTTCCACTTTAATGTAATAGGAATTACCCAGAAGCAAGCTGGGGAAACCCTAATGAAATGCATTGTCAAATGAAATGGTAAAATTGACGACGTCCACTCGTTCCTGAAGTGCCCAACCGCATTAAATCAGCAAACTAACCGCCACTAAATAAACAGCATCCACACCCGCACACACACAAACATCTATACATGGAGTCGGCCAGAGCAGGCAGACGCACAAGAAGATGCCGACGTGGATGTGGAAGTTGCCTGTGCGGGATCTAAAGTTAAAAGCACTTGTAACAAATTGAAATCATTCATCTTACTTTTCGCATTCATTTGCACTCACATGCTCGCACTCACATACGCACACACACACATGTACACGCACACTAGCAAACACACTTGAGTACACCCGAGGCAAACTAATGTGGGCATTTCTAATTCGCCTGGTCAGCCAATAGCACTAAGTAGTCGAGGCAACTTGTCGGGTTTCGGGCCTCTCTTTGCACAGGTAATGCCAGCCTGATGGAGCACACACTTCCTCCTCCCACTCCTCTCCCTCCCTCCACTACCCACCTCGCACACATCTGACCAGTTGATGGTGGGGAAACTCCCAAAAACAATCTTGAGCATTAAAGTGCAGCAAATGATTATTCGAGTAAAGTATCGACAAGCACTGTGACTGACGAGTGGGGGGTGTCTTGGGGAGGCCGTGTGACTCACGCTGTGAGCTCATGAATTTCCACACAGCATTATAGATAAGTCTATGCAGCTTATGTGGTTTTGCCCAAGCCTCATAAGTTGTTGAGCATAGTAACTTACGAATACACGTAAGTAAGCTTCCATTAGCAGATTTACTACCTCAAATTGGGAATCTTATCAACAAACAAAGCTAGTCAGCATTTAATTATCTCAAGTTATATACCCACTAGGTGGGTATTATAACTTGTATGTATGTAATTTATTGTAATGTATGTAGCAGAAGAAGAAAAGAAGGCGTGCATATAGTATATTCCCAATGACGATGATGTTTCAAGTTATCAGCATTTATCAGAGATCAAACTCAAAAATGAACAAGAAGGGTTCTGTAATTAATGTACAGATTGCGTCTATTATTTAACTACTATTGTCAGGGACGTCGCAACGAAATTTTTCATGGGGGGGGCAAACCTAAAAAAAAATTTAGAGTTTCTAAAAATAAAAAGGATTTTTACGAACATTTTGGTATTAGGAAATGAGAATGCGCTATACTTTTTATGTGAACTTTTATTTTACATATTATTTTTAACATCAAATAATCTGAACACTTGTAGTATGTTTAAATATTTCCAAAAGTCGTTTATTAACGAAAAATTTGATTAACAAAACTGACTTTTGATTACGTAGGTGGGCCAAAATGATAATATTGCCCCCCGTTGAAATTTCTGGGGGGCAGCTGCCCCCGCTGACCCCCCCGGTTGCGACGTTCCTGACTATTATTATACAAAGTACTTAAGTCAAGTTTCAAAATTGACCGAAGGGTATGTATCTGACTTTCGCCTGCTCTCGACTATAGCTTTTTTGTTTACTTTCTTTATTATTATTGCGTATATTTAAATTTGATAAGCATAAAAATAGTATTTAAACCAGACAAAGTCCACAAAGAATATTTTAAATAAATCGCATAGAAAGATTGAGGCAGTGAATTCTTTTAAATATACCATAAAACATATGTAATGTAAAGGCAAATCCCATTCATGGTAGTTGAATATGAAATGAAATGATGACAATAATTTGCTAGAATTTAATTTAATCAGAAATCCACAAAATACTTTAATTATTTATTTATTTCATATTAATATTAATAAATAAATTTTAATAAAGACACTTACAGTTGCCACTGCAAACTGCAAACGTTAATAAGTAATGAAAACACTTGAAGCGATTTAAACCGCGATAGGAGTACACACCGAACTATTTTCAATATATTCTGTTCACATGTAGTATGGTATGTATGTACATATGTATATGTGTGCGTGTAAATAATTATGTGTATTTTCAGTATGTTATTTATACTATCTCAATTAAACAGAGCACAAGCACACAGATACACATACATACATAAGTGCTGCTTCACTCTAACTGAATGTCCACTTTGATTAAGCCTCTCTCTCACACACACACACAGTAGAAGAGCAAGCACGCGTATCGAACATTTAATTAACATGCTCAATGTTGAGGCAGCACAGCGCATATTTAATGTACAAACTTCAATTGCAAAAAAATAATCATTTCCCACTGTGTGTGTGTGTATATGTGAGTGTGTTTATGGGTTGTGATTGTGAAGATAGGAAAAAATATAAGTGAAGTTCAGTTCTCGCTCAATCGACTTGTCGGTTGCAGTTGCCGCAAAAGCACTTTCAAGTGGCCTGGCTATTAAAACGGACCAGGACCTGTCAGACTCAAGTAGAAGGGAAATCATCGCTCCATTCAACCAGAAATTGCATTGATGAGGCGAAGGCGAAGGCAAAAGCAAAAGCAAAGACAAGTCCGAAAAGGCGCAAGGAAAACACACAAAGGAAAGACGCCTCTCACTACGCTCTCTCCCACTCTTTCTCTCTCACTCTCTACAATGTTCTAAGTTCTTGTTTAACATATAATGCAGTATTAATCGCTTGCAGTGAGAAACAGAGCAGGAGAGAACAGGAGCACGAGGGATCACGAGCAGCGGCTTTAGCACACGAGAGAGGCATGCGACAGCTAGTGAGAGAGAGAGCTCACGAGCAGCGGCTATAGCACAGTATAAGCACACGAGAGAGCGCTGCAACGGCAAGTGAGAGAGCTAGAACACGAGCAGTGGCGCTTGCACACGAGAGAGTGTTGCCGTATCAAACGAGAGAGAGAGTGTGATCGCATGGCGATAAGCAGTTTTACTTTGTTACATTCTTCAAGCCGCGCTCAGTGTGATTTCAACTGTCGCGGGGGAGAGTCACTGTTGCTCTGCGAAGTGAGAAAAAGAATCGATATTAAAATTAATAAATCAATATGAAGCTCCTACTGCCTTTAATATTGCTCTCGGGCATTTTGCAGTGCTATGCACAGGGTAAGGATGATCCATCGGGCTCGAAACTGAGTCAGAGTTTCGCTTGAACAGAGAAACAGCTAAAAACAAACCAAATAAAAAAAAAGAACACAACGCAACTGGTTATCAGCTCTGAACCTGACCCCCTGGAATTTTTATAACAAGTGATTTTGCGTGTGTTTGGATTTTTGTATAAAAAATCCCGTGGGTTTTTTTTTATTAGTTATTGTCATTAAGTCGCCTCTTTCCACTTTCTACAGAAATCTTCGGCTACTGCACAACGCCGACTGAACAGAGTGGCACCTGCATCCAGCTGAGTTCCTGCAAGTATCTTTATGACATTGTCCAAAAACGTCAGATAAGCAATGCCGAGCGTACCCTGCTCCAGTCCAGCCAGTGTGGATACCGTCAAGGACAAGTGCTGGTAAGTAACCAGGGCTGGACGATCTGGGAAATCTGCGACCTTATCTATGAACCGGTATTCGGAGTCTTTGAACCCTAGGGAATGGTAAATGGTCGGAGTTCACTTGAAAAAACACAGATTCACAGGTTTAATGCACTCTCCGTTGATGACTCGTTTCGCAAGAACCCGTGAACCGGTTTGCAGTCTCACATAGTATTTTCGCGCAAATTAAGGAGTGTATTATAGAACTTTTTTGTTTATCACTTCGCAGATCGTTGAAACTCGCCATGCCAATCACCATGTGATAATATTATAATTATATTGTGTTAAGGAATATATTACATGCAAAGATGATATTATAATATTACCTCAAGGTATACAATATTGGTATGACGAGGCTAGACGAGGAACGAGTTTAGGGGTTGTATTTTTCTTTTTTTATCTCTATAAACAGTTCTTACTTTCTCCGATTAATCAACTCTTCCCTAGATTTGCTGTGCCAACAGTCGCCAAATCACCCAACAGCCTGTCTGGGGAAATCAAGGTGCTAACCCACCTCCCACTCCGACAGCTCCGAAAGAACGCTCCAAACTACTGCCCACTGTTCCGAACTGTGGCGACAACTTTGGCAATCGCATTGTGGGCGGAGAGAGTACTCTGAAGAAGGAGTTTCCCTGGCTGGCGCTGATAGCCTACACAAAACGTAAGTGCATCTGAGATCGGCTTCGTTTATCATACTGTGAATTATCTTTCCTATTTCATCTAAGCGGGCAATCAGATTGGACACCATTGTGGAGGTTCGCTGATCAACAATCGTTATGTTTTGACGGCGGCTCATTGCGTGGCTGCCATTCCCAACAATTGGCGCCTGACTGGTGTGCGATTGGGTGAATGGGATACCACGTCCAATCCGGATTGTCAGGTGGAGCGAAGCGGACAAAAGGTTTGCAATGATCCATATGTCGATATGGAAGTCACGGAGATAACACCGCATCCGCAGTATCCGGGCAATCAACGAGATCAACTCAACGATATTGCGCTGCTGCGTCTAAAAACCGCAGTAGCCTACACCGACTACATTAGCCCAGTCTGCCTGCCCATTCAGCCCGAGTACCAGAATAACATCTTCCTTGGACGCAAAATGGTCGTCTCCGGCTGGGGTCGCACCGAAAATGATGCTGCTTCCAATATCAAACTAAAGGCAGAGGTTGATCCTGTGCCCCTGAGCGATTGCAATCGCCGTTATAACACCCAGCAACGCACTGTAACCAACTCACAGATCTGTGCCGGCGGCGTTGAAGGTGTGGATTCGTGTCGCGGGGATTCCGGTGGACCATTGGGTAAATGTTATAAAAGTAAACAAATTTTATAAAATCTTTTCTAACGTTTGGGTTTACTTTCAGTTATGGAAGACTTTAAAGATGGCTATGGCAACTATTATCTTACCGGAATTGTGTCCTATGGGCCCACACCTTGTGGGCTCGCTGGCTGGCCGGGAGTTTATACGCTTGTGTCCGCATATATTGATTGGATTGAAAGCACTATAAGAGCATAATAATTGTTCAAATATAAACAATCATAATAACAAATAAATTATAACTAACAATATATGAATTATTTATTTAAATTTAATTTCAGCGCCGATTAAGGCTTCCGATATCGATTACTGTTCGCTTAGGAGCAACATTTTGCGTTAACAGTGCTGTAATTCGTAATTATAAATAATATATCTGCTTTCAACTCTAGCAACTTTTGCTAAATGAAACCATATCTCAAATGGAATTCTAGTTATATTGGCTTATATATAAGCGATGTTTTAAGTTAATATGAAACAAAATATGATTTTAGTACCAAACAGGAAGATTCATTTGCTGTGAATTCAAGTTCACCTGACTGTTAAATATGGCTGGTTAACCGTTTTCCAACACTGGTGCACGTTTTATAATAATAATAATTTAATAGCCGGGATATTTCACTAAAGATGCTTAAAACTGTCTGCACCGCGCAGATAAATCTGCTGAAAAGTGTCACCGGCTTGCAGCAACAAGTGCGGGTAAGTATAAAAAACAAAAACAATTGTTAAACTGCTACTAGATTGATTTCTCATAATCTTCAGACCACGTTCATCTTGCGCCGCAAATATGAGCCACTGTTACACAAGAAGAACGAGAAACCTCGTCGTATGAGGGCCAAGAACTTCATCTACGAGTTGGTGGAGGACACACTCGTCAAGAAGCGCCCTAACATGGAGGTGGTGCTGAAGACTTTTGTCGAGGGCGTTGGCGACAAGGGCGATGTGGTCTCTATGATGCCAAACTTTGTGTACAACAAACTATTGTTGCCCGGATTGGCGGCATACAAAACGCCGGAAAACATAGCCAAATATTCGAAAACTGAAGAGGAAAAGTCTGCGGTGAAGCATAGCTCCGCCTACGCCCAGCGCACCGTCAACATGTTGCAATCCATCGTGCTGGCGGTAATCATGAACAAGGATGAGCCATGGGTGCTGGAGCCATGGCACATTAAAGCCTCGTTGCGCAAGGCAGGATTCCATTGCAAAGAGGAATGCATCACGTTGCCCAAAGAGCGCATCGAAGGACCCGATCTACTCAAGGAGAACAAGGAATTCTATTGCACCATAACGATAAACAACCTGGAAAAGGCCACCCTGAAGTGCCGCATACACCACTGGAGCACCGATCCCAGCGAGCGTTTGCCCTACGTGCTGGAACACTGGAAACTTCCAGCAGAGCCGCTGCTGGGCCTGCCATCAACGACACCATCAGAATAATTTAACTCGTTATCTTACAAAAATCTGTTTTATTTTAAACCAACGATAAGAGTGCATTACATACATGTATAGATTTATCAAAAAAACTGCAGGAATTCTGTGATTGGGTCGGCTTATTTAATTTGTTGTTGTTGATAATAATTGTTTAATTCTAATGCTAAATTATTGTGTAGTTAACAAGGAAAGCCGTTTTAGTGCACAGCCTTCAGTTCAACATCGAAAACAAGTGTCGAGTTTGGCGGAATTCGTGGCGGAGATCCGCGTTCACCATAGGCCATGTTGGCGGGGCAGGTGATGCGACGCTTGCCGCCAACCTTCATGCCAGCGACACCAACATCCCAGCCTTTGATGACCTGGCCGATACCGAGAGTGAACTTCAAACCTTTACCCTTCAGCATGCTATCGAACGTCTTGTTGTTGGACTTCAGGCGTCCAATGTAGTAGACGGTGACACGCATGCCTTCCTTGGCTTCGGGTCCCGAGCCGGCACGCAGATCCTGCACTATGACACCACCAGTTATGGTGCGTTCATCACCAGCAGCCTCTTCCTGCGGCTGCTGTTTGGCTTCCTTTGCCTTGGGCGCCGCTGCAGCCTTCTTATGCTTCTTTGATTTTTGATGCATTCTGTTCCTTGGCTGGCTTCTTGCCCTGCTCAGCAATCTTTTGCAGGCAGATTCATTTGCTGTGAATTCAAGTTCACCAGACTGTTAAATATGGCTGGTTAACTGTTTTCCAACACCGATGCACGTTTTATAATAATAATAATTTAAAAGTCCGGCATAATTCACTAAAAATGCTTAAAACTGTCTGCACCGCGCAGATAAATCTGCTGAAAAGTGTCACATCAAGTGCGGGTGTGTATAAAAAACAAACAATTTTTAAAATGCCACTGCTGGGCCTGCCACCTACGACCCCATCAGAATAATTTAACTTGTTATCTTACAAAAATCTGTTTTATTTTAAACCAACGATAAGAGTGCATTACATATATGTATAGATTTATCAAAAAAACTGCGGGAATTCTGTGATTGGGTCCGCTTATTTAATTTGTTGTTGTAGTTGTTTTTGATAATAATTGTTTATGTCTAATGCTAAATTACGCGCCTATTGTGTTGTTGACAAGGAAAGCCATTTTAGTGCACAGCCTTCAGTTCAACGTCGAAAACAAGTGTCGAGTTTGGCGGAATGGTTGGCGGATGTCCGCGTGCACCATAGGCCATGTGGGCGGGGCATGTGATGCGACGCTTGCCGCCAACCTTCATGCCAACGACACCAACATCCCAGCCTTTGATGACCTCGCCGCCACCGAGAGCGAACTTGAAACCGTTGCCCTTTTGCATGCTATCGAACGTCTTGTTGTTGGACTTCAGGCGTCCAATGTAGTAGACCGAGACACGCTTGCCCTGCTTGGCTTCGGGTCCCGAACCGGCACTCAGATCCTGCACTTTGACACCACCGGCGATGGTGCGTTCACCACCACCAGCCTGTTGCTGCGGCTGCTGTTTGGCTTCCTTTGCCTTGGGCTGCTCTTTCTTGGGCTCTGCTGCAGCCTTCTTATCCTTCTTTGATTTCTGCTGCTGCTGTTGCTTCTGGTCGTTCTTAGCCACACCATTCAGTTCCTTGGCTGGCTTCTTGCCCTGCTCAGCAATCTTGGCTTTCTTGGCCTTCGGCTGCACCTCTTCCTCTTCGGAATCATCATCATCATCATCTTCACCCTCCTCATCATCAGATTCTCCCTCTTCATCATCCTCCTCTTCCTCACCAGATTCCTCCTCTTCGAGGAAAGATGAGTATTCAGCGGCTAGTTTGTCATCGTCCGCATCCTCGTCATCTTCATCGTCATCATCGTCGCCTTCTTCTTCAGAGCCCTCCTCGGCCTTGCCGTCGGCACCCAATGACTTGGCAAGAGCTGCATACTCTTCGTCCTCGAATTCTTCGTCATCAGAGTCTTCAGCATCATGCAGATAACCAATCAAAGACACGGTACCGTCGCCTGCAAATAATTATAAGTATTAAAAATAATGTAAATAGCAACAATTGTTTGTTGTTTCCTACCGGTTGTTTGGAACATAATCTTATCGCCTCTGCAGAAGTTCAAATCCAGCGTCATTTGTGGCTGATTTTTGTTCAGGGTTGCCACAATGAACTTGTTTTTGTCGGCCGTAATGTAAAACTTGGCCGAATTGCCCTCATCAAGTGCGACTCCCGATATGTGAAACGATTTCACAATCGTTTGTGTGTACTTGCGGTTAGGCTTCATACTTAATCCTGTTTAAAAGAAGGAAATACATTTTAATAATCAATCAAAGCAGTCCATACACGCTGTTGCCGGAGCACGTGGTAACAGCATCCGACGTCGCAAGCACCCCCCGCCCAGATACACATTGTTGCTTCACATATTAAACTCGCACAACTATTTAATAATACTTCATTTTTAACTTACCCCAAAACATGGACATGTTGCTATTTTTTATATATTATTTTCCACCGAAATCAAAAGAAAAACGTGCACCCAAGAATGCTCTGCAATAGACAACTGACGCCGGCCGCTAACAGTGCTGGAAAAGATGTAATCGCATTCCGGCGGGAATGTCTTAGACTATCGAATTTCTTATCAATTGCAATCGATATAAATATCGTGATTGAATTTCAAAATGTCATTCACACAAAACGGTGCTGTTTACTAAATATTCAAATGTTCGTCCTATTGTATCAAACTATCGTATTTATCATCGCAATTAACCTGCAAATCACGATATGATAAAAGCCGGTAGTTGAGGAATTGTTACGATGTATCGCTCCAGAGTACTTAGAAAGTATATATCGTCACTAAGCATAGACTACTCAAGCTGTTGATTTGCAACTGTTGAGTTGCAATTGTTGAGTTGCAACTGTTGAGTTGCAAGAGAGCCGATCGCTTAATCGGGAACACTTCGGGCTCTGGGGTCGCAATGTTTTCATTGAATCAAATGAATAAAAATCCGGTGTTTGAAAACTCTATGTGTTCGATGCTTTGTGGTATCGTTGTCTGTGCAATGCGATAGTATCGACTTTTCTTACATCCCCACTGACTGGCAAAGAAAACGGTATTTCGGAACAACAATGTTTTTGCATAATAGAAATATATGCAAACTGCTTGCAAGTAAATATATATTTATACTTTAATGTGACAGAAACTCAAGCTATTTGTTTGTAGACAATGTGGGCAATTTCGCCGCAACCGCTTTGCGCTATAGCAGCCAGCAGCAGAAGGCGAAGACGGCGATACTTATGTTGAACATGGGTGGACCTCAGCACACGGATCAGGTTCATGACTATCTGTTACGAATTATGACTGATCGGGATATGATTCAGTTGCCAGTGCAGAGCAAGCTTGGTCCGTGGATTGCACATAGACGTACGCCGGAGGTGCAAAAGAAATACAAAGAGATTGGCGGTGGCTCGCCCATTCTCAAGTGGACAGAGCTGCAGGGACAGCTGATGTGCGAGCAACTGGACAAGGTATCGCCAGAAACGGCACCACACAAGCACTACGTGGGCTTCCGTTATGTCAATCCACTGACAGAAGACACACTGGCGCAGATCGAAAGGTCAGTCCATAGTACAATATAAAATTGCCTGTCATATTAACATGTTATGCCCTGCAGCGACAAGCCCGAGCGAGTGGTGATCTTCTCCCAATATCCTCAGTATAGTTGCGCTACTTCCGGTTCCAGCTTTAACTCTATTTACACCCACTACAAAGAAAAGTACGTAGAGCCTGTTGGCCAAGTTAAATGCTTTATTACATCAGCTTTTTCTTTGCAGTGCCCTTCCCTCCAACATTAAGTGGAGTATTATCGATCGCTGGGGCACTCATCCGTTGTTGGTGAAAACCTTTGCTCAACGCATACGCGAGGAGTTGGCCAAGTTTGTTCCAACGAAACGCAACGATGTAGTCATCCTCTTTACGGCACACTCCCTGCCCCTCAAGGCGGTCAGCAGGGGAGATGCATATCCTTCGGAAATCGGTGCTTCGGTGCACATGGTTATGCAGGAACTTGGTCAAACCAATCCCTACAGCTTGGCATGGCAGTCCAAGGTGGGACCACTGCCCTGGCTGGCACCAGCCACCGATGACGCAATTAAAGTGAGCATAACTAGATTTCGATTGAGAACATCCACTCTAAGAACCAATTTCTTTCCCAGGGCTATGTTAAGCAGGGCCTAAAGAACTTTATATTGGTTCCCATTGCCTTTGTAAATGAACATATCGAAACGCTGCACGAACTGGACATCGAGTACTGCGATGAGCTGGCCAAGGAAGTGGGCGTCGAGGAGATTCGTCGTGCTGCTGCACCCAACGATCATCCCCTGTTCATTGAGGCACTAAGCACCATTGTTGCCGATCACCTGAAGTTAAATCAATCTGTTAATCCAAAGTTCTTGATGCGCTGCCCCATGTGCACGAACCCACGTTGCCGTGAGAGCAAGAAATGGTATCGACAGCTATGCGCGCAATAGGGAAATGCAACGGGGACTGCAACTGCAATTCAATTTATCCATAAAAGACTCCAAAAAGCTGCTTTGTACTACTTCAAGTAATTCAGCTTAAAGATATCATTATCATCAGATATTCGTTGGTTATAGTTAAAACACATTTCATTTATTTGGGTTATGGTTTTAGTTTCCATAAGGCAATAAACAAATTAATTGCACAAATTGATACAAGGGTGATTATTCTTTCTATACCTCTTTCTCTAAAGTAAAGGGGTATTCGTGATTAAGGATGATTATCACGTTTCAAATTTGCACGCGTAGTCGCTGACTTTGAGTAATTAATTTACCTCTTGGGTTTTACAGGGTATACGTCCTAGCCAAGACAAGCACCTATCAATATTGATAAAAGCACAAACCACAAAGCTTTCAACAAACCGACGAATCAAGAGCGCAAAGCAGAGAGCACGTTGAAGCACAACAAAAGTGATAAACTCAAGTAATATAAAGATGAAAATATCTTTGAAAATGCAGGATATTAAAATAACAATAAAAAAAATATATACACAGAGAAATAACTATGTGCAACTGAAGTGAGAATCATATTAATTCAATTAAAGAGTATATATAGCATTTATATGCTGCGTTCCCTTTGTTGCCGGCCGGCATAAACAGATAACAAAGCTGTGGGCCAAAGCAATCGAGCGATAAAGGCGACATAGAAGCAAACAACTTGAACACAAACAATATAAAAGAGAATCCGTGAACAGCTGCAGCCTCAGTTGAATGCGAACTCTCGCCAGTTGAATCGTTTTGTGTCTCTCCGCAGTTAACTAAAAAACAGGAATCTTTATAAATATGGCAAACCCCAACGCCAAGCCTCTCTACACAAAGGTAAGTAATAAATGCCTTGATTTTGATTGTGCATTGTTCCTAATTAGCGTATATAAGGTGACAGACTGCAGTTGGAGGATGAATTGCAAGTTATTTATATGATATAATATATTATAACATGTGTATAGTTGTTATAGAATCAAATAAAGTAAAATAGATTCGCGATGCGTTAGTTTTTCTACATGTTTGCTCAATTTGCCTGAGGTCAAACTTGTTTTGCCATACTAAGAGCAAATTGAATACGCATACTAACATAATATCATACATATGTATGTATGTATTATGTACCGTTTATAGAGCATACAATATGTAGTAGTAGAGTACAACTTACTTATCATGTGTGCTTATGCTTGTCACGTACATATACGAGGGTCGTTTGATAAGTCCGTGACTTTTTGTATTTGCCGCGCACCTGCTCTAAATACAACACTGCTCCTGTCAGCAGTTATCGATTAACAGCTGACTGTAAAATTTTGAAAGCTGCGTTTTTGGTTTGCGTTTTATAGGCATTGAAAGCAGACGATCTCGTGAATTTTAACGAAAATGGAGATCGAGATCGTCTGCTTTCAATGCCTATAAAACGCAAACCAAAAAACGCAGCTTTCTCAAAATTTTACAGTCAGCTGTTAATCGATAACTGCTGACAGGAGCAGTGTTGTATTTAGAGCAGGTGCGCGGCAAATACAAAAAGTCACGGACTTATCAAACGACCCTCGTATATTTTTATATAAGATTTTTATTTCTGTTGCTATAAATAATTTGTATATACCCTCTATTATCGTATTCTGAGCAGTATAAATGATATTTGTGTGCTCTGTATAATTTACAGTATTTACTTTCGTTATGTTTTCAAAAGCCTCAAGCAGGCATTCGAATGACTTGAAGTCCAACCAAGACAAACATCGTTATCATCAACATTCTCACTTGTTTGTTATTCTGCTGTTTTATTATTTAACAGCAATTAATTACACTATTTTTATATAGTCATTCTGCGACCAGTTGGTCTGATTAAAAACAGCTGATAAGAGACTATCACAATATAACCCCAGTTGTGTTCGAGGGGGTCTTGTTATGTGGAGTATAAGAGTATGATAGATCTATAGAAGAGATTATTGTTTGCTTAAGAAATAGAAGTCTAAATCATCTGTTCTGATAAAGAAGATAGTGTCTGCTTGCTTGTATAGCTAATCTTTCTTTCATCTGCTCTAATTTTATATTGAAACAGTTTGACAAGTCGAAAGTTCAATATTGTTGAGCTGATTTAACTTGACTTTAATATACCCTATAGCACTTCTGTGATTCAATCTGAATCAGTTTCAGTTGCCATTGAAAATGAGATTGTTTGATAATTTTACAAGTTGTTGACACAAAACTGTTGCGTGTCTCCCAAAGGGGAATGTAATTGGCGATAGCTGACAATTTGATAGTTTTGCTTAAGTTAAGTGTTCTACAGTTAGGGTGCATTATTATGCAATGGCACAACTTACTGGAACGCTAACTGGGCGGGTGGTTGCTACTGCAGGGCGCGAGGGAAGCGCCGCAACAGTTTGAGAGGCACTGGCAATGGCAAACCTTAGTATATTACACTTGTTTCTCATCAGTTATAAGAGATATTTTAATCTGTACTTTGTAAACTTTGCAGCTCTTTATCAACAATGAATTCGTTGACTCCGCATCGGGCAAAACCTTTGCCACCAACAATCCGGCGACAGGAAAGGAGATCGTTCAGGTTGCCGAAGGCAGTAAGGTGAGTGAAGGTCTGATAGAAGTCTATAAATATACAAATATCTTTAATTGAATTGCTGTTTCCAGGCTGATGTAGACCTTGCTGTGGCAGCTGCCAAGAAGGCCTTCCATCGTGACTCTGTGTGGCGCCAAATGAGTCCGCTGCAGCGCACCAACCTGATGCACAAGTAGGAAACATCCCAACTCAATACCATTTATGTTTGTTATATTATGACTT
Source organism: Zaprionus africanus (assembly GCA_018151435.1). Lineage (NCBI taxonomy): Eukaryota > Metazoa > Arthropoda > Insecta > Diptera > Drosophilidae > Zaprionus > Zaprionus africanus. The sequence continues at coordinate 10,138,227 of JAECXB010002206.1, forward strand.
GTTTCGCCCAGGCTCTGCCAGCTGATGGAGCGTGATAAGCAGCTGCTGGCCAGCATTGAGACACAGGACAATGGCAAACCCTTCGCCGAGGCTCTGTTCGATGTGACGATCTCCATCATGACGCTGCAGTATTATGCAGGCTGGACGGATAAGTTCTTTGGCGACACCATTCCCGCTGGTGGCTTCATTTCGATGACACGCAAGGAGCCTATTGGTGTGGTTGGTCAGATCATTCCATGGAACTATCCATTGTTGATGTTGGCCTGGAAATGGGGTCCTGCCTTGGCCGTTGGCTGCACCATTGTCATGAAGCCTGCCGAGCAGACACCCTTGACTGCCTTGCACATGGCCGCATTGGCCAAGGAGGCTGGATTCCCCGCAGGTGTGATCAATGTGATCAATGGCTTTGGACCCACAGCTGGAGCTGCCATCTCTGAGCATCCCGACATTGCCAAGGTGGCGTTCACTGGCTCTGTGGAGATCGGTCGCATTATTATGCAGGCGGCTGCCAAGTCAAATCTGAAGCGAGTCTCTTTGGAGCTGGGCGGCAAGAGCCCCGTAGTTGTCTTCGACGATGCGGACAGTGAGTGTGATTTTAAATTCATTTAAATTGTTTGTTTTTTAACTCTTATTCCACTTGGCAGTTGACGTTGCTGTGGACATTGCGCACGAAGCGCTGTTCTCCAATCACGGACAGAGCTGCTGTGCCGGCAGCCGCACCTATGTGCACGAGAAGATCTACGACAAGTTTGTGGAGAAGGCAGCTGCCAAGGCCAAGGCACGCACTGTGGGAAATCCCTTCGACGAGAAGGTGCAGCAGGGACCACAAATCGACGATGACATGTTCACCAAGGTGCTGGGCTACATTGAGAGTGGCAAGCAGGAAGGTGCCAAGCTGCTGGCGGGAGGCAAACGAGTTGGCGATGTGGGTTACTTCATTGAACCAACTGTATTCGCCGACGTCAAGGATGACATGCGCATCGCCAAGGAGGAGGTAAGAAACAGACACGATTTGCCATATTTCTATATTGTATAAACATTTATTTCCTCTTCCTCCTTAGATCTTTGGTCCCGTGCAGTCCATTTTCAAGTTTAGCTCCCTCGAGGAGATGATCGAGCGTGCCAATAATGTGGAGTATGGCCTCGCCGCAGGCATCATTACCAACGACATCAACAAGGCCATGAAGTATGCGAACAGCGTCGACGCTGGTTCCATCTGGATCAATTGCTACGATGCCGTCTTGCCCCAGACACCCTTCGGTGGATACAAGAGCTCGGGCATGGGACGTGAACTGGGCAAGGATGGCCTTGACAACTACCTGGAGACCAAGACCATCACCATGAAACTGCTGCAGGCCTAATCCGTCTGAAAAATCTTTACTTTATTCACACGTTTTGGTTGTTTGTTTTGATTTTGGTTAGGACTATTGCATTTTAAATTAAAACCTAAAGTACACATAAAATGACGAGGCACGAGTTAACTTACTTATCCTACACTTAGCATATATCGTTGATTCTTTCGATAGCATCTTTGTGAACCTTTCTTGGTTCTTCTTTTGTTCGTATTTAAATATAAACCTGAGATTACTGATGTGCGAGTTTCGAGGTTGCTAAGGTGTCTAGCTTACAGTTGCTACTGATTGTCGTTCTGGACCTCCCGCCTTAACCTCCAGCAAAGGCACAGCCAGTTCACTTAGTCGCGACTTGGCGCTTTGATAATCATCCTCCGATTTGGGCCTTGGGGGCTGCTCCACCTGATTCACCTCGGTGTATACAGCCTGCACTGCTGGACTGCTGTGATGATCAAAATAATCATTTATGTCGACCAGCCGGAAGTCAATGGCAAAACTGTAGCGCAAGACGACGACCAACAGAGCCAGTATCCAGAGTATCGTGCTGATGATGTAGCTGGAGCGGAAGATATCCAAGTAGACATCGTACGATACGCTGTGCTCGTGTATCTGGGGACGCAGTAAGGTTATGGCAGTGCCACAGCTGAAGTGAGCGAGAAAGGGATTCAAATTCAATACTTATTTATATAATATTATATTTCTTGTCTTACCTGACACCTTGAGGATTAGTCAAGCCCTGCCGCAGGTTGCTACACAGACGCTTCAGGTAACCATTCGTCAGTATGGAGTATGCTACGCTGCCCAGGCTCATCAGTGAGAATATGACTATGGAAGGCACCACAATACGCCATGGCTTGGGTAAGATACTGAAGAAGAAGCAGAGCTAAGATTTGTTGGGAGAGAGTAAAAGCTAATTGCAACTTACGATGTTTTCTTGTTGCCTGTTTGGAAGATGAGGCACATGGATGTCCAAACGATGGCCACGATTTCTGAGATTACCGGAAAGTCATAAACAAACCGTGCACCAATGCCCCGGCTCCATAGCGTGGCAACCGCATCGATGCACTCTGTAAGCAGAAGAATTTATTCCTTCCATTCTCCCTCTCTTTTCCTCTCTTCCTTCACACTTACGGGTAGCTAGAAAATTGTGATCTGCTACGGCATTTAGTACAACCTCTGGAGCCATAGTTGTTGTTGTCGTGGACCTCTCTTCCTCCTCCTCTTGGTTCATCACGCGTGCCAAGTACACAGCATTTTCTCTCGACTCGTAGACATGCTTGATCTTGGGCTCCGGCTTTTTAGTCGCTGTAGTGAAATAGAGAGTATATATAATATATATTATATTATATATATATCATTCTGCCAACTCACGGCTGTCAGTGCGCAGCGCCTGTGAAGTCTCTTGCTTGGCTTTGTAGGTGAGATGACCTAGTTTATCAAGATCTTGCTGGAAGATCTCCTGACTCCTGTTGTCCATTTGTGTAAAGTCGCGCCCTTTAAATACTACTTTGGCACTAATGATTTGATCATTGATATCCCCAGATAACAAATGCAGTGTAACGCTCCAAATGATGGAAAATATCGCCACAAGCACCATGAGAAATATTACGCAATCTGAAGAGAAATATATAATTAATATAAATAAAATGAAAGTTATTATGCTATACATACGAAAACTGTTTGAATATTTTTAGTGTTAGTAATACAACTTCTTCCGCTAACAGCACAACTATTCTGACTACAACTAATACACTATATTGTGAGAAAACAGCCTAAGTTACTAAGACGAATTAATGAGTAGATGGAGAATCCTGTTAGAGAAAGAAAGAAGGATTAGCACTTTAAGTAAAGTACCTATGGAGATCTGGCAACCCTTTAAATTTGCCAATCACAATTATTTAAATTTTAATTTGCATAGATATTAATCTGTAATCGATATCCTTGTAATCATCGCTAATTCCTCCTTTTTCCATCGCTATATGTCAAGTACACCACTCGTCTTGTGACTTTTAAAAACTTTTATTTGAATCTAAATAAATCTTAAGTATAAATAAACATCCACTTTACTTAATTAAACAAACAGTTTAACAAAACTATTTTTCACCACATACCCTATAACAGAACATATTTGAATATTTTATAGAAAAAGGACATGTATCTTGTTGTTCAGAGATATCAAGTAGATTAAGGGTATTTCAAGAGAGGAAGGAAACATTTTATCAATACTAGGGCAATCAAGCCAACAAATTTTAAAAGCAGGAAAGAACAGACACACCGAAAATATTTCTCTGTATGACCTAAAATTGCAATATTCCATGTATAGCTTTATATGTATTACTTTCTCAAATACTAATTAAATAAACAAAAGGAAAGTATACCCCTCACTACCCTCTTCCACTTATAATGCTTAACACAGCGGGTAAAACTATTTGCAATGCTTTATTTTCTGTTTGTTTATATTTTTGGAAATACTATTTTCGATAAGGCTTAAGCACTGATATACAGAATATTATAATTTGTCTTAGGCTCTTTTTTTTTGACAAGCGACCCAGACAACCGCAGACAGCCTCATTTACAATAGCTAAAGGTGAACGAGAGGAGGAGTGAGGGAGGGGGTAGAGCCATCTGCCTTGGAGATACGAAGGGTGGGGTGCGAATATTTATTATACGTAAATTTACTCGAAGACATTGTCCAAACACACACACACAGTTCATAAATTAGCATTCGTGTGTGGGGCTGAGTTTATATTGGAGGCATGATATCATAGCAGATGGGAGCTACGGCTTGGTTAACGAGCTACGAGCAACAGCAACATCAACAAGAAAACAACAACAAAGCCAAACAATAACAAACCGTTAGCCGATGACGTCGTGAAATTAGCGACAGAGAACTGCTCAATAAAATCCATTTCCATTTCCATTTGATGGTAAATTTCAGGCATGCCTCCATCTCGACAGATGTACTACACACATTAATATGAATGGCTAAGATGATTTTCAATTTTCAGAAAATACATGCAAAAATGCAAAAAGACAACAAACAAATTTACGAGTTCACAAAAAAGTCTTCCAAATTGAGTCAAAAATGTTGAAAGCAATGAAATATTTCGTATAACATAAAGTTCGCGATACAGAAGACAGACCCGACCCGACAGACATTTAATGTATTCACGAGTGCAAGTAAATACTGAGTGAATAATGAACGTTTTCATGCATAAGTGAACGCATAAATTAGAGAACCGAAATAAAATGCGCTTTTCAAATGGAAATATATATTGAAATTCGTATATAGACAGCGAGTAGAGTTGTGTTGCACGAAACGTTGTTCGCGAGGCAACAAGCGCCATGACATCATGCCCCACAACGCCAGTTCTCTGGACCATGGTCGCGCTTATAGAATACTCGGTTAACAGAGACAACGAATAACAACAACAACAACAACTACAATTGTGATAGCTCATCTGCTGCGAACCAAAGCCTACAGTGCCATTTTTGGGGCGGTGTCGTAAGCAGAGAGTTATAAATAAATATTACGTTTTCAAAACTCTGATTAAAACCGGGTAGCTCGACTCTAAACAGCATCGGGCTAAGCTAAAGCCCCACTGAGTCTATATATATATCTGCATATACGAGTATATCGCATAATTTAAATCAGAGCCCGGATGTTTTTGTTTTACAATCTACTTGCTGAGTTGCAGGAACCACATGGCGTATACTTATTCGCGTTGTGTATACGCCAACGATACTGTTCATTTGGCTATTAACACCTATTGTAAACTTTCTAGTGCCGCTCTTAGCACCTCTAAATAATACAATTATGTCAATCGAATGGGTGCAAAGAGTCAAGTTAGCAACCCATTCAACAGTATCTTGATCATGTTTCGAATAAGCCGCAACCATTTGATGCCTGATGTCAGAGTCATTCATCAAAGTTGCTTAAAAATATTATTCCCAACCGATTGCTGACAGACAAAGCGACAGACCATCGGGCCTACATATAATTGCTGTCAATTTGATGTTTCCCAAACGAGCAACAATATAGAATTCAATTAGCTCTGTCAACTTTACATTTTCTCAGTTTATTTTTGGTTTCAAATTTATTGTAAGGTCGGTTTCGCCGCCCCGAAGGCCTTTGTGAGATGTTCGAGTGTTGGGAAATCTTTTTCTAGCCCAATGGACAACAAAATATATATATATTACTGTTGGGTACATAAATATGTATAAGCATGCTACAGTTGACCGCACTCCATTTCCATTTTAGGAAGTTATGATTAAGGCTGACTATGAGTGCGGAACGCAGTTTTGGAAAATTGCAAACTGGATAGGCAAAATGTTAAGCAATTCTAATCTCTTTATGGTTTCTGATTCACAGTAATCTAAAAAATATTAGTAATGTCGTTGGGTTGTTAAGGGTATTTCAAGAAACGTACGATTCAATTTGCGTATATCGCGCATTGTTAGTTTGCCCTGTTTGTATTTTCTTATCAGCTCCATTGTAGCATTTTATTCTTGGACTCTGCGTGGTGGTTTTTTCGGTATTTGCTATCAAATGTTTTACAATTGAAATTTTTAAGTAGAATTAGTTTTGGCTTTTTTTATAACACATTAAAAGTTGCCGAGTTATCAGATTTATTTGCTCGAAGTTGGTTTTATGGTTCCTTTAAATGCATTCGAATTGATTAACAACGTATCAATAAAATTGATCATAGCTTGATTGTGTGGAACTTATCGACAACAACTCGAACTGAATTTGTTTGTAATAAATTTATCAAATGCCGTAAATTCCGTTTAATTTGTACTATCACGTATAGAAGTCAAGCAAGAGAATTATTGACTTGGCCTTGGATAATTTACGAGTATAACTGTAGATCTGATGTGATTTTATTTTCTTGTCGAAATTCACACATTGCCGTTAGTTTTCAGCTCGTGCTTAACACTTTGGTGCACGCAACTTTCACGCTTTTTAGTTCACAGGTCACAGCGCAGCATTGAGGTGTTTTACATTCATCTTTGCTATCTTAACTTTGCAGCTAACAGTAAAAGTTCGAAAATAATGTGGGAAATGGAAATAAAACGAACGCGTCGCATAGAACGCACGACCGCAGCTCGAGGCAGTTGTTAAGGCACTAAGACCGCATCGTTTGTAGTAGCAACATTTGCTGCTAGGGTGCCAGAGCATACTACATGCATAGACACAAATATATAGACACGCATACACCTGCATAAGTATGTGTATTTCTCCAGCGTTCGCTCTCTGAGAGAGTTTCTTGGCGTTTGTTTTGATTTGCTCTCAGTTCGGGCAACTGGTTATTTGAGTTGTTTTCGTCTTTGTTTTGCTTTTGTTTTCTCGTTTGTTGTTTATTCTTGTTTTTTTTCACACGCAGCTATGTGTGTGGGAGCCTCCTCTTCTGCTGTTGGTTCTTATTCTATGCTGTTTTCAATTTCAATAACATATTGTTTCCCTAGGCGTATGCGTAATATTGCTCTAAGTTATTTTGCATGTTTAGAGCTGCCTTGTTTTTTAGCAGAATGAAGACCTTCTTTAACTGAGATTTTTTAAAGCTGCGTTGTTTTTTATCCGCTTGAAGACTTCCTTTGGCTAATATTGGTCTGCACAATTATCGCCGATGACCTTGAAAAAGGGAAACAGGCCGCACAGAAGCCAAGGTTAGCTGAGCTTAATTAACAGTCAGAAAGATGTGTGTGCGCGTGTATGTGTGACTGAAAGGAATACGTGTGTATTCAAATCGCGTGCCAGGCATGCATGTTTATAACACGTTAGGCTCATCTACACTTCGCCATATTTTCTCTTAGGATTTACCGCAAGACTTAACAGTGCTAAACTTTCACTTTAAATTATATTATTTAAAGTTTCTATCTTATCAAAAGTATTTTGTTTAATGCAACACTAGAAAGTTATTGTATACAAGGGCGTACGGAGAATTTTTTTTAGGGGGGACAAGGATTTTTTTGTCACAATTTTCGAATATTTCGACTTCTTTCCTCTGAGGGACTCGAATATTTGATTTATTCTCATCACTTATTTCTGAACAGCACCCTCCTGCGTACGCCCTTGATTGTATATGTGCCTTATAAACAATTAGGTTCTGATTATCTCAAAGTTATTTATACGCCATTACATGGAATGACCACATAAATGTCTAATGAATGTCGACACCAAAACATGTGTATGTCACACACATTGTAAATGGAATCTTTGTGGGTTGAGTCTTATTAATTTGCGCAGTCATTTTTTTGATCTTTGTATAAAGACATAAAATGTCAATTTATTGTTTCTAATACACTTTAATAATGATAATTTGAAATTTAAATCTGTAAGTTCACATTAAAACCAGCCCGAAATTACTCGCTTTATATTGTATATAGTACATATCTGTGTTATATTGCTAAATATAATATTATATTATTTTATACATATTAATTTATAATCTACCTTTGCAAATTTCAACATATGTTGCGTGGTATGTACACGTTGGGTGTGTTCGTTTGAATCTTTCTTCACCAGTTTTTTTGTTTACTTTACATACCTTTAATGTTCGATTGGGCGATGACATAGCTACGTTATGTAAATAAGCAGCCATGACAGCAGCCTTATGACAGAGGCGATTCTTTATGCGACGCATCAAAGATATATGTATATGTTACAAGCAATAAATACAGCTTTAACAACGATATAAACCTCTCTCTTGCTTCACAAAGATAAACAATAAATTACGATTGTTAATCAATCATAATTGCTGTTTCAATTTTTGAAGGACGTAAACTGTTCTGACGCAATGTGCGCGGGTACCGCAATAACAATTACAAAGCTAGTAAAATAAGAAAAGCAGGGTATAATTGAGTCGCCAGGAAGATACCCTTTCTAAATTAAAAAACAACATCTCAATCATATTCTCAACATTATGTCGTCCTTTACAGTTCAGTATATGCTAAAGCGGTTTCTTGAATTATTTCTTTGTTTACTATGCGATGTGATTATAATAATCATGTTATGTACTTTATCAGGGCCAATTACTTAAATATAATATATGTAAAGTCTATAATCAGCGTTTAATAAACTACGCAAAATCTTCTTAAAAGAATTTGAAGATTTTATCTCCAACATTAGCTAGATCAAAGTAATTCTGTAAAGCATTTCTCTTCGACTTACATTCATATCGTAGTACCCGTTGCTGCGCTTCCTTGGTGAGCATCGTAAGACTCTCGCCAATTTGGCGTATCCTTTGCGGCGTACTCCTCAACGTATTCACAGTCATTTTGGCGTAGTTTCAGCTTGAGTAACAACAGCTCAGGCATAGTACTTAACGACGGGCTGCATGGCGTAAGTAAGTAAGATTTTGAAGGGGTGCCACTTCTAGATGAGGCAAACAATTAGCAAAATGGCAATGCAAAAACTTAGCACTTGGGAGCGCATTTTGAAATGCTTTCTGAATTAGGAGTTCACTTGAAAATAAACCGGGCGATATATTCTCCTACGATGGCGAGACTGTTCAAATTGACGTTTCAACAAAGCGACGACTCGACGAGAACTGTGCGCAGACCAAGGGGCTGCCTGCCGTCTAGCTAAGCGATATGTACGAGTGTGTGTTTGTGTGGGTGTGTTTGTGCGTGTATGTGTTTGTGTTTATGTGCTGTGTGGAAATTCTAATTTGGTGGCGTCTCTTGCCGGTGGTAACAAACCTAGCATAGATCCAAGCTAGATGGCCCAAAAGTGAGTCTAGTTTTCAGCTATTATAGGGTGTGTAAGTGTTTGTGTGTGCGTGTGTGTGTCTGCCACGAGTCACCCCTAATTGAGAGTCCTACACGCACAGGTGGCAATGACCGACCCAGTCTGCAGTCTAAGGACTCCTCAACATATGTTAGCGCTAGCGTAGAGTTTTAATTCGTGTCACGATACGATGATATTGAAAGTTCTGTATAAAAACAAAGTGATCAATACATGAAAACCTTTATGAAGTATTGTTCGTAATGTTTCGAATTTATTTGATATATCTAACAATTGCGCAAAGTATAAATATTTTAAATAAAATTCAATTTCATATTAAATATCCCTCTTTTATATATTTTTTTCTTATCAAAGAGGCTCTAAGATATTAAACAAATAAATGAACATATGTTGCAAGCTTTCGAACTCTCTGTTCGTGCTCCAGACACACCCATCTCTAGCGGATACGGCACTTAACGTGTCTGACGAAACTAACTACTAATTAGTCTAAAAGTTCAGTTCCCAATAGACAACACCTGGCGATAGTTAACTACTCCATCCACACTTAAGCGCTCGCTTTGGGGAGAAATATACAGAACACGTAATATCTATCTTCGCATCTGACAAATCAGAAATATAAGTATGTATATTCCTAACAAAGTAAAGCAGCATAAAGAGTCATTGAATTAAATTGCATTTATTTTATGAAAAATACTCGATTGTTATCTTATATAAATTAGTAAGTAAATGTTTCATTTATAATAATGCGTGTACTTGGTGTCAGTTACAAAAATTTGTTGTTTACATTTTCTTTAAGCTTATATGTTAGGATTCTTATTGTTGTTGCTTTTGTGTTTTTATAAAAAATCCTTACACTTTACACTTTGCTAAATATTAAATTGTTTTAATAGGACTTAAAAAATTTCGTAAAACATGTTTGCAACAAAAACGTATTGCAATTAACTTTTCACATTTCCGTTCTAAATACATATATAAATAAATACCAAAATTAACGTATATAAATATACATTTCTTGTGTTGATCAATGTTTGCAGAAATCATTGGCGGAACATTAATAAAAAATGTGCTCGCGCTTTCATTATTTTAAATCATTTAACAATTTGCAATTATCTCTCTCTTCTTTTTTTTACATATAATTAAAACCCGATTGTTTGAACAATATTGGCAAATAGATCAATGTGGACTGCGATAGTCACCTATTTCACGCACGCTTACAACTAGATTGTCTATACATATTTATATATATAGTAGAGCTCGGTTACATAATACTAACAGTAAATGTATGCTAATTGTGTTACTAGTATTATAATTATTATTTGATTTTTGAAAATTGGTGTAAATAAACTTTAATTTTGATTTTCTTGCTTTGTGCTTAACATTTAACGAACTTCCATGAACTTGTGTGTATCTCAAAGCGTAAAATGATTATTGAAAATCGAACATACAAATAAAACATTTGATGAATATAGTTTCTTGACAAGTCCTGAGGACTGTTTACGTATGTACTATAAGTTATGAATGTTATACGAAACTAACAATACCACAAAACGTAAAGCAAGTGAGTTGTGTTAAAATAAACTTGAGTAAAATTAGTTAAATTAATAAAGAGCTGATTAATGTACATACATAAATATGAAAATGGTGCTCAATAAATAAATAATATATTAAATATAATATTAAAATCAATTTGAATTCAATTAAAGATTAATTTAGATTTTAGTGGACGTAACATGGAATCGCAACTCAATAATGAATACGTAAATTGCATTTGTTATTCGTTTAGTTGGAAATTGGAACTTGGGCAATATAAATTGGTTAAATACAGTGAGTAGTTGGACTAAAATAGCATCGATGTGTTGAGAAATCTACAATATATTACAATAATAATCATAAACATAACAGAGAACGTTTGTTTTGTTGCAATACTATATAGAACTTGTACAATAGAACTCCGTATTCCGCGCTGCTACTTCAAGTATTCGAGAAACAGCCTGGCTCTGGGGTTGGTTGTTGGTTTGTTGTTGTTGTGTGTTTGTGGGGGGAATGAGTTCAGTTGGGGGGAGGAATTGTATAGTAGTATTTGTTGACGTCTACTTGGCGCGTCTCAGCGGCAATGTAGGACTCTCGGGCGGCGTATCGCCCCCTTGGCTACCGCCACCAACAACAATTTGCTGCAACGAGTGTTTCTTGGTCACACCCTTGAAGGGTGCACCCAGCTTACGTGGACCGCGTGGCGATGCCGATGTTATGCCACTGTTCGTATTGGCCTCCATGGCCGCCGTTGAGCCGGCCGAAGCGGATGGCACAATTCCAATCGTTGGTGTTGCATCAATGGATGCCTGTACCCAGCCTGCAAAACGATAATCAGATTAGATTATCTCCGTGTGCGCTTTAATGTGCAAACACCTTTTTACCTTTGACAGAGGCGCGATTGTGATCTATCAAAGCGGATGCAAGTGGGGCCCCAGCACTGCTGGCATTGGATTCGCGCAAAGTGCCCATGGGTGACAACGGTTGAATGGGATTATAGATGCGACTGGCAAAGTCCTCGAAGGTGGTGCTCTCCTTGTAGCGCGACGAGACACTGTCAAGCGAGCGATTGCGCTCCTCGTAGCTGTAAAGGAAATGAAAAGCTTTAATAAATGAGCGTATAAATAAGATGGAACCTTCCACTCACAATTGCTGGTAAAGCGGCAGAGCGGCGCGCTTGGTGCGACTCGCATTGATGGCCGTGGCACGAATAAGTGTAGCCAGGCAGGCGCCACTGACGACACTCTCGTTGGCAAGGGGCCCAAACCATGGCACCTCCGGCTTGCGGTTCACTGTCACACGAAACAGACCATTTCGCAGCGGATACACAACGATGAGGACATCGCAGAATTCCGTTGGCAGAATGTCGCGTCTATAGTCACGATAATGTTCGCTCCAGACAATGTGCACCTCATCGTTGCCAAGATGTCGCGTCTTTAGTAGCATTGCTTCCGACGAATCCGATGGCATACGCGTTGCCACATGGTAGACAACCTCCAAGAAGGGCGTGGCATAATATGGTGCTGTAGCACCGCATCCCTGCCGCGGCAAGCCACCGAGGAACCCATTATGCGTCTCCAGATCAATCTCCCATCCCAGGGCCGATACAAACATTTCGTACATGCTGCTGCCCGTTGTATTACGCAATATACTCGTCTTATCCTCCTGCCCAGCTGCCACATAGATGACAGCCATTTTGTGTGTCTCGCGGCACTTCTGCAGATCCACGTTGCGCAGTTCCCGCATCAGTTTCTCGCTGCGCTGTAGCAGATGCGTACGCGAGCGTCGCTCCCAACCGGCAAGGCCAAGATGTGCGAAAAGCAAGCGACAGTATTGGAATGGTGTCTCAATGCGACCGGGCGTGCCACCACCCGTAAAGGAATCAAACGAAGCGAATCCGCTCTGCAACGAACGCTGATCCGGTTGCAGTAAAGAGGAACTGGACGCAGATGTGGACGATGCCACTGCTGCTGCTGCTGCTACTGCCTGCTGTGCCACAAACTCCTGCTCTCGCACACGCTGATCCAGTATGATGGATATGGCCTGTGCCTCCTGGGCGCTACTCAAGGGACTGCAACTGGGTGCATTGAGTTCCGACACACTGGGCGGCACGCACTCCGGACTCGTGTGGCCAATGTAAGCCAACATATCGTCAAGCTGATCCAGATCGGGTGCCACATCCTTGGCGAGCGGCAACACTCCCGCTGGACGATGTCGCAACGTGTGTCGTGGCAGCTGCAGTTCATGCGTCAACATGGAATCCATTGGTTGACACAGTTTCGTGTGTCTCGCAGGTCCATCATAGCGCTCCGAACTGAATTGGGCCTGGGCTGGAGCTGAAGTTGCCAGCGATTCGCCTGTGCGTGGCTCCGAGTACAGTATGGAGGCATCCCAGCAAGCCTTGCCATTAAGGTCACGCATTAGAACCCGCACTTGCTTCTCTGCGGTAACTAGACCGGCGGTAATGCCGCCCCCCGGCAACTTCAACGTAGGCAACTCAATGAAACTGGCCACCAGACCCGAGTTGAGCATAAACAGTTGCAAATTCTGAGCGTTGACTACAGATGGCAATTCAATTGAGTCGCGACGTTCCAATTGAGTAGAGCCTCCACCGCTGTTGCTGCTGTATATGTCATCTTGCTCCTCCACCATTGAACTGAGCCGTGAGGCACCAATGCCCATGGGAAAGTGACCCAAATGGGTGACCAAATGCATTGCCACAGCGCGTGCGCACAGACGTATGGCCGATATGCAGGTCTGAATGGTCTCCGAGGTTTGAAAGCTAGCCTCCGGCAATCGTCCATCTCCCTGAAGATCATCGCCGGCAATGTGCATATCGAAATCATCGTCGGCCGTCAGCTTAACCCGCTCATGTCGTGGCGCACCAGACGCAACTTGCAACAGGACACGCAACACTTGCAGCACCAGCGTATCGCCTTGCTCGTTGTAGGGATTCAACATCAGCGAAGCCGGAATCGCCATGCAGAACTCGCCGAGGCAGAGCATCAACGAGGTAAGCACCACCTTGTCTGCATCTTTGGGCTTTGTCACATTCTGTATTTCTAAAGCTTTGCACAGTGCCGTTATAATCAGCTGGGGCACACGTTCAATGGCCGCCAACTGTCGCCCTCGCTCCGCGCACAGCTTAAGCGCATCCACGGCGATGACAGCGATGGTGTGATGCTTGAACTGCAGAGCCTGGAGCAGCACCTGCAGCACTTCACGTATGCGTGGATGGAATTGATTGCCTTGCGTATCTTTGGGCAGTAGAATGTCCTTGGGATGCGGCACCGATTGCTGGAACTGGCCACGTTGTGTCGCATTATTGCGCAACGGTTGCGAGAGACGCAACAGCAGCCACTGCCCCAACTGGCAGAGAGCAATGCAACGTGCCTTCGCCGAGGGTTCTCGTCGTGCACAGCGCAACATTATATTGAGTATATGATCTTGCAGATCTGGGCATTCCATTAGCTCGAACTGCTGTGCCGTTGGCTGCAGCACTGGGCGTGGCAGCAACGAGGGCGGGTACGCGAGTAGTGAACCCAAGAGAGCAGCCACCTCAGCACGTGGTGTACTGCGAGTTACTTCCAGAGAGGTCAACAGTATCGCGCTGGCATGCACCAAATCCAGGAGCAGCAGCGTGTGACCCGGCAGCAAAAGACTCAACAGACGCGGTCCATCCAAGTGCTTCATAATGGCATAGATTAGATCGCGATCCTCTCCAGTGAACAGTTGATGCAGTGCATGATAGAACAAAGGCAACTGCTGCATTCCAATCGCTCCTTGGAGGGCCAAAGCGCAGAGCAATTGCATTGCCAGCAGTTTTCCCTTCTTGAAACTGCGATCCAGGGTGAGAGCCCCGTAGCACCAAGGCGCCACAATTGCAATGGGCGGCACCAGAGTCGGAGGTGGCGGCGTGCTTTGATTATCCGTCGAGATGCCTTGATTGAGCTTTATCTTTATCAGATTTTGTGTCATCTCCAGCAGATGCTTGAACACCTGTGCGTGTAGCTCAGCTTTAGGGATGCGATTCACATCGCCCAAGGCGCCCAGCATACGTTTCCACATAATCGATGTGGAATCCGGCAGCCAACCAGTCGCCGTCCCGCCAAGCATTATCGAACGCCGCTCCGAGCCATAAGCACCGCCGCCAGCACCAAAGCTACCCGAGTTGCCATCCTCTAGACTGCCCGTATCCGCAGCGAGGACATCTATGTGCAGTTGACCATCCTTGATGGAACCACCTTCAATGCCGCTGCTCGCCGTTGGCGATGGACTGCGCGAACCGGCGCCCTCGCTCTCGTTGTCCCCAACCTGATCTCCATCTGCGTCCTGATAACCGTCCACATCATCGACAGCTTGCTGTGAACCATGTCTACGTCGATTCTTTCGCACTGGTGCCAGCGAATCCAACGACATGGCTCGTCGCAAATCTTGTGCGTTAATGCCGCCACTTCCAAGGGTTTCCAGAGCTTCGATCTTAGGTGATGCTGGCACCACGACAGTACGTCGATTACGGCGTCTACGTGAGTTTCGTGCCGCCGATGCCAAACTGCCTTCGCTGTAACTGCGACTCAGCATGGGCGTCAATGGTACCGGGCGGGACAAGCCACCACCAGTGCCTCCGCCGTGCGATTGTGTGTGCTGGTGATGTGTTCGATGTGTGGCAGGTTGCAGCAACTGTGCTTGGCTCGCGCTGCCCGTTTGAGAGTTTTCATCTGAACGACTGCTGCTCGATTCGGCAATGCTTTCCCTCTCCCGCTGTACATTGGTGGCCGAGTTGCTGGCACTTGCACTCACAGCACTGCCCGATCCTTGCCAGACACTGCCAATACGTCTTCGCTTGCCCACACGATCGAGCGGCAAATCCAAGAGATTAATTCCATAAGTGTAGCGCGAGAAGACACGTGTCAATGTCTGTATGGTTTTATTCCATTCCACGATCAATTCCTCGCGATGTGTCAGAGATTGCAGCACAGTTAGGAACTTTTCCCACAACACAACATTCACCGGCACATTGGTGTGCGCCCGTATCCAGGTGACAATCAGTGTTTGAAATATTGCCGAACCAAGTATACTGCCAAGACTACCGGTCTTCGATCCATTTGCGGGCGGATTCTGATGCAGCACAACCGATGTAACTTGCAACAAAACAAGAAGCAACTGTTCCCATGTTCGTGACTCCATTCGGGTATTCATTACCATTGTCCGATACACGTTCAACACCTTCTTGCATATCTCTGTTTGCTCCTGCAGCGGCGTTGATCGATAATCTCGCGATCGTGTGGGAAAACATATGTTCAGATTGGCAGTGTTGACAAGAAATACATTTGCCGCATTGGTCACGAAGACTTGCAGCACATTCTGCATGCCAGCACGCACCAGTTGCTGTTGCTTCTCCTTGTTGCCGCCGCCGCCACCCTGTATGGCGCCCACGTATGAGGGAGTGCGCAGTCTCTGGCTACGGGGAGTGCCGCCAGCATTGGAGACTGCTGGCACTGTTTGCTGATCATCATTCGGGTCCAGCAGAAAAGGTGGTGGCGTGCTGCCTGTCATCCAATCCCGATAGACAGCGATTGCCGTGCGTATGGCATCAATTTGTGCCTTCGATGTAAAGTTTAGGAGGAACGCCTGACGATAGACCTCGTGCACAAAGTTGATGTTCTCGCGGCTCACATAGAACACATCGCGCACAATGAGTCCCTGCTGATAGCCCAGCAGACGCGCATGATCGACGCCCTCGATGTGCAGGGCACAGTCCAAGCGATGGCTCAGCAAACGTTCGTGTGTGAAGCGGGAAACCCAATTGATGAGCACCACAACGCACGAGGCCATTACCTCCTCCTTTTTGTGTATTGAACGCATGACGGGCATATCCAAGCGAGGATTGTATATAGATGTGGTGGCATCGAAGCTGGGCGAAAAGACTGGCAGGAAAACATCCTTGAAACGTTGCAGCAGAAAGGCAAACGCACGATGATCCTTCTGCGCGCGATTATCTCGCCAACGCAAACATGCCGCCGTTTGTACCATGCTATTAAGGAGCACCTCAAGACCATCACGTGGATCTGGTGGCGCTGACTTTTCACTAGATGACGGTGGCAATAGGGCAACCACCTCGGAGCTTTGCACCGGATGTGAGAATGCATTGTCATGGAACACTGAGGCCATGCCTCCATCAGCCTTCATATTGGGATGCGAGAGAAAATCTGTTGAACTGAATTCTGTGTCGGGACCCACAACTCCTTTCTGTGGCACAATAAGGCCAGGTATGAGGTCCGCATACATGGCGTGCACATAGCTAGGCGCATTCTCGCCCAATGTTTGATACCACAGCAGGAAGTATCTGTAAAAGCAAAGCGGGAATTAGTTTATAATTGTAATTGGTTAATAAATTTCACTTACTTGACACCTTCACGTCTCAGCTTAGGTGAGTTGCCCAAGTGCAGCAGCTTGGCCATGATGCGACTGAGCGAATGACATTGCCAGCGTCGTGCCAGCAGCTCTGGCAGCAGGCACAGTATCTTCTCCAGCAGCCATAGCGATCCGTCCAGCTCCTCTCGGTGCGCCTTGTGCACTGTTAAAAATAAAATCATTGTTAATTAATATGATTTGAATTAGTCAAACTTATTTGAGGGATTCCTAAGCAAGCAGATGGGCACGCGCAGGGTTCCATATGAATGTTCAAAGGTGTGTGAGATGGAGCGAAGAGAAGAGAAGGCTCAGTTGGGTATAGGCTATAATAAGGTCTTATGCAAGTACATTCCAGGAAGTGCCTTAGATTTAATTGCAGGCTAGTGAAGTCTTTAGATATTTCACATTCAACTCAAGCTGAACTAAATGCAGTGAATGAGATGATGGTCTTATAATGTCTATACCAAGACTTACTTTAGGTAAAATTTAGTGCACATTTCACTATTTACAATTCGAATATTTATAGCTTAATAATAAAACTGAAAATCTGAATTTGCAGCTGAGCCTGATAATCAGTTGAGATAATCAATTCAGAGTTTATTAGGGGCCTGATAAAGAGAGATTATAAATTCAGCCATAAGCTCAGTTTTCAGACAAGGCGACAATAGAGTAAAGAACAGCGTGTAGAGGAGAGAAGGGGAAAAGAAAATCAAGTCAATGAAAGTATAAATATGAAATGAATGCGACGCAAACAATGGATTGGGTTGCGGTAATCAAAGTCAATGATGTCGTAATGAATTACTCGATAAGTCAATAAGAAAAAACCACACAATAAACTTACCAATGTGAAACGGAAGTTCTGCCGCGGAAAAAGATATATATAAAAGAGAGAGGGCAAAAAATAGAATAGGATGTGAATTTAGAGTACTTAAGAAGTATAGCATTTCGTTAACCAAACAAAATCATGTGTGCTCTAATCTCTGCTTTAAAAATAAAGGGGCCAAACGTGATAAACATAGATAAATGAGAATATAAAGAAGGAACTATTATTTTGAATACGATTTGCTATCTAAATTGGCAGAGAAAGAGATTAACAAAATTAGGACAAGTGGTAAACAAAAAGCTTGCAAAGAGTAATAACTGAAAGAAAACAAATCCAGAAATGGAAATTACCTTTCTGCTTGAGATTCGCCTCGGCTTGTATGAAGGTGTCATAGAGTATAAAGTAAACATGGCTGTAGTTTGTCTCGAACAGCGATTTCGACTCCTCATAGTCGACATTATCTGCAATAAAAGAAGGGGAGAATATAGAACATGGAATATATTACATAGAATATAAATATATGATTCATTACATACAAATATATATTTTAGATAATTAACTAGAGCTAGTTCAGTAGTAACTGAATTTCTGTGGCAAGTTGATAAGGCGAGCACGTTGCTGCGTGGATCAACAGGTGGTGCCTGTGACGCAACACGGCAATCGATTGGTCAATACACAAAGAGCCACCATATGCAAGAATAACGATAACGGATAATGGAATCTATACAAAGAATTCCATAACTCTATTCTACAACCACATTTGGAAACAGAAATACCAAACCAGACAAAAACCCGCAGTCGGAAGCCGCAACAACATTTGATGAATCAGTGCCAAAGCGGGCAGAGCAAGTAGTAGAAACGAGGGAAGGGGGAAGAGGGGCTAGGGAGGTGACTAGGCTGTTGCCGACTTTGTAGCTGTCATCAGCGAATTGCCGCAAAACAGAAGAAAGCTAAACATACAGCGAAAGAGTAGGCCAAGAAACCTTTAAAACTGGTTTGATAGAAGGCCAAAACAGCGAAACGCTGAATGTTGTTGATAAAGTTACAAACAATTTAAGACAAGCGCACTGCCACTTTATGAGTGTGCGTGTGTGTGTGTGTGTGTGTGAGATTGTGTAGCAAAAACAGCGTGTAATTCCACAGGCTACAACAACAAAACAATGGCAGCCTGAGCGGGTGTGAGGCACCTGTTGGTTTTTGTTGTTCGTGTGTTGTTTTTGTTCAATTGCTTCGTTCAATGACACAAAAAGAAAGTTACGCAGCAAGCGCGTGCACACACACACACACACATATGCCACACTGTCAAGAGTTGCTGCGAGTTGAGTTACTCCGTAATATCTTTATGTTTTCTGACTCGTTTATCATCATTTCAAATTATGCGTTGTATGTAAAATAACATGTACCATATCTGTATGTATGAGTGTGTTTTAAATTTGAACATAAACTAGTGTGATTACTGTTTGCTAAGCTATGCTTTTTATAGAACCCCATTCACAAAACTACTCCAGCTATCGCAACTAACCACAAGGCTAGAAAATCACAAAAACAAAGGAAACTATGCGAAATCAAGTGCGATATTTACACAAAACAACAAAAAATTTGTATACCACTGTAAAATAATGACGTACATTTTATATATTGTTCTCACGGTAGTGAGTAACACTTTGTTAGGCCTTTTTAACTTATATTCATCGTATAACAATAAGAATCACGTATTCTCATTTTCATTTAGAGAGAGAGAGAGCGAGAGTCCAATTTACTCATATATATCTAATGAATATACCCTCAGTAAGGTTATAAACATGTGCCATTTGCTCTTTGTGGAAAAAGCATAACCGCATTATTTGAAATTTTTTTGTGTTTACCCCCGCCTTGCATATATTTCAAGTGTTTAGTAGCAACAAGTAAAGAAAACTACAATCGATTGCTCACGACTGTAAGATACCTTACTTGAATTTGCACTGCACTCTTTAATTGGTGCTCTGCTCAGCAAGGAATATAGTTACTTAAAATAATTCCCTTTTTACTAAACAAATTATTTAAAATTTGCAATATAATTGGTTAACTTGATTCGCTACGTGATATCTATGTATTAAATAAATTATATATATTTTAAACGCAATATTTATAAATCTTTAATTCCTTAATTTGCATTCGATTATCTACTTAAGGTATTCGGGAATCATACTCGTAGTTCTGACTATGGTCTCTTATTTTGAGAATACATAGACTTCTTCACACAGGTAATATACCCTATTTTGCAGACAATTGAATTGGCGCGGGTATAAAAATAGTGAATTCCTGGCGAATGCAGTGCAAAAGTTTTATTGTTCATGCACATATAGATTTTGGCTTGTGTGTGGGTGTTTTCTGGTTCTGTTTCTATTGTTCCTCAACAGGAAATGGAATTAACCTTCGTGAATTAACATTTGATTCATTTCTTATATGGCAATGTGCAGGTATAAACGCCCACCTGCCCCAGCATGAATATGAAATTAACCAGTTTTATTGTGTGTGTGTGTGTGTTTTTAATAATTTATAACTATCGTTGAGGCGGTTTCATTACCTAATATTGTGCGCAGGTGCCGCAGGCGTGAGGCCGAATCCTTCTTGCAATCCTGTAACTTGGCCGTCGATTTTTTAACATCTGCATGTGATTTCTTCGTAAACATTTTGCACTTGCGTTGCTCTTTTTGCTTATATTACTCGCACACAAACATTATTTAACTATGTTAAATTCTAATTGGTTTGATTCCGTTGCTAAACAACAACATAAATAAATCATCACACACTCACACACACACACGTAGTATGCACACACACACACTTGTGTACACTTTCTTTTCGCACTTTGTCCAGCGGAGCACCACCAGTGAGCCCCCGGAGAAATTATTAGCAAAAGCGAAACATTCACGAAGTGACGTTGCTCTGGGTGCGCTGCCTTTTCTGTTGCTGTTGCTGCTGCTGCTGCCACTGATGCTTTTCGCAGTACGTTGTAATTTTTTTCGTTTATTTCATGTCTACACAGCATTCGCTCTCCCAATAGCCCTCAATTGCACACACATAGTGCGGGGTCGTGTAATTGCCAATTCATTTGAATTAGTTATAGTTGGATTTATCGTTTCACTGCACATCATTGAACATATTTTGCTGGAGCACGGGCACGGAAAGTAAAGTTTTATAAGTTTTTTGTGGTATTAAAATCATCTACGACGCGTTTGTGGACTACAAAAATTTCGGCCAACTAACCAGGTGGAATGTTACTTAACAGAGACAATAACTTAACATTGACACAACAGAGTCTTAACAGCAGCAGCGATAATTGCTGTTTCGATAATCAAAATAGCAAGTTTCAATTGTAAATAAATAACGAACTATATATTTTTTTAACTTCTTAAAGTAATATAATATAAGATTAAAATGCAATATAAGTGGTGTAACTATAATGTTTGATTACAACACAACTGTTCACAATTGGCATATGAAATAATAATCGATATTTTCTCAGTTTTCAGATATGCTCGTGTGCACATCGATATACATTTAAAAGAAAGGTGTAACAGCTAATATCAATGACTAAGTTTTTAGTAAGTATTAGGTGTAATTAAAACTATGGTAATTTCATGTAATTTACATATACTATAGTCACGTTGATAGCTTAAATTAAGAAAATCAAACCAATAAGAAAATCTTTAAAGAAAAGAAAGGGTTATTGTTATTGTAAAAAATTATAAAAATTAAACAAAGTTACAAATGAAAATAATTACCTGAGTAAAGTAGTTCCAAGTGATTGGGCCACCCTGTTTTGTTTGTCAGTTGTGCCATTCCATCGTACCCTTTCGTTCGAGAGCCCAAATTGACAGACGTGATTTGACACTTTTTGCCGGAGCTTGAGCAAAGAACATCTCTCTGAACCTCAGAAAAAATTTCAATAAATTCAACGTCAATCGGCAAATAATTAAGAGAAATGTCTAAACCAGTTAGTTCATCTGGACGTCCACCAATGGATGCAGAGCGTATTGCTGCACTAACCGCATATCGCAACAAGCTCCTGGAGCATCGCGAGATCGAGTCACGTCTAAAGGCTCTTCGGGATAAGCATAAGGAATTGCAGATAACATTTCAAAAGTCTGAGGATGATCTGAAGGCATTGCAAAGTGTCGGTCAAATGTTGGGTGAAGTCCTAAAGCAACTGACACCGGACAATTTTATTGTGAAGTCGGCCAATGGGCCACGTTATGTGGTCGGTTGTCGTCGCCAGTTAAACAAGGCGAAACTGAAGTCTGGTACTCGTGTAGCCCTAGATATAACTACGTTGACAATCATGCGGTACCTGCCACGCGAAGTGGACCCTCTGGTATACAACATGTCGCATGAAGATCCCGGTAATGTCGACTATACGGCAATTGGCGGACTTAAAGATCAAATTCGCGAACTACGCGAAGTCATTGAGTTGCCGCTGCTGAATCCCGAGATATTCATACGTGTTGGCATCAGTCCACCAAAGGGTTGCCTTCTCTATGGTCCTCCAGGCACTGGGAAGACGCTGTTGGCGCGGGCCATAGCCTCTCAACTGGACGCAAATTTTCTGAAGGTCGTTTCCTCGGCCATTGTGGACAAGTATATTGGAGAGAGTGCTCGCCTCATCAGGGAGATGTTCTCGTATGCCCGCGACCACCTGCCGTGCGTTATTTTCATGGATGAGATCGATGCCATTGGTGGTCGTCGCTTCTCGGAGGGCACCTCGGCCGATCGCGAGATACAACGTACTCTCATGGAGCTACTCAATCAAATGGACGGCTTCGATGCTCTGGGACAAGTGAAAATTATCATGGCTACCAATCGCCCTGATACACTTGATCCGGCTCTGATGCGTCCCGGTCGTTTGGATCGTAAGTTGGAAATACCATTGCCAAATGAGGTGGCTCGCCTGGACATACTCAAAATTCACGCAGCTCCCCTGGCCAAGCGTGGTGAAATTGACTACGAAGCTGTTGTCAAACTATCGGATCTATTCAATGGTGCCGATCTACGCAATGTCTGCACCGAGGCAGGTCTGTTCGCATTGCGCGAGGATCGTGAATATGTGATCCACGAGGATTTCATGAAGGCTGTGCGCAAAACTGCCGACAATAAAAAGCTGGAGACCAAACTTGACTACAAGCCCATTTAAAGAAGAACACGGAATGTGTTGCAAAGTAATATAATATATTGATTATATTCCACTCTTAATTATACACCACAATAAAGGAGGACAGTCCTCTGCTAACTTATCTTTTGATCAGCGCCTAATGCGTTGCATGTTTCACTAATTTGTATGTAATATCTTGATTATAATCATTAATAAGTATTTACTTGTAGGGGTGTAACCGTGATTTGTACTTCAGTATAATGAATCACCTAAAGGGAACAGCACGCCACATATGGATTAAGTTTTCCAGGCCCGTAGGATTCAGTTCCTGGACTTTAATCAGTAAAATAACGTTGATAGTCATAGGGATTACCATGTTGCAGAACAATCTGTATGGTCTGCTACCATGTCGATATAGTGTGAAACGTCGGAAGTTTATACTAAGTCAATCGTTGGCCATTTACTGTTTTTGTGCATCCACAACGATTGCAGTTTATTACTTGCGGCTCATCTGGATGGAATATATGGGTGGTTACATCGACCCACGTGACCCTATAAAGATCTATTGCTACATGAATGTGTTTGTGGCACTGCTAAATTACGTTACGCAATGGGCAATAGTGCGACCTATATTGGATTTCCTTAACAATATACCGCTATATAGTACAATCAACTATTTCAGCATTTCCTTTCCGACGGTGGGACACGCATTGATGCTGACAGCCCTGAAAATGTTCGCCTTTCCATTTGTGATGCAGTTCACACTGGTGCTATACCAAAAGCATAGATATCCAGACTATAGTTGGATTCAAACGAGTGCAACAATGATTCCCATCATACTGAGTAATCAGATAAACAATTGTTTCTTTGCGGCCATGGTTATTTCCAGGGTATTACTGATCAAAATCAATGAGCAACTGCGCGAGATACTCATTGAGGTCAATCGACTGCATGAGCCTGTGGATCTGCTAGTGCAGAAATCATATTTCCGCATGCAACGTTTCTGCGACTTGGCCGACCGTGTGGATGAACTGGCCAGCAAGTACACCCTGGTGACCAATTCAACAAAGGGGTATCTGCTTATCACATCCTTTCCTCTGGTCATTTCGATGGGTGTTAATCTGTTCAGTACAACGTTGGGCTTTTATACCCAATATCAGGCACTCGCCGATTATGTTATGACAGAGGAATCTTATGATGTACCCCGAGCATTGGCCAACTTTGTGTTTCTAGCGGTTCCCTTCCTGGAGATTGTTTTGCTGGCGCGTGTTAGTCAGGAAATAATTGGAGAAGTAAGAAGAAGAATTTGTATTTAAATTGTTAATATATTAATTTTCTATTCAGGCAAAACTCACGGGAAACTTACTACAACTTATCACTTTGGAACGCGCTGATATTCGATTCAAGCAAGTCGTGGACGTATTTTGGTTGGAGGTGTGCACTATTAAGTTCAAGTTAATGCCAATGGGTCTGCTTGAATTGAACGGATCGGTGGTTAACAAAATGTACTCCACAGTAGCTGGATTTTTATTGTTTCTTATACAAAACGATCTGACGCTAAGATTTTCGCTTAAATAGTCCATGCAACTGAACCGTTACTTGTGACTTGTGGCGGCTGGTCGATAACAGCCTCGCGACTTGTGGCGGTGAAACGATAAAAAAATACTCAACAATTGTGCTTTGCAACACTTAAGCTTTTTGTATCGAACGGCTGCTGATTGTAAACAAGAGGGATGTGTTTTCGCTTTAAATAAAGTTAAGATAAAAGTAGTTACTATGGCGCGTATTACCTGGCGTGCTAACTCTAAACAGAGTCTTTAGTATGTATACAGAATGTAAAGGTGTTGTTACAGTCTTTTGATTATTATTTTTACTCTAACGATAGCTCGACATTGCGGTTACGCTGGTCCTACATGAAGCACTGCTGGCACTCACTCACATTCAATGCGCACATGAACACCAGCTATGCCACTGATGTGTTCATGACACCAATATTCTGGATCGTTGACAATTATACACACTGCCTGGGGCCGGTAAGAATGATGAGGACTTAACTAACTACGAGATGAACTCAAGTTCTGCCTTTCGGTCTGTAGTTTTTTGTTGTTGGAGTTGCCCTATTGACCACATCGGTTGTCAGCATTGCCTATTGGATTGGCTTTCCCTTTTGGTGGGCCAAGAGTCAATTGATGACGGTGCTGCTGCTCATAGTAGGTAACTGGATACTCCTGAACATTATATTCCACTATGTGATGGCTGTTATAACGCCAGCGGGTCATCCACCTGAAGGCGTCTCTCAGGTGGAAGCAGTCAGCATGTGTGCCAAATGCATTTTACCGAAACCACCACGAACGCATCACTGTTCCATTTGCAATCGCTGCATACTGAAGATGGATCATCATTGTCGTGAGTTAAATATGCCACTAAATCGGAATTAACTTTTATAGGAATATTTTACTCATAGCTTGGCTGAATAATTGCGTGGGCTATGCAAATCATCGGTACTTCTTCCTGTACATGCTGTACACCACAATGGGTTGTCTGTTTCTTATCATAAGTGGCTTGGAGATCGGCCACAAATATCTTTGGCTGGACCATAGTGAGAGTTGGACAGAGCTGGAGCCACTAGAAGGACACCCAGTCAAATTTAATCTCAGTGGACATGCTATACCTGTTGTAAGTTGTGCGCGGTCTTCATTATCTTTAGTCATTAAAACATTTTCTACCTTGCAGACACATCCAAATGAATATGATGATATCCTTCTGCCACCCGCTGTTCACAATCTGCCCACTCCCGTCGAGGATCCAGAGACTTCGTCTCCTACCAGACGGCGCGCCCTTTGGTTCATGGCCATTACCAATGTCGCTGTAGTCATTGCCCTGGGCAGCCTTTGTACTTGGCACGCGAAGCTCATAACTCGTGGCGAGACAAGTGTCGAGGCGCACATTAATGAAGCAGAACGAAAGCGCTTGTTGCAACAAAATCGTATCTATATAAATCCCTACAATTTCGGAAATAAGAAGAACTGGAAACTGTTTTTGGGACTGGTGCGTGGCAGGTAAGCGAAACTTAAAATAAAAAATGTTCTATCATTTATTAAACTTTTATTTCCTGCAGATCCTTTTGGCGCACTGTGCTGCTGCCGTCGTGGCACAAACCAGAAGGTAATGGCATCAGCTTCCACACGGTGCAAGATGCGCCCTTCGAAGATGAGTGGCCATAGTCTTTGGACTGCGTTTAAGGCTCTTGTGATTTAGTCATGGCAATTAAAATAGCAAAAATTAGTAATTACTTAATACTAGCTATTAAGTATAAATTCCATTAGCATTTAGTTATATTTATTGCGTTTAGAGACTAGAGAAACAAGTTGATAATTGGCAAATACTACTACGTTTTATACTTCTTAAATACTTTTAATGCCACGCTCAATTAAGTTAAGCAATCATGCTGTCTCTCTAGTTTAAGTAAACCAAAGTCATAATTTATTTCACAAATAAACAAACTTGAAAGTTACAAGGTTGTTTACTTGTTGAATGGTTTCGTTGCCATGGAACCTTGTGCCGGTATGGCAACGTGTTGCCCGGACGCCAGAACAGTATTCCAACTGGTTTAGTCGATCAAATCAGTTGTGGAAATTAAAAGGAAAGGTTTTAAAAAATGTCTAAAGCTTCTGGGTCTGAGGATGAGCCGCTAGTGCCGGATGACTTTGATGATGATTTCTATCAGGAACTTGGCGATAAGATACCCGAGGTGAGCAGCAATTTTAATTCAATTCATAGCTAACATGTTTGTGCATCCTTCACAGGCCACTAAGGCGTTGCGGCAGAAGGACACGCCCAACAATGCGGACAACGTGCAGCGTCTGCTTATTTGTGGCACACGCTATAAGAATGATCTGCGACTGGAGGAGGGACGATCGCAGGAGCTTCGAGAACAGATCGCAGAACTCGAGGCGCAACTGGAGAATTCTGTGCGTTTAAGCAAATTGGATGCGGCCACCATTGAGGAGTTGCGTGGAGTTATAGGTAAGGAAAGTCATTCTCCAATGTGGCATAGAAAATATTATCACGTTTCCTTTGCAGAGGGTGCCTGGAAACAAAAGGATGCGGCACAAATACGTGAACAAACCGCTCAAGACGAATGTCTACGACTGCGACAGAAACTGGAGTCAGCGGAAGAGATGATTGTGCATCTGACTGAAAAGGGGCAGGCCATGAGGAATAAACGAGACGATGGCAAAGAATGTGAAAGGCTTAATGGCGAAATAAAGGAACTGAACAAACGATTGCAGTTGCAACGTACGTATACTACGGAGGTGGAGGAAAACTTACAGGGAGTGGAGGCCAAGAACAAGGAGTTGCTCAAACTACTCGATGTATGTATTGAACATATTTTCAATTGGAGTTTCTAATAGGTTTTTCTATTGCAGGAAACCTCGAGCGACGCTTGCAACATGAAGCGTAAGAACGATACACTCAGCAAAGAGCTCAGCGTTATGAAGAGTGAGGAGACAAAGTATCTGGAGCAGATTGCTCATATTAAATCGAGCAATGAGCATCTGACGAAGGTCAAAGTACGTCAAAATCTTCAGATTCTTTCGCTGAAAACCAATCTGGAGCATCTGAATACGTTGCACAATAGCACCTGCAATAAGCTGGCTAAGATAACGGTGGATCTGGAGTACACTGTACAGGAGCGGGACAAGAATAAGCGCGCCCTTGTGCAGCGAATTAATTTACTTAAAGTGCGCGAAGATGAGCTCATCAAGCAGCGCCAAGAGACCGCGAAATTGGCCAAATCACAAGAGACCATTGCACGCAAATATGGCGGACTCGAGATGTCCAGGCAGGAGGTGGAGCAGGAGAACTTGCGACTTAAGTAAGTGCTGCAGCTCTATAAACAGAAGAGCATAATGCATAGCTTCACCTTGCAGAACTCAGTTGGGCACGCAGGACAAGGAGCTGGAGTCTATGCGACGAGTGGTTCATCATTTCGAGAAGAACAATGAGAATCTAACGAAGGAACGTGATGTGCTCAAACGGGATCTACAAGCAGCAAATCAGAGCGCTGAAAAGAGCAGCGAATTGTATCGAGAATCACAGCACGAGGTGCGCGCTCTCAAGGACACCATCAGTAGCATGGATATCAAAATGAAGAAACAACTCGAGGATATTAAGAGACACAAAAAGGAGAAGTCCAAGAAGATGGACGAGATTCAACACTGGATCGACAAAGTAGATGTGCTGCAAAGTAAGTAACCTGCAACTTCTTTCCAAGATTTAATAACATTTGATCAACCACAGATGAAATACATTTGAAGGAGAACTACGAGATCGAACTAAAGCGTACAATCAGTGATCTCGAAGCAAAATGCTCCAAGTTTCAGCAGCAGCACGATCTCTTGACTAACGAACGACAGGTCATGCAGCGATCGCTACAATCGGCTGATGATGATCGACAGAAGTTGCGAGATCAGGCTAGCAATCTACAGTCCCAGATCGAGGCGCTAAAGAGCAAGATAACCTATCGCGATGGGGAGCTGAGCAAGTTGCAGCTGCAAATCGATCGCATGGAGAAGGAACGTCGCCTGTTGCGTAACGACATAAGGCATGCGCAGCTTGGTCAGCAGCACACCAAGGCTGAGCTCTTGGACAAGCGTAAGGAGAACGATCGACATGCCAAATCGTTGCAGGAGGATGAACAACGCTTGTCGAGATTGCGCAAGGATGTGGACAATCTAATGAACGAGAAGAACACCATCAATGCTGCTCTGACAAAGCGCAACGAGGAATACGCACGCTTGCAGCACAACTTGGACAATCTACAGACTGCCTATGATCAGACGGAGCGACAATGCACCCAGTGCCAGGATGATATGCGTCTCATGGCCATCGAAATAAAAAATTTGCGTACGGAGCGCAATGTGCTGCGTACTGATCGTGAAAGTGCCGCCGATTTGCGACAAGAACTGTTGCAAATGCAACGTCTGCTCAATCAGGAGCGGATCAAGGCTCGCGCATTGCAGGATGAAATGATGACGCCCATGAATGTGCATCGCTGGCGTCTCTTGAGTGGCAAAGATCCCGAGAAAGTGGATTTGCTTGAACGTATACGCATATTACGCCGTCAACTACTGGGACAGAATGTGGCGGCACTGGAGCAGGAACGCGCTCTCAACGAGGCACAGCAACTCTATGCAGCACTCAAGGAGTTCATGCTCAAGCTGCCCAGTCACAGGGTGCAGGCTGAGCTTAATACGGTCAAGGTAGAAGAAAGAGAAAAAAAAGATTCAATTCTTTTTTAGTATTTATATAAGTTTAAAGTGTTCTACAATTTTCCTTCTCTGATTGACGCCTTTTCCTTTTGCTTGCAGGCCTGTCTATCAGCCAAGGATCGCAAGTTGAAAGTGCTTACAGCCGAGCTGAGTGCTCGGGAGGCAGACGATAAGCACAATGCCGCAAAGCTGGAGGAGATGCGCAACAGTCTGGCGCTTACAAAGACGCAACTAGTTGCAGAGAAGCGACGCAAACAGAAGCTACTGGAGGAGCGCCAAATGTTGGAGCAAATGCAGTCGCATTGCTTCTCGGCGCCGGCTCAGTTGCCTCGTACACTTGGTGGCGGCTTCAAATTAGTCAGTAGTTTGCTCTAGAAACTGAACCGACTCCAAATATAAAATAGTTGTAAGAAACCTTTCTTAAAGAAACCCTTTCCTCATGTCTGCTCCGTCGAGGAGAACGCTTGTTCGGCCAACTTCTCATTATCAGTCCTCGGATCCTTCTGGTTTCTGAGTGCCTGCTGAAATTGCTGTATGATGATATCCCTGGACTTCAAATCGATCTCATTGATCTTCAGCTCAGCCTTCATTGCTCGCATTTTACTGATCCGACGCTGGTTAATGCGCCGCTGTTCCATCAGTTGACACATGACATTGGCATCGGGCACATGCTTTAACTGCTGCTTCAGCGTATCGTAGAGTCGTTGGACATCTTGCATCTTGTTCTCCAAATTGACGCGCTCCACACTGAGGCGTAGATTACGCTTGAGCAACGCCTGATTCTTTCGGATGAGCTCATACTGACTGGGATCCTGGCCACGTAGCACACGCCAACGGTGTATGCGGAACGGATGCTTCATCTCCTCCGTGAACACTGAAACGTTCAGTTTTTCACGAATGAGCTGACGCTCGAGCCGCACAACCTCGTGGCGTAGGTTAGCTTGCACGGCCACAGCCCGGCTCAGGCATTCGTTGGTCATATGCAAATTGCTGATTTCAGTTTTAAGCAGACGAATGTCATCGACTCTCTGATTGTATTGTGCTGTGCCTCGATTCAGTGCCGACTCCATCATCGCAAGCTTCTCGTTTTGCAGACGCAGCTCGCCGTTGCGTCTCATCATCTGTTGACCCACCAGACTCTTCTCCTTGGTCACCTCATCCAGGCTGCAGGTGATCAGCTTGAAACGTTTCTCGTCCTCCTCAACTGTACGCTGCAGCTGGACACTTCGCATCCGCATCTCATTGAGATCGGTGCGCACACGCTTCAATTGTTGCTCCTTATTGTGGATCTCAATTTGTTTGTGCTTAACCAAATCGTTAATCTGTTCGATTTGATTTTTCAAAATGGTCACATCCTTTTCATGCTGGGCCACCTGATTGCACAGTTGGGTGATTTGAAAAGATTGCTTCTCATTCATGTTCAGCAGGTTTTGTCGCGCCTGATCGCATATGGAAAAGTTCCTTTGCATTGCCAACTTTTCAGAATGCATTGCCTCCAGTTGTTTCCTCAGCTGCAAATAGGCATAATGCTTGCTCTCAAGACTATCCTTCAGATTCGATATATCTTGTGATTTTGCCAATAGATCAGCTGGAACATTAAACAAGGAATTAATAAATTTGTTTACTTAAGAGAGTAGAGACCTGTATGCCGTGGTGCCTGAATGATTTACCACCCTACACCGCATGCAGGTCTTGGTTATATAGATAATCTTACCATCTAAGCTTTCAATACTCTTGTTTAGATCATTTGTTTCCAACTGCAAATCTGTAGTAAGCTTATCGAGCAAATGTATTTTTTGATCCTTTTCAACTGACTTTTTGAGTGCATCTTTGAGATCGTGTTGCACATCCTGCATGCGATTTTTATTGATAACTAAATCATGTCGTAGGGTGGCCACAGTGTCGTTAAGATGCGACACCTCCGCTTTCAATTGTTCCCGAACACGTTCGCTGTCAGTACGCTGACGAATTACTTCATCTAGTTTGGCATTAGTTGCTTCCAGTTTCTTTGTAGTAATCGTTATTTCGTTACTGAAAGAGAACGCGATAAAGATTGTGATATAGGCAGATAACGTTAAACTTACTTCAATATATATTCATTATCTGTAAGTTCGTTCTTTTTCTTGGACAACTGATGGAAACGTCGATTGAGATTTGAGCGCATTTCCTGACACTTTTTCATATCACGAACATGGTTTCGATTTTCTGTTGCACTTGCATCTCTTTGATGTCGCAGCAGTTTGTTGTCTGTTTCCAGACCATGAACAGTTTTCTTCAGCCCTTGTATAACCTCAGTTTGGCGAGTAAGAGTTTTTTGCAAATTGTTATTTTTTTGTGTTACTCGATCGACGACATGGTTTAGTTCCGCAATTTTCTCAGTCGATTCGTTAAATCCTTTTACATATTTCTGTAAGTCTTCATTGATCTGTTGCACGCTTAAGAGTTCCTTTTGAATAAGAAGAATCCTCTCCTCACATTGCTCACTGTCAAGACGAAGTTTGTGTTCCAACCTAAAGTTCTCGGCTTCAAGTTTTTTCACTCGAGTCTGTTGGCTTTTTATCGTGGAGCAATGAGTTTCGATTATTTTCTCCATTGTCTCAGAGTAATAGCGCTGGGTCTCAAGTCTTTTATGATACTCTTTTAATTCTCCTGCCAGGCGATCTCGTTCGCGAAACACGTAACTTGTGAGAAGAGCGTCTTTCCTGCGAAATAATATAAATTAACATTTTATAAATGAATTGTGTAATCTTATTACTTATCTTTATCGTGGTCGTGGCCCTTTTTCACATCATGTTTGTACGTCGGCTCAGTGAATGCCTCAACCTGACTTCCCTGGATACATTCACGCCTCTCCGAAGCGTCTGCAATGCGCCACGCCTCGGCCAGAGCATCCTTCAGCTTTTCAATCATATCGTTGGAGGTGCATGTTGTCTCCACAGCTAATCTTAGCTTCTGTTCGGCACTTTCTATCTTCGTATTGATTATCTTTGAATTCTCAAGCACATCGACATACCGAGCATGCATTCTGGCCAACAGATCCACATAACGCTTCATTTTGCCCGCCACAAAATTGTTGATCAATGTCAATTCATGTATCAGCTCATAGGATGTTGAAAAGAATTCCTCGTCCAGATCCTGAACTAGATCCAATTGGGCTACTTCTATTTCTTCATCATTAAATCGTTGTTCGAGGGCACCGAATTCTGCGAGCAAAGAGTCTGCTGGCAGTGAATGTTTCTTCTTATCGCGTCTTCCATGGGCTTTCGACATTGCTGCGGGTGGAAAGGGAAATCTGCAAACAATCTAAACAGACAACGCGGAAAAGAATCGAAGACAACGCGGAAAACAAAAATGTGTTTGTGTAAATTCAAATCATCTAATTGAAGAGAAATTCAAATGTTAACTAAAGTAGATGAATATTTAAACACAAGCATATCGAGCGTGCGCGACTGTGAGATACCCTCGGATTCATTATATCAAATAGATTTTAATATTATTTAATGTTCGTTTATTGTGGTCAAAATCAAATTCTTGATAGCTTAAAAAACGTTTCAACATAAAATGGATTTAAAGTAAGAACTGAATAGTCGAAAACAGACCGACTATATATTTATATACCCTGTACTTCGAACATACTTATTATAGATTTACAGTTTTACTTTGCATTAAATTTGATTGATTTTAGTTTTACGAATGACATTGATTACATCGTGGTTTGTCGATCTCTCGGGTATATAAATAACAATAAATCACAATAAATTTAAATCACAACAAATTTGTCGCTAGAATTAATATCTATCAATCAGCTTAAATTGCTTCACTTGATACAAAAATATATACATCATTATACTCTTTGCATATATCGTGTTAGCTAAATAACAAAACAATTGCAATTAAAAGCATTTCAAATTACCTATGATCCTTTCTTTATTTTTACCCTAATGCGATCCCAAAACCCAAAAGATTTATTGAAATACAAGACTTTTGTATATATAATATTTATATATGCATATATATATGTATATGCTAAATGTTGGATCGGTACAATGTACGTTCTATAAATGATATGAACTGAAAGCTTTGTCCCTTTCTATAGTTTTTGAAATGATTTAGTTACATGATTAGTCGCGATAATTATAATACATAGAGCGAAGTTTAATTATTGTACAGATTGATAAACATAATCAGTAAGATGGTCAGTTTGTATATTTAATAATAGTAATCATATACAAAGACAGTGTATATGTACTTTTATGTATATGTATATACGAATATAGTAATCTATATGCACTAGCAACTTAAGTGCAGTTTGTCTAGGAATTATTTCTGTATTTAGGCTTTAGGCTTTTACGTATAAAATAAAGAAAACAATTTTGAAGAACGATTGCGATTCACAGTTTGCTTTTTCATCATCGATTTGCGCACCAAATGGACAAAGTATTTTTTGGTCAAGATCAGCGCCTGCAAGCGCCGTTGGCCAGTTCTAAGAGGCGCTAGCTGCCTGTGGCCTATTCGTCTGGCTGTGAGCAGCAGCCGGCGACGTCGCTGTGACATGCACCGCTTGCGATTGACGAACCTCACGCACATAGCACTCCCGACAGACACGCACCGCCTTGGTTAGACCATATTTGGGCAGCGGTGCTGATGCATTGGAACAGACGCCACAGAAGACACCACCACAGTTGCGACAATGATGACGTCGACGGAATGCAGTGAATGCTGTTTTGCAGGACATGCAACGTGGCGCCTTGCCATCGGGTATCCATGCTGGCGGTGACATAGTTGCTGCTGCTGCTGCAGCTCCAGTACCAGTCGTTGTTGTTGTTGTTTGCGTGGATGTTGGCTGTTCGTTGCTTTGCAAGCGACGTCGGGTGCCATTTCGTGTGCTAACAGGCGAATTGTGCTCCGAACTGGAACTGGTCGAAGATTCACTCGATGGTGAATTGCTGCCGTAGGAATTGTTGCGTTGCCGTTGCATTTGCTGCAGCTGCTGCTGCTGCTGTTGTCGCTGCTGCTCCTGATGTGTGCTGCTCGTTGCAGCTCCATCCTGATCACCTAGGCTGCGACTTCGTGCTACGTGGTTGCGAGCTGCGTTTGTTGTTGTGGTGCTACTGCTGCTGCTGCTGCTACCGTTGCTACTGTGATCGTTCACATTGGCCAAATCAATGGTATTGTTGCGCTGCATTTGCGCACCGGCAGAATGTCTTGCCGTTGCTGTGCCAGCATTGAACACATTGTCCAGCTCGGGATTGACTTCTTCGGCTGAATAAATGCTTTGGTTAGAGCCGGCACTCTCTTGTATCACATCGTTTTCGGAGGCCCGAAACTCAAATAGTTCCGACTCTTTTGTCTTTTCTGGTATATCGATGACTTCCTCCTGGGCCGAGGACATGTTGATAAGGAACACGCTGCGCAATATCTGGCGCAGGTCAGAGGCGAAGTTTGTCTGCAATTGATCGGCGACACCGGCAATGCACACGAACAGGCGATGCAAGAGGTTCTCAGTGCTCCTGTAAGGTAAAGTTGTAGGTTAACTTTGTTTTTTATTCACTTTCGTTTTTAATACTCACTTAAACTTAAGCCGCGCCGTGGTGTTGCGCATGGCCAGAGACACATCGTCTGAGAGCGAGGAGGCTGTACTGGTATCGGCACTGACCGGGCTACGATCCGGTAGCTGCTGCTCACTTGCTGTCATCGTCGTCGTCGTCGTCTCGCAGTGGTCATCCTGGCTGGAGCATTTACTGCGCCCACTGCGAAGTGTGCGATGCGGATGCGCCTGATGGTGACGATTGCGATTGTTGTTATGACTGTGCTCAGCGACCCCTTGTGCCGTTTGATGCTGATGGTTGTGGTGATGATGATGATGGTGATGGTGATGATGGTTTCGGTGACTGTGACTGTGACGATGCCGATGCCGATTACCGCGGGTTGTAGTCGTGGTGGTGGTGGTTGTCTCACATTCCCCCGTTGGTGATTTGATTGTCGTTTGCTCATTATCGCTGCTACTGCTGGGCAAGTGAAGACGTCGCAGTGTTCGTCTTGCGGCCAACATAGCGGCACTTGTACTGGGCTCATCCTCTGTCCATTGCGTTGGCTGCGTTTGGTTCTGCTGATTGGTGGTTTGCCGTTGCTGCTCCTCCATTGCAGTTATGCCAAACTCATCGTCTTCGCTGGCCACGAAGTTGTCCGTGAGTGGCACCTGCTGTGGTTGCAGCAGATTGCCCAGATTTGTGTTGGGTATTAGATACCCAGAGGCACACTCGGCTGCGGTAACAATTGCGTTTAACTGTGCCTTAATATATTCATCTATATCGCTATCGCTATCATCATTGAACTCCTGTTCATCGCTATCCAAAATGCCACACTCTTCCTCATCCTCACCATCATGGCCACCATGATGAGTATCATAATCATCTTCGTCTTCGTCATCATCATCATCATCGCTCCAATTAGCCGGCGGGTTAGTCGATGTGGATGCCGCTGACGAGGTGGATGCAGCCGATGAGGTGGATGCAATCGAATGCGATGGCGTTGGCGATAGTGCTGGTGAGTCTGTTGGTGTGCTGGTCGTCGATAGCGATCGCATGGATGGAGTGCTTGCTCTTTCCTGAGTTGTTGTTGTTGCTGTTGTTGGTGCATTGCCACTGCCATTACTGTTGTTGTTGTTGCGCTGATCCACAAGGCGTTCCGCCACCTTGGGAACATTTGTTGTGCTTGTCTTTTCAGTGCTGTTGCTGCTGCTGTTGTTGTTGTTATTATTATTGTTGTTGCTGTTGTGCTCCGGACTCGGCGCCTCTATGCTACTCGTTCCCAAAGGTACCTGCACAAACAAAATTATAATAATTAATACAATTATGTCATTTAAGATGTAACCAAGCTCAGCTAACCTTTGTATTGATATCCTCATTTGTGCAGAGTATCTTCTCCAGCTGATAAAGCTCTTGTTTGCTCAGATTAAGCAGTAGATCCCTGATCTTGATGAGAATGGTGCGAAAGGGACGAAACATCTCTGAGAGTTCATCTCCAGGCATATTCATGTTGAGAGGACCTTCGGAAAATACCACCAAACCAGCAACAATAGCCAGACGTGGTATCGAGAACATCAGCCCCGGATCGAAGGCATCCACCATATCCTGATCAAGTAGTCCAATCTTCAGGGCTCTCTGCAGTGTCTCCGAGAAGAGTACACCAATCCATTGTTGCATTTCGTACTCGTGTCGCGATTTAACTTGAACCATCGCACTCACATAGCTCAATTCAAACTCGGCGAACAAATGATCGAAGATCTTTAGACTTTCGTACAGCTGCTCGGTGCTCGAGTCATTGAAGTCCAGATGCAGAGTCTTACTATTAGGCACATTATTGCGCAGACATTGGTCCCGCAGCAGAACGCGCACATTGCCCAAGCTTTTTGTCACGGCTTGAGCCAATGGACGCATCTCTTTACTTTCCGATTCACGATTCAAAATCGATGAACCGGCAGCCAAGCACTCAGCGCCAAACCACAGCTGGCCAGCAAGATTCTCTTGCAACACTTCCTCGGGGAATTTGGCGCGAAAAGCGCGTGGATCACGTTCCTCACCAAGCAGCTCCTCCATTATCAGATTTGTAATGGCCAAGACTTTGTCCTTAAATGGAAGAAAACAAGGAGAACTTAGTCGCCATTATGTGAAAGTGTATACTGTCTGTCTTTACCTGATTCTGGCGTAATCTGCTGACTAAACGTGTACAGCGATCAGGTTCGGCACGTCCATCGAAACTGTCTAGTTCGCTGGCCACCGCAGTCAGCGATCGATCCGCATGGTAGAAACGTGCCAGCAGGGATTTGTCATCAGCCTGTAAAATGGAAAGATGATGCATTAGTTCAACGAACAACAAAGCTGATATCAGTTTATCAAAGTTAGATACACAATCGATCAACTCTCGTCTGGCATAAAACCTTCGGCATATAATGATAACCTTTCTTTCTTATTCGTTCTCCTTCATTCGTTTCTCTCTAGAGTTTATTTTCGTTGATATTTTGAAAGAACTGAACGGTGAACGGAAACCAAAACGTACCACATGTGTTTATTATAAGGGTAAACAAAGAGAGAACAACCTCAAAAACGTCGACTTCACTTCAAAACTGCGCAATTCGATAAGGGGCAAAAGGGGCGGGGCACAAGCTCACAAGCAAGTGAGTGAATGAGTGCGGTAAGCTCGAGGTAGCGCTGCCAAGTAACCAAAAGTTAATTGTACAACTTTTAAATGTAAATTATTTAAAGAAATTTGTTGCTGCAATTAAACTACTAAAAATAAAACTATTTATCACACAGAAATTTAACAGTTGGTTTTCCTTGAATTGCGACTATGAATCACCCTTGCAGTTCGACTTTTCAGTCAACTCTGCTGCTTGCTACATGTGGCAATTTCATTTGTTTACACAAGAATTAAACGTGTAATATGCGAAATAACCTCAGAAGCGCACGCAAGTCAACTTGATACAGACATATAGTCACACACACACACACCCGCAGATATATCTATATATACATACACCTCTGGGTACAGTATTAGGTATAAGTCTACATACACGAGTTCATTTATTCGAGTGTGTATGCAAGGCCGTGAGTAAAATAGTTCAATGACTGCCGAACACGTTCTCACCTCACAGCTTTCTCACTCGTCGCGCCTCATTCTCTTTCTGGCCAAAAAATGTACAACGGAGTTTGGGGGTTTTATTTGATTTGGGCTCACACAATAATTGCGACACTACGACGCAGTTCGTTCCTTAATCAGCAATCAAAGATTGCCGAAACTAGACGAGAGTGTGAAATATGCGAGTACTTCAATTTTAATAACAATTCTGGGGTAACTTGTATTGTGTTAAATGTAAAATAGAAGACTTCTTCTAACTGAAACAGTAAAAATTTTAAAGAGTTACTTCAAAAGTTAATTTAGGAGTATACGAGTGAATTAAGAGTGGCTTTTGGATAGCTAGGATTTTATACTTTTATTCAATTTGAAAGGTTCAGTCTTATAAACTATGTTGATTATAGAAACAGTAACCAGTAGGGGATATCCACTAAGAGGGTATCCAGTAATCCACTATGCAGTATAACACAATAACAGTAAGGGTATTCAGTCAGAGGGCGTACACTTATATGTAAATACATATACATATGTACATGGCAATTTAATGAGCACACACAAGGTGCTCAAGTTGTGGTTAGGTCATTATCTAGCTGTAGACGCACTTGACATTGAATATATGTACGCTGCGAAAGGTCATCTCTTTTCTGGCACTCAATCAGTCTATCATCAATTGGCAAAGAAATGCTGGGCAATTGAAAGGCTTGATTACTCAGAGGTACAATGAGAAATATGATTGCAAACGAGGTAGACATCATACTCATGTTTTTAAGCGCGAATCACACATTCATTCACAAACATACATACGTAAGTGTGCGTATGTGTGTGTGTGTGACTATGCAAATGCACATCTGAACGATTGTGTAACACAAAGAACAAAGAAGCACTCTCCGGTTCCATGAAACGGCGGCACCTGCCGTGTTTGGTTAATTGCCAATTAGAACGGTTCAATTGTGTCTAAGTTGCCGGGGTTAGGGTGTTTAGTCGATCGACAATTTCGACATTCTATACAAAAAGAAGGTATATTAACTTTGTGAAGCAAGCATTTGGTGGACAGACACCAAAAAGTAAATATATTATGGCAATCAATCTATTTTAGTTGAACATTACCAACATTTATAAGAGATACATCATCAAGTTTCCATTTTCATATCTTTCTTAAGATACAGGGTATCTAACCATCGAGTAGGCGCCACAGCATCAATCTGTTGCATCTTTCAGACTTCTTTGATCAATTGAATTTGATTGCCGGTCAATTTGCCACTAGAGAAGTGTCAAATTTAATAGAATAACAGACGGTGAGAAAATAATCAGTCCAGGCAGTCAACAGGCAGGCGGCTATAGTTCGTCCCAAATTCAATAAATTTACTGGCACATTATCAGACATTATCTTGGTATAGTGTACGAGGGTATATAATACTCATATATAATACATGCGTGTATGTATGCATGATTGTTTGCCTGTTCATATATGCATATGTAAGTATAGTTATTCGAGTGTTTACACTGCCTTCGAATACACAGACAAATTTCCACACGATACTTTGGAAATGCAATCTGCAATTATTATCTGGCTTCGTCTTTATTTCATTTTTTTTTTTTTTGCACTTTACCGTAAAAGTTATAAAAAATACAAACAGGAAACAAACAGAAAATGCGAATAAAGCAAACGGGAATAAGGCAACCATAATATGAATCATAATTAAATGAAGGCATTTCAATAAGTAAACCGTAACGAAAAACCACAGTACAATAATGAAAAAGTATATCGTATATATAGTAGTAATATCATACAGTGTATGATGTAAAAAGTAAGTAAATTATGTAAAATATACTTCAATATTTCACTACTGAACCCTACAACTTTATCATGACACCCCTAAATATAAATAAAGCCCTCATCACACACACAACGAATAATGAAAATGTATATAGTATATATAGTAGTAATATCATACAGTATATGATGTAAAGAGTAAGTAAATTATGTAAAATATACTTCAATATTTCACTACTGAACCCTACAACTTTATCATGACAGCCCTAAATATAAGTAAAGCCCTCATCACACATACACACACCAACACTACAATAACAGAAAACGTATGTCAACCTCCGATAATTCCAATGCGAAATATTGATTATAAATCGTTCTCAGAGTGTCGATAATTGGGCAGTAAATGAGTGAAACAAAAGTGAGTCACGGCCATATTGACAATTAATTTATTTATAAATAAACATATAATAAATATATATGTACGTAAATTCAATCAAGTACTATGTTATACAATTCATCACGTTAAAGATTGACAAAGCTATTATCTTCGCACTCCCCACAGTGCTTATTCCCTGTGTGAAACAAAGAAAATCTATACACAATGAAAAGTAGACTGAAAAGTAGCTCGTAGAATTGTGACAAAGCACCAGTGGCAGTTACGACTATTAAATACTCTGCTTTATATTTAACCCTCAACGATTTTCATCAATAAGAAGCAAGTATTATGTACTACATAAA
Source organism: Zaprionus africanus (assembly GCA_018151435.1). Taxonomy (NCBI): domain Eukaryota; kingdom Metazoa; phylum Arthropoda; class Insecta; order Diptera; family Drosophilidae; genus Zaprionus; species Zaprionus africanus. The sequence goes on from JAECXB010002206.1 coordinate 10,178,645, forward strand.
GTACTTATGTGCTTTGAAAGAAGTTTTAAAAAAACTCAAACCGCACTTGGTATACAGGAAGCTCTTGGTGTTAATTTGTGTCTCCTCCTCCATACAGGGTAAATTAAATGAAAACTTTTATTCGTAAATTTTGTACTTCCTGAGAATTAAGATGATTTTGTCCGCACATTTTGAAGTGCATTGAACTTTCAAAATTGGCTTTAAACTTCCGTAATACACTGAAAGCGTTAAATTTCTATATCCTTTTATATGCGAAAGGGAAATGCACTCGGATATGAATGTGTTTTTAATGCCTTGTTCAGGTTCTACTTTTATGTATGAACTGACGTCAAAAGCGCCATTTATTAGGTCATAATTTATTCAATTTGTTAACAAACAAACCAGAAAATTTGCATACGAAGCCAAGACACATAAGAGACAACAAAAGAGAGAAAGAGAAGAAGAGATAGAGAGCATAAAATAAGCAAAGGTTAAATCAAGTTTTCCTATTAAGATCAAATTAGTTCAGTTATTTATTTAGATCTTATAGCTACCGTCGAACATTCTTTAGACAAATTATGTTGATTATGAGTACATTTATCTGTATCTGTACCTCATAACGCCACGTACAGTGAATGAAGGTTAAAATTCCCGAACCGCAGTTAAGAGAAGCGATTAATAGTTCGATATATCATATGCATATGTGAGTTGTTCGAACTCGGAAGTGTCGCGGCCGGTCTGGCTAGGTGGGGGGCGTAGCTATACGCTTTTGCTTTTGTTTGCAACACGCGTAGCTTGAGCACTCAATTCCCTTCACGTCTCTAGCCCCGTCTGTCCGCCTTTGGTTACATTAGCTCCGACTCTCTGTGATACCCGAGCTTCGTTTTTGTTGTCGACTCTCGACTTAAATCTCATTGATATTCCGGTCATCTAGAGCGTGGTCTTATGCAATGTTGACGCTTTCGAACTGTTGATAAGCAACAGCAGCAGCAGCAGAGCGAAGCGCTCTGTAGGGCAGCGCTAAGTGTTACTCTCTCGCCTATATAGGATTAGGTAATACGAGTTGTTAAAATGTGCAATCTTTATTGGAAAGCAACAGAGTAGAGCAGCTGCTGCTGCTGTTGCTGCTGAGACTGATTGTCTGCTGACCAGTGTCGAGCTAGTCGGAGGAGGACAGAGACGCAGTAGACGGAGCATTGCACTCCTAGCGATGCAGACGACACTGCGACGAGATCGATCCAATGTGGGAAATGGGAAAGTTTCACCGCTTTTACTTTTACCATTGCACACTGCGATCGCCAGACATTTGTTATGTTGATGTTATTTTGTGGATTGGAAAATATTGCTGTCAGCAAGTTGCACGTTGTCGAGCAAAAAGTGTTAACGACAAATAAACAAGAATTAAAATATTGGCGCAGACATGATTGCCACTCAAACCACCTGCTCGCCAGGTGAAACACCTGAAGATGCCTCTGTCTGGTTTGGGGCGAGATTGGTGAGAGGGCGCCCCTAATCAGACCCAAACTAACGAGACTTATCAACAACTGGGAAAACGGACAGCTGTCGAAGTACTGCAAACAGATAACAGAGGTGAATAGAAAGGCGCCGATCGATAACACTGTCGGATAGTTTTATTTATTATATGTATATAGACGTATTTGAATATAACAACTTTTTTATAGCCACTCTCTTGCAGATAATAAATTAATTCAAGCCAGTCGCCCGCCGTCACTGATTAGGTATATAAGTATATGCTTTGTGGGGTCAGGGGATGCAAACAAGGCAAGGCTGAAAGTTTCCGCAAGTCTTGTATTGTACTGTATTATGGGCGCGTGTGTGTGTTTATACACAAGTAATCAATCCATACAGTATTATAATAATATAAATTCTTTTTACGAGGGCCTCATGTGTCGTGTAAAGAAAGCCGAGTGGAATATTTTTCATTGGTTTTAGTTACGTTTCAATGTGGACAAAAAACATTTTGATTAATTTACTCGCCGTACCCCCAACACAACAACAAATTAACTAGTTAAGCACAAAATCTTTGTGGTGATATTATCACGTGCTATCAATTTGGATTAGCACCTTCGAGAAGCTGAATTTAAAGGAAAACACAATCCAATGTGTTCCGAATAAAAAGCGAACAAAACCAGAGCCACAAATTTGTAATGTAAGTCGTCACTTAGCCTAGGTAACATGTCAACATAGACCAAATCTGATAAACCAACAGATAAGAGAGGAGAATAAAATAATTATTATAACTACACCCTTTCAGTTTCGAAGAAAATTAAAGTGCAAAGGGTATAAGACTGTCGGCGTACCATAATTAACCTTTCTTTCTTGTTTTTCTCGTTTTACTTGTTTTCTTCCACTTTTTTTTCCATATTCATTCCATATTACATTACGAAATGAATTTAGCCAGTCGCTCAGTTACTGTTTTTGAGTGTCATGACAGACCTCCAAAGGCCCTTGTACTGTCTACCTCCACTCGCAGCTCTGAGATTGCAAAAATGTCTTCATCTTTCATATTTTTTTTCTTTGTTCCATCTTACGGCTTTCTTTAGGTCAGGCCAAATGTTTTGTAGCTTCTAATTATAACTCTTTGAAATACTTTCGCCATTTGTCCTACTTTTGTGCCTGCTTTATGAAACCACAATTTATAAGGCAGAGAGATTAAATACCAAAGGTGTAATTGTATAGTGAATATACTCACATACAAACAAACACATATATACACACTCATATATATGTATGTGTGTGGTTCATGTTTCCAGTGTGACTACTTGGTAGGGTTGTACAGTGCTGCTCACACAATAAAGTTAATTGTTTTTCTCCCTACTCATTATATTGTAATCTAACATAACATTGCTAAATCGTGTGTTGGCTTTAAAGTATTTAGAAAACATTTTTAACGCATATTTCGTTCAGTTTGTTCCCTGTACAGATTGTGAAATGAACAGCGGCAATCGAAACGTCAAGTTGATTGACAGATTGACGCATTGATGTGCGATTGTATTTCAAGATCAAAACAAGTAAGGAAAATTACAGTAGAGTTTGCTCGACGGTAAGATACTCTACTGCTAACCACCTTAAGTTCTCTAACAATAACAGCAACAAACACTCAAAAATACTCTACAAATACTAACACTAACAGACACAAAATTCATCTACAAACGAAATAGACAAACCTCCACACGAAATTAGGTCTGAGTAATCTACGACAGGGTATTAAAATGTGTAATGGGGGGAATACCAGCACTTTATAGCTGTGGGGGAAAGACTTTTTTTATTTTTGGAACAGCCCTAATATATTGGTTTTTTGTTTGTGTGCTAAATTTATACTTTCCATGAAAATTCGAATAGTATTTTCATTTCGTATAACGTTTTAGGCTAAAAATACCCAAACATATATTATATTCACAACGTAATATCGGTTTCGTTTTATTTGATACGACTGCTTTTAATGGGGTATTCCATGTAATTTTCTACGGCCTTGCGGAATAATGAATTTCCCAGTAATTTCAGAGTCATCTCAGGGAATTACTGACTTATAAACACACACACACACAGATACAGTGGATCTAGTAAAAACATACCCTTATTAAAAAAAATAAAAACAGACTCCTCACACACACGAACACAGTCTAACTGTCTACAATAGTTAGACTGTTTTCGTTCCTATTTTCCAAGTGTGTGTTTAGCACATGTTTCCAATTTGAGTTGAGCAAAATGTTAATGCATCTGAATTTGTATTTGTGTTTGTGCTGCTGTTGTTACTGCTGCTGCTGCTGTTGTTGCAGTAAATGCAACGTATTTGCCAAGTTCTGCCAACCACAGAGAATTAATCATGCCAGCTCCGAACTACTACGACTTCAGCGAATGTGGAAAGTGCTGGTAAAACGCAGTTTGCCGCTGTGAACGTGTATGAGTGAGCAAGCAAGCAAGACGGTGGGCAGGTATGGGGAAGTGGGGGAGGTGAAGTCAGCACTTATAGCCAGGGTCGTAGTAGCGCAGCAATGACGTCATCAGCGCACGAACAAGTCGTGTAGTTGCAGCGGCAGCATTTTATTTTGTCGCCTCGCAACCCTACAATACGTACAAACATACATACATATGTACGTATGCTATATATAAGCTGTTGCTCTTAATTAATTACAGGTCTATCTTAGTCTTTATTTTCTTATTGCCTTCTTTGTTTTTTTGTTTTGATGATAAGGAAACCAGTACAACTATAGCAATTATCATAAATAAGCACACGAGTATGTGTGTCGGCGTGTATACACACACAACACACACACACACACACAAATGTAAATTAGGTTATCAGGCGCGATAGTTGTTTTTATGTAAGTAACACACTCACACATGCATACACATACACTTACATTCATACTGTGTACTATATTCAGTGTTAGTAAACGCACCTTTGGTTTATTCAGCCACTTGCGAAATGTATCCATGGTTTAATTGCTGCAGCAGCCGTCACAGTCAGCTTTACAGCTGTTGACACGCCAACTTGGGCAACCTTCTCTCTCTCTTCACCCTTATCCTCCACACTGTTGTCGTCTGGGTTAATCGTTAATCGACAAGTTGGCGCCGTCGATGTGTTCCAATAAATATGGCGTCGTCGCTGACGTTGTCGTCCTTGCCCAATGCTTGCTCGAAACACCAACACTAATACCAACCAGACACACAGCTACAACAATAACATTAACGAAAATGACGCGTACACCAAAAACCAAACAAAACAAAAGAAACACAAATAAGAGAGCACGACAATAACAGCTGTGTGTGTGTGTGCGTGTAAGTCTTTATAAGTGAACTACGTTCTGTTTGCTGCTTGGCCACACTTAGTTCAATATATCCACGTTGATTGTGTGTGTGCCTGAGTGTGTCTGTGTATGTTGGTTCAACTTGACTGTGTTTTGCTACTGTTGCATTCGCGTTTGTTTTTGGTGGATTTTCACTTTTTGAGCATTGCAAATGAACTTTACCGAAATTTTCACTTTTTGTATAATTTTATATTGCTTCCTCTAATACATTTCGTGTTATAATATACTTTTTGTGTATTTTCGAGTGCTAATTTTTTTTGTATTTCCTTTTGCACTTTGCTTCGCTTTGACTTTTATTCGTATTTTGTATTCATATTGTCTTCATCACACACGCGTGACTTTTCTGAGCTCTAACACCATTCGTATAACATTATAACTACATTTCTCAGTGCGGAAATTGCGTCGATTTGTTAAAATTTATGAAATGTGTTAAAACTGCATCGTAACACATTGGGAATATTGGCTTTTCTATTGCGAAAATAGCGCTTTAAACTCCGCCCAATCTCGTCGTTTTCACAAGCGATGCGTGTACATGGCGTTCAACGATTTTTTTCGACTAGCAGCTGTTAACGTTTTTGTTATTAAAAAAATGTTAAAAGCATGTAAATGGACATCGATTACACTTACGATACCACTATCGATTACTCGACCCTCATCAGATTCAGTATGCTGCACATTAACATTTATGTTAGCAACAAAAACTATTATAGAAATACAGGTGTAGTTTTTAAGCGGAATCAATTCCCGACAAAATTTTAAATTTTATTTTAATAATTTATACAAAAACCGACCTGCTGCGCCAAATTTTCTCCGTTGTGCGTCAGTTGTTTTGCAAACTGCTCACTTTTGCGTTAACAGACTGTTAACAGTGCCTATCAAAGAATTGGCAGCACTGGCGAGAAATTCAAAAATATTAAAATAATTAAAAATGTGTGCTTTTTGGAAATTGAATTATTTTCTGTAGCTTTTAATGTACATATTTTGATGAGATACTTGTGTGTGCAAAATATTATGTTGTTAAATTTTTGATTTTACTGTAAAGCAATGCGTCGAAAATGATTGTTGAGCGGCCCCTCGTCCGAGTAGCCAGCAATCTCCTGAGGAATAATGCCGGACTCTTCAATAGATGTGCACGGACGGCACATACATTCCAGCGGTGCCTTGGTTAGGACCTTCTTAAACTTTCGTTCACCATGTTTGACTTTGGGGCAGAACAACGAGACGGCTGCCTCGCGCTCTCCCGACTCCTGGCAGCACATACAAGACCGTTCCATTTGCCAGATTTTACTGCCCGACACCTGAAAAAGAATAGAAATCGTATACTATATAAACTCCAATCTATATATTTATCTGATTTACTTGTATGTAGCTTGCACAGCGTCCCACACAGGCAAACGATGGAATTGGCTTGGGAACACAGCCAGGATACTGTAGAACATGTATGACGGGCGTCACCTGACAATCGTCTCCAAGATGACCAATATCTACAATTTGTATATATTATAATATATAGTAGAACAACAGTATCGTTCACTTTACCTGATGAGATACCGTTATCATTGGTGGCCACCGCGTTGTCAGCCTGTGCCGCGCACAATTTAAGTAGGCTGCCTAGCACGTAATATAACAAAATCAGCGCAAATATCCGATTGTTCTCATTGCGCAGCATTTTGTTATCACCCGCAAGTCCCGTTGCCCGGCTAAATGGAAAACCCTTCAGCCGACCGTACGCCTTTTATACAAGCTCCACTGCATCACCATGGGCGATGCCCGCAACGGACATCACTCTAATGGCAATCCGGTATACATGACTTATTGTCCAATAAAGCACGCCCAGCGTAACCTTTTTGCCTAGTAATTGCATACATGAAAACGGCATTTGTCCCGCTGCGCTTTTGGACAATATTGCCCCCTACATAAGCACAAATCACCCAGCAAACATTGCTCCAGCTAGGAGAGTCTTTTGGCGACATTCAGGCATCGACGCATTTCATTCGGTATTGGTCCCTCCTTCGGTCTAAACGTCCTTCCGCACATGGCACACATTCCAATCATTAAAAAGTAGTTCTTCAAATGGTTTCAGGAAGAAAATACTCTGAACATCGTGCCTTATATCTCCAGGGTGAGTTACAATTCAACTAAAGTACAATACAAATTAATTAATATTCCATTGTCTTTATTTGATTTCTATTTTTGAACCATCTAGTTCTTTAATCTTATGTAGTAATTGTTCTTATCACAATCCTTCCATTATACATTAATAAATGTAAAGTATAACCGCAAAGTTAGTAGGCCGAAACTATGGCGATTAGTCGAATGAGTCAAGTTCTCAGGAAGTTGATATTGATCGAATTTCAGGTAAGTTCCCATGGATGCGATCACAAATATTGATTATAAAAAGTACCCAAGTTTTTATGATTCAAATAGATAAGTGGAGTCTTTTATGATTTATACAATATAAGTTATATAGTTCATGACTGTTAAACTAAGAAAATGCAGCTGCACCTTCGAGTAAGTATTATAAATTATTAAAGTAAAATCATTGCCAAATTATAAAAACCAATAGTTTTATAACGGTCCATTTCTTTTATAATCCATTAAAAAATATTTGATAATTATATCATAAGCCACTGAGTCAAGTTCTAAGGAAGTTGATATTAATCGAACTAAAGGTAAGTTCCCTTGGAAGCGCCCAAAAATATTGATAATAAAAAGTACCCAAGTTTTTATGATTCCAATAAATTAGTGGAGTCTTTTATGATTTATAAAAGTTATCTAGTTCTTGACTGTTAAATCAAGAAAATGCACCTGCACATTTCTGTAAGTATTATTATATAAATTATAACGCTCCGATTCATTTATAACCCATTAATAAATGTATGTTATAACCGCAGATAAAATAGGTCGAAACTATTGCGCTTTGTCGACTCAGTCAAATTCTCAGGAAGTTGACATTGAACGAATTTGAGGTGAGTTCCCCTGGAATCCCGCAATGATATTGATAATACAAAGTACCCGAGGTTATATGTTTCAAATATTTTAGTGGAGTCTTTTCTGATTTTTAAAGCTATCTAGTTTTTAACTGTTAAATCAAGATAATGCACCTACACATTTATTATTATTATTTTATAAATTATAATGCTCCAATTCTTTTTATAACCCATTAATAATTAGTCGAAAATATTGCGCTTTGTCGACTCAGTCAAATTCTCAGGAAGTTGACATTGAACGAATTTGAGGTGAGTTCCCCTGGAATCCCGCAATGATATTGATAATAAAAAGTACACGAGCTTATAGATTGCAATAGATTAGTTGAGTATTTTATATGGTTTATTTTAGCCGTTGTGGCTTGCAGCCAGGTTATCTGGATAATTTATTGACCTTAAATAGGCACTATATGGACAAATACTTTTATTGGACTTATATTCATGGCAACTTAGCGCAGCAATGTGACCAGGGCCACAAGCAGGAAGATTAGGAAATTGAAAGCGCCGATTACTACGCTGCCGTTACGTATGGCCAGATAATTGCGGAAATGTCCCAGCTTAGCTTCGGCCCAGTCCAGGTTCTGCTTAACGGTAGTTTCCGCTGAGGTTAGCGTACTGGCAGAGCTGCCGAACTTTGTGGAATTGGCCGCATTGAAGTTCTTCAGTGCTTCGTACTGCGACTCTTCAGTGAAGCGTGCAGCAATGTTGGAGATGACTGTTGCAACTGAAGAGAATCCACCCATACTGAAAAGAGAAAGAACATTGTATAAATTTAAATTTTAAATTAAAAATTCATTTAACTTACGCCTCTGCAAGTTTTTCGAATTGGTCTGTGACCAGTTTGAAAACGGGTGTCACATTCTCATTGTTCTCGGTGTAGAGAGTGGACAGCACTGAGGATTTGTCCTGGCGACGAATCTCATCGGAGAGCACAAGATTGAAGACACGCTCGATCAATGCCTGAGTCTTAACACAGCCAAAGGAGTTCTGCAACAGTGTCTCCTCGGTGGCCACGGTTTCTGTCTTGAATTTCTGATACAGTGCCTCGAATTCAGTGGAACCACCTTCACGCAGGGCCACACAATAGACAACCGAACGTATATTCTTGGGCACATTGGACAGTGAGTTGAAGTAGCTCTTGGCCTCACTAATGCAATTGTTGTTGCCATAGCGACAAGACCAGGACAGCACCTTGGTTCGCAGATAGATTTCGAGAGCTGTGTCGTTGGCGCTCTCGGCGAATCCGAGTTGGTTGTACGCCTTCGAGGTCAATTGTCTGATGTACGTGCTGAACTCAGTGATGTCTGTGCCCAGACGTATGCTCAGGTAGTTGAAGCCATTGAATGCCGATGTCCATGGTATATAATTGGTTTCCGTTTCCAAGTACTCCAGAACAGCCAATGTCAGATCGTACGAAATGTATCCGGCTCTGGCCAAGTTAAGCAGATCGTCAACGATCTGAGCACGATTAACCTCATGAATGCCACTCCAGTTGGACGCCGCGAGTGCATGGTGGATTGCATGCCAATTGCTCTCAGTGTAGTTGACACGATAGTAACCAGTCTCCTGAATATTGGCAATCACCCAGGTGGCATTGCTGCTCAAGGTCTCAGTGTGCGAGCTGGCGTTGTAGGCCAACACGAACTTTGGCTTGGTATTGACAAAGTTCTTCTCTGCGCTGGTGGTGTAGCTAATGGGCACAGTGTAGCGCAGCGAGCTATTCGATAATTTGTCCTCGGAATTGATCAAGAAACGTTGCTGGGTGAATTCCACGCTACGTCCGTCGCTCGACAATTTGGCATTGATCAGCGGATAACCAACTTGGGTCGTGTAGTTGTAGAAGATCAGTTCGGCGCTGCTGCGGAAACTGTCCACGGGCCAGTTGACGAGCCAAGCATCCAGCAGATACTGTGGCACAGAGGTTCGGAATTTGCTGTAGTAAAATAGAGCAGAAAATCAGTAAAACATAATGACAGATAGGAATAATGATAACTGAGTACTATCTACTGAGTACAATCAAATTCAAAAAGAACTGATCTCTATTTTTATTTTACATACAGACAGTTATGGTGATCTGGCAACCCTTTGAATTTGCCAATAACATTTTTTAAAATTTTAAATTGCATAGATAATAATCTGTAATCGATATGCTTGTAACCATCGCTAATTCTTTCTCTTTCCATCGCTATCTGTCAAGCACACCACACGTGCCGCTTTGTGACTTTTCAAACTTTTATACTTTTATCGAATTAAATCTTAAGTGTAAATAAACATCCACTCCATTTGATTACACCAAACATCTACCAAAACTAATGTTCACCACACAGTATATACGAGTATATGTTATGTATGCCCGGATGTATGCCTCCTACTGGACGTTCTTTAAACATTGGACTAAGCTAAATTACACTTATAAAAATGATAAATATTTAGATGTGAACTTACTGTTTTTCTAGATATTCCTGCAGAGATTTCTGGAAGTTTTCCGTGCCCATGGTGTGTTCGATCATACGAATGAATGTGGCACCTTTGTTGTACGAGATGCTGTTGAACATGCGACTCAAATGCGCTGGCGTGAATGTGTTTGGATCGCTTAAGGGATTGGTGGCATTGGTCGAATCCATAGACATAACCGATTGTATCTGATCGACAACGAACTGTTTCTCCAGCTCCCATTCGGTCTCAACAAAAGCGGTGCCAAAGTATTGGAAGAAACGTGCGAAACCTTCGTTAAGCCAAGTGTAACTCCACCAATCGCAGGTGACCAGATCACCGAACCACATGTGCGCCTGTTCGTGAGCAACCACAGCAGCAATGGACTGACGAGATGCCAATGTCGTGGCAGATTCATCGACCAATAGACTGCGCTCCCGATAGGTGAGCAGACCCCAGTTCTCCATAGCACCCGCTGAGAAATCAGGTATGGCAGCCATGTCCATCTTATCGTTGCCCATGCCATAGTAGTCTTTGTTCAAATATGAACTCATTGCGTCCAGTATTTCACGGCCCACATTGAAAGGGTACTGGGTCTGTGCATAGAACTCTGGACGTGCGTACACACCGAACTTATCGTCCTTGCGTGCTGTGAACTCCGAGACGATGAAGGCCAGCAAGTAGGTGGACATCTTGGGCGTCGTCTTGTACACGTCCACATAATATTCACTGAGGAACAAACATCAAGAAAATATAAATAAGAAACTCAGTTGAATATGATGAAAAGAACTTACGTCTCATTGCTGGGTGTTGAGGAAATCAGGCGTGTGTTGCTGACACTGCTGAAGGTCTGATGACGCTTGATGGTCACATCAAAGGTGGCCTTGAAGCGTGGCTCATCGAAGCAGGGGAAAGCACGACGAGCGTGATGCGTTTGGAACTGTGTGGATCCCAACCATTTGGTCTCATTGTTGTCGTCGGTATAGTAACTGCGATAGAATCCCTGCATGTCGTCCTGCATGAGACCCGTGTACTCGATGTGCAAAATATACGTGGTATTTGCAATGAGATCGCCGCTTGTAGTAAAATTCAAAATGTCCGTGTCAGTGTTGAGAACACGCGGAGCACTCAGAGCCAATGGAATGGGTGCTGTAGCAGCTGATGCTTTCTTAGCCCAGTATTCCTGGCTCACATAAGTTAGATTCTTCGAATGCAACGAGATGATATTGGTCGTTGTCTTGGGTACGAATTCGATATAGACCTCGCCATCAAAGGTAAAACGTTTGGCGCCATCAGATTCCAGCAAATAGGGACGCAGCGTTAGATTATAATTGACGGGATCGATATTTTGCGATAATCTATATTCCTCATTTGGTGTGGCATATGTGGTTGGTGGCTGCAGTGCCTTGGTGTCCGCAAGGACAGCCGGCAAGCAGAGAGCTGCCAAGAGGACAGCCACGCGCAGGACAAACATTTCAACTGTAAATTGAATTAATTTCGATTAAAACCAATGAGCCTTATCTAGAGTAATTCGCTTGTTAAATTAATCGTGTATTTCATCACGTTATACAATTGGTTTGCACTCACTTCAGTTTCACTGAACTTGGATGATGTTTGTTACACTTGTTTTTTAACACGTACCACCGGCACGCGATTCGGCTACTAAGCCCCGCTGCCGATCGACGCGACTATTTATAAGCTTTGCAGAGCAAGTCTATCAACGATTTATCTCTAGCCTTAAACATTTTATTTCAGTCAAGATAGTGTATACACATAGATTAAACGACGATTACGCTGATAAGAGAGAACAAGACGGTGATTTACGTGACCTGCTAAAATACCAACAAACATATATAGTATAGTACGGCACGGGTAACTAGCTATCATACGACGGTCATATAAGTGAATCGAGTTATATATTGATTGTTGGTCAATAATCCAAAGACCATTAATATCATGACTCATCTACCATACATCGTATGTTCAATGCAAAGAAACGGAAGTTGGAAGCATGTATGTGTGCATGTATGTTTAGTACATGCCTAGGCTTACTCATTTGCGATCTCCTTTTATCTTCTCCAAACCATCTATGCATTTCATATCTCAAAGAGGCTCAAGGAAATTTTGGATTTTACTTTTTGACTTAAATTTCGAAACATACAAATTTTGAGCTTTAATTTGAAGAGATTGAACAAAGTTCCTTATATGAAGAGGTACCTTTAAAACTAGTGCACAGTCTGTTCATTGACACCCATTAAACACAAATAAAACTCTAACCGCGGCATCTTGAAATGAGCTGATTGTTTTGGAACTTTATGCTAAAAGCAACGAGCAATGCCTGTTGCACTGTGTATCTTATCTAATCTGAGATACATGCGAAACAAAAGTCACAGCATGTAATTGACAAAAAAAAAAAGTTTACTTGGAAATAATGAATGTCTTGAATTGCCTTCAATGACGCCTCGACTCACGTTCACTCAAGATGGCGCGTCTCAATGGCGGATTAATCAATTGCTGATTTCAGTCGATTGCTTGTTATAGATAAGTTAAGCACCCCCACCCCCTATATCCCCTATACTGTTGCCATGTGATCGATCTAATTTCACGAAGTATTGATAAGTATTTGAGATATTTACGATAGGAATAAAAAGTAAATAATCGATTCGCATTGGACCCTAAAGAAACCGATAATTTCATAACAATCATAAAGTATTCGCATTATCGCGCCATAAAGCCCTAATAAGCCCAAATAAAAATAAAATGAAAGATCATAATTTTGTGGCAAATTTTATTGATATCGATTGGAAGTATGAACTATGTGTGTGTGTGTGTGTGTGAGGATCTTATGCTAGATTAAGTTGCTTGCCTAGAATAGTTTTGCGGCCAAGAGGCACAGAACCAGAGCAATCATAGATACGCCTGCAGCTGCGGGGCTACCGTTGCGAAGGTTGGACACCCACGAGATGATGGGCTCCCGATTGGCTGTCAGCCAATCCTGGTTAGCCTTCACGTTGGCATCCACGCTAGCCTGCAGAGTTGTGGGAACGAATTCGGAATCCTTGACAACGTCAATAAGTTCCTGCAACCTTTCCTTCTGCTTGTCGTTGACCACATATGCAGACATGCCAACGATGTCGGAATACAGAGGATTAACGCCACCAAAGCCAGCATTGAGGTTTCCGTATGTCTGCCAGTTCTCAAGCAAGAAGTCAATGCAGACGAACAGACCGATCTCACCGCGCGAATAGGTCGGACTGAGCAGGGTGTAACGTTCCTGGATGCGCAACGTGTCGGTGATACTGCTCTCCACAAACTTTTTCAGCTGCGTCTCTGACTGGGCACAACCCAGAGCTGAGATGAGCAGGCGTCGTTCAGCCTGATCGTTGGACTTGATCAGTTTGTTGTACACAAAGTCGAAGGTCTCATTGCTGGCCTGCTTCAGACCATTGCAATAGACAGGAGTCTGCAGATTGGGTTCCACTTGAGTGCCATTCTGGACCAGAGCCAGCAGCTTGGTCTGGGTCTCACTCAGACAGCTCTCCAGGCCGGCCAAGCAGGCAATGTTGATGACAACGTTGCGTGTGAATTTGACCAAGTGCTGTTCACCCGGCAGATCGTTAATGCCGAACTTATCGTACTGTTCGCTGACCAATTCCCTGACATAGGACTGGAAGTGCTCGTAGGACTCGTCGCTGCCCAAGTAACGATTGAACAGAGTGATGGCTGTATTGGCTGCCGACCAGGGTGCATATTGGTTCTCCTGTGGCAAGTACGTGAGCAGCTGCAGCAGTGTGGCATGTGGCACGCGTCCGCTGGTACTGAAGCGATACAAGTCACTGATGAGCTGAGCACGATTGCGTGGATGAATCTTGTGTGGACGATTGAGCAATCCTTCGATGATCAGTTGCCAGTTATCGGAGTCATAGTTGATGCGATAATAGCCAGTCGATTGTTTGTTCAAGATCAGCCATTGATCCTTGTCCAGCTTGGTGCTGTTAACGGTAATATTGTTCTTCAGCAAATAGTGCGTGGCTTCGGTGTTACGGAAATCGGGATCCGATGCAATGGCATAGTTAATGGGTATGTGCCAGGTGTTGGTGCCCACGGCATCTTTGTTATTGGTATACTGTTCCTGTTGCACAGTGAACGATCCATTGTTGTAATTGCGCACCACATTCAGCAGGGGCAAACCACCCTGGCGTGTCCAGCTGGTCAACATCTCATCAATGGTTGCTGGCACGGCGTAGTTCTCCTCAACAGCAGCCAGTGCAATTGCTTTGAACAGCAAAGTCTCGTTGGCAGCAGAATATTTGCTATAAAATTCAATTTGATTAATTCATTTTGGATTAACCCTAACCTAGAGTGAACCTACTTGGCCTCCAGATAGTTGTGCAGACCACGCTGGAAGACAGTGTTCGTCAGAGCATGGCGCCACATGTCCAGCACTGAACCAGCCTTGGCATAGGCAATGTTATCGTACAGCAGAGCGATCTCGGCAGGCTTCTCAACAAAGTATGTCATGGGGCGGACACTGGGATTGCCATCGGTAACCATAGCGTTCTGATACGAACCAGCATGGAAGGTCTGGAAGATGTCCCACTCGGGGTAGGCCTATTAAAGACAGACAGAGACGAAGTAAGCAAAAGCTAAGTAATGTATGGGTGCAAGGGAAGACCTACCAAATCGACAGCCAAGTTCTCGAAGAGTGTGGCGAAACCCTCCTTCAGCCAGAGATAGCTCCACCATTCGATGGCGACCAGATCACCGAACCACATGTGCGCATCCTCATGCGACTCAATGGTGGCGATATTTGTCTGTGTGTTGGTGGTAGAGTTCTTGGTATTGTAGAGCAGATACTCCTCACGATAGGTGGCCAGTCCCCAGTTCTCCATGGCGCCGGCAGCAAAGTCTGGGATAGCTGCTTGATCCAGCTTGGGCAGGGCAAAGGGCACACCAAAGTAGCCAGACAGACGCTTCTCCACCAGCATGCCAGTGGTCAAAGCCCATTCCTGATCATTCTCGGTACCTTTGCGGGAGAAGACACGCTGGGGCAGGCCATTCAGCTCGCCATCGGTGTGCACAAACTCCGAAACAATGAAGGCAACCAAGTAGCTGGGCATCTTCACCGTGGTCAGGAAAGCTGTCACGCCAGAGCTGTGAAACCAAGAGGTCATTTATTTATCAGGAAACCTTCCTTTGGCTGTTGAACAAACCTTGATTTGGTTGCATCCACGGGCATGTTGCTGATGGCATTGTAGCTGGGATCGTGATGAATGGTGATGGTGAAATTGGCACGCTTCGCTGGCTCATCATAGCACGGGAAGGCGTGACGGGCATCGGTACTCTCGAACTGTGTGGTGGCAAGGTATTTCTCGACACCCTCTTCATCCTCATAGGTGGACAAGTAGAATCCACCGTTGTCCTCGCGCAAAATACCCTGGTAAGCGATGGTCAGGCGCCAGCTGGTACCGGCAGTGAAGCTGACACCGGTGGCATGCAGCTTGAGGAACTCACGATCGGTGTCCTGAGTGTATTCCAGCTTAATTTCAGTGCTAGTCGTAACATCGACCTGAATAATCGAGGCTGTGAAGTTCTCCAGCTGACGTGTATGCACCACAATGGTCGATGTGGTCTCAAGGACCTTCAGCAAGATGCTAACACTTCCATTGAAACCCTTCTCGCCCGTATGTACATCTGTCCACAGTGTCACATCGTATTCCTCAGGTACAGTGGTGTTTGGCAGGCGGTAGGTTTCCTCATCGGCACGTGGCGCAATACGCTGATTGGGTGTCTCGAGCATTTGCAGTTGCTCGAAGGGGGGATATTCGCGTACCACGGCTGCTTGGGCCACAAGGGCCGCAAGTCCAAGGATCACAAGTGAGGCGAGAGCGCGTGCCATGTTGTAGTGCACGATGTGACGACAACTGGACAATAACTGAGCAACGATCGCTTGTTATGGCACTTTTAAAGCATGTCTATCGTGATAACTGTCAAGGCAGCTCTATTTATCAGTTAGCCGAATATAAAGATTATTTTAATCACAGTTTGACGCCACGCCCCACATTAACAATAAATCGTAAAGACTGTAAATCATAGAAATCGATCCTTTGAAACGCCTTGTGCCAAACACACGCTCCATTGATACCTTCAATTATATAAAGTATGTATGACTAATCGCACGTGGTTGTCAACTGGTATTAGCTAATTCAAGTTAGATAACCACAATTCGAGTGAAAAAGGCATTTTCCAAGATACTGATTTGCTGATAGGCAGCTCGACGCTGCCACGGCAAGTGGCGGCTGCGAATGTGACTGAAATTTCGAGTGTCGAAAAGGTGCCAAATATATTCAGTTCTGTTCCATGCACTCGTAATCCCATTCATTGAGATAGCGGGGCTTTTTTTTAGTGGATTATTCAAGGTTTATTGATTTGTACTAAGCTTAGTTAAGGTTCAGTAAGTTCTGAAGAACCTATCGATTTATTGCCATATCATTCGTGGGTAGGTATTATATGGGAAGGTATATATATGGATGCGATGAAGAAAGGTTCAGTTTGTTGCCTTTACAGCTCTGCGCTGCATTTCTATACTTTCAAATATGATTGTACAATATTTAAGGAATATACAGAAGGAATGAGCAGTTATATATCTCCGTTATTTATACTGATTTCATACTGATATATCTTGTACCGATAACTCTTTAGCCACATCATTGTGATCTTATCTCACTCCGTAATATATTGGCAAACATTTTGTGCACATGTCACTTTATTACCTTGTAATGACAGTCGGATTTTATATTTTTGAAATATCTGTAGATTATATTGCAGTCTAAGGAAAAGTTTTCAATTATAGACTTGCTGAGTTGGGCACGTAATATCGTAAGCACCGTTACGGGGGCAATGTGCAATTATAAAATCGGGAAAAGGCAACAATCGCTTTGAATTATGACTTTTATCTGGATCATAAGCATGTGGGTTCATAAATATTTGTTTTATAGGCTCATGACAAGGCAAATGCCGTAATGAAATATATATTAGGCGTGTGGACGTAACTTATCTACGTTTACCGAACATAAAGAATGTAACTCCCTCTATATATACTTCGAATTGAATGAAAAGTACGCATAGATTAGGGTAATTAGTTTAAATTAAGTTTAATAAGGAAGGTTGGGAACATTATTCAATGTACATTCCACAGGAGCAAAGCAAGGGCGGCGAGCAGAGTTAGCAGAGAAGCACCGAGAGCGGAGCTGCCATTGCCACGATAGGCGGAGAGCCAGTTGATGACAGGATCGCGATGGGTATTCAGCCAGTCGAAGTTCGATTGAATGTTGCTGCTGACTGTAGTGTTCAGATCGCTGTTGACATAGTCAGCGCCATTGGTGTTCACCTCCTGAACAAGAGCATGGAGCTGCAAGTGGAATAATATATTGTATAAATATAGTCAGACCGAGAGATATAGTTTTCTTCTAGTTCCAACTTACCCTTGTGCTCTGCGATTCGCTGACAATGTAGTTGGCAATGCCGCGCAGTGCTGAGTCCAATGGCTTGGCCGTGGTTGTGCTTAGTTTGGCATATGCCTCCCAGTTGCCCTCCAGGAAGTCTAAACTGACGGTCACGCCAACCTCGCTTCTGGAGTAGGCAG
Organism: Zaprionus africanus; assembly: GCA_018151435.1. Classification (NCBI taxonomy): domain Eukaryota; kingdom Metazoa; phylum Arthropoda; class Insecta; order Diptera; family Drosophilidae; genus Zaprionus; species Zaprionus africanus. The sequence continues at coordinate 10,196,521 of JAECXB010002206.1, forward strand.
CATTCAGGAGCGATGTGCGCTCTGCGTAACTCAATGAGTTCGTTGAGTCGATGGAGCTCTCCACGAATGTCTTCAGCTGCGAGGCACTCTGTGAGCAGCCCAAGGATGAGATGAACAGAGAGCGATCGGTAGCCACAGTGGAGGCGAATAGCTGTGTGCGCACCAAGTTGTAGGTGGTGTCATCAGTCTGGCGCAAGCCGGCGCAGTAGGCCTGGGTGCGGACAGTCGGCTCCAGGGCAACACCCCGCTCCAGGTAATCCTTCAGCTTCTGAGCAGAGTGAGTGTAGCACTTCTCGCTGCCCACCTGGCAGGCCAGACTGATAAGAACGACGCGCAGATAATTGTTCAGATAATGTTCTCCAGGTTGCTCGTTGACGCTCAACTTCAAGAAAATGTCCTCGACAAGTTCGACAACGAACTCCTTGAAGTGTGCATAGTTAGCATCGCCTCTAAGATACTGATCGTAAATGGTTAGAATGCTATTGGCCGTGGACCAGGGTGCATACTGATCCTCGTTCTTCAGGTAGGCCAACAGCTGGAACAGTGTAGCCTGGCTAATGCGGCCGGTGTCGACAAATCTGTAGGCATCGTGCAACAGTTGAGCCCTGTTACGCGGATGGAACTTGTAGGTTTCCTCTGCCAGGCCCTTTGCGATCAAGCGATAGTTTTCTTCATCGTATAAGATGCGATAGTAACCAGACGATTGTTTGTTCAACAACAACCAATCTTCACTAGCGATCTTCACATCTGTGATCGAGGTATTTGCCACATTGAGCAAGTAGTGCGATGCAGTTGTGTTGCGATAATCGAAGGCTGAGGACACGGCATAGTTGATCGGCACATACCAAGTATCGGTATTCACGGTAGTTCTGTTGTTGAGGAAACGTTGCTGGCTGACAGAGAAAGTGCCCGCTGAATAGTCACGTGTAACGGTCAACAGGGGATAGCCTGCCTTTTGCGACCAGGATGAGAAAATGTCGGCGACAGTGGCGGGTAGACGGTGATTCTGTTCATTCGCGGCAGTCTGCAGCGAGGCGAACAGGTACCACTCATCGGCGGAGGTGTATTGACTGTGGGAAAGGGAAAGAAGAATTAAAAAACGAAATATATATATATACTGATAATTCGACTTACTTTGTGGTCAGATAATGGTTCAGGCCACGGCGGAAGACTGCATCTGTCCAGGCATTCTTGAACATGAACAGCACACAGGCAGGCTTGGCATACGAGAATGTATTGTAGCGACCTGAAATCTCAGCTGGCGTCTGCACGTAATGCGTCATCGGGACTGCTGTAGTTGCGGCATCGTTGATCAGCGCGCTGTTGTAGTCGCTGACCTGGAAGATCTGATAGGTATTCCATTCGGGGAAGGCAATGTCATTCGATTCGTATGAGAAGAGTGTGGCGAAACCCTCCTTGAGCCAGAGATATGTCCACCATTGCACCGAGACCAGATCACCGAACCACATGTGCGCATATTCGTGTCCAATGATGTTGGCAATGCTCGTCTTGAGATTGATTGTGGAGCTCTCCTTGGTCCACCACATGTACATTTCACGGTATGTGGCCAGACCCCAGTTCTCCATGGCGCCGGCTGAGAAGTCTGGAATGCCAGCCTGATCGAGCTTGGGCAGCGGGAAGGGTACACCAAAGTAACCGGCCAGACTGTTCTCAACCACCAGCCCCGACAGCAAAGCCCATTCCTGTTCGTTCTGTTTTCCCTTGCGAGAAAATACGCGCTGAGGCAGACCATTCAGCTCGCCCGAGGTATAACCGAAGTCCGAGACAATAAAGGCGATCAGGTAGGTAGACATCTTTGGCGTTGTTTGGAAGACCGTAATGCCAGCACTAGGTTAAGATTCATATTGATTAGCACATAACTTAGTATGTCTCTTTGATGGTTAGACAAACCTTGACTTGGACTCATCCACGGGCATGTTGCTGATGGCAGTGTATGTGGCATTGTGGTGCAAGGTAATGGTGAAATTGGCACGCTTGGCAGGCTCATCATAGCAAGGGAAGGCGTGACGGGCATTGGTGCTCTCGAACTGAGTGGTGGCCAGGGGACTAAGGTAAGGAAACATTTGATTAAAGTATAAATAAATCAAGTAAAGGGAAAGGAAAGTCTTCATCACAACAAAGTTAGGTTTATTACTTACTGAACAGTACCGTCATCATCGGTATATGAGGAGTAATAGAATCCACCCTGATCAGTACGTAGCAGTCCAGTGTAGTTGATGGTCAAGGTGTAGTTGCTGCCGGCGGTCAAAGAGCTTGGGCTCGTCAAGGTCAGGAATTCACGTGTAGCCTCTGTGTTCACGGTAAGCGCACTTTCCGTACTTGTTGCAACATCAGTGTTGATGATGCTTGCCGAAAAGTTAGCAGTTTGTCGGAAATGCAAGGTAATCGTAGTGGAAGCTTCCACAGCGGTAATATTGATCTTCACACGGCCAGTAAAGTTGAGTACTCGTTGATCGACCTCTGTCCACAGCTCCACATCGTAGGCCACTGGCACTGTGTTGTTGGGCAATCGATAATTTCCTGCGCTATTATCATCGGCACGCGGTTGAATTGCGGTATATTGTAATGGGTATCCTTTGGTTTCCAGCTGCGATCCATCAATATCATCTATATCCAGCACCTTAGTCCTAGCCTGCAGGCTACCCACACACACTAGCAGGAGCAGCAGCAGGAGAGACTGCAGTCTCGAGTTACACAGCCAATGCGCCATGTTGAGCGCTCTGGGATCACGAGAATATAACACGTCCGCTGCGTAACATTCGCATATTTATAGAATTGAAAATTTTATATCTTATCCTAAAGTGACCCAATAAAGATAGTTCCTTTTGAAACAAATCGATAAAGTCACATAAAAGTGCACTCATTCTGGGTGTTTACCCCAAATAGTTCGCACTGAGCCTAAGTAGAGCCATAAACCCGTAAACCGTAGTAAACTGTCGATCATTCTTCCATCTAATCTCTAGACATTGGCTATAAAATGTTCGATTTCAATTGTTTCTTATTTCTAATTTCAGATAATAATACAAGTACCTTTATAGTGCAGTCCACCTTACGAGAGCAAGTATTATACTAAGTATACACTTTGTGTTTACCCTCTCACTCGCACGACCTTACAGGTGTGTTGTTGTGCGATAAAAAACAATGACTTTTGATTTCCAATTAATGCATGCAACTACTTCAGCGGGACTATGAAGAATCGTATCAAGAACGTGTCAACAATTCGTCTCGTGGTCATTATATTTTGTCATCATTCATTTTTGTCATTTTGGTGCCGTGTAGAAAACTTAGTCCAGATAGATTCGGACTTGAAATACCTGGAAGTAAAATCAACTTCTAGCACACGATGAAGTTCAACAATCTTGAGTTATTAATAAAATTTACTATTTACTATTAAAAAAGTCTTTATGAATCAATACTCCTAAGTTTTCATGTTAATTATAGAATAAATAGCCATCCGATTCATTTGAAATTTTGCTAGTTTTTTTGGGATACAATTAAGGTTTGAATACAAAAAAGTAAGTCATTTCTGCTGATTATTTCTATGACTTCTATATGTAATAGAACGCTCATTTGGTTTATATTATAATATAAAGATAAATGGGACCTATATTCCCTAGTTTTTTTTTTTTTTTTTTTTTTTTTTTTTTTTGAAGGGAATATTTATTTATTTATTTAAAGTCAACTATGGTCAGTCGACTTTTTAAAGTAAAACAATTAATTTGATTTATAACAAAAAGAATTAATTAATGGTAAAACTTAAATAAGAAGAAAAGAATTTAATTAGAATATTTTTTATTTATTTGAAATATATCTTGAAGAATAACAAAATTAGGTCGATAAGTTGTATGGTAGTAAGACTTTTAATTACAGCGTGCAGCAATATAAAGCATGCATTCCCAGTATTATCGAGATATTTGACAAACTAAGGAACTGGTTAGTTCAATTTTCTTCTTTACCCTGATTCAATATATTCTGTTTACTTTATAGGAAGAGAGATAAAAACTTGACAAATATCTCTCCTTTCGCACTTTCGCTCTTTATTAAATGCTTTAAAAAAAGGGGTAGAGATCGTATTTTGTTCAAATATGCGTCGTTTTGTTCGATAGTCTGCCTCCGTCTAGATGGTAGCTTCATATGTAATTCAACTTGGTTCAAAAATGAATCGTACATTATTGTTTAATAAATTTATTTTAGTTAGGATTCAACTTAAACAATATATGTACATAATACAAACAATAACAATGCAAGATTGACAATTCGAGTGTTACGTTAACAGATCCATTCGTAACGCACTTCTGACCATTTTACCGGCTGCACTGAGCAGGCTCTGTGGACGATGTGAGCCGTTACCGATATTGAGCGCAGAGGCATAAGCTGCTTCGTTTTCGATATCAGACTGGGGCAGTTCGTTGAGAAGCCAGTTGTGTATCTGATGCTCAAACTTCTCGAGAAACTGTTGATTCTTTCGTATCTTCTTGCCAACTCGGCTGGAATTTTCGGGTATTATCTGCTCCCTGTACTTCAAATTCTCCGCCTTTACATACGCTTCAATTGTGTTTCGCAGCATGGCGAACTAAAAGAAGTAGAAAACAAATTAAAAATTAATTATTATAATAAAAAAATCTCTCAACTTACATATGGTCTCTGATGTTCGTGCACATATTCGGCAATATCGTTGAAAACCGCTACGAAATTGGCTGCTTGAGTGAGGTGCTTATAATGGTGTTCGATGAAGTTCCAAATGACTGCACGTGATGCCTTATTCGATTTGAATATATAACTCAGATACATTAGGCATTCACGGTCTTCAAGTAACTTGAACGTTAGGTTATCTCCCATGAGCGTATTGAGAAGATGTCGCATATGTTGTGGGTTCTGATTGCAACGCAGTGAGTATATTATATCATCGAAGAAACCCTCATTACGATCCGTAGCCTGTAATACTGCAATGACCTTGGCAAAATCCTCATCACTTTGGTTGCGTAGACCCATGCAGAGAATGGTGTCGTGGATGGCATAATAATCGGCACAGTCGCTCTCGAAGTTGATCTTCTTGAAAATATACTCGTGGGCCAGGTGCTGCGTGAACGTCTGGCACTCGGGCATTTGTGCTTTGCATGCAATCGGAAGTATATCGGAGACTGCGAACTTCTCCATGTGATCGTGGCCAACATCGTGTTTGCTCGAGAGTCGCATGAATATTGGTCCCACCAGGCGACGCACAAACTGATTGAGCAGCGGGTACGATGGGGTGCCAAAGAAAGTAAGATCCAGCAGGTCAAGAATATTCGATACCTGATGCCATGGCTCCAGATGAGTCTCGAACTCCAAGTACTTAAGCAGCTCAAAATCACTTCAATTGACTCGATCTCATTGCGTTCGATCAGTGGTCCAAGATCTTGAAAGAGAGCTGCACGATTCATGGCATGTATAACGGTATGATTCCGCTGTAATTGCTGAGCGATTGCTCGCAGGTTGTCCGTGTCGTAGAGTACGTGATAGAAGCCCATCTGCTGTTTGTTCACGATCAACCAATCGTGTCCGTTCAACTGCAGATGCAGTTCATCTAGACTGAGTGTGTGCTCTGTCTCTGGCGGCATAAAGTATTCAACGTGTGTTTGCTCAAAGTTGGGAGACTGTGGCGTGGCGAAGTTCAATGGGATCCACCAGTGCTCCGTCTTTGAATGCAATGAACACTGTCTAAATGTGATCGTATTGTTCTCATGATTTCTTATGACCGAAACAATTGGCAGCCATTCGCTGTGCGTCCACGATGTCATTATTTCAGGCACCTTGTGTATCCAATCCTGTTTCTGGAACTCTGCATCCTCCAGCAGTGCCGTCTGCAGCGAATCGAACAGATTCATCTCGTTGACCACACTGTATTGGCTGCAAATACGTTTAAACTTTGGGACATCAATTGCAATTAACCAGTTCAATGTTGCTTGGTTTCCGATCGACACTTACTATTTCTTTAGATACTGCCTGATGCCGTGCACAAAGGTCTTCTGACGGAAGGCGTGATGGAACATCCTGATGACGCAGGCGGCACGTTTATAACTGATTATATCAAAGACGTCCATTATATCCGCTTCGGTCTCCACGTACGAGGTCATGGGACGCACATCGAAGAAGTTGCTGTAGCTAATGGCGTTGTCAACCTCGTCGCGAATGAACAAATCCATGACATGTTGACCGGGATTGATCTGCAATGAAAATGTATAAATTAGTTAAGTATATCATAACCTGTTTATAACACCTACCAAGTCCGTGATTACATAACCAAAGTACGTGGCAAATCCTTCGTTCAGCCAGACATATGTCCACCATTCGGGCGAAACCAAATTGCCGAACCATTGATGCGATATCTCGTGATTTTGCATGACAATATCCTTGAGTTTCTTATAGGAATCTGAAGATTCACCCATTGGCATTATACTATCCTCCTTGAAGGTGATCAATCCCCAATTCTCCATGGCTGCACCTTGATTCTTCTTCAGTTCCACATGATCCAGCTTGGGCAGCGAATATGGAACATCGAAGTAATCCTCTAAAGCGGCAATTGTCAGCACTGCATTCTTCAGTCCACTTCGTCCCTTGTTCTTTCTTGTAGGCGATGAATACATGCTCTGCGTGACACCTCGATATGTTTCCGAGATATGCTCAAAGTTGGAGATGACAAAGGCCATTAGGTAGGTGGACATGACGGGTGTAGTCTGGAAAGTGGTTGTTGTCAGCTCGCTGTACTCAATGAAATCGCATTAAGCTAGATACGTAGGATCAAATTTGATTTGTCGATGTGTTACCCCAGATTCTCGATCTTCTGCACCGGCATATTGGATACCGATGTGAGGCTGCTGCTATGCGTCAGACTAATGGTGAAATTTGCCTTGAACGCGGGCTCATCATAACAGGGAAGTATGAGGCGAGTGTAGGTCGGTTCTGCTTGTGTGGCGGCCACATAGCTGAGAAGGAAATTAAGAAATTTTTATTATAATGCTCGATTTTCACTTTTTAATTGCAGTTTAATATAATTTGTTTATTTATTTATTAAATATCGACTAATAGCAGTTGACTAAAAAAAGAATTTTATATGGAAATTGAAAATACAAAATGTATTAATTATAATGTGTTTTAGATTAAAATAAAATTTGGGAATTAAAATATGATATTAAGAATTTAAAATTGAAACTTTATGCTTGAATGAAAATGCTTCGATATTGACAAACCAAACTATACACTTCGATAGTAACGATAGTAACTCCACAAACAAACACATTGCTTTGTTCTTTTTCGGATTCATTGAAGAAAGTTGACTCCTAGATACTCTAGACTAAGTTTGCAGCTTATTCATTCATTAAATTCTCTTAACAGAACTCTACTCTTCATATTTATGCGCTTCTTGAGTCCACCTAGTTGACCAATTGACTTGCCTTTAGATGTTGATTAGGAATATATATATTCGATTCTTCACACGACGTATATACCCATTCTTGCCAGTTTTTAATGGGTGCCGGGTATACCCCTTAGTAATAAACACAATGATATATTTTGTGTTGACGCGTTATCTCGCTGCTCTGCACTGTCTCAGCTGCCCTAGATAAGGCGCCGTCAGATGTTGATTATACTCACAGTCATGCCCCTTTATGGGAAAACATCAGTGCATGGTCTACCTATAAATATACTATGTACTCGTATGTATGAACAATACGTAGGTTTGTTTACATGCAGCGAAGTGACTCGCATGGTAAATCCGATAAGCCAGACGATCGGAAACACAACACTTTACGGTCTACTCAATCCAATTCTATTGGAACCTAGATCATGTACTGTTAATTAATTTTCGAAAAAAACATGAGAACTTGTGGTTTTGCTAAGTAGTGTAAAAGTCACATGAGAACTTCGAAAAATCCCAGTATAGCTTATCTGTTTTGAAATTATTTGGAGCAAAACAATTAAAAAATAATGTCTAGTTTAATTAAACAAACAGTTGTATACATTCGTGTTTATAGACAGAAAATCTCACAATGTTGATGACGTCTGTGAAACCCCTTCGCTGACATACAGGGTATTCACAGCGAGACTAAAGAAAAGCAAAAGTCTATTTCATGTTGATAATGCAAATACGCGAATGATTATCTATTCACATAAAAGTATCGCTTATATAATGCGAAAGCACGCGCGGCTCGGCGCGCACAACTCAAGATTAAGTGGACGAGTACTAAGTTTTGTAATGCAATTACGGCATTGAACTTAGCCACTTTTATGCTCTTATCAAACCGGAACAATAACAAAAACAAATCACACACACACACACACACTCACGTTGATCGATTTGTGATTGGATCCTCATATTCCATGCAATACAAGCCCTTTGGTCGTGTTCCCATTACGCCCGTGTAGAGCACTTGCAGTCGATATAGTTGACCCGCCTCGAAGGCCTGGTAATTCTCCCGCGGATGGATCACAAGAAATGTACCATTCGGATCGTATGTGTGCGTCACATCATCGACCAGCTGACCAACAGCCTCTGGCCTGGCGTTGTCTAGAAGTCGCAGTGTTATCTGTATATCACTTAAGTTTTTGGCATGAAGCACAATCTCATTTGTGGAAGTCCTAATCTCAATGTCTACGGTGGCATTTCCGCTAAATTGAAAATCACCATTATGTATATTGCTGCTGATATGCAAATGATATCCCAATGGGAATGTATCGTTTGGCAGACGCAACGATCTTTGCGATGGCAAATGTGGCGATGGCGTTGTTACTACACTTGGAATTGGACTTGGCCCTGACATCGTCAGGCGCCAGTCCAGTGCCATAATCACAAATATTATAATCGTCAATGGTGGCCTATGCATTTTACAGCCGTTTAAAGATTACGCGAGTGAACACGTTGACTACCGAATGTGGACTAAATTCTAAAGGCAACTTGCGCTGCCCTACTCACTGCGGTGCTGTTGCTGTCGCTGTCGCGTTAAGCCCCTTGCTGATAAGATATGTATGTGCTGATCGAATGTATAAGAGAGCATTAAGAAAGTAAAATCAGAAGCCGACGGAATGCTCTTCGAAATGGTCTCGTATAATCCAGCATGCGGCAGACGGGCTGGAACTCTCTTTTATGTGGGTAAACAAAACTCTTACTGGGCACATGGATATATCCCATCGATTATAAACATAAAACTCTTAATGGATAGATACCAGAAATCATAAACATAAGTACTAATGTATAACTTCTAACAGGATCAAAATAGTTAGTCGACTTAGACTGTTTCTCCTTAGGTCATTTGGCACTAAGTTACTTAAAAGTTGCATTTGTTCAGCAAACTTCAACTCCTTATAAATCCAGAGTTCATAAGTGTTAGAACGAGAAATTGTAATTATTAAAAATAAATATACTAAATAAACAAATTATATTCTTTTAATTATAAATCAACTAATAATACTGCTTATACCTTACGTTTCTTTAAAACAAAACGAGAAAGTTGTAGATATCTTACAGTCGAGTTAGCTATGGAGAGTAATTGTAATTATTAAAAATATATATACTTAATAAATAAATTATAAATATTATTATAATTATACTGCTTAAACTCTTCTTCTCTTTAAAAAGCATCGAGAAAGTTGTGGATATCTCGCATTCGAGTTAGCTATAGGGCGTATGTACTCTACGTCACTGCGTCTCTTATCACTTCGGGTTTTCGGTCATGGCCTGCAGTTGGAAGCCTCAGCATACTATATAGCATCGAGTTGCGAGTGCGAAACGTTCATTCGACGCTTGACTTTCGCAGTGTAAAAATGTCAATAGCTCGTCGCCTTAACTTCCTTTTGTTTTGCGTTATACTAAGTGTTTGTGTTTCACAAACACTGAGCTGTCGCCGAAATGGACAATATGTGAGTAATAATTATACAGAAATCTACATATCTCTTCAACAATTATTCTTCGAATTTAAGTGCCAAAGTAACTTGGATTGTTGTTCTGGGAAATGCATGACGTACACCTATTTCTGTGCTCCTGTCATTCATAGTGATGCAGACTTTAATATGATACCACCTCCTTTCAATCGTGGAGGTTGGAGATATAAGCGCAACGATATTCCAGCTGAAGTAGAGGTTGAAGTTGTTACTCTGCCAGATGATAAGGCAAATACTGGTAACCATGCAGTGGAGAGAGTCGATCGTGTAACCGATGCACCATCAGTTCGTCCGACAAGCAATACTTGCAAAGCCATTGGACTCGATGTAGGTTGATTTCATTTGACTTTCTCACTTTCGATTTAAACTTATATTTCTTACAGTGCTCCCTGAGCAGCGAGTGTTGTTCGAATCGTTGTCATACTTATCTCCATAGATGTGTCACCTGAAACTCCGAGAACTTCGTACATATATAATCTATATACATGTTGTTGAATATAATTAATAAAAACACTTAAGCGACTCATATCATTATATTCTTTAAATACTACGCACGGGTAATTGGGTTTTCGTACATATACATAACAAACCACAACAATATTTATATACAACTTTACAAAAACACAATAGAGACAAATATATATATACAGTGCATATTTGTGATATTCACAAGAAAAGCAATAATATTGTAGAGTTTGAAAACAATTGTAAAGAATTGTTGAATCGTAATGTACGGTTGGAGTATAAACTTTCCAGTGTTTTCGTTGTGGTTTGATAAGAGTTAATCATTACTTATTTATAAGTGTATATACACATGAATGATATATATGTATGTGTATAAAAAGTGCAGAAACATTTATATACTGCAATTTACTATGGTTTTTAACCGAACCCGTATGTATACTAAGTACTTATGATAAAATTAACAGAAAGAAGGCTGGAGTACGAAACATATTTGGAAAAACGAAAATACCAGAATAAATTTAAGAAATTTACTTGGAAAAGCTACAGATAAATAATAAAAGATACAAACCTATGCTGGTTAATACTTTCCATAGGTATAGCAAGGTCGTTAACGCGAAATTCTCACTTGAAACGACCTTGGCCCACTCTACATGCTCATTGCGAAACTCATTCGGAATCGAGAGGTACCTAAGGTCAAACAGTACTTAAACATTGATTAATATCTAGAGAACAGTTATCCGTTATCTTTGGTGGACACGTTTCGTATCTTTGTACACTTTAAATGTTTGCCAAGTAACTTGGCTCAGTCAACATTTAATTAACTGGAACTCTTGACACAAATGTCGCCATCGCTCCTTGACTTGACATGACAAATACTAGAACACTGATTGCCAAACAAGCTAAGTAAAGTTGCCAATTAATAAGTGGCCCGGGGTCATCTTCTAGAGAATTTCTATTAAAATCAGCTAGGCTGACAGTTGCTCACCTCAGTTAGAAGCCAAGTTAGACGGCGAAGAAGAACAGAAAATGTTGCTAGTATTCTTAGTACTCCTTGGCCTGCTGGCTGTAAGTAACTTTTGATTTTTATTTGAATATGATTTTTATTATACTTAATTTCAAAGACTTCCACATCGATGCCTACCGATAGCACAGAGAAAGTGTTGTCCAATATTGCCCTGTTGCCGACGCCTCCTGAGCAGAAACGTCCACTTCCCCTAAATGCAGAGAATATAACACTTTATACGACCATGTTCCTTAACCTATTGAAGGGTATTGGCGACTGGCGTAATCATGTGGCCATCGATACAGTTCAGAGTGTCTGGCAAAGTCCACCTATGACTCAGTTCAACCAACGTCTATTTGGTATTTAATCAACAGCATAGAGAATGATTTAATTGTACGATTGATGTAATATTCAATAAAACATTGAAATAAAATTGAGAATATTAGGATATATTGTATATGTTGTACAGTATGGATGCAATTGTGAATTATGCTAATGAGCCATATGAGGCCATAAAAGATATCATACCTTTACCTTTCTCCTCTGACTTATAATAACACAGGTTTGCTATTTTAATATTTATTGAAAAGACTTGGCGATTTAGATGTCTCGTGGTTAGTTATTGCACTTTTGTAGATTCATTAATGAGAATTATACCCGATTCAAAGAGAGCTCCATCTTCAAATGCGCTTTAAAACTTCATAAATGTAAATATAAATCATATTTATGATCAAAGTAAACAAAGTAAAGCATGCTGAATATATACGTCTGGCAACCTTAAGATTTTATATCAATCATAAGGACTGTCAAGGTTTGCGAGACATAAGTTTAATGCAAATTAAACCACTTTTCCAACAAGGTTGCAGTTGGCTACATGTGCTCTTGATTTGTCTGATAATGAGCCAGGTTACATCTCATTCCTGACTTGTTGTCAGCATTCCAGTCAGTTGGCAATAATAAAGTGTATCGACGGGCACGCCCATTCAACTGTACGCCTTTGCCTTTCCATCGAAAGTAATGTGAAGTGAAGTGTTTGCCAGCGCACAATCGAATGGCATCTCTTTCTTCCTGTCTGTGTGTGCGTGTGTTTGTTGCACACTAACGTACTCATGCAGTCAACAGACACACACACAAACACGCAATGCTAAAGCAGCAACAAACAATATTTCCGCCATTGCAGACAATGCGACTGAGACGTCATTGAAATTTGTATACCCATTATAATGGGCACAAGGTTATTAGAGCTTTGCGAAATGAGTGGGAAATGTCTTTACGACTAAAGTCTATATATGTATGTATATTCCCAAGATATCTGTTACTTTAATTGATCTGTTAATCTGTTTATTTGCACAACTTGAAATTTAATGCAGTTTCTTCTGTGCCCAGTACAGTATCTCTCAGTCGAGTTGGAGCCATGACAGCTCCATTTATATTCATAGACATGCATTGACACATCTACAAAAAGACAGACAGACAGACACCCCACACAGTCGCACACATAAACACCCATAGAGACACACACAAACATACACCAGAACAGACACATATCTCAAATGATCCGTTCTTTGCAGCACACACAAAGCGAGCACAATGAATTTAGACAGCAATTGTTTGGGTTTGTTGCTGTAGTTGTACATCTATTGCTGGATTCCTTTGTACTCGAATCGGCTTATTCAATATGACAACGTTCTGCCGTTTGTTATTACAACTGTAAACGTAAGTGTCGTAAGCCCAAGTAAAGTTTTTCCAAAGCCGCTTTTAGGTATTCCAAAGGATCAAATATTCTCTTTACATATTAAAAGCTTTTAATAACTTAAACTGTACCATAAATGCTGAGACTGGTTACAAAAAATAAATAAATAATAGACAAGTGAGAGACAAGAAAGGACACTTTCTTTAACATGTTTTTTGGTGTTTGGTTCTTTGGTCTATTCTATAGAGTTTTAGTATTTTTAGGATATTCCACCCTTAAAAAGGAAGACATTAAAAGGCAGGAAGTGTTTAATATATCCGGCCTGCATCAAAAACATTTTAACACTCCCACAACAGAATTCTGTACCGTCTACGACGCACAAAATTGTACAGTGGGGAAATTCTTCAGTTTTTAAGTCTTCATTCTTCAGTTAAATATGTTGTCTAGTATTTGGTTAAATACTTTTTTAGTTGCTCCACTGTGCGTGTGTGATTATTTACTACTGATTACGACGCATTTTTGAGAAGATTTTGTCGACTAAGGGAAGGGGATTGTCATAATCGATTGAAGTTAGCCATAAATATTGCAAAATCAATAAGCAAAATGAAATTAAGTTTAATATTCATATAACAAGTTTTATTGGGAAAGATTTTGTCGACTTAGGAAAGGGGAGTGGCATAGAAATCGATTGAAATAATTCATTCATATTGCAAAATCAATATACAAAATGAGGTTAAGTTTAATATTCATATGGCAAGTTTATTAGGATAGCCTTAAACCCGAGAGACTAGTTAGGTAAAGCAAGAATGATCAAGAATGCATACATATAAGAAGATTTATTAAACTCTCTGCATGGTCTGATATGCCCAAACGCACTTACACAATCAAATATGCAAGTGTGTGTACACGGCAACTTGGCTCTTCTTTCAATCCACTCACCTTTCGAAACCCATCATACTTCCCCTGCCTGCCATCTTCGCTCGGCACTTTATTGAGCATTGCATATGACGACACTCCCTTTTAAATGTGCTTCGGGTTTGGCGGGTTTTGGCAGAATATATTCTTCTTTGGCGGCTTTTGCGATAAGGCGCATAAAACTTTTTCATTTCGCTGCCTTGGCTGCCGACATGCTTGAAGACACTTAAATGGCCAATGAATAATTTCAGCCTGCCACGCCTACTCTTGAAACTTTTACCGTTATGCCGTTGATGCCGAATGCCCTCAACGAACTGTTTAATTTAGGATGCGTGTGTGTGTTCGAGAATGCTTCAAATTTGTTATGAACTTTCAACTCTGAGCATAAGTTACAATCCTGGCCAGTGCCAGAGCCCCAAGCAGCGTGTCACAGGCAAAAAGTCAACATGACCCAAATAAGCTACTGCTTCCGCCTTGTCAGAACCAGGAAACGTTCTTGCAGTGCGTTCAACTTGCAGCATGTTGCACCAAGTTGAAATGTTGCAACTCATCATCATTTTGCTTATCAGCAATGACCTTCATATCGGTCGCAGACTACGGAAGCTGCAGGGTCCAATGACATAGCAAACTCTGAAAAAAATGCAACCTTTGGCATGCCGAAGATTTAATACCCTTGCTTGATCTTTTCTCCTCTTTCGATAGTTGATATACTAGTTGTATAGAGCAGCTATACGATATTTTGGTTTAATATGACTCGTTCCGACTTATTTTTAAAGTGCAATATTGGGATGCATGTGAATTAAGTGTCTTCTATAATGAGGGACCACTTTACACTACAATAGACGGACAGACAGACGGACAGATAGGCGGACAGACAGACAGACCGACAGACGGACAGACAGACGGACAGACAGACGGACGGACAGACAGACGGACAGACAGACAGACAGACGGACAGACAGACAGACAGACGGACAGACAGACGGACAGTTAGACGGACAGACAGACGGACAGACAGACGGACAGACAGATGGACAGACAGACGGACAGACAGACAGACAGACGGACGGACAGACAGACGGACAGACAGACGGACAGACAGACGGACAGACAGACAGACGGACAGACAGACAGACAGACAGACGGACAGACAGACGGACAGACAGACGAACAGACAGACAGACGGACAGGCAGACAGACGGACAGACGGACAGACAGACAGACAGACGGAGAGACAGATGGACAGACGGAGGGATCGGATATATATATCTATAACTGGGATAAATCTCTAGTAGTCCGTCGCAAACATCTGGTAAAAACCAATATACTCTTTCCAAGAGTATAAAAACCAAACAAAAAATTGTATTTATATTTGCATATTGCTAGGCAAGTGTGTGTGATTTATTGGACTTGACAAAGTAGAGACTGGAATATACAGTTTTTATTTATGCATTCGCGTGTGTGTCTGAGAAACTGATTTGAAATGTAGCATAGCCAAGAGCAGTGTCAACGAGTTCTTATGAACCGCAGCTTAAGCACACAGAAAAAATCTAGCGTAACCAGAAGAAAGAAGCCATGCAAAGGTGGCACGGACAGCGAGATTAACTCAGATATATGGCTAGGAGCTGCGAGAATGTGCTCTCAACCACACACGCAGTATACATATATGTATGTATGTATGTATATGTGACATCAAATGGCAACTCGTTAGTGCGGCTTTGCCCGGCACGAAAAAAGAGGAAAATAAAGAGAGGAGGCTCGACAGCAGCGGCAGCAGCAGCATGTGCCGTGTTAGCTCTGCCAAATCAAAGCGAATGTCCATCAACATTATGAGACTTTGAACAGCAGCTTGGCAGTATAGAGGCCCGTGAGCGCACATATACACACGTGCATACGTATGCATACATACAGACACCCGCAATGTGAGATACACGCAGCAGGCTGATCCCGATGCTCGGGCAAAGTGTCAACGGTTGTCGCTTTGTTTGCACGCTGCGGCTTTGGCATGGCCTGGCCTCGCCTGTCCTTTTCTGCCCTGGCCTGGGCTGGCCTGGCCTGGCCTGGACCACGTCTGGCTTTGAGCATTCTAACGAAACTCATAATGTGGCGTAAAAGTACTTGTACCACCCGGCGTATGCTTTCCCTTTTTGTTAAATCGAAAGCGCCAACGAGTCGCTGTACACTGCAATAAATGCGGATATTGCATTTTTAATATAAGGCAGGCACTTGTTTTTGCATAAAGAAGTTCATGGTATATTGGCAAACTATCCTTAATAGTTTTTAAGATCTTTAGAGAACTTTTATTATACTTTAAATATACTTTTTTTTAAATCACAACTTAGTTTTTATCCACAACCGTTTGTTATAGAAGACCTGGAATAAAGTCATCCCAGCATAATCTATGCTCAACTGAAGTAGAGATTATTTAAACTTTATTATTGAAATAAAGTTCTTTTAAATATTTAACAAATCTTTAATCGAATTGTAGTGTATAAAATATTCGCTTTGTTCTTGAACTCTATTAAATGTCTTGCTTTGTAATATTTTGCATGCATATACAATTTCTTTGTTAGTCGCTTTGATGTTCAATAAACCCGTAAGCTGTGTGCAAATTTAATAATGGTGTTCAAACGCACACAGGTACATACACACACACATACAGGCAGTCTCAGATAATTGCACACCTTTTGCAAATTTTAAATTTATCTCTGTTCTTCTTCAGAGCCTGCTTGGACTTTCGTGAAATTTAATGCTTAGTTGGAGATTTAATTGGATGTAAGCCACTTAAAGTACACGCACTTCAAATTAGCATTTCTATAGTTTGAAGTACAGTTCTCGTTTAGCGCCACATAAAGTTAAATGTGCCATTAAACGGCAGACAATGGCGCTTATCTGCGCCTTCCCCTGCTCCTCCTGCTGCTCTCCAGCTGATGAGAGACCCGATTTGGCAGTGTTGCTTGTTCAGTTTCAGTTGTTCAACCTCTTGGTTAATTGAATTGACAAAAAGCGGCATTCCCGCGAGCTGACAACCAAATGGATCATCAAGTGAGTGCTTAAACTGCTCGGGCTATAAGTGCTTGTTGCGTATACGCCCCGTGTGCCAAACAAAAGTTAATACATTCGCTGACAATGCTGACAAGCCGGGCATACTAAAGCAGTTTGAAGAGCGCTCGTGATTTTGGTTTTGTGCGGACACACACACGCACACAGACACACACACTCGGACAACAGCCACACCCACATTTTGACCATTTAAATGTGAATTATGTTCATGCGTGAGTGTGTGTGTGATTGTGTCATTGGTGCCAACGGCATCAACAACTTTTTTTGCGCTTGTTGTAAACATTTCGCTTGGTTTGTCACTTTTCCACGATGACATTTTGATCCAAAGTAGTTTGACCCTTGGGAATTCTCTTGCTACAATCAGCACAAAAAACAAAAATATATATTCAGCGAACGGATACACTTGCAGAAGTAAGAGTAGAGCGAAGTCTGACAAGAAGTTTGCAAAGCTCAACTCTATAAATAATATAGTAAATATGCATTTATATCGAATAATAAAGAACAACTGATTTGTCATAAGTGCGAATTTATCAATCTGAACAGAGAATGTTATGAAGAAGTTGATACCTTACCTAATATAATGAAGTTTAAGATGAATTACTTACAATCTCTTCACTATCAAATAAGTTTTAAATTTGATATTTCTTCAAATTTTTTTAAATAATATATAACTTTAAAACTTCTTCTTTTATTACTGCAAATGATTAAAAGTAATAAGGCTTAAATTATAATTTTAACGTGCAGTAAACAAATTGTTTAAGAGGTGTTAATAAGTTAAAGTCTTGTACTTTAAATATGCGAATCAAAGCACGTTCGACGTGCCTTTAAAATGCTGTCTTAGATAATTTTACAAATTTTATTGACCTAGGGAATAGAAAGTTTTAGCATATTCAAGTTAGAACGTGGCCAACACCTTTTGCGACTTTATAAATATTTTAACCTAATTACGAGCGAAACGAACAAAAGTTATTTACCCCACACGAAACAAGAGAGCATAGACAGCAGCAACATTACCAAGGGCTGCGACACCAGCAACCACAATAATAATAACAACAGCAGCAGCAAAAACAGCAGCAACAACAACAACAACAACAGAAGCAGCGACAGCAACAGGAACAACAACAAAACTCGATATGGTGTAAAAGGATTTTCTTGTCAAGGCCTATGGCAAAGCAAGTCAAAGCACATACACACGCACACACACACACACACAGATACTGTTACTCTACGAGAAACAGGCAGATGTAGACAAACACCCGCATTGCGTATACGCAGCGTGTGGTCAAGTTTGTTTGCCTGTTTGGCCCTAATGAAATTATTTAGTGCATCTTGCCCAAAAGCTTGTTGCACTTAAAGCTTCACACATTGTTGCATTTAATTCAATTTGCAGGGCTAATTTGCCTACTGCTTTGCTTTAATGCATTTCTCTGCTATGCATTGATTAATATTATTATCCAGTTCTTGTACTATCCTCCATTTTCAAGTCTGGCTAGCTGTCGACAAGATTTACTGACCCAGCCACATGTGGCAAGAGCACGCACACGCACAAGCCACTCGACTCGACACAGCTCAGTTGCATGTGCAGAGCAAGAGACGGGAAGGAAGAGGCGTCGTTGCAGCGTTACACCGGCAATGTTATGCCATGTAATTAATGACCCAATGTGTCTGGGAACAACGAGTGAGGAGCCGGGCGAATCTCTGTGGTTCAACTTGCAGCAGATTGCTTATCGAGTTTATTTCTAATCTGCACTCCATGCGTTTCGCCACAAATATTTCGAATTCATTTAGAATTTATACTAATCAGCTGGCGCCACATCGATTTGACTAATGCATGCCACATGTGGCACCCGCAACTGCGTTGAAAATCGACCAATAATGTTTGAGGTTATGCAAATTGAGTACTAACTGGAATTTATTGGTTTGCATTGGGTTGGTCCAGTGTGCAATGAGTGCAATTAAGCGCGAACTTGTTAAGTGCGAATTGGCGAGAGAGAATTCGAATTCATCTCTGACTTTGGCCAGGAAAAGGAAATCGATCTGTGCCGCGCAATCTGCTGACCATTTATCCTGGTGGCAGCTGTTGAAACTGCCTCAGTGATTAATGACCACAGCGGCAAAGAGTGAAGATGGGGAGAGGGGGGGGTTTGAGTATGGCTATCAGACAACTTGAGGCGCTCAGACAGACGCACACAAGTGTCATTCAATGTTGGCAAAAGATAAATGTCATAAACTTTAATTATATTTTCATCATGACAACGACGACAACAACTCGCTCTCTTGATGAGTATGATGCATACACATGCCCCTCTCTTTTTGCCCAAATTATGCCCGCACGTGCCACAGGCAATGCCAACTAGCAACGAAAAAAGATGAAAGAAAAAAGTATAAAGTGAAAGTGGAGAAAAGCATCTCCAAAGTGCGGAACGTTCTCGTTTCGCTGACGCAGCGCTGAAATATTATATCTCTGTGCTGCATTGACAGGCCAACTAGTTGCATGCCAATAGAATTGGCATTCAATTTCAATTGTTGGCGCCACATTGCACGGTGGATGCCACAAACACAAAATTAATCAGGCAAAGTTACATTTAAGTTGAACACTTTGAAAGACTTGCGTGAAGCTCTTAAAAATGTACTTGAAATTTTTTAAATATTTTTTTTAAAGTATTTGCAAAACAGTCATTTCGTACCACTGTGCATGAGCGTGCAAACGACAGCCCCTTTTGCTACTTTACCTTGTTATACTCTTGCAAAGTGCGTAGTACTTCTACAAGAAGTATTGCTGTGATTCTTATGAATTGTATAAAGTATAGTATATATATTTATATAGTATTTTCTTGCAAATCGAACACAGTGTTGTCAAGTTATTTATATTATATATATATACTTAAGCAGGTTTCTGTAGAAACTCCTTTCTTTGCACTTTGCTTTTACTATTTAAATTCTATACACCTCCTAACAGCGCATAAACTATTCTGCTTGCCAATGATAACCCCTTTGCTTTATTTTTATTTCAAATTGAAAACGATCCACTTAATCCTGCACATGCAGTGGCAAAGTCAATTAAAGCAAATAAAATAAAAGCGCTGAAAAGAAAGTACAGAAATCAATTGGAAATGTTCGCATTTCTTTTCGGAAAACCATCGATATTTATTCAATTTGTGCGCTCAACAAGGAGCAAATTATTTCTCGCTTAAATGCACGCCGTGTCTGGAGCACACATACATATGTATTCTCATGTATGTGCTATGTATATTCCCCTAGGGATCGATGAAATTGATTGTAATTTAAGTGACTCAACGAATTTATTTATGGAGTGTGGAGAGCGCGACATATAACGAGACTAACGACTTTTTAACCGAAATTCAATTGAGATTTTAAACAAGCCATACAATTGCTTTATATGCCAAGGCTAAATGGTCTGGCAGACGCAACGTCAAGCAAACATTTCGGGTCATGTCTGGCAAAACAAATGGGGAGAAAAGAGAAAGGAGAAGGCAAAACAACAGAATCCAATTAACAACAAGTGCGACAAATAATGGCCAAGACATGGCATAGCGAATGGGTAAGAAGCGAGCTCGTTGATTGAGTTTTCAAATTAGTTTACTGCATTTAGTGGCCATGCAAACAGGCACACACCTCACACACACACACACATACACAGCCACACGGGCATTGAAGCAACAGGCAGCAAGAAGGATGTCGCTGCAACTTGGGGCAATATGTGCTAGCGACGCGCAGGTTAATTGCTTTGGAAATTACACACGGCGCACACGGCGAATGGCAATTGGGATGTACAACTCAGATGCCATATCCCCTTACCCCCTTACCCACCCTCCACGTACCCTCTCCCCTCTCTTACGCGCTAATCGATTTATAGTGCAATTTCGAGTGCGTTCAGCCAAGTTGGCAGAGTGCGGCAAAAGTTGCAGCGATACTGTGCCTCATGTTCGTGTCTTGTTAGGTTTTCTTATCAGCGCAATTTATTATGTTTTAATTAACGACTTATTAGATTGTTTTTAAGTGAATAATCTTAGAATCTTAATCTGTAAAATTCAATTAGAAGTTGTTTTTATTGTTTTTAAATGAGCTGTTGGTGATGCCTTATTTGTGCAAGGTTTGTATTGAATTTACGGATCTTAAGGCAATTTGGCAAATAAAAATTAAATTAACTGAAATTAAAATAGTTTTGTGCTTATACAAAAATATGATTTCTATTTGATATTATATAAAATTGTTAAATGACCTCAAGCTGCAAATATTCATCGAGTATATCTTGTTCTTTAAATCTAAATTTCAAATTTAAAACAAACAACTTCAACAAAAAACTTTACTTGGAAACTTTTTTAAACTTTTTAAAACAATTTTCCACAGTTGATGTGACAACTAATAAGCTAACGAATTTAATACAGTTACACTGCAGATAGTTGGCAGCATGTGTGTAGGAGGAGGGGGAGGAGGAGGGTGCTGTCATACGGCTCAAATGATAACTGTCTGGTGATAAAAATGACAATGGTTTTAGCGCTGTGCTGGCCATATTTGTTTATGCGTCGTTAAACTTTTCAGCCACACAGACACACACACACTCACACACCAACACACACGCACGGGCAAACTGACACGCTGACATAGACACATAGTGGCATCCATAAAAGCCTACAGGGCACATATCAATGCCTTATGTAGCATGCATGGCAGTGTACGGAGCTCGAGCCTCTGGTCTATGCAAACACTGCCACCAGAGCAATACTAGGGCTGAAATTGAATTATGGCGCACATGCAAACACGTACACACACACACAGACACACACACGCAGGCAGGCACACAGAGACACACGCACACCGATATAAATACAAGCCCAGCATGACATATCGAGCGAGACGTAATGAAATATCTGACTCTCCGACTGCATAACGCAGCTTTGGCTTCAGCGCTCGTTGCTCTGTACGCTCGTAACGGTAAGTGAAATAGAAATGCTGGCAGATCGAAGGGAACACAACGAGAAAAAGGAGGGGAGGTGAAAGAGGGGGAAAAGGTGGAATAGGATACTATACAAACAGCAGCGGCATTGTTAGACTCTTTCATTTTCAGCTTCGCATTTATATGTACAATGTCTCGCACCTTGTTGTTGTTGTTGTTGCTGTTGCTGTTGCCGCTATTGCTGTGGCTGCTGTGATTGTTACTACTGTAAAATATGGCCACGGCCGCAGAAAAATAACAGCAAAGCCAAGGTAGAACACACTGGAGCCAACAACCTGTGCTGGAATCTCCAGCCTGGCTCTGCTCCTGGCCCACTGCCGCTGACATCCACCGGCACCAGCACCGGCAACATCAGCCTCAGCTTCAGCTACAGCAACAGCTACAGTTATAGCTACAGCCTCAACGTCATTGGCATCGGCATCGGCTTCGTTTTATTCTATTGTTTCATTTCATTTTATTGTCGTATGTCATACAATGGCGCGTTACATTTACATTTCCCATTAAACTTTTTGCTATCAGTTGCTCAGTTGCGGGATTCCTCAGTTGGTTTGTTGCTTGTTGTTATTGTTGTTGTTGTGCAATAAATTTAAATGCTTTGTAAGCCATTCTTATGAAATATGTTAGGTGGTTGTTTAGGCTGTTGAAAAATGTGCCTTATTTCGTTTAAAAAGAAAAGCGGAATGTGTTTTTTAAGAAATTATTGATTAAGAATTGATCCAATGATTGAAAATTAATTGAATTTGATGTTAATCTAAGAGCATTGCATTTTGAAAACAGTTTACTATATATATTACAATTAAAAATTCTAGGTATTCACATGCTTTTTCAGATTATGTATGTTCAATGCTCAAACATCAAAAAGCCAGTGGCGCAAAAATAACTAATATGCTGAGGATTAAGCTGCAAAGCTGAATAAATTTTTAGCAAACACCATGTAAAGAATATTTTTCATACTAAGCTAAAAACTGCAAAATATTTGTTATTATTTTTCAAAATTTTTTTTTTTTTTTACATGTATTTTTGTGGCTCAATTAAATGTTTTTTCCACCCCGGCACGTTCATTGTTAAGTGTGCTGATGCTCGACGCTGAAAAGTATGCAGCGAAAAATAATCAAAAATCAGTGAAAACATTTTTGAATGCAAAACATAACAAAAACCAAATGAAATTCCTGCAACAGCAAGCGGAATATTGATTTAAACCAACACATAAGCGTTGCTGACATGTTTACCTACACTCACACACACGCACGCACCTATACACTCCTCTACACACACACACACACACAGTCGCGTTGGCAGGTCGCTTCTTGCAGATGCAACAATTTGTCATTGAAGTGCAGCACAGGCACAACACAGCAAAAAAAAAAAAAGCTAGAATCCAACCAAAAAATAGTTGAACAGCTGCCGATGCAACCGTTGCCATGTGGCCGACGTCGCTTGTTGCAAAGCTGTTGCTGCTGCGTTCCTAAGTCCACGACGAAGTACAGCGCACATGGCAACAACACGAAGAAGCAGCCTTGCAGGCCAAGCCAAGCCGAGCAGAGCCGAGCCGAACGCAAGCCGAATGCTTTATCGTTTACGATAAACGCACGACCAACAGTTGCTCGCAGGACTCGCAGCTGACGTTGGTTAATAGGCAGCGCCACAGTCAGGCCATGGCACAGTCCACACTCGTCCGTTGGGCTGCTCAGTAGCGTTGCTCGGCAGTCCACAGGCAGTTCTATCTATCTCCCAGGTGTGTGTTGTGTGTGTTGTGTGCATGCATGCCACATGCAAAGTTATTTAACGGACGCATCACAGATTTGAAATAAACTCAAACTAAGACAAGACACAAGTGGCAAGTGGCAAATATTGTGTGAGAGTTAGCGCGTGTTTGAAGTGCAGCCGCATCGCTTGCAACATCGAATGGCCGTGGCGCCTGCGTCGAGTGTGTGGCAACTGTTGCTGTTGCACCGCGTTGGTTAAGGTTGAGCATGTAAGTTGCAATAAACATACTATTATATCATACAATTCTCGTACACTAAGTATGCCTCATCAGACTTGACATGAGATTAGATCAATCATACTCGATGCCACATGTGAAATGCTATCGATTTGCTGAGGCACAACCACGATGGCCAGACAGTCAGCCAGCGACAGCGACAACAGCAAGCGACACAGCCAGACAGGTGCCACTTCAGCGGCACAGACAACTGCCCAGAAAAGTATGCTAAAAATAAGTGCACACAGCAATGAACGACAGCAGAGCTCTCTGCTTGGCTCAGCTCAGCTCTGCTCTGTCATGGTCTGTGCTATCCTTGCCTGTCCTGTTCCACCGGCTTCTCCACTTGACTTGCGGGATTAAAGCCGAAATCGAGTGAAATTGAAATTCGAACTAACGACTTATAAATAAATTATGTGTAGCAAGCTGAGAAATTCAGAAATAGATTGCACATTGAGCGAACGTCGTGCCGCGGCGAGCCTCATCTCGTATGCACTGAGATGTTAAGCTCTTAACTGAGTTCGCAATTACAATTTTAATTAATTAGAAAAACAGTTGATCTAAAACAGTTACCAGCTTAGCATATTTACTGCAGATACATTATGTATTAATATTTCATTTGTATGTAAATATAAAAGTATTCAAATGATGGAACAAGTATGACAGCTAAACGTTTTGAGGATGTTTCATATTAAGTAACGGTAACAATATTCCTTATAGAAAAGTCCTCAAAGAAATTATAAGATATATATACTTTGTGCAGCATATATGGTATATAAGCACTTCAATATTTCTTATCGAAACTAAAACCTTTTGAATACGCTTTAAATTTAATGTTCTGAATTTACAGAAGCGACCAATAACAAATTTTAAATCAAACCTGCGATAATAATACACATGAAAAAAAAGTTTAGTAGTCCTAGTTCTTAGCGTTTTTGAGATCTAGCAGCTCATACAGACAAACATACTGCATGGTGCGTTAAAATAATTTTTAAATTTAAGCTTTTAAAGGCAGAAGGCGACGTCGCAGACCCATTAAAACTAAACCATATATATTCCTAATCTATATCAATATCCCAGTCGATATAGCTATGTCTGTCTGTCTGTCTGACTGTTCGTAGCGTGATTTTAATCAATGACACTTCATTTTTATAAACTTAATAATAACAAAACTAACACAATTATTAACGCTCAATTAAGTTCTAAAAACGAGATTTAAAAATTATTCAATAAACCAATAAAAATTCATGTTGTTCAATAATAAATTTGGCAAAACAAAATACTTAAAAAATTAAAAGATATATATATATAAGAAATCTTTTTGGTCAGATAGGTAGCGGGTATATCACAGTTGAGCACATTGCTAAATTGCTTTTCATTGCTAAAACTCTTTTGTTTTATATTATTATGGCATATTGTTATCTCTATTAGTTACTCTTTCTGTTAATCAACGTTCCCCCAACATTGTTGAGTTCAAAAGAATTCAATAATGTGTGTTTTAAAATATGTATCTGTGTAGAATAAAAATATTTTACATGCATAAATTTCGTATACTAAACCAAATAACAGCTCAATATTGCAAAAATAAATTTCTATTTCTGCCCGAATTTGGCATGCAAATATTTTCAATGTTATTTCACATATCACAAAAATATTTAATTAATTTCTGTTTTGACACATAACATTTTGACACTTTTGATATGGATACAACAAGTGCCCACACTTGCAAAGTTTCTCGCAGTTTGAAAACAAAAACGGACATTTTCATTTCCATTATTTCCATTTTGTTAGGCAAGTGGCCAATTGCCACGAAGCAACTATCTGGCAAAGTTATCAAAGTGCTTGACCCCTGTGAGCTTCACCTGTGGCCTGCTGCACAAGCAATAAGCGTAGCTTCTTCTCCCACTCGTCTGCTATCGCTTGCTACCTCACTCCATTCCCGTTCATCTTCCTGCTCACTTTCCCATGTGACAGCAGGGAATGGGGAGAACGGGGGGCGGAGGATGAGAAAGATATCTTGCTGTGCGCTTGGCATGCTTCCTGGCATGATGTCTAAAGCGCGGAATAGCTAAATATATATATATTTTGTACAACCATCTAACATATCCATTGGAGCGCATGCCTTTCAAAATGTTGTAGAAATTCCGTGAAATCAAAATCTTGAATGAAGCCCAAATGATTTCCAGCGAAAAAATGTGCTTTAAGGGAATGCCAAAAATCAATGGGGCTACGTATACGCCTCCGGGGCGGCATGGATGGCGGCATTTAATGCACACCAGTGGGCGTGTCAACGTCCCGCACTTAAATTACTACTTCACACACTTGTATAACGTGTAATAAAAATACAAAAAAAAAATCTAAGCAAAACAGTGTTGGGTAAGGTGTGCAGACTGCGAGACACCCTGTGCGGAGAAGTCGGAATTGGAGGAAAAGAAAACTGAGTAATAAAACCTTGACTTCTTAGAGAAAAGGAAGGAACTGTGATAGGAAAAGCAAGGGGTTCTTCTTAAAATAATAATTTGTTAATAATAATTTTAAATACCAAAGGAAAGGATGTTTTTTCTTTTTTGGTAGCGGCTCTAACTGTCCTTCACTTTTCTGTCCTTCAAGTAAGCCATATATAATCTTTTATAAGATTGTCAGCAAGTTAATCGTCTAAAAAATATATGATAACTTAATCTATACTTGAAAAGTTTATAATTCATTGAGGAAATCATCACTTCATCACTCTAAATTACCTTTCTTCCACTTCAATGCTATCTACTCTGTTAGTTTAGCTTGTACAGGGTATAGAAAGTAACGGCCGCATACGACAAGCGAAAAAGGAAACACAACGGCAAGCGAACTCCGCCTAGCCAAGGGGCCGGGGCGGAGCACGCTAGTCGTCAACATCGTCATCATAGTCATCATCTTGGGCCACATTTTCAGCATTTCGCTTAAGGAAATTTTTGTATGGGCACCACCAGCCAGTGCCCCAACTAGTAACATAGATCCATGTACGGGTAAGGCGGGCAAGAGGCAGTGGCGCTTTACAGTCCCCAGCGGCCTGATTAAATTCGTATCCCCCACTCGCACCCCTCCTCGACTTGTAGGAGACAAACAGAACCCTGTCCGGAGAACTGAATGCGTTTAGTGCGAGGCGCAAATGATGAAATAAACGAAACTAATCCAAAAGAAAGCCCAAAACGCGAGCGCAAAATGCCAAAATATTTACACTGCCACCAACCGCAGCGAAGTTCGCCGTTGCCGCCGTTGCCACCGTAGCCACAGCAGCAGCAGCCACTAGCCGCAGTGCCTACTCTCCTCACCCTTCTTAACGCCTCAATCCACCCTCGCTATGCGTCGCGGTGTGGTCTGCTGCTTTCAATGCGGCCGAACCGGGCTATGTGATAAACATCTTTGCCAAGTAAGCAACAATTTTTGTGCTCCAAATTGGGTTTTTCTCCTCGTCGGTTGTGTTTTCTTTTTTTTCGCCATCCGCTAGACCGCCCCTTGCTCCCCTTCTACTGCCTCTGCTCCTCTTTTTGGTAGGGTGGTTGATTGGATGACGAGGCGGCTCAGCGCGTGCAGGCAAATATTTTTAATGATTTTCGTCCAGGCAATGCTTCGTTCGATCTGGGCGCGGTGTCTGCGTGTGAATGTGTGTGTTTCTGTTTGTATCTATGTGTGTGCGAGGTTTTTTTACGCCCCAGTTAGTGCAAAACTAATTATATATATATATTTGGTAGTAACGGAGTCAGCGTCAGGGCCTCCTCGCAGCAGCAGATGCCGGACAAGATTTTTCCAATTATGCGCACCATACTCAGATTTCACACTGCTTTCTCACTTCAATCATCGTCTTCATCATTATCATCATTGCCAGTCATCAGTTACATCACTTGACAACTTATGCATTATGTGCACAATTTAATCAAATCACACAATGGCTGAGAAATTTTGGACAAACCTGACAAATTGTGATGACAGCAGAAAGTGATTGAGCTCATTTGCCATAATATCAAAGGGAAGGAAGTCATATACTTACTCACATTTAGAGATTGTGTGCCTTCTTGAGTAATTTGAATGCACATAATATTAATATTGGCTATAGAAATATAAAAAAAATGCTTGAAAGAAAAAGTGTAGAAATTAAGTATTTTAAAGCTCGTTATTTACATTAAATTAATTAAATACATTTTTTATAGGTTAAATATTTACTTGGCAGAGGCTTCTTCTATATAAGTCCTTTAACTTTCTAAAACATTCATTATATATTATCGTGTGAAGAATTATGTTAGAAATAGATTAGAAATACGTAAAAAATAGGTAAAAAATACAAAGGTTAGAAATACGTTGGAAATAGGTGTCACTTTGTTTTATTTAGACACATGGCAAGACTTCGCTTATATAAATCTTTTTGACATTTTCCTTTTAAAGTATCAATTGTTAAATAATTTTTAAAAATATTTTAAAATATATATATTTAGAAATTTATTTATATTATATATATTTAATTTATGTCAAGTCCCTGTTTAAAAGCTCTTGATGGATTACAGGGATTCGAACACGGTATCCCTGCATAGTCAAACACTTTAGACAACTCATCTACCGGGCATTATCAAATATATAACTAATATCTGTTAATTTGGAAACCTGTTTACATTTTCTTATAATGTGTAAATAGATCACATTAAATACACTACACCTTATTTAGGTTATACACCTGGCAAGAGGCTTTGTCTACCTTAATCCCTTAACTCATTATTATTCTTTTTAAACTATACTTTTTATCGATAATCAAAAATGTGTTATCCAAGAAATATATATTTTTATCATGTATATCCTTTGAAGAGCTGCTCAAATATACCCAGGGTAAAGTGACTTTAGAAATAGCTTACCTTGAGTAGAGTAGAGTAAACTTGATATTGATTGCGCACTCGCCCCTTTTAGAAGTTTAATAATTACTAAGCATTCCTTTTTTGACTATCGAAAATATATTAAACAAAGATTTATGTATTATGCATGTCTTTGGAATAGCTTGATAAATTTGCCATTTCCCTAGGCAAGCGAGTGTCTGTATACAAATCGGGTTACACGTGAGCTCATTTATTTATTGTGCTCGTATTCCCAGGCAGGCAGACTGCTTGGGCTGGCTGGGCTGCCTGGACTGCATGTAAATTTGTATCACGTTCGCGTATTCTCGCACTCGTATTCAGTGAAATGTGGATGCCATAAAAGCTGGTGCGCTGCTCGCGCTTGCTTGCTTAGCTTGCCACTCTTGTTGCTGCCTCTGCTACTGTTGCCGTTGCTAATGCAAAATTATGGCTTTCAGCTCAAACACGCTTCTACATTTCCGTTTCCGTTTTTTGCTTTTGTAGTTTTAATGCACACCACACACACACACACATACACACAGCAAGTGTTTGTGTGTGCACGTGTTTGTTTGAATGAGTGAGCAACACGTTCCCTTTGACATTGACTCAATCGCAACGTTATCCCTTCTTGCTGTTGCTGCCACAAGGTAAGTCAAATTTTTGGAAAGTCAAACAAAGCGGAAACTTTCGAATGAGGTTTACTCTGGTGAAGGAAAGGGAGGGGAGAGGAGAGGAGAGAGGGAGCTACCGCCCTTAAATGGCTTTAACTGGAATTATGCAATGCAATCTTCCTCTCTCGTAAGCTCTTCTGTCTTCAAATGCCTTTTTATCTGCTCTACAATTAGGGCGCTTAACTGCAGCAAGGATTCTTGAGTGTGGCTCCCCCCTCCATTCCTCCCGCTTCTCCTTCCCCAGTCACTTGGCCAGCCAATTAGGCCAACACAAGTGGCCAGAACGTGTGTTGGCCATTTGCCTCGACCCACTTAACAGCTGCTGGCTGGTCGAGCTTAAACCCTTAGCCAATCCTTCTCTCCCCCTTCTCCTACCGTCGCCACCCACACACCGCATTTTGTTGCCATGGCGAAGGCGTGTAACGTCCCTTTGGGGCTGTATGGCAGGGGGGGGGGGGGCATAACTTATTAATTAGTTTGAATACATAAAGGCGTGTCAATTTCAATGCAAATGCAGTTTTAATTAAATTTGCGCAAATAGAAAAACAAATCCTTCCGCTCGGCCGCACAGCGCTGAAAGAAATGGAACGTGGAACGAGGCGCAAGAAATGCCAAATGAAATTCTCTAATAAAATGCAAATAAAACTCTCGGCGGCAGAAATTCAATTTCAGCTTAATTGTTAATTAAAGTGCAATAAAAAATGCCAATTGCCGCAGCTGCAGGGCGCATGAATGAGGAAGAAAGGTAGCGGAGCAATTAAATAACTTTGCACATTCCCGCATCTCTCAGTAATTGTCATTACTGAAGTGAAGCAAGGAAAATAAGGATGTATTTTTCGCTCAGTTTGAAAAATCTACATCAAGTTTCAGACAGTTTCAATTCGCAAATTACAAACTCAAAGCGCAATTACAAACACGCGTGCATGTGTTTAACAAGCCATGCCACACACACAGAGAGAGAGAGAGAGAGAGAGAGGGAGAGAGGGACAGACGCACACACGTGGCAAGGCCTCGCACCGCAACCAAGTGGAAGACAACAACAGCAAACAATTTGAGCAGCCCTTGCCACCGACACTGGGCACTGAATGTAGCAGGACCAGGACGAAGCGGCACAGGACGTGGCATGTGGAGCCGCAAAAACCCCAAAACAGCATTCGAAAGCCGTTAGAATGTGGCAACTCAAATGCAGGCTTTGCCCCCGTTTGGCCTGACTGGACCACAGGACCACAGGATGTCCATGTTTTCGGTTACACAGCCAAGCCGATTATCTTTTCATGCTACATTTGTATCTCGAAAAAGTCAAATGGCACTAATCCAAATTTCTCCACAAAAGACGAGCACAAATTCAAAAACATATCTGTGTAAGCTACACAGGCCTCCCTTGAGTTTGCCAGCCCCCTATCCCTCTCCCTGTCTGTATGTGTACTGAGTGTGTGTCTGTGAGCGTATTGGGGCCTTGAAAATATTGCAGCCTAAGCGCAATGGCGACATTTTTAGGCTCCAGCGTGGGTGAGGATGGGCACACACGTGTCAGAGTGTGTGTGTGTGAGTTTTGAAAAAAGTGTGTGTGAGTTGCAAAAATTAATCTGATATTTTATAGTGTTGTCCTTTTTGTATACACTCACTAAAGTGGAGTTGTATTGATTTTGAGGTAAGCGAAAAGTATGCAATAAAAATCCGTGATGCCGCACAAAAGTATGCTACGAAAATGACTGCGCTCAAGGCGATCCAGGTGCGAATCTGGGAAACCATTTTAAATTAAATTAAATTAATTTATATATATTTAAACTAAATTAGACAAGAGTCAATACATAAATAGCAAATAGAAATACGTAATTTTAAAATTATTCATTCCGCACAAAAGTATGCTAAAAAATATAAACAGCGAATGTCAAGCAGAAATTTTAGATATTATATTCTTTATAATTATCTTATTTAATTTATTTAAAAGTTCAAAGTTCTTAAATTTCCATTGCCACATTTAAAGGAACTCATATTCTGTGTCTCTTCTGTTATAAAATCATTCCTTATTGTATTTCATCAATAATTATCCGCGCATTAAACAAAGAGAGCGTATGTAAATTCCGTGCCGCTGCTTTTATTTTTACTCTGTTTATTCTGGCTTACAATTTGCGCCGTCTTTCGTCCCTCCCTCATTGTGCTTGCCGTTTGTGGCTGCTGCTGTTGTCGGCCACATATAAAGTTGAGTTTATCTCAAGAATGTAGATTGCCTGTAAAATATTTAATTACACACTGCGGTGCGGCCACAGACGCACAGAGAGCTCTTGCCGACAAAACGACAACAGCAGCTGGAGCGGCAACAACAGCAGCTCAGCCATACGACCAAAACGGGCAGAGATAGAAAGCACACAACACGTATACGCCATGTGTTGCTGCTGCTGTGCTTGTTCACTTGGCAATTTGCAAGTGTTGGCAAGTGTGGAGTGTGTGTCTGTCTGTATGTGTGCGCCAGAGTGTGTGTCCTACACACAAGTGACACTTGTATGCATGTTCTTGAAGTGTCGAGTTGTTACTTTACCAATGTGTGTGTGTGTGTGTCTCGTTGTGTGTGTGTGTCTCGGTGTTTATTTATTTGCCATGCAGACTTGCGGACTAACCTGGCGCTGTCAGTTTTACAACCAAATAGTTAAGCTCTTTTTGCATTTTTAATAAACTGTAGCAACTCACTTTGCATATGAAATGAAATGCGTGTGAAACACGTTTTCAGCACATTCATTCATTAGTTTAGCCCCTGCCCGGCCACGTTGAGTGCCAAAATGTTAATTATGTTTATTGAGCAAACAACAGCAAAGGTGGCAAAGGTTGCAAAGGTTCCTAGACAGAAGTTGCCACACACACGAATTCGTCTATGACCTTTAATGAGACGCACAACGCGCGCATCTGCCCGGGCTGCAGGAAAGGAAAAAACTTTGCATTTGATTTTGCACGAAGGTCGTTTTAAAAATACTCCTGGCAGCCTGTCGATCGGGCCGCCAGTCAGTTAGTCAGTCATTCAGTCAGGCAGTCAGTCAGTTAGTCAGTCGGTGAAAACCATTTGGCTTTAGCCTTGAGCGCACCCCAGCGCCATTCAGTCTTTGCATTAACATTGGGTGTGGCCTGAGCCACACTCTCACACACCGTGCTGGGCTGAGCTGGGCTGGGCCCCGGTGCGAGCGAATCTGACGTGCGTCGAGGTGCTAAATGGCTAACTGGGTGACTCTGCTGGTCTGCTACCTATGCTCAATCCCAATAACAGGGCACATAATTAAAAGCGACGTTTGCTTGGCTTTTGTGGCATTAGAAAGTTGTGTGTGTGTTGTGCTCTCTGTGTGTGTGTGTTTGTGTGTGTGAGTGCTGCGATTACAAAACTTTAATGAGTGCTTCGACTTTGCCTAATGAATGATTGGCTGTGACTTAATTAGAGCAGCGCCGTCAGTGCCAAAGTAACTCGAGCCTGAAATTGACTAGGCAAAGTGTGAGAGAGAGGGAGAGAGAGATTAATGTAACAAATCGAACTGGCATTAATTCAGCTACAGCTGCCATCCGTCTCTGACGCTGTTGAATCTCTGTTAACCTTGCGTGCCGCAGACAATTTTCAAATTTTCCTATAGATAACAGGTTGCATAAATTGATTAGCGCCTAGTCATCATTTATGGAGGTAGCCCAACCACACACACACCTCTCTCTTTCAAAAAATATGTCAACTTTTTGCCAAGGAAAATGGAAAATAGAAAATGCTTTAGTCTGATTGGTTTTTCAACTCTGCAGATCTATTGAATTCATCAACAAAGGTGTTGCCTGCCCGACTGACTGTGCCACACACAGCTCTGCTGCAGTTAAGAGGATTTGCAGGCTATGATAGCATGTAATCTTATTGAATTATTGCAGCTTGTGTGCAAATTAGAATTCTGATTGCTGGCGCAGCAAATTGCAATTAAATGCACATTCAGAATTACTCATACGCACTGTTGCGCTCTCAAGACACTGCTAATGCTGTCATGTGCTTGGCAACTCATTCACACATTACGTATACGCCATGCAAGTGTCTGCACAAAAAGCCAAAAGCCAAACAGGGAGGGGGGAGAGGCAAGGTGAGGGCTATACTTGGACAACATGACTAAAGAAAGGACTTAGAGAAAAGTAGCATGCAGCAAAGTGTGTGTGTGTGTGTGCAGCAAGAAGAACGTGTCAATGAGGTTTTAAGCACGAACTGACGCACTGTCGCCTGCCGCACCTGCTGCCACTGCTGCCACTGCTGCTGCTGCTGCTTACAAGCCACTGAATCCGTGCCTGGCCTTTTGTTATAACATATTACTTTCGAGCTCAACATGTTGCGGCTGTGATGGCAACAGCCAAGCAAACAGACAAAAAGCGAATGCAGCGCACTGAGACCAGATAAGCGAGGAGCGTGCAACATGCTGTGCTCTGTGTGTGCCTGAAAGAAAAACACAAACACCAACACAAACACGAACACAAACACAAACACAAACATGAGCGCAGCACGAGAGCAGAGGCAGGCGCGAAAGGCAAACGGATTATTTGTTTTCGGCTGCCTTTCTTTGTTTGCTTTACTTTCGTTATTTTTGCTTGCCTCCTTTACCATTCTTTCCTCCCACTCTCTCTCTCTCTTTTTGCATACAGTCTTTATCTGCAGTCAGTCTGAGCACATTCTGCACTGACTGCCCGGCTGGCACCTGCCATATGAATGATGAATACTCGCACACACTCGCACACGTATTCACAAGACATTCACATCGACAAAGTGTTAACTGTTCGAGCCGTAGGGCGTCGCTTTTGTATGAAACTAATTTGGAACAGCTTACAGAAGAAGCCGAGAGTGGAGAGTGGGGAGTGAAGAGTATGTGGTCATTGCCTTTCGACAGCTGTCATAACAGCATACACTGCCTACCAAAAGTCTATCTAAAGTACACGTTTCATTATCATATTGTTCCCTACTTTCCCATGCACACTTTGCATACCCAAAGTTTTTTTTGTTTTGCATCGTTAATAAAATCACAAAAACAGTTATAGGGTGTAGCCAGGGGGAGTCAGGGGATGTGTGTGTCTTTAGCTTTAGCTGATTTCCCTGCGCGACATTTTCAATATGCCGCTGCCTCCTTTTGTGTGTGTGTGTGTGAGTGTATGCGGAGCTGGCAAAGGGCAACGCGAGGCGTTAAGCAAACATTGGTCAGGCTCGTGCTTACATGTGCGCCTGGCGTGGCATAAACAAACAAAAATAGCCATTCCCCACACTCACACTCAGGCACACACACACACGCAGTGAGAGACTGTGCCTTATTATTGTTTTGCTCTTGTTGTTCCCCCAACCCCAAGCGCCAACCCCAACCCCAACCCGGTCGGCCTCTAACGTGTGCGAGAGTCAACTTCAGAGTCCTCGTCCCCTTTACCAGCTTCTCCTCGGGGCTTGGAGGTCGCGGTTGTGGTCATCGCACGAGCTGACACTGACAATGTTATTAAAAACTCATTCAAAGCCAATGTACCAGCGTGTGTGAGTCTGTGTGTGTGAGTGTGTCATTGTGTATGTGAGTGTGTCAATATGTATTGATAAGGGACAAAAAGACGCATGCGATTCTGATACGTGTGCGTGAAAAAAGGCAATGTTGGCATCTGTTTTTCCATTCGATACGTTTCAATTAACGCTGCATCACAATGCCAATCAGCATCTCTTGTGCATCGGTAAACAATTAGTGGCATGTTTGCGTTGGTGCAACACGCCAAGATTCTGCATTCACAGAGTCTAGGCGAATGAAGGGAACACTCTTAGTGACGTGTTAGTCTTAACTACTGTATGAGAGTACAAACTTGTTACTTAAGTTCCTATAGAGCGCGCGTGATTTAAACATATTATATTCTAAAGAAACAAATCGATTTATGCATGTCTATTGGTTTAGATGTCTGTATGAACGCGCTAATCTCAGCGACTAAATAAGTTAGAGAGTTCAAATTTGGCATGGTAGTTGCTGTATAACATACGCAGCTTAAGCGAGCTTTTGATTGATGCTGCCACGCCCACTATATGCAAAAATGTGAAATTTCACTTTTAAATCTGTTTATTGAGCGATATATTCAACTTACAACTTTCTGCTGTTCATCACACTTAATTGTCCTTAATACAAACCTATTCCTAACCAAGTTTTGACTGCCGTAGCTATAACATAAATATTCTAGTAAGTGAGGTTAACAATTAATAATTATTTTTATTAAGTGTTGGGTAACGCATTTGTATTATATATCTACGCATATGTAGGTTGATGAGTAACTATTGAGTGAATTTTATTATCTATTACCGACTGTGCAGACCAAGTTCAATATCTGTTAAAAAAGTTGCCTTGAAAAAATAAACATTCCACTTAAGTAACTCTAAGTTATTCATAATGAACTCGATTATAATACACAACTGCTCACTCAAGTAGCAGATAATTGCATAATAATGATCTAATAACTTTCTCTGGTAATCTTTTGTGTTCCATTTTAAGCAGATTACTGCAAATTAACACGATAATTACTTAAGCACGAGGCAGCGACGCAAGCCTGTGTTAATATTGATACTATTTCGCTTTTTGGTGAACTACAGGAAACTAAAATATTGCCTGACGGGCATTGGCTTGGACAGGGAACATGGCTTTTAATTTCCTGTACAGTCGACACAATCAATATAAAAGAGAGTCAACTAACAGCAACACCAATTTTGTGCCAATATCCACAATAAACATAAAGCCCAAAGGGTCTACAAATAAACACGACAAGCGAAAAAAAAGGGAATAAAGCAGAAGGCAGGAATAAAATAAAATGTTAGCAAAGGCCTTTAGCCAAGGATTTGCGGGAACGGCGATGAACTGATTAAATTGTTGACGCAACTGGGGGCGACCAGGAGAGGGGGAGTTCGTCACTTGGGGACTCACAGCACACACAGTCAGACAGTGGAAGGCGAAACTAATTCTGGGCAGCGAAGTGCTGCCCAGTTGCAAACACGACTTCCCCCACTCCCTCCCAACTTCCTTCCTCTTGCAGTATCAACGTTCCTGCCCCACTGTGAACAGCCGTTGAACTTTATCGATAAGCGTCGAGGAACACGGGAAAAAATTGTGCTGGGGGAGATCTTTGCTGGCTAAAGGGAAATACACATTTTTATGGACAATTTGGTTTTTATGTCAATTTACTGTTGTTGCCCAGTGTAAATATGTACAGGGCAATTCAAGCAGTTGCACATAGCCAATTCCAATACCAATACCCCGAGACTGAAATGAACCCAGCTCCTTCTCCATGTTCCCCCTTCGTCTTCCTTCCTTGTCAAGTCGCGCACATTAAAAATGGGCGTTGCGGGGCCGACAACGTTTTCTGTTTTGTCCGATTGGCTGCAACACGACAAAGAAAGAGAGAGAAATAAAGACAGCAGGGACAATGACTGCGACACGATGTTGTGATAATTGCCAACAGCAACAGCAGCCATCTGCAGAACAATCCCTGCTCCCTCCTCGTCAAACGTCTTCACTGCGGCACGCTGCGACTTTAAAGATTTGCCCCGTGGCTTGCTGAAAGATTTCTGTTTTGTGGCAGCTGCAAACACAGTCAGGGATTAGTTGCTGAGCCGCGCATAAAGCGTCGCGTTTCGACTATGTTTCACACAATGAGCAGCAGAAGCAGCATGCCCCAAAGTGGCAAGTGGCAAGTCCTTTATGGTTCATAATTCGCAGCAATCCACACAGCTGGACAAACAGAGGGGGAAGAAGCAGGCGAATTATGTACGAGCTCAGCTCAAGCAAAGCAATTCAATTGAATAATATAATAAGTATGATGATATTAAAAGTATCCCCAAGATTAGCAAAGATTGAAGCGTTAAAATTTAAGGATTTTAATAAGAAAACAGTGACGTATAGAGTTTCCTTATAGAGGATAAAGGGATTGCAAGATCAATATAGAAAATGAGTATAGAAAAGACATTTTTAGTAAACTAACTTCTTAGTTAGTTGCTAGAGCACAAATTCCTCTAAATCTGTCTGTGTGAGCGCGTTTCACTTAGTGAGTCCTAAAGCTAAGGTTGCCTAATTTGGTTCTTAGGTTTCTATTTACCACACGTAGTGAAAATTAAGAAAAAAAATGTAACTTCCAGATTCCCACAAATTGATAATTTAACTTTTCAAAGACACTAGTTACTAAGTCGCCAAGCACAAGACTAAATATAATGCGAATACATCTTTAAAAAT
Source organism: Zaprionus africanus (assembly GCA_018151435.1). NCBI lineage: Eukaryota > Metazoa > Arthropoda > Insecta > Diptera > Drosophilidae > Zaprionus > Zaprionus africanus. The sequence continues at coordinate 10,234,304 of JAECXB010002206.1, forward strand.
GCAATAAGTGAAGTGAAGGAAGCCCTCTTCATTGTTTTAGTTCATATTGCCAGCTATAACTTGGCTTTTTTATAGCTGAAAACTTGTTTACATTGCCAACTATAAGTTAGCTCTTTTATAGCTGAAAACTTGTGCCTCATGTTCGTTAACTTTTAACCAAAATCTGATCCAATGCGAATCCCATGTCTCTCTATCTGTATCGCACCCATAATTAAAAACTCATAACCCTCCTTCTCCTCTGCGAGCTGTGATACAGTTCTTGACCTTTCGTGCGCACATCCACTTTACACTTGGCTCGACTGTTTGCTGATGGAAGTTTGCATTTCCACTTTGCTGCATTGTTATAATATTTTTTTATTGAGGCCGCATTTATTATTCATTTTGCGCTAATTTCGACTATATTGCTGGTGACCAGCGCGTGCAAACACACTCACACAGACACGGATTTAAGTTGAAGCGCAGACAAGCACAGTGCCACACTGCCACACAGACACCACGCACACTTGCGGCATGTGTGGCAGCAATTTCTCATTTTTATGCCTCGACATGTTGTAAAAGCACATTAATGCGATGTAGTCCTTCAACGGTAGCAATCACAACAGCAACAAAACAGCTGACAAAGCATTGCATGCAGCTTACACACTCGCTCTTTCTCTCTCTTTCTTCCTTTTTCTTCCTTCTCTCTTACTCCTTCTGTTGCCTTTTCGCCTTTGCGCTATCTGTCGTTTGTCTAAGCTGAATTATGACTTCCTGGCAACACGTTTTCATACATTTCCGCTTCCGTTGACTGAAATTATTACCATAAAAGTAAGCAGAACTGACGCCACATTACACCTTCCTCTCTTTCCCTTCACAGTTTACCCCCCTCTTTCTCCTGCGCCCCCTCCTTCGGCACTACAGTGCACAATTACGCGATGCGACGCTCGGTGCGTTGTTTGCTTGCCCATTGGAATTTCAAAATAAATCTTTAATGATGCACAGGGGTCTCACGTGCGAGCCAAGAGCACCTCCTTTCCCGCAGTTCCTCCTCCTCCTTCTTCTTTGCACACTATGTTGTCATCGCTCAGAGCTTGTCTCTCTCTCTCTGTCTGTCTGCCTGTTTAATAAAGAAGAATTTTCTGCATAATTTATGGATTGCACGCCCCTTTACAATTGTGGGAAAAGCTAAAAAAAAATATTGTAAAAATATATCAACCCTCTGCAGGCCTCTCACAAATGAAAAGTCATTTCCCACAGCAAACTCAAATTGCGCTGCTGCAAAAATTGTAGACTCGTTTTGCATGTTGCTTTCTATTGTTATTGTTGTTGTTGCTGCTGGAATCCTTTAAAGTTCGGCGCACGCTTTAAATTGAAAGCCCAAACAAAAGGCTCGACGCGAGAGCAGAGAACAGAAACAGAAACTGACTGTAAAACATGAAAAACTACTCAGCACCGTGGCACAGTGTATTACATGCAGGCCCATTCGAGGCATAATATCATAAAAGTAGCGCAATTTTACCCCCTATCTCGCTCACTCTCTCTCCCATTCATTCCTTTGCGACCACTAATAACACTTGGCCAGCTGTGTGATTGCCCTCTTACATTGTGTGTGTGTGTGTGTGTGAGTGCTGTAGAATTGCCTGTAATTTATAATTTATAATTTATATTATGCACTAGATTTAGTTCAGCGCACTCGTTGTAACGTTCTGACGTCCAACAAATGGGAAATTATTTATTCTACCCTATGCCCTTGTCTGTGTTGGTGGGAAGTATCATCATCAACGGTATTTTCCAGCTTAATAATTGTGCAATTTTATTGATTGTGTCTGAAGAATATGTGTACAAGTGGAGACCATTGTGTCGTTTCTTGGTAGAATACTATAGAGAATTCATCAGGCAGAGGCAGTTAAGGTGTAAAAATAGAATTCTATGTAATATTTTACTTAAAGGAATTCTATTTTCATTCCTTTATATATAACAGTTATAAATATAGATCCCTTAAACCCGTCGCAATAATTGCATGGTTTGTGTGGGTTGATTTTTTAAGGTTATGTCTTGGAAAAATATAAAAATTTTAAGATCATTTTTATAAAGAACTTCTAGAAAGAACACAAATAATATTGGCAACCTATTGAAACTAGCAAAACGGTTCAACAATATATAGATTCTAAGAACTATTGTTTATTTTCTGAAAAACGAAGATATTATTGAAGGCGCTCAGAAAACTTATAGACTAGAAAAAAAGTAAAATATTTGTTCACAGCTTAAAATGTCGTTTAATTTAACAATTTTAAGTTTTAATTAAGGACAACTTAAGAATTGTAAAAATGCCAAAATTCGACTTTTTTACCATAGTGCACAGTGATAAGGTAATATCTTCTATATATAACCCTCGCAAACTTATAGCAAACGTTATCTAGTCAAGATACCCTAACTAAATGAATCCTGAGACCACAACGCCTGACAGACGAGCTATTCCCTTAACCAAGTCAGTCAAGTTAAGGGTATTCACAGTAAAGTAGATAGATTTGATTTGCTGCTCAACGACAGGGCAAGTATTTAATTATTCAGTTAGTTAACATTAAAAGGCAATTACTGCATTGTACTCTGCCTGGCACGAGATAGTAAATGAAACTTTCTACAATCAAGCCAAAACTCATTTTCCACTGGAATGTGCACAATAAACAACAAGCAGAACAAGTCAGAAATCCTCTCTAAGCTAGCTGCAACAACAAACGAACTCATTTCCGCTTCAAGAGAATATATTGTACTAGTGCAATGTTCCAACATATATATGACATGTCCTTTTGTCGTCGCACTCTGTGTGGCCGCTGTGTTGATCCTTTGCGGAAATTCAAAGGACATTGCGAAACTGGCATGTCTGAGACAGAGATTAAAACTAATTTGAGACGTGTGAATCGAGTGCGCTTAGAGCCAAACGGATTTGTGTGTGGAATTAAAGTGACTAAGCTGGTAAGTTGCAAGTGGAAGGAAGTGTAATGAGTGTGGAGTGTCAAGAGGGAAGTGAAGAGAGCAGTTAAAACTAGTTTACAAATTGTACAACTTTAAAACAAATTAGTGAGCAATTTACAAAGCTGACAATCTCAGCGGATGTGAGCACAAGATAAACGGAAATTGCCCAGGCAACAGGTTTGCGGCGATATATATTAGATTTATTTAAATACGTTTGTCTGAAAGTTTAAAAACAGTTAATACATTTGTATCATGTCATTATTGTCGGTTATACTTTTCTTGCTGATCAAGAATATATAGCATATTAAACTTTTATAGAAAAGACTATAGAGTATCAGTTAAGCTTGCTGATAATTTTCAAATGATAAGCCATAATACAATTCAGGTGCTGTTGCTTATTGGTCTATACAATATCGGTTAACTGTAGAATGCTGAACAAGAATATATATTATATATTAATCTTGAACTGATGAGATTGACAAATGATCAGTCAGAGTATGATTCAGATGTTGCTTTACACAATATCGGTTCTCTTTTTAATGCTGAACAAGAATATATATAATTTATAGAATTTGAGCTGAGGAGACTGTACAAATTCGTTGTTGCTTGCGGCATATTGAAAAAAGACAAGCTTGAATACAATTCAGATGTTGTAGCTCATTGCTCTTCACAATATCGTTCTTCCTTATTATACTGAACAAGAATATATATAATTTATTGACAAAAGACTATACCACTTCTGTTTTGCTTGCTGCATATTGACAAAAGCAGAGAACAATCCAGTAATGCTAAGCCATAACTCTAGTTGATTTATAGCAAACTTATGCAGATGCTCCCCGCGAAAACAATTAACATTCACAGACAAGACGTGCAACTGCAACTGTGTCCTAAGTTGCACTTAAATGGGGTATGAATTATGCGCTAAGTTGTTGAATTGGCTTCACTTGACTGCAGGCAGCAGCGTGCTCGCTTCGCATTGCATTTAATTAAGATGGCAAAAGTTTTACAGGCAGATGAGCTGGAGAAGGCGAAGTGAATGGGAAGTTCAGGGGGAGGGGTCAGCTAATGAAATCGACAACTGTAACAAGTTGCAAACTGACGTCGAGAGTGGTTGCAAGTTTCCCGTTGCCAGCTGCCCGTTGCAAGTTGTACTCGCATTCACTTGACAATCATTATTTAACGCTCACAAATGCAAAGCCAATTTGTGAACCACTGTGCTGGGAATGGCAACAGCCGTCAGCGAACGACAGTTCCGCAGTATCCACTCCGCGTCAGGCCTCTGCCCCCGGCTACACTTGCTGCGCAGTTATGCCACGTGGCTGCGCTTCCATAAATCTGTTGCATAAACTTACTCGCCCGTTGGCAGATGGCAGGCACATTAACGACATCGTTGGCCACGCTCGCCATGAAAGATGCATGAGAGAGGCGCGCGTGCAATAACAATGCAAAGTGTCAGCAGCAACAGCAACAGCAACATTAAGTATCCGACCTGCTGCACCACCACAAACTATGGCACAATCATTGAGGCGAGCTAAGTCCCTGCTGTGCTCCAGGAGGGGCAAATACTTTATGCGATTATAATAAAGTTAACTCTATAAAGTTACCTCTGTCTGTACCTCTCTCTCCCCCTCTTTCTCTCTTTCCCTCTCTCTCTGCCCCTCTTTCTCTCTTTCCCTCTCTCTCTTCCACTCTCCCTCTAACATATTCAATTCCCCAAGCCGGCGGCTTCATGAAGCGGCATAAATTAGGCTTATGGCCAACACCAGCAGGTTCTATCATTGCATTTGAGCATGAAACATGGCACACACACACACGCACACACACACGTACAATCGCACACTGTGATCGATCGATTGAACATGAAAATGTCAGCACAATTAAGCTCATTGAATCAATTTGCACCCACAGCTGTTCAACTGGCCAGCGCCATGTGGTCAAGTCTGGGGATGCGCGAGGCACGCAATGCGGCACGACTATTTCGCCAGCTTAGATGGACAGGCAGGAATATAAGAGGGGAGCAGGCAGTGTTAGGGGAGAGCAGGCAGTGTTAGGGGAGAGCAGGCAGTGGAAGGAAGGGGGGAGGGGGCAGAGACTAACTCCTGTAAGCCTTTAAGGCCTGCTAATTGAGTGCTTATCGATTAACGTGCAGAGCCAGGCACATTAATTATATGGACACGCAACTGCGTGAAAGAGATGAAAAGAAGTGGGGGGAGGAAGGGGAGTTCAGCTTACCTCTCGCACGGTTTGTCTTTAATTTGTGTATGTGTGTTTGTGTTCCAAAATGGCGCATTAAAATATGAGAGAGCGGAGCGCGCGTATCATAAAAACATCGCAGGATGCTGCGCAACAGGATATAACAGCATCAGCGGCAAGTGGCAAGGCAGCAGCATAATTAATATGCTTGACAAGCAAGGACAACGCTGCGAGCTACCTTCCCCCCGCCTCCCCACTAACCTCTCCTTGCACCACTCGTGGCGCTGCATGATTAATGCCATTATTATTAATTTTGGACACGTTAATTGTGCATGCCAAAAATTTAAACAAGTTCCCCTTACAGCCCCTCTGCATGTTGCACATACGCACAGATACACAGAGAGAGGGGGAAGAGAGAGGGGGAGAGAGAGGGGAGGTTGCGCGTGTGAGTGAGACAACATTCAATTACGTAAAGCAGGCAGCAGGCAGGCAGGCAGCAATACGAGTCAGTGGCATCATCAAAAACGCATCAGTGTCATTAGGGCTGAGGCGGGTCGTGCACGGCATTTGGACCCGGGAAACGGGAACCGGGGCTAGCGCGAGGAGGGGGGCAACCATTTGCTCTGTCATTTTATGGCTGTAGCGGTGCTTTTTGTTGTTGCCCCAGCTGCCTGCCGCCTGCTGCCTCTTTGTTTACTTTTCGTTTCGTTTTTCGCGTGGAAAATTACAAGGACGAAAAACAGTGGAGGGAGGGGGGGAGGTGTGGGGGAAGATACCCTACCTTACCCTTCGCCATGCAACAACTGTGTCAAGCAATTTTCAGCTTGAATCGTTTGCGTATCTAGCTCCAAATGAGCCCCAGCCTCATCCCCCTCCTCCCTTTTTCCTGCCACTTTGGCAATCTGCAGCAAGTGTGGCCAACGCATTTTGCAGTTGTTGCACACACACAGAAAAAAAAGAGGCAACAAAAGCTGTCGCTAAGTTTCAGGGAATTATCGTTGTCATAATCATAAAAACGTGTGGCAGATGAGTGTGTGTGCCTATGTGTGTGAGCTTGCACAGCTGCTGTCGCATGAATCGAGTTATCAAGCTCAACATGTGTTTCCAAGTAGGTTTTATGCTTCGCTTTCACTTTGAGGCAATCAAAACTTTATTTGCTGCCATCCTCAGCAAAGACAAATTGTAGTGATATTATTAATGCGATCGGGAACCTCATCTATTTGATGACGTTGGTTTTATTATGGCATATTCTAACAAATGTTCGCTATTACTGTATTAAGCGACAGGGCTACTACTAATCCAGAGGAGTGCTCCATAATATGAACTATTTGTTAACACTTTTTTATAGAGTGGAAGGGTATAAGAAGTGCGTGGAGTAGATTAAACAAGATTCATTTTTCAGATAGTCAAACTCATCCTCATTGTGACTTACTAGCTTGATAATGACATATCAAAACTGCATAAAAATCAGACTTACATATAAAACCTTATAAAGTGAGATAAAATACTGAAAGAATCCAACAAAATGAAGGCATTTGCAAGGAAAATGTATAGTGTTTTTCTAAGAAAGTGCTTTAGCAATCTGAGCTACATATAAATATCATATTCATATTCTCATGTGTCAATTTCAATAGAACTTCATAACTTTGTTGCCTTAGAAATCCCTTATATCAAATTCTTTATTAAGCTTCATAGATTCAAAAGAACTTCTTAACTTTGTTTCCTTAGAAATCTCTTATAACAAATTCTTTATTTATGGTAGCTTCATAGATTCACATATTTTAATGTATCAATTTCATAGAAATCTAAGAGCTTTATAACTTTGCTTCCATAGAAATTGCTTATAGCAAATTTTTAACGTGACTGATGTCACAAAGTACCTTAAATACACTAAAAAGTCAGCAAAATCCAAGTCGATGTTAGTATGAGCACGTTAATCTCAGCAAGTAAGAAAACTAGCGATACTAAATTCAGCATGCAGATTTCTACATACCTCCTGAATGTAAACTTAAATTCAAATTTGGTATTCAATACTCACTGTCTCTGCAATCAAGAAAACAAATTAAAAATACTTAATAGGTAAGCGAAGTATTTAGAGATATCTTTCAAGTTCGATATAAGATAAACTAACTTTAATATAGACATATCAATTACATTACAATGTCATCACACACTTTAAATACCTTGAGCCTTACTGAATAATGCAGAGTATTTACAATATAAATCCACTTAATACCAAACAAGACAAGACATCACTTTGATGCGACTTTAAAGTATGAATATATATGTATATATTGTAGAAGACAAACATCTGCATATCATACATCTCTCTCTGCTACATACATCTATCTATGCTGTATAAAACTTGTCAAGCCAGTCTACATTTTAAATAACTCTCACTGCGCAGCAGAAGGCAGCTCAAAGACAAGCGAAAAGTTAAGATCTTGCGGCGCCATTTGCAGCATTTGCAGGCGGCAGGCAAGTGTTGTGGTGGCATTTGGCATTTATGCGCTATCTTGCCGGATATACATAAAACTAACACACGATTGTGTGTGCGAGTGTGTGTGTGTGCGATGTTTGCCACAAAGAGAACGCTAAGTGGCCTGGGGGCGCAATTTCGCCATTGGTGCTCGTTAAATTTGCATGCGGATGCGCGCCGCGACATGCATGAGACTCTCGCACCAAGTGTGTGTGTGTGTGTGTGTGGCTGTGTGTGTGTGGCAACAATGCCAAATGAGCGCAACAGTTACACACGCTGACAACGCGCGACAGTTTGCGGTTCTGGTTCTTCTTCATCATCTTCTTCTTCTACATCTTTTTCAAAGAGTTTTCTGCGTTTTGGCGCTTCTTCTTCCGCCCGCAATCGCGCTACTTCATTTGGCATGCAACCAACGTGGCGCAAGGACAAGTCACAGAGTTACGCCCACTTCCACGCCCCGCCCCGTGGCCACAACGACGCGTGCAAATTGTCTGCTCTGTTTGCCAAGCCGAAATTGAAATTGTTCTATGTATGCGCAGGCGACGGCGACGACAATTGGCAAGGACCACGCGGCGTATGCGCAACGAGCATGAGAAACTAAAATTATTCATCACTTTGCCTTTGCTGCCTCAAATATTTATGTAAAGTTTCACTTTGATTAAAATGCAGAGAGCAAGAGAGACAGAGAGAGAGCGAGAGAGAGAGAGAGAGAAAGAAAGATCTTAGGTGACGCTAAACTCCTTGGAGAGAAATCTATGCCAGCCTTATGAATTAAGAAGAACAACAACAACAGCAAAGTGACGCGCTTGTAATTAAAACTTAGCCCGGCGCACTTGCAAAAAGTTCATTATACATTGCCAGGGCTGGCAGGCAAGCCAAGGGGGCGTGGCAGGGGCAGGACTAGGGATTCCTGTCAAATTCATAATCTGTGTGGCATAGTTGGAACGCCGCCGCTGTTGGCTTTGGGCTCAAAAGAATGGCTCGCTCTGATGCTGCTGCTGCTGTTGACAGTGTTCCCACACACACATAAACAGCTGGGGGGTGCATTGTTGTGGCCAGTTGAGAGAGAGTGAGAGAGGGAGAGGGAGCGTCAGCTGGCTGCCATTGTTCCCTCTGTACCTGGCCTGGTCTGTCAAAGCGAACGCGGATATTAGCGCATGATTGAAAACCGCAAGGACTTACGGCCAGCCAGAGATTGCAAGGCCTTTGTGTGCAGCCCGCTGCCAATTAGGCTTGCTGCCACGCAGCACCAAATCCCGTTACCAGAATTAGTCCCGCATGCAGCTGCGACCAGACCGCGCTGCCTGCCAGCCTGCCTGCCTGGCTTATCCTTGTGCCCATCAATTTGCATTTAACAAGAAGCCAATTTTTGTTGAGTATTTTTGAGATTTTTATTTTTATTATCCCTGCTCCTTTGACGTTTTTCATTTGAGCAGCAGCAGTGGCAGTGGAGGCAGCGGCAGGTGCCACCAGGTGTCGCATGCCACCTTTGCTATCTGCTACCCCTTTTGTTATCGCCATTCCGCGCTTTGTTTGCTTGATTAAATTATTTTTCATTATTTGGCAAATGAAAAAGGGAAGCAGCCAGAAGAGGCAGGGCAGCTAGAGAGGAGGAGGGGGGAGGTTGATGAAGGCGTGGGCGGGGACAGGACACTTGAAGGTAATAACAAAACGGGCGGCTTGTAGATTTAATAAGTTTATTATAAGCCAAAAGGCGCAAAGGCAAAAGGTGAAATGTCAAAGTGAAGCAAAGCGTTATGAGAAAAATCTAATCTAAGAGGTTCGCTGCAAAGGGGTGTACAGAAATTTATCAATGCGCTTCAAAAAAACGCAGTGGGGGATTGAAAGAAGGGAAAAGCTTGTGAAGTAATCGAAATTAAAAGATGAAAAGGAAGGAACACAATTAAAAACTCGATAAAAATATAATTCCTTATGTTTAATTTAAAAATTCATATGATATAATGTATAAATAAAATATATAAATAAATTTAAAATAAATTTTTAAATAAATAAATACATACATAATATTTCTCATTTACATATGTATTTATTTAAATTTTACCATTGCAGTTGACTCATTTAAAATTCTGATTATAATTTATAATATTTTTATTTAATAAGAAAAAATAAAATTAGTGAAAAAAAGATAGAAAAGCAATTTATAATTTTTAATATTTTATTTTTAGATTATCATAAAAATTATATTCATGATATATAGAACTAAAAAAACTATACATATAATCTTACAAAATTGTTTTTTATATTCAATGCAAAGAACATTCAATACTGTCTTCAGTTTGTCCTTTTCTTTTCGTGTCTTCCCCTCTTCAATTGCTTCAATTACAGGGTACACTGATGCTGCACTTCCACAACATAACTGCTGATTCTACTCGCCACTTGTGTTTGTCTTTCCCATTACTCCTTTTCCTTTTTCCTTTCAGCATTCCACGAATCATTTAAATAAAACAAACAAATGAAGTAACTTCATTAATTGAGCCTCATACTTCGCCTTTGCCTTGACCACATCAATTGTGCAGATGCTGCTACTGCTCCTGTTGTTTCTGCTGTTGCTGCATGTGGCAAGCAGCTTTTTTTCTTGACAATGCTTTAAGAACAAGCTTAAGTTTTCAACTATTTCGCAAAGATCCGCTTGCGGTCAGTTTGTGGTGTCAGAGTGGGTCAAAAACCGCAAGGACATTCCAGCTGCCACGCCCCCCCCCCCCATGCTGCACTTTGTACTGTGGTTAAAGGTGAGCAAGGGCCCTACCTTGATGACCAACTACTTGGGGCAAAAGAGGGCTCAGTTTCAACTCAAAGACAAATGCTAGTGGACAGAGAGAGTTAAGAACAGGCCCGTAGCAAAGCGACGGCAGGATGCCCGGTGAATAAGAGCCGCCTATTGCCAAGGGCCCACTGCCACCGAAGAAAATAGAAGAATTATCTAATGTTATTGTATGAAGAAAGTCAAGTTTGGTATCCTTAGTTTCTGTTATAGCTGATGTCTTGACCGATATTTATACTGAACAAGAATATACAGTTCTCAAAATCTGTTCATGATTCTTCGAGTTTAAAAAATGGGAAAAATTGATGTCATTAGTATTAAGATAATTCAACTTTCAAATGTTTTACGAACTACCCATCATACACACTATATTTCAAAGCTAAACAATTTCAATAGGGCGCCCAAAAACTTTTGCACAAAGGCCCCTCCGACCTCCACTGCGGCCCTGGTTGAGAACACTTGAAAATACTCTAGATTATTTACTGTACTTCTACAGAATGTTAGATAAAAGTTTTATGTGCAAATATTTAACAGTTTTTTCATTCTTTACAATTACAAAAAGCTTTCAGCTTGCCATAAAAAATAAATAAAACACTATAAAACTTAAAAAAAAGGAACACAGCCAAAAAAAAGAATGACAACCCATTTCACTAAGCTGACCAAAGAAAAGAATTTTGTCTGCCTTTGGCAGCGACAATCAAGGCGAGACAAGGCTTCAGTTTTGATAGGACTCAATTAGCATAGAAATTGGCTTTCAGCTTGATTGAGGTGCAACGGCATCTTAAGACTCGACAACAGCATAAAAAAGGCTTGAGAAAGCAACAACAACAACAACGAGCAGCTGCGACTTTTGTGGCCAAGGTTGACAGGTGTCAGAGCGAGCTAAATTGTCGCGCTTGTTGTGTAGGATTATTTGTGTGCCACCTGCCACATGCCACAGAGCAGGAAAACAAAAAAGAAAAACTTTGCAAAGGCTTAAACAAAATTAAATGCTGCAAATTGTTTAAAGTAATTCGATTTGCAGTCAATCAACAGGCAATAAAAGTCAAAGCAACACCCAACAAGAAACTCTGAGCAAACACGCAAATATATATCTTCCACATATACATATAGTATATGTACAATATATATCTGTATAGATGACTTTAGTAGACTTATAACTCAATTTGATGCTGAGAAATTTGCACAGAGCGACGGAGCGAAGGAAAACTTATCGATTTGTCGGGAAATTATATTTGAAAACTTGAAAACTCAATTTGGCGTTGCAATTTTAAGTCCTGTCAGTGTTGTATCCTGCAAGCAAACCCCCCATCCCCCCTCCACTTCCCCCCTTCCTGTTGGCAGCATCAGATGCAACAGTCAAGAAGTTCAACCGGTGGACAAAGTTTCGTTCGAGAGTCTTGTGAATATTTAGTTTTATATAATAAATAGCATTAAAAGAGACGCAAAGAGAGTTGGCCAGAGGGAGGGGGAGTGTTCTGGCAATACTTGAAAATCAAGTGGCATGGCCAGGACAAATCGTGCCACAACATAATGAGCACCAAGTGTACCCGAGGTAGTAGCACAAGGACAACGGATGCAAATGTCGTTGCAAGAAAATTGCATTCACTGCTGTCGCGGCTTTTGGGTTCCTGTCTGCCATGTGGCAAGCTGCCAGAGCTGCCTGTTGCCGTCTGCTGCTACTGCTGCTCCAACTACTTGCTGGTTGCCAGTTAAGGGCCACAAAATTAGTTTAAACCTTGCGGAAGCAAAGGCAACGGCCAACTCAAGACCAATTGAATTGCATGAATCGCTTTTGTTGCCTCTTACAGATGCTGCACCTGACCTGGAGAGTCGCCACACAGTCCTCGCCACAGTTCTCGAGCGGTGGCAAGGTACAAGGAAATTAATACTACCACAACAGCATCTTAGAAGAAGTAGAAGGAGCAGTGCATAACCAAACCACAAAAGTTAATGTCGCAGCACAAGGACAACATGCGTTCTCTAGCCAAGGTTTCGGCGGGCTTCAACACCAGCGACGAGGAACTTAACGGCATCAGCGGAGTGGATGCGGGCAATAGAACCGAAAGTGTTTACTCCATTAAGTCCAATTGGATAACCGAATGGTGAGTAGAGACTGCAGTACTAGATAAACATTGAAGTATAAGGGAGTTTACTATGTTAATACAAAGAACTGATTGACTGAGGTTACTTTAATGACGATTCAATGCAAAGTTGCATATTCATCATTATGCGTTACTACTTGATTTATACCTCAATACCTTGCAGTTTATATATTGTTTAATATACGTATAGATAATAATATATGTTTAAATGCATCTTTATATGCACATAAGCATGTTGGCTTATAATCTATTTAGAAACTTATTCAGATTTTCTAATTAACTAAGTACATAGTAAGTTCCCTTAAAAGACTGTACAAATGATGAGTCTGAGTTAAAGTACAGACACATAATCTGCTTATATTATATATAACCAAAGTGCTCTCAAAATATTTTCTCACTATTCTAAACAATATTCTTCCATAGCAAACTAATAAAAGATCCATTCAAAATACATGACTTCTTATCGCAAAAGTGTAAGAATACAAATATAATGTACTAAATATAAATATAAAATTAAAATAAATAAAATAATAAAAATAATTGAAATATACATATTCAAGAAATAAAACCTTTAAATCTACATTCACATACTCTACAAGTATTTTGCGATAACAAAGGTCATATGCATATTTTGTATAGATTTCTACTTATCTTATTTATAAATATAATGAATGAATACAAACTGTGAATCAACAGATGATACGTCAGTGTGTACAGTGTGTAATCTCCTTCTTCAGAAATACTTATTATTTACTTACGCACGAAGCTTAGGCAATCTCAACAAATGTCAGGCTGTCATATTTTAATTGTCTCTGTAGATTTCATTGAGCTAAAAGCTATGGAGAAGTACAGTTCACATTCATATCATAAACTCCTGTTCCCCTCGCTTTATAGACATATATTTTAATAAGTTCCACATATCTAAAAAGTCGAATGACTCTCCTTCATGATTCTAAATAGATCTTATTAGTTGATAGTCTCAGATATAAATAGACTTCCTTATCAACTTCGAAATGTATAATATACATTAGTAACACCTCCTTTATAACATCTCAACTTAAATATACGTTCCTTGTTTCATTTACAACTAAATTCATGTTTCACATTTCAGGCGCATACGGAAGGAGCGGGAGAATCTCTGCCGGGTGTTCTACAATCGCGTCGTTGAGCACACCGAGTGCAAACGTCTGTTGGAGGTGGCAAAGATCTATGGGGAAATAACGGACTTTAACTCATGGCCGGCCAATGAACAGTTGCAATGGTATCGCAATTTCGGTGTCAATTTAACAAACTTTGGCCGTAATATCTCGACGGAGACAAGTGCCACGCCCATTGCTGGAAGTGGCGATGGTTTCGGCGAAAGTGGGCCGGCGCTTGTGTTGCCACCGTTCGAGACATGGCAAACGATTGCGATTGCTTTGTGTCTCTTTCTCTGCATCATTCTCACCGTGGGTGGCAACATTCTCGTCCTGCTGGCCTTCATTGTGGACCGGAATATACGACAACCCAGCAATTACTTTATAGCCTCGCTAGCTGCAACGGACATGTTGATAGGTGGGTTTATCTGTCATGTAGAGCACCCTGCTCATCATTATGGACAGCTTTTCACATAGTCATCTCGGACATTGTTAAAAGTTGGGTTTATTTTCAGAGAAGACTTTTCGAAATCGATTCAAACATAAATTACAAAAACCTTTACTAACAATCTGATTTCGTATAGTTTGAAATTAATAGATCTTAACAAACAAGTTTGCTTTATAGAATACCATACCTTATAAAAATCATATTATATTTTTTGCTTACAACAATTTATATGGTAAATTACAGCTCTAAATTTGCAGGTTTCCAGTATAAAATATTATAATTTATAAAGGAATATTAAAGATCTGTTTAGAATAACAAATCTGATATTTATTATATGATTTCTGATAGTTATTGTACTTTTATAGTCCTATCGAAATAGGAAATCTCCAGTACAAAATTTTAATCATTATTATAAACTATTTTATAACCTTAATTTAAAAAAATAGGGGAATGGGATAGAAAAACATTATATAGCTAAAGACATTAATGATGCGTACAGCTTTATATATTTATTAATTTTTAATGATGATTTATTTATAGAAAACTAGTTTGATAGAAATACGAATTGTTATTCTATGCTTGTATACTCTAAACTATTCAAGATATCCGTTATGTCTTACTTATCATTTTTAAAAATTTTGTTCTTCAAAACTTTGTGGAACATTCTTTACTTTAACTTTATTAAATGTATAGGAAACTGTCGATATTTATGTTGAATATCTCAATATTTAATAAATTTTTAAGGGATTTTAATATAAAGAATATAATCAACTTCCCATTACTGTTCCCCTTTCCGCAGGCACCGTTTCGATGCCCTTCTACACGATCTATGTGCTGAAGGGTTACTGGGATCTAGGACCGTTGTTGTGCGACCTGTGGCTATCTGTGGATTATACCGTTTGTCTGGTCTCCCAATATACCGTCTTGCTGATCACCATCGATCGATATTGTTCCGTGAAGATTGCGGCCAAGTACCGTAGTTGGCGTACGCGAACCAGAGTGATCTACATGGTATCGATAACATGGATTATACCGACTTTGCTCTTCTTCATCTCGATCTTTGGCTGGGAACACTTTACGGGCAAGCGGGACTTGCTGCCAGGCCAGTGTGCAGTGCAATTCCTCAAGGATCCGGTCTTCAATACGGCCCTCATCATTGGCTACTACTGGACAACGCTGATTGTGCTCTTCGTGCTGTATGCGGGCATCTACAAGACCGCCTACGATATGCAGAAGCGCAGCGAGGCCAAGCAGCGCAAGATGCAGTCCATGGTGGCCCTCAGCGCTGGTGCCATGTCCGGCATGGCGGGTCATGCGGCCGGCATTGGTGTGATCGAGGAGAAAATACTGAAGACAAAGGTGCAATTGTCCGGCGGTCTCAACGAGCTCAACGACAGCGGCAGCGGCTGCACGACGACAGTGAAACGTCTAAGCGGCTCGGGACAAGCCAATCCGCTGGCACAGGCCACAAGTGGCGAAGCCATTGCAGTGGAGAAGATGACACCCGAACAGCGTCGCGCCTCGGAGGCAAAGATCGAGGAGTCGAAGCGTGCCGCCGCCGAGGCCGAGAAGAGTGAACGTTCCAGCAGTCCGGCATTCGATTCCGACGAAGAATCCTCTGTGAATCAGACACAGCAGCTGCTCAATCAACAGAAGTTGGCCAACATGAGGAAGCGATCCTCGATTGGTTTGGTCTTTGGGGCACAGGCAGCACTGCTGGCGACACGCAGCAAAGGTAACTTGCAACAAAGCGCCACCAACTCCAAGTCAATTGAGGCCATGCACTCGATGGGCGCCAGATCCCCACAGCATCACCTGGCACACCAGACGAGCATGCAGCGTGCCCAGAGCAAAGAGGAGGTGGGCGTGGGGCATGCACAACATCATCAACATCATCAGCATCAGCAACAGCAACATCATCAACAGCATGCACAGCATGCGCACACTCCGCTCGAACGACCCAAGCGTACCTCCTGCTCCACGCTCTCCCAGATAGCCGAGCATGAGCGGCTCATTGACTTTCACCAACACCACCAACACCACAGCACCACCAAGAATGCATCACCCCCAAACAACGTTGATCCCTTGTCGCCCGTTGATCTGGCGCCCATTGAGGTGCCACGAGAGCAGGTGCAACAGTGCCTGGTGCAGGCCATTCTGCCGCCACCCGAAGCCTTCCAGTGTCCCACGCCCCTGTCTGACTACTCGGATCAGCCCTTCGGCAACAGCTCTGGCAACAGCGAACTGGCCATGACCTACGATCTGCTGACGGCCAACAACTCGGAGCTGCGCTACATGGACGAGAGTTCGGCCATGCAGGCATCATCGATCAACGACGGCAGCGTCGTTAGCTGCCGTTCCACCCGACCTACGCCCTCAGTTACCTCAGCTCCAGCTTCGGCTCCAATTCAACGCAGTGCCATTCCACCACCGCCACCCGCACGCCGCTCCAGAACCAGCTCCCCCCAGCGACAGCATGCCTCCAGTCAGTTGGATGAGTTCCCCGGCTCCCAGTCGTCCCAGTCGGAGCCAGAGCAGGTTGCCTGCATTGAAAAACGTCTTCTCGTCTCGTACACAGGCATCGAGGACTTCGCCAAGGTGCGTCGCGAGAGCTGCATCGAGGCCATTTGCCTGCTGGATGTGCCGGCGGGCAGCAATGGCAAGGCCGAGTGCCCGCATCGACGCGCCTCCAGTCCGATGGAGACCAGCAGCAGAGATGCTGTACTCTACTCACCTATGCCGCCGCCACAGCAGCAGCAGCAACAGCAGGCACAGAAGTCTCAGCAACAGCAGCAGCAGCAGGCAACTCCGGGCACCACTGGAGCTGCCAACTCGGCGCAGCTGGAGCGCATCGATGAGCGTGAAGCATCCGATAGTAATACCAATAAGATGCCCTCCACATCGGGCACCACAAGCAGCTCGGCGGGTCTGGCCGGCGGCAGCAGAAAAGATGCCAAAGACATTGATGAAAACGATGGCGGAGGAGGAGGAGGAACAAGTAATGCAGGAGGAGCAAGTGGAGGCGGCGTCTCATCACGTCGTAGCTCCAGCAAACGACACTTCATGCACTCCATTGGCAAACACTTCAAGAGCAAGAAGGCACTGCCCCTCGTCATGGGCATTGGTGGCGGCGGCAGTCGACAAAAGTCCAAATCGGAGAATCGTGCACGCAAAGCGTTTCGCACAATCTCCTTCATATTGGGCTGCTTTGTCGCCTGCTGGACGCCGTATCATGTGCTGGCGCTGGTCGAAGGCTTCTGTCGCAATCCGCCGTGCACCAACGAGCATCTCTACATGTTCTCGTACTTTCTCTGCTATGCCAACAGTCCGATGAATCCCTTCTGCTACGCACTCGCGAATCAACAGTTCAAGAAGACCTTCATGCGCATCCTCAAGGGGGATCTGCACATGACCTAAGCAACCATACACAATATTAAGGGACTACGATCACAATTGCAGGATCCGGTTTGGCATTGCATTTGATAATGATGAAGATGAAGACGGCACACTGCACTCCCTTGAGCCCCGGGAAGCGCTGTGCCTGAAACTACACTGTAAGAAATGCTCCGCCAAACCAGATCCGCATAGAGATCGTTGCCTCCCGTTCACACATTACACTAATTAAATTATAAATTTAAAAGGTGTGAAGAGAAAAAGGGAGAAGAATAAGATGAAGAAGTTGAGGAAATATGTATATTAAGTAGCCAAAGGTGTGTGTTAGTTAGAACGGATTCGGTGCATAAGGTAAGAGTCGAGGCGAATGTTTTAGACAATAAATAAATTAAATGTTTATATAATAATTATAAAATAAAATAATAAACCTATGCAACTTAGCACATATAGTAAACCCTAAGTAATAACTGTATACAGGTATTAATGGCATACCGTGGTATAAAATACACACACACACACATATAGTAAATAATCCCGATGATGTAATGATGATAATTCCGATACATATGCATAACATATCTAATAATTTTGCATTATTTCCGTCATCATATCATATAGTATATAGGGAGAACGTAAGAAATTGCACTACTGAGAGAGTGATTCGAAAGTTTTCTAAGTGTTGGAAAGTATTCTAAAGATCTTCAGAACAAAAGTGCAATATACAATATCAAATAATTGTAATGAATATCTCTACATCTATCTCGATAATCGATGTATACATACCAAGTACAACACTATCGAAAAGAAACACTCACACACATCTAACGAACATAACATAATAAAAACAATAGGAATAAATCAGATAATACTCAACATAAGTATATATCCGTGTATAAATGTCAATTGAATATGGAAAAGTCGACATTCTATATAGTAATATATGCATGTGCTATATGTATGTAGCATACATATAGTTGCATTCATATAAATCTAACCATATTTGTATTATAAGTGTATACCATTTACATACAAATACAAATACATATAGATATAGATACGTATGTACGTGTATTTCGCGTCTATGCCGAGCTGCCTCAATGAGTTGACTTTGTATTGAACTTAACTGTTATTTAACTGTTATCGATTTATTTGTAGTCTATGAATCACAATTCATTCTATGCCAAGTTGCCTGACTCTAGGTTCATTACGTTGTATTCGAATACATTCAAAACTGTTATCTGTTGAGCCCTTAAGTTGTAATCATCTCATCTGAGTGATTAGGTACAATTTCGTTTTCCTTAGCACCTAAGTAAAGCGTGTTACAATAACTACAACATTCAATAAATCAAATAAAATATTTATGTCTGATAAAAATAATAAAAAACTGGATAATTATTTGTAGATCTCAGAGATTAAGGCCCAGCTTTACTCACTATACTCAACCTATGTAATTTGTTTTGTATAAAGTGTCAGTTAAGAGGGTAATACGTTGCCATATCATTTACCACTAGTCAATTTATTGTAATGACCCTGTAGAACTTGTGAAATTGAGCGCTAAGGTCCCAGCTTTAGTCAATTAATTGTAATTTCCCTGTAGAACTGGCGAAATTAGGTACTGAGGTCCTAGCTTTACTTACTTTACTCAACCTAAGCAATGTGTTTTGTATAATGTGTCAGTTACGAGGGTCATACGTTGCCATATCATTTAAAGCTATTCAATTAATTGTAGTTACCCTGTAAAACTGTTGAAATTGGGGACTAAGGGCCCTGCTTTACTTACTTTACTCAACCTGAGCAATGTGGTTTGTATGAAGTGTCAGTTAAGAGTGTCATACGTCGCCATATCATATACCAAGCACTTTGCATAGTACCTATATAGGTACCTAAGGTTAGGAACTTTAAGCTGGATACAGAGTTAGTGTTAGAAACAATGAAAAGAGTGTTAGAGAGTGCTGCAATAACATATTTAACCTATTCAGCTCTCTGTCCATATAAAAAATATGCCATATGACATGCTCAATCAGTTTTTGAAAGCTCACCAGCCCTGGCGGCAAAGGTATTCTAAACTTTCGTGTTTTGCAACACTGCAAATGTAAAAAAATGCTTAATTCAAAAGGTGTCAATCGCAGCTAGCCTCGGCTCGATGTCTTGCAATAGCGCGTAGTCTGCTCCCAGAGCCCAAAGCGTGAGGCGCCAAACTAAACCTGGAATGACCATAGTGGCTTCGTTGTCGTAGTGTCCCATCAACACCACAGAAGTTAAACGAATTGCGAGGGAAAAGCAAAGCGCAAACCAAATCCGAATTTCAAAATAGGCAAAAGTACAAAGTGCTTCGACGTTCCACACACACGTCGCATTAGAATATATTTTTGAAGCACCCCTTTGTTGACCTGCGCCGCGTGGAACCATCATGGAGATAGTGATACGTATCATAGCATTTATACTGACCCGTTTGGGTGTGCTGATTAACCAGTTGCTGCAGCATTGGGTGCCTAGCAAGAAACCCAATTTCCCGCCCATCACGGATCCCGTACTGACCAAATCTGTCATAGAACTGGTCACAGAATTGCGACGTGGTCAGGTGAGTTTAAAATGGAGGAGGGCAGGGGGAGGTATATTTAAAATGAGGAATCTTAATTTTGCGCCTTTGCCACATGCAGCTGACGTCAGAGCAGGTGGTTAGTACGTATATAGCACGTGTTCAGCAAGTGAATCCTTCGTTGAATGCCGTCATCGAGGATCGTTTCGAGGCGGCGCTGCAAGATTCAAGACGAGCAGATAATTTGATAGCCAAGGCCAACACGGAGTTCGATCGCGTGGCGCTCTTCACACGTTACCCCCTGCTCGGTGTGCCCTTTACCGTGAAGGAGTCCTGTGGCCTCAAGGGTAAGCAACACAGATCTCCCACTCTTCTCTCTTCCTATCTTGCTCTTGCTCTACTCCACTCTTGTAGGTGCCTCCTTTGCCGTGGGCAGCATTGTGCGCAAGACGATGAAAGCACCGCAGGATGGCCACGTGGTCGAGCTGGTACGCGCTGCTGGTGGAATCCCACTGCTAGTTTCAGCCACACCCGAGTTCTGCATGAGCTACGAGACGAACACGGTGCTCAATGGTCGCTGTGTGAATCCCTACGATCTGGCGCGCACCTCGGCGGGTTCTTCGGGCGGAGAGGGTGCCTTGAATGGCGCTGGGGCCACACCCTTTGGCATTGGCTCCGATATCAGTGGCTCCATACGATTGCCGGCCATGTTTTGCGGCGTCTTTGGTCACAAGCCAACTGGTGGCTTGACCTCTGTGCGAGGTCACTTCCCCTACTCACTGACTGATGAGAACTTCCCCAACATGCTGCAAATTGGACCCATTACTCGCTTTGCTCGCGACATGCCGCTCCTGCTGGAGATCATGGCCGGCGAGAACAAACACAAACTGAAGATGAACGAGCAGGTCCCCCTCCAGGACATCAAGGTGGGTTCGGTGTAGGCTGTCATGTTGAATTGGTCACTCCCTCTCCACTAATGGGTTTCCATTCTCTCGATCTGCAGGTCCACTACGCCTTCGGCTATTCCGGTTTGAACAGTCTGGTGCATTACACCCCCGATGAAGAGATCACAAGGGCCATTACACGTGCGGTCCAGTTTTTGAGCCAAGCTGGAGTTCAGTCCAAGCAGGTGGGTGCCATAAGCTTAATAAATACATATGAATAAAAAAAAATTTAAATGCATTTCGTATTACGAAAAAATTAAAAATAATTGAAACTTAAAATACAAAATTAAAAAATACTTGACATATTAAAACAAAATAAGATTGAAAGAAAGGTAAATAAAATAAAAAACAATAACTTAAAAAAAGTAAATCATATAAACTAAAGAACTCAAAAAAAGAGTGAAAAAAAAGAGTCAAGAAATAAAAAAATAATTAAAACGAAGAAAAATTAATGACTAATATGAAATAAATGTTGAATTAAAAGGAAAAAATATATTTTTTTCGAATTTAAACAGAAAATAATATAATTAACTTAAAATTCAAAATTAAATAAAATAGATTCCATTTTAGATATTAATTTCGATTTGATTTATAACAAATCCATGCTATCATAAATCATATACTATCATACGTCATGCCATATATTATAAGACTACCTTATATAATACACTACCATAGCATTTTAAATGCAACCATTTACTACCATATATCATATACGAACATATATTGTACTTGCATATATTATATACTACCATGTACAACTATATATGGTATCATACACTACCATATTTCATATGATTTAATACCAAATATTGTCATATACTACCATATCCTTCAATTTATGCCCTAATTTTTCAGATCAATCTTGACTTTCTGGAAGATTCCGTGGAAGTAAGCATGGCGGCTCTGCTTGATCTGAAGGGCTTGCCCAGCATTATAACGCAACAAGCTCATCGCTTGCCGCACATGCGCCTGCTGGTTGTGGAGATGTTCAACAGCATCATTGGCCACTCTCTCTTCACCAAAGATGCAATTTTTCTGGAGCTGATGCAGCGTTTAAAGGGATTTTTGGGCGATAGCAAAATTCAGCAATATTGTGAGGAGGCTAGGGAGATAAAGGCGTATCTATTGGTAACACTACACTGTGCAAAAACAAAGCAATGCCAGTTTATCTCCCTCTTTGTTTCTTTCTCTCTTTGCAGAACCTGCTGGGTGATCGTGGGGTTCTCTTTCTTCCAACGTTCCACACCAACGCCCCCTGTTTTAATACGTTCCTATTCAATCTCACCAGCATCGACAGTCTTGTGTTATTCAATATTCTCGGCTTCCCCGCAACACACATTCCACTGGGACTGAACTTCAACGGCATGCCCATTGGCTTCCAGGTGATAGCGGCGCCTTATCAGGATAAGCTTTGCCTGCAAATTGCCGCCGAAATGGAGGCCGGTTTCCAGGGCTGGGTGCCACCACTGCCGCATCAACTGGTGCTGCAGAGCAGCAAACGATGAAGGACACAAGGCTGCAAAGTGTTTAGAGTTTAGTCCAAAAATGGTTAGGTTTATGGTATCAAGTTGATAAAAAGAATAAAATCTATCGAATTATCGATATAAAATCGCGACTCGACTTAACAAGGATGTGCATACATACATAAATAAAAATCTCATTCTAGCCGTAGCCCTGTCACATGTGCAATGAGCTACTCGTAATTAAAAAGGTAACTAGTTGTCTCACTCTTCTTCACACTAAGTTGCACTCATGCATGTTGAAGTCTGGATTGCGTGTGTGCCTTTCACTCGTGTATAACATAAGCTACCATTGAGTGTCGTCTGGCAAAGTGTGCTAAAATAACTCTCCGAGTAAAGAGTTGTTATAAAATATGAGTTAAATTTGGTTTGTGTGTGTTGGTTCAGTGTGTGTCTGTGCCCAGTTGTGCTTGCAGAAATAAATCTCTCACTACATTTAAACTGTTTGACTTGAGCCGTTGCGTGTCATCTGCCAAACTGTGCTAAAGTAACACTTGCTCTCCCACTCTCAGTTACTTTAAGCAAAGTGCAGATTTGAGTGCGTGCTATCGCCGCTGCTACACTGTGCTAAAGCAACTCTCACACTCCCTCTCTCACTTAATATGAGCTAATATAACTTTAACTCACCTCGGCCGCGCTCTCCCTCGCTCACTCACCGTGGCTGCTCTCTCAGAACTATACCCGCTGGCGCCGTTCTCTCATTTCGTTTAGTTTGCTGCCGGCAATTGCGCAGATAAGTTCGTCGGCATACAGAGTTCCCTCCGTCTTGTCTGTTTGTTTCTTTCTTCCTCTCTCTCTTTCTCTCTGTTTTTATTGCGATCTGCTTTAAAATGGAATTATTCGTGCGTCTGCTTTTGATTACCGTTAAATTGGTTGCATTGTGGGCCAAATTGTTGTCGTTCCTTTGGACACGCCTACGTGGGGAGCAGGAGTCAAGTCGCTTGCCTCCCATAGAGAATCGCCTGCTGACCCTCAGCGTGCTTGAGCTGCGCGGCAGACTTCGTGCCCGCCAGGTGAGATACCCTCTGATAAGGCGCTGTCCGATTAGCAGGTATATATAGCTCTATATTCCAGTTAACTTCGTCGGAATTGGTTGGCGCCTATATCGAGCGCATTAAGCAGGTTAATCCGCAGCTTAATGCCCTCGTCGAGGCGCGTTTCGAGGCCGCGCTGCGTGAGGCAGCAGCAGCGGATGAGGCCATAGAAGCGGCAAGCAATGTGGACCAGCTCTTCCAGGGGCAACCTCTGCTAGGGTTGCCCTTCACTGTAAAGGAATGCTGTTCCCTCGGCGGTTTGCCCTACGGCGTAGGCAGCTTGGCAAGGAGCACACTGAGGGCCGAGGAGGACGGCGTGGTGGTGGCACGCATTCGTTCCGCCGGCGCCATACCGCTGCTGGTGACCACTACGCCGGAGTATTGTTATTCCATCGATACGAATACTCTGCTCAATGGACGCAGCATGAATCCCTACGATTTGCGGTGCACTCCCGGCGGCAGTTCTGGCGGGGAGGGTGCTCTCAACGGCGCCGGTGCTTCGCTCTTTGGCCTCGGCTCGGACATAGGTGGCTCCATCAGGATACCCAGTCTCTTTTGTGGCATCTTTGGGCATAAACCCACCGGGGGCGTCATCTCTGTGGATGGTCACTTTCCCAGCGATGCCGAGGATGAGGAGTTCCAACAGTTTCTGGTGCTGGGACCCATGACACGTTTCGCCACAGATCTAGCACAGCTGCTCGAGGTGATGGTGGGACCGGAGCAGTCAACGCGACTCCGTCTGGATGAGCCGGTGCAGCTGAGTCAGCTCAAGGTGCACTATGCCTTCGGTTTCCCCGGACTCAATGGTTGCATGCATCACGGGGTGGACTGTGACATGAAGGCCGCCATCCGAAGGGCTGTGGGGCAACTCAAGTCCTCCGGCTTGACTGTGCAGCGTGCGAATTTGTCTGGCTTCCGGGATTCCCTGGAGATTGCCATGGCTGGCATTGCACGACTGAGGCAGATGCCGTTTATATTGCCCGAGGGTAATGTGTGGAGCACGTTGGGTCAACTGCTGCGCAGCCTCTCCGGCTGTGGCCAATCGCAGTATACGCGAGACGCGCTGATCTTTGATCTCATGCGTCGCACGAACGCCTTCATGGGCGTCGAGCAGCTTCAGCACTATCGGGGGGAGGGGCAGCGGCTGGCTAAGGAAATAGGTGTAAGTAAAGAGATCACCAGATCAGGTTACCTAATCCGAACTCCCTCTCTTTCTCTCCCTCTCTCTCTGTTTAGCATCTGCTGGGCAAATCGGGCGTGCTGCTCTTTCCCACAGCTCACACAGCCGCCTTCACGCCCCCATGGACCCCGTTGCAGTTGTGGGGCATAGATTATACGCTCATATTCAACGTGCTGGGGCTGCCCGTCACGCACGTGCCCATGGGCGTCAATAAGAGGGGATTACCCATTGGTTTCTCTGTGATTGCGGCGCCCAATCAGGACCGTCTCTGTTTGCGTCTTGCAGTGGAGCTGGAGCGCGTTTTTGGCGGTTGGCAGCCACCGACGCCTCACAAATTTGTCGATTAATTTATCACATTATGCAAATTATCAAAATTAGTTAAATAAAACGGGTTTTTGTGTGAATCAAAATAAATATTTTTACTTTCTGTTCCATGCAATTATTTAAACGCCCTCTGGCGTAAATTTCTGGTACTACCAGTACAACTTCCCGTTGAGTTGTAAACGTGTTTTTGAAAAATGTACTAAAAAATGACAAAAACTGATGCAACAGTTGTTTTCTTTTTTTATAATGAAATCCAGTAAACTTATGTCTTAATTTGTGCATGTAACTAATCAAGAGTTAATAATATTATTATTATTTTTATTTAATTTGTCATTGTTTGAAAGCTGCCAACGAATCCTTTTATTCTGTCAGGGCTGCTGCAATAAAATACCAAAGTTCTTTGGTATTTTTGAACAGATGTTGTGGCCTCTCCCGCTCTCACTCTCTCTGTTGCTCTCAATTGCAACTGTGAGTGCATCATCCGCCCTGCGCGTATCATTGTTTGCGTATGTGTATGTGTGTGTGCCCGAATTCGTATTCGTGCGCACTTCGTGTGCGCTCTTTCGTTAGCATTCGTTCGCGTTCGTTTCTTATACTGTTCGTTGCTTGCCTCGTTTTGTTGTCATAACGCGTGAGACTTTCATTGGAGACGGACGCATCAAAATTTGATTGTGCGTTCGAGTGGAAAAAAGAAGAGTGACAATATTGAGTTGAACAATAATAGTAGTAAATAAAATAGAGAGACAAACTTGCAGACTAGCATGGGATGTCAGCGAATATACTACTAGTAACTACGTGTTAAGAAAGAAAAGAATACTTCAAGAAGTTTTGGGATACCAACAACAAGTCCCCGTCACTTAAGCAGAAGTAGAAACAAGGAATATATAACTATAATTAAATAAATGTGCGCGTGTTAAAATTTACACAGCAACAACAACAACAAGTGGATTTATCGTTACAACAACTACGTACGGGAAGTGCTCGCGGTCGCCGCTCAACAAGTGTTACAATAAAAGCGCAGGGATTATCTAATAAACCAATACAATACAAATACATAACTGTATACACACACCTACATGCAAACGGAGATATATTTGAGGGAATACAAAAGAGATTATATACCCAAATAGGCAGCATAAATATATTAAATTTATTAAACAATTCTCGTGTCAAGTGTTTGACAGTGTCTGTGTGTGCCTGTGCGTGTGTGTGAGTGTGTGTATTGTGCGCGTGCATGCCTCTGTATGTGTATGTGTGAATCGAGCTACAGCGACAACAACAACAACGAGCACAGCAACAATACGGCAACGTCAACAACACGCAATTGCTGTGAGCAAGACGGAGACAGCAACAGTGTGAGTCATAAAAGTGAAATGAAAATGCGGATAAAGAGAGAAGCGCCGTGTCTTCTGTTATTTATGCCAATCCAAAATAACAACAATAACAACAACAATAATCGAATTGGTGGTAAGTAACAGCAACAGCAACAACAACAATAACAACTATAAAATAAGACATATTCATTGTAAGATTAATGCAAAAATTACTCATAAGTAATTTACGTTATTCGGAATGCCTTGCGCTGTTTACTTTATAAACTTTGCGCGCTCAAGCGCATCCGCTTCTAGGTAGCAGAGGGGGAGAGAGAGAAGAATTGAAGAGGAGGGGGAGGCAACACACGTAAGCAGCAGCAGCGACGACGACGACGTCGTCGATTGTCTCTGTTTGTCTGCCGTGTGCGCTGTGTTCGCCTCTGCCTGGCTGCCCTGCTCTCTTCTCCTCACCGCCGTGCTTCTCTCTTCGCCGCCCTGGCTCAAGAGAGCGAGAGGGAGAGAGGCAGAGTCGTCGCTTGGTTTCTACTTACTTCATACGTGACTCACATTCGCGTGTCTTTCAGAAATAAAAGCAAACGAAAAAAGCTTCTTTTTTTTCTGGCTTGGCTGCTTGAGAAGTACAACAAAAAGAAACAGCAACAACAACCACAAAAAATGTAAAGCAAAGCAGGTTTATGCAGCGCAGTGGCAACGCTGGCAACGAAACCCGCTTTGAAACGACCTTTCGAGTACGAATTCGTCGGCACAACAACAACAATAACAACGGCAACAACTTGAAAAGTTGGCGAAGTTGGAGTACACACACGTGTGCATGTGTGTGTGTGTGTGTGTATGTGTGCAGTGCATTGGCATGCGATTTGACTTGTTTCTGTTAGCCAGAGCAATACTACCAACAACAACAACTACAAGAACAGTAACCACAACAATCAGCACAACGTTTCCTGCCTGCGTCGAGTGAAAAGTTTTGTTGGTTTTTGGCTTTTGAGGCTTTGAGGTCGTTTCGCTGATAACAGACAATAAAATACTATACAAATTGTTGCTTGTTGTTTTGCTCAGCACAGCATAAAAAAGCATTTATGCGCTGCAGCTGATAAGGTTTCCCTTCTCATGCACACACACACACACACACACACACACACCAATACATGCGCAGCTTACACAAACAATACGCTGATAAGCTCATTTGCCCTTTTTCTCATAAAGCTCTGCTTTGCTTTGGTTTCGATTTCGCCTCACCGACTTCGCCGCCTTCCTCGCCTTGTGCGCTAATCAAGCTGCGTGCCGAAATAAATGTCTTACGTCAGTTTGTCAAACAGCAGCAGCGACGGCGACGACGGCGAAGGCGAATTTTTGCGGTTTGGTATTTTTTTTTTTTTTTTTGAGAGATTTTTTTATATGAGTCGGCGCGACAAGTTTTTAGGTTACGTCATTTAACCGCAAATAATCGCATTAGATCTACGGCTATCGATCACATATCTAACAATCTATCTGTCTATCGTTATCATTGCAGCTAATCACAAGGACTATCCCAACAACAAACGTTCTAGGGAGAATCTGGCATGTGACGAGGCGTCGTCAACGGCAGCAGCAATGAACGCTGGCAGCAGCAATGGCGGCCGAACGCCGCCGCTCATGCGCAGCTGCTCGAGTCCGGCGGTTTACGGTAAGTCGCATAATCTGAATCCAGATTCAATATCTACATAGATAGCTCAGCTGATTAGTAGCAGTACCAACACACACACGCACATACACATACATACACTCACACATACCGAGTGATATTTCACCTTGCACATCAGCTGTCAAATCTGTTGTTGTCTCTGTCTCTTGCATATTTGCATGTCCGCTGTTTGTGCTTATGAATGCATTTCATTTCCTCTCCCTCTGTCACTCTCATCTAACTTTCGCCCCCCTCTCTCCACGCGCCCCTTTCTCTCTTTCTCTCTTGCAATGAAAGCTTTGCTTTAACATTATAAACAATGTTGTTTTTGTTTTAGCACGTGCTGTGAGATAAACATGATATTGCTGCTGCGCTCGTTCGCAGTGTGTTTTATATAGTTTTTTTTTTC
This sequence comes from Zaprionus africanus, assembly GCA_018151435.1. NCBI lineage: Eukaryota > Metazoa > Arthropoda > Insecta > Diptera > Drosophilidae > Zaprionus > Zaprionus africanus. The sequence goes on from JAECXB010002206.1 coordinate 10,262,739, forward strand.
TGCGCACACGTTATGAAATCAACAAGCAACAGAACATGCACAACAACAAAAACAATAATAATAATAATTTCATTTAACAACGAGAAAGCAAAGCGCACAGCGAAAAATTTCAATGTCGAACTTTCATGTTGAGGCGAATTCGCGCTCATTAAATTTCGCTGCAGACTTTTGAGTGCAAGAGTGGTGGCCCTTTGAGTGCAACTCCAAATATTATTGCCAGGTTACCGTTTAATTCTGTTGCTGTGTTGTTGTTTCTGTTCCTGTTGTTGCTGTTGCTTTTGCTCACTTGCCAAGCATGTGATCGCACAATGATGCAAATAGCTTTCAATGCCGCGCGCTGTTTTTATGACAGCCAGTTGAGACTTTTCCTCTTCCCTCCTTTCTCTCTCTTTATCTCTCTCTTGAGTACTTTTCCTGCTTTAGCGCCTTCTTCCTGCTTGTTTTGACGTACACTGTCACTTTTCGAGCTTGTTGTTGTTGCTGTTGTGCATTATGAATTCCTGTTTACGCCTCTATCTGTCTGTCTCCCCTCCCCTCTCTGCCTATCTGTCTATCAGTCTATCGCCTTTGAGTCATTGCGCAAATATTTGAGCATATTGTTTCCAACTGTGATTTAATTGCATTTACCTAATACTCACAGAGCCCTCGCATGACACAGTATAAGTATGTTTATTATCATCATATACCTTTGTACTCTACTACAGGGTGTGTGTATGTTCTCAGTGTTTGTGTGTGTGTGTACAGAGGGTCTTACCCCAATAGTCTATGACTAATGCAATTGATTTCCGCGGCGCACTGTGACCCACATGCACAACACACACACATACACAACGACTAGCATATGCTCTCCCTCTCACACACTTGCACAGTGGTACTTATAGGCCCAAAACATGAGCCTTGTTGTTTCGCCTTGGCTATCAATTAACACGCAAGCGACAGAAATAATCGATGAATTGGAAACAGTTGCAAACTAACCATAGATGTGGGTCGCGGGGGGTGTAGGGGGAGGGACGAGAATACTGTGGTACAGAGCTTTATAAACTGAATTGATTGTGCGCCTCATTGAGAGTGCTACGAACTCATGGTAAACGACGCAGATTGAGATGGGCAAACCACCACAAAGGGGCAGCAGCAGAGAAAGAGGCAATGGCAGAGGCAGGGGCAGTAATTTACCTCCCCCCAGCACAATGTGGCACGGCAGACTGCCGACCCACCCACCTAGCCCACCCTGCTTAGCCCGCAGCCGCCCACAGACACACACAGACACACAAATAGAAACTAAACTGTGCGATTGCTGGCATGACTCATGCAACAACGAAACGAAGGCGCAGCAACAACAACAGCAAAGTAAAAAACAACAACAATTTGTTGTAGAAAATTTAGACGCTGTTGTAAACAGACAATAGATACACACATACACACACATAGACAGACACACAGACAGCGAGCTGATGTTGATGATGATCATCATCGTCATTTGTGGCAATGAGGCTCTTTTGTTGCATGACATCGCAATTGGCAGACAACGAACCCCAAAAGAAACAACTAGATAGATAACTAGAGAAAGAGCAGACTAGAGAGAGGGAGAGAGAGAGAGGGAGATGGATCGTGCGAGATGTGCGGCCCAGCCTCATTTCATTTCATTTCAAAATGGAACTGCGTAATGTTTAGACTCCACAATTTCCCCTTGCCTCCCTTTGCCTACAAAATGAATACAAACTATAATAGAAATTCGTTTATATTCCATTGCAGATATCGAAACACATCCTGCTTCTCCAGTATTTCCACATCTGCTACTGGGCAATGGACGCGATGCGAACGATCCCAGCAGCGTGGGCGCCAATTGTGTCCTCAATGTTACCTGCCAAAGTCCCAGTGAAGGTCATCTGCAGGGCCTGAAGTACATGCAAATACCTGCCAGCGATACGCCCCATCAGAATATTAAACAATATTTTCAGGAGGCATTCGATTTCATTGGTAAGTTACAAATAACGATACAATTTATCGATTTATCGAAACCTTTCGTTGTCATTCATAACTAAACTGAAACGTGACTTGCTATTGGATGCCTGTAGAGGGGTATGGGGGTGCTCAGGGGGCATTCTTTTCTTTGCATAACGGTTTAGTCTGGGGGAAAATTTGTTATTGGGCGATTTTTTTTTTCTTGGTTTAGCTTTGTTTGTGGTTTTTTTTCGCTGCGCAAGCGGTTTCTTTATAGATTTTCAAGGCATATTCAAAGAAACTCGTATATTTAGTTAATTTTAAGTGTAATACGTATGTTGATACACACACACACACATAGACACACTCGTGCGCGCCCCCAGACACACTCACACACAAATACAATGATATAGTATACTATGTGTCTGTATAGCCGTGGAATATTCTGCTGACGTCAATAGCAATTTTTCCATTTTTCCATTTTCTCTCGTGGCACAAAAGTTGTTTCTACGTTTTTATGCATATATCATTTAAATTAATTTTATTTTATTTTCCATTTGTTTATTTCGGTCTTCTTTTTTATTGTTTTTGTTGTAATACCAGTTTTGTCACGGCACGTGTGCGCACGAGCTTAGCGTCTGTTGTTTTTTCCATTTATATTATTATTCTTATTGTTGTTATTATATTGTTATTTTTGCCTTCTGGGCTTTGGTGAGCTAAAAAATACAAAGTAGTGTCAATATTTTATTCTAAACATTTGAAATCTTAGCGATAGACAAAGGAATTTGCCAATATTGAGGTTTTGATTATTTAAACAGGAATTAAAGTATTTATTTAAATAAGTCAATTAATTAGCTTGATATTTTTCATTTTTGATAAAAATTTTGAACGAATGTTGTGCATTTTAATTCTTTTACTCATTTTACTTCTTATTATGAAAAAAAAGTAAGAAATGATAGATATTTTATTCTTTTTTGGTAAATTAGGTGAGAAATATCCAAAATTTAAATTGATATATATAATTTAAATTGGATTAAATATTTCATTTAATAATTTCATTTAGGTGATAACTATCAAAAATATCTATTTTTTAAGGTTTATATAATTTTAATTGTATAAAAGATTTAATATACGTGATATTTTGAAAACTTGATAAATTATTTAGGTCAGAGCTATTGATATGAGATTGGGTTAAATTACCGGGTATTAGTTTCATTTTGAAATACTACAGAAATAATATCTTAATAAAGATATAAATAGAAGTATTCCTGCAATTTCAGGGTATTCATAAGTCGTAATTAGTCTGAACAAAACCAAACTTTGATAGGACCGCCAAAGCTGCCCACACACACTCGCTCCTCTCCCTCTTTCTGTCTGTCGCTCCTTGTGAGTGTCGCTTCCTCTGAGCGCCTGCCCTGCTCGGCTCCTACACTTTCCACGGCATTCGTTGTCGGCAACGTCATTGCTACTTCTTGTTGTTGTTGTTGCGTGTTAGCGTTGGCAGACAGCATGGCGGCTGCGACAGCAACGTCGACGACATCGTCGCCATCGCCATCGTCATTGTTTGTCGCTGCTTCGGCCTCCACTTCCACCTCGACTTCGACTTTGCGGCTCTGCTGCTCCAGTGTGTTTTGGTTTTGTTTGCTCCCTCTCTCTCCCTCTCTATCTCTCTCCGTCTCTCTTTGCATAATAGGTAAGGGCAGCACGCATAGTTCCACTTTTACACTCGTGGAAAATTTCGTATGCAAATTAGCAGCGCCGTCGACCGCAAACGTCCTTTCTGATAAGGGTAAAAGAAAACAAAAACAAACACACAAAAATTGCCTTTGCTTGCGTCACGTACGCAATGTGCGCCTTGTGTTCATGTTGTTGTACACGTTTTTTTGGCCACCACTGTAGTCAGTCAGTCGCATGACTCATCGCATCGGTCACAATGCAATGTGGAACACACACACACATACAGAGGCACACTCCTTGTTGAATTCAACCATCCGCATCGATTTTCTCGTCTTATTGTTGCTATTTGCGGCACTTCACCCCCGCCAGCTGCGCCACTGCGCTGCTGCCGTCGACGTCGCTGCTGCTGCTCTTGGCATATGTTTTATTTTTACATTCAGCGTTCAGGACGACGACGACGCCGTAAATTGTTTTTGCGCCCGTCGCATTTAGTTCCTGTTTATGACTCATCGCTGACTGCGACGCCGGCAGCGCTGTCTAGCTAGCGTATTATCCTTGTGCGTGGCCTCGACAATGACGACGTTGACGTCACACGGCCGCCGCTGCTGCTGTCAGGTGCGTGTGTGTGCAGCAACAGCTGTTTGGCAGACAGAGTGAGAGAGAGAGAGGGAGACAGTGCGCGCAGCTGTAGCCATTTTTGGCTCGATCATCTTCCATAATCTTCGCTGATTCAGGAAGAGAGCAAAGTACACTCGCACATACGCCCACTCAATGCCCTCTCTCCAGTCCTGCTGCCCATGTATTTTATTTTTGTACTTGCTCTCTCTCCCTCTCCCACTCTCAGTCAGTCACTCACTCACTCGTTCGCTCAGCCTGCCAGTGCTGCCAAAACACATTAGTACTCAGGCACGAAATAAAAGAAGAAAAAAACAACAACAAACACGACGGCAACGGCAACTATGAGTCATGATTTTCGCCTCAGTGTTCGCCTGCTGCTGCCCACAGAATTGTTCCTCTCACCTCTCTCTCTGTGTTCCCCTCCTCAATTTGCCTTTTGCGCATTCGTTTTTTTTCTGCTTCTTCTTCGTTTTGCGGCTCTCCGTCGTCACCTTATGCTTATTATTATTACTTTTATGATTGTCTGTCTGTCTCTCTGTCTCGTTGTCTGTCTACTTATGATTTCTCATTGTTGCTGCGTTTCATTCATCATAAGCAGCGCACATTGCTTCTGTGTGTGTTTGTGTGTGTGTGTGCGCATTGAAAGGGAGCAAGCACCGCTATAAGTGTAGCTTTGAAAGCTCATTAGTCGAGAGCCGCGGCGAGTGAATTGTCGTGTTGCTCATTATGCTTCCGTCTCACTCACTCACTCAGTCACTCATGGACTGTCATTAACAATGACCCGAGGAGAGTAACATAAATAGGTAAACGAGCGTTGCCACTTGGCCTAGAAAGCAATCAAAGAGAAGCAACTAAGCTCGATTGTTAAAATCGATAAGTGGCACAGCACAGTCTGCCCCGCTGTGCCCACGATCAATTTTAAAAAATTTATTAACGCCACCCTGTCTGATTAGGACTGTACCTGAGGTACATTTATACTTTAAGTATGTTTGTGTACCTAGACTATATAAATATGTACTGAGTATGTGTGTAGCATATATGATATTTGTGCAGTTAACTTATCAACTTACTATCTGAACAGAGGCCTCTTTTGACGTTGACGCACAGCTAAGCAAACGTGCGGAATGGAGCCCCAACCAGGTTCTACCTTATGGTATCTCTATTTGATAATAGTACACACACACACACACTCACCTATACAGAGACACACGCGTACCCAGAAAGCAGCGCAAGTTTCTCAATAATACTTCGTGTTTTCTTTATACTCTACGAAGTTTTATCAGAAAAGTCTGAGGATCGTTAATGATTAGATAAAACTAGTGAGAGAACTAGCTAAGTTTACATGCACCCAGGCTCCATTAATCCTTGTAGCTAAGAAGAGAACTATCCAAGTTCACTTGTAATCCTTATAGCCAGGGCAATCTCAATCTCAGTGCCAGTCCCGACGTTGGTTTTTTGGTGACTAACCCGAAGAGACGAGGCTGCTCGAGGGGACATTTTTGTTGGCCCCGTGCACATAATTTCAATATTCGTCAGCGTGCTATTTATAAGATGCAAAAAAAAAAGCGACAACAACAACAACAATAACATGAAATCTTGAGTGTGCAGGAATTTTAAAATTTTGTGCCGGGCGCACGAGAAATGGCAACAGAGTGTGAGACAGACAGAGAGAGTGACAGAAAGAGAGAGAGAGGGGAAATTGTATTTTTGAAAACACTTCATCATACATTGTTGTGTTTCTCTCGTTATTAATGTTATTACAAGGAATCCCAAACACACACTCACACACACACAAACGCTCCTCCCACGTGTAGTATACTGGCCACGCCTCCGCCCCCGCACCGGAGCTCTGTTGCCCGCGCAATTCTCCGCAAAAAAACAGAAAAAAATGTGTTTTGTTTATGAAAACTTTTCGCGTCTTTATGAATCACAACCAGCTCGAGTTGCCCCCAGTCCCCTTTCCCCACTCCCCGGACAGTAATACGGCAACACAAGCCCCTCTCTTTGTTGTTGTTGTTGTTGCAGTTGTTGCCGGGTTGAAGGCAACATCAAAGCGGTCTTGAGGAGTCTCGCGCTTTGTGTTTCCGTATGACTCGCCAAGTTGGCAAGTTGAAGGTCAAGTCACATCCATCGACCATGGAATGAATCATGGATCCTGAGAAGCACCTGCTGCCGCCAGTCCGAGATCAGACAGTGATCGGATCAAGCTCTGAGTAAGCGCCAGTCCGGCTGCAACCCCCTACCCCGCTCTTCCCCGATTTGATAAACAAACAACAAACGAAACTCGAAAGTAATTAAATATTTTAAAACAAACAAAAACTACTTGTTGCCCATACACAGACAAACACACAGACACGAACATGTACACCCCTTAGCATATCGCACATGAGACGATATCGTATTGCCTTGTCCGGTTTCTGGCCATGACTCACAGGCAATAGCAGCAGCAGCAGCAGGAGGGAGAAGGTACAATCAGTTTGACCCTTGGCGCAAAAGTGAGAATGATTTCGAAATGAGAACGCGAAGAACATCATCATCTTGCCACATAGAGAGAGAGTGAGGCAGTGGCAGAGTCACTTCTGCTGCGTCTGTTGGCCCAGTTCTGCGACAATGACGCACCCCGAGGCCAAAAACCGCACAAAAGAAGGCGACAGCAACGTCGCCAGCTGCTGTTGCACTTAATCATCATCGGGCGCTGGTGGCGGCGGTGGCGGTGGCAAGCGGCAAGCGGGACAACAGTACCGGGCTACCCAAAGTTGGCATTACGCATCGCGCATATCATGAAATTGTCGACGACGACGCCCCGAAATGGAGTCACGACGACGACAGCCCTAGAAGGGATGGGTAGGGAAGGGGGTACAGGGTCTAGGGTGTACGGGAACTAGGCTTTAATAGACACGACGCGTCGCGAGTCGCGACTCGTCACTTACTACACACTCATCGCCCGAGTATGCTCTCTATGCGGGGTATGCGGCAACGTTTAGTCATAAATGAAGTGTCGCCGCTCACCGTAATTGATGGATTAGTAATCCCCCCCGGTACGGTAGCACATGCATTAACACATATCGCCACACGATACGTAGAGAGCGATACGATACGATACGATGCGATATGAGAGTTTATGCATATTGCCAGCGTATCGGCTTGACAAAACAGCAATTACCACCTAAACACGTTTCCAGATAAAAGAAACCCCGACTCTGTTCGCCCCCTTTCCCTTTCCGGCGAAGAGTGACTGTTCTCTAATCTCGCAGAGAGATTCGCTATAAAGAATGACAACAACACATAGAGTACTTCCTATGAAGATATTCAAATGGGAACGCTGGGGAAGCAAAGAAACGAAAATAGATTAGTTCTAAGAAGTATAATTACACAGTATAGATGGTAGTATATACATATATACATATATATATACTACGATCTTTAATAGTAAATACATTGCGCAAAAGTTGACAAATCTCTGCAGTAACAAGAGAAACGGTTACGCAGAAGTTCCTCCCCTGTTTACCCTGAATGTTGTAGATAATATTTACAGTTAACTAAATAGAAATATGATACATGCATTTTATTTTATATAATCTACTGTTTTTCAAATATTTGAGGTTTACTTAATGTGGCTTTTTAGATAACTGCCATATCATTCATTTTACACTTAGGACTTAAGACCTAATTGAATTTTAAGTCAGTTAGCAGAGATACTAGCAGTGATATAAGTAGTACAGGCAGGCTTACATTCATTCATGAAGGAATAGAGATATGGAAAGTGATTCATTTTTAATGAATAGAGTTTTCTTTAATATCCAATGAACTTTGTTTTCTTTATCAAAGAATAGAAAAATATTCAAAGATTTCTGCACAGTAACTACTTATAAATTAAATTATAAGTAGTCTTGGAGAAGAAACAACTATAGATGCTCATCAGGTTATCTAATCCCTAATGAAATAAAAAAAAAAAAAAAAAAAAAAAAAACTTCTTGGCGAACTTAAGTTCCCTCGCAACCCAAACATCCTTTAGTAGTTCTGACTGATTATAACTACCAAGTGGGATTACTAAGCCGCTTTAAGACAAATGCAGCCGTTCTTTGGCTGCTTGTTTATTCATATGCATCAGAGAGTCAGTCATTCTCCGGTAATTACATGAGCAATTGTTGACATTACGCCACATTTACTGAATGATATAATAATCCACATTTATGAGTCTGCTCGTTATACAACTCAGATTTATACGCAGCAATCATTTTGATTGGTTTTGGGATTATTTGTTAAGCGGAATCGGTGAATCAAGCTACCAAAACGGACTTCTGTTTTCGTATGATCTCACTAAATTTAGTCGTAGCGAGATAGAAAGAGAGAGAGAAGGGGAGAGAGGACTGGCTATGCTAAGTGGCTTGGCTAGTTTTCTTCCGTTCTTCTTTTTGTGAATGCGTGAATTTCTAGCCTGAGGCCAGGGGAAGGCCTAATACCCGTGGTGGCCCACTGTCTGTCTGAGCTCTCCGCACAGTGAGTCACATGTGCTGCGCGTTTATGGCGCGTTTTATGCGCTTTTTTAACTGTCTGAGCGACGGGGTCATTAACTAGCCAGGATTTATGAGCACCATGAGCAGTTCCAGGCCCACAGAGCACAGAGCGGTGACCAGTTGTCTGCTGAGGCACGTTCTTCCTCTCTCACACACACTCAAACAAACAAATCTGTGACGAGAGCGTGCCTAGAATAGGCGCAGACTTCATCATCGATTAAAGGTAATCCGTCATACTCCGTTTTCCTCTTTATTTATAGTATATGGAGTATATCATATCGTTACTATGGTTTTTCCTTAATGCAATATCATTGCTATTTGCACAGTCACCCTGTGCTTGTGGTTATCAGCAGCATTATCGATTAATACCTGGGTGCGATAACTGAATTGATTCTGATTTCGCTTCGAGAGCTGATGAAATTAGTGGCAAAGTGAAGCCTGTCTATGATAGATTGTTAGAGGTGGCAGTGCAGCGATGTTTAGTGAACCGATTAAGAACTTTAGAAAAATCGTTTTAAATCGAATAATATATTTATCTATTCCACTAGATAGTATTACTAAATCAAAGTAGTAAGCTTATACAATTGCCACCTTTTTGATTTAATTTCAAGTATTTCAGAAATTAAATTAACTATAAATATCGATTAATCGTGTTAAGAATCGATTTAACTTCCAGCTCTAATAGACTCCGTCCCAAGTCTAATTGAGCCTTAGCTTAATGTGTTATAAAGTAGTTTTACTGTACTCTACAACACTGGCAACAGTTTTTTCTTATCAGTGCGACCACTTTTGCACCCATTCATTGATAAAGTGTGTCTCTCACTCTATGTGTGTGTGTGTGTGGGTTGTATTGTGATAAATTGCCTGCGCAAACCACTCGAAATTTCCTTTAGATTTACACGCGTAGGCAATGCGCGTCGTCCTCTTATCACTGATAACAGCGCGAACCTCGACAATAATTGTTGTTGCTGTTTGCTTTTTGGGGGCCGAGTGCAATGTAAATATTGTACAAGGCAGATGATTCCAGAATGGCACAGGGTAGGGTAGGGCACAAGGTGGTCGGTCATGCAAGGAAGGTGGCGAGGAGGTGGGGTAACGTCAGCGCCAGCCTGTTGACGGATGACTAATTCTGATTCTGATTGCATGTGTTGAGCTTGGTTATCAGCTGTGTTTGGAAATCAAGAAATCAAGTGCTGACTTGTCTGAGATTGCATACACTGCAATTGCACACACACGCACACACACACACACACTTGCTCGTGTATGAGTAATCATTGATTAGCAGCTGCAAAGGGCAGTTCACCACCCCCCTGTACTCACCAAAGTTGGTGGTGAGTTGTGGTGGTGGAGAGAGGCAGGCAGAGAGAGAGAGAGAGTTGCGTATGCTACCTCCACCTCTGCCTCTGCTGCTGCTTCTGCTTATCTTTGCCCAAAAATAACAACGTAAATTATGAGTTAATGCGCCTGTGTGTGTGCGCCTGCTGCCCGTGTGTATAAATATTCTCAAGCGAGCTGTGTGTTTGTCAATAAAAAGCAGCAGCAACGACGACGACGGCAGCATGACTCATCCATTCATTGCACAGCAAATTCAAACAGTCAAACACACACACACACATACATACTTCTACAAGCAGTGGTCTCTCACCAATACGATTGCAACATTATCGACAACTGAGAGAGAGAGACTGAGTGAGAGCGCCTGCCAATATCAACAGCAGAGCAGGCAGCAACAACATCATCAAAGCTCAAAAGTTTCTATCTTCGACAGTGTGCGTATGTTTGTGTGTGAGAGAGAGAGAGAAAGACGCATCGCGTAGGTTGACAGGCAGACGGCGCAGAGCAGCGGGCAGAGCAAATCATTTTGCGTTGTCGATCAATTTTCAAGTTGCTGTTGAATTTCAATTCTTTCCATTTGCATTCGCATGTGAGTGTGCGTGTGTGTGTTTGTATGCTTGCATGTATGCACGTGTGTGTGAGTGTGTGAATCTAATTGGCATTTGTTTATGCAAATCATTGCGCGTAGCGACGTCAGCGTAGTCTCTCTTATCACCGAGAGAGAGAGCTAGTGCGATAAACGATAACGATAAGTCTAAAATGTATTTCCTTCTCTCAATCTAGTTTATTTATCATAGAAAGAGTTAGTATAGTGCGATAAACGATAACTTTAAAAACTCTTTCTTATCAGGGAAAGTTGAATGCGATAAACGATAACGATAACTCTAAAATAAATTTCTTATTCTTTTCTCTTGCAGAGGATGCACGCAAAACTGGTTCCCGCGTCTTGTTGCACTGTCATGCGGGCATCTCGCGCAGCGCCACCATCGCCATTGCCTACGCGATGCGCTACAAGTCGCTGTCGCTGCCGGAGGCGTACAAGCTGGTGAAAGTGGCCCGGCCCATCATATCGCCCAATCTGAACTTTATGGGGCAACTGCTGGAGCTGGAGCAGAGTCTCTGCAAGAGTGGCGTACTCTCGCCTCTGCCATCGCCATCTGCAGCATCCGTAGCATCCCCAACAGCAGCAGCAGCAACAACAATAACTAGTCAACTTGTGGAACAACCTGAGCAGGAGGCAGCTGCAGCAGCAGCAGTGGGGCAACATCACTTGCTGCCGCGTTGCACGGCGTCGGGTGGACACAGCAAATCCAAATCCGATAGCGAAGCCATGGACGAGGATGTCTATGATTACGATGATGTCGATAGCGGCGCTGGCAGCTTTGCGGGCAGCAATTGCTCATCGCGACTCACCTCCCCGCCGATAACACCAGATGAGACGCCCTGCACATCATCGTCTGCGGCAGCTGGCGCCCCATCATCTTCGTCAGTGGCCGAACTGGATTCGCCGTGCTCCAACAGCAGCAGTGGCATCTACTCTGTGTCCCGTTCGAGTGGCTTCTGCAGCAGCGCGGGCTATACTGCTTCCGCTGCTGCTGGCAATGTGGATCCAGCTAGCCCTGCACCTGCGCCAGCATCGCCCTCGTTGCTGTTACCCACACCACAGCTGACGTTGTTCAAGCGCAACTCGCCCGCCAAGCTCAGGCTCAATCTAAACATACCAAAATCCGTATCCTGCATATCCATACACAACAACGGGGAGGCGCCTCCGACGCCCTCATGCGAGGCGGCATCTTCCCGCGACAACAACAATTTGGCGTTGGCCACATCGGGTGATTGATTCGCCCGTCGGAGGCGTCGCCGACGTCGTCGTCGCCGTTGTCGTCGCCCCTTAGCTGTGAATAAACTAAATTTTAAGTGATGCAAATTTTGTATTTTTATATACAGACGAAGAAGATGGAGAAGAAGAAGAAGCAGGATATATAAGGATATATACATACATGTATACCTTATGGATGTCACTACAAATCGAGCGTGTATATTTTGTACCTAAACAACAACAACAACAATTACAACTACAACAAGAAGAACAATAAGAAATTTTATGGGGGGAGCATAGAAATGGAATAATTTAGTCTAATTTGTAATTTTAATGTCTTTTGTAATGTATTTAAGAGACCCCACAAAACAAAAAGAAAGGAAAAACCTAAAAAAAAAACAAAAACAAAATTAGAAAACCCTATAAAACTATAATCCAAAAGTATCCACACTTCTACTGCTGATAATACAAATGTCTTGTGCTGCTATTATAAATTGTTTAAACACCTCGTAATGTTTAATTTAGTATAATTTCGTCGTATTACGTAAGCCCAACAAAATCTTAACTATACATAAAAAACAAAATCAACAACAACAACAGCAATTACTCGTATATTAAAATGAAATTTTTGCAAAACCTGCACTGGAAATATTTCTGATAACTTGCCACATAGAACGAACCCAAGTCAAAATCCAAATTGAAAAGAGAAACAGAGAGAGAGAGAGAGAGGGAGATATAAACCGAAACTGTTCTAAGTTTTAGAATCAACAACCCACACACACCTTATGCAACCTATTATGTTTATGTAAATGTATTCTCCATGTATGTATGTGTTTTTAAACCTCAACATTGTTTGGTTTTGTGTTTGTGTTTTATTTTTTAGTTTTAGTTATTTATATGAAAAATGTACGAGAGTTGAATGAAATCTGTTTAATTTGGTATTAGCCATTAAGTCTTTATTTAAGTTAAGGCTCAACACCCAAAAAGTGTAACAATGTGCGCTAAGAGTAAAGTGAAACAACTTCAAAAAAAAAACACATAAAAGTAACCAAAAATAACCATAACTGAGCTTTTATTTGAATTTGGCGCCAAACTGCAAAGCTAGCAAATCTACTGTTTGCGAGTGCTGACACTGCCCAGCACTGTTCCATGGCTCTTTAAGTAAATGTAAACAACAAAAAAACACAAATAGTGTTTTCATTTGAATTTAGCGCCAAACTTCAAGTCTGGCAGCACTCTAATCTGCGAGTGTTGTCGTTGGCCAGCACTGTTCCGATGCAGCCCTGGCTACTATTGCAGTGCGCGTAAGTAGCGAGCGCCGATTTGATTTCGTATTGTGCGTAGCAGTTGACGATGTGTAAACAATAAGTGGTATAATTAATAAATATAAAATAAAAGTAGTTTATTGATTAACTTATCGTAATTGCAGAGATCGTTTTAATACTTTCACGCGCACGCGTTTTCGGTTATTGTTTCTGGCGAACGTCGCCATTTTGCGAGGCTCTCTTATTACATTTACCGTTTTATTACTGACTGCGCAGAAAAGGGGCTGCCAAAGCGCGTGTTTTAGACAGTAAAAAATAAAGCGCACAGTTGATCATCGCAATATGGCAGAATTGGATTGGGACGATCCAAATTATGTTGAGCCGACTACAAAATATTATCACCCCTCATACGAGAGCAGTGCACAGCAGCAGCGCAGCGACGACGACGATTATGCGCGCGGGCGTCGCAGCGGTTATCGGGGCAGGGACCCGACATCGGAGAGCTATGGCAACAAGCGTCGTGCGCCATATGATCGAACTGGAGATTTTTCCTCTTCGGACTACAGTGAATCGATTACCATCTCTACGGATATGGTAGGTCGCATCATCGGACGTGGAGGCTCGAATATATCACGTATTCAGAACGAGTATAACGTACGGATCAAGGTAGATAAGGTTGAGTTGATTGTGAAAGTCTCGGGGGAGAATCAAACGAATGTTAGCGATGCCACCAATCAGTTGCGCAAGCAAGTCGAGAGTGAACCCAGCGAACGGCGCTCTCGATTCGATGATAACAAATCATCATATGGTGGAGGAGGAGGCGGTGGTTATGGTGGTGGACGCAGCAGCTTCAATTTTGCGCCAGCTGCACCAGCTGACATTCCTGCTGATGGTGATCTGACGGGCACCATCGATTGGCAGGCACTGAACAGGGCATCCGTGAGTTCCATCATCCAACTTCTCTTTCTAGATTCTGATTGGTTTCTTTTTTAGGAAATAGCGCAGGCTGAACGTTGGGCCAAGTGCCCGCCCTTAACCAAGGACTTCTATAGGGAAGCCGAGGAGGTGGCCCAACTCTCCCCGGAGCAAGTGGAACGTATTCGCAGCGAGAACAACAACATCAGTGTTTCGCATGTGTTCGAGGACAAAGAGGGAGACGAACCATTGCCCCCCATACCGAATCCGGTTTGGAAATTCGAACAATGTTTTGCGGATTATCCGGATCTGTTAGAGGAGGTGCAGAAACAGGGCTTTACTAAGCCATCACCCATACAATCGCAAGCTTGGCCTATTCTACTGAAAGGACACGATATGATCGGCATCGCCCAGACGGGCACGGGTAAAACTTTGGCCTTTCTGCTGCCCGGCATGATACACACGGAATATCAGGGCACACCACGCGGCACACGTGGTGGCGCCAATGTCCTTGTACTGGCGCCCACACGTGAACTTGCGCTACAAATCGAAATGGAGGTCAACAAGTATTCCTTCCGCAAAATGAGAGCGTGAGTATGATGGGGAGGATTGTTATACCCGCTAGCCAAGGGACAGAGGGGTATTGTATAAGGTAGAAACAGATTCTATCCTACAAAGCTATCATCCTAAATTTGGTTGCGAACGGATAATTAAAACCGAAGTTATTTAGGAAATAGTTTTCGTAGATAAACAGATATCAAATGGATCGCCTCTAAGTATGCAATACAAAATGTGAGTTAGGGTAGCGGGTATAGCTTTCTTACTACTATATAATAATAATAATAATATTATATATATTTTCGATTCCTCTTTCAGTGTCTGCGTCTATGGCGGTGGCAATCGTCAAATGCAGATTTCGGATGTGGAACGTGGTGCGGAGATTATCATATGTACGCCAGGTCGCCTCAATGATCTTGTGCAGGCAAACGTCATTGATGTGTCGACTATAACTTACCTGGTGCTGGACGAGGCTGATCGCATGCTGGACATGGGCTTTGAGCCACAGATACGTAAGATACTGCTGGATATACGTCCCGATAGGCAAACTATCATGACCTCAGCCACATGGCCTCCTGGTGTCCGTCGTCTGGCACAGAGTTATATGAAGAATCCCATACAGGTGTGTGTGGGTTCGTTGGATCTGGCAGCCACACACTCGGTGAAGCAAGTAATTGAGTTGCTCCAGGATGAGCAGGACAAGTTTAGAACACTCAAATCCTTTGTTAAGAACATGACAAAATCGGATAAAATTATTGTATTCTGCGGACGCAAGGCACGCGCTGATGATCTGTCCAGTGATCTGACCCTGGATGGCTTCATGACGCAGAGCATTCACGGCAATCGAGAGCAATCGGATCGTGAACAGGCTATAGCCGATATCAAGTCGGGCATTGTACGCATTCTCATTGCCACCGATGTGGCATCACGTGGTCTGGACATTGAGGATATCACGTGAGTGGAAGAGAGTTTTCCCTCCAGTTGCCAGTTTCATTGTTAACATCTTTTGCTTGCAGTCATGTCATCAATTATGATTTCCCTCGCAATATTGAGGAATATGTGCATCGTGTGGGTCGTACTGGCCGAGCTGGACGCAAGGGCACCTCCATCAGTTTTATTACACGCGAAGATTGGGCTATGGCGCAGGATCTGATTAATATTCTGGAAGAGGCACAGCAGGAAGTGCCAGATCAGCTGCGTGATATGTCCAGGCGCTTTGCTGCCATGAAAGAACGCCGTGCTGCCGAAGGTGGAGGACGAGGCTTTGGTGGCGGAGGCGGTGGACGAGGCTATGGTGGTGGAGGGGGAGGCTATGGTGGTGGAGGGGGAGGTTATGGTGGTGGTGGACGAAGCAGTGGAGGGTTCGGCGGCGGTCGCCGAGATCGCTACTAACAGTTCCTAATCTTGACAAGATGTGTGTGTATTGTGCATTGAAGCACCAATGATTTAAGTGTTAATCAAAAAGAAAACGCACTGAAGCACTCGAATTTATGATTTAGAATGTATGTACTTAACTACCTTCCAGTTACAAAGTTACAGGGTATAACCAAAGTATTGAGATTTGGAACATTTATTAAAGTTTCTGTTCAATTCTCGGAGCCAGCGTATTTTTGTAATAATTCCGCTTTGCGCTTTCGCAGCAGAGCTTCTTGCACGTCCTGTTGTGTTGGGACAGGCACATGGGCAGTGAAACGTGGCGCCAGCAGTCCCAATGGATCATTTTCTGCGGCACGCGCTTTGGCATCCTCGGCTGCCTCGCGGGCGGGTCCTGAGAGCGGATAGATTTCATCATCGTCATCATCTTCGTGTATAATGCGACCATCACGTGCCATTTTCTCGCGCCACTCCTGCACCGCCTGCTGCAGGGCGGCTCGTTCAATCTTCTCCTCCAGCGGAATGAGGACGCCGTCCTCGTCATCGCGGTAGCCATAGTACTCGGCATCTATATCTTTCATTAGCTCAGCACGTGTCTTGCGTGGCGGTGGCGGGGGATCTTGTTCGAACAACTCTCGCACACCGGGCAAATCCTTGGCAGCACCAAAGTATTTGTACCCTCGATTTCCCGGCACTTCTCGTCCCTCGGCGTCGAACATTTTGGGGCCATAGCGACGATAATGTGGTCCGCCCAGGGATGATATCTGATTCTCCCAATGACGCTTCTCGCGCAGCAGCTTATTGATCTCATCGTTAAGGTCACGTATTCTAAATTCGCCCAAACCGGCTGCAATACGGGGGAGAGGATGAGTGAGGGAGTTGGAGTAATAATAATTACTTTACCATTTTGAATTTGTGCTACTTTTTTGGATATTTCCCGTATGATCTCCAGACGAAACTTCTCACACTTGGGCAGCTCATGGCACTCCGAGGCGAGGTAGGGCCGGCGTTCCTTATCACCCGATTCGACTTCCTTGGCGGCTCGCCAACGCGCCAACGTTGTCCTGTACAGAGAGAGTAATATGTCAATGAAATTGAGTTATTTTCAATAGCTGCCATACTTACATTGCCTTTTCCGCATTTCTCGCCTGAAATTTGATGATAATTAATTAAATATTTAATAAAACCAGGAACAAACGTTTACTTACCATGTTTTGTTATTTTGTTATTTGTGTTTGTGGTGGCAGGCCGATAACCAGGTTTGCCATTCACTACGAACTCACAGGGTGCATCTTTTACCAGCTGTAAAATAACAGCTGTTTACTGTTACGATTTGTTTGAATTTCAATATAACAAATTGAAGCGCAGTACAGTAAATGATAATTAATAAATATTAATCTATATTTTTTTCTTTTATTGTGTTCCGAGATTTATGAAACTGCGAAATGACTCATACCGATTAATGTAAATAAACATCGGTAACGGCTAAGAGTGCAATCAGTTTTATTATCGATAGTTTACATCGATTGCTTTCCAACTCTAAACACGACTGCTCTGTGCTGCCTACGCCATTTATTTGCAAAGGGAAAAAATAATTAACAAAACAGAATAAACATGTTGGCGCTTATTAACAGGATCCTGGACTGGTTCAAGAGCATCTTCTGGAAAGAGGAGATGGAACTGACCCTGGTGGGATTGCAATTCTCCGGCAAAACGACGTTTGTCAATGTTATTGCAGTGAGTATATATGTATATGTGTTTTTGCCAATTTGTATGTAATTTGTGAGTGAGAATGTTTGGGGCGGCGCCTGTTCATGTTTTGCGGGGGCAGAGCGCGCCGCAGGCTATGACAATGCAATCGAAACGGAGGAAAAAACCAAACCAAACGAAACGAACTGTAAACTAAATGCGATAGTAGGGTTGTGTGTGTGTAGTCTAGTAGAGGGAGGGGTGTGGAGGAGGGTCAGGGATGGCAGATGACAAATCGAGCGCTTTTGCCTTTTTGCTATTGATTTGCCTTTGTATCGACGTCACACAGTCGGTTATCATTGTTTTTTTTCCCCACCATTCTACTTATATGTTCCACTGTGCTGAAATAGCTCAATTCAGTTAATATTTTATAAGAATAAACATTGTATTAGTAACGCACACTACGCCCCCCTCCCCTGTCTGTGCATTATATTCTACTCACTGATAAGCCGCGGATGTGAAACTGAAAACCTAAATCAAGTCAAACTGCGGGTTTCTTTGTCATCAGGTTGATATACTCTTGAGTCATAGACGGGGGCTCTATAGAGAAATATGAGTGGCATTTCAAGTAAATTAATGATATAGTTAACTGAAGCTAATTGATGTTTATTTCTCTCTCTCCCCTCTCTCTCTGTCAATAGTCTGGTCAGTTCGCGGAGGATATGATACCCACAGTTGGTTTCAATATGCGTAAAATCACCAAAGGCAATGTTACCATTAAGGTCTGGGACATTGGCGGCCAGCCTCGATTCCGATCCATGTGGGAGCGCTACTGTCGTGGCGTCAATGCAATCGTGTAAGTATTCCATGCATATTTATTATTTACCTTGTCTTAATATCTTTCCCCCCTCTCTAGTTATATGGTAGATGCAGCCGATTTGGATAAGTTGGAGGCGTCCCGCAATGAACTGCACTCACTGTTAGATAAACCTCAGCTGAATGGCATTCCAGTGCTCGTCCTGGGCAACAAACGTGATCTTCCAGGAGCGCTCGATGAAACCGGACTCATTGAGCGAATGTGCGTAGCATCCTGAATTAATTCTATATATGTATTAATATTATTATATCATTTAACAGGAATCTATCGAGCATACAGGACAGGGAAATCTGCTGTTATAGTATTTCGTGTAAGGAAAAGGATAACATCGACATAACGCTGCAGTGGTTAATTCAGCATTCGAAAAGCCAAAGTCGTTAGATTTATAGCCTACTAATTTTCACACACACCCACACACACACACTCAGACACAGAAACAGACAAACTTAGGCACTCTCGCATTCACACAGACAGAGAAACACATAAAACACAGAACAACTATATTAATTTGCATATTTGTATATCTATATATATATTTTAATTTGGAATAGGGTGTTAATTGTTGTATGATAATGATTCTGAGAGTGGAAACTGTTGCATTGGCTCTATATGATATGATTGCATGTGTGGAAACGATAGAGAGGATATAGAAAACACGTTGGAGGTGCCCGAAAGTCTCGAATTTGTAGATGCCAACGGATTCTGTAAGTCTAGATTACATACACACACTCACACACACACGCAGAGAGAGAGAGAGAAACACTACAACTCACATACACAGCGAGAAATCGCATAGTATTTTGCATAATGCGCTTTCCAACTTGATCACCTCCTTCAGTCGTTGAATTTCGTGTCTATATAATTGATTTGTTGCCCCCCTTATATTGGGCAACAGTTAGGCTTATGTTTAATGTTTATTCGGTGTGATTATAAAAAAATCAATTTCTTTTTTTATAATTTTTGATATAGAAATATACAATACGAAAAATACAATTATCAATTATTATGATTTACCTTTGTAATCTAAATATGCCTATGATTATTTATAAATTACATTTTTGCTTAGCGAAAATTTTAAAAAGACGTTCGATACTACAAAATATTTATACAAATATATAAAGAAACAACACTTATGTGCAACAAAATAGAATCTTTAAAGTGCTTGAGCAAGAAACAATAACGAGAGTCACAAAACCAGTGTAAGATACATCGATTGTTCTGTTAAACCAAAAAATCCGAGCGACCTTTTGTAAGCATTATTAACCTTTAACCTCTCCTCCCCCGCCCACTTCTGCGAGCGCCAGCACGCTTTTTGTAACAACTTCTCTGCGCCACACAATTAAATCATTGCTATATTGTTTGTAATTTAATTAATCTATTCGAATTATAAATAAACTACAGTATCTAATTGAAAGCGAGCACACCAGAAAAACTAATAAAGACTATAAAAACGAAAACAAAAAAATGAAAACAAAAACAGAAACCGAAACGAACGCTAAGAATCACTGAAATGATGATCATATAATCGACTGTGAGATTTACTTACGTTGGAAATGTATTTTCAAAATAAATGTGTTTTCAATGAATCTCGAACACGTTCTTATAATAACGGTTGGCAAGGTAAAGTAATGGAGAAAATGTTATGAATAATTATGTGGGGATATTTAACGATTTGTATGTGTATATTGTATATTTAATTTATGTTTATATTACATTACATGCAGTTGCTATCAACATAATAGGAGTGCACATTGAATTGCTCTCAAAATATAATTCCAAGCAATTATGAGTCGGTATATAGCCTACTATCGATTACGTTTGCTATTCAAGCTGACTTATGTTAATATGAAAATTTCTAGTACTTAACATCTGTTAATGGAAGTAATATGTGAAATTCAATTGCTATTTTTAGATATTTGAGATTTACATTGTATACAGTTACTATTCAATGATAATAATTGTACAGTGAATTTATAGTAAGTTAGAATAGAAATGAAAGCAATTTTAGATCGATAAAGTGTACACTTTCGATTTCATTTTTGATTCAAGCTGATTTTGTATGAAAATTAAAATATCCGTATAAAGTTTGTGAATCATGAGATTAAATGTAGGGAACATTAATATTGCTTCATAATCTAAAGTCAATTTTTTTATAATTTCTTTTATTTTATTATAGTTATGTACGAGGGTCGTTTGATAAGTCCGTGACTTTTTGTATTTGCCGCGCACCTGCTCTAAATACAACACTGCTCCTGTCAGCAGTTATCGATTAACAGCTGACTGTAAAATTTTGAGAAAGCTGCGTTTTTTGGTTTGCGTTTTATAGGCATTGAAAGCAGACGATCTCGTGAATTTTAACGAAAATGGAGATCGAGATCGTCTGCTCGTACTCGTACTTTGATATTTAAAACAAGTTTTGAATCGTTAAAATTGGTTCGATTCTTTTTAAGGAAATCCTTAAATTAAATGTGAACAACTTTACTTAATAAGTCAGAAAATTCTTTGAGATCTTGAACAAGCTTAGAAATGTTCCAAAGTACCTACATATATCTCTATCTATCCATCAATATATAAAATTAAGTTTCATCTAGGTTCATCCTCCTCAATCAGCACTGCATGGCGTTGTGTTTGTGAGTTGCATAGTGTGCATGTATATTACTTAAGAGGAGGGTGTGATAATAGCGTAGAGATCCATGAATCACCGTCAAGTGACAGGCAATATAGTTGTTGGTTGTTGGCCCAGGAAGACTATCAAATATTCCAAACATACAAAGGTAAAATAATTTATAGTCGCAATCGAGGCGCTGCTACTGCCGCAAGACTGGTAGTCCCGGCAGGCAGGCAGTCAGGCCGGAGCAGGCCGGGCAGGTTAGGCCACCCAGTTGTCGGGGCAGTCGGACAATTGATCGATGCCAGCACGAATATGAACGCATAAATAAATGTAAGTACACATCTAACCAAAGCTGCCAAAGCAGAGCCCTTTTCAGGCAGGCAGGGGAGTCGGACAGGCTCAGACAGTGGCAGACAGAGTCGCCTGCTGTCTAATTAGGAATTCAGTGTGCAGTCTCAGTGTTCTGCCGGGGGTTTCCAGGAATACGTGTCAAGTGTTCGGCAAGTGCAGCGTCGAGTCTCCGGCTAGCACCTAGCACGAGCCTTTGTGTGACTCATGACGGAATATTCTCATGTGCCGCTTGTGGTTTCCTGCTTCCTTTCGAGCAAGTTTGCTGCCTAAGTCTTTCGTTTTTGAGCAACTCAACTCGCCTCTAATAATTCAAATTGGAGTTAATTACACTTTTAAATGCTGGAAATTAACATTGCGCCGATAAGCATCTCTACTCTGCTCGGCTCGGCCACAAGCCACCAGTCACAGTGGGCACAAACGACGTGCCTCGAGCGCGCGACAAGCTCATAAATTTTCATAAAAACATAACATAAAACTAACATTACGCAAAAACTAACAAATATTTTATACACATGTGTGTGCGTGTGTGTGTGTGGCTAACATGGCTTGCTCGTCAAACTAAAGTTCTGTTTAATTTTTTAGCAACTTTTTGGCTGATTATATAATGACAATAAAACATGTCCGACAACATTTAAATATTTGCAAAGACACAAAATCCAAACAAGATCATTTGTATGCGCCACCAGAGACGCCATCGTCATAGCCACATCGCCACATTGCCAGCCACAGCGTGACCACTTTGAAGAAAAGCCGTCAAGTCTCCAACGATGCGGGGTGTTGACCATAAATACTTTTATTTGCGCGTTACAAGCCATGATAATATATTAATTAGCCAAGTCAGCGGTCAGTTAGTTGCGGCTTAAATAGAATTTAATTGCATGCCAGCTATTGTTGTTGTTGTCGTTGTTGTTGTTGTTGTCTTTGTTGTGGTGGGGGGCCCAGCAAAAGTGTGTCCTGCTGCCGAACATGCTGTGCCACCTGAAAAGTTCCTGGAATCGAAAGGTACAAAACAATAAGCCAGGCAGGCAAGACGGGTACAAGAGAGGGGGGCGCAGACTGGGGCAGCGGGCATAAAGTTCAAGCCTTAACAAGATAAACAAAAGGCTCTCGGACTGGAACTCGGTTTGTGGCATGCAACAGCAGCAGAGGCAGCAGCAGCTCGTACTTGCCAGACTCGTGGGCAACAATTTTCATGTCATTGCTTTGCTTTGCGCTTTTTGCTCTCCTCTCTTCTCTCCTCTACTCTGCTCTGCTCTCTACTCTCTCTTCTCTTCTCCCCTCTCTTCTTCCCTTCTCTCTTCTTTTCTCTCTTCTTTGCTCTGCTGCTCCTCTGCTTTAGGTAGCCCAAATGCAAATAAGCTTGTCTTCTTGTGCTTTCTGCTGAATTGGCCACAAGTTGTCGCCGAGCTGCGCCCGCCTATGTGCGATTTCCACCTACCCCAAGTTGGAGTCGCTCTGCCTCTTCTACTCTTCCTCTCTCTCTTGTGATTTATTGGCATTTATTGCCAGTTGCTCCTGCTCCTAGTTCAAACCATAATTCACGCGCAGCTTCAGCATCGCCTTCGCCTTCGCCATTGCCATTGCCTCTGCCCAATTTCGGATTGCACTAATAAAGTTCTCAGGTGTGAAGCTGCTGCTGCAATGCGCTCTGCCTCTCCCTCTCTTTCTCTGTTGCACTGCTCTTTAATTGATGACAACATCTTGGAATTTTTGTTGGTATTTCTGCGCTCAAGTTTGTCTTGTCGCCTTATTTCACACTCGCATTCCCTGCAGCAGTAAAGAGTGAGGAAGGGAGTGGGAAGGGAGACGGGGGGCAGGCCATTGGCTAGCCAAGGGCAACACAGCTGTGTGGAGAGTTGGAAATCAGTTAAATAATGAAACATTTGCACGATACTGGAATCGTATCGCAGCTCGCTCAGTTGCCGTCGCACAATCCTCCTCGGCAATCCTCGCCGGCAATCCCAATCCCAATCCCGATGTGGCTGCGGCTGGTGCAACATATCGTACAAGATTTCCGGGAATTGAAAACTGCTAAAAATCGTGTTTGATTTTATACCTTGTGTGTGTGTGTGTGTGTGTGTGCCTTGTTGCTGCATGCAACACAGCGCTTGTGGCACTGAGTGGCCTCTACCTGGCCAGCAGCAGCAGCAGCATCTACGATATGCGCCTTGTGGCTTCAACATGCAATCGCAACAAACGAAAGCAGCTTGTTAACTAATTAAAACCAAAATATATGCAAATCTGCCACAGCTTTACCAAGGCAGCAGCAACAGAAGCAGCAGCAGCAGCAGGCGCAGGCGCAGCTTAGGCCAGTTCCAATTCCAATTCCAGTTGCAGATCCCTTTTTTTTGGCTACTGTTTTTGGGCGCAATTAAGCGGAGATGGGCTGCCATAATGCAACAACAACAGCAGCAACAACAACAACTAAGTCTAAATAGCACAAAGCGCATTGTGCAAAAATTAATTGCAACATTTTGGTGGTCCACAGGCAGCAACAACAACAGCAGCAGCAGCAGCAGCGCAGCCACAATCAATTCAAATGGATTTCAGTCGAAGCTGGCACAAAGCGCTGGCGATTTACGACAATGGGAGGCAGCAGCCGCAGCAGAGGCCTTTTTGGAGCAGTTTATTGGCTTCATTGTCGTGGCAGCAGTCCCAAAGGGCCACAGCGTTGAGGGCGAGGGCGTCTGCGCAGCGTCTGGACCGTCGTCGTCGTCGTCGTCTTCGATCGCTGCCAAGGTGCGGGACATATGTAAAACAAGCGCTGAACAAGGGCAGAAGGAGAGCAGAGTAGGGCGGGTTAGACTGGAGTAGGGCAAGGTAGAGGTAGAGCAGATCAGGGAGCAGTGCAGGGAGCAGTGCAGGGAGCAGTGCAGGGAACAGCGCAGAGGCCAGAGCAGAAGGCAGAACAGGGAGCAGCGCAGGAGGAAGAGTAGGGGGCCGGCCCAGTCTGCAAAGGATTCGGAAGTGAAATTTATTTTGCATATCACCCGAGAAACCCATTGGGGCATTGTCTGCCAAGTGCTCTCGTGCCCTGGGAAACTTTTGCGCGTTGCATTTATCAAAGGGGGCACAGTCAATTTGGCTTAGGCTCAACCTCAAGCACAGGCACAGATCCAGAGCCAGTCTCCTGCTCCAGCCCCGACTCGATTGTCACTGGGAAATTATCCAATTTTGTGAATTCGCATTCAATTGCGACTGTCAATTTACAAGGCAGATTTGCACACAGAGCGCAGCGCAGAGACGAGTAGCTGTCGTGGTGATGAATGCCCAGCCAGGGCAAAGGTGCACCACAGGCTGTGTGGTCGCAGAGAAAGCCAAGCAGACAGGGAGAGGGGAAGGGACAGTGGAAACGCGCCTCATTGCAGGGCAATAAAATAATCATAATCGCTGGCGGCTGATCAGCTCGGCGATCCCTTAGTCCGCTTCCGGAGCAAGTCAAGCCAGACACCAGCATTGCTGTTATTTTATAATATTTTACTTTATGTTTTTTTTTATACAGTTTTATTAATTGCATCAAGATCAAGCGGTTGCAGTGCGGCGCGACGCCGCCAGCGCCAAACTTGTGAAAATGTGAGATAAAAAATTTCGCTAATGAGTATTTGCCTTTAAAGAGAGAGGGAGAGGGGATAAGTGTGAGAGAGGGAGTAAGAGAGAGAGAAGAAATAGAAGAGAGTGAGGGAAGAGAGAGAGAGGGCAGCGCGCGAGCTTGCGCTGAGCCCGTTTCACGGGGCGTATGCTTAATGCTAGATTAGTATCGCAACAAAAAAGAGTTTCATGTGCGCTGAACTTAACGGCTGATCGCTCATAAAATTAATCAAGCTGCTTTAGGCTACTTTAATGTTGCAACACACACACACATTCACATAAAGTGTCTGTTGTTGTTGTCTCTCTCTCTCTTTTTTTGGGCTGGCTGTTATTATTTTCACATACTTCGGTGGGATTTCCTTTCCTTAACAAATTGCTTTCGTTATCGATGCCGAGTCGATGCCGTTGCCGAGTTGAATGCACTGTCCAGGCGGGGAGTGACGCCACGCCCCCCTCCTCTCCCTCCTCGGTGCCAAGCAGCTTAACTCGACTGCAGCTCACGTACTGCACGTTGCACGGGAGGTCGATCGATCGATCCGTCCAGTTGCTGCCCCGCTTGCAACATTTGTTACATTATATAGAAACGATTTTGTAATAATAAATTTCTATTGTCGTCGGCCATAAATATCCTGGCAATCGTCGTCGTCGTCGTCGCCGTCGCTGTCGTTGTGGGGCCCCTTGAGGCATTTGCATAAGTTCATCGCAAAATGTCAATTTTAATTGAATTTCTATTGTGGCCTACACGATGTGGCTGCGATCTTGACGAACAGCTCGATTTATGTCTGCTGCCCCTGTCTGTCTCCCTATCTCTCTGTCTGTCTTCTTGTCTGTCTCTCTGTCTCTCTGTCCGTCTCCCTGCCCGCCGCTTAATGGTAATAAACATGTCAGCAGCAAAGGCAGCCAACTAATTTGAGCGCTAGCTCAAAATGTTGCCTCGATTTTCAGCTTGGGCAGCTCAAAAACCTGCTTGCGGCACAGTGAGCGCGAGAGAGATCTTGTCTCGGATGCTGTTGCTGCTGCAGCTGGTTGCAGTTGCAGAAGCTGTTGCTGTTGCTGTTGCTGCTGCTGTTGCTGTTGCACCAATCCCAGTCGCTAGCTTAATGCCATAATTTATGCGCACAACTCTCTTTGTTGTTGGCTCCGCCTTTTGGCCAATCAGCGGCCACGCGGCCACTTTGCCACATTGCCACTTAACCACTTTGCAGCTTGTCTAGTTTCCGCATGCAACTGCAACAGCAGCAGCAGTAACGGTAAACGCAGCCTTCGCTTAACAGTGTGAACAGTGCGTCAGAGCAGTCTCCTGCATAAGTATCTGTATCTGTATATGTATCTGTCGCCGTGTCTCTCGCTGTCTCGCATCTGTCACCTGCCGTCCAATTATTGTAATCTTTATTTAATTACACGCTCTTGTGTTTCATCATCATAATAATAATATATGTTTTCTGCACACGAATCAAATCTCTCTCTCTCTTCCCTAGTTAAACTTATTGCACTTTGGCACGAAGTTTTGACGAACTGCGACCGGCTTCCTATGTAATTTATGTTCACGTTTTCGCAGAACCCTCCCATCGAAGGCTCAAGTTACTTGTACAGTCTGTACTCGTTAATTGTAACATTAAATTCAAGAGTTCCAATTAACGATGTTTTTGAAATGTATTGTAAGTGTAATTTAATGTATTAAATTAAAGCTTAAGTGGAGATAAGGAAGCTATTTAGTTTTTAAGTTTTTTACAAGTTCAATTATTTTATTATGTTTGATTAATTTATTTTATTTTATTTACTTTTTGTGTTTTTGGTTATTTTTTCTGCAACAATTGCTTTCTTTAATGTATTTCCTCCTACACAATTATTTTTATGGCTTGATGTCTTTTATAATTATATTTGTTATTCATATTTATTTTTCTTTAATGAAAGTGTAGTACTTGAACAAATATAAAAGACAAATATTAACAAATCCTGAATATAAAAATTGATTAAAAGAAATTATAATTATAAATATTGAATACTGTAATTTATATTTATGCTTTAAATAATCAGAAATATAAAAATAATAAACAAATATACATATTAAGCTTTTTAGATTATTGTTTTATATTTATGGTATATTTATGAAGTTGATAATTATAAATTAATTATAAATGCAAAGTAATTTTGTTAATAATATTGTATTCTATTGTAACTAATTTTTCAATATATATTCAAATATTTGTTCCATATCCTTGCTTCGACTGACTTCATTTGACATTCAAAACATTTAAAAAAATAAATAAATAAACATGAAAAATATTAATTTATATAAACATCGATGTAGACTTAATATTGTGAATAATCGAAATAAATAAATTAATAATAAGAAAATAATAAATAACATATGTAACAAATATACTTAAGTGCACGATAAACTGATTGATTGATTGTCATAAGGAGTGTTCTCTGTAATTATAATAATACTTGTAGTTATGCTGACTATGGAGAGGGTACTGCAAAAGAGTTAAGCACACACAAGTGTACAATAAATTCGTCTTGATAATGATTTCACTTTCTTTGTTTCTTCATTCGAATACTTATGTTATCTGTAACTGCTTGTCGTGGTTGCTTGTTGTTGCAAGCATTTGTTATTGTTGGTGGCACGCTGCGGAAACATGAATTACAAATTTCAGTTCCAATTTGGCTCGCACGGAATTGCACCTGCTCTTGGCCCTGGTCAGGCCAACAGTGTCGAGTGTTGTTGCTGTTGTTGTTGCTGCCTGCCTGCGGCTATTACGCAAGCGATGCTGATGAAGCAATAAAAATGCAGCGCGTGCCAATGCGGCCCGAAGAAGAAGCCGCCAAAAAAGGTGCAAGGTGCATCATGTTGGCACTGCCGCATTTGCCGAGTTGCACGTACCACGAACCGCACACAAAAGTAATTAAAAGCCACACAAATGCAGCAGTGGCAACTGCAGCACAAAAGGAAAAACCAGATTAGTAGGAATGTTGACTCTGTGTCCCGAATTCGTCCTAAGCTGCGGCGCGCCCCTTGCGGGATTAATGAATTTCTCGTTTTGCGCTTGACTGACAAAAACCGCAACAAATTAAAAAGAGAGAGAGCAAGAAAGAGGCAAACAGAGAAAGAGGGAGAGAGAGACAGAGTGCGAGGGGAGGGCTAAAGAGGGATATTTCTCGGCTTGTGTGTTTCGCTCTGATTTCAACTGCGATTTTCCGGCTGATTGGCTAATGGGCTGAGCGGCTTTTCAAGTGGTTGCAATTGCAATTGCAATCGTATTTGTCATTCCGGTTGCGTTTTCTTTTTATCTTCTTCTTCTGCCTTTGTCAATTGCCAATTGATCTTTTGGGCAATTGATCCGCTTTACGCATTTGGGCGGCGTGCGAAAAATACAACAAACGAGAAAATGGATAACGGAAAACGGAACAGTTGACACAGATAAAAAATTGAATTGATTTTGCGCTTCTGTTGTCGATTTGCTAATCAAATTTATTTAATTTATTTATTATTTATTCAATAATAATTATTGATAATTAAATTAAATTAAATATTAAATTTATGCTCTTTAAATTATGTTTTGAAGTGAGTAAATATATTTTAGTGTTGTATGAATGATATATTTCTATATATTATTATATTTTTGTATTTATAATTCTATATTTAATTTCTTTAATTAATGATATATTTGTATAAATTGGGTTATATGTCTACAATATAAATCAGATAATGTTTTCTGTTACATTTTCGATATATTTTGTTTATATACATTTTTCGTAGCGAAAAATAACTGAAAACTATTTAATTATGTGTCGAATTGGAAAAATATATTTATTTTTTTGAAGATACATAATTTCTTGAGTATTTATATAGCATTATAATTTCATATATGCTTAATTATATGCAAATGTATCTGATATATTTGATATATTTGATATTTTTGATATTTTTCGATATTATTGATATTTTTTTTTTTTTGTAATATCATAATACAAAAAAACTGTTCAAACAAAATAAATTAAAACGTCTCCTTCAGATAATTTTAATATTTTGATATTGTCTATATATTTTTTGAAACCTGATCGAATGTTTGCCAAACTATCTGTCGGAAACCCGTTGCCACCTGCCACTCACGCGACTCACTCGCTGTCTGTCACTGTTTGTCAGCGATAGACCGAGTCCGGTCTTAATTGCAGCTTACGGCTTAGCGCCATAGCTTTGGGGGCAGCTTAGATTCCGTAAAATGTCATTTGGCAAATTGATTTTGGAATACGAATTTCTTACGAACTTTACGAGCTGCCGTAAAAAATCGCATCAAGTTCGCATCAGAAGCGCAGCAAATCCGTAGAGCCAACGCACGTGTAAATTGATTGCCAATGGGCAATCCTTTATCCCACCCCCGCCAGCCACCATCATGCTCACCCCCACTCTGCATCTATCCATATCCGTAAGCCGTTGACCGTTGTCCGCTGTCCGTTGTCCGCTGTCCGCTGTCCGCTATCAGTGCTGGCCAAAGGGTTCCATATTTGTGCACTAATCCGGGTCAATAAAACACAGTGCCGGCAAAAAAAAGGTTGCTTCTATTTACTTTTCAATTGCGTTGTCTTGAAGAGGAGGGAGAGAGGGGTGTTGGGGGCGTGCTGCATATCTGCAGAGTGTAGCTAAATAAATAAGAGTTGTGCCAGTTGAACTGTGTGCGACGTCAAGTTTTATGTTTGTTTATCGCCAAAACGAAAGCTGGACACTCGCAACTGGATACTGGACACTAGAGGATGATACTCCTCCCTCTCCATTCCCCCTGCAATTTGCTTGCCTCTGTGGGATTTATGCGACTTG
Organism: Zaprionus africanus; assembly: GCA_018151435.1. Taxonomy (NCBI): domain Eukaryota; kingdom Metazoa; phylum Arthropoda; class Insecta; order Diptera; family Drosophilidae; genus Zaprionus; species Zaprionus africanus. The sequence goes on from JAECXB010002206.1 coordinate 10,292,693, forward strand.
AGTTTGGCTATTTATTTTCTTGATTTGGCAATTTTCTGCGCATCCAAGCACGAAATTGAGTTGGCAATTTTTGATCAGCGTCCTGGGGAAAGAAGAAGGTTTTAGCGCGGATTTGTGGCCCATCAAATGTTGCAGCTACTAAAGTTAGTTGTTGTTGATATTCTTGTTGTTGCTGTTGTTGCACTGCTTGCAGTTGCAGATGCGTATCGCGTGAGACACTGGGCAAACTTTTTTATGGCCCATAACTGGCCTAATTAAGGGCATTGTCAAGAATGCAATTGCAACAGCAACAGCAGCACAGGCGACATTGCAACAGCAGCAGCAGATTTGTGGCTTGCATGTCACACAGCGTCGCGTCGCCAAGGTTCAGTCGCCCATTTAATTGCCACATGGCAAATTGCACGCAGACAGAGAGAGAGAGAGAGAGTTAAAGAATGACAATTATGCGAGGCTAGCAACATGTTGCTGAGCGTTAGATGTTGCTGCGTTTTTGGAACATTTCAAGGGGCAATGTCTTTGGCTAAAACTGACACAAAGTGGCATAATTACATGTTCCAATGACAACGTCGCACACTCATTACAGCACACACACACACACACACACAGACATACACACACACAGGGTCTGCAGGAATGCAGCACGAATTAAGCCGCCCAAAAGGAATGACCAGCCTGGTCAGCCTGGCCCGGCCTGGCAATTGCATTTTTGGTTACATTTCGCTCACGTTTTGGGCTGCAATTAAAAACGAACAAAAATGAAAAAACAAGCAGTGGGCAGAGGGGAGAGAGAGGGGAATAAAGGCAACTGCAACTGCAGGAGAAACAGCAGACGAAGCGGAGGCGCAAAAGGCCGCGCGTTTAGCCAACTATGAAGATTTAGATAAGCGCCTCATTTTGCTAGGCCCAGACCGGGCCAGGCCAGGCTAGGCGAGGCGATCGCGCCCTGGTCAGTTCGGGTTTTGGGTTCGGTTTACGTGTGTGTGTGTGTGTGTGTGTGTGTGTGTGTGTGTGTGTGTGTGTGTTAGTGCATTTTACGAGTGTCTCCACATACACGTTTTCCTTTTCATTTCGTGCCCCTTTAGACCTTGAGCTGTTCTCCTCCACTTGCTGCCTATTACAAGGGTGTAATATGCCTCTCCCTCTCACTGTCCCTCTCTCCCTTTCTCCCTGTTATTCTCCCTAACCGAGCCTCATCCCACAATTTATAATGTCTCGTCGCACTTTCACTAATGACTCCTGCTCAGCTGCCTGTCCATAATATTCCAAATTATGCACACAATATCATTTGTTTTACATGTGCCACAGCCATACAGTACGTACAAATTGTATGCCACCCAATCAACGGAAACCCACAACCCACAACAGACATGCAGACGACGACTCCGATGGTGATCCACAGTGGGTCCGTCGTGGTCGTTGGCAATCATCGCCAGCTGTAATGATTGCAAACACAATCTGGCCATGTTGATCTGTGTGTGCTGTGTCTCGAGTCTCGAGTCTCAAGTCTCAGTTCCCGTCTGCAGCTCTGCAGGCGCACGCCGCAAAAGTTTTCCGCAGAATTTCCCTCAGGTTTTTCTATTGCTGCCGCCGTTGCCGTTGCCGTTGCCGTTGTGGTCATGACTTGGGCGACTGCATAGAATTTCAACAATAATCGCAGCAAGCGCGGCTAACAAACCAGCAAACAAGGCGAAAACAACACACCAACAACAACAACAACAACTTGCAACAACAACAATGCGCCAAAGTATCATCATAATCATAATGCGCATAAGCCGCGTGGCAAGGCTAAAGGCAGCAGAGCTAAGGGGGCGGCGCATGGGGGAAGAATCGGGAATTCATTCCAACGAATTCGCAATTCTGCGAAATCAAATTGCACAAATATTTCTCTCTCCCTCTTATGCAATGCAGCCAGGCACAGGTGAGGGATGAGAGAGAAGGGGAGGGGGAACGAGCGGCAGTGTCGATCCCCCAGTTGCCATTGCCCAGATGGGGCCCAACTAAGTAACTTAGCTCGCAGTCGCAGCCAGAGTTAAAGTTGCATTTGCAGTTGGAGTCGAAGTTGGAGGTTGCCCCATGTTGCCTTTGTGGTGGCCATTGTTAGACATAGACAGCGAGACACCAGCGTCGCCCCAGAGCTCATGCTGGTTCATACGATGCCAGAAGATTGTGGAAACAGCTGAAAAGTACTATCAAGAAACTGTAATGACAGTATGTTGGAGTATAATATTGATATTTCCTTATATTTGATATAGTAAGAGTTTTCAGATTAATTATAATATTTATTTGTGCCTTAAATAACATTTTAAATTAAATGTTTTGCATTTTTATTTTTTTTTATTTATCTATTTAAAGTCAATTATGGTCAGTCAACTGTTTAATAGTAAAAACAATTAATGAACCCAATTGAATATAGGGTTTGAATTAAATACACGTATATAAAAATAAGAATGCATTAAAGGTAAAAACTTAAATAAAACGAAAAGAATTTGATTTAAACTTATTGGATTCAAAGATTTAAAGACTAACATTAAAGACATTTCCAATGCATAAAAGAAAACTATGGCAACAATGGAACAACTTACAAAATTTTAGATACGGCAAAATAAACTAGAAGTGAAATCATGAGAAAAACAATATTTCTAAGCGGAGTGAGAAGTTATTTAACTAAGTTATGCCTGCTATAAAATAAGCCAGAGTTTTCAAATCTTTGCTTGTAATACAAGCTTTGATATTTACCATTATTTTCTATTACATTAAGTTCCAAATATAAATTGTATAATTGTAAACAAATCGGAAGTTATTGCATTTCTAACTTAGATACAAATTTATAAATTTCTCAATTAAATGTCTTATACTTAATTAAATGTAATTTAATAATTTTTAAATTTTAAAAAGCAAAAAAATATAGAAAAATTTGAAAACTAACAAAAAGTTGTTTTCGCCCCCGGGTGGACTCGAACCACCAACCTTTCGGTTAACAGCCGAACGCGCTAACCAATTGCGCCACGGAGGCAGGTGATGAGCCGTTTGCTAAGTTACTAACAGTAAATAAAAGATTTCAGATTTGCAAATAAAGGTTATTATTAGCAATATGATAGATGACAAGCGATAAGTAGAGGTGTACTAACTATAATAAATAATAATGATGAAAACAGTGCACGATCGATAAATGGAAAATTAAATTAAATTAAAATAAAGTTTTAAAGGTCTAAAGATAAGAACATATTGCTTATAAGCACTTTTATGCATAAACGAATTATATCAATTGAATTTTATTTAAGCTTATATATTTTTTATTTTATTTACAATATTTTCATAATTTAATAAACATAAAAAGTAAGTCAAAAAATTAAGAGTTCTTCAATTCGATCCTGCCAGGAGTCGAACCTGGAATCTTCTGATCCGTAGTCAGACGCGTTATCCATTGCGCCACAGGACCGCTTGCTAAATCCTAATCTCTTAATGACTCATGTAATGCTAGATAAGGGCATTCCAGTTCTATAAATAGCTTACATATATTATATTTATGATAATATCGTCTTGTGGTTCTTGCGTGTGTTCGAGCACATTTGCATATCATTAAAAACAGAAGTGGCTACTAAAGACTTTGCCAGATAGGTTAAATTCCGGTTTGAAGGTTCTTGACAAACGTTTACATGTTCTTGCGATCGTGTGCTGCTGCTGCGTGTAAACATTGCCAGCGTCTGCGAGTCTCCTGTGAACGTGATAAGCTCGAAATCAACCGCATCGTCGTCGTCTTCTTGCTCGTCTTGGTGGCGGAGTCGTCCAATGGCTATGTGGAATTACCACAGCAAAGTCTAATCTTTCTCGACAATTGTGGGCGCACACACAGCAAAGAGAGGGAGAAGGTAAGATAGAGAGGGAGATAGAGAAGAGAGACACACACAGAGAGGAGACGACACAGAAGGCACCACAGCGATACCGAGACCGACCCCAAGCAGTCTGCGAAGCTTGCTTAATGTTGCATCGTGTTTACTGTGTGTGCACCACCACCACAGCTCCGTCTGTTTTTGGGGCCATGGGCCATTTTAGCCGGCTCCCCTGTCCCCTCAGTTCCTCCATCTGGCTCCTCCTCCCCCTTAGCCAGCCTGCGCTGCGATGCGATCGTGTCTTCTTCTCTAACTGTTGAGAAATACCTTTAAATGGTTTTTGTATCATTTTCTCCCTGTGCTCCGCTCCTCCTCCTGCTCATCCCTGCTGAAATGAATCATCCCAGGCTGGCTCCTCCCCGCTGTGGCGTCGAGTGCTGCACAGTGCTTATTGCCAGCGTCCAGCCGTGCCACAGTCGGGACTCTGCCTCTGCTCGACAAGATGTGTGAATTTCTGCCTCTCCAGTCGACTGTGGCGAAAAGAGTGAAAATTTATTGAGCTGTGGGCGCGCATTATTCATGCAGCACCACCACCATGCAGCACTGCTGGCTCTAACTGGCCTCAGTTTGGTCCGCAGTCCTCGTTCCCAAAAAGTAGGCGACACCAGCAGCCTCCGCCGGCTTTGGCTGTGCCTGTTGCTGCTCGGGGACTTGGCGGCTTGCCGTCAGTTTGGGTTAACAGGTTAATGTTGTTTGCGCTCCAAATATGAGTAGGAAGGGAGAGGGAGAGGAGGAGGGGTAGAGGGAGAGGGGGAGCAGAAACTATGGCTATTGTTTGCAGCGCCTGATCGGGCCTGTCAATTGCAATCGATGATGTTGTTCTTGCCGCACTTCTAATTATGCTGAGTTCGTGCCTCGTCGCGTCTCGTCTGGTATCTGCAGCTAATCATCTCTGCTGTTTTACACACTCAGGCGTTGCATGCTTATCACCTGCCTGCCCCACTGTGCAAGGGGGGGGGGGGCGAAGTGGATAATTACAGCAGAAATCCTGTTGAAAACAATAATTCGCTTGGCTTAACTTCTGAGAAAATGTTCTTTATGTGTGTCTCTCTTTCCCTATCCCACTCTGTCTCTGTCTTTCTCCCTCTCTCTCTCTTCTCTCTCTGTCTCCTCTCGCTCCCCTCTCCCTTTCCCCTCTCTGCCTACAAGTGGCAGTTCATGCTCGGGGCGCGTTTATCGTGTTGCATCAATAAATTGCCAGTCGGGCAGCAGCAGGAGCAGCAATCGCAGGTATCAACATTTCATAATATTTACAATAAACATGCAACTGCAACACGAGGCAAGCAGGATTCTTGCAGCTTCACTGCAGTCTGTGTTGCACAGTTGCTGGCAACATTTAGCGCATCATGTTGCGTGAAATTTGACACTTTAGCAATGTTCTTGCTGTTCCTGTTGCAGCTGCTGCTGCTGATGACGACACACTGCAGTCGAGCCAGACACACGGGCAACATTCGAGTTGCTGCTGCTGCTGCTATGTTTGGAGCTTATTTATGTGCGTCAGTGGTTTTTGGCCCTGGCTACCGAATTTATGTGCCTTTGTCATATTCCTCTGGCGTCCTTAGAACAATAATACACAAATATGGCCAATGCGTTGTCAACACACAACAAGCAGCAGTCTGACTGCCTGCCTGCTGCCTCTGCATGCTGCATGCAACGCACACAATCAAGCGACAAATTGATCGCACTCTCAGATAGCACAACTCCAGCTCCAACTCCAGCTTCAGCTCCAGTCTCTTGCTCCTTCTCAGCGCCAACTTGGTTCTGTTTGCCTTTGCCTTCCCGGTCCGCAACGAAACTAATATCTGTGCAATTGCCAATGCCAATTTTCCTATTTAATATGCCACGAATTGACATGGGCCGCTGCCATTAGGCCCAATGGCAATGGAGTCACCTCTGTGCCAGTCCCAGTGCCCAGTTTAGGCCTGTGAGGCTGACAGCTTAGAGGGGGAGCGGAGGAAGAGGTTCGCTTAATTTAATCAAATTAGCTGAGAAATGAAATTGTTTGCCATTTAGTTAATCAGCATCTAAAACAAATTATGACAGCGCTCAAATTGCATGCGTAATGCGTGTGAGTTGCACGTTGCACGTTGCCAGCATATGCCACATGCAATTTATATAATTAATTTCGCACACACACTAACGCAGAATTTGCAATTTAATTTCATTAGGATAATTCTAATTAGAACAATGAGTTGATGTTGCTGTGCTGCCCATTGTTGCTGGCCATTGTTGCTGTTGCTGGTGTTAGTGTTGTTGTTGTTGCTGCTGTTGTTGCTTGTGTTGCTGCTGTTGCTATCGCCGAATCGCAGAGCTTGTTGGTGTGTGCGTTTTAACTGAAATTTAATTGAAATTGCGGCTGTCATTGTAAAATTAATGAATAGACAAACAGCACACACACTCTGGCACACACTCACCCACACACATAGACACCCACACACACACACACACCGCTGCACAGCAAAGCAATTACATTTAACAGCTGCCCGGGCCAAGTGCATTGATGAGCTTTTCCAATGATGTGCACACTCTGATAAATAAGCAGTTCTATATAGAGAGACACACACACACACACACACAGAAACACGCACACAGAGACACCTATCTTGGCCTGTGCATCTTATGTAATGACTTTGCAGATTGCCAGCGTGTTGGGCTAATTAAATTGCATTCGGCGTTGAGCTATATTAAAATCCATTTAAATCGCACAAACGTATCGATATTCAGAGTCGAAGTTGGCTCTCGAATGGATACGCTCGACTATCACAGTTAATCATCTAAAGAAGCATTTTGTTTGTTTGTCTCTCCCTCACTCTCTTTGTGCGTGGCCATTGCTGTTAGCTTCACTGTATGTGTGTGTCGCCATTGTTGACCAAACAGTTTGCATCAGATAAACTTGCAGCCCCGAACGCACGAGCGCACAAACCATGGCCGTGCGAGTGCTGCAGACTAAAAGGAAGAGACAAAGAGAGAGAGAGAAGGAAGAGGGGAGAGAGAGGGAAGGGAGCTGCAGAGGGAGCTGGGCGGGTGTAGGTGGAGGAGGCACCAATGTTATCGACACACGCTGCTGCTGCTGCTGTTTGCCATTGCCACTAATTAGTTAATGCATGACCAAATATTTGTTGCCATTGCTGCGCCATGTTGGCCCCGGGTTAGAGAGCTGTTGCTATACAATACACGAATATATATATAGTGTGTATATATAGAGCATTAATATGTTCAGTGCATTGATGCGGATAAGCAGCTTATTATATAATGGTATTATAATATCGCATCGCAGCTCTGTTTCAGCGCCAAGTTGATTGGCAAATGGTACGAGCTGTTGGCTTGGTTTATTAGCATTAAAGGTTTCTATTCATAGGTCGCTCATTCATGCAAGTCGATTTAGGGCTTTAAAGTTATTTTAGATGTTCTTTATATTATATATTTAACTAGGGATTTATTTATATCTGCCTTTCTGGTAGTTCAAGTCGAATAAAATTTCTTAAAGTCATCATTATCTTCAATCGTCTCTTTTCAAGTCTTCAAGTCTTATATTTTAACTCTTTCAGCATTGAAATCTTCATCACTTTAAATATATTCTATATCTATATCTTTATATCTATATCCTCCTCTATCTTTGCTTTAGTTTTTCTATCTATCCATTAAGTTGTTCTCTATGTATTTATATATATATCAGATCTACTTAAGTGTTTGTATCTATCTAACTTCCATACAGTTGGAATCTTTAAAATTCGTTAAAAGTATTAATATAATTACTTTGGAAGACTTAGGAAGGATTTTAAGTTTCTTATTTGAACTTCTAGCATACAAATCTATGAAATTTGTAATGTTTTCATTCATTGTTGTTCTTTATATAGTTTTATCAATGCTCTTTATTTTCCAATATTACTTTTATTCTTGTGTGATCTCTATGAACTCCCTAAAAGTATCGATATTGTAAGTACATTGAGCAGTACTATTGAAATAATTTAAGTGTTTTCATTGCACTTCCAGCATATCAACCTATTTAAATTATTATTCTCCTATATATTTATATAAGTTTATTTTGCCTTCTTACTTCTTTGCTGCTGGAATTGCTAAACATACTTCTTAAATATCTCTCCTTATCATGCATTTTACTCTTCTCTTGATTATAGACTGGCTTTAAAAATGTTTACTGAAAATTCCATAATTCATAAAAATTGCTTTCATTTCCCAATCAACTCCTTTAATAAATTTAATATCTGTCTGTACTTATTACAAGGCAAATAAATTTAGTTCTCTGTTCCCCTAGAACCTCTCTTTAATTCCAAATAACCCCCCACACCCTCACCAAATATTCTATTTCTATGCCTCCCAAATCGAAATGCTGCCACATTTGCCAGATCAGATAAGGAATCGAAACGGTTTGTTCGATGCGTGGCCCTAGTGGCCAGGCCAGGCCAGGCCTATACGGAACGCAGACTAATTAGTTAATGCATGCCCAAATATTTGTGACTGTGACTGCTCCTGCCCCGTTCTCACACTCACTCGCTCGGCCCTCCGTTGATTTATGCTCATATTTTGCTTTGCCTAGTTTATGTTGGGTATTTATTATTGGTTGGTTTTCGATTATGGCCCTAGACTGGCGTGTCTGCATTTCCCAGGCAGCATTTTCCATATGTAAATGCTTTACATGCCTGGGCTGCTTATCGCAGATGTTGATTAACTGATTTATATGAGTCGAGACCATTGCGAGTCATTTGTAATGCATTGATCACCAGCTCGCTGTCTCGTTCGATGGTTAAACTAATGTTGTGGGCAGCACTTTTAGTTGATGTGATTATTTTCCAGTTAATTGCCACAGTAATAACAATAATAACGGCAACAACAACAACAACAACAGTGCTGAATCAGCTTGTAATTATATAGCAATTAGGGGCGTGGTCAGCGTTGGAGACTTTGTCACATGTTCGTTTAAATGCAATTACCACGAATGGGAGGCCTGCAAAGACCCCCAAGTCGAATGTGATGCTGCTGTAATAGTTCGTGTCGATTTTTGACTTTGACTTGATCTTTGGTGCATATATTCCCCCGATATATCGCACAATATATCCCTATCGTATCCCTCGTATCATTGCGCTGTGCATGGCTGCATTTAACGTGCATTTAATTGCAGCTCAATTACAACTGGCAGAGGGAGCAGGAGAGAGGGGGGGACAGGCAGAGAGCGATTCCCAAGTGCGATAAGTCGCATTGTTATTATTATATAAAATAGATGCTTGATGAGCCTTGCATGCACGCATAGCTCACTCACTCGCACAACCCTTGGCCATGTGGCACAAGGTGCAACGGAAGCGGATGCCTGGTGACAATTAATGTTGCATTGATACCCGCTACGAGGTGTGGAGTCAGGGGGAAGGGCAACAAAGGTTGGCGAATCCAGCAAATCAGCAAATCAGCAATATCAACAGCAATCACACACATAGAATTTGCCTAGCTGGATGCCGCTTTATGGCCGCCAGACACGCGCTGGCCATTAATTAGCGCTGCGGCCATAAAGCTAGCTGGTCTAGTTTTTAAGTGCTCATAATCTGGCCAGGAGACTGCTGGCTAAGTACACTTGGCTATGTGCTATGTGCGCTTTATGACGCCGCCGCGGCACTCGTAAAACAAAAGACTTAGGCAACGAACTTTGCCGTCGCTACAGACGCTGCTGCTGCTTATTGTTGTTGCTGTTGCTGGTGTCGTACACTCGCGTACCAATAAATTAACATGCCATTTCACGCCTCAATACAAGCAACTGTGCGTCCAGCTCATAATTCATGCGCTCAACAGCAACAACAACAAAGTGCTGCATAACAAATGCCCAAAGTGAGGTTAGAACCGGCGGAGTGGGGAGAGGCCATCGCTGTACAACGGGGCACGTTTTGTATTGAAGACGCATCGAAATTTAAAGAGCAATTCATAAGCATAAATGGGCATTTATAAAGACATTGCCCAGGCAATTGTTGGACAGTGTTGTGGGGCTGCTTGAAACTGAAACCCGAACCCCGAATTCGAATTTGATTTTTGATTTCGTTTTCGATTTCTGTCCAATCATCTGGCGGCAATTAATCAGCCTCAGTCTGCGCTGTCATATACCGTTCTACAGTTTCACACACACCCGCACACACTCGCACACACACACAATTAGAAGTACTCAGTTTGGTGTAATGTTTTTCTTTTTTCATAAATTATTTTATTTACTTTTTTTTTGCTGTTGTTTGTTTTGTTTTGTTTTTGTTTGTTTTTTTTTTCGATTTTCGTATATGTTTTTTCTGTTTTCTGGTGATTGCCTTTAAAGTTAAATAAACGTATGTTTATAATATATATATATATATTTATATAATATATTCAACTATCAATATGGCCAATTACAATACATTATTTATCGCATATCGCTTACATACATACATACAATGCGTGTATCCGTAGCTGTATCTCTCTATAGGTAGTGTATACAATACAATACAAGTACAATACAAGTATATTATGTTTTTGCTTTCTTTTTGTTTTCTTTTTGTTTGTTTAAACCTCACACATATAAATTAAATTAAACACTATATTTGTATTTTATTTACACAGAACTTAGTCGATTATTTTGCAAGTTTTTTCGTTTTTCTTTTGTGGTTTTCGGTTCTTTTGTTTTGCGTTTATCATATAAATACTTTTTGCTAAAATTATACAAAAATTGCTAACAAATGTTTTGCTTCTCTATCTCTTTCTTCTTCATTCTTCCTTCGTATTTTACAAATTGCCGTTAACATTGAATTGATTTCAACATCTTCTTGCTTTGCTTTTGTTTATTTATAAGACTTAGGATTAAACATCGAACATAGATTTATATGCATAGGTGTATGTGTATGTGTTTGTGTATATGTGTTAGTATGTCTGTGTCTATACTTAACTATGTATTTGTTGTGGTTGGTTTTTTAAAATACATACAATGCGGCTCATTTGACTTCGATTTCGATTTCTGTTTTTGTTTTCTGTTTTGTTTATTTTTTAATTTTATTTTTTTTTTTTTTGCTGTGTTAGTTGCGAGTGCTTTGTAGTTTAGTTTATTTTACAATGATTAAATTGTTTAAATTTATGTTTTCTGTTTTTGTTTTTTTCTTTGTTTATCACGTCTGTTTTGTTTAATGTCTAATAATTTAACTAATTTACAGTTTAAACTTTAAACTTAGGTTGCAATTTTCAATTGCCTCGCGAAATAGGACAAACCTTTTTTAAACTTCTTCTATCTTCCTCTTCTTCTTTTTCTTCTTCTTCTATCTTTTCTTCTGTTTTTCTTCCTTTTCTTCTTGTGGACGTGCATTTAATTAGTTAATAAATTTATGCTTAGTTATTTTTAGTTTCTGTGTGCTTTTCTTGTGCTGCTGCTCAGAGAGTTTTACATATTTACAGTAGAAATATTTATGAAATTCCGATTTGCATTTGCATTTGATTTTTGTTTTGTTTTGTTATGTTTTCGTATTTGTTGTTGGTTTTGTTTCCCTTTTTTTTATGGCAGTTCATAAAGCACAATTAAATACGCCGAATTTGCGTCGAGAAATTAAATTAATTAAGCGCAAAAATAAACAACGAATTCCTACACACACGCACACACACTCGCACTCAGTCACACTCACACACACACTCACACACACGTACACACACTCAAGAGCAATAAAAATAATATGTGCGGCCCTTTAATTAATTTTAATGGGCTTTTGTTTTAGCTGCTGCTGCTTAAATAATTAAAAATTGCACGCAATGTTTACAATTAGGAATTAGGCCGAGCACTTGGAGCGGCCACACAAACGGGATCGGCATCGGGATCGAGAGCTGTATTGGGATCGGAGCGAGTCCAAGGGATGTACATCCCCCTCATTCCCTACGGCTCCATTCCGTTCATGCTGTTGGCTGCTGCTGCAAGGGGAGTCCTCAGTTTGGCATTGTGTTTGTTTGTTTGTTTGTTAGAAATCATCGTCAGTTGTAGTTGTTGTTGTAGTAGTAGTGATAGAAATGGGCGCTACTCTAGCTGAACAAGTTGTTGTTCAAATTGTTCCCGCTCCATCACGTATAGTCAGTGCGCCAGGTGCCCTGCAAGAGTGAAAGAAAGAGAGAGAGAGAGAGAGAAAGGGGGAACGTTAGTAAACAAAGTTCTCTCTTATACTGTGCAGACTTATACGCTCTCTCTTCTGTCAAGAGACTCTGCTACTCACCATCGAGCTGAGGCCCAAGTGATAGGGCTGCGAGTGGGGCACCACGCCGCCACCGAGCGAACCCGCCGTGGAGAAGCCACCCTGCAGTCCGCCAGAGGCACCGAGGGCGCCCATGCCGCCGGTATACCAGCTGCCGTGCATGTGCGCATGTGCCGGATGCAGACCACTGGAAAGGTGTCCATGTTGCGCTGGAATCAGACAAGAGGAAAGCCAAAGCACAGGTTAGTCATCTGTGGCTGAGGATGCGGCACAAGTGTCGCCTGCTGTTGCTCCAGCACTTACCCATTGAGGCCGAGAAGCCGCCGCCAAAGCCCTTGGATGGATCGAGTGGCTTGAAGTCGCCCATGCCAAGATGTCCGCCAATTGGCAGACAGCCGCCGCCCAGACCCTTTTTCTTCTTTGACTTGGAGCTGAGCTTGCGATTACGCGTCTGTATGCCCTCCTTCTTCATGGTGAGTGGACGATTGACCTGTAGAGAGAGAGAGAGAGACGGGGAGAGGTGGCAGCTGTTTAGTGGGTGTTGCAAGTAGGGAAAATCAATAAACTGTGAAGGAGACCGAAGCTGACGCTGCTGCTGCCCAGCGGCAACACAAAATGGGTCAAATTTATGCAAATTCATGGCGTGCAGGGAAAGGAGGGAGACAGGGGGGACCGTCGTCCCTTTGGCCGGAAATGCCGCTAACTGCACACGCTGTCTGTTGCAACTGTTGCAACGCACAACGCACAACGTGGCAACCGGGAACCGGGAAGTGAAAATGAAGTATTACAAGCATTTCTACACGATCAGATAAGCGACATTTGCGAATGCGATTAGTTGCCGCTGATAGCGTACGACGCGCCAGGGCAACCCTCCCTACACTACCCTACTTCCCTACCTCCCTCCCTTTCTCCCTCTCTAAACTATTGCCCTCCTGCTTTGCCTGCGTTTTTTCTCAGTTTTTGAGTTTGTTTTTGTGAGTGCGCTGAGTCGTTGGCGAGGCCATTGTTGAGGCTGCCGCTGCCGCTTCATATGCAATTCCTTATCACTTGCGAACATCTAAGGGGCAGCAGCAGCGGCAGCAGTGGCAGCAACCACAGCGTGCCTCATTGCGCTACAATTACAATATTGAGTTACCCATTGCGATGACAAAAGAAAAGCAAGAAAACTTGCATTATGTACAGCACACAGATACAGTATATACTCGTATATATAGGCCGCCCTACCTGGGCGTGAATTACGACATTGTTGCCTTCGTTTCTTTTCTATTTTTTTTGTCGCACAAAATTGTTAAATTGCCTCGGCCGAGGGTTGATTGTGTAATGCGGCGAAACAAATACAGATTGCAAACGTATCACTTACAAAGAGCGGCGAGGGATGCTCAAGATCGCAGAGCAGAGATCGCAGATCACAGGCAGAGGTAATTGATAGGGTCTCCCTCTCTCCTCTCTCTCTCTCTCTCTCTTTCTCTGCTTCTCTCTGTGTGTTGCCGCTCCCTAACGTTTAGCACAAATTGTAGCAATTAGCAACTATCGCCAGCTGCTGCAGCAAAGCTTTAATTGATATGCAACAACAACAACAACAACAGCAAGAGCAACAGCGACTAAACAAAGCATAAAGTTGTTAATACGTATTCATGTGCACTGAGGCTCAGGCAGAGGCAGCAACGGTGGCAGCAACGCAGGCGGAGGCAGAGTCTGGTGCTGTGTGGCAGGCGGAGCTCATTAAGAAATTCAAATGAAACTCGCAGTCGGAGATTTTTATGCATAAAATCTTAATCGAGCATGGCGCATGCAGCATGAGAGCATGTGGCATGCGGCATGGGTTATGGGGGCATACACACGCGCCGCTGCAGCTGACTTGCGATTTGACAGGCCGAGTGGGTGGGCCGGGCAACTAGCAACAACAACAGCACAGAGGGTGCCTGTTGTTGCTAAATTGACTGCAACGGCGCCAGGCAGCGACTGTGTGTGTGTGTGAATGTGCGTGTGTGTGCCTATACCGTTAGGTCACTTCTCTGATAAGGCAGGACCTGCACACGTGCAGGCACAGCAGGAGCAGCAGCAACTGCAGGAGGCAAGTGTCGCCTTTGCAGTTAATTAGCACAGTGCGTTGCCTTTTCCCAAGAACGCGTTACGCAGTGTGCCCCAAGTGACAGCTCCCTCTGCTCCCCTGTTTCTCCTCTGCCTCTGCCAAGGTGCCTTCAGCTGGAACTAAATGCACTCTGCATTTCCATAAAATGCGCCAATCACATCGCTCAGATCGCTTTGGCCCACACACATGCAGCACGGCGACGACAAACGAATTGAATTGAAATGAACTACAGTTGAAGCTGCCCTGGCTGCTTCTCCTATTGCTGCACCACTTCCCCTGCACCACCTACCCCCACTCCTTGCTACCTCTTGCAACAGCTGAGCGAGCGAGCGCAATGCAAAAAGCGCGCGCTGATTGGCATCTTATCAAGATGGGACAGTGTCCAATTGAAAGAAAATTTTTGCAAAATAAATTTCGCCGCTATGACTCACTGCATGTATGTGTGTATGTGAGTCTCCTAATGGCCTACACACACACACAGACAGTGAGCAACACACACATTGCTGCTGCTGTGGCGGCGGCTTTTTGGGCGCATTGCTCATATGCCGCCGCTTTCAAGTGTTTGCAAGTTTGCAAATCAGATTAGATAAATGTATGTGCAACTATATGGAGCATGCTGCCTACTTTGATATGCCTGCCCCCCTCACACTGCAGCTGCAGCTCCTTCCCTCCCCACTCCTTCCTGCAACTGCCTTAGGCCATGCTCAATTAAAACATTTCACTGCGGCAGCGACGGCGATTGCCATCGAAATCGAATGTGGCCTCCCAATTGCAGCGTAACCACAACTTAATTAGTTTGCACGCACACACACACAAACACAGGGTACACACACACACAGAGAGACAGGTGGCCCATCGTTTTGGAGCCACTGACATGTAAATGTGCTAAAAGTTCAAGTGATTTTTCAAACAAACTTTTGGGCCACAAACTCATTAAAACCAGACTGGGGGCGCTAAGGAACAACAAAACAAATGGGGAAAAAAGCGCATGCACTGTGGGAAAGTGAGTGGAATATGTACAGTGAAAACTGTTTAAAATAGACAAAAAACATAAGCGAAGGTGCTTTTTAAGAAAGGACCTTGTTGAACCTTTGTAGAGGATGAAGTTGAAGGTAAAGATAGAAGCTAACAGGCAGCAGAAGGTATGCCAGAGCCTACAATAAGGGTATGTATGCCTATTCCTGCTCAGCCTCCATAGCAGATCTAATTTGACACATTTTTCTATATATATGAAAGTCCTGTGAAGGGCTTCTTCATGGTATTACCTTTAGAAGTATTTTTAAGCTTTAAAAATGATTAAAAAGAGGTAGAGCTTTGTACTAACAAGCAGCAGAAGGCGTGGCAGAGCCTTACAATGAGGTTATGTATGCATATTTCTGCTCAGCAGTAATGCAGAGTCAAAAAGCCACGTTTTTTCATTTTTTTGTTTGTATGAACGCGTTAATCTCAGCTGTTAGCAAAGCTAGAGAGACCAAATTTGGCATAAAGGTCAATCATTAACGACATTAACCAAAAATTATATTAAAGTCAAGATTTCTCAGCTGTAATTATCATTATTTTATCAATTTGTCTAATTTTGAGCCTGCACAGCTCCCTTTAGAAGGTGTTCTGCATAGTGAGCCTTCACTGAAGTGCCTTCACTGTAGTTCCTTTTCCTTACTATGTTCTCTTCGCTTTAGAAGGTGTCCTGCATAATAAGGCTTCACTGTAGTGCCTTTTCTTTGCTTTATTCCATTCCACTCCTTCTCCAAATCCCCCGCCGTGGGGCACCTGCTCCGCTTGCAGGGTATACAAATCGGACTGCTGCTTGACTTCTGCTAATGAATATTTAATAAGCTCGTAGCTTGCTTAAAACAACCCTCAAAGCAAGTGCTTGCAGAGGGGGGAGGTGGCTAAAGGAGCTGGGCTGGGCGCGAAAATGTTATTAAATCTAGTTTCCACATGGCTCGACATGGCGTCAATATCATTGGCTGCATTTGGGGAAGTCACTGACTGCACACGCCGAGGGGAGTTAACCAGTGAAGGGGAGAGTGGGAAAGAGGGGGCAGGGGGACAGTCAGCAGACAGCGGGGGTGGCGATTCAGTGAGCCGTAGTCTATTACATAAATTACGCCAATTTCTGGGCACCCCTCGCCGTCGCACGCGTTTGCCATAATAAAATCAAAGCTTATCGCATTTTTACAGCCAAACACCAGAGACGCTTATCTTGCAACAGCAGCAACAGTGGCAGCAACAACAGCGGCAACAATCGAGTTGGGCATCTTTAAATAATCATCAACAATTCATCATGCCACAGTGGGGTGGCTGCTGCTGCTGCTGGAGTTGCAACCTGCCAACCCCCTCGGGGTCATTTTTGTCACTTTTTCAGTGTTTAATCTGTGTGTGTTTCCCGTGCGAAACGCCGCTCGCCCCGTTTGCCCGTTTGCCCGTTTCCGTTGCCGCCCCTCGTACCGCTCGAGTGCCCGGCGAAGCCTCTGTTAAATGTTGCGTTAAATCGCTTAAGCGTTTAACGAGAGAACAAAGCAGAGATTCCCAATCGATCGACTGGCAATGAGAAGAGACTTCACTGAGATTGGGGTGCATCTCCCTAATGTACTGTGTACTGTGTATATAGTGCGATATATCTGTCGTCTATAGCTATTTGACTTTGTACTTACATTGTGCAGCTTGTAGTATAATCCGCAGGCATTGCAGACGGGCTCGCCGCTGGCGTTGCGCCGCCAAAGGGTTGTGGTTGTGGTCTTGCAATTGGCGCAGGATGTGCCCGCCCGCTTGGCTGCGCTCTGCAGCGACTGCAGTGTCTGCAAAAGAGAGAGAGAGAGAGAAGGGAGTTAGTTAACTGGCTGCTTGCTTGGCCACTCATGTGGCAAGTTGCATGAAATTGATTATGTTAATGCCGCACGCCCACAAAAATATGTTGCCTGGGCGCGCTAATTGAACGGTGCCAAAACTAACGCATGAGGCAGGCACACACACACACACACACACACTAATACATGTGCACACAGCTGCAGCACATTCTCATGCCTGCCTGCCAGTCCTGGCTGCCTTGCCACTTGTGGCAAACAAAGTTGCTCAACACAACGGGCAACAACATTTTTTAAATGGCATGCGAGGGAGGAGGAGAAGAGGGGGGCATGGGGCAGGTGGGGCATACGAACTGTGCCTCTCACAGCAGCATCAATTCATTAAAATGACAATTTTTACAAAACTGCCCAAAAACAACAGCAACAACAACAGCAACGACAACAACAACTGGGGAGCATGTCTGTGCCACGCTTAAATTTCCACGAATTGGCTACAAGAAGCGTAGCCCAAACTCGATGCGGACCCAAAAAACAAGAGAAAAACAAATAAAAAAAATAAAAGTAAAAGAAGTTGAAAGTTGAAGTCTGATAGACTGTAATATACCCTGTACTTTTACTTGTGCGTGCCTTAAATTTGTTTCTTTAAATTGTATATATGTTATCTAATTTAAGATAAACTTTTGGGAATCATTTAGACTGTTAAAATTGTGATACACCTAAAATATAAATAAACTGGCTTGAAAATTAGAACTTTAGTTTGTTTTTTTCTTTTTTTGGGAGTGTAAGTAGGCGTGGCTAAACTTTAAGACACACTTATGCTGAGTTATGCATAGATACATACTGTCAACAAATTTGATAGTCTTAGCTCGTCTATTCTCTGAGTTATAGTCGCTAATACAGACAGATTTGACTAAATTTAGTCAGTTTTGGACCCTGATTAAGCATAAATACATTCTGCAATTTGAGTTGCCTGCTTTACAGTTCTAACCAACTAAGAATACCCCTCTAACCCATGCCAAGCGGGTATAAAAACATTGTCCGCCTCGGCGTGGCAGCAGAACCAGAATCTTTGAGCTCGAATCGTTCTTTGGTATCTTGTGCCTGGCCTGGGTTAGCTCTGGCTCTGCTTGTGGCTGTGACTGCGACTCTGTGGCTTGTTCATGTTGCCTGTACAGCAACAACAGCAACAGCAACAGCAATGGCAACGACAACAACAAGGCCCTAAACTGGCGTTGATCATGTTTGACTTTGATTTTTAATTGTAGTTGTTGTTGTTGCAGCTGTGGCTCACCTGTTCTGGTTTCGCCCTGCTGCACGGCATTAACATAAATCAGAGGTCATACGCTCAACTTGCAACCACTTGCAACCAACTTGCCACATTTGGTGGCACCGTGTTCTGTGTTAACGAGCTTGTAACAATTTCGCATACAGACAGCAAACGAAGGCGAAATGTGCGAGAAATCGAAATTAATTTCAACGCCTACAAAATGTGCCAGCTCGCAGTAATTATGTGTGTGTGTCTGCCACAGAGAGAGAGAGAGAGAGGAGAGAGGGAGAGAGAGGGAGGGGAGAGAGGAAGTGATCGCTCTGCGCGTATATAAATTAAGTTGTTAACACGACAAAGCCACGAGAAACCACTTTGCTTTGCATTCCAATTTCAGCTTCCAATTCGCTTCGTCGATTCTCAGGCCTGTTGCCCAAATACTTAAGCAGTTTTGTCTGCAACTTGTGGCAGACTTGTGTTTGTGTTTGTAGGTGCCACAATTGCAACATGTTCGGACAATTTTGAGTGTCGCCAAAATACAAAAAAATAAATGTGGCTACATTAATCAATGTCAGGTTCAGGGGCAGCGACGGCGGCAGTGGGGGCGGGGGTGCGCTGTGCCGATTGACAAACTGTCAAACATTGACAGGGCGCATTTTTAATTGATATGCAAAAAGCGCAGACGCCACAAAGCAACAGCAACAACAGTAAAGCACAAAACAAGATGGCGCTAGCGATAAATAATGTGCAGCACAAAAGACTGAATACAATGCATTGAGTTGCCATCTATAGTGAGGTATATGCAGCACACATAGAGCTATATGGCATATTTATACTATACAGATATGTGCATATATATTATATGTATCTATGTAGCACATAGTCTGTGTGTTTGTGCTTGTCTTTGTGTGTCTGTATTTTAATTTTCCCAATGCGCTTCAAACATGACAAAATGCGCTCAATTTTATTTTGTTGTGCATACCCTGCAGATGCACAATAGGCAGGAGTATGCACGACTATCAAAGAGATGAAACATAAATAGAAGCTGAGCACAGAATGTAAGCATTGTTTGCTCTTTACAGCGTATCTGCCAGTCGTACCAGCCTCCGCTGTTCTCTTTATTTTTGGCACCTTGCTTTTGCCTTGATTTATGCGCCTTGCAACTGACAGCAATAAAACAAAATGGCGACTGTTTAGAAATTATTTTTCGAAATTTTACGAAATTACATTTTGAAATTGTTTATGCAAATTGCAAACTAACAAAAGGCAATCGCATTTAAATATTTAATTGAAATTTTTACAAGTGAGAAAAGCGAACAAAATGGAACAAGAAAAATGGGGCAAAGCAAATGAAAAGCAGCGCCGACAAAAGTAAATACTTATGTAAACAGAGGGAGAAGGGGAAGGAGAAGGCAGAGAAGGGCGTGAGAAGGAGAGAGAGACAGTGAGAGAGTGCGGGAAAGAGAGAGAGAGAGAGAGAGGCTGCCTCTGCTGGGTCAGACAAGACATCTAGAGTTCTATTTATTGCGCAGCTTTTGTGCGCCGTGGATGGCAATGCCCTTTGCCATCTTAGATATCGCACCAAGACGTAGGAGCAGCAGCAGCCAGAGGGGGTAAAGGAGGAGGGGGGGCAAGCGAGGAGGCAAAGGCAGCACAGCAATGTTACGTTTATCTCAGTGTAACATCTTTCACTTGGGGGCAGCCTGTGCCCGACTGTGTGTGTGTCTCTGTAGCTGTAACTGTGTTGCCTGTGCACCTCCCCCTTTTCCCCCTGCCTGCCCCCCTCGCTGCCATCCCTTGGCAGACATTTTATCAACTCATTTTTTTGCTGCTTTCTTTATCTGACAAAACATTCATTAAATTGCCTCGTTTTGCCAACCCTCAGCACAGTGAGCGCCCCTTTGGGGGTTGTTTTGGAGCAGCCCCCAACAGCCGCACACCCACACCCACACACACACACACACATACACACACACACTCGTACAAAGAGAAGATGGCAAGAGATAGCAGCCAGAGATCTCTCTGGCAGCGCAGCGCAACGAAAATTTCTATATCTGATGCTGCCTTTGACTTGGGTAACTGTAAAGAGGGAGGAGGGCGAGAGGAGAAGAGTGGGAAGAGGGAGGGAAATGAAAATGAATAGAGGAAAATGCTACGACAAAATGTCCGTGCCATAACAGTTACATTTAGACGAATGTGCGCGCACACAGCGGAGGCACTTGGCCGTTTTACGTATATAAAGGAATTTATATAAAGGAATTTATATATATATAGATATATATATATATGTACAGTGTATATCTGTGTGTATTGTGGCGGCGCATAAAACTTGTGCGACTGTGAAATTTAATTTAAAAATTCAAATTCCTGCAGCGAACTAGAATTCTCGCTCTCTTCATACTCGTTTTCTTTCTTTTTTGTTGTCGTGGCTCATTTCCTTTTCGCGTGGATTCGTTACGTTCGTTCATGCCACATGGCGTAAGAGTGGGCGTGGCAGGCTGCAGGCTGTTGCGCTGCCCGAAAAATGTTGTTATATCAAGGGTTGCTGTTGTTGTTGTTGTTGCTGTTTGATTGGGGGCCGCACAAACACACGTGAAATTTGCCTAATTAAAACATCAGCGCGACTCATTTCGAGTGAGGCACGCACACGTTGAGAGCGCTTAACTATTGCTAAAAATCACACCTGCTGCCAAGGTAGAAAATCAATAAAATGTTATACTAGTCCAGGCACAGTCAGCAACAACAGCAACAACAACAGCAGCAACATCGGGAACGACAGCAATAACAGCTACAACAAACGACAAGCCATTAATGTCGCTCATTAATGCTGCTCAATGAATTTTACGAGCCACTCGCGATGTTGTTGTTGTTCCTCTTGTTGTTGTTGTTGTTCAACTTGTCGCATGGAAATTTTGTGTTGTTAAGGTTTTGGTCTTGTGCATTTTAAACAGAGCAGTGACAACAACATGCCCAACACACACACAGACACACTGTGAACTTCAGTTCCCCCTTCTCACTCTCTTTCCTTCTCTGCCCTTTTCCGATTTGTGAAGGCATGAAAATCGTCATTAATATTTGTCACTGTGCACTGCAACTGCACAAAGTGTATATATATAAATTATATAGAGTGTCCAGTCAGGGTCCAGTGTCCAGTCGGGTCTGTGCCAGCTGTTCCTGGCCTGAGAATGAATGTGCGCTTAACACGCGCTTTGTGGGGGCTGCGTGCCTGGCAACATTTTCACATATCGCATTGTCTGACCAGCAAAAGGGTTAGAAAATGCAACCCTTTAACGGCAACTCACTAACTCTGTGTGCTTGTGTGTGTGTGTGCGGTGTGTGTGTGTTCAAATTATGCCTGTGCATATTAAATAGGCTTGGAGTTAGTTTTAGAAGGCTCGTAAAGCACCGTCAAGGTTGCACACACTAAAGGCAACATTAACAAGCTCTGGCTGCCTTGGCTGACCAGGGCAGGCAGGTCTTAATCATCGCTCCCTCTCCTTCTCTCTCTCCCTCCCTCTCTCTCCCTCTCTCTCTTTTTCTCTCTCTCTCTCGTGTGAGCCTGTTTCATTATATTATTGGCACGCCCAGTTTGCAGCGGCTGCGCTTCATATCGTTAATTTTTAATTGATCTGCGACGGGGCATAAACTTGCAGTCGACATTGAGTTTGGGTTCAGCCACAGCTTCGTCAGCCTGTGCCCCAAAGGGGACAGCAGCAGTGGCAGCTCCCCCTCCCCGCCTGCTCTTCTCTTGCTTCAAGTGCATTTTAATGGTATTAGGCCTCTGCCCACTTGATGAAATGAGCGCGCTCTTAACAAGATCCTAGCGCCTCAAAATAAATGCGTAGCAGCAGCAGACAAAGGACAACAACAACAACAGCAACAACAACAGCAGCAACAACAGCAGCATCGTCATAAGCAACCACTCTGGCACTGGCCTCTGGCCTGGCTACGTTAAAGGGGCAACTTAATGCGTTCGATTGCGTATACGCCCCGTTCGAACGTAACGTGCATTGAACTTTTACTTAGCGCTGCCTTTGCTTTACTTCTTATTCGATTTTGTTGTTGTTCTTGCTTTCGATCGATCGCTTTGACTTTCATTTGGCGCGCAACTTTTGCTTGGACTCCGCTTGATTTATACGCGCTGCGTCTGCGCTGCTTCCCTCTTTGCCTCTGCGCCTTGCATTTAATTTTTGGCGTCACAGCCTCCAGAATTGTTGTCCAGCTTGAGATTGCTATTGTTGCTCTTGTTGTTGCTGTTGTTGTTATCTCGGCTTGTTTTCCCACGCCAAAAAAAAGGGTTAAGGCTCATCGATTGCTGCCTTCGCTTCACTGCTACCGCATTCGAGAGTCGCGTCTGTCTATGGCGCATATGGCGCAGAAAGTGGTTGCGAAATGTGGCCAAAATGTGGCCAGAAACTGGCTAAAATGTGTTAATTACAATGCGGCTAGCTAAGATTGCTGCTCATCTTCATTTCTCACTTGCTTCTCTTCGACTCAGCATTTGTCAATCATTTGTATCAAGTTTTTATCTTGGCTTTTATTGATGATTTGCTTGACTTGACTGCTTCAGTTTCAGCTAACTAGCTAACTAGCTCTTACTGTTGTTGTTGTTGCTGTTGCTGTTGTTGTTGTTGCTGTTGTGACTGTGCATAGTGGGATGCCTCGCATTTGTAATTCCAAACCAAGCAGCAACAGCAGCAAGTCTCAGCTCAGTTACACTTTATAGTTTCTAGTAACCATAAAAAAATGTTTAATATGTATTAAAAAAATAAAATAAAATATATTGAAAATTTTAAAGATTTATTTATATTCATAGCCAACATTTGTGGTCTATTAGCAGCTATCGCTTTGTCGATTTGATATATCTTTAAGCTGACAACATCTTCCACTTGATGCCAGCTTGATGCCAACTTGGGTTAGGGTATTTCATATCTAAATTGCCTTATTTAATAGCCGTTAAATGGCGACTAATGTGAGCTTGATGTTGCTGTTGCTGCTGTGGTTGTTGTTGTTGTTGCTGTGGTTGTTGTTGTTGTTGCTGGCGTTGAAATACGCCTTTGATTAATAATTAATTAGGCAGCTTTTGCAGTCACTTAAATAATACTTTTATAAATGATTGTGTCAAGTGTTGATGGGTTTATAGTTGTTGTTGCTGTTGTTGTTGTTGTTGTTGCTATTACAGCAGGCACTGTAAATGGTAAGTGCAACGTTGTTGTTGCTGTTCTGTTGCAGTTGCTGCTGGCGCTGCATGCAAATGACACAAGGCGGCGTAATAAGCATAAAAATAAACAATTTTGCGGCGGCACTTAACAACAAAATGCAAGCGAGCGAACGACAGAATATATATACACATATATACATATATATATATAGTCAGAGCAACAACAACAAGAACAACAACAGCAGCAACGTTTTGTTCAATTTATTGTGTGAAAACTCGCATAAATTAAAAAAAATAAACAGCGAATGCGGCATAAATATTATGCAAAGTGCAGGCCACACCCGCCCCCGTTCCACTCCCCTTACTAGCAGCGCAGCCTGACTAAGTACAATATGTATATAAGTCACGATTGCAGTTGTTGTTGCTGTTGCTGTTGCTGTTGCTGTTGCTGCTGCTGCTGAGATGCGCTTGGCCAGGTGACCTTAACAGCTGTGGGCTCCGAACATGCATTCGCAATTAGCCATAGAGCGTTAAGAAACTCGGCTTGGCTTGGCATAGTATGTGACAAATCCATTGGAAGGTTGCACCACCTTGGTTGGGCTTGGCCAGGGACAGGGCATGCCACCACACACCACTGAGTGCCTGCCTGCTTGCCACACGCTGCCTGTGGCAAACTTTTGGCCTTATAATTAAATGCAATTATTGAAACACGGCCAGCGGGCAGCCAAAAATACGAACAACAATGAGAACAACGGCGACAAGAGAACTTCGGCAACAAGAACAACA
The DNA here is from genome assembly GCA_018151435.1 of Zaprionus africanus. Lineage (NCBI taxonomy): Eukaryota > Metazoa > Arthropoda > Insecta > Diptera > Drosophilidae > Zaprionus > Zaprionus africanus. The sequence goes on from JAECXB010002206.1 coordinate 10,316,879, forward strand.
ACAGCAGTAACCATAACTGCAACAACAGCAGCAGCAACAACATCAAAAGTAGCAACAACTTCAGTAACAGCAACAACTTCAGCAACAGCAACAACTGCTAACATATGTTAGCGGAGGCGACTGAGTTGCTGTTGTTGCTTGCAGGCTAAAATACATAAATTAAAAATTTTGCATTGTTCTGTTTCAGCAACAGCAACAACAACAGCAGCAGCAACAACAGCCACAGCAGCAACAGCAACAAAGAATTTCAGTGTGCTGCTCAAAGTTACGACTTGTTGACTGTTTTCATACAATTCGGAAATTTAATTAAAGGCGGCAGAGCAGACAATGAGATGCGCAGTCGCCGTCGCCGTGGCAGCCGGGGCAGGTGCAGCTTGCCACAACGTATGCAAAACGTTGCCACACAGTCCTTCGAAATCAATACAATTGCCACCCAGTGCGAAGAGTTGAATTGAAAGCGAGCGCTGAAACAATTGAATTGCATTTCAGGCCGCGAGCGAAGGACATTGATGTGCAGCATCCTGTCTTGCGCCAGACAGGCAGGCAGAGAGAGAGGAGAGGAGGAGAAAAAAGGAGAGAGAGAAGGAGAGAGGGGTAGAGAGAGGGGGGGCACATAAGTCAACTGCGTGGCACATAAATTTTAATTTGTTGCATATTTTGTCAACGAGAAATCAACAAACACTTCAGCAACCGCAGCAGCCGAGGAGGCTCGCTTCATCTCCAGCTGTGAATTTCTTGGGAATTCCCTGGCGAACGTTTTCCATAATGCTTTATTTATGTTAATGTTATGCAATCAAAACGCATACGATTTAAATGCCAATAAAAAATCAACGCTCTCTGCGCAGCCAAGCCAAGCCAGGCCGAGCCAGGCTGCATTTAACTGTTGTTTATTGTTGTTATAGATTCTGTTGCATCAAGTTGTTGTTGCTGTTGTTGTTGTTGTTGTTGCTGTTGCTGTGTTTACGCATGTTTAATGGACTAATTTCGTATATGTTAGCACAGAGCGCTCTCTGTTGCTTTCTCTTTCACACGCAGTGACAGCGTGTGAGTTCGTTGCTTAAGTCTTTCGTTTTCTACCTCTTCTTCTTGTTGCTGTGCTTGGCGCCAGGGGCAGCCTCTTGTTGTTGTTGTTGCTGTTGTTGTGAGCAAGCGAGAGACCTTCGGACAACAACGTTACATATATTTTCATAGTTTGTTGCTGTTGATGCGCGCGCCCGATAAAAAACGATAATGTGCCCCGTGAACAGACGCGCAGACAGAGACAGAAAGAGGGAGACCATGAGAGAGATAGAGAGGTATAGAGCAGGAGATGCATTAAGGGGAGCTGTGCTCGCTGGCATCTACCATAACCCACACAAAATGACTGAGACACTGCTGCAGCTACCTCGCTCTCCACCTCTCTCTCTTCTGCTCTATCTCCCTCTCTCTCTCCCTCCATCCCTATCTTCCTCTCCCTCTCTGCCTGCCTCTCGCTGGCTGATTATGTTTTTAGTGCGTTAAGTGATAATGATGATGCGCCTTGATTGTTATCAGGCAAAGCGTTTACTCGCCTGCAATCAAGACGCCAAGCTAGTCAGAAAAATGATAATTAAATACAATACAAATGTATGCACGTGTATGCATGTGTGTGTGTGTGTGTGTGTTTGTTTGTGTTCCTGGAATTATTATGACATTTGAGAACTTTCACGCTGACTTTTATGGCTTTTGGCGACAGAAACGTGCGCCGAGATTGATGCTCAGCATTTTATTTCCCAAGAAAAAAGGGAGTACGGCAATTTATTGATCAATTTGTGGCAATGTGTGGAAGCTGCACACAGCAGGGGAAAGGGGAGGGGCAGGTTAAGGGGTAAATTGCACTTACCAGTCTTCGCTTTGGCTTGATCAGCGGCCGATTCTGTCCGTTCATTTTGTAGTAGAGGCCACAGGCGTTGCACAGATAGTGTCCAGTGCCGTCGCGTCGCCACAGCGGCGTGGAGGTGGCGCCACAATTCACGCACTCACGACCCTCTGTAAGAGATAAAAAGAAGAAAAACATTTATAGAGTTTAAGAGAGAGAGAGAGAGAATAGTAAAGCTAAATTAAACTAAACAAAGTTTTAGTTGGCAAAAGTTGAACTTAGTTTTTAGCTAGACAGACTTAAGCTTACTGCAAGTGCAGGCAGCCTTGTTAAACAACAACAGCAACATTAACAGAGGCAGCAACAACAAGAGTAACAACAGCAGCAGCAGCAGCAGCAACAACAATGCCGCCAACAACACACACATTTTTCAGCTGTTTCTCAGTCAGTTAGTTTGGCGTTTTTTTTTTCGACGGCTGAAAACGCATGGAAGCGGAAATGATGGATTCGCTGGGAGTGGGACTGCTGCTGGAGCTGCGACTGTGTATGTATGTATATGTGTGTGTGTGTGTCTGTCTGTGTTTGTGCTGCAGCGCCAGCCTCGTCGACGACGCTGACTTTACACATTTTAATTAAGCAGCGCTGCCGACTGCGACGCTGCGGTTCTAGTGACTGCAATCGCATTGCCTAAGCCCGTTACCCCTCCCCTCTCTCACACCCCCGCTACCCCTGCTGCTGCCCCGTCTAACTGTAACTCATTTGAATAACTTTAGGCATAATTTGTAAGCGACTTGACTCCGCGCACTCTGGCTTCGCTTCCGAAATGAAGTTGCAAATGTAACGCGTTATTAACTTTGTGTTCGTTCGTGCCACAGTGCCCCAGCAGCGCCCCAGCAGTGCCACAGCCTTTGTCTTTCTACTTGTAATGCGTTTCGTATACATACGAATATCTTCCTCTATTTGTAGCTGCTTTAATGACGCCACTAAATGGGCTTCATTATATTGTTTGTTTCTCTCGTTGTGCGTTTTCTCCCGCTCCCTCTCCCTTCCTTCCTCCCTCGCTGTGTGCATTTTGAAATTGAAATTTAGTCATAAAAAAGCCAAAAGATTTAACGCTACTTTCTGGCCCAATTTTGCCGCTAGACATTTCTGCATTGTAATTAATTAACGCTGCGCTTTAATAACGTAAACATTTCTCTGGCCAACTTTGTTTTGTTTTTTGTGATGTTTTCTAGGTTTATTGAATATTAACGGTCACACCCAGCACTCAGTAGGGGCGGGGGCAGGGGCAGGTAGGTGGGGCAGTGGCAAGGCGTGCTCATTAAGTGCGTTGTCAACTCGTTGCCTGCTTCGTTGCCATTAGAAGCGCGTTTTGATGACAGAATTTCTATAGCTTGGCGTGAGCAGGACAATCACACGTGTCCACTGTGCCTGTGCACAGTGGGGTAAGTATGTGAGGCATTTTGTTTTTGAGCTTTCAAAGAAATTAAATTAAACGTTCTGCGTGTTTCGGTCAACGCACAAACACACACACAGAGGGCTTGCCACCCGCGGGGCTGCTTGCCACGCCAAGGGGCGCGTTAAATAAACAGTTCATTTGTTTTCATTTAATCGCAACTTTTGCTTTGCTTTACATTCTTTTCTATATAAATCTGTATCTTTGCGCGTGTACTTTGCCCTCCTCCCCCCTCCTTGTTGTTTCTGTCTTCTGGCGGTTTTTTCGTTTCTTTCTTTCGGCGACTCTTTTTTAATTGCTGGGGCGTTATTTGCTTTGCAACTTTTATTTTTTATGAGGCAGGGGAGTGTAGCGCAAGGGCAGGCAGGGGGGGGAGCGTGAGGGGGCGCCCCAGCTGCGTAACAAAGCCCGCAGCCAAATTGCCGCCAATAAAAAAAGGCAACACCCACACGAGGCTGAATAAAAATTGCATAAATTATTTAGCGCTGAAATGTTTTACAGTTACTTTTGGCTTGCCTTCACTTGGCTTTTTTCCGCTGAAAACTTTTTTATGAGTTGACAATTCTTTTTGATATTTTTTTTGATATTTTTCTGCGCCTGCTTGTCAAGTTAAATTTTTAGTTTATGAGGCTTCTCTCTTCAACTCTCTTCAGTTAAAGTTGCCTCATTGATTTCACTGTAGATCTTCTAATTCACTTGCAGTACAGTGAGCACTTTATGCATTTATTGGGCTGCTATAAGCTAGAAATCCTCGCTGGGGTATTAAGCCATAAAGTGTGGTTGCTCTGGTTGCTCTTTTTTATTGTTCTTTCTCTGCTTCTCTTCTTCTCTCCTCTTGTTCTGCCTGTTCTCTAGCACAATTCCAATGAAGTTTCCACCACAGCCACTCGCCAGTTAATAAATCAAATGTGTTAATGATGTTTTTACCCAGTGTGCCCACTTTTGACAACAAAGGCAACAACACAAGAGCAACAACAACAGCAACAACGGCGACAACTACTGCTGCTGCTGCTGCCCCTGAGCTGAGGCATCCGTATCCGTATGTGAAACCACAGCGCACGCGTACAGCTCTAGATCGCCCGCTGCCTCACCTACTCTACTGCGCAGCCTCAGCCTCTACTCCTCTGCCTCTGCCCCTTGGCCTCCGCTCTGCCTCTTCTCTTCTGCCTGCTTGACTCTTTTGTTTTAGTACATTTTTATTGGATTTCTTTCTGCTGCTGCTGCGATCTGTCGCGTATCCTTTGCCCTCTCTCTTTCTCTCTCAATCCCTCTCCCTTTCTTTCGCCGTGTGTGTTTTATGGCTATTTAACGTATTTTTTTCTCTTCGCCTCTTTGTTTTGATTTCAATTTGCCTGTCGCCAATGCTTGGCTGCTGCTGCTGTCTCCGTCTGTGGTTTTGACAGTTTTTCACATTTTATTTATTTTCATTTTCATTTCCACCCCTCTGCCCCCTCCCAGCAACACGTAGCAGGTTGAGGCCGCAGTTCCAGGTTAACCTATGATTTAGTAGCATGTTATAACTGTTTCTCTTGTGCAGCCTGGTCCAGCCGGGGCACACATCTCTTAGTCGCCATCATCATCGTCGCAGCATTGCGTTGTAATTTCTTGGAAATTTGTGCACACTTTGGTATTTCGTTTTCGTGTGCTCTTCTTTGGGTTTCTTCGGACCCGGGTCGGGTCGAGAACGAGACTGAGGCCGAGACTGAGGTCTGAGGTTTTACGGCCTGCCTGTGGCCAGGGGTCCGTGTGACATTGTCTGTGGAGTCACAAGCTGAACCTGTTTTTAGGGCTCGATTTGGCATCGCTCTGCCTCTCCCTCCCTCCCTCTCTCTGTCTCTGGAGTTTAAAGGTCTAACTAACTGTGGACCCGGCTTGATTTGACATTTGGCGTCAGTGGCCATAATTGTCTAGAATTTATGTGTTGTACCTTTTTGAGAACGAGAATTCCCCTTAATTTGTTAGTGTGGGCAGAGAGAGCGAACCCGAGTGGAACCTCTGCAAGGGTCAATTGCAGTTTTAATTAGCTGCTGCTGTTGTTGTTGTTGCTGCTGTTGTTGCTATTAATAAACAATGTTACTTACACTTTACACAGTTATATTTATAGATACATAGATAGTTAAGTGGAAAGATAGTTAGATAGAGATTGTTAGATAGAAAGAGATTGAGAGACGCTTTACTGGTGAACAAGACAAAAGACACATGTGGATGTGTGAGTAAATTGTTGTTGTTGATATTATATCTTTTGCTTTAATGGAAATGAAAATGTTTAAGTAACAAAATGAAAATGGTAAACGGGGCAAAGAAAAGATAAAGAAAAAGAACGGGAGAAGAATGCAAGCTTAACTGTGAAGAATGAATAATTTACACGACGGAGAAGCAGGCAGAAGAAGGAGCTGGGAGGAGTCACCTGGGAGATCGTAGAGCTGACCACGCATGCCACAAATAAACAGCAAGCGCCTCATTTTGAGGGCACAGCTGTCAAGGCGCTGGACAAAGGAACAATGGGCAGCAGCAGCAGCAGCAGCAGCTGAAGAAGAAGCTCATCCCTGCTGTTAAGCACAGCGACTGATTGAGTGAAGGATGAGCGGCAGGGAGGAGGCACCAGCAAGACTGCACATAGGTATGCACTGTGGATGGGCCTCAGTCTGGTCTCCTTCTCCTTCTTCAACTGTGTCTTGGTTTGTGCCTGCTCGTACCCATATCAATTACTTAAAGCTCATTCACAACATTTTTTATTTTCACCTGACAAAAGCCCAAATGGCATCCAATCAATTTGGCCAGGCGCAGGGCGCAACGCGCAGGCGCAGTGTGCAGCATAAATCCCCAAGCTGGAGAAGGTTGTTTTGTTTTTTTGTTTTTTAGGGAATGCGGCAAGTTTGGGGCAGTGGCAACGAGCCAAGGCGGGCAACACATGTTCTTGCGCCCGAAAAACTTATCGCAAGCGATGCGATAAACGATAAATAAATACAAAAACAAAACAAGCGAGACGCTAACGAAGGCAGCACAGGCTGCAGAAGGTCGCGGGGGAGGCAGGGGGAGAAGGAGCAGTCAGAGAAGGAGTCCGAGTCGGAGAAGTAGCAACAATAATTTTGCAGACAACTTTTTGGTTAGTTAAACAGCAGCAGCAAAAACAAAACTGTCGCCTGTCTCTGCCTCTGTCTCTGCCTCTGCCACTGATAATATGAAGCGCAGGCAAAACATTTTGTCAGGCAGCAGCTTCCTACATACAAAAGAGTTGCAGTTGCAGATGCAGATGCAAAGATACAAAGATACAAAGAGCAGCAGATACTTTTGGTTCACATGGCAGCATACTTTGCTTCCTCAATTGACTTGCACTGCGTGTGCGACTGGGTGTAAATGTGTGTGTGTGAAATGTGTGTGACTTGCTGTTAACAGTAACAGCGAGTGATTAACAGTGGCTGTTAACAGCGCGCTGCTAAGCTCGGGCTCAGCCAGCTGTTTGTGCTTCGCGGCTGCTGCTCTTGGGGGTTGCAACTGCAGCTGACCCGTTGCTCACCCCTCACGCATTTACAGCGGCTATAAAGTTGTCGTTGTTGTTGTCGCTGCTGCTGCTGTTGTTGTTGCTGTTGTTGCTGTGGCTGCTGCTGCCGGAGACATGCGAAACCGGCTGAGACGGTGACTGCGAAGCAGGTGCAGCGAGTGACTTCCGCAGCGAATGCTGACTGTGTGTGTGTGTGCGTTGAGTCTTTCAAATAGCGACAGCGGCACCGGCAGCAACATGAAGTAATTAACAACTACAACACAAAACGAGCAACACAACAACAACAGCAGCAACAACAGCAGCAACAACAAGCACAATAAGCCGCTGACGCAGTGGAGCCAAGCAAAGCGTTGACAATAGCATTGAAGTTGTTTTTTTTGCTGCAATTCTTCTGCTTATACCCTGTACAGGCAGCAGGCAGGGGGTAGATGTGCTGGCAGAGACAAGGTAGTGCAAAACTGAACTAAGCTCACAGGGTAATTGCCAGTCGAGCAAGCCCCGCTCGACGCTTTTTTGCTGTCATTGCAATGTGCTGATTTCATGGCGTATACGCAATGCCGCAGGGTGGAGAGGCAAGAGAGGGGCACGGAGAGGGGGGTGGGGGGCAACACACCAGCAACGGGGGCGTGCCACACACACAGAGTGTATAGAGGCTGAAGAGTGCAGCCGCAGCCGAAGCTGAGCAGGAAACATGCCCAAGTGGCGGGAATGCGACATGGCCAGGCCAGGCATGGAGAGATCCGTGGAGAGCATGTCAAGTGGTGCAAGTGCTAGACAGAGACAGAGAGAGAGATGGAAAGAGAAGAGCGAGAGAGAGAGGGAGAGTGCCACAGAGAAGTGCAGAGCAGAGTTGAGTGCAAGCGGAGGCTTCCCACGTGTGCGAGCGTGTGAACCGAACGGAAATCAAAAGCCACAAAGACACGGAGAAGAAAGAGAATGAGAAATGATAAACAACTTAAGACTAAAGCTAAATAAAAACTAAGGCTAACAACTAAAATTAAAGCTAAAACTTAAAATGCGGGTGGGAGTAACCTGATAACAATAATCGATAAACGATTAACGATAACAATAATCAGCTATCGATGACAATTATTGTTAATTGATTAGAATAATCTTTAATCGATATCAATGATATGTAATCGATAGCGATAATCGTCAGTCGATAGCAACCATTGTTAAGTTGTCAAACGATAACAATTATAGTCAATCAATAGCAACAATCGTTTATCGATAATAATAATCGTTAACCGATAACAATAGCTGTCATTCGATAGCAATCATTTGTTGATCGATAACAGTAATTGCCAAACGATAACATTAATCATCAACCGATAACAACAATCGTTAGTCGATAACAAAATAATAACAATAATTGCCAAACGATAACCATAACTGTCAAACGATAACAGCTATCGTCCATCAATAAAAGTAATCATTAATCGATAACAAAAATCATGATCATTCGATAAGTGTTTTGCAGAACACAACACACAGATCTATGGATATAATAAATAAGCAAATCGATCGATAAACAATTTATCGATTAACCAACTCTTGTATTCACCCACACCGATAATCTTTTGTCTTGCTTACCAGCACTTGTCCGGGGCTTTGTGCGCACGGGCTTCACGTCGAGACCGCCAACACCACCAACACCACCAGCAACGCCGCCCGCTCCACTGGAGCTGCTGTGCCCGCCGCTGCTCATGCCGCTGCCCATGCCGCTCATGACACTGCCACCGCCGCCCAGTCCAGAGCCCGTCGCACCCGACGCCGCCGCCGCCGCTGCGGCCGCCGAGGCACCACTGTGACCGTGACTGTGACTGTGATGGCTGTGACTGTGATGATGATGATGATGCGCCGCGGCGGCAGCTGCAGCGCCCATGCTATGCCGCACAGCGGCCGCTGCCACCGAGGAACTTTGGAACATGTTCGCTGCCGCAACAGCGGCCTGATGCTGCGCCGCCGCATGGTGGTACGAGGCATAGCTGCTGTCGTAGCTGCTGCTATTCGCGGCCGCATTGTTGGCGGCATAATGCGCCTGCGCGGTGCCGTCGAAGAGGCCGTTCGACGTGGCCGAGGCGGAGGCGGATGAGGCGGAGGCATTGCTGGTGTTGCTGTTCTGTTGCTGCTGCTGTTGCTGCTGCTGCTGCGTGGCTTGATTGCTGCTGCTGCTGTTGCCGCCGCTACTGCTGCTGCTATTTGAGCTATTTGTATTGTTGTTGTTGTTGTTGTTAGTACTACCTTCACGCTGCTTGGGCGCTGAGGATTGCGAGGGGCCGCCGCCGCTGCTGCTGATTGCATGCGCCGAGGATGCGCCGCCATTTTGTATAGAAGGTTTGATGTCCAGCGCGCAACTGGCGTCCGTCAGTGAGGTAGAGCCCGTGGCCTGTTGGTGCATGAAGGCGTTCATGACAGCCTGGAGGGGGGAGAGAGGAAGAGAGGGAGACAACGGGAGGTCGATCCATTAGTGCCTGAATGGGATTAGGAGACTGAGCTGCTTACCTGGTACTCAGATGGACCGGTTTGTACTGAATCGGGCGTGGAGTCCTTTGGCGGTGTCGGTGGGAATGGAAACGAGTGCTGGCCCGCCGCCGTCGTTGTCTGATGGCTCTGGCCCACTTGGCCCAGCTTGTGCTCCACCTGCGGCTCCTGGGGGCACGCGAATTGACCCATGCCCCAAGCGCTGGCGGGTGCAAACGATTTGTGTTCACTTGTCAGCCAAGGACTGAGCGGCGTATGAAAGTGCGGCCGGCACACTTGGGGCGTGGCATGTGAGGAGGGCATGCGGGATGCTGCAAAGGAGAAGGGAAAAGAAAGAGAGAGAGAAGAATTTAATAAACGCGCCAAAAATCAAGTTAAATGCGGCATTAAATCAATTATGGCCAAAATTTATAACGAAGATTAACAGCCTAAGCCGGCATGGATGAGGCAGAGGAGGATGCAGAGGGGAGGAGGGGGGCACGCGAGACCAGAAGCGATAAAAAATGCATAATAAATGACGTTGTTCTCTTTTCGAGGCGGAAAAGCTGCGTTATAATTTATGAAACACCACAGCAACAGCAACGGCAGCAACTGTTGCTGCTGCTGCCCTGACGCAGTAAAGCACTGACCACAAAACGACGCTTGCGGCCTTCTCTCTTTGCATATGACGCAGGCAGCAACAGCAACAGTTGCTGCTGTTGCTGCTGCTGCTGCATTGTCATAAATTGTTTAATTTGTATCATAAACAATCGCGTTAAACTTTTGTCCCAAAGCTAAAAAGATCGATCAGCGGCTTGGCTTCACTTGGCTTGGCTTGGCCGCCCCCTCCCCCCTGTGCCCGCCTCTACACCCCTGGCCGTGCCTGAGCCTGGCTAAAAGTGTAGCCTAAATGTCTGGCAGTGTATAATTTAGCGGACACCAAGTGAGATTTATGTGCGCCAATGCTGCCGTTTCTTCACTGCAGCCAGGATGTGCATATGCTGCCTCGGAGTTGCTGCTGCCTCAGTGCTGCTGCTGCCCCATGTTGCTGCTGCTGTTGCAGTGTTGCTGCCAGGTCTGTTGTTGCAATTGTTTGGGGCGCACTTATTCTTATTATTATCATTAATATTGGCCCCGCTCAGCTTTGGGGCTTGTTTGTATGTGAAATTATTTTTGATTATGCAGCAGCCGCAGCCACAGCCTGAGCCGCCGCCGACGCTGTTGTTGTTGCTGTTGCCATGAGTCGAGCTTGAGTTGCAAGTCTAACAGTAGGTCAGCGTCAGTTCAATGCACGCTGAGGATGGATTAGTACGTTGAGCCCAAAAAGAAAGAAGAATTGCGCAGGCAGAGCAGGCAAGGTAAGGCGAAGCTTGTATGCTCTGCCAACTGAGGTAAACTTGAATCAAACTTGCAACTTAGATATGCAACAAATATATGATATAAATGCTATATGCCATAAAGAGTTTATAGGATCTATAGATGCTTACAGAGCTACTTAAGTTAGTTCTCAACTTGTAAATATATTTCTAGCTTGATTTCTGTCTTCATTTTGGTCTAGATTTCTTTCCTAATTTTATTTCTCTTTTCCTTCCCCATTTCCATCCCCATTTCCCTCCACATTTTATTCTTTCTTTCTTTTTTCTCTTAATAATTTAATCAGCAAATTATGCCAAAGTTCTCTCGCTGCCTAGGGTATTCCCAGCGCGCAAACTACCTTAAGGTATCAGTCTTTCTTCCATCTTTACCTGCACTGCCATCGATCGCTGTGCGCGATAATATCCATTTGATTATCCTAATAACAGTGCTTTAGCGTCGATATTATATGTACGTGTGTCTGATTATAGAAATTATGTGCAGCAGCAGCCGAAGTTGCAGTTGCAACGCGACTCGACTCTGCCCCAATCGAAGTTGCAGAACAAACTTCACACTTTTGCGCCCCGAAAACTTGCAGCAGAGACACAAAGCAAATTGCGAGTGCAGCCTGCGCTGCTGCGCGATTGCTGCTACGTGCTGCAGCGTGATTCAATATCAACCGTGGCAACATGTGGCAAGATAAAGTCGTCATCGCATCGTTGTCGTAGTTGTTGTTGTTGTGTATATAATTTGGGGGCAAATCAGCGCATTGGATATGCCAAATTATACGTGTGGCTGCCACAAATCAATGCCCCAACCGAGAGATGCGAATTAAAACTTTCAATTTGCCGATGGTGTTGGCCGATAACAGAGCGCTGTTAAGTCGACTGTTAAGCCCAGGCATGAGTCACTGTTATGTCGTTGTTGTTGTTGCTGCTCAGCTGAGGCTGTTGGCATCTTTTGTATAAAACAATTCGCTAATAAATCAAGCTGAGTACAGCAATTAAAGTTGCAAAAACACACACACACGGACACACACTGAAGTACAGCGACATTTTTGTTGTTTTTGTTGCTGCTGTTGTTGTTGTCATTGTCGGTATGCAAAGCTCGTGCCTGGTGAAAAGCGGCGACGTCGTCGTCGTCGTCGTGCCCTTGGCCGTCCCCCAAAGCCAAAAGCCTGGCTGACACGTTCTACACAACAACAACAACAGCAACTGCAGCAACAACAATAGCAGCAGCAACAAGAATAACAACAACAACAGCTACTACAATAAACAAAAGCGCTACAATAAAATCTGCCTTTAATTTTTGTTGTAGCAGCAAAGAAAAACAAAAAAGCAAAAACATTTTGAAGTTTTTGGCCTGCGCTTGATTTCTTCAAACTGACAGATCAAAGCCCCAAAGCCGACGCTGTCTGCGAGTGTGTGTGTGAGTGTGTGTGAGTGTGTAAGAGACACTCCAAAAAGCCAAGCTTGGACATGTGTGTGGCGTTTTAAAAGCGTTTGACAAGCGTCCGAGACGCTGAAACTGAAGTTGACTTCGACTTGAGTCATGTCAAAGCTGTAGCTGGAGCTCCATAGAGAGATCTCTCGAGCTGTAGAGATCTGTGGAGCTGTAGCTGAAGTTGGCTCTCTCGGCAAAGCGCCTTTTAATTGCAGCTTGGCAGCGTCGTCGCTGGCAACGTGAATGACATAATTAATTGTATGCACAGCAATCGGCGCACTTAGCGCGACGTGTTTGACAACTGAAGATGACAATATGCCACAGAAGAGAGAGAAATGCGAACTGAAAAGGGAAACAGGTGATGGCAGAGAGAGACAGCATCTACATTGTATATTTGGTTCAATTCAATTAAGCAAAATGCAGCTGGCAATAGAGAAATGAAAGAGAGAGAGAGAAAAGGAGGCAGAGAAAGGGGCTGATGAATCTGAGGCGCCTTATCGGCAGCGGCGCATCTCATTTGAATGCAGGCAGAGGTGATGGCAGCAAGGGCAGAGTGACAACACTCTCGAGGCGTCTCTCGTTCTCTATTCATTGTGGCACAGTATCTTGATAAGCACACAGCCTGATCAGGGGCACAATTCGGCAAATGTAACAGTTTTTTTTCGATGAAAAGGATTCTGTGCAGCTCTTTGGTAAATTAAATTCACACCCAGGCGGATTAGGGGTAGAGAAAGAGAGAGAGAGAAGGAGGGAGAAGTATAGTGGGGTGCATGAGGCGAAGCTGCTTATCGCTGGCAGCAAATCAAATCGCCAAATGAGTGTGCGAACGTTCAAGTAACGTATGTCAGTCACTCAGGCAGGCAGGATCAGATCAACTCCACTCCACTCGACTTGTCTCCTCTTGCCTCTGTCTGTGTCTCTGTCTCTGTTTCTGTCTCTGCCAGGCTCAGCTGCTTCCGCCTGGCACTAAGCAACAATCAATCATACAAAGGGCAACCTGGAATCCTGCTTTGACCCCTCTGCACGTTGCTGCCTCTGCTGCAGGCGCTCTTGCTTAATTTATAACCTGAGCGACCCTCGAGCAGACCAGGCCAGACCCGGCCAGGATACTTTTCACCTGCCTCATTTGTAGGCGCGTGCGTGGCTGCCACTTTTGGCTCCAAAATGCGGTCAAGTGCCTCGGCTTGCTTACACCTGCTCCAAATTTAAAATGCGGCAAGCGGCGGCAATAAACTATAACGGATTCCAGTTTTAGCCACCACCAGCAGCAGCGGCAGCAGCAGCAACTAGCTACGCAGGTAGGTCAGTTAGAAAGAGAGAGGAAGACAGGGAGAGAGCGAGAGAGAGAGGAGATCTGAAAGACACCTTGAGGAGTTCCTCGGCCGCGATCTCTTTCGCGTCTGCTTAGCATTCTGCGCTCTTGTTTGTTTTAATTATTTTTCCTTTGCTTTTTTATTCATATTTTTCTAGCCTGGCCCAGCGCATATTGCAGCTCGGAGTTTGCGTGCCAACTGAGCTGACTTGCCTGCTTGACTGACTGACTGACGGACGGACTGGCTGACTGACTGGGTGAGTGAGTGAGTGAGTGACAGGCAGGCGGCTGCTTTATTAAGCGCAAACTACGCTGCCATTGCCATCTATATTATTAACACTTTATTTGCGGCTTGCTGCTGCCGCTGCTGCTGCAGTCGACGTCGCTGCTGCTGTCACTGCCACTGCTGCTGCTGTTGCTGCTGCTGCCACAGTTTCCCGTCTTCATTACCTGCTCTGCTCCAGTTGCATGCCAGCTTATCATTAGTCATAAGTTGTCAATTGTATTTATGATAATGCGTTTAATAACTCAACCACAAGTTGCCCTCTCTGCTCTCAGTTGCTGCCCCGCATTGTTGCAAGCCCTGTTGTTGCGCAACAACAACAGCAAGCTGGCATTTCTTGGAATATGCAACACAATTTGCACAATATTTCAAATGATTCGAATTGCTTCGCTGGAATAATTCATTTGCTATTCGAATATTAATTGCTCAATAAAAAGGGAATTAACATTCCCGATGCCCGTTTCAACAAGCTGCAAATATTGTAGTATTTTAAAATAAATAAATTATTACAGAATATACAAAAATGTATTTTACACTTTTATGTTCTTTAAAAAAAATTTTACAGTGTAGAAAATATTCAAAAACAAATATTTGCTCAAATAAATTACAGAGAAAATTTCCAAAAAATATGTTGTATATTTTTTATATGTCAATCAAAGAAATTAATGAAAAAATGTTTGTTACACCACTTATAACTCAAGAAGAACTGTATGAATTTCAATGCTTTTGAATTTATTACATCGGGTAGGGTGCCCATTAAGAAATAGGTTATATTCTATATGCATTAAATGTATACAAAACATAAAAAATTGTGATATTTATTCAAATTGCAGCTTTCAACTCTATCAACAAAGAATTAAGTAAAGCAAACTCTTCTGTTTAAGTTTTTTAGGCACATAGGAAATAAATTATTTAATAAATAATTAAATCAATTATTAATAAATTCTTTTTCTTTACTTATTAATTAATTAAAATTCCAAGTTTCACTGCAGAGCAAAAAGTTGTTAGAGTTTTATTTTCAGATTTAGCTTATTTTGTTGAGATCATAAGTGACTGAGACACTCTCTGTCTCTGCCCCTTTCTCTCTCTCTCTATCCCTCCCTCTCCCTCTCTCTTTTTGAGCTGGCTGCTGCTGCGGTTAACAAGCATATTTAGCTTAACGTGTGAATTACGTGGCCTGGGTAACTTTTGCATACGTGCAGCAATGTTGCCACAAAACATGTTGACAAGGCGACAAGCCGCAGCAGCAGCCGCAGTGCAGGGCAAAGAGCGACAAATGTTGCTTGCACTAAATAAAAACTTGCTGCAAGGCGAGGCAGCAGCAACAGCAGCAACAACAACTACACGTACTCGCATAAGCCAAGTTGAGGGTTTGAAGTGCGCCATTTTTGTTGCCATTTGTTTGCTGCTCTCGTTGTCGTTGTTGCTGCTCTTGTTGTTGTTGTTGTTGTTGTTGCTGTTAGCGGGCCACACCATTTTCTTGCAGCTTTTTATTTTATTTGTTGCTGCTGCTGTGGTGGGTGCTGCTGCTGTTGGTACTGGAAAAAATGTTAATAATGCGGCTGCAGTTGGCTTGGCTAACTTGGCTAGCTTGGCTAGCTTGGCTAACTGCACGCGTACTCATTTCCCGCTGCAGCTGTGTGGGTCACGTTGATCCTTTTGGCCCGGCCAACACACGGCACGCAAGCATAATAAATTTATGCAAATGCTAGTCCAACAACGGAGCAGGAGCTGCAGGAGTTGAAGGAGCTGGAGTAGAGCGAGTGATTGCAAGCCGACACTGTCAGTCAGTCAGTCAAGTCGCAGGCAGGCCGAGGCAGGCTCAAGTCACGCTGACAGTTTGCCCAGTTGGCCATTCAAAGGCATGGCTAATGAGCAGCAGACACACACCAACACACACACACACACATGCAGACAGACATGTACAGAAGGATGTTGGTGGCAGGCCTCAAATGCCTTTGGCGCACTTATGACAGTTGGAAGCGTCAGCAAAATCATTAAAATTGACAAGTTTTTATATGACACAACCAAATTTGGTCAAGCCAAAACGAAGCAAACGCATCAACGCAACGTTTGAAGTGTGCTTTGACAACTTGTTGTTGTTGCTGCTGTTGCTGTCGAGACTGTTGCTGCTGCTGCTGCTGTTGCTGTTGCCGCTGTGGACCACCAAGCAAGGCGCTGTTTCACATGTCATAAATAAGAACGCGTTGACATTTATCACAACAAAGGGCCTCAGGGCACCAAACAAAGCCGAAAACGAGCAGCAACAACAGCAACAACAACAGCAGCAACAAAAGAAAAACGTTGCATAAATTCATAAGGCCTGAACTTGAGAAATTCAATTGATGCCGCTGCTGCCTCCACTTTGCTGCCTCTGTCCACTTTTCGCATATTAATAAAATATTTTATTAAACACACGCGCCGCCGCCGCAGCAGCAACAGCAGCGGCAGCAACTCCTAGCAGCAACATCAGCAATATTATGCTAAACAGTTTGTCCCAAAAAAGGCTTCAAACGAACAAAAATCGTGCCTGCTGCTGCTGCCGCTGCCAATGTTGCTGCTGCTCTGGTGGGTCTCGCAGTCCTCAACGTGCAACAAAAATTTTTGGCGGCGTCTCTTGCGACACACTCGTATGACATATTTTTGCCCAAGAACAGAGCAGAGAACAACGCATTATTGTTGCCGTTGTTGCTGCTGTTGTTGTTGCTGCTGTTGTTGTTGTTGCTGCTGTTGTTGCTGCTGTTGTTGCTTTTATTGCTGCATTGTTGTGAGAGAATCGCGCGCGCTTTTATGCTAAGCAGCCTCCCTGAAACAATATTTGCAAACTGGTTTGCTGTACCCCCCCCCGCACTTTCTCCCCTCCCTCCTCCTTGGCAACAAATTTGAAATGTTCGACAATGTTAATGACTCCGCAACGGGGGCGTCATTTGTTTTAGTTTCAACTCACATTGGTATTACACCTGATCGTCTCTCTCTCTCTCTCTCTGTCGATTCCCAGTAAGATTGTTCTATTTTGATAGTTGAGGCGCGTTCTTGGAAGCCATTAAGCATTTAACTATTAAACCATTAGCTGCTTTTTCGGGTACAATGACTTCGCCCTGCCTGGAACTGATTAATATGCTCACATTGGGAGTTGCCACGCTCTGCGATCTACGATCCACGGTTCCTCCACGGACTTGATCAGTTAAGGCCGCGAACTGGCAAAGTCATTTGTAAACTTGACACTGCCAAATGCAGCGCACAAAGGCTGCACAAATGTATTGGCAAGAGTTTATCACAAATGTTGCTGCTGCAGCAATTGCTGCCGTTGTTGCTGCCGCTGTTGTTGCTGCCGTTGTCGCTGTCGCCCCCGCTGTCAGTGACAGCAACAGCAACGGCAGCATCCGCCAACAATGCGCTAATATTCAATATTGTAATTGCAGTCACAAATCGTGCTGCTGTTGCCAGGGCAGGCAACATGTTGCTGCTGTCGTTGTTGGCTGTTGGCGGCGCATGTTGCTGCCTTGCTGCATTAAATTAATGAATGCAGCGCTTTGTGTCGGCAGCATTGACCGCTTGCTGTGTTAGACAAATCACAACAACAGCAGCAACAGCAACAGCCGCGGCAGCAACATGTCGCATGTGTTGCAGCAACATGCGTAAGCTTTGTTCGCCTCTTGTTGTTATAAATTGCCGCTGAGCAGCATTTTGATTTTACAAATTAATAATGAAGCAAGGAGAGACACAAAGAGAGAGAGGGAGAGGAAGAGGGAGGGGGTACACAGAGCTCTGTGCACGGTAGCAACATTATTGATGATGCACATCACAGCGGCAACAATAATGAAAAAACTTCTGTATGTATTAATATATGTTGCATGTCGCTGGTTGTGGCTTGTTGCTTGTTGCAGTTCCTGGAAACAGGGCTGACAAATGACACAGCGCTGTGGCAAGGACTTGGGCTAGACTCGCCAAGACTTCCGGCCCAGTTCGTCAGAAGCAACGTGTCGGCAAAGCTCTAAAGGCTGGCGCGATGTGCGCCATCTTGGCTGAGATTGATGCCAGCAACAGGCAACTGGCAACAGCAGCAGGCAACGGCAATGGTCTGCGGGCAACAGGCGACATTGATAGTGATTGAAGGACAGCTGTTCACACTAGGCAGGCCCAGTCCGGCCCCAGTCGCAGTCGCAGTCGCAGTGCCAAGCTGCAGCAATGCGAAATGTCAAATTAGAATGCGAAACGTGTTGGCATTGGGAGTCGCTGTGCTGGACAATGGAGTTGCCGTTGCTGTGTTGCTGTTGCTGCTGGCGGCACCTTTGGCTCTGTGGCATGCAAAGTGACCAAGCTAGTGAGGCAGCCAGGCAGGCGACTGTTGCTGCTGCTGCAGTGCAAATTAATTGAAGCATCGCGGCAATGTCAACGACAGCAGCAACATCACGTGTTGCATGTTGCATTTGGCGTAGGCAGTTGCAGAGTCGCACAAACAGAGTCGCAGTCAGAGTCGGAGTCGAAGTCGGAGTTGGAGTCGTTGTCGGTGTCGGCTTTGGGGGCCAGTGGCAGGCACATTCTTATAATTATGTCATTTAATTAAGCAAAGACAGTTTGCCGTTGCAACGACTAATTAAAACATCGCGCCAGCAACAGCAGCAGCAGCAGCTCGCACACTGGCAACGCGGGCGGTGCAACAAGAACAACAACGAGAAGAAGAAGACGCTGCACATATGAATGACCGTTCACTGTCGAATGCAATAAACAATATGCAACATGAGCAACTGCAACTGCAACTGCAACTGCTGCAGGCACAGTAGCAACAGGCACAACAAACAGTTGCCGCTGCATCGTACGATGCTAAGGAATGCTTCCAAGAATTTGGGTCATAATTAATGTGGCATGATTTCAAGACGTTTTAATCAAAACGAATTGAGAGGGCAGCAGCAGCATCGCCAGCAACAGCAGCAGCCAAGACGGCAGCAACTGCAACAGTGGCAAGCGCAATAAGCGAGCCAAGCTACCTTTGAAAAGTGTCACACACACACACAGAGAACGAAGGCTTGCTTGCATTTAAAGTCACATCAATCATACGCAGCGGTGGCCCAGCTGTTCAATTGCAATACCATAACTCATTTTTATAGGCCGCGCACAGTTCGCTGAAAACTTGCGCACCGGGATTAAGATTTGCGCGCCGAGATTCCGGCCATGCCCAGAGAGTCAGTAAATTACAACAACTATTACACACAGAAACACACACACACAGACAGGCACAACAAGGCCCGAGCCAGAGCCAGAGCCAGAGCCCGTGCCCGACTGTCTGGGAGAGTTGCTGGTGCCTGAGCCTGCAGCCTGTGCTTGTGCCTCTACTTGTGCCTCTACTTGTGCCTGTGGATGTGTCTGTGTGTCTGTGTGTCTATGTGTCTCTCTCCCTGACTGTGTCTATGGCGTTTTTGTGGCTTTTGTGTGTTGGCCGTGTTGTAATTTCTTGGAAATTTCTGTTTTATGCGCGCACAACGCGCGGGCCAGCGCGAAATTTATGAGACTGTGGCGTACTATGTGCAACACCTGGTAGCCAGCCAGTCAGCCAGGAAGGAGGCCTGGCGAGGCTTGCCTGGACTCAGTTCATTTTGATTTCACTTGCCTGCCCCAAAGGCTCAACGAGAGAGCGCTGCGCAAATTGCATTGGCAGTGCTTGGGCCTTAATAGACTTTTTGATAGAGCGAATAGAGAAGGAGAGGGGAATAGGAGGAGAGAGGCAGGTAGGGGGCACGGGGAGTGCTTTGTTGCTGGCCGCTGAATGTGCCCGCATTTATTTGATATCCCTACGGTGACTTTGCCATTGCCACTGTGCGTGACATTTGCGTTAAGTGTGTTCAGCGAGAGAGTTGTGTGGGAATATATTCACAAGCAGAGACAACAACAACAGCAACAACTACATTGATACAGCACACACTCACACACTCAGAGTGGTGCACACATGTGTGCAAAGTTTTCATTTGTGCGATTTTGTGCATGCGATAAGCCTAAAAGTTGCAACAACAAATGAAAATGCACGACTAACACAAAATAGAAAATATTGTCAAAAGAAATATAGGCGGGCATAGTTTGCCTCTCTCTCTCTATCTGCCTGTCTCTCTCTTTTGTTTAGCTCTAAGTGGTATGCAAATGTGCGAGTGGCATAGCCATATGCACATCTAATACCGTTAGACAGTCGACAAGTGTGTGTGTGTGAGTGTGTGCATAGACCACATGCATTTGTTCAATGATTGCCAAAGAGTTTGGCTGATTATAAATGGATATGTATGTAGTTATGTATTTATTATAATAGAAACAATAAATAAATAACAACAGAGTAGTAAGAAATATACTAAGATATAATATAACAATAATATAATATAGTCAACCAATGGAATATTATAAAGGAAACAGTCTAAAAGCCACTGTTGTTCCTCTTGAAACTATTATGATGGAATGAAATTAAAGTCGCTTTGTTTTACATTAATTAGTTTGAAATATAAAGGGCTGCAACTTACTAAAATAATTATTGAAACACAAAAGGAAAGCCTCAGTAATAATTATAAAAAAAAGCAAGAAAAGCTGGCTGTTATAATAATAAATATATAATAATAAAAACATTTCCCTTCGTGCCAATATTTATTAAATAAAAATAATACTTAGCTACCAATTTTCTCTCCTTTAATCATAATAACAGAAAATCAATCAAAAAGAGATCACTAGTAAAAAATAATATACAAAACTAAACCCAAAATAAATACCTATCATAACTGACAATGCAGTCTAAAATTTATTATAAATATTATTATAATATTTTTCATATTAACACTTTCATGCTTATTCGCAATATATTTTCCACGAACAACCTCGAATGATAACACTTTAGCAGCATAGTTATCAGTGCTATTTTTGCACAGTCACCTTTGTAGTATTTTGAGTATGTTATTTTCGGGAATCTAAGCGATAAGAAATGGCATCCGCTCTGTCAAGTGTGGCGCAAAGAATAAATAATAAACTCTTTCTATTAAAGGTTGCCCAAAGAGTTTAGAGTACCTAAGGCAGATAGGTATCTAGATACGTTTGTATATATCATTTCCATCGAATTAAGGAATGAGCAACAACAAAGTTATGTGGCGACCTACAACAAATAACCAAAAAAAAAAAATAAATAAGAAAAAAACAAAACAGAAAACCAAAAAGCGAAAAAACATCACGAAAAACAGACAAAGTTATTGCCAAATTTGCGGCATGTTTGCTTTTGAAATTTAAATTTCACATGCTTGTTTCGCTTGTTGTTGTTGTTGCTGCTGTTGTTGTTGTTGTCGTTTTTATGGCTTGTATCATAAAAATCGCTCGCTCCACGTGCGTCTGTGTGTGTATCTGCGAGAGTGTGTGTATGTTGTGTGTAAGTGAGCGCGTCAAAATCCATTAAACTGCATTCGCTCATATGCTCACCATGTCTGCCCCCGTGTGTGTGTGTGAGTATAAGTGTGTGTGTATGTAAATGAGTGTATGCCTGCCCCCCCCCACACACACACACACACACCACGCCCCTGCCCCGCACTCCAAGTGCTATTTAGGCTGCCCCAAATGTTAAACAACAATAACAGAAGAAGAAATGAAGAAGAAGTAGAAGGAGATGGAGGAGGAGGAGTTGTGGGAGTAGGGGGAGTGGGGACAAAGCTATATAATAATAATGACAACTAAATTGAGTTACTGTAAATCTTGAGCTTCTGACAACTCTGTGCTGGGCAGGGCAGGCAACTCTGCTGCGACACATGCAGTCTAATGAATTTTAAAATCAACGCTCGCCACAGGTGCCCCAAGCGGCAGCGACTCCCCAACTCGCAGTCTCTACTGCCTCAGCTCCATTCGCAGTCGCAGCCGACAAACTGTCTGTCAAAGTGGCAAACAAAGCGAAGCGATTTGAATGCGCGTTTTGAGTGCATGAATGAATTACAGCAGCTCCAATCGAGAGACAGAGTCAGAGGAGCTGCCCAAGATGAAGCTGGGGCTGAGGCTGAGGCTGATCAAGCATCAATAAAGTCGGCATATGAATAACATGAATTAAACATAAATGCAAACGTGCGAGCTGCCGCTCCGCCAGGAGCCTAAGCAAAGCTGATTGATCACTTGCACCCGCTTAGTAGCCCCCTTGCTCCACACTCCTCCCCCTTCTGTCAGGCTTATCCAGGGCTTGCTCCGCATTCCGCGGATCAAATTTTAAATTAAAATTTTCGCACACTCGAGCAGAGCAGGAAATAAATTCAGCAACGGCAGCAGCCGCATCGATGCATGTCACGTCCGTACGTCCGCCCGTCTCCCTCCGCCTGTTCCACTGTCAGTTCGTCGCGTTTTACGTGGAACTGTCAAAATGTAAGCAAAAGCTGCGCTCAGTCAGTCAGAGCAACAGCAACAACAGCAACGGCAACAACAGCCACATTGGCAACAACAATGGCAACTGCAATGCATTGCTAAGTGCCAAAGTGAAAATGGATTTTTCGGGAGGAGTCAACTGTCAGTTTTGACAGCCACACGAACCCAGAGCGTTGTCTCAAATTGAAAATTAACTTAGCGGAACTCCAAATTTGCTTGTATCATCTTTGGCCCAAAAACAAAAAAAAGGCTAAATATGTTGGCCACATTGTCATAGTAATTTCGTTGGTGGGAACAAAGTGTTACTGTTTTTTCTTCCTCTCTCTCTCTCCTCATCTCCTTCTGCTTCTCATACATTTCTCCTGTCTCTTCTTCTTCTGCTTGTTGTTGCCCTAATGATCATAGCTAATTTGGCTCTATTTTTTGTTTCTAGTCAACAAATTGCGCGCAATTAGAAAACATGAAGTTGCAGCTGGGAAAACGAGGAAAAATGGGGAAAATATGTAAGTGATCCTAAGGCTGTAAATGAGTTGTTTACAGTTAGCAGAGGGAAATCCCCACAGCAAGAAGAAAACAAACATAGAAATTGTTTAAGAAAATGTTGGAAAAACTTTTCAGCTTTATTTCAGCTGCATTTCAGCTTTGTTTAAGCTTTATTTCAGCTTCGTTTTCATATCAATTTCATTTCAACTTAATTTCTGTTTAATTTCTAATTCATTTTTGCTTTTTTTTCAAATTTATATTATATTCACTAAGGGATTCCTTGTAGCATCATTTTAGTTTCATTTCAAAATCATTTTCACTTAATTTTAGCTTTATTTCAGTTAGATTTTAGCCTTGTTTCAGCTTCCTTTAATTCTCCTTTCAGTTTCATATTAGCTTCATTCTAGCTTTCAATTCATTTCTGATTCATTTAAGCTTCATTTTGTCAGCGCCATAAGCCATTTTCATTAGCTTCTAAGGGAGGCAAACAGAAAGCTTAACCGATTGTCAGTTTCAGCTCAATTGGCGCCTGCTTACGCCCACTTTGCCGCCCCCTTTCAGGACGGGCAACAGCCAACAGGAAGCGGGCAAAGGCGCGAAGCAATCGATTTGTGGCCCATTGCCAACCCCAAGCCGTGCATGGGCTGACAACCACCCTGTGTGGCACCCTGTGTAGAGCTGCCACCCGCCAACGCATTCATTAAAAACGCATTAGAAATGACATTAGGACAAATAAAGCCTCGGCGCGCCACTAAAATTACTTAAACAATACACAAAACATAAACCTCAATTCCGAGTTGGATTCACGGACACGGATTGCCGTAGTATGGGAAGGAGAAGGGACAGGGGAAGGAGTCACTGTATGTTGTACTTACTGTGCTGATGATAGCTGGGATAGTAGCGTCGATGGTGTCCATTGCTTTCGAGCGCATAGAAAGCGCTCATATCGCTGGTATCCAGTCCGAGGCCGGCGCCAGCGCCGCCTGCACCGCCAGCACCGCCGAGTGCGGCACCCACACTGCTGCCCGCCGATGAGGCGCCACTGGACAGGCTGTGATGACTGTGTGCCAGGCTACTGCCTGCGCTGCCCAGGCCATTGCTCTGATGCGGTGATCCTCCACCGCCACCGCCGCCGCCTAAGCGCGGACTGTCGTACCAGCTGCGAGCGGCAGCCTCCGCTGTTGAGGTCATATCCATTTCGAGTATAATTTTGAATGTTTTTTGCTTAGCACGTGGGGGAGCGCAAAATTCAACAGAGAACAGTGAAAAGTTCTCTAACACTTTCTCTCTTCCTTACGCTCCTGCTGCTGCTCTCTCTCTCTCTCTCTCTCTCTCTCTCTCTTTGTCTCCCTTTGGGGAGTTGTGTTTACTTTTGATGAGTTGTTTTAACTTTTCAACACATGTCTCTGCATGCGCTTTGCAACACTGGTCGGGCTGTAAATAATTTCTTTGGTTTAGTAACTTTCCAATTGTCTCTGTGTGTCTGTGTGTGCAATTGATACGATTCTAACAGTAGCTCCGCCTTATCTGCCTTATCAGTTTCACACCTTTTCTTATCGGGAGTCTTTCTTCTAATTTCTTTTTTATTTCCTTTCACGCGTACAGTTGGCACTCGGGCAAAGAGATTGTCCAGTTGATTTACGACTGCCCGGTAGCCAGCATATAATATGGCACTATATAGTAACCTGGTAGTATCACAATTCCCGATTAGAACTTTACGATCAACTCGAAGACTTTAGACTAACGAGCGACAGCGGGTCTAGTCGTCTTCTCTATACTCTCTCCTCTCTCTGGAGTGGAGAGTGTGGGAAATGACTCGCAGTTTTTGCTTTTGATTGATGGCAGCCTTGATGATCCCGGGGGATCTAATAAACATGTCGCAGCCTCTTCTGGCAATTTACAGCCTGCATTGTTCGCTGCTCTGTTGTTTATACTGTTTAGAGGGCTCTCAACTAATAAACCAAAACAATGTCAATTCAATTGTTTTGCCTGAGGCAAGTACGCTGTGTGCAGGTAGCAATACAATGAGAAAAAGAACAGTTGGAAATCTATTATGATCGATGTCTTTTGAACTGATCTTAAGTGATCTATATCAATATAATTATATATATGATAATTCCAATACTATGAAAACTCTTCAAACATTAAAGAGAATATATGCAACTGAAAGAAGAGTTCACTGTAGTTCCCACTGCAGTTTATTTACATTTATTATGCCAAAACAGCTCTAAGAATGTTGTGACTCTTCTCTTTGCCCCGAGCTGCGTACCTGGCCTGCTCCGACCGCCTGCGGATTGCCTGCGATTGTCTGCAGATTGTTTGGGATTGTCTGAAATTGTCAATTGTGTTTTGTGTGCCCTGCTGGCGCTACGAATAGAAAGAAAGAATCCTGAGAGCGCAGCCTGCAACTTGTTGTGTGGGCGTTGTGCGCCGACGGCAACTGTGCGACGAAATGTAGCAAGGTGTGTTGCAGTACATGTGTCTCTGTCTGTGTGCGTGTGTGTGTGCACCTGCCTAGCAATTAGCGCTAAACATGCTGCTTATATCCTACGCTAGACTAGGCCCAATTAGAACCAGCACAAGTTATCAATGTGCAGCTATGTATCTTCTATCTGTGTATCCTCTATCTTTGTTTAGACAGGTAGCTGGGCGACAAATATGTTGAAAATTTCTTATCGTCAATACGAAATATGCGTGGAGTATCTCCAACTTGTATCTGTATCTAAGGTACGTTTCGTTTTCTGATTTTTATCAATAAATTTTCCATGCCTTTTTCGACTACTTTGTTTGCTTTTGCTGCTTTCGGTTTCCCACTTGTTTCTTATGTTGTTTGCTTTGAGTTCAACCAACAAAATTATTAATAATAATAAAAAAAGAAGGCAGCACAGCAAGACCTGTTCCAACTCCTCTACTTCTTGTTGTTGTTGTTGTTGATGCCTATCGCACAATTGACAATTGCGCTACAAATAACCGAGTGAGTGTGATAAGGCAACATAACTTCGAGTATCGTCGCACTGCGTGCCCGTCTTTCTGTCTTGCTGTCTTTGATTTCGATTGTTTAAGGTTTGGCTGTAAATTTTGTGACTCTGGGCCCCGAAAACTCAATCAATTTATCAGAGGGCAGCGATAAGTTATTGCAGTTGTTGGGGAAAACACTTTTCATTAAGAATTGATAGCAATAAAGTGATAAGAAACTGTCAACTAAGTGCGGCAATGACGCAGCCGTTAACTGAGTAAGTCTAGTTAAATATTTAATATTATTATTGAATATTTATATGGGTTGTACTCCTGTTGATGTTGCTGTGGCAGGCTGAGCTGATTGGGCGTCGTTAAAATCACATCAATTGCAAGTTTTTCTTTCGTTTTCTTTCACTTTTCTTCTTGAACTACTTCATTTAGAGAATTTTCTTTATTTTCTTACATTTTGCACACATTTGTTATGCTTTGTTTTGTTTCTTTTTGTTTCTTGTTTTTATTTCAACTTTATTAAAACTTTTGCGCGATTTTGCCGACGCGTTTTTCGATCGCGTTTGTCGCGCTAAATTCTTTGCAGTTGATGAGGAATTTCTCTCACTCTCTCTTTGTGGAGATTGTGTTTTGAGCTTGTTGTTGTTGTTGCTGATTTACTTGCTACGAATATAACGCACGCATAGAACGCGACGCGCCAACAACACGTATACGTAACGGGAGAAACACGAGCAACGATGCGAACACGGGCGAACGAGGCGAGGCACGAGCAAACACTTCAACGGCCGCAGACCAACTGAACCACGAGCACGAAAACAGGAAAGCAAACGCGCACAGAGACAGCCCCGGTAAGTGTGCGAGTGTGTCGCTGTATGTGTGCGTGTGCCTGTGTGCCCTATGTGTGCGTGTGTCTCTGTGTGTGTGTTTGTGTGAAACTCGTCTGACGAGGGCCGGGCTAAAGCATTTGGTACATACAAGATGGTCGCGATAGCAGGCACCGAGTGCATTGGCCAGAGCGAGACAACTGTAGTGACAGCGCAATATGCTTGTCACTGTTCGACTTGCATGCATGGGGCGTGTTTTTTGTTTGTTATGCAGCGCGGGCAGGTAAACCGGTTCTCGTCTCGTTTCGCTTGGCTGTTGTTGTTGCTGCTGCTGTTGTTGTTGTTGTTCGTGCAGTTGCATGTTTGTTTGTAGGGCTGACAGCATTGCTGCTGCTGCTGTTGCCTCTGCTGCCTCTGCTGGCTCTGCTGCTGCCCGTCATGCTCGAGTGCATCGTTCAATAATCTCTCTGTGGCACGCCTCTCTGCGCTCTGCACTTGGCACGGTGCTTCAACGGCGACTCGCTCATGCGCCAGGTGAGGCCGAGAAGGCTTCAGCTTCAGCTCCGGCATCGGCTCTGGCTGCGGCTCTGGCTCTGGCTTTGGCTTTGGCTTTAGTTTTGCTTTGCTTGTCTGTCGCTCTCTTGTCTCGCGCTGCCTCTCTCTCTCTCGCTCTCTCTCACTCTTTCACTCTCTCTGCCTATCACTGCCTCTGCCTCTGCTGCTGCCGTTGCCTCTGCTGCCTTTGCCTTTTACCATTGCCATTGCCCGGCTGTCAAACAGTGACAACAATCATCGATCGTTCCGTTTGTGATTATGTGGTTTATTTATGGGCTTTAACATGTGTGCAGATTTGTCTGCCGATTTTGAGTTATGCTTGTGTGTGTGTGTGTGTGCGAGTTGCTCTCTCACTCGTCTCTGTCTCCGCCTGTGTGTGTGTTTGTGATGTTGCTGCACATTAAACTAAATTTGCATAAATTAGCAGCTGGAAATTAAGCTAAATGAAAAATTATGCCTATGTTTATTCATGTGTCTGCTCACACACACACATACATACATACACGCATATTTGCATACATTATGTATTTACTTGTGTATGTAAATACAGCAAATAAGCATAAGATATAACACGTTTGCCCTCCCTACCCAATCAGCCTTTGCCTGCGCCTCACAGTGGGCCTGAAGTCTCTTCTAGCTGTATTTAATTAATAACTTCCGTTAGAGCGAATGGGTGGGGATGAATCTAAGGGCTTATAGGCTGAAATACATATTCAGTTTGATTTTTAGATGTCTTGTGCCTACTATAGTAAACACTGATTGCTTTAAAATAGATGAACGTAATTTTGCAGAGAATTAAAAAAAAACGATTCTTCATGAGGAAAGGGGGACAAAGAATATACATTTTATTCCACAAAGGTTAAAAAATCTGAAATTTCATTATGTGTGTGATATTACAAGTAGATATAACTGGAAACTTTTATAAAAATAATTATTTTTTATATTAAATGTATTACACTCTAAAACAAATTCAAATTAAAAAAAAAATCGCATTAATTTTAACTTTATGAGATTTTAATTTGGTTTTAATTCGGCTAGATGAATCTTCTGGCCCACTGTGCCCCTGTCCACTCTACCTATCCCCTCTGGCTATCCCCCTTGCTGCCCCCTCTGTCTGCACCTCTGCTTACGTCTCTGCACTGCTTTATTTCTTTTTCTCTTTGCTTTTTTCTCAGGAAGCAGTATCTTTGGCCGCTGCGGCAGCGAAACTATATCTAGATACAAATTATTAATATCGAGCTCATATTTTTTGTGCTCGAACAACTTGGCAAGTTGGCTGCCGTCTTCAACTTTGCACAGTTGCCTCCAGTTTGTGCCACAGCTGCTGCGCATAAACAGTCACTCACACACACTCACACAGAGCACTGTGTATTTGTGTGTGTGAAGTAGGAAGCGATGCTACGTGCGCTGTTTTTCGGGGTTCCCGCATTGATTTTCGCTTTAAACAAAAACTTTTCGTTTTTTGAACTCGAAACTTTTGTTGGCAAAAGGGTTAAATGCTTCGATTGTTAATGTTGTTGTTGTTGTTGTTGCTGTTGTTGCTGTTGTTGCTTGCACCTGAAAGTAGCGCAGATACTTTTGCAAGTGCCTTAAGGATGCTGCGCCAAGGAAGTTTCTGTGACACAGCTGGACCAAGTTTCCACCGGGGGAGCAAACTGGCGGGGAAACTCATTTCATAAGTTCATGCTGCTGCAGATAAAGATCTGGCTAAAATTTTATGACTTAAAGAGCGACTAAAGCTGCTAGCACTGATAATGAGCATGGGAACGATCTCAAGGTGTCTTAGGCTTACCGATGTCAGAAATCTTTATGATGATCGAAACGGAACTAACTAACACACTCACAACCGGACACGACGTCAATCAGCATGATAAGCTACAATTCGATCTTTGTATTTGTATTGTATCTCTTTCGATAATATTTAGCAAATAGATAAGATTAACTATACTTGAATATTCTAGGCTAACACGGCCTTGCACGAGCAATGGATCATCGTTGACGTCAGTTCTATTGAAATAATATTGTGAGTAATTGTTATTAAAGCAAGGTTTCTTTTAAATTGCACTATTATCATCAGTTTCATAAGAATTTATATATATCTATATACTCATCTTAAACAGTCAGATATCTATAGTCAAGAGTGCTCTACTTTGATATACTCCCTAGCCTAACTTTTACTTGTTCACTTATGGCATAAATAATTTTCATATTTGTTAACTGAATTTAGCTGTCCTATTTTTAAAAAAGTATAAAATTTGACTAATCTTATTTTTTTTTTTAAATATCATTTCTTTCGATTTCAAGTGGACAAAGAGAGCGGGGTGAAGTCTAAAATCATTCTTAATTTTCATGCAAATAATAAGACATTTAGTCACTGAACTTAGAAGCCCTAGATCTTGAAGGCGATGAGATATAAGTTAATATAGACATTTCAATAGATTAATTAGGTTCCCCACTGTACCTTGCCCACATTACAAGATTCTTTATCTATCATTAATATAAGTTCCATTAAGTTTCCATACCATATCAGTTTCATAAGGTTAATTGAAGTAACTTTAGCTTCAAATCCAGTCAAAACAGTATTAATTAACTCTCATTAAATAACAGTTTAGCAAACTGGAAGTAGCTGCAAACAAGAGGCAGGCGTATTAAAGCTTGCTTTAAATGCAAACTTGTTTTGTATAATAACAGGATTCCCTCAAAACGAATTCAACGGACCTCAAATGTATTTTAATGGTAACGGTTCTTTCGCATCTTTCACTGACTTTCTTTCCGATCTACGCAGAAACCATTAAGCGTATAAATAGCTCGACCCGCACAGGTCCAACACCCACACACACACACACACACAAAGGCACACACATAGTGGAAAAGTACTTCTTCTAATGCATATTTTTCCAGCACGTGCGCAGCTTTTCCGACGTCCACGTCCGCGTCCGCGTCCAACTCAGCGAAGCAAAGCAAAGCAAAGCAAAGCAGAGACAAGGCCAGCTCCCCTTTCCCTGTCCCGGCCCGTCTCTGGCAAGTAGAGTAAACCGTGTGCAGCGCAGCGTATGTAGTTTAGGCACCCTCTCACTCCACACTCCGACTCCTCTTTGCCCCCCTCTGCCCTGGCCAGATACAGTTGAAGACTTGATGCCGACGCACGTTGCGTGTAATTTTGATTTTAATCGCATAAAAATGTTTTGTTTATATGTATAATTTAGTTTTAACAATTTATGTTAACCTTTTGTTACCATTTTTAATTTGTTGAGCCATGTCGCTGTTGTTGCTGTAGTTGTTGTTGTCGCTGTAGCTCATAAGCAGCAACAATTAAATGCGCCATAAAATTGGTTTAAATACGCGTACACTCTGGCAAAGTATCTGAGTGTGCCTGTGTGTGTGTGTGAGTGTGAGTTGTGTCTGACTATATCATAAATGTGCGCCAGACTCTGTGCGACATATATAGACAGTTATTATTATTGTTGGTTCTCGTTCTCATTGCTGCTGTTGTTGTTGTAATTGTTATAATCATTGCCGATGCGATAGAAATCAGCGACATTTTTACAGCATTTAAACAAAGCATAAATTCTGATTTAGCTCCAAAACTGTCGCTGCCTCTGTGCGTGTATGTGTGTGTGTTGCTAGTGTGCATGTGCATATGTTGCTAAAATATCAAAAAAAAAAAAAGAACTGTCCGCCAGATTATAAATAAAATCAGCAAATAAAATGCTATTTAAATTGCCACTCGTAATTGCAAATCTCTCTCTCTCTCTCTGTGTTCCGCACCGCCCCGTCCCGCCCACTGTCCCGCCTTCATCGCCCAACTCAAATTATTGAGGCCATAAATATGTTGTGTGTGGCACGAACTAACGCTTTATGAAATGGATAAGCAGACTAGCAGATATTTCTAAAGAGCTCAGCACAGATACTCTGGAATGTTGCGAGATAAGGTATCTAACACTATCGGTGTTGAGGAAAGATTGCCAAAGCTAATGATAATTGTACACAAGCTGACACAGATTCATGTTCACTATATGACTGACTGTTCTTCTTTCACTTCTGACGCGTAGAATAAATACTTTCTAGCTAAGATACGAGGTTTAACTCGATTTATTTGAGCTAATTTGCTTGAATTTCAATGAATGAGCATAAAATAAGAATTATTTGCACTACTCAGTAGGGTATTATAACTAACCCAAAATATATGTATCAGGCATAAGGAGGTAACTGGGCGCTTTTGTGTATATATTTTAACAGTCAACAGCTTGGTCAAAATAGGCATTTCTGTCTGTATGAACATCAATATCTTGGGAACTATAAGAGTTAGAGCTATGAAATTTGGAGAAAATTCGTCTTATTATTGTACAAACATACAATTTATTCTGGGATTCGAGTACTCCCTCTACCGGCCAAATAAATCGAAAAAGGACGTATTTAAAGCTCAATTTTAAAGCTAGAATGTTTTATTTTGGTTTATACAACAGAAGTAGTATGAATTAAAAATTTTAAAAGTGGGTTGTAACTTTATTTATTTGTTTATTTCGTCATTATTTTTAACTTTTCTTATATTAAATATGTATTTTTGTCGAAATTTAATTTTATATAATTCTAAAAATATTATATTTTCTATAAAAGACATCAGTATCTCAGAGAATAGTTGACTTTAACTAAGCACCTAAAATACACCACAGTAAAGCGAATAAAGCGCAGATATCTCAAGTAACCCCATCATATAGCACCAGGTTGTCTTGAGGGAGGGGCTCTACTGCAATCCAATCGTCAATCCACTCTTAGGAAACTATCAATAGTCACGTGTATCACCCCTGGCAATAATCAGCAAACATTTTGCTTAACTCCGACGTTGATTTTGTTATAGGTCTACCATATCTATATAATTTAATAACTATAACAACTACAAGTGCAACAAGGAAACGCGAGCAGGGGCAGGCAGAGGGCAGGCAGGGCAGTTCATATGTCATGTGCCAGTTTTACGACTGCATTGCAGCTCCTCCTCGTTGCCCCCTCGCTCCAGCTGCTGCTGCTATTCAACTCCAGCCACGCTCTAATTTCATAATAAACTGGCTGGCAGCCATTGCAACAACAGCAACAACAACAAGAGGAACAACAACAACACGGTTGCATAGCGCGAGCAAGCTGCAACAAGAACCAATTCAAATCAAACGGGGGGTCCCCAGACCGCAATGGGTGTAAATTTCATGCGATGGCCGCCACAAGGGCGAGGAGGGGGTGTGCAGGACATGGCAGAGCCTGGCGGCACATCCTGTGCAGCTCGTAAGCACCTCATGCGCCAGGCTATAAATGTAAATTGCCTAAATGTGCAAAAGCTCGAGCATAGAGCATACGTTGCCCGCACACCGACAAGGGGAAAAGGGGGAGCAAGAGGGAGTAAGAGGGGAGCCTTGTGCCAAGAGAAGGGCAACTAGGGACGTCGTCGGTAGGGGTAGTGTCGGCCTCGTAAATGAAATCAGTTGGTGCGCGAATCCTGCATGGGTCAATTATGCAAATGTTCAAGCCGTGCCTCGTTCTTCCCGCCTCCCTCTTTCTCTGCCACTCCCCCGTCGACACGCCAGTATGGCTGCCTATGTACTGACCAGCCTCGAACGGACTCTCTGTCCATGTGTGCGACATGGCGAAAGTGATTTGTTGTTTGGCAGAGTAAATCTGTTTTCATATTAAGTATTTTAGCGCAAATTAAGTTGAAAATGGCAGCAACGAAACGAAACAAGCGATCCAGACATTTTTAATGGGTGTCTGTGGACACCCTCCACCTCCACCTCGAAACACTCCTGCAAACTTTCACTGTGCGTCCGTGAGAGCTTTCCATTTTCGGCTGCAGTTCAAGTTGCCGCATTAGCAGTGTAGCAAATGCCCGAGCACGTATGCAAAACATGACAAACAGACAGACAGAGAGACAGAAAAAGAGATAGAGAAAGAGTGAGAGGCAGACAGTTAGGCAATTGGACAGACAGTTAGACAGGCAGTCCGACTGGGATAGACAGGAACGTGAAAGAACTTAGAACATTGTAGTCACAACTATAGTCATGGTAGATTCCAACTTGAAACTGCCCAAGCAATTGCCTTAGGCTTTGGAATCTTAACTTTATTAAGAACAGAAATTTAAACTTTTAAATAAACTAGTGCAGGTTATTCTTTTCATTTGCATCTGGGGAATCTGTCAGGGAACCATAAAATCTTTTTCCCTCTGTTTAAGCCCAGGTGTCCAGTGTTTCTTATGAACTCTAATATATATCCTGGATTGATTGAGCTTGTCTCTCTAATTTCGAGAAGGTGCCTTCCTTGTGTTGCTCATCTCATACAGCCCAATGCCAAATATATGTGACTATATGTTCTGGAGACGCAGCAAAACTTAATGAAATCTTGAAAAAAAACTACGTGAAGAATTATAGTCAATTTTAAGTTTATTGTGGTGCTTGCGTATAGTATGATTTTTGTTCCATAAAAAAACCAATAAAATAAAGATAGAACCGCAAGAATCTGCTGTAAGTTGAAAGTTGTTGGAAACTTTCATTAAAAAGGTTTTAGAAATATTGGAAATGTTTTTGAAAAGTCTAATAAAGGTTGAATATGATCTTATAGACCCCGTTTGCAAATAACAATAACTTTAGAAAGCTTTTTAAGCATTAAGGTTTACTAGTTTTCCCTTTTTTATCATATGTAATATAACCTCAAAGTCAGCATAACTTCAAAGTGAACCTAACCTAACTTTCATTCATATGTAATTATATATATTCATTGATTTGCTTCTAGTGATTTAAGCATGAACTTAAAGTGTGGTCGCCTTATACCACACATAGTCAGACACACATAGAGAGCGACCGCCACACAGTGCACATTCCCTTGCGGTTCTAATCTGCCGCACTCTCTGTCCCTGACGGGGGCTTTATTTGAGTCTGGAACAGCGTCCATTGTTTGCACACAGTCTGCGCGAAGTTTGCAAATTCATGAGGCAACGCCAGGCACTACGTTCGTCTGTCTGCCCGTCTGTCCGGTCCTGTCTGTGCCGTTAGTGCTGCTCCCGTTGCACAATACGCTTGGCAAATAGCGGACAGCCTGCCATACATATGCATGCGAGTTTTCCGCTTTTCCGGCTGCTGAATGAAACGGGCGAGCCACACTCGCACACACACGTGGGGTAGACGAACAAGCCTGAACCTGACTCGGGCTGTGGCCACTTCCGCAGCTGCTCCTGCTCCTGCTGCCGTTGAAAGCTTGGCTAAGCACCTGAGCAAACTTATTGTTGGACTGCGCATTGTTTGGCCCGTCGCCGGTGGTTCAAAACGAAACCAAAACTGAATACGTCAAGGTTAACGCGGCGACTAAATAACGACGTGTCTGCCAGGATAATTTTACGATTTCCTTGCGAACAAAGCGGGGCAACTACCCAGTAGACACACACACACTCATACATTGCCTTGCCCCTGACCCAGGACCGGGCTATATCAGTGGCGGATCCATCTTTCATTAAGCAATCTGGCCATATGCCGCGCTGCCACAATCCGTTCAACACCTACGCAACAACAACAACAAATACAACAGCAAAGATAACAAACAATATAAGGAGAGACAGAGAGAGAGAGAGGGAAGAAGCAGCAGAAGATGCGACGCAATCTTCAAAAAAATTTACGCGACAACTGAGCGAGGCGAGCAGATAAAAAAAAGATTCATACGTATTATGCGAATCTCTTGCAAATTACTTAAAAGAGACAACAACAACAACAAGCAGATAAAGCAGAAGAACCGAGAAAATCTCAACTGATGGTCGAGCTGCCGCTGCCGCTGCTGCTGTTGAAAGCCGCCGAGCGAGAGATGAGACGCGAGCGATAAACAAGCGATAGACGATAAGCGATAAGCGCTTACGCATTTCTGAGTGCGAAAGGAGCGATTCGAATACCCGAAGTGAGTAAGTGAGTGTGAGTGCGCGAGAGTAAAGTGAGTGAGGGTAGGGTAGCATAGACTAGGGGCCGCACTGGACCGGACTGGGCTGAATGTAGGGCCATATGTGCCATAGAGAACGGCGACAACAACAACAAATGAGCTCTTGAAATGTTTTTTTTGCGATGATCAGATAAACGATCGTGTGCGACGGGGCGTGCGGCAATGGCAATGGCAAAAGGGAAAGGGAAACAGCACAGAGAGAAAGAAAGGGAATGGCAAGGAGAATGGCAAGGGGAAGGGGAAGGGGAGAGGGAGAGCGAAAGGGAACGGGAACTGAAGCAGGGTCGCAGTAATTTGATGTCATATTGTGTCACACAAAGAGAGTGCCAGATATAAAGCAGATAAGCAGAGAGAGAGAGCGTAAGAGAGAGAGAAGGAGAGAGCGAGAGATGCGTTGCATATCCTACTGCGATTTACCTGCCACAAGGCGGCAACTACACACGGATATGGGCGAGCATTACTACCGTTTTGCGGCGCTGTCCTTGACTGTCTCCTGCTTCGTCTCCGACTCCGTCTCTGTCCGCTTCTCCGTCTCAGTTTGCCTTGTGTAGGCGTATTTACCACTAGAATGATACAAACATCTCAAACAATCTGTATCTCTATCTGCGTTTGTGCGTTTCGTATTCCAATTCGGATCGCCGGCATATCTACGTTACTTTATACCCTTTCTACCTTTGAAATTGCTCAAAGAGGGTATATTAACTTTGTGCAAAGGAGTGTAACAGGCAGAAGAAGCTATATATATTAGTTATACATGTTCTAGATCAGTATCATTTGCCTAATCGATCGATTTATGTCTGTTTAAATGACAAGATCTCGGTTATTATAAGAGATAGACAGACTAAATTTGGCATACAGATTCCTATATACCAAACCCAGATTATGTTTAGTTAAAATTTAAGATGCCACGCCCACCTCTTTAGGAAATTAATAATTAAATATTTCAATTTGATTTCTAAGTCACCTATACAAGCTACGACTTTCAGACTTGGACATATACTAAGCTGACTATAATATCTACTTGTTATACAAGTTTCAAACTGATCGATTCATAAACACAAAAGTTATTCATGTCAGAAAGCAAGAGCCGGCAAAAGACCTTCTCTCTGGAATTGTTACTTCATTTAAAACATCTTTTAAGAACAGACCGGAGGGTATCTCACAGTCGAGTACCTCCAATTGTAGCGATTGTCTGGTTTTTTGGCTACAATTGGGCTGGGGCCGAGCACGCGTTCGGCGCTACTTTTAATGGTCAGTTGAAGTTACTTTCTGGTCTGCGTTGCCTCGTTTACGAGCTCTGCAGTTGTCTGCTGTTGCGGCTGAGCTGCTGCTGCTTCTTTTTATGATGCTCATCGCGCTGCGCATACAAATTAGATTTGATTTTTTGATTTTGGATTCGTGTGCTCCGCTTTGCTTTGAGTTACTTCATTTGTCACTTGGCCATTTAATGCCTTTTCCTGGGAACACATTCGGCTAACACAGTCACAGCAGCCAGCCGGCTATTGACTTTGATTTTGATTTGGCTGTATTTTTTTGTTTTTATGACGCTGCCGCTCCTGACTGAGCTAATTTCATCGTGTTCGCAGCTCGGCACTCGCCCGCTCAGCACTTTCTTTAACCGTTTTTAGAGTGTAGTTTCCACTATTGATACCACTTACTACCTGTGCTAATGAGTTCATTTTAAGTAGTCTACGACGTTCTAATTTGGTTCGATTAATATCGCACTGGGCGCGCTCTTTAAGTGCCTTTTAGCTGTGATTTGTTTTAACGACTGATTTGAGTGCCCCCTTATGGAAATAGCGCAATAAATTGCTTTTACTTTGAGGGACCCAGAAACTAGAAATGCAACACTGACCAACACTTGACGCTGTCATTTAAATTAAATTGCGTTTTTAATGAGACCCCAGAGGAGCAGACAGACAGACACATTGATTGGTTTTGGCTACGTTGCTGATGGATGTCGGCTGCCAAAAGCCATTGGCTGTTGGCAGTTGGCACCTAATAAGCCAGTTTTGTGTGACAACAGTTTGGCAACATGTTGCAATGAAGCAATTAACGCGCTGCACCCAAAACCAACAACAACAGCAGCAGCATAGCAAGCTGAAAAAAGGCTAACAAGTGAATTGATACAAACAGGACTTCAACCAGACAAGCGCTACGGTCGGGCATGCACGATAGCCGGATACCCTTCGTCCAGATTTCAGAAACTTGAGGTGAGGTAAATATATTCATAAGCTTAGGATATATCAAAGTCAGAAAGGTATATGGACGTTCAAACAGGCTGACATTTATTCGATACATGATACATGGCTTAATTGATTCTGCTTTTCATCCTGATCCAGAATATATACACTTTGTGGGACCTGCCACGCCTCCTTCTGCCTTTAACATACATTTCCACCAAGTTAGTATACCCCTTTTTTGACCATTTTCAATGGCAAAAAAAGCTAACAAATGAATTGATACAAACAGGGCATAAAAAAGTAAACATAACACAATTTTGCATGTGTGTGATTGTCAGTCGAGTGTGTGTGTGTGTGTGCGCGCCTAAAAGGCTGCAGCTGTCGACGTTTGGCCCGCATAAAGCAGACGCAGCGCTTATCACAGATGCAAATAGCAAAAAGTGCGACAAACACAGCGTGCGAATTTATATGCTTGTGTGCGTGCGTGTGTGTATGTGTCTGAATGCTGCTCTAGGGCAGCTAATGGAGACAAAAGAAGCCATGCACACGCACACACACACACACACACACTCACATGGATGCCTCAGCTGCCTAATGCAAATATTTTTGACGTTCACTGAACTTTGCTTAGAAAATTATGCAAGCAACCCGTGTCCCTCTCTTTCTCTCTCTCTCTTTCTCCCTGTCACCCTGACTCACACACACTCTCTCTAATGCGCTCGCTCTCTTCCCCTTCTCGCTCTCTCCCTCTCTCTCCCCTCAGTGTGACCAAAATTATAGCAGAAAAGTGCAGCGAACAATAAAAGCGAAGCCAAGACAAAGTTTTCTGGCTGCTGTACCATTTTTTAATTTCTTGTCGACAACAACGAACATCTGCAACGACGCAACGTCGCAGCGTCGCGTCGCGTCGTCGTCATCGTCGTCGTTGTGATGATGTTCGTCGTCGTCGTAGTTGCTCGGGGTACATTGCGCATGCTCGTGGCCAATGAGAGCGCGTCAAGCAAACGCCGCCCAAATCAAAAATGGCGAGTTTAAAACAGAGAGAGCACAGGGCAGGCTGACAGCTATGGTTGTCCCGCTCTAACGCACGAGCTGGCAGGCAAGGCAGACACTCTGGCTCTGAGCTCTGAGCTCTGTGCAATTGCAAGCAGTGCATGTTCTCGGCAAGCAGTGCAAAAGCAATTGCAAGGCAGGCGGCTGCTGCTCTGCTGCTGCGCTGCCGCGGCGCTGCTTATTTTGCCGGTCATCTCAGCGAGCTCATCATCATCCACAAATACAACGCTTGTTTTTTTTGTTGTTGTTGTTGTTGGTGGCTGCTGCAGCAATTCTTTTGGTATTTGATTTCAATTTCAATTGTGGCGCATCCTTTGACGTCGCCATTTTGTTTGTTATCAACAACGAAAGCTGTCGCTTTTGTTTTCCATGATAATTGCATTTGTGTGTGTATTGACGTTGCCTGGAGTGCCTTCCCCTCACTCCCTCTCTCACTCTGTCTCTCTATCTGTCTCTCTCTTTCTCTCTCATTGTTACTAACGCTGCCTTTGACATTTATCAATTTTTCTGACTTTTTTTCTTTCCTTGCTGATTTTTGTTTGTAGCTTTCTTTCTTTGCTGGCTTTGCTCGACAAAGCGTGCACCGCATGCAGATTAACTTTTCACCTGTGCAGGCGGTGCGGGGAGGGGAGGGCAAGGGGTGAAAGGTGAGGCACAATTGCTGCGGGCACACAGCAATCAGCCAGAGTTGTCATTGGTATTTCCAACTTTGTGGCGGCTGCGGTTGTCGATGCTGCTGCTGCTCTCTGCTCGTTGTAGTTGCTGTTTCTGTTGTTGTTGTTGTTGCTCGTTTTGATTGAATTGTTGTTTGTTTTAAGCCGCCAACTGTGGCTTTTATTATTGCTCATTCGCAGTGTGTACAACAAAAACAATGGCAACATTTTAATGAAAATTGCCGCTTGACTTCATTTCAACTGTGCGCATTGATAAAGAGACAGTGACGGAGACAGAGAGAGAGAGAGAGAGAGAGAGAGAGAGACGAGACATGCCATTTGGTATTTTCATAATAATTGTGCTTAAATTTGCAACAATTGTGGCAGCCACCACACAGTGGTTGTGGCACTCTGATTTCCCTGCCCAGATTAGAGCCAATCCACCCACTCATGATACCAGCAGCAACCAGTGACAACCCCTGCTTGCAACCCCAAAGCGGCTCAGCGACAGCCGCTTAATGCCAGCAACAACAACAACAACAGCAACAACAACAGCAACAAATCCAACACAATTCCTACATAAAATACTTCTCATTCCCCCCGGCACACAGCATTCTTATATCGTCGATCGCATCGTTCTATTAAATTACCAAAAGCTGTCGCTCTCAAAATCCAAAAAGGCAACACAACAGCGAGCGACGTGTGCAACACACAGAGAGACACACACAAGTTGCAAGCTGGGGGTGGTGGTGGCTGCGCCTCAGCCGGGATTGCCTGGTCACACAATTGAGATAAGATTGCCAGGGCTGAGATACAAGATATGTCATGTATCGCACGTTTGTCTCAGTGCAGGAGGGAGTGGGGGGGGGGCGGTGCAAATCAAAACCAAATTACATCAATTCCAAGTGCCAAGCTCGACATCGTCGGCAGCTAAATAATTATAGAAGCTGCGGCGGCGGCAGATCGAAGATAGAACATGCATAGAATCTACAGCAATCTGGCAGCACATCTACACACACACTCACACCCATACACACACACACACGGGGCATGCATAATGTAAATTTGCATGCGCAATTATTTGAACAAACCGCAGCAATTACACGCCAGCAACACAACGCACAGCAGCAGCAGCAGCAACGGCAGCAGACAAGCTAATTAGCAAAGAAAGCAACTTGGATCGGAGGTCGCAGGACATGAGAGGAAAAAAGAGTGAGAGAGAGAGAGAGAGAATACTACCCGCTGCTCATCGTGGCCACATCGAATCGATTTTGGCATTTTATTATGCGTGCAACGGCGTTTGTGCCTCGTTAAGGGTTACTGCATCGCCAACACCATCGTGGCAAACGTGGCAACGTTGCATGGTCGCTTCAATGTTTTGATTTGTTGTGACACTTTGCTGCTGCTGCTGGGAACGTGGCCGGGAAAATGTTGTTATGCAAAAATTAGGCGCATCATTTTATTGCCATTTTTATGATCGAGCTGGGAAACTTGGCCAAGCTGATGGCGATTTAATTGCACCAGCTCGGGCTAACTGTGAGAAAGTTCGTGGCCGGGCAGCCTAATTGAAATTTAGTGCATGGTGCAGGATAATGGAAAATCATCCCACATAAATTTCATTCCCCTCTCCCTTCTCCTCATCTACTCTTCTCCACTTCTGCTTCTTTTCTTTTTGTGAACCTGCGTGCCTTGCCTTCAATTATGATAATTTCACTTGAAATCATCCTTTCTGAGACACACAAAAGGGAATACCTCTATACACCTGACAAAAAAACCTGTCATAGAAAGAAAGAGAGAGAGAGAGAGAGGGAGAGAGGGAGGCGTGCACAGGGGGCGGGGAGAGGAGAAAGGTTGATGAAATGCGTTTCATGTTTGGCAACAACAAGCGCTGATTTCAGGCACTTAGACAACATCAACAAACAACAACAACAACAAGGAGAACAGCAGACACAAGAACAACAAATAGTGAAGTATTTTCCTTTGCTTGCCACAACAATGCAGTGAAAACTATGAAAATTGAGTTGAAAACCGTCACATCATCGCCCGATCTGATTCTCTCATTTTCGCTCTCTCTCTCTGTTGTCCTGCAACAGAGAGACGCTCGTGTTGCATTCGCTTTGAAGTTGCAGATCCTTTTGTGTGCAACGTAAGGATTCTTGTGGAGCATAAAATTACACGACATGGAAATCATTTTAATTA
This sequence comes from Zaprionus africanus, assembly GCA_018151435.1. Taxonomy (NCBI): domain Eukaryota; kingdom Metazoa; phylum Arthropoda; class Insecta; order Diptera; family Drosophilidae; genus Zaprionus; species Zaprionus africanus. The sequence goes on from JAECXB010002206.1 coordinate 10,357,762, forward strand.
GAGATGTGCTCGTGTTTAGAGTGAAGGGAGTTATATACATATTGTAACATTTGAGATCATGAAGAACTACATAAAAAAATGCTTGAAAATGTATTGATATTAAGTTAATATATGTTTAAAAAATAATAATTTTTATTTAATAATAATAATAATATATATGATATAAATATTGATTCATAACGGTGTAGTATGTGATCTATAGTACTCCGATCACTTTATGCATCTGCAGCAATTGAAAATTTGTATAATATTTTACTAATATGTGAATATATGTTGGAATTATGAATCAAATCGAAGGAAATATCAATAGAAAGTATAATGAAAATATATTGAACAAACAACTTCGACTTAATGCCTCAACTCCGATATATTTGTGAGCCGGCAACGCTCTACTCCTCTCTAGCTCCATAACTTTGGAGAAAAATAGCAAAATTAAGTAATATATATTTTTTCGGTAAATATCAATGTATTTTGGACATGTAGAAGAGTTTAATGATATCAATTATACATATATCTTCGTGAGTCTGCAGCACCTTTCTCTATGTGAACTAGAGTGAAAATAAGTGAATATCAACATATGAATACCGTATAAGTAAAACTCTTCATGTGTACCTAAGAGACAAGAGATAATAAGTTAAATATCTCATTCAATCTTCATCCGATACCTTCGTGAGTCTGTTGCGCCTTGCTCCTCCCTAATTCTCCTTGCTGCTCCCTTTACTATTGTCACAATCGAATTGTTTGTTGTGCTGCGCACTCGACATAGTTTTGTTTGGTGCCATTGTCACTTTGGGTTAAGGGAGCATGGATCTCCCTGGAATGCCAGTCAACACTTTGAAGCCTGCGGCAGGTTGCCGATCTTGGCAGTGGGAAAAGCTGCTGGGTCTTTTGTGTCAAGTCTCCCCATTGCTCGCTCGCCTAGCACATACATAGATACATCTCTGAAAGCCATAAATTCTTCAAACAGAGCAGCCCCTAAACCACCATTTCCACCACCCGCCACCCCCAGCGCGCAGTTATCCGCTTGGCAATACAACAAAAACAATAAAATGTGGCAACAGCAGCGCCCCCACAGCAACAGCAGCAAACTGCACACACCACCCACTCATCCCATATACCCCACACCCTCCCACACCTTGTGTGTGTGTGTGTGTGTGGAGGAGGGCACAAGTCACGGGCCAAAGTTGTTGTTTCTTTTGCCTTTTGCCTTTGCCTTTGCCTGGGCTGGCCAAAAACAGCGAGCACACTGTACGCGCCATTTTCCGTGCGATTGCCAATGTTAAACGCAGGCAGGCACAACCACAGCAACCCTCAGCACCCTCACAGCGACCCCAGTACCCCCATGCCTGTCTCTCTCCTGCCCGGCGTGGGTGTGGGAGGCGTCCTTGCGCCGTGCTCCGTTGTAGCTCCCTCTGGACCAGAAAAAGAAATGTTTCGCATAAAATGTTATCGCAAAGATTTACGACCCGACTTTTGCGCATCACACGCCCTCCCCGCCCAATCCCCCGGCTCGGGCAGCTGTGGCAAGCATCCTCCCGTTCGGTTGCAGTCTCCGCCTCCGCGTGCGTCGCATCCAGCAACTTGTTTTATGATAATATACGAGCTTTCTCCGCTGAAATATAAATGTTGTGTGTATGAGCTGTCTTTCTCTCTGACTGTAAGTGTAAGTGTGCGAGTTGCTGTGTGTGTGTGTCTGCTTGTCTCCTTTGCGCCATTTCTCGTTGTTGCCTGGATGACAAGGCATCCTTTGAGGAGGCATCACATGGCAGCGCTATCTATTTATCTGCGCATTTGTACATATTTATTTTAATGTTGAGCAGCCGCAACGGCAGCAGAAGTTGCTGCTACAATTGTGGCACAGTATCCACGGTATCCACAGTATCCGTAGTATCCACAGGCATCCACCTAAGAAGTAAATCTACAATAAAAATGGCTGCTGTATCCATAAGATACATGCCACTGATTTTGGCAGCGCTTATCTCGAGCTTCGAAGCTGCGCCTAGCTCTGCTTGATATGTTTCGCTTCCCCTCCCCCCTTCTTCTCCCCTGCTTTGCCCACACTTCTAGCGCGTGTGTGTGTGTGCTGTGAATCGTAAAATGAAGATTTTTCATGTGGATTGTTGAGGCGCATCCTTGTCGCTGTCATTGTTGTTGCTGCCGTTTCTGCTGCTGTTGCTGCCGTTGCTGACTTCTTGGCTAATGCCAAAAGCTGCTGCTGCTGCTAGTGTTGTTGCTGTTGTTGTTGCTGCTGCTGCTGTCGTTTCCCCAACGGAAGTAATTTATGACTTTTCGTTTTGCAAATGTTTAAATCTAAACATAAATTTCCACGCTCTTCGCTCTTGTGTCTCTATCTCGTGTGTGTCTCTCTCTCTCTCTGTCTCTCTTTCTTTCCTTCTCTCTCTGTGAAACATATGAGCAGCGCTCTTATATTTATTTCATTTTACGCTGCTTTTATTCGCACTGATAAATTGTGCAATATATGATAGCCATAAAAAGGCAGCTGAAATTGGCTTAAAGCACAGAAAAACTCTTAAAGCCAAATGACAAAACAATTTTTGACTTCTGCCCACACAAGCATATGTAGATAGATGTACATACATACATATGTGTCTGTGTGTGTGTACAATGTCTTTCGGGGTTACACACTTAATCGAATTATCAGATATGTCAACTTTATCCGCGTCAAAACAAACACGCAGCTAAGCCGCAGCACAAAAGCCAGCTGGAAATAGACAAATTAATGTTATTAAAAGCAAATATTGAAAAACTATATTGCCCACGCATAGACAGAGACAGAGAGAAGCAGAGAGAGAGAGATAGAGGAGAAAAGTTGCCTTGAAATTAATGAATTTCCAACGATTATCCTTGCGACATCATCAGCGTCAACATCAATAAAAACAAAACACAATTTCAATTACTTATGCCAAATAAGTCGAAATGCTTAAATCAACAAAACTACAACCTAGTCTCTTACACACACACACACGCACACACATCGATAAGAGTGAGTCGTGCCAGATAAGCAGACAGTGGCAGCAGCAGAGGCAGCAGTCCACAGACAAACTGATCAAATATGCTTAATTATAATTTGATTTGATTTATGATGCTCCCCGATTCGATGTGACATTTGTAATTATTCTTGTCGCGCCCGAAACTACCTTTGCCATGATCAACAAAAGCACAAGACCAACAACAGGAACAACCTCAACCTCAACCTCATCGACATCATGAGCAACATCATCATCAGCAACATCGACATCATCATCGGCAGCGTCGTCTTCAGTTGCCTCAATGATCAACGATGTCGTCGATGACAACGACGAGGAGCAAGCGACAATCCTGAGCTGCATACGAAACTAGCAACACTCACACACACAAGCATACGTGTGTGTATACCATATGACAGTAACTCTATCTGTGTATCGTTCTCGTCTGTATCGCTAATGTGCTATTATGTTTGACGTACAATATGATAACTATACTCGTATATTAACATAAGGTACGTGGAAGTATCCCAGTTACGAAGTTCCTCATAAATACCATATAATGATTCAATCAATTTGAAAACAATTATAGTTCGAATATCCTCAATACCTTCGCTATTCTTTTTGTTACAGTTTTTTAGGAGTTTGAAACTAGTTTAAATCGTACAACCTTTTAACAGATACACATATTAAAGAGGTTCTGTCCGTATGAACACCTAAATCTCTGAGCCCATGAGAGTTCGAGTTACTTAGCTTAGTGATAATACTTATTGGTATTATACGCAGAAAAACCTAATTTTACCATTATTATATTACTTCGTTAGCCCTATTAAAACCTTAAAAAATAAGCCGCAAAATTTATATCATTTTTTATTCATTTTTTGTTGACTTTGATTTTTCTAAGCTTAAAAATGATTTGAAATTTTGTTTACAATCGAATAACAAACTGAGAAGGTTTTTTAGAAATTGATTTATTCAAATAAAACCTTATATAGCAGGCATATACAATAAAATGTTCTAATACATTCGGCTAAGCTTCTTATTTATTTACATATATGGAAGCTTAATCAACTCTGATTAAAATTTCAATATTTTATTAAATCATTGGCTTTATTTGACATACAATACGATGAATTAATATTACCATAATTCAATATTACACTTAAATATTGTTTTATAAATATTTATACATGTTGTTTAGGACTATAAAAGTTTATGAAACAGTTATATTTAAGCTCTGCTCTATGGTATACAATCAGATATAATTAAATAATTTCTTGAAATCATTATACATATGTTTAAAACTTACTCAACTCATATTCCGTCTGATCTCCCACATCTTTGCCTTTCATCAGCAACAAATTACAAGATCTCCTCCATTCAGAGCATTAGCAATTCGTACGAATCACAGAAATGGGAACCCATTTTTAATGTGTAATAATTTTCATGGCGTTGCTTAGTCGCTGTCTTCGTCTGCCTCGCCAGCTTATTATTATTGTTTCTTCTCATTATTATTATAAGTATGGCAAAGATCACATAGGAAACATACAAACATACGCATATACATATGTGTATTTGTGTATTCGTGCCTACCTAGACGAGCCAAGTCGCGTCGCAGTCTATGGGGAATAAATCAACACGCTGTGTGGCTTCGTCAACGATCCATCTTACTTCAGAGCCCCCCGCATCTATGGTCTGCTACGATCTTGTGCCATGGCGTGGCGTGGCGTGGCCTGCTGCCGTCGATCACAGGCTGTTGATCGGAAATTCTCGCCTACGATCGAGTGACAACACACAAACAAGGCAAACATGAACAAAATAAATATTGTATATAAGCATAAAGTTATCTGTGTATGGAATATGGTAGATAGGCTAGTCTGCGTAGCTTTTGATCAATGGATGAAAACAACGCCCCAAGCGAGAGCGATTGCCAAGATCGATACTCTAAGAAGAGGTAGCTCAGCTGGCACAAGATTGAAGGCAATTTTTAGTAGAGATAATAAGTAAGAATATGATGTGTGGATTATATATAAAAGATGCTAAGAAGAATGTTCTACTAAGATCAAAGTAAACAGTTCAGAATAAATGTACTCAGATCTCTGTCATATTAAAGTTATTAGATCCGATCTCTAACTAGCTCTAGTTGCCCTATATCACTAGCATTTGAAAGTGTATTCTAGAGTCGTTGCAACCGCAGCAAACACCCTCACTGCTTCTCTCTCTCTCCCTCTCTCTTACGTGCGGCGATTATCGCTGCTCGATCACAAGTTCGATCAGTTAAGGACAGCGCGGATAATAAGCCGAATAGGCGTATGACAATAAGCCATGTAATTAAGTGGATGCAGAGTAACGAGAGCAAGCCAGCAGAGTGTGGGTGGGGGGAAGGTTGGAGGGAGGGAGAGAGAGATTACTGAGAAATGCTGCGTGGGCTGTGAGTTACCCGAGAGAAAGAGAAGGAATGTGCATGTAATTGTAGTTGACAAATTGCAGTCAAAATAAGATAGATTGCGCAAAAGCAATTCCAGAGAGAGTAACATGAAAGAAGCAGAGAGGGGGAGAGGGACTAGAAAGAGAGGCTGCACAACCTGCTATTGTCTCTGGCCCACCTTCCCCGCTCTGTCTGTTCTCCATCTAACTGTCTGTCAGTCCGTCTCCGTCGGCTGTTTGTGGTCTTTTAATTAGCATGTCATGTGTGTCAGTCGGGCACTTCAGTGCTGCCCCAGCTTCGTGCCACGCCCCTGTGTGTGTGTATATGTGTGTGTGCCGTACTGGGCTGGTCAGGGCAGGGCGCGAAAATGCATTTCGTTTCATGACTTGCACTAAATTCAATTTCATTTCGTTTTATTTTTTAAATATGCTTCTCTCTCTCTCTCGCTTTCTGTCTCGTATTTGTATTTGGTTTGCTGCCACTCAAGCGAGCCGCTCCTGCAATGATCGGCGATTTTTTATTTATGCCTCGCCAGTTTACGCGGAATTGAGCTAATATCGATGACTCGACCATTGAGTGGCCTCTCTCCCGCTCTCTATCTCTCTCTCTCTCTCGGTCTTTATTAGCCGAGTGCATTGAAGAACGCCACTTGACTTTGGGTTTTGCGTTTGCGTTTTTAATAAGCGGTTGTCGTCTGAACCTTCAGTTTCCTGGCCACTTTTCAATTAGCCCGGTTTTGTTTAGGGTTCCCTTGGCCCTCCTGCCCTGCGGCTCCTCTCGAAGATCTTTCGGGTTCTGCACTTTAATTAATCGCCGTGTCTAACAGAATATGACAAGCGCCATAAATTAAATGCCAGGCTTGGCTCTGGCTCTGTCGCTTACTTCCCTGCTGGCCCAGCTCAGATGCCAGGCGTGTGCTCCCTGCTCATACCTGTCAGGTGTGTGTGTGTGTGCGTGTGCCTGTGCACCACAAAATTTGCGTGTGCGGACAGCTAAACTGCTACTGTGGCTGCTGCTGGCTGCCGCATATAAATGAGAGATGTTTAACTAGGCGACACCGACTCCAAAAACAACCTCCCGATAGGGCGATGGGCGATGCATGCAAGCGACACCAAGGCAGCAGAATACGTGGGCAGCAGATAGTTGTCTTTAGGCAGGAGAACGAGAGAAATATAAATAGAGAATGGCAGGAACAGCGAAATAATTGAATGTTAAATTGCAAGGAATATTTGCAACTTTGGTGAACACAGAGACAGAAAAGACAGAGAGACTGACAGACAGAACAGACAGATATACAGACAGAACAGACAGAACGGACAGAACAGACAGAGCAGACAGAGCAGACAGAGCAGACAGAGCAGACAGAGCAGACAGAGCAGACAGAGCAGACAGAACAGACAGAACAGACAGAACAGACAGAACAGACAGAACAGACAGAACAGACAGAACAGACAGAACAGACAAACAAGTCACATTAACTGACAAAACGAACGGGCAGGCAGAATTTTCATACAGAATACAAATAACATACACAGCAGACAGAAAGAACAGACAGACAGAGTATACAGATAAAACACACGGATGGAAAAACATACTTTTTCTTCAAATTTCATAGATTTTCGCAAATTGTGTTAAATATTAATGGAAAACACATAATTTTATTAGATATAGTGAACTGATTTTTATGATATCTTGAACTTAATTAAGGTTTACAGTATAAGATAATTTGTTAGAGTTAAGTATTTTATGAAGCCTACATGTTTGCCGGTAAAAACAAAAATGAATGAAGCATAAATTATCTTAGTGTATTACTATTTTAATATTATAGATTCGATTCTTTTTTTATCTCTCTACAAATCCAAATCCAAGACTTTACAAAATACATTGCAAATTCATAGCAAATTCTTATACATTGCTAAAACGTTTCCTCTTAGAAAGTCTTTGAGTCTAGACATATTGAGTTAATCCATATTAATATTATACAACACTACGTAAGGATTATTTAAATTACATCATTCTGCTACTTTTTCTTTGTAGTCGTAAATTTGCAACCTTTGACTGGGGGCGTCGTTACTTTGCCTCAATCTTCCCACTTAAAATGTAATTATTGCTATTGGCTATAGGCATAACAATTCCTTAGTCGGGACTCGTTTGTGCCTGGCTTCTTTTTTATAGGATTATATAATATAGCAATAAATCCCTTTACAACCGTATATAAATTAAAAAACAAAAAGGGTTTCGCAATGTAATGGAGAGTGGGAAAGAGGAAGGGGGGCGAGGCACCCCACACAAGCCGCAAACCACGCACATAACTCAAGGAGTTTGTGACATTTTTATGGCAAGGATATTTTATACGTAGATTTTTGCTTTTGCTTCTCGCTTTTTGGGCGCATTTCGCGTTCTGCTTCAATTAAAACAAAAAGGACACATTAATCCTTTTTACACAATATCCTGTATGCTGCAAGCCTCGTGGCCAGCCCCATGTGGGCGGTGAGCTGAGGCTGCCACTGAGGCAGGAACCGCAACTGGAACTGGAAACTGGGAACAGGAACTGGAGCCGGAGCTGGAGCTGCAGCCTTGTCGGCCATTTTCTTTTGCCAGCTGCCATTTTTATGCTCTCTTTTTTCGCATTGCTCTTTTTGGCTGTTGTTGGCTTTATTGTTATTGTTGTTGTTGCTGCTTCTGTTGCTGTTGCCTGGCATAAAAATTTTTTATGTTGTGTGCGATTTGCGCAACCTACTTTGCACATGCTTCAATGAAGCAGAAGAGAGGAGCAGAGACTAGCAATACTATTTGCCGTCGGTGTGTTTTGTTATATAAATAAATAAATACCCAGTAAATTCGACAAAAAGGTTTGCCATTGCGACATATTATAGTAAAGTGTGTTTAGATTGGAGATGTTATACAATATTTGATTGGCTTTTTCTGAGTTTTCCTTTCTCTTTCGTATCTAAAAAAAAAATAACTAAAATTTGATTCTCTTTGAAAATTAAAGTTGATTGTTAATTTTTATTATATTATTAATTATTGATAATATAATTTAATTAAGAAAATGCGTAAATATATGAAGTAATAATTATATGAATAAATAGACAAATTAGAAAATAATTAAAAAAATATATTTAAAAGGTAACAGAGAAATGATTAAATAGCTTCATAAATAAATAAATTAACAGAGAAATAAATAAGTTAATTCCGAAATAATAAAAAAAAAAAAAATAAGTAACTAAACAATGAAACAGAAGTATAAATGTAAAGAGTGTATACTAACAAATAAACATATAAATAACAACTTAAAAACTTTATAAATAAAAGTAACATTGCTCAGTTCTAACTGCAGGGTATATGGTAGTTAATGCGCTCAGATAACGGTGCTCTCTTGGGTCTTTCCTATAAATAAGTTTAAGTGGCTATCTACATGGCTAGGATATGAGCTCGTTTGTTTACGTAGAAAGGCTTAATTTGTACACAGCGGGAGAGCTAACACACACACACGCCACGTGTGGTGTAGGTGTGTGCGTGTGTGTTTATGTGTAACTTTTGTCTTGGCTTTAACTGTTTTTATGGCGCATTGCGACTTTTTATGGCCTTGTCTTGTTTTGCGCTTTGCCTATTCTAATGTGTAAAACCAGCGCCTGCTTTGCCCCCCTTGGAGCTGCTCGACCAAGCCACGCCCCCGGTCGAGCCAAAGGCAAAGGCACAGCAAAAAAAAAGAGAGAAGGATAATAATAAAACCGGCCTTATCGCTGATGCCGATGTGAGCGCTGGTGCCGCCGCTCGCTGTGCGTTATAATAAAACAAATGGCAGGCAATTTAATTGCTGGCCATAAATGGGGCGCCCTTTTATCCTTTTGAAGGATGAATGCATGGATGCTAGGAGAGGAACAGTAGCAGGTCCTGCAGGAGCCACTGGGATATGCGTGAGAGGTTCGCTCTTGTACTCCTGCTCTTTTTATTATTATTAGTATTTAAATTTATTTGTTGCTTTATAGCGTGACAGAGCAAGAGGAATGCGATAAATCTGAGCAGCGAGTGGAGATTTTAATGGCGCCCCATAAAAGGTAAGCCCCCAAAATGTTATTATATAATTTGACAGAGGAGGCAGAGGGGGTTGGGCAGCTCCTTCTTTATACATGCGCTGCACATAATCAAAGCGAGTTAAAAGCACATTTAACTGTTTGCGATATGGCATAATTAAGTGGGCGCTTATCGGGTTAACCGAGGCGAGGCGACTCTGAGTTACCAAAAATCCTCGCATATGCACTGGCCATTCCCAGAGAGAGAGAGAGAGGGGGGGGGGACAACCCGTGGTGCCTGTTGTGCCAACTGCAAGACAATTAATGCACAATTGCGCAATTGCACAATTGTTATCCTTGTGGGGCAATTAAATTGACAACAACACTCGGCAAAGCTGCAGCCAAAGTTGGCCAAGTTGGTTTTGTAACATTTGGCACATTTGTTTTTATGACTCAATTACGCAACTAATTCGTGGGGAGTCCAAAACAAAGCTGTTTGCGGTATCTCTCAGATGAATAGATACCACACGAGCAGCAGCAGTAGCCGCAGAAGCAGCAGCAACCCTTGGCAGCGCCTCATTAATTGCGTCTGTTGCAACAACCACAGCAACAACTACAGCAACAACTACAACTACATTTGTTATGATTTTTGATTTCAATTTTCATTTCATTTGCCTGATGATTAATTCAGTAGCCACACCTACTTTGCCACACTGACGACTCCCTTCCTGCCATGATAAATGAAGCTGGCGCTCAAGAGGCACAGAGAGAGAGCGAGACAGAGAGAGAGGCAGACGCCTGCCCGGCTTGATGTTTATCCGTGGCATTCCTGCCGCCCAAAGTGTCATTGTTGTCGATCATTTTTATGTGCCTGCGCCGAGCTCCATTTGATTGACATGCCCGTGTAGACCCGATCATCTTTCCCCCCCTGCCCCTGCTTGCACCCTTCTTTTTATGGGCAAACAACTTTTGTGTCGCCTTTTATGATCGTGATTTTTACGACTCCAGACTCCAAATATGATTAACATAAAATGCACATTAATCATTTTATGGCCTGCATAATGAACTGTATGTGCGCGCTTAGTTGGTGGCCAACTTGGCCAGCTCGGCCTGCACTGCTGTCCCCCCCAAAAAAAACTTGGCATAGATTCAATTTTTGGGCCAGTCTGGCGCGGGATTTGCCGCTGCTGCTGCTGCTGCTGGTGACTAGCACACTTAATCCTGGCGCACAACTATGCCGTTTGCATTGTTCCACGCACAATGGACACAAAGGACATGTTTGCACTGATTATCAGATTAGGCCATTGTACGTACAAATTGATATTGTCATGTTTCAAGTGCTCTCCGGCCGCGGCACACCAACAACAGCAACATCGCACACACACACAGTGAAAACTCATTGAATGCTGTCGCCAGTGCCGATTAAGAGATTTTTTTCGCACTCCCAAAACAAGCGACGACGACGGCGACGACGACGAGCGAGCAAACTGGCCAAACTGCCGGCCATGGACAACAATGGATGGCCAGAGGCAGGCAGACAACCAGGCCAGGAAAGGCTGGCAGGCAGGCGGGCGCAGGCCGGCAAGAGATTTGCAGCAATTTTGATGAAACAATCCCACAGACAATGAGTGGTTTGAGTGGTTTTTGCACTGTGGCTAAGGCCCAGTGTGTTCTAGTTTTTGGCCGACTCGATCATTAGCATAAAGCCACAACGGCGGCAGACACTGCCCCGTCCCTCTCTCTCTCTCACCCTCCCTCCATGTGTCTGTGCAGGGCGTTAGCCGAGCAGAAGGATTAGCAAAACATCGGCGTCGACTCGGATTCAGATTCGGATTCGGACTCGAGGAATGTGCATATCATTCTCTCGATCAGCGTCGGCATTCTGTGTATGCACAGTCTCTGTAAGTGTGTGTGTGTGGGAGAGATCTCGCTGCAGATCTTGTACCTCTGATAGCAGAGCCCTGCGAGAGGTTGCCGATCAGAGACAAGTGCTTATCGTCGTGTATGCAGAAGGCGTCGGGTGTGCCCGCGCCTCACGATCGTATCTCGGGGACTGGCTGTGGCGTTGATTGTTCTGCTTGCACATTAGACTGAAAATCGGTCAAGTGATATCAGATTTCCAGGGAAATCATTGAGGTACTGCCGCAAAGCGCAGGATTTGTCTATCAATGCAAATGAATCGCAGCAAACTAGACAGACTGGCGCAGCTGCACAGAAATTCCATGCAAAATCCAAGCAGCAAACGATCGCCAGAAACTGATCTTAAGTCGAAATGATAAGCACGATTGTGTGAAGAGGATTTTATCATATTTCCAGATACGAGTGTTATAAGTAGCTGAGAAAACCTATATTCAACAGAACTCTTGATTTTTCGATTTAAACCTTTGGAAATATACAGTTTTTTTTATTGATTATTGATTTCTGCACTGATATTTTCTTAGTGTCACCCTCTTCATCGGATGAAAATATAATACAAACTCCACAACTTCTAAAAACTACATTCATTATATGAAATATTGACATTTAACATTTTTAACTAAGATAAATTTTATATTTAAGTAGTAACAATTAAAATAAAAAGGCATTCAAACATCTTGTGAATAATTTTTAATTATTATGTCCTAAAAGACTTTCCAGAACATTAAGAGAGGCTAGCGAGAGAAAAACCGTTAAATTTGAAATGATATAGGCCTAAAAAAAGTTGATATTATCAGTGTGATGACCACAGTAAGAACTTAATAACAATCCAAACAAAGTCGCATGATTATTGACATGTCTGGGCCTGGTAGAAGTCCAGATATGTATGACCAAACGAGGTGATCGATCAACCATAACATAATCTAATCACTTAGAGTATTACATAATATCTACAATTTACAGACTTTATAAGTTTAAACAGCTCAATATCGCAACCATTTAGATAGCATAGCAAGCTATATACATACTATATATCACTATATAACAACTCCATGTTTTATGCCACAGACAATAGTGCAGACCCTATTTTAGAGCTTATCCCTTTGCAATCCTGGCGCCAGTGCAGAACAGTGAAAACTGAGTGAAAGATCTTGTGCGATTTATTGTTAACCCTCTGCACGATCACTGCATGATATCGGCTCAAACGTTCGATCTACAATACTTGCCAAGTGCCTTTCACAGCCTCTAGGGCTTCTGCTCTTAGGGTCCTAGCGCCGGGTCATAACTCTTAGCGGATGCTATTTGTATTTCATAAACTCTCTACAAGCGGCAATAAAAATATTGGCCTGCCTTCGGCTGCTGTGAGCACAAAAGAATTGCACCATAAAATCCACACACACACACACACTAGCAGACAACAACAACAACAACAACAAAGCGGCGACTACTATAGCCTTTTGTCTCTAAGAACTCAAAAGTAGTGCAACACTTTTGGCTTATAGACAAAGCCAGCAACCTGCTACGTGCAGCGTGCAACCTGCAAGCAGTGCAACTCAGACAGACGAAAGAGAAGAGTGATAGAGAGAGGGAGAGAGAGAGGAGGAGGGCTGGCCATTGTCTTCGCAGAAGTCGTTAGTGTGACAGGTTGGATTTGTTTTGTGTACGGTGCCTAAGTCTGTCATCATCATCAGCATAAGACTTGTCTGGCGCCAGCATTAGGGACAATATTTTCGACTAAATATTTCGTCACAGGCAGCAGAGGCAGAGGCAGCAGTCTGGGTCAGGGCGTAGGTCAAGCCCTATGAACTCCCGAGCAGTTCGAGCAGTCGAGCCCGAGCCCGGGCGCAGGTTCAAGGTCTACTGCAGACGGCGCTGCGGGCGTTTATTTTGGTAGATTTCTACAGACCCCGTTGTCGTTGTTGATTTATGCTGCAACTAGAATTACAGGTGCAGCGGATCAGGTAGGATCGATATCGCTGTCGCTATCGCCAGCATCGATGCTCATTGATTTCATTCAAGCGAAGCAAACGTTAAGATCGTATAAAGATCGTGTGTAAATACATGAAACAGAATCAATTTTCCACACGATTTGTTAGACAAATAAATATGAGAAGATTATTATCTAAATGTGGTTAATTAAAGGGGGTAATACTGGCTATAAATAAGAAATATAAATAAATAAATATATATACTTTATATACTGAATATAATTTGTAGATCTTTCAACAATAATTTTTAGTCTGAAACGCAGCACATGTGCCGCCTTCTTCTGCTGCACTTATGCTTTCTCCTATTCTGCTACTGCCTCCCCCTTTCCCCTCTCAACCCTCAAGCAGGCGTTGATGCTGTGGCATGTGCTACGTAGTTCGAAGTTGCAACATATTGGCGCACTTGAGGTGCACAGCTTCGCTTGCCAGGCACGCGCGTTGCAACACTTGAACTCCAAGAACACCAAGTGCTGCTGTAGGTCCTGAAAGCAGAGGGGAAGTAGAGGAGGTAGGTGGGTTGCCTTGGGCAAAGTTTTCAACTGCCGCTTGTTGTTTTTGCTGTTCTTGCTCTTGTTGCGTTTTTTGTGAAGTCGCACGCTCTCTATTGGAATTTGCACAATGAAAACACTTGAGTTCCCTTTTTTTCCTCCTCTTCATCGAGACGTGCAGAGTATCGAATGGGGAGGGGTTCTGGCGCTGGCAGGGGTTGACTGGGGGTGGTCTGAACTTTTTCGGTTCAAGAACAATGGTTCAAGAGCTGCTTGCAAAACAAAAAGCGTTTTAAGTTTTAATTACACCAGGCACAAAAGCCTGAAAGAAGTTGGAAGTGAAGGGGAAAATCAGACAGAATGAAACGGGGGTTGCTGGAGTGGCCAATCGGAAATTGTATAGGTACACTATGGTATATACGTATGTTTGTGGTATCTTCGAGACTGAAATTTGGCGAACAGTCTAAAGAGCAAAGAAACTAATGACAGTCCTTAGGTGGCAACAGCTTTCGTACTTGGCACGGCGCTTATCGACTAGTCCAAATCTCTCTTTAGCCACCTCGAGCGAGCATTCTCAATGGGCCAACTTCGGGTGCCGGGTGTGACGTGCCATCTTGAAACTATCTATCAAATACAGGCAGCCATAGCTTGTCAGCGATTAGATTTCCCCAGCTCTCCAAAATCAAAAACTCAACCCAAAACTACAACAAAAAGTGGAGAAGAAAAAAATTATAAAAAATTGCTCAATTGTGACTGATTAGACTTTGTTTTCAATTTGTTTGGCGACGATAAGTGGGGAAGGGGGACGGGAGTCAGATAGAGCTACCACTTCGTAAAGTTTTTAATCAAAATTGTACAGGAAATCAAAAATCAGTTTGAAAAATAAAAATCACAGTTTCTTATCATGATGTTTTCTAGCGCTTTACCCCAATTGCTATCCCCCGTCATCGGGTCTATGCCTACCCTGTAAATGGTTCGTTGCGTGACTGGCTATATAAGCGTAAAAAGGTTGAAATTTGTTGGATATGAAGGAGAGTTTAAAGGAATACAGAAGAGGAAGAAAGATAAATAAAAAGAGAGCTATAAATTCTTCTTTGCCGAAAGAAATCTAAAAAGAAACTTTATAATGAAAGTGTTAAATGTTGAAATCGGAAAATCAATATATAAACAATCAAATTTAATGAAAATATAGAATTGTAATAGTGTAAAAAGTTAGAAAATAGAATAAATAAATAAATAACTTTATCAAAACAGGTTGGAAAATAAAATATAATACAATTTTTATCTAAATGAAGAAGATATTTCTATTTTTAGTAGCTTATTTGAATAAATTGAATAAATAAAGTAAAACTCTGCACAATTTTAAAAAAATATAAAGTTGGCAAACAAAAAAAATACTATAAAATTGTTGGGTTGCTTTAAATTCTCATAAAAAAACAGTTAGAACTAATTTTTTTAACCAAATATAGAAACAAATTGTTTTATTTTGTAGAAAGACTACTTGAAAAGCAGTAAGCTCATTGTTTCATTGTGGAAATGTATCCATTAACTCAAATTTCGTATGATTATAAATTACAACATTGGTTATATACCCCTTTCTTCTTCCAGTGCAATTTCTTACCCCCTAAGTCACAGGGTATTCCATAGCCTAGGAAGGAGTTACTAACACAAGTGTTGACTTGTCTGTCTTTGGGGTTTTTCAACAGTTTCTTCGACTGTCTAAACAATGGGCTTGTGAGGCACCAACAACAACAGCACCAGAAGCAGCACCAGAAGCAGAGGCAGCAGAGGTGGCAGCGCAGCGGGCCCTTGGCGTGTAATTTTGGGGAACGCAACGCGCAGTAGCTATGAAATCAATTACGCGATAAAGATTTGACAGCACAAGCGCAGCAATGTGGCAGTCGATAATTAATTTTAACGCTTTATCGCATTGAGGTGCGCCCTGTGCGTCTCCGATAGTCGCCTGATAGCTGATAACCTACCGATACTCAGCAGCAGCAGCAACAGCAGCAACAACGTTGTCCGATTTGATTGAAGTCTGTCTAAAGAAGTTACTTTTTCACCTAATCTCTGACACAATTTAAAGTTATTTGTGTGCACGTGTGTGTGTGTGTGCGTGTCTATGAATTTATTAAGTTTTTTCATTTCGTTTGTATTTTATTTTTTCATTTCTATTTACTTTTATTATGTTTATGCCCGTCCCTCATCTTATTCTCTGTGCCCCTGCTCCGCTCTGTCTCGCGTACCGCAGATGCTTCCCATGATATGCAAACGAACTCAATTATTTATTTTATCACAAATGATTTTGCTTATCAAATCTAGAAATCGCCTCGTCTTCAGTAAACCAACCACAAGCGTCCATCCCGTACCTTTTCTCAGCTACCAACTCCATCTGCATCTCCCTCTCCAGCCCCAACTCCTGCTCCTCCTCCATCTCCAATTCCAATTTTCAACTTCAACTTGAGTTCTACCTCTCTCTCTCTCACTCTCTCTCTCTCTCTCTCTCTCTCTTTATCTCTCTCTCTCTCCCTCTGTGATGCCATCTCATTCCATAGCATGCCCAGGCTTGGCATCTCATCTCTTGTGTGTTTTATGTTGTACCCTCTTGAGTTTTTCTTACAATTGGGCTTCGGGTCCAAGCGATGTGGTTGTGGATGTGGCCTCTCCGTCTACGTCTCCGTCCTGTCGTCGTGGCCGCCATTATTCAAGGAGCCAGAGACGGCTCGACTCATTCGCAAGCGGTCGCATCTTTTGGCGCTATCTTTGCGTTGAAATCTCTCACAGTTCATGTCAAATTTCTTGTGTTTTTATATATCATCGCCGTGGCAGCAGCCTTTCCTTGCTTTCCTTGTAAGTATGTAAATGTCGCCTGCAAGTTCTGGCCCAGACTGATGCTGCAGCTGCTCCCTCTGCTTCCTCTGCGGCTGCTCCCTCTGCTACCTTTGCAGTCTTCCCCCGCAGCTGTGACTGATTGTCGTGCGTTTATCTTTTGATGGCGAATAGCTTCTGTGCCCTGTCGCAGATACATCTGATGTGGCGGCTTTGGTTTTGGTTAATTAAGTTTCAAGCCGGTTCCGCCTCGGTTCCAAGTCAATTTTTAGCACCTATTGACATGCAAAGAGAGGCCACACAGGCTGCCAATTGTCAACTGGCAATTGTTAACTGCAATTGCAATTGCAATTGGGCACGTCCAAATCAATCAAGTCAACACGCAATTTAAGTAGGCAACGCCAGGGCCGATAATTTCTCTATTTTGACTGAAGTCTCTGGCCTGGTCGGGTCTGCCGTCTGGCCAGGCCAGGCCTGTCCTGTTCCGTCCTGTGCTGTTCTCTGGCAATAAATAATAACTCAATACAAATCCCAATTACGGTCGAGTGCCACCCGCCTAGTTGGCAGAGCGAAGGACCCCGAAGGGCAATGGCAATGGCAACCCCTCTAGAAATCCTTGCCAGCTACCAGGCAACCTTTCTGATTGTCCTTTTCGTGTGTGCCTCTCTGTGTGTATTTCCCCGTGTGTGTGTGTGTTCGTTTTATTTGATTCGATCAGCGGGGTTTCGCCTACATAGATGACGACGACGACGATGACGCCGTCTAGCGCCAGGGTTTTATACCATTTTTTTCCCTTCCTTTTTCGGGTTTATCCTGCCCCTCGCCTCTTGTCCCGCCACATAAATCGTTTGTTTTGGCCACAAGCAGCCCCTGGGCTGGATTGTGTGCGGGCTTGAGTGTTTCTCTCTCTTTTATTTAAATTTTCATTTAATTTGTTATTTGTTTACATGAAATATACCGACGTGCGACGACGACAACGGAGGCGACATATGACAACATTCTCAGCCGGCCACAATTGCCATTGTCTGCCTCTCAACGCCACAATCGGGACACAGAGTGGTAGACAGAGGTGGGGCGGGGTAGGACGAGGGGAAGGGAAAGGGGATTCTCTGCATTGACCACACACAAACACCTGGCCACTGTTTGGCAACTGTGTCTAATTGCAGACCTCAAACAGAGGCAGATACATTCCATGGGGAGGGATAGAAAAAGAGAGAGAGAGAGGGAGAGGGGGAGAACAAAGCCCGCAATTGGTAATTCCCAGAACTCGCCTGGCATTAGATGAAAGGGCTAAATTGCTGATATGTTTTGATAACTGCAAGAATTACAAAATTAATGAATTGGGAATTTATTGTTTTACAAGCAGAAAGCTGACGCGGCTCATTGCTAGATTTGGATGAGGTTTTGTGACTTTAAAACTAAGATAATGATGATTTTTTAAGGTAAGATGATTATTTAGACTAAGTAATATAAATACAGCATATTTGGTAAACAAATTTATTAAATATCATAATAAATAATTGACTTAACACGAAACATTATTAAAAAAACCTGTGTAATTAACATATAATTCAAATTCAACAAAATTCTATTTACCCTAAAATATTCTATTATTACATATCTTCAAATCAAAAAGTCTATATAAGAAACACAAAAATATTAATTTCTATATATCCTGTTAATCCAATTAAATAATTTTGAACAGTTAAGGAAATGATCAATCCAATAAAGCAATCATTCTTAAGCAAACTAAAACTTCCAAAAATGTTCTAAAAACCTAGTATATTCTAAGCCAAATTATAGAATATACAGCATCGAGTTAAAAACTTTACTGATATTTTAGTTTAAATGATAAATGCAAAATTAACATTTATATTTCTTTCTATAGACAACAAAATTTCAATAAAAGTCAACCCAAAAATTATAAATCTTTCTAGCCCAAACTAAAAGTCTCTTACTTCTTAAAGAAGTGTTGTTAGAAAGTCGTATATAATTAAAGTTAATACGGCAAAAAATAAATATACACCCAAACTAGTTTATTCAATAAACATGCAAAATAATGTCTAAGATTTCCAATTTGATCTACCGTATCGTGGACATAATTTATGCAAATATTAATGAATTCCCAAGAAACATTTAATGCATTTTTTCGGCTCTTGGGCAATCTAGTTCAGATCAAGCTAAAGTTGAAAAACGATTCAATAAACGACTAAGCCAAATCTGCTCAGTAATAAAGAGAACATGAAAATAAGTGAACAAGAGAATTAGTAGTCGAACAGGCTTTAAAATCCAGCAAATCTGAACAGCATCTCGAACAAATTAAGTGGACAACAATAAATCACGAACGGGCTGACGACGGAATTTAAATGAAAAATCAATATGCTGAAAAATCTATTGGATCGGAGACAAGACCAGGCCCAATACCAGGGAAAAAGACTCAGAGACGAAGACAGACGAAGAGACAGAGACAGAGACGGACACTGATGTTGTTGCTGTTGTTGTTGTTGTTGGTTGTTGGGAACGAGCTGCGTGTTTAACAACAAACAATTAAGATGGCGACCAATTGATAAGCTAGCAGCCAAATCATCAGCCACAACAGCAACAACAACACTAACAGCAGCAATCAGAGAAGTTGTGGCCAATGGGTTTGTGGTTGATGAAAGAAATGGCTATAATGAAATAATTATGGTTGCGCCTTAGGGCTGACCATTTATATGACTGACTGACTCGACTCGGTTACAGCGTCTGAAAGACCTAAAACGCATGTTAATCAAACATTGATTGCAACAGCAACAGCAACAGTAGTAACAAGAGCAACAACACAAGCAACAGCAACAGCAATGCCCGGCACGTTATCGCAGCAATATATCGAGTGTGTTTTTGCCAGGACGTGTGTGTGTGTGTGTGTGTGTGTGCATCAGGATCCTCAACAATGTGTGCCATGCTTTGCTTATCGTCACATTGGCATCTGCCCGGAGTTGCCCGCTGCCCGTTGCCGTTGCCAGTTGATGGCTTTGATTGCTGCTTTTGGCCATGCGTGATATTTATTTGTTATTTGACACAAAACGCTCTGAGTGGAGTCGCGCGCGCGCTCGCTCTGGTCCACGACTCAGTGTGTGCCACCTTGTGGCATGTGTCGTGTCGAAGACAATTGAGTGACCAACATGAAAAATGAAACGCAGCCAAACGCAGACATGGCTGGCGAACATTTTTAATTTGGCTGCCATTGTGTGGCAAGCAAAAAGCAAAAAAAGAGAGAAGAGAGAAACCCGGAGCCAAAACCAAATTGTAAACATTTTTTGCGCGCCTGCATCAAGATAAAGCCCAAGCGACCACAATGCGCAGGACGACTCCGGAGGACTCTGGAGGACTATTTGGTCAGGCCGAGAAATTAGACACGTGATGGGCCGAGCCAGCGATAGATGGCCGAGAAAAAAAGAGACCCTCACTGATAATCAACTGCCATTGACTTCGTTTTTTCGTATGCTCTTCTCCATCTATCCTCCTCTGCATCCTCCTTCCTTTGGCATTTCCAGCTAACCAGCAAGTCTAAAGACTTCCGAGATTGGCAGCAGGCGCAGACTCAATCAGCTCATCTACTCATCATTTGAATAGGCGCGAACAGCGATTCAAATGTTCTGATAAGCCGCAGCCGGCAAAAAAGAGGAGAAGGAGGAGAAGGAGGAGGAAACAGCAAAACAGCCACAAAAACGGCAACTGAATCCGAATCGGAATCGGCATCGGAATCAGAATCGGAGCTCGTATGCCCGAGTGTGAAACAGGAAGCCGTTAAAACGGCAGACTGCTGCCAAATTATGACTAGGCATAGGCGACGACAGAGACAGAGACAGCGAGAGAGAGAGAGAGAATAAAGCGAGGACAGTTCTGTGGGCACTACGGTGGCATCCAATTAAATTCAATTTTCGAACAAGCTCAGGCGATGCTACTGAGATAAATTAAGCAAATATTTACGTTGCTTTCGGGGTGCCGAGCAGGCAACTTCAGGAGTTTTTCTACGCTATGCGACTTTGATATACTTGGGAATTAAAAGAGACTAAATAATTAGAAAAGTATTTGATTTTTTAACCTATATTTTTACTTTATGATACAGTTGTATATAGTTTTTCGGCAATTTCTGGTAAAATTTATAACAGATGTACAATTTGAAACAATTTTGTTATAAATTCTTGAAGATTTCTCTGAGTTTTTAGAGTTTATTTTTGATTTTTACCTTTTTCAGTTAACAAGAAATAAATTATAATTTTATAGAAAGTTTTGCTATGAATTCTTGACGAAATCTCTGAACTTATTTGACTTAATTTTTGATTTTTAGCTATTTCATTTAATAAGAAGTAAAATATAGTTTTATAAAGAGATTTTTTTAAAAACACTAATCTTTTTTTCAATTTTTTTCAGTATCACATTACAGTATTTAAATGTATTTCAATAATCTCCATACATACTACAAATACTATCAACTTATATTTCACACTCGCAAAACTCCACATGACTCTCTAGTATACCCCTCACAGCTGCTGCAGGTACAGGGTATACAAATCAACATACAAACACAAGAAACAAGCGCAGCAAACACACTGCAAGGCGAGAGGCAAACACACAAACACACACAGAGCAAACTGATAATCACAATTTGATAAGGCATTAGATACTCAAACACATGCATACCTAGTTGCAAGTATATCTAGAGGATTCTTTCGACATGTTCCGTTTCGTCTCGGTTCACTTGCCCCGTTAGAAACGTGCAACAAATGGGGAATTTCTAACGCGCGTTCTACAAGTTTATTTGTGCGTAACAAATATTTATTGGAAACGTAACACTTGCGGTTGTCTCTATTTGGTAAGGGCAGGGAGGTAGGGGTAGGAGTAGGGGAGCAGGGGGTAAAGGTTCAACTGTTGCCCAATTGACCAATTAAGAGTTAGCAGTTCGATGATGTGTGTCGCCACCAGTTGTCGCTGCTCTGGGCTGCACTCGGGGCTGTCTAAACATCTACATCGATTTTCAACGGTGCAATTACGTGTGTGGTTTGTTAACATTGCCATTGGGGGTAACAAAAAGGGTCACCTTTTTTCCGCTACGAATGCTACAGTGCACACCCTAGAGATTGAAAATAATCACTTAATTAATTGGTAGATTAATGATGAAGTAAAGGGTAAAGAAATCGGAACGTGGTTGAGTTTAATTAGAGATTTATGGCATAATCGGCTAAAGTTATTGGTAGTTTTGATGTTATAAAAATATGAAAAATATAAGATTTATTATTTAGTTTTATATATAACACTTATTAAATAATTCATACTCAGCACCGACAAATCAGTATCTACTATTAAAACTTTGTTTCTAATATAAAATCAAGCTTTCAAAACTCACTCTCTTTATATCATTAAAAGTTTTAAAACATTGTAAATGTGATTATTATTACATAATTATTGTATGTATAACTATCTTAGAAATAGCTGAGGTTAGGATTCTGGGCTTATAACATTATTGGTACCAATGACCAAACCTTTATAATTTTCTGGGCAATCAATCATAAATTAAGCCTTAACACCATGAAAATCTGACTATTTCTTTTTTTTTTTATTAAAAAAATCATTCTAAAATAAAATTTAAAAAAAAAAAATACTCGTTGACTTTAAATGGCTTTGCTTAATTTCATAGACAGTATATATATTTATACATATGTATCCAATTAAACTTGTATATATACTCGCAAAAAATTGGTGTAGGAAAAATCAGTCACAATTCAATCTGTTCAATTAATTTTTTATTTTTTTTTTTTTTTTAAATTCTTTTCCTTACCATATCTTTTATATTTTATCTAATGTTCTTCAACTGCCAGTGCGCACTGTAATAGTTATTAAAATTTCTATGCGTAATTGTCAAATTGTGCTTTCCACTCTTTCTCTTTCCCCCTCTTCTCCATTCTATTGCTAGCTGTGTCTCTGTGAGCTGTGAGTTTTCCCTGGTATCTCTCTGTTTGTAGGCGCCAGCGAGGATGACTTGCAGTATGTTTGCCATTTTGCTCTAACAACTTTGTAATTTTTTGTTTACACGCTTAAATTGTAGCGTAATTGCTTCGGGAAGTGGGAATTGCTCTGTGTCTCGCTGTCCCTCTCCGTCTTCCCGCCACCTTTACCTCTCTGGTGGCACTGTCAATTGTCAGCGCGAGCTGCGAAAGCGCACACATGTCGTCGCAGCGACTTTTGAACTTGGTCAACACACACAAACACACATACACAAAAGGTCAGCTGAACGACAGCAGCAGCTAAGGCAACGTGGGCAACTTGAGCAGCAGATAGAGAAAGAGATAAGGTGCCGGGGCTGGGAGTGCGTTGTCGTAATTCGTGTAATTATATTCTCAATTACTTAACAAAGCAACTGGCCAGATTCACAGCCACAAATCCAGATACAGATTCAGATGCAGATGCAGATGGAGATGGAGATACAGCTGTAGATTCAGATCCGGAGGAATATGAAAAATCAAAAGCAGACCAACAAATATAGTCATGAATGGAAGGAGATAAACTTCTAAGCGTTGCTCACTCGAGCAAACAAACAAACAGAACTCGAACAGCAGAAGGGAAGCAGCAAAGGGGAAGCAGCAGCAGGGGGTGGAGTGGAGTGGAACTGGTACTCTCTGTGCACATACATATGCAAATGGCAGTCATCCTGCGGCCTGTCCAAGGCAACTTAAATGGCTTCAGCTCTCAGATGTGATGCCTACGACGATATGATATGATTATGTTAAACGCTCGTTTTGTTTGCCCTCTCGCTTGCACAGCACAGATTCAGATTCAAAGGCAAACGGTTGAGCAGGGACAGAGGCAGGGTAAGGGGCAGGAACGGAGGCAGTGACTGTGGCAGGGGCATCTACAGAGGCAGAGGCAACACGCTGCCTGCTGTCATTGGTCATTGGCGTAACGCGCGGGCAGCAGCTGCTCGGGTTGTTGTTGTTGTTGCTGCTGCTGCTGCTGTTGCGTCGCTGTCGTCGTCGTCATGCTCTCTTAACTGATTTTCCAGTCTATGGACTAAAAGGAGCAGCAGGCGCTGCTGTGGCTCGCTGCTGTGGCGGCTGCATTCAGTTCAGTTTCAAGTTGACGATTTCATAATTCAATTTACAAGATAAGGCGAGCACAAACCAAACTGAAGCAACCAACCAAACGACCCAACAGCCAACCAAACCGACCAACCAGGAGACCAACAAAGCCAACAACAACAACAACAATAAGCAGCAAATGCTTTTGGGGCGTGTTGTGAACAGACGACGGCGAAACCAAATACAACCGCAAAGATATAAAAACCTTTTAATTAATTATGCATCAGCGATTGTGTTTAAATCAAATGAAGTTCACCCAAATCTCTGCCAGAGATATATACATGGTATAATAATCGCATGTTGCGCATACGCTGCGTGGTACACGGCATGAAGACAATAATTAAATAAGTATTTATAAAATTATGAAACAATTTAATTGCCATAAATCAATTAACGAGAGTTGGATGTTAAGCAATACTATAGTTTCTTTAATGATCAACTTAAAACAGTCTGGTAAAAGTTGTCTCTGCTGCAGTAAAGTATTTCCACATTGAAATGGACATAAAATTAAAAATATGTGTATGTTTATATAAATTTACATTTATTAAATTATTTTTTAATTATTTGTAAGTCTTTGTCTGGCAAGCCAAAAAGTAAAATTCCTTTTGACCTTCTTTAAAGGAGTTAATTTACAAATCTAAGGACAAAACCTTCTTTCTATTGAGTTTATTGTGCGATCAGCTTGAAGTTTGAGGAAGAGTTATCGTAGATAGTAGAGTCAGCTAAGTTTATGTCAAGATCAGAGAGCGATATCTTTTTGAATTTGCTTACAAATTAAATTAGAACATTAATTATTCATTGGCATGGGCGGTGTACATGGCATCCAATATTTGAAGTTAGCTTTATCTGCGTGTAGTATACAGAAACCTGCATGCCAAATTTGATGTGCTTAGCTTTATTAATAGCCAAGACTAGAGTGTTCATACAAACAAAGAAAGGCACAGACAGACAGACATGGCTGAATCGATGCGACTAGGGATGCTGAGCAAGAATATATACCCTTTACGAGTCTGCCAGCCCTGCTTCTGTCCTTTACACACATTTCCTGAAAGTAAGTACCCTTTCTTGTTCACAAAGAGTATAAATTCAAATCAAATTATTAATAATAATGTAAACTTAATTATATAAATTATAAAAAATTCCTAATTTGATTATGAACTTAATTCTTTGTACAAAGCATAGCTTGTGCAAACAATATATACTTCGTTGCACCAATAAATACTTCAAATAAATGCCTCGCACATTTCTTCAGAGCTTATCAAATTGATTTTAAAGAATTTGCACATAAGAAAGACAAGAAAGCAAAGTAAATACGCGAGAGATCCTTTAATTCCCAGCATTATTTCAAATCAGACAAGCGTTAAAAACATTTCATTATAACGCTACACAATCGGAATATTTAATGATTTAATCGGCAAACAGAATCAGCCACAACACACAAAGAACAAAAAGCAACAACAAGAACAGGCAACACCTAAGCAGAAGCTGCAGTTGGAGCTGAGGTTGCAGCGTCGCCGAGGCAGAGTAAGAGTCAGAGGCAGACAACGTAGCTCGATTAACTGCTTCAAATTCACAGATTTTAAATTTAAAACGTAGTCACACAGAGCGCACAGAGCAGTATAAAACATGTAAGACAAAAAAGGGAGAGCCCCCTGCCCCCTGAACAACCTCCTCTCCTCACTCCCCTGCTGCTGCAGTCTGTGGCAACGTTGAGATATAATGGCGCGAGTTTCATGTTTACAAAAAGATTATGCAGCGCCCAGCACAAACGTGCCTCGGCTCCAACTCCAAGCTGCAGATGAAGCTCAGCTCCGACTCCGACTGCGACTCTGACTCCAAGTGGAACTGGAACTGTAGCTGGAGTTCTAATTAAACAATTCGTAGAATTTCGCGTTAATTGCGAGAAAACGACGCGAACGTGCAGCGCGAATTTGGCCACGGATGACACTGTGCAACAGCAGAGAGAGAGAGAGAGAGGGAAAGAGTGAGAGAGACGCAATGCGAAAGGTGACACGTTTGAGGTTGCAGTGGGAAAGCTCTGCACTTTGATTAGCTGCCATTAGCCAGCAAGTATCGCATTATTATGTGGGCTTAGCTGACCTGCTGCTGGGGCAACGTGGATGAGTCTATTATTAAAATAGTATCGACTCACGTGACATGCTACAAGGCACGGCAGAGGTGCCACAGGCAGAGCAGGAGGCGAGGAGTTGCTGTTGTAGTGAGAACTGAGGATCGCAAACAGAGAAAACTCAATTCAAATTATCGCCATACAAGATCGACAGATGTTCAACAAAAAACACACAGCAACAAGGAGAACGAAGAAGAAGAAGAGCAACAACAACAACAACAATGAGAACTAAAAAAGTGAGGTCAATGAGGTGCACCGACCGTTGTCCAGATCGATCGCCA
This sequence comes from Zaprionus africanus, assembly GCA_018151435.1. Lineage (NCBI taxonomy): Eukaryota > Metazoa > Arthropoda > Insecta > Diptera > Drosophilidae > Zaprionus > Zaprionus africanus. The sequence goes on from JAECXB010002206.1 coordinate 10,383,939, forward strand.
GAGCCAGCATCGAAGTTGGAGGAAGGCAGCAGAGCCAAGGCAGTCGCACGTTTCGCTGAGCAAATAACGCCCCATTTGTTGCCAAAATACTAAACTAAAGCCCTTAATCTAAACCACTTTGGGCAATGAACGAGCAGCAGCCAGAGACGCAGGCAGAGGCAGCGGCAGAGACAGAGGGGAAGCAGTAGATCGGTCTGGCCGATCGACATTCGACAACGCCACGCATATTTCGCATAGCCCAGGCACACCTTCATCGAGGGACCCAAAAAAAGGGATAACCACAGCACAGCGCACACAAGAGCATATGAGAACTGATAAAAAGGGTTATTTTGAGTTGCCGAACATTTTATACCCTTGCAGATATATTATCTTATACACTTATTATATATAATGATAAAGAAATGTATTATTTTGCTCATGTATTCGTTAACAACTGTGTAATAATAACTTCAATCGATTATTTCGAGAAATTTTGTAGCTGATTGTTCTTTTGAAGGCTATAGAATATTTTCTGCCGATTTTAAGGATATTTAAAAAAAATATATGTAAATTACTTTATAACTTTGAGTGATAATGATAAGTTAACTTATTTCGAAAAAGAGTTCTGCTCTTTATTATAAAGCCATCAGTTTGGCAGTTTGTTCCTATAATAGCTATATGATACAGTGTTTCAATTTAAATAAAACTTTAAAAACATATTGTATTACTCATATAGAAGAAACTCGGTTACAATATTTTAGAAAAGAACGAAATTCAACCTATAGTATGCCAGTTTTCAGTTATATGGACTAGTTCTTCTTAAACATGATTCTGACTTTTCTGTTAATCCTGATTATCAATATATGTACATATAGTACACTTATACTATATACTTTATAGCTCCAAAGATGCCTCCTAAGTTGCGCTGCAAACTTCTACTCTAAATAAACATACCCTCTGCCAGTGGATAAATATGAGTATGAAGGGAATCGAGTGTGTGTGTGTTTGTGTGTGAAGTACCCAAAACCCGCACGAAGCCAGCGTCAATGTCGACGTCAACGCAACGCTACCGTCGATCATCATGCTCGTCATCGTGGCTCGTCGTCATTCAAAGGGAGGCACAATCCAAGTCCAAGTCCAGGCCCAGCCAGGCCCAGTCAGGCAGACCCAAACTGACAAGAGGGACTGCGGGGCTGCTTATCGGCAGCGATTAATCAGCATCGAAGTTGCTGATAACGCCAGGCGACCCTGTCGAGCTTGTAGCGCAGTGTTGAACGCATTTGTTCGCTGCATCAGCTGAAGCAGCAGCAGCAGCAGCAGAAGCAGCAGAAACAAAGACGCAGCAGCAGCCGCGTCGCAGTGGCAGGCAACACTCATGTTTAAATTATGATGGCTTCTAAGTTGCGCCCCGACTCCGCTTCGTCATGTTGACAACCATACACACACACATACATATGCCTGTGTGTGTAGTTGTAAATTTGTATCTCAGTGTTGTCTGTGGCATGTGGGCAACCCGAACGTGTTAGAAGTCATGTTACTGACCCATTGTCAACAACATGTCGCCTCCAAGTGCGCAAGATTTGTCAGCTCAACGTAGTCGCAAGCTTTGGTGGAAAGCTTTGCGGTGCTTTCGATTGTTGCTACACATTGTTGCTACACTGAGAGAAATGCTCTACTGATAAGTGAAGATTTGGTGATATAAAGTATTTTAAATGACATTTGAGAATTAAAAATGTTTAAAAAAAGTGCATACTTACTTTGTGCTTATGTACAGTATTTGATAGGCAGAAGTAGGCGTGGCAGAACAGAAAAGATGTATATGATATATGTAGCCTTTTTAGTTACATTATAGGAATCGCTTTAGCTATGTTTACCTGTCCATCTACGAGGGTCGTTTGATAAGTCCGTGACTTTTTGTATTTGCCGCGCACCTGCTCTAAATACAACACTGCTCCTGTCAGCAGTTATCGATTAACAGCTGACTGTAAAATTTTGAGAAAGCTGCGTTTTTTGGTTTGCGTTTTATAGGCATTGAAAGCAGACGATCTCGATCTCCATTTTCGTTAAAATTCACGAGATCGTCTGCTTTCAATGCCTAAAACAAACCAAAAACGCAGCTTCAAAATTTTACAGTCAGCTGTTAATCGATAACTGCTGACAGGAGCAGTGTTGTATTTAGAGCAGGTGCGCGGCAAATACAAAAAGTCACGGACTTATCAAACGACCCTCGTATTTATTCTTTCGTCTGTCCTTGTGTCCGTCTGTATGCTCGTCTGTCCGTTATTCTGCTCGTCTGTTTATATGTCTGTTTGTTTGAGTGCATAGATCTCAGCTCTAATTAAAGATGAAGACACTAAAATTAATATTCAGGTTGCCATTAACTATATACAGCTAATATTGTTTTCAAACACTGAGTGTCATGCTCGGCACCGACATAAATCTGTATTTTATTGTTTATTAGCGATATATTGCAAATCCAAATTCATGTTTTGCCATTATTTAATTTCATAAATTTCTGAAAATCATTTTGAAATTTCATAAAATTTTGATCACAATATCCCTAAGTTTTCAAGGAAACAATCTGCATTAAATAAGCAGATGCATAAAAAATGTCTCAATCATCTTTTAGAATGAATTAACGCTATGTATTATAATGTATTATCAAAGGTTAGATATAGCATCGGATTAGTCAAGAGAGTATTCATTAAAGATCAGAGTATTCATTAAAAACAAATCGAAACATTGTTGCTGACTAAATGTAAAGCTTTCCCAGTGGGAAAATAAATAAACACACGCTCCAGGGGCTTATCTCAAGCAAATATTATACAGGCTATATGGTGTATATATATATATGGCATATGTATATACATATATAAGCATGACTAGCTGCCTCAGTTGTGCTGGTGATAAACTTGAGGGAGCTCAAATCGATTTCAGTGCATTAAAGGCGGTTTCAAGCGTCGGTTGTAAGTCGCACTGGAAGTGGAATATATATATATATATATAATTATCTATATATAGATTTCGACAATATAGATCATGTATAGATGGTTTGTGCTGCTGCTGTTGGGTACCTTCAGCCTGCAGACCGTACATCTCTATGACGCCGATGACAATGTGCTCAACTTGGCAGCCAGTTGCCCCACAGAGACATGCAGTCTGTGGCATCTGCAGGGCAACTTGCAGCATCCACTGCGTTACTCGAGCAACTATACGGAGTCCCAACTGCAGCAGCTACTACTGGGTGACTTGCAAATGCGTATGATACCCTGGAAAATACTGATGCGTACGCCCAATCTGCGCGTATTGCTGATACAGAACAGCACAGTGCACCGGGTGATCCCAGAAGATTTTCGATATGTGCCTCATCTGAGAGAGTTGCAGATAGAGCAAACACACATTTCCACCCTGGCGGTGCAACAGTTTGTACATCTAACCGAACTGGAGGTGCTGCAATTGAACCACAATATGATACAATTTGTGCATGCCACTGCCTTTGCGGGTCTTGTCCGGCTGCAGTTACTCGGACTGCGTGGCAACGGGATTGTGGAGCTGCCGAAGGACACCTTTGCTGGACTCGGGAATCTCACTCATCTCGATTTGAGTGGCAATGAAATTGCCCAGCTCGATGCGAAGACCTTTGCTGGCAATCTTAAGCTGCAAACGTTGCTACTCAACGACAATAAGTTGCTGCAATTGGAGGCACGTTCCCTGTTGCATCTAACCCAGTTGCATCTACTCGATCTGAATCGTGCGGGGCGACTGGAGGAGCTGCAGCTGAATGGGGCACGGCGTGTGCAAGTGGAGGAGTGTGGACTGAGGCGATTAGTCATTGAGGGCAGCGTTATCAGCCTCAAAGCGGCAAACAATGAGCTGCCTGAGCTCAGCATTGGAGATAAGCGCTCTCCCCTCGAACTAGACCTGCAAGGTAATCAGCTGACTGGCAATGCCACCTCCAGTCTGCTGCAGGGCATGTGGCATCTGCAGCGCTTGGACTTATCCAAGAACAACATTGATTCGTTCTCCGGCAATCTTAATGAGCGCCTAATGTTGCCCAGCCTCGTGCAGTTGAATCTGGCCCACAATAAGCTTAGCCGCGTGTTGTCACCTGAGCTGCCCCTGCTGCTGCCAAGTAGCCTCGTCGAGCTGGACATCTCGTTCAATCACATGTTCAATGTGAGAGCAACAGACTTTGCGGGACTGCCCAACTTGCAGCGTCTCTACATGGACGGCATGCGCCTTGCCGAGTTGGATTACAGCGTATTCCACAAGCAGCACATGGCGCTGCAGGAGTTGGGCATATGCGATCAGGACTTTGCTTTGATGCGCAAGCTCTCAATCTTTTTCAAAGATCGTGCTGTTAATCTTCCACTGCCCTGTCAGCAGCACAGTGGGACAAAAACGGTGCCCCAAACACACATGGAGAAGGAGGAGTCCGTGGCGCAGCCTCAGGCCTCCGTTGATTTGGCCGGCGTCTGTGGCATTCATCCGTATTGGACACTCCGCGATATACTGGCTTTCGTCACCCTGCTCGTGGTCATGTGCATTCTCCTGTTACAGCTCTATAACATTCTGGACGAGGAGGGTTGCCTGCGTCGCTTGCGGCAATGGTGCACGGGCCAGCCGAGGCAAGGCACAGCGACTGTCAATGGTCAACGCAACAGACGCCTCAACGAGGAGGACTCTGAAGTATGATCTCTTGCATTATATTTTTTCAAATAAATGCAGCTTTTTATTTTTCTTTATTTTTTGTTTTTGTTTTGTTTTTATTTTTCATACAATTTCTTCAACTTCCAACAGAGCTCGAGTGAATAACTGCGATAGAAATCTCATTGGCTGAGGTAAAAGTAAATTAGTAAATCAAAAAGAATCTCAACTCTACATATAACCAAAAGTAAAACTTAGTAAACTTAAGTTTTCAAATTTTAGGCCATATATACAAAAAAAAAAAATTAGTTAATTCAAAAAGAATTGTCAAGATTGTAGAAAAATATTATGTATAAATATTTTATTATATTTAAATTATACAAAAAATTTCCATTCATAAAAAAAAAATTAAATTTAAAAAAAAACCAATATGTATTTTACATTCTCCTAGCTAATAATTTACTGTTTTTGAATAAATAAATATATATTACAGATATTTTAATAATTTATAATTATTAGATATTTTGTTATAAATATTAACTTGTAAAAAAAAATATATAATTTGTTAGATATTACGTTGATTAGTTTTATATAAAACGCCCACATAAATCGAATAAATATATGTTATATTTAGTGTGCACATGGGAAATGAATAAATACATAAAAGTTGGTACTAAACTCGACTAAAGGTTATTAACTATAGGTTTTCTACATTTAAGTGATCTTTTTATTTTTACTTACTAGGAATAAAGCAAAAAGTATTGAGAGAAAGGATCAATAGCTAGTGCTAAGCTCGACTATAGGTTACTTTCTATATGTAACTTACTTTAGACTACATACTATAATTAACCTAACTTGTTTTTCATGGTTTAAATTATATACTTTATATGTATATAATTGATCATTTACACATTAGACATTTTGCGGGGTTGAAAGCAAAAATTATTGGACGGGAGGATCGATATCTGGTGCTTAGCTCGACTATGGACTACTTACTATAGGTTACTTTACTTGTTTTTTTTGTTTTAAGACTATATTTAAATAATATTTTATTTATACATAAATGTATAACACATTATGCTGGGTATAAAGCAAAAATATCAAAAAAGAGGAACGATAACTGGTGCTAAGCTCGACTATAGGTTCTTCAGGTTACTTAATATAGGTTACTTACTGTAGATTCATTACTACGGATTATTTCATTTTTTTTTCATGATTAACGATGTATACTTTATACATAAATAATCGTTTCATTTACACATTAATATATAAGAAATTATGCTAAGTATTTGAACTGAACGGGAGGATGGCTATATTCTCCCAAAAATAGAACGAGGCAACAGGAGATGCGCCTCAGATTCCCAATAGGGTAACTGGCTGGGGCAACATTGTGCTGTCTCTCTATGCTTTAATCGTCTTTGGCCTCTGCACGAGCTAAACGACAATTGCTGACAATTTAGCGCTAGTTTAGCTCGTTGTTGTTGTGTATTGGCATCGTTGTTTGCATATGAAATGTTGCCCATACACTGGCTGTGGCTCTGGCACTGGCACTGGCAGTCGAAGAGAGACAAGATGCATTTACAAGATTCGTTCAAAATACGAATTTAAGTCCAAAATAATTGCACGGCATGCCGAGGATCGCAGGCGATGTGCAAGTCGTGTGTGCAACATGTGACTGCCACAGCCAGCCTGCCACAGCCGTTGCCTGACCAATGCAAGCGACAACAGCAACACAACCAAACAGCAACATCAACCTGGCAGGAACAACTCGAACAACGACTTTTCCGCCTCTGTGCGCTGTCTGCACTTGCCCCATGTTGTTGTTTGTGCAGTTGCTGCCCCATGTTGTTGCTGCTCCATGTTGTTGTTGCTGTTGCTGTTGCTGCTGGCACCCGTCGTGCCTTCTCCTTGGCCCGGCCCCGTTTTCGGTCAGAGATTTGCCTACGACATGTTTTGGGTGGAAATTGTGCTCCATGTTTAGGTTACGGGATGGCTTAGAGTCCCTCTGCTCCTCCCCCCCATCTCCTCGCCTCCTTTATATCCCCCTCTTAGCTCCCTGGCAGCCTTGCAGCGCACTCGCACTCGCAAGATTTTGATATGCCATCGCAATTTCTGAGAAATTGTATTTTGATTTATTTATAATGTTGCAACGACATGCACACAACAACTCTGAGTGCGGAGGTGGGGAAGGGACACAGCGTTGCGGCCTTGCCACAGCTTTGTTGCAGTTGTTGTTGTTACGCTCACGAGTCCTGTTGCTGCTGCATATTCAATTTGGATTTATTGTTTTGTTTCGATTAAATTAGAAATATGCAAATGTTGTGCAATGCATTAATTATGCACACACGCCCCCCTCCCTTCCAGTTCATCCCCACTTCACCCTCTCCCTCACTCACACACATATACAATCGCCCTACAAGCCAAACAGATAGCGCTGACGTTTTAAGTCGCGCGCGTTTTTGGTCGCACGCGTTTTTGGTCGCGCGCGTTTCTTGACCGCGCGCAATTAAATGACTTCACACTGCGTTGCTTTTGTTGCTTTTGTTGTTTCTTGTGGGCGTTGAAAACTAAAAAAGGAGGCAAAAACGCGATCACGCGCGGCATTTTATGAAAAATATTTCAGCGATTTGTAAAGCGCACAAAACATAAGGAAAGAAATCGAAGTTGAAATCGAAAGGCAGCGCACATTGCGCGCATTGTGCCACAAGCAACATCGGCAACATTGGCAACAGCAATAACAGCAACAACGACAACAATTTACCAATCGTTCACGCGCGCGCGCGTCCAGGAGCGTCCAGTTCGGTTCTCAAAGAGGGAGGGAGATAGAGAGAGGGAGGGTGAAAGGGGAAGAGGGGAGGGCAGAGTAATGGGGGCTGGTGGCAGGCGGGGGACACACCCCCTTGCAATGCCAAACCGCCAAAACGACGCCCGCAACCGTTGGCTCACCCCTTTTTCTTGCGGCCTCGGCGCGGGGTGGGCGTGGCTCGCGGAGGCTGTGCAAAGTGTAAATTTATGATCATGCGATTTTTATCGAAATGCGAATGTGAAAAGAAGTACAACAATTTTTGCACTTTATATAAAAAGCAAAAGAGCAAAGGGGCAGCCAGGCAACGAGGCACGCAAGCGACAGTCGAGTGTGCACCACTGAGAGATACCCGGTACTCCACACCACTTATACACTTATACATTGCATACTTATAGGCACTTTTGAAATCCGCACTCCATAAATGATTTGTAAACCCTTGCAGATAATAAATTTATTTTGGATTCAGTTTAGACTTTAGAAATAACTTCACTTATCCATGCCAATCAAAGTAAAAGATATAAAGAATACAATTATGCACCATTATATACATATGTATGACATGTATTGGAATGATTAGAGGGGATAAGAGTCTGCTAGAGTATATGACTTTCGGCATGTCAGATGTAGCATTTCTTCCTCGTTGAAATACCTTTTATGTTAAATATTCTTTCGCAATGAAATTTATAAAAGTGATTTGGACAATATTATTATTTATTATTAATTTGTTCCAGAGAGCGAAAAACAGCTGATAGCTTACATCAGCTTAACATTATAGTAAACAGGTAAACATAATAGCTAAAATATTCTAATAAATTTCACATTCCTAACTCTTAAAGTCTACAAATGCAGAGTTTTACACGGACAGATGAACAGATTAACAAAAGGACATAAGTATATCAACTCGACTGTTCATTCCGATCAAGAATATATATTATTACATACATCTACGCTTAACACAAATCTATAACACCCTTCTACCCTTTAGCTAATGGGTATAACAAGAGCAACCACAGCACCATCAACCACAAGCAACCGCAACCACATTCAAAGACGGCATCGGCAGTTGTAGAAATCCTTGCGGCCTGTGAACGCATTATTAATCCTCGCACGCCGTCTGTCATGTATTTTGTATTTAGTCAATTTTTACTTCACGTTTTTATTTTTATTTCCTTTTTTATTGAATGGTTTTTCATTTTATTTAGCACTCACTTTGCCGCCTGCCGCGCCGCCGTGTTCATAAATCATTTCGCATTTTTCGCTTTTTCGGTTTTTGTTTTTTGTTTTGCGTTTATCAAATTTTCGCACACTTGCGCTGCTCGGAATGTGGAGGGGGAGTGGGGGGAGGGAGAGTGGGGGGAAAATCACATGATTTTCCAAGCGTTTTACGAGGCGTGGCAAAGTGCAACAGTGCCGCTGGCGCTGCTCAACCTTTGTGCCCGGGCACGACAATGACACGGCGCGCCAAAGTACGACAACAGTCAGTCAGACTGGCGGGCAGAAAGGGAGGGAGGGAGGGAGGTAGGGAGGCAGGCAGGGATGGAGGGAGGTAGGCAGGGAGTCAGTTAGGCTGCCAAGCAGTCAGTCTTCTAGTCACTTAGTCAGTCACTCACATAGTCAGTCACTCTGTCCCTCTCTCTCCCCCCTCGTGCATGAGGCAGTTAGTCATTTAGTCGCCTCACACACACACACACTCACACACACACGTGGCGCTGTGCTTCGAGCTCCATTAATGCGATTATTCAGTGTGCACTTTTTGGCAGAAGCTCATGGCATTATTTCCGAATCAGTGAATGGCATAAGGCACTAGAAGAGGTGGCCGGGGGGGAAGGTGCAGGGAATTTGGCTTGGGCAAAAGACATTTTAATGGCTGGCAAGACAATGCGCGTTGGCCGCAAACTGTCGCCCACCCGCAAAAGTATCAATAATCCTGCTATGCCTGCCACCTTCTCCTGCTTCCCTCCCCCTACTCCTTCTCCTTCTTTACTCTCCCCGTGTTCCTTTCCCTTTTCACACCATGCTTAGGCGCAAATTTGCTGCGTTAATCCTTGCCAGCGCCAAAACTGTGCGACGCTGTGTCTCATTAGCGCCCCTTCCCCTTCCCCTACCCCTGGTGCCCAGTGCTGTGTGCCAAGTGCTGCGTGTTGCACGTTAATCGCATTATTTACAGCAAACAGGATCAGCGGCATGACTTTTCGCCCGTGCTCTCACTCAAAAGTCAAGACTGCCAAACACTCCCACGGGGATATCGCTGACATATGTAAAGTGTAAGCTCGTCCAAGGACGGGATTCGAGTTGGGATTGCAACTGCTGCCGGTGCTGGTGCTGCTGCTGCTGCTCTTGTTGGGGTGCGACGACTGCCAAAGCGTCGGCGCGTGCCGGCGTGCGGTTCGTGTAATGAATATCCGCTTAACTGCTGCTGCCTCCGGATGCTGCAAGCGCACGGACCGCCGCGCACGGGGTTGCAAGTGCGTCGCCGGCGTCACCCGCCACAGTTTGGTGGTGTTTAGCTTGCCACTGCCCCTTCCCCCCGTCCGCCTTTGTCACTGCCTAAGTCCCCCTGCCCTCTGTTACTGCCCCTGCTTCTGCCACAGCCTCTTCTGGGAGTGTCCGATGCGTCAGGCGTGTGCGCTGGGAAAATCAGCGCAGTGACTGCCACAATATGTTGCACATCGTTTTTTGGGAACTTGCCACATGATTGACTTACCGCCAAAAAGGTCAATCTGTAAAACACTTTAGTAGTGTGAGAAAATAAACCCAGAAAGTGGAGGGAGGGGAATCCTCGAAATGAACTTGATATGCGCGCGAGAATTCTTTACTCATTAGCTATTTGTGTTAATGAATATCAGGTGGGAATACCTTTTACAGGGAAAATTATATCAGCAATATAATTATAACAATAATCTATCTTTATGGAGAACTCAGAGAACCTGAAAGAAATTTGTTAAATACTTATTTAAAAAAAAAAATAAAAATTAAAGTGTTTAAGTATTAAAGAAGAGGAAATGAAGGAATATACATAAATATCAAATTATATATATTATCATATAATAATTATCATATTAGTCTAAATTCAGAACTCTTTCTACAATGTTGTTCAGTAGCAAGGGACCATAAAGCCAAAATGGTTTGGGGAAGGTTTTAAAAATGGAAAAAAATTTTAAAGGAAAAAGAAAATGAATATTCTGAGAGTTTTATATAAAACAGAAATTAAAAATAATTTATAATATGGTCTATATTATTTTCAGCATGACATTATGTGGCACATCATGGCATTGGTTGATGTATAACAGTATATTTGTTATATAGTATGTATGATTATTTATGTATTTCACAGTATACTAACATATGTACACAACATTATAAATTATCATATCTCAACCTGTTGCAACCCACTTAAAGTAAACACTCCACCGAGCACACTGCTTACAGGGTATTAAACTACAGCACTACAAACTTACAGCAGCTATTGGAAAACACACATTTTCCAAATTTCCCATTTGTTCACTTGAGAACTTTTCACGCGTTTTCCACAGAAACGCAATAAAACTTCCCCAGAGCGCGCATTTAAAATCCCCAAGCAAAGGTAATTAACGCAATCGTAAAGAGAGACAGAGAGGGAGAGGGAAGTAAGGAAGGAGGAAGAGAGCAGGGTGTGGGGGGAGGCAAGCAGAGATATATCGGTAATTAGTTTTCATCTCAGTTAATGCGCTGCGATAGCTTGGCAGTCTCTTAAGCGAGGCGCGTTTAAAGCCTTTGCCGTTGATTTTTAATTTTTATTTGATTTCTTTTTTGGTGTTTTTTTTTTTTGTTTTTACTTTACGTAACATTCCCGAAAGTGGCGATGGTCATTAAGTGCACACTGAGCCAGGACCTGACTACTTTTATGGACCTGCAGAGCCGAGGGAGAGTGCTCCCAATAATAAAACCTTTATTGTCGCCAGCTAATGAACACGCAGAACGAAAAAGGCAGAGAGAGGGAGAGAGAAGGGGAAGCAGGGGAGATAGCGTAATGCAACCCTGTGGCGTCTGTCGGCGCAGATTAACATATTAAACGAAATCGATAGCGATAACGATAAGGACTACGCTGCCTGTTAAAGGATATTGCGGGAGACGCGGCAGAGACGCACGTGATGCGCTAATTTTTGCCTTGACACTTCAGAGAGAGAGAGAGCGAGAGGGGGACAGCACGTTGAGATTCGGCTTGAAATTGGCCCTGCTCAGCTGGGGTTGGGGGGAGGATGGTAACAATGACGGCGCGACGGCGTGTGGTCCGCCGGATATGTCAGAAGTGTCGTCGTTCTTGGCACGTGACTCGCTTTGCGGAACTACGTTAAAAAAAAACAAAAGCAACGCGGGCGGTCCTTGCCAAGGACTTAGCGGGCAAGAGGAGGGGTACATGATGATACACTTGCCTGGCCCCTCAGTCTGAGTCTCTCTCTCCCTCTATCTCCCTCTGTAACCCGAGACAATGCGTTGCCACCAAAATGGGCAAGGCAAACAATGAGCTTTAATTTGTTTTCATCATCATCGCAGGGTTACAAAACCAGATCAGAGGACGCAGGCTCAATCTACTGAGGGTATCACATGACATGGCACAGGAGTGCGTGCCAATGGCCAAAAGTTGATGCAGTTCAGCGTCAGTTCAAGCACAACGACAACATCGTCAATAAGTTCAGTTCACCTTATCGTTGAGGCAATAGAGTGTGCTGAATGTTGATGAGGGAAACCATTGAAAGTCTTCACATTAACTTGGTATAACTCTTGTTATTTATTTGTAAGAAAATATATAGATTCTTGGTCAGCAGCAGTAGCCTATAATGATAAAGCTACGTCCATTTGTAGGTCTGTTTGTCTGTATGAACACGCCAATCTCAGCAACTATAAGAGCTAAGGTTGCCAAATACGGCATATAAGTGTGTGCACACCATATACAGAAAAAATGTATTTAAAATTTGGGAAAACAAACGCATAACGTCCAAGAATAAGGCATTTAATTTGAAAACTACACGAGTAAAAGTAGTGCACATAATATAAAAGTCTTATCGTTCTGTATTGGCTTACATCGTAATATATACACATGCATACATATTTTTATTAAGATCTTGTTGGCGGCAGATCACTACTTTATCTAAATGCTCAAGGTTGCCATACGATTAGAATCAGCTGTCCAAATCTTATACTAAGCACCTGTTAAGTTTTATGTTAGCAGCTGTTAAGTCTAATTCAAATCACTTGCAAAACAGTCCCTTTTGATTAACATGTAAAAAATGCAGTGGCACAATTAAAATTAATAAACTTAAGCCCTTACTTTTTATTGGAATAAAAACCACGAAACTAAGGCGGTTGCACAAATCAGTGTACCAGATAACAGATCTTTTAAATCATAATTTTTAATTAGGAATTCTTAGTAGGAGAAGGTGCTTACAACAGGATTAGTTAATGTCAAGCGCGCTCTAATTTCGAGATTAATATAGTTTTTACTCAACATTAAATATAGTTTTTACTCAACACATGGTTTATAAATATATTTATATCATATATTAAAACAAAACTATTATAATCTAATATAGAAACCAATATAAAATACTCATACCATAATCAACAATTCGTCAGCAAATACAAACTTAAAGCTTTAAAAATAGCATCTTAATATTATTCAGTGGTATTATGGTTAAACTATAGAGGTAAATATTGTTTTACATATTTTTGTATTATCAGTGTGTATGATAAATGTATAAAAGTTTTAGTTTTTAATCACCTATTTTATTTAGGTTAGTGCAGCATTATCTTCTTTGCTTGATTGTTGATTAGTGCATCTGTAAAACTTTCTCAATACTTATTTTAATATGAGAAAAATATACCATTTTTAAGTTATAAACCAAGAAAACAGTTTCATTATTAACTGTAAATCACAATAGTTGTAATCTTTATAGTTTACACATAAAACACTTGCCTGTTACCTAACCCATAATTAAAGTTTATTTATTTACTTAAAACTTGTGATAAATTGATTTTGTTTGTGTCTTAACGTATTTTATTCTGATTTAGATTACAAGAAATATGCGAAAATTATTAGTTGTAATTTTATGTTTGTTGTTGTTCCCCTTTTTTTGAACGTTGTGCGAAGGTGATTAACGATTAATGGCAGCTGCAGGGGGCGTTGTTTAGCGGGCAGCCAATCCCCTGGCGAATGCAAAATAGGCACAAAACTTACAACAACAACGAGAACAACAACAACAGCAGCAGCAACAACCAGCAATCTGCAACAACAAGCTAAAGTAGCGACTCCCTGGTCAGGCCTCTCTCTCTTATAATGGGCAACAAGTTGTTGTTGCTGCTGTTGTTGTTGTTGTTGCTGAACTGCTGCAAAAGGATTGCATCTGATTGGATCTCTCTCTCCACTGGCACTGTGCACAGTCTGAGGCCGAGGCACTTGCAACAACAGCAACAACAGCACTGCGCTGTGCCCCGAATTGATGCAGATGCAACGTGATGCTTGTTGGTAATAAAATTGGTGCTTAAACGAATCCACTCACAGCCATTTAGCAATATCAGACATGGCTGTAAAATTAACAGAGCAACACACAACGACCCGCCAAACGATGGAGCAGCAGCAACAGCAACAACTACGTTGGCTACGGCCTCAAGAGTAGTGTATGTCTGTCTGTCTGTCTCTCTGTCTGTGGTAAGTATAACCTGCACAGTGCAGGCTCTGTTGTTGCTGCTTGTTGTTGTTGCTGCCATGTGCAATTATTTCTTTGTTGTTGTTGCTGCAGTCGCGTTAATGATGCAGGAGGAGCCGGGCAAAGTGCCTGGGCGCGCGCTTGTAAAATGGCAGAGCGAGAGAGAGAGACGGAGAGAGATGGAGACTGGTTCCAGGCCCAGACTGAGGTCGAACTGAGGCGATCAGGCCAGCCATTGCGTCTGCAGCATCAGGCACTTAGCAACACCCACTTTAAAGATCACGACAACAGCAGTCGGTGCAATGTGCAACCTTCTTCTGCTTCATCTTCTTCTTCTGCATCTTCTCGAGAAGATTTCGGGGCTAACTGCGCACAAATTTATGACAAAAGCTCATGAGCTTTATATTTTGATGGAAGCAACGGCGAATTTTTTATTGAGTTTTTCAAAGTTCTGACAGGCAAACAGAATGGGGGCAAAGGGCGAAGGGCAAGAGCGAGAGATGGGGAGCAGGGGAGATGTGGAGAGAGAGGGGAAGTGGCAGCTCTGAGGCTGCAACTTGAGGCACTGCACGATCGCATTAATTTATTAATTTAATGGCAAAAACGTTATGAGATCAGAGAGGCCTGAGGTGGAGAAGGAGGAGAAGGCAAAGAAGGAGGCAGAAAGGAGGGTAGAGGGGGAGGTAGAGGCCGAGGAAAAAGAGGAGGCAGAGGAGGCAGAGGAGGAGGCAGAGGAAAACACAGAAGAGAAGGCTGAGAAGGAGACAGAGAAGGAAGCAGAGAAGGCGGCAGACTAGGAGGCTGAAAAGGAGGTAGAGGAGAAGGTGGAATAAGGGAAGTTTGAAGAAGAGAAGGAGGTTGAAGGAATGGAGGTTGAAGGGGGAAAGGTTAAGCAGGAGGAGGAGAAGAAAATGGATGAGAAGGAGGAGAAGGCAGAGGAGGAGGCAGTAGAGAATTCACAGGAGAAGTTATCCAAGACGGCAGAGGAGAAGGCAAAGAAGGAGGCAGAGAATAATGTGGAAAAGTGAAGATTGAAGAGGAGAAGGTTGAGCTGGAGAAGGAAGAAGAAAAGAACAGTATGTGGGAGAAGAGGAGGCTGCCGAGGGGCAGGTTGTGCGGCAGCAGGTAAAGCTGTAGGTGCAACAGAGTGAAGCATGCGAGTCGAAGCGAACTACACGGCCACAGCTCGCCCCCTCGGGGCTGCAGCGCAAACACACGGGGCGTTTCTAACAATTTTATGCCAGATGAGCGCCTAAATGATCGCGATCAGTTACCTGCCAGCCTGCCCATCCATCCCAGCCCTGCTCTGGCTCTGGCTACGGCTGTGGCTGCGACTCTGGCTGTGGCTGAGGCTGTTGCAGTTTTGGGGCCAGCACAAGTTAAGCAGACGTGCGTCCACTTAAACCGCAGACAATCTTCATTATGGCCACTGCGGGGCAAGCTCTGGCTGTGGTTGCAGCTGTGCCAGCGATGCAAGATTGCTGTTGCTGTTGTTGTTGCTGTGCTGCTGCTGCTGCTGCCAGGTGAGGTGTTTATTAAGGTGTAATGCAATTTTTCATATTTCTTTTATTCTTATGAACGTAGCGCGTGGGCGGAGCAACTGGAAAATTGCAATAATATGTTTGTGTATCCAAAATGGATGCACAATGCAGGCCACGAAAGGAACCGGCAACAACAACAAGAGCGGAGGCAACGTGGAGCGGCAAAAACTGTGGCAACATGTTTGAGGTTTTCGCTTTTCCGACATAAATAATGGTCATAAATTGAGCATGGCCGGAGCTAAAAATTCAGTATTTATAGCCGAATGATAAAAATAAGATTTATTAACATTTTGCTGCCCCGCACACACAGAGAGAGAGAGAGGGAGATAGGGAGAGAGGGAGAGGGAGAGGCACACATACTGCCTGCATTCACACGCTTTTCACACGGCGCACGAAAAAAAAGAAATGAACGAGAAAATGGCAACGGGTCCGGCAAATGGCAATGGCAACGCGGTGAAACACGGCACCGGAGTCTGATGCCGTGCAAGAGCTTCCGCTGGCGTTGATCCTGCAGGGGGGAGGGGAGAGGGGGAATTGGGTTGTGGCATCCTTCATAACCTGGTGGCATTAACACTCGCCCAAGCAACTAATTAGTTTGCTCCTCGCTTGATTTGGAACCTTCTACTCGCAAGATTTCAATAAGGAAAACACAAAATCAAACAAATGTGGCAAGAGACTAAGCATGCCACATACAAGTACAGCTACAACAACAACAAGAATAACTGCGACTGCGACTGCGACGGCGGCGCACACGCAGCCTGATTTTAATCAAATTCACAGCATTGTTTGCCTGTCAAGCAAAAACGGGCGATTATCACAGGGCGCAGGACAAGCAGGAGGCACAGGCAGGGCACAGGCAGCAGAGGCCTGCCACATATTGTGGCCGAGTTCGAGTTGTTCTTGTTGTTTTTGCTGAAATTCCAAGCGCATTTCATACGCCACCACAGGCAATACAAGGAGAAGAAGAAGCAGAAGTAGCAGAACAGCAACAAGAGTCAAGCCTGCTCCACATTGTGTGTGTGGGGCACATAACCATCGCGCGTGACCACAGCTGCCCCCAAGCGTTGAGTACCCACCCACTTATCGCAACATTGCTTTATGGCTGACCAAAAATAACAAGACGCGCCTTCATGTACAATATACAAAACTCATGAATATCATTAAAATTTAACAAAATTCGCTTGCATGCGATGCACAGATTTAGATAGCAACCAAAATATCATCATTTTTGAATGTAACGTGCCCCGCGGCAATTATTCCGCCATGTTCATCGTCTTATAACTATCTGGCATGGTTGTAGCGCTGCCAGATGCGTAAAATCCGTACAAACGGTCACACTTTTGCGCTTGTACCCAAATCTCTTTGTTGTGTACATTGTACCCATTTGGCATTGCATCTAGCGGCAAATAGTATTTAAGTGTTTTAAAGATTAGGTCACACTGGATACAAATCAAGTTTAATAATAAAAAGGTAAATAAATAGTTTATTAAACGCAACTTATATAAATTGTAATTATTGACGTTAAAATATAAAAATCTTAATGAATATGATAAAACAAACAATTTGCGTCTGTGTTTATTGTGCGAACGACTATCAAGGATTGACAAAATGAAATTTTCTCTTGTGTTACTTCGTTTTGCCGTTTAATTTGTGCGTCATCATTGTCTCTGCTGCTGCTACGTTATTATTATTAACCACACACACACGCACACACATGTATAATGTGTGCAATATTGTGGACTAAATTATTTGCCGGTGCACTGTACATTATCTTTCGTATTTCGTTTGTGTGATTAGAAAGTCGGCGAAGCTGTTGTTTGTGCATGCGTATGTATGCATGCATGTAGGCGTGTGTATTAGTGCGGGACGTGGTGCGGTAGTGAAAATTTCTCAGCAGAAAAAAAGTAGCGGGCAAACCCCGCGCGCTAAAAAAAATCATAATGTAATAATTACTTACGCAGACAAGTGCACAAAGCAGGCAACAAGAGGCGCAAAAAACCCAAAAACAAAACGAAGGCAAAAAGAAAAACAGTGCGCGCCCGACACCCCCCTGGCAAAGAAAGATATGTTGCATCTCTCTCACACTCTCGGTCTTTCTCGGCCCTGCCTGACGATTGTTTTCGTTGAGTGACGAAATGACGTCGACGTCGACGCAGACGCAGACGTAGACGACGCAGTCGGCGGCACGCGTAGTGTGTTTCAAAGGTCACGGGCGGACGTGCGGGCGGGGACAGACGAGACAGTCTGTTGCTTTGTTTTTGTTTTGATTCTATGAGAATTTATGAGAATCTATTCACGTTACTGATCTGTTTTGCACGTCGTCTAGGAGGCGCCAAGATGGATTTCGCCAGCGTATTGCACAAAAGCGAACCACATCTTCGCACCATCATTCATCTGGATATGGATTACTTCTATGCCCAGGTGGAGGAGTTGCGGGATCCCACACTGCGAACTCGTCCGCTGGCGGTGCAGCAAAAGAACTTCGTTGTGACCTGCAACTATGTGGCGCGAGCACGAGGTGTCACCAAGCTGATGCTCGTCACAGATGCACAGCGTCATTGCGAAGATCTTGTACTGGTCAATGGTGAAGATCTGGCGCCATATCGTTTGATGTCACAGAAGATCTTCGACCTCTTGCTGAACTACACGCCCGATGTGGAGAAATTGGGATTCGATGAGAACTACATGGATGTGACGGCATTGGTGGACTTGCGGCAGGCGCATGTGGCTGAGGCACAGCAAAAGCCTGCAGTAGGACACATTTATCCCGCAGATGGCATCCCCCTCTCTGCCTGCAGCTGTGGCTGTGCCCAGCGATTGGCCATCGGCACTCGCATTGCTCAAGAGATTCGCGACGAACTGCATCTCCGTCTGGGTATCACCTGCTGCGCGGGCATAGCATATAACAAGTTGCTGGCCAAGCTAGTGGGCAGTCGCCACAAACCCAATCAACAGACTGTCCTCGTCTCCACCTATGCTGAGCAGTTTATGCGAGAACTTGGTGGTCTGAGTGCTGTCACTGGGATTGGCCAGAAGACGCAGACACTGTTGCTCGAGGCCGGCATAGTCAGTGTGGAGCAGCTGCAGAACTGTGACATGGAATTTATGCGTAAGAAATTCGGCTTCGAGACTGCCACAAAGCTAAGGGACTTGGCTTTGGGACGTGATGCGAGTGCAGTGCGGCCAACAGGGAAACCCAAAACCATCAGCGTCGAAGATGCCTGCAAGACCATATCCGTGCACACCGACGTCACGGAGAAGTTTCGCCTGCTGCTCAAGCGACTGATGGAGCAGGTAAGTGGGAAAACACCCCGTTGAATCTCTAAACTAATTCTTTTCCTTCCCGTAGGTAGCAGAGGATGGTCGCATTCCCATTGCCATAAAGGTTGTGCTGCGCAAGTTCGATTCCCAGAAGAAGAGCAGCCACCGGGAGACCAAGCAGGCCAATATATTGCCCTCACTCTTCAAGACATCGGAGTGCGCTGGCGAAACTGGTGTCTGCCGGGTGCAATTGGCCGATGGTGCCCTGGATAAGTTGCTCAAGATCATAATGCGTCTATTTGAGCGCATTGTCGATCTAAACAAACCATTCAATATCACCCTGATCGGATTGGCCTTTTCAAAGTTTCAAGAGCGCAAGGTGGGCTCCTCATCCATAGCGAACTTTCTTATCAAGAAGGCGGACCTGGAGGTGCAGTCCATAACGTCCCTGACCAACACGAGTCTCACAGCCACAAGTCCCACTAGCCCGACGGAGGCAAGTCTGGATGAAGCTGCCTTCCGTTCCTCACCTACCACATTCAAGCCCAGCGATCAGTTCTACAGGCGTCGTGCCACCACAGCGTCACCGGTGCCAATGCTCTTGGACAATGGCTCCGAATCGGCAGCTACGAATTCGGATTTCAGTGACTTTTCCGAAACAGAAGTGGAGCCATCACCGAAGAAGAGCCGCATTGGACGCATGGTGGTGTCCAAGCGGAGTAGACTGGCTGTAGATGTGGCAGACACACCGGCAGATGTTGCCTCGCCAAGTAAACTGCGTGTCTGCGATCTGCGTCTCAATTCGCGGGACAGCGAAAAGGATTTCCCCATGAGTCCCATTGCCGCCTGCACACCGTCCACATCGGCGGGAGCCAGCACATCGGGTGCGCCTGCTGCTCCTCGCTTTCGCACCATCCAGCCGCCAAATACCCTGCTCAGTCGCATCGATGGAAGCCTCCGCTTTATGCCTGTCCGCACTGCCAGTCGCATCAGTTCCAATGCCAGTTCGACAGCCTCGTCGCCGCTGCCTTCACCCATGGATGATACGGTTAGTGCACCCAGTACGCCAACTATTGCACCAGCCCTACAGGTCGCTGCACCCGCGCCAAGCAGCTGCATCACTGATGCTGCCACATCGCCAGCAGCAGCAGCAACAGGTGATTCCCTCTCACATATCCCGTGTCCAGCTGGCGTAGATGCGCAGGTCTTCAAGGAGTTACCCATTGAGTTGCAGAACGAATTGATTGCCTCATGGCGCAGTTCGTTGGTGGTGGCAGCTGCCAATGCTGTGGAGCAGGCAACCACAAGCGGTGGTGGATCTGCAACAAGTAACACAGCCACAGCCACGGCCAGCAGCACAGCAACAACGGCACAGAAGAACACCCTGTATCGTTACTTCCTGCGCAACAAGTGATCACTTTGGGTTCTTTCTGTAGAATTAAGTTGAACATACATACATCGTACATATATATATTTTTGTAGGTTTGTGGTATTAGCATATTGTATCTAAATTGATAGAGTGGAGAGAATCTTCAACTGTTTGTTGTTTTCACATTTCAATACATTTATTATAATCCATATACACTTCTCTTTTAATACTCGAAATATTGTTTACGTGTGCCCCTACTTAAGTTACTTGTGCAGACAGTACAGACTACTGTCGCGCTCTTCTCTCACACACACTATATAGTATATATATGTTTATTAAGAAGCCCATTCCAATTTTGATTAATACACTTAATATGGGATAATCGTCATATATTGACTTGATACAAGTTAACTCAGTTTACAGTATTCGCTCGCTAATTAAAACCTTATTCAAAATTCTTTCTTGGATTCCTATTTATCATATTTTGCTATACATACATATATGGATAGAAGAGTGTAATTTTAAATAAATAATATAACAATTGTTAATTTACTATACGAAGCATTCTAATTGTTGAGCGATCACTGTTTTTCAAATTTACCTCAAAATGGCAGCAACGAAATGGAAATATATCTGTACAAGAACAGTATAAAATTGTTTAGGGCGACCTATTATCATGTTTTCTTTAACTACATATATATATATGGTATATATAACTACGTATAATAAAATTAAATTAAAATTTAAAGTCTTTGAAGCAGGAAATCTTTTTTCTCAGAATTTGTTTTGGCAAACGGAAATAACAGCAACGACACCCCTTTCTACCTGTTCTCCTCCCTCTGGTTCTTCATGTGCATCTGTTCAATGGCTCAGCCAGCCGCATTTAATGAAGAACTTGCGCAAAGAGATTTCCATGGGACTGCCCAGGGATGGAGCACCGCTCAGGCAGACAGTTTTCAATGATAGATATGTGGTGGGCGTGATATTGTGCTTCTTGCACACATCCAACTCATTGTTGCTTAGCAAATTGCTGCCCAGGGGCTGTGGCAGACGCTTCAGCTCGTCCAGCTGGGTGCGGAGAATGTAGCTCATGCTAGGTGGAGGATCCTCGTGCGAAGGATTATGGCTGCCTACAGCGCCCGCGACGGGTTCGTTTTGTTGTTGCTGCTGTTGCTGCGACTTGACGCCGCTGCTTTGCAGCAGCTGCTGCTGCTGCTGCTGATGTTGTTGGTTGTTGTTGCCCTTCGCTGCTGCTGTCGGCAGCTGAGGCTGCAGGCTCGTCGACTGGGCTGCCGTCATCGTAGCCCCGGAAGTCGCTGCCGTCGCTGTTATTGCCGATGCCGAGTCCATCGTCATCGTCATTGTTCCCCCCATTCCCATTCCCATTGCCATCTTTCCCCCCGTCGTTCCCCCCATTGTCGTCATCATCGTCGACGTCGTCATTGTCGTCGTCGGCTGCATCGTTGTCGTAGCTGCCGACGATGTCCGATAGCTATCCAAGTAATTTCTGCTGGGCAATAATGCGACGGAGGAGGTCGGGTCGCCGATGTGGTGCATGCTTCTTGGTGCGATTGAACTTGAACTTGCCTCGGCGCCGCTTAATGGTTCGCTATGAAAGAAGAAGAATCTTCAACTTAGTATGATGATTAATGATATCGTAATCAATCTGGGAGCACTTACGCCTTTCTGGGATTCGGCTGAGGGGAGTGCAAGGAAGAGCTTAGCAGCCGATGACTTCCACTGTAGGGCTGTATGTTGTCCTGTGGTTAAAGATTGTCTTATACAACCATTCAAACGCTGCGAGTTGGGCGCGTTGATAATACAAAGGAGCTGAATATCGTGAAAGTAGAGAGAGACAGTTGTTGGAACGAGAGTTTCATTCGAGAGTTGCGACGAAGTTCATCTGGGTACTAGATATGGACATAGCTAAAGCTAGAGCTGGAAAACACACAATCCCTAACCTTAGTCGAGCCCGTTGTTTTCCAGCTCTGGCCAGACACGATATTCAACTCGCCATGCATTCACAATTCATTCAATTTCAAGGGCGGGTCAATACTCGGGGAATACTTACGGTTTTTCCATGTCCATAGGGTCCTGTCGAGCGATGTGTGGCCATTGCAGCGTGTTGCTCAAAGTGACGGCAATCATCGATTTTGGTTATACCATTATAGCGATACCGATAGAGCTCCGATTGCCTGATGCGCAGCTCCTTCTCCCGCTCCAGCGAGCCAAGCAGACGTTCGTACTCATTGCACGAATAGAACTGAGCAAAGACACGAAAGCGATCACGGAACTCCTTCTGCTCTTTGCTCAGTCCCGGGTGGAGTGCATAGTTGCGATTGCGAAAGAAATTCGAGACGAGTTGATAGTCACGCACCATACGCTTCCGACGGGCACGTTCACGCAGCCGGCGCGTATAGATGTCCACGTGGGCCAGCTTCAGCATGACATCGACTTCAACATCTTCCGAACTGAATGTTATATTAGAGATCAATTGTTCCGCCGTGGGATCGTATTCCCGCTCGAAGCTATCACGATTGGGCATATACCCAAGCTGAGCGGCCTCCTCGTTGGTGATTTCCAGAGGTGGCAGACGTGCCAAGGCATTGGCACCCAATGGCCCAGTATCATCTTCTGTATGATCGATTAGCAGAGGCCTTTGCGAGTGGGCCGGTGTCCATGTTGCCTTGCCAATGGTTCCATTTACAAATTTATTTACATACTCCTCTTTGGCATCCTCTGCAGACTTTGTTTCAATGTGTTTGCTTATGTCTTCCCAGTTACCAAAACCATACTGTTCAATGGCGTCCAACAGACGTATTTCCTCACGGGCGGTCCATGCGCCTTTGCCACGAAAGACACTCAATATTGTTGTGCCGGTGTCCATAAACTGATATGGGTGATTGTTTTGATGGGCGCCAATCTCCGCACCGGTGGCAAAACACTAGCATTACAAAAACAAAATACAAACAAACATTTATTTATTATCGCGCATTTTTTTGTTGCTGCTTACACAGAAAACAGCTGTTCGCGTATACATTGTGAAATCGACCGGCTATATGTACAGTTTTAGATGCGTCAGCACCTATACCACCTCTATTTGCCGTTTGTCTCTGTGTATGTGTGTATGCGTGTCAATAATGTACGGGTGTGGTGGACTTACACTCCAAACGAAACACACACTTGTACATTAATGAGCCTGTATGTGTGTATGTATCTACATATACTTACTTGCAAGCAGAGATCAAAATTTTCGCACTCGGCACAATGAACACGTATGCCTTGGATATCATCTTGACAATTTGTGCAATTGTACTTTGTGAATAAATCCGCAATTGTGGTCATTTTATACTTTAAATGGCCTTTGTTCTTGATAAAATGAATATGCGAAAAAACGCTCTATGCGACAGCAGCCATCTTGGCCCAAGAACAGTGTTGCCAGATCGACCGATTCATAGAAACTCCCTGGCCGGGCAGTGTGACCAACGCTTACAATTTGCAGTCTTTAGCGCGCATATTTAAAAATACAACACTGGTTGATTTTTTTGGATACAATATTTTATATATTTATTGAATTTGAAAAGTTTAATTCGAGAGTTTCGCCTTTTTTTGTAATAATTTTTGTTTACGCTAATATCACAAAAATAATATATTAAACTAAAATATATGAGAAAATGTTGCATAATATCAATCCGAAACCAGTGCAAATACATAAATAAATACATATTTATACAAAAGACATATATATAAATATAAATACCGATTAATGAGTGCGTAGCTTAAATAAAATAAAAAATATATAAATAAAAAACCCGCTAAATATAAATAAAACGGTGGTTATGGTGATGAAAACGAACAAAAACTAAGAAAAATAATAAAATATTAAAATTCAATAAGCAATTAAATATGTGAATAATGCAAATATGTTAAATATGGTATACGGGGTATACCAACACTTAAATCTATTAAATGAAAATGAATTGCGCTGGGCTTTAAACATTTTGACGGAGTTACAATGACGCTTTCTAAGGTTATATTAAAATTGATTATTCTTGATTAGTTTGTTATATGTTGAATATGTTATTAATATTGCTGTGTCCTGCCGAGCAGCAGCCGCTTTGGTATGTTGGGGGTTCTCAGGATGAGGACTAGTTTGCGTTGCATGACTTTCTTGTTTTGTTATTACTGTTGCTAGTTTGCTTAGACCAAAACAAAAATCAAAATCAAAAGAACAATTTGTCAAAATAATATAAAAAAAATAAAAAACAAAAATAATACATGATTTACACAGTAAATACAACATAAAAACCTTTAACATAATTCTTATGGCAAGTTGTTCTAGTTGCTGTGCTACGTTTTTGAAACAAGCACCTCGCATACGACTCAACATTTCAATTCGAATACCTAAAATGATCTAAATAAGTCTATTTGAGCGCCAAATTCGTGTTAGACTTCCCTATCGCGCCTGTCCGTGATGTATGTATGTGATGTATTTGATGTAATGTATGTATGTATGTATGTGCCTATGTATGTGACTTCGGGTTTGTATTATCTCGTTTATACAAATTTGAAATTCAATTTAAGAGTACATTTCTGGCAGTTGTCTGATCGCACAACTATATCTGAACTCGATTTAAGAGGAACTAAGAAACACTATCTACACGTGCAGGCGCGACGGCAAGCGTTGTCATAAGCGACAGGCAGCAGCCCAGCAGAATCCTCTTGATCTTTGTGGGCCGCATCCTTGTCACCGAAACGAGACTCATAAGTAATTATAATCGATTACAATGCGACCCGAGGCCGAGGCCAATGCGGGGCAAACATAAAGAAATGCAAAAAATGCGTTAGTGATTCCTAAAACATAATAACTATTAACTAATTTGGTATGTAGTAAAGTCTTTGTGTTTTTCTCCACAATTTGATTATGATAAAAATTCCGTGGCGCACAATATCTGGCAATAGCAAAGCTAACTAACAACAGCAATAACAAACAGCCAGCTAACTCACATGGGGAAATCAGAATTCGAAAGGGGTGGTCACTCATCGGGACAGCGGCTACTTCTCTTCTATTCTTCCTCAGTAGATGTTCCTCTCCTCCTGCTCCTCCTCCTCCTTCAGCATGTTCGTTTCGTTCGTGTTGTTCTTGTTGTTGTTGGTGTTGTGATATTGGTATTGTTATTGGCAAGGAAGCATCTAAACGTTGGCTAAGCATGGCTACAACTGGCCCAAAAGCCAGGCAGGGTGTCATCTTGGTTGGGCTGGGTTCGGGGTTCATTCTAGTCACAAGTATATGCAGCTCCTCTGAAATCTTATCGTGCTGGCTGCGGCTGCCGTATCGTTCAACTCTAGTTGTTGGTGTCGTTGGTGCGGAATTATTAGGTGGTTGTGGGCTAAGTTGCTTCTTGATAAAATACTTGTGGGTTTTGTTCATCTTTAGTTACGGTAGAATCTGCTTCTTGGGTTTTTTTAACTCAGCATCTTCGTCACGCTTCACCTCGGTGTACCGCTCACCCTTGAGCGATACTATCTTATTATCCCGATAGCGAACAAGTTTACGCGGTTCCATTTTGGGCACCACCGGCTTGTACTCGCGTTGAGTGGCGTTTTTATCAACATAGGAGTACCTGCAGGGATCAAACTCATAGGATCGTAAATTGCATAAATGCATTTACTATTTCAACAAATTTTACCTGGCTATTATGCGATTCTTGAGCTCGTTATCATCCACCACGACATTCTTCTTGATAACCAGAGTATGGGACTTGTCGGTGAGACTCTGGTTAGTTTCTTGGCGATGCAAGAGGATTTGGGTAGCCGAATCGATGTCGCCTTTGGATATGGCAATGCAGTGCTTGATCTGTAAGAATGTTTGTATAGTGAATAGACAATAGTTTGGAATATATAGGATTTTAATAATGAAATCTTAACTAAGCTAAACTACCTTGTATGAAAATAGACTACATTTTATTTGGTTAAATTAATTCTGTGTTGTTATCTATAGAATCTATCCACACAACATTGATAAATGTTGTCCTCCACTTACCTCCACGTAGGCGGTGTCGGGAAACATCTCCTGTAGAACCTCGGCCTCATCCAAGAAGTATTCGCAAGTGGAACTGGAGCTATCGGTGGAGCCTCCATCACTGGTCTCCGATAGATGTTGGGAACGTTTGCTATTGGAGCTGCCGTTGCCGCTGCTGCTGCTGTTATTTGAAGACAACTCATCCTTCTCGGATATGGATGAGTTGCGAGCACGTAGCTTGGACTCCGGTATAACGCTCGACAGGCTCAAGGAGCTGTAAGTCGTAATACAAAAGCAATGAGTATTATAAATAAAAATACAAAATGCAATTTGATTATTTACTTCAACGACAAGTTGACCGTGTTATGGTTTCCTTGATTCTTCTCCATATCGGTTAGTTCGTTGGCCAACTTGTAAATCCATTCGCAAATGATACCCTGATCAATGGTGGGGAACTCCTCGAAATAGGCGCCCATCATTTCGACAAAGCCTTCAACATCGAAACACGGATCCTGTGAAGCCTCTTCGAGAATAGATATGACGTAGGATAGAACAATCTCGTCGACGACACTGAAGTCTGCACCTGGTATATGGGCACTGACAAACTGAACAAGACTCCGCTTTACCATCTCGTGTTGCTTTTCCAAATTGGTCATGTTCCCCTGTTTTTAATTATTTTCCTGTTTTTTTTTCGGCGTATTTCTTTTGCTTGTTTTCTACCTTTAATATACCCGACTTAGTATATGTATGTGTGTGTTTGGCTACCCAGGCAGGCAAAATCGAACTCAAACTTGATCTTTTAGTTAAATAAAATGTGAAATATCAATTGAGGCACGTTTTTAAAATGATTTTAAAGACAGAATATTATTTAAATATCGAACTTTTTGCTAGCTGCGCCTTTCTTTTGCTGAATGCTGCTGCTCTTCCTCTTCTTTCCAATCAATAATACTTTTGCAGCGAAATTGTGACGAACTTTATCGATAACGATTACAAGAAATACTAAATGTAAAATGATATCGGATTTTATCTACGACCGATTAATGTAAATATATATATTTTAAAATAAAATGTAAATACAAATTTTTTCTAAATATATGTTTTACTGATACACTTTAATGTTGTTTTAATAAATGTTTTGATCTATTGTTTACTCTGTTGCGGCTGTGTTATTCCTAACCGTGCGGAAATGTAAGACCAACTGTTAAATTCAAATTTTTGTTAACTGCTCTGTGGCCAAACGGTAAAGTCTGTTAAATATAACAGAGTTCTGTTAACTGTATGTTCTGAAGCGCCACTGGTTTTAAATTTTGAATTGCAAGAAAACTAGTCGAGATATCGCTATGCAAAAATTTTCTTATTTCTTAATGTTTTGTCTTTTTTTCAGAAAGTGGCTGGACAAGTTCATAACGAGTATATTAAGCGAGGGGGGGAGCTCAATGGCTTGGCCAGTTTTATTCTTAAGACCCCACAATAAATATTATTATATCTAGTAATTTTCAAATTCCCCAAAGTCGTTACCAATTTTTTTAAAAACAATAATCGTAAGGCACTATTTTCCAGACAACAAAGATATTTTAAAACTGTAAGAGTAAAAGACTTTCACAACTACCAATACAATCATTACGTTGTTAGTTCACTAATGACACAACTTAAAGGTAGATGGTAATAGCTGCTTTGGCCAAGCAAACCGGGCCAATGCTTCAGAGAAGCCTAGGCACCGTTCTGATAAGTGCGCCGCGCGAGCACCGGCGTTATCAAAATCTCGGCCAAGGATGTGTTAAGACTGCCAATCGATGACTGTTGTTGCTGCTGTTGTTGTTGTTGACGTAGCGGTACGAAAATATCACAGTAGTGATCTTTGAAGTTCAGGGCCTTCATCGGTGCCGCTGGTGGCGCATAAAAGAGAATAGAAAACACACAGCGCAGAAGACGAACGTTAAAAAACACACTAAATATGTAAATGCAAATCGGTTTCGAAACCAACTATTTGAAGAGGAAGAAAGACCCGGAAGACTCTTCGCAGAGCCGGCGCATGGTATCTAGACAATTGAATTGCCTATTTGAATGAGTGTAAATATTTGCCAAGCGATTAACAAACAATCTCAGTCAGTTTCGGGACTTTGAGAAAGCTCTGGCAGCATTTTCCCATAAGCGAAATGTGTTAACTGCCGAATTTTGCGCAAGTGCAGACGGACATGTCCACAAGAGCTGCTTCTTTTTCAACTGACGACGATAATAAATCAATTAAGCTTATGTTATGTTAAGTATTATGTTAAGTACATATGCTGCTTGAGTAGACAACAGGCCCGTAGCGGGGCGTGTGCAGGTTGTGCGGTGCCAGAGGCCGCCTGCTAGCGGAAAAAAGAATAAGTAGCCAAAATTATTGTCAATGTTTCATGCAAAATTTTTAAATTTACAATTCGTGTGCAATTTAATAATCATTATTTTTTGAAGGGAAAAATATTATGAAATTTGGGATCACGACGGATTAGCCAAGAGTAGGCCAGTAGAAACCTTCTGGTGCAATTTTTTTTCTTATCCGACTATTCTAAGTGAATGATTTTTTCATTTAAAAAAAAACCAAATAATCATTATTTTCGGTCCCTGGTTTAAACAGATGGATATGACCTAATTTAGGGCTATTGCTATTAAATTTAATATTAATTGTATTGTCTGCCATGTCTCTTATGTTTGTTGAATATATGTTCATCAAGAAAGATATAAAGTCTATCTATCTTATGGACTTTGGATTGACTGGATTGGCAATACCTATAATCAAGAGAGAATTAAGTTTTTCAAAATTTATTCATTATTTTGCCAATATAAAATCCAGAAATTATCTGATGTAATTTGTATGAATTTTCTTCATTTTACGAAATATTTTATGAAGTCTCTTATCTACTATATTTAAAAGAATGGCAATAACAATAGTGGCCCCGAGAAGTTTAGCACTAGGACCCCCAAGATCGTTGCTACGGCCCTGTGCCTGAGTGTTGTTATTGTTGTGTACTGAGAGAGGCTTGGGCAACATGTGTATTTGGTATCTAAGATCTTTGACAGGTTGACGCGTGTCCCCAACGAGGTTAATAAACTCTTCCTGCCCAGAATCGCAATTTGTTTTCAGCCCAAAAAATTCGCAAATTGCAAAAAACAGTTAAAAGTTTTGCTTTCTTTTGCTCCGCTTAATTGCTTCAAACTTGACCTTACCACCGAAAATAAAATATAAATAAAAAAATTAAAAAAAAAACGAAAAAACAAAAAGCCCCAAACGCAACTCAAATCGGCAATTAACGCGCCATCGGCTCGGCTCAGCTCGACTCGACTTTGACTTGCATCGTGTCGAGTAACAAAGAAACGGCAAACCAAGATTGACCAAGACCAAGACAGAGACGCAGACGCTGACGGAGACGGGCCTGGGCCTGTAGAGCTGTCGGAATCGAGCCCGGCTTCGCGTTCTGGTCGCTGTCAACGTTGGCAGCGCCGCCAGCGTCGACGTTGACGCGTCGCAGTCGAGCGGATGAACGCGCTTAACATATTTTGTTTATTTATACAGCCGAGCGTGTAGAACTCCGTATTAGTGTCTTCTTGGCGTTCGCCGTTGACGGTTTTCTCTCTTTCTCACTCGAGTCCAGCTCCCCCAGTGCCAGTGTGTGCTGTGTGTGTGCCACTGTGTGTGTGTGTATTCGTGTGTGTGACAGTCTGCAGTGACTCGCTCAAGTGCTACGCGTGGTTCAAGTGTCCAAACACAGGTACGGAAGTGCAACGATTACCATAACTAACCAAGTGAAAGTGAATTAACCCTAGACTTAAATTGAACCTAGGCTAAGTTGGGGCCAAGCTTGGCCCAGCTGGCCTGGTCAGGCTCCAGCACAACTTGCTCATAGTTGGCAACACTTGCACAGCCATTCGCCCAGCCTCCGCCTTAGCTAAAGATTTAGCTTGGCTGCCTTGACTAATTTTCGTTAGTTGCCATTTTGCTGTTGCTGTTGTTGTTGCTGATGTTGTTGTTGTTGCTGTTGGTCTTTGCTAATGCTTCTTTATTGGTGCTTGGCGCTTGCAGCTCTCTCGGTCTCTCGAGCTGTCTGATTTTTTCTAGTTGACCTTAACCCAATGCATTGCACATAGATTAAGTGCTGAAAACTTGTCTGAGGAGCTGCTGCTGCTGCTGCTGCTTCTAGTGGCTGCTGCTGCTGCTGCTACTAGCTGCAATTTTGCCAGTCAGCCAAGGCCAAGACTGACAACTTTGAGGCGGCCAAAACTAAATGCTTTGAACTTGTAATCAATAAATGGCAATTGCAATTGCAGCTGCACGAAGATCTGATTTCTCAGTGAAATCTTCAACTCTCCCCTTCTCCCCCACACGCCACTCTCCTCCCACAACACTCTTTAAATGGAGCAATCGCTTTCGAAACGTCACAGCACGTGCAAAACTCTTCACACACGCAGCAGACAAGCCAACGTTTTACAACCCAGTTCAAAAAAAAAAAAAAAAAAAATACTTAAAATACAAAACCGAAACCCCAATTAACGCAGCAAATATTTACCGAGTAATTAAACCGAAGACGACGCTTCGCAGTCTGTTACCCAACCTGGTCTTCGTCATCTTCGGCTTCGGCTTCACTTTGTCGTTTTTCCCTGGCTGTCACATTAATTCCGAGTCCGAGTCCGTTACAACTCGAAGTCAAGACCCAGGAAAGCCAATATATAGAAAATACAAAATGATTAGCCTCTGGCACCTCATGCAGAAACGATTAACACCCTTTAGACTCGACCATAAACTACACAAAGGAGAGTACAAAGGTATTTACGGCTGCAGACCGCAGCAAAGAGAGCTATAAAAAAGAAGTATAAGTGCCATAAATTTATAGTTAATTCCACATAAGTGTCCATAAAGCTCAGGCAGGCTTAGGTAATATATTTATATATTTTTTTAATTTTTATTTATGTCATTACGGATGAGGAATTGAACTTTATTAACGCAATGAGTTTCTTGGGCAATAAATCATTAAGATATTTCATAGCAGCATATATATAACTTATTTATATTATTATATTTTATATAATTCTCTATATATTTCTCCCTATTTCTTTCCTTGATTCCTTAAACAATTCTAGAATCATTTGCCTTGCAAATTCTTTTCCAATTGAAATCAAAAGCAAATTGAAATGACAAAAGCAAATGCAAATTTCTTAAACAAATTTGCACTTTAATGTGGGAATTAAAGCGTCGCACACACGTTGCTAATGCTATATTTAGCGCTATATATACACACGCTGTATATATTTACTATATTTAGCAAAATAGACAAAAATTCAATGAACAATTTTTAAGTTGCTTAAAATTTTATGAGAACCTAAGGAGATTTATCTGGAAATATATTTCCCAGAGTGGGTGCAACGTGTAAATGCAATTGTTTAGCTACACCTGTATACACCTGTGTGTGTGTGTGTGTGTGAAAATCTCCAGCTACAATGTATGCACATGCTAAACATCCGTTCCGGGCTAAGAGATCTGGTGCTGGGTGCTGGCTGTCGCAGCTGTCGGCGTTGGGCTTGGGTTGGATTTCGCTCTTGGGGGTCGCACGGCCTGTGTGTGTGAAAAACAAGTAGAAGGAGGGAATGGAAGGGGAGGAGGGGCGGGTGTCTTAGCACATTTGTCGCCCCATCGAAGTGTAATTATTTGTCCAGTGCAATTATCTAAGTGCAACAGCAGCAACAACAGATGCAGCAGATGCAGCTGCGCCATGACTAAGAAACAACATTAATTGCGTGTGAAAAAAAAGCCAAATAAATGGCTAAAAGCTGAAGAGGCAGCAGCCCAGATGAGCATGCGCGACCTTAGCTTAATTGTTCGCCTTTTTGTTAACAATTTCGGGGTGATTTCCCCACACCAATTAGATACGAGTGTTTTGTATATCTCTCTGTCTTCTGCTTCTTCTTTTTTCTACTTCTGTTTTTTGCTCGATGCTGTTGCGATTGAACTCGATAAAAGCGATGTTTCTATAGCGTAGCACGAGCACGTTGGGCAATTCCGATTCTGACAAATGCTGCGACAGCAGCAACAACTACAATACATAAATACATACTACAACAACAACTACACGCTGGCCAAAAGGCACAGAAATTCGCTAAATCAATTATGCATACAAATCAATTTAGCGCGCTGCCTCTGCCGCTGCTGTTTCTTGTTGCTTTTGTTTCTCTCTGCTGTCTTTCTGTTCGCTATTTCTGTATTTATTTTCTTACATTTTTGCTAATGAGGCGCACACCCCGCACACACATGAGGGCGTGGCCACGCGGAAGAGCCTAGACAGCGCCCCGAACTGGCGGCCAAAGTGTAACAAAAAAAAAAAAAACAGCAGCGATAAATGGTGCGCAAGGGCAAGGGCGCACACGAGGGGGGAGAGGGTTACAGGCAGCCAGTTGGAACCTGTCAACCTGTTCGACAGTTGCCCGGCTGTTCCAAGTCCACGTTCGCCTCTGTCGATTGGCGTCACATTTTTGGTCGTGATAATGCGGCGAAGCTCATTTTCCTGTCTCCAGTGTCAATCTCGAGAAACTGACGCTGGCTGACGCGAGCTGCCACTGCCACACGCCGTGCATACAAATCACCCAGGGGGTAGGTAGAGGTAGAGGTAACTCTGTGTACGCTACGCTGACCATTAAAGGGGGCAACCTAGCTCAGCTCAGCTTGGCTCATCACTCGCGGGAGAATGCGTCGCCGTGTGCGATCAGTGCGATAGAGTGATCAAACAACCAATGTGATCTGTCGGACAGCAACTGTAGATAAATTAGAAGGTGTAAAAGAAGAACTGCTCTCAATTGTATTAAGTATACGCCGCGCATAACAATTTGTAACTGGAGAGGAAGAGAAAGAGAGAGAGAGATACCCCATCTCGATCCGATTTCGAGCATTTAGAAGGCTTTGTATAGAATGCTTTGATTGATTTTAGTCTAAGTAAAGTGTAGGAAATTCATAAATTCATTTACATCAAGTTAAGAATAAATATATTATTATTATTGTTAAAAAACGCGCCTTGTTGTTGTTGGCAGACCCGAAGCAGATGGAATTCCTGTTCAGAACTGGAATCGACTCAGAAGATCTTGCACAATCAACAACAACAATAAACTGGCCCTAGCGAGGCCACAATCCCCGGAAGTGTGTGTGTGTGTATGTGTATTGTTACGGATCTAGGCATTAGCAGCGCCTTCATCTCAAGTCTCACCCAACAAAGAAAAACCCAAAAAAAAAAAGAAAAAACCAATAAACTCAAGAAACTCAAGCAACAACAACAAATTTGCCGGTGGCCAACAAAGAAACAACAACAAAATCGTAAAGTAATTGAAAATTAATGTCTCTTAATTATAAAAATATCATATGATACACACACACACACACGCACACAAAGACACTACGTTTAACTGCAGATAGACCCCCAAAACGGGCGAGTAATGTGCGCAAAGTTGTTCCGTATGCAATTTAAATAACAAAGGCACATCAACATCATCATCATCGTCATCATCAACATCATCATCAGGCACATCATCTTCATTTTCATTAAGCTCACATCGCAACTATTTAAATGAGCCACAAATGTTTTGCTAACTATATGTAAATATGCTTAGAACATTATGTGATACTCATGTGAGAGTGTGTGCCCGAGTGTGTGTGTGTGTCAGTGTGTGTGTGTGAGTGCGCCATCTTGAATGCTTAAAGAGAGAAATAGAAACAAAGATACACTTGGCATCTGCAAGATGAATGCCAAAGTTGTACGACTTTAGTGCCAAGGCAAAGAATTCAAATCCAGCCTTGTAGAATGCCACTACACACACCCAAGCACACCAGCACACACACACACACACACACACACACACACACCCATATGTATATATATTAAGACACTCACATGTTGCCCGATCAGGTCTTTGTGGTTAGAACCACAGCAACCGCTCGAGCAATCGATTGATTCGCTTTAATTATGCAAATCAAACTCTCTTCTCTTTCGATCTCGCGACATTGCTCATGCCCCCTTGCAACACAGCAGCAGCAGCAGCCTCGTCTAGTACTACTACTATTTTTGTATCATATATAGTAGCTAGACTGGCGTCATTCGCTGTCGTTGTCAGGCGATTTTGGGCTTGCGTCTCCCCTTTGCATATGGGATAAGCATTTTCTTTTCATTAAATAAAATATTTGCGTGCCTGCGTCGTCGCTGCATTCCCCATGCCGGGCACGAGCCGAGCATAATCAAGCTCCTCCACACACAGCTCGGCCAGCCCCAGCGGGGCGAACGTGCGTGGCCTTTCTAAGTGCTTCGATTTAGAATATTTCATTCAATAATTTGGCAAAGAGACGCCTCGCCCCGCAACGCACGTCAAAGCAAAGAGAAAAAATGAAATATAAAAACTAAAATTTCTAATTTATACAAGCGGTTTCTTATACTCCCCTTCCCTCTTTTGCTCCTACTTCCATTGCAGTCGCAACAGTTCAAAATGACGACCTACATGAAGATATTCAACGAGCGCATCTCCGGCCTGTCCAAGGGTGTGGGTAAGTACAGTGGAACCTACTTTTGATTGGAGGAGACTCTTCTACAATCTCTCGTGTTGCAGATGAGACCGTGGACAGTTGGTTTCTGATGAGCTCGCCGGGCCCCGTGGTTGCCGTCGTTATGATATATTTGGTATTTGTGCTCAAAATTGGACCCGAATACATGAAGAATCGCAAGCCGATGGATCTGAAGCGCATTATGGTGCTCTACAATGCATTCCAGGTGTGCTACTCCATCTGGATGTGCCGCACGGTAAGCCAACACAACAAGCTCTCCATATCTTTCTCTTTATCTCTCTCTATATCTCTCTCTCTCTCTCTCAGTCCATTCAAGAGAGCAACGTCATGTCGTCGATATTCTCGAAGAAGTGCGAAATCAATCGCACACGCGAACAGAATCTCACACTCTATTCGGGCGCCTGGTTCTATTTCTTCTCGAAGATCATCGATCTGCTGGACACCACGTTCTTTGTGCTGCGCAAGAAGAACAATCAGGTGTCGTTCCTGCATGTCTATCATCACACCATCACCGTGCTCTTCTCCTGGGGCTACCTAAAGTATGCGCCGGGCGAGCAAGGTGTCATCATTGGCATCCTCAACTCGGGTGTGCACATCATCATGTACTTCTACTACATGGTTGCCGCAATGGGACCACAATACCAGAAGTACTTGTGGTGGAAGAAGTACATGACGAGCATTCAGTTGATCCAGTTCGTCCTCATTCTGGGCTACATGGTCACTGTGGGCGCCAAGGGTTGCAACATGCCCAAGACATTGACGTTCTTCTTTGTTGGCAACACGATCATCTTCCTGTATCTCTTTGGCAACTTCTATCGCAAGACGTACAACAAATCGAAGAGCATCGATGCCAATGGCGGCATGGTGCGCTCCAATGGCAGAAGTCTGGCGCAGTCGGCACTACGTGCTGCCGGAGGCATGGGTTGCATGCCGATGCAGAACAGCAGCAACAACAACAACAACAGCAGCAACGGCAGCAAGAGCGAGTACAAGGCATATATCGATCTGAACAACAACAATATGAAGCCGTTGAAAGTGGAATGAGTGAGGAGAGTGTGCTATCTCTATCTCCCTCTCTCTCTACTCTCTCTCTCTCTGTCTGGGGTCTGGTGGGTGGGTTTTGAATTTCGTCAGTAGGTTAGCTTTAGCATTCTGTTTTAGAGAGATGATGTGACATGAACATAATGAAGTTGATCAAGATGATCATTAAGATAATGATGATGATGATGATGATAAGATGATTCTGATTATGAACCTGTATAATGTATATGTTTTATATGTTTATGCCAAACAGCAGAAGATTACATCCAAATACCTAGGTGTGTAAGTGTATTAGAGAAAGTGCGAATGTGTGTGTATGTATGAGCTGTATCTGTATCTGTATCAGTAACTGTAACTGTAACTGTAACTGTAACTGTATTTCGGTATGCTTGTTTAGTCTGTGTATATTTTTTGTTGTCCTAAGTATTGAGAAATGCATGAAAAATTATTGATAATCGTATTGTATGATGTATTGTGAAGAAGCATTCGAAACAGAAATAAAATATATGAAACTTTAACTTTTTTAATTAATCCGGAATCTCGATTATTATTATACTTGGGTTCTTCACCGCCTTCTAGAATGTTCTGCGATCAGATGTCAAACCTGTTATAGCCCACTATTTATGACAGTTAGCACACACACACACACACGCACACACACCTCCCCAGGGAGCCGCTGATATTTGAAACTAGCGCTGATATAAGCGCGTGTCGATCGGAGATAATTATGCAGATCCTGACTGCTGAATTTCTTTTATTGCGGTGATTAATGCTCGGGTCATTAATTCAACGCAGAGTCTCGAACTTAGACTCGAACTTGGACTCGGACTCAGACTTAGACTCGACTCGCGTGCCTCAAAGTTATGCAATTGATTTTAAAACAAGTTCGCCACGGCAGCCAGAGACTTTATGGCGGCAAAAAGAATTCGATGAGACCACAGCGAAAAATTATAAATTCTAATTAACTCTCTCTTCTTTTTTCTTAGGGCACAAGAGTCTTTGGCAATACTAAATGCTCGTTTGTTCCCCCTTGGAAAAAAGAAGAAGTTCAAGTTTACTTGGGGACAAGTTATTCCTGAATTTTGGCGACTGGGACTCAATATATTATCTCATTAATCACCAAAATAGATATGCAAATCAATTTAGAACGTTGCTCAACGGGTCGTGGCAGCGACAGATCAAAGCGAAGAGTTCCATGATTAATCCAAGCATATTCTCCACTGTCTTTTCACTACAACTTATACTATATACTGTAAATTATGTTTATGGCTTTATTGAGCATCGATTGCTGCATTTATTTCTCATGTTGTTTGTTTGTTTTCCAAACCAAAAGTGCAAAAACTAGAATGTTTAGTGAATTCAGTTCGGGTCAAGGTTGGCAGCGCTTTGCAAATCTTTTCAAGGTGCAAAGGCACAAAAAAAACGTGGCATATTTTGCGGCTGCAGCGGAAAATTGTTTGGGGAAATACGCTGTAGAAAATACATAAAAAATATTTAATGACTATTGATCTCTCTTGTAAATTTACCTTAAGCAGGAAGTATGGAAAAAAGTTGAGCACCTCACAGATCTTTACTTCCGCAAGAGTTCGATAGAGTTCTAATTCTGCTAATTAAACAAGTTCGATTGCCTCGTAAATCGCTTGACCCTGCGCCTGAGATCCACACACACACACAGAGAGAGACGAACCGATACAGTAACACACGTCTGCATACACTTAGTGCTTGTGGTCAAGATCAAGGCCAAATCGCGGCAAACCGGCTTAAATGCTACCGTTGAGATGCTCTTCATCACGATGCCGCTTCAGCTTCCGCTTCAGGTGTTCAGGTTCCGTTTTGAATCGAACAATCAATAATAATAAAAATGGTTTTTTTTTGTTTTGTGTGTGGAAAGCCCATGGGCTTGTTGTACCCATCGAGACGGAGACGGAGACTGGGCAGCTTCAAGGTGAGCTGCAAAAGAGTTCCGATTCCGATCGACGGATTATTTTCGTGTTCTGCTATTAAAATTCATGAACTGGACATACTACCTGGTTAACAACACACACACACACACAGACACAGATCAGATCAGATCAGATCATATCGTGGACCTGTTCGACTGTGCGCCCGACACGCCCAGTTCCATTGTTGTCTCTATTTCCGCTGCTAACTGGCAAATCAAGAGTGGATTAAGTATACGCAGTGTGTTTATTGTTTATTGTGTTTTTTTCTAGAAAATCTTTATATTTATTTCGATGTATTTGTGGTTTCTTTTCACTTATTTCTACCAAATATCAATGTATCAATATGTGTGTGTATATATGTATATGTATTTTTTATGATCTATGCAAGACAATTTGGCGGTTTGTCTTGGCGCTTCTTAAGCTATTTACACAACTAATTCCACTCTGTCATTTTTGTTTCTGGCTAACTTAACTTAATTCGGTTCTCTCGCTCTACAACTTCTTTCGCTCGATGTTGTTGTTGTTGTCGCTCTATACAAATACAAAAGCACATCAAACGAAGCGATGGCTGCGAAAAAGCATTTAACTGTTTGCCTGCCAAAAAACCTCTCAATATTTTCCTCAAATATTTCTTTTTGTTTTTTACAATTTTTTCAACGTTTTTGTTTCTTCTTCTTTTTGGTGGCAGATTACTTAACAAATTAGTTAACAAAGTTGCTCAAGGAACAACGCTACTTGGATCGCGCTCGGCGTTGTTCTCTACTGTTTCCCGCTTTGTACGAGTATTTGGAAGTATGGAGGGGGGGGGGGTGGGAATGGGTGGGGTAGGTAGGAGTATAGGGTAAGGTGTAGGTAGGGGAACTGGGTGGGAGTTGATATATTATAATGCTATGTTCCGAACTCGACACCTTACAACACCTTCTTCTGTGCTGTCGATGCTTCAATTGCGGCATTCATGTTCTTGGCACAGCTCTCGTTGTTGTTGTTGTTGTTGTTGCCATCCTTATCAGCCTTGGCCTTTGCTATCGCCTGCTTCTTCTTGTAGGACTTCTGATAGAAGTCATTGAACAGGAAGTAGAAGAACACGGCGTTGGGCAGGGTGAAGCAGACAGACCATCTGGGATAGCCGCAGTCGGTGTAGAGCAGCTGAGTCTGATGAATGAAGGCGCAGCAGAACTGGATCTAGAGAGAGAGAGAGAGAGAGAACAACAACAATCAGCTATCGGTCTATATATCTATATCTATCTATGGCTTACCATTTGCAGGTTGGTGATGTACTTCTTCCACCACAAATACTTCTGCATCTGTGGCCCGAAGGCGGAGAGGAAGTAGTAGGAGTACATGATGATGTGCACGAACGAGTTGATCCAGCCAATGAAGGTGCCATGTCCGCCGGGATAGTACTTGGAGGTGCCCCAGCTGATCATGGGCATCACAGTGTGATGATAGACATGCAGGAACGTCACCTGGCGATCGTTCTTGCGCAGCACAAAGAAGATCGTGTCGAGCAGCTCGGTTATCTTGGCCAGATAGTAAACATACACCACGCGTGCCTCACGATATGCCTTGGGGGTGCGTGACCAATCGACTGGCTGGCAGCGCCAGCTATAGTATTGCCAGATGACCACGCCCTCGTACACCATCCACACACTTAGTGCCACCTGAAAGAAGTTGTAGACGAGCAGGGTGCGTTCCAGCTTAAACGGTTTGCGATCGCGCATGAAACGCGGTCCCCACGAGAGTACAAAGTACAAATAGAAGCCGAGTATGGTGAGCAGGGGCAGGGGAGACTTGATCAGGAACCAGTCATTGGTGCGAGGATCTAGGGAAGGGTTCAAAGGATTCAGAATTGCATAAACAGGCTGTTGATCAGTTGGACTCACCTGCCAATTCGATGAACAGGAAGTTCCAGTAGTCAGTTTGTGTTGCGTTGACGGCCGCCATTTTTAAATCCAACTGCTTCTTTCTCTGCTTCCTCTAGCGGGATCGAGGGGGAGCTGTGTGTCCAGAAGAGGAGAGCTTGACTGTTTTACTTGGGACGGGGGGATATAAGATTTAAAAATCTGCTAAGCGCGCATGCGTTGCGAACGAGTTTGGTGTCCAATGTTCTGCAATAGAAATTAAGTTTTTGTTAGCGCAAATTCAAGTTTATAAACATATTTAAAAATATGTTAATCAACGCAGACGCAGAAGAAGAGGTAGAAGATGCAGAAGAAGAAGCAGCAGCAGACGATCTCTTTTGTTTTCGGTATTTTTGCTGTTGCCGAGCGAACAAAACAAAAAAACTCGAAAGTTAGTTAACTTCTTGAGCTGCAGATGAAGGTGGAGATATGTGTGTGTGTGTGTGCGAGGAGTGTGCTCTGATGTCAGCACCTCTTTTCAGGGCGTGGCCAACGAAAGGGAAATTATCATGTAACGAGCTGGAGAAAATTATGTTCATTATTTCGAATTAAAGAGAGACCGCAGCCAAGCCAAGCAAGACACATTGTGAATAATTGGGAGGACCACTTGAGGCCCAGTTTGGGTTTGAGGTTGTTCAGGTGTCGTGCTCAGCAACAATGTGTGTGCTGTATGGTTGAATAATTGTCACAAAAGGTAGTGAAGCAACCGCTAATAACTGTAAACAAGACGATGATGCCACTTGAACTCCACAGAGGCCGCACACGAAACATTTATCAAGCGGCAATGCGGCGACGCTTTAAGGTGGCATTTCTACAATACTATTGTTGTTGTTACTATTGCTGCTGTTGTTGTTGCTGTTGTTGTTGCTGCTGTTGTTGCTGTTGTTGTGCGGTCATTTCCGTGGCTAATGTTGTTGTTGCTAGCTGTTTATTTTTTGGTTTTCACACCATTC
This sequence comes from Zaprionus africanus, assembly GCA_018151435.1. Classification (NCBI taxonomy): domain Eukaryota; kingdom Metazoa; phylum Arthropoda; class Insecta; order Diptera; family Drosophilidae; genus Zaprionus; species Zaprionus africanus. Next base: position 10,424,654 of record JAECXB010002206.1, read on the forward strand.
TGGGCAACAGCTTCTTGTGGCTTCGATCGAAATAAATATTTTGAAGGGCAACAGCTCGACTGGTTTGCTTTGCTGTGGCTCATTTCCTGCACTGCCCCCTGCGTCGTGTTGTTGTTGTTGCTATGAGTATTTGCTGCAACAATAAACGCAAAATGAACCAGAAAATGAGCCGAGAGAGAGAGGGAGAGAGAAAAAGGTGCTAAAAGCCGTTGGCAGAGCTGAAACACTGGAGGTTTGTTGGAAACAAAGCAGAATCGAGTTTTCAAATTATCAATTTTTTTTAGTGGAGTAGAGTAAAGTTGTTCAAATAAACAAATAGACATTAAATTTGCGCTTGGCTAATGAACAAATGATGTGAAAAGGCCTCGAGACGCGACACGATGTGTGGTCAGTTAGTTCTCTGTGTGTGTGTGTGTGTGTGGGAACCATCTGCAAGCTGACCCACCCGACGCACTCTGTCAGAAAGTCACATAATTCGCGCTTCGCTGCGGTCATACATATGTCACACATGTCTCACGTATGGCAGGGCTTGTCTGGGCATCTCTTTTGGGGATTTGCATGGTTAATCACATGTCAAATAAGGCTTTTCTTGGTGCGGGGACCTTGGCTACGCCTTGCGGTGAGCAGCGCAAAATTGTGTCAATGGTTTCGTAAGAAACAGTTGAATGACCTTGGCCAAAAACCTATTGAACTCTCGCCATGGAGATGTATTTAGCATATGATTTGCATAAAAATTACAGACGGCACTTTAGTTCCAAGTTCTAAATGGAGAGAGAGAGAAGAAGAAAGAAGAGCGAGAGGGAAACTGAGAGAGAAAGAGATCTTCACACAACACTTTATGCACAAACTTGGTTTATCCTTTTGATCCTTTTCACAGCAACAACACACAAAAGTCAATTGAAATTGTTTTTTTTTGTTAGCTACACATGCATATTGCACGTGTGCATCTATACATGTCTTTGTATATGTATATATAGCACACTGTAGCACACAGACATTTGTCGAGCACAAGCACCTGTCGCAATCAGCGACAACAACAACAGTGACTGAACTTAATGTTAACACCATGACAACTGTTTTTCAGCCTCCTCTACTAAAGCTGCTGCTGCTGCTTCTTCTTCATCTGCTTCTTCTTCTACTTGTATCTAGTACTATTATTAAGGGAGAGAGACCTCTGCTGGCATCCGCAACCCACGAGACTTGTACGCGTACTGAACTGCTACGCCGATCTTCGTGCCGCTATGTATAAAAATTTCGTCTATAGGTTTTTCGAGCTGAGCGCACGGGCTACGCTGCCAGCAGCACAGCTCAGCTCAGATTGTTACTATAGCTGTTGTTGTTACTATTCTTCTTGTTATTGTTGTTGTTGTTGTTGTTGTTATGGCTCATCTGCTGCTGCTGCCGCTGCTGCTGTTGAATGTTCTTTTGTGGCGCTTGGAAGCTGCGTCTGGTCTCGTTTATCTATTGATCATCATAATGACAACAGCTTCAGGCGCCTGTTGTTGTTATTGTTGTTGTTATTGTTGTTGTTGTTGTGCCGGCTATTATTATGTTAGTTGGTTGTGTGAATGTTAATTATGTTAACAAATAATTAAACGTTGCCTTTCATAATCATATCCAAAGCCAAAGAGTGCATAAGAGAGAGCAATCACTCACTGAGCTCGGCCCGAGTGGGAGAATATATTTATATATATTTATAAACATATTTATATTTATACTTTTATATATATTTATTAAACATATGTACCATATATGTACCAGACTGTGTTGGACTGCAAACCTTGCTCTGCATTGCGATTAAGAGTCTTAAACGTTTTCTTCGTTCTGTTCTACTTCTATTGACCTCTTTCAGGGTCTCCCCCACGCAAGTGCTGAGTGCGCTAAATGTTTTGCAACATATTTAGTAATTACATTGCGTAGCACAAATACACATGCATATCGCATGTATATATATAACTGAACATATCGAACGAATGTACAAAGTGAAAATCTCTTGGGGCCCTCAAGGTCGGCACTTTTTGGCGGTTTTTTTGTGAGTTCCGTTAATATTGTATTCAAGGAGACACTTGTCTGGCAAAGAAAAAGAATTAATCGAAGACTGAAACCAGTTGAAAATTATTATATCATTTTGATCATTTACATATGAATTCTAATGGCCCAGGGCTCGATTCTTGAGCATCGATCGATGCGATGCCAATGCCATTTCCGGGTCATATTTGAGGCTACTCTCGATAAGCTCAACACTCGACACAGACTCAGTCGCGCTAAACTCTTGCCCAGTGCCAGCTCTGGCTGGGGCTGGGGTCAGCGGAGGTTCAACTTAGTGGCATAACTGTGTCACCGGCAAATTGAACTTGACCCTACGCCTTGTTTGGGGGTTTTCGAACAAGTAAATAATGAAAGAAAGAAAAAAAACTCGTCTAGTTTGGCTTGAACAGCTTGCGAATGATGGTCAAGTTTGCGAATTTAGATAAGGCTAAATGCTTGGCTGATTAAATACTATTTTTGTAGGCTGTATCTGCAGCTACAAATCTGTCAGCGATCGTCCATAACTAATGCCAAGCAAGGCACATCACTCATACGCAGCGTTCGCCGACGTTCTTCCGGTCAAATAATTCAAATCGATGCGATTCGATGCGATTTAATTTGCCGCCGCTGCTTTTGTTTGCAAACACACACAGATACGAACACACACACACACACTGACACTATTATAATCATATGCAAAAGACTGTTTGTTGATTTGGTTTATTATCTTTGCTGCAAATGACCCACGACGCTGCTGGGAACCGGCGACGGGTTTGCCAAGCCACGAGCCACTGCAGATCAAGCGAGTTTCTTCCGCAAACATTTACATAGCAACAAATACAAAAGAAAGAAACGTCGCTGAAAATCGTTAACAATGTTAATAATATTATTTGATTAATTATTGCGTGTTTCGTTTTGTTATTCTTGTTCGCAATTGCAATTAAATGTACGCATTTCTCTGCCTACCCCATGCGAATATTTTGCTTTGCTTAGCCTGTCGAGTGTCCAAATCGAGTCGACAGCACACCAAATATATTTCCGAGTAATTATTAAATTCTTATTATTGTCTTCTGATCATGCTAGGCATGTCTCGTTGCCCAAGGTCATACCCGGCATACAGAACCAGGAACAGGCATTTTGCTACATCATGTTGGGAGAATTTTTTCGGGCAAGCCTGGCAAATATATATAAAACAAAATATAGTATATCTGTATACGTATTTTTACTGTCTTATTAGCTCCAAGCTCGCCATTATCTTCTTTATAATCATGTCTTACTTTTATGACCCACAAAAAACCTCATTAAAATTGTTTAATTTGTAACTTGGCGCTTTTATGTGGCTTATAAGACGTGCTTCACAGCTCTCTTGGCGCCATCTAGTGTTCGTAACTTATAGCTGCAGAAATTGTTGCCAGACTGTTGAAAAAGGTTGGCATTTCAATTCGTGTTTGGCTATAAAAAGCTCTTCAGGGAATCAGTTATTCAAGCGGAGCTTCATTTTTAATTGAGAAATCATGCGGAATTATCTAATCGAATCTTTCTGATTTAATCTTTCTAATTAATTATTCCAGTTTGCTAGACGGTAATGTGTTATTAATTTATATAATCAATTAATAATCAAAAAATATTTATAAAATTTACTTTTCTAATATTCACTAATGAAAGCTTTATTTTATTTGCTAAAGATGCAAGATATTTGAAGAATTAAATTTGAAGAATTAAATTAAAAAAATATTTATTACTTTTACTTTTGTAATCTTTAAAAAGGAAAGGTTTATTTTATTTGCTAATGATGCCAGATATTTTAAGAAATAAATCTTAAGAATTATATAAACAAATATTTATTACTTTCAATTTTATAATTTTTACAAATGAAAGGTTTTCATTTAGTAATGATGTCAGGTATTTTAAGAATTAAATCCTAAGAATTAAATCAAATAATATTTATTACTCTTACTTTCATAATCTTTACTAATAAAGGGTTTATTTTAACATGATGATGCCAGATATTCTAAGAATTAGATCTTAAGAATTAAATCAAAAAATATTTATTACTTTTACTTTTATAATCTTTACTAATGAAAGATTTGTATTTACTAGTGATGCCAGATATTTTAGGAACTAAGTCCTAAGAATTAAATAATAAAAAATATTTATTACTTTTACTTCCATAGTCTTTACTAATAAAGGGTTTATTTTATATATTAATGATGCCAGATATTTTAAGAATTAAATCTTAAATATCAAATCAAATTCTTTAATCATTCCAGTAGCTCATCAGTTGAGTCGACCTAGCTGCCCCAATTTGAAATAGTTTTTATGACGATTGTTTGTGAATATATTTATGTGTTTAGATCCCAACATAAGCCTGGGATCTGGTTTTTTGAACTATTGAAAAACACCTCTTGATGTCATTGCACTATCTCATTCGCAACAGCTTCTCGTCATCATCATCGGACGAGCTTTACGCGTGTCTCGACGATTTGCAGTGTGGCGCATTTGAAACGTGTTTCCAAGAGTCGCGGAAATGCCGATTGCGATGCCGATGCCGAAGACAATGCGGCTATAAGTCAGTTAAATTATAACATGCCGTTTAATAATTTAGCACCCAACTTTGAGAGCAATCGTAACCTCAGCGCTCTTTTTCGCTGTGTTTCAGTTTTGGGTTTTTGCGTTTTCGGCTAATCGAAATCGAAAACGAAAACTAGCAAAATACCGTTGAGGCTCTGTCTCTGTGCCCTTGCCAAAAACTTGTTTCAACGTAGTATAAAAACAAAAAGATTAATCTACAACAACAACAGCGCAGAGAGATGAAAATACACTTCCGTTTCCTGATCGAAGCGAACAGTTAAGAAGCCGATAAATCTACAAACAGTTAGACGATATACATACGTCGCGACGCAATCGCCTTAGCTCATTTTTTTCGAAGCGCCTCAGCATTTAGCTACTCACTTGATTCGTTTATATAATTAACAAATTCAAATTCAAATTCTAGATACCATTTATTTTCACGAACTTAATTAGGAAACTGCGATTCAGTGTGTCAAGTTCAAGCAGAAATTTAATTGCTGAAGACGCGACGATCTATTCTTGGGCAAATTATTATTTTCGAACATACGAGTATCTCATATTCATATTCATCATATTCATAAGCCACCGTATTTTGCTCATTTCGTTCAAGTTCAGTTTTTCGTTACGGGTTAAGTGTTACCAAGAACATTTCCAGTTTCTTGGGGTCTTTACTGTATCGTAAACACAGTGTTTATGATTCTTCAGTCTGCAGCTTAAGTCCAACAAGTCGAGTTGGGGGTTTTTTTATACGAGTATATAGTATTTATGCCCGCCCGGTTGTTGATCCATCATGACTCGGCACTGTATACTCGTATGTACTTTGACTGGCCTCAGAGCCGGCTTGGGATACGCACATAAAAATATGACGTATTTTCTGTATTTTTGGTATTTAGTTTTTGGACTCTGGCACTCTCTGAATACTGAAAGTGTAAGCAAAGTCTTGGTATTTATTTGCTTCACTGATTAACAGTTGGGCCTGCGCACATGGCCATTGGCAGTTGGTTAGGCAAATTAGTGAGTGTGAGTGTCGGAAGAGTTGACCATCAGCAACGCGAATCGTTGTGAATCCGACTGAGACGAATTATGATCTTTTCTTCTTCACTCCCATTACCAGACAGCTTCTGCTATCGATTCTTTGCACCTTATGGAGATTGCTCAACGTACTTCTCAGCTTGTGCTTTCAATTAGTGGCACAAATGAATGAATGCTTGCTGAATATTATAAATATTATTGAGCAACGGCTGGCGAATACTCTGCATATAAACTCTGTGTTAAAATTGTATATTTTTTTTTTTTTTTTTTTTTTTTTTTAATGTTTCTTGTTGTTTAATAAATTAGTTTTTATTAATCTTATAGGAAACAACATATAACTACATACTTTTTTTATAGTTTAAGTACCTGTAATACATATATGAAACCAATTAGTGGCGACTTACACTCGACTCATTTATCGTTATAGAGTATAAATAAAGATTTTGATTTCTTTTCTGAAGCTTCGTCCTCGATGGTAGCGCAAGCTGACAATCTGTGAAATTATCAAGCAAACAAAAGTTTTAATTCTTCAATTATTTGCCCAAAATCATATGGCATCACTTTTATTAGCTTACTGCTTATTTATTGTTTCGTTTTTAAGTTATATATACTCTCAAAAATAACTTGACACTATCTAGAAATATTAATCTTTTTATTTATTATTTTAATTTAAAAGAATAAATTATAAAAAATTTCATTTATTTTATATTTATGTATTTTGTAAAGATTTTATTACAATTATTCCTACCTATTATATATTCAAAAGTTAGTCACACAATTTGGAAAGTTAGTTATTTTGAGTGTTGTTGATTTACTCAACTCGTATAAAATACCTGATATATTTCCTTAAATAAGCTACTCTCCAAATATTATTTAATATGCAAAATGCTTTAATTTTCATTACCCTGTAAATACTCTAAACTTAATTTTAAATACAGTAGAAAGCACTCACATTAGGCATTATATTATATGGCAATACTTACATAAGTTTTCTATTTATATCACACATTCTTTAAGTTATAATTTCTAAAATTGCGTCTAGTTTACAACAAGTATTTAATAATTACTTTCCGCTTATACGATTTCGTAAACTATTATTAACGCATTCACTCTGTAGGTAAACAAAATATTTTTCTTTTGATGACGTTAGCAATGGCACCTTGTAACTTTCCAATCGGCCTCGATAATTGTTTTAATTGAAATGCACTGAATAATATCAGATGAACAGCTTAATGGCTAATTATAATTGCGCGAACCCAAACAACTCGACGCCTTTCAAAAGTTTCCGTTATCAATGATAAACAACAACAACAGGTCCTGAACTATTTACTACCCACGCCTCCGTCACGTCGTGTTAATTTAATTAGAAATCTTGAGATTTTGTGTCTGCTTGCTAATTATACTTATTGCACTATTTTGGGATAAATATTTTTATTTTTTACTTTACAGTTTGATTCGTTTCGATTGGTAAATCATTTAACACCCGATGACGTTGCAGAATTTGGGATTAGAACATTTTATTATGCTGCTAATATATCATAAAAATAGTCTAGAGTGGGGACTTTGCTCTTTTGGCAGCTGCCAAGAGACACTACCTTGGGCATTAATCAAACCTTTTCGCAGACTACAAATTAGCCAAAGTTATGACTCAAAGCGTTTTGCCATTGGCTAACTGGAGCTTGCCGACACAGCGACAGCTTAATAGTTTGTCCAAATCTCTGCATATTTATCAACGAACTTGGTCAGCTGTTGACTTCCGACTGCCGCGTTATATCATATATAAATATATATATTATATATCGATGGTAGACCTAGACCTAGACCGTGAAGCAAACACTTTGCCGGTTTCATTAGCCAAACCGTTAGTCGATGCAATGTCATCATCATCATCATGATCATGATGATCATCATTGAGCCCAAAGGTAGCACACACTCACGCACACAAGCGCAGGGCCAGAGCAATCAAGTAGTGTGTGGCCAGAGGTCGAGCGCACTTTAAAGAACAATTTGCGCCGGCTCGCGTCGTCGCAATTTGTCAAAAGAGCTCTATAAAAATGGTTCTCTGTCATGTAAGGCAGCCTGTCGATTTCGTTGTCACGCTCATTTCAATGGCATAATTAAGATTTTTTTTTATTTACATAAAATGACAACAAGCCTCATCGACCTCGTGGATACTGTCGCAGCACGTCCGCAAACACAAACACACACATTCCCATTTAGATATGTTATATATTGTTTATATTTGTGGATAGTTCTAGTACTACGAAGGGTTTTTGCGTTTAACGAACTTGAACTTGGCTTTCTAGCTTGCTACACGTGTTTTCTTTCCTTAGTTATTTGCTGAAAACTAAAGCAGGTCCGGTTACTTTGGAGTTATCAAGTTCTTTCTGGATCTAAGCAAACATTCGATCTCATCAGTATTCAAATATTTTGCAGTCAAGGCTTGGCGACATCCAATGCTGATGCGAAAATATGAATGGGAAGCCGAGAGTTTAAAATTAGAATTGAGCTAAGTTAAACAATACAAACAGGGAACAGTTGAGTTTTTATTGGAATTCTGGTTTTTTATGCTTAGCTGAAGTGACTTGGGATAAATTGAAGGAGAAATAATGCCTGTAAATCGAATTTAGAATTGTTTTAATATAAAGTAATTAATCTTAAGCAAATTTTATATTGTGATAATGATATAAAAGAAATAAATAAATTCTATGCTCATTTCTCTTGGCTTAGCTTTATGAAGAACAAATGAACAAATGAAATTCATATATTATATATTACAAATTCATTGTTAACTTTTAAATAATTGCATAAAGTCCATGAATGAAATAAATGAATGAGAGCAGTAGATCTAAATTGATTTAACTGATTTCTCTAGCAATAAAATGAATTTCTAAAAATAAAAAATACGCAGCAAAATCTTACTATGGACACTTTGAACAACATTCAGGTATACTATATACTATATGTACTACACTATGCCATACTATATAATATATACCATAGTAAAAACGGAACCATAGTTTAGCGGTACTTTCCCAATGCGCTTAAGCTGACAACTTTTATTGCCAGGCTTAAAGATTAAAATATATTGTTTTCTCTGGCATTTCCTGTGAAAAATAATCAGGATTTATGAATATATATAATTGATTATATACGAATACTCATAGAGTGCGCATTTTAATTTAATGGCGGATTGAATTTAATTTGTTTACCACGTTTTTGCACTCAAATTATTATTAATAAAGAGATTCCTGCAATAAATAACTAATTAGATGCTTTTCTTTTATTGCGTCTAATTGAAACTTCCCTGCAATTGTTTGTGAGCCCTAACTGGCACATTGACCCATAAAAACTGCAATCTTTGCCCAGTGATAACATCATCGCGCGTGCAACAACAGCAACAACAACAACAACTAGACGAGTTGAATGCCATTCGGAACTTGCTAAATAAGCTAACGCCAAAGCGTGTGCGCTCGCTCAGTGGGCCAAAGCAAGCTCGGCCAAGCCAAGCCAAGCCACACACACACAAACACACTCAGGCAGACTTACACACACACATGGGCAGGCACACAGTCAGAGACGCAGACAAAGTGAACGAAACTTCCGCCGTTCTGTGTGGATGTTAACAAAAACGTTCGTTAAGTTTTTCTATCAGACCAGTCACTGCACATCTGTGTGTGTGTTTGCGTGTGTGTGTGTGTGTGTGTGTACTGGGGGACGTACTCGTACTAGTTGCAAAGCGCTGCCTGCTGTCTGCGTCGGCGTCGCTGCTGGCGCTGCTAAAAACTGACTTTATCTTGTGATTGCTGAGAAGTTTTAGATTCAGTTGAGCATAAACATTTCTACGGTGCGGTGGTTGAGACTTCGTGGCCCAAGCCAGAATCAGATGCGTTAAGCGCGTGCTAAACATATATACAATACATATATATATATATCTCTATGCGAATGAGAAACCCAACTAAGATCGCTTCAATATATTGAGAGACAAATCGTGTTTTTTGCGAGTGTTTAAACGAATTGTGCTCTAGAATTTTTGGAACACCAACGAACCAAGAGCAGCATGACGTATCCTGTCCACGTCTGCCAATAGCCAACTAAGAACCACGCGCAACAATCTGCAACACCCCCTCCCCCTCGTTTACTAATCGAATAGTTTAGTACTATAACTAGTATATAAAAAAATCAAGCACATCCGTAATTAAAAGTATATTATCGCCATGACGATGAACTATTACAACGGCAGCACACGGTTCGAGATGGTCGTGGAGATCGCCAACATAGCGCTCGATGAGTTCAAGACGCATCATATCACGCGAAACTACACGGGCCTGGTGCAGCGCTACTACCAGCTCGTCGAGGAGGATTACGGCGGTATGTGTCACTACTAAAAATGCTAAATTCAAAATGCTCAATGCAAAATGTATAAAATGCAGTAAAAATGTAAATTGCATTTTACGGCCATAAATCAGTAAAACAATACAACAACAACAGCTACAAACAAACCTCTTAATCCACATGTGTGAACACAATTAAACAACAGCAACAACAACAACAGAGACGTCTTCAAGTTGATGTCATTATTCCGAGCTTAGCATACGGGGAAGTTCCAAAAAGTTCGACTCATCTGCAAAGGCACCAAGTCTACGAAGACGGAGCAAAAAAACCAAACGATGATTTGCCATTTTTTGTACCCTAACCGAATCATAACAAAACGAAATAGACAAGCTACAACAAAAACCAAAAACATACAAAGAGAGATAGATAGAGAGAGAGAGAGAGAGAGAGAGAGAGAGGGGGTACGAAACGTAACCCAACGAAAGAAAAAACAAACTTCTAGGACAATTAAAAAAGGTTTCTTTTATGTACGAGCAAAGTGCGACCTTGGCAATGCCAATTGTATATATACATTTTGTTTTGTTTTTTGACAATTATTAACGTAATTAAAATGTATTTACATAGCTTATCTTGGTAGATTTTATGACGCGACCGTCATCGTCATTTGTAGATCGTTGCCGTGTGCAGCTGAGCATGAGTCGAGTGTGTAGCTAGACTTGGTACTTTATGTACTTGCGATCACAATAACGAATAACAAATATGAATGACAATAACAAACAACATTGCCGAAGATGATACAAATCCGAATATAAAACAACTTCACTACATATAGTACATTGTATTGTGTTGTCGCTTAGTTGATCTTTGTCGTTTCGTTTTCATACTCAAGACGTGTCTACCACACCAAACAACACACACACCACACACGGCACACACACACTCGTTCTTGACTGCCGCGCGCGCGGGTGAAAAGGTCAATGGAAGGTAGCAGCAATTAAAAGCAATGCAAATATTGTACATAAGTGACAACGTGAGCCATGCCAAACTAACAATAGCAACGTAAGTTGCGAATGTCAGTCGTCTCAAGTTCAAAATGAACGATGAACATAAATAAAAGACACATTACAAATCAAAAGACTTAGGACACGAACTCTACTACACAGGGCACTTACATTGAGATAAGAGAAACTAGTTAGAGAAGTGAAGAAAGGCTCTAGAATACGACTTGAAACAGAAGGGGAGAAAGGCTCTAGAATACGACTTGAAAGAATTTCCGCTCAGACTTGGGATCGAAAACTTATAAATTTAACTGAGAAACCTGAATGTGAAAAGACTTAGAACACATACTTTATTTGGGATCTGGGGAAAGTATATAATATGATAAGGATCTTTAAAAAATCCAGAAACTTTTATTGAATAATTATTATAATAATCATAATTTTTTAGAGAGATTAATCATATTAGCCAAACAAGATAAAAAGACTTAGACAACAAACCTGGATGTAGGCAAAACTAGCCTAAGACAAAATGCCCCAGATGTATACAATATAAGATATACGAGGGTCGTTTGATAAGTCCGTGACTTTTTGTATTTGCCGCGCACCTGCTCTAAATACAACACTGCTCCTGTCAGCAGTTATCGATTAACAGCTGACTGTAAAATTTTGAGAAAGCTGCGTTTTTTGGTTTGCGTTTTATAGGCATTGAAAGCAGACGATCTCGATCTCCATTTTCGTTAAAATTCACGAGATCGTCTGCTTTCAATGCCTATAAAACGCAAACCAAAAAACGCAGCTTTCTCAAAATTTTACAGTCAGCTGTTAATCGATAACTGCTGACAGGAGCAGTGTTGTATTTAGAGCAGGTGCGCGGCAAATACAAAAAGTCACGGACTTATCAAACGACCCTCGTATGTATATACTCATGTATATACGTATTATATCCACCTAGTTTCCTGCACAAGCAGCAGTTCTTAAGTCTGGTGATGTACCTAACAAGCAACTAATTTGCAACTCATGTCAATAAATCAAACTCAGTTAATGTTCACTTATAGTATCAATAGACCAATCAATAAATTGTACAAATTCCAAGTCATATTGTTCGAGAACATAACAATTCTTGAAATGTCAATGAAAACAAAATACCTATCAGAGCCGTCAGAATAAGAACCAGTAAATCACCAACGATATTACGGAAAACTTTTAAATACAGAGTAAAAATTTCCTTTAGTCTAGTTACAACAATGTTCCAAGAGGGCGGCAGGGGGGATTACTTAAGCAATATCAATAGACGCAGGTATTTACAGTACGCGCGATATTACGACGCCGACGCCGACGACGAGGCGGTTAAGTCATTGTGCGAGAGTCGCCAGCTAGTTAATCTATAATTTTAATATACACACTCTCTGTGGTTCCATTTCCAAGTCGGAATAACAAATCCAACTAGAAATTCCGGTTCAAATTGTGCGCCTACTTACGTTGTTGCTGTTGTTCTGTTGTTGTTGTTGCTGTTTCACGTACATTAAACCCTAAAACTACCCACTGAAAAATACAACTAGATAATTATCTAGTTACTTGCAATACCCGTGGTCTCTCCCTCAATAGTATAAACAAACAACGAGCGGGCAGCCAGTAAGACAGACCGGTAAATTGTTTAGTTAGTGCTGTTGTTGTTGTTGTTATTGTTGTTGGTTTTGTTTAGTTGTTTAGTTGTTATTGTTTCAGTTCTGACCACGATTTCATTCATTCGTGCAAATTGCCATTTAGATTAATTCGTTAGATTAATCAACGTAAACGTAAATTGCTATGAGCAATGCAAGCTGCCATTGATCAAGCCGTCTCGCAGAAGAGTGAGAATCTTAATTGATTTATTGAACGATTTATATATTCTCTATATGTATGCGCAGATCCTCGTGCCAAACGTTTTCCGCTGATGGAGCATCCGCTGTTCACATTCGGACTGGTTGCCATCTACCTCTCGTGGGTGCTGTTGCTGGGGCCACTCTTCATGCGCGACCGAAAGCCCTTCCAGCTGCGTCGCACGCTTGTCGTCTACAATGCCTTCCAGGTGCTGATCAGTGGATATATGTTCTACGAGGTGAGTGCGGCAGATCAAGTTGAGGAAGTTTGTGTTTTTATTTCTCAAATTCGTTTCGCTTTCAGCACCTTATGGCCGGCTGGCTGAACTACTACAATCTGAAGTGCCAACCGGTTGACTACTCCGACGGTCCCATGTCCAAGCGGGTAAGAGTTCTAAGACCAGTCACATTTATAGGTTCCTAGTCACCTCCAAGGTTATGCGGCACGCGCCGCAGACTTCTTCAGTTTGTGTTTGAATTAATAATGCAATCATTTTTAGCAACTCTTATCAATTCCGTTTCAACTTGATTCGTAGACAAGTTCGTTGGCTTTGACTTGCAAATGATTCACACTCACGACGCTCGGTCAGATTTCAAGTTCAGCCAGGCAAAGTTCATTCAAACTCTAAATGAATTTTAAGTAGAGATTGCTTAATTGCAGAGCCAATTGAAAGCGCGTTTAGGTTCTTGTTAAACTCTTTCGGGGCAATTTGTTACGCCTGTCAATCCCATTGTCTTAGTTCAGTCACTGCAATTACAACAAATAGCATAATAGCCACAATTTCGTATGAGAAAAGCCCAAAACTTTTTGGCTTTTCCGTGTTGAATACATAATTTCATAATCATAAACTCGACTCGAACCAGTTGTAAGATTGTAAAATCGCTGCAAATCGATGTTTACAACAGAATTCAAGGTTGTCGTTTATGCTCTAACAGCGGCCAATTAACAACACCATTTACCGTGTGTGTCTGTGTGTGTGTGTGTGTGTAAACAAACACTTTTTGGCCTGGTCAAAAGATCAATAGCCTGTGGCGGCACTTGTAAAGTATGAGAGGCCTGACATTTGCTCGGCAAACCTACTCTCCTCCCCTCCCTCCTCTCGCTCTGAAGCCAGAGCATAATCCTCTTCAAACTCCGCACTGAATTTCACATCCGCTACACAAGTCAATAAACTTGTTGCCGCTCGTCGTCGTCGTCATCGCAGAAGGTCAGCGCTTTGGCGCTTTGACACCTTCGTGGAGTTTTTGTTTACATTAAGCATACGCAGCGTGGCACGCTGTAAATTCGACAACGCAGCGAAATTCTTGCTCGTAACGAGCTAGAAATGCATTCGAAGTGCTACCAATGCCATACATATATAAATAAATAAATTATATACAGCATGTGTATGTTTATAGCATGTTTAGGTTCTGCTTTATTCGGCACATCATTCGTTGCGGTCTAAGAACCGCAAGCCGCAACGACCTTGCACTCAAAGAAAAGAAGTGGGTACTTAGTACTTAGCTCTCGGCACGAAGAGGAAACTCACAAATTGATTACGAAAAAATCACCTGTGAGAAGTCCAATACAGAGTCTCAGGTTTGCTGAATCATAGCTGGCATGAGTTTTTGATTTTTTGTTTGTTTGCATGTATAATCGTGTTGCCGATGCCGTTGCTCGTGTTCAGCATTAAATGTTGCTCTTTATTTATTGGCAATTTATGCAATTTCAATTAGAGCTCTAAGTTTAGAATGTTATTTGCATAAACTTTAAATCATTAGCTAAACTATAGTTAGCTTTATATTTAGACTTCCTTTCTATATTGTTTACCTCTTCTTGTTCTTCTCCCAACAGATGCTCAACCTGTGCTACATTTACTACCTGTCCAAGCTAACTGAATTTGCGGACACTGTGTTCTTTGTGCTGCGCAAGAAATCCTCACAGATCACCTGGCTGCATGTCTATCATCACTCCGTGACTCCCCTGGAGACTTGGGTGCTGGTCAAGTTCCTGGCAGGTAAGTTTGCTCGATTAATTCATCTTGTTCTTTTCCTCTCAAACACTTAGTTCATGCGCTCCATTATGCAGGCGGCAATGCGACGTTCCCCAATCTGTTGAACAACTTCGTGCATGTGTGCATGTACTTCTACTACATGATGTCCGCAATGGGTCCAGAATACGCCAAGTTCCTGTGGTGGAAGAAATACATGACCGAGTTGCAAATCGTAAGTGATATGTGCCCCCAATTGATCGTTATCAAATCAGTTCCAGCCTAGATTCGCGTAGAAACAAATACGAAATTGAAATTGGGAAAAAAAACAAAAACAGATATATGGATATAGAAACTTGTTTAGAAGTTTGTCTAGTGGCATAGTCGAAATATTTTGTCGCCGATTCCTAACCAAACCAGTTAGACCTGACGCGAGAGAGCCTGCCTGGCTGCCTGAGAGCCTGTCCGGCGCATAAAATGGTGTATTATACTCGTTAGATATAGCCATTGCTTTGCTATTGCTATTGCCAAAAAGCAGCAGCAGCAACAACAACAACAACTAAACCGACACCAAGTGTTACTTAACGCTTCTAACTGTGTCTTGCAACTGGCCGAAAAGCAAATGACACAGACGCGCCTCGCTCGGCCTCAGCCGCAGAGATTCAGCTGCAAGTGGAAGTGGTTTCTCAGCTACGGACGATGTTTAGCTTGAATACACACACAAATAAACACACACACACACATACACACGCGACTGTGAAGTCGACTTAGTCAAAGGCCAAGTTGGCAGCGTTTTCGAATTGCATAATCTGCACTTTATTATTGTAATCATCGCAACTTTTTTTCTGCTTTTCTGAGTGTGTGTGTTTGTGTGTGGGTTCATTGTGCTGTGCTCTCACTTTTATTGGGCGCTGTAGTAGGGGTGGGGCGGGGGTGCCACGTATAACGGGTAGCCGGTTACGGCCTCGCCAATTCTACGACCTGATTATCGGCAGCATGACGACAACTGTTTACAGCCTCAGCAGCAAAATAAGCCTAAGTAGATTCATGTTGACCAGTCAAGTGGGTTTTGCTAGATAAATAATACTATATATATCAGTTATATATATATATATATATATATATATATATATATATATGTGTATATGTGTGTATGTAGCTTATTTTTCAAGCTTGTTTATACTTACATTCAGCTTTAGTTTTAGATTTCCAATTGGTTGGCTGTGTCTTTCCGTTTTCTTGGTAGCGATGGCATTTGCGCCACTCGACTGATTTTCCAGGCAGTTCGTCTCATGTGGATATGTGTAATTGAACCAATACAAGCACACACACACACACATACACACGCACACACACTTGCATGACATTCGTAGGTGAATGAGTTTCATTTGGAGTTTGCGAAATTCTTGAAACGCATAAAACTCGCCAAGTTTAGTAAGTTCTGCTACTCTTGTTGTTGTTGTTGCTGTTGTTGCTACTAGTGGCCCGTTTCAGCATCTATGTGTGTGTGTGTGTGTGCGCCTTGGCTGCCTTGAGAGGCACTCAGCCCCACAGTAGACTTGTCAAATGTTCGACGACTCTGTAGACACACATTATACGAGCAATGCTCGTCTATATACGTGTCTATATACATACATAAGTATGTATGTGATCTGTGCTGTTGTTGTTGTTATTGTTGTCTTTGTTGTTGCTGCTTTATTCTTTCAACTAAGCTACGAGTTGACATTTTTAATGACACGACGCACGGCAATCAAATGCTAAGTGGATAAACACATAAACATGGGCGCATCTTGCGGATAATTCGGCAAGAGACGTTGCCACTGTTTACAATTGTTGCTGTTGCTGCAGTTGTTGCAGCTGTTGTTGTTGTTGTAATTGCAAGTTGTAGTTCCTATTGAGCTAACCACACATTGTAACCGCAACAGTGTAAACATAATGAATAGCGCACACGCTCCAATTTGCCAAGAGACGAACAAGTTTAAGTTCCCATTTGCTAATCGAAGCAACAATTGCTGCCACAAGCAACAGCAGCAACACTATAGAGCTGCAGCAACACTAGACAACAGCAAGCACACTGGTCACTGTCGCTTGTGTTGTTGCAACATCCTTGCTGCTTGGCCGGTGCGCCAATTCCTCAAATTGCCACACTTTAGCGCGCCGATCCGACCAGTTTCGATTACATTATCTTCGACTCTTTGACTGCTGCAACTCTCCGCTGGCTTGGCATTCGCCGTTCCGTTTGCTTTTGCTTTTGCTGTTCCGTTTTGCGGCAATGAATGTTGCCTGTGCTAAGCGTTCACTTTTTTTCAAGCGAACTTGCCACACCGTGAGTGTCTATGCCAGCCTGACGAGCCACAGCCAGCACGGGAGCCAGTTCGGTAGCCAATCGAGCGTGGCTATCTCTTCCACTGGGTGTGTGTTGGTGTGTGTGTGTGTGTGCGTGTCAGTAAAAGTCTGGCCGGCAACACTGACACTTTCGGTTTCCAGACAAACCCGAGATTCGTTCATATTGCAAGTGCAACATCGTCTGGCAGGTTGTGCAACAAATTTGGCGCCGACATTAGAGCTGCCACAGTGGTAACAAAGCAGCGCAGATAATCATTAGTTACAAGCCTTGTGTATGTGTGTGTGTTTTGGGAAAACCATTAAGACAATTACTGGAAATAGAATTGTGTACACAGAAATTAGAATAGAAAGGCAGCGTGAAATGACTTGGCAATTTAATAACGTGCGCAGCATTAACAAAACTGGATCAGAAAAAAAAACTGTGCTATATAATCAGTAGAATACATAAGATAATTAATCTTCTTATCCCAAAGGAAATGCTCTAAAAATTACAAATATTGATCCAAAAATTTCCAAACTGAGATTGAACTAGTTGCAGATTCAGATTATAGTGTACACTGCACAAACTATGTTACAAATACTCCAGAAGTGAAATCGTTCACGGAGATCTATAATAACAGTTCTTCAAGTATTACACAAAGTCCGACAATAGTTCGTGATGTGAACCACTTTTCTTCTCGGTCTCTCTGCAATCTTTGCTACTCTTGATGCACTTGTGTACACACACACACACACACACACGCACACACACACACTGAACTCCCACACAACTTTGAAAGTGTGTAATGAAGCGTTTAAGCGACGACGTTAGCTTTCAGCAGATCAGCCAAGTCAGTCAACGTCGCAGCGACCACAACCAAAGTTGGCCACAAACAAGCAACTCTTTTTGGCCAGAGCCGAACGGTGAAGCCCGGACTAGCTGCGTTTTTGAGCGGCAATGTTAATGGAAACTTGCAGCGCATGGTTGACCAACATGTTGCTCGTTGTTTGTAGGTCATCGAGCTGCAGAGACGCAGGCCAAGACAAAGAGGAAAAGACGCAAAAACGAAAACAGCAACGCAAGCCAAACAAACGCAAAACACGTATACGAATAATGTACGAGAACAACAACAACAGCAACAGCAGCGTGCAAAAACAAATAAGTGGGCGGTAGCTGTGCTAGATAGGGGCGTGTGTGGTGCATTAGATACAGTGATGCTAACGATTAGTAAATTGAATTAATAAGTAAGCGAAAATTGGTCGCTATCTCTAATCGAAAACAGGCTTAATTATAGGTTCTATAGAACACGGGGTGGGCAAAAAGGTCAATGGAAGCTGAAATCAAAAGACTCCAGCAACAAACTTGCTAGGCACTGACACCAGGGGGCAACCGATCCGCCCCCCCCAAGCACGTCAAAGTCACAGCCAGAGCAGCATAAGCCAGACAAACAGGCATCAGATTATTGGACCCTCTATAACAACATTTACATATAGTTATTATGGCAAATTGCAACTTAGTGTACCCAGTATTTGTGTTTGTATGTGTGCACAGAAGTCACAGTAAACGATTTTTGATTACCTTGCCACGCTCAAGGGTGATTGCGGCCCATGAGCACTTGAGCACTTGATTTGCCATTGGACTCTGGGCAATTAACAATTCTTTGCCTGTTTGAACTTCCGTTTTAGCTTTCCGATTGTGCTCGAGTCGTGGCATTACGTCGACTTTCCCTGGCGTTCACGTAATGCTCCAGTGACAGTTTCCCAGTATTCAAAGCAAGGCTATTTCGCACAGCATTTCTAAAATAATTACAGAGTGCAACGAATGTTAATTGTCAATGAGGCTATTTCAGAATTGTAAAATTGTTGCACATGTCTATAATAAATACATTATTACAGTTATATACGTAACCTTTAAGCCTCATAGGTAACCATTATTTGGTATTTAAGTAACCAGTTGGATATCACTTTTTTGCTATGTCATTCCATTAAGTTTCTTAAGGCAATCAGCAATATTATTCCCTTTCGTTACATTTGAATTAGACTTTGCTTTCAAGTTCGTTGTTATCTATTGAAGTTGGCTGCGCTCACCGAAAGTGTGCTTTATCGAGTATTTTCGATTCATTTTATTTGTAATATTAATCTAATGAAGTAGGCTGCGCTTGCAAAGCATGTCTTTATCGATAATACATGTTAATTACCTGCATTAATTATGTAAAGGGAGACAGTCTTCGAACTCCAGCATGTGCATTGTAAATATTACAAATAACGTTTATTAAAATAATTATGACTGTTTTTATTATATCAGAAGCCAGATCTAATTTATGTACGCTTTTACAGCGTGTGATCTAGTTTGAATTAATTTGTCTACAATTGATGAATGTATAAATATTTAACATTTAACCTGTTTATCGACATTGAAAATACATCACAGCAGAGACGAGACAGAGACTATAATTGCTGTTGTTAACACTCAGCCCTCTGTTGACTCCTGTTTGACACTCTTTTCCCTTCTTTCTCTCATCACTATTCCACTCTCTTTTCCCTTCTTACAGGCCCAATTCGTGCTCTGCATCGTGCACACCACGCGTGCTCTCTTCAGTAACCAGTGCCAGTTCTCCAAGTTTATTTCGGCGCTCCTCCTGCTGAATGCGTCCATCTTCTTCTGCCTTTTCATGAACTTCTACATGCAGAGCTACAAGAAGTCCAAGGCGCAGCAGCTGACGGCAGCAGCGACGACGACGACAGCGACGATGGCGATGGCCGACAGCAACAACAACAACAACAGTACCAAGGCGCTGCAACAGGATCAGCTGAGCTTGGCCCACAAACTGAAGGCGAACTAAGGGCGCACACAACACTGCACTGCTCAACACTACACTACGCTACACTGCAAGAAACAAAGAAACACAAGCACACACAAAAATGCTTCCAAGAGCTGCTCGCGTGCGAGAATTTGTATAATACTATTGAAATTGGTGTTGGTTGGTTATTGACGGGGCAGCAAACACAGAAAAAAGTTACATTTTTACAAAGAAAAAACAAAAGAACAAATTTTGGAAGTAGTTTGGTACAAAGGTTTTAATTTAGTTAGTTAGTTAATTAGTTAGGGAGCCATACAAGATCGGCTAGAACTGCAATAAGCGCAATAAGCCTGAACCTGAATCGAATCGAATGGAATTGATCTATTCGATAAGTCGACTTCTGCCAATGGGTATGCTATAAGTAATATACCAATAATTTCGAATATATTTTGTATAGCTAATGACCATTTTGAAAGTGCTTGATTTTAGATTGCTTGTCACACTATCGCGATGGAAAATGCTTCTCGTTTTCATCCACTTTTCGATACACACAGTAATATCTGGGTCAATTTTTACGATCTGCCTAAGCATAAGTCATTTAGTTAGCTAACCTTAAGTGTTAATTCTAACTGTGTACAGAAAAGAATTTGTAAATAGAGTATATACTTGCTAAATGTTAAATATTTGTAGACAATAAGCGTTAGGTCTAAGCCAACTAGTCTTAGTTACAAAATGCGAACGAACAAACAGATCGACAATAAAAGTGAAGACAAATAATAAAACCAAAGGCGTTAAATCACTTAAGAGCTTGTACAAATTTGGGGAATCTGGAAAACAGTTAGTGTGTTCAAGGGTTTGTCAATCGCAAATCAGTGCAAATGTTTTTAACTATGTTAATTAAATTGTATTGAGTTTTCAAAAAATTTAACAATTTTAAATATAACTGCGTGCGTGACCGATAATTAAACTTTGCGAGTAAGCTTACTTTGCAAAGAATCATCGAAAATCAATTTTTTTCTTTTATTTTTCTATTTAAAAAAAATAATACAAAAATTATCAAAATATATAAAATAAAATATGAGAAAAGCAAGCAGTGTACTGCCGATCTAATGCTGTCATTCGTGACACAACTGGGATCGTGTCTTGGAAACAAACCAGCAATTTTTCACTTTCTGTTATAACTCTGTTATCCCAAAAGTATGAGTCTTGGGTAGAAATGGTGTGTGTCTTCACTGTTACACAGAACTCAACTTCAAAATCAATCGCTAGATGTCGCTCGACGTCAAACAGCTCACAGCTTAACTGACGGTATTTTGAAAATTGCACAAAAAATTATACTAAAGCATTTTTTTAATGAAAATAATAATTACAATATATTTTGCTAGCTATTTATTTTGTATTGTTCCATTAAGTGTAATTTGTTTCCGTTTTGGCTAAACAAATTCAAAGTTTTTGCCATTCACCTGTAAACGTCGCACTTTTTGCATTGTCTGTTATTTAACATAGCGTAAAATGTTATCAAATAGTATTTTATACTCTGTAAACAATTGCAACTGTGCCTAAAGGGCATTATTAGCGAAATTAAAAAAGTAATTAAAACAATGTTAATACTGAATAATTTAATAGGCTATTGTTTACAATTGATTACTGTAGGAACTGCATACTTATGGGCTCAACCAAAAATAAATAAGCAAATACTGACCGGGCAGAGAGTATCTCACAATCAACCATTTCAATTTTGATTACACTCTCGTTTTAACAGCTGGCTGTTAGTCTTATTAGACAGCTGCGCGAGTGCGGTTGGCAGAGAGCGGCGCTGCTGTTTGCGATTAACTTGCGAAAAAGAGACAAGCAAATCAAATTGAATCGGAGAAATACGAGGCGAGGCAAATAGGAAGACACGGACAGACAGACTGAAGAATATTATTTCTTAGGGCAAAAGGCGACAAATTCAACAACGCCAAAGTGCTGCCAAAAAGTCTATTGATTTTCGTGTGTGTGCGTGTGTGTGTGTGGCAACCACTTAGCTTTAAATTAGAGCCAAAGATTTTGTTGTACAATTTGCCAATTCAGCACACAACAATAACAAGAACAACAACGACAACAAGCAGAACAAGAATGTTAAACTTAAGTTGAGTGTCAGTGTCGTTAGAGTGCAAGTGCTAGTGCGAGTGCGAGTGAGAGCAACGAATGCAATAACAACAAAGGCAAAAAATTCATCACTGTAAGTGAGAGTGTGCGTGTTCGCCTTTGTGTCTGTGTGTGTTGGTGTGTGTCTTGTGTATTTAAGAAGATGCAAAAGGCAAACACAAAATGTGTTCGGCAAATTCAAAATATCATTGAAAGTTTCGCATAAAAGAGCAAAGAAAGCAACGCAAATCAGGTAGAGAGAACAGGACGCGCGGTATTTCTGCTTTGGGAGTGGCCTTGGACTGCGTTTTTGCCATATTCCAATTGGATTTCACCCAACAACAACAACAAAATGTGGATACCATCCAACAACAAATACGGCGTCGGTGAGTAAAAGTCTTAAAAAATTGCGACCCTCTCGGTGTCTGCCTGTGTGTGTGTGTGTGAGTGAGAGTGCACGTACGTACGTGCGACTCTATGTGTGTGTGTGTGTGTATGTAACGGTCCACATCCCCCGGTTTTTGGCCAAAGCCCAACAACACCCCTTGAGAGCTTGTTAGCTGGAGAGGTGGCCGTGACTGCGCGGCGGGGGGTAGGTGGAATGCGTCACGTGCACGGTTACAAATGCTTTTGTTGTTATTGTTGCCTTTGTGGCCGTTGTAGCCATGCGTTGATTCACCGTTTTTTCCGCGAATTACCATGCAGCATCACAGACATCACAGCACAACAGCAGCAGCAGCAACAACAACAACAACAACAGGCGGCTACCCTCCACCCACCACCACCCACCCTTCATTTCGTTCACCGTCGTCGTCGTCGTCGTCGCGTCGCTGCCGGCCGGAAAGGCGGAAAAGCGATTTTTCTACTTATTTTTACACAGCATGCCCGACAGACACCACTCTCGTGCCACCCGCTCCCCTGCCCCGTCCCGCGCCTCATCCATGGACTTCGTTACTTTTCATTCAGAGGCAGCGACGCAACTCAAAGAGATTTGTATTTGTTGTCGTTGCTGTTGTTGCCGTTGCTGCTGCTGTGATTTGATGTGTTTATGTTTTCATTTGCCTTCTCGCTCTCCCCCCTCTCTCTCTCCCTCTCTCTCTCCCTCTCTCTCTGCCTCTCTTGCTTGCTGCCAATTGCTGTTGTGGCCCAGGTGTTGCTAATTTAAATGCTTCCGTAATTACCGTACTGACGGACTGGCAACGTTTTAGTGGACGCCACTGTAGTTGTGACACTGTAAAACTTGTTTTGATAACAGAAAACACGCGATAAAAGTCGATCTCTCTCTTATTTTTGCTCTCTTTCTTTCTATCTGCGATTTTCTTTGTTGTTGTTGCTGCTGACCATTTAAGTGCACATACATTTTCACATTCTCCGCATTATCTCTGCTCATTCGTCACACTTTTCGCCTCAATGGGCACGCTTAACAAATGACAATTGCGACAATGAAAAGCTCAAGCGCAGAGAGGCTGTGCTGGCTGGACCAGCTACGCTTCCGTCTCTGCAGCAGCATCTTGTGCCAGATAAGCGATAGTTGTCATTTGTTATTGTTGCTGCTGCTGCTGCTGGCGTGGAGTGCTCCAATTTCATGTTTAGTTTGCCAGCTCTGGTTCCATTTCCCATGCAACTGCTGATGCTGATGATTTGTGACATGGCAGGCGGTCAAAGTTTACACAAATCAATCAGTCAGATGTCAGTGTGCAGATAAAGCGCTGCAGGGGGAGTGCAGCAAGGGAGGGGAGAGGGGTGTGTTCATCTAAAAGCCATTAGCGGCGCTACTAACCTTGCACGATAAACAGAGGCAGTTAGAGAGGCAGGGAGTGGACCGGTGGCTAAGACATGAAATGGGGGTGAGGCATGGAGAGAGAGAAAGAGGTTAAAGCTGAGGTAGGCGGCGGGAGAGTGCAGTGGCTGAGGAGGAGGAGGCTGGGGAGTGCCGGGGGCAGCAGCATTGACTGATGCAAGGACAGAGGCAGTGCCTCAGTGCCTCAGTCAGTGGCTGAGGCAATGAGAGCAGGGGAGGGGGGCCATTTCCTCCCCCCTGCCCCCCGCCCCCTCTTTTGGGTGCAGCTTTTTGCCTGCTGGGCAATGACTTCATTAACATCGGTCCATGCATCGCCAGCCCAGCGCTGCCTTTGTTTCGCTGTCGTCGTCGTCGTGCGTCGTTCTCTCTACTACGAAGAAAATTTTAAGTAGATGCACACACACAAAACACAAAACACAAAAAAAAAGATGTTGGCTCACCTCCGCTTTGGAAATATGATGTGATTTGGGTAAATTTTTTACATGCGGGCTGTGTGTGTGTGCGTGTGTTTATGTGCGTGTGTGTGCGTATTTGGCACAGACGAAGGCATTCACAGAACTTCATTGGCGCAACTTTTGCCAAAAAAAAAAACGAAAATTTCTAGACACCCTGGCACAAGGCACAGGCAAAACGAAGGCCAGGCCGGATGTTGCCCCATAAATGCCCCTCCCTCTCCCCCCTAACTCACTCCCTCTTCGCTTTCAAGTGAATTCCGCTTCGATGTTGCCGTTGTTGCTGCTGGTTCGACTAGGGAGCAAATTCGTTTTCAACTTTAATTTAATATTCATTTTATGCATTTGGCCACCACAGGCAGAGACAGCGCACAAATTTGTGCAGCGTTTCCTTTTTGTTATGCAAACACACACACACACACACACTGGTACACCCAGGCAGAATCGGATGTCTCTCTGTGTGTGTGTGTGCGCATTAAATTGATTCATATCCATTGTTTAATATGCTTGGCGGCAACTTTGTGGTGTCCACAAGGTTCATTCTCGGCAACTTCTTCTTCGCTTCTTCCTCCTCCAATTCGGCAGTTGGACTTCCATAACTCGTCTTTAACGATCTACGATGTACTCGTATTTATGATTTGTGCCCAGCTGGCACTATTATAATGCGTATGATTAACTACGCATATACACGCACACAGCACACACACGCACGCACACCACACACACACAGCAATATAATTTATCGCACTTCCGATTCGGGTGCATTATCAGTCACTTGCCGGATGAAGCACGTTTCAGTCTACGTTGTTATATTGCTGTTGTTGTTGTTGTAGTACATTTTCCATGTACCTGAAGTGCATTTTCCAGCCATTAACAGCAGGCCTAGACTTGAGTACAGTGGTCACTAGTACCATAAAAACCAACGAAATATTTTATTGCCACCAAATGCATTTACTACATTTTTATTATTCTGCAAAATGCTCAACATTTTCACGCTAAATATAATAAGAGAAAAAAATACAAATTATTTGTAAATTGTAATCACGAAATTTTCTTGATGATTAATTTTAGTGATCACTGTAGATTGAAGATTACTTAAAATTATCTTCAAATAAATACAGAAACTAAAACATATTCTATTATTTAACTTTATATTGAAAAAATAAAGTAAAAGCATTAAAATAAAAAATTAAAATAAATGAAAAAGTAAAAAAGTATTTCAAGTTTTTTATAAAAATTTAATATTTCGTTATTTTGGCGTAGCACTCATACTCAACACAAATTTTATTGTTTCCAAATAAATATAAAACAGTTTTTATTTTTCTGAAAATACTTAAATTTTTCTCTCTAAAAAGAAACTAAAATTGATTCACCGAATTTTTCTGAATATCGATCTTTTTGATTGCTTTTTTCGAGCACTCACTGTAATTCACAGTGGTTTCCACAATGTCTAGATAAGTTAACAACATACACGTACTTATGGAGATAAGCGAAAACTTCTTAATATAAATATAATAAAATACTAATCGTGAATAATTTGTTGTACAAATAAAGTTGAGTGTGGGTTTTTTTGTGTAGATAAACAATTTACAAGTGAGTCAGTTTTGTGCCTTCCGTCAAACTATTAACAATTGCCCTTTGCCATAGATAACAGACTGTTTATTTACTCTGTGGGTGGGCAATTTAACCAGACTGTAATCACATTTAACTATCTACCATATATGGTATTTATCTGATATACACAAAAGAAAAACGTGCAAATGAGCAAACATTTCAATTGGTTCAATAAATATTTATAATGCGGTTTTTTCACTTGATTTCTCATAATTCAAGTGTCAGCGCTACATTTAAATAAACTGTATCGAATTGTTGCACGTTTTTAATTTAAACTTTTGTGGCGCCTTTAATTACACTTTGAATTATTTGATGACCTGACGTGGCGACTGGTAAATACCTTAATTAGCAAGATTGATTGATGTTATTATTGCGATATTGATATTAATTACTGTAATCAACGTGAAGTGAAACTAAAGAAGGGTTTTGATCAATGGGATATTGTAGTCTTTATATACATAGTAGATATTTATTTATATATATATAATATATATATTTATTTATTTATAATTATAATATATTTTTATTTTCATTATATGCCGCATCGTTATAAAAAAATAAACGTACTCGCTTTTCAAAGGGTATCGAAATGCATTTTGCATATTTCAACCGCATGCAAACACTAGTCATGCATGCATACACACACACACCTAAAAATATGCACATGTATTGGGTTTTGTAATATAATGAGTATGTCTGTGTATGTTGTGTGTTTGTTGTTGTAGAAATATGATGTCAACTGCAATAATGCAAATAGTACTGAACGAATATGAAGTCAGAACTTTACACTAAACAAGCGAGTGACAGACAGGGACAGCAAGAGTGATAGCAGACAGAGAGAATAGGAGAGAGAGAGAGAGGGGGAATCGCAACTCACAACTGGTTCGAAATACATTGGCTTTCGGTTAGCAACTCTATTATTTAGTATAATGACATATGATTGACATTGAGGCCACATTTCCTGTAGATGTGTTCATCATTTTAATGAATAGAACGGATTCTTTATGATTCTGCAGCGAGGGGAATACAAATTTGCGGCTTTAACTTCCTACTGAAAATTAAATTTTCATCAAGTTGGAATATTTTTTCATTAGGCTTTTTAATTCACACTCACACACACTTTCTCGCTCTTTGTCTGCTGCCTAACATATGTGCATACCTGACCCATTTACCATTTCCCCAAGCACTTGACGACCCTACCTACTTACAAGCCCATTCATTGTGTTCCACACACTCACACACACACACACACAGATACACGCACAACACACAATTAATTAATTAAATTCTTGAGCCCCAAGCGCACTTTAGGGTCAAGTGTGAAGATGTTCCTTTGTGGTTTGGCAACTACAGTGCAATTCCCTTTTGCCCCAGCACTGTATACACTTCCTTGTAGCTGAAGTCCTTTAGTTTTTCGGGCTTACATATGTTTATAGTTTTTTAAAAAGTCCTTATAAAGTCTTTTTTGTTTTTCAACTGTTGAAAAACTACAAAATTAGAGTAAAATGTCTGTATGAACGCGCAGATCTCAGTAATCAAAAGAGATAGAGACTTCAAAGTTGGTATGATTACTACTATATATGATATGCAGGCACATATGATATAAAATTCCAAGTGCCACGCCCACCGCCCCCGCTAATCGAAAATTAGACTTTTAATGCAACTAATAAGCGAACTATTATATTTTCAACATTCTTTCAAGTCTTTTCTTATACAAAAAGCATTTAAGACTTCGTACATTCAAAGGTTTAGCTTTATATTAATCCATTTGGTGACATGGCGGAAAATACCAACGAAATGCCTTCCACACTGTTATTATAGTTGTAGCTCGCCTGGGACTGCACTCTGTGCCTGGTTCCGTCTGTCTCTGTCTCTCTGTCTGACTGTCTGTTTATCCTTACGCTTCTATTTAAGAGTGCATACTCATGGCATGAGTAGATGAGTGCGAGTGTGAGTACAGCGTGGCGTGGCTCATACGTTCTCATACCATCGCGCTACTCGTTGCGCTAATGCGCAGCTCTTTTATTTAATTTAAAATTATTTTCCCGACTGTCGTCAGTTTTTTTTTTTGTTTTTGTTGCCCCTTTTCTCTTACTGTTTGTTGCAGCTTTTTCTTCCCTTTTGTTTTTGCATCCACTTGGCTTAACGACTTTTTATTTTAATACGTTTGTTGACATTGTGGACTTATTGGACTGTCTCTGTCTCCGACTCTATTCCTTACCCTTTCTCTCTCCCGCAGTGCCTTGCTGTGCCTGGTGACGGGGGCTGCCTTTGAGGCTGTTTCTCTTCGGCTCAAAGCCCTTTGTAATTTGTGAAAAGCGCAGCTAAAAGCGACAGCGTAATTATCTTTTTGCCTACCCCAACTCCCCCCGCCCCTCCTTCTATGCCTTCCCTACGCTGCTGCCCAATCAAAACTATTTCATATTAAATTTTCCTCAGCCTTATCTCGTTCTTGTTTTATATTTCCAACTGCTAAAAATGCTCATTAGAATTATGCTCAGGCTTGACGCCAGGCCGGATGGCTGTAGGCTGTGGGCGGGGGTGGTGTATGGCTTTGAGTGTTGAGTGGGCAGTGGGCGGGTTGGGTTGCAGGAGGTGTGGCATTGCTTAGCAGCGCAGCTTAGCAGCCTGACGCCTGCCAAATGTGAGTGACCTAAATAGTGCGACGTTTGCTTGCCACTCTGCCGCGCCATTTGTGTGCAAGTGTGTGTGTATGTGTGTGCGTGTGTGTGGGAGTGTGTGTGCTCATTTGCTGGAGTGTTTGCCTGCGCCAGTTGAAGTGTTTTCAGCCACCTCCCCCCGCCCCAACTCCAGTGGCATTTTAAATTATGAAATTTCAGCTATTTAACAGCTTGGAATCCATTTAAATCAAGCTTCAGGCGGCGACTTGTTGAAGTAGGCAGCAGAGGCAAGCATGAAGCATAAAGCACAGAGACAGTGACAGAGGCAGTGGCAGGGCAAGGGGTAGAGGCAGGGGCAGTGGCTGAGGCAGCAACAGAGGCAGAGGCAAAGACAGCGGCAAAAACAGGAAGCAGTTTGCCCATTTTCATCGCAATGAAGCATTTTATTCGACAGACAGCAAGAGACATATACATATCTACTGACACTGCCACATATATATACATATACACTTACACTCCTGCTTCCCTCCTCACAACTCCCCCTTCCCCTTTCCCTTACTGTCTGTCTGCTCGTCTGTTTGTGCGTTTTATTAGCTCCTTTCGTTGATATGCTCATGCCGTGCCCGCTCGTTTGTCTTTCAGCACAACGCACACACACACACCCATTACAAACACACACACATACATAGCATACACACACATTCACCCACCCTGCCTGGCACTCTTGCTATTACAAAGCAACGTCGCCTCTCGGCGCCGCTCGGGCTCCACGGCGTGTCTTGCATTTGTAATTGGCTGTCATTGGTGGCCACGTTGCGGATTTATATTTCTACTTATCAGCAGCTTCCCTGGCTGCAGCCTCAGCTCAGCTCAGCTCCAGGAACAGGAGCGCTCGCTCTGCATTGTGCCAAGTGTTCAATTGCTGGCGTGCCCAAGTGCTGCTGCTGTTGTTGCCACTGTTGCTGCTGTTGTGTCTGCTGCTGTTGCTGCTGTCGCCTCTTGCAGACATACGAGCGCACACCCCCAACATATTTTGTTTCCAAAGCCATTTGCCTATTTATAGTTGAAGTATTTATTGTTGTTGTGCCACTCTTGGCATGCTCAAGTGGCCACTCATGGGGGCACTTTAATTGCAGCCAGGCAGGCAGGCAGGCAAGCAGGCGATGTCTCTTCCCGCAATGTCATGGCCAACAGGCGCAACTGGTTGCAACTATCCAAGACAGTTACATATGTATCTATATATCTGCATCTACAATCTAAACTTATCTAACTCCACATTCTCCTCCTCCTTCTTCTTCTCCTTCTTTAGCCATTCACAACTGGCATGGCGATGTTCGCTTTGGTTTGCCGCTGGACGTTGGCGATTCTGTGGATATTGTGGAGGAGTGCAAGTATTGGTATCGCGGCTCATGTCCACGCAAGTCGCGTGCCGTTGGACTCTTTCCCAAGACCTATATACACATTAAGGATCTGTCGAAAATCGATCCTGTTGTCGCCGAGTGCACGCAAGTGTTGCGTGAATGGTCTGAAATCTGGAAGCGTCTCTATGTGGTGAGTTTGAGAGAGAAATTAATGTATATGTTATGTTTATAAATATTATTATCTGTTTTTTAAAGGATCGCGAAACGTACAAATTCCAAACACTGCGCAAGGTTATGTTTTCCATATTGGAGAGTCGTCGTGAATTGCTGAGCGCCACCATGACACAAGATCAAACAATCGAACTGCAAATGGTTGTGGTATCAAAGATCGACTGGGGTAATCGGTAAGTTAAACTAAATTCTACTGGAAGCTACGAGACAAGCCAAGGAATGTGCTCTATTGTGTCCACATTAATCGAAGTAGTTTCTAGGCTTTTAAAATATTAGAGGTTTAAGCAGATAATGAAGTTAGGGAGTACTTCTTAGAAATAGGTCTTTGTAGAGAGAGAGAGAGAGAATAAAAGAGAGGAGTAAGAGAATTTAGCGAAGGATAAGGAGACATCATAGCACATACTCGTACATACGTAGAGTATTTCTGTCAGGGACATGTACAAGAAGTTCATTACAAGGCAAGCACCTTGTTGAAGTTGAAGAGATCAGCTCGATTAATTCAGGTAAATGAGTTTGTAAATTTTTCAAAAAAAATCAGAACTGAAAGGACGTTCCAAACTCATCAGTTATGCAATAGATCTACGAGCTCGCATTATAGTTCCCCCTTCATTATATATAATCATAATAATAGTGTTGCAATAATGATCTTAAGAAATTCATACTAGCACGAAATTTGTAACAAGGAATCACCATACTCCGTAGAGATGGGACCAGTTGATCGATAAATATAAAACAAGAAGTGCCGAGACGATCCTTCTGCTTTTTTCATAGTTTAAATAATTCTACATCTGTCTATGATTTGTCTATGATAGACACTCTCTAGAAACTGTCTTAGTTTTTCGACTTCCCCCGACAATGCAAAATGCTTTGAATGATATGAAATAGACTCGTTTTTCGTATTTATTACAATTTATTACAATTAAAAACTTAGATAGTTTGTTTTCTTTATGTAAAATGTGTTCTTTTCTAGCAATAATCACAATAATTTTGTTATAAACAAAATTGCTTAAAATTACATACATTTGTATACTAAACTTTAAGACAAAATAGCGAGAGCGCATTAATTATGCATATCGTACGATGTGTAAATGTGTGTAGTGTAGTGTATGTCAAATATTTAAATAACTATGTCTCTGCATATGTACGGATGTATGTTGAAGTATGTGTTTATGTATCGTATTATAGATAGATCAACGTATCGTATCGTGACACGCCTCAAATAGCAAACTATAGAGCAGACTATAGCTAAAGTGGTAAACTAAATTGTTTATATATTTAAATGGCGCATCGTTATTGACGTTACTACGGATACAAGTAGTAGCGTTTAGGTCTGTAGTATGTATATAAGCATATCGGATAAATTTATCAATCCACAATCGAACCTACAAATTGCACGGTCTGCCTGTGTGTGTTCTCCTCCTCTTCTTTCTCTCACTTTTGAATTGACTGTCTTTCGGCTTCTGTCTTTTTTTTTATGTATTAAATTTCTTTTATATATTTTTGAACCAAAATTGAACAATTTGTTTCGCTTTTGTAAAAGAAATAGAATTTCGCTAAAGAATTTTGTTTCGTTTTGACATAGTATATGTAGTATCTTTCGCTTGGAACAGTCTCAGAGGTGATGTTACCATAATACGTTCAATAAGTATTATTAAATGAAAGCCTAAAAGCCTAAAACGCTGCTAAACTGCTACAAAAAAACACCTAGAAAACCTCCTAGAATCATCATCTTCATTGTCACATCGCTGTCTACAAATATTATATTGAGAAATCATTGAAATTATTAGCGCCACACTCGTATTGCATGTGCCTGCCTATCTATGTCTCGGTCTCCTTGCCACCGTATGCCTCCACGGGCGGATATATGGGATGGCTTATCGGATTCATCTCCAGCGTCGATGGGGCCGATGGGGTGCGTGAGGCGCCCAGCAAACCGCAGAGCTGATGCAGCATATCGCTGTAGGATCGTGTGCTGAGATTCTGGCTAAGGAAGTGCAAGATCAAGAAGTCACCAATCTGTGGAAGAGATTAAAATGTTTTAGATATATATTCTTGAATGATTGATGTATGAATATGTGTTGTGAACTCACCTCCAAACGACGCACCAGTCCAGCGATTTCTTTACGCTGACCTGAGCGATAGGAGCGCTTGATAATGGTTTCGCGTGTGGTCGGCATCATGATGACCACCAGGGAGTAGAGCACAGCCACGCCAGAAACTGTGGCCAAGATGATGAACCAGAACCTGTTTGCAATATGAATAAAGGTTAATAATCATTTGGCATATATCATATCATATCATGCCAAACTTACCACAAGAATATGTAGATCTTCTCGTTGAGTATATTGAGAGCGAGCACACAGAGCGTGTCGTGCTTCTGTATCGATCCACTGGCACCATATTTATGGAATGTACATTTGGTCAGTCTTGGAAATATCTCGATCATGGGATCGAAACGCGCCTCCTGATCCATATTCGAGAACTTGAGCACATCGGTGCCGTAGGACATGAAAGCACCACCCAAAAACTTATCCACCATAAAGATATTGATGATCACATTGACAAAGTTGAGCAGCTCGCAGAAGAAGTACACGAAGGAGTAGCCATTGTGTGAGTTCAGACTGTCCATGAAGTATTTGATGATGCGATCCTGTCGATCTTTGCGATAGTCCTCTGGTACAGTGATCATGCCGCGCAGACCATCGGTGATCATGCGTATCTTTCCGTCCTCCATGTTCTTCCATATCCAATGCGGTACATAGAACATGAGACCCTGTGCAGAAAGATCAGAAAATGATTTAAAAAATGATTTAATATGTTTTTAAGTTGTGGGCACTCACCTGAAAGAAGAGCACGAAGGGCACCCACTGATAGTAGCTATGATAGCGCTTTTCCTGTCCGTAATCATTGCTCACACCTGGTGCGGCCACATCTGTGCCGATCTTTCGGTACTGCTGACCAGGTATCGTGAAAGTGTACGTAATCCAGCAGAATGTGTTGATCACATGCATCGGTATAGAGCCATCGTTGATGCAGCTTATCGGATCACCTGAGGGGAGAGTGAAGAAGGTTATGTAATTGATTGTATGAGATATTTCCTTTCATTAAAACATTTTAGACATTTTACTTTAAGTGACCCCAAACTGATTTCGTTTGTGATTCTTCATTTCTTGCCATGCAAATGGGACTTGACCCCGTGTGCACACAACTGAATTTTGAGGCTAAAGCAAATGCACGCGCAGCTCTTAAATGAGCCGAGTGCAGATGCAAATGCCGTTCATCATCAGCCTCTTAAGTGGCATTAAGGCAATCTCAATCTGTACAAATTGCCTAAGACAACTGAGCAAACTGAGTGCAGATAGGGCGTGCACTGCTATCAACATGTGCTCCACCACATTACAGGGTGTGACAATATTTGGGTGTGCCAACTAAGTAGAACTTCAACATGATTTCGTTTCCTTATTTCTCACTATCTTTCTTTCGCTGTCGCCCTGTAGAGAGTTCTCTGTGTGTGTGTGTGTGTGTGTACACAAAACTGGTTGCAGAGAAGTTTCCTAGAACTCAATTGTCAATATTTATATTGCGCTGTTATTGTACTTCTTGAGTGTTTCTTTTAATGCTTTTGGGGCTTTCAACCGACTGACTTAACTTGGCTTAGGGATCGAGAGGCACAAGGAGGGGCACGTACGATCGTTGTCTCAGCAGTTATTCACATGACTCATGCATTTATTCAACTGAAATCTGAGCAAGTCAAAAAAAAACAAATTGAATTTAGAAAGCTCGAATCAGTTTCGAAATTGGAGCTTCAACATTGCAGCAGTGTCAATAGCTTTAATGCTGCATTAGCATATCTCTCAAATACTTGAGTGCACATTTAGCGCACTCGTATTCGTGGCTTATTCATTTGCACTACGACTGCACTAATTGAATACCTTTTTAAGAGCCTCAAATCGTGCTGCGCTAAGCAGGTGCTAAACTGTTCGTTTCTTGCTGTATTTAACTTACCAATCAAATTGTTGGCAGTCACAATGATGCAACAGGTGAAGAGTATGGCTGTTGTAATCCTGTAGTGGCAGCGGAAGACCATGTTATCGATAACAGCCTTGTCCAGCAGATATCGTATCTTGATGAAGCTGGATACAGCCGATACCATCCCAAAGACCGCCATGTTGAAGCTGCTTCCTGTTCTTGTTCTTCTTCTTGTTGTTGTTTTTTTTGCTAATTGTTGCTCCGACTTTGTTACAGCTAACTAAACTAAAACTGAAACAATTAAAGAGAGAGAGAGGGAGAGATGAAAAATTAGTTTGAATTATGTGTTTGTTTTTTTTTTGTGAGTGATGACGATTGTCTGGTTATTATGCAATTAAAAGGTTCGCGAAGCTTTGCTCAACTACAGTGAAGACTGGGCAGAGAGTGACTAGCTCGAATAGAGTAAATGTTTATATGAAATATGTAACAAGTGCTTAAGAATATAGAGATAAAATGAAGGTATATAAGTCAAGTAATCCCTCACTGAGTTTGCTCTAATGTTGCTTCACTGTAGCATTACATTCTACACTATCTGGCACAACAGAGTCACACACATACACACACAGACAGTCGTGACATTTTACTAATAATGAGCAAGTACACATTTCCGTCGGTGATGGCCTCCTCCTCCTTATCGCGACTACAAGCCGCACTTATAATTAAGTAAGTGCTGGCGGCCATAGTCGAAACTCGCAGCCATGACGTACAGTGTTTATTTTGGAGGAAATGGAAAAAGAAATCACACATATCTTTTCTCATACATATCTCTTCTTCTATTCTGTATGTGTGTGTGTGTGTGTTTTCCTTTTCTTTCAATACAATCTAATCTAATCTGGCGACTTTTATAAAGAAACTCTCAACTTGTGGGTTGAATGGCCTCTCCGAGACGGACCAAGATCTTGAGGTCTCTTCGCGCTTGGCTCAGAACCGGTAAATGAGCTAAAGCTTTGTCAACCCACGCATAAATTTCACTTTGCCGATGCTTTTCTAGGGGCACATAAAAAGAGACATATACAGCTCACATATATATATGTATATGTGTGTGTGTGTGTGTGTTTGTGTGTGTCTTTCCCACTGCTGTACACTTGAAAGTCAAAGCTTTTGTATGTCCTCTATGCGTTGTATATATGGCATAAGCTAACGGCTTGAATTCGATCACAAGATTGAGATCAGGTTCTGTTTCGCTTTGTTTTCTTTTCAAAGAGTGTGTATGGGAGGCAGGGGAGGGAGGGGAATCGTTATCGTTGACTTTTTGTTGGCTTCGCCATCGAAATTCTTCTTTGGCGCTTTGTTTATATGCAAATTTGTCATGTTGTTGTGGTTGTTGTTGTTGTTCTGCTTCTCTTGATTTCATTTCAGCACAGAGCATATACCAAGCACAGACAGCATCTCATATACAACACTAAAACACACGCACACACACTACATATACACACTGCTGCTGCACTAGAGTTGTCTCTGTCGCACTTGCGGCAATCGCGCTGGAAATGTATCTGCATCTGCGCAGCGGCAGCGGCAGCCACAGCAGCTACTCCTTTTCAAAACTGCAGCAGCTTCTGCCTTCAGCATACATAATGTTTTCTGCCCTAAACTGACATGCACACACACACTCTGACACACACACTGAGGCACGCTCACACACAGATACAAAGAGAGAGCCGCACTTCATTTCAACTTCAATTCTTTGCGTTCGCGGCGCTGCCTTTTTTTTTTTTTTTTTTTCAATAAATTTTTCAAAAAACTGGTTTTAAGGTATTTTCTTTTTCGTTTTTTTTTTCTTTTTTTTTGTAGTTAAGAGAGCGGACACCAATCGTCGTGTTTGGTGGGGAACTGTTGCGCTTTGGCTCTTTTTCTTCTGTGTGTGTGTGTTTCTTTTTCTTTCTTTGGTTTTTTTTTCGTTTGTGCTACCAAGATTAGCAAACTGGCTGCAGCTCGCTTTGTAAGTGATTCTTTTGCTCCTGCCCAAATTGGCATTTCTCGCTGGCCAAAAATTTATAGCCACTTTGACACTTTGAAAACTTGTTTCACCCGCTTTATGCAGGCCATCAATTTTGTGCTAGCTTGGCATTTAATGCTTCGTGTGTTTCAGTTTCAAGTTTCAAGTTTCTTACACATTGTTGCAAATATTATTTCGGGCTATCAAAGATTTCTATAACACACACACACACACGCACACACACTCGCTCACGTACACACGCGCACGATAGACGCAGATCGGCAAGCCTCAGCTGTGGCTGCACTTAGTTAATGTATCTGTATCTGTAGCTGTATCTGTAGCTGTATGCAGCAACAACTTAACAACTGCAGCTTGAGCTGCTTCACTTGGTGTGGCTTCTGGATCTTCGACTGTGATTACCGTTTACTACAAATGTGCAGCTGCGCTCAGCGGCGTTCCAAAACCTACTGACTCTGACGTGAGCCGCTGCCAAGCGCCAAGCACACACACACAGACGCACATACATAGACAGACAAAGTAACAGATACAAATGCGCTCTCTATTGCCCAGTCTCTCCCTCTCTCTCGCTCTCTCTCTTGGTTTCTCTGCGCTCTCGGAGAACCAGTTGGATGATCGCAATCGCAACTGGTTCCGGCTCCAGACTTGAAATTACGCTCAGATTGCATTCGCTGTGTTTTTGTGTGTGTGAGTGTGTGTGTGTTATACCCGAGCACATTTTACCTGGGCGCAGTGGTCTCAACCTTGCCACCACCTACAGGTAGAGCAAGCAGACCACTCGCCTCGGCATTAGAGTCCCGAGACGGTGTCTCACTGTGTGTCTGTATGCTGATTTACTTGCTTAACCCCACACACACACACACATACACACACGTACATACCATATGTATCTGGATCAGGAGTTATCTTTTGTTTGGCTGCGCTCCACATTGTCAACATTGAGAATTTATTGCTTTATAAGAAACCTGCTACTCCGACTTCTCCGGTGTAGGTGCAGCTCTAGGGTTGCTCTGGGGGTACAACTCTATTGGAGCTACGACTGGTTGTGTTTTTGGAAAACTTAAGATACACATTGGTAGCTATGTTAGATAGTCCCAGGCATACCCTGCATAAAGATATGTTGATATGCCGCTCATTAGCCACCCCTTATGATAAATAATCTTCCCCTTGAAGCTGACAATCGTATTTGCTTTTTGTGAAATGAGAAATACTTCATACACATATGGTGAGAGATAACGGATGTGTCTAGGTCTAAGGTCAGCAAAATGTTCTGAAGAAATCGTTTTCATGGGCTGTATACAGTGGAAACTCCCATAACGGACACCTCTCTAAGGCGGACGGGCTTTCGTTTACAACTTATTTTGAAAAGTAACTCAAGAAAATTAATTTAGAAATTAATTTTTTATAAAAATGTTAAATATACTAAAAAAATACTATATTACATGGCATATAATAATTATATTCAATATATCTTAGTATATATTCTGAATATATTCGATATTTTCTGCTATATATTTCGAATATTACATTTTTCGTAATATGTACTAAATGTATTATACATTTTTTGTCAAGCAATTAAAAATATATTAAATTTCTTAGTATATACTGTATATATTGTCTATAATATTATAAATATTTTATGTTGTTTGGTATATACTAAGAATGTACTTTATTTTCTAATATAAACTGCAACGATACTTTATATCTTGGTATATACTAAAGAAGTATATCCAGGTAAACATATAAATACTAGTAAAAATGTTATATTTTACATTTCTTGGTATACTGTAAAAATAATAATAATATTCAAAATTTATTGATATAAAGCAAAAATATTATATTTTTTTTTGTATAAGTTTCTATATATCAAGGTATATACTACGAATATTCAATATTTATTGTTATATACTACAAATATTGTAAATCTTTTGGTATTTTTAATATTTTCAATATTTCTCAATACATTTGCAATATTTAAGACTGTTACTGATCCTCAACTGACTTTATTGTGCGTAGCTCGCTGCCTGGCATCGAGTGCTTGGTCCAGGGTTAAAGTGTGTCGATGAGTTGTCACACACACACATTCACAAGCACAAACACACTCACAAATACACATGATGCACACATGTAGATCGATTTGCATGTGCAGAGTGAACTTTGGTGCAGAGTTGCCTAGCCTCGTTGTTACCAAGCTGCATGCACGCCCAGCCCATCCCAGCCCAGCCCCCCACCTGCACCTTCAGCTCCAACTCCTGCTGGCAACTCGTTGCCAAGATGACTCAGCCGGTTCGCGTTTGTGGCATAATGAAATGCCATTTTGAAATGGCTGCTGCAGCAACGGCGGCAACAGCAGCGGCAGCAGCAGCAGAGACCGCGACAGCAACATGTCCTGCCCAGTTGCCAGTGTCGTCGTTCTCCTCTTTGTTGTTGTTGTTTGTTTACTGTCTGTTGCTGTCGCGGTGCCCTGGGACGCTTGAAATGTATCTCAGAGCTACACCTTTTATAAAGACATTAAATGCAAGATATATGGCATGTGTGATTGTGATAAAAATGTATCTGTTGCTGCCGCAGACCTGCAGATACACAGATACAATACCTTCGATGCCTCGTCGTCGTCGCGACGTTCGACGTGTTGCTGTTGCCGCTTGTGGTTGACAGCGTTGCCTGTTCTGTCGCTGTTTCTGCCGCTGCTGCTGCGTTGCTTATCGATGTGTAAATAATTAATTTTCTCTCTCTTTTCTCACCTCGCATGGTTCGATGTCTCGTATCTGATATCATTATAGATATTCAACACTTCGAATTGAAATTCAAAGCGAAGAATTTGGTGAATTTCATCAGATAAAATTCTAAGTCGACGCACAACTCACACACACAAACACACACACACTGATAAGGAGCAGCATTGAATTTTCAGCTGAGGCTGAAGTTCGAAACGGGCCTGACTTAATTAAAAACGATTTAAAGGGTTCATTACGAGCTGTGCTACCGTGTGGATGTTGTGGCAGCAACAGCAACAGCAACAGGCTGAAAGCGACGGCATCCGCGCACGCGCATGCGCGCCTCTCATATTTGTATCCATAAGATACATTTTGTGGCGCAGGCATTTCTGTTGGTCACGTCAACTCCACCAGCTCCCAGTTGCGCAGTTTAAGGCGTAACAGAGGTGGCACACACACACACACAGGTACAAACACACTCACACACAGATAAAAACAGACACAGTGTTCGCTCTCGACCAGTTCCAGTTCCAACATGGAAACCACGAACATATTAATGTAGTTACTATGAGAGCACACGCTCTCTCACAAGCTGACTGTCTCCCTCTCCCTCTCTCTCTCTCTTTCTTAATCTCGCTCAGCGATCGTGCTCTCAGCAGCAACAACAACGACAACGACAAAGCCGTTTAGGCCTCGTTAACAACAAAACGGCTTCTTTGGCTCTGCTCTGAGCGACTGAGCGACTCGTCATTCTCTCTCTTCTCTCACGCTGCGGCGCATTTGCCATCTCGCTCTGACGCACTTTGACCCAGCAGCTGATAGCTGCCATCTCGCTCATTGCGTAAGTCAGGTAGAAAAACTCAAGCGTAGCCGAGGTAGCAACATTGCTGCTGCTGACGGAGACGACGTCGGCAACATATTCCCTCTCGCTGAGGCTGTTGCTGCCAGGTTAAGTCTCGTATGCGCCACCGGAATGCCGTGAACCCATTACCTGTGCGCTTGAGCTTGCCCCCTACGAGTCTCTCTCCCTCTCCCTCTCCCCTTCACTCCCCTAGCCTCTCTCTCTGTTTCTCTTTTGGTACCTGTTGAAAGACTGGCAGCAACTTTTGAAGCCAGATTTATGCGTCACATCATGCGGATTCCATGGGCAACTTCTGTTCAAGAATCTTAACATTTATTATCACCATATGGTATTAATATAAATACAATATGCCACCTACTTTATAAGGCCACAAGGCTGTTATACTTCTATATAAGATTTAGGCATTAAGATGTTTATCTAAATTGTTTTAGAGGAGTTAATGAGGAGAGTACTTGAAAATATTATATATTCTTATTAATATGCCACTTAGAGTTTTTTAGCTTGCCAATCCTATATTAAAGATACTTTAATTACAATGAAATTCAACTAATTTTGAACTCTCTTCACTTAAGTCAAATCTTTCAACAATGGAGTTCACTCCCCCACTGCCTCCGTTGCTCTCCCAGAGCAAGTAAGATTTTCCCATTACCTTTCAATGGCTTCACGTGGTTTTATTTTTGGGAAGCCTAAATGATTAATGATTCTGCTCCTTGTCGAGGCATGGCGGGGCGCTGACTGACCAAATTGAATGAAAGATGTTGGCGCACCACACGAAGACATCGACGAAGACTCTCACTTGGCAATTAATTAGGTGTGCGTCAAACTCATTTAAGCTACTCTGTGATAGTGTCCCAAAGAATCACACAGCTGCAGCCTGTATAACATATTACTCTTCGACTTTATTCATTTCGTTTGATTCATTTCCTTATCGCACGTCGAAACGTGACTAAGTGGCGAAGTTATTTTAGCTGTTCTCTCCTCGAATCGATCGAATTACATAGAGATTATTACAAAAACAAACAACGATCTGGCATCTTTGCAGCAAATTGGGCCTCGATTTGGTGCCGCGAGTGGGTCCACTGGCAGTCGATCCCCATGGCATTGGTATTGTGAAGCTCTACAATGTCCACGTGAACAGTGCGGATAATTCCAAGGCATCTTCGGTGAGTATAATAAGAATTTGAATCTTTAGCCTTAGCATGATTTGATAAATTATGAAATTATATGTATGTATATATGAAATTTGAAAGAAAGCTACTGTAAAATAGAATTTGTTATTAAAAAATCCTAAGCCTAGTAGAATTGTTTCAAAAAAAATTTCAGTGCTTATCTTTCGATTGCAATCGAACTTCGAGAAATATTTGGACAGTACAAATCTTGCAATCTAAATATACCCTTCGACCATTGAAAATTATCAAAAAAGGGTATACTTACTTTGTGCAAATGTATGTAACAGGCAGAAGGAGGCGTTGGAGACCCCACCAAATCTATAAATTCTTGCTCAGCACCACTAGCCGAGTCGATAAAGCCATGTCTGTCTGTCCGGATGTCCGGCTGTCCAGATGAACACACAGATCTCAGCTATTATAAAAGCTAGAGACACCAAATTTGGCATAAGGGTTTCTGTGTACCCGGCGCAGATAAAGTTTATTTCAATTGTTGGGTGCCACGCCCCCGCCACCCTCAAATCAATAATTAAATCTTTTAAGTTAATTTGTGAGCGACCTTTAAAAGATAGAACATTCTGACTTCGATCATACTAAGCTAATTATAATACCAACATAACGTCAATATGTCAATCCGATCGGACAGCAAACACAGACGTTATTAAACAAAAAACTTGTTTAAAAAAAGGTCGAAGGGTATCCCACTGTCGCGTGCCACTCTACTGTTGCTCTTGTTTTTATTGATTTTTGGAGGCGAGAGTAGTCCTAGCCTAGCCTTCTAGCCTTCTATGGCATGCAAATAATAAAACATATTGTAATTAATTTTAATAGTGCTAGCTGTTAACGTCTCCAAGATCTTGGTGTAAAGACGGACATGGCTGTATAAGCTCAGCTGTTGACGCTGACCGAAAAAATAAAAAGTTAATGTCGTCGGAAATGCCTTTCTTTGCCTGTTCATATATCTAATTTCTATAATCTTCTTTTACAGAGTCGCGGCACGCTGCGTCGCAAGACACCCCGCAAAATCCTGAGTCATCATTTGTACTTTTGCATGCGAGACTTTGGTCATCGCATTGGCGGCGACGATGCGGAGGTTTATTTCTTTCTGTACGATGGCAATCGCATGCGACCGCTGTCCGAACGTTTTCTGGTGAAAATCTCCAAAGATGGTTTCTCCAACTACATCGAGAAGCTGCACAGCAACTGCACTGTCTTCACAGATCTGGGTAGATATATATACTATATAATACATACATATATTATACATAATTATTAAAATTTCCTGTTTATCGACAGGTGCTGCCGATCTCAATGAGGAACTGCATCTGGTGGCCGTGGTTATGCGTGTGGGTAAAATCATACAATCCGATTCAATAAAGAAGACTGAGAAGAACAATGCGTGCTTGGGTGGCGCCACCTATCGTCGACCCTTCGGCGTGGGCGCACTCTCGCTGGGCGACATAAGTCAGTTCGACAGCAGCCTGGAGCAGCAGTCGTCCGAGGAGCGGGAGTACAGCTTCAAGCTATATCAGAGCGAGGAGAAGGATTTTCATTTGCTGCCCGAACTGATAATCAAGAAATCAAGTGGAAAATATTCACCAATACAGACTGGAAATCAGAGCACGCAAGGAATTGTGGTGTCATTGAAGCTGCTGCACGGTGGCCTGGGCCAGGCGCGACAGGAGCAACCGTTGCTGTTCCAGGGCACAACAATAACACGCAAAATGGGCTTCCCCGATGTCATTATGCCCGGCGATGTGCGAAACGATCTCTTCCTGACCCTGGAACGTGGCGAGTTCGAACGCGGTGGTAAAAATACTGGAAAGAACATACTGGTCACTGTGGTGGTGCTAGACGTGGCTGGCAATGTGCTAACCGATTGCCTGTGGGGAGCCTCTGGCATGGATGCACTGCCTCAATATCGTTCGATGATCCTCTACCATCAGAATGCACCCAACTGGAATGAGATGCTGC
The DNA here is from genome assembly GCA_018151435.1 of Zaprionus africanus. Taxonomy (NCBI): domain Eukaryota; kingdom Metazoa; phylum Arthropoda; class Insecta; order Diptera; family Drosophilidae; genus Zaprionus; species Zaprionus africanus. The sequence continues at coordinate 10,467,485 of JAECXB010002206.1, forward strand.
GTCTGAGTGTGCCCATCGATCGATTTGCCACCGCCCATGTTCGCTTCGAGTTTCGACATTGTTCCACACGCGACAAGTCTGAGCCGAAGCTGTTTGCCTTTAGCTTTGCCCGCCTCATGGACACCAGTGGAGCCACACTGAGTGATGGGCAGCATGAGCTGTACGTGTACAAGTGTGAAGATCCTGCCAAGCTGCAGGCTTCCAATTATTTACGCCTGCAGTGCAGGCCACGCGATGCCCAAGCTAAAATGGATTGCGGAGGTTGCTTTAGTCGCAGTTCCAAGGAGGTGTTCGTACTGCGATCCCTGCTCTGCTCCACGAAGCTGACACAGAATGCTGATCTGCTCTCGCTGCTGCAGTGGCGTGCACATCCCGAGACCATACAGGACTCTCTCACTGGCGTGCTGCGACTGAACGACGAGGAGTTGGTGAAGTTTCTGCAGGATGTGCTGGACGCATTGTTTGCCATGTTCTCCAACGAGGAGGGAAACAGCACACAGCACTCGGGTCTGGTTTTCCATGTGCTTGTGAGCATCTTCAGTCTGTTGCAGAGCAACAAGTTCCAGCATTTCCGGCCCGTCATGAATGAGTACATTGAGAATCATTTTGCCGCTGCTCTGGTGTACAAGGGACTCATAACATCGGTGGAGCATATGGCCGTCTTTATGACTAAGGCTGAGCATCCGGATCCGTTTCAAAAATGCTTTGGATCGCTGGAGTATATTTTCAAGCTGTTGATTCAATCACGTCGACTGTTCGCCCGAGCCACTGGTGGCCAGTATGAAGACTCCTTTCGACGTGATCTGCACTCGCTGTTCACGGCGCTGAATGGTATGTTGGCTGTGCCCTCGTACGATGTCATTATACCAACACAAGAGGCGCTGCTCAACTCAACGGGCGTGGTGCTGGAACAGCTCAAGGATACATTACCTGCCCCAGAGCTGGGAATGCTGGCTCGCAATATGCTCGATGCCATACCACGCGGAGCACCCATTCGCCTCATTCAGGCTAAGCTGCAGGCTGTCAAAGATCTTGTTTCCGGCGAACTCTTTCACGAGGATGGTGAGTAAAACCTCAATTCAATATAGAATACCATGTTAAGTTCCCTTATCCTTCTTTTAGATTCCCGCACTGTTGTGCTCTCCGTGGCCTGCAAGCATCTGCGCATGCATCTGAGTCGCCGCGATGAGCTGCGTCTGTGTGCCGAAATTCTCTCGGAGATTCTTACACAACTTTACGAACTGCAGCGAGAGCAGCGGGACAAGGTGACCAATACGCTGCAACATGATCTGGACTCGCTGTGCAAGAACATACTGGGCATACTCATACGAACTATCAGTATTATCATGGAGGGTTCCAACGCCGTGCTGCCACAATTGGTGGCATGTCTGTTGGGACTGTTGCAACTGCTCGATGAGACGCACTACAAACGCTATTGGGATGAGCTAACACCGAACAAAGATCCACGTGATTTGAAAGATTTTCTCAGTAAATCTCTGTTGGTCTACGAAGAGTTACTCACCCAGGATTGGCTGGTTTATCCCAATGATTGGCTTATCATGAAGCTGGCCGCCAACGATGTGCTGCGCAAGTCGCTGGAGGAGTTTGCCAAGCCGCTTGTCTATCGTTTCCTTGGCCCGCAGGCCTTTGACTCTCAACTCTGGTGGAGTTACTTCAGTCTGGCGGTCACTTTCCTCACACAACCCTCGCTGCAACTGGAACAGTACAGGGAGCCAAAGCGATTGAAGATTCTGCACTCACACGGCGATATGCGCGTCTTGATGGGCTTCCAAATACTCAGCATGTGGTCGCAACTGGGCGAACAGAAGTTGCACTTCATACCCTCGATGGTGGGTCCCTTTCTGGAGGTCACGCTGGTGCCTGAGCCGGCATTACGCAAGGCCACACTGTCTGTCTTCTACGACATGATGCAGTGCGAACAGGTGAGTTGTATTATGAGAAAATAAAAGAAGACTCTTAAAGAAGGACCTTCTATTCTGCAGGCTGCACGCGGCTCTTTTAGGCTAGTGGAAAGCGAACTCATTGACAAGCTGGATCTGTTGATTAGTGAGAACAAAGGTGACGATGAGTACCGCGAACTCTTCAGCACAATGTAAGTAGAAGTTCATCCTATTGGAGCTACCAAACTAACGACAGTATACAGAATATATTCTGGGTCAGTTTGGCAGCTCTGCCCAGTACCATTTGTATCTTTACCTTTGTGTCTGTTTAACTGTATATATAAATGTATGTAATGTTATAAATGTCTCACCTCACTCACTCATTGCAATCGCCATACATAAAAGGGAACATCTCAGCTTGGTGTAAGTTCAACACGCCTTCTTTTTGCCTAGTCTTGTTCAGTTTTTTATTCATATGTTTTATTATTCTTGTGAATTAAATCTGGTATTGAATATTATTTTTATTATTCCGCCTAAATCTGCCCACTGTAAACTTAATTCTATTTTTATTTTAATTTAAATCTGTTAAACATTTAATTCAAATTTAACTTAACTTTACTCATTTATATTTGTGTAGTTTGCTGGAGAAAGTGCAAGTGGAGAACCCGAACTGGAAGGATGCGGGCACAGCTTTTATAAGTTCAGTTACTCGTCTGCTTGAGCGGCTGCTCGACTATCGCAGCGTTATGCAGGGCGAAGAGAATCGGGACAAACGCATGACCTGCACAGTGAATCTACTGAATTTCTATAAAAATGAAATCAATCGCAAAGAGATGTACCTCAGGTTTGTTATCACAAGCGTTCTTATTGTAATTTCTTATCATGATATATTGTTTGGTGTTTCCTTCCATAGATACATCTACAAGCTGCATAATCTACATTTGCAGGCGGAGAATTATACGGAGGCTGGATACACTCTGAAATTGTATGCTTCCATGCTGAGCTGGGATCGAGAGACTCAGAGCTTTGCGCCCTTCGACAATAGCGGACAGCCCGAGTGGCAGCGCAAGGAGCGTCTTTATCATGAGGTAAGGTTATTAAAATAAATACGTAAAGAAAATTTTGTGTTGCATACTTAAAGGCTGCGAAATCTGTACGCCCACTAAACTTATTTCTTAGATAACTTTAGTATAAATTATCATTTCGGAACCAATTTTTTAATTATAATTTGTGTACAGAATGTGAAAGATACAATTGACTATATCGACTCTCCTGTTGATGCTGATATATCTAAATAGTGATGTAACACGTTTAATCTCTATATCCCTATCTTTGCAGATACTCAAGTACTTCGACAAGGGCAAGTGCTGGGAGAAGGGTATACCACTGTGCAAGGAACTGGCACATCTGTATGAGACGCGTCGCTTTGATTATAATAAGCTAAGCGACATTCTCATACTGGAGGCCAAGTTCTTTCAGAACATACTCACACAACTGCGTCCGGAACCGGAATATTTCCGTGTTGGCTTCTATGGCATGGGCCTGCCGCTCTTTGTGCGGGTAAGCAGCAGACCGAACTCTACAGACATTATTCTTTATACATATTTAAACATATTTATTTGTCGTTTTTGCAGAACAAACAGTTTGTCTATCGTGGACTGGAATACGAACGCATTGGCGCTTTTACGCAACGCCTGCAAACGGAGTTTCCTAGCGCACAAATTCTGGGCAACAATAGTCCACCAGATGCGAGCATATTGAACGGTCCTGAACAGTATATTCAGATAAGCAATGTGAGGCCTGTGGGAGATGCGCAAGCGTTGAAGACAGCCATGGTGCCAGTGCCGGAGAAGATCGCCCGCTTCTATGAGGTCAACGATGTGACGCGCTTCATATACGATCGACCCATGTACAAGGGACCCTTGGACAAGGACAATGAGTTCAAGTCGCTGTGGATTGAACGCACCACACTGGACATTACCAGCGCCTTGCCTGGCATCTTGCGCTGGTTTGAGGTTAAACAGAAATCGGTGCAGGAATTGACACCTGTGGAATATGCCTGCGAGATAATCAGCAATGCTGGCAAGGAATTGGGCGACCTAATTGTACAATATCGCCGCGATCCCAAGCGTAACATCAATCCATTCTCCATGCGACTGCAGGGCACCATCGATGCTAATGTGATGGGCGGCATTAGCAAATATCAGGAGGCCTTCTTCTCCGAGCAGTTTCTGAAGTCACCACAAGGTGCTGGTCAACAGGCGAATGTGCAGCGTCTTAAGGTTCTGATATTGGAGCAAATTCAAATACTCGAGCAGGCACTGGAGCTGCATGGACAGCTGGCACCGACTGGTGTACAACCTCTGCACAATCGTCTGCTGGAGAGATTCTGTCAGCTCAAGCAAAGTCTCTCCGGCATGGGACGTCTCAAGCGTCAGCCATCGGAGAGTATTGTGAATACTCCATTGCCGCCACTGCCCACAGAGCAACGCAATGCGACTGTCCAACAGCAACAGCAGCCAAACGCCGGCTCCAACTATGTATATGAGCTGGACGAGATATATACGCGACCCGGTGACACTCTGCGTCCTGTGGAAGCCATGAATTCCTATCAGACTCTCAGCAAGGAGAGTCTCAGTATTCCTTTGCCACTGGCAGAAATCAGCGAGGCGCCTCCAGTGCCCAACAGACCGCGATCACAGAATTTTGTGACAAACGGCTGTGTCATGGACAGTCCAGAGGTGCCCCCCAAACGCCAGCCAATGCAGAGTTCACCCAATGCGCCACCATTGCCACCACGTGGCATTACGCCAGATAAGCGGGCCTCTAATCCGTTGATATTCAACGACTTCGGGTCGAGCGCAGATGCCGCGGCGCGACGTCACTCGGCACAGCAACAACATGGTCAGAAATACTCTGTGGTGGATATTAGCTTTGATGATCCTGAGGCAGATCAGCAACCGCATTCGTTGCCACACAATTTCCAGGAGTCAGGAAGTCATCTCAATGTTTGCTATGCTCCAAACGATTTTCGTGACTCCGGCATAAGCACAACAAGCTCACGCGAACTGAATCAGCTGAATAATCTGAGTGAGGAGTCCACTTCGACGTCTGTCTCGTTGAGCACTGTGCATCATCGAGAGCACTGTCGCATCAGCTCGAACGGCAGCCTGGATATGCATAATATGCATGCGGGCTCTCTGAATATAACACAGCGCGAGAGTTCGACAAGTTCTTTCGATGTTGAGGATATTCCAGTACCGCCACCACCAATTCCTCCCAAATCTCTGGGCATTGCGACAAATGGCGGACTAATGGCAGTTGGCATTGCCAGCGGCGGCGATGAGGGGCATTCACCCAATACACAACTATTTCTCAATCATTCCATTAACAATCACAATCATCATCTGCAGCAGCAACAGCAGAACGGCGCCGGCGATGGCGATGGCGATGGCTACAGCTCCCCGCAGCATCAGACAACCAATGGTAATGGAATTCTGGCGGCGGGGGGGAGTGCGACTGTTGCGCCGACGTCCACTGCTGTTGAGGCAGCAGGCACAACCACATCTTCATCCAGTAATCATCACGATGGCGGCACTTTTTGAGTTACAATATGTCGCTGCCATCATCCACCCGATCAGCCACATCAGCCACACAAACCATCTTCATCCACATCGACGTCGAGCAGCGCAGCATCGGATACTGGCACAGAGAGCTCGGAGACCAGTTCATCCACACAATCACCGACGCCAACTACACCACCAACACCGCCTCCTCCTCCGCCGCCGCCGCCTCCGCAAGCGTCGTTGTTGTACAATCATTTCCATTCGAGTCATGGACACATGCATGCCCAAACGCCACATTACTGCCAGGAATGTCTGTCCTCGCCCTCGCCAACACCCACAATCATTACAGAGCAGGCCTTGGTGCATGCCACACCCGGACAGCAGCAGCAGCAACAGCACCAGCAGCAGCAGCCTCACATTGAGCACTGTTCCTGTGGCCTGACCTTCTCCGTGCAGCATCAACAGGAGCAGGATCAGGACCAGGAGCAGCAGCAAATACTTGGCTATCAAGTGGAGCCTCAGCAAGCCATGTGCCAGCATCACCATCACCATCATCATCATCACCATTCGCACCCAAATCAATCCCAGGCCGCTCATGCGCATGTGCAGACCGAGTTCCCTTATGTGCAGCGTTAGGAGTTAGGTTTATTTATTCGAATCTTATCATCTAGTTACGAGTATTGTGTCGATATTAATATACTACTTCTTCTGTATAGTTCGTATTCTATAATTTATTTTCTTATATTTGTTTAGTGCCAAATGTCTAATGCGAATCCAAAGCGAAATGTAAACGCAAGTTGTAAAAAATAGGTTGCTTACACGGTTTAAGTGTTTAGTTGGTAATCTTTAACGAAGTATATAATAAACTTTGATGCATATGAGTTAAGAACTTATATTTTAATTGAACATTTCAACGGGGAATTGTCTCTTAAAGTTACTAAACCAGATCAATAAAGTGAACATTTGTAAACTACAAAAAGTTTCTAGACCTAAAACCAATGCAGATCACTTAAGTGTTATGATAACCCATTCAATAGTACTAACTAAGCATTATACAATGAGAATCAAACTCCAAAGCAAAATATCGAACGTTAATCAAAAGGATAAAGCAAAACGCAAACAAAATACAAAAAGAATAACAGTCAAAGACATCTGTTTGACACCGAGAAAATGTGCAATGCAGTTTTTACTTTAACAATAAACATAGATAAACATACATATACATATATATATATATATTATACATATAGCGAACATAGCTAAGTAACTAAATATGCAACGGTATCTTCGAAATGCAACATCAGTTTTCCAGTTTTGTAAATTAAAAAAAACAAGAACTCTAATATAACTGTATAGTCCTTTTATATACAATCAAAAATGATGCGTCAGCTGAAGGAAACATATATACATATATATTCATATACAGAATTATTCGATTTTAACAATTGAGAATACTAGTCAACCAGCAAGAACAACAACTCGAAAGAGCTGCGCAAAATAAAAAACATTTTTATATACATTCATAAAACCAATATCAACCTTATATATTCCCTTGAACATACATTTTTTAAGGGCAAAACAAAATATATGAATTTATTAGAGATCAATAAAAAATTAAACTATATAACAAAGCATTTAAACTTTTTAGCAGTTTGATATAAGAAATGGATTGTACAATGAGATTGTTATACTACTTGCTTGTTATATAAGTCTGTTCTACTATTCAGGCTATAATAATAATCTATAATAATCTGTTTACTTTTCGAAACGTATGCGTCGATTACCGCCTGTCAAACAGCTAGGCTAGTGGCGCCCTCTTTCGGAAGGTAGCAGCAGGTGAACTTGCCTCCATCTGTTGGTGTGCGTAGAAACTTCCGCGCCGTTCGACTTGAAAGTATGCAACGGAAATGTTAACAGTGAACTGTGAAAAGTTAACAGTGGAATATTTTAAACAGTTGGTTGCTGTCCCCGCTAACATGTGCCTGAAGCATAGTGTGGACAGAAACCGGTGTTGTGAAACGCTGTCATTGCTGTTAATGCACTGTTGCTACGCTGTTAAAATCGCTTATGTTCGCCGACCCACATCCTGACAACCAAGGAAGCCTGTTTTCAAACGGTTTTCGTCTTTAAAAAGTTAAAGGATCTGAAAAAACGGGCAACAAGTTGTAAGGGAGAAAGCAAGAATCCAGAAAACGTGCGCATTGACGTCTCTTTTCGGGTGGAAAGAATGCCAAAGTTGAATTGAATATTTATCATATTACTATTATTTTTTACGACCTTCCTACAGGGTGTCACACAGTTGTACACACACGGGCATATGTGCGAGAGGGGGAATACATCTGTGCAGCGAAGGTATTAGCAAAACCATTGATGGCTTGCATAAATCTAGTGAATGTTCTAATTACCATAAACATGAGAGATACATGAGTTCGGTGAGAGACGTTTAAGTGCCTGCTGGCTCTAGGGCATTTGATTAATGTAATGTTAGAGCATTTAAAATTTTAATAGCTTGTAATTTACACACTGTTCGGTGTGCGGGGGTGTTCTGCAATTCAATTCGTGCTACTCCTTCAGGTTGGCCTGGCAGCACCGACACCGACTTCAGCGTCGAGCTTGCTCAATTTGCGTTTTACGTGTTCCAATAAAAATGCCATAAAAATGCGTTTTGTAATGGAGCAGCTCCCCCCCTCAGCAGGTTTACCCTGCTTCTGCCACGCCAGTGAGGACATTTTGCAAGTGTTTGCGTGTCGCTGTAACAGACATGAAAGACGATTCGCGTGCCACAAGTAACTGGCAATGTTGCCTCACTCAAATCACATTTAATACGGCATTAATCGTGGCAAGAGGGTGCATAATCAACTAACGCTCATTTGCTTAGCGTAGTTGGCGACTTCATTAAGCGCCTTGCCTGCTCCTCCTCCTCTCACCTCCCTTTCGTTTCACGCACTTTACGCATTGCTCATTCGCAGCGTGGGCCGACAATTAGCAATGCCTCAAGTAGGAAACAAACAAGCAGCGCGTACAAGCGAGAACATGCTGTAAATACCATTAGGGCGTCGTGGGAGTCCCGAGTCGAGTGAGTTCTTTGCCAGAGTGCGCGCCACTTTGAGCCGAATTTATGACTGCATCTCTGCGGAGCAGCAGCTGCAGCTAGCTATAGCTTGGTAATTTCCATACTCCTCCAGTGCAGCGCATTGATAAGGCGCCCCAGACTGTTTGCTGCTGGCAAACATAAATTATGCTCTCCTGATATGTACTTAAGGTTTTTGTGGCGTAAAGTATGTGAAAAACTGCAATTTGGAAGGGCAAGGGGAGAGGCAGAGAGGAAAAGTGGAGGGAAAGGAAGAATGCAAATAAAAAGGGACGAGTTGTTCTACTGCTCTAATGACCAAAGTTATGTTCCGCGGTGCGGGCGCAGAAATTACATTACCAGCAGGGCGTATACGTAACACAATGAGCAGCAGCCCGCTCCCTCTCGCCCCTCGCCCCCCTCGTCGGGGTCAACTTTATTTTCGCGCTTGGTGCCGTGTGATTTATGCATTCGGGCTTGGGATACACACGGGTCTTGGGGCTTTTGGGTAAATAACTTGGAAGTGCGATTTATTAACGGTACATCAGAGCAGAATAGAAAAAACGGAAAGGTTCTCGACGGGAGCTCAGTCAAATGAAATTCATGTTGGAATTCGTTTGCAACAATTTGTACATTAATCTCGTGTCGCGACCCGCGTATGTCAGATATTTTAATTTGCCAGCAAGTTTTTTTAAAGTTTAATCAGAGATAAAAAACAGAGTAAGAGAAAAAACTGAACAAACAATCAATTAATGCATTTGTTGCAATTCAATTTAATTGTTTCATTATGCTAAGATAATTGCGGTCTGCAATTCAAATAAATACCCAGTGAGGAGTGCCGATTGTGGGGTATGTGGCATGCTGGCAGTAGCGACTGCATGTTCTTTTGCTAGAGGGTATTCTGCTGTCCAGTTTATCACTCTTTATTCCCTCTCTCTCTGCCACTTGACATGTAATTAAAATCCGCTCAATTGTTTAATATGCTGGCAATTATTTATTTAAATGAAATTGACTCGTTAGAAGAGCATTAAATAAATGGAAATGTCTCGGCGAACTGTTGCGACTATCGATTACACACGGGCGGAGGCGGAATGTCAATTGCCTAATTAAGCGGAAAGCGGATTAATTAAACTCACTTTTTGCCAATTGTCGATAGTTTGTTGAGGCAGCAGGGGAAGCAGGAGTGGGGTGGAGGAGGAGTTGGCTGAAATGCTAATGTTGGCAATGCAACAAGGCTGGCAGAAGTCAAGGATAGAGCAGCAGCAGGAACAGGAGCAGGAACAGCAGCAGGAATAAGAACAGAAACTGTAGAAGGAACTGGAGTAGGAGCTGGAGTAGGAACTGGGACAGGAATAGGAACTGGAGCAGGTTCTTTAGCTAAAGTAGGAGGAGAAGCAAATGTACTAATGCAATTCAAAGTGAAAAGAAGGCAAGGGAGTAAGAGATTTGGCAAACAAATAGCAGCTGGAATGGTAGTAACAAAGGAAAGAAAGCAAGAGTGGAGACAGTAGTGAAAACAGTAGTGAAAATGGTTGCAACACATGAAGCTGTAGCTGCAGCAGAGGCAGAAACAGAATTGTTGACAGAAAAATAGTAAGGGAAATAGCGGGAGCGATAGTGAGAACAAGACTAGAAGTAGAAAAGAATACAAGTAAAGGGACAGGTACAGGACCATGTGCAGGAGCAATCACAGGAGCAGGTAAAGCAGCAGATACAGGAGCAGCTATGATAGTAGCAGCAGAAGCTGTTACTAGAGCAAAGGCAGCAATTGTAGCAGCATCTGGAGCAGGAGCTGTTGCAAAGGCAGCAAGCACATCAAGGAGTCGAAGCCAAAGAAGGTGCAGGAGCAAAAGCTAACGCAGTGTTGGGAACTGTTGCAGCTGGTAATGTCCGCTAACGAGCAGAGAGCGCGTGTACGGCCTGCAAGAAATGCCGCAGGATATTGACACACGTCACGAGCAACAAATAAACGAAGTAGAAAGAGAAGGCAGCATTACAGGAGCAGCAGCAATAACAACAAATGCAACTTTACTTCTTAAATCTAACCATTGACATCAATAAAAGCAAAAAAAGTAACTTGTAAGCCGAACAAAAGCTACAACTACACACAGAGTGAGAGAGAGAAAGAGAGAGGGAGAAAGAGAGAGAGAGGGGAGGAAGAGAGTGAGAGGCACATCAGTGCGTGCTGGTGTAAGCTGCTGGTAGAACCCCCACACATAGACATAGCCACAGACATAGACATACGCACAGCTACATGCAGGCCAGATAGACACAAGCTGATACGAGCAGAGCAGAGCTAAGCTTGAAACGCCCACAACGCGGCCGACAACAACAACAACTACAACAACAACAGCTAAAACTACAACTACAATAGCAAGAGCAGCTGATGAGACGCTGTTGGAAGGTTGAATTTAATTCCAATTGAATTGCCCTCAACAACGCCTGTCATTCCATCATCCGCACTCACTAACACATCTGGGAGTGTGTGTGTGTGTACGTGTGTGTGTGTGTGTGTGGAGGCAATCGTGTGTAAAGCCATCGTTACTCTGCCTGCCATCCTTCTCCCTTACTGGACCACAAGCTGCTCCTCTTCTTCTCTGCTCTCCTCCTCTCTTTCTAACTTTAAAACGAATGAAAATGAATAAAAATATGCGATGTGCGATGCTGAAATCATAAAAAAGCAACGCTCTAACATAAAAGGGTCGTTCGGCATAAAAACTAAATGCGAGAGAACTAAATCCGTAGACTACAAAGCTGAATACATATGTATGTATGTATGGAATGTATGTTCGTACGAGTGTGTGCAGATAAAAAGATTAGTGTAAGTGTGTTCCGTTTACAGCGCATAACACTTGCCCTTGAATCGTTAAATATTTATTTGGAATTAAAGTGTTTAATACCAGCTTGATACCAACGTTATTCAGCTATTTGCACACAGATTTAGCGGACATTCTGTGCATATATAGATGACTGAATATATGTTTGATATGTGCCAAGTCTTATGGTTACATTACATAAGAAAGTTATTTAATATTTTTTTATTATTAATTTATTCTGAAATTCATTTACAGTATTTCATGCGTGTTTGATACCTTTGTAGTTTAACCCTTTAGACATTTAAATATACTTTATATATTGTAACTTATAAAGATAATAAAATATATTTTATATATGTAATATTTATTAATATAAAAGATAATTGTATTACATATTAGATAGTACAAATGATAAGTTTGTTCACTTTTATTTAGCTCTTATTTTTGGCGATTCTGCGACAACTTTATTTTAAAAACAAACCGACTTGTCTGCCTTTTACAACTTAATCCATGACTTAATAAAACGACGCTCTCGTTCGACTCCTTGCATTCAACTTTTACAACTGACTCTTCGATTATTATTTATTACTGCAACTCTGATTCTATCGATAGGCGCCTGCAGCGTTGCCACCCGTATCCTCACGCTGCCATCACCTCCATTGTTTACATACGAGTATATTCTAAATTAGACAAACTTACATGCGTATACAAATTATAATTATTAATTCATTGCGAATTCATTTTGAATAAATTTGAATGCGAGTTTGTAACCTTCTTAATTCCCGTATAGTTAAAACTCAGTGCAGCCATAGGCAACTGCATGTAATTAATATATGCCAGATTGTAGGCTCAAATGTGTAAGCATAAACAAGTTATATAATATTTAAAGTAATAATATATTCCATAATTAATTTTATGCGAGTTGCATAACTTTGGAACTCAGCTACTTACGACAAGATTTAGCTAAAATTCTTTGTATTCACAGACAACTAATACACACCAAATCACTAAATGCTGCACACAAGCATAAGCAAGTCAAATAATATGCTAACTAAATTAGTTACAACGAGCTAAGTAGACTAACATTAAATGGAGCAAACACTTCGCCTTCAATTGCGCCCCTTGACTTCGAGGAAATACGCCTTGTTGGCTGGCCGATTTGTTTTGCCGTTGGCACTGCGCTTCAGATCATCCACAATGATGGCGCCTCCAATCAGCTGCTTGTACTTGGCATTCACATGTGTCTGCACATAGTCGACCACATCGTCGGGGCGCAGGGTGGTGCCGGGTTTGGGGACAACAGCTGCGGCTGCCTCGTCGCCGGTTGTGTCATTCCACACGCCGAAGACACAAACATCCGCCACTTGGGGCATCTGGGCAATGACCTCCTCGACCTCCGAGGGATAGTACATGATGTTTTGATACTTCAGCATTTCCTTCTTGCGTCCCACCACATACAGAAAGCCATCCTCATCGACGTAGCCCAAGTCGCCGGTGTGGAACCACAGCTTGTTGTCGCGTATCTGCCGCGACTCCTCTGCATTGCCATAGTAACCCGCCCAGTACTGTCCGTTGTTGAGGCATATCTCGCCCGTCTCGTTGGCTCCCACAGCCTCGTTCTGTTCGTTCAAAATCTTCAGCTTGAATCCCGATGTAAGACGACCAACAGACTTGGGTTTCGCATCGAAGTTGCAGTTAAAGGCCGCCCAGGTGCCAACCTCGGTCATGCCGTACGAATAGTGCAGACTGTTCGCTGGCAGGCGCTCCCTGAGACGGTGCTGTGCCTCCAGGGAGCAGCGTCCTCCGGTGTACATGCAATGACGCAGACTGGCCAAGTTGGTGCTCTCAAAGGAGGGCGAGTTGACCAGCATGGCCAGCTGGAAGGGCGACAGCAGTGCCCACGTGATCTTGTGCTTCTCGATGAGGCGCAGCATGAACTCCGCATCGAAGACATTGTCTGCTATGATGCGCCTTGTGCTGAACACTGCCGTGGTGACGGTCACAATGAGGCTGGTTACCCAGTCCAGGGTGCTGTGCGTGTACTGCACATCTGCCGTGGTAAGTGCGCTGGAAGGGATTACCCGAATTCAATTCAATTTCTAGCTGAGATTTGCTTTCACTACTTACAGACATCCATTGAGAATCTTGTGGCTGTTGGTTATAGTGACGGCCTTGGGTGTGCCTGTCGTGCCGGAGGAGCACAGGATGACCAGCGTTTGATTGTTGCCCTGCTCCAGGCGGGCTGGCTTGAAGTCTGGCTCCACAGGAGTTCGCAGCACCTCATCGATGCTGATGCTGCCCGCTGGATGATTGCGCATGGTGACAATGCGCATGGTGACAATGCGCACGTCCAGCTTTGCTGTGGCTGCACGCACCTTCTCGTACTCATCGCCATCGCAGAAGATCACCCTGGGCTTGGTGAGGCCATAGAGTTTCTCAATGTTCGCCTGCTCGTAGTTGAAGTTCAGTGCGTGGTAGGCAATGCCGTTGAAGTAGCATCCGTATGCCACGGCGGATATGTGTGTCGTGTTTCTCGCTATAATTCCCACAATGTCCGTCTGCTGCAGTTCCAGACCTCTCAGGTAGCTGGCAACACGTTTCGCGTTCGTGAAGAGCTCCTCACGAGTTAGAACGGTATTTTCCGTTGCTGATATCTGAAGTGGCAGCGATTGTCAGGTATCTCTTATGTAATCATCCAAAACTGGAACTTACCTGTGCTATCTGATTGGGATGACGTTGCATCTCGTAGAAAATTATCTCTCCAATCGATAGATCGGGTGCAAAGTGATGACTCTCCGTGGCAGCTGACCACACTTTGGTCGCCGCATCGAAGCTTACCTCCGGTTTGTACTGCATGATGATTTCCACTAACAATGCGTCTGACTTTGCTCGCCTTTTTATACTTTATAGCTACTTGTAACTAACTGATTTCACTCTCCTCTCCTCGATGTCAGTGTTGATAAGCGACGTCACATGCAAAACAACAAGGGAAAAAAACAAAAAGTCAATTTAACAAGTCATTTCTAGATTAGCATGCCCCCAAGTTAGTTTGTAAGTGACTAACCAAGCCAAGAATGCCGAACATCAGATGCTCTTGCAGATCAATCGAAATAAATAAGAGGTTCAAGGGGTGTGTGACTTGAGCTCTATTAAATTAAATAAGCACTATAACTATACTTAAATTATTATCAATGTTTTATAAGGCAACTCAATAAGCAATTTAGGGGGATTTTTATGGTATTGATTGTTGTGTGATTGATGTACTAAACACAAACTGGATGCATTGCTTAATTTTTAAGCACTTTACAATACTTTTTGAAGGGTATTTTATAGTTAATTATAAAATAAATAAATATATAAACTCTATAAAATTTTGCAATTCCGGTTTGGAATAGAACATGTTAAAGTAATTAGCAAACATAGAAACTAAGTTAAAACTTAAGAGGGGACAATATATACTAAGTGTCGAAATACATTGATAATTTATTTAATTATTTTTTTTATTTATTTATTTATATATTTATTTATTTATTTTTTAATTTATTAATTAATTTATTTTTCTTATTTTTTATTTTTCTTTTTATTTATTTCTTTACTTATTTTTTTATTTATTGATTTTTTTATTAATTTTATTTTGTATTAATTTATTTTTTATTTATTTATTTCTTTACTTATTTTTTTATTTATTTATTTCTTTACTTATTTTTATTATTGATTATATTAATTAATTTAATTTTTTACTTATTTATTTTTTATTTCTTTTTTTTTTTTTATTTCTTTAAAGTCTACTATGGTCAGTCGACCGTTAAAAATAAAACACTTAATAAAATTTATTAAAAAAAAATTGATTAATAGTAAAAACTTAAATAAGAAGTAAAGAAATTAATTATAATTTTTTTGATTCAAACATAATGTATAAAAAATGTTAAATAACTAAAAAATTTAAGAACTAATTTCTCTTCTCTTAATTCAATTCAATTCCCTTCATTCACTTGAGATTAATTAGAAGATGTATGCAAATTACTTCTGCAAAAGATGATGAAATCTTAGATGTATTTGGTGCAATTAAGTTTCAGTTCATTAAATGTTTATTAAGTTTTATTTTTTATTTGAGTATTTTATAGTCAGTTCCCAAGTTTGTTTGTTTTATAAACAATGACTTGGCATAATTTTGATTTGTAGAGCAAAGCACAATCTGTTTGCATGAGAAGCTCTGATAAGATTATTATGTTCGCGGGGTACTTGATTAGGCACACCCTGTAAACTCGTGTGTGTTAATTAAAATATAAACAATTTAGTAAGCAGGTTGTAGAGTTGATTAGATTAGTGTTAGTTGCGATTGGCATTATCAGACTACCCAGTGGCGCACTTGAACTTGCAGGGTATAACACTCCCGTTTGTTTGCACTATTTATCGCTCTTCCTCTCTCTCTCTCTCTCTCCCTCTTTCTCTGTTATTATACGGTAGTTTGGTGCGCGCATTAAGGCAGCTTAAGCAATTTGGGGAACATGAATCCGATAATCAGGCAACACTTTATCGTCGCTTGATAATCTGCAGAAAATTCGGGGAAATACGTTGAGCACTTTATGCATCATCGCATCACAAACTAAACGCTTTGTCGCACTTCTTCTCTCCCCACTCCCCTCGCCCTTCTATATCTCCCTCATGAAAACTAAAACATAATCCGAGTGTGCTGTGCAAATATCATCGTGATTGCTTTTGATTTTGCTCATTCCCTCAGCCCAGCCCACGCCCCGACCTAAGTAGAGACAATTTATCTCTTTTAGAATTTAACATGCCACGCATCAATGTTTATAAGGCAAACCACACACACTCACACACACACATAGAGGCACTACTCATGCGTGAGAGTGTGTGTGTGTGTGGGGAAGTTTAAAAGTTGTTCATGTCTGGCATTTGGGATTTGTTGCAATATTCTAGAGCTGCGCTGGGTTCGCCTTGTTGCGTATGCGCCACATTGCGTATACGCGTCGTACGCCCAAGGCAAACCCAGCAGACAAACAACACTCACACAGAGACAGACAGAAAGAAAGACAGCCAGAAGATGTGTGTTTGTGTTAGTACATCTACTCATATGTCTATTTGTTGGCAGCATAATGCTGCCGAGCTGAGCCTGGGCCTCGGCCTGGGCCTGTGCAAATCCGGCAGCATCTTCCGCACACACATTCTCGTAAATAAGTTTCAATGGCTGGAAAAAAGAAGCAAAACAAGAGAGAGAGAGAGAGGGAAAGAGAGTGAGGAAGGCAGCTGTAGGAAGTAGACGATAGAAGGGATCGAATAGTCGTCGCCTGTGCGTTGCTTACAAAAAGGATTGTTGTCGCTGCCACGATAAATGGGCGTAAGTTCGCATTAAGTGTGAAAAATCTATAAAAAGTTATAAAAGTGTCATTAGCGCAACAATGGGATGCCATCGGCGACAGCCAGCTGTAATAGTATGTTGAGCCTCATCCCTCTCCCCCACTCTCCTCCACTCTCTCTCTCATCTCAGCGTGTAATACCCTTGTACTGTGGCAGCATTACTTGTCACTGGCTGTCAACTTCTGTGCCGGCAAAGTTTCCCTTTTAGTGTGTGCAGCCAATTAGAGCAGGAAGACCTTCGACATGGTTTAAAATGTTTTCTACCTATGCTCATCACTCAGGCAGGCCTCGGCTTATGTCATAGCCTGGCAAAGGCTTTGCGTAATTATGCAGTGGCAAACTATTGATGCGACTAGCTGAGTGGATAAGCAGGCAGTGAAAGTTAGGGGTGTGTGTGTGGCAAATTTAATGCAGAATCTCATTTAAAGCCGCCTTTGTTCTGTCTTTGACTAATGTCAGCCAGCTGGATTATGTAATTTATTTCATTCCACCTATAGCCAACTGTCAGTTGGTCACAAAATCAAAGTTTTTCCAACTGTCTTAGGGCCGCAGGCCGTCCAAAGTTTGGCCAAAGCCAAAAGAGGCGCACAAACTTTTCTTTCTCCCGCTGCTGCAGCCGGGAGGAGGAAGGCCTTAATTAAAGCCTTCGGCAATGGAAGCAACGACAACGACAACGACAGCACAACAGCAAGCAACAGGTGACTTGTGGCAAGCTGTGTGCACTGTGTGTCCACTGTGGACCTGCCACGGCCTGTCCCAGTGCCGAGAGGAGAAGTCTTCCCCCCCTCTCAACTAACTAACTTACTGTTATTCTCTTTTTATTCAGCTTTAGTTAAATATTTTCTTATTTCATTTTTGTATTTTTCTGCTCTTGATTCGACAGATAAAACAGGATTATGCAAGTGGGAGTCTTTGATTTGTTGATGTTCCATTTTCGTTCGTTCCATTTGCCAACACGTTCCGCTTTCCAGGCTGCGTGTTGCCGGCCGTGTGTGCCTGTTGGCCCGTTCTCTGTTGCCAGTTGGCAATTGGCCGCCAACGCTTGCACAGTGGCGGGAACTGCGCATGTACCTGCAGAGAAGGGGGGAGGGAAGGGAGAGGAAAAAGAGGGGAGGAAGATGATGCTGGTGGCAAGCTCGACAGTTCTAGGTTTTCCTTTATTTTTCAGAATCGCCTTGTGCAACTTGTATTATGCTGCAATGCCCTCAAAACTCTTATCAAATTCGACTAAGGGTTCCATGGAAATGGGTTGCAGGCAACAAAGTGTTGCTGCTCTGTCTGCGTGTGTGTGTGTGTGTGTGTGCATGCCCCAGACAGTCGTGACATGTGTGCCGAAGCAGCTGGAGCACCAACAAGTTGGCAACAATGTCTCGACCCGAGACACACAGCTGTCGCTCCTTGCTCCCTGTTCCCTTCTCATGTCTGTTTTCTTTCGCATTATATTCGATTTTAATTTATTGTTTTCTCTTGCTCCTTTGCTTCCTCTCCACCTGCCCCATCTGCCACTCTTTGCTTGCCACTTGCCACTTTTTGCGCTGACAATTCACTGAATTTTTATTTTTCATTTTATTTAATGCCTCGTATTTGTTTTGTTTTCTTCTTCTTGTGTGCGAGTGTTGTTTTTTCCTGTTTCTTTCTTACTTTCTTTTTCGGCATTTGTCAGTTCTTTGTGCGTGGAGCGCTCTCCTGCCAGTTGTTATGGTATGCTTACAAGGGGTATATGCATTTTGATACTGCAGACATCTTCGAAGCCATAAAATATGTTAAATGCATGCATATGTGTGTTCAACTGCAGTAGAGCCTCTATCTCTCCCTCCTTCTTTCTTTCTATATAGTAAAAGTCAATCTGGACAATTTCAAAATCATATCTGCGATTTGTTTAAATAATTTGTCAACTGTTCCAAGAATCGCAAGGGTATTAAGCTCTCGGCATGCTTAAGAAAATCCATTCCATTCTTGTGTTTTTTGCTCTTTACTTCAGCGAAATCTCTTGACACAACAAATGGGCCAACGGATAAATGAAAGAAAACACAAATTAAATGAAAAGATTTCTCCCTCGGAATCACCATTCAAATGTCAAGTTGGTAAGGTCGAGAGGGCTTTAATGTGCCAAGCTTATTGACTGAATGTCACACAGAATTAGCCTAATGTGCCACGCGGCATTGCGAACAGATCATCGATTCAGTTCTCAAGGGTTTAGAGCTCGTAAACAATTGGAGATTTTTACTAATCTTGAAAAGGTTTAGAGTATGGGTTTCTCTTTAAAGTTGAGGTTAAGACACTAAATGTATTTTCTATTGAATGTTTTTAAATGTGTCATAAATCTGCGTTCAACGTGGCCTTAAAGTAAGGGTTTCTCTTTGAAGTGGAAGGAAGTTAGGAACGTATATTAAATTTACAATTATCTCTCTTTCTCTCAACTCCCATCAATTTAATGCTTAGTTTCCTCTTTAAAATCAAAACTATGTACACTTTACATTAATTTAAATTGTTCTTTTAGATTCAGTTTCAAGCTACACTGCAAAGTATGGATTCCTCTCAATTACTTTCTGTCTTTTCTCTTAAATATTTCACATTAAACAACTAACTTTCGGCTTAAAGCGTTCTACTTGTGACAATGATGTTATTTTCTCCTCTACAAAACATCATACTTGCGAAGTAGAGACAAGTTAAATTTATTAACAAGAGATACCACAAACTGTGTGTGTGTGTGTGCTGATTTATGTCGATGCCTCGCAACTAGCCTGGAGCCCTACGCGGGATTGCCATCAGTTCGTTGAATTTTTGAAACCTACTGAATGAAGTTTCAACATGGAGGAGAAGCCATTAATATAAAATGGCTTTCCAGCTGGGTGTCTGATTAAGTGCAGTCGCACCAACAACAGCAACAACAACAACAACAAGAGTGAACAGTAACAAAAGCAACAGAGATGGCTGCTCATCATTGCTGGCCGTGTGGCTCGTCATGGCAACGTGGGACAACGCCGGCTAGATCTGCCAGTGGCAACTGGGAAGTGTAACTGAAACTGAAGCTGGGCAGCTGGTTGCTGTTGTTGCTGTTGTGTTGCTGTTGCTGCCAATGCGGTTGCCATAATGCGCGTAATTACTTTGTTAATGCTCAGCGCATTAAGCTGGTAAATTGAATTATGCCCCGCAAATTTGACAAGCCACAAGCCTCGACTAACTGAAAGCATATTGAATATTTAAAGCGTAATTAAACCTAAATGTTGCGAGCGACAAGTGCTTTTTGCAGCCAAATTGCCATTTTATATGCACTGAATGCGCAACGCACTGAAATATGCATGCTATATATACCATATATGTATCTCTGTCTTTAGTGTGTTGACTGTAGAGCTTAGTCTCTCTCTTTCTCTCACTCTCTGTCCTTCTCTCTGTCTATCTGCCTCTGAAGAGTACTTTCTTTCAGCATCTTCTCTCGCTTTTCTATTTCTTTAACCATTACCTTCGACTTCTCAAAGTCTCTTTTTATTCCTCCTTATTCCTCCTTATTTCTTTCCATCTTTCCTTTGTGCCTTTGCTTGTATTTCTTCTGAGTTTTTATAAGGGTAGAAGGGTAAGTTAACTTTGTGCAACGGGCAGTAGGGGACTGTCTCCGACCCCACAAAGTAAATGTATTTTTAATCAGCATTAACAGCTGAACTTATATAGCCGTGTTCGTCAGTCTGTTTATTCTTGCGTATGAAAATCTAGTTTTATAGAGCTAACATGTTTAGTGTACTTATTGTACGCAGATAAAGTATATTTTTCATTTTGGTCCCGCCCTTTTCCGTCTACTTAAAATATTAAACACTCAATTCCAAGCAATATTTTAATGCTGGACAGTTCTATTTTGTTTAACATAACTCTAAACTGGTTTCTTCAAATTTGGTTACAATCGGAAGATTAACAATGAAATAATTAAAGGAATAATTTTAAAGGGTTACTGATGGGCCGCTCCCTTGAAAGTATGCAACACTAAATATGCTTTACATAGAAGTTGGATGTATACAAAAAATATTCTTGGTAAGCTGGTATATCACAGTCGAGCACACTTGACTGTAGCTTTTGTGCTTGCTCCATCTATCTTTCTCTATGTCTATCTTTTTCTTTATGTGTGTCTCTGTCTCAGAATCATTCACTCTCTATTTCACTCTTTTCTTCTCTTTCTTATCTATCATCTCTCTATGTGTTTTTCCTTGCTATCCCTTTCCTTACGACTATCCTGTGCTTACTTTACTCCTTATCGACCCCACTTGAAATGAATCAGACTCCCTGATACTCAATGCAAAGTGCAGGTAAATATTGATACACCTGTTCGCTGAGTCCTTTATCGATAATTGAATTAGAGCCACACTTACGTCGTGGCCAAGATGTGCAATTAATGGCCACAGCTACAACAACAACAAGAGCAACAACAACCACAGGTCGCCAACGTTTAACAGGTGTCGATTCAGCGACCTTTCGCCCCTTGTCCTTTGACATTGCTGGGGCTCGAATGATTTAATGGCGCCGTTACTTAACTGTTTTGCATTTTAATTTTAGCGTCTTTGCATGGCTTCAACTTGCTGCGACTTGGTCTGCTTTCAAGCAAATTTACGTTTTGTAATTGAGTAAGGCAGTTGCTCTCAAGTGCTGAGGGAGTCTGTGGCGACGAGGGGGTGTAAATGAAATACTGTCTAATTTCCCGCTATTCAGAGAGACTCGAGAGCCGAGACCCGAGTTGAAAGTGGCAAAGTGAAAAATGCAACTCTGTTTATTTAGTTTCAATGTAATTGCATTCGCCCGTCTGTAATTGAATTCGCTCGACTCTCCAACTCCCTTGCGTCCTTGTGTCCCTGTGTGCTTTGACTGTATTTCATTAGGAGCATATTCAGTTGAATGTTGCAACAAATTGACTGCAAAGACGACTGGAGGGTGGCAGTTGGAGTCGCAGGGAGTCGCCTGGCTCGTGCCTTAGTTTTAGCTGCCTTGGCCACATGCAATTTGCAAGAGAAACCAAACCAGCAAACCAGACAAAGTTTCATCTGTCTCTTCTATGAGTGTGTGTATCTGTGTGTGCGTGTGTGGTAGATTGACTGTGTGTGGGAGTGTGCGTGCGTGCTCCCTTGTAGATGAGTTTTTGTGGCGTGTCGTCGCTTTGTCAGGCTGGCAGGCAGGCCAAACACAGTCACAGTAGTAAATGTCACGGGCAAGAAGCCCCTGTCGGGCTGACAGGCGTGCTTGACGTCAGTGACGATTGATTTTTTCCTCAATACATCGCACAGCATTGACGCATGCCTCGTTATGTTGCGTGTGGCAATTTTTAATGGACATTTTTTATGCCACCCCGTGGCACAGTCGTCATGCCCCGCGTGGTCCTCTAATTCGTTGGATTTGTAAAGCAATTTCGATTGTTTGCGTAGGCGACGCACCATTAAATGGGTGTCTATTTGCTTTGCTCTCGGGCAGCACCTGGCAGCGACGCCCTTGGTGGCAGCATGTGTGCCCCTTGAAGAGAGTCGAGTGGCAGCCTGAAGCCAAAAGGCAAATCTCCAAATGGCTTGGCTAGTTTGTAATTTCTCAAAGGATTTGTGAGCCGCGAGTTTGAGGCTCATAGCGGGGCGTTAACATGCTAAGAATTTGGATCCGGGGTCAGCTTGAGTTGGGGATTTCCACGCAATGGCTTGGCTACTCACATTAAGAGGGATTTGATGCCGTCTCTTGGTCGTCCGACCATGTGGTGCTTACATTCGTAAGCCCACGACTGATTGCCAAGTATCGATTTTAGCGCGGCCCACTCTCTCTCCCTCCTTGTGCACTGTGGCGTATGAGTAATGCGAGCTAATGCCCAACTTTGCGAGAGAGAGGGGGCAGGGGGTCGTGAGCTGGCAAAACTGGCTAAAACTGATAGATAACGAGGTCGTCATTAATAAACATTTGTGGCAGCTGAGGCAGCTGCAGCTGTCACTGTCAGTGGCAGCACGCTGACCACTTAAATATGCAAACAAATCTTTTTAAAGCCTCGAAACCAAATCCAAATCCGCAACCGAATCTGCATACTGTTTGACTTGGTTGAGCCGTCCCCAAGTGCCTTCTATTAAGTGCCTTTGGTTTTTGGTTTTGGGTTTTGACAGCTCCTCTCTCCCTCTCTCTCTCTCCCCCTCTCTCTCTCTCTGGTAATCTCAGGCTCGGCTGTGACTGCGTATATTTGCTAAACGTTCTCAAGGATTCCCGTCTCCAACTGTTGCACCTTAAAGGTTGCCCTTTTGAGTTCCATTTATGAACTGTGTGTGTTGCCAACACCAATGTGCATATATAATTGCACTGTGAGTACTTCATTTGGCGCATAAACACGTTCCACACTCCACACGTTCCACCAATCACTTTCCACTTGCTGATATTAATAAACCACAAGCAGGTTACGCGAATTGCAGAAGGCAGAAGGCACAAGGCACGTGTAAACAGCGCCAAACCACAAACAACAATTCAATTTCTGTTTCGTTCAATACAAATACAGATACTCAAACACACACACATACACACTCACGCACATAGACATGAATAATACATCATTCTTTCCAACTTGCAGGTATGAAATTATTGACAGACGTCAAGCGGCGAAGCTCGAGCTTGAAGGCAGCAGTGGAGTCTCTCCCTCTCTCTCTTTCCTTCCCTGTGTGTGTGTGTGTGTGTGCCGCACAACAATCGAAGAAAATGAAAAGGCATTTGACTTCTTGGTTAGGCTTATTTCGCTTTATGGCATTTTTTGCTTATCGACTTTTGTGTGCTCAAGTGAAACGATGATATAGCCAAGCTAGCAAGTCCGACAGAGACAGAGCACAAGATCGCCAGCAAGTATGTGGGAGTGTGTGTGTGTGTGATAGGTTGTGTGTTTTTGTGTGTAACTGAGATTCAGCATTGTGTTCCGTTTACTTTTGCTATAAGACTTCTCACTTGGCTGCCACATATTCAATTTATTTAATAGAATTTCGTTATTTGTACGTGTGGCAAATGTGAAATAAATTATTATCCATGTTTCTACAATATGCGTGTGGCGCACACACACACGTGTCTGTTTGCCTGCTTTTGTGTTTGTAGTTGGGATCGAGCAAATTGCGAACATAAACGTGAGTACCTTATTCACGCAGCCATAACAATACGCATTTCTCAGCGCCCCTTACCGGGCAAATAGTCAAGAGGTAGCTACTCGGAATTGCCGTGAATAGGGCAAGTATTCACTTTTTATAGTTATTAAATTTGTTGTGAATAACACTTCAGTTCGAGTTCCGGGACCTAAGAAAGGCAGCAGTTATTTATTGAATGTGATACGTGTTTATGTTTTGTAACTTTTTGCGTGTTATTAAATTCTTATGTTATTCAATTCTTATAGATGCGATTATAGCACCTTTACTTTTTCCCTTTTTAGACATCTGCATGGAACTGTCTATATATAAATGACTGCTATCTGTATTTATAGTGCGTATATTTATTCTGTAATAAAAATTTTAAATAACTTAAATTCAATTTTGTTTTATTTTTAACTCCTTTTTAAAGAAATTAAGTATTTAAAATGTAAATATGAAGTGTCTGCTTGAAATCCGTTAAGCCCATTAAATGCTTGAAAAAACTGATAGCAATAAATCTATATTACACTATGGATATTCATAAATATGTGGGATTGATGTATAAAATTTAATACTCCCACTCATCCCCCCTTTCAAGTTTTACAAACTCTACCAAATTAATTTGACAATTAAGTAAATTTCCAATGCTGCCTCCATTAATAGTTATCCTATAAGACCAACCACTTAATCTCAGTCTATTGTCAAGCCTTAAAGGGTTTAAAGTGTTAAATTCCATCTGATGTTCTTAAACTTGTGCCACACACACGAACTGGGAACATATTGCGCGGCTCTATTCACTGCATAACATGATAATTATAATTATAAACGAATTAGACGACTTAAGTGGAGGCCACAACATGATTTTACCATTAGCAGAGCTTGCGGATGAAAGGCGTGACAAGTGTGGAGAACTTTGTGCTATTTTGAATTAATAATTTGATGATAGTACGGAAATATATGGACAGACAACAGGGCGGATATGTGACAACAAAGAAGTAACTGTGTGTGTGTGCGAGTGTGTGGGTACTGGGGATAAGTATGGAGCGCTTTCACTCTCAATTCGGTTGCCAGGCCTTGGCTGCTGCGCAGAAAGGGTTGCCAAGCAAAAACGAAACTTAATTTTGGATGCTGGATATTTGCATATTTTATTAACCCAAACAGCTGGCACACGCGGCCCTGAAAACAGCGTAACCCAATCAAAAAAGTTGCCCCGCACCGAAGCTCCTTTAATTTAATGCATAAACACAGTTCCCAACTCTAGACAAAGTTGCGGCAATCGACGGGGGGGCGCCAAGCAGAGTGGCAAAGGGTGAAGAGTTGAAGCCTAAGCACTGTGTTGAAATGTGCGTACACTGGATTCGGGTGTGAAAAATATTTAAATGAAATCTTAAATGCCGTGCGGATTGCCGAGTTCCCTCTCTTGCTCCCACTCCATCTCCGACTTCAATTCATTCTGTAGTTGATTTTGAAACGCGCAGGAGCTGAGTCTATTAGGGCAGCAATATTTTATAGTGGGTCCTACATAACTTATATCGAACTTTACATGCTGCTCTGCTTATATATGGCTTGCCTCTGCGTATGCACAATTGCGCATACGCCGCATGGGCCAGCAATGCACTGAGACAACAAAACCGATAAGACGGATATGCTGGGGGGCAAGTATCAGTTTCAGTATCAGTTTCAGCTTCGCATTCAGCTACAGCTTCAGCTTCAGTTTCAGTTTCTCTTTCGCCTTTGGCCTTCTCCTCCTCCCTCAGCCTCCTTTTCGCGGCTGCCAAAAAAGTGAGGGAGCTTCAGAAGAAGCTTGCCTCTGCCTCTGCTCCTGCCTCGCCCTGGGCAAAAGGTGCGGCCGAGAAAGTTGCGCTTTATCTTAACGCTTGAATGAAGCTAGCTGCTGTGTCTGTATCAAGTCCGTCCGTCCGTCCGTCCGCCTGTTGGCCATAATGCCAAAAGTTGCCTCCTCCCTGCTGAGTTTATAGTGCCGAAGACTTTAACAGGCCGCTGGCTGCAAAACTTGCCAAATTCATAAAGGAAAAGTATGGCAGAGCTTTCCATAGAAAACAGAATAATGAAGTAAAGCCCAACTAGATCTTATGTTATTTTTGAGTAATCAGCTTGCAAAGTTTAATGCTTACTTAGTTTACAATTTACTCATCAGCTTGCCTTGGCTTCGACTTTAATAACCATAGTAGCAGCATAATTACTGCGCCACTTAGAAAAATAGCGAGCACGCGGCCTTAAAATCCTATTGAGGTAACAAAGTACAGCGAACTGCGCCGTTAATCCTCGCCTTGTGGGCGTTGAATGTTAATTTTCCTGGAATCGAACGTGATTATTAACTCGAACGCATACGACTTGCGGCGCCGTCAGACTTCATGATCCTTGAACCCTGTCAATTGAGCGACATTTCGATCCCGGTCCCGGTCCCGGTCCCTTTGCTCCTGCTCAAATGCCAAACTGTTGTTTTTGTGGCTTGGCAAACAGAGTTCTCAGTGTGCGCCAGTCAAATGGGACTAATTGAGACTTCATCACTTGGTTTTATGCTAGCAAACGATTACTCCCAGTCCCCCTGCTCTCTCTTTCTCTGCACTCCCTGCTGATTTTGGTATTCTGCTTAGGTTTTTCATGTTAAATGACAGCACGAAATGGACACGCGCCATCTGGGACAGGCATGGGGTTTCTCTTTTGGATTTCACACGTTCGTCGCTTGTCATGTAACCCGCTTACCACTTACCACTTACCAGTTACCACTTGCCATTTGCCACTTTCCTCCTCACCCGCCAGCCTCGCCAGCAAGGACGAGTACGAGGCCATATCCTTTCCCTTTGCCATTTCGCACTCGACGACACTTTTTTCAATTTGCGCGCTCAGTGAGAAACGTTTGCCACAATGGGTTATCAAATGACAACGTGCCACGAGGCGGATACTACATTCAGCAGGCGGAATGGCTAAAGGATGCCTGGCTGCCTGGTTGGTTGCCTGACTGCCTGGCTGACTGCCTGGCTGCCAGGCTCTATTCAATTTCAATTGGAGCCTGTTTTAAATCGATTTTTATTATTATTTTTATTTCGTTTTATTCTCGTTTTTCTATTTTTCCTATTTTGTTCCCCTTGCTTCTTCTTTTGCATTCGTTGTTGGCTCTGTTCGTTCATTCGGCATTATCGTCGCACCATGCGGGCAGTTTGTCGGCTGCTTTTGTGGCTCAATGTAGTACAGTAGTCTATGTATGTAGGTGATGCTGCCTGCCCGGCAAAGTCAGGGACAGTTCTTAAAGCCGCCATTTAAGTCCGTTTGAGGTGACGCATGCCACAATCGTAAAACTGAACTCAGTTTGTGGCCTATAAAAAGATGAATTCCGAAAAGTTCAGCTCGGACTCGCAGCTGACCGGGCAATTGTCCTGTAAATGGGCGAAATTTATTATTTCAGATTGCCTGCGGAGGTCATTTATTTCGACAAGCCGTCAAGCCGTCAGCCTGGCAATTGGCCGGACCTCCTGCAGCTCGGCCACAGTGCACACAGTCTATGCCAGCTAATGACCCGTCTGCGGCTTAGTTTTAAAGACTTGACTCGAGCTGGCGAGCCTGACAATGGCATTAAATTACGTCGAGTTTGCCGTGCGGGTTCCTCAGTGAACTTTCGCACTGCTTCTGCTTTTCGGGGCGATTTTCTCTGCTGTCTGCTGTCTACCCTCATTTGCCTAACTGACATGTCAACGCGTGCGAACTCACACACTCTCATCTATCTCGGAGTGTGTGACGACGACAGTGGCGCGCTTGTCATCAGTCTTCCACTCTTATCCGCCATTCAACTGCTGCTCCCTCTAGCTCTTCCTCCTGCTGCCTCCGTTTTATGCACCATTTACGCCGCAGGATCTGTTGCCATCTCTAGTTTATCATCCGCACTGCTCTGATCCGTCAACTAGCCCCCAAACAGGTTGACGCACTTTTTGTTTTGGGCTTTATTTATGTGCCACCATTACGTTGTGAGTACAGTGCATATTGTTAGTCTTCGCACGCCATGTGTAGATGTGACGACACACTTGCTCTAGATGCCTGGTAAAGGGTTGGGCGCCCAACGTGGGCGAGTGCGTGTTCAATTTGCCTGATAGATGCCTTTGCCACTGTAACGAGTTGCCTGATTGCGTGCACTGCAACCTGGTTACATGTCTGCTGAGCTGTTCCGCGAATTGATGCGAGCATTTTGGGGACAAGCTCCTTTCTGAAACTCTATATAAGACACGAGTTGCCTTTGTCTTGTTACTCGCCTTTCTAGCAAGAAAATGCTTCCTTATTTTTACTTTTGAATATTATTTATTATTTGAGGGAGGATAAATTGCATGAAGCGGCAATGATCAATGAGTTTTGGGCAGCAAGAAAGGAGAGTGATGGTGTAGGTATGTGGCACATATATAGTAGTAAAGTATGCTGAGAGTGCCTGAATCACCAGAGCACATACCGACAGTATGTCCGTTGTGAGATCTGCAAGACTAGGAAGGAACCTTTTCAAAGTTAAAAAGATTAGGAAAAAGAACTTACATATAAGCAACACTGGACTGGACAGATAATGCAGCTGTAAGCTAAGCAGGGGATGAATAGATTTAATTAGTCCCAGTGTAGATTCTCTCTGTACAATTTTAATTTTTTAATTAATTTTTTTTGCAAAACCTGCTCGGGGCGACGATTAACGTTAAAAGTGTCTTAAAATTGTTGAGAAACATTCAGGCTAAGCCGCGCTGACGTTTTCTTTTTCTTATATGTGGGAAGTATATATGTAGAGAGAGTATGTTAAATACGCGCATGTATACACCATCGGCCACATATATTTCCCATTTCAATAAGAATCCTGAGTGTGTTGAGAATTCCACAGTTAGTTCAAACTACCTTACTTATCTCTCATATTTATATTTCTCTCCCTACTCATTAAAATTTATACCCTAAGTAAAATACTGAAATCCTAGTTAGTCTCTCACTTGTTTCTCAATCTTTCCAAACTCAAAAACAACTTGAAGTGCTTTGTTTTTGCAGTTGCTTTCGTTGAGTCATTAACCTCATCTAAAACAATTTGGGCAACGTGATAATAAAGTCGTCCAACTTAATGTTCTGTACGCAATTTTATCAATTTTATCGATTTGCCAGCCACAAACTTGATGGGACACTATTTCCAATTCGCCTATCTTAGCAGGTCGCGCGGTCTTTGGAAATTTGTGGAAAACTTTGGCAAAGAAAAAGTGTCGCGCAGACGGCGGGAAACTCAACTCGCGAGGTTGTTGCTGCTGCCTGTTGCCGTGGCGTTAATCGAGTTATGATTGATTTTTCGGCCCTGGACTGAGAGCAACGGCACGAAAAGTGAAAAGTGAGTAGGAAGGAGGAGGAAGAGATGGAAAGTAGAATGAAAATTGATGTCGATTGCATTAAGTTATTAACATTGTAATTACAAAATTTTAAGTGGACATTTTTATGCAGCAATTACGTTAGCCAGCCCCAACGGCATTCGCCAGTGAATAAGGGAATAAGGGAATATATATATTATATATGTATTTTATGCTGACAAACAGATAGCTTGCAGTACAGTGGGCACAACAAACAATTGTCTTAGTTTAATTACGTGCAAACAGAAAGAAGTCGTCTCTCGATCAGCAAAATAAATATTAAATAAATTACGAGCTACACTACAAGTTGCTTTTGTTGCAGTGGCTGCTCTCCTTGTAATTGTTGTAATTGTTGTTGTTGTCGTAACTGCTGTTGTTAGTCTAAGCTGTTTCCTTAAACAAAGTGCAAGCAAATTTCATGCAAAGGAATTTTTATTAGTCGTCCGTCTGTTTGCTTGCCTCTCTCCTCTGTCTCTCTCCTCTGTCTGCCAGTCTGGCTGTCTGTCTGCTGAATACGTAATTTGATGAGCACACGATACACACAAAGTCACCAAGTTGACACACAATAAAGCAGCACACCCCAACCACAACCCCTGCTGGCTAAACTCCAGTTGCAACCCCAGCCCCATCTCAACACGCAGGCGAGGCGTGTAAATATGTATGAATGTTTTCACAGCTTCCGGCGTCGTTCCGTTGATAAGCCGAAGAATTTCAGATGCCTTCACTCCTGCCTGGCATTATTGTGCTCCTTGTTGTTCTTGTTCCTGTTGTTGTTGTTGTTGCCAGGCAGCCTCAGCTGCAGATTGTCGGACTGCTTTGGTTGCTTGTTAGTTTGCATTAAGTGTCCATGGCTTGCTTTGAGGCACGACACACTGCCTCCCAAACGCTGTTTGTCATGCGGTTGTGTTAAAACACTTACCCACACAAGTATTCGTATGTACCCTCGTGTGTGTGTGAGTGTGTTTGTGTGTGTTTGGTTGCATGCATGCTAGCAGGCTTGCCCTCATTCCGTGTGCTCCTCCCAACTCTGCCAAAATGCTCGCTTCGCTTTAAATCGGTTTATGCAGCGCCAGCTCTTCGGCATTTAAGCAAAATGTTTGTAGCATTTTGCAACAAGCTAAAACAGTGTCATCAATAAGTTATGTTATTGGCTTCGTTAGGGGCAAAGAAGAAGAAGCTTGGGGATATTCTTAGAATTATTTCAGAGCACTGGATTTGCTTAAGGGCAACTTGTGAGTTGTTAAATGAGATTAGGAATATTGAAATATTTTAATCCTCATTAACAAATTCATTAGAATTAATATATTAACAATATAACTAGTAAAGTAACTTTGGCCAGCAATCAGCAACGTAACTTAGGAAGCATCTCAGACCCCACAGAGTATATATGTAGTTATATATTCCGAATCAGCATTAATGAAGGAAGCGAACTAGCGATTTTCGTCTGTCCGTGTGTCCGCATAGTGCAAAGTAAATTTGTGTCCCTGTTTTAAGGGCATCCTGATGAAACTAGTTAAACAAGCTGCCTATTGTTGCACGAATCGGACTGATATATCATATAAACTGACTGTCATACAAACTATTGACCGATTTCTTCTATTTGTCTAGGTATTGCATCCAAATTGACTACATATGACTTCTTCTCTATATATAGTTTGCATATTAAAGTTTATTAAATCAAATCACTTTAATATATGTATTGCTGTCATATGAACAATCGGCCGAAATGAAGGCGCCTATCAATGGGAGAGATAATATTGAATAAACATAGAAACATTAAATTCTGCAGCATTATATATCAACAGTATAAAAACCATAGAAAGAGATAGTGAGCTAAGGACCTTCGACTTGCCAAATGAAGTCTTTCCTTCTGGTTTCTCATTAAATATGTTCCACCTTCACCAAGTTGCTTGTTCAACCTAAACTGAAAACGACCTTAAAGTACATTTAGGCAAAATAAATGATTAGCTGTCTGGCGACAGCGTCTCCGGCTTAACAGTGTCAATATGCGCGACCCTCTTTAGGGAAATTTAATAAATTACCCTTTTCAGTGTGTTTGCCTAACAAAAGGCTGCCCCGGAAGTGGCAACAGGTGAGCGAAAGCTGGGATGAAGGGTTAATGCCAACACGTGGCACAAAGGACGCTATTTATTAAAGGCAACTGCGATTTAAGCCGGCGGGGGAGGGATTGGGGTGGCCAAAGAGAGGCATTCATCCATCAGCTGCAGATATCCATGGCGTGCGTTTCGATAATTCGCGACAGGTGACTGTCGGCGGCCAATGCGACCAAAGCCAGCTGGTTGGCGTTGACAGGCGAGCTGGAAGTGACAATCACAGTGCCACTCAAAAGTCGACGTCGCTGCGAATTATGCGTGGCATTGTGTTGGGCGTGGCAAGCTGACAGCAAAATTACGCAGCACAAAATATTAAAAGCAGAGCAAGGGAAGAAAGAGTGGGAGCACGAGTGGGAGCAGGAGTGAGAGCAGGAGTGAGAGCAGGAGTGGGAGCAGGAGTGGAAGCTCTTGGTCGGAAATACAAATGAATCCGATGTGATTGTATGCAAATCAGTGTAATTTATTATGCCACCGAAATATGGCAAATGTCACGGGTTCAACAGTGCCTGCAAACTGCAATGGCCCTGGCAACGTAACCGAGCCGAGCCAGCATCGTGGGCATTCGCATTGCGCAACGATGACGCTGGCAGATCCCGGACAAGGAACAATAACAGGCTGACGGACAGACCACAACGCAGCTTACCGCCACGCCCCTATTGCCCCTCCCGTCGTCGTCTGACCACCTGAAAGGGTCCTGTCAAGTGATGCTGCGAAAGTGCTTTTAATATTCATCTAATGCACTCGTCGCCCTGGGCGTCTGTTTTTGTATTGGCTTCATTTTTCTTGCACTCAGCTCCGTCTCCCGCTGTTGCACCTGTATTTGCCTTGCCCCCCTCCTGCACCTTTTCTGCTTTCCTCCTTTTCCTGCTGTGCTTCTCCTCCTGTTGCTGGTTTCACTTGTGTGGTAGTTGCAGCTGCCGTCAGCTGTCCGCTACACGCAGACGCTGTTGCTGCTGCTGCTGTTGATGCAATTGAAGACCCTGCCAGGGGCTAATGTGTGTGTGTGCGTGTGTGTGTGTGTGTGATGCACATCGAGTGTTATTACCTGTGTGTGCTTAGTACTGTTTTATGCCATAATCATTGATATGCCAACAGCATCGCAAGGGCGCATCAACTTGCCACTCTCCATCTCGGCTGCCCATCACAGGCGTGCCACGTGGCGTATGCGCAATGTTCGCACACACTCTCCTCACTTGCTTTGATTAATCAGTGTGCGGTATGCAAATGCTTTGCGTCAGCAAGAAGCTTGTGCGATAAACACAAATCGTTGGCATATCTCTTGATAGTTTTCCATATGCATGCAGAGCGGGGAGGGGAAGGGGATTATTTATGATCTTTGGGGAAGTTCATGCGACAGTTTGACGTGCAGGAGGATTTTTGATGTTTACATGGAGAGCATGAAGTATGCTAGACTAGCTAATACCCTGTTTAAGCTATGAGTTATGATATATAAGGGATTATAATGGAATATAGTATAATATTTAATACTTTTTAGGTATATACGAGGGTCGTTTGATAAGTCCGTGACTTTTTGTATTTGCCGCGCACCTGCTCTAAATACAACACTGCTCCTGTCAGCAGTTATCGATTAACAGCTGACTGTAAAATTTTGAGAAAGGGGTTTTTGGTTTGCGTTTTATAGGCATTGAAAGCAGACGATCTCGTGAATTTTAACGAAAATGGAGATCGAGATCGTCTGCTTTCAATGCCTATAAAACGCAAACCAAAAAAACCAGCTTTCTCAAAATTTTACAGTCAGCTGTTAATCGATAACTGCTGACAGGAGCAGTGTTGTATTTAGAGCAGGTGCGCGGCAAATACAAAAAGTCACGGACTTATCAAACGACCCTCGTATAATGAAATTCAATAAAAGAAAATGATCAAATAGAAAAATACTAAATAATAAATAAACAAATGATGAACACAGGAAAGAAACGACTTTTCATATATGTATTTTAAACATTTCTTTAAATTTCGTAAGATTTAAAATAATTTTATATGTTTAAATAAGTGAATAAATGATGAAATATATAACTAAATTTTTAATAATAATTTTAAAGAATTTCCAAATCCATTTTCCGATAATTTCATACATGTTATGCATAAATTTCTCTAGTATAAATATAAGTAAACCTGAATAATCAAACATTACTTCAAAAGGCTTTAAATAACTGCACAAATCTCTTATAAAAATAGTAATTGACTTATTTTAGTAACAACTTAAGATGTTCCCTCTTAACTGTCCTTGCAGTGCACTTGCCTAGTGAAGCAAAGCTTCGCTCTATTTCCAGCCGAGGCGATTGTGTTCCATTCGTGGGTTGGCAGGATGAGGCTGCGTTGAAGGGTGAGGGGAGGGGCACCCGAAGGAGTGGGTGAGCTCCACTCGCTATTATGTTATTTGTAGACTGTCTATTTGCGTCGACAAATTACTTTATTTGAAATTTGATTGCCTCAACGTGGAGGCAAGCAGCAGCGGCAATGTAAAAGGTAAATAAATGTGCACGGGAGTTGGGATTAAAGACAACTTTGATGGGGGCTGAAGAGCTTTAAGCAGCCCGAGAATGTGCCACGTCTCTTAGAGGAAAGAGGGAGGAGGGAGCCTTATGCTGTCGTTACTCTGTTGCTTACTCCTGTGGCGGCATCTGTAATTGTGCTAATAAGACACTGTTAATTATTGTATAATTTAATTAAAGTGTACTAGCAAACACACACACACGCACACTCGGTTGGCAGGTGAAGAGAGCAGGCAGAAGTACCTATCTCCCTTCCCTGCCTGCATGAGAGTGCTCTGCTCTGTGCGGCAATTAAAGTGAATGAAGCCAGAAGGATGTTGAGGCTGAAGTGGCAGCATATATAAAAATTGATTTATGCCACAGCATAGTCAACTTGCTATTTTCGCAGCTCGTAAAAGTGCTCTGCCCCTCTTCCCATCCCCCTCTTCCTCTGCTAAAGCAAAACATTTGAATTGCAAGCCAAACACTTGCCTTGGCTAAGTGTGCACACTACTTGTGTGTGTGTGACAGAGGGTGTGTGTGCTGCACAGTTGGAATGTGATTAAACTTGTGTGCAGGTGCGTTCTGTAATTGCGCCGAAGAAACCACAAGCTGTGGCTGAAAATCACTCTGCCAGGGGGCAGCAGCAGGAGAAGGAGCAGCAGCAGAGATGGGCGCCCATTGCCAGCCTTGGCCCGCTTAAGGCTGTGCTGCAAGTGAGATGCCTGCAGGTGAGTGTCTGTGTCTGTCTGTGTGCTCACCTGCGTATTAATAAACAAATTACGCAATTAATAACACACACAGCAGGCAGCAGGATAACCGAGCGAAACGAAAGCGAATAACCAGAAACGACAAACGAATATTTATTACAGGTGTTTGCATTTGAGTGACAGGCCTGCGCCTCACCTGGCCGCAGCAGGCGAGATGAGGAATCAAGCCAGCTCTGCAAAAGGCAGGAGAGCGAGAGAGATAAAAACACTCTTTCCGAAGTTTCTCATGTTATTCCAATTGAATAAATTAAACTTCAGCAAATTCTTTTACAAGGAAGACACAAAAATGTTTCAATTCAGTCCAAATCGATACCAGATTCGAGTGGGCTCTAAACCGAAGCCGGGCGTAATCAGCTTAAAGCATATTGAGTATTATAATTCACCTGATGAGTTGAGGCAGTTGAGAGGCGGAGCTGTCCAAAAATAGAGCACAGAATATTCCCATTTAAGGCGAAAACTTTATGGAGCAAAAAGTGAGTGCAGCAAAGTCTTGTGCAAATATTTTTGCAGCGCTTTAAATTCTTTTGTTGCCATAGAAGAAAGGAAAGAGGTAGAAGAAAAAGTAGCAGAAGAAGAAGCAGAAGAAGCAGCAGAAGATGCTTAAAAAGAGCGCGCAGCAGCAGCTTAAGCTGAGTGCAAAGCAGCAGCAGCAGAAAAGACGAGCCATTGACTTTTTTCAGGCGCCACCTTTTATCGCGTTAGTTATGCAGGATTGCATGTTTTGCACCTTTACGCCCCAGCCACGCCTCCTCAACTGTACACCCTCCGCAGCTTACCTACCTCTTTGCCACTGCTGATTGTCGACATTGTCGGGCCAAAGGAGACACTCAACTGCGCTGTGTCTCTCTCCTGTGCAGTTGCAACATTCGAGTGGATTCTCCTCTCGCTGTTTATGCAAATTTACGACTGCAGCAGGGATGATGCAACACAGCTTTGCCCGCTGCTGCTGCACCTTCATTTTGGCCATTCCCCGGCGCGACAGCTGATGCTGCTGCTGATGCTGAGATTTATTACCAGCTTGAGAGACAATAAGAATGAGCTGAGCAAAGGCAGTTCGTCTTACAGTTTGATTGAGGGAAGGGAGAGCACGTGCGAAACAGACAGCAAGAAAGAGGGGGAGGGAAGGGAAACAAACACGGACAGTCCCTTAAAGGTTACGATTGCGTCTGAACGTTGATGGGCGGCTCGTGTTTATGTTCATGTGCCCATCATATGTAATTAATTTGGCAACAGCTGTTGATCCTAATTAGAGATGAATCCTTGTTGCTGCGCATGTGTTTCGCTCTATGCGTGTGTGTGTGGGTGTGCGTGTGTGCGAGTGTGTGTGTGTGTGCATGACTGGGTCGACTGACTGGCCGTGTTTGTTTACTGCTTCGTTCAGGCGTTCAAAACAAACAAATGTCAACGATTTGCAAAACAAATCGAGGCAGAATTTAGAGCAGATTCTCGCTCTCCCTCTCTCACTGCCTCTTCTATTCTATATATGCCCATATGAAGCTATCTGCCTGTCTGAACTAATGCATTTCGTCATAACGTATATTAAAACAAATACAAACTTTGTTTTCCCCATTTAGTTTTATGCGATGTGCGATGCTATGCGGGTGAAGTGTGTCCGATGGGATTCCTCAAGCCTTGACAGGCATAACAACGACAAGTGGCGCCGCTAAGGGGCCGAAAGTGTTTACAGAGACTCATTAAGAGGGAGAGAGAGAGTAAACTACAATGATAATCACGTTGGAAAGTTTCTTTATTGTAATAAAATGCTTACTAGTCAGTTTAGTGCACATTAATGCTGATAAAGCGAGTTCTTTATCATTTCATGCTTGTCAAATTAATAGAAATAAAAACTTTTTACAGTGCCCCCTTTAATTTGCATGCTACAAACCTCGTCCAGCTGCTTATAGTTCGCTCCTTACATAATACAATAAAACCGCCTGCTAAAATCCAAAGGGCAACCGACGCAATCAAAGCATTCACCACCTAATGGAAAACTGGTTAACAAAGGCAGAGAGGAGGTATGGAAGGGGGAGGGAGGTAGAGGGAAGGAAAAACCAAAAAGAAATTTTCTAAATTGACTATGTCAACTTTATCATCAAGTGAAATTGCAAATAAAGCAAAGGGAGCGTCAAAACGGAAAACCCAACACAATTTGCCCAACACAATTCGCACTCAGTGTCCTTTGGCCATACTTTCCCCCAATCCCCACTCCCCCCCTTCATGCTCTTGACGTTCCTCTTCGTTTCCTTATTGTCCCCTGCACAATTTTTTGATGCTCGCAAATTTATTATGCGTCCTTTCGATTTGTCCTTCTGTCAAAGTGGCTAACAAGTGGCCGCGCATCAAAGTGAATCTGCGACTCGAAATTCCGCCTCCATATCCGATCGACAACAACAACAGCAGCAACAAAAAATTGCCTAATTAGTACCGTTATTGATATACACTGCGACTTTTCTCGCATGCGATAAACCGAAGCAGAAAGCGCGCGCAGCGCTGCCGCCGGCGAACGTCGCTGGAAAACTCACTCACTCACAGTGTGGCAGCTGCCCGCTGCTGCTGTTGCTGCTGCTGCTGCTTGCTGCCTTCTGCTTGCTGCTTGCACTGTGTCTCTGTCTGTGTGGTGTTCCAATTCCACCACGTTCCGCACGAGGTTGCCGAGCCGACTGGCAGCGAGTTGGCAGTCAGTTTGTGTGGAAAATGCCGCCGCGTTGGTTGTGCAGCGCAACAAACGTTTCTCGCAGCCAGTCGCCATTTTAGAACACTCTGTGTAACGGTACAATTCAATACGTGCGTAACTGACTGTGTGTGGGCTTCAGCTACAGTGAGTGTGTGTTACGTGTGTGTGTGTGTGTGGGCGTCTTGCCGAGCTCTGTCGTCGTCGGCGTTGTCGTGCAACGAAGTCGTGATCGCAGGCGTATTTCCGTTTCACTCTTTCAGTTGCCGTCGAGTCCTCGCTGCGAACAAAAGTGCAAGCAATCCTGAAGTGAATAAATAGATTGAATATTGAATACTAAGCACAATACATTGAGCTGTCTCCACTTGGATTCACATATTCAAAAGTGACCGCATTTGAACGGCCAACGACATTGCGCTACGTGCCTCGGACGCTAAAAATGTGCATACAAATAATAATAATAATAATATTCAGACTGCAAGCCAAAGAGAGATTCCAGATTCGAGATTCGAGTGAGTGAGTGAGTGGCTGAGTGAGAGCACTCGCATTCACTTGCTATGCACTCACATCGACTGTGAAATGTCTTTAATGTGATTGTGCATTGGCTGTTTCGCCTCGTTTTTGGCCCTATATTGCTGGCCAGTGCTGTGTGCGGGAGTGTGTGTGTGCGTGTGTGTGGCGCAATTATTTCTTTTGTTTGTTGGCAATTAGCATCGTTAGGAAATAATTTCATTGTTTTAAATGTTCCGCAATTTGCATAATGAGAGATAAATAAAAAAAGAAGCAAATCAAAATGCAGAACAGAAATTCGATCTTTATATCGACTGTCTGACTTTCTGTGTATATATGTATATGTCTATATGACTGTCTGTCTGTCTCTTCTGTCTGTTTGTCTCATGTCTGCTTGTATGTCTGTCTGTATGTCAGTCCTGTCTGTCTTTCTCTCTACCTGTTTCTCACCTGTCTGTCAGCTTATCGATCTGTTTGTCTGTCTATTACTTGGTGTCTCTCTGTCTGTCAGTCTGTCTGCCTCTCTGTATGTCTGTCTGTATCTCTGTCAGTTTCTCTGTCTTTCTATTTCTCTGTCTGTCTGTTCTATAAGTCTCTTCTATCTGTCTGCCTGTTTATTATTCTATTTCTTTGTCTGTCTTTCTTTTTCCCTCTCCGTCTTTCTGTCTGTCTGTTCTATCTGTCTGCTCTGTCTGTCTGCTCTGTCTGTCTGTTCTGTCTGCCTGTTCTGTATGTCTGTTCTGCCTTCTTATTTATCTAGTTCTCTGTCTGTCACTCTGTCTCTCTATCTCTTTATGTCTCTATTTGTCTGTCTGTCTGTCAGTCCCAACTCATTCCGAATCTCCAGCTAATTATGTTGATATTTTACAATTCTCCTCAATGACAGCAAATAAATTGAAATTTGCCATAAATTCGTCTCGTTTGCCATAAACAAATTAATTGAAACCCCATTGCAATTGCAACAGCGAAAACAATCTATACAGATCTCGGAGAAACATACTATATATAATAGTAAAATATGAAACAGTCAAGTGAGTCGAAAAACGTTTGCAATTTCTCAATGCGTGACGACAAATTAATTGCCAACGAGGAAGACGGCAACAAATAGTGCGACAAAGACAACAAGTGCGAGTGCATAAATAAAAACTCTCAAGCCGGTTACAACAGCAACAGCAGCAACAACAACAACAAGATTAACAACAACAGCAACATCAAGAGAAACAACAACAAGAAACTGCACCAAGAACTTGACCGAATTTCCAATCAATTTGGCGTCTCTAATCTCGCCCAGAATCGCCGCGATCGCAATGATTTATGCAGGTGAGTAGAGTCTCTCTCGCTTAAGAGAGAATATCTCTCGCACATGATTCTCTCATTCGCTCTCTTGCTCTGGGCGTTTATGCAAATTGATATGTCTCACATAGGCCTGTTTGCATCTCGTTTTGGGCGCTGTTCGGGATCGTTTCAGGGCTGAACTCGGGCAAGTGCAACTATTTCGAATGTGTTTTATGACTTGGCGCTTGCCGCTCAGCCGTAAATCCGTAACTTTAGCTAATTACACTTTGACGGAGGCAGTGCTGAGCTGGCTAAAATACCCTGTAAATACACTAATAACGAATGTGCTTTAAATAAAGATGTGAATGTCTCAGATAAATCATTTATGGACTCATAACTTCAAAACTAATTGAATAGGTTTAATTTTTTAAGTACAGGGTAACTTGAAGTCGATTATACTGGCCGTTCAACTAGCTTTTTTCGACACAGCTAACGGCGTAATTAGCAACAAGGCGGAAGGGCAGATTGCAAAATGCCATTAAAGAAATTCGCCCGTTTTTGTTTGTTTGTTTAGTTTGCGACTTTAAAAACGGCACGTGCTCGTTCTGTCAGCCAGCTTGTGCTGCTAATATTCTAATTAACAAAGCGATTGACAGAGACGACTCAATGTGGATACCACAAATCGAGAGAGAGAGAGGAGAGAGAGTTTTTGCTCTTAATATGATTCATTACTCTAAGCAGGTATTCCAAACAGCGAGACTGCTTTATTACTTTTCACGGAGTTTCTCTATTAAATATTGCTGTACTTTAACAAACATGTGTTTCCCCCAAATGCTTCATTATCCATGGCAGTGTAACGCCAACAAGATTGAGTCACAACACAATATGATGTCATATTCAAACGAGAGATTTGTGAATGTATAAGCCCGTACTCTCAGTGACTGTCCACTTGGAACTTAAGCCCAGGATAATGCTGTCAAGCGCATAGGTCAAACTTGTTCTGTGATATTTCTTATGCCAAGTGACACTTCAAAGGCGACCAAACTTTGTGTATTGCCAAAGGTCATGACTGCCAAATTTCGCATGCTGTAGGTGAGAGGCCAAGGGCCACATGAAAAATGTATCAAACTGAATAAATAATGTGATATCGTAATGAGCATAAAAGCTTTTCCCTCAGATTTTTGCCAAATAGAAAACGCAAATTCGGAACGAACTGAATATTGTCATGTGTGCTGCATTCTCTTTGTGCAACAACAATAACGGAGGCGACAACAGACACGGCCTACATACGTGCAAATGCTTATGAAACCTGAGATTCCTTAGTTCACATGCGAAAGCAAAGCGAGAACTGTGTGGGGGAATGGGAAATGCTAACTACAGAGAGCTGGGTGCTACTGGCGACCCAGGCGACTGGGTGGCAGTCTTTATCAGCGAAACAGAGAGAGTGGAGAGGGGTGAGGGGGTGCCCACTCACGTATAAGGAAAGCAGTGGAAATATACTTATTTATGAGGCGGTTATAAAATTGTTTTAGGTGTCTGCAGTTTGTGTGCTGGCATTAAACTTGGCATTAAATAACAATAACATAACAATAAAACAGCTCGAGCACGACTTCAGCTGCCGTGTAATGAAGGCAACAAGGCGAAAGGTGTCGCACAGCAGAGAAGGGAGTGCGGGGCAGGGGGGTTTGCTGGCACAATCAACCCTTTCACGCCTTAAGTTTTTTTTCTTTGTTGCGTGCCACTTTGCTGCTTTATTGCAATGTTTTGTCAATTAACGCCTGGCGTGGCACACGTGTCGTATGCGCAATGTGACAACAGAATAAACATTATGACAAAGGCTGACAAACTTCATTGCGCATACGACGCGTGGCCACCAAAACAACAGCAGCAGCAGAGGTTATGTAAACAAATATATATCTGCAAATTCTCGGAAATATTCTGGACTTTATTTGGCTTTAGTTTGCTGTCTCCATTTTAATGCCCTGCAAAAAGTTTCACGCTATGTAACAAAATCTTCTATTAAGTCGGATTAATTTCCTCATAAAAAACAATGTTTTCTGCGCGAGATATATCAACATTTGCGCTCCACTTGTAGCTTAATTCAAAGTAAACCAAAGTCTGGACTCCTCGCAGGACTCTGCGCTCCTCTTGCTCATCGAGGGGATGTTAAAGTTTTGATTTCCTGTGTGTAAACAGCTCGTTGCAGTGAGGCCGCAGTAAATGGCGGCCAAATGAAGCTTAAAGTGCTCGACGAACTCGAATGGGAACGAAAAACGATAAAGTCGCCCGGGACGGAGACGGAAATGAGTTTGCAGGCCGCGTGGCGAGCTTAGCACTTGAGAAATCACTTAATTCATTTAAATAAGCACCAAAATGTCACGGCCAATGACGTGGAAGTCCTAGTCCATTTGCCCAAAGGACAGCGACTTCTGCCACCAGCTCCAGCATAGGCAAACTAATTTAAAAATCCACTTGCTAAGCATTGGAGGTGTGCCTCCGCCTACACCTCGCCGGCCAGGAGGCGAGCATAGGCGAGAAGTTTTCCTCCTCTTGCTTGGCTATTTGCTTTCTCATTTCTTGCCTTTTATGATGATTTTGCACTGCTTTCCCCGCCTCCTCCGCCCCTGCCGCTCGGGGCATTGGCAAAGCAAACATTTTAGCCTCAAGTGTTTAAATATAAAACGGAAATGAGCTTTCCCAGGCACTAGATCGCAGTTGAATGTCCCAGCACAGTTCCAACTTTTTCTACTACTTCTAACGAATGGGCACTCAGACTGGGGATTATACCCGAAACGTGCCAAATGAACTGCACCAACACACACACACTCACACACACACACACACCCACCCAGACAGAGCATTTTATTTTCAACTTCTTTCAGTTTTCTTTTTTTTTCTTCTTTTTTTTTGAAGAGGTTGCGCAAATTTTCACTGCCAAAAAGAGAATGTTAATTAATGACGGTAACTTTGTTCGTGTCACGCTGGCAAAATTAATTGCACGACCAGAGAAGGAAGTCCAAGCAGAAGTCCGAGGCAACTGCGAATGCACTCGGTACATTTGTCATTTAGTTTTGTCATTGCTTTGATTGCTGCTCGCATTGTCAAAGTCATCTGCCATTAAATGATATGTAAAAGCTGTCAGGCGACAGACATCGCACAGACAGACAGACAGACAGACAAGCAGATAGACAGACTATACACCGAACAAATCAAATTCCTTTTTGGGGGTTACCAACCACGCCCTCCACGTCGGTGCCACATTCGTTGGCTTTTAAATTGTTTTCTCGATACGATCGCAAATTGCATTTGCATTTTGCGTTATTATGCAAAACTCGAAAATAGAAAATAAACTTAACGAAGTGTTAATACTCTTGTAATTGTGTTTCGGGTGGAGATGTGTGAGATGAGGATTAGTACGAAAGCACATTCTTGAAATTGTAGAGAAAAGAACAATCAAACAGGGATTACTATTAGAATTTCATAGAAAAACTGGAATGTTCATGGATGGATGTTCATCTCAGCAGGGGTAAAATAGATCTGATAGGTCACAGGTACATATGCCATGATCAACTAGTGCCTAATAATGCCTTATCATTGGTAGTTATTAATGAGAGCTAAGCAACTTAGGCATGTGACATGGGCGGCACAATATATTGGAGCCATAAGGGAACAGTAATTAAGGGGGAAGTTAGTAAGGGAATACTAAGTAAGGGAATAGTAAGAAGGGGAAAAGTACGAAGGTGAATAGTAAGTATTCCCTTGGCTCACATATACAAAAAGAATACTTAATTTTAAGAGCTCTTTATACTTAATAATTTGTAGGAGGGTGAGTGTTCTTCCATGAAAGTCTTTATCACTTTGATGCTCAAACTAATTACAATAATTTTTGATATTCAGAACATGAATTAGAATTGGAATTACTATTTATTAATAATTTTTTTTTAGGTATTATAATTAAAAATTGAAATATTATAAGATTGCAGGTTCTTCTTGTATCAAAAACTTTATCTGCATAAATTCATAATGCATAATTATGAACAACTTCTAGTTGCAAACTTACCTCAACCTCACACGCTCCACTTGCCGCTAGAGTATATCAAATTAAGTAAGGAACACGATATAAATGTATTGCAATTTATGAATTTGATTTCGGTTGCTTTGTCATTTTGATTGGCAGCCTGAATTGGCAACAACCCATCAATTTAGTTCGCTCTCTTTTCCCCTGGCTCTTTTCTCTCTCTCTCACTCTCTTTCCCAGTCTGCTTTCAGTGCTCTGTTCAGTTTCAATTTCGTTTTCAATGTCAGCATTCAAAAAACTATTTATTGTCTGTGTGGGCCACGAGCAAGTTTGGTTAAGGGCTTTCAGACAAATAGTGCACTACATAATCCTCTTAGCACAGTTT
Organism: Zaprionus africanus; assembly: GCA_018151435.1. Lineage (NCBI taxonomy): Eukaryota > Metazoa > Arthropoda > Insecta > Diptera > Drosophilidae > Zaprionus > Zaprionus africanus. Next base: position 10,510,924 of record JAECXB010002206.1, read on the forward strand.
GCTAGTGTCTATGTATGTGTGTGTGTGTACACAAATTAATCAATTTGGCAGCATTTAATTGCCATCGATTTGCTTTCGCCTGAGTAGAAAATTTCAATTAGATTAATTGAAACTACAATTCCAATTGGAAATTGCCCACTAACTGTTTGAGGGCGAATAATGCGTTGGCTTTTGGCGGCCATTCATGCGTTTCTTCACGACACGCCCCATTGAGTATTATCTATGTGTCTGTGTGTGCGTGTGTTGAAAAGGTGAACAGCAACAAAAAGCCACGCGGCGACTTTAAATTGCATCTTAAATGCGAGAGAGTTGTACGGGAAATGAAAAAAGCTTTTTGCAATTAAGTTTAAGGCAAACAGAAGCTTCAACAATGTTTGAGAGAAATGTGCGAATTTCTAGAAACTAGAAACTAGAATAATAGTAGCGTCGCTGGGCAATAAAACAGCAGTAAAACACAACATGAACGTTCATGAAAGGAAAACTTGCAAACTGAAAAACAAATTCGCCCAAAGCGTTTTCACAGCCAATTTTTTATGCAAAGCCAAAGACAACGCCCCACACATGTGCCACACTCGCTCTCCTCTCTCTCGGCGTGTGTGTGTGTGTGTGTGTGTGTGGTGTATGGTTTTTACAACTATTTCTATTTTGTTGTAGTTGCTGTAGTTGTTGCTCTGCCAGGCACATAAATCCTTTTGTTGGTCGACGCAGGCGAACAGCAGCTCGCAGCGCGTCAGCGCGTCTTCTATCTGTAGACGGGCTTGCCAGAGTGTGAGTGTGTGAGTGTGTGTGTCCCTGCATTTGGGCCAGCAATAAGCATGAAAGCCATAAAACACACACACACACACTCGCAACCGCCCATTCAGCTGCCTTCAAAGCGGGAAAGCGCACACAACACTCGAGCTTCCCGACGCACACTAATGCAGCAGCAGACGAAACGCAGCTTGTTGCTGTGCACTTTGTTGTTGTTGTGCCTGTTGTTGTTGTTGTTGTGCTTGTGAATTTTAACACATACTTATTTACGCAGCCGAGCATACAATGCACAAGCAAGAAGCCCAAGCAGCCAAAGCAGCCCAAGCATCAAGGGGTGAACGTAAGAGTTCTCGAGAAAAATCGTCTCTAAATCTCAATCTGTTTTGCAGCCGACTGATTTTGCCACACAACACACATACACACATGCACACACACACAGAGAGCATTGTTGGCTACGCCGTTAAGTCGGACTTTGGTTGCCGTAATGGCAATATTTATGCCATTTAATCTTATTAAGGCTTGCACATTTTAAATTTCCTCTCGTTTAATGCTTAGTCCCCTCCGCACAGCTTAACACTCGACCGAAATATATATGATCAGCTTAGGCATATTAGGGATAAATCTCTATTTTCGGCAATTTTTGGGTCCTCCTTTTTTCTGTTCGCCTAATGTGCCAATAAATCTTGCTTTATTATTAGTTACAATGTGGTTTGTTGGCTGTCGGGGGGAGGGCGACGAAAACTTTTCAAGACTTTTCCCTTTTTACTTAAAGCCTGAAAGTATGCTAATGATTTGGTGAAACTTGTAATGGGCTTAAACGAATATATTAAAGCTTAGGGAAATATTAAAGGCACAATATGGAAGTGTGCATAATTGCTCTGTGAAGTTAAGTAGATATATAAATATAGAATGCTTGAATTATTTATTATAAAAAATACAGCATACTAGATATATAACAATTCGAAATGTGTAGTAAAGTTCATTGAACAATTAATTTGCCTAGACTGGAATCAAACATTTCGAAAGCCAAATTAGAGTGACCTTAATGGCTAGCACACTTCATATTCCATATTTAATAGATTAAACACTCACATCAAATTCTCTCTAGCTGTGACAAGGTCAATCTGTCCACTCTTCATGTTAATCGGCAATAAAACGAACAGCTTTAATAAATTAGAAAACGTTAAGGGGCAAAAACATCATTTCAGACTATTCACTTTATCCATCTTCTTCTGCGCTCATTAGCTGAGCTATTTCTGCCTAAAAATACCACTCGCATGTTAATAAATACCAACAAAAATCCAAGCCACACCCGCGCCTCGTCCACATGCAGATTACGCCAATGACAGGCAAACATAAATAACTTATTACGCAGAGCAATAAGAACTTGTTTGATTTGCCCGAGGACGATAAAGTAATGAGCTTTATTAGATCCAGATCCAGAAAGAACCATGGCGTCATTCTTTGAGGGAATTATAAAGGGGGAAGGGACTGAGCCCACGTAAAAAGGTTTGACCTTTCACTCCGCATGACTCATCGACATGTGCCGCGACAGGGCAATAAATATCATGAATGCTCATTTCATGTGATTATCACATGAATATTCGAAGCAGCTTGAACCAACTGGGGGAAATCTTTCTCGTTTCTCATTTCACACTGATTACATATTGATTTTGTCATGTTTTCAGCATTCAATTGTTGCGTAGGCCTCAACAAAACTTGAATTGAAAAAGTTTTCATTGGAAAAACAGGAAGAGTAATTTCACAGCAGCAGAGGCAGAGACGGAGGCAGAGGCGGAGGCAGAGCTAAAGCAGAGCAGGCTATGCATACAAATTAACAATGGAAATGCAATTTGTCATACTCTGCACTTTGACGTTCCATTTTCGTATCCGGCGAAAGGAAAAGGTTGTCCGGCAAGCTGTAGGCAAGTGAAAAATGCTGCCATGCTGGAAAATGACAGCGCATGAAATGAGAGAATGCAAATGGAAATGAAAACGCCCCTGGGAGGCATGACAAGGGAGGGGTGGGAAACGGATGGGGGGGGGGAGGGGCCCGCTGTTTAAATATGCCGAAAGTGCAACCGCATTGCGGCTCGGGCGTGAACAAATTAATCCAGACCAGGGGCCAAGGATGTGCTAATGACTCAGCACTTAAAGCGAAAATTGTCCTAAATAAATAATAAAGTATCCCATGGCGCCGTCAACTAAGTTCGCGTCTGATCTCGAACTTGAGACCCACAGACGAGTTGCAAGCTTCCCTCTCTGTCTCAGACTTCCCTTCTGCCTCCATATTCTCCCCTTTTCTGTCTGTGAAATGAAAGTTTCCTAATGGCAATTTGTAAATATTGATTGCTTCTGCAGAACAGGTGACTTGTTGGCTGGAGAAAGTTATGCGAAAGTTTGTCTGTGAGGCAATTACATTTTGATTATAGTTTTCCAATGCATTCTACAAAACGACATTCGAAGAATCTCACCGAGAAAGTTCTCCGTTCTCTGTTCTTAGTTCTCACTTCTCAGTTGGGTTTCTGCGATTAGTTTGGCCATCGTTTATTCGTATTCGCTGGCGTTACGCATACGTCCCGTAGCTTAAGCCTCTCACGTTTGTCCATAGCTTACCAAACCGTTCTCCCTCTCTCTTTCTCCCTCTCTTCCCCTCTCTTTCTCTCTCGCTTTCTTGTTTGCTTGCAGCACATGTGTGAGCTGCCGTCGCTCTGCAGGAGGCGTTCTCAGTGACACGTTCGAGATCTGCTCGGCTATCGGGCAATTGTGTAAACAGTCGTGTAAACATTTCGCTGATGAATAAGCTGCTGTCCCCGTCAGCGACAGTGCCAGCTCAAAGGAAGCGTGCCTCATATTGTTGCATGTAGGCAAACAACGCAGGCACACACCCCAAAACACACAGTCGCAGTGCCAGTTCAGGCCAATCTCCAGTCTCCGTTCCCGTCTCCATCTCAGTCAGCTCAGTCTTGGTCTCTCTTTCTCTCTGTTTGTGGCAAATGGAGACGACGTGCAGCTGGCGCCAGGGGCCACGCAAGGAAGAGAACGAGGCAGCTAGTCAGCTGGCAAGTGTTTGCCAAAATCAAGCGCATTGCGAGCAACAACGGCAACAACAACATGGCCATAAGGCAACAGCAACGAGCTGCTAAATGTGATTCATGGTTGCAAGTCCCCACACAAGCTGGTAAGTTGCGAATGCATCGCCGGCAATTGGCATATTTTATTCAATTAACTGCCATTCGGGACTGAAGATTCCTGCCCCGCATTCATTCGTCATAAGTGAACGGGAAACAGTTATCGCCAGCTGCCCCGCCCCTGCCTCTGAATCCGTGTGTGCAATTAGTCAGGCTTGGCGTGTTGAAAATATTGTTGGCAACATTTCCTGTTAATATTTCCGCTGCACGTTTCCGTGCTGTGCTGATGAAGGCACGCACACCGTAACGGGCCTCCACTGGGACACACACACACACGCACACACAATCAGATGTCGACAGCAATTGAGGCAGCTGCAGCTGCAGCAGCAATGTGCCACATTGTGTGGCAGCTGCTGCTGTCCTGCTCTCAATGGCAATGTTGCATTGTGGCAGTGCGCTGCATGTTGCAATCAACTCTGGCATGTTGAGACGTGCCCCAGACATTGATTATATTGTAACTGTCAAGGCTACAAATTCCTCACACACTCGCACACCATTTGTGGCACAGTGGAGCGAGTGTGAATGAATGCCACATGTAACAAATCGGAGTATACGCTGCGCTAATGCGACACGCGCGTCTGTCAAACAGAAAGAGAAGCAGAGAGAGAGAGTGCTGCTCGTAAGAATTACGCATACGCCACCGAGCGACAACACACGTCCGACTTGCGGCTCGTAAAAAACGCATTAAAACGCAGTCGAGCAGCATGTCTTGCGTGCCTGTTTATTGCTGCGAACCACAGTAGCTGAGGCAACTTAAAGCCTCTCTTAATTCAGCTCAACCTATTCGCATATCGCGCTCAACTGAGATATCGTAATTAATTTAAGTCCAGCAGATCTGTTGGTCTCATTAAGGTGGCTTTAATTTGCATTTTACTAAAGCGCACTTGAATTCGCGATGCGGTGTAGCCACCCCCAGCTTCCCACTCCCACACTCCCCACGAATCCACAAAAGTGCTTTGCCAAGTGGCAAAGTTCAGTTGGAGAGTCAACGCAACTCGCATTTTACGAGCCGAGCAGAGCAGCGTCGTTGTTGCGTTTGGCATTTTGTTTCGTTTTGGTTTTTGGGCGCATTCCTGCGCAATTATCAGAATTAAGTTAAAAGTTTCTGCGGCTCGCCAAACAGCCAAATGCACTTGCCGCAAATTACTGAGTCAAAATGTAAAAAAAAGAAAAGCCCAAAATGAAATGCGAATTTTCATGCAACATCGCGGCTGCGTTTAATGCGCAACTTCCGCTCGAATTTGTTGCAAATTTTGCACTTAATTTGGCTCATTTGCTTGCCGACTGTGCGTTGGATTTATCTATTTTACAATATTAGAAATGTGCTGAAGGGAAGTGGAATAAATACATACATATATGTTTATTACTAACCCGCTATTGTTACTGCGCTGTTTCTACATTTCTCTTATAACAGTTTACACAACTGTTCATATTTACACCCTTGCAGAGGGTAGTTTAACTTTGGCCAGGAGCTTGAAAATCAGAGGACCTCTTTGACCTTATATAGTATAAACATCCTGGGGAAATCAACTGTCTGTTCGTCAGTCTCTTTGGTCTCTCTGTTTAAAAACTGTCTTTATGAAACTTAACATACAAACTTCTTACTCTTCCACGCTAAGTCAGAATGAAAAGGATCGGACTGATATATTGCATAGCTGTTATACAACCTAACAACCAAAATCTGATTTTTGTTCAGAAATTTACTACATATATATTGTATATAAACAATACTATTCAAATGTGCATCATAATTATAAGAAACAAAGGCACGATTGGAGAAGATAAGAACCTGCCAGGGTATAGAGCCTTTTGGTGGCCTTTCTTCCTCGTCTCTCATATAAGAATTTCGTTAACACAGATATTTATTACTATTTCCTGTTGTTACTGCGCTGATTTTTACACTTCATGTGCATTTTGATATATTAAAATTTATTTAAAAATCTTTACCTTCCTCACGTCGCTGTTCAACAAATAAATTCGCAAATTTTTACATTTAATCGATAAGAAATCCCATAATTATTTCATTTTAAACTTTTGCGAATTTAACACGCATCGAAATGAAGAGAATACTCTCGGCATCTTGCGTTTTACATATTCAAATGAAATTTGGGCTTCCATTTAAAATGCAGAGGGCTGGTTTTTAATTTGATTCGATTTGACGTTCTGCGATGGAGGATTATTATGAAATAAGTAAGGCGAGTGCGAGCGGGCAAGCTGCCTGCTGAATACAAATGCCCTTTATTGAAATTTCATGCGTCTCTTTGCGGCGTGTCCCCTCCCTCTCTCACTCAACCACTCTCCCTCTGTCTCTTTGTGTTCCCCTCTCTCTCACTCAATTAAATGGCCGTTTCAAAATCCACGCAACGTTCTTTTTTTATGCCAGCGTAATTAAATTTAACACATGCCCAGCCATACCCACGCGTTGGCTGCTGCTGCTACTGCTGCTGCTGTTAAGCCTTCGTCAACTGGGCGTATGCGTAACGCAATGGGCCAAATTGCGTATACGCTGCGTGTGCTGCCGAAAAAGCTTTTTAGACTCTGCACACACACACCTACACACCCACCCACACACACACAGACGGGCTGCTCTTTTTAAATGTCAATTATTTATTGCGCTCAAACAATTTAATGTCAGCGAGTTTCAACTTGTAACTTAATTCAGCCGTTTTTCATTATTAGCCGCCATAAAGCAGCCAACTTTGCAGCCAACTCTCGAATGAGAATGTCAAACATTTAACTAGCCTGTCGTGAAACTGCCGTAGCGCTTTTAATTTTTAGCTGCGGCAAAAATCTCTTTGTCTTGCACGCACAGCGAATGCCTTGCCAAAATATTTGCCTGGCTCCGGCCACAAAGAACAGTCTCGCCTTACTCGGTCCTGCCCTGCTCTGCCTTTCCCTCCCCCCACCTTTTCTCCTTCCCTGCCAGCCTGGCTGCCTTTGCCGCCTTGTATTTTATGTGTCATGTGAGTAATTTATGCCTGCTCCCGCACGCACTCAATGCCGCTGATTGCCTTTATTGTGAGTTTCGCGGCATCTGCCCTCCGCGTCCCGCTCTGCCCTGCCTCCTTTGTCTTGTGTTGTCAGGGAAAAAAACGCGAGAAATTTGTCAGCACTTGCTGGCTCCGTATAATTTTGAACATTAACATCCCTTTGTCACTTTGCAGCGCACATTTCTTGGGCTTCCTTAGAGCAATAAATATGAATTATCTGCAGACTGAGTGCAGTTCAAGTTGTAGTCGAAATTGATGTTGAGCTTGAGGTTAATTGCTTGGCTGAAGCAAAGCCAATTAAACTTTGTTGTACGTATGTGAGCTACTTACTCCTCCCCTCCCCTCCCTCTCTGTCTCCTCTGCTGCCTCTGCATATGTTAGTTGGGCAGAGTCCTTGACAATGACTCGCAGCCAATCGATTTGGATCGACTTTTGACATTCAATATTGAACAGCGATGTGCGAGTTATTGCAACAACTAACAAACCATGCTCGATTGACCTTTACAGGTCCCTAGCAGCAACAACAACAGTAGCAACAGCAACAATTTCTTTTATTTTTGTTATGAATTTCGCAATGAAAACAATGCAGACGAGCAACGGCAACGGCAACAGCTACGGCAACTGCATGAACTGGCCAAGCAGGTGCGCGCTATCACATTGGTTAGCATTGCCGGGTGTGTGTGAGTGTGTGTGCGTGTGTGTATGGGTGTGCGTGTGTGCCACACTCATCAGAAACTGAAGCGAACGTGCCAAAGTTGCCAAGTGGCCCAAGACGCTGCCGCGACTAGCCAAGTTAAGCGCACTTAGGCCAAATATTCTTTTTAATCGATTTGTTGCGTGTTTCGCATTTCACATACTCAGCAATTACCCTAGCCTGTTGTTGCTGTTGCTGCGAGGCGTGTGCGTGCTGCCAACATTAAAGTCAAAAATAATTTCAACTGCGCTGCAAATATTGATTAGTTACCAAATTGCGACAATGGGGCAATTTCACGGACATTGATTGGCCCAGACTGGCTAGAATTCTCGGCACTGGGCATTATAGCATGTTTGATGAGCTGACAACAACAACAAGAGCAACAGCAACGATGCTCGCTATGGCAACGTGTCGGGCCATTCATGTGAATTCATTCATAAACTCATCGAGTGTATTTATATATTTAAATAAAAATGGCAAAACGACGACAATTAATCGCCGCAATTAAATTGCAATGCGCGCGTTGAATGAATGTTAATTTAACAGGCCCCTACCTACCTCTCTCTCCCTCTCTCTCTCTCTATCTCTCTCTCTCTTGCTCTGGCTGTGTCATCACCTTCCCTTCCGTACGAATTACGAGTACGAGTACGAGTATCTGTCAAGCTCAGTTGGGTAGATTGCCCGGCAGGCTTGCAGGTGTCACTGGGCCAAACTTCTTAAACAAATTTGCCCAGAGGGAATTCATTAAAGTTTGCCAAATTGGTAAGGTATCTGCAGACATTAAGGGGTGTGTCAGGTGGGTACATTAAGCATTTGTTTACCTGCTGCTGCTCTCTGGAACTTGGTCCACTTATTTTCATAATACAATTAGGAATGCGGACCACGCGCCTCTAGAAACAAAGCTAATTACGCATCGAACTGGCCTTAAGTGGAGAGCCCTCTCTCACTCTCTCTCTCTCCCCTCTCTCTCTTGCAGGTGGTGAAAACAAAGACACGGCCACAAGCACAAAGATACCGCCATGAATGAGACAGAGTGTGAGGATCTCATCAAATCTGTGAAATGGACGGAACCGGCGAATCTGATCTCTCTGGCCATACTCGAGTTCATCAATGTCTTGGTCATTGGTGGCAATTGCCTTGTGATTGCCGCCGTCTTCTGTTCGAACAAATTACGTAGTGTTACCAATTTTTTCATCGTTAACTTAGCCGTAGCCGATTTACTAGTAGGTCTAGCGGTGCTACCCTTCTCGGCCACCTGGGAGGTGTTCAAGGTGAGTAAAGCAGAAGATTCTTCAAAGGAAACAAAGTCAAACAATTCCTCTCTCTTTCTCTTCCTCTCTCTCTGGCAGGTTTGGATATTTGGCGATGTCTGGTGCCGCATTTGGCTGGCCGTGGATGTCTGGATGTGCACGGCATCGATACTGAATCTGTGTGCCATATCACTGGATCGCTATGTTGCCGTCACGCGACCCGTCACCTATCCAAGCATAATGTCAACGAAGAAGGCAAAGTCTTTAATCGCTGGCATTTGGGTTCTCTCCTTTGTTATTTGCTTTCCACCTCTGGTCGGCTGGAAGGATCAAAAGGTAAGCAACAAATAGACACCCACACACACACATACCAGCACACCCACACACACATGCGGACAGGCCCTGACCCGCCCACAAGTACAATAAATTAAGCTGCTAACTGTTTTCCTGAGTGAAATTGAAAATTCGAAAAATGTTTGTGGCATGCAACCGCCAACGGCAGCAAACAGCAAAGAGACCTCAGCACCGTCTCCAATTCGGACGTAGCTTTGGCCCACAATAAGAAAGTTGGCCCGATGTGACTGTAATTGACACCATTGCCATAGCAAGTGGAAGTTTTTGGCCAAAACCGCAGTCGGGTTCGTCGCAAGGCCTGCAAGGCCTGCAATCTGGCTTATTTGTGCCGAAAAGACAAGAACCTCAAGTCTAAAGAAAGACACACAGTGTCGAAGTTTGTATACCCTGGCGATTTTTAATATAAAAAGAATAGATAGAAATGAAAACAAGTTTGTTGAGTAGAGATATATTGGGAATTTGTAACCAAAAAAAAAAACATTCAAGTCTTCAAAGAAATCCTCTGCCTTCAAGTCCTCATTTAAATAAAGGCCAATTTGAAGAGTTATCTAATAAATTTTTACATTATGAACTCAGTTACGATTTGTTCCAGATATACAAATATTAGGGAAAAGTTTCTTTCCATAAATTCATTTCTAATAGTCTCTTCCAAGCCATTCTAACTTGTTTATTTCCTGTAGATATGTAAAGAATGTGTGCCAGTTAGCTAGACAGACAAACTGAGAAAAAGACAAAAAAATAGACAGACAAATTAAGCTAGTTCGATTGTGGATCAAGAAGATATATAGCAGATGAGCCCATATACATTCTCATTTAAAAAAAAATTTGAATTAAATGGTCAAACATCGTTTTTCAAAGTAATTGATCTCTGTAACTTTAGATTTTCAGCATCTCTCGAGCTGTTTATGTTCACCAAGCCAAAAGAATACCCCCTTTTTGGTAACTACTCTACAGCCAATTCCTGACATGTTCGTTCATTACTTTATGTAGGCGTAATGAATATGCCCCCTGCAATGGTACTACAAGAGTGGCCCCTTTGTGTTGACCTGACTTGCCGCCCTCGCTGTACTCGTTGCTGTCTTGTCAGTTGTCGACAGTAGGCCTCTTTTTGTGTTGTCATTTTTGGACCTACACACACACACACACACACTCATACAAATACTTACGTAACGGCCATGATAATGATGTGCCACACAAACAACAAGCGACAGCGGGGGCTCTCAGACATTGCGGCATTATTCATGTATGTGTATGTGTCCTGTGTGCTGTGCCCTGTGTTTTCGGGGTAATCAGATCACAACTGATACGCCGACTAACTGGGCTAATACAGAGTGAGTTACGTACCCCCACCTCCCCCTTCCTGTTAAACACTCGATGGGCGCCTTAGGCCAGACGAGGACAAATGACAGACTCGCCATATTGTTTCAACTTTGTGGCTAATGGAGACATTCAGCTACATAAATATGCAATATATATGAATATACACTCACTTATGCATGTGTGTGTGTTGTGTACGTGTATGTGTTTGTGTAATGTGCTCGTCGTAGAGCTCATAAATTCGCCATTGCTCGAGGGGATCAACTTGGCTGCTTCTTATGTTGCCTTCACTGTTGTTGTTGTGGCTCTAATCTAAATGGCAGCGGGCCATCGAATTGGTCCAGTGAATTGAAGCATAACCGAGCAGGGGAGGCGCCTCAAGCTGGCAGTCGAGTGTGAGGCCATATCGGATGCACCTGCAGGGTATGCATTACGCATTACTTTGCATTCAGCTCGAAATTGCATGGCACTGGCACTGGCACAGGCACTGCAACTGACTTTATGAGCTCAATTTAAACTCGCTTTACGAGTCCGCTCATCGATTATTGCGCTGCCGATGCCGATGCTGATGGCGAGGATGCTGATGGTCTGCCATGTGCTGCTCCTTTCCATTTTTCTCCTTCTTTTTCCTGTGCTTCTCCATGCAGAAACGACGCAGGTGTGCGGGTGTGAGTGTGTGTGCGTGTCTCTCACTCTCAAGTGTCACCCTCAGCTGAGCAGTCGAGAGCAGCTTTAAACCGCTTGGGGTTGCTTGTATTAATACGTTCCCCCCTGCAGGGTATACCAAAGGGGTGTGTCAAGGAGCACTGCAACCAGATTTATGCGAGTCATCAATGTTATTTCCCTCTCTCTGTGTCTGCGTGCAGGGTATCTTGTCTGTCGACTCACTGGCATGTACTGCGCCTAAGTGTATGCTACACCTTGGCATCATATAGCATATTTATATGCACAACACGTCGTCGAATATCTTTTGCAAAATAAACCGCTTTCAGTTGCATTTTTATTAGCTTATTGTGAGCAATGTGCGAGTCGGGATATTTTGCGTCGTGCGAGTCTCGAATTTCAATGGGGACAATGACTGAATGTGAGTGAGGTGCCAGATAAAGAGAGACAGGGAATGACAAAGCTTTTAATGCATATCGCAGGAGTACGTGTCACTAACCTCCTAACCCGTCATCTGTACTATTCTCTTGCAGGCCATGGTACAGCCGACCTACACACGGGGAAACTATACGCTTTACTATGCCACCACGATGTCAAGCACACAGGATGATGGGCAATTAGATGTAGTCGATAGCATTAAGGAAAAGGACACCACAGCGGCAGCAGGGAATGCCGATGGCGATGGCGATAGCAACGCCTACAATCCCTACGATCCCAAGTTCGCTCCAATCGAGATTCATCATATTGCAGCCATGACAACAACAACAACAACAACTACTACAACAGCAGCAACAACAACCATGACAGAAATGGACTATGATCTATTGAATGCGCCCGTGCAGAATGCCCCAAAGCCACCGACGAGCTGCCCCTGGAAGTGTGAGCTCACCAACGATCGAGGCTACGTGCTCTACTCTGCCCTGGGCTCCTTCTACATACCCATGTTCGTGATGCTCTTCTTCTACTGGCGCATCTACAGAGCAGCTGTGCGCACCACGCGCGCCATCAATCAAGGCTTCAAGACCACCAAGGGTAAGTGTAACTATCCCTATCCAAACAGAATCTTGTATCTCGTTGAAACTCCACCAACATCTGGACACACACACTGTTTTTTAATCTCTCATTCAGCAACTTGTGTGCGTAGCTAAAAGTTTTGTCCCTTCCAATATTTTATACTAATTCTCATACGATTCGATTTGAATTATATCTCTCTCTCTCATATCGTAAGTAAGTAATGTTATCCACGTAGCGTATGTAGTTCGTTTGTTCCAAATTATCATATCGACTGCTAATCAATTTTCTAAATCTAAACGTGTAGTAGTTGTGTGACGTCCTTGACCCTGATAAATAAATATAAGAATAATAATTTTATGTTGGTTCGCTCTTTGGTTTCACTTCCACTTCCACAACAAGAAGAGATTAGAAAGAGAAGGCAATGCATAAACTTGTATCATCAGTGTCAATGTCTCTAAACTCCTGGTTAAAGCTGAAGATAACATCACATATATGTACATCACATATGTGTTCACATGTGTATATATAATATATATTCACACAGGCACATCATCTCTCTCTCTCTCGCTGTGTGAGTGTCCCGTGACTCGATGGGACTCTGTCCGAGGTTGTAATACTTAATCAGGTGTAAATTCTATAAATAATCACACACAAACACATTTTATGTCGGCATTATTTTTTGTGTTTTGCACTCGATACATTATGAATAATAATTAAAGTAAATAATCAATGAAAAACAACACATACAAATGCATTACAATTATGACTAATTTACCCCGAAATAGAACCCTAAGAGAACATTCAATTGTCAATAAAACCAAACTATTCCACTATACTCTTAAGAACTAAATTATAAATTGAAGGAGCGCCAAGAAATTCACAATTGAAATCGAAAACATTCCTAGTAACTAAAATCCAAGCATAAACATATTAAATAACTTATGAACTCTCTAAATCATGTGCAAATCTGTAGCTTCTAGACTAGTGTAAAAACCTACTTTAGATTACCCATGTAAGTAAACTGAAAACAAACCCAACGCAAAGTTATCCCTAAATCGAGAATATTTAATACTGTATAAATAAGTGAATGTGTTCCCCGCTCCCCGTGAACTGTTCAAGCTGCTCCACATTGAAGAGCAAATTTATGTTTATTTGCAAACTTTTTTTGATTTTTAAGTACAATAATCAAACGCCCCTTTAACTTTTTCATGGAAATTCATTACTGAAAAGTTGCGAGGTTCTTGGGAAAAGGAATCCTGTTTAAAAATTGATTGGCTCTGCTTTCAATGTACAAATTCCCAGAATCAGTTCAACTGCAGAGGTATTTCAGCTTCGGTAACCCGGAAATATCTTCAAAGTATGCGTATATTCTTTCGATCCTTGTAATGAGCATTGTTTTCGACGCAATTCCAAGTTGAGGACATCAAACAAATCCGCTTAGGCCAGGGACGGCGCAAATGAAATGAGCAAACTGCAGCCCATTAGGCGTGCCGAATGACAATCCACATTAGGAGTGCACACACAGACACACACAAAGTATACATACATATATATACATACATGATATATACACACAAATACACACAGTATTAAGTGCGTGAGCCACCCACTCTGGCCTGAGCTCTCGTCTCCAAGCAAAATCACATTTTTCTAGATTTTCATCTTCGCTTTGGTGTTCTGTAAAGTTGGCGTTCTTTAAAGGCACAGATTAAATTGCTTTTGTATACATGTATGTGTGTGTGTGCTATGTGTTTGTGTGTATTACCATATGTGCTCCATTAGTGGCACAATATTTTGCCAATGCTGCAGCGCACTTTCTTCCAGCTGATCAGCTCATTGAGCAAAGCGCTCTAGTTGAGTTTTTAATCTCATCGACTTGGGTGTTCTACCTAGCCAAGCGCACGCAGGACTTTAGTCCAACCCAGCAGACCAACGACCCGCTCACTGACTAACTGACTAACTGACTGACTGAGTGACTGCCTGACTGCCTGACTGAGCTGGCTAACTGGATGCTTACATAATGAAAATCAATAGCCCAGTTCGTGCGGCAAGTCAATGCTCCTGCTAATTGCGTGCCCCTAGCGGAAGTTGTGAGCCCAGGCCCAAAATAGCAACTCCGCCTCCTACTCTTCCCCTCTCCCTCTCTACCTCAGTGGCCACCAGGTTAACGACAGTTTAATAGACATCAACATACAATTTTCATTTCCGCAACCCAATTGAAATTGCTCCAATTGGGGTACATGGTTAGTCAGTTGTTAGTCAATCTGTGGCTGAGAAAGGCTGAAGATCCCTTCAGTGGGAATACGAGTATGTTGAAGGCATAACAATAACCCAATGTCCTCTTGGAATATCGACTTCATCGGTGGCGTGCTGTGACTTATAATTGTCCAATTTGGCGACTCATAAATGTCATGTCACTAATTATGACTTCGACACTCCTTTCACTCTGCGCATGACGTCATTCTGTTGTTTCAACCTTCGTCGTCGTCGTTGTTGTTGTTGTTCTTGTTGTTGTTGTTTTCGTTGTCCGGATTTGTTTTTCAGTTGGCGTGTCCTTAGAACGGGCCCAACGAGTGTTTTGCTGACAAAGACCAGATTTTCAGTAACATCATGCGACAGCCTTGAAGCATGCTACATCTACATACACGCAGAGACACACCCACCCACACACACACACACCTACACATATACGAACACACACACACACAACGATGCTGAGATTGTTTAGTTTTTGCGCTTAGTGCGGGCCACTTGCCGTGCGTGTCTTCTATTCTTTCGCTTTCGCTTTCGCCTCGCCGCCCTCGCACTCACACACACACACAGAGACATACACACGCATACACAGGTCTAAAAACATTTCGTGACACAATGCGGGGGCGTACTTTAGGTTAGTTTTCTTGTTGTTTCGACTTGTTTTTAACACATGACCCACACACGCTCTTTAGTGGCCGCTGAAGGTAATCAAGTTTCAAGTTCAAAAACTAGACGAGGTTCACGGCGACGAGGGATGCCACTTGAGCCTGTTATTGTTGCGCCAGTTGCACACGAGGCAGTCGCAGTTGCGAGTGCTTTCAAAATTTCAATTTGTAAGAAAGACTTTCACTCTCTCGCTCTCTCTGTGTCTCTTGGCCCTGGCCCTGTGTTTACAACAGTTTGGGGCGACTTTCACGCCTGTCTGTGGCAGCCTGTCGCGAACTGTTTTCGTTCTTGCCTTGGCAGACCTCAGAGCAAAGTCTTAGTTTCCGCAAATTTGATGAAAACAGCCTGCAAAACATGACTTAAATCACTCTGTGGCATTCATTGAATTCCACATACATTTGTTAATAGTTCAAATGAATAAATACTTTACTATAAATAGCCCATTTGTGGCAAAGGGCGCCCACTGCAGTAATTTGCATATGCGAATGCGAAGCATTTCAATTTGTCAACAGTTTAGGGGCGAAAACAATTTTGTTTTTATTTTTATTTGTTTGTTTGCTTGGCGTGGCAGCCCACGCTTACTTGTTTACATATGCATATGCGTGGGTGACTGGCTGAGCTGCCCGCTTAATGCCCGAAGCCCTATGAAAGACCTTTATAAGCCCAGCTGCATTAAATGCAAAATGAAATACAACATAGTTTTGTTGGCCGCATTAATAGGTAAATTTTCTTATTTCTTCCGCTTCTGTTTTGGATTCAGGCTGAATTTCCAGCCAACTGCTGCCTTGGTCCCTTTCAACTCTGCTTTGCTCGCACATACAAATCAAAAGAAAGCCTTTTGTATTTGCATTTTTACACAGACTCCCACACACATACACACATGCAAGTACACACTCGCTTGTGTTGTGCGAGTCCGTGTTTCCTGTTTGTTTTTATGCAAATGGCATTTTTCATATTTCTCTATTTTCCGTTATTTATTTAATTTTCCTCTGCCATTCAATTCCTCCATATTGAATGTAGGGATTGCCCCAAAAGCAAATTGTATCAGATACTACTCGTATTTCATTTATTAGTTCTCTGTTGGCGAATTTCCGAGCATTAAACGGAAATTGTGTGGGTGCCTTTCCCTAAGGGTCAAATGGAATTTAAAACTTTTGTGTTCATCCGGAATACAAAAGCATTCTGATACTCAGAGGCGATTCAATTATTTAAAATAATGCCTAAATCTGATTTACATTGTTGAAATTGCATTACTACACTAAGTTATTAAGTTTGGAATTGTTATGCAAATTATTTCAATGTTTATTATTTATTATGTTTGGGGAATTACTTCGTTTTGTGCATTGCAAACGATGTAATAAACATTTAATTGTTCTTTGATATCATTACAACAAAAACCCATTAAACTGAGTCCTTCAAAAAAACAAAGCCTGTAATTCTATCAATTTATTTGATTTGACTTTAAACTCCTGTACAATATTGTTAAATTCAATCAAGAAGAATAAAATCCAGTCCCATAGCTTTAGATATGCAAATAAAATTACCCAAATTAAAATTGTGTCAGTCTAAGCAATCAAACTAACCCAATCAAAATATTTTTATTCGATTTTGTCAATAATTGTAATATACATTTTCCCAACTTATTCTTTTTAAGCATTTGTGGAATGCTAATGCCTGGTAAAACACAATAAAGTTTTGATAAATCTTATTAATGACTAGTTTGTGTTCTCTAAGCCGTCACTCTCTTTATATGTTCAATATCTTGCAATTTACTCAAAAGAAAAGAAGTGCCCCAAAAAGTATGCAATACTTTAAAGCTGCACTGGCTGGCAGAGAGAACATGATCTACAATAGTTTTACATTTATTTATTATTTTAAGTAATGTTCGCTTACAATACTCCAGTAGTGTGTAAATCAAATTTGAACTTAATTAAAATTATGCAAAATTTTTCCAACAAGTTTCTCAATGTTAACGTACGTAGTTAGTTTCCTGCCCTTTGTTAACGTGACTCACCAATATTTTACGAGAATCTCATTGTGTCTAACTCGAAAACAACAACAAAAGTAACTAACAGCAACACAACAGCAACAACAACAACGACAGCAACAACAACAACAACAAGAACAGGCAACAATCACACGCACTTCTATGTTAAAAATAAACTGAATGTTAACCACGACAGATACCCGACACACAAAGACAACCGAAGAACATTCCACGTTTCATGTTCCACGCTCCATGTTCCACGTTCCATGCTCCACGTTCCTTGTGTGCTATGTGATATGTGTGTGTGTGTGTGTGTATTGAGTTCCATTTCGACTTCCGCCCAATTCCCACTTGACTGACTTCTTGCAGGCAGCCCACGTGAGTCGGGGGGCAATAATCGCGTTGACGACTCCCAGCTGATATTGCGCATCCATAGGGGCCGTCCGTGCGGCACACCGCAACGCACACCCCTCTCCGTGCACTCCATGTCCTCGACATTGAGCGTGAACAGCAACGGAGCCGGAACTGGAGCGACCAATGGTGCCGCTAACGAGGATCATCAGAATGCCTCGCAGGCTCTGGGCACACCCAAGCGAGCCACATCGATGCGTGTGAATCGACAGCGCCACGAGAAGGTGGCCATCAAGGTCTCGTTTCCCTCGTCGGAGAACGTGCTGGAGTCGCCACGCCTGGGCACGATGCCACATCACGGCGCACAGCCACCGCCCTCACCTTCGCCGCACTACGCAGTCATCAGTAGCACCAAGGCGGGAACAACTGGCTCACTGTCGAACGGACGACGCGCCTCGTTCAAGAGCAGCCTCTTCGACATTGGTGAAACCACCTTCAACCTGGACACAGCTAGCCACAGTGCAGCAATTGATCTGGAGGCAGGAAACTCAGCCGCCTCCACGGCGGCGGCCAAGAAACACGCCCGCAAGCGCAGTGCAAAGATTCAGGTGAAGCGCTTTCGCATGGAGACCAAGGCGGCGAAGACGCTGGCCATCATTGTCGGAGGTTTCATCGTCTGCTGGCTGCCCTTCTTCACGATGTATCTGATACGAGCGTTCTGCGAGAGCTGCATACAACCGACTGTCTTCTCGGTCCTGTTCTGGCTGGGCTACTGCAACTCGGCCATCAATCCCATGATCTACGCGCTCTTCTCGCACGAGTTTCGCATCGCCTTCAAGCGCATCGTTTGCCGTTGCGTCTGCACTCGCAGTGGGTTCCGTGCCTCGGAGAATTTCCAGATGATTGCCGCGCGCGCGCTGATGGCACCTGCCACATTCCACAAGACCATTTCGGGTTGCTCCGACGATGGCGATGGCGTCGATTTCAGCTGACTAATCGGCAGCTACGAGACTCAGAGTCCGTTGCAGCGCACCTCCTCGTTGCCACAGGAGGCCACTGGCCTGGGCAGAGGCGGCAGCCGAAATGGGGATGACACAATGGACGGCAGCACGAAGCGTGTGCGACGCGGCGGCTTCTGCAAGGGACGAGTGCTCTAAGCCGGCGACGCAGGGAAGCAACAGCAACAGTTACTCACAGCAGTTGACGTAAAGCCTTTGGACTTTGCTTTTGTACTTTTGTAAAACGCTCTCGTCAGCCCATTGAAATTGAAATTGAAGTTGACATTGACGCAAAGGCTGAGCCAGAGCCAGAGGAAGTGCCAGAGGCAGAGGCAGAGGCAGTGCCCAAGGCTGAGCCGGAGGCAGACAGTATTCGCATTGAACGACATTGTAACCTAATGGCAATAATTTTCACGTATTTACCTAGGCCTAAGGCATAAGCAATAAGTATTAGCTTGAGTACATTTTGAAGGACTTACTTCACGATGAAACACCTTGAGATAAGTACTACCTAGATCAGTAAGAATTATCCTAGACTAAGATCAGACCCGATAAGGCAAATTCATTGCGCAACAGTTCGGTTAGACAGTTAATGAGCATGTGTATTGTATATCAGCCCCAAGTAATGTTAAGCCAACAGCATTTTCAATAAAAATAATAAAACAAAAGCAAAGTACACAAACACAATAATGAAAAAACAAAAAAAAAGAAAACAATAAACAACTTGCGCCGACAGAGTCAAAGGTAATTTATGCTGATAAACATGATTGGCAGACACAGCGGGATTAAAACCAATAACCAGAGAGACAAAGGTTGAGAGAACGCACCACACTGGTCAGTTGAATATATACACAACCCATTGTTATAGGAAGTAATGTTGATTTTTATTCAACACCGACTTGGCAATGCCCTGGGGAAAGTAGGGGAAGTAAAGTAGACAGTAGCAGCACATAAGTAGTGAGTTTTGGTTTAATTAGAGCTTTAATACAAAATGTAGTTTATTTGCAAGCTTTAAAGAGGGACACAAACTTGTGGAATATAAACTAAAGCACATTGCAATGAGCTTTTAAATAGCATAGAGCTTTATCAATTAAATTGCAGTTCACTTACGCCTCAATGCCAATTTGTTATAATAATTTGAAGCTGTTCAAGCAGGAACTTGAATTTTATTTGATTTACTTACCAACAATGGGTTAAATTTCAGTAACCAATAACATCTCACTATAAAGTTTAAAACAAAAAGTCGTTAGCTTATGTCTTTATTCGATTATTTACTATATATACTTGCTACAAATGTTAAACAAACACTTTCTTGCGTCGAAACATCTTTCTATTAGATTAAACCTTACTTATTGTTCAAGCACAAGTTTGACTTGCTACCTTTCGATTCAAGCTAGTTCTCCTAGCACATTAAAGCTTGCTGAAGGCTTAAAGCTACAGAGGAATGCAAGCTCAGTCAGTGGAACTTAAGTAATGCGGCACGTCAAGGGAATGTAATTACTTTTGGCAGCTTATCGATATCAATGTGAGCAAAGCAATTACTTTGATCGCAATTCCAGTCAACTGTAGGTGCACACACATCAGACCCGCCTCAGACCCTGCCCAGACCCTGACCATGCCCTGCCCGGACCCGACAAGGGCAGGTCAGACGGCGGCCGAAAGTCAAAGGCAGACCACATGCTTTAGATACACGGACAGGAGTACTCAAGTGCCTCGAGTCGATGTCCATTGAAGTGTCCAGTGGCAGGTGAAGCGTGGCCCAGACAGGGCACAGGCTCAACAATGGGTCAGTGTGGCGGGTCGGTCGCGCCGCTGTCTCAGACAGGTTTTAATAATTTAACAGAGCAGTACGAGCACCAGCAACAGCTACAGCGGAATGACAGGGCATTATTGTGCAGATTATTCATTACGTTCACGTGGCGTGTAATGAAAATGTATACAGCTGTTAAACGTGCGTATGAGTAATAAATGCAGAGCGAGTCCGCAGCAGAACAATGCGCGACAGCTTGTGTGTGTGCGTGTGTGTGAGTGTGTGCCAAATTATGCAAATGTATGTGTATTAATGAAATAAAGTTCGCTTTGAAGGCAGCTTAAACGCGCCTACGACGAGCGGCAGCAGCAACAGGACGAACGACAATGTTGCCAAGGCTGGCGGCAGAAGGAGGCAGCGCAACGAAGGAAAGGGTATGCTGCGGGGTGAGGCAGGCGAGGAAGGGGGGCAGCATTGAGTGCTTGTCGCGTTTATGCCAAGACATTTGCATAATTACGCGTTTAATTTACTAAAGTGCAGCCTGGCAGTGGGCCAAGGCAGGTGACGTTCCTGCTGTGCAGCGGGGCGTATGTGCGATATTCAATAAGACAGGAAACTGAATGCGAATTGTGTGCACTGCCAACTAACAGATTCCCTTCTCTCCTCCTTCCTCTCTCTTTCTCTCCTTCTCTTTGACAGGCTCCAAGGGCATCGGCTCACGCTTCGAGGAGCAACGCCTGACACTGCGCATTCATCGTGGTCGCGGCTCCAACCAGCAGGACTCGATGCACAGCAATGGCAGCACGCAGAGCACAACCACAACACTGGGCACACCATCGCCGGAGCGCCTGAGCAAATACGCCACGCGTCGATTGCATCATCAGCACGACAAGATCAAGATCTCAGTCTCGTATCCCTCCAACGAGAACATCCACGAGCTGGCCCAACCAGAATCCGCGCACGACAGACGCCCCTCGAGCAATGCGCTCTTCTCGGTGCACTACAATGGCGCTCATGGACGCGAGTCCACCGAATCCCAGCTCTATCGGCAGCAGCATCATGGCGGCAGCACCTGCTACCTGCAGGTGAGCAAGGCGCTGCCAGAGTTGTCGCGACGCCAGAGCAACACCAGCGAGGCGGGAGGCGGAGCAGTTGGTGGCCTACATGGTCGTGCGGCCAATAAGAAGATGGGCAGGCGTAACATCAAGGCGCAGGTGAAACGCTTTCGCATGGAGACCAAGGCGGCCAAGACACTGGCCATCATCGTGGGCATGTTCATCTTCTGCTGGTGCCCCTTCTTTACGATCTACATCATTCGACCCTTCTGCCAGGACTGTGTCGATCCGCTGCTCTTCTCGGTGCTCTTCTGGCTGGGCTACTGCAACTCTGCGGTGAATCCGATGATCTATGCGCTCTTCTCCAAGGACTTTCGCTTCGCCTTCAAGCGCATCATCTGCCGCTGCTTCTGCTCGCGCCAGAGTGTCTCGCTGAAGAGTTCACGGCGTGGCTCGGACATGTCCGCCATACGCATTCAGGGCCGCACACCGAGCATCACGCCCAGCGCAGCGGCACATAGCTTTGGCGACGAGAGCGAGCTGCATCACTCACACTCCGAACTGGGCAACGAGGCCAGATGACGTTCGTTTGGGCCCAGCTCCAGCTCACAGAGCAGTCTGGGCGGGCTACGCAAGACGAGCCTCAAGGTGCCAGTCTATGAGATTTGCCATCCGCTGGTCATGGAGACACCCTCGTACTCGTACGTCGAGGCGCCCGGCGACGTCGTTCCCCCCTCGGTGGGCAATGGAGCGGCCGCAAAGCGCACGCAATTGTAGCCGCGGGAACTGCTGGCGCTGCGCACCCTGGGCGCCTCTGAGGCGGGTCCCCATCTGTTGCGAGGTCAGCGGACGCGGCGTACTGTGCGCATCGAGTACAGCGATGCGAGGGTCTAAGCTAGTTCTAGTGTAAGGCAATAAGACGATACGATACGATATGATAGAATAATGTTATTGGTTAAACCAAACTTTCTTTGAGCTTTTTCTTATCAGCTAAACAAACAAACTTATATGGTATATATATATATATATCTCGATGTCATCAGCATACAATATATAACTGTGTATTATATGTATGTGTGTTATTCCGTCTAGCAAGTAGTTAGTTTGTATTACGAATCAGTATCCTCAACTATTCAACTGCGTGTCTATTTGATATTCAATATTTATACCTAAGCAAGGCCAAAATGCGATTGATAATACTGTAAATAGGACTTTGATTAAGAATATCGCTAGCTAAATTGAGAGTTGTACCTTTGAAATTCCGATTATTACAGCTACAGTTACAGTTACAGTTACACACACACAAATAACCGAAACCGAAACCAAATTGTTGCGTAAAGCACATAAAAACAAAGATAGCTTAAATGCTATATAGTATAATCAAGTACAAGTATATCTATATGCAATATACAATATCGAATTGTTAGTGTTGTCTGTGCCCCCCATCAACAACCTATGCTAACAATCTATCAAGCCAGATTGCAGCACAATACCTACAATGAATATCTGAATACCTGTATATACCATAAGATATAATTACTTCGATTCCAGTTAAAAACGTTCTGTGTGCTATAAATAAATTCAAATTTAATTTATTGAAACATGAGATGTTGCATTGACTTTCCCTTTCAGCCTGCACAGAGTAATTCACACTGACTACGGTATACACTGACTGAGATGCGACTGAGTGCCAAAAGCCAAGAGCAAATCAGCAGTTTCCTATTGTGGAAGCACATTCGTAGCAAACTTTTGTTTATAGAATAAAGCATAAATCCATTTCTCAGAAAGACTCCTGTAAAGCTCATAAGCCAACAAGCTTGAAACCTTATTTTTCACTGTAAATTCAACTTATTGAAATGCGAGATCTTATACTGATTTTTTCCTCCAGTTCTCCCGGCTTGTCTCTTTCTATTGCCGGAGTTGGCTTTCAATTAAGCGGAATAACTCGCTGCCAACGCACAAAGTAACGATAGAATGCAGCAAAGAGCAAAGAGCATAAAATTGTTGCAGTACACTGGAAAAAATGCAGAGTTTTAAGTATCAAAGGGCAGACGAAAGGTCGCCCACGGCTCGGGGCTGTCCTACTCGGATAGCCGACTGCAGTAAAATTATCTACCTTGTTACAGAGCATACTCTTCGCTGTTAGGCAATAAACAGTCCCGCGGGGGCACGAGGAGAACTAATTTATGCGGCAGCGGGTTATTTGCTTGAACACAACTAACTAACTAACCAACTTTCGGGCCGGGCTAAGCAACAGCCCAGCATGCTTCGAGTCCAATAAGAGCCCCCTGCTCCTACTCTGCTGCTCGAGGAATCCAATTTATTTGCTTTCATTTCGCTTTCACTTTCTGCCGCACTGCAAAGTGTTTCATTTGATGGAGCCCAATTGATAAAACGCATTAGCTTGGCGCTAAGGTTCTCCAGATCCCCCGTTTAAGTACCTTCCATAAAAACGTGAGCGCTGCCCGTGCCCCTTCTCTCTCTCTCTCTACCCACCTACCCTTGCCAGATAACATCGATTGTTCATTTCGGTTCGACTGGCGTATTATCCTGACTGCAGACAGTGGAATCCATTGTTTATCATCGACGCGCACCACATTCCCACCTCCCCGCTGGCTGCCGTTAAGTTTAACAAGCTATTGAAAGTTCTACGTAATTCGCAGCAATCAGACACTTATTTAGATTAAGTGAGTCTTAAATTTGCTGATTTAATTAATCAAATTGAGTTCAATATTTGATGAGCACTTGCCGAGGGAGGGAAGCAGCCGAAATTCAAGTTGCGATGCCTCTTCAAACCACTCGGCACATGTTTGCAGCTCAACTGTGTCTGTTTCAGGCCATTTAGAGGAACCAGAAAAAATACAGAAAAATAGCAAAAATAGCAAAACAAACCAAAGTAAACAGTCGCAAATATTCTCGGAATGCAACCATTCAGTGTATCGACTCAGTCAGCCTTGTCTGTCTGCCTGTCTCTCCGTTCATCTGCCTGTCTGTTCGTTCTTTGGTCTGAGTGCTTTGGCTTTGGCTTAGCACTAGTTGTACGTTCGCACACGGAAGTTGTTTGCTTTGCAAGGTGCCGAGCGAGGGGCGTTCGAGCCATGCTCCGGGGGCAGGCAAATAGTCTATTCTATCGCACAATCGATAAGCCAAACAAATCTGCAGCAACGGCAGAGTTGGGTGAAATGGAAACGAGTGTGTGGGAAGGTAGAATGCAACCATTAATAGACCCACAATATGAATCCTGCGAGTTGACTCTGGCATGTAAATATTGTAAGAGGGAAACTCGGCAAGGAGTGAGAACTGGTGACCTTCCATCGGATGCCACATAAGGTGTTTCCCGCTGTGGATTCTGCCAGTTGTTGATTTTCCAAAAGACAACAACTGCCGTCAACTAAGCCAGGGAACTCTTCCTCACCTACTCCTGCCCTGTTTTCGTTTCAACTCAAGTGGGAAGTCTGGCAAAACTGTATGTGGAAAGACTTTTGCAGCAATGGAGCGGAAATAAAAATATGAGCATTTGCAACTTGTGCAACGCACGAAGAATGCCTCGCACGCAACTCGACGCAAGAACGGGCAGAGAGAGACAACTTGAAGAACGGCAAACTTGGCGAACAGTTCACATAAGTACTTCTAAAGTAAACGTGTACACGAAAAGTTGCACTGTCTGTGCACAGCCCATGCAACCCAACTGACAGACTGCGACGACAACGAGCTGCCTTCCCGGGGATAATCGGCGAGAAAACTTATGCATCCGCTTGCTCGATCTCTTTCCCCCTCTGCCTGTCCCCACTCTGACTCGCTTCATTCGCTTTGAACTTTGTTTTTTATTGCTTATGCAGAAGTTAATGGAAAAATGGGGGGAAAAGTTAGCAAACTGTTTGTTATATTAAATTAAATGCTCGACACAAATACTGTGAGGGTCTTCATTAATTCTATATGCAGTCGATAGTTGTGTATATAGTTGATAGAACAGGAACCCTGCTGCCTCGTCAACTTATGCGTGGCTCTCTGCCGCAACTAATCCCAGCTCAGTGCGAAAGTTGTGGCAATTAACACACCGTAAAGTGGACCCCTACATGGCTACACACACACACTCACAGATGTTGCTGCGGTTAGCCACCATGATGTCCAACTAGCAACACGCGTTGCCATGTGCAAAAGTTCATCTGGGAACGCACAGACACCACACGGGGGGAGCTGGCTCGCAATTTGCACAAGGCGTTAATTCCCTTAATTTAAGTCTAATTGTTACGGTCGCCTGCGGTGCAATCAGCACGCCAGCAGCAGAGCAGCGGGCAGAGCTGCTTGTCAAGTAGCCTGGTTACCAATTGACTTTGTAACAAAAAAAACACAGTGAAGTGAAAAGCCAATTACGGTCTAGGAAAAGGGACAACTGCGAGATACCCAGCATGCACCAAGAAAAAACTTCTTTCTGTTTTATAATCAAGTTTTAAAATGTATCTCAGTCATCTATTTGCAACTCAAACAACTTGCTATTTAACTTATGCAACTCTGCAAAACATTCTCAACTATTAAATATACCCCTCAGCTGCTGCATGTACAGGGTATATTAACAAGCGAAAGCCAACGCACTCCCCAGAGGGGGAAACATCGTCGATGGTGTTGAAATGATTTTTGCACAGTCATTTAACTGGAAAACGTGAACACCCCTCTTCCCCCCAACACTTGACTCTTCCTCTTCGCACACTTGGCAGCTCAATATCCCATTTACAAGTGCGATTTACACCGCCCCACTCCCCCTGGTATCTTTGACTTGCGTCGCATGAGTAAAATGTCCAACTGAACGACACCGTTTCGGAGAATTTTCGGGGACAACCAATCCACAAAAATGGCAAGCAATTGGCCTTTATGGCGAGAAGCGAAACACAGTCAAGCTTACCGGATATCCCGACAGCACTTTGGGCTGCCCCCTCCCTCTGCCCTCACTTTCTCACTATGTGCTCTACCCTGGCAGCTGTTTGGTCCACTTTGTAGCACTCCAGGACAGTTGAATCGACAGCAGTTTTTACATTGACAATCGCAGTTCGACTTTTTCCGCCCATCGCCGTTTTGTGGCCACATTTTGGTTGTCAGTGGATTATCATGCTTGTAATTTGTTGACTACTATTCAACAGATACTCGGACTTCAATTGAATAACTCATTTCTGGTCAACCCGGTGCCGGTCTCCGTCCCTCTCGGCAGTTGATTTTATCCGGTGGTTCTTTAATTTTTTGAACTTTACTCGAGGCTCTGCCCAAATTAACTAAATTAGCTTAGAGACAAAGTTGGGCATAACAAGCCGATAGCCCAAGGCGGCCTAAACGCTCTGGAAATCTTGTTTCAACAAAGGCAGCAGGGAAAACAGTTACAGTTACTTTTTCTCTTTCTCTCTCTCTTTCTTTATTAACGTTCTGGCTGCAAGCGTTTTGTTACAAAGCGGAAGCGGAAGGCAAAGTCATTGCCATTGCCAGGCATTTGCCTGTTCTATGTGTGGCTGAGTGTGTGTGTATGTATGTGTGTGTGTGTGTGCGATAGCCTCTGCTACAAATTGAAAGGCAAAGTACCTGCCACCGTAATGTTTGTAACTTGTTAGCAACATTCGCAGATAGAAGAACAAAACAGAAATCGCCTTAAGCCAGACAGACAGAGAGAGAGAGAGAGAACATTGAAGGCAATGCCGAACATTTACTCATCACCTGGAGACTAACATTGCAAGTCTTCCAGGTAAGATAAAAATGATTTGTGAGATAACCAATGCAAGCACACTCACTCTTTAAAAAGAATGAATTCAGATCAACTTTCAGCTTCCTGTTCGCCTTCTAACCTTCTTTCTAGTTTCCTGTTCCTGTTCTTCTTGCACTTTTAATTAAAGTCCTACATCTGGTTCATGTTGCAGGTTCACTAATAGTTCCCTTATCCCATAACTACAAATCTTTAATGTTCCAATTCAGTTTTGGTTCACTTTCTATTTTCTTTTAAGATTATCTTACTTCTTCTCATGTAATCTCTCCTTTCAGTTTTCCTTACAGTTCTTCTTCTAGTGCTCCTTCCAGTTGTCAGTCCAGTTCTCCTTGTAGCTATCCTTCCAGTTCTTTTTCTAGTTTTTCGTACAGTTCATCTTCCGGTTTCCTTCACCTTCAAGTTCTCCTTCCTTCTAATAGTTTATATCACATTTCCTCTTCCAGTTTTCCTACCAATTGTTCTTTCCGTTCTTCTTCCAGTTCTTCTTCCAGCTCTTCTTCTAGTTCTCCTTCTAGTTATACTTCAAGTTCTTCTTCCAGTTTTTTTACAGTTCTCCTTCCAGTTCACTTTCTACTTCTCATTCCTGTTCTTTTTCCAGTTCCCCCTCCAGTTCCCGTTCTAGTTCTTTTAAAATTTCTCTTTTAAGTTTAAGGCTCCCAAAAACGTTCCATTCCTCTTTTGAATACCGTTCCCTCTTTGGTTCCCCATCCAGTACCTTTTCTAGTTTTCCTTCCAATTCCCCTCTTCTGCTCCCTTTCTCCATTCCGTCTCCTCTTCCGACTTTTGACTTCCGCTTTTCGAGTTCTATTTTGAGACTGCGCTCAAGCGGCATTTGAATAGCTTTTTGTTTCGGAAACTCCAAAATAAAATTGAACCGAGACGTCAACACCAACAACTTCCAAGGTGTATCCGAGGTGTGTGTGTGTGTGTTGGTGTGTATTGCTAGTTAGACAAAGACAGCGAAAACACCTGCCGCACACGAACAAAGGGCAGCAAGAACACAAAGCAGCCACAGGCTGCGTCCATTGAAACTCATTTGGCGTCCTTTAATTGCAAGTTTATTGCCAGAAAATGGCCGACCAACTTGGGTCTCACCAGCATCCCCTAAGCAGCACCCAACCCACTCCGGGAGTTGCCTCCATTTGCCGAACCTCTCATCTTTGTCCGTTCGCGATGTGCAAATTTATGATGCGCTCATTAATCACTGCAGAGTGTGAGGACCAAATGGAGAATCCCGCTGGCAGGTGGCCAGGACTGACAGACATTGTGGGTAACTTTAAGACCATTAGAGGAGCACTTCCTGGAAACCTATTTATAATAATTGATTAAGCAAAGTTTTTACGAAATCAGAGTTTAGGTAAGTTACATAAATTGCGGATGCCCTAAACGAACTATAAGTTGAATCAAGTAGGGACAACGAAGACTGTATGCCCTTTGTTCGTATAAAGGCCTCAAAGGCATCAGATTTATCTTGTTAAAATCTGTGAACAATGTACAGTTATAACATTAGATTGAACTCTACATAAAGCCAAACTCAGCTGTATTTAATTGCAATTACCTATTCATGTTGGCAGGAGGCGACAATAGACAAGGCAAGTACTCGCTCTGCTCTGCTCGATGATAGCTGTCTCTGGCAGCTCGAAAAATTAGCATTTTAATGGCCCATTCCCAGAGGATGATGGGCACTATGGGGCACATTTACTGTTACTTTCGCTGTTGTCATTTATTTTCATTCACTCCTAATCAAAATCACAATTCTGCGCATTAATTTGTTGCTTTGTTGAAATTCTGAATTTAAATTTACAACTTTTGCCATGACATTTGTGCTGTTTGTGCTGTCTGGTTGTTGTTGCTGTGCTCGTTGAAACCTTTGCTCCACTTGCCCAATTTTCCGGTTGGATATTACTTACGCCCACACACTCAGCGAAAACCGGCACGCCCACTTGGCCTAGGCAACATGCTGGGCACACAAACACACACACAGAGAGAGATTGCGTTTCTCTTTGCGTTGTTGGTTGGATTTGAATACGCTGCGCTCGTTTTTTGGCCGTTTTGCCGCCATTTCCTGCGGATTGCCTAAATGTCGAACTGGCAGTGGAGAGGGGGAGGGGCAGAGAACAGCGCCAAGATAAACAGACTCCCTGCCGCTTGGCTGGGTGGCATTAGACAGCTGCAACCAGCACGCCCTCTCTCTCTCTCCCCTTTCGCCAGCAAACGCCCACGAAAAAGCGCGCTATGCAGCAGCTTAACAAACTTTCAATGTCCCCAAACAGTCGTCATTGTTGTTATCGTTGTTGCTGTTGTTGTTTGAAGAGAAACTGCGACATTGTGAACTGTGCTGGTGAATTTTGCGGTTCTCCCGCATGGAAAGTATGCCAGGCAATGCGGCACAGTGCAGCGCGATGAGTCGAGAATTTCAAGTAGCAAACTTTTATACGGTCGAGCAGAAAGGCAGCCCAATTGAGTTGTTCCCCATCGATTTGCCAGGCACAAAATGGCGCTTAATAAGCGCAAGCCATAAATCAATTGGCTCCAGCTAAGCAGGAGTCAAGCACCGAGGCTGGCAACTTTACAAACGCCGCACAAATTGCACAAAGCCGGCGACACACACACATAATCGACGTCAATCGAAACAAAACGGTTCAGCTCGATGAAATACAAACAAGGAGGAAGGGAAAGAAAGTTGGGCAAAGGGATCCGAAGCTCATTGCTAAAACTTATCACGCAATTAGAGCCTGATTCCGAGAATTTCTCAAACACCTGGAAATAAGTTATGGCAACGAAAATTTGGAAAACCTTTAGCATGAAAATCGGGTGGAAAAAAGAACACAGGAAATAATGTATATTTTTGCCTGCTGTGTGCGCTGCTTGAGCTTTGCACTTCCGCTTAAAGCGTACGCCGCACGGCGCACGCTGCGTATGATTAATGCGTTATAATAAAAGATGATTTGCTCGGGGGTGAGCTAAGGCTGCCTGCCTGGCTGCAGGGCAATGTGAAAAGTCAACAGCCGCTACACAAAAGTCAAGCCTTGGAGGCCCTCGTCAAAGTGGCCTCAGGTGTAATGCCCACACAGCCAAAGACACACACACACACACACATGAACACCCGCCCACAATTACAGTGGTTGACTGGGCCACATGTAAATTGGCTTTGGACGCCTTTTTGCCTGTGGCAGTCGGTCGGTCGTTCAGTCTGTCGGTTTGGTTTGTGTCGATTTGCCAGCATGTTTGTTTCTCGGGCTGCCGCACTCATCAATAGCCCAGGGAGGGAGTAAGAGGGAGAGAGTGAGGTAGCAAACAAATTGAGTCATTTCGCTCAAGCAAGAGCCAAGCCAAGGAAACCGAGCTATAAATACACACAAGCTGAGCACCGAAATTCAACGAATTACATGTCCTCCCTCAGTCTGTAGGTGATTGATAGGACTGCAAAGCTGATTACTTAGGTTCAATGTAATTGCAAGCAATCAGCTTATTAATAGGTAAACTCCAACAATGTCAGCCCCAGATCCACTGAAAACTGTCCAAGTCTGCAGCGTAAATTCCAAATAGAGTTGGCTAAATTATCACATAGAATCTCATTGAATATCTATGGCACAGCGATCCCATTCCAACAGGTTGCTTAGTCCTCTGGCCAAGGACAAGGCCAAGGGCCAATCCAAGTCTTGCCATGCGTGCGTCATCAGCTGAAGATATATGTATGTACATATTTGTGTATTATATATACCAGATACTCGTACAAAGTCTGTTGAAACTCGGCACATAAACAGGGCAATGAATTAACCAGACCGATAAAGCACTCGAATGTTGGTGGTGCCTGCTTCTAAGGCGTCTGTCTGGACTTTAACTTTGTCTCCCCTTTTCAGACCCTTTTGACTCTCTTCACACTCCATGAGCATGACAAAAACACAATATTCTAAGAACAATACATTCAATTATCAAGGACTGCTCCAGTCGTCGTCCTCGTCGCCAATGTCGCCTCAATTGCTGTCAACTGCCAGCAGCAGTTTGCATAAATGACTTTTTCTCGGCTCTGTAACTAGAACTGTGGCTTGCACTGTGTGTGTGTGTGTGTGTGTGTGTGTGTAGCTAGAAATGGGACTACGAAGGCGACGGCGACAACGACAACAACGAAGACCGAGGTCGTTTAGCTGATGTTGTTAACACCAATTACATAAAGACAAGATTTTAGAGCAATGCGTTGGGAGGAAATGGAATTGCGACTGTGGACAATGGCGACAAATGAAGCACAAGCAAGCAGTCTGTGTGTGTTTGGGTGGTCAAGCTTAGTTCAAGACATACATAGTTAGCAGTCCGTTCAATTTATGTAAAATCCACACCCAAATCCTTCTGCGTCAATGGTCTGTGAGCAAATTGCACGCATTATCAGCATTGGCCGAAAAATAAAACACACAGACCCCTCGGTCCTGTCGATAAAGTAGACGAAATTGATGGATGGGCTGGGGCAACGGGAGAACCCAAACGGAGTGTTCCAACCGGGTAGTTTGCGGTTTTCCTTCAATGAATGAGCGGCAGACAAGCTGGCGACAGGCGAGCGATAAGCCCACTCGCCTGGCTGCCTGGATGCCAAGGAGCCTAGGAACCTTAAATAACGGTACTAATAATAGCAGAGACATTTTCAAGCTAAGACCCAAGGCTTACCAAGGTGCTGAGGTACTTCGAAATTAAAGCTTAAGGTTCCAATGCTTAAAGTTGACTTCGATTCGATGCGGTGAGAAGTAGATGATTTCTTTGCCTGTGGACTGCACAGGCAACGCTCGTAAATGTTTTGGCCATTAAATATAGCGCGAAAAGGCCAATAAACGCCAAAAGAAATACAATCAAATTCGATCCGGAAACAACACTAATAAATGGTGTCATGATATAATGTTTACCATAAAACCAACACGAGGAAACCGATTTCTTGTCACCCAAAAAAAAAAATTATCAAAAATACTAAAACAGTCTGCTAAGCTAATACATGTTTATACTCCAATACTTTGTGGTAGCTAAGGCCGGCCAGAATTCTGTACATAATTCAAAATAGTTTTGAGTTCGGCTGTTGCGGTTGAACAAGAATATATATAACTAACATTATCAGAGATCTTACACTACCAACTGGAAAAAATTGTGTACCCTCAGCACGGTACCACTTCATGAGTTAAGTACATTCTAAAAATTGTATTTAAAACTTACTTTTATTTTTTTTATACGATACAGTAGAAAACATTACAAATTTTTTCAGTTCGTATTAAAAGTATTTCTTCTTTTCTTTGCCCTTCTTTTTGGGCTTCTGAAATTAGAAGGAACCGTTAGAAAATGCAAATACGGCGGGATGTGTTATGAACTTACCACTGGTTCTGGCTCGGGCTCTTCCTCTTCTTCTACCGGCGGATACAAAATGGCATTCACTTCGGCAATTCTTTGATGAAAGAAGGGTATAGCCTCCTTGCACTTGTTGAAATCCTCAACTGCCTGCTGTAACTTGTTCTCTAGTACCTTCTTTTCATCCTCAACAAGACCCATACGGCGGTCATACTCTTCTTCCATATTTGCTATACGTTTTTTTAGGTTCGCGATCTGCATTTCATACGCCGTGCTACTGGACTGCCAAATAAAAGATGACTCGATGGTTATGGTTTGTAGATGAGTGAGCTCTTCCACCATTTTCTGCCAAGAGTTGAGGTGAACATTATGATTGTGATAAGTCCCTTTCATTTCATTTTAATATTAAATTTATACTCTTGCAGATGGTAAGTCAACTTTTCCTGATGCTGAGTGCATATCACCATCCCCAACCTTAACTTCTTACTAAGACTATATACATTTCACCCTTAAAACCAGAACGAAAGGTACAGTCGAGCGAGGTCCGCTCAAAGTTATAAAACCCTTCTACCCTATAGGTATCGGGTATAACAATCTAGTGTAACGAAAATATTTATATGAAAACAAGTATTATTACCTAAAATTTCCTATTATAAATTATGGGCATAGGCAAAATCGTAGAAGGCTAAAGCCAAAAACTGCAAGTGTATAAGACCTTCGACAAGCCGAAGGTAGTCTTACATTCTTTTTCTCTCACATTATATTCACGGTCATTCCAACTCATAAACTGTTCTGCTTGTGTCTCCGCCCACTTAATGCGATAACGTGCCTCTATCGGGTACAAAACTAAGAAAATGAATGTTTATGGGAAGATTATTAGTAGATAGTTATAGGTGTTAAACTATACAAATATAGTGTGTGTGTACTTCTCTGAACTTACAATCAGTGCTATTGATTTCCTTATTTACTTCGTAACGTATCGAGTGATCAGGATCAGCTGAGCGCGGCATTCTACAGACTTCCAATACAGTACTGGCATGCACTTCTTCAACGTTCTTCCTGGTTTCTATCAGAACTTGTTCGATATCCAACTTAGCTTCGCTATTATGATAAATAAAGTCTTTAATAACATTAATATCCTTAATAGGAATACGGATTTAACGAACTTGATCAACGGAATAGAGTTATCACACATGTCATGTTTGTGTCGGATATCGTCATCCACAGCATCCAGTAGACGAGATATTTCGCGTATATCAATGTTAAACTTGTAGCACTCCATCTGATCGCCAAGCGTCCGCTCCGTGATATCCAAATAAGTCGTATTGCGCATGGCAAAGCGATTATAATAGTCCCTATGGGACCAACTGAACATACGGAACGATTTGTCCAAGTTGACATCCACCTTCCAGAGCTCACGCAGAACGCGCAGTCTATTCTTCAGCTCCGCCAGTGCGAAGAGTACTCCAACAAAGCCAAGGCCAACGAAAATACTCAATTGTCGTTCTTCCATAATTCTTAAAATATCTGGTGCGACTACCGTCGAACGCCTAAAGGTATGTGCCAATCCCGTCATTCTACCCGTCATTCTTCCCGTCATTCTTGCTGTCGCTCTTCCTGTCATTATTCCAGTCATTCTTCCTGCTCTACTCCCAAGCCTCAATAAAAACTCTTTCAGAAGAAAATCATCTGCTGTTTCCTCGTCATCATCAAATTGCAAATGTTTCATAGGCTGTGCGATTTCCGAGCTGGACTCAGAGTCCTCCTCCGATTGAAAAGGCTCGAGCAGTTCCTTAAGAAATGCATCGCGACACATATCCGACCTAGCTGGAGGTAAAGGAAAGTTCAATTCGGTTCCATCCTCCCTCTTCGAAATAAGTGAAATGCCCTTCATTGTTTTGTTGTGAGTTTTTGCGTTTTTCGTATTTGTTGTAGTATCTGCTTATGTTTGAAAGTGTTGTGTTTTCACGATTAGTATTTGTTAACAGTATTTTCAGTCAATACTTGTGGTTATTCGGGTTACTTAGTTATTAGAAAATTAAGACTCGTAACATCTGAGTTAAAACAGACGAATATAGCTTAATCGAGTTGGCTGTTCACTCGGCTTGTGATCCTGAGCAAGAATATATACATATATACTTTGTAGGATCTCTCTCGCATTCTTCTGCCTGTTAAGGCTTTGCTTAGTATACCGTCCTTTGACCATTTTCAATGGTTGGATGGTATAAAAAAAGTTGTTGCGTTTATTATTTTATTCGAGTAAATAAAATTTGTTTTATGGAACAACATTTTCTCTTTTAAATAGATTTATAAAATAATTTACCACATGAACATACTGAGTAAATGTCCTGATATATTTTATTTTCTCATCATACAATCGCATATGCAAAATGCCAAAAATACAAAGTGCACATTTTTTATACAAATTATTTATTTTTTCCCTTGCCCTTCTTTTTGGTCTTCTAAAATAAGAAAGCAACTGTTAGTAAATGTCAATACGGCGGGATATGCCATGAACTTACCACTGGCTCTGGCTCGGGCTCCGGCTCCTCTTCTACCGGTGGATGCAAAATGGCATTCACTTCGGCAATTCTTTGATGAAAGTAGGGTATAGCCTCCTTGCACTTGTTTAAATCCTCAACTGCCTGTTGATACTTGTTCTGCATAAACTTCTTTTCATCGTCAACAAGACCAATACGGCGATCATACTCTGCTTCCATATGTAAGATCCGACTTCTTAGGCTCGCGATTTGCAATTCATATGCCGTGCTACTGGACTGCCAAATAAAAGATGACTCAATGGTCGTGGTCTGGAGTTGAGTGAGCTCATCCAGCATATTCTACCAAGAGTTAAGTTAAACATTATGAAAGTGATAAGTGCCTTTAGTTTCGATTTACTTAATATCAATATAGTTTATATACCCTTGCAGATGGTGAGTCAACTTTACACGGTGAATACAATGATACTAAAGCGACATCTTCAACACCATAAAATGTTAATATTCATCATCGTAAAAATATTATAAAATAATGAAAATATTTATAATTGAAAAACTTAAAAATTAACAAAATCTCTATTTTCATTCAAAATAACATTGGATGTTCATTCAATTCGGACAATGTATCCTGTAGCTTTAATGGATCAATCTGTGGAATCTAAAAGTTTTCATTAGCAAATTAAATGCCTACAGCAATTTCATGTACTGTTTATAAGCTTTAACTATAAGTCAGTGAAGACTAAAGCCAAAATCTGCAGGGGTATAAAACCTCGGTAAGCCGAAGTTTGTTGTACTCTTTAGTGTTTCTCTCACATTATAACCGCGATCGTTCCACATCTTATTTTGTTCTGCCTGTGTATCTGTCCACTGAATAAGGTAACGTGCCTCTATCGGATAAATAACTTAGGAAGTGTATGGTTATGGGTTGAATTATACGAGTTTACACCATGCATTGTACGTACAATCATTGATTTCGGCATTTTTATTTGCTGCGTAACGTATTGAATGATCAGGATCAGCTGAGCGCGGCATTCTACAAACTTCCAACACAGTATTGGCATGCGCGGCTTCATTTTCTTTCTTGGTTCTCGTCAGAACATTTGCGATATCCAACTTAGCTTCGCTATTATGACAAAAAAAGTCTTTAAATATTAAAGAATAATTAGAATTAAGATTCAACGAACTTGATTAACAGCATTGAGCTATAACATAAGTCACGTTTGTTTCGGATATCGCTATCAACTGCATTGACTAGTCGTGATATTTCGCGTATATCTATGTTAAACTTGTAGCACTCCATCTGATCGCCAAGCGTCCGCTCCGTGATATCCAAATAAGTCGTATTGCGCATGGCAAAGCGATTATAATAGTCCTGATGGACCCAACTGAACATACGGAACGATTTGTCCAAGCTGATATCCACCCTCCAGAGCTCACGCATAACGCGCAGTCTATTTCTGAGCTCCGACAGTGCGTAGAGTACTCCAAAAAAGCCAATGGCAGCGGTCATATTCCATTTGCGATCATGCATAACTCTTAAAATATCCGTTCCGATGACACGCGACATTCTTGAGGACGTGGATATGGATTGGGATCTACTTTTTCCTACGAATAAATACTCTTTCATTAACATATCCTCGTGGTTTAACTGGCTTCCAAGCTCATCATCAAATTTTAATTGTTTGACAGGCCCATGATAGAGTAGGGTATCCAAGCTTGTCTGAGTTTGAGTTTCTTCCGTTGATTCATAATCCGCAAGCAGTTCCTTGAGAAATGCATCGCGACACATATCCGATCTGGCGGGGGGCAAGGGAAAAGCACCTGAAATGTGACCAACTGGCTCCAGAGTACGATCAAATATTTTGGCTTTTGCTGACTTCATATTGGCAATAGCTGTATGTGCTAATATAGTCTAGGAATTATTGCACTTTGTTTTT
The DNA here is from genome assembly GCA_018151435.1 of Zaprionus africanus. Classification (NCBI taxonomy): domain Eukaryota; kingdom Metazoa; phylum Arthropoda; class Insecta; order Diptera; family Drosophilidae; genus Zaprionus; species Zaprionus africanus. Next base: position 10,547,707 of record JAECXB010002206.1, read on the forward strand.
TTTTTTTTTTTTAAGTTTGTTTGTTTTTCAGTGTTTTTTTTTAGTATTTTCTTAGTCTTATTCTGTTTTGCAGTTTAAGTATTTGAAATGGTAAAGGTATTTGCGAATAACTTGTTTGAATTGTAAATGTATTGTTTTGTATATTAATTAAGTGTATTCTGTTGACTTGTGTATTTCTGTACTGCTGTAGTGAATCTGTTTACTGTGAGTAAATGTATTGAATCGGGTCACTTTGTTTAGACGACATGATATTTAGAGCAAACCAGAACTTTGAAGTATGTCATTAATTTTCCTTTGATAACGGCAAAGATCTGCAATTATGACCCAGCCTGACATGGCTCCTACTTCTTTACATAGATGGTTCAAATACTTAACAAATACTAAACATTTGCGGGAAATGGTGGCACATAATGTACAATGATTTATTGTGAATTAAATGTGGCTGCATTGTGGTCAACTCTTCAAGCACAACACAGCCATGCAAACACAAAGAGACATCCGACATAAACATAATAAGTTGGTTTTCCTGTACAACTGTTTGTTATTGATGACTTTGTCGACATTTCAACACGCTGCATATTGTGACAGCTGTAACGACACTTGACACCCGCCCTGGTGTCACGCTCCGCCAGGGGCTTCCACACATGTGGTACAGTGGGCCGATGGTAGTCAAGGTTCAGGCGGGGTAAGTCTCTTCTGTGTGGCGTCAGTATCGAGTAATATTTTCACAAGCACCATAAATCATCGCACACACTGCGCTGATGTGAAAGGTAAGCGAGAAGTGCAGCAGATTGACAGAGGGAGAGAGGGAAAGAGGATGAAAATTATATAGACAAACATTTTTAGACTTTATGTGTATTTAGGTATTTACATGAGAGTTGAAAGTTAAATCGACTATAAAATGGATGTTTCAATTAAAGAGAATCGATTTAATCGAAAATGTGCCACTAATTCTCAATACTAAATTAGTAATTATAGCGAGAGATGCTACAATTAAATTTTTTTTTTTTTTTGAATTGTAGGTCGAATATTTGTGTTTGAAAAATTGAAGTCTTTGTCATATTGTAAATATATATTTATGCAAATTTAATTTAAATACTTCTGCAGTCAAGCGCGCCACTATTGCGTATTTTTTGTTGCATACTTTATGGAAGCGGTTTCGAAATCAGTCCATTTTAATTATTTGTTTAAAAACTTTTATATTATTTATCGGATCGCAACCAAATTTTATACAATAATTTGGGGGTTTCTTGTTATTCTCTTTACCAAAAATGAACTATTTAGCATTAAAATAACTCTTGGATTTCGGTTTTTATTGATTTATGGAGGCGGAATCGGTCGTAGCCAATATCTTAAATAAACTTGATGTGCGTGAAATGTATTAATACAAAACTTTGTACATCTTTGTAGAAAAAATTAAATCGAACACTGATTTTTAAAACCGGGAATGGTTCTAAATAAACCCTGAAGCACGTATTTTCCCCGTGACAAGTTAAATTATCGCACTGACCAACTTTACAGCAAGAAGACTGAGAACCTGCAGCATCCAATTAAAATCACAACTGAACAATCAGAGTAGGATTCATTCGGACTTCATTTCGTTGAGTTTCTCGTTTTTGTTCAGTTAGTGATTGAGTAACAATTGGGTTAGTTAGTTGTTGTTGTTGCTTGCTGCAGGCCACAGCAAAATAAATAATCGAGTTTACAATTGAGGCCATGTGCTACTCCAATTAGATATCCTTGTTTTAATGCCTGACATCAGGGTACGTTGCAGTACTTGTACTTGTTTGTGCAAGTCGAGAACAGCAGCATCACATCACGACACACATACGCCGCGTTACGCATTACGCATTCGTCCGGTGGTAATCATTTCTGTAAACTGTTTTCAATCTGCCTGCATCCACCCACACCACACGTATGCAAGGCACGTAGAAACCTTTTTGTGCCACACACCAGTGGCAGCAACAATAAAAACAACAACAACGGCGACGACGACTGGGTGAGTTGTTATTGTGGCTACGAGTCGACTTGACTTGCCTGCCAGTCAGCTAACAAATGAAGCTCCATCGAAGCGCCAGCAAAACTATTTATATGCGACGTCCACCCCACACTGGGCGGCAGGGTGTGGCCAGGGAGCGGCCAGGATGTGTGAATAAATGGTTGCCTTCTTGCTAGGCCCTAGCTATTTATGGGCAGCATATTTAAGCGTATTGTTTGCCACCCTCTCTCTCTTTCACTCTCTCTCTCTCTCTCTCTCTTTCTCTATGAGTTTTGATTAATAGCCCACGAGAGCAGCTCCACCTTAGCCAGTTGGCCACCGGCCTGATCAGTGGACAATGGGAACGCGGAACGCGTAGCGCACACACCGAAATATTTGCAATGCCTGCAGAAAGTGAATCTCGGTTATTTGCTTTGGCAAAAAGCGCAACGTTGGCAGCAAAGTCCTGGACTAATTGGCGGCAACATTGTCGAGGCATCGGGGAAGAGAGGGAGGGCGAACTAACTGGCTAAATAGCCAAGCAGCTAACTAACACAGACGGTTGGCCAGGCCCACTAGGGCATCCTTTGGGCATCCAGGCAGCCACACACGCGCTGCGTCTTTTTATCAGCTCTGGCCACACGCACAAACAATTTACTTTTACTTGGCGCGTCCGTCCCCCCCATCTCGTCGTGCAGCTGCTGTTCCTGTGAATAATGTTCCGGGTTTGCCAGCTAAATGCTTGGGACGATAACGAGCACGAGCACGGGCACGGGCACCGGCACGAGCATGATGATGATAATGGGCTCGTTGCCGCTACGCGCTTCTGCTGCTGCTCCTTGTTCTAGTTGTTGTTGCTGCTGTTGCTTATTGTTGTTTGCGCTTGTTGGCTTAATTGATTTAGTCGAAGCTGCACACAGAGCTTAATAGTTGCTCGTCATTTATATGTGCGGCCCAGGATGCAGAGGCTCGTCTCTTCTTGGCAGCAAGGAGAAGATGCAGAAGAACCAACCTTTAACTGGTACTTTAAATTTGCCACCACTGTGTTACACTTCTGACACGCGACGCGGCGCGGGCTACGATGACAAAGTGAGGTACCAAGGGGAACCGGTTAATCAACTCGGCAAACGCCACCGTGGGCACAACTTGCATGCAATCGCGCTGGTCTATTGAGTCAACGACGCCAACACTGCAGGCCACGACAATTGGACAGACAGAAGGAGGCAGCTCGGAAGCAGGTCGGAGTTGGGATGCTGGGTCTGTCCATGAATGGCAGCTTATCTGGCTCTCGCCTAAGTAGTAAGGCATGTTGATTATTTATTATTAGTTGATCAAGCGTCGAGCGATTTCAAGAATCTGCATTATATAACTTGCAGATTGATAGGGTTGCCAGTAGACGTAGGCGACTGCAATGGCTCTACAATGTCGTAGATATATCAGCCTAAGGTAAATTAGTTGGAACCTTTCTACAACAGAGCTTAATACTAAGGTACAAATTAGAAATACTATTAAAAATGAATAAAAATTATAAATAAAGAGTCAAAAATAATGATTTTAAATAGTCATAATAAATAATAATAATAAATAATAAAATTAATAAAAAAAATTACAAATTAGAAACAATATGAAGTATATATAAAAATAATAAATATAAAGTCAAAAATAATCATTTTAAATAATGATAATGAATTATAGTAATAAATAATAAAATAATATACATATATGGATAATTCTGTTATTCTGCAAATGCTTACAGACTTCAGCGTCATAATTATCTATCAGTTCTCACTTGGTTAATAGTAAAAAGGGTACATAATCAACTTTAAGCATTCTATATAGGCTTTTCAGTTTTTATACGAACATAGTGTATACAGTCGAGGGTCTTCAATATTAATATCAGTATATTATTTGAGATTCAATCAATATACTGGTCTGTTATTGTGACGAAGAGATAAGCTGCAGTTATACGACAGCTGTGTAGCCTACATGAGTTTAAGTTTGGGGTGTTTGAAAAGTATATGATGTACTCGTATATAAATAAATGTTATAATATTCTTTAGTTATATCCGTCTTCTGCCTTCTCAATTTCCACCACTCGTTATACTCTATGAAGAGGTAGTTGACTATTAATAGTCATATATATTAATAATGTTCTCAGTTTCGTACATCTCATTTGCTTGTACTCAATATTTTTTTTCTTGCTTTTCATACTTCTATCCTACTCCCTTATTCGCATTGCAACGCACTCGCAAGTCACGCGAGCCGGAACAACCCCAACTATGTGTCATAGCCAAGTTAATTGCGTATTTGATCAGGTTAGTTGTCGCTCTGAGTACTAATAAGATCAAAGTCAATCGCAATTGACTCTGCTAACTTCGCAACTCTGTGGCAATTACCCTCAGATCGATCTGAACTTGATTTATGTAAGTGCAATGCAAAGTGGATGCTGCTACCATTTATAGACAATGCCTCTGCTTCTGCTTCTGCTTCTGCCTCGGCAATTCATCATCGGCATCGGCAGCGATTTGTATATAAACTAGAGCAGGGTGCTCCCAGTGCAGTCAGTTCCACATTCATCTCCGTCGCGCACAGATCGTAGGGGATCAAGGGGGAAGCTTTCCTTTTACACTAAGTGAAACAAAACGGAAAAATGCGAACAGCAGCGGTAAATATGCCTCCTCCTTCTCCTCCATTCGGGTGAAAAAGTCAAACGTGAAATGCAGCGTGTTTCCACCTACAGTTGCAGCTGCTGATGCTGCTGTTGGGCCTCTTGGGGCTTCAACACATCGATGAAGGCGCCGCTAGTGTGGTGCCTTTGCAGCTGGGACCATCTGGTACCTATTTGTTGCCACAGCAGTCACCAGTTGTGCTGCTACTGCCGCCGGTGACAGTGGTGGCAGCGCCGCCAGAGGACGATGGCAGCTATAAGCCGCCACCAGAAGGACTTGATGGCCAGTATAAGCCGCAGCCAGGCCTGGAGGGAGAGTACGTGGAATCAACGACAGCAGACGAGGCTTCGTCGGCAGGTGACAGCGCGGCAGCTGCCGGAGTTCCAGCAGGTGATGGCAGTTCAGCTGGGGCAGCTGGCGAAGCTGGCGGTGCTGGCGGCGCTGGTCAGGCAGGACAAGCAGGCAGCGTCCAGGGAGGTGCTGGTGGCGCTGGCGGTGCTGGTGGTGGTGGCAGTGCTGGTGGTGGCGGAGCGGGCGGCGGCGGCGGGGGCGGAGGCACTGCCACATCCGGTGAGAATGGACAAAATGGACAAGCGGGAGCACCCAGTCCTTCCGGAGCGCAGCCAGATGGGGAAGACGGTGCAGATGGTGCTGACGGGCCCGATGGTCCAGATGGCTCAAAGGGCGGCAAAGGCGGCAAGGGTGGTAAGGGAGCACGCAATGGGGCTGGCGGCGGTGCCGGAGCCGGTGGGGCAGCACCACAACCAGGACCACAGCCAGCACCAGCAGCTGTACTGCTTCCGGCTCCCGTGTGGCCCGAGCCGGAGCACAATGTGATGTAAGTAGCATGAAATGAGTGAAGTGAAGTGATTGGCGGCCATTACTCTTCTCCCCCTAATGGCGGTCTCTTTACAGTGCTGTGGTCTAGCAGTCAACTCTGCAGGTGGCATAGGCGGCACACCCCGGATCAACGTAGCCTTTAAGCTCTCTCTTCACTAGCCTTAGGTCTAGTCAATGTTAATGTGTCAGAATCAAGCAAACGAATATTAAAATTCGACAACGCAACGTCCTGCGCGTAATAATCGTAAACTGGTCTTGCACTGCCTGCGCAATTAAGGCTCGTTACACTGGCGTCCATAAATCTTTGTACTTTGCTAACTGGGCCAGCCAAGCTGAACAGGCCGAGCCGAGTTGCCGAGCCGGCAGTTGGACAAAGTTTGGGAACAGCTGCCGGACTATTGCAGCGGGAATCGCATTTGTTTGGTTGCTCTCCTCTACACCTCCCTCCTCTTTTCCTCTCTCCATCTTCCTCTCCAGCCCTCTGGGGGCATCGCTCGAGCAATTTAAACTTTTCGCAAATAACAATAAATAAGCTTGTCGTACATGTGTGACCGCAACTGGGCCAAGTCCGACCATTTATTGTCGTTGCTGCTGCTGTTGTTTTTGTTTCTGCACGGCTGTTCTGCATAATTTTATTCACTATTAATATTGCCAAAGCTCTCGCATTCCGTGTTGCCAACTCAGCTTTTTTACGGTTAAATCTAGCTTTAAACTAGTGATACCTATTTGGCTATTAAGCTGCCCATCTAAGATGTGCTCACTGCTAAGTTACTCAGACAGTTTCGGGATCGCTGTGGAGAGGGCTGCAAAGGTTTGGCCTTTATTGCCATTTTCTTTAAATTTTTTTAAGACGCGCTCCCTTGAAAAACAAAATAAAAATAGTTTGTTGTTACAAATACACTGTAAACTGCGCGCAAAAGTATGCATTATATTTTATATGCAGTCAAATTTTTGGCGGTGCCTAAAAGTATGCAGCTAAAATTTTCACCTGCCACTGTCCATGACAATCTAATTGGCAAGGCCAGAAAGAGACAGTGCAATACGATATGATGATAGCGTTTATTGCAAAATATTAGTTTTTCATCTGAGTGTAAACAAACATACACACACACACACACACGCGCGCACACAAGAGCAATTCGCAATGGTTTCTTTGTGTAACGTATGCTTGACAGCTGTTGATATGCGTGCGTTTGTGGTGCACAAAGGCAAAGTTCGTGAAAAAAATGGATGGAGGGCCGAAAGCATTATACCCTGCAATTTATGAGACTAAAAGTGGTAAAGTTTAAGTGCAAATCATAAAAGTTATCATCCACTAACTAATATTACTAATTACATATAATTTCAATTGTGGAGATATAAATAAAAACAAATAAAATAAATTACTGTCAATGATTTCAAAAAGAATATACCCTCCCTTTATGAGGTATAGACACATCCATGCAACAATGTGATGGGTAACGGGGCGTGGCACTCAAATCAATTTGCTGCCACAAAGAGCGGCACGCAGTGCGCTGCATGTGGAGAGCTCTCTCAAATGCGTCATTTCTGGAATAGAAAAGGAAACCGATGAAAAATAGTTTGACAGGCAACATTCAGCAGCAGCAGCAGCGGCAATCGGCTATCACATTTGCCTTTACACACTCGCCATTCGCTGCTTGCCATGTCTCTGCCATTTCACATTTTCATTTTTCCAGTGTAAATGCAGAAATTTCTGCTGCATCAACAGCAGCAACAGCAACAATAAGAGCAGCTAATTGTGTTGCATTATCTGCCCGTTTGTTTCAATTCGATGCTGCAACTGTTTGCTGTCTAATTTCCACCTCCCTCCCTCTCCCTCTCATCCCATCGATTCAATGTGTTCGCTCTTTAGCGACGCATTCGTTACAGATAATTGCGTGAGAGTCCCCGCGGTCCCCCGAGTCCACTGACTGTGTATGCGATAAGTAATTGGGTTCGCCTGCGGGTCACAGCGACGACACAATCCATTTGATATAATGTCAGACTTTGCACACGAGGGACAGCATTGAGTGCGTCACAGATTTTAGTTTATGTAACTTCTAAGTTTATAATGTTGTAGGACTTATTATAAACTAATATATCCCTTTATGGAAATGCTTGTGTTTTAAAGGCAGATCAAGACCTCATAATTGTTTGTGAAGTTAGCCAGCAATATTAAAAATTTCAAAGAAACAGAAAACTAAACTACCTAAAACTAGATTCATAGCTTCACCAAAAGTGTCATTAAATAATAGAATTAATCTAAAATTGTATTGTATTAAAGTCATTCGATCTGCCCCAATACAATTGTGAATTGATTGATTGCCTCAGTATCTGTTAGAAACCTTGGGGACCAATACATCAATTATCTAGAAATTCATTCGTACCCTAAGGCTGAAGTCAAAGCAGATTACTCAATTCAGTTTAAACATAATATTGAATGGAAGCCATTAATAAATAGCTCAAATTAAACTCATACGGCCTATATGAATTGAAATTTCTCTCATATATCTCAATACATTCATGTCTTTCTCTCGCTACATTAAACTGTGACTTAAGCTAAATTGAGCAAACTTAATACAATTGTTTTGCATCATAGGAAATTGCAATTATGTCGAGTTGCACAACAATTACAAACACAATAATTATATATACAAATATATATGTATATAAACTGTATTCAAATGCGATCAATTAGGCCATAAATTAACGCCTTAGCCATAAATTAAATTGAAGCAAAACATAAAAGCCACTTTTGGCTGAAATATGCAAAATGCCCCGAACTGAGGCAACTAAACGCCCACCGCACAAACCTGGCCAGAAAAACCAACCAAGAGAACCCCAAGAGAGACAGCCACAGAGGGGAGGAGAGGGAAGGGGGTTAGCAGGAAGGCCGCAAGTGGAAAATAGCTTAGTAATTGTGTTATTTTATGGCAATTGGCAGGCATTTGTTTATCTAACGGTTCTTGTCGTGGTGGCTGGACGGGATTGGATTGGGCGCTGGGCTGGAACTGACCCTCCAATTAAGCGTGGTTCTGGCCGCTGGCAACGACGACGACGACTGACGACGATTGCCAAATTGGCGACGCCAATGCAAATGAGCCACCAAAACGGCAAAGCGAATTTCTTCGATTCATACGAAATATGAACGGGCAAAAAGTTGTGGCAAGAAGCAAGGAGAAGAGGAGGGGACTGGGGCACCGTGCCCCACTCAACGCCCAGAGATTGCAATAATAAAGTTGCCAGAAATGATTTGCACCAAATACAACAATAGCAACAGCAGCAGCAGCGGCAGCAACAAGAGCAACGGCAACAATGTTGCACATTCACTTTTGACGTGTAGACTCTGCCACGCCCCGCACTTGTGGCAAGCGCTGCGCCTGATCGTTTTCATCGGGCTACTGTTGACTGGCCCCACACGAACATTCTGAACCCAATCGAAGTGATTCCGAGTTGATTACCTAAACGACTCTCTCGGCAATTTCAATAATTCCAATTGGCGAACCTAGAATTATCTTGAAAGTGAGATCAACAGATCGTTTCAAATCTGAATGGATCACAATGCTTAACAGCTGCCTGCACCTGCTGCGGGCGACCCCAAGATCGTCTTATACAGTGCCTCAGCAGAGTAGTGTCAAATTCAACGCACCTGCGGCTCGTGACCCTGCTGCGACTCACCTTACTGACCACACTGGTGACCTTTGCGTGTGCAGCGCTGATTGTTAACTTTTAATTAGCTACGTTGCAGGACTCGTCCCGCTGCGCCCATGCCCTGTAATTGACGCGAGCTTATTGATTACCCGACAAAGGTTGCATTTCAATTTATAACTCTGGGGCATGAGCTTGGTCCACTTAATTGCGACGAGGTCGCCCCAATCAACTTCAAATGTCTTGCAAATCGCCAAAAACACGAGGCATGAGGCATGAGGCAAACGGCAACCGCAGCGCATGCCGCATATTTGTTTGTGCAACTTGCAGCCGCAAATATATTAGCTGTAGGTAAATACGAATAGATTCAACGGCAGGCCACCGCATTGATTGATTGTTTGCATGCGCAGATTCCGGACTGGGAACACCCGCTGCCTCCTCTGGCCTCCCACTAGCGCCTCTGGCATTCCTTTTCAATAGCAGGACATGCATATTTCAATCGCAAGTACAGTTTGTGTAGGTGTGTGTGTGTGGGTCTCCTTTATGCGGAATTCGTGTGAATGCGAATGGGAATGCGTCACAGAGTGCGCGCACAGTATGCACATTGCTGCACTCACATGAAAAGCATACGATATTCACAATTCATATTGCGAATGCCAATGCGAATGCCGAGAATTTTGCGACACAAAACGACAAAGTAAAACTGAAGTAATAAACTCGCAGCTTATTAGTTTATGCAAGCGCCCTGAAGATATTTCCTTTTTGTGACAGACACCCTGTTGCAATGGAGTCACAAAGGGGTGTACTGACTAATAAGAAAATATAAAAAACTTTAGGTGAATTGTTTAGAGTTAGGAAAGAGAGAACGTTGAGCTACTTTAAGATGCAAGTTACTGGATTAACTAATCTATAAACTGATCATATATGATATATGTATATGTATATAAACTGTATATACTCCTAATGAATTACTAAAAACATTCAGAAACTACTTATTAATTGAATTATAAGTAGTCTTGGAGAAAAAACAACCAACGATGCACATTATGTTATAGAAAAATTTGTTATCTGAACCCTAATGTAATAATCAAAAAAAAAAAAAAAAAACTAAAAACACATTATGTTATGCACATTATGTTATAGAAAAATTTGTTATCTGATCCCTAATGTATTAATCAAAAAAAAAAAAAAAAAAAAAAAAAAAAAAAAAAACATTATGAAAGATAGTTAATGATACTAAGAAACTAGGAAGACGAAAACTTAAATCAAAATAATGGCAGTGCATTACCAATTACTTATAATTTTGAATTATTTTACCTTTGTGAAATACCAAAATTTATACTGAATTCTGAAGTCCAAAAACAGCATCAATATCAACACTTCTATTAAAAGATAAGAGCACAATAAAGAGCAAATATGCCATATATAAATATATATTTTTTTACTCTCCTGTGTGTAAATTTGTTCAGTCACAAAGCAACACTTCTCTACAGGGTAATCAAGAGAGTCTTCCTCCCTAATTTTGCAATTAAGTAAAATAAATCAAACGAAATAGACCCGATAAATATGATAAATATAAAGTAGTATATGAATATTTGCCATTGCTGTTTTAAACGCAATAAATGCTATTTTGTTAACCCTTTGCCCCTTTGCTCTTTATACAATAATTAATGTACATTCGAATTCAAAACATTTTCTTTTTGTGATCAAATACATTTTTGCAGTTTATTTGTCTGTTTGCAGTTTCATATAGAATATAGTATATGGTATATAGATAGATATCCGGTATGTGATACAAGATATATCGATAATTACAACAATTATTTACAACATACTCGTTCAGCATTGCTCAAGTCGAGAGTCGGAAGGGGCATTGGGTAGTAGAAGAGAGCAGAGCTAGCTAGATTGAAGTGTTCAGATGAACAGAATGAGAAGATATAGAATAAGAAGAGAGAGAAAGAGAGAGAGAGGGAAGTCAAGGACGGGCAAGTGAGGCGACTGCTCAGATCTCCCGTTTATAGTTGTTTTACCCTGTGTGTCGAAAGGAAAGAGAGCAAGAGAAGGGGGCGGCACAGAAAGAGAGTTGGCCAGAAAGAGACAGACTGTAGACAGAGTGAGGAAGATAGAGTTATACTACGTATACGTTAGCTTGCTTCGTCGTTGTCGTAAGAGGGAAACACAAAAGATATCGGGGCAGTTGCTGGACAGTTAATAGTGATTGTAGTGCGCGTGGTACTGGCCATCGTCCTCATGCGCCGATCCACCGTAGTAACCGCCGTGCGATGGGCCGCCATGGCTAGCAGCTGCCACCGCGCTCAGATGCGCGGCACGAGCATGCTGCACCTCTGCGGGCTCAACGGGCACGCCATTGTGGATCACCGGGATGTGGATGGGACCCTTGTGCGCATAGCCGGTGGCATAGCTCTGGGAATGGCTCTCGCTGGCAGCATCCCAGCGACCGTCGTAGCGACCATCGTCCCAGGAGCTGTGCGAGCTGCCGCCGTGCGCGGAGGCCTGCGAGAGGGCGGCATAGTGGGCGGCCTTGGCGTGCTGCACTTCGGGGGTGTCGACGGGGACGCCGTTGTGGATCACCGGCACATGGTAGCCACCGTGGGCAATGGGAGCGATGGCATGGCCGGAACGGGCAGCAGCGTGCGCAGCAAAGTGGGCCGCCTTGGCGTGCTGCACCTCGGGCGTCTCAATGGGAGCACCATGCGCGTGGGCAACCTGTCCAAGCGCCTTGGCATGTGCGGCATAGTGTTCGGCCTTGGCAGCCTGCACGTCGGGAGTGTCAACGGGAACGCCGCCGTGGGTGAGTGGCACGTGGGCAGCAGGAGCACCATATCCCCAGCCACCGCCGTAGATCGAACGCTTGTACAGATGATGTCCGGCATTGTGGGCGGCAGCGGCATGTGCGGCAGCATGGGCGGCCTTGGCGTGCTGCACTTCGGGAGTGTCGACGGGAACGCCACCGTGGGTCAGCACCGGAATATGGATGCCGTGCGCCTGATGCGCGTGGGCGTATGGCACATAGGCGGCATGGGCGTGGGCGGCAGCATAGACGGGAGCAGCATGAGGCACGGCCGGAGCCTGGGGCAGATTGGTGCCGACGGCATTGAAGCCATGATGAGGATCCGCTGTGTAGGCCACAGACTGCAGGTGACCATGGCCATCGACATAGGAGTAGGAGCCGCGGGTGGTGCCATCATGCGAGCGAGTCTCGTGCTTCTGTGAGTTGGGATCGGCATAGCCGTACGAGTAGGTGTGGCTATGCGGGTCCAGATGCTGATATTGTGTGGAGACAGCGCCGTGCCAGGAGGCGGACACCGTTGAGATGAGCAACGCGGCGGCAAGCAACTGCAATGTGAAGCGAAGAGAGAAGTGGGAGATGTGGATTAGCCACAGCAAAGATACATAGATACAGCTGATACGTAACAGCAAGCGCCATCTGGCGGCGCTGTAATTGTTTCTGTCAGTCGGTCTGCCTCTCTGTCTGTCTGCCTGTCTTTTCGGTATCTGTCTGTCTGCTTGTGTATCTGTCTGTCATCATGTCTGTCTCTCTGTAGATCTATCTGTTTTCCTATCTGGCTCTCTTTCTAATGTCTGTCCGTTTTACTCTCTTTCTGCCCGTCTTTAACTATTGCCTGTATGTCACACCCTCTGTCTGTTTGTCTGTCTGTCTATCTCTCTTTCTAAGTAAATATTTACCTGTCTGTCTTTCTCTCTCTCATTCTCTGTCTGCCTGTTTGTCTATCTTATTGCATCTCTGTTATGTCTGTATGTCCGCCTATTTGTCTGTCTGTCTCTCCTTTAATCTCTCTGCCTATATATCCGTCTGTCCTTCTTTCACTCTCTATCTGTCTGTATATCTATCTGTCTCTTTGCATGTCCGTATGTCCGTAAGTCTGTTTGTCTCTATGTCTGTCTTCCCGCCTCTCGGTCAGTCAGTCAGTAAGTCAGCCAATTTCTCATGTTGCGCTTGCGCCAATTTCTCGTGTTTCTCTTACATTCTCCTTTCTTCCCCTACCCTACAATTTCTCGTGTTTCTCTTACATTCTCCTTTCTTCCCCTACCCTGCCCCCGCCCTGCTCTGACGCCAACGAAGCGAAACATTTGATTCGATTTGGATTCGAGATCGACTCACTCTGAGCCTCTATTCGCAGATGTTACCGCATACAAGCTTGTTGCTTGTTATTATGTGGCGATTGCCTCAGCTGAGCTCGACTTGGACATGCAACAACATGTCAATGTCTTATCAAACGAAAGTCCAGTGCTTTGGCAACTCTGGCAGCTAACTCAACACAGATAACAGTTTACAGTGATGAAAATCGAAATGAATCTAAATGAAAAATGAACGATTGCCTTCAGTTTTTCTGTGATCAAGGAACTATTCAGAAATAAATAAAATTTTCATTGAAGAACTATTCTTAAATACTTTTCCTTTCTGTAGATCGATAGGAAAAGCATCTTTAAAGTATTCTTAAGAATCACAGATTATTATTGACACTAATTTTTCATTTAAATCTATATCGATATAAAGATAGAAGGAATATCTACCTTAATTATTTCACTTTTTATTCTCTTTAAACCTAAGTCGATAGTAAATGATTACGATTCTGTCTGATATACTACCCTTATACTTCCTGTAGTTTTAAATTAAAATCATAAATAAAACGATCTTTAAAATCATATTAAAGGATTCAAAAAAATACTTCCTAATTCTATCTATCTACTGTATCGGGAATTCAAAAACTAATTAATAATTGAGGCACTTATTCTCTATAGAATTTATTTAGGGGATTGAAAGATTTTTTTGTGTGTTCTTTGTTTTTCTTAATGGAATCACTTATCCTTATCCTATCAAGATAGTAGACCCAGTATTCTTTTTGATCGCATATTCTTCACTTGTTGATGTTTCGGTTTTACTTACAAATGGTTTCATTTTTCTGCTCGAATTGGTTTTTTAATCACAAGTTGAGTTTGCAGGAGCGGGGTTAGCTGGGACTGGTACACACACGCGCACACACACACACGCTCTTTTGGGGCACGACACACAGGCACTACTAGCTGGTCGCTGATCGGACTGGTTGAACCTCCTAGAATCTCGACTAGGACTGTTAACGAACTGTGCTGGCTGTCGGCGGGCGGCTCTAATATATATGCGACGACGACGGCGACGGTAACAGCGACTTGGCGTCGGCTGAGACGCCAGCGACGGCGCACAAGACCGAGCAACACCAGCAACAATAACAAAAATAGCAAAAACAGCAACTACAATGAGAGCACAAGCAGAACAATGTGCCACAAGAGTAATCGAATTACATCGTTAATCGCGGCTTGAAGCGGGTTTTAGCCAAAGCCGAAGCCGGAGCCGCCGCTGAAGCCGAAGTTGAAGCCAAAACCGAAGCCAAGGCCCAAGCCGAAGTTGCAACCGAAGCCGAAGTCAGAGCCGAAGCTGAAGTCGAAATAGAAACTAAGAAATGCGACGCGGGAACATGCCAAAGCATGTTGCTAGACACACGCCAACTGTTGCTGACTCTTTGGCGGGTTTACAGCTAGAAACAGCTACCTCACATACGCACACATAGACACGCACACGCACACGCACATAGAAACTGCACTTGTTGCTGCTGCTGCGTTTGTCACTGCAAATGCCTGCCCTGACCTTGCTTTCGATCGACGTCGGAAAAGAATTTTAATTGCCGATTGCCAACTTGTTGGCGGTTTTTATGGCTTTCAGCCGCTATTAGCTTTTGGACTGCTGACATATGGTGGCACACATGAACTTCCGCGCATTCAACAATTAGCACTCATTATTTGCTATGGATTTATGTTCGATCTAATCGCAGTACCCGCTGCCTTTCCAAAAATTGCTCACTGGCCACGCCCGAAAAATCGTTAGCCAAGACCGCGAGGGAGAGCGGGCCGAGGCTGCCTAAGTACAGCAGTTAGTGTGTGTGTGTGTGTATGTGTGAGTGTGTGTGTGTGTGTATCTTAGTCTGTGTGTGATTGGGCAGCAAATTAAAAAATTCTTATGAATTTTTTGCCAGCTCAACGCTTTAGGGAGTCGCCCCTTGCCCGCGCTGGCAACTTGCAACATGCCACGGGCCACACGGGCACCAAAAGTGAGAGCAGCAGCAAGCAGCAACAACAACAGCAACGGCAGCTAAAATTGTAAACCAATTTCTGGGCGTTTTGCCTCTTTAATCATTGAACTGCATCGAAAAACGAAAACGAAACGAAACGAAAAGTTTGCAAATTAAAAATAAAAGCGCAGCGCAAGAAAACAAAAGACACACAAAACGACTCTGGCCGAGTCCGAGTTGCTGTTGTTGTTGTTGCCACATGTTGCAGCATTTCTTTGCGGGGTCCGTTCAATCTAGATGTTGCATTTGCCACACTATTGTTGTTGCCACACAAAACACAAGAAACACATTTAATAACGCAGCTCACCGAGTTCGATCATTTGCATTCGATAGGCGCCATCCACACAGAGCGTGTGTGTGTGTGTGTGCGTATGTGTGTGTGTGTGTGCGTTGCATGTGGCACATATGGCACAGTGTGCCACACATATAAATACACACACATGCATTCATATATCGGCAACTTAATTTACTCAGCTCGCCTGCAATTTCATTTGAATAAAGCTAACTTAAGTTTCGCTTTTGAACTCCCCCTCAGTTTATATTGCTCTGCTTCTTGCACACTATATCGCTCTCTGTGTCTCTCCCTCTCTCTCTATCTCTTTGTCTACCTCTCTCTGTCTGTCTCTCCCTCTCTCTCTGTCTGTCTGTCTGCATTATTTGGAGGCGTGTCGGGTGTGTTTTGACATTTTTGCAGAATGCGCAACATTTCGACTGCGTTCCCGTTGTCACCCTCGCCTTGTGTGAGTATGTGTGTGTGTGTGGGGCCGGACAAGACTCAAGTGCAAGCTACAGATACCTCGTAATACCTACGTACGTATAGATATGTGCACTGCCAGCCCACCTATCCTGCAATTTGTGAACTATAATTACTTCGGCAGATATGGGTGCGCTACGACCGAGACAGTGCGGCATTTTGCATGCATGCCCAATGTCGGGCGGACCTATAAGCGAGTGCTAATTAAATAATTCTATTGATTTGCCAAGAGAATCGTATTATTATTCCGACACCCCAGCGACGAGGTATCGCCCCATAAAAGTGCCATAAAGAAACTCTTAGCGTTCGCCGAGATTATGACGGGTAGCTCCATAAACAATGCTCATTAAACCGAAGTAGAGCGCATTCCTCGTGCAGTCGTTAATGCTTCTATATAATAGTAATATATGTACTTGATTCACTCATTACATATTACATTAAAATGATTTATTACTGAGCGGATTTACTGTGGCATACAGTACTCCATGACAGTACAAATCGTTTAACCTACAATCATCTGGCGGGTGAACTGTTTAAACGGAAATTCTTTATAGTCTCAGCTGCAGTGTCAGACTCTGCTGGGCCTCTCAAAATATGTTGCAAGGGCTTGTAGTGGCTGCTTATGTCTGCCCGAAACCAGAGCTAGAGATGGGCGCACGAGATGCAACGTGAGATGACTTCGTGCGTGAAACTTAGAGAAGGGAAGAAACCTTACATACGCTGACGTCTCTATGCTCTTAGAGTGCGTGCATAAGAGATAAGAAAAAAAGTGCTGAACATAAGATTAAAGGAGATTTAATGTTAGTTTATGTCATTCAACACTCATCCCTAGGTATTATACACTTTAGTAAAATCCATTGGGAAAACAATCAACAATTTGAAAACTTGAATAAAACATAAAGACGGAAAGAGAATTGCTAAACATAAAACAGAAATTTCGTGCAGAAGAGTCAGCTAGTCTATGTCTTTCAACACTCGCTCATCTCTAATTAATATTTACGATAGTGTAAACCTTGCGGGAAACAAACAACAAGTTGATATTGTGAATGAACCAAAAAGATGAAAAAAACAGTTCTGAACATCAAACTAAAAAGACGTCTTCAAAACCCACTCATCTCTAGATGATATACGATAAAATGTATACGAGTTGAAAAGCTGAGACATTCATAGTTGGCTCATCGCTTGACACGCTCTCATCTCTAGCTTAATATGTGCTAGTCTGTATAAAAACTATAAGCGGGCGTAGGCGACAACAAAGTTTATCAGACTGAATGCAAATTGAGTGCAGAGCACAGACCACAATCGGGCAGTAAATCTCATGCCAAATGTCTTGACGATTGCGGCGTCAATTTAATTCTTGTTCTTGGTCTTGTTCTTGTTGTGTCTTGTCCAGTGAATACCTCCATGCATGTCCGATAGCTAATGCAAGCAGGTGTTGAACTAGCGCCATTTATCATATATTAGTTTCCATATTCATGAGTAAATCATGTTTAATTAATTGCCTCAGCTGTAAAACAACATAATTAAAGCGAATTCTACCACAAACCCGCCGCGGGTGTTGGCCACTTAAACTGGCAACATGGCAAACTTGGCCAATTGTCGAGCCGAGAACTGCTGCATCATTAGGCAAATGAGCACGAGGAACAAGTAACTAGCTGTCGCTCCAATTAGAAGCCAATTAATATTTAAATTCCAGTTGCAAGACAATAAAACGCTGCACTCACCCAAGCTGAGGCAAGCCGCACCACACCACACCACACACACATACACACCACACACCACAATCCCCCTCTGAGTGCAACGTGCCACCAACTGTCATGCGCCACTGAACCGCAGCTGGCATTGAAAAGCTGCGCAATCGTTTCGAATTCGGATTTGGATAGTTATTTGGAAGTCATTAGAGCAGCTACTCCTGCCCTGCTTTGCGCAGCGGCGCATTAAAGCGCAGCCAACGGCGGACACAACGGACTTTTGGCCAGGCGGATGCAGTCCCCCTCCCATCAAAAACAGTCACGAGGTGTCTAGAGAGGGCGGCGACAGCGCACTGTGAATGGTCTGGGTTGGTGTATCATTCAATTATTTCATTACCCAGACAGACAGAAAGACGGACAGACAGACAGACGGACACATATTTGTTCTTGCACAAACTGTTGCTTCAAATATTTGTGGTTAATTACTAAAGCTAATTGCCTAGAAATCACCGCATATGTTCGAAGACAGACAGCTCCATATATATTCTATGATATGTGCGCAATAGCAAAGAATGTTGGCACTTCACATAAGACAGGTTTGTTTAATTTCATATTATATGCTATATAGAATTGAAGTGTTTACTTGGAAATGTACTGCGTTTTAAATATATTATCAATTAAATAATAAAGTAGTTCTATTATATAGTAGGCAACTCTTACAAGTTCGATAAATGTTGGCAAGCCTTGCAGTATCATACTCAATTTGGCGCATACAAATATATACCAAAATATCGTGTAGAAAATACCGTTTAAAATACTTAAGTTCTTATCGATAAATGTAAGCTGCTGTGCAACACTGTTATGTCACTTTTTGCAATGATGAAAGGACAAGAACTGCAGCAAAATATGATTACGAAATAAAAAGAGTAGAAAATACCCTGTATTAGGTATGAGCATTAAATAATGTGTATGTATAATATACGAGGGTCGTTTGATAAGTCCGTGACTTTTTGTATTTGCCGCGCACCTGCTCTAAATACAACACTGCTCCTGTCAGCAGTTATCGATTAACAGCTGACTGTAAAATTTTGAGAAAGCTGCGTTTTTTGGTTTGCGTTTTATAGGCATTGAAAGCAGACGATCTCGATCTCCATTTTCGTTAAAATTCACGAGATCGTCTGCTTTCAATGCCTATAAAACGCAAACCAAAAAACGCAGCTTTCTCAAAATTTTACAGTCAGCTGTTAATCGATAACTGCTGACAGGAGCAGTGTTGTATTTAGAGCAGGTGCGCGGCAAATACAAAAAGTCACGGACTTATCAAACGACCCTCGTATTTTGAGGACCTTGAGATCGTCTGCTTTCAATGCCTATAAAACGCAAACCAAAAAACGCAGCTTTCTCAAAATTTTACAGTCAGCTGTTAATCGATAACTGCTGACAGGAGCAGTGTTGTATTTCGAGCAGGTGCGCGGCAAATACAAAAAGTCACGGACTTATCAAACGACCCTCGTACTTACCTGTATCAAAATACTTGATACATAATACAACTAAAAATTTTCTAGCACTTTCGATGTGTATAAGAATTAATTCAATATGTTAGGCATGTATCTAACTATTAAATATGAATTATATACCTAATCGAACTACAAGTTTCTCTCATTCTCGATCTGTAATCACCCTGTGTAACATATGTACAAGGTAGAAGAATTAATTTAATGTGTTAAGCGTGCAAAGCTAAAATAAATCATTAAAATTTATGAATTTAATTGCCTTCAATTATTGCCACAGATAAAAAGCCAGAACAGATCGCAAAGCAAACTGACGCCCAGTTACAGATACAAATACAAATACAGTTGCAGTTACATTTACAGCTGCAGTTACAGTTACAGCTATAGCGCTCAAGATCGCGAGATCACAAGATCTCTCTGAACTGAGTTTACCACTTGGCTTTGGATTAGATTTCGCGCTGAGTGGCGGATTCAATCAACGGTGGCCACCCTAACATGAAATTACGAAAATTATTATGGCAACAAAAAAAACCAGAGCCAACATGTCATTAGGCTAAGGAACCACAAGAAGTGGAGGGAGCAGGTAGGGGAGCATGTGGTCTGTAACTGTGACAGGGCGTGGCGCTCAGGCGCTGCACACTCTCTGGGGCCAAGTTAATTGGCCCCCAGTTAGGGCCAAACAACTGTCGCGACTTGTGACTTTATAATCGAATCAGCGAAAATCTCGACTGGCATCGACTGGAGGAATAGTTGGATGATTGATTGATTGGCGGCGCATTAGTTGGCAATTTGTCTGGGATGCGATTTGGGTGCAGTGTGCAGAGAGCAGTGTGCAGTGCGCAGTGCGCGCACATTGACCGCGTGGGCAGCTCAGCTCAGCTGCCGGAGTTGATATTGATATTAATATTGAATTTTATGCCCCAGTTGCGGGTTTGGCTTGACTTTTTGGCTGGCAACCAAAGTGCCGCTGCAGCTGTGGCTGCTTTGGCTGCTGCTGCTTTGCTGCTGCCATCCAAGTTGAGGCAATTTGACACGCTTGAAACCTGTATTTTGGCTGCTTCGCTTGCAACACACTCGCTGCGGCGCCGCCAGCACTTTGTGGCCAGTTGTCTCTCACATTCAGAGAGCGGCGATTCGCCACAGGTGCCACCAGGCCGTGCCCAGCTTCGGCTTCAGCTCCAGCTCCAGTTTCCCCAGTTCCCCAGTTCCAGTTCCAGTTTCCACAATCACAATCTCCCACGCTGTGCTGCAATATCAGAACAGACCTGGGCCAGCCAGGTTAGCGACCAGTTAAGGA
Source organism: Zaprionus africanus (assembly GCA_018151435.1). Classification (NCBI taxonomy): domain Eukaryota; kingdom Metazoa; phylum Arthropoda; class Insecta; order Diptera; family Drosophilidae; genus Zaprionus; species Zaprionus africanus. The sequence goes on from JAECXB010002206.1 coordinate 10,568,241, forward strand.
GTTGCACGTGCCACACGCCTGACCTCCAAGCGCCGATGGTGACATGAAAATTCTAAGCGATAAACGACAGAAAAAGAATAACGCCACATATTCATGCGGCATTCATACATATCCATTGCAGGATTGTCGCACAAACCGCAGCACACAACGCAGCGTGGACAGCCGCGGTTTGGTTATGTCCATAAAGTGCACACAAGCGAGCAAAATGTGCAAGGAGGGGCGGCAAGGGCGGGGGGTAAGCTTTGGCCGGAGGCGCGGCCTCCGTTTTTGGCCTCTGATATTAAAACTGCCCCCACACCCCATGAAAATAGGAGAAAAGAAGCGAAAAAAGAAGTCAACCAAACATGCATAAAAATACGCCAAAAAGCCAAGCGCAACTTTGCCATACGGCTGACTGACCACCCAGCATGGCCCCGACCCCGTGCCCGCTAACACACCTCACCCTCCCCGCCTGCTAACCGCACCGCACACGTCGTCACCAGTCGACGTCGATGGGGCAACCTGCTGCTACGTGTGATGGTAAACTAAGCAAACGTAGCGAGAGGCGGCATTGATTTCGGGGCTGAGTGTATAACGGACAATAACGGCGTACACACACACACACGCACACCTGCTGCTATGCCACAGGATACGGCATTAAATTTAAAACATCATAAAATGGTATAAGGAAAGTTGTAAATTGCGAGCGCATAAAATAGACAAATAATTTCAGATTGCGGGCGACTTTAAGGATGCTTCAATTTCTTAAGGGAGTCAGTGGATTCTTTATATATTTTTATATATCTTAATTCATCTATACCTCTTTATATATATTCCAATACAACATTAATCTATACTCGAGTTGCAGCTTGAGCCCGCCTAATTGGTCGCTTTGATAAATGTCTGCGGCACGTGTTGGCTTTGCCACCTCGCATCCTTTCATTATTCATCGCATTCGCACATGTTTCAGGATTAGGAGAGGACTGTGGGTAAGGTCGAAATTTGGTTTATCACCGTCACGCATATATTTATGCAGCCTGTGCTCATATTTTTCTCGCACATTTCCATTATTCATGCTCGATTGCCAAGGTCACGTCGCTGACACCTCGTAGGCCTCACTTCGGACCCAAGTCCAAAATCGCCATTAGCCAAATACGAGAAAACGCTCGTATCTCAATATCAATTTCGAAGAAAAAACCAAATGTCGCTCAAATGTCAACTGCCCTTCTCTCCAGCACTCCCTCTCTCTTTCTCTTCCTCCCACGCACAGACACACACACACACACACACGTGTCAGCTAAGCATCTCTATCCAATGTTTCGGGCTGACAGTTTCAGTGTCACTTTCAAATTTACGCAATGACAGCGAACGGAAAATGTCCACAATGCCCAAGACATAACAAAGGTCGCATTTGTGACGAATAATCGTAAGGAGCGCAAGCCGAAGACGACGAAGAGGCAGAGGAGAAGGGAACAAAAAGCAAGTGGAAACTTTTCAATTGATTGATCGGATAGGTTAGCTTGGCAGCCTGGCCGGGAATAGATCTGACTGTCAAGTTAGTCATGTTGCTCCAAGGTTAATTACCGACAGGGAATTGCTGAGATTGAGCTCGGGCTAAGTGGGTTGCCAGCACAGTTGGCAGGGTATCTAACGGTATTTGTCGGGGGAAAATTAAAAAAGATTAAAAACTAATTAGGCAGGCCAAGGCGTAGAGCAAAATGGAAAGCGTAAAACTGAAGTACAAGAAAAGCAAGAGAGCCAAGGACTGAGAGAGACAGGGAGATGAAAGGGAAGCGAAGCTGATTCCCTATTCTATCTGGCTATCAAGCATCTGCATCTCTCTTTAAGCATCTAATTGCGCGAACTCGGCGAAAGTTTCCCTCATAACATGGACCCTCCTCTGCCTCTCTCCTTCCTTGGAACTTCCCTTTTTAATCGCCAGCAATTTTCCTTTGCTTTCAGCCATCGTTTTACTCCATCACAGTCGGGTTATTGCAAGCTAATTGCCCCAATCGATTTGCATAATCCGCGCACCAATCGAAATGTGTCACTTGCAATCTTGCAGCCGCAGTGCGAAAGTCTGCAAAACAATTCGAGCGCATTTCTCGCACTCAAAGCAAAAGCAAATCAAATCAAATCGAATTGAATTAACGCAAATTGCATTGCGCGAGCAACAACGCAACTTGTTAATGTTGTTAGCGTCAAGTGTGGCAAATCGACAGCAACAATGCACACCACACACACACACACACACAAGGCACACACTCGCCAACTGTTGCCAGGTGCATGCGTGACTGGCGCACGCTGCGTATACGCAATCTCGTGTATCAGCCTTGAGGTCTGCGGCCGAAATAAACCAGTTGCAACTGTGCAGCAAGTCGATTAGCAGGAACTTGCGTGTACCTGCGTGCGTGTGTGTGCGTGCGTGTGCGTGTGTGTAAGTCAATGTCATGACTGAAGTTCAACTGTGATTTGCGTAAAACCGTAAATGACTGGTCTGACTAATCGCTCCATGCGGAGTCGTGTGTGTGTGTGTGTGCGGAATGTTGAGTTCAATAAAATTCGCACTGGGAACCCGAAATCGAAACTTGATTATTGAACTCGTGACTGTTATTAGACTGGCTAATAGATCGTTTGATTGCCCGTGGGCAATTCTTTTTCGGTAATTACTTTCTATAATATGATTTAGTAGCGATCTTTTGTGCAATACCCTAACAAAGAGTGTAGTGGCTTAGGTTATTAAGTTTGAAGTGGTAAATAATCTTGACCAGTAGCAAACGTTGTAAGTACTTAAGTAAGTACTGTATTTATGTCTTCATGTCTTCTGCCACGCAAAAAGCCTTGCAGCCTTACCTCTATTTGGAGATGTTTAATTCTTGGTTCTTACTTTCTTTTATTTTATATATATTCTCAATCAGTAACACGCGTCGTACACACGTCAGTCTATCTGACTATACACTTGTCTGTATCCGTACAATAAAGCTTCATAGCTTATCCTATATCACCAGATTACACAATCATGACAACATGGTAAACTTTATGCAATTCTTTTTAGATACTTCCTCTCTTAACTATGATTAAGTGTAGACCAGTAGCTTGTAATGTTTTTGTTTAATGTCTAATCTTGACCAATAAAGTTTAGGTCTGTCTACTTGTGTCTGTCTTTACCCAATGATGTATAATACTCCTACCTTTACACTGTCTTCATACATTAAGCTATAATACACTGCAGATCAGATGTTTGTATCGTCAAAGAACTATAAGTTATTTTTCTTAGCTTTCAAGATATCTCAACAAATTTAAGTTTCTTTCAGTTTGTCAGTTTTTATTTATTTATGAAATGCTACAATTATGAATTTGGATATAAATTGAATTAATAAACAAATATTAAAGGGGTCTTATGTGTATAACCTTCTTATGTTATTTAAGAGTCCGATATGGGCCATTGGCAATTCAAATTTTTCCATTTACTATACTATAGAACGCTTTATCTTTTACAAGCATAAGGAGACGTATTATATATAAAGGAATATGTATAAAGAGTTTAAGTTGCCAGTGCTTGGAGTTCTCATATTCCCATATTCAGTTTTATTAAAAGAACATACTGTTACATCAAATCAGTACAGGAATAGCATGCCAATCCCATGCCCGACGCTGCAAGAGCTTATAAACTAAGGCATGTCGAAGATACCCTATCTATCCAGTTTTATTTGCACCTTAACAGTCGCAAAGGCTTATCCATTAATTGGATTTGCTGCTAGCTAGCGATTAATTATAACAGTTCCTAAGTGTGTCTTGTCGCAATCGCATTGTAGTCCATTTCAGTGCAATGAACGCGCGCATTGGCCATATCAATGACCAGTCCGCAACACCTTTGCGCCTGCGCAACATGGTCAAGTCGGCGTTGGAGTTGGAGTCCCAGTCGGTCAACAACTGATGCGGGCGGGTGGTCCGCAATCGCAGGCGCCGTTGCCGTTGCCGTTACCCGCGTCGTAAAAGTGCAAAGTCACGGATGAACGAGTCGACAGCCAGACAGACTGACAGTTGGCCGGTGGTGGAGTTGGTGCCGGGGTGGAACTTTGCTTCAGCGAGTCGTTTTAATTGATTTTGTTGCGGTCAGTTCGGTTAGCAAACAAACTACGCGAGCTTAGGCAACTAATTTAGTCGAACATAAAGTGGAGACAGTGGAGCACTCCAAATCCAATCCCGTGCTATGCAAAACAGTTGCCAAACATTCGCGGCCAAATTTGGTTGGTCCTAATTTCGGATTGGCAAGCGGGCCGCCGCCGCCAGCAGTTCCACCTGGCACCTTCCCGTCCAGGTATTTGAGTGTGCTGTGTGGTGCTGTGGTGCAGTGGTGCTGCTGGTGTTATTGTAATTGCCATTGGTTTTTTTTTTTGTTTTCAGTTTGATTTTGTTTTTTCTCTGGCTAATTTTCAAATGCTGCGGCCCAATGGATTTCCATTTCCACTCGCGGGCCATAAACTGAGCACGGAGTGGTTGTTGCCCCGTTGATGTTGATGTTAATGGTGTTTATGCAATCAAAATTCTTGCCAGCCCGTCGCCGGGGAAGGCAGAGGGAGTGGAGTCCACAACCACAACGGCTCGAATGGCACTTGTGGGTGCAATTGTAATTATCCTAATTTATGTTGTGTGCTGCCGCCAATGTGGCTGCAGTCGCTTTTCATCGATTGCGCATACGCCGCGTTGTCAACCGCCCTCCTTCCCCGAAAAAAGATACCCCTCCCCAGTCACATCTAATTCTAAACCCGCACAGATTTATTGCAAATTATCCAGCCACACGACAATGATCGATAGCAGCGAAATTTATGGACACAAATTTCGGTAATAAAATGCCGCTCGGTGGTCGCACATTTCCATTTTCATTTTCGTCGTATCTCCGTGTCCCCCCTCGCCCTACCCCCTTCTCTCTGGCGAGTGCACTCGAATCTGGTTCCACATCGATTTTCGATTTCGTTATTGTCTCCCACTGGACACACGTTGGACCGCTTTTAATGGTAATTAGCTGAAATAAATGAGGAGACAACTGCAAATGGACTCGCTAGTCTCGCGACTCTTTTTCGTGTGTGGAATGTGCCACATGACAATTATGTTTAATGAATTTCCAGTATTTTTTGCACTTTAAGCTAAATGGGGAAAATGTATGCGCCGTAAGGAATGTTAATTTAAACGATATGCAAATTCAGCTAAACGTTTTTCTTGCGAAAATTGCTTTTCCTTTTTTTTTTGTTGGCTGCTAATAAATGAAAATTCATTTATCAGGCAATTTGTTTATTTTAAATTATACACAAGAGTATTTATACGGTTCAGTGAAATAAAATTCAAAATTCCCTAACTTGATAATTTATACCAGGGAAAATATTTCCTAAATAAGTTAAGTAAAGTAATGAAATTTAAATCGAACATACTTATATTGTCTTATTAGAATTATAAAGATATTTTCGAATAATAGAAACAAATTTAATTTATTTGTAAATTTTGAATGCATTATAATAAGGAAACGATTAGATATAAGAAAGAAACTATATAATTTAACTATAAAGAAGCTCTTATTTTACAAGAAATAGACAAAGACATACAAATAATATATTTGAGAAATAATTTGATTGATAGTGTGAGGAAAAAGCTATTTAGAAATATTGTATATATTATGAATATTTAACATAGATAAATAAATAAAAGATATATTTAAGTATACAGATACAAACAATCCTATTATAATATATATATTGTAATATCAGATGACTGACTTGTTAAACCCATGTAACCCGTATACCCTAACAAATCCGCAATCCAGATAAAAAACAGCTACTCCCACGACAATTGTTGTTGTGCTATAGAAAATTGATTAAACATATCGTTCTCTATAGAACTCAATTAGCCAGCTGAACAAAGTGCCCCTCCCCCGCGCCGTACTCGGTCGTTTGCACCGTTCCGCTGTTCGATTATTAAATTAGCTTTAAGAACTGCTTGGTTTGGTAGGCAAACAAATCAATGTGGTAAGCAAATACCTGTCTGGCGCTCGACAGGCACTTGGAGTATGAACATGGAGTGGGGGTGTTGGACAACAGGTGTTGCAAATAATGTACAAAATTGAATGGAAAAATAAAATATCGATTTGAAGCTATCACATCGAATGCAAACGTTTCAGGTGTGGTCCAGTCTCTCCAAAACGGATTGAAATGTTCTTGTCAGCATATGACAACGAGTGACATGAACAGATCGCGTACTTATAGAAATACGTGTGCCCAGTGCTGTAAATTATTCATTGATTGTGGCAGAACATAAGCGCAAACAAGGCGTCCGCAATTGATTAATCGACACTTTATGCTATTTATGATAATTTATATCTCTCTTGGCTGTCAGTTCAGTTTAATTGCACGCACATTGAAGTTGTCAGCCAGCATGATTTATTCTCGCCAATCCCAGCTTGGTAATTCGCCGCTGCCCAGGCTGCAATGACATTTATCAAAGTGTTAGCAAGTTAAAGCAAACGACTTAAAAAAAACTGTTTACAACTTAATTCCTTAAAAATGTCTGTATGAACACATTGATCTGAGTTATTATAAGCTAGAGACTTTAAGCTTGGCATGACGATTCTTATCTTTCATAAAAAAAATAATTATTATTTTAGTTCCTTTATTATTTCATCAAAATGTCTGTAAGAACACTTAAATCTCAGCTATTATAATAGCTAGAGACTTCAAAGTCGAAAGGAGATTCGTGTACATCATATTATAATAATCGGTATCTTAAATCTTTAATAATAAATTACAGTGTCTGCATGAACACATAGATCTGAGCTACTATCAAACCAAAAGACTTCAAACTCGACATTGAGATTATTGTAAATATATCAAATTATAATAAAATATATCTTAATTTCTTAATAATATCACAAAAATGTCTGTATGCACACTTACAGCCATTGGCGTATAATTGGCACAAAAAAAAATTTTACCGATTTTTTTTGAATATTTTAAAAATATCTTTTGAAATTCTATGTTAATTTGAAAGTTTTTTCCTTATTTAAGAGCCTTCAGCATTGGCTTAAAAATGTCATTTCAGTTATTTTGTTTTAATCAACACTTAAAAAAAAAGAATTGCTTTTTGTACGTAAATATTTTTGTGCCAATTATCCGCCCATAGCTGTAGATCTGAGCTATAATAAGACCTAAAGACTTTAACTTAGCATGAAGATATTTGTATGTTAAATTAAAATATTCGTTATCTCAATTCCTCAAAACTTCATTCAAAATGTTTGTATGAACACTTTAATCTCAACTATTATAGTAGCTAGAGTCTTCAAGCTTGACAGAAAGATTCCTATATATCATAATGTAGAAAAACAGTTTATAAATCTTAGTTGCCACGCCCACCGCCGACGCAATTTAAATACTTAGTTTTCGCATAAGATTTATGAGGTAAATTTTCTTCTTCTATATACGTATAGCCAAATGTTTTATAAGCTAATCCTCAAAATAACAAACCAATCAAACCACAAACACAAAAAATATTCACATTTCTATCTAATAAACCACAAAGAGTCTAGTCTGAATGTAATCCAGTGTCATTATATTATACTAAGTCAAGTTAATTGAGGATGAGGCTTGTTTTTATTAAATCTGATGTCTGCTTTCATAGTTTTCTAAGCTTTCAAAGCAAAGCGAAGCCAAATTGCTAACAAGTCACCATTGTGCTAATTGAATCACTTTAAAACATCATCACCATCATGACGCCTAATGGAAAATCACTTTGTAGCTTTGGGTGCGTGTACAGGGCACTGCTTTGCCTGTTAAGTCAACCGATTACAGGTAGGAAATTCTATTGATATGCTCACAGCTGAGTACCCACCTGATTTTCACAACGTTCGTGTGCAGAAAGCAAATGCGCCGCTGCTTTGCCCACCTCAATTAGTCGCTGCAATTAGAATCTGTGCCGGCAAAGTGCTCCTGGCACCGCTGACTCAACCACCAGAACTTCATTCGGCGCTTCATCAACAGCTACGTTGCGTCATTGCGTCAACTAAGTTGAACCGGCTCAACAATTGCGACGTCACAGTCGGCAGATGCAACAGCAACGCCAGCAGCAGCAGCAACGGTAGCGACAGAGGCAGAAGCAGCAGCAACAGCAGCCGCAGCAGCTTCAAAATTGATTTTCAAACTCAATTCTGAAAACAGTTTCAAAGCGACGGCAGCACTCGAAGGGAATAGCAGCTGATAGATCTCCGAGTAGCGCGAATTGTGGTCAAGTGCAAGTGACGAGGAAGCTCCGCGAGAGTTTTGCATGTAAGTACAAGTATTACCCAACATATTCACGACTTGTTAGCCAGAGTTAGAAGCAAATGTAGAAGCTACTTCTGACCGGTTTACTGAATAGTTGCGCAATCAAATATGTAAACAACCAAGAGGGTAGCAGAAAGTTCTGCATTAAACAGCCACACTATCATATTCATATTCATTCAACATATTGTAAATACGAGTATTCACCAGATCAAACAAGATTCAAGGGTTCTTCAATTTTACACTTAGCTGCTAAGCTCTATGATATTCATATCTATACAACATATTCTAGGTACTCAGCAGATGCTATTAGATTCAAATTTTAAACCCATCTATCAATTCAACATAGTCTGAATAGTCATCAGATCCAAAAAGATTTAAACGTAATTTAATTTAAAGTTACACTTATTTGCTAAGCTCTATGATATTCATAGTTATTTAAAAGTTCTTCTTCTAGAAGTCAAATCTCTTATATTTATTCAACGTATATTGAATACTCAGCAGATCTAATATGATTCAAGATTTCCTTAATTTAAAATTCCATTCAGCTGCTTGGTTCTATTATATTGATATATGTATATCTGAATTCAGCCAAGATCAAACATGATTCAAAAGTTGTTCATCTTTACATTAGACTCATCTATCGATTCAACTTATTCTGAATATTTAGCAGATCCAACAAGAGTTAAATGTTGTTCATCAAGTGCTCAGTGCAAAATATTCCTATAAAAGTCAGCTGATTATAGGTTGCTGATAAGAGGAAAACATTTACAATAGGTTAATAAACACATCTAATACATAGTAGCGCTCCCCAGATGCTTTCACAGGGTGTTCAGGAACTTGTCTGTGGGCAAGGTCGGGTCAGAGCTCGCCTCACGAGCGTCTGTTATGTGTATTTTGTGTTGTTTCAGCTAATTAATTCTCTATGGGGCTGCATGCTGGCTTAGTCTGCCAATCATTTGCGAGGGGATTTCCAGCCTTCACCATTGCTGATAACGTAGCTAATACGTACTATATAGCAGTATTATTGATGGATCTTGTCACTCAAGTGCCAAGTCATTCAATGTATTTTCATTCTCGATTTTCGCACTCATTGATTCATTAACGGTTCGTTTACCTTTTACCTGCGCCAGTCGCAACAGGCAGCGCGATATCGAGTACACAAACACACACTATATACTATATATACAATTGATTGCTGTGGCAATATATAGTCTTGAACTGTAGATCAAGTGATTGCTTGGAAATTGGTAGAGTAAATTGAAGTGCCATCACTCAGGCACTTGTGTAACACGCTGCGCCGCACACTGCACTCTCGTCGGATGCACAGAGGCACAAGCGCATGTGTGTGTGTGTGCGTGTGTTTGAGTGTGTGTGTAGCCTCTGCTGCTAAATTGACATGTTCTCCAATCTCGGTCACAGTCGCTAATTAAAAGGTTTAAGGCTGAAATTAGCATATGAGGAGGCAATGGCAATTCAAACTGAATTCAACTACAGCTGCAGCCTCTACAACACGCACCACATTCCCCCTCTCTTTCCCCCCTCTCTCTCCCTCTCTCTTGCACACTTGACAGATTTGCGTGTTTGCTGCTCATGAAACTGAAATTGAGTACGAGAAGTGGACCAAAGCCGCGACCCCAGCAGCAGCAGGCAGCAGCAACAACAAGAACAAGAACAAGAACATCAAAATGCCCAAAGGCAGTTTGGGGCGCAAGGATAAAGCTGCACACAGAGAGAGGGGTGTGAGGTCGGAGGGTAAAGGGGCTGGGGGCTGTTGAAAATGAGGTGCGTGGCGTCATATTCGATGGCATCGCATGCCGGCAATTATCCGCATAATCTTGTAATACAAGCCCAAACCTAATGCGCCGCCACATCCCGCCACATGTAACGACGACGACGACGAAGCGAAGCTAATTTACTCGCAAGTTTCTCTCCATTGTACAAGAGCAACCACTCCCCCCCCCTCTTGCCATGCCACCCTGCGGCCAGCTTAATTCACTTAGCTAGTTATTCGTCAGTGTGCGAGTGTGTGTAAGTGATTATGCAGATACGCTGTAAATATTCACATTTGACATTTTCACATTGGTGTTGAAAATTACGTATACGCACGGTGTAACATGCCCCTGAAGTGAGAAGCACCTTATGCAATGCTTGACTCTGCGACAGCTGTTGCTCTTCATTATCGAAACTAATGCAGTGGGGATTAGCAGAGAGAGAGAAAGGGTGGGAAAGGGAGTGGGAAAAGAGAGGGAGAGATGAAGATAGAGCGGGGAACATGAAGATAGAAAGAGTAGAGTTGACATAGAGCTGCGATTCTTTTCAGTATAAGGACTGATTACACTAAGAGGAAAAAAGAGATATGTGAGAGATAGAAAGGGAGGAATAGTAAGAGAAAGAGTGAGCGAGAAGGAAAGTTATAGAGATAGCGAGAGAGAGACAGAGTTAAACATCAAAACAGAAAAGTTGAATCCACCAGGCGATAGCATTGTAAGGACTTTAAACTTAGAGAGTGGGAATGAGAGGGAGAAAAAGAGAGAGAAAGGGAGATAGTGTCTTATAGAGGGAGACAGAGAGAGAAAGTACTTTAGAGAGAGAAAGTGCTATAGAGAGAGAGAGAAAGTAATAAGGCGAGAAAACAAAACGCAACTCATATGTTAAGCATGTCTTACTGCAATTGCGCCACTATACTGTGTCTCTCTCCCACCTGCCGTTGATCACTCATCCCTCACACATATGCTTCACTCATTGGACTGTAGCGCAACAAGTGCTCTGTGCTCTATGCTCTATGCTCTGTGCCTCAAATTTAACCTGCTTCTCTCGCTGGCCGAGCAATTGTTTTGTGAAATTAAATTAAATTGATTGAATTTAGACTCAATTCAAAGCTGAACTCGGCCGGAGGTCAAAGCGGCCGCTTAGTGAGAGTTTGAGTGTGTGTGTGTGCCTATGCTTGTGAGTGTGCCTCTGTGTGAGTGTTTTATGAGTGTGCCTGTGTATGAGTCTTTGTGTGTGTGCGCCGTGTTGTGCCAGTGATAATGACACTAATTTCAGAACGATACGTTGCGCTTGTTTAGCTACGCCTACTCGTGTGTCTGACCCAAGCTGATGTAGGTGCGAGTGTGTATTCAGTGTGTATATGTGTGTGCCTGTGTGTGTGCCTGTCATTGCTTGTCTGTGCGACTATTGTACGCAAAGTTGCTGCTGTTGATTAGCGGGCATTAGCGCACATTAATGCAAACGGAAGTCGTTGATCGAATGGGGTTAATAGGTCAAACTGCTGCCACAGCTGCCATTTGAGCTGCTGGCGATCCTATGCCAATGCACTACACACAGCTGCAGGTTCAGGTTCAGGTCAAGCACCAGCACTAAACCGTCCGACTATCAATGGGCCGAAATCTCGATACGCCACAGCGAGTGTCAATATTTATTTTCGCTCGACAAGCCGAGCACGATCAGCGTCAACTGAGCATTGAGTAAACACGGTCGCAATCGCACACACCACACACACACACACAAGAGTGTATATATAAATGTGTTTATGAGTGTAATCTATGTTTGATGCGATGGTTTATTGAAGCGCCGCTTTGTCGTCGCTGTCGTCTTCATTCAATTGCTTGTCGCGCGCCGTGATTGCGTCCAGCTTGACCGATGCCAGGCACAGAGCACAGAGCAGAGCCCCAGCCCCCAGCCAAGAACAGCGCAGGGGGCCAGTCCCGAGTCCGAGACCGAGAACGAGTCCGCGACCGAGTCCGATTCCGAGCTGGGCACATTCAGTTGGCATTGCGCGCGCGACTGATGCGCCCGCACAAACTCGCGCAACACTATCGCGAGTCTCTCCCGATTCCGTGTCTCTTTCTATCTCTCTCCCTTTCTCTCGCTCGCTGTCTCTTTCACGTCTCTTTCACATTGTTTCGCAATTGCGTCGCGCAAAAATTGCGTTTAATTAAAGTATAAAGGCCGCAGAGCGCGCATTTTGGAGCTCGTAAACACAGAACCGCATTCACAGTTCACACTCGCACATTCACACACTCATATTCACCGTGTGTGTGTGTGTGTTTGTTGTTGCGTCATGAGCCGCCAGAGTGCGCCACATGTGAAGCTGGCGCTGCCGCAGGTGCATGGTGCAGGCCGTGTCAAGCTGGGCCTGGGGGTCAATCAGCAGACTGGACGTGTACAGTGGTGTCCGGGACTAACGTGCTGCAAACTGCTCTTGCTGCTTCCAGTGGTTATGCTGCCGTTGACATTGGTGCTGCTGCTCCTGCTGCGGCTGGACGGAATGCTGCATGCACTGCATCTCAACGAGCAGCGAATGCGCGAACGGGAACGAGATCAGGCCGCCACGGCAGCGGAGGCAGCGGCATCCATGAGGGGCTACATGTCGGACTTCGAGTCGCTGCTGCCCGAGAGCAGCGGCTACAACGAGCTGATCAACGATGAGTTTCTGCTGCCGCAGACCAAGAAGGCTCAACCCCAACTCGACAGGGACTTGGCTGCTGCCAGAGAGCGACGTTGTCTGCCCTATCGCTATGGCAATGGGGAGACACTGGATCTGGAGGAGCGCAGCATACTCATGATGGATGCACGCACCTCGTTTCTGCCCCACGGCACGGGGGTGGTGCAGGTGCCTCGTGAGTGCTTCGACAATCGGGTCAAGGAGCAGAGCAATTCAGTTGTGGAGGAGGATTCGGAGGTAGACATCGATTTGAGTCACAGAAAGGATGTGCCAAAGAGATATCCGGAAACGGTGCCATATTGGCGGCGCGGGCGACGCAATGCTGAGCAGCAGCAGCGACATAAGCGAGAGGAGCAGCAGCAGCAGGAGGCGGAGAGCTTACCCGATGCAGCTGCTTCGCTGGCCGAGGATTCTACGCTGCCTTCGTTCTGGAGTGGTCACGGCACTCGCGACGACATTCGCCAGGCGCAGGCCAAGACAATGAAGCGCTACATGAACACCAAGGTGGATCCCTGCGTGGACTTCTACAAATACGCCTGCGGCAACTGGGAGAAGCTGCATCCCATACCGAAGGACAAGGCAGGCTTCGATACCTTCGAAATGTTGCGCGAGAGTCTCGATGTCGTGTTGCGCAATCTGCTCGAGCAGAATGTGCCAATAGCGACGCCAGAGACGCGAGTCCAGAACACCATTATGCATCTGAACGAGGAGAAGCAGCAGCCGGAGACGGAACAGGCCGCGGAACTGGTGGCCGAGGAACTGCGTCAGCATATTGTGCGGCGCAGGCAGTTGCTCAATCGGGTCCTGGTGCGTTACAAGCGATTCACCAACGGCACCAAGCGGAAGCGACTCATCGAGCCGGCACGCGATACGTCGAGCAAGGAGGTGGCCGAGGTGGCCGGCATTATTGCACCCAGCACCATGGACAAGGACAAGGACAAGGTGATCACCAACAACAACAACAGCCACAACAACAACAACAACAACAGCAACATGAAGCAGCAACAGTTGACTCAGCCGGTGACCAAGGAGTTCCTGAAACCCCACTACGATGCAGTGATCAAGGCGAAGAACCTCTACAAGTCCTGCGTGAACAGCAACCTCCTCTCGCGTCGTGGCCTGGAGCCACTGCAGGCGCTGATCCAGCAGCTAGGCGGCTGGCCCGTGCTCGATCCCAGCTGGCAGGGCAGTCAGTTCAATTGGCAGCAACTGGCGGCCACGCTGCGTCGCTACAACAACGACATCCTCATTGTGCAGTGGGTGGGAGCGGACATCAAGAACTCCGAGGAGAATATAATGCAGTTCGATCAAACGGGCCTGGGTCTGCCCACACGCGAGTACTTCCTGCAGCAGAACAATGCGAAGTATCTGCACGCCTATCAGCGCTACATGGCCGAGGTGATGCAGAAGCTCGGCGCCAGCAAGGCGGATGCACAGCACACGGCCAGCGAGCTGATTGGCTTCGAGACACGCTTGGCGGCCATTACGGCGCCCGCAGAGCAGCGTCTCAATGTGACCAAGGTAGGGCAACGAACCTCTTCTAATCCTGTCCACTAATTTCCTTCTCCCGCAGCTCTACAAGCGCATGACACTGCAGCAACTGCGGGAGACTGTGCCTGAGATCGGCTGGACCGCGTACCTGAGCACGCTGCAGGGACGCAACGTGAGCGAGAGCGAGCAGGTGGTCATCTATGCGGTGGACTACATGAAGCAGCTGGTCACACTGCTGGCCAGCACAGAGCCGCGCACGATTGCCAACTACATGATGTGGCGCTTTGTGCGGCATCGCATCAACAATCTGGACGATCGCTTCGACGACATCAAGCAGAGCTTCTATCACTCCCTCTTCGGCCGCGAGGAGAGTCCGCAGCGTTGGAAGGTGTGCATTGCGCAGGTGAATACCAACATGGGCATGGCAGTGGGTTCGATGTTCGTGAGTCGCTACTTCGACGACAACAGCAAGCGGGACACGCTGCGCATGACGCACGAACTACAGCAGGCATTCCGCGACATATTGAAAAAGACAGACTGGCTGGATGCGAGCACCAAGCAGTTGGCCGAGGCGAAGGTGAATGCCATGTCTCTGAAGATTGGCTATCCCGACTTCATACTCAACCCGGAGGAGCTGAACGAGAAGTACGCGGGCATTGAAATCGATCCGGATAAGTATTTCGAGAACACGTTGAACGTTCTGCTGCATACGGCCAAGACGGAGCAGGCCAAGCTGCACGAGAGAGTGAACAAGACCAACTGGCAGACGGCGCCGGCCATTGTGAATGCGTACTATAGTCGCAATAAGAATCAGATCATGTTCCCCGCGGGTATACTCCAGCCACCATTCTATCATCGTCATTTTCCCAAGTCACTGAACTTCGGTGGCATTGGTGTGGTCATTGGACACGAGTTGACGCACGGATTCGATGACAAGGGACGCCTCTTCGACAGCAATGGCAACATACACAAATGGTGGACGGACGCATCGATTCGTGGCTTCGATGAGCGGGCCCGCTGCATCATCTCGCAGTACGGGAACTACACGGTCGAGGAGGTGGGCATCCTGCTCAATGGCGAGAGCACGCAAGGTAAGGTTTAAAGGAGACTTCTGTCTTCTCCATTCATTCTTCTATTCCTGTCTTTCCCTTGCATTTTCCTATCCTTCCTCTCTCTGTCTTTAACTGTATCTTCCTTTCATTCCCTTTTCCTTTGCTGTCTTCCTTCTTTCATTCTTCTATTCCTGTCTTTTCCTTTTCATATTGCTATTCTTCCTCTCCCTGTCCTTTGCTCTATCATCCTCTCATCTCTGCTAAATCTCTCTTCCTGTCTTCTCACTCGCACTCTCTCTACTCTTGACCTTGTACCTTTCTTTGACATCCTCTAACCCTTCATTCTGTCAATCTCTCTATCTTCCTTTCACTCTTAATACCTCTCTCTCTATTCCTCCACTCTCCCCTTCTATTTTGCTCACTTCATCTCTGTCTACCGTCTCCACCTACTCCCTATTTTCCTTTCAATTTCTCTGCCAACTCCTCTCACTTTCTTTCTTCTTTCCTTAGGCGAAAATATTGCTGACAATGGAGGACTTCGTCAGGCCTTCCACGCCTACATGCGCTGGTTAGGTGACCACCCCTTGGAAGCCAAGGAGGAGACTCTGCCTGGCCTCAACATGACGGGGCCGCAGCTCTTCTTCTTGAACTTCGGTCAGGTCTGGTGCGGTGCCATGCGACCCGAGGCCATACGCAACAAGCTCAACACGGCCATTCACAGTCCAGGACGGTACCGCGTCATCGGTACGCTCTCCAACTCACATGACTTCGCACGCGAGTTCAGTTGCGCAGCTGGGACACCAATGAATCCGATCAAGAAATGCAGTGTCTGGTAGTCGTCCAGTACCATTCCCCCTGCCTCATATCCCTGTTTCCTATAGCCTAAGAGTATTATAGACGAAGTATTCCAAGTTGCCAGTTCATTTCAATTGGAGCTAACACTAACAGTAAGTACAGCACCCTGACAGTCTCTGTCTCTCTCTGCTACACTCTTCCCCTTACCATCATGCTATACTCAATTTGCGTTACAATTGCTACTCGATGAGGAGTTATAACCACTCCGTTCCATAACTTGTTGTTGTCTCACCCAGTTACTCTCACACTCGTTTAATTGATGGTGATTTATGCCTTGTCAGGCTGCTACTGTCGCAGACATCTTCAATTGTTTCTGCACTTGGAAACCAATTGTAAGGCGCCTCTTTCGCGAAGCATACAACATTCTTTGCAATTAATCAGATTTAAACTACTATACGCACAGTCTGTAGAAGTCTGCTTTCATTTGGGTTTCCTAAAGAACTTCGATATCAAAGAACTTCAATATTTCTGCTAAGAGTTTAAACATTGTCTTACAAAGACCATTTCACACCTTCTCTTGGAATATATTATATTAATATAATATTGTTGTGATTAATCCTCATTTCTGTTTAGAATTTAAACCATTTCTAACCAAGACCTTCTCAAAACTTCTTTTGAAATATGTATATCTTTCATATTGTGGTGAATCATTCAGCATTTCTTTTTAAAATTGCAATATTATCTAACCAAGACCTCCTCACACCTTCTCTTCAAATATGACTTTCATATTGTTGTAAATCGATCCTCATTTCTGTCTTGAGATTTAGCAATATCCATCAGAGACCTTCTAACATCTTGTCTTGAATTATATTTAGCTTTCATATTGTTGCGAATTAAATCTTATTAATTTTTAGACCTTATCACAACTTCTCTTCAAAATAACCTTTCATATTGCTCTAAATCGATCCTCATTTCTCTTCAGAATTACAACATTATCTAAACAAGACCTTCTCACAACTTCTCTTCAACTACACCTTTAATATTCTTCTGAATCAAGTTCAATTTCTTATTATTCACTCTCTTCCAGTTTGCACCGTGTTTACAAATCGTTTTGGAGTAGTCTCCCCACCCCAGGTATACTTGCCATTCAACAGGACATACTCGCAGTTATATTTGTTCCGATATAGCCAAAATGTGCCAAATACATTATGTATAATATGCTTTACAGTTTTATATATTATATATATTTCATAGCGATTAACTATTTATATTTTTAACATGTAATATTTTAGTTGAAACATTTATGTGTTTGTGATAATTCTAATTAAAATGTAAATGGCAAATTTGAAAAAAAAACACACAAAAAAAACTAAAAAAATACCAAAGAACTATGCACAAAATATTGTGATTTGTATTTTTTATTTTGGGAAACAAAAGCTTATCGAAAATTCCAAAAAACTTTGCAAGCTCAAAATATATTTTGAAAACTTTTGAGCATATTTCTTGAGGGTTCAGTCGGAGCTGTCTGCTCAACGGGAACGCAACATTGAAGAGGTCTCCGCCGTGTGTGCGTGAATGATCCAAAAATACTTATATAGATCGAGAAAAAAGAACTCAAAAATAGATGCGCCGGCAAGAAATGTAACAATTCTGGAAACCACAAGGAAAGTATTATAATTGTTATTAGAGTAAAATGCGTTTGTTAGTAGCGTGCATCTTCCTCTTGTGCTCCAAAGAGGTGCTCGGCTATGGAGACATTTCCTATGGTGCCGCCAGTGGGCAGAGCATACGCATTGGTAAGTCAATTGTCACTCGTTGTCATCTGTCGCTCTTCTGCTCATTTTGTGCTCAATACTCTTAGGTCTTATCACGGATGATGCCACAGACAAAATACGACAGACCTTTGAGCATGCCATAGCCGTTGTCAACAGCGATCTCAGTGTGCCACTTGTGGGCGAAACGCAGCAGGTTGACTACGGAAACTCGGTGCAGGCATTTTCACAGCTATGCCAACTTATGCAGGTAAGATTCTCCTCAAAATGCTAATCAATCTTCATTAATTAACATAATCCAATTAGAGTGGAGTAGGTGCAATTTTTGGACCTTCTGCTAAGCATACTGCAGCACATCTGTTGAACGCTTGCGATTCCAAGGATATACCCTTTGTATATCCGCATCTTTCGTGGAATCCACAGACAGATGGCTTCAATCTGCATCCACATCCCGAGGATATTGCCAAGGCGCTGCACGACATCATCAAACAGTTCGAGTGGTCTCGCTTTATTTTCCTGTATGAATCATGTAAGACAGCTTGTCAATGTGCTCTGGGAAAGGGATCTAAACATTCTCTGCTTTCAGCTGAATACTTGGGCATATTGGATCATCTGGTAACGCTCTATGGCATCAAGGGGCCCGTCATCAAGGTCATGCGCTACGATCTCAATCTAAACGGCAACTTCAAGTCGGTTCTTCGCCGCGTTCGCAAGTCGGAGGACAGTCGCATTGTTGTCGTAGGATCTACCGAAGGAGTTGCTGCACTGTTGCGCCAGGCACAGCAGGTGGGCATCATGAACGAGGATTATACCTACCTGGTTGGCAATCTGGATCTACACACCTACGAGCTGGAGGAGTACAAGTACAGTGAAGCCAACATCACGGGAATTCGTATGTTTGATCCGGAGAAAAAGGAGGTGCGCGATCTGATCGAGACACTGCAGCGGGAAATCGGCGAATCTGAGCCAGCAGACTCTGGTAAGAGTTCTACACTTGAGTGTAGTTCAGAACTAGCATTAGCTCTCTCTCTTCTCAGGTTCCTCGCCTATCACACTGGCCATGGCGCTAACCTACGATGCGGTGCGAGTCATTGCAGAGACCACAAAATATCTGCCCTATCAGCCAGAGCAGTTGAACTGTTCCGAACGTCATGACAACGTGCAGCCCCATGGTTCCACTTTCCGCAACTACATGCGAACGGTAGAATGAAAAATAAAAAACATTTATTTTCCCACTTATTCATTTTCTTTATGAAATACAGCTGGAAATCCAAGACAAGACCATCACGGGACCCATTTTGTTTGATGGAAATGTTCGCAAGGGATTCACCTTCGATGTTGTAGAGCTGCAAACAACTGGACTGGTCAAGGTGGGCACTTGGGAGGAGGGCAAGGAGTTTGAATTCAACCGACCGCCAGTGGTGCCTAGTCTAAATGACAACGAAGAAAACTCCTTGGTCAACAAAACCTTCAAGGTTCTCATCTCTGTGCCGGTAAAATAGATGTTCAAAATGATTTATACAAGATTCTAACAGTAAACTCAACTTAGAACAAGCCCTATGCCAGTCTAGTGGAGAGCATCAACACTTTGATTGGCAACAGTCAGTACGAGGGATATGGCGTGGATCTGATCAAGGAGCTGGCCGAGAAGTTGGGCTTCAACTTCACCTTCCACAATGGCGGCAATGATTACGGTTCCTTCAACAAGAGTACGAACATGACAACTGGTTTTCTCAAGGAAATTGTGGAAGGTGTAAGTAAATGTTTTCACTTTTATAGATCATTATGATTAATCATGATCATTCACAGCGTGCTGAGTTGGCAATTACGGACTTGACCATAACATCCGAACGCGAAGAAGCCATTGACTTTTCGATTCCCTTCATGAATTTAGGTAAGCTGCCACTTGAGTTGATTACAAAAAGTGTTGAGAGCACCTGCTGTTTCTTTAAGGTATTGCCATTCTGTATGTGAAGCCCCAAAAGGCAGAGCCAGCGCTCTTCTCTTTCATGGACCCATTCTCACACGAAGTCTGGCTCTATTTGGGTATTGCCTATTTGGGAGTTTCCCTCTGCCTCTTTGTTTTGGGGCGTCTATCGCCTTCGGAGTGGGAATGCCCCTATCCTTGTATTGAGGAACCGGAAGAATTGGAGAATCAATTTACCATAAATAACTCACTGTGGTTCACTACCGGAGCGCTGCTCCAGCAAGGTTCCGAAATTGCGCCCAAGTAAGAGACAGACCCGAAAGCAAGCTTGATTAATGACTTAATTCGTGTTTATCTTCCACCTTCCGCAGAGCACTTAGTACACGCACAATATCGGCGATTTGGTGGTTCTTCACATTGATCATGGTCTCTTCGTACACCGCCAACTTGGCTGCTTTCCTAACCATTGAGAACCCATCGAGTTCCATCAATAGTGTGCAGGATTTAGCTGACAACAAAGACGATGTGCAGTATGGAGCAAAGCGAACGGGATCGACTAGATCCTTTTTCCTGGTAGGGCTCAGTAATAGAATTCATTACGAATATAAATTCAAATTTCACTCTGTTTAGACATCAGAAGATCCAGTTTACATGCAGATGAATGCCTATATGGCCAGTCATCCGGAAGAGTTGACAGCAACAAATCAGGAAGGCGTCGATAAAGTTAAGGCAGGCACCAAGTACGCCTTTCTTATGGAGTCCACATCCATCGATTATAATATTGTGCGTGAGTGCAATCTAAAGAAAATCGGAGACGCGCTCGATGAGAAGGGCTACGGCATTGCCATGCCTAAAAGTAAGTTTAAGTGGAAAATATACATAGAATTATACAAGTTATAGTCATGTTATCATACCCTAGACTGGCCATATCGTGACAAGTTCAACAATGCTCTACTGGAACTGCAGGAGCAGGGTGTGCTAGCCAGACTTAAGAACAAATGGTGGAATGAGATTGGCGCCGGAGTTTGTGGTGTAAGTCTTTGAAGATTCTCTAGAGAATTTTTAAAAAATGTTGACCGTCTTCTAAACAGGCAAAGAGCGAAGATGACGGCCCCTCCAGGCTGGGAATGGAAAATCTGAGTGGCATCTATCTTGTGCTCATTATCGGTTCAATTCTGGCTTTTGTCTTCTCCTTCCTGTACTGGTGTTTGTTTGTGTACAAAAAAGCCAAGTTCTATGAGGTAAAAACACGAATTTATCTCTAATAATTCCACCTTAACTAATTTCTTTAACGTCTAAGGTTCCGTTCTGTGATGCACTGGCCGAGGAGTTCAAAATCGTCATCAGTTTTGCAGAAAACGAACGCGCCCTGAAGAGTGCGCAGTCAGTCTATTCTCATAGCCGCAACTCTTCTCAGTCCATAGAGTCGCTAGAAACGGATTCCGAAGATAATGTGCCAGTGGATGATTGAGCTAAAAAAAAACCTAATGCATACTCTAATATTTTTATATTCTCAATATGATTTCTCACATATTTGAATAAACTTTTTCTCTAAGCTTTTCGGAACTTTTACTCGAAGTGTTTGTCTCTTGGTTCCATCGTCCGCAGTTGTCGTTTTTCACTCAGCGCGGAAGGAACGTAAATTCCAAAAACGCATTTTATTTAGTTTTCAAAAAATGCATATATACGAACGGAGTATATATATAAACTGAAAGATTTAATAACTTTATGTAATAATGCGGGGCACAAGTGTATATTGTATTCTTTCAATAATATTCCTAAGCATTTTCGTAACCAATGCACAATACGAAAACTATGGCGGTGGTTACGATGACCCACAGAATTCGGGCAGTGTAGCAATTGGTGAGATTTTTTTTCTAGAACTCATACACTATAAAATGGCGCTCTGGTGGGTCGCCGTTCGAGCGATTTATTTTTAATGTATCGTAAAGAGAACATGCTGTTCGTTCCATCATCGCGAAAAGCTCATAAAATGAATTTGAGTATTTGTTTGTTTTGTTTGCGTCTCGCGCATCTCGGGACACGGACAGACCGCTAATGTGTGCGATAAGTTCAAGTTTTTGTTTATAAACAAACCGGCTAATGGCTTGTAGATGGAACTTGTGCCAGATTAACATCAATTTTGTTATTTATAGGTCTCTTAACCGATCAGAACACGGAGCAAATGAATATTGTGTTTGATCATGCTATCGAAGTGGCCAATTTGGAACTTGGTCTATCGATGTCATCGCTCAAGGCGGAGGTTAACTACGGAGATGCTTATCATAGTTATGGCAAGCTGTGCCGCATGCTGGAAACGGGTATCGCTGGAGTATTTGGACCCTCCTCGCGACACACGGCTGTGCATCTGATGTCCATATGCGATGCCATGGATATACCCCATATATATTCATATATGAGCGAGTATCCCGAGGGTTTCAATCTACATCCTCATCCGTCTGACTTATCGAAGGCTCTTCATAGCCTCGTGAAGGCCTTTCAATGGTCGCGTTTCATATTCCTCTATGAATCGGGTAAGTTGTTGAAATCCCGATAGATCGATATTACGATAGTTTTCTTTTCAGCTGAGTACCTTAATATTTTGAATGAGCTTAACTCTCTCTTCGGCATGAATGGTCCAATTGTAACGGTACTGCGTTACGATATGGATCTGAATGGCAACTATAAGCCGATACTTCGACGTGTGCGCAAATCTCTGGACAATCGCATTGTTGTTGTCGGCTCCACTGAAACCATGCCAGAGTTTCTGAATCAGGTAAACTTCGGAATTTCCTTGCTGACAAATATAATTTTATATGTTTTAAAGGCTCAGCAAGTCGGCATCATAAACGAGGACTATAGTTATATAATTGGCAACCTGGACTTTCAATCCTTCGACCTGGAGGAATACAAGTACAGTGAGGCAAACATAACAAGTCTGCGACTCTTCTCGCCCGATAAGATGGCAGTGAAGGAGCTAATGCAGAAAATCGGTTACGGCAATGATCAGGAAGATTACCGAAATGGTTGGTACAATATCAACATTTACATCTTAAGTGGTGGAAAACTTTATCACTTTCTTCCCCACAGGATCATGTCCAATTACAGTGGAAATGGCTCTTACCTTTGATGCTGTACAACTGTTTGCTGAAACACTCAAGAATCTTCCCTTCAAGCCGGTGGCACAGAATTGCTCACAGCGCACAGAAAGCGTCAGAGATGATGGCTCATCATTCAAGAACTATATGCGAACGGTAGGAGGGGCATATAAATAACATAAGCAACAATAATAACCGATATTTAATCGTAAATCGGTGCTTCACAGTTACGTCTCAAGGATCGCTTACTCACTGGACCCATCTACTTTGAGGGAAATGTCCGCAAGGGCTACAACTTGGATGTAATCGAGCTGCAGCCTTCGGGCATAGTCAAAGTGGGCACCTGGCACGAGGAGCGTGGCTATAGAGCCGAGCGCATGGCACCGACCAATTCCCAGTTCGATAGCATTGATAACTCACTGGCCAACAAAACATTTATCGTTTTGCTATCGGTTCCGGTAAGAAAAATGCATACTTCTGATTAAGTTCCATTGATTATTGCTCTGATTTCTGGCAGAACAAACCATACGCCAGTTTGGTGGAGAGTTACAAACAGCTTGAGGGAAACAGTCAGTATGAGGGCTATGGCGTGGATCTGATCAAGGAACTAGCCGACAAATTAGGCTTCAATTATACCTTCAAGAATGGCGGCAACGACTATGGTTCATTTAACAAAACTTCCAATGAATCAACTGGCATGTTGCACGAGATAATGCACGGTGTAAGTAAAGTTCTCGATGTCGTATTCAGATCTACATGATTGTTTTCTATTCCAGTACGCCGACTTGGCAGTCACTGATTTGACTATAACATCAGAGCGTGAACAGGCCATTGACTTCAGCATTCCATTCATGAATTTAGGCAAGTGAAACAACAATAATACTCATTCCGATTAGTAATCAGGTTGTATTATTTTTAGGCATTGCCATACTGTACTTGAAGCCGCAGAAAGCCGCGCCAGAGATGTTTACATTCATGGATCCGTTCTCAGAGGAAGTCTGGTGGTTTCTGGGCCTTTCGTTTCTTGGAGTTTCATTGAGTTTCTTTATACTGGGACGTTTGTCGCCCTCCGAATGGGATAATCCCTATCCTTGTGTGGAAGAACCCGAAGAGCTGGAGAATCAGTTTACAATTGGGAATTCCATTTGGTTCACAACCGGTGCTCTGCTACAGCAGGGCTCTGAAATTGGTCCTAAGTAAGCTACAAATTTGAATATAATGAATGTTATTCTGATTATAAGTCTCCCTTAGAGCCCTATCGACGCGAACTGTAGCCAGCTACTGGTGGTTCTTCACATTGATTGTCGTCTCATCATACACAGCAAACTTAGCTGCCTTCTTGACCATTGAAAAGCCGCAGAGTTTGATCAACAACGTTGAGGAACTGGCCGATAATAAGGATGGTGTTGTGTACGGAGCCAGACGTGTTGGTTCTACCAGAAAGTTTTTCGAAGTAAATAGAATACCATATTTTAATCTAGAATAAACAAATCTCATTTTTTACAGAATGCCGAGGACGAAGTGTACAAGAAGATGAATTTATTTATGAAAGAACATCCGGAATATCTCACGGATTCCAATCAGGAGGGTGTTGATCGTGTCAAGTCAAACACGGATTATGCCTTCCTCATGGAGTCCACTTCCATTGAGTACAACACCAAGCGAGAATGTAATCTAAAGAAAATTGGCGAAGCACTCGATGAGAAAACCTATGGCATAGCAATGCGTAAAAGTAAGATACCCAACAACAGATAAATACTGTATATAGCATATTTATCGTATATACATATATTTCTAAGATTGGCCCTATCGCGACAAGTTCAACAATGCCTTGCTGCAGCTACAGGAGCAGGCTGTGCTGGAGAAGATGAAGAACAAATGGTGGAATGAGGTTGGCTCTGGCATTTGTGCCACCAAGGAAGAAGCACCCGATGCCACGCCCCTTGCCATGGATAATTTAGCGGGCGTCTTTATTGTGTTACTGGTTGGCAGTTGTGGTGCCATACTATATGGCATCGTTAGCTGGGCACTGTTCACGGTCAAGAAGGCGCGACATTATAACGTAAGTCACTTCAATATCAAATAAGAAAATCACATTCATATCCGTTACTTTAGGTTCCCCTCAAGGAGGCCTTCAAGGAGGAGTTCCACTTCCTAATCGACTTCAACAACTACGTGCGAGTTCTCAAGAGCTCTGCTTCGATCTATTCACGCAGTCGCCAATCGTCCATGTCCGCTTCCGGTTCCCATCGACGCGAATCAAAGAGTTCATCTTAAAGAAATCATCATCTTTATTCATAGTTAATTAGTTGAAATGGAATGCTTGTCTCTTGCTTAAAAACTGGAAAATATTTCGAAATATTTTCTATTCTAAACATTTGCGATTTGCTTTACGTTTAATAGGTTTGTGTGCAATAATTTAAACAGACACGCATTGGTGCTTGATAGCCAAAAGAAGCACCATAGTTACCTAATCCTGCACGATTAACAAATATTACTTATTGCATTTAGAGTGTCATGAGAGAGAGAGTATCAATAAATATTATAACAAGGTTGAATAAGCACAGTAAGCAGTATTACTTCATTGAGATCTTGTTTAGGTCCAATGCTTGGCGCGCCACAGCAGGCAATGCATGTGATTGTCCACATCTGCGGGCGGCAAGGACTTGCCAGCACCTCCATGCGTGGGTGTGCTCGCCACGGAACGAGAAGAGTGCGCTGTGGACTCCGCTGAGTCCACATAGCGTGAGATGAGCGAGCGATAGCGACGTCCAAGCGTTGCAATAAGCGGTACACCATTGTTGGGCATAGTAATGATGGCTTTGATCTGCAATGGAATACAAGTTTATATAAAACTGTCTAAACTATATAGACTGTTCCTTACCTCATTCTCGTAGGGCCGAAACACGCTGATTGGTCGCAGCGTCTGCAGCTCGGCCACAATGAGGCAGCCCCACGTGGTGCCTATGTACAGCTCGGTGTTGTGTGTAGCCAGTGCAGATATTTGACACTTGATCAGATTGACGCGCTCATCAATGGCAATGCTCTGCAGCGATTCGGAGCAGGGCAACAGCTTGGAGCAGTCTAACTTGTTCTCAATGCACTTCGACGATGCCCCCCACTGGTAGACCATGCAGCCGGGATACAGACAACTGAACACATAACTGTCGTTGCTGCACAGACGAGCCACCTTAACATCCTCGATGAGATTGGGCTCCTCACTGTGGCACAAGGCCTGATGGCCGCTCACTCCCGACTCGTTGACTGGAAATACATTGATTTTGCCAGCAATTTCGCCGCACCAGAGTTCATAAATGCTGTAAAGCAAAACAAGATTAGCTAGAAATTGTCAAGTCACTAAAAGAAGTCGAATCTCACCCATCAATGAATACAGAGCAGGCGGCGTGCAGCACAAAGCCCGAGCAAATCTCAGTTAGCACAAATGAACCTTCAGCAAAAGCGCAATTGCTGGGCATCTGACTGGCATCCACCAGAAAGACGCGACCATTGTGCAAGCCAACAGCAACTCGTGCTATGCCCTCCATGTACACCAGACTTATCACAGCCGATTTGATGGCAGGATCCAGCATATATGAGAACAGATGTGCATAGCTTGTGGTGCTGTATGCGTGCAGATTGCCCGATACATCGCCCATCCAAATAGCCTCACCCACCAGGCAGCAACAGAGCATATTCACTTTGGGAACACGTTGAGCGGAACGTGCGCGAACAGCTGCTGAATTTTCTGGTGTCTTGGGCGTAACTGTTACCTGCGGCTGGGGGGCACAACTGATGCTGCTACATTGCAGCAGACTGCCAGCCGGCGAGACATCCATAATATCGATGCGTGAACCAAATGCAGGCAACCATAACTCTAGACCCGAACGATCCTCCTCAATGCCAGCGCCTCCTCCGGCAGCACCTGCGTCGCTCAGCAGCAACTGAAAGACGCCACAAACAATCTTCTCGCTGTGTGGCAGCGCTACAACGTCCAACAGATGAATGCACTCAGGCGCGCTACAAAGTAATCGAATGTTAATTTGCACTCATGATTCTACACGTCTTGCCCACTCACCTAAGTATAGAGACGATCTGGCTAGCCGATGGTCGCCGTCGCGGTTGCTCGTGCCAACAGAGCACCATCAAGTCGAGGCAACAAGTTGGAAATTGTGTTTCACGCTGTGTCAGAGCGGGACGGCTGCCCTCCAGTATGCACTCTTTGATGGACTCGTGACCC
The DNA here is from genome assembly GCA_018151435.1 of Zaprionus africanus. Taxonomy (NCBI): domain Eukaryota; kingdom Metazoa; phylum Arthropoda; class Insecta; order Diptera; family Drosophilidae; genus Zaprionus; species Zaprionus africanus. The sequence goes on from JAECXB010002206.1 coordinate 10,595,345, forward strand.
TCGAAGGGCTGACGCAGGCTAATGTTTTCATAGATGAACATGCCGAAGGAGAAGCAATCCACCTAGAAGAACATGAACTATTAGAAAGCCTTCCAGAAGAACTAGAAACATTGCCTACCTTCTCTGTGTATTCCTCCTCGCCATTGAAGCGTATTATCTCGGGTGCCATAAAGCCTTCGGTGCCACCAAAACCTTTGGCACTCAGACCTGCCGCAGTTTGACGACTTATGCCATAATCGGCAATCTTAATGTGCACCTGATTGCGTGGCCCATCCTCGCTGTGTGGCGGAGGCAGTTCCCAGACGAGCACATTCTCGGATTTCAGATCGCGATAGATAATGCGACGACGATGTAGATACTCTATAGCACGCGCTGCCTGCAGCACCAGCATTTGAAAAGTATGTGGACCCATGTGCGCGCCACTACGTCGATACTGACGCAGCAGCGCATCGAGTCCACCCAGTGGCGCCAGTTCCAGTACCAATGCCAGTGGCTTAATGCAAATACCCACAAGTGGCACAATGTTCTGATGCTTTAGGGTGAGCAACACGGCAAGTTCCTGTCTCGCGGTGCAGTAAGCCTTGCAAGAGTGCTGCAGCGGATCGCGATCCCATTTGCCCAAGGCCACCTTGTAGGCCATTAAAGCGCTCTAAGGGGGCACAAAATAAACAGTTTAGTTCTCTGGTCATGATCTTTTTCTCCCTCGGTACTCACCTCCTTGGCTCGTGCACCGGGTGGCACTGGTTGCAGCATTTTCATCGCCACCGGTCGAAATGCTCGTGCCCCGCGCAGTTTGCAGTTCGCCTTAAAGACAAATCCAAAGGCACCGCGTCCCAGCAATGAACCCTTAATGATGCACTCTGTGGCAATGGTGTGCTTGTCGGGAATGTCTGCGAAGATGACATCTGGTGCCAGTTGGGCCATTGACTGCTCCAGATGCACAGGGCAGCTGAGTTTACTCTGATTGTAGACGGATAAAATGCACTCCTCGACCATCCAGGCATAGCACACGTTGGAGTTGTCGGGCAAGTGATGCGATGCATACATGGGATGTCCATCGACCGAAGTGTTGCGAGAAGAGAAGGCCGAGTCAGGTCCAACGCCCGAATCTGCATCCGAACCAGTGCCCAATGAGTCCGCCGAACGTCTCTCACGACTTGCAGTTGCATTCAGATAGGCAGAGAATACGTTCAAGGCGCCATCTTCACCAGCATCTCCACCGGCACCATGCAAATAGAATGGACCACGTTTGCCACTCCGACTGGGTCGATTGCCAGCCACATTGGGCTCTCGTTCCGCTGGCTCCGCTCCGTTCTGCAGCTGCAACTTGCGTAGGCAACGTGGACAGAGCACAAGACGCGTAATCAGAAAGCGACCCTCCGAAGTGTGTACGAAGCGTGTGCCCAGTGCTGGATACCAATCCTCAAGCAGTAAATCGATGTGATCCACTACCAACGCCAGCAGCTTGGCCACCTGCGACATATTTGGCTGCAACTCTGCCAGCAACTGTCGTTCGCCGGCGTCAAGTTCTTGGAATATGCTCACATGGAACAGGGGAAAGAATACATCCAGAATACTTGATGAATTCAGATTCACATCACTCCACACGCCATCGAGCTTGAGCTTGAAACGATTGCTGGGCGAACGGAAGGGCTGCGTACGCTCGTTGCTCTGGAAAGGAACCTCCCAGATGCGGAATATCAATATGGGGCCATAATAGAGCGCCAGTCCCGTTTGCCAGAGATTCCACTGCGTATCCTGCTCCAGCGAACCTCGCAGATCAAAGTCCAAATATTTCTAGAAAGCGCACAATTAGCAAATTATTTTCTTAATTCATTTAATCATTGAATCCACTCACATCTTGCGCGGCCACGTAGACGCCTCTAATTGCTTCAATTATCTGCTCATCCGCCAAGACGCGTGTGATGAGGCGTGACCAGAAGCCGGAGGGAAAGTAAGTCATCAACAGCATGCGACGCAGTCCCTGGCTGCTTGCAGCTGCCGTTGTGGCAGGCATGCGGGGCGAGTGTTGCTCGTAAATGAGTTTGTTCAGATTCAACTCTTGCGATACAGAGCAACCCAAATTATGATTGCGTCCACGCACGCGCTGCAGCAACTTGACTGTGGTGCCATCATTGTAGCTAGCAGCCTCCTGAAGTGGCAGCAGTGAAGGAATAAGTAGCGTGCGGGAATCCCAAGTCAGCGCCACCTCGAACTTGTTCAGCAAGCTGACTATGTAACTGAGGAAGAAGAGGAGGAGTAATCCATTAACAATGATAAATCATAAAGAGAACTCCCTCCACTCACCTGCGATTGCCATTGCCCTGTGCATGCACGCTGCGGAAAAGCAGCTGCAGATCATCCAGTTTCATGACACCCGTTGGAGCAAAGGGATTGATCTCGCGCACAGTGACCACATGAGCCAGCATATCACACAACCATTGCGGATCGAGGAAATAGTAATCCCTGAGTGTGGCATCATCGTAGTGCAACAGTATGCCATTGTCGTGGCACCAAGTAGTGGCCTGTTGCAGCTCGGCAGCATCGCGGAAACTTTTGTAATTATGCAGACGCATTTGCTCGGTCACCAGCGAACGATACTGTTCCGCATCCAGCACCGGGTCACGACCGGCAGCACGTAAATTGCAAGCGATCACATTGACAATATCCTCGAGTGCGATATAACTGGCGGGTATCTTCTGCAGCAGCAACGGTTCCTTAGATCCCGGCGAGCGCAGCTGCATGGCCGTATCGTAGATAATGTTCGCCAGCAAGTGGATGTTGTGCAGCGTGCTGAGAGGAATAGAAGATGAAATGAAATGAATAAAAGGCTGTAAAGAGGGCAACGATGATGTCAACTCACCGACAACTGATCTCAATGGAGTCAATAACACGTGGCAGGCCAATCTTCTCAGCATCCGGAATGGCAATGAACTTCTCACGTATCAATTGCTGCAGTTGTTCTGCCTGCTGCGCCGAGATGGACTCACCGACAGCATCAAAGTGTGTGCCCACTATGAGCACCGGCGAGTTGGGTGCACGTGCCTGTATGTTGCCCAACCATTGCAGCAGTTCGGCCAATCCTTTGTGGCCATCGTTAATGCGCCAGACAACCAAATACAGACTGCGCTTCGAGAGGAAATACTGATGTGTGGCATAGTACTCCTTCTGGCCACCAAAGTCCCAGGTGCGAAAGACAATGGCTTGGCAACCTGTTGCCCTCTTGCGCTTCTCACATATCCAGGTGCCAATGTCGACGCCAACTGTGGAGATATTCGCCTGGCGCTGCGACCGTGATGAGCTGCGTGCATGTCCCATACGCTTTGCCCAGTGATTTTCATTGGCACGCGAACGATGCGAACTGGAGCCACCTCCAGAGCTGCCGCCATTGCCGACACCCTGACGCAGCAGATCCAGCAGCGTGGTCTTGCCAATGCCACAGGAACCCACCACCATGAGCTTCATGCGTGCATAGGGCTGTGCATCCTCATAGATGGACTTCAGATAACCCACAATGTCCATGGTCTTGTGCTTTTTGCTCTCAATCATTGAACGCAGTGGCTCCTGCAACAGGCAGCCACGTGTGTTAAGGTTCCAAAGGCGCGAGAGGAGACCCAGATGCGGGGGCAGCTCGGTGATTTGCACATTTCCACTGATATTCAGCACCGACAAACTGCTCAGCTCGTGCAGCGAGGCGGGGATTTCCTTCAGGCAGTTATTGGTCATGTCCAGCATTGAGAGATTGGGAAAGATCACTTTGGACTTGTTAACACCCACAATGTTCCAATCAGCATCCTCGCTCTCGTTGAACAATGTTGTGGCATCGTCTGTGGACAATTGAATCCTTGTCAGCAAATTGTCTGCCAGGATGAGCGTACGCAGCGCCTCGAGACGCAGATGACGCCTGTGCCGACAGACGCTCTTGAGCACAGAGGCACGAAAGGAGCAACTGCTGCCCTTGGACGTTTTATAGACAGGCTCATCGATGCCCTCGGGCAACTGGACATAACTGTAGCAAAGCAAATGCGGATCGGATTCGGTAATGCGTGGCAAACTGGGCCAACAGGATATCTCGTTGTGGCTCAGATCAAGTTGCTTAAGAGTAGCAGGATAGCTAGTCACATGTCCCATGGAGCGCAGACTGTTGTACGACATGTTCAGGCGTGTCAAGTTCACAGCCAAGCAGGGCAGAGCAGCGGGAATGCTGGTGAACAAATTGTTGGCGATGTTCAGGCTGCTCAACTGGGAAACACCATGAGTACTGGGCTTGCCATCGCTTGCCTCGTGTTGCTCTTGCTGCTCCTGATCTTGCTGATCCTGCTGCCACTTCAGATCGTTGTCCGTGATATCAAGTGCTGTTGACCAGAGATTACGATGCGTCAATGTCTGCTGGCACAGCGTATGCGGCCTATTCGAGGCGGGTTCATCGAAGGACTGCATCAGTTGCAGTTTGTCCAGACTTAGCAGAGATCCACTTGTTTGCATGGGAGGCACAGGCAGCTCACGCAACAGATTGAATGCCACATTCAATTCCCTCAGCTTGGGTGCACGCCACATATCGAAGGGCAGCTGCTGCAGCTTGTTGTTAGAGATGTCCAGTATGGTCAGTGCAGGCAACTGAAAGATCGCAGCCGGCAGACTTGTCAGCTGGTTGTCCTGCAGGAACAGCTCGTCCAGCACGGGGCAATTGTAGCTCTTGGCCAGTGGCTCTGGCAGCTCGGTGATCTTGTTCTGCGCAATGTTCAAATATCTGTGGGAGATTAATGCAATAAATAATAAACTAATCAAAATATAATAAAACAAGCCACTCACTTTAGGCTAACCAGATTAAAGAGCTCTGGCGGCACACTGGTGAGCACATTGTGCGAGAAGTCCACGCGGGTTATGGCTGTGAGCGCCACTTCGCTGAGCCTGGGATGAGTTGACAACTTGGGATTAAGTTGAAGGACGCCGTTGACCAACCAAGGAATGCGTACAAAAGGCAGCTGCACATTCATGCTGAGGCTGTGCCAGTCAATGATGGTGGGCACATTGGGGAACATGGCGCTGTAGGAGATATTGCTTGCCGAGGGGAGAAAAACATTCACCTCCAAGGGCGTGGGCAGACCCTTCTTGTTTATCTTGTAATCCGAGTCAGGGTGCACACGACGTGCGAGTAGGCGACTCAGCAAAGCCTCATCCTCGCTGGCAATGGCAACGCATATGGCTGTGCCATTATCATCCCTCGCACCATACTTGAGCAGCAAGTCAAGCATGGCCAGGGAGCGCTGCTTGCAGGCCTCAGCGATGGGCACATTGCTCAGGCCATAGATTTCCTCACTGCACTTGGGATCGTTGTGATCCTCCACCGGTTTGGCCACAATATTTGGATTGGCGCCATGCTGCAGCAGTGCCTGAACAACATCCAAATGGCCGCCACGTACCGCTGCCAGCAAAGCGGTTTCCCGAGCTGCACCACACAGCAAATTGATATGGATGGGACAACGTTGGGACTCCTGTTCCTGCATGGGCTGCGCCTCGAGTGTTTCTCCCTCGCCAGAGATATGCAGCTTGGACATAATCGCTTGTATGCCAAAGGAGATGCGCTTGCGAGTCGGTGTTATGGGCGTACTTTGACCTGTGGTCGAGCTACCCTTGTCGTCGTCTCCGCTAATGGTGCGACGGCAACGCAGTTGCCACTTGAGCAGCACGTCCAGCAGCTGCTTGTTGCCCAACAGACTAGCAATGTACAGACTCGTCTGCCCCGTCACATCCTGTGCGTTCGCATCGAAGGGCAGACGCCACTCCCACTGGCCCTCCTCGTCGCGATATGTCTGATAGAGGTAGTCAGGGTAGTCAGGAAATCCTATGATCAGTTCCAGCAGCTTAATATGACCATTGATGCAGGCCGCATGCAGTGGCAGCCAACGTTCCACTGTCGCCTCTTGTATCAGTTCCGGAAAGCGCTCCAGCATCAGTTTGGCAATGCCATAGTGACCATTGTGTACGGCAGCATAGAGAGGAGAATACTTTGTGACCGCATGCGAACGTCCGTCTGCACCGGCGTCCAGTAGTCGCTGGGTGATGCTCTCGTAGCCCGACTGACTGGCACTGGGAATGGAAAGGAGAAGTAATTAATGGTTTCCCAAGCCACATTTAAGTTAAACTCACATGAAGAGCAGCGTATTGGCACCAGCTGGTGCCATATTGACAATTATCTGCCGCTCCCTGCCCAGTGCTTCGAGCAGCACGCGCACTGTGCGTTCCTCTCCAGCTGTGACTGCGGCCCGCAGTTCACTGTGCTTGATCTGGCGCACCTCCTCGCGGGCATCTGTCGAGTGCAGAGAGGATTAGTAAATGAAGATTAGGACACATCACATATGGCTCTACCCAATCCACATGAGACCTCCATGACATCATCGACAAAATAGTCGCAGGCATCCAAGGCGGTCTCAGTGCCAGGCTTTGGCTGCACCACAAATTTCCATGACATTCTTATGTAAGTCCCCAAGAAGCCAATAGCTTCTTCGTCCCCCTCTCGCCAAGCCGCGCAAATTCTATGCAAATTAAGGCCAAACCAACCGCGTGTGACGCTGCCCAAAATGAAACTGAGCCAATATGAGTGACTTGGGTTGTGCCAATGGAAAATCGATTCCTCTGCTGGCAGCCACGTTGCTTCGCGACGTCAAGTGTCCGGTTCGGTTAACAGTCCATTCATTAATGCCGCTGCACGCACTGCGCAAGACACACAAAACGCAAACAACTGTTGCACTTGCAACAGGGGGAGGGGTAACGTCAGGCTGGCATTGGTCAGGTGTGCATAATATTTACTGTTTACATTACTCAGATAACTGCTCGATATCTCATTTCACACGCAGTTCTTACTGAATGTTTCAACTTAGAAAATTGTTGACCAATTTAAATTTAATTTCCCGCCCAATTATAAATTACAAGTCACTATGAACACCCTGTGTGTACACTAGTTTATTGACTTTTTACTTACCCTCATCTGAGTCGTCATTCAAGTTCATATTTTAGTCACAGCGATCACTTTTGCAATGCATTTACTACCTTCGATGTTGCGTCAATAACATGAGTTACTTAAAACAGTTTACACATCATTTCACATTTTAATAACTGCTTGATGACAAATATTTCGCTATTTTACTTGCGAAATTTTCACTTTGTTTGTTTACCTTTCGCGCCAGGGTTGTCGACGCTGTTGCGACTATCGTTTCGTTGTCTATCGTTATCGATTGCTGTACGATTGCAGCGCAGTGCGCATCATCGCGATGAAGAAAAGTAAATCAATTACACAGCACTGGACTTCTTTCAACAAGTAAACAGACCAAAAATTTGGCCTTCGAATTAAAATACACAAAAATCAAAATAAAAACAATTAAAATAATTCCAATTACATAGTGTGTGTGCAACAGTGGCAATTAAGTTTCGCATAAATGTGCAACGGGTGCTGGACAGGTCCATTGAGAGCAAGCCTGCGCAGCTCACACCCAAAAAAAAAGAATATATGTGTATACATATATAACACATATACGTATGTATATGTATGAAGACAGACTCGGTTATAAAAACAACAATAATAACAAAAGAAAAAGTTATATTGGAAATGGCGTTCCACAGTTGCGCTGATTAATTAATCAGCTGCAGGCAGCTTCGAAACACTTTTGTTTTTCAATGCATTGTTAATGCAACGCGACTTAGAGATGAGACACTCACAGCCAGTGCCAAAGGCCGTGCCGCGTAACTTAATGTATTAAATACCCTTTGCCGTATGCAGTCTAAACGTTTCGCGGCATTGTGCGTGGCTATGCCAAAAAATTAACAAATCTTCGGCTTAATTCTGCCAAATATGAGCGTACCTGGTACCTCGATTACACTTAGTACACCTCGATTGTACCAAAAAAGTGTAGCGCAAAATAGGTACAGTGCCTGCCCTTGCCTGAGTACGCAGGTATGCACTACTTACTGTATGTGAGTTAGGTAGGGTATGCAAGGTGCGCCTTTGAGCGTCACTTTTGTGCCCATTCTTGTTTTTATTTTTTGACTTGTTCGCCATTGCCACCGCAACCGTCACTGCCATCCTCTCTACCTACCTTCCCCACTCCCTCCCTTGCCCGACTGCGATACACCCTGTGTGATTCATACTAAATATAATAAAGTCAATGTTTTTTGGAGGTTTAATCCATACGGCGAGATATAATTTAAAAAATTACGAGTTTTGTCAATGATATCTTTTCATGTTTTTGCGCTTAACAGCGAATAATTATTTTAATTTATTAATCTCTACTTAGCTCTTGTTGTTTTTATGGCCAAGCCCATTAAATACATGCACATATATACATACATATGTAATTGGGATTATTTATTTTTATGTGGTTCAAACCAATTCAAACTGTTTTTAAATTGTTTGCAAACTTTCCAAATTGGATTGATCATAATTACCAAGTGTTTCTACACAAAATACACACACACACATACATATGTACATGTATGTGTGTGTGTGTATAAATTAGACCTTAGCGTCTTATCAAAGTGGGCGGTTCATTTGCATCTCTTAACTGCAATTGCTTACAATAAATTCCCCCTATCCCTCCACAGAGTTCGTCACCATGACTAACATTGCGACGCTGATTTAAATGGAAAATGCTAAACAATAACAAAATGCAACAATCACAACGACAGCTACAAGAGGAACAACAAAAATGAGAAGAAGGAAACTTTAATGGAATTGTACTGATAATACGAAGAAAGCCAAAACAAACGATTAAAAGCGATTAAAAGACAAACCAACGAGGATCGAAGAGACAAAGACGAGGAGGAGGAGGAGAAGAAGGACGACAGGCAAAGGTGGAGGAACTTGTCCTGTTCTACCTTAATGCAAAATTAATTAAGATAAATAGAATTATACTATATACATAACATAATGTCGTACGCACAAGTACACACATCCAGCAATATGGTACCGTACTTGGCACCCGATTTGGAACAACCATTGTGCAACGCCTTCTCAATATATTTGTGGAAGAATGAACCGCCGGATTATGTGATACTAACGGGCCTGCTACCCAATGGCTTACTGCTGCAGATCGAGGCCAAGTCCACGGCGAGTATAAGGGAAATCAAAGCGGAAATGGTGGCCACGGCCAAGGTGCAACCCTTGGGCTATCTGATTAAGGATGCATGCGACTATTTGGTCTACGGCATCTCACACTTCAACATCGAACCGTACACGGACGAGACGAAACGTCTCATCGATCTCCAACCCTACTTCGGTCTGTTGAAACTAAGCGAACGAACGGACTCGAGCAGCTTCTCCAGCGATTATGAATTAACAAAAATGGTTGGCGATATAATCGGAAAATCGTTCGATCATCAGAACACACAGGGAACACCCGAGGTGGATAACTTTCGGCGCAAGGTCACCCGCGTATGCGAAACCATTGAGTCGGAGCGACTGAAATATTCCTGGCAGCAGCGTCTACTTTACGAACATCCACTACGACTCGCCAGTTCGGCGACAATGCCTAAACTGATCCGTCAAAGACATCCGTCAGCGTATCTGATAGTTGTCAAAAATGAGAACGATCAGAGCACGTTCACGTTGTCGGTGATGGAGCACGACACACCATTGACGCTGATCGAGTCTACGCTGCAAAAGATGAACCGTTCCCAGATGAAGATCAATGATCGAGCCAACGATTACATACTCAAGGTGAGCGGCCGCGATGAGTATCTGTTTGGCGATCACCCGCTAATACAGTTCCTCTACATACAAGAGACCCTGTCCGATGCGGCTGTGCCCAATGTGGTGCTGCAGTCTGTGATGCGACTTGAGTCCTATATCAATCACTATAACGAGCAAAGTCTGGGCCTAGATAGGCCACCAAAACCAGAACGTCAAGCAATTGTCGGACCTACGAAAACCCCCAGAACGAATCTTTGGGATCTGGAAACGCAAAATTTTGCGATAACTCTGCACGGTTTGACCAATGTGAACTTTGATCGAGCGCGCGCCTTCAAAGTGGGCGTACAGGTTGGACTGTATCATGGCGAGCGTGGATTGTGTGCTCAGCGAAGCATAGATATGTCTAGTTCGGGCAGCACGCAAGACTTTTCCTTCGACCAGGTCATGGAATTCGATATAAAGATGTGTAATCTGCCACGCATGACACGATTATGCATTGTCGTCTTTGAGGTCACCAAGATGTCACGTTCGAAGAAACCTTCGAACAACAGCAGCACGGCCAAGGATGACTCCTACAATAATAATCCATTGGCCTGGGTGAATACAACGCTATTTGACTTCAAACATCAATTGCACCGCGGACGACACACTCTATACACATGGACCTATGCAGATGATATACAGTCTGATGAGATATTCCATCCGTTGGGCACCGTTGAGTCGAATCCCCGCAAGGATGGGTGTGCTGTGGTGCATCTGACATTCCATCCAAGCGGAAACGGAAACAACGGTAGCAGATATATCGAAAATATCTGCTATCCAAGTGAGGAGGAGGTGCTGCAGTGGGCAGAGGATGTAGCACGCGCACATGAAAAGCAACAGCAGCATCAGGAAAAGCCAGGGCGAAATCTCTATAGCATCCTAGCGAATTACATAGGCAAGGACAGAACCTATGAGATGGTCGATCAGGACCGCAATGCCATATGGGAGCACCGGTGAGTTTAAAGCACACATTTCGATTATTTTGCATCTCTAATTTTTAATATATTTCCTTACAGAAACGAAATTCTGCTTGATTACCCAGAGGAGCTTTCCGTGCTGCTGCACTGCGTTTACTGGAAAGAACGTGACGATGTTGCCGACATTTGGTATCTGCTCAAGAAGTGGCCACTCATTTCCATCGAAAGAGCACTGGAGTTACTCGACTATGCCTATCCTGATCCAGCTGTACGCCGATTTGCCATCAAGTGTCTGCATTATTTAAAGTAAGGCGCATGTTTTAATTTATATTCCGTATCTAACACCCCTTTCATTCTAGGGACGAGGAGCTGTTGTTGTATTTACTACAACTGGTGCAAGCGATTAAGCACGAATCGTATTTGGAGAATGATTTAGTTCTGTTCTTGCTAGAACGTGCGCTACGCAATCAACGAATTGGACATTACTTCTTTTGGCACTTGCGATCAGAGATGCAAACTCCGTGCATGCAGACCAGATTCGGCCTGCTGCTCGAGGCTTATCTCAAGGGCTGCAAGCAGCATGTGAAGCCACTGCGTAAGCAGCTTGAAGTACTCGAGAAGCTTAAGCTTGGCTCTGTGATAGCCAAGAAAGGCAGCAAGGAGAAGGTGCGCAACGAACTGCAGAAGTTCTTGCAAAACGAGCACAACAACGGAGTCTTCCAGAATATCAAGAACCCATTAAATCCGAGCTTCAGATGCAGTCGCGTCACCCCCGAAAAATGTAAAGTAATGGACAGCAAGATGAGGCCACTTTGGGTGGTGTTCGAGAACGTGGATCAAACCGCCAGTGATGTATACATCATATTCAAGAACGGCGATGATCTGCGCCAGGACATGCTGACACTGCAAATGCTGCGTGTTATGGATCAGTTGTGGAAGCGCGAAGGGTTAGTTGCCTTGCTTAAGAACTTAAATGAATTTATTTCTGATGATTTCTTTTCACAGTATGGATCTGCGTATGAACATCTACAATTGCATCAGCATGGAACAACGTCTGGGCATGATTGAGGTCGTGCGTCATGCGGAGACCATTGCCAATATACAAAAGGAGAAGGGAATGTTTTCGGCAACGTCGCCCTTCAAGAAGGGATCCCTTTACAGCTGGCTCAAGGAGCATAACAAATCGTCCGAGAATCTAAACAAGGCCATTGAGGAGTTTACACAAAGCTGCGCTGGCTACTGTGTTGCCACCTATGTTCTGGGCGTGGCCGATCGTCATTCAGACAATATTATGGTCAAACGCAATGGACAGGTATATAAATAAATAAACTATCAATACTTTTCTTAGCTAACCGTACTCAAACCATATCCACAGCTATTTCATATCGACTTTGGTCACATCCTTGGGCACTTCAAGGAGAAGTTTGGTGTGCGACGCGAACGTGTTCCTTTCGTGCTAACACATGACTTTGTCTACGTCATAAACAAGGGTTGTGTTGATCGCGAAGCAAAGGAGTTTTCGAACTTTCAGGCATTGTGCGAGCGCGTAAGTTGTAGATTGAGAAAACATATCCAAAGATATTTATTTGATTATCTCTTTATTGCTTTAGGCATTTTTAATTTTACGTAAACACGGTTGCCTTATTTTGTCACTATTCTCCATGATGATTTCTACGGGACTGCCGGAACTGTCCTCCGAGAAGGATTTGAATTATTTACGTGAGACTTTGGTAAGTTGTTCTAGTCATTCTTAATGTAATAACTATTGTATGAACTCTTATTTGCTTATTCAGGTGCTGGACTATACGGAGGAAAATGCACGTAATCATTTTAGGGCGAAATTCAGCGAAGCCTTGGCCAATTCATGGAAGACCTCACTTAATTGGGCCTCGCACAATTTCTCCAAGAACAACAAACAGTGAACTATCAAAGCGAAAACATAATATATATTTCTATATATATTTACATATATATATACAATAATATTGCAACATAAATCCACAGACACTCTCACTATCAATCTCCCAAGGTCCTCTTTACCATTCTGTCTATATATTTCTGTGTTTCCGTTTCCGGACGAGGCGTAGTACAATTTTTTATATAATACATACAACCGAGTTCAAAACTATGTGTTCACTATGTTAGGCCAAGATACACACAAACACTTACACACACACTTACAGTGCATGTACGCTTCACATGCACAGATATAAACAGTCGATACACTACTGTTGATCCAACAAAAGTGCTCCAATATTATTTTCCCTATCGCCCATGCATATATTTGTTAATTTTGATAGAAAAACACTTTTTTTTTTTCAATTCTATCGTTCTATTGTTGGTACATTTACAAACAAAGGCCACTTGCATACGCTCACCTATTCAAACAAATTGTTATGAATGTATCCTATTATTATATGTATTTAATTTAAGATTGCAACTTTTTGGTATAAGTTAATTCAATTGGCAATGTGTGGCCTCACTGTAAGGAATGCTATGATCGCGCTCAGAAGAAGTCAAAATAAACCAATCAACTTTTTTGTATATAAAAGTTGTAAGTACGAGTACTTCTAAAATTTTATAATTTGAAATGAACTGCACTTGTAATTGATCTATTAAAACTTTGCAGATTAAACTTTATTATTCTGAGTAATTATCACAAAATATATTCCACATTCAAATTATTTTGGCAATTATACAACAAAGTAAAGGGAACATTTCATTGTGAATAACTCTTAAAACTTCTAACTGAGCTAGATCATTATGTTATGGTGTTAATATAACGGTTATTCCGATAATGTATGAGTTTGGTAGCAGCCAATTGTGTTTTATGGTTTTTGTAATATTATGTTAGTCTTGTAACGTCTTCAATCATGGCTGGCTGAGGAAAGCAATTAAATAAATGGAGAAACTTACCTACTTATATACAGTAAGAACGAATAATACAAAAAGTAAAAAAAAAACAAATAAAATACGCCGGGTAATTTATAATTATATAAACTTGTAAGCACAAACTTACGACATGTATGAGTGATGTATACTGTAATCGAAACATACAAGAAATAAACAATAAATAAATGAAATGTGCTTCTACGATAGACTGTAATCGAGGAGAAATGAGTTTCTTTTTGGGGCAAAGGGAATAAAGTTAATTACCAAATTAATAACAAAAAAATTAATAAATATATGTAAATGAAAGACTTGATTTTCATTTAGTATAAATTTTTATTTGACATCAATAATTCAGTTTCTGTTTTATGTATGTATATAAAATATATTATTTGTGTTTAAAACTAGTTTTCTTTCCGATTTACTTTACACTCATCTCCACTCTTCTTGCCCATAGACGACGCTGTATTTAATATACTATGTTTACTATATACTACATAACTCTATCGCGCGATTTTCAGTTAGGTTCGCTTTTCTAGTGCTTGAAACCAATGCCGAGCAGCGTCATAAATGCACACAGTACAATTGTAGAAAGAGCGTTGTCAGCGTTCTACATAGTATTTTACAAGTATAAACAACGGGATGATGAACTCAAGAATACGACAAAAATAATAATGAAACTAAAAAGTTGATGAAAACAAAAACGTTGTACACAGTACCGAATGAAACATATAAAATAATGGATTGTGCTGGGAAAAAATGTTTTCATGGAAAATTGATTTTCTTTTTGTTGATGGTTTCTTCACAGTGTTTTGTTTTTACATTTTGTGACGCTAACTAGAGGAATAAAAACGTTAACGGAAAATTGCGAAATTATTATTTTTCGTTTATATGGAATTGTTTAGATTTTATTATTGTGTATACACCAGTTTATATAGCGAGTTAATATCCTTTAAAAAAATAGTTTATATTAAATATTTATGTATATGGGGTTATTTTTGTTGTTTTTACTCATTTGTTGCTGCTGTTGCTGTTGTTTTTGTTGTTGTTACTGTTACATTGTTGTTGATGTAAAAATACTGTATTTACAAAAATTACAACTATTTTTACTTATAGAATAACATATAAATAGTCATTTGTATTATATATAAATAATTTAGAAAATATGAGAAATATTTTTGTCTTTTTTACGTTTAGGAATATATCATTTTTGTTGTTGTTGTTGTTTTGTATTATTTAGTTTCAGTTGTACGAAATTTAGGTTTGTATTCTCTCTTGTAAATATTTTCTCTGTATATGTAGACGTAGAATTTTTGTACATTTTTGCAAGTTTAGATTTTTGTTTCAATTAGCTAAAAAAAACTTTTTTATTAAGTGGAGCCATACATTCTATATATGTGGAAAACTTAAATACTTTAATGCAAAATTAAAAAACTTAAGATTGTTCTTAGACAACCTTATGCTCAGCAATTTAAGAATAATCTAAATGGAATACAATAAGGTGTGTTCTAAATTCCTCTTTTAAAGAATTTGAAAAGAAATTATATAAAGAGGAATTCAAAGCAGACCTACATAATGAAAATATTGAAAAATAGGTATAAATATTTTACAATACTTTCATTTCCATAAACCGAATTTATTTAAAATTTATTTAAATTGAAAATCAAAGTGAATTTCAAAATCGCATGGCTCTACATTAATGGAAAAGTTTTTTCAACCGTTTGCAATTCTCTCCTGTTTGTTTTATCTTCTTTACAGTATACCCTGTAAAGAGTGCAATTTAAAATAACACGTTGTTTGTTTGTAAACAGTTTTGTATATGTTTCTTGTGTAGTTACATGTGTCAGTTAGTTGTTGTTTTTTCGTAGTACATTTCTCTCCATTTAAATCCCTAGTTTTATTTTCATGTTCAAAGGCACACGCATTTTATAAAAATCTGATTTTTTTTCTGTTTTCTTTTTGCTTGTTTTTTTTTTTGTTTTCAATTTTAAAAATTTTTTCATTACATATACACACGTACATGTAAAAAGTAAGATGCAGTGGTCTATGTTAATATTTTATATTTTTAAACTGTTTTATAAAAAAATTTAAAGTTCAGTCTGTTTCAAGGAAATGTTTTGATAAAAAATGTTCATGCCACATTCTCAAAAATCGGTTAAAACTTTTTTTGTTTGTTTAACCGTGCATTGAGAACGCGATCTTGAATAGTTTTTGAGATTCTTAAAAATGTGCATCCTATGGAAATTAAAATATATATGTATGCATGTGTAATATAACTCATTAGTTTGGTTATTCAATGGGTGTTTGGCCAAAGTAAATATATATTTATGTACATATATATTATGAATATGAAATACATGTCCATAAACATATATATATAGTTTTAGGTTATTTAGTTTTAACGCTTGGCTGGTTGAATAATAAATAGTTTTGGAACGGGTTTTTAAAAAACATTTAAAAGTTTCGTTTTAATGAAGTCGTGGATTTCTGCTTGAATTATTGTTCTTAAAATAAACCCTAGATAGCTTAATGCAAAACAATTGAGTTACAACTAAAATAGCTGCTAACTTATCCGATAGTTATGTGTATAGGGTGTGTGTGTGTGTGGGGGTGTTTTGAATGTCATCTTAAGCGCTACTAGTGCATAATGTACTTAACTCGAAGGATGCCCAAACACTGAAGCAACAACTGGAGAGGCTGGGGCTAGGGTGCTGGGTAGCTGGGGGAGGCGCGTATGTCTCAGTGTTTTGACAGATTCAGTGGTAAGTCTGTGGAGATACGAAAGATAAGATTAAAGATATAAGATCAGGAAAAGTAAAGTTCATTCAATGTTGGCTTACCTGAACTTAGTTCATTCCTTAGACTACTATTTTGAAACATTGCGGATTGTACTGAGGAGCCACCGCTGCCGCTGGCACCTGCACCTGTAGACACAACGGATGCACTGGAGCTGGCCGACGAACTGGAGACAGTGGTTCGATGACTGGAAGCTGCAGACATTTGCTCAGTACAAGTATCAGTCATTTTTGGCGTGTGCGTTCTGTGCTCGGCCAAGTGTGTAGGCGGCGTATTATGATGTGACAGCGCCGCTGCCGCCGCCGGATGTGTATGTCCCAGATGAGGGCTAGGCGTTGGCGGCTGACCGAAGGCTGCCGCTGCAGCAGCCACAGCGGCAGGATTCACACCATTATAGCTAAAAGGATGATACGGCGATTGCGGCGATAATCGCGACGCACCCGCTGCACTATTCGACTGTGAATGCGGATGTGGATGCGGCAGTGGTGGCATTAGTGGTGATGCTCCTGCCTGGTAATGATGCATCCACATCGGACTGTGCCGCAGCGCTGCCAGCGTTGATATGTACGGATGGTAGAGCGAAGGAGAGACTACCGATGGAATGTATGCGGCTGCAGCGGCCGCAGCAGCAGCAGCGGCAACAGCTGCACTACTCGTCGTTGGCGTTGCACTACCGCTTGCCTGCACATGTGGACTCGCCGTGCCGCCATTTAGTTGCGCCCCCGGCGGATACATATAGTAATGCAAAGGCGAACCGACGGCGGCTGCAGCTGCAACAGCAGCGGCGCTCGGCGATCCACGCTGCAGTTGATGATGCCGTCGTTCTGGCGATGCTGTGCTGCGCTCGCCTGGTGAGGGGCAACTAGACGCTGCTGTGCTGTTGCTATTGCTGGCCGTAGGTGAGGCGAACTCGCGTCGTATCGATGCAGTCTTCTTGGGAACAGTGCGATGTGGCGTGGCAGCGGCGCCAGCTGGATCACGTGGTGAAGCGCTTGATGAGCGCGGCGGTGATAGTAAATCACGCGAACTACCGCTGGGCTGTGGAATGTGCGGCGAAACGGCAGCGCCGACATAAGGCGCATAAAAGGAATGATGCTGAAGGTGCTGTTGCTGCTGCTGCTGCTGCTGTGGATGTGCCTGCGTTAGCTTGAAGCTATCTGGCGGCGTGCGTCGTCCATAGTCAATGGGCAGCGGTGAACCAGCTGCGGAATAGGGCGGTGAACGTTGTTTTTTACTAGCTGCATGCGAAGGTGACTTGCCCCCATTGCTACCGCCAACTTCCGGGGACTTGGGCGAGTTAAGATGGGCGCGTGAATAGTTGGGAGAGTTTGCGTAGAGATGCGTATGATGATGCGAATGCGGATGATGATGTACATTACTTATTATCGTCGCCGGCTGATCGTGTGTCTTCTTCGACGAGGAGCTGCTGCTTCCGCTGCCGCCAAGCAGAGAGTGTATGCTATAGGAGCTATTCAGTCGTGTCGGCTGTGTTGCTGAAGCTGCTGCTGCTGCCGCCACTGCCGTCGTTGTTATTGTTGTTGTGGGTGTGGCCAGTGCCTTAGCCTGTGGCGGAGCTAGATTTATAGGCGCTGATTTGTTGCTTAATCCAACGCTAGTTGTTGTGCTGCTAATGTTGCTGCTGCTGCCACCTTTTGCACGACTTCGTTTCCCGCCGACACCCGCACTGCTGCTACCTCCACCCGATCCTCCAGTGCCATTGTTCACGCAGCCATTGTTATCCTCCAACGACACTTTCTCAAATTCACGCAGAATACGTTTACGCGGAGACACATGCTGATGATGGTAATCGACTAGACGGCTGGCTGCCGCTGCCGACGATGGTGGAGAGACCTGGAAGATGAACAGCAGATATATAGTAAAAAAAAATACATGGTCAGTTACTCCTACACCTACCTTGTGGGCCAAGGAGTGACTTAGACTACCGATGGCTCCGCCACCGCTGCTGCTGTTGCGCTCCACTGCTGCTGCAGCTGCTGTCACCGTTGGTGCCGCTGGTATCTTCGACAACTGTTCCAGGCGTGCAGGCACGCCATCAATAAGTTTCTGTATGATGCTATTGAGCTTGGCTCTAGGTTTATGCTTTTTAAGTCTTATTTCTGTTGTTGTTGTCGCTGTCGTCGTTGATGTTGATCTTGTGTTTACTTCGTCACTTGTCGGCGTTTCACACTTGCTGATGTTTGTCTTGGAATCACCATTTAGTTCATTTGCATTGCCATTGACCAGGCCACTGTTAGTGGTTGTTGCAGTCGTTGATTGATTGGCATCGTCCACTGTTACCGACATGGCATCCTCATCTTCACTCGTATTCATTTTCTCCACAGTCGCCTCAGTTTTTATCCCATCTACATCAATGTCCTTGCAATCATCAAGATTTGTTTTTGGCTCAGACTCCGATTCCGTTTTTATGTCAGTCACATCCACTTCCTTTTTGATCACTGCTTCTGACTTGACTTCATCTTTAATCTCATCTGACTGTTGCGACTGTTGCTCCTGCTTCCTTTCTGGGCTTTTTGAGTCAATCAATGAGGAATCTGTTGCCTTTAACGTCTCATCAGCATTCTCAGCCGGCGGCGTGGAAAGTCGCTCGAAAATCGACTTGGGATCTTCGCTGCCAAGGCTTACTTCATACGGTCGACGTCTTTTACGCATTGCAGCCTGTCGCGCACGTGAATTGAGTACATTGTGCCTTGGGCGCTGATAGTAAAGGGACAGTTCTTTGGAGATACCTCGACGTGGCCGTGTCTGCTTCCAGGGCTGGTCCCGTTGCCAAGGCGAAGATTGTATGGAACTATTGTCATCCGAAACTGTGCAAATAATAATATATTACATTGATTTCATATGCATTTAGAGAATATTCCTATACTCACAGCTTAGCGATGTTGAATTCTCATTCTTTGGATACGTTGTTGTCACTGCAGACGTGGGTGTTACCGTGGCCGATGTAGCCGCCGAGGGTGTGCGGAATGCCTTGCGTGGCACAGACACCCAACCGGCTTTGTCGCCGTCTTTTGCACGTGCCAATTCCAATATGAATTTACCATCTTCGGAAAAGAGTAAATTAAATCTTAGATACTGCCAAGTTTTTTGTTGGGTTCTCTTACCTTTAAAAAACTGCAGTCGTCCGCCATAACCTGACAAGCTGTTGTTGGTATGCGTTGATATCGGATGCCTGCCCATATCAAAGCCAGCGTTGCCGTTTCCACTGCCAAATTTACTGCTCTTGGTCGATGAGACAGCAGCAGCAACGGCAGCAACAGAACTTGGTCCATTCAATGCGCTATAGTCCAGTACACCGGACATAACATCGGAGGGCAATGAAGGCGGTTTAGAAGCTGCTGCTGCTGCTGCATTGACCGCTGCAACAAGCGCCGTAGCAGAGGCCATAGTCGCCATAGTGAGACTTGAGCTACTGCTGCTACTTTTTGTCGATGATAACGTGGGCGTGATGCCATTGGATGTAACTGAAGATGTTGATGATGAGCTTAAAGTTGAAATTCCTAAAGGTGCTACTGATGGTGTTGCTGCTGTTGTTGTTGCTAGTGTTGTTGTTGTTGACTTCAGTTCTGGTGCAACAGGCAGTTGAAATGTGGCAGCAGCTGCAGCTGCTGTTAGCAGTGTGGCGGCCGCTGCTACTGCATTTGTGCCGTTTATTCCATTTTTGAGTAAAAACTTTGCAGCCGCCTCTGCAATTAGGCGATCGTTGTTGTTGTTGTTGCTGCTGCTACTTGCACTGTTGCTACTGCTGCCGCTATTGATGCTGTTGTTGTTGTTGTTGCTGCTTGTATTGTGTCTGTTGGCAATGTTCGTCGGGCTGTTGTTGCTGCTGCTATTGTTATTGTTGTTATTGCTGTTATTGTTGTTGCTGCTGCTGCTACTGTTGCTCTTATTGCCGTTACCGTTCCGCTGCTCATCGGTCATTTTTGCAGCCGTGCCAGCAGTAGCTGCAACATTTTTACGCCGTACATTAGTTACGCTGATTTATGATGGGCGGGCGCGAGTTCACTTCATCAATTTTTGTATTATTCCTATTGCTCTTTCCGTTTCTGTTTTTTGTTTTTCTATTATTTTTTGTGTTGTTTTTCTTTCAACATTCATGCAGACACGCACACACAGGCACACGCACACATTTGTCGTCACACAACACTGATATATTTTCACTGATCTAACTGGAGACACACTAAATTAAAATGGAGGAAAAAGAAATGCATTAAATTTTAATTTATTTTTGTTTTTTGTTCCACCATCTTCTGTTTTTGTTCTTTTCAATTTTGTTTTTATAATATGTGTGCTCCATCTTTTTTACTCCAGACTCTGTTACATATGCATATATATACACGCACACACACTCGCACTCTCTTTCACACACACACAGACACATGCACACATAGACAAACACTTTCCACGTTAACTCAAGGCACGAGCAGCACTCGCTACTTCACTCGTTCGCTGCTTACTCTCTCTCTGTCTGTCTTTTACACACTCTCTTTCGCTCTCTCGGCGCTCACACCCAAGAACATTGCGCTGCGTGCTCCACCAACTGCCATTTTGTTTAATTTTTAATTTTAGCGTACGGTTGAATTTACATGCATGGTTGCTTTATGTTAAATCAAGAACGGCCGCACTATGAAATGTGTCGTAGGTTATGTACAAACACGATAAGTTGCAACAAAAAAATAAAGCACGTTCAACAGATGCACAACAGTTCATTGCTACTACTTACTAGTAGTAGTCGGGGTAGCACAACCGGCAAATTTTTTGACACGATTTTTTGTCAAAAATCAACGTATAATCAAATCACAAATATGGTTATCAATACGGTTCCTATTGGACTTCGGACATATACATGCATATGTATTTATGTACATATATATGTACGCACTGCCATATGTTTTGAGATGCTGCGTAACTCACAAATTAATTGAATAGTTGCCAATTGAGGCATTTAGCACATTAATTTTGTTTTGGCAAAACTTTCATTGCTATTATTTATTAATTATGCACATTTATTATTCTTGGTAAGCGCGACGACAAAACAACATTGTTTTTGTTGTTGTAAATTCCTTGCCCAAAGCGAGAAGTACGCGGCCGCTGATTGCGGCACAATTTGACGGCGTCGCGTAACAAAATATGCCAGCTCGGCATCGTTCGTGAGGGGGAGCGTCTGCTATCATTTTTATGTTGTCGCAAACTCTACAACTAAATTTTTACATGTAGCCGCCACACAACAATTGCATTTTGGGTCCGCACTTTATTTCGCGCTCGTCACTTGTTTTTCTTTTCTGTACACACATACTAACAATTGTTGGGCACTGTCGGTTGGTGGGAGCAGGGGCAGTACAAAGAGCGTAGCATCACACAAAACGAAGCGGAAGAGGAGATAAAATAATAGAAAAAAACGTTCTCCAATTACCATTACCATCGGCAATGTTTTTCACATTTTAACACAAAGCGCGCGCACGAAAATACGTAAGATATGTAGCAAAATGTTGGGCTATCTTTATTGGGCACTTTGCAACTATTTTAAAGCAATAAATTACTAAATAAATATGTTGAAACTTAATTTTAAAAAATTATCAACGAAAAACGCAGTGCTCAAGCACAAACGATAGGGAAGTTGGTATCGATTGCATGCATTCTTATTCACCAATAGTTGTGCGATAATTTTTCACGCTTACGATAAATGCTTAATATATCGATATGGACATTGATATCAACATCGTGCATAGACGGCGTTACCAACATCTTGTTGGGTACAGGGCGCGCAGTTTAATTAATGAACTTCATTGTTAAAGTAGAATAAAATGTTTATTTTATTGGGTTGGACAGGTTAACATTAAGCGATATTATGCAATATGATATACCTTGTTAAAATTATTCATTTTAGCTAAGTAATATTTGTATGGTTCTCAAGTGTTTCTTTATTTCTGAATAATAATACTGTTTACGCTTTCTAATTGTCGGTTATTTCAATGAATGAGCATGGAATAAAATATAATTTAAGCCTATGCGTATTAATGTATGTATGTGTAGTCGAAATACAACCCATCATCTGTTGCTTAAATCTTAATACAACACCGATCCACACTTTATCTCTCTCTCTCTATAGATCTGATCGACAACCCATGATATAATAATAATATTTAGCACATTATCTTAATAAAATGAATGTTTATGTTTATGCGTGTCTGCTTAAAATTTTAGTAGATATTACTATGTAGTATTGGGCAAGCTGCCATTATGTTAATGCTATGCGCTTTTGATATGAGTGAAAAGTTTTCAATTGCACAAAAGTGATTAAGAATAGTTGGACACCTTGTCATATGCATACTAAACATATATATTGCACAAAGTATTGTTAAGTTTGTGGTAAGTACACACACAACAACAAAGGGCACATAATAAGATTAAAATAATTAATTTAGATTCGCTGCTTTAAACATAATTTAAATATCACAGACTTTTTGCCAATTGAATTAATATGCCTTGTTAATTTCATATAATGCCAAATAAAAAAGGAAAAAACAATAATAAACAATAAATTAGAAAGGAATCTTACGTTAGCTTTACATAGAGTAAACCTAAGTGGGGACAGCAGAGCAGACTTATCCTAAAATCTAGCCGGGATTAAGCGCATAAGTCTAATGCCGCGATGACACCCTCACGAAAAACTTTGATTAGTTGTATGCTTAGCTGAGTCTTCCAGCCAGTGTCATCGGATTACCATATAAAAATCAGTCGAATATTAAAATGAAATCAAGTCTTGCGAGTTGAACATGGCACATTCAAATAGTCAAAGAAAAACCATGAGCCAAGCCTATGAAGATGATAATACTTTATCCTATATACTATATAGAAATACTGTATTGAGATTCGCCACCGCAGGAGATTTTGTTTTGTTAACGGGAATTAGTTGCAAGATGAATTACCTAATGTAATTTCGAACTAGTGCAAGTTGTCGACACGATTGGATTGCAAGCCAAGCGTATTTAGCCCCATGCCAGGAGGGATGCCAACACCAACTCCGACGCCGACGCTACCCTCGCTTTCGCTTTTCCACGACGAGACGGGAATGTGAGGAGCCGGCAGGCAGTTACGCAGTGTCTGCACAATCTGTATGGTGTCCATGAGAGCTGCGAGAGATTAGAGATATACAGAATAGAATAAATAGCGATTTAGATTCGATTGGAACTCACTCTTCTGCAGGCTTTCGCTTTGTTTCCCGTAGGGCTTGCACATGGAGGGTCTTATGTAGGTCTTCATGCGGGACATGTTGCGCATTAGTTCCGAGAAAATACGCACAATCTTGTCCTGTCCCACGCCCATGGGATCCAGACGATTAACCTCGTGACTTGCCCAGGCACCGTTGTGAAGGGCCAGCAGATCCTTGTTCGATTCAATTGAATCCAGATTAGACCTAATTATAATAGAAATGGAAATCAGCTTGAATTATTGCATGAAGTGAAGAGAACTTACCTCAAGGACTCGGATATATTCTTGTGTGTCAACTGATCCATTGAGGAGTGCGAGGATGAAGAAGAAGACGAGTGTGGAGACTGCGAGGGCGGCGGTAGTGAATGATGGCCATGATGTACCTGCGGGCCAACGCCAGATCCACTGACCACAGTCGACGTGGCGCCAGTCGACAGCGGCGTTGGCTGTTGTTGCTGCTGCTGCTGATTGGCTGCAACAGCAGCTGCCACTGCCTGGGACTGCATCATGCCTTGAATCTGCAAATTGGCTGCAGCTGCCGCTACGGCCATGGGATCAAAATGCTTCGGATCAAGTTGGGCGAATACACGCTGCTTCTCCAATGCGCTCAGACTGTTTAGCTTCTCCAGGCTCTGCTGGGCGAGCACACGATTCTGTTGTTGAATCAAGGCGGCCGTTAATTGCTGCTGATGCTTGGCCTGAGCTTGTGCCTGAGCCTGTTGTTGCTGCTGCTGCTGTTGTTGCTGCTGTTGTTGTTGCTGCTGCTGCTGTTGTTGTTGCTGTTGTTGTTGTTGCTGCTGTTGTTGCTGCTGCTGTTGTTGTTGCTGCTGCTGATGATGTGCTGCGGCAGCGGCAGCATTGATCTGCGATAGCTGCGACTGAATACTATTCTGCTGTTGCTTGGTCAAGTGCTGCAGCTGTGGCGGCAGCTTGGAGCTGCCCGACTTGGATAGATCAATTTCCACTGCAGCCGCATTAGTGCTGGAACTGGAGACGCCACTGCCAGCAGTGCCTCCTCCGGCTGATGCGACAGCGGCACTGCCTGCTGCTGCACTTGGCGGCAGATGCGAAATGCGCTGCAAGAAATCGGGCGTATTTACTCCTGGATATTGTTGCTCCATGAAGGGCATCGGTGAGATGCCCATGTGGTTCTTGTAGTAGCGACAAGCGGGACTGGGACATGATTGCACCACTTCGATAATGAACTCCTTTTCCATGCCAAATTGATCCCGTCCAATGGTGTAGGACTCTATGACCGCTCGCACTGTAGCATCCACACTCAGATGCAGTCCATGCGGGCCCGACATGTGTTTCAACATGACCGCATTGGCGAAATGCTCGAAGGGCAAGACAATTTTTCCATTGTCACGCAGTATGAGGCGTCCTTGCGAGTCCAGTGTCAGTCGATTGGCCAGCACCCTACAAATGGGAGTACAATAAGATGAACAACAACTCGCAACACACGCCGTCCAATTGGAATAACTCTCTACTCACTGCAGGTATGCGGCGCTGGGCAGCATAGCATTATCCTTCAGATCACTGAAGCACTGCAGCAGTTCGGCACTTGGGTTCCAGCCCTTGTTCTGCAAATACAGCTGCAACAGCATGTAGAGCTTCTCGGTCACATAGCCAACGCCGGCGCTGGCGGCCTGTTGCGGCAACAAATCGCCATGGGAAGGGGCACCCATTGAACTGGAGATGCTGCTGCTGCTGCTATTGCTGCCAACGGCATTGACCACACCCCCGCCTCCACCTCCACCGACGCCAACGGGCCCTTTCGATAGTGCTGCCTTCATTGTCTCCGAAAGGTCCAATTTGTAGTTGTCTGGATAAAAGTGCTTAACGTGCTCCTACACACACACACACACAAACACACAGAGAAAAAGAGAGGAAACATTTTAACTTAAACACAGACAGTGGCACACACAGACTGGCGCAATTTGTTCGTATACATGCACGACAGCACACCTATACACGCCCACTACCAACACCACCCACCAATGCAGAAGAAGAAGCAGACTCACCAAATTGTTCATTTTTCGGCTATGGACTGTTGGTGATTGTGCAGCATCATCTGCATCTATTTGCTGTGGCGCCACCAATGCATCCTCGCAAAAATAATTGTTTCTGCTTGCTCTCCCCCAATTCGATGGAAATGCAACT
This sequence comes from Zaprionus africanus, assembly GCA_018151435.1. Lineage (NCBI taxonomy): Eukaryota > Metazoa > Arthropoda > Insecta > Diptera > Drosophilidae > Zaprionus > Zaprionus africanus. Next base: position 10,621,067 of record JAECXB010002206.1, read on the forward strand.
AAACTAGCGGAGTGAAATAAAAATGAAAATTTTATGTGTCTGCCGACTATTTCTGCTGTTGTCCTTCGGCAAGGAACTGAGATTGTTGATACTCATTTTATCGATTCATCGGTAACCATGAGCGCACAACAATCGCATGCAATATGCTGTCCATATATCGACAAGCACTTTTTTTTTTGAATTTATTGCACATACTGAGAAATGTTAACAAACATATTCTTATAGAAAGGAATTTATGAATTTAATAAACTTATTGAAAAAATATAATAAATATATGTGTATTATGTGTATTGACTATAATAACTTTGGTAAAGGTTAAATAGCTGCCTACATCTTCGATTTTCTTTAAAAAAAATTAATTATTTTCAAAATTCAATTAAAAAAAACTAGAAGCGACCGCCAAATAATTCTTTCACATAAATTCATGATAAATATAGTCCTATCAGTGAAAAAAATTTAAAAAAATCGGAGATGTAGGCAGCTATTTAACCTTTACCATAACTTTCTAGCCGGAACATTTATTGCAGTTCATATGTATGACTGTTGAGTTGTAACTGTTGAGTTGCAACTGTTGAGTTGCAACTGTTGAGTTGCAACTGTTGAGTTGCAACTGTTGAGTTGCAACTGTTGAGTTGCAACTGTTGAGTTGCAAATGTTGAGTTGCTCACCCAAGAGAGCCGATCACTCACTCGTGGACCCTTCGGGTCCTGGGGTCATAATAAACCGAAAGCATTCAGGCAATTACTTTCCGCTGTTTAAGTACTCTATATGTTCGATGCTTGGCGATAATACCTTCCGAATATATGTTGATTACCTTACATAATCGAAACCCGAAAGTCCTACAGAGTGAGCACAATAATTTTACTAAATGTAGGTCTAGAAGAATTTAATTTAATTTCCAGTAGGTACTGTTGGCAAAATGCCATTTGCAAAAAGTAACTAAAATAAATGAGCTAATCATAATTTGCAGCACGCAAAAGTCAAGAAACTTGGCACGCGATATCCGTAGAGCTGCGAAGCTTCAAGGCGTAACAAGTGACGCCCTCATTAGCCCTGGCAGCCCCTTAGCTGACCACGACTCGAGCCATTCGTTCACCTGTCGACCACCACCACCACCACCGCATGCCCCACTACGATTTATAAACATTTTGCATGCGTTTTCAGCCGTCTCAGCCGGAAACCGACAACGGACTGGGTAGGGTAGCTATAGCAACTCTTAGCCCAACATGTGCGCCCACCACTCCGACCACGCAAGGCACTTGTTTACTTGCCTACACCAGGTACCTTTGCCTGTGCCTGTGCAGGTGGTGCAGCTGGTAACGCCCAAGAAAACTCAGTTGGTGTTTGAAATTCGGCGAGCTTGCATCGCATCGAAAAGGAAACAACCTCTGGAGTCTAGACTCAATAGAATAGGTTTACTAGGGCCATGTGCTTCCTGCTGTTAAACTGGTTCTTCCCCTTGGTGTGGACAACAGTTTTCATTAAATTCGGAAACTGTACCGTACCGGACTCGTCGGCACAGTCATCATCATCATCATCTTCTCAAACTCCGCAGACTTTTCGTTTTCAACACCCACAGAAGTGTCTGCGAAATGAGTTCTACAATCTGAACTACTTCGAGTGCGCACCCTGTAAAGAGGCTGGTGATGGAGGTCACAACGAGTTGCAACCCACTGCGGATAGTAAGTATAGCTATTGATTAAACAACAGCTCCATGGAGCAAAAGATCCATATCCGTTGCAATTTGCATGCCTTCTTATGTACATGTATAATAAATACAAGCCCTTACTTACACACACACAGACACATATATTGACACATATGGTATGAACTCTTTAAGGAAGAGGTGCATAAGAATGAGCAGGCACCTGGGTATGACCCAGTAAGGCAATGCCAATCAAATATTTATATCTGGTTGCTCTGAAATTCACATTTGCAGCTAGTGAATGACTTAAGACTATTGATCACAAATTATAGAGTATAATAATTATATATTCATTAAGTTAAATCCTTAAATATTATATAATATTATATAGTTAAAATAAGTTTTGAAATATTTTTTTTAATTCGTATAAAATAGGTTTTAAAAAGTTCAATAAATTAGTTTTAAATATCTGAAAATAAACATTCATTAAATAAATCTTGTAATTAAGCTTAAGATATATAATATACCATATATTTTTTTGATCCTACAGTTTTAAAAAGTGGTATTGTTTTGGAAAGGTCCAAGACAGTATAATAATACAGAAAAAGGCATGGGAAATATCTGAAAAGTAAAATTACTTACAAATATGTATTTATATATCAATATTGCCTTCTACTGCTAAGGATTTTAAATTAAAATTTCAAGGCTGTCCCACGACAGCTTCTCTAGTTCGTTTTCTTAGTAATTCTACAAATTAAATTTATTTTTTTCAATTACTTATTTATTTAAAGTCAACTTTGGTCAGTCGACTCTTAAAGTAAAACAATTAATTTAGTTAATAAAAATAAGAAATAAATTATGGTGAAAACTTAAATAAGAAGAAAAGAATTTAATTAGAGATTTTTTTGGACTTAAAATTATTCGTAAATCTTCTATAAACATTACAAACAATTTAGTAATGAACAGAAATTAATGAGTCAGTTAATTAATAAATAAGTTAATTACTTTGCTTAAAAAGAACTTTCTACTTGAGTTTTTTTTACTTCCTTACATTTGTTTATTTCTACAAAAAAAAAGCAAAAGAATGAATCTCTATAATTTTTGCAGAATTCTCCTGCCAGTGCCCGTTGGATCACATATCGGTGTATGAGAAGAGCAAACGTTGGCCAATTTGCGAAGAGAGCTGCAGCAATGCCAATAATCAAACTGCAGTCTGTACTGCGCCGGCTGTGCCCACGTGGCAATGCACCTTCCAATATCTCAATGTGACAGCAACAGGAGCAGTTTCGCTGACCAGGACAAATCCGGCGAGCAACAGCAGCGACTGTCGCAGTTGCCATGGGGCTTACAACTTCCGGTATCAGGACTATTGCATTGCCAACACCCTCATGCGTCCCTACTTGCACTACAATGCCTTCTGGCAGGCCACCACCAGCTCCAGTTCCAGTTCCAACCTCAGCTCGAAGCGACTTCACTTTGGAGATCTCAAATTTGTGGCATTATTTTGCTTGACTCTGCGCAATGACACTGCCTGCCAGCAGTTGGCGAACCTGTGCGTACTCTCGCACTACTCCATGGAGAAGCATTCGCCATGCAGTGCATTTCTGCTTACCCAGATGTCCGATGTGGTCATGAAGTATTCGCACTCTGGGCATGAGCAACTGCGCGCGCAGGAACCGTTTGTGTTCTACAAGAAGGGCAGGACAACGCGGGAATTGATGACAACAAGTCTGCACCTGGCAAACCAGACGAAGCAGCTGCAGATGTTTAGCACCAACTATGAACTTGCTGGACGCCTCAAACGCTGGGGAGGCTTCCAGCTCGAGCAATTGAATCTCTGTCCAGGTGAAAAGGTGCCCGGATTGGGGGAGCAAACGGATATCAGCTGCCAGCTAAGTCTGGAACAACTAATCGATGTGGCCAGTCAAGAGGACAATGACAACTACCACAGCCTCTATCTGAACTTTAGCAGCAGCTGGGAGAGCCTGCTGCACCAGATACCCGTGCTCATAGAAACGCTGACGCCGGAGAATCAGGTAAAGCGGAAGTTTCCTTTTTAAGGGAAGGTTTTGACGGATTTAAGGCTTAACCTACTCCCTTCTTGCAGCGCCCACAGCAGGAGGAGTGGCAGCTGGTGAAGCGGTTCCAACTCATTTCGGCGCAGCAAAAGGATAATCGTCTGCGGCCTACCTTGCCAGCCTACGAGGATGGCCACAAGCTGCAACTATTCCGATCTCTGCGCTATGTGGATCATGTGCAACTGGAGTACAGCATCCAGGCGGGAAATCGTATTGGTTTGCCACTGCTACGTCTAAGTTATCGCTACATTGAACTGACAGCAAATGCGAGCTTGACTCAACTCTATCCGTTCCGTCTGAGTGTTCATGTGGAGCAGCAACGTGCTAGTGGAGCCACTCGACTGCTGCTTGAGCTGGCACTGCCTCTGCTCCTGTTCTTCGCATCGATATCTGCGCTGCTGCGTCTACACACACGGCGACGACGACGACGTGCCGAGCTCTGTCAGATGAGCAACCTTGTGGAATTCCTTCAACTGCTGGCTGCCAATGTTGCCTTCGCTCTGCTGGTTACAGCCTTATTGCTGCTGGCCCTGCCACATGTCTACGAGACCAAGCAGCTGGCGCTGCTCATCTATCCCGCGTGTCTGCTGCAACTGATCTTCCTGGCACTGCATTTGAGGCGTGCCAGTCAGCTGGAACTGTTCCTCGTCGACTGGGAGCGACCGCGCTGCAGCAGCGAGGGGCAGCGTCTCAATCTGGACAGCTCCTCGCTCTGCTCCAGCGTGCGTACCTATGTGGCCGAGACGAATGTCTCCGCGTGGCGTCTGCTCTTCACAGCCAATGCGTGGATACGACTTAGTGCGGCACAGAGATACTCCAGTCTGCTGCAGGCATTTGTAGCCATTGCTGGCCAACAACTGCTGGATCGCTTCACACACACAAAGAGCAACTTTGGCCTGAGTTGTTTCCTCATTTCAATGATCTACCTGGTCACATATGTGCTTCAATTGCTGGTGGGAAGAGTGTTGCGCTCGAATCCTCTACAGAAATTCATCGATCTCTGCAGTCTGGCCAACATCTCGCTGTTCTCTCTCCTCGAACCCGGCTATGGTTACTATATACACGGACGTTCCCCACACGGATTTGCAGACACCGATGTGTCATCGATGATTCTACAACTGCAACGGGAGGCACAAAATATGTGTGGACGCCGTGGTCTGCTCATGGACTCGGACAAACAGGCCTATATCATATTGCCACCGCGTAATCTACGGTATGTCTGTGATAGAAGAAGAAGATATATATGTAATAAACTTTGTAATCCTCTCCAGCATCTACTTGGAGCGCCTGCTGCTGCCCTTCCAGCGTAGCCGCAACAGCAGCATGTCCCAGGCGTTGCTCTACCAGAAGGATCTGCCAATCTCCAGCATTGATGGCCAAGTGGAACGCACCTCCATAGCCTATGCAAGTGTAAATCGCTTCTTCTGCGCCTTCATTGATCATGTAAGTGGAAGACTATGCAGAAGGGGGCAATAAAAATAAGTATATAAGCCAAGGTACATATACTTGTCTATTATATATATCTGCTGCATACTTATAGGCTTGCGAAACTAGCTCATTTACTGAAATCATTTCTTAAATAACTTCTATATTTATTTAACGTTCGCAATCAAATTTTCAGTTCTAATTAAGATGTGAATAATAATGTTTTACACCGAGAATGAATAAGCTTACAAATCGCTTTTTATCAATTTGAGAGGGCAAAAGGGAGTGAGGCATAATTTATAATAGTAAGATAGTTTGTACAAAATTTGGTAGTCTAACTTGTTCAGTCTCTGAGATCAAGGCTTTCATAGATATGGAATATATGAAGATATGGCCTGATACAAAAGGGGACTACCTTGATTTGAAATACCTTTGTGAAAACATCATATTTTCAACGCAGACGATACTTAAAAAGGATTAATAATCTGAAGTGCCCTACCTTGATATTAAATACTTATAACTTTGTATTTAGTATACTTTTACTTTTTACATTTGTTTATAATTTTAATATATTCATAATCTCATTCCTCCCACAGGCCATTAAGGATATGGACTACATAATAAAGGAGAAAAGTTTTGTGGAGAAGCTCTTCGATTGCGAGATCGACAATTATCTGACAGAGAGTGAGTGGTAGCCTAATTCGAATGAAGTGGTGTTCAAATATTTATCTCTTACAGACAAGGGCACATTCTATATAGACGACTCGCTGAGCTTCAGTCGTGTTCTGCTGCTTGGCAACCATTTGCACATCTTCGTGCTGGAGCTGCTTGTGCTGCTCTCTGTGTATCTGTTCTCAACAAGTCTGCTGCTCGCCGCCGGCACAGCCTGTGCCCTGAACATGGTCAGTCTTAAGTCTTATATACATACATATAGTGTTGTATATGATCGATCTATCTTAATTTGTGCTTACAGCTGATGCGGTACATCTTCCGCCATTGGGTGCGTCGCAATGTGTCGCGCAAGACATTGATTGATGAGCGCTTTCTACTTTAGCCCAGTCGCATTCAGCACGTGGAGCAGTATATGCGAGACGATGGCATCTTTGAGATATAAGGGAAATGATGAGAACACGTTTTGCCTTTTTTGTTTTATTTAAAAATCCACTCGATAGTAAGTAGTACATTTATTAGTTTTGTGTGTTTTGTTTTTTTTTTTTTTTGTATATTTTTATGTTTATATCATAAAACCTATGCCTAAAAACAGATAAAATAATTTCTGATTAATTTCTGGTTTCGCATTCAACACATACATTATACATATACATATATATATATATATAAACACACAGCTCTTATTTTGTAAGCTTGGTTTTCCATTTATTTCTTCATTTTGTTGTAATTTCGATAGGATTAGCACACATACAAGTTCCTCTATTTATTATGTTACGTAGTAGATACATCTATATAATTTCAATTTCCTTTCTTATTGTTTCTCAAGTGTGTGTGTGACATAAATATAGGATTAGCAGCCGCTTTTACATTCGAATTTCATTATAAGTTTCTTGGTGGATGGGGGAGATTATGATATTAAATATTCGACACGAACATAACACAATTCATTTGTTCTTAAACATTTTATTAGTTTGTCTTCATTGCATTTCAAGAAAGTATAAACAAGGTTTTGTACAGAGCATTCAAACTGTTCGGATATAATCATATCAAATACATTAATACGCATTATATATTATTAGAGTTCACTAAAATCTATTTCCAGTATTTTTAGTAGTTCACGTTGTTTTCTTTTAGGGTTCTAATGGAAATTTCTAGTAGACTGATTGGCTGCTTGTCTGACCGGCTCTTTATAGTATTGTAGTATACTAAAACGACAAACGACGTACAACATTTAAAGATCTATGTTCTTATCTGAATATGTATTGTATGTAGTATGCATGTATGTTATTGTGTGCTCTATATATGTTTTTGAACTTATGCAATATCCTAAGTTGCAAACTTATTTTCAAGTGTCTTCTCTTACATGGTATACGAATGTTTACGGTTCGTGATAAGTGAGCTTTCTCTTATTAGAGCAAATATAAAAGAGAAATGCCTTGGTATACAATTCGGAATAAAATGGGCAATAAATATCGTACATAGCAAATTCGAAATAGATGTAGAAAAAACAGTTAAACAGAGCTAAATGTCAAAATGAGTTCTTGGTAATACGAAATAATATATATATTATTATAGTTATATAGTACATCATTTAGAGACAAAAATTTGTTCATATTTATTGTTTATCGCTATCACAAAAGTAAATACAACTCTAACAAGTTAGAGAGGGAGTTATTTTTTTGGGGTCTGGGGGTCGATGGTGGAATACTCTACGGGGAATACGTAACATTGAAGTTAAAGAGTGAAACTCAAAAGGATATCTAAAGATTTCACACAAAACTTCAACTAAGATTTTATCAATACTTGGTATGTCTATTTACATTTATATATATTCAACACTTAAGACTGTAGTTAAAAATATATTTTATGTATTTCCACATGACTTATCTAGCGACGATCGAGTTCATGTTTGCATTATAGTCAGCAAATCATATCAAATGACTTTCTTATTTACAATTGGAAATTAAAAACTAAATGTACACCAGTTCTACTACTTGTTGTTCTTCTTTACTATCGTCTAAATGCCCTTAAGTATATATAGTATTTTTGTTTCATGCATAGACTTGTGTAACTATCTCTTTTTGTTTTATTTGTTGTTTTTTTAGCGACATTTATAACATTTACAACATGCTGAACCTAAATCTTGGTAGCTGCCTGTGTGTACCGATATGTTCTATCTTTCAAGGAGGGGAGGATTATATTCATTTAGAGCCCAAATGCAGCAGCGTATGCATGCAACAATTGCAACACATAGTCGGCGCTCTCCTGTATTGTGTTGCTGCCCAGACTACGTGGTCGTTGTGGCAAATCCAGATTCAAATCCAAATCGGTTGGGTTCTCCTCTTCTTGTTTCTGCTGTGGCTGCGCTGGCTTCGAATGTGCCGTTTCTGTTTCTAGCTGATGCTCCTCTGATGATGTCTCCTCCTTTGTTGGTTGCGTCTTCTCTGCTTCTTGCTCGTTCTTTAGTTGCGCTTCAGCGGGGGTCTGCTTTTCCTGTTGACTTTCCTCCTGCTGTTCCTGCGTGCCCTTTTCATCGGGCAAAAGCTCGTTCTATTCATGCACCGTACGTCGCGTACGCTTCGCCGGCAAGCAACCATCCTCAGAGTCGCCCAAAGAGGCAGCAGATGGGCAACTCTTGCGTCCATTTTCAATTGGCGACGGCGAACCAGCCGCTGCCGCCAACAAATTTGGCGAATTTGACGACGATGTGGAGGCGCCACTGCCCGCGCCGTTGCTGCCCTTTCCGCCAAAGTTGGGCAACCATTTGGCAAGTTGCTCTTCGAAAAAGTTCTCCAAATACTTGGCATTGCTGTATGTTTTCGAGTCCTCCTGTGTGAAAGCGATCAACGCAACACAAATGTAAAAAACTGAACACGCACAGAGTGGGGAATGCACAATTAACTCACCTGATAGAAGAGATACGTGTTCTTGAAGATCAAACGCACGTCTGAGACAAAACCAGCAATGTCCTTATAATGATTCGGGCTGGATGGATCCAAACGAGTGCGTATAACATCCAACGACATGGGGCTGAAATGATTAGAATAGATTACATAAGCGGAGAACTTTGGGAACTCTTATCAAACGGACTTACTTGCAAATAATTTCATAATACTGCGAATTGGCCGGCGATTCTGGTTCACGGAAATTGAGACTCTGCTCGTACTGGCAATACAGTTCCAGGCAAATGCGCTGTAATATCCTTAACTCCAGTGCGCTCAGCTCACCCGGCTGCGACTTCTCGTTGCTCTCCACTTTAGTTAGCTCCTTGAGATTAACGCATAAGAGACATTGCCAGCTCTCGCTCTCATCGGGCAGCGAACTGATCGCGGGTATATGACAATTCTGATGGAATACTTTGGGGCATTTGTCGCAGCACATCAATTCACCGCCATCCAGACATACGGCACACCAATCCTCATTGGGGTCATCTTTTTGTTCATTTTTATTATTAACTGATATGATTAGTTTGGATTCGCATTTATGTTGTGTGTGTATGTGTGTGTATGGGTTTTGGGAGTGTGTGTATTTGTAATGTTTATAACGATTTCATTTTGTATTGTTTCGTTTGGTTGTGTTCGTATTTTTGTTTTGTTTTCATTTCGTTTCGATTTTTTATTTGTTTTTGGTGTATTTCATTGGTTAGTAATTGATTTTTACGTGTTTTTTTACGCGTTCAGATTGTTTTGATTTTTATATTATTTTAGGTATTTCGAAAACATGTTTGTAGTTTGAAAATAGAAATAAACAAAGCAAAGTTATATGAGAATTGAATATCGATATAAACCATCAGAGCAGAGTAATATGTTAATCATAAGACTTAGGAGAATTTTAAATGCATAGACGAATTAGGAAGTCAGACACAGATCGTTAATTGATAGAATTGTTTGCAAAAGTTAACCACCAGTTTTGAGGCAAGCCAGACGTGTAAGCCTTCTGTATTGCCTTCCCTCAAACTTCGAGAATCAGTTAATCTACAACGCCACAAACGCACACACCGCACACCCAATACGCATGCAAGAAGCCATGAAGATTCGCAAAGCTTTACGTGACTCACCTTCTTGTGTGTTGGACAGATCTGTTGAGCTGTGCACCTGCGGCGAGGTGGTCTTTGTGCGTCCCTCGGGCAGCACTTGAACGCCATTTGAATCCAATTTGGCAATGGTGGCAATCAGATCATTGATGGAATCGTCCCGCACCTTGTCAATGTCCTTGGTATTCTATAAAGCAAATGTGAGGCAAATTAAATGAGAAGATCCACGTATATATCTATATAGCATTGCTTACCTCATGTGTGCTTGGGCTGGGTGTCTTTGGATTTGTCGATGTGACATTCGAAAGTAAAGATACAGCTGGGCCAAGTGCAGCGACAGCAGCGGCGGCATTCATCTGTGCTAAACTGAGGCTGCTGCTGCTACTCGATGAGCTAGATGAACCATTGCCCCCACCCGGCCCAGTGAGGCCACCACCAACATTGCCTAGACTGGGCGGTGTGCTGTTCTTTAGAGTATTTGGAGATTTCAATGAGATTTTAAAATTTTCCGATGTCTGTCGTCCATTGCCGAAGGGCAACATTGGTCCCTGCTGTTGGCACACTGAAAGAAGGAGGATTATTAGAATATATACAGATTTAAATGGGGATTTCCTTTTGGAAACCTACTGCTTGACTGCTGCGCAGATTGTGGTATATGCCATTTAGCGAGGCTATGCATTGCGTTGCTTAGTTGCGGTGACGTTTGCGGTGGCCCAGCATTAAAGCCAGCCTGGCTCCCATGAAACCCCAACGCCTGCAGAGAGTATTAAAAGTAAATTATTTTATACTTAATGTTATAAATAACTGTTGCCTTACATTCTGCATTGGATTGGGCATCATTTGGGGGCGTTGCAGAGATCCTGGCGACGGTATCTGACCGCCGCCGGCAGCATTCGCTCCAGCCATAGCTGCCGCAGCGGCCTGCTGATGAGCATGATTGGCCATGCGTTGATACTGTGACTGGTAACGCGCGTTGCTACTCATAAAGTTGCTGTTATCTCTGGGACCGCCGCCCGGGCCACCGCCCTGACCAAAACCCTGCTGGCCAGGCATAAAATGTGGACGCATCTGTGGCCCCAGCTGCTGATGTGCTGGCGATGGTGTGCCCTGTGGTCCGCCCGGATAGCTGGGCGGTCCATTAAAGGCCAGATGTGCGTTGGGACTCTGTGCAGCCTGATTGTTCAACAGACCACGCAGGCTGATATCTAAAAGGGAAGGCCATCAAAAGGTTTAACTTGATTTCCTTACAATTGATTTTCTACATCGAACTCACCCATATTCTGCGGATGTGTGGATGAGCTAACATGTGGTTGACCCTGACGTTGCATACCAGGTGGCATGCCTCCAAAACGAACTGCAAGCACAAATAGGAAAAGTTTAATTAAAACATTATTGGATTATGGATATAGAATGAAGAGTAAAGTGTTTGTCGTGCATTACCCTTACCTGGTCCATCGCCTGGGAAGGAACGGCTCATTGCATTGAACTGCTGCTGTGCTGCGGCATTGCTGTACAAAGGCGGTCCATTCTGTGGCCCAAATCCACCCGGCGGTCCGTTCGGCGATAGTCCCGCTGTCATGCCTGGCGGCAGACCTGGACGCAATGGTGGCGCCATATTTGGACTTGGTGGCTGTCGTGGCGGTAGCGGTGAGGGGCCATTTGGCGATGGTGCCGGTGCGGGCGGATATGGTTTACCATCGACAATGACAATGCCCAACTGTGAGATGATCTTCTGCAAATCGGAGACCTGATTCAGCTGCACCTGTATGCGCACTGGGATCTCTGGATTTGGTATATCAGCACGCTGACACTTGAGTTTCTGCAGATGACGTACAAGGGATTTTTTGCTTGATAATATGGCAAAATCGCTACCCTTCTCTAGGGCATTCTGCATAAATTCGATGCAATGATCCGTGTTATCGGAGAGTAGCTGCAGTGTCTCCTTCTTCTCGACGAGCACCTTCAGTTTGCTGTCACAGACCTCATTCAGACGCATAACCAACTGTTTGCCACGCATATTCACCGTGTTGGTGATCTTAACCACCATGGCTGTGATCTCCTTGATCAGATCTTTCTTCTTGTCATGTATCAGCTGTTGGCGATCATCGATCACCTTGGTGGCCGAGGAGAGTAGGAAACGCTTGTAGTTTATCTCAGAGACAAGCGTGGACAACGCCTGCCGCGACTCTGTGGCAATTTCGTGGGCAAACTTGTATTTATGATCGCGATGATCGCTCAACTGACAATCGCGACATGTGAGCTTGTCGCATGTCTCGCAGAATAGCGACAACTTTTCCTGTGTGTGCAGCTGACACATGTGCAACTTATCGACACCGACAGCACCCACAAGCTGCTCACTGTTGGCCTCATCCTTTGGCTTGATCGTGTGATCCTTGGTGATCTTGAGACGTTGATGCGCCTGTACGCAATTATCGCATATATATTCGGAACAATCCACACACCATGAAGTCGCTGTGGCTCCATCTGAACAGCTACTGCACTGTACATTGGCCGTAATCGAACTCTTTAGACCATCTCCAGAACCATTGCCATCGCCATTGTCGCCCGCAGCACATTGTTCGATCAGGAACTGATTCTCAATAATGTATTCGTTCTGTGAGGCATTGTCGCAGACTGGACAGTGTATTAATGGTGGCAACGATCGATCCAACTCGGAGAACTTTGTATTCACACACTGACTACAGGCCACATGCAGACACTCGAGCAGCTTGGGACGATCATTTATCCCCAGCACTTGAGCACAGTAGACGCACTTGAACAACGTAAACTTGGCCGAGGCTGAAGAATTTGATTCCGACTGCAAGAAGAGAAAAAAAGGGAAATATATATTGTTACTAAGCGTACAGATCATAAATGAACTATATAAGTGCTTCAAAATATTAAAAGTCTAGACTTTATCAGCAGTTAAATCATATATTAGTCAAGTGGTGCTTAAAGTTATTGAAGGGGTTTTTTTTTTGACAAGTCAATAATATACAATCTTAATATTATATACAATCTTACAAGTGTCTCTTTCAATTGGATATTCTTTCTTATTATTGTGTAACCACTTTCCTACCTAGCCAGCATGATTGATTGATGGACTTCCTCTGGGGCGAGCTGTTATCTAATCTAATCTTATGTTACCCCCCCATGTGCTGATAATGTGAGATAAGAAATCGAAATTTTTTTTAGAAATGACTCTTTACTTTTTGTCAACTGGGAAAATTCTCGTAGTTTCCTTTGTGTAACTTTCTGTATTCAAGTGAAATCATGACAAGTACAACGGAAACGGAACCGGAATTCGCTGAATGTTTTATGTTGATTTCCTGAGTAAATCAAAGAGAAAACAAACAAACTTTTATGCTTTGCTTGTTGAACAACATTAATAACATCCGAAAGATATTAATAAACATCGAACGAAACATGCGACGCATTAGCTCCTTGATAATTAATAGCAGCAACTTTGCCGGCAGACAGAAGAGCATAAATTTTGAATTGCAAAAAAGAAAAGAAAGACGAGCAGAAAAGCTCTGCAGAGGCAGCAGCAGGCGAACAAATAGTGCTCCATAATGGAGCCTCGAGCATGGCATTGGGATTGGTTGATTTGCTTGAATGGGGCTGCTGCTGCTGCTGGTGCTGCTGGCGGTGGTGGTGGAGCTGCTGCTTCTCTTTGACTGTCGCAGGGGTAAGATTGATTAGTTTTATCTTGAGTTGGAGCACATAAATCCAATTGATTGATTATGCTTTTGCTCGATAAAGATTAGTGCATTGGTATGCGTGCGTTTTACATGCAACCAGTCAGTCGTCTACATGTGTATGTGTGTGTCTCTGTGTGTGTGTGTGCCCCCAACGGAAGCGCCACGGACATTGATGAATGCCTCTCGTCGTGCGCTGGCAACGAACGAGCTAGATTCACTCGAAATTTGTGGCTCTCCATTGCATTCCAAAATGGGATCCAGTGCGATTCCTTTTGCAGCATGCCACAACGATCCAACGATCCCCATCCATCTTGTCTCTTTTTTCAGCTGACGTCAGCAGCAGCGAGAGAAAGTCGGCCACAATTTTCACCTATGAAACGTGCTCGCTCGCTCGCTCTCTCCGCTCTCTCTCTCTTTCTCCCTCTCGCTCTCTCTAGACTTTCGAAACTTCCCAACACACATAAATCATCGGGCAACAGCCATTTTATACTTTTAAAATATGTACCTACATATATAGTCATTTATATATACATATTATATATGGGAAGCTCGGCGCATACCCACGCAAGAGACGGACGAACGGACGGACAACATAGATTCGGAGTCAGGGCAATAGGGGCGACGTTCCACTTGAAAGCCATTCATCATAATGTATGTACTGTACTCTATACTGTGTGTACTATGCTCCATGGCCATTGCCCACATTCTCCTCGCCTCGTGGGCCTCGAAAACTGGTCGTCGGCTCGGGCTCTCGGGCTCGACAAGCTCTCGGATCTGCCAGCGAACGTTCGGCTCAGGTCGTTCATATTTTTCGCTCGCTCGGCTCCGACGCAGCCCACTTAAAGTTGCCCAAGTCACTTGCGACTGACATACCATTAAAAATGTTGCGAAAAACGACGAAAAAATATATATATATATATATATATATATATGTATATAGCGAGCCAGCTGCTGCTACCCCCATGTGTCTAAAGTGACTTGCTAGAAACTATGAATGCTACGGGTGGCTTCCACAACTCATTGTGTGGAGACCCGCATCCCGTCGATTGAAATAGAATAAATGGCAAATGATTTCAATAGGTTTTATTTTGCAAGTAATTCCAATTAATCGAATTTTCCATTGAAAGCCAGCCGCCATTTTCAATGACGTACACAAAAGGGTTAAAGTTGGGGATATTGTTTGACGTTGAATGAGAGGAGCGGAGCGGGATCTTATCTTTATAAGCCGGATATTGTAAAGGGAAATGGGATCGGCTTTGCTGCGTTATGTGCATGTGTACAATGGTGTGTGTGTGTGTGTAGCTTTGAGTGGCTGTGTCTGTGCATGTGGGCTTGTCTCTAATGCGATTAGTCACAGGTGTGTGGGTGTTTAAGATAAGCGCGGCACGTGAATTGATTGAATATGACTTAAGCTTATACATGAACATAATATGTATGTATGCTGTTTAAATTTAATTAAATATAGTTTATATATTGTATAACACTTCCACTATAACTTGCCTAGTCAAACTGAACTTTGATAGCATTTTTTATAGTATATAATAATAATATTTATACCCCTTTACTTCCTGTTTATGGTGATAAGTCTCTGTACTTATTTTTAGACATTCTCGTCTGCTCTGGTTCCAATGTCATTCGGGACTTAGAAAAGCATTACAAATCGTTAGCCTGCTCAAGCTTTTTGCACTATTTCGTATCAGGGGTAGTTAGGGGCTACAAAATGACGAGTTCAATTGGCCATTAGCAGCTGCAGCTGCCCCACATCTCTCACTCACTCACTCACTCACTTAGTCAGTCGTAACCGTAAGCGAGCAACGAGCAACGAATGTATAAATAATTTTAAATCAATTTCAATTAGAAAATGTTGAAAGGATGCCACAACAACAGCACCAACAATGGCAACGACTACCCTAACAATAGCAATAACAACAGCAACAACAAAGTTGAGTACGTTCTATTCGTACAACAACAGCAATGGAGCCCCCAAAGGCAGGAGAAGCACTAGAAATGTGCTGACATAATGGAATGGCTGCTTGACGTCTCTCTGCCGGCACTGAATGAGTGCATTTATGATTGATGTAATTTTGATGAAAGTAATCACATTTCCATCCGGCATTGCGAAGCATTGGCCAAAGCCAACGTAGCTGAAGCCTTTTAAAGCCATCTCACATTTCATTCGCAATAAGTTTTTTTTTTTCCTTTTTTTTTTTTTTTGCAGCAAAAAAGTTTCTTTCTTGTTAGAGAGGAAAAAGTTTCGTTGTGAAAATGAAAGAAGTTCTACAACTATATTTCATTTCCCCCAAACACACACACACACACACAGTACGTCTCAATATCCTTTTACACACCCCAATCAAGACATCTACCAGGGATGGTACAACATAAAAATCATTGGAAAGTCCCGTTAGTTCGTTCGTTGGCTTGTTGGCAACGAGTTTCTGTCACATCTCACATCAGATGGCAAATCCCTTTTTTCCCCATAATTCGATTAATTTGCCTCTGCCCGCATTAAATTGGATATCCAGTTAAGCTTTCGCTTCTGCCAGCTTCTGCTTCGCTGGGAAATGGCGCATTACATTTGACAGGTATTCTAAATGAAAAGCATCTCTCTCGTATCTCTCGCTGTGCAGTCAATTTTCATTTTCAAAATGTATTTTTCCGTCTGCTGCAAAACGTAATACCCCGTTCAAGGCCTTAAAAAGACGGCAGGCAGCATATGTATGTATGTTTGTGTGCTGTAATTCTATTAATAAAGTTCAATTAGGCTATCAACCCTTTTTTTGTTATTGACCGAAACTCAGCCT
The DNA here is from genome assembly GCA_018151435.1 of Zaprionus africanus. Classification (NCBI taxonomy): domain Eukaryota; kingdom Metazoa; phylum Arthropoda; class Insecta; order Diptera; family Drosophilidae; genus Zaprionus; species Zaprionus africanus. The sequence goes on from JAECXB010002206.1 coordinate 10,637,425, forward strand.
TATCATTTTATTCCACTTTTTGTACTTTTGATGTGAATTAATATTTTTTGATGTGACTCAAGTGTATAGATGATGAAAGTATTATGTTGATAATTGTGTTGAAATTGAAATATTATAATAATATTTTTGTGTACTTATTTATGGTATATTATACCTTAGATTAATTCAAAAGTAATTGAACTACAAATCTGATATGGTTTTGGGATAATTATAAATTCGATATCTTTCTTCCTAATGTTCTTGATTAGCATTCTTTATGAATCTGTATTAATTCCGAATTATTTATAGATTAATTTTTATTTTTTAATCATAAATTCGACACCTTATCTTTACTTGAATCTAGTTTTTTATACATATAGATTAAACCTCTTTAAAGGTCTTTCCCAACACAATTCCTCAATCACATTCAACCTTCTACAATCGCTATATTATATTATCATTATAATGATACCACAGTGTAATTTTGCGACCCTATTTTGAATAATTGGCCCATTAAGTGGACACAATCACATTGTGGCTGCCAATTAGGGGAATATATAATGAAAGTGTGTGTCCATCCAGGCCATGGAATGAATATCTGAGTAGGATAATCATTGTTAGGCCACACACACTATACCCCCCATAATTGGTTCGATTTGATGATGGGGTACTTTGCCAAGTTTTCACTATGCAAATTGGACCTGGCAGTGCAAAACCTTCAAGTCCTGTGATTGGAATATTTTTCATTTTGCGTGGCCAATTTCAATTGGGCCACGTGTCCCCTTCCATTAATTATATATCTGGCTATAATTATAGCGAAAATCGATCGAAAAAAGTGTACAGTTTCTTCGAGAAACGAGCAACGAATATGATAAAAGTCGGATAAGGATTCGTTGCATTGTTGCGCCATTGCACTTGTTTGGTTTGCGAGGAGGCACACACGGAAATGGACACGGACAGAGGACACACGGACAACTCGACAGATACGATTTTTCAGTTTGGGTGGCGCATAAATCACAGTGCAATACGAGAAGAGAGAACATGCATCATCTGTGTGCGTCGTGAATGAATGATGGACGGATGGAGGGACGGACAAGCGGCGGGTGGCATTCGGCAGCGGCGGCGGCCATTTTGTGATATTCCAATCGCAGTGTGTTGCAAGCGTCCTGTTCGTATGTTGTTTTTGGTATTATTGTAGCTGTTGCTTTTTCAGCTGGAGCTCATGCTGCTTGTTATACCCTGCGATCGTGGAAAAGGGGTATACTATACTGCTGCAACTCTATGTTGCATAAGTAGAACAGATAGCAGGATGCGTGGTAGAGTATATATACTTTAATTAAGTACAAATAGAGTATAAATATTGTATTATTATTATAGTATATTTTATCAGTCATTTGTGTAGTTTTCTTCATCGATATAGACTTAGCGGAATATTATTTTAATCTGTTGTCAAAATTTCAAAATGATTAATATTCAAAAAACCATATTATTTAGTGAATGAATGAATAAAAGCTACAAACAAAGGTATCTTACTGTCGAGCATTATTATCTTTAGCTTTCTCTACTTGCTTTATTTGGGTTTCAACGGCCATTTTGCGAAAATCCCAACGCTGCGGGCTGTATGTTCGCCATGCTCGTGCCAGCATACAGTGCCTGCTGCTGATGCTGGGTCCAGCATGCTGCTTTGGGTTTCAGATTTCGCACGCACACACCCACACGGCACCAACAACTCACACACACACACACAGACAGCGTAACAAGAATATCATATTTTCCGCTACAATATTCGCAAATTTCATTGTTTCACAAATTTACAGCAAGTGCAGCTTCCTCATTGAACTTTGAGGACGGCAAGGCTGGCTTTCCCTTTGAACTATGAATATTATGCTTATTCTTGAATCAACAGTGACAGCAACAACAACTACAACAACATCGAATGAAGTTACATGAACCACAAACAGGGAGTACCACAGAAGGAGGGTAATTAATTGCATTTCCAGTTTCTGCACGGGACACATTTCAACTTGAGGTTTCCGCACATCGATTCGTGCTCGGTTTGCCCCATGAAGTCAAAAACAACTCCCCCCCCATCCCTATACAGGAGGATCCTTTGACTGGCGAACACGAGTGCCCATTTAAATGCATCTGAAAATGTCTGCTTCATTTGCGTTCCTCTTGTTATCAAAATTAATTCGGTTTGCTATGGTGCCCAAGCAATTCTCGATACAATTTACAATTTAATTTGATACAGTTCAAAACTCATCAGATTTCCATTCGATGTGCACTGTCATGCTGTTGGGAACCAATCGAATTAAGCACATGAAATGCAAACATTAAACACGCATTTCATTTTCAAAATTGAAATTAATTCTAGGTTTAAATAGACAAGTAAGATAGCTGAAGGCATTAATAGGATTTCAACTTCAAATGTTTTAAAAAGTTTCACTTAGATATCTTTTCAAGAAAGCTGTCACCTGTATATATACCTTATGGTGTCTAAAATGTGTTCTTCTTGGCGTTACTAACTGTATGCCATAATCAATATACCCTCTACAAGCTGACAATAATACAAAACTACGCAATCATACCAATATCTCTATTATATAAGCGAAAACTAAAAGATACGAGGGTCGTTTGATAAGTCCGTGACTTTTTGAATAAAATATATTTTTTTCGTCAAAGAAGCGTTTTATTTCTCAACATAATCTCCTTTTAGCTCTATACATTTAGTCCAGCGTTTTTCCAATTTTTTTATTCCTTCCAAATAATAGGTTTTCTCAAGGCCCTCAAAATAGTCGTTTGTTTCTGTGATGACCTCTTCATTTGACCCGAATCTCTTACCGCCGAGCCATTTCTTCATGTTTGGAAACAAAAAATAGTCACAGGGGGCTAAATCTGGAGAATATGCTGGATGGGGTAGCAGTTCGTAGCCCAATTTATGAAATTTTGCCATGCTGACTACACACGTGTGCACCCGTGCATTGTCCTGATGGAACAGCACTTTTTTTTCGCCAAATGCGGTCGTTTCAGCTTCAAATCAATATCGAATCTGTCCAAAAGCTCTGAATAATATTCGCCGGTGATCGTTTTACCCTTTTCAAGGTAATCGATGTGAATGATACCTTGTGCATCCCAAAAAACTGTGGCCATGACCTTGTTGGCCGACAGACCCACCTTGGCCTTCTTTGGTGCACGTTCACCCGGAGAAACCCACTGTCTTGATTGTTCTTTGGTCTCTGGTGTGGTGTGGTGGATCCATGTTTCGTCTACGGTAACGAAACGGCGCAAAAATTCGTTTGGATTGCGGTTGAACATCGCCAAACACTCCTTTGAAATGGTCACACGGTTGCGCTTATGGTCGTGTGTGAGCAATCGCGGCACCCATCGCGCGGAAAGCTTTTTCATGTCCAAATATTCATGTAAAATGTGATGTACCCGTTCAGTTGAGATGCCTACAGCCTCAGCTACCTCACGCACTTTCATTCTCCGATCATCCAATATCATTCCATGGATTTTGTCGACGATTTCTGGCATGACGACCTCTTTTGGGCGACCTGAACGTTCGGCATCACTTGTACTGGTACGACCACAACGGAACTCAGTAAACCATTTCTTAACCATTGAAATTGATGGTGCAGAGTCCCCATAATATTTATCAAGTCTTTCCTTGGTTTCGGTGATGGATTTTTTACGCAAAAAATAATGCTTAATTAGCACACGAAATTCACTTTTTTCCATTTTCGTTAAAATTCACGAGATCGTCTGCTTTCAATGCCTATAAAACGCAAACCAAAAAACGCAGCTTTCTCAAAATTTTACAGTCAGCTGTTAATCGATAACTGCTGACAGGAGCAGTGTTGTATTTAGAGCAGGTGCGCGGCAAATACAAAAAGTCACGGACTTATCAAACGACCCTCGTACAACGACCTGTCCAATTTTATGGCTACAGATAAAGAGCGTAAAGCTTGACTAATCAAACTTTCCATTGAATTCAAGCATATTTTATCATACTTTAATTCCGTTTTTATTATCGTCTATATAGCTTTATTTTTGCTTATAAATTTTAATTGCGTTTCACATTGCTGATGCCTTATCCTGCTAATCCTGACACAGGTGTCGAATCGCAACATCAAAGAATAATTCCTATAAAAAATGCGCTCGGGGGGTGATGAATAAGAGAAAACTCTTGGGGGCTCTTGAAATATTTATGAGGCTAAGCAATAAACTAAAAATGCAAAGATAAAATGCTCTCAAACTGTCAGGCATAAATTGCCATGCGAAAGAGATGAAGATACTCTAAACGAAAGGGACCCTTGTACGAAGACCGTGTGCGAAAGAATGAAATAGCAAGTGAACAGGTGAATTCAGGTAACTGGCAGATGGCACAATAAAATATCTTATACTCCCCATAATAAAAGCGAACGAAACTTGATTGTGACTGAGAGAAACTGGCGGCAGAGAAACAGAGAAAATGAAACTAAACAGAAACAAGCGAGAGAGAGAGAAAAAAAGGTGATTCGATTCATACGATATGCGATAGCGTTGCCCACAGGACCGCAAAAGGCAGCAATGGCCACCAAGCGCATCGGTTACAAGCTGAAACAATTTTTAATGGCCTGAGGAGAACTTTAAAACATGAAAAAAGAAAACGAAATAAAAGGAAAGCAAGTAAAACTTAAACTCGGTACTTGGCTAAGCAGATAACTGCACAGATTAGTACTTGTACAGCAGTGAGATAAAAAGTTAAGAACTTGTACAAAAAACCTATCGGAATATACATTTACAAAATTCCAGTACAAGATAAAAGACCCATCACCCTGTATCTGCTATCTCTGTGAACTGTAGCCATTTACTTAAATCGCCAACATATCCGGCAGTGGCGTTGCAATTTCCGCTCCCTGCAGCAGGAAAAGGCGGGAATAGGTGGTGCTGGTGGTGGTGGGGGGAGAGGTGTTCCGCCCTAATGGGCAAAGCCCTAATGACCTGACATAACATTTCATAACGCAATTTAAGCTACCCAAAAAAAAAGATAATATTTATGTATAAATTGCTTCAGAAATGATGCTATAAAAACGTACGATTTGATTGCGGATTATAACATAGAAAGAGAAGGATTCGAGAACGAGTGAACGGGTGAAGACCAATTGGAATACTCCAACGCGTGGCCACAATGTATAGAACTGTATCTTTTGGTTCGTATTATTTTTTTTTGGACAAGTGCTTCTGCTGCTCCATTCCGTACGCATCATTTCCCATCGTCGTCGCAGTCGTAAAGATTTAATTGTATGGAAATCGTAAATGGCACGCAAAAGAACCAACGAGAAAAAGTTTTTATGGCCAACAGAAAATCGATGGAGGCGTTAAGGTAACCCAAAAGAAACTCACTCTCTACAGAGGAACGAAAGGAATTTCTCGCATATATATATATTTTATTTCCATATTTCTACACAAAAAATGGCTTCATTTTTTATTATAGCATTGGATGAACCTACGTACAAGGAACACAACGACAAGCTCGAGATATTGTGACCTCAAAATATGATTCATAACAACGACAATGACAACGAATCAAGTAGTCAATCACTCAAACAGTCTGTCTGTCTGTCAGTCAATCAGTCGGTCAGTCAGTCAGTCACTTAGGCAAGTTGATTGCTTTGAGTGCTTTTGCTGCTGGTTTATTAAGATACAATACTTATAAAGCAAATGGTATAATCAAAACGTAAATAGGGGGTGGAGACCCATTAAATAAAATAGCAAATAAAATTGCTCGTTATTTATTTCCAACATTAAAGGAACTTTTATAACAAAAAATAAAATAAAACTTGAACATTTCTTATTGACTATCAACAAACAAATAAGAAGGGTTAAGAGCTAAACTTGAAGATGAATTTATACTTTTGTGTTCTAGGAACAATTATATTTAACAATTACCCCGTTAGTCATTAAATATTGTATTTGTTGTCAAGGGTGATTGCATTTTCTAAAGATACCTTTGTTAATTGCCTCAATTTCAGTAGGGGGAATATTGAAAATATTTCACTCGAAGTATAAAGAAGTCGTCAGCTTGCACAAAACCACAAACTAATGAAGCGGCCTGGGCTGGTCTTGGTTTGAGAACGGGTTCAGGGCCAGGCCTATGGCTAGGATGGGTATATATCGTGCGGCTTGTGCAGGCTGGCTTTAGAAAGTGACGACGACGAATTGGACATTGTGGGTTTGGATGGATGGATGGTTCAAAGAGCTGGCCCCTGGTTCCTGGTCTCTGGTCTTTGGAGCTTACCAAAACCGCCGACGCTGATGTTGCTGCTGTTGGTGATGGTGATGGTGATGGTGCTGCTGCTGCTGCGGTTTGCGGTTCTTTCTGTGCCTGATGCAATTGTTCGTTCGTGCTCCTGGTCCATGACATAAACGGAAAATCTCCACAAACACAAATACACACTAACAGAAAAGGCAGACTGACAGACACACACACACACACATAGAGTAACCAGCCATCTACGCCGATACATTTTCCAAAATGGCGCCCGCTGCCGCTACTCTGATGTAGATACAAAACGGTAAAGCCGCAGGGGTCCAAAACGTGATGCAGATGCAGAAACATTTCCTACTCGGCTTATGCCCCCCGTGGGTGTTAAGCGAAGGGGGAGTATATTAAGACAGGGGCGTGGCACACAGCTGTCGAATGCAACAACGACGACGTGAGCTTGGCAAAATCTGCTTACGTCTAGGGGCAACGCTCACGGCCCTGACGCTGCTGCTGTCTCTCTCATTCGGGACTTATACACAGCATGGCTTATAAAACTTTGCCCAGAGATACACGCTGAATACCCTGAAATACTCTTCTTTGAACTGGAATCAGCATGACTGGCTGACTGGCGCTCCAATTTAAATTTACGTCAATTTCTGTTTCCGCTGCAGCCTCCGCCTCTGCCGCCGCCGCTGCTATTGCTTCCTTTGCCTTGGCAGAGTTCTCTTCTTTTTTTTATGGTGCGTTATAATCCGCTTTATGTGATCGGATTATGTCCTGTACTGGGCCTAATCCCCCATGCCGGCTGGCAGGCACCATCCGTCTACACCCACGGCTCCACCCCCTTTACAGTTCAACTGATCCGCTTGCGTAGTCAACTTTAATTACGCACGCTCTGTGGCCTGTGGATTAAGTCAAGTGCCACGCCCCATCGATGCACATATAAAAGCAATTAAAATGTGTATCTGTTGGATACATACAGAGAAAACAACCTACACACACACGCACACACACAAGCAAACAACACATACAGAGAGGAAACTGAAAGCAGGTGCAGGTATCGCACCTGAATGAAAAAAGCAGTTTTTCCTTCAAGATCTTTTTGTTAAGATTGCCTAGCACTGGCTATAAAGTTAATTAGAAACTTTCAGGTAGCGCTCATTTACTGTTCCCTCTTCTCCCCCTTCCCCCTTCTCCCCACATGTCGGGGTTCGTCCCTCGCTCTTTCCGGTCATCGGCACTTTGCTTTGCTTGCATATTCTAGTGAAATTAGAGTTAATTGCACATCATTAAAAGCGAATTCTTGGAATTAATTTTATGTTTCGTCGAAAAACGTTACAAAAGCAACAAAACACGGCAGCGAGTATACAAAATGGCCGCCGTCCACCACCCAAAAACTCTGCTGACCCATTCATTATGGTGTCAGGTTCAATGAATAATTACAGTCTATTCCACATACGCACACACACACAGTCATGATAGCTAAAGTGGTCTGCAATCTATAGTAAGGATAAAGTAGACAAATTGTGTTTCTAAATAGCATTTCTTTTTTCTAGTTGAATCTTTAAAACTATATATAGCTACAAAAATATTTATCTATCTATAAATATACGATGATTAGTTTGTTTATTAAGTATCACAGATCGATTTGTATTTTGCGAATCTTTCCTCAAAAAAGTCGCAATATATCATGCGATTTGAAATGAATCCACTTAAAAGGGATGAAAAATTTTCCGAGAAAAGCAAAAGATCATCCATAATCAAGAAGAAATTATGAAAATATTAATCTAAATCGAACAGTGTCTTCGATTTTCTATTCAATTACAGCTCACATCATTCTGTGGACTTTAGGATTCACGGCCAGAACGAATTGGAACACTTAAACCTATGAGAGATGTACAGCCTTAAACCTTAGAGCTTTTAAATTTTTCTTCATTTTTTTTTTTTTTTTCAATATGAAGTTTTTAATACGAGGATGTCTTTTTAGCTGAAACAAATTAAACCTCAGGTTCTACTTACAGTCAATAAACAACCACGAGGCCAATCCTTAAACATTTCTGTTCTAAATTTAGAAAATTCTTTGATACTATATAATGCATATACAAGTGTCGGAAAACCAACCGATTATCAAGTAGCATTGCAGACAAATATAAAGCTCTTGAAATACTTTTATTCGCTGATTAGAGAATACAAAGTTCACCGGGCCAGTAAGTAATTTTATAATTGCGGAATATCTACTTAAATGGACTGTGCAATGATCATCTAAGTATTTTGATTAGTATATGACTATTTTCACTACAACAATGTCTTGTTTTTCCTTCTCTCTCTTTCTACTCGTTTTCTGACTTTCATTTATAGCACCATATTGGATTATAAAAGCTGTTGTTAAGCAATAAAAAAAGCATTGGAATTTGTGTTGAGGTTGCTAATTAACCTTTTTCATCAACGCGTCGCCATTTTGTTTGCGGCAGCCATTTTGTAAATTTTAATTGATCATGAAACATGAATATATATTTTTTATTGACACTCATCATCATCATCATCAGTTAACAACAAGTGCGTGCGAAGGTAAAATATGACGAACACAAAGGGGGGATGGAAAATAGGAAACTCTTGGAAGATCTAAAGTGCATGCGGTTGCCTACAAACACACATTACGACATGCTAGGCTGCCCAATGCATGACCCTTCCAGCTGACGCCAATGTCCACTTACACATGTATGAGTGTGTGTAACTTACTACGATGCGTCTCCTACTCAAGCGGCACTCAAATGCAAACAAAGTGTGTCTGGGGACTTGGGAATTTCTGAATATGAATATTTAGAAGAGACCTCACGTTCGTGGCGCTCAAGCACGACGACGACGACGACGACGGCGACGAGACCGCAACACACACAGAAAATGCTGCTCAAACAGACACACACACTCACATGCAAGTGATGAGCGCGATATTGTTTTCGAAACATGTGCAACAGTTAAACAAATACAATTAAATAAATAAATGAATTATATATAATCGATAATATATTTTTTTATATATATGTCTGGTAAATTAAGTAACAATATCTTGAAACATAACGAACATCAAGCAATTTGACGATGGTATGGCAATTATACGATACATTGGTTCCATCCGGATTGGTGCAATCTTCTGGGCAAAATTTATATGAATTTTAAAATCCCGAAAAACTAATCTTTCATCTAAATTCATGATAAATCGAGCACTACCAGCATGTAAATTAAAAAAAAAATTATGACGTAGGAAACTACTGAAATTCATAATAATTAATCGTTTTGAAAAAGGTCTACAAAAGAAATTAGCACAACCCACGTGAATATTTCACTTCAAATAACCACATCAAGTGCATAACGTGATTGTGACCGATATTTACTTTCCATCGTTTGCTCATCTCTAGAACACACACACACGCAAACACACGCGCCAAAGAGACGCGCGAGTCATGGCGAGAGTCAGCAGCAGCCGCCACTGCAGCTGATCTTGATGGAGAGCCCTCAGCAGCTGCTGAGGAAGAAGAGCGTTTTCTGAGAGAGCAAAATAAGTTCCCAGTTGTTGTTGTTGTTCCAGCAACAGCAGCTATTGCCGTCTCTGCTTTGTGTGTAGTTACATATTTGCTTTGCCTTTCGCACGCCAAACCAGAAACCCAACAACAAACAGCACGAGACTTCAACACGAAAGTGAAACACAATTTTAGCAATGTGTGAGTGTCCATGTGTTGGTGTGAGTGTGTATATGCATGTGTGTGTGTTGTTGTGGGGGAGAGTGCTTTAGCTTTAGCATTTGTTTGTTTATTGCCGTGTGTACTGATTGTTGTTATAGTATGGGAAAAGATAACGTACTAATTGCACCAGACAGTGGTCATTTTATTGTATTTGTACAAATGTGATAATGTGATGCATGTGTAATTGATAACCTGATGATTCAATAGATATGGGTGCAGCAGCGGGGCAGATTATCGGTCTGGTTTCTTATCGCGACAAAGTGCAGTTACAGAGACCGTGACGACGACGACGACGGCGGCGAGCACGTGTAGCCCGGCGCCGCCTGCTTTGGGTGTGAATAACCTCAACATTAACTACAGAAAGGGTACATTCGTGCGTCTGTACAGCTCTGATTATAAGAATAGGTACACTTTGTAAGTTTGCAACAAAATTACCACTGATATTTTGGAAATGGCAGTATAAGTAATGTACAATGATTAACGATCACTTAGAGAATATTAGTTTTAATTTTGTCACTCGATTACATTGTTCATTCCGATGAATATATCTTTATTTTAGTAAAAGTCAATAGTAAAAGTAACCCTGCGGTTTTGAAAGAGGTGCAAGAGATGCTACCTTATGGCAACAAAAAAAAAATTAATGAATATTTAAGGGTTACTAAAATTACCTATTCATCAAGCCACGTTGTGAAAACATTTATAATACAGAATATAGAAAATTAATTTTTTTTAATCCCTTTAAGTGTATCTATTATTTCGATCAGGGGTGTACAAATATATATAAATGTATGTAAAATGAAAGTGAGATCGACGGCGATAATATGGAACGATAACTTACCCGCTTCTCTGCACTATCGCAGGGATTGCCGACAGACGAGGCCGATGACGACGATGTAGACGTGGTTGCCGCATTGCCGGGCAAATGTGCCGGTAGCACATCGGATGCTACCGAATCCAATTGCTCCTGCTTGATGCCGGTGATCAATGGTAGAAAATCATTCTTCAGATTCTCCAATTCCAAATCCATTTTGTTTAGGGTTCGATTTTTATATTGAGTATGTCAAATGTGAATAATGATGATCAACGATCAACGTGGTGGAGGTGAATATGTATTGTGGATTGTTGTTGGAACGTGGTATGGGCTCTAATTTTAGCGCGAGAATTTTCTAGTCGTCTTCAGCAGCTGCAGCAGCTCTTGGTTTCCTTGGCGAGCATATTTTGTTGTCTTTGTAGCATAACTATTCCATTTCATTATTAATTCATCATACCCGACAAGGGGTCAGCGCGGGGAGAGGAGTAGTAGCAACAATAACACAAACACAACGCCAATTTGGCTGGCTGCACCCGCACGCACTCACACACGCACAGTACGCTGTCACTACGCACTAACACACTGGCGCACAGTCTCACGCACACACACACGTACAAACAAGTTACTTAGTTGAAATAGTTTCCCTTTCGTATGAAAGTTTATTTTTGTTGTTTTTGTTGTTGCACAGCGTTTATTTAATTTATTGCATTCGTGCATTTATTTTCTGCGTTGCTCCAATTTGTATTTTGATTGCATTTTGCGTTTCACCTTCAACTTCAATGAATGCTTGTACAAATTTTTTTCTCTCTACTCTTTCTGCACAAATTCTCACGGAGACGAAAAACTTTCATTTAAATGTTCGCATTATGTTTGATTTTACGGTTAGCCACTTCGATTGCACTGTCTGTTGTGTATTAAGTTTATTTGTTTGGTTGGCGCACGGCAAGCACAATTGTTTATTTGTTATTCAAATGAATATTTGTATTTTATTGGTAATAAATTGCTAGGAAAACACACGGTCACGGCATTTGCTCTCCTTGGACGCTTCTTCTGAACAAAAATTTTCTTCTCGCGTAGCCATTTTGGATTGAGTAGTGCTGCCAGACTTTTGCAGTGTATGTGAATGACCATGCACGTTCAGACATTGAAAGTTGGTTATTAATTATATATGTTTTTGATTGTAATCATTAAAAACAAGATTTAATTAATAATAATTTTATTGAATCAGTTTCAATATATTTTTGAGAAGTTTATTGCATCATATCTGCCATGCAGAGCAAATGTTTAAAACAGGGTTGTATTCGACCATCATGCAACAGCTGTATTTAATTACCAGAGAGAGCGCAGCAACACACGTGCAACGTTATATTTTCTGATATTGTGTTGTGTTTTTGAATTAAATTAATGCTATTAGGCCACATATTAAGCAGCTATACAAAGGCAGGTGAATTCCAAATACAAAAACAATTAATCTGGGCAACAACTTAATTCTAATTTACCTAACAGTTAGCCTGAGAACGCTGCTTAAAAAAGATCTCAACCGGTTTGTTTTCTGTTCACGTCACAAATCCTTTGCGGCCGCAATGAGCGAAGCTCTGGACAAGCTGGAAGCGGATAAGGAGGCAAAGAAACTGGCCAAATCAACAGAGGAGGAAACGGTAAAGGAAACCAATCGAGTGAAACGCACATTGAAACGAAAGAAATGGGTGGACTGGAAGGCACAAGACGCCGAGGATGAGGCGAATGGCATAAAGCGTGCTCCATTCGATCCAGCGGAGCGTGTGAAGCGTAAGAAGAGCGCCATTCTGCTGAGCTATTGTGGTGCCAACTATTACGGGATGCAGCGCAATCCCGGCATGCGGACCATCGAGGAGGAGCTCTTCAAGGTGATGCTCAAGCACAAATGGATAACGGAGGATTCCTTCGAACAAGTGCAGATTGCTTGCTTTCAGCGTGCCGCCCGCACCGATAAAGGTGTCTCGGCGGCCAGGCAAGTGTGCTCTGTGAAGCTGCGTAAGTAACCGAAGGCAAATTCAATATTCTTATAATCGAAGTGAATCTCTGCAGCCGATGAACTCGATCTGGAGGCATTCAACAAAGATTTGCCCGAGGAAATACGTCTGTTTGGGGTAGAACGTGTTACCAAGGGATTCAATGCCAAGGATCAGTGCAATGCACGCACATACACGTACACCCTGCCAACTATTGCATTTGCTGGCGCCGAGGAGAAACACGAGCAGGAAACATACCGCCTGTCAGCTGAACTGCTGGCGAAGATTAGCGACACACTGAAACTCTACGAGGGAACAAAGAATTTCCACAACTTCACAAGTAAAAAGTAAGTGTCAATAAACCTACAGATGGAAACACGTTCCTAACTGTCTGATGCATAGAAACTTCCTTGATCCATCGGCGAAGCGGTTCATGATGTCGTTCACATGTAGCGAACCATTCCAAAGTCCACAGGGCATTGAATTCGTTACACTGAAAGTGAAGGGTCAGAGTTTTATGCTGCATCAGATACGTAAAATGGTTGGACTTGCCATTGCCATTGTGAGGGGCAACACGACAGCATCGACACTGGAGCGTGCTCTGACCGAGGAACGCCTTGATCTGCCCATGGCACCAGGACTGGGTCTGGTCCTCGACACCGTGCACTACGAACGCTACAATGATCGTTATGGCAAGGATGGCATACACTATCCACTGACATGGGAGGCACAGGAGCAGCAGGTGCGGGAGTTCATCGAGAAATACATCTTCTCGAACATTTACAAAACGGAGGCGGAGCAGCGCAATATGTTGGATTGGATAAGCACCTTGCACTACCACTCGTACGATACGAGAAGGGAGGAGAACGCACCCGAAGCGAAAAAGAACACGGACGACGATGATGGAGAAGAATAGCATTAACTATATAGAACAACTATATATGTATAATTGTATATTAGTTCCCATTCAAGACCATTATAACTGTATTGTATAATCAATTGTGTAAAAGACACTTAGAAACGTCCTCCCTTCTTCTTCTTGTGGGCGCCCTTGCGATGCTGTTGCCTGGGTCCAGGTGTGGCCTCCTGGTAGACGGGTGTGGCGGGCGAGTTCTTGCTCAGGTTGGCACGATTTGACATGTCACTGAAAAAGAAACAATATATATAGATACATCTTTTATATGTATCGATCTTTGACTTACTATTGATCAGCTGCGCCAGTGGACATGCCCTGTGAGCCCTTGATAACATCCTTGCCACGTGCACCACCGCGCTTCTTGCGGAAACCGGTACGCTCGTATTTGGGTAGCCAGCGTTCCGGATCGGGAGCGACCTCCGCATTGTAGTTCTTGGGCAATTTTCCCTTGCGTTTGCGATTCGAACTCTTCTTCTCCACTGCAGGTGTGCCAGGCGAGGGTTCCACTTTGGAGTTGGCAGTTTTCTTGGCCGCCTTGGTGGACATTACCCAGTTGGCCGCCTCGAGGGCATCGATTTCCGATGCCGTGGTGAGTGTCTCCAGTTTGGGTAACCTCTTGCTAATCTCAAGTGCGCGTTTGGGATTAAACTGAGCATAAGCGATAACCAGTTGGGCCAGAACCTTCATATCATTGGGCTTCAGCTTGAGGAGTTCCTCTAGAGAACTAGCTGCGGTCTCCGAGGCCCCGCCACGCAGATGGAACTCGGCAGCCTGACGCCACATGTCCGATAAATCGCCACTGCTGACATTGTTCTGCTTGTACCAATCCACGGCAGATTTAAGGATAGCCGAAGCTGCCGGCTTGTTATCCGTGCCCAGATACAGCGAGACCAGAGCCGAAACCACGCCGGGTTTGTACTTGGCTTCGCCCAGTGAAAGCAGTGTTTCAATGGCGTCCTTACGGTTGCCCTGGAAAGGATTAACAGCTTAATTATAAACTGATCTTGTAAAGAAATAATTCTGCACTTTACCTGCAGCAACTGCAGCTGAATAATTGCAAACTTGGTGACAAACTCGTGCGACTTGTTGGCACTAGCGAACTTCTGTAGCTGCTCGATGGCCTCCTTGTGCTTCTTGTCCTTGGCCAGCTGGGTGCAACGAATGAGAAGCGCATCGAACTGCACCTGCGGATAGGACTGCGCCAGTTTCTGGGTCAGCTGCTGCACCTGATCGCTGGCGTTTGTGTACAGCGCCAACAGGGCGTTGTTCAGAGCGATGATCTGTTTCTGGCGCGAGGTCAACTTCGGTTCGCAGGCATCAGCCATGGCAGCGCGTATTTTCTTCTTGGAATCAAAAACATTTTGATCCTTATTGATGACCACGGAATTGTTGCTGGCAACAGCGACGAGAGCAGCATCCTTGGGCTTGTGACGCAAGCACTCGGCATAGATGACACTGGCCTCCTTGATCTTGCCCTGCTGCTGCAGGCAATAGGCGAGCTGAACGCGTATAACATCCAGTTCCTCGATGATTTCCTCCTCGCTGGCTCCCTCCTCTTCGAGGAACTCGCGGCACAGCTTCTCGCTGGTGCGTAACTTGCGCTCAGCCTCGACGTACTTTTGACGATTTGATTGAATGCAAGAGCTATTGAAGTACTGTTCGTACGTATCCTCCGGCACTTCGGGCACCTCCTTGTCTTTGTCCAGCGCCAGATTAGCTGCCACAGCACTGAGATTTGTGCGACGTTCGTCCTCGTACTCATCGCTGCTGTTCTTAATGATGTCCTTGTACGCATCCAGGCACTCCTCATAGCGTTCCAGCCGGTAGAGGATCTGCGTACGCAGCTCCTTGAGTTTAGCTGGCAGTGGTTGGCCAATAGTGGCCTCATCGATGGTTGTCAGCGCCTGCAGCTGCTTGTTTAGACGGTACTCACAGTAGGCCTTCTCAAAAATCAGCACGCTGTTGAGACGATTCTTCTCGATGAACTTGTGGGCTTCATCGAACTTGGACAGTTGCATGAGGCAGACAACTTTGCAGTGCAACGCCGTCTGATCATCGGGTGCAACTCCAAGAACTGAAATAGACAAGGAATGATAATTACTTCTGCTTGTCACATGCCAATTGAAACTTACTGCGATTGACCGCTTTGACGGCCTTATCGTACTCCTGATTGCTGCCAAACTTGTGGACATCAGCGTAGGCCGCTTTTATAAGCGCCTCCTTTGGGTTTGTGTCCTTCGACATAATGATAATTACCACAAATTGCTTAGATACTGAACTTTCGCCTCGTTTGCTGCAACTTTGACAGCTGGACACATCAGCAACATAAATGGCGTAGCGTTGCCACCTGTCACCAGTGTGACCGTAATTGGTATTGGCAAACTGGTATTTCGATTGTTACCGAGCCCTTATCGATAGACGATAGAATATCAACAAAAATTACTCGTTGGCGACGCCTTTGCGAGCAGCTACTTGTGTCCGTGTGTTTTTTGTGCTATTAATTGTAAAATGTCGGCAGAAGTTGATTTCGTTAATAAAAAGGAAGTGCATCTACGCACACTGAAGCAATCGGGACATGTGGGATTTGACAGTTTGCCGGATCAATTGGTTAACAAAAGCGTACAAAACGGATTCGTTTTCAACGTCATGTGTATAGGTGTGTATACATACGAATGTGGAGTGCTGCATGTGCGTATGTGTGTGGGTGTACATATATGCGGCATAAGTGTGTACATATCAAGTAGTGTGAATGTGTTTGTGTGCCGGATTGGAGTGAGTGCATTGCCCACAGATTCAGCCTGAGCTGCGGACATTCCATGAATCACTAACCAAAGACACTGACAAACACACACACACACACAGGCATAAATAAGCCTGCATTGGTATTGGTGTGTAAACATTAAAAGCGGCGCGAGCCAAGTCAAATGTAGATTAATATGCAAAGTGTAGTCTAGCAATCGATTTTCATCAATTGCTTTCTACAATTTCACCCTGACACAAATACTTATGCAGTGTGGGGCCCACCAATTGAAGCCCACTTGAAAACAGATTTAAGTATCGTATGCTCTACTTTACCCCCTTTCCCTGCCCCTCTTTCATTGCAGGCGAGACCGGTCTGGGCAAATCCACACTGATGGATACCCTGTTCAATACGAGCTTCGAATCGACTCCAAGTCCCCATACTTTGCCCAGCGTAAAGTTGAAGGCCCACACCTACGAGCTGCAGGAGAGCAATGTGCGGCTCAAGCTGACCATATGCGATACAGTCGGCTATGGTGATCAGATCAATAAGGATGATTCATTTAAGGCAGTCGTGGATTATATTGACGCCCAGTTCGAGAACTATTTGCAGGAGGAGCTAAAGATCAAGCGATCTTTGGTCTCATGCCACGACAGTCGCATTCACATCTGTCTGTACTTCATTTGTCCCACAGGACACGGCCTTAAATCCTTGGATTTGGTATGCATGAAGAAACTGGACAGCAAGGTGAACATAATACCCGTAATCGCGAAGGCAGATACCATTTCCAAGGTGGAGTTACAGCGTTTCAAGGCAAAGATCATACAGGAGCTGAACAGCAATGGAGTTCATATCTATCAGTTCCCCACCGATGACGAAACTGTGGCGGAGACCAACAGTTCAATGAACGGGCACATTCCATTCGCCGTTGTGGGCAGCACCGAATTCATTAAGGTCGGAAACAAGCTGATCCGAGCCCGTCAATATCCCTGGGGCACAGTGCAGGTGGAGAATGAGACCCACTGCGATTTTGTGAAGTTACGTGAGATGCTTATCCGTACCAACATGGAGGATATGCGAGAGAAGACACACACACGTCACTACGAGCTGTACCGACAAAAACGATTGGAGCAGATGGGATTCAGTGATGTGGACAGCGATAACAAGCCCGTTTCATTCCAGCAAACATTCGAGGCGAAGCGATCCAATCACCTGGCTGAGCTGCAGTCAAAGGAGGAGGAGGTGCGTCAGATGTTTGTGCAGCGTGTCAAGGAGAAGGAGGCCGAGCTCAAGGAGAGTGAGAAAGACTTGCATTCGAAGTTCGAGAAATTGAAGCGAGATCACGCGGAAGAGAAGCGAAAGCTTGAGGAGTCGCGCAAGGCACTGGAAGAGGATTATCTTGACTTCCAGAGGCGCAAGCAGCAGCTGGCTACGGCACATCATACACTCACGCTGGGCAAGAGCAAGAAGAAGTAGAGACAGAGACAGACAGACAAATATGAACAATGTATTCAAGTATTTTGTGCGCGATTTGCTTATCCCAAAGTAATTATTGCTTTTTCATCTCGTTGTATTTCATTTATGCTATTAAGTTTAATTCAAATATTAACATACACACACACCAACATACATATATATGCATACATACATATAAGTATGATTATTTACATCTAACGAATAAACGAAATTAGTATTTTAAAAATCACTGCATTTTTTATTCAGTGTTACCACATTGTTTGTGCGATGATATCGTTAGTCTGCGTGAAAGCAAAGCTATCGATTGCACTCAGTGTTATCGCTAAATGAATGAAAGCGAATTTTGACAAAAGTTATTGCTAAACGAATAAAAATTATATTATTATATTTATCAAAATAGAAAATTACAAACTAACAAATTTTAATGAATTAAGAAACGTAATTAATTAATTGGCTTAAGGCGCCAGAAATACTGCCGTGATTAACATTGTTTGTTGCGTGTAACTTAAGAATACCGTCCAGTAATATCGCACATCTCTAAGCCAAAATAGTCGCTATTGCGATTCACAGTGCAGTTCCATGAAATAAACGAAAACGCAATAAATTGTTATTGCAAATAAATCATTGTACTGAATATCCGATACAAAAGAAGATAAATAAGTGCACAGCAATTGAAAGAGTTCCAGTGTGTTCTATAGTTCAAAAAGTGGCTGTGAACTACTGATAAAAACAATTAGAACATTGTGTTTGTTTTTTTTTTGTTTGTTTTTAGGGGCGGGGGTGCAGGCAGGCAGGCAGGAGGGCTGCCAAAGTAATTTTTTCATATAAAGAGTAGACGGGAAATTCCGGATAGACGTCTATTGTTGCATTGCAAAATGCATAGAGTTAGTAGTGCTGCATTGGGAATATCCCTAGTGTTATACGCTTCATTACAAACAGGTAAGTTTGGCTTATCAATATTCAATCAATATTCGTATGTGCCATGCTTATAATGGAAATCTTTCCCTTCTGTTTGCAGCCTATTGTAAACATGTTGTTATAACGGCTCCCGATCATGCACTGATCGGGTTTGATACCAGTGTCAGTGCCACACTCTATGATGGCAATAATGTTGCCCCCAGTGGCACGTACTCCTTCACCTGGAAGGACAGTAATGGCAAGAAAAAGGTAAATACCCTAGAGCCATGTATACTTTACATGCATTGGAGAAAAGAAAGTGATGGGAGGAAAGTAAATAATTGCAGCTATGACTAATTGTACATACGTGCACATATACAGAAATACATATGTGGTTATTACACTTTGTACGCCTCACAACGAACCGCACATGCCCTACATAAACATGTTTATCATTAAAAAGCTGCAACCAGAGCACACAATTTAATCTTCATTTAAACAGTTCTTGAAGAGATAAAAACTGTATATATGTATTTGAGTAGAGAGAGAGAGAGTGGGAAATAATTACTAAGTACTTAGTAGCAACGTCGCAAATTTCATAATGTGTGCAAAATTCCCTGTGTAAGAGAAGAAAAGTTTCATTTTAATTTTGTATTGTAATCGGTTCTATTTAAATGAACTCTGCTACGTCACGTTGATAACAATACAGAATTTAAATTTAGCAATAGTAAGAGTTGTCTCTATTTACCCGATAACAAAACACAATGTAAATCGTTTTGCGTGACGTTATCATCGTCGTGCTTGGTACCTCCCAACTGCTCTGCTTCCCAGGGTAATTGTCATTTAATTGAGATGAAATTGAACACTCTTTCTCCCTAATAGACTCGAAATTAAAATCTTTTCATAGTATCTGCAATCACTACTTTTCTTTCCAGGAGTAATGTTAATTTATTGTGATGAAACAGAATTATCTTTCACTATAGTTATTTTGAAATCAAAGCCTAATCACGAAATTTTCTATACTTCTAGGAAATTGAAACTTCGCAACCGTTTAGCAATTGGAGAATTCATTACACACAGGATGATTTACGGATGCGGCATCATCGCTTGGAGGTTGGTGTATATGAAAAAATGCTCGTTTGGTTCCCGCTGGCCTCCGGTGAAGCGAAAATCGCAATAAATGATTCGCTGAGTGGCAGCCTGGAGCTCATTCAAGGAGAAAAGAAACGAAAGCAAGACTTTGTATCCACCCAGGAGGTGGTCAATCATAGCATCGAATTGTCGCCAGAGGATTTGGAGTACTTAGAGAAAAATCATTTATATGTTAGTACGTACTGGTTCCAGAACTGTACATATCTGGGCATGTCGCATGCCTACGACTATCAAGCAATATATCCTGAGGCTGATCAGTACTACGATATTGAGGTGCTCCTGGTGGCATCACGGTATGCTCCGCCAGAGCCGACAACATCGACTACAACGACGACAACAACAACCACTACCACTACAACAACAACTACCACTACCACAACACCTGCTACAACAACTTCAACGTCGACAACGACAACAACAACACCCGCCACAACAACAACCTCATCGACAACACCAGCCACAACAACAACCTCATCAACAACGCCAGCAACAACAACAACAACATCATCGACAACCATAAGCCCAAAAGTGTCGCGCTCTAAACGTGACTTGAACGAAACAATGCATGCCAACGCCGCGTTACTTGGCCTAAACCTTCATGCGGCCAGCAACAACAACAGAGGCAACACGTCCGTCGCCTTAGTTAATCCTATGGGCGTGCGTAAGTTGGCTTCCCCTATGGCAACGTTGTCGTCATCGCCGCCGCCTTACACTTGTGTCGATGGAAAGGTTATCGCCACCGATCCGAACAACACGTATGGCTATTTCCAACATCGCATTGTGTCCAAAAGTAAGCATAAAAAAGAAATGCGAGACCTTAAAGAATTGTTGATCTAATTATTATACTCCAATACAGCTCCTATTTCCGGTTTCGCCACAACTGGCAAGAATTGGGTGCAACATTGGGAGCTAGTCAATTTGCAAGCCACCTGCAAAGGATCTGCACCTTTTGAAGTCTGCTTTCTCACTTTTAATGGTAAGTGTAATATTTACCTTACTGTCTACTCATCTATTTAACTTTACAATCTTTATATCTGACTATCTATGCATCTATAATTCTATGTTTTTGTCTAGTTATTCATCAACATTTCTGTTCAACTAATAGAAATTTATCAAGCATTTTATCCATCTATCTATCTGTCTATTTATGATTCTTTCTCTCCATCTGTGTATCTATCTATCCATGCATCTATCAATCTACCTATTCCATATTTTTGTATTCAAAAACATTTTTATTAATTAAATTTTCAATCTATCTCTACCTGTTTACTTAAATATTTTCCATAAATCTTCGTATTTATCATAAATTTTCGTATTTATATTCATCTTCATTTATCATTATCCATATGAATCTTTATCTAACATATAGATGCATGTCAATAATCAATATAACTATGTATTCTATATTTCTCTTCCTTTTCAGCTCCCTATAATGCCACTGGCAACGAAACATGCGGTCCCTATGTGAAATACGATAAGTGTGATATTCCCTATGAGCGTTTCTTTCTTGACAGCAAGACAATTTTGTTCTTTATACGCAATGAAGTATCTCAGACCGTCAATCAGGTCACCATCAACATCTACGAAGGTATATAAACATTTAAGATATAGTAAATCTCTTCTAACTGATCTTCTTTCATTTCTATAGCAAAACGTCAGTCGCAACTATCGGTTGTTGTTGTGCCCATTGCTTGCACCCTCGTTGCCGTCTGCCTGGTCATCTTTGGAGTGGCTTACTACATGCAAAGCCGTAATCGGTGAGTTCATCAAAGGATTCAAATAGATAAACATTGCTTTATTGATTTTGTTTCGTTTTCAGCTTTAATGTGGAAGTGGCTGATTTCAATTTCGGAGACACACAGTCTGTGGACATGGAGTACAAGACATTCCAGCAGCGTTTGATCGACAGCTTACGCGACGCTTGGCCCTGGCCCAGATGGCGTCGCTACTCACAGTCTAGCACGGATCTAATGGCCGATGCTGATCAACCATCACAGTTTGGTGGTCCTGGATTTGTTGGGGGCGGCGACAATGCTGGAGAGGTTGACAGCAATTTGCGTTACAATACGTTTAACTAAACTGAAATCGGGCGCTTTTGCATTATTGTTATTATATCTATATATTATTTAACCAATTTATTTTAGACTATAATCTTAAGATATCAAGTTGACTTCTTTCGATTGTTGCGATTCATATTTTTTGTGTCGTTTGCCCTTCTTCATGTATCATCCTCATCTAATTCTCGATTCTAATCCTCTTTGTGATCGTATTCGTCCACACATACATATATACACAACGCACACTTGATCATTAAATGGCCAAAAATCAAATGCAATAATAATTGGCAAATGCAGAAATTTTATGAACGCAGCTGAAACTCTCATTAAATTTTGTAAAAGACTGTCTGACAAGAAAAAAAAAAGAAAAAAATCGGTAAATGCTACGAATTGTTCGGAGTGGAAGCATAGATATATACATATACATAAAGGAGGTAATCTATACAGCATCAGCGTATACAATTCAAGTTTTCTAGATGTACCAGCTCTCGAAACTTTAAAGCAAAGACACAGCACATACATAACAACCATACACACAAAATATAATATATTCATTGTGATAGAACTAACAGTATATTTGTATGTTTAAAACAGGAAGAAAAAATAAGAAATATGACCGAGAAAAATGAATAAAATGGTTCGTGCCGAAATAATGAAAAGTCTTATTAGAATGAGATACAAATTATTACAAATATGTGTATACATATAAAATTATATCTGAAATTTGTGTTTTTTTTATTTTTGGTTTGGGTTGGTTTTGGCTTTGGAAAAGTGCGCGCAGCTCTATTTTTCTTTTATTTTTTAATTGATTGGTTTGCCTTAAATAGCAAATTGTATAATTATTTTATGTTTGAATAGGAATGATTCTCAATGTAGAAATTCAAATGCGAAGAATATCGATAATTGTGCAGCAACTCATTGTTGCGTGTTATCGATACTTAATGCACTGTTAACAAACATAACAGAGACATGTTATGTTATGTTTTACTCTATTGATATATATATTCATGCTAGCTACATATGTGCGTTTTTTTTTGATGCCAAAAATATTCATAGTAAAAATTCGAACGAATAATACATATATTGAAAGAATCAAGCATGGAAAAGATGAGCAAAGGGAAACGAACTGCCCGCGAAGAGAAACTGCGGGATCAGAAAGTCGAGGATTTGGTGAGTAGGAGCAGGAGGCGCTACAAAAAGCTTTTCTTCTCCATTGGCAACCGCAATGAAATGAAATAAAATTAATATTGCTCCTACCAGGTGTTGAAACAACTGGACGAATATGAGACGGATGAGGACAAGCTGAAAGTACTGCTGCAACGTCATGTGGAGAGTGAAAAGAATCAGAGCCGGATGAATGTCGAGATGCGCAACCTACAGCGGCAGATGGAGGCACAGCAACGCGAGAAGGAGCAGATGCAGCGCGAGCTGAACAAGAGTGTGCTGATCCGCGACAAACTACAGGAGGTGTGCCGTGAACAGCAGCGGGTGCTCAAATCTGTCAAGAACGAGAGCACGCTGCAAATCAAGGTGGAGGAGGAGCGTCGCAAGGAGAGTCAAGTGAAGTTCCAGAGCTCACTCAACGAGGTGCAAAAGTCGCTGGCGAAGAACAATGAGGAGAACATCAAGCTGCGCGATTACAACATCGAAATGACCCAAAAGTAAGGGGGGATCACGATCAGGCACCGGTGTGCGGCGCTGTCTATTTATAGAAGGCCCAATGCATGCCGATTGCCTGGCTACGCACTACCATATGCTTGTCTATTAACACAAACACACACATACACACACATTATATGTATTGTTTTCTTTTTTTAGGTTAAAACTTTTGGCCGAACAGTATCAGGCGCGCGAGAAACATCTGGAGAAGCTGAACGAGCAGGTGCAGCTTGAATCCCAGCTGCACCAGGCCAAGCTCAACAAGGCTAAGGTGGAGGCAGCTATGGAAAAGGATATACTAACCAAGTGAGTCACTCTCTCTTTGTATTCATTATTTTACCTTGTTTTATATTCACTTCGATGTTATCTTTCAGAGAGAATCAAATTGGACTAGAGAAGCTGCTGCAGGCACAACGCGCCATTAAGGATCTTACCGAGCGGGAGCAACAGCTAAAAGAGCAGCTGAACATCTACACAGCTAAATACGATGAGTTCCAGAAATCTTTGCAGAAATCCAATGAAGTTTTCGGTAGCTACAAGATCGAGTTGGAGAAAATGTCGAAGCACACAAAAAAAATAGAAAAGGAAGCGATCGGCTGGCGCCAGAAGTACGAGAAGGCCAATGCCATGGTCATTGAGTTGGCCACGGAGAAGCAGGGACGTGACCAACATGCGGAACGACTCCAGAAACAGGTGGAGCAACTGCATAAGCTGCTGCGGGCCCTGCAATCGGAACGCAGTGTACTGCATCAGACGTTGCGTGAGCACAAAGTCGAAATTCCCGCATTGCCTCAGCTGCCACCCGAACCGGAGAAGGTCAAGGTGGTGCCCGTTAATACGGACAATACCAAAATGGAGATGATGACGCGCAACTGTGCGGAACTGAAACAAACATTGGCCAATCTGCAGAGCCAGATGAAACTGTTGACCTCAAATGATGCCAAAATTGCCGCAGCCGAAGCGGAGAAAGTGAAGGCACAAGCCGAGCAGGAGTTGCTGCAGCAACAGCGAATAAAGAAGAACAACAAGAAGAAAGCCAAGTCCAAGGCAAAGGCAGAAGCAGCAGCAGCTGCAGCAGCCGCCGCAGCAGCAGCAGCACAAGAAGCCTCAGTGTCTACAGCAACAACAACAACTCCCGATGGTGTAACTGATCCCAACGAAGACGATAAAAATGATAAGACAGAAGAGGAGCAACCGCTGACATCTGTCGATGATCCTGATGCCATTGAAGAAACTGAATCTCCTGATACACTCACGGAGGAGATAGTCAATTCCCACATAAGTGCCTGATCTGCTTGTTAAGTCTCAGTGCAACGTTCTCGACAGTTGCCCCAAACAATATTCGTTTTTATACATTTTGCTCATCGCCGTGCGTTTGTTAATTGTAATTTGTAGTTTGAAATGTGTCCAAACCCAATTTTTGAAAATCCCATCATAGTCATATCCATAACCTCAAATCATCAAAACAAAGCAATTATTTATTATATTTATATAATCATTATCAGCTCTATAATACGCAGATGCGACACAGGCGATAACAATGTAATACAAAATTGTAGAATTAAAGTGATTTCCTTAATATGATATTCTTTTTCTCTTAATTTTAAACGTAATATGTATATAGGCATCATATATGAAAATTTGAACATGCTTTGGTAAATTTTTTGATGGAGAATTCTCAACATATTATGGACAAACATATTTATATAGTTGAATGAGAATGTGGATTCAGTGAGGCACAATTATTATTAATACCAGCTATAATTTTTTTCACTCCGATTAGGACAGATTTGGGCGTTTCTCAAAAATATATGTATATGTATAAATATATTTAAAATGAGCCGCATCAAAACACTAAATCGTGTGGCTAACATATACAAGCGATTTGGCTAAATTATTAAATTTTCTGTTTTTTTTTAATTGTCAAAACACCTAAATCCGATCGAATCAAATGAGAATTTTCGTGTTAATACTTTAAAGAGACCTACAGCAAACTTATCCCTTAAATATGTCCTGAAGTATTTACACATACATACATATGTATGTACATAAACAAGTACACAGATTATACCAATTAAATGATTATACTTTTCATAAAAGTCGCAACTATTAAAAGCATTTCGTTATTTTCTACATAATTAGGAACTATTTACTTACATTCTTTCGCAATTTCCTTTAAAGTATTTGCGCATTCTTATCTTAGCTTAAAATAAACTTTAATCCAAGAATATCCGACAGCGTGATGAAATACCGCATTCAGGTCTATTTACTTGTCAATTACCGCAGGCATTTTGCTTCACAATTTCCTTAACAAAATAGTTTTATTATAGTTGCTGTGGCTGCATAACGGTACTAGGCTAGTTGCAGAGTTGCCCCCTTTGCTAGGCACGAAATCAACTTTAAAATTCCGATTAAGAAGGTTAAAAATATTTAGAAACACATATTGCATGACTGGATTGTGCCCTCCACATTTTGTTTTGTTGCTTCAGAATTATATCTAATTTATTTGAGGTTATGTTGAAACATGTTAATATACCATATACCTACATGTATCGAAGATATATGTAAATTCTATTTTTATACTTTGAGGTATATTCAAGGGTTATCCAGTTCTTTTAGACGTGATTGACCAATTGAGCTGTACATATCCTGAGTATTTTACCTCTTTGCTAGGGTATTTGCTAGTCGTCACTCTGCGGCTGCTGCTTGTTTGCTTTGGACTTGTGTGTCTTGGTTGCCTGGCTAGGCGTCTTGCCACTCAGTGAGGCGACCACCTCGTAGCGCATACTTAATGGGACTGCAAATTGGCAGCGTGGACGCCAACGCCAACGGCGAAGCCGACGCAGTCGCTGACTGCGACGTCCTCGGCGTCGTCGTCGTCGTCGCTGTGCTGGTGCCACAGTGTCTGCCATGGCATGCAACACATTGCAGCGAGTATGGGTGGCAGACTGGGGCTGTTGTGGACTCTCTTCATGGTCATTATAATCGCAACGTTGAGCGTAATTATTTACAGCACGCAGCTGTCATTTTAGTCAGCGTGTCACATTTTAGTATGAAATATTTAATAGCATGCAACCCCTCCCCGCCACCCACACTCACTCAATTTCACACGCTGAGCTGGTGGTATTTTGAATAAAGCCACTAAAATAATTATAGAAATTAATTTAAATTGCACAAAGCGGCGAGTTGGCAACAAGCAAAAGCCCCCAATGGCCCCAACAGTCCAACGGTCTCTGAAAGAGTGGAGGACTGTTAACCAAAAAAAGGATACCTTCGCAAGCCGAAGGTTTTATACTCTTGCAGTTGTGTATCTTCTTCTTCGGTACAGAATAAAATAATCTTGTACCTGTATTTATTGAAAGCCATAATAACTGCAATTGCTGGAAATTTGTATGTACATAAGTACACAGCATTTTAATAAAAAACCTTTATTTTTTACTGATTGTTCCAATTGAAAGCTATAGTATAAATTTGATTGACAAAAAAATGTGAAAACTATGCGTTGTTTATTTTTTAACTTTTAACGGCACTCATAAGTGAAGATATTAAGAAAAAAAAATGCTGCTTGTTCCTATGGTAGATGTATGTATGTTACAGTGTAATTTTGATAAAATTATTTTCATTACATAGAAAATTACCGATGATTCGTTCAGCTTTAAGAAGCCAAGTTTTATTAAGATGAATCTAAAACTTAGATAACTCAAAAACTAGTTAACATTGTAATAGACAGAAATACGGGCAGACGCACTGGACTAGTAAGACCCTCTGTTAATGCTAATTTAAAATATCTATACTTTACAGCGTCACATACATGTATGTATGTATTCTAAGCTGCGTTTTAAACTTTTGGAAAAAATTTACATACTCCTCTGCAAGGGTATAAAAATACCAGCCTCATAGGCGACACATGTGCACGGAATTCACACTCTCCTGCACGAACACCCTCTCACCACACACACTCACACACACACAAGTATCCACCCACAACAGATGTGTGCACATTTTGCAGGCAATGAGCTTTTGAACATTTAATGAGTTAATACGGTAAATTTGCAAGGCGCGCAAGCGTGCGTCAAGTGCCTGGCCAGACTGTTTCCTGCCCATTTTCCCACAAGTTGCCCATTTTAGAGCTTGAAAAATTAAAATGCGAAAAACAACAGCAGGAGCAGCGGACGCACACAAACACACATACATGCATAAGATGCACACACACACACTAAGCACTTGCCATTTTGGCTGTAAAATGTCGTCGTCAGTCTGTGAAAAGTGTGGCAATCCTCAATACTCAACAAGGGGTAGGGAAGGAGAAGGGTAAGGGGGCGGGTTGAGGGATGTTCTGTACTATGGCAGTGCCTGCTCATCCTAAGCTCTTGGCAAAAGATGACGACGAATGTCAACTAACAGCGAAAGTTAACAGCAACGTTGACTGCGACGCCAGCAGCAACATATGCCCGAGACATAACACACTGTGTAAAGTGTGTGGAGTGTGGGGAGTTGTGGGGTGACCAAAACGTATACACCAGAGCTGGGACAAGGCGAGATAAGGGGAGCACGAGTGAGGGAAGCCACATAGTTTTCTGATGCTGCCAGACTGTTGCGAGTATCAATCTAAGAATGAGAACGACAAGGTGGGTGGCAGCACCAAGCTCCTAACCAGTGGGCGAGTACAGTTGATGACATGTTAAAATTTGCCATGAATTAAAATTTAACCATTTGATGTGTATATAATTTACGTTTAATATATACTAAAATGTAAAACAATTTTTGGTTAATTACTCACGTTAAATAAAGTATTAAATATATGTAAAGTACTTTACGCATTGTTTAATTAAATTTATGGTTTACGAATTCCACAATCATTAATTACAATAGCTCCATAGCCCCACTGTAAGCACTCTCACCCACACCGCAGTGACTCTCTGTCTTGCAGACACTCTCTTTTCGTCGACATTGTCCTGTGTGCTCTCCCATGCGTCTGCTCTCGCCGCAAGAAGCCCCCGGCACCAGCACTGCGGCGAAAACATAATAATGTGAAGCTGTCGCCGCCATCGTCGCTGCCGTCGATTCAGCCTCTGTCGCCGTCTCAGCTGTCAGGCGTCAGGCAAAGCCAAAGCTGTGCTTAGTCAAATTTCTGTAACGGAACCTAGCCAGCAAAGTCTCTGTCGCTGTCGCTGTTGGCGTCATCATTCTCACTGCCGCTGCCGACGTTGGCGAAACGAAACGAACACGAGGCGAAACGAATGAAAGACGAGTGAACGCCAGCGTCGTAGCTGCCAGTTAACATTCGAGCCGCAGTCGCAGTCGCGTTCGTCGCCGTCGACGTCGCTACAGGACTACGGACTAAAACTGTAATCAGTTGTGTATAGGACACTAACGTGTGCGCGTCGTTTGGTTCCTGTGCTGCTGTTGTTGCTCCCCCACACTGGCCGACGGTAACGGTCAACTGTAACGGTAACTGGGCTCTGCTTGGCGGCAACCTTTTATTTATGGCCCGCTGTCGCTGTCACTTCTGCTGCTGCTGGCGTTGCTTCTTTTATTGTTGTTGTTGCTGCCTACTGCTGTCAATTGTTGCTGATTGTTGTTCTTGTTCAGAATTTAATTTAAAATTTAGCGGCGAATAAGAAATTCTAGCTACAGCTGCTAGCGATGCCACGGCCGCAGCTGCTGCGGTCGCAGTCGCTGTCGCTGCCACTGTCGCAGTCGCTGCGCGCGACGCAGCTGCTGCTGTCGCTGTCGACTGCGCTGCTGCTGTGTCCGAGATAAAGGATATGCCTGGATCTAAAAGATACAGTTTTTTTTTACTTGTGCAGGCTTTTGCTTGCTTGCTTGGCTTTTTGCTTTGTCGCTTCGTTTGCAGGCAACCACAACAACAAAAGTAACAAGAGTAACAGTAACAACAACAGAAGCGAATAACGGAACGAAAAGTAACAATGTGTGTTTGCGTGTGCGTGCGAAGGTGAAGTGAGAGAAAGAGAGAAGTGAGTGACAAGTTGGCAAAAAATAAAGAATAAAGAAGCAAAAAACTCGAAAATGTAACAAAATGTGCGCAACTATGCAAATAAATTAATAAGCCAAAGTCATTACCAAATTAAAACGAGACACGCGAAGCAGTGTGTGCGAGAGAGAAAGGAAGAACAGCGGCACAGTCAAGAGCCGTCAAGTGCGAAGAAGAAAAGGCAAAGGAGAGAAGGCAAAATCAAGAAGAGAGCTGCTTGGGCATGTTTTGAGGTTAACTCGTCTGTCGTCCCGTCCTTATCCCTTGTCCGTCGTCCTCATCAAAAGGCATCGAAGGTAAATACAAACACAGACACGCTTTCACACACATACACATACGCTGTGCAAACAAACTAACCTATAAAGTAAACAATAGCGTAACGGTAGAAATGCAAATTTATCACCCGCACACGCCCGCTCGCTCACACACACACACAGAAGCACATAAGAGCAAACTATAAACAACAACTCATTTAAGCGACGCCAGGCGTCATAAAAAGAACCCAAAGCGAGCTGAGAACTAGCAGTTAACGGAATCGCAAAAAACAGAACTCACGCTTGTGAAACTACAGATTTGTGTAAATTTTCTAATCGCATGCGATTTATTTAACCCCACACACACACACACACATAGACAAACGCAGGTACACGCACTCCCCCATACACACACACACACATAAATTGTGGGAAGACGGAGCACCTGCCAGGCCAGGCACAGTAGGCCCGAAAAGTTTTCAACCCGAGGAAACATTACTATGTCAAATTCTCTTTGAATTTTTGGAATATCTGTGAAATTGCAAAAGAGTCGAGCGCATGAGAAAGAAATGAGAGTTTTTTGTGTGTGAGAAAGTAAAAGAATGTTGAAAGTTTAAGATAAGGTAAAGATAACTCCCATTACACGGACCCTTCTCTTCTTTTAAAGTTGGGATAGACATTTTTCTTTTTATTTATGTCCCACATGAAAGTTACAATGTGAATGAATGTATGTTTTTGTATCCCTAATTTAACTTTAAACAATTATCGTCAACAGTAACCGTTAAATGGTTTATTTGTTCATTTATTTCTATGGTTATAAAATAATGTAAAGGATGTATCATTTAATTATACCGTGGAATTTGAAATCAAATCGATTTCATGCCATAAAATAATTCACATTTATATGTTAATAACGAAAGTAGACCTCTTTTTCGTTTGAAATGCGTTCGAGTTGGGCGATGTTTGTAATTGATTTCGATGGCATTTTGTTTATTTTAATGCTTGTAAAAATATTTGCTAGTGGCATAATAAAATATTTGTTTTGATTTCACTTTTCTCATCAGAAGTACTTATTAATTTTTTTTATTGTTTTTTTTTTTAATGGCTATTTCGAAGTCAAGAATATGTTTAATAAGTTTAAAGTGGACACAAAACAATGTTATCTGCTGCTTGCTTTGTGTGGGGAATAATTCTATGTATCTTCATATGTCTACATTAAATCCCTCTCCTTTGCAGTTTTCTTATTTTGGACTACAATCTGCTATAATACTGATTAGGCTCACTTAGCTAAGCTATTATATCTGATTGATATCTAACATATTCTTTTACTATTTATCGCAATCCCATTTAATTCCCATTCACAGTTAAATAAATAATATAAATAAATAAAAAACCTATATTAAAATATTATACAAAATAGTTTTTAAATTTCCCCAATTTCATCTCCATTCATATCTAAAAGACTCTTTACATAAGTACTCGGCGCCAAGAAAGGTAGATAGCGTAAATAAAGCAGATTATTGTTTTCCCCGTGGGAAGGTCTATGTGTTTAGCCCCCTTCCGCACTCACTCCATTCGCAAGGAGGAGGATTTGAAATTGCTCTGAGGGTCCTTCAGCTGCAGTGCAGCAATCCATTAAATAATGTGTGAATAAAGCGTTGAGCTTTCATCGCGTGTATTTATATAATGCTTGACGTTATTTGCCCCAACTATGTTTTAAGTGTTGCCAACTAACGGCAATGATAATACCAGCAACAACAATAAGAATAACAACAACAACTGCGAACTTGGCCTAGGATGCTGCACACACACACACACGTGCACATACGCACACAAAGGACACATCGTCGGCGGCGGCAACATGGAAAAAACACTTAGCGCAAAACTAAGCGACGATTGTTGTTGCTCCTGTCGTTGCTGCCCCTGCTGTTGTTCTGTTGTTGTTGTTGCTTCGGCCGTTGTTGTTTTGTGTGGCGTTTAAAAATAGCACCAAGGTGCGCTCTAGTTTCATTCATTCACACACACACAGAGGGGCATCCATACGTGCTGCCACCCACACATGCACATGCGCCTTCACGCCTAAATAAAAAAGTGGCTGCCATTGTGCAAAACGGGCGAACGCCCACAAAAAAAAAACTGCAAATAGAAAATGTTAAAAATAAAACCCAAACTCAACAAGACACAGTCGCCGTGTCCGCCTACCCGCCCACCTTGCCACAATCCGAATTTAACTCGCTTTAAGTGGCTGCGGCCAAAATGTCAATTAACGGAATTGAATTCTAATCGTGACACAATCAAATTATCATTTTTTAAGCTTGTTCAATTTCAAGGACTCTCGTTCCTCGTTCTCTTTTCAATTTTCAACACTCAACTCTTTTCCCGTTATAGACCGTAGTGAGACAGGTGCTCTGAACTTTTTATTCTTTTTATTATAGCCTGGTCAAATATCGTAACACGCAACGCCAGTTACACAAGTTGGCTAATCACCTTAGGTGTCTGGCTTAAGTACCATGATAGAAGTACAAGAAACAATAATGTATACTATAGAATAATGATTAAACATCAATTAGAGGGAAGGTCTTGTCGCATGTTGAGAAACATTTTATGGTCAACTTACAGTTAACTTTGGATGGAAACTATTGTAGAAAAAATACTAAGGCATACGAATGGGAAAGACGTAGTTTTCTTAGATGTATGCTAAATTAAACAAGAATATATACTAGATGAAGGTAAAATAAATGAAAAGAATACTATATATGTACACGAATATATATACTAGATGTAGCTACAACTTTTAGTTTGGTACTCGAAATTTGTCGCACGTTTAGCAACTTTTAGCAGTTAACTTTGAGTCTAATCTATTGGGCAGAAAAATACTTAAAGAAAGAAGACAACAAGCAAGAAAGTGATAATATAACTATAAGAGATAATTTGACCTCGAGCCAGCTACCATTAGATTAAAAAGAGGTCGCCAAAAGCCTATAAAAACCCTATAAGAATATTTTCTATAAAACAGAACTAAGCTTTAACTTCAGATTAAAACAACTGAAAACTTTCTTGAACTCATTTGGCACTCGTCTCTATAAATTTATACAGTAGCACTTTTGATATTATATATCTAAATATAATTCTTATTGCAATCCTATTTATATGCATACAAAATATATTGTCAAATTTTATCATCTTATGATAATTTTCATAACTATCGATAGGGAACTTGAACAAATTATTGGAGAACCTGCACATGTGTCTATGATGCGCAGCTGTGTCCATAAAATCTCAACATGAACAAACATTGTTTTTATGACCAAGCACTGATGAATGTAAAGTTGTGGAAAGTTTTGTGTGTGTGCTTTTGTAGCCGCAACACGCATACGCCATGTGTTACACCCCCAGCCAGCAATGGAGAAAGAAAGCAATAAGCGACGCGAGGCAAATAACTTTGTTGGCAATGTATTCTGGCCATGATGCTGGTCTCTCGCCTCTGGTCTCTGGTCTGGTTCGGCCTTGATGCTAGGCTAGAAATTGGCAACAATTTTTAATTGACGCACATTTAAGCGTGGGCGTGGCGTTAATGGGCGTTGTGCAGATTGCACAGTTACACACAGTGAACATATGTTGCCGACATGCAATTAACAAGCAGTCAGTGAAAAAGTTGAGAGCGCCCAAAAGCTGAGCTGGCCTGAGAACTGTGTGTGGCATTGCTGCCCACACACACACACACGCAGCGACGAGTGGCACTTACAAGCATTAATTACTATGCTGGGACTGAGCAACTGGGCCGCACAGCATCACAGTTGGCACGGGGCAGTCAAAAGTAATGGAGGAGAATGTAGAGGCAGAGACTCTGTGGCGCAGAGAGAATGAGTGATGGAAGAGCAGAGAAACTGGAAGACAGAGAGATCAAGAGACAGAGAAACCATGAGACAGAAAGACCGCGAAATAAGAGAGAGAGCAAGACCGAGAGACAGAGGACTAAGTAGAGTCGTTTGTCGAATGGTCGTACAAAAAGTGTAGCATACTTTTTCGCGCAACCAAAAATTTCTTCCATGTGCCTCGCCCGCTTGCGTTGCCCTTTTTATTGCCATCGTTGTTGTTGTTGTTGTTGCTATTTCTGCTGTTGATTTTGCGCTGGGAAAAAGTTTTTCACAATTTTTTATTGCCCTCTGCCTGCGAGCGTAAGAAAACCCATAAAAAAATGCCAAAAAAAGAGAAGGGAAAATAAAAATAAATTCCATGTTAAGCATTACGATAAGTTAATATTACAGTACAGTGGAAATTTGCATATAAACGAACAGTGCATAGGAGAATCTACTTGGCCAAAGCGTATTGATTAAAATGTGAGCTCAAAAGCTGCAAGAAAACCGAAAAAAATTGCATATACAAATCGATTGTAAATGTATCCAATGCCCGCAAGTAAGCTGCATAAATAGATACAGAAAGAAGCTGGTGTGGGAGAGAGGAGAGGGGGTGCAAGGGGTGTTGACATAGGGCACTTAAATCTACACTGGCTGTGCAGACCACATTCGCATCAAGTGCTGCCACTTGAGGCAAAGTCTCTATCGCATCGAGTGCTGCATGAGACAAGAACAACAGCGAAAATGAGACAAATTCAACACAAAGATGGAAAGAACGTGTGTGTTTTAGGGATGTGTATCGATATACTTTGTTAGGGTATACAGGGTGCTGCTGTTTTTGTTGAGGGAGACGCAGTTGCTACTGTTGCTGGCGCTGCTGTTGTCAGAGCTGTTGCTGATAATGATTGAGCAACATTGTTGCACATTGCTTAACTGTTCAGTCAGCCAAACAGCTCTTGAACATTCTCTTTTAATATACCCTTCGACCATTGAAAATGGACAAAAAAGGGTATACTAACTTTGTGCAAATGTATGTAACAGGCAGAAGGAGGCGTGGCAGACCCCACATAGTATATATATTCTTGCTCAGGATCACTAGCCAAGTCGATTAAGCCATGTCTGTCTGTCTGTCCGGATGTCTGGCTGTCTGGCTGTCTGGATGTATGTATGTTGAGATGAACACACAGATCTCAGCTATTATAAAAGCTAGAGACACCAGATTTGGCATGAAGGTTTCTATTGATCCGGGACAGGTGAAGTTTATTTTAAATGTTGGGTGCCACGCCCCCCGCCCACGCAAATCAATAATTTCAACTTTCAAACTGATTTGCGAGCGACCTATAAAAGATACAATATTCTAAGTAAGATTATACTTAGCTAATTATAATACCAACATAACGTCAAAATTCCAATCCGATCGGATAACAAACACAGAAGTTATTAAACAAAAACCTTGTTCGCTTTGATTTTGCATACAGACCAGCAAGCTGTTTATCTTGGCGAGGTGTAGAATATAAAAAACGAGTGAGCTCTCATTGTGAACAAAATTTATCTCGTTTTCTTCTAGGTAATCACTGTTTCTCCTTTGTTAATGAACGAATTTTTACCTTCAATGATATTTAACTATCTATAAAGTTCCCCAACTATCTATAAAGCCTCATTCTTATTACTCCAGTCTAATATTTAGTATCTTAAACTCTATATATTCTTCCCAATACTCATCCCTAGTGTGCTTTCTAGTTGAAAGCTTGTTAGGGGCAGCTGAAAGTTTTATTTTTACCTGTCACTCAGTGCAACGCAGCGGAAGCAGCAGCACCCTCTCTCTCCATCTTTCTCTCGCTTAAAACTTCTACCTGCCACAATTGTTTTCATTAAATTTAGCAATCAAGCTTGGGAAATTAAAGCAAAACAGCAACTGTATGCAGAAAAGTTTTCGCTTGCAGTCAAAATGAAAAGTTGGTGCTGCTGCATTTCCTCCATTTCCGGGGCAAAAGTTTTACGTACTCCCTCACAATGAAAGAACGATGGCACGACTGACTTTCAGTTAGTTGTTAGTTGGCACTGGCCAACAGCGACTAAAAACTGACTTCATTGTCGGCCAGCCAAGCTAACAAACTGCCAAAATAGTTGCGAGCCACCCTCCCTCCCCCCACTCCCTTTCCCCCACTCATGATTGTTGTAGTTGTGCGAACTGTGCGAAATGCTCGACAATAAAACTCGATTGAACGTCGTCCTGCTGGCGACGCGAATTCTCTCTCTACACATACACACAAACACACACATATATATGGGTAGTGGGTTACTCCTACATTTAGTGTGCCGCCCGCTAGTTTTTATGAGCCAAGGCACTTCCGGTTCAACGATATGCGCCAAGTTTTAGACAATAATTTTCTTTATCGGCCAACAAAGCAAAAGGCGAAACGCGAAACGCAAATGCTTAGCTCCTTCTGCTGGCCAAAATCGCTTCGGCCAAGTTATAAATAAGCTGAGAAACCACTACAAGCATGTGTGGCTGTGTGTGTGTGTGTGTCATTGTGTGTGTGTGTGATGAGTGGACAACAATATTTTTTGCTCACAATTGCTTTAATTTATGAGCTGGCTTAATTTATATCCGTCGCGCGCGTATAACAAAATCCCAAATAGTTTCTGGGGACTTATAAGGGTTGAGGGGGTGCATAAGAAGGCTTTGTGTGGGAGCAAAAAGCAGAATCGATGTCATAATTGCCAGTAAATCTGTAAACTGCTTTTTTTTGAGCTTACTTATTGTTTTTTTTTGGGTGTAGCCACTGGTCTGTAAAATAATGTGACCATTATGTCAGGCTTGATATGGCTAACTACTTTATATATATCTATATACGCCTACATACATATATATATATATATAGAGTCATATGATTTACTCGAGTGCAATTTCAAGCTAACCACAGGCAGTGCAAAGCCGCAAGCCTCGATTGCTTAATTATTCATTGGATTTCATTGTGACATGTCAAGGAAAATTGCATGCAATTTATTTAAATGTCATGAAATTAAGAGAGATATATTTGTGAATGAGAATAAAAACATTATAAAATTGAGTGATTGAATTATTTTAACTTTAACTTTATTTTAGTAGAAAATATTTGATTTTTGCAGTGAAAACTTTATTTGTAAAAGCAATCGAAACTTTTTAAATTTTACTATATTATTTAATTGTTTGAAATTGTAAGATATTCTTTACAGTATATTTTATATATATGATTAAGATTATAGAATTATAACTTCATTAAATAATACTTTAACTTCCACTGATATAATTTTTAAATTAAATTAAATTAAATTAATTTTCACTGATATATTTTTTTATAAAATTTGTTTTATTATTTCTAGCCTTTAACTTCAGGGATTCATAGGCTCTTTAAGCCCGCTTTATGTTCTTAACAGAGTATTCAGTTACTTAGCATTAACTCTACTGCCTTGCAGGATATAAAGCTAGTCGTGTGTGGTTCCCCGGCTGTAATTTGTCTGAGCTGGTCTCTAGTAACATTTTCCGATTATAGTTCCAACTAGGTGAGGCATCAATTAAGTTTTCCGCATTCCGTGTGCATGTCGGAAGTGATTTTCCCACTTGGAGATGAGCGCGTGACCTTGATGAAGCCACGCAGAACGTGCGCAAAGAAGAAACAACTAATTGAAGCAAATCAAGCGACGCACGTTGAAAAGCTAAGCTCGTTCTCGATACTCGCGGTGCCATCGCTAATAACAGAACTGGGTGCCGTTTGTTGATACAAGATTGAGATACGAGTGGCAGTGCTGGCATGGCGCGCGTGCTTCCTTTCTGGTCACAATATTTAACTAAAAAATGATTGCAAATGGCGCTGCCGAGCAGGACGAATAGCTGGAGAAGTGCAAACAAAATACAAGAGCACACTGCGTGGCTCTCGGGGGAGTCATTTGTTATTGTTTCTTGGCTTATCTTAAAGCTCCACTGGGAGCCACATGCATGACAACCAAGCGGAGCATGTTGCTCTTGAATTACAACAGAGATAGAGAGAGAGCGAGAGTGAGGGAGCAAGAGACTATCTTTGTAGCTTGACTTGTCGTGTCGTGTGCTTGAGTTGTCGCCGCCCTTTTTGGCATTAGCAAACTAGCTAACTAAAAAGCAAAAGCTAAAACATGCACAGCACTCTCAGACTGATTTCCCCAGCGAGAGATGCAAAACTAAAAGTGCGCGCGAACTCTTTGATAATTTTCTTGCTCACTGTTTGTTGTTGTTTTGCTACGTATACGCAATTTCCCAGTTTGCCCGTGAATCTCAAAGATTAAATTGCATCAAAATGGTCAACAGGCACAACTTATAATAATAACTAATGGCTTCCGCCTGTACAAATGTATATTACGTATACGTAACTGGCCAACGTCCAACTTCCTCACAATTTCCTGACCACACTTGTCTTTTTCGCTTTTGGCACGAGCCTCAATTGCGCGCCAGGCTGCCCCATTGATACCTTCTCTCACATAAATATTTATAGATATATATATAGCATATATATCAGGCATATCATGCACATATATCATGCACATATTGGCAATATTGCATATTGCGTATACGCATGTTGAAAGGTAAACAAGATTTTATGAATTCCATTAGTTGACTGCGATAGATATATACGTATATATAGCATATGCACGCCGATTTACAGTTAAGCCCGGACAAACCGTTGCGAATACATTTTCCATTCAGCTGCACGCAAAGCTGCACAAAAAGGCCAATCGAAATGAATAATAACTGCATGTTCAGCGCGTAACCGATAAAGTAATAAAGCAATCAAGTTACGTAGTCATATTTATATACTTCATATATCATGCCGAGAGCATAATTCATGGCACTTTAAACAGATTGCATATATTTTTTGGGACTCGGATATGCAAACTCATCTACATTTTGTTTAAGTCACAGAAAGTGAAATTTTATTTTAAGAACATCAAATAAATAAAGAAATTTACTTTGTTTTCTTTCTCTTATCCCTTCTTAAACTCTTTCAATAACTCATTGCCTTTGTTTCTTGTGACATAACTCAATTATCCACAATGCAGTGAGGCATGTTATGCGAAAGAGATTATAAGTCAATTAATTTGTTTGCTGCTTGTCGATAAGGCCGTAATAATATAATATTATGAGCATATTCCCCGTAGACTCTTGTCAACAAACACACAAGATATTTATAGCTGCACCCAGAGTCAGCAAATACACTTGAAGTGCTCACAGCACTCTCAGCTCTCTCTCTATCCCTCTCTCTTTCCTTCTCTCTCTTGCATGCAAAATTGCTCTCCTCGCCTTGCCACATTTACAAATTCAATTTGCCAGAAAGTATTTCTCACATGTCGTCACGAAATCTACTGGTTCATTATTTATCCGTTTTTCAACGTAAAATCCTCGCCAGCTCTCCCTCTCTCTTTCGTTCGCTCTCATGTTGTTTCTCTCTCTATTACCACAAGTACTTCGAGTGTCTGACAATCTCAACGAACAGATTGAAAAGTGTTGCAAATTTTTGTTGGCCCGCTACGAAAAGTCGTTTATCATTTGCGCCGGGGCCGAAAACTTAACCCGCAAAAAATGTCTATAATTGGCGTTGATTTATTGTCTTTGCGGGCGCATTTGAAGATCTTTACAATGACCTTGAGGGGCGTGAGGGGGCGGGATATCTATTCTACGGCTTCGGCTTGCCAAAAATTCAATTGTGTAATTGTGTGTGACGTCATGGTGGGAGTCGCCAAGCCACGCAAATGAAGCTCAAAGAAGTGCAACATGCTACACTTGAAAAAATGTTGATCTACATTTGATTGATAGCATTGAGCAGAGATTAGAGTGTTGAGTAAAAGTAAAGCTACATTTTTTTTATTTCTATTTATATCATTCACATTTATTTTTTGCTCTCTCTCACTCGTACCTTAGTTTTTTCAGTGCACACACAATTTGTATAGATATCCGCAATTTAATAATGCTCACTGTAGAAAATGCGGTTTCGCTGGCGTTCGCGTGCCGACGCTGTCAGGTGCTTTTAGTGAGATAGTTGTCGGTTAGCTTGCTTAGATGCAGAGTCAGATACAAAGTTGGATAGCTCGTTGGTTAGTTGGTTAGCTCGCTAGTTGTTGTACATATACTTGGTTTAGGTTTTGGACAGTTAGATATACGAGTAGTAGCTCTGCTGGCATGCCACTCCTAGCGGGATATCCATGAAAATGAAACCAGCGGGTATAACAAGAAGCCAGACTCAGCGAGGAAGGACTTTGCACAGTGGGGAAAAGAGCAGAAAAGGAAGCATTTAATACAAGTTAATGAAATGAGTAATTTTTTAAATCTAAGTTAATATATATTGAACTAATTTATATATGTTTTATTCAAATAAATCAACGTTTCATAGAACTTTATACCTTTTATGGAAGGATGAAGCTTATTCCTTGCTAAAAAAAAGAGAGATAGTTAGATAAATGTGAGAACTTGAAGTATATAGTAGTATATAGCTCTCTGTTTACTGACAATATATATCTATTAATATAAATACTTAATAATAAGAACCTTAAGTGCCAATTGAAAACAGCTTCGTGTGGGTCAAGTTTCTATAGAGAATTTGTCTAGGTTTCTTTGATGCAAATTCTTTAATTTACGACAATTCCAAAAATAAAACTCTCTCATTTGATTCGATGCGAACCGATAAGGCTGCCAAGCTTGTGGGGCAAATGTTTGTCGATTCCTTCCAATTGCCAAGTTGATTGTGCTTTGTGTGGAGTGCCGCAATAACGGTAACTAATTTGGGCTATGCATTACAATGCAGCAGCCCCCACAATTTACTTATTGCAGCCACTGTTCTCAGTTTGGTTTGCGTTCGAGTGGAATTGCATGACTGCATGCAAGGCGGGGCAGGGCAAGGCAAGAGGCAAGAGGCAAGTGGGGGCGACGTGAGGCGTGGCTTGCCTTGTCCTTGTCGATGTTGTCGCTGGCATTTAGAAGCCAAAGGCCTGACATGCACACCAGTTCTTTAGAGTCTCAACACACTGAGTGTGGCAACAATCCCATTCGCATTCACATTGCCACACCACTCGCATTTCCATTTCCACCGCCATTTCCATGCCCATTTCCATTTTGCATTTTCCATATTGCAAAGCAAACACAAACACAATTAGACAAATGAATAAACATACAATACAACTTGGCTGAGCTGCAGACGCAATTTGCATATGCCAAGACACACACACACACACACGCACACACACACCTCTTGAGCTGTGCCTTAAGGCACTTTAAGTGTATTTCCTTGTACAAATATTTGTCTCCCGCTCGCACTCTGCTTCGCTCTCGCTCTTGCCCCTGTTTGTCAATTGGCTAATAAAGATTTGCGCATTAAAACGTTTAAGCGTTGACCCGATTTAATATTTAATTAGCTTTCGGCAATGCTCGAGCTCCAGCTGCGAGCCTCAACAGCCCTTGTGGCACATGTCGTATACGTGATATTTGACAAACACGTTTTCGCCTGCGGCCCCAATGCATTACAAAGTGGAGTGTGCGCTGCTCTTGCCCGCTTAAACGGTATAAAAATGTTATAAAACGCAGACGATTGCAGCAAAGAGGCAACGCCCCCGCTGCAGCCGCATCTCTGATTTGCGCAAATAGAGCCATGCAATTAGTTGGCCAACTGCGCTCGGCCCCGGCCACAGCAGCAGCTCAGCACAGCAGCAGCACACATTCTCCTGCCAGCCAGACAGGCATCCAACCAGGCTGGCAGTCTCCCAGTCAGCCAGTCAGCCAGTCAGCCAGTTATGGCCTCCTTAACGGACCTGCCATAATACTGAAGCTGTTTATGCTAATAGCAAAACATTTGCCAAATGAAATTGTTGCCTTTTCAAGTAGCTTGTATGAATGGGGCGTGCCCGTTTTAAAGACTTTTACAAGCTATCGTTTGTTGCCAGTAATATGTCATTATTAATTTAATATTGTAGATCGTTTAAGTTAAAGCTAAAGTTAAGTTTAGTTTCGAATGCAAATTGTAGTTTATTCATTTTAAGGTACATTAGTTTAAGTCTCTTTCCCTGACTAGATCTATTCTGACTCAGTAGTAGATATCGGGAACTAACCTTGTTTAGTTTATTCATTTTAAGGTACATTAGTTTAAGTCTCTTTCCCTGACTAGATCTATTCTGACTCAGTAGTAGATATCGGGAACTAACCTTGCCTAACTGCAAAGGTTTCACT
The DNA here is from genome assembly GCA_018151435.1 of Zaprionus africanus. NCBI lineage: Eukaryota > Metazoa > Arthropoda > Insecta > Diptera > Drosophilidae > Zaprionus > Zaprionus africanus. The sequence continues at coordinate 10,679,423 of JAECXB010002206.1, forward strand.
TCTACATTTGAAGAATTTCTTACCTTTTCGTTAGGGTGCCAATTTCACTACTTAATTCATATGTCATGTCATGTCCCTACATATTTTCATGTGCTAAAGACTTCTAAGGCAAATAAGTTCAGCCTTAGCATAATTAAATATTTGATAACCTCTAGCAAGACAATCAGAGCTCTGAGTCTTGTCAAAAGGCAAAGGGTTTAACATTACTTGTTTCATTTATTGCTGGTTTCAACTTGAAATTGACTTGGTAATTCAATATAAATGAGAAATATAAATTCTTACAGCATTCTCTTGGTTTTCTCTTTCTTATTTGATATTCAATATATAACATAATTATGACTTGCTGACTTGCAAGTCAATCGTATCAATTGCAATGCACAACAAACAGTGCTAATTGTTTGCGCATTAATTAAGCGCAGTTGGGCAACTTGCAACTTACGCTGCGCTGCGCTGTCTTTCTTTCTCTCTTTCTCCACACGCATATCAAATTTCATAAGTATGTCTAATATGTTCTCTAACTTTGCTTAACTGTGCTTAAAACTAGTTTCAAAATACTGTTTACCATCGTTAGGAAACTCCCTGCACAAATTAACTTATGCAATGTTATAGTTCAAAAGTTAAGCAACATTTGGCTTAAAGTAATTATAACATTCAGCTATGAGGGGAGCTATGTATGTATGTGTACACATATCTCATTTATATATGTATATCTATGCAAGCTTATCGATTGCATACTGCGTTTACACTTCACTTGGAGTGCGCTCCCTTTGAGGATACTTTCAGGCACTGTCATTGATGAATTATGCATTTGACCTGGCTCGAAATAGGCTATACCCTATACCCTGCAGGCAGTTGTGAATCAAGGTTGCTGTGAGACTCTGTTTTGTATAGTATTTGAAATCATTCATCCATTATATCTTAAAATTGGAAAGAGCTTCACTCGCCTTGAATTTTCCTCAATGTTTTAGTGCTTTCTAAACATGAATTGGCTTAAATATGCAAATAACCTTAAGTTGCCACAAAGTGAAAGGCTTCAGGAATATATATGTATGCTCTGTACATATATATAGCACACGAAAGTGCAGAAAGTGTTTCTCTTCATGGCAAACTGCGGATATTACCGCAGCAAATTGGTGAGAGCTCTGCAAAATATTCGCTTGGATTAAGCTGTCAAAGCTATTTCCGTCGTGGCGACCTATTTCCCCTTCCCCTTCCTCCTCTCGTTTTCCCTGTCCTTGTCCAGCTAACAGTCTTTTCATAGCTATCAGCGGGATTTATCAATTCCAACTGAAAAATAGCCATGCCTTCGGAAATGGAAGAGCGGGCTGTCTACCGTTTGCTAACACTTCTCGTCTGCTCTCTCCCTCTCTCTCCCCTCTCTCTTTCTCTGACTGCTCCTTCTATCTATCAGTCTGTCAGTGCATCTGTATCTGTATCTGTGTGTGTGTGTGTGTGTGTGTGTTCAAGTTGAATAGAAAAGGCACAGCCCGAAAATAACTTTTCCGTCTCTTGACTATTCAACATTGCATTTTGTCATGCCAAAAAGGAGGTCAAGCATTGCACTCAAGTGCTCAGAGAAACGCGCGACAAAAACGCGATCAACTTACCAACAATTCCCATCCTCACCTCCCCTCCCCCTGCTCTGTACATCCTCATCTTCGCACTCCCGCTAAGATGTCTCTTTGAGTTTTGCCCAATCAGAAGTTAAAGCTTCAGAAGTTACAGAGTGCATGCTGAAATGAAATTATTTTCTATTTCGCAGCCCATGGCGCAATTGTGAATGAAATTCACAATTTTCCTCAACCCACAACACAACTGGATTTGTCCTTCACGCAAATAAATCAAATATTCCGACTGCAATAAAGCAATTTGCTATGCGCTTTGCCAACTGAGAGAGAACTGATTACTTGATACCGTCAGTGTTTGTCGAGATTGCCAAAGGTCATGTTAATGCTGGGGGGTCAAATGAATGAATAATAGAATCATAATGCAGTGAATAATATGATGAAAATATAAGATTGAAAGAGCTGTTGGGCTTTTAAGGCCAGATTGCGTGACTTGTTGGTTGCGATATTAAAATGAATAAAATATTATTTAAATGAATGCAACATTGAAACTTATACATATGACATTGGCTTTTCCTAAATTTGACTTTATTTATATGATAGACTTAAGCATAAAAACTTTTCTATGAAGGCATAGAAAACGTCGTTAGCTATTGATTTTCAGCAGCACTTAGAAATCGAAATGACCTAATTAACTTTAACAGCTGTTTTGAATGAGGAACTTCTTAGCACAGTTCATGTGGAAAATATGTTGACTAAGCACATTATTAAAACATATTACAAACATGTACTCGTAAGATGTCAAAATGACTTACATTTTTCAAAAATGAAATATAATCAAACTTCTTATCCCTAATGACCTTTTCGACCTAACAAAGGACCTAGTATTAGGTGCGTATAATGCTACGAAATGAAATTGGCTTTGCTAAAGCTTTGCCTTAACTTAGATTAGCTTGTTTAGTATATAAAAAAATGCTATTCAAATACTGTGAGTAAATAAATCCATTTTTTCTAGCAAAAGACCTTTTCGACCTAACAAACAACCTATTTAACCTAACACAGTGCAATGGAATTGGCTTTGCTAAGACTTTGCCTTAACTTAGATTAACTTATTAAAAGTTAATAAAATTTCAATTTAAAATCATCTCAAAATCCTATTCAAATACTGTGAACAAATGCATTAATTCATGAATCAATTATTTTCTAACAAACGACCTATTCGGACTAATTATACGAAATAGAATTGGCTTTGCTAAGACATTGCCTTAACTAGGATTAAATCATAAACATTTTCTAGTATTTCAATTTAAAATACCTTAAAAAAATCTATTAAAATATTATGAGAAAATGCAATGACTCATAAATCAACTATTTTCTAGCAAACGACCTATTCGACCTAATACTAGGAAATGGAATTGGCTTTTCTTTGTCTAGGCCTTAGCACGTATGATTAAATCATTGAAATTTTATAGAATTTTAAAATCAAATTACCTAAAAAAAACATATTCAAATACTGTGAATAAATGCACTGCTTTATAAACCAATTGTTTTCTAGCAATCGACCCATTCGATTTAAACAATCGACTGTTCGAAGTATGAAATTATAATCGCTTTATCGGCTTAGCCGTTCAGCATTTTGCTCTTGCCCATTTTGACAATGCCCAACAGCAATATCATCTATGCTCGATTTGCAGTTGAGATGCATCTTTGGCCCAATGCACACCCAATTGAACAGCATGCAAAGTGCTCATTAATAGCAGCTGCGCCACAGGCAGCACACATAAACACACACACACACAGGCACACGCAGGCCACACAAACCACATCCGCTGGCAGCACCAGCAGCAGGAGCAGTACTTGGCATTCCCGACTCTGCCTCAATCTCCATGGCCAACAATGCGATGAGCGGCGTGCGAAAATAGGTGCTGCATACGCCAAGGCGCGCGCATAACTCGATTCGCTTTGATTTATGGCACGCAATAATAATCAACATTTGCATGTTGATGACGGGGCACACAAACACACACACACACACAGCCGCACACACACACACAAGGTTAGTCAGCTGCAGGCGCGTGTTTGTGCATTTGTGTAACAAACCAATGCGGCGTATACGCAATGTGGTTAGCTGGTTAACTGACGCGCTGACGAACAGGCTAACCGGGCAACAACAGCAACAACAACAAAGTTGCACTTCCGGCTGCCCTTTTGCAACACAAACCGACAGACCGCAACCGACTCCGTTGACGAGCTGCGTCCTTGCGCGTGCACACCCCCTTTAACCTCTTCTCCCGCTCCCTCTCACCTGGCATGCTGATTTATATAATTTTGTTTTCATCTTTCTCTTTTTCTATATTCTCTGGTCCATTGCTCATGTCGGTTTCCCCCTCTCTCTTTGCAGCGATGCTTGCCTCATTAGCGACTTAGCCTGAATGTGAAGCGGAAAGCAAAAGGTGAAGGTGCAACAGAGCCCCACAGAGTGCGCACAAGGACGAGCACGAAAATTTAGTGAAAATTAAAATATACCTCTATTATATATATATAAAGATATATATAGCGCGGAGAATGCCAGCGAATTATGCTAATGGGCGTGCGAAAAATGGAAATTGATATTGTGCTTGGGTTAAAAATAAACTGAGGGGACTTGGAATTGAAAGAGTAAAGTTGAATCTGAAGTGCATTGCCAGGCAACCAATTGAAGTAGGGAAAAGGTTAAAAGAAGTACAAGAAATTGATGGAATAAAAGCAATAGAAGAGGCAGTACATGAATAAGTAGAAGCAAGTGAAGTAGTAGTTCATGAAGAAGTAGGAGAAAAAGTAAAAGAAGAAGTAGAAGTAGTGGAAAAAGTTACAGGAGTGGAAATAATAGAAGAGGTAGTAGAGGAATAAGTGTTAGAAGAAGCAGGTGTAGGAGAAGAAGTAGTAAAAGAGGGAGTAGAAGAAGAGGGAGTAGTAGAAGAGGGAGTAGTAGTAGAGAAAGTTGTAGAAGAGGGAGTAGAAGAAGAAGTTGTGGATGAAGAAACATTCAAAATACAAGTAGTAGAACAAGAAGAAGTAAGTGAAGAAACTGTAAAAGAAAAAGTGAAAGCAGAAGAGTTAGTAGGAATAGTAGGAGAAAACGTGGCTACAGAAAGAGAAGAGAATTAATCATACACCAACATGGCATCACCACCGGAAAGCCCCATCGAGGAGGTGGTCTATGAGTTGGAGCAAACACGAGTGCCTAAGCCAATACCAGTTGCCCTAGAGGATTTGTGCCGTCAAACGAAATTCACCAAGCAGGAAATCCGCGTCATGTATAGAGGATTTAAAACGGTAAGTGGACACACACACAAACCCACTCACTTACACACACACAATCGCATGCATCGCATCACAATCCATTTACCCAGCAGATCAAGCGAGTACTCACATATTTATATGAATATGAATTTCTGGCTAAGCCCGAGCACTCAAATGATGATGTTGCCCGCTGTTGACGGGTGGCAAAAGCGCAGCTAAAGTGCTGCTAAAAGAGAGAGAGAGAGAGAGAGAGAGAGAGAGAGAGGGAGAGAAGAGGAGGAGCAGAGCGTGTGTGGGAGGTGTGCAAATAATGGCAGCCAATTTAATGCACACGCGTTTTGAATTTCATTGCAGAAGCATTGCGCATACGTATGTTCCACTCTCTATCTTCTCTCTCTGCCTCTGCCGCTTTCTTTCTCTGCGTGGGTGCTTAAGAGCCTTTCACACATGCATTCACATATTCACCACGTCAGGCAATTCGTTTTGCTAAGACGGCTCAAAATGTGGGTCAACAGGAGCAGCAGCAAAAGAGCGAATCATTAGAAATTCTAGAGAAAACAAGCGAGGACCATTTAATTTGGACAAAGGATTTGCAGAGATTTGCTGGGAAACGAATTAAATGCTTAGCACGCATATAAGACGTTTTGATAGTTCTACAAAATTGAGGCTAAGTTCTGTCATTATCTTAAAAAGAAATTAATAGAGCTGAGTTTGAACAGATTCATTCAATTTCTTCTAAGATTTCACTTATTTGGTTTTTATTAATTCTGTTTTTTAAGAATATTAAATAAAATTAATTTAATCACGTATAATAACTTGATATTTCTGCTTATAATCTGAATACGAGTGCAATAAACTGTGTGCTCTTCATAGCTTTATGATGGCTCTCTAAACGCTTTATTCACACTTGAGCAGACCATATGATTCAAAGTGCTCTCGCAGTCGCAATCGCAGTGGGTACTTGCAATGAATGCGATAAGGATTGCGAACGTGCGAACGTGAACTCATCCCTACTCCCATTTCCATTCCTATTCTCATTCCATTCGCCTTCATTCGTATAATATTTTCATAGAGATTTCGTTTCGTTTTGCCATTTTTGCAGGAATGTCCCGAGGGTGTGGTGCACGAGGATTGTTTTAAGGATATTTACGCCAAATTCTTTCCACATGGCAGTAAGTATTTAAGTGTTTCTTTGTGTGTGTGTGTGTGTCTGCGAATTCAATGTCCTTGCCGGCATTGTTTGAGTATTTTTTTATATATCCGCGCATCATAAAGCGCCACTTAAGCCAACGTTTTATTAATGTGCGCCAGTTTTTGGAGCTCCTCCCCTCTGACCGCATTTCGATCGCCCCAAATTGTCAGCGATAACCTCAACATAATTATTTCTATTCCCGCAGATTCCAGTTTATATGCTCATTATGTGTTCAAAGCCTTCGATGTTAATTGCAATGGCGCCATTAGTTTTCGGGTAATTATTTTCCTATATAAAACCACATATTATATTATGTAATAAATGCATTTTATTCAGGATTTACTGGTCACCTTGTCGACCCTCTTGCGTGGCTCTGTTTACGAGCGTCTGAGGTGGACCTTCAAGCTGTATGATCTCAATGGCGACGGTCGCATCAGTCGAGGCGAACTCAGTGAGATTGTGCTGGCCATACACGAGCTTATGGGAAGGCGGCCACACCAGCCGGAGGACGATCGCAAGGCAAGAGATCAGGTAAGCAGAAGATAAAAAGAAGTAACTGAATAGATAAGAGAAAAGTGCAGTAAGTCTCTTCGGTTACTCAACATAACAGAGTCTTAACAGTGTTTGTTAACAGCTGTTATTTCACATTAGCATTAACAGAATTTTAATTTCTTTGAAAGATTATTGAAATGTTTTTGTTTGCCTCGAAATTTTTATATTAAATTTAAAGCAAATTTTCAGAAACTCAATTGATTCTTTTTTTCTTGCTTTCCAATAATTGTTGTAAATCTTCGATAATTTAACATCTTAACACTTGCATTACTTGCAATACCGTATGCATATTCGATATCCTTAAATCCTTGCATTATTATTTTAACTCACCACACACACAAGAGGCTTTAATTCGTTGCTAATTAAATTTCCGCTGCGCAAATTAACTCACAAAAGGCAGACGCAGAAGTCGATGCAGCTGATGTTGCATAAAGCTGAACGACATAAAGAAACTCGCTTGATTTTTTATGCAAGAGCAGTGTGCACTCGTCATAACGTTGAGCATCCGTTGACGGCGACGGCTCATGCTGCGTATGAGTAATTATAAATGTGCACACTGCAACAGAGACAGGCAGATAGATACGCACGCACACGCACGTCTGTGTGTATGTGTGTGTGTGTGGACTTGAATGTGGTTTCAGCTCGAGGGAATTGGATTGAGAATTGGATACGAGCGGAAGCTTTGTGTGTGGGTATACGAGCGGAAATTGCAACGGAAATTTTATTTAATGACGCAGCCCGCATGGCCGCATTATTGATAAGTGCAGATTAACATTCATATATGCATAAAGGGGTGTCTATAAGGGATCGGCAAGATGAATGACAAAAGGGGAGACACGTATGAATAAATGATGATAAGCGGTCTTCTTTTCCTTTCCAGGTTGATCGAGTGTTTTGCAAGTTGGATCTAAATCAGGACGGCATCATAACGATGGAGGAGTTCCTCGAGGCGTGTCTCAAGGACGATTTGGTAACAAAGTCGCTGCAGATGTTCGATAAAGACGAAGAAGATCTTTGATGACAGGAGGAGATGCTGCCGATACGCAATACAAGGACTTTAATACCGCTTATAGATCTTTAAATTTCGTTTCGACAGCCACAACAACAATTCTCATTAATAATGTGCAACGTTAGAATGAGGAACATACCCCGATATTACGAGTTGATAATGATGAAAGAAAGAACATATTAGAAATTAACAAATAGTTTAGGCAGCTAATATAAAATAATACACACACACAATATCGATCAACTTTAAAACTTATGAATGTGTACTCAAAAAGCAAATCGATCGTTATGAATACGTATAAAATATGTCGGATTTTTTTAGGCATATTTTATGAATTAAATCCTGCCGCCACGAGCGAATTGGTCTAAATCGCACACCGTGTACTGCAAGTGTGTACTCTATTTCACGGAATTAAACGAAACCACCAAACCAAAGAGAAGCGTAACAACAAAACAAAACTAAGAAACGGAATTGGTTTATTATGCTAACAGTCTAACAGAAAATGTGCAACACGATTTACTTTACTCGATTAAAAGATGTTATTAATTAAGCAAAATACAGAAACTAAAGCATGCGATAAATGTTTATCTAGCCAGGCATTACAATAATATGTATGTATATTCTCGATTGATTTATTAACAACTGCATTTACACATTTTGGCCCAAACTTAGCTCGGCTATTCCTATCAGTTTTCCTCACTGTTATTGCTATTACAGATAACAGGGTGTTTCAAGCAATGCATTACAGCACTAAGCACTGAACACATAGAGAACTCAAACAGGGGGTCTGAGTGTTATTGCTGCTTTTTTCAATCCTGAGCCCCATACACTTCGGCTGCACGCTCGGCTGGGAAATTCGATGTTCGGCTGGGAACTTCTATGTTCGGCTCTCAGTACAAACAGCGCATGGGATCAAATCTGCTTCAGTCGCACAACGACAGCGGAACGATAAGCATGCGCGTACTACTTTGCGCTGTGCGATCGTTTCAATGTGTGCGTGTATGTATGCACATGCTGGCATTTGAATGTATGCATTTTAGTGAAGTTTGACAACAGGCAAATGCTTCAGCCGGCGCGCTGGCAGCCTGAAGTCAATTTTGTGTTTCGCCGTCGAGAACGAAACGACTGAGACACAGGGTCGTAGCAAGGGTTTTTTCGAGCCCTTGTGTAAAACTTCTTGGGGCCGCTGGTTTAGTTACTTTATTTAATGAATTTATTTGTGTTTACTAAGGGAATTGAATAATCCAAACATATAAACATTTAAAACCTATCTATGTTTGCTAGCTGACATCCCTGTCAGGTTGGGGCCCTTGTGCACTATAGGCCCTGTACACACTTGGTTACGGGCCTGGCCAGCGCGAAATCATCTGTGTGTTTTGTTTTTGTTTTGCCATCGAAAGCCATGAGACCTAATTACAGTGAACCAAAATGGTTTTTTGGTGGCAATAACTTTTAAAATTTGGAAACATGTGTAATTATAATATATTGAGTAGATTGAATTAATATTATATTATTATATATAATTATATTACATTTTGCACTGCAATTTTATAACATCGCAAAAAAGTTAAGTGACTACGTTTTTTTTTGGTTCATGTGTTTACTTATATTGACAAAATCTGCGAATCAAAACAAAATGTTGTGAATACACAAATATACATTTACTAAATAAAATTATTCTCATGTACGAGGGTCGTTTGATAAGTCCGTGACTTTTTGTATTTGCCGCGCACCTGCTCTAAATACAACACTGCTCCTGTCAGCAGTTATCGATTAACAGCTGACTGTAAAATTTTGAGAAAGCTGCGTTTTTGGTTTGCGTTTTATAGGCATTGAAAGCAGACGATCTCGATCTCCATTTTCGTTAAAATTCACGAGATCGTCTGCTTTCAATGCCTATAAAACGCAAACCAAAAACGCAGCTTTCTCAAAATTTTACAGTCAGCTGTTAATCGATAACTGCTGACAGGAGCAGTGTTGTATTTAGAGCAGGTGCGCGGCAAATACAAAAAGTCACGGACTTATCAAACGACCCTCGTATTTTGAGGGCCTTGAGATCGTCTGCTTTCAATGCCTATAAAACGCAAACCAAAAAACGCAGCTTTCTCAAAATTTTACAGTCAGCTGTTAATCGATAACTGCTGACAGGAGCAGTGTTGTATTTAGAGCAGGTGCGCGGCAAATACAAAAAGTCACGGACTTATCAAACGACCCTCGTAGCATGCTATATGTTTTCGAAAGTCTTAAATTTTCTCCGCAAGATAACCATCTTTGCCCACTGTTCTTAGTCTCTTTGCTCTCGACGGTGAAACACAAAATTGACTTCAGGCTGCCAGCGCGCCGGCTGAAGCATTTGCCTGTTGTCAAACTTCACTAAAATGCATACATTCAAATGCCAGCATGTGCATACATACACGCACACATTGAAACGATCGCACAGCGCAAAGTAGTACGCGCATGCTTATCGTTCCGCTGTCGTTGTGCGACTGAAGCAGATTTGATCCCATGCGCTGTTTGTACTGAGAGCCGAACATAGAAGTTCCCAGCCGAACATCGAATTTCCCAGCCGAGCGTGCAGCCGAAGTGTATGGGGCTCAGGATTGAAAAAAGCAGCAATAACACTCAGACCCCCTGTTTGAGTTCTCTATGTGTTCAGTGCTTAGTGATTACAGTGTTGAATTACTGAATAAAGTATTCTCCGCTGTTATTTAAATGTTTCCTTAACAGTCTGTAAACGCTAATAGCGCAGACAACTAACATGTGTTATTGTGTGAGCCAACAGAAGTGCACTTTAATTTCTGTCACTTTAATTAAATTAATTGCTTGCAGCATGAAAAAGATTGCATCAATTTGCATATTTTCCATTTGCTGTACGAACATTGCGGTCAATTAAATTGGTAATAAAGCAAGCCACACCTAAATATGTTAAGGGAAACGATGGTTAATTTATGCAAATGCAATTATCGTTTTTTTCTTCATAAATTCCATTAAACGGCCAACACTTTAGCGAATCACTTTTTTTAATAACGCAATATTCTTTTGAATGCAATACTACCACCGATAAAAAAGCACTTGAGCATCAACTGAACAGCAATTTTAATTTAATTATTCAATGTGTGCATAAATAAAATATTCGCCTTGTTGTATGCAATACAAATATATGTGTATCAACAGCAGAACACAACAAAAGACGTTAGGAGCCCCTGGATTTAAGTTATTTATTGATTTATTTTAAGCATATCAAATTTCAAATCTGCAGGTACTATATATGTATTGTTATATGTGTATATGTTCTGCAGGAATGAATTGCAAGATGAACTGTTCGTTTAATTTACATTGTACCTTCCAAACAATACGATTGTTGTTTCAGTAAAAGTTTTATAGACTAACTTATAATGCGCCCCTGTGCATGGAGTCGAGACAATCAATGTGGTTTGATATTCCCCCATCACCCTTTTCACTCCACCCCTCCTACTTACGCCCACTATGTTGTTATACACACGTTCTTCCATTGTTTCAAGAACAAAAGAGAATTGACCCAAACAACATTTTGATATATCGAGAAACATGTCCATTATTTTTGGAACACTTACACCAACGATTCTACTTGGTTAACACAATCACCCATCATCAAGTTCCATCGCGAACTAGTCCAAATTGTTGGCAATATTATGAAAAATGCGCTTAAACCAATAGTTTTGTATTTACAATCAGTTTTTGTAACAACTTGAAAGGATGAACTTGATGGAAAACACGTAGCGTGTTTCGTTATTGAAATTTAAAGTTTGAACTTGGAAACCTATGCGACCTACTTGATAAACCACCCTAATGAACCTATCTAGTATGTATGTATATTATGCAATATTAACTTACACTGTCCAACAAGGAATACGCGCAAGGAGAACGTTGATAACGGATGGAATTACCTTTTTAATGTCTAACTAGTCATATACTAAAAAATGAAAGTGAAACGCTTAAAAAACATATATACTATACATATATGTATGTATATTTATTTAATTAACCAATTTTATGCTAAAACCAATAAAGATTTGAAATTGTTTTTAGCTGCTTAAGGTTCTTAGTATGATTCAACTAAATTTGTGTACATTTTGTGTGTCTACTTAGCTAATCCTGAATCATCTAACGAGTTCGATGTTTTTAAAGATGTTGTAGCTAGCTAGAAGAGATCGTAAGTTTTTCCTCCCCTAACTGTTTAGTAACTAATTGAACTAATTATAACGAAAACAATTCATGTATTTTTTAATAAACATTGCATTCGCATTAAGTTGATTAACTAAATTAAATCAAAATGTACCTAGTAAATGTAAATTATGATAATAATTTTTCGACATAAGCTACTTGAATTACGGCACTCCTGTAATTACACTAAGTTAATTATATAATGATAATTTACTCGTATGCTATATTCCCCAAACTATTAGGCAGAACTTTAAACTAATTTATTAACAAGGAAAAAACGAAACAAAAAGATATTTACTTAACAGCAGCAAACGTGGTTAGTGATTGGATTGTATATAAGTAATACACATACACATACACCCTATATACATTCATGCGATACACCTGTACTATGGGAGACCCATGCACATTATCGAAAACATACTAACTATTCTATAAAACCCATATTATTCTAAACAAAATGAAACAAAAATATAGTGAATTCTATTTAATTGTCTAAAAATATTCAAGCCGAGTAAGTGACTAACAATTTTGAATTCAACTTAGCCTAAAACCGAGAACTCTTCTCTTAAGTCCTTGAGAAACCCGAAAAACGGAAGATAGTGTAAACCTCAAACATGTCTGTTAGTTTAGATTTGGTGTCCCTTTCGTTAAATGTTTTGTCTCTAAGCTTTTTGGTTAAGTTCTGAACTATTTATGTTTAGTGATTATAAGAGAGAATAACAAACAAATAATAAAAAGCGAAACTGGGCAAGAATAAACAATTTTAATAAAAATAACAATTTAATAATACAATCAATGCATTTTTATTCCCAGCGATTAAAAACTTCATAGTTTTTGTTAAATATATGTTTATTTATTTATGAAATATCAATAATGTGTCTGTCTGATGTAATTCATTCTAGCAAATGCACTCACTCAATTGTGAGTACTTGGATGAGTGTTTGTGGTTGCATTTCTTATACAAAGTATTTCACTGCAAGTTCTTTTTCAATTTTGAGCATCCATATTTAGAGATTTTTTATTGCTTGTACACATACATATACATATATTATATTTTGATGAGATGCCGCATTTCTGTGGAGCTTTTTTTCATCTGTAAGATTGAAGAGTTCAAAAGTTTTCTTTTTAGAAAAACCTTTCAGGAGATTTTCCGCATTATCGACACTCAAATAAATTACGAGATATTTGTATGCATTTTATTTTTGTTTTCTGATGTGTATTTTTTTGATTTTTAATGAGGTTTATGACATTCAAGTATGTTTTATGTTTTACTTAGTTGATTCACTTTTATATAGATAGTATAATATTTATTCTCTTAATGTTTCGCTACAATTTGAACGCATTAATTTTGCTTGTTTGGGTTTGTTTTCTTTAGTTATATTTTAAATTTGTGAATTTTATCCGCACTTAAACTACGTTTTAAAATGTAACTCCTCCTTCGGCTCTGGAACCTTGTTAAATCAAAATTCACTTAGCTACTATAAAATGTAAATAAATGTTTATACTTTTGATTTGTGTGTAAATTTAAATATATATATTTTATTTATTTACTCCTTTACTTGTAGATTAATGTAAATTTAATTAAATTTTGTCATTGGGTTGGTTGTAGATTTGATTTATTTTTTGAACGTTGTGAAAGGGTACAAAGTATGACGCTCAGCTACGTTTAACTAACAACAAAATTCATATAACAACAATAAAATTACAAAATTCGTTTTGTTTCGCGTGTATGACAAATGAAAATATACTATATTTGTATGCTTATGCATTCATAAGGATGTATACATATAAGAAGTGTGGTTTCGTATTTGTGTGGGTGACATGGACTTACAATATTTAATGTGTGCTTTCATCAACATTTGTTACATAAATAATTGTACCTAAACATATGATAAACATATCATGTGCGTGTAAATGTTTTTAAAATATGGCAGGGTAATTTGTTGTTTCTTTTTTACTTTCAGCTGTTAACTAACAGCAGGTCGAATAATTCTCTAACAGTGGCGGTTACATAGATCTGTTAGCTAACAGTGTATTCACTACAGCAGTTGTCAGCCTACAGCAGTGGGATAACATGGCGCTGTTACTTAACATGGCATAGTTAAAAAACAAATTTTGTAAAATACATAAAATATTTGGCATTTAATTTCGCGAAGCTCAACGAATATAATTTAATTTTAAAATGATGTATATATATATATACAAATATATACGTCATATATTTAGCACATGATGTTACACAAGAGAAATGATGGGGAGTTTTTTAGGTTTCTTAAGATCTTTGGGATGGTAACGCCTAATCTGAACTAAAAGTTGGCATTTTTTTATAAAATCATTTTCACTTGTGGAATGCATTGCTTTAATAAATTAACAACGATTTGATTGCATTAATTCTTTTATCGTATTTTGGCAAAAATTTGTTTACGATTGAGTGCTTAAGTCGCTAGTGTATGATCTTTCTCTATGTTTGTATGCTTGTACGCGCATGTATGTATGTGTTTATGTATATATGTATGTATGGTAAGTAGTAGCATATAGTACTAGACTTATGTATTCCTAAGATGTATGCTGATTTCTTCTGAATTTGAAACTTTTCGCTTGACGCTGTTAAACTATCCTAAGATTAAGAACTTTACTGTCTGTGTGTGTGTGTATAGAGCTTATGTTGTTCTCAATTTTCTTTTTCTTCTTATATTCTTGTTGTGCTATTGTAAAATGAGATTTTCTGTTTGTAGAAATATTTTAGAAAAGTTGTTGCTTGTGTAGCTGTATATCAAGTTCATATAAATTGCATTCAATTCTAGACACTCTTGTGTCCACTACAAATCGTCATCATCTCCATTATCTTTCTTCCATTCTCATCCATCGTCTTTCGTTCACAATTGCTCGGTTGTTTCTTTGTTAAAGTACTACAAAAGTGTATTAAAGTATTCGCCAGTGCTGAGGCAGCCTTTAATTGTAGCTCGTGTTACTAGGCGCGTTAAATGCATCCGCTTTCGCTCCAATTGTTTTGCTTCTTGTTCTTCTTGTTGTTGTTTAGTAACGCTTATGCTTTAGTTTACTACATCCGGATCGTTAGTACTTCTCATCGTCTGTTATTTCCCTATGGGAATTCTGTAATTCTCAGGCCTTGTAGTGTTGATTCCTCACCGCACAGCAAAGGCTCAGGGCGAAGGTGAGCGAGAGCAGCTCCAGCAATATAACGACTGCAGTAATAGCGCATATGGTCACCCAATTCTCGTAGATGATTTCAATCAGTTTATCCACGCAGCCCTGCAATGTAAAAGAGAAATGTGCATTACTAAGAGAGCTGAGAATAAGAGAGAGAGCACATTGCTCTTAGTATGTGTGTGTGTGTGTGTATTAGTTTATGTAATGGAGTGTGTGTGCTTCTGCTTCTCATTTTCTTTGCCTATCGAATCGTTTATTGTTTGTTTATTGTGCACATTCTGCCAGAGGAGAAGCCTCTTCTTCTACACAGACATTTGAAATGCGTGCGGAATATCAATAATAATTAATACATTTTTATCGTCTCGCTGACGGGCGGGCGTAGAATTTTTATTAGCTTGCGCCCGTTGAAAAACAAAACCACGAAACTAAAGGATTATTAATTTTTATGGTAAATCTTCGACGGCTCAAAATCGACGATAACCAGAAGAAGTTTATGCACTAGCCACGTCCAAGGAGAGTGTATAAATTGGTTTTTAAACGATGGAAGTTGCCTTCTCTGAATTTAGATTACTTTATGACTGATGAGACACGATATGATATTCAAATTGTTAATCAATTCAAATCAAACTAAGGGAGAAACTTGTAGATATAATAATCTTTGAGGAAGTTGGGTTCTTTAAATAACTTCAATCATCTCTGTCATACATTAACTAAATATTTATCCAAATTTGAATTATAAAGTCCTAATTATTGAGATACTCAAAGACATATAAAACATATCGTATTAAAAAGATTTCTTTTGTTAAGGAAAAACTGCATAAACCGTTTTGAATACTGCTGCCAAGTTTCTTAATATTCTGCCGAACATTTCTGATTAGAACCTGAGTTATATCGGACCATATAATCCTGTTAATACTACTCATTTCCTTATCCATTTACCTGCTGATAAATGGACGTATTCAGGGGACCACCGAATTTCAAGCGACGACTCTGATCGCATTCATTATCCTTAAGATTATCCTTGCAACAGGATTCGGGTATGTTGTAGAACACATTCATCGAGGATACGGCAATATCGACGATATTCGAGCGATCTACATTATTAAAGCGACTCGTTGCCCAGTCCCCAGGTCCATCGGCACCGCAGCACTTCAACTGCAAAGAACAAAGATATAACGTTAGTCCCAAAACGTAAATAAACAATCGCACGATAATCACTTACATTCTTTTGCAGTGTATCAAAAGTAACGGTACGGGAACTCATCGAGGCCTGTCCATATTCTTCCTGTACTGAAGATTTTACTGCCACACGCACAATATCATCCAGTTTATCTCTGTTGTGGAAAGCCCAAGCTCCAGCTGCAATTTGCGCCACCATTACGATGAGAATGACACAGAAGAACTGTAAAAAAGAGTAAAGAGTTTTATGAATGAATAAATTAATGAGTGGGTGAGTGCGAATTCTGCAAAGAACAGTGGGCGAAGTTCTGCAGACTGTGTAGGATACGAGTATAAACATGCATATGCTTCAGACATATGTGGGCTGCGCAATATGCAACTGGTTCGGTGAGGGGAAGAGATGTAGTGGGAGGGGTGTCTTTACTTACCGAAACGAGCAGACACTGCGACTCGCGACAGACGCCCATGCAGCCAAAGAATGCGCCCAATGTAATCAGTATGCCAATTGCCAGGAACACATATAGCGCTATGTGATAATGATTATACGATTGCGTCATCGACAGCATAAATGTGGGATCCGTTAGCATCCATAGTGAGGTGATCACAATGCTCAAACCAATCAGCTGCAATCAGAAAGAGAGAGAGTGAAAAAATGAGTTCAAACTATTTTCCATATAGGTCATTCGTTTTGTGTATTTTGTTTTCGTTTCACGATTCGTTTCATTCACAAAAAGTAACGTCATGTGCGCCACGCCCTACCAGAGAGGATGGTCGGCAAGTAAAGCGGGCAATTATGAAACATTCAGTTCTGTTTGTAACTCATGATGTCAGCAGAAAGACAAATTTTTATATTATTTTAATTGCGTCTGTCTGTTTCTCTGTTTACTTTTTATGGTGTAAATTAAGTGTAGCATTAACAAAGACAGTAAAACATATGCGAGAGTGTGATGCCCCTCACCTTATCAACGCAGACCTTGGGGTATTATAGCTATATTTTTCAGCTGTGTACTCACATTTCTTTATTATACATATATTTTGTTTGTTGCTGATTATATTCCTATATGCACTATAATACTTATATACAATGTTTTTTATTTCCCACATGGGAACTAAACAATAGTTGTCGTAATTGGATTATGACGGAACATTAGTTGATTACGTAATGCTCATTTTTTTTTTAATTTTCTAATGAATTTCTGTAATTTCCCTATGGCTTATACACAAAGAATATTTTTTCCATTTGCAGGGTATGATTCAAACTAGTAAAAATATAGGTTTACTTTTGCCTTTTTTATGCAAATTGTATAATTAAATTATAGAAGAGAATAATTTATTACTAAACTCATTCATCTGAAAACTATTTCAATCACATCAGATTTTATATTTGATTTGCGAGTCATAAGTTGAGGTAATGCTGAATACGGAAAACTGTGTTCACATTACTAATTATATCGTTTCTGCTACACTATTGGATTCTCTATAAGGAACTTAGGTTAATCATAACATCACATGTTGTTGTTGTTTTTACCTCAAGTGCTCCCGAAATATCTTATAATTTCGTAATACTCAAATCTACCGCATTGTAAAGTTTGTTCTTGCATCTGAGAGCTACCGATAAGATTACGCAGCTTGCAGTTGGGCAAGCAGATCAAATAGTGTTGACGTAAGTACTCAAGACAAGCAAGACAAACACTAATTTAGCTTATTTTATTACTTTATTTACTTATACCACTCGATTTATGTTTGCAGTGTAAAATGTAATTCAAAGAGAGTAAGAACAACAACAATGCTATGTACATAAGCCAAGCTTTTACTCGCAGACCACCATCGAAGCAGCGAAGAGAGCAGGCCTAAGAGAAAGAGTAAGTGAGAGAGAGAGAGGAGAGTGTACGCCAGTAAGAGCACAATAAATTATGTGGAACATGTGCCACACTGCAAAATGCATTCGGCTGCCTGTGATTACACTCTCTTACACATACACACAATTGCAACTGTCTGGGAGGAGAGCAGAATAAAAACCCAAAGTTGTACTACAAATGTTGCAATTGGCAGAAAATTGATTACATATACCAAAATACATATGCATACATTCGTACAAATGTACATATTTCTGTGCATATGCATGTTATATGGCGTGCTAGAAAAATATATGCCAACTGGTTAATAAAAGTGCAAAGTCCTTTCATGACCTACATTGATTTCCTTGTCTGTTTGGATTGACAAGAGAAACAGAAGTGAAGAAAAGAAATTACAAGACAAATGCAACGATAATTTATGTCTATCACCAGCTCCCACTTTTGCTTTGATCGATAACTCATGTCCATCTCCACTTCCACCTTCTGGATTGACAAGAGAAGCAAAGTGCAGAAAAGGAGAGTCCACAGAAAATGCATCGATATATTTCCATCCCACTCTTGCTTTGATCGATAAGTCATATCCATGTCCACCCCCTCCCCTACTGTTATTCAATTTACTCTTACGCTATGCAAATCGTATGAATAATTGTGTGAAAAATAGCACGTTAAGTAATAATCAGCAAAAAAAGGAGGAGAAGGAGGAGGAAGCGAGCAAATCATCGTCTAAATTAATTGCTAGGCGGGTGGGCGGTCTGTTTAATGAAACGCAATCGTTGTCCACCGTCCCGTCGACCGGCACAGCGCACAACGCTACAGGCGAGATGACGGCAGCAGCGGCGGCGGCTACTGATGCTGCGCTACTGCGGCAACGGGGGCAGCGTCAATGGAACGTCAGAAAGTCAGCAGCGTCAACTGAAATCGTGGCGTTTGATCACGAAGCCCCACAGCGCGTTCGTTGATGGTGAAAATGGAAATGAAAATTGTTTGAAAATCTATGTCACAGTGTTGCAAAACTACTAAGAAAACCTTCAATTGCAATATGCCATGACAGCAACACTGTGCAATCTTCACTTAAAACAAATCCAATTGTTATTTAAAGAAAATAGCCAAAGATAACTCATTCAATTAATATATGGTACAATTTGAGACAATTTTCTAATTTACGCGATGATTTCAAACCACTGTGCCCAACAATCGTCCATCTCCCACCACCATTAAAGCAGCGGCAGCGGCAGCAATAACAACAACAACTACATGAAAATCAACATCCAAACAGAACGAAAGCAAAACTGATGTTGTTTTTGTTCAGTTCTAAAATAGATTTTGACTAATAAATACTATAGGAAAAAATCGAAAGAAACAAAAACAAAATATAACAAAAAAATTAAAATTAAAATGTTTCCAATTTGACGGAAAGCCATTTCGCAAGCTATGAAGATATATAAACAATGCCAAACAAATTAAAAGTAAAACGATGTGTAGAATACGCAGACAAAAGTTGCGTAAACACACACACACACACACACACAGAGACAATAAAAAGCGTTGAACCCTTTTCACGAGTACCAACTGTAAAATGAGAGAACATTTTCATGGGAGTGGTGCACCTAAAAGGCGCCAAATGTAGGTCCTGACTACGCACACACATACAGATCCATATGTACGAACAACAATACGGACACATGTGTGTGTGTGTGTACGGATACACACGCAAACTTAGAAGGAATGAATGGAACGCTTCAATAAGAAGACGAGTAGAAAACGTGAAGAAGGTGAGGCAAAACAAGAAGCAGATACCAAAGCTAACAACACACACACAACCAACGCACGCACATAAAAATAAAAAAGTAAAATAAAAACAGGAAAAGGCCAACAGTGAAAAACAACAACACAATCGAATGTGTGGGAGCAGGAAAATGGAGTGGGGAGGAAGGAAGGAGGGGGAAATTATACGCGATGATTTCTGTCTGTCTGTGTGTGGGTGTGTGTCACACGCACTCTCTCCCTCTCTCTTTGGAACCACAGCGGAACTTCTATTGTTTATTGGAGTAGGGATTTAACAACAACAACAGCAGAGGCAGCGCAGCAGCAGAAGAGAGCGTGCGCGCGATGTTAGGCGGCCCACAAGAGGCGTAGGGAGCACACACACACACACACACTGGCACATACAAACACAGAAGCTGCCGTTTGTGTGTGTTCCAGTTGCTGGCTTGTGTTGGTGAGTTTAGCTGGCTCTGTTGTTGTTCTCCTTGTTTTTGTTGTTGTAATCTGCTTGCATACATACCCAAAATAAGATGTTTATAAGGACCATCAAATATTTGACACACGAACAGCAACCGCTTAAACCCATTTTGTGCCTGTTTTATGGTTTTTAAGGTTTTCTCGACAACTTTTTCACCACTACCACCACCGTTGACTTCCTGCCGCCGCAGCAGTGATTCGATTTGATTCGTAAGAGACTCAGAAGCTGCGCTCGCCCCTTGCAGCCTTCTCAATGCAGTTTCAATTACAACTTTTGCACTTGCACTTGCACAGTATTGAAATTATTGAGTGGATTTTCCTCAATTTTAATTTGTTTTCAAAAACGTTTTATGCTTAATTCACTAGTATCCGTTTTGCCGTTGAGCGCGTTACATTTAGTTGTAATTTAAATTTTCAATTGTGCATCGAAGCAGCAGCGGCGCTCTCTCAATCGCGTCTGAGCCAGTGTGACCGTGCATTCAAATCTTTATAATACCAGCCCAAGGCACGCCATGTTGCGACATTTTCCAGCACTGTTTGCAGTTATTATCGATAATTGATATCGAATACTTGTGAAACAGATAATTCAAATTTACTGGCATTTATGGCTTCGCGCTGTTGGGTCACACTCGCTATTCGTTGTTTTTCCACCAGAAAAAAAACAGTGAATGATTGCAGAGAGAAACAGTAAAAATAAAATGCATTACAAGTAACAAATGTGCAGTTAAATAAGCAGTGTGAAAAATGCAAAAGGCAGCTCGGCCATTTCACAAAAATTAAAAATGCATTCGCAAAGTATATAGCTGCTGTGGCTGCTTTTCCGCAAAAGCAAAGAAAATCGGTACAAAAAGAAAACAAAATACACAGCCAAACGCGAATGTAAATGTGAGGCGTAAAGCACAAAGTAAGCAAAAGAAATCCCCAACAACGGCCTCCCGCTGCTCTCTCCTCTCTCCCCACGTCCAGTATTGCCACAAATAGTATACACTACTCGAAGGTGCAATGAAATTGAAACAGGCTGCTGCTGCTGCCTAAGTTTTAGTAATTAAAGACTGTAGACCCCCAACCCACCCCAACTTTTCATTACACATGGCCCCATAGTGAGTGTATACATTAGTGTGAGTTCGTGTGTGTGTAAATCTTGTAATTTTGTTACGCAGTGGAGCGGCGCGTCGGCCGTTCAAGTGGAGTCTAAGCATTTTGTATACAGAGAAAAAAATAAATTCATAAAAGCTTTGCCTGCGCTTTAAGGTTTTTTGTTGTCGTTGTTGTTGTTGTGTGTATAAAATTTCACAAGTGCAGTATTTGAAGCCAGTTGCGAGGCCGCTGTCTTGTTGTTGGTGTGTGTGTCTTGGCCAAAAATAAATGAAGTAGTGCAAAAGCCAAACAGCGAAACTCAGCACTTGCTTTGCATACACACAGATACACCCACACACACATGCATAAATACTTATGTTGGGGGTCTGTACACACAATTACAATTGAAGGTATGGTAAATATGGATGTGTGTGTGTTTGTGTGTCTCAGTTTGGTAGCAGCTTAGTTTTCCGCTCGTATCGTGGCTAAATTTCACTTTCACCTTCGATGTGGGCAGTTTACGGCTTACGGGCCGAGCCGTGCCGGCCACAGTCGACCAATTACAGCGCACTTCTTGAAGTTACTTTTGGGCCGACTCAAATTAGAAAGTATATACAGCTGTGAGTGTGTGCGTGTGTGTGTGTGACTTCTTAATTTGCCTTAATTAGTTAATGCTCGTGCCCATTTTGTTTGGCTTAATCGTGTCCATTCCCGTCGCATGCTTTAATTCTAATTAGCGCCTCTCTGTTTCCGGCTGTTCGTCTGCCTGTGTGTCTGTCCCGCTGTCTGACAATTTTATCAAGCGTGCAACGTGTGGGAACTATTAAATTGTTGCATTGGAAAAGGGGACACACACAAACACACAACTATTTCAATCATTTGCATTCCACAAACACACAGACAGAGTAAGACAGCGTGTTACACTACTCACTCTACATTTCCAACAAAGCACATAATTTAGTGCGAGCAACGGCACTTGGCAACATGCAACAGCAGCAACAACAATGTATTAACTTCCTAGTTTGTTGCTGTGGCAAGTGTTACGCTATTGTCTCTTGTGCCAGTCTCAGTGATTATTAACGAACAGTGGAACAAATATTTCAGTATATTGGCTTATGTTTACCAAGTTAAATAATTAAAAAATCAACTAAGAAAAAACAATATTAAATTTTTTGAAAATATTTAGTTATTATTTCTTTAAATCATCCATTTTGTAAAAAAAATCCTATGTTCCTGTTTTTGTCCGCTTTACTTATTATGTTTTGTTTTATTGTTTTTTATATTGTGGCAGCACTGTGTGTACTATCATTAACAGAGCAATTAACATAAGCAATAACAGTAGCGGTGCATTAACAGAGCACAAGTGCATCAACCCGATAACAGAATCATTTGCTTGCTTCACACAAACATACCCTGTATGTGGACAATAGTTGATGCATGCTTAAAAGCAGGCTATAAAAAATCGAAATAGATGAGTGATAAGGGGTATTTGACAGGCTGCAGTTGTTGCGATTTATGGCACATTTAGAGTTGTTTATAGCATTTCTCGCAGACACGAATCGTATGTAAGTGCTAAAGATGTTATCTTTATCTATATTATGCAGTAATATCCCCCAGTATACACGCTTCAACAGGGTATCTTAAGCGCAGAACTTAAGCGTGCGGCAGCTTAAGAAGCATGTGTGAACAAGCTATAGAATTTCTTGCAATAACAATAGCTAATTACAACAACAGCAACGGCTATAACAATACAACATTAACTAGAAGCACAGAAACTGGGTAATGCCTTTATAATTTATTCCAAAGACTCTTTATGGCCTGCTTTGTGTTTAGGCCCGTTTTTCACACACTCACACACCAGCAACAGTTGCTAGTCGCTGTGTTCTGCTTTTGCTTCGCTTTCTGTGTCTCTGCTGGGCAGGGTGTAAAAGTTTAACCCGCATGAAAGTTGACCTTTGCTTCGGTTTTTGAGGTCTTCAGAGCACTTAACCTACACATGCATATGTATATTCACATATAGTATATAAATCATTTGATTTCTTGTGTGTAGAAGTGCGCGCAGCTGTTTAAAGCTATACCGAAAATAATAACGAAAGCAAATAGACAAGAACAAACAGAGAGAGTGAGAGCGAAACACACATAAGAACTGAAATGTTGCCTTGGTTCTGGGTAACCTAACCGGGAAGGTTTCGAGTAGTCTTTATCATTGTTCTAATAAACCAAAACAAATTTCAATTTCATTTCAGCCAGCAAAGTCGCAGGGACAACAACGCAGGCAGCAGCAACGGCAGTAGCAGAGGCTGAAGCAGCAGCGAGGGCAACACGCAGTAAGATAAGGTGGAAAACAAGCAAGTTGAGTTGCAGCTGCGTCGTGAACTGAGATAAGGATTACTCCTCGCTTGTGTTCCTGCGCAGGGGCAACGGCAACGGCAATTGCCACCTTCTTGCCTTATCATTGACATCGAGCATGTCGCACGGCAGCGCCGGCGCGCAAACTGGTGGCGGTGGCGGCAGTGTTGGCGGCGGCAGCTTGGGCGGAGCGGCAGCAGCAGCAGCAGCTGGTTCGGAATATCGTGAGCTACATTGGACTGTGTCGAGTGTGATGGACTCTTCGCGCGTATCCACCTGCCTTATATCGATGCTGCTGATTGTCTACGGCAGTTTTCGCAGTCTCAACATCGAACAAGAAGCTCGCGAGCGTGAGCTAAAGAAACGCAATGAGTCCATGACGAATCTACTTACTGGCGAGCATGTGGAGAAAGAGCCAAGTGAGTGTGCACCGAATAGATTCTCTAACTCATTTAAATTGTAATCGTCCTACTCTGTTTCAGCGGATAAGTTTGCTACACTGGATACAATGCATGCGCTATGCTTGCCACTGGGTGCTTCCATATCGCTGCTCATTATGTTCTTCTTCTTCGACTCGATGCAGCTGCTCTTCGCTGTGTGCACAGCCAGTAAGTGTGATTCCGTTTATCTTAAGACTCTTCTTAATCTGTTTCCTTTACTCTTTTGCAGTCATTGCAACGGTGGCATTGGCCTTTCTCTTGCTGCCCATGTGCCAGTACATCATACGTCCCTGCACGGACGGCAAACGTTTCTCATTTGGCATCTGTGGACGATTTACGGCAGCCGAGCTGTTTAGTTTCACGCTCTCCGTCTCCATTGTGTGCGTTTGGGTACTCACCGGACACTGGCTTCTAATGGATGGTTAGTCCAGATTGCGCAATCTTTTACTCTCTTTTACTTGATTGATTACATGAGTTTCGTTTTGCAGCCATGGGGATGGGTTTGTGTGTGGCATTTATTGCGTTTGTGCGCCTGCCCAGTCTGAAGGTGTCGACGCTGCTTTTGACCGGCCTGCTGATCTACGACGTCTTTTGGGTATTCCTCTCATCGTACATATTCAGCACAAATGTGATGGTCAAGGTGGCCACACGACCCGCCGATAATCCAGTTGGAATTGTGGCGCGCAAATTGAATTTGGGCGGCATTGTGCGGGACACACCCAAGTTGAATTTGCCTGGAAAACTGGTATTTCCCAGCATTCACAATACTGGGCATTTCTCGATGCTCGGCCTCGGCGATGTAGTTATGCCGGGATTGCTATTGTGCTTTGTCTTGCGCTATGATGCGTATAAGAAGTCGCAGGGCGTTACATCAGATCCAACGCTGTCGCCGCCAAAGGGGGTCGGCTCTAGGTTGACATATTTTCATTGTTCCTTATTGGGGTAAGTGAAACGCAAAGTTCCCAGCTTGGCATAGGTAATACTATATCCACTTCCATTACAGCTACTTCTTGGGTCTGCTAACGGCAACAGTCAGCTCGGAGGTCTTTAAGGCTGCGCAACCCGCTTTGCTATACCTGGTGCCGTTTACGTTATTGCCCCTGCTGCTGATGGCCTACTTAAAGGTGTGTATCTTTGAGAATTGCTTAACTATCATAACTAACTAACTTAAACTGTATTTCAAATACAGGGCGATCTGCGGCGCATGTGGAGTGAACCTTTCATTACGCATCCACCATCAAAACAACTGGAAGTCTGAGTGTCTCTATCTTAATTCAAGAATTCAAAAAGGGAAACCGCGAAGAAAACGTTAAAGAAAAAGAACACAACAATCTAACAAAAGGAAAAAACACTATGAATTCTCTCTCTTAACAATTTACGTATTGTTTAATTATACGTATCGACGTTTTTTTTGTATAAGTTAGGTGAACCTCCTTTTAGTGAAGTAACAGCAAAACCGAATAATAAATGTACGTAGTCTTAGCATAATGGTTATAATTTTGTAAGCCACCTAATTGTACATGTATTTGTTTATGTTGATGTAATTTGGCTTTACGATACGCAAAGCTAGAACTAGATACAGATTCTTATTCGAGTTGAGATTTTTCGAATGCGCATCAAGTTTACACTCACACACAGACAGACTCAAGCAGCATTCTTACTTATATATATCATACAAGCCTGCATATACTACAAGAAAGGCTTAGTATTAGCATTTTTGAATCAAAAACCTGTTGAGATTTCATTATGTTCATTTAGTTTTTAAAACATTTTCAACATTTCCAACAACAATTCATCAGATATATCTATAGTTCACATAAATTATCGTACAGTATGACATTTTCTGTAAATACTTAAGTTAAAGAACAATCACAAATAATAGTAAGTAAGCGCGCCCGCATTTAAAACTGAACACTTTTATTCAGGATATCGTTTTGTGGTCCCTTCGCGTTCTTTATTTCTCATTCACATTTCCGTCCCTATTTCCTTCATTCGAATTCAAGTTTTTACCTACACATACAATAATATTTTGCCAAAATGCATGTGTTCGTTTTAATCAACAAAAAATGGTAATTAAAAACAAAAATACTGTTGCACTCCGGTGTATCACTAATTAAGTTTCAAGAATTTTACTTATTTATAAAGATCAAGCAGAACTAACAATAAATACATAACTATAAATATTGTATGCATAGTAGTTACATATTAATTTTAAGTAAATGCAATTTCGAAACATATAGAAACAATAAAAATGTGAGATTTAAACATAGTTGAAACTTCTTCTAATTTGAAAATTTGAACATCGATTCAAAAGTATATCGGAAACGTGTATTCCGTTGATAACTTCGATTCAAACATAAGAAGCCGCCTAAAAATTCATTTTATCGATAAGCGATGGTAACCGATAGGAGTGGAGGCTGGGCGATAACATTTTGCTATTCACTGATTGTCGATAGTTACAGCATTCGGACGATAGACGATTATATTGCGTTGTGTTTTTCTTCTTGAATATGAAAATATAGTGAAAAAAGTTGTAAACAATTGTAAAAGTAGTGTTAAAGCAAATGTAACAAGTGCGCGCAACGTAATTTATAATAAATATTAATAAAACGACGCGTAAATGTAAGTTAAACGATTGAAAACTTAATGCCGAGAATGATTGTGTAGGTGTAATACACACACATGCATATGCGAGGCGCAGAACGATTTGCATTTAAACAACAAACTGACTAGGAATGTCTTTAAGACATTGAAATGGCCTTGATTTACCGCTGAATCCAGCTTATCATCAAATCTGCAAAACAAAAACAAAACAGCAGCCAATTCACACACCAACACGCATACTACGTATGTATGTACATGCATGCACAGATATGTGTGAGGTATGTATGGGTGTGCGCTTGTGCCTGTAGAGATACGTTAATACGCCTACGCGCTACGTAAAGTGAAATATTACAATAAATCGAGTACGTAAAAGGCAATCGTGAACGCAAACGCGAAGTGAGCAACGTTAACGCAAAATTGAGCACGTTCCTTTATTGTGCTGAGTTTTACGTACCCAGCGGGAAATCCGGTGCCATAGACAATATGTTTCTTGTTTGGGAAACTGAACACCTTAAAAGAGTTAAAGAAAGTGGTTAAGTGAAACATAAAATGTGTTTGGAATTATGAGTACAACGAAAACATGACGAGACACGAATTATATTTGAAATACATTAAAAAAAAATAAACACAGAATACTTGTTGACATGTTATTCAAGTATAAAATCTTCATCAAATAAAAGTGATTGATATATGTAAATATTCGGAAGCAACATAATGAGTATCTAAATAATTAAAAAAAAAAAAAAAGAATTTGTATATAATTTTATTGTATTAGAAATTCTCGTCTAATTGCAGTGCTAAAGATTACAGCTGGGTAACTCGTGCACCAAACTGAATATTAACGGGCTCAACGAGCGGGAGTGGGAGCAGGAGCAGCAGGTTCGCCACCCACGTAGACAAGAGCAGTCCTTTGTGGGCCAAATGGGCGGTAATAGCGCAGCTGGCAATACGAGCGCTTTTAGCGCAGGCGGTTACATTGGGCCTACAACAAGCTTGGGTGCAGCCGGCGGCAGTGATTTGATACCAGCACCCATGGGTACTGGCCAAGCTATCGGCAGCACATCCTATACATATGGCGGCACCAGTTGGGAGGAGTTTTGCGAACGACATGCACGCGCTGCGGCCAGTGACTTTGCCAAGGCGTGCATTAACTACATCAACGGGAATCTTCCACCGGAGGAGGCGCGGAACATACCACACAGATCTTTTGCTCTTAAATTTGTCGAATGTTTCTCGGATCACTATGACACGGAATTCTTTAGACGACGCAGCAATTTAAAGACAGGCATCGGTTCATTGTTTGAGAATAGCGGAGGCAGTGGCGCCGACTTCGATACAGAGCACGAGCACGAAGTATCGCGTCTGTTTCCTAAATCTCTGCTGCGTCGCCTCTCGTTCAAGGGACTACGCAAGGGCAAGGTGAGTGGGTGTCGCCGGTTGAGCAATTCAAGGTTTAATATTAGAAGCTATTTTTCTTGCAGGCTTTCTTTCACAAGAACTCTGATGATGTTGACGGCGTGGGTGGCAGCAAATCCAGTGGCAAAACAAAGTTGGCCAAAATTGTTGTCGAGTGCCGCAAGGAGGGAATTGTTAATAATTTAACAGCCGAAAGTCTCGACTCCACAACGGGCACCCAAAAGTGGGAAAAATGTCGCTTGGCTCTGGTTAAAGCTGTGGGCGGCTATATGCTTGAGTTCTATACGCCTCCGAAATCGACAAAGCCACGAAGTGGCGTCTTCTGTTTCCTCATCTCGGAGGCACGTGAAACCACAACTTTGGAGATGCCTGACCGACAGAACACATTTGTCCTGAAGGCAGACAACAATATGGAGTATGTGATTGAAGCGAACGATGCCGACGATATGCGCAGTTGGCTAGCAACTATAAGATATTGCATGCGGACACCGCCAACTCAGCAGCCCATGCTCGATTCGGATGTGATTGCAGCGGCAATGCAGACTTCACCTGTGACCACCAATCCGAATCCGACAACAAGTGGTGCTCTGGGCGGCATACAGAATCCACAGTATCAGCAACAGGGTGGAGGACTCATTATTGGCGGCTCTAATGGCAATCTGGTTAGCTCCCAATCAGCAGATAGTGGTTTGGTAGCCCCCTCAGTCAGCAATAATGCTGTTGCTGCAGCGAATGCTTCTTCTATATCCTCACCCAATGATGTGAATGCCATATCTGTTTCTCAGATAAGTAACGAGCTAATGGGTAGTACGCCACCTGATATACCCTCAAGGCCTCAGCGGGGCGAACAACGTTTGTCGGCATCGAGTAATTTTGATGGCAACGAATTGATTGAAACCGAATCAGATGTGAATGTTGCCGATCTAACAGCGGAGATGCGTCAGTTTCCCTGGTTCCATGGCACATTGCCGCGAGCTGAGGCTGCTCGCATGGTGCTACAAATGGAGGCACAGGGACATGGTAACTTTTTGGTGCGACAAAGCGAGACACGACGTGGCGAATTTGTGCTTACTTTCAACTTCAATGGGCGCGCCAAGCATTTGCGACTCACAATCTCCGATAAAGGACAGTGTCGGGTGCAGCATCTGTGGTTCCCCACAATACAGGAGATGCTCGAGCATTTTAGACACAATCCCATACCGCTGGAGTCTGGTGGCACATCGGATGTAACGCTAACAGAATGGGTGCATCATACTAGTAGACTGAACGACTCCGCTTCCATCATGGCGCAAACGGTTGCCGCCACCGCCGCCGCTGGTACATCACACCACGAACTAGGCGGTGCCGCAGATGCCGCCGGGTCCGTTGGTGCTGCTGGCGGTGGTGGTTCTGGTTCGGCGGGCAATGCAAATGCCACAAGCAATGGACATCCATCGCCGAGACATGTGAGATAGCCAAAATTTTGGAGTCAATTCAGTGTCAGTGATGGTTTTTATTTCCTTTATTTGATTTTCCAACATTTTCATTTCTCACTGCAATTGGATTAACTATCCTATCCCGATCCAATGTACGTATGTTGCAAAGAAGGCTCAATTATGCCAGTCCGTCTGATATTACGTTGCCATGTTTATTAGTTATGAGTTAACTCCTAAATACCCAAAGTGTTTCATAGACAACATAAGAAATGACATTATTCATTTTGAATTTCTCTTGATATTCAAAATGTTCCCGCAAAGTTCCTGAATATGTTCCTAAAATTCTCGATTCCGCAGCGTTATAAATTCTTCAGCAGTTCTAGGCTTTCCTACTTTCAAAGACCAATGTGTTTCTTGTATGATTTTTCTACTATACTATGTAGTACCCCTTTTCCGTGCGTTTCTTCTTTCTTGTTTGTTTTGTATCGTGTTCAGTTTGAGTACTTTTTGCAATTGTGTTGCATGCTTCATGTTTAACCACACAGTAGATGATGAACCGAGAGAGATAATAAAACGAATCGAGGTAAACGAAATCTAATTGAGGCACGTCTTGAACCATTCACAGTGCAACGAAGTGATTACCATGAATCTAAGTGTTCGCCTAAAGACAAACGAAATCGAACTGCCACAAGAGCCAACACACGTCTATTTTCCGGAGCAAGTCTACTTTCATTTGGATCCCACAACGCTATCCACGGTTCAGGGTTCACCCCCGGCAGGTCATGGTTTTCTCGATCAGCCTCACCTCCGGGCATCGAACGCATCACTCCAGGCGGCCCATCATCAGACGGGTGTTGTGACGGCGCGCCATATTGCTGGCAGCGATAATGGCGGTGGCTCTGGTGGTGGAGGTGCCGGCAGTGGGAGTAGCGGCGGTGGAGCATCAGGCGGAGGCGGCGAGTGCACCGGACGTGCTGTCGATAATCAGTATAGCTTCACTTAGACGATTTATTTCAGTGGGCATCGCCGTCGCCAGTGCATCCATTTAATATTCATTTTGAGTTTCTTGCGCGGAATTTATTTTTGTGCCATTGCGTAGCTGCAGCAGCAAAATATTTTTTGTATTTTGTTTAATTCATAATTATACACATTAATTTTTTTTTTTTGAATTTGTTTCTGATTTGTACCACGGCAAATTGTATATGAATGTTTTTGTGTATTCTTTGTTTTCAATTCAATTTTAGAACATTTCTTTTGGAAGACATGAAAGTAACTGAATATTATTATGATTATGTATACATTAAATAGCTAAATGTGTGTGTTCATTTTAAGTACATAAGTAAATGTTGTAAGTATGTAAAACAAAACAAAACAAAAGAATGTAAAATTTGTGGCACCAAAGGTGCAACACTTGCGAATCCTAAAACTTCCTGCTTTACAAAAAATACATACTATATATACATACATATATATACTACACATATAAAAATAAAATTATATATATTTAAATTGTATTAAAACTGGTAAACTACAATAAATGAAGTTATATGAATGAAATGTTATTTTAATTCTTTGTTAGTTCATAATCAAGATAATTCTATTTCTATTTAAATGGAAAAACCGACAACATTGTGTTAAATATTGAAAATAACTATGTTGTGTTAAACCTGTGTACATGTTATGTTAAGTCGGATAAAACATAACAGCAGAATGTTAGGGTTCTGTAATTAAAAATACCAAATCAGTGTGGCCAATCACCATTAACAGGGAGAGCTGTCAGCTGGAAGAAAAAAAAAACAAAATCACGCAAAGATACTTTCAAAAGCCGGCAATGAGTCTCGAATTAGATATAATAGATTCCCTAGAGGCGCTTGGATATCAGGGAGTGCAGCCAGACACCCTCTCTCAAGCCCTGGACATTGGCATTGAGAGCGGAGATTTGCGTGAAATAATCTATTGGCTGGCCAATCAACTGCATGTGCTGCGAAAGACAGACGAGCATGTTGCCTCCAGCAGCAAGCAGCACGATGACTTTGTGTTTGAGCTATCTCTGCTGCTGACTGAGCTGGGATGCCCGTATCAGCAGTTTGTCGCTGTGCCGATGTCGGAACGATTTCAGAGCCGCACAGATCTGCTGGAACTGCTCGATTATCTGAC
This sequence comes from Zaprionus africanus, assembly GCA_018151435.1. Taxonomy (NCBI): domain Eukaryota; kingdom Metazoa; phylum Arthropoda; class Insecta; order Diptera; family Drosophilidae; genus Zaprionus; species Zaprionus africanus. The sequence goes on from JAECXB010002206.1 coordinate 10,711,134, forward strand.
AGCCGAACTGATGGCTACAAAAATGTCCCTGAAACTGCAACCAATCGAGCCACCCAGCAAGAAATCTAAGACTGAATCACATCTACAGGAAACTGTGGAACAGCTTGCAGCAGATCTGCAACTGGGCGAGCTGCCCCAAAACATTAATGCCAAAGTGCTGTGCGAGAAGATTGCATCTCGTCTGGATCAGCGACTGAAGCAAGTAAACAAGGGGATTGTCAGTGAACCGCTGATGCACCTAAAGAAACCCTTGACTGATGCACAGTGGCGTCTCCTGGAAGCCAAGCATAAGGATCTCGATGCGGAGTACAATCTGCGTCGTCAGATGATGCTTACACGATTGGAGGCCACCGTACAGAGCTTCCAGTGGTCGGAGAGCATGAAACATCGCCAGAATGAGATTAACGATCGCTTTCAGCTCAAGCTTAAAGAGCTAGAAAAACTAAAACTTGGCGGAGACGATACCAACATTGTGGCCTTGCTGGCTGCTCGTGCGGATCTGGCAATTATAGAGAAGACAAGCTCGGTAAATGTGCGCAAGAACACTGCCTCGAAGATTGAGAAACATGTGATTGGCAGTGTACCGGATCGTGGTGGACGCGCCAATGAGCACGCTCCACCGCCACCAGAGATGCCTTCATGGCAACAGCAGCGAGCCAGTGGACCTGCCGGAGGCGGCGGCGGTCGTGGTGGTGGCGGTCGTGGCGGTGGCGGAAACTTTCGTGGTGGCAGAGGCGGAGGAGGACGCGGTGGTGGAGGTGGTGCTCCAAATTGGCAAAACCAACAGCAGCCGCAGCATCCCCAACAACAACACCAGCAATACCAGCAACAGTATCAACAGCCCCAGCAGCAACGCGATCAGCGGGAAAGAGATCAGCAGTGGATCAACAGCAGTGGGCGTGTTCAGGGCACTGGTTGGAATCCTAATGCCGGTGGAGGCGGCGGACGTGGCGGAGGACGTGGAGGCGGGCGCGGTGGAGGACGCGGTGGCGGTGGCTACAACCAACGCTATTAGGGTGACCGTTGTTAATGCGCTAAACTGGACGAACCACATTGTATTCTATATACATCTATGTACACTGGTTATGCTGCTAATTACCTAATTGATATTTAAAGTTAACGCTAGCTATGATTATAATTAGAACGATCCGTAGTTTTGTTTGACTTGCACCCATTCAGGATAGTAGACATAAACATGATGATTGTTAATAGGTCGCAATTAAAACCGAAATCTGTGTCATCTGTAATACAAGATCTCGCATGTGGTTTTATATTTTTATTCTCTTGCAGAGGGTCCATCCATTTTGACCAGAAGTTTGCAATGCAACTTAGGACACATCTCCGGTATATTCTAATAAGCATTACCAGTGCTTTTTATTGTTGCACTCTGTAAATAAATCGGAGCGTGCCGGATATATTGTAAAGCTGCCTTACAACCTATCAACCGATTTTAGTTCTTTTTTTATTTTAAAAATATTGCAACCAAGTTAACACCATCGGATTTTTCTATAAAAACAATATGCACATAAAATATTCTATAGCTTTAATAGAAGAATCAGTTCCGAATAAAGGTTTTTATTAACAGCAATAGGAGTTAATATAGTTGTCAATGAACAATTATATATAATTAATAGAAGAAACATTTGGGGTAGATAAGAGCCTGCAAGGGTAAATATCTTCGACGTGCCGAATGTAGCTTCTGTTTTTGGTTTTTTGGTTCACTTTCAATTGCTGAATGTCGATCTGATATTGCACTCTATTAAATAATAATCTCATTAGACAGGGACGTGCGCCAAAAGGGGATGGAGCAGGGATTATAGATATAATAGATTAAAAACATATTTAATACGAAATAAATTCAGTGTAGAGGTGAAAATGAAGTGACCAATTCAATGTGGATGCGATTGGCAAGCGGAAGGCCGCCTACGCCTCTGGCTTAGCTAACCAAGCATCAAACACGCGACTGTCAATTGCCACTGAGTCGTCCGCAGTACAGTCCGATTATCATGCATCCATCCATACTCACTCCATCGTCCAATCTGCCCGAGGAGCAATTAACGTGTTCGATCAGCGTGAAAACCGTGTCGAAGTCATCCGAAATGACAAACGACATGGCCTGGCCGCCACTTTACCTCGTTCAGTTTATCCAAACAATTCACTGAGTGCGGTACGCGACATTCTCGACGGGAATTAAAAATAAAACCAACGAAATATAAATATAATTTTAATTGACAATTAACCGCTATGTTCAGCCCGAGATCCGTTCTAGCGTTGGCAATAATTGGCCTTTTTAACGTCATTTTTTCGCCTGGCAGCGCACAAAATCTGCTAGATCGGTTAAGGCCTGCACCGGCAAATCTGACGCGCATCGATGATATTAAAGTGGTATCCGGCACAAAGGTGAAGCGCTACGAGCGTCTAACTGTACCTCTGGGCGGTGTGGGACCCGTTCTCGGAGGCATTGGAGCCGCCGCCTTGCTAAGTCCCCTGCTGAGTCCACAACCTGCATACCCGGGCTACGTTTATGTATGTTAATTAATGGAAAAACTATAGGCATCCACAAGATATCCTCAAAGTTCTAGAGCTGCGTATTAAGGTACTAATTCTCCTTAGGTTCCGCAATGGCAAGCTGCCGCCAAACTAACGGGCGAGGGAGATGCAGCTGCAGCATCAGGCATGATCAGCTTTCAACAGCTTCCGTACAATAGCGACATTAGAGTTACCATCAACATGACAGGGCTGCCACCAGGCAAACATGCCCTGCACATACACACCTTCGGCGATATCAGTGAGGGCTGCAAATCGACGGGCGGGCAGTTCCCGAATAATTTCGTAAGTTTAGCTTGATCTACGTGGATAGAACTGTTTCCATCTTCAGTTGTCCCCCTCTTCAGCTTGGAAATCTGGATGTCAAGGATGATGGTAGCATTTCGGCAGTCTTTATGAGCATCTACCTGCAGTTGTTCGGCTTCAACGGCATCGTGGGTCGTTCCATTGTGGTGCACAGCAAACCCATTGATCTGAATACGGCCCTAAACGCGGAGGTCTTCTCCTCGGCACTGTCGGTGCCCAATGCACTGGCCTACCAGAACGAGGAAATGTCCGTGGGAGCGCCCATTGCCTGTGGGGTTATTAGCCTGATGAGCACAAACACTCAATCAGTGCCTCCAACACCTGCCGTATCACCCGCTGCTTCAGCTGCCCCAGAAGAGAAATAGTCGTAGATCAGAACACAAAAACTCATTTTTAGTCTATGCAAATATATAATAATTCAAACACGATTTTCATAACAAGCTAAACAATAAATTGAATTAATTGTGCAAAACTGTACACTGCTTATAGTTATTAACTTCAATTTGTTTATTGTCACCGACGGGATCTGAATTTATGTTCACATCAATTATAGTTATTTCATAGTATAAGGGTATTTTAACTTTATATTCTTCATCGACGACCACCAAGTTGAGTGGATCATGTCATGCTGTCCGTTCGTCCAGATCTCAAAGACTATATTAGCTAGGTCTATCAAATTTTGTGATAGTATATCACAGTAATCAGGTTTTCTAAAACTTTGCCTCGTTCCTCGTTCAGAAATATTCACTTTGGAATGTTTAAGTGATCAATTTGATTGCGATCGGATAATAAACATAGAAATAATATAAGAAAAAATTTTAGTGGGTATATTACAGTCAGTCAAACACGACTGTAGCTTTTTTAATTGTATTATTAAATATATGTTTTGCTCTTCGTCTCTAGTTACTTCAAGAGTTTTCTTACACTTTTCTTCTACTCTTCTGCAGTAAGGGTATTTAGAGTCTAATAGTCAAGACTCTAATTAAAAGCGAATAAAATGCAGCTCAGCTTTTATAGTGGGTGCGTGCCGGGAATTAGTAAAGTTTTGCGGGCGCCTCACGCAGATTTCCAAACTTTCTTCGGCCGTCGACTTAGGCCTCGGGCGCAGTTGAGTCTTGAACTTGGAAATGTTTGGAGCAGATGAAAGTAAAAGGTGTCGCAATGTGTTGTCCACTGCATTGTGGCTTGTGATCCTTCTGTGTGCGACGAAAGGAACAGCAGCAGCAGAGTTGGAAGTGGATCCATTCAGTCAGCCACGCATCGAGTGGCCCAGTTTCTTTTGGTCACACAACAATAATAACAAAACCAACAAGGTAAAAGAAACTACTTCAGCGGGTCTTCAGCTGAAGGATGACTATGGTGAGGTGGACATATCCAGTTTCGCTGGCTTCGAGCGTCATCCCTGTCGTCGTGTCTGTCAGCAGGGACAGTCGCAGACCTGCTACTATCAGCTGGTGGTGCACAACTATCGTCGCCTAGGCCCCGAGTGCCAACGTTGTCAATACGATGAACGTGCATGTGCCAGCGAGCATTGCATCTATGGCGATGGCGTCGCTACGCCCGTCATGGCCGTCAATCGCATGGTACCAGGGCCGGCGATGGAGCTCTGCGAGAATGACACTGTCATCGTGGATGTGCTGAATTATCTGAACGAAGCGACCACCATGCACTGGCACGGCATCCACATGTCGCGCACACCCGAAATGGATGGAGTCGGTCATGTCACGCAGTATCCGCTGCAGCCTGGGGAGGTCTATCGATATGAGTACCATGCGGATCGCAGTGGCACGCTGTGGTATCACAGCCACTTGGGTTGGCAGCGTGGCTTCGGGGTCGCGGGCTGCCTCATTGTCCGCCAGCCACATCAGGCCAATCCCCACGCTCGACTCTATGACTACGATCTGGTGGAGCACGCTCTGATGCTGCAGGATATCTTCTATGATTATAATCTACAGCAGGTACGCAACATACTAATCAATGGCAAGGGACGCAATCATCTCGATCAGCTGCCCGATAGTGATGCCAGGCATCGTTACGAGCGACTGCGCATCACTCCCGGCTATCGATATCGCATGCGGGTCACATACAACGGCATCTTCAATTGCCCCCTTGAGTTCTCTGTGGAACAGCACAAGCTGCTAATCATCAGCACCGATGGCAATGACATTGAACCCGTGCTGGCCGATGGCTTCTTTCTAACGTCGGCGGAACGTTTTGACTTCGTCTTGGAAGCGAATCAGTATGCCAAGAACTACTGGATACGAGTGCGTGGCTATGAGCAGTGCGAGCAGCAGAATCTCTACCAGGGTGCCGTGCTTAGTTATCGTGGAGCAGCACGCAGTGGCCTGCCGCAGGGCAACATACTTCTGGACAAAGCGGAGGCAAGGCAATTGGACGATACTCTCGTAATGGTCAACGATTTTCGTAGCCATCAGGCAAACGCATCATCAGGATTCGCATTGCGACAGCTTAACAACAAGGACAAAGATGTGGGCACTGTCTCGCTGCGCTCACTGGAGCCTCTGCCCTGGCCCAGATATACGAAATTTCTTACGCATTACTCCAGTCTGAGCATGCGTCAGGCAGCGAATGGCGAGCAACTCTATCAGATCGATGAGATTAGTTACAGCTCGCCTGGCATAAGCCTGCTACAGGGTCGTCATCTGTACCGAGACGATGGGTATTTCTGCAATCGCAGCTCCCTTGCCGCTCAAGGACGCAATTGTGGCCGAGAACTCTGCGAGTGCACACACGTTATCCGCCTGCCCGCCTATCGACCCATTGAGATGGTCGTTAGCAACCTCATGGATGCCACACATCCCATACACATGCACGGCTTTACCTTCCGTTTGGTCGGCCAAGGTGTGCTTAACAACCAGAACGAAGTGCGAAACGTAAGTACAGTCGGAGAAAATGATCTGCAACTGTTGTCAGTCCCTGACTTTCTTCCTTATTTTGTTGTCTATGCAGATTCGCGAGCTTGATCGCCAAGGTCGTCTATTCCGCTTGCCCGACGAATACGCTGCCGTGGCTAAAGACACGGTGCAGGTTCCTGGCGTGGGCTATGTCATACTGCGCTTTATCTCAGATAATCCTGGCTTCTGGAGCTACCACTGCCACATCGAATCGCATGCAGTGCAGGGAATGGCAGCTGTACTTAAGGTTGGCGAGGACTATCAAATGAAACGCATTCCCGCCCGAGTGCGATGTTGACGCGCTTCCCATAGATTTATAGATTTACGTAGCTTAAGAAAACAAAATTAAAGAATTCTTCACTCTCAATTCTTAATTTTGTAATTTTAATGCAGCGGTTTTTGTATTGTATTGGTTTGTGACCAGCTGAGCGGGCAAGCAAGACGTTCGATAGCAGAGGCACAAACTATCGATTAGAAGTCAACTACGATATTTAACATAACAATTGTAAATAAGTTAAATTAAAACTGGAATGAATTTAAATATTTAAATATATTTTTTTTTTCAATTTAATTTTTTTTTCAGTAGTTTTTACTAAAAATACAGTACAAAAACCATAAGAAAATACTAATTGTTAGCATTTATTCTTAACAGTTATCTGTTAAGTGCGGTATTATGCTGGTACTTTTAAAATGTATATTTCTGTTATTTTATTATTTTTAACAATTAACATTTTTAAATTGTAGTGTTTTTTTTATATTATTTTATTTTATTAAAAGCAAATATATGTAAAAATAAATCTGGAAATTAATGCGGTATATATGAATGTTGTCTGTTATTAACATAAGTAAAACATGTTAAGTTGTCAAAACAAGTTTTATAGGGGCGGAGGGCCGTCTCATGCACATGCAACAGCTGTTTCAGCAGTATAGTAATTTTTGTTTCGTACTTTGTTTATGTTTGCTACGCGACGAGAAAAACTACAAGTGCGGTGTATACTAATCGGCTGATAAGCATATTAAGTGCATATATAATCTAAAGTTGTGTTGAGTGCATAATAAAATGAGTACAGATGATTTGTTGGTGCGCCATGATAAAGTCGACGACTCGCCGTCATCAACATCGCCTGCAACGCCAACGCCTGCGCCTAGTTCATCATTGAATCGCCTGCGCGACACCTTCCGCCGCACAGAAAGTATATCTTCGCACATATTTAATCACATTTCAACGCAATTCTCGAATGCTGCAGCGGCAGCGGCCGCCTCGGAAGTCATTGATGGCACCACAACGTACCCTGATGTACCCGTACCACAGACGCCAGTGTCCACTGTAGCAGTGCTGCCCAAGCGCAAAAAACCCGGTGAGTGCTAGTATATTTATGTTAAGTCTTAGTATTTAATACCTTACGCGTAATCAAAGTGAATGTGAAAGAGTGTACAAAGAGTGTTACCATTTACAAGAAAAGTTCACAGTTTCGCTTGAACACCCCTGATGCGAAAGCTCAAAAAGCTGCGCTCGCATGCGTGCTTGACAAATCAATAGAAGCTTTTGCATCAGTCATACCCAACGCAACAACAGGATAACTCAGCGCAGCGAGAAAAAACGTATTAAATGTTTAATATAATACAAATTTAGCACATACATAATTATAATCAAGTGTTAAGTGGCCACTATTGCAAGCGCGAGAGAGAGGGAGAAAGAGCCGTACCCGCAAGGAGCAGGAACAACTCGATTTGCTTTTACGTATGTTGTATGCGCCCACGCAACTTTCGCTCCATCAGTGCGCTCATTATTTTTGGATGTCTATTTTTATGTTATTTTGTTATGTACACCTTGTGTGGTATAGCGAGAGGACAACACTGCGACAACAACAAAAATGCGAGGACTAGTCGAGGATGCCAAGAAGACAAAGCTGCTGCAGCAGACCAACAACAACAATAACAACAACGGCTTTGCCAGTGGTCGCGTCAAGGCATCGGCATCGTTGACTAGTGCCAGTAGCTCCTCCACGACCACCACCAGGCAGCTGAAGGGAGCCGTAAAGATGTCAACAGCAGCATCGCCTGGTGTAGCAAAGAAGTTGCCGCAAAGTATGCAACAACAAGTCGGTACAAAATCCACGAAATCGGCTGCGTCATCAAATTCAGCAACAACAACAGCAAGCAGTTCAATCGCAAAAGCAACAGCAACAACAAAGGCACAAAAGGGTCAGAATCAACCCCAACAAGCGCTGTCATCGTCCGCTGCGCCGAATGCGCCCGCACCTGCTGCACCCGTTGCCGCACCACCACCACCCGTAGTAGTCGCGCCTCCACCGCAATCGCAACAGCTGCAGACCTACAACAACAACAAAAGCAACAGCAGCAGCAGCACAATAGCATTGCCAAAAGCTTCACATGCCAATACCAGCGAGGAGTTGGCCGGTGGAGTCCAGGATACCATTTATCTGTGCAATTTTCGCGTGTCTGTCGACGGCGAGTGGTTGTGCCTCAAAGAGTTGCAGGATATTGATGTTGCCGGCGGAGGAAAAACTGTTGGCGGTGGTGCTGCAATGATCAACGTATCGTCTGGCAGCGGTGGCGCCAATGGAACTGGTGGTGTTGGTGGCAGCAGCACTGGTGCTGGCATTGCTGGTACTGGTGGTGGCGTGGTGCAACATCGTCACCAGTCGAGCCATCAATTTGGACAACGGAATTCGAAACGCTTCTCTGGCCTCTCGCAGACCAGCAACGGCGGTGGGACATTCGAGGATAATGGTATTATGGCAATTGAAAATCTTATCGGGCGTCGTCTGTGCGACGTCGTCGGATCAAATGCACTAGCGGCACCGCATCAGCAACACAAGAATGTGGGCCTCATCGGTGGCACACTGAGTGCTGAGTGGTCCCATCTCTGTAGGTTGCTTCTTCTCCTTTCCTCATTTGCAAGCGTTCTCTCTCTGTATTTTTGACGTCTTTCTTCTTTTGTTGTAGTCGTTCTTGCTGTTTTGCTTATAGTTAATAATCGTAGAGTTCTTACGCTGATATCTAGATGCACCTCTTACAACACTACACGTTTTTCGACTGTCTGGCAACGCGAGCATGTTAAAGTTGCCTGCGCCTGATTCACTTGACTGGGTTGCAAGTCATTATTGCGCTTATGCTATAAAATATTGCCATAAACATTAAAGAACTCGTTCAGTATTCGAAAATATATATCTTACCACAAAAAAAGGCACTGAAAGAAAGTATGAAATAATTAATAATGATATACTATTTATAATATAGCATCAACGCAATAATTTTCGAATTACACAAAACTTGAAATTGAAAACAAAAATGTGAATAGTTGTAAGATTGTATAAACGTATTTGAACATTTTCATTTAGCATGTATAGCTGCATTATTATGCTTTTGTTTTGTACACTTTCGTCTTGGCTTGTCTTAAGTTCCGATTGAGCAGTTTGTTAACACTATATATAGGGTGTGCTCTTCATTTGCTGTCGTCATCAAAGGTCGTTTCCCAACTGCCCGTATACTTGTTCGACGACTAAAGAGTTCAAGATTGATCAAGTTAAGAATCAATTAACAATTTAGTAGAAATATTCAACCAACCTCATCCGCTCCATTTGATCGACATGGTGAAGATTTCGATTGCGATGTATTCTCGATGTCTTCTGTTTGCGTTTCAGGTTTTATTAGTTCCGGACAACTTACTTCTGGTGTTAAGTTTAGATTAGTCCCTGTAAGTAAGCTGCTAATAGAAAAATTTACTTGTTTGATATTCTGTATATAGAAATACCTTGGCACTTTCTCTCCTTGTCGTTATCTCTGTTGTTCAGTTTAGCTGGACACTCTATATTTCTGGAATATTCGGAATGTTTGCTTACTTCACTCTCGCTAGGATTCATCTAATCTTGGTTTTAAATATATGTGTAATAGTTCTCAACTACGATCTTCCCCACCTACCTCTTTCTCCCTCTCGGGGCAGTGCGATAGTCCGCCTTCTTGTCTTCTCAGTTTGCCTTGAGCATATACTGGGTGAACACACTCCCCTCTTGGCAGTTTTTCTTCGACCTCCTTTATTTCTAAAGGATGGTCTTCACAAACAGGCGGTAACCTTATTACTGCTCTATCACGATCTCTCTCTCGGTCCCTTTCACGGTTCCTCCCGCGGTCTCTCTCACGGCCTCTCTCTCGGTCTTTTTCTCGGTCCTTCTCTCGATACCGGCTTCGATCTCGTTGATCTTTTTCCTGCTGGCACACAATACTCGCTTGTTTGCCTGAGGCTTTGGACCGCATTTTGTCGGGTTTGGCGTAGTACTCTTCGCGTTTTGGCGGATTGCCTTTTAGGGGTATGAACTTTCTATGGAACTGATAGCCCAACGAAGAGGTCGACGTAATAGATTCTTCTTCAAAAATAATTCCTGCAATGAAGAAAACTTTGTATTTTAATCAAGATTATAGAAACGAGCCTGAAGTTTTACCTTCTCGGTTGCGAGGCATTTGCCTTTCCATGTTTTTACCCTTTGAGAATTTCACGGGGGAGGGAATCACATCATGGTCTTGACTAGCAACTAAACTTAAGCCCCCGGCCGGTCTTTGTCGTCTTCTACCTCCTTGTCGAACATCATTCTTTCTGCTGCCAAACAGTTTCTTCCAACAACTTTGATCAGTATTTTGTTTTTGTGATGACGATGGAGCTGATTCTATATCAACATTAGTTTTTTCGGTTGCGGGTGGGGTAGTTTTGACTGGTTCCTTCTTTGGTTGTGAGTCGGATTTATTACGGCTCTGCAGGCAACAGAAGATGATCAGGAGCAGGATCAAGAGGAGTAAACCCAAAACGATGGCAATGTAGCCAACTAAACTGTCATCGCTGCAATCAATGCATTCCGTTCCGTCTGGATTTTTCTTACCTCCATCTCCATCCACAGAGCTTTCTTCATTTTTAGTATCAGTCTCTTTCTGGTCCCCTTCTACTTCGCTAGTTTTCCCCTCATCTTGGTCAGCCTGTCCTTGATCTGCAGCCCGACTCCTTTTGCGTGAGGCAACTGCAGCAGGTCTTGAGTTTTTGTGATATCTTTGATACGGATTGTTCTTATTGGGATAGAAAATTTCACAGTGCCCAGTACCGGCACAGTCATCATCAAACGGCATGGAATAGTCTTTGTGACAGTCCTCATCGGCAAGATCTTCATCTGTTCTATCTCCTTCCGGAGTTGGTGTGATTAACGCCTCGTAGATTTGCAGTACACCACCCAGACCCGGATAGAATATCTCATCGCGATAATGATGTTGCAGATTTTCGTGTATCCATTTGCGCAGTTTCTTGTTATAGGTTTCCGGACTGACACCTTGAAACCTATAGCAATGCAGCAAGGTTTTATAGAATTTCACGAGTATAAAAGCAGAATCGGTAGAGCGCAGATTGTAGATTCGTCGATGCCTGAACGGCAGAAATATGTTTCCCAGAAAGCCTTCGCTATCCTCTACCTCCAGATGTGGCAGCGGCACAAGCATCTGTGCCTTCTGATCGTCTTCACTCTGACAGTTCTGGTCAAGAAGGGCACAGCTCGCCGCATCGCATTCACTGCTCTGTTTCTCGTTCACCCTGATGGCCTTAATCTCCACTGAGGTGAGCTCCTTGAGTATGTTGATGGCAGGTTGCCTCCAGCCATTACCATTTGTGTTGAGCACTACGCGGCACTGGCGATATATCGCCACCAGACGCTGCATAGTGCAGAGTTTCAGACGTCCAGCATAGTAGGATAATTGAGCCACGGGCAGCAGATAGTAGCGCAGATAACCACCGAGAGCATCGTAGAAGGTACGTTGCAAGATTCTTCTCGTGTCATCGTCAGACATTCGCAGGATCACCTGGTTGACACTATTGAAATACTTCATCAGTGTGTAGACAATGCCGTCGTGGAGCAGAGTTTGTGGATAGGATTTGGGTATAAGCATCTCAAAGTCTCGTCGTGCTGACATCAATGCGATGTCCTCCGTGGAAAAGCATTTCTTGGGATAGTTGCAAAAGAGATTTGTACCCATGAAGCCAAGGTCTTCGGTGGGGCTACGAAGAAACTTAGTCATCGCCCCATCAGACTTGGTGCCAGTCGTATCACTGCCATAGACTGCGGACTGCTCTGGCGAGGCGGCTGCATAGTATGTAGCCTTGATGCGATCCTCGATACTTCGCATTAGCTCCTCTTTCTCGAATGGATCTTCCACGCGCCTAGTTTGTGGGGCAGCATCGATTTTTGGATTGGAATTCAAGCGATTTCTATATTGATGCATCTCGGAGTTAAGCATAGATTGCAGTGTCAGCTCATTCTGAAAGTCATTGGGTAACTCCAGTGTGGACAGATCAATGCTATAGATGGGACAACCGCCGGGCGCCAGAAACAACAACAACGAGAACCATACATAAATGTTCATAATTTTTTTATTGAGTTTACATTGTTATTTTTGTTTTTTGACGCTGAACGAATAGGTTCGATGAATCGGATTGACTTTAATCCGGAGCTCGAGACACGTAGCTTAGGCTCCAATCCAATCCCCGAACTGCACTCGTATACGCGATCTATCTGACTATGCAACCCAACTGAACCCTCAACTAAAGGTGACGGCGGTGATTACTTCATTTGCAGCACGCGACACGGCCGAGATCGAACGGAGTAATCTGGTCAACATCTGCAAATTAGTTGTCAAGGAGCTGCTGGAGCAATCTTTGCGATATGGACGCATGCTCGACTCGGATCATCTGCCCTTGCAGCACTTCTTCATTGTCATCGAGCATGTGCTGGGCCATGGACTGCGGCCGAAGAAGGGATTGCTGGGACCACGCAAAGAGCTCTGGGATTTGCTGCAAAGCGTCGAGAGTTATTGCCCAGAGGCTCAGGACATTACGGCTAGTGTACGTGATCTGCCCACGGTGCGCACGCACATTGGACGAGCACGAGCCTGGCTACGTATTGCCCTGATGCAAAAGAAGCTATCCGACTACCTGCAGGCACTGATAGAGCATCGGGAGGACTCACTCTATGACTATTATGAGCCACATGCGCTTATGATGAGCGACGAGGTTGGTGCAAGGAGAGGGGACAAGAGAGAGAAGGAGAATAGTTAGTGATGTGTTCCCAATTGCCCCTTGCAGATCGTTGTTATAATGGGTATACTGGTGGGTCTCAATGTCATCGATTGCAATCTGTGCGTCAAAGAGGAGGATTTGGACTCGCAACAGGGCGTCATTGACTTTTCGCTCTATCTGCGTTCAAGTTCACGCAATGCTGAAGAAAACGAGGAGCCAAATGTTGCACCAGCCACACTAGATGCTGCCGGACAGGGCAACATGATTGCAGTTCTGGATCAGAAGAACTACATCGAGGAGCTGAATCGCCATCTCAAGTGTGTACACAGTGTTGTCAGTGTGCAACAAGTTGCAAGTAATCCTTTTCCCACACGCGTATTTCAGCGCCACCGTTGGCAATCTGCAGGCAAAGGTCGAGTCACTGACCACCACCAATGCACTGATGAAGGAGGATCTGGCCATTGCGCGCAACAGTTTGTTGGCCCTGCAGGCCGAGAATCAGGCTATGCGACAGTCGGCTAACCACTCGGATAACAGCTCCAACGGCAGTGGCAGCGACAAGGATAAGGACAGGGAGAAGGAGAAGTCACAGCAGGCGGAGGCCTTGAGTAGCGAACTGGCCGAGGAGCGAAAAAAGAATACTGAGTTGGACAAGGAGCTCAAGCTGCAGGTATCTCTCAAGGCAGAGTCCGATATGGCCATGAAGTTGCTGGAGAAGGACATACACGAGAAACAGGACACGATTGTCTCGCTGCGTCGCCAATTGGATGACATAAAGCAAATCAATCTGGAGATGTATCGCAAATTACAGGTGCGTATGCTAGCCCCCATCCCCGAACACACAATCATTCATACGTACACTGAATTACACTCGCACACCCGTCAACTGGTGACATTCATCAAATCATTTTATCCGCTGGTTATTGGTTTTGTTTTTCCTCTTTGGTTCACTTTGATTCACCATTAATTGGCTGCTAGTCGTGCCCAATCTGCTATCGATCAGATACATAACTCCTACTCCCTCCTCCTCGTTTGAAATTTAATTAGGAATGTGAAGATGAACTCACGCAGAAGGGCGAAATGGTCTCTCGTTTGCAAACGAAAGCCTCACAAATTGGTAACATTTTACAATCGCTAGAAAAGAAATACGAGTCCAAGCTCGTCGAGCAGCAACAGGTGACTGCATCAGCCGGCGCTGGTGGAAGTGGCGATCGATCGCCCAATACGCGACGTCAACAGAATCTGCAAAAGTTCGAGGCCCTCACCAAGAAGCACAAACAGGACACAGGACCGCCAATGAAGCGTCTGCATCTGAAGATGGACGGAATACCGCCGTTTAATCCCAACAATTATCGCAAGTCGCCAGCGGGTGCTCCTCCAGTTACCAGTCAACTCCCTGTGGATGAAGCAGGAGCAGCCAGCAAGACTCCCACATCCGCCAAATCGCTAAATGAAGAACTGGCCGAGGCAGCTGCCGCCGTTACACAGCACTTCAAGGGAGGCGGAGATGGTTCGCGCAGTGACTACGTATTGTGCCAGGAACAGGGTGCTTCAACTACCGAGAATGCCTGAAATCGTCCGAGATAGTAGCATTAATTTATAATCAATTGTTGAGAGGGCATTTACCAAATGATGATCTGTTTATGTATTACCCATTTTTGGAGGTTAATCTCCTGTAGATGATCCTTCTGATAGAATAGATACTACCATATGGTTCCTGTCATCTCATCAATACCTAACTGAAACAGCTGGAACAATAAGCGAGTCAGATGAGTCAATGTTTTATAGCTGACATAACTTGAATGAACGATGCCTTTTCAGTGCTTAGATCCCTAGTCATATGTTATAGGAATACTTATACTATATATACGAATGTAGCTTAATGCAGGCTACAATCCACAAGTTGTTGACGATTATGAGCTGTTAGCCGAATCCCCTTCCCCCAAAACTATATAATGGTGTATAGTGCTGATTGATTATATATACAAAACATAAATAACATTACAATACTCTATTATGCGTATGTAGTTTCTGTAACTGGCTTTATATATACCATAGACATATGTCGATTCTGTAACTTGCTTTATTTACACCTATAAAGTTGAAAATGTAATTATATAAATATGTATCTAATGTATGTATCTGCTGTAAAGGGGACTACATATTCACACTAATCTCGTAACTTTACCGGAAAACCAAAAACAAAACCAAAGAAATAAACTCTATCCTAACTCTAGTCTTTTACTTATTGTATGGTACTAACCAAAGATTGTGGTCTTTTACTCAATGATTTGCAAAGTTCTCGTACAAAAGATTTTCGTATTTTACTTTTTTCGACAGGATTGCAATGCGTCGCTGACACACAAAACGGAATTGATGAGCAAATTAGAGTGCCAAAAGGAAGATATGGCGAGCACAATTGAACTATTAGAGAAAAAGTAAGATTCTCTTTACAAAGATATAGGTTATTATTTAGGGGAAGTGGTTACATTGCTTAACAGATCAGTTAGTGGTTTACATTAGGTTTAATTTTTGGGTAATAATTAAATTATCTTTTTAACTTTTGAGGCTCTCGGTCTCTCGGTTTCTGGTGAAGCCGCCGATAATATCAGTAGAATCGTCTGTCCACCTATTTCTGCATTCATGACATGAAGTATTCTGGAGAAACATCTTTAGGTACAATGCAGACGATCAATAGAATTCTATCGACAGAATGTGCCAAGTTAGACTCAATTGAGATTTGGTTCATTTAAAAGACGGGCATATTTCTATTGCTTGATATGCCGTAGGTATCATTCCAAAACATTCAAAAGTAATCGATTTTTAATCGACAGGTGGACCAACGATAAAAGCAACTTGGGGGAGATATTGAAAAATACCTCGCAGACATTGTCAACCCAGGTAACTGCTTGCGAGGAACGAGCTGCTCGTGCAGAGGCTGAGACCCGCATTGAACGCGACTGGCGCGTCTCCTTGCAGGACAAGGAAGTGCGATTGAAGGAGAAAATTGCGACATTGCAGAATTGCGTGAAAGAGCTTAATGAGGAGAAGGAGAAGAGTGACAAGATCAAGTTCGATCTAGAAAAGGTGCGCGCTCAATGGTCTGAAGCGCAGACAACGCTCGAGGAACTGGGCATACAGCTCAGTGTGAGCAAACTGAAAATAGCCGAGTTCCAGGACAACGAGCGGCGTCAGCAGCAACTGTTGTCCGGCTCATCGCAGTCGCTGCAGGCAACACCCAACGACACGGTCAGCAGTCCCGGGATCTGGGCACCCGATTCCATTGCCACTCACTGTACCGCTTGTACACGTGAGTTCAATCTGACGCGTCGCAAGCATCACTGTCGCAGCTGCGGCGAGATCTTCTGCAGGGCCTGCTCCGAGCACACACTGCCTCTGCTCAATGCCCAAGGACAGCCCGGCAGGCCTGTGCGAGTTTGTGACGCGTGCTATGCTTCCACCGGCAAATGATCAATGATCATGCTCATATATCCTATATTCAATAAGTTTATACATGTTTCTCAACTAATTGTTATAAATAATAAATATTGTTTTCAATTGTCAGATGACTTCACGATAATTGCCGCACAATTTACATTCCCTATTGGCGTGCTTCCTATATACCTTGTAATTTTATACATATTGATTTGAACAATGCCTTATTTAGAACTAAATATACAAATATATTTGCATGTATTTTAAATTGTTTTTAAATCATAATTTTCAAAACCGAACAAACTGTTGCTGCACTCGCCTGTAAACTGTTAACTTAACATTTACTGTTGTCCCGCAGTGTTGCACAGCGCATGTTGTGTATTTTTCTGTTATCTCGCTTGAGTTTATCGATTACAAGTATATTGTTTTTAGCAGCCCTTAAGTTTAGCGCAAATTTGAAATTATCCTTGATACTACAATATAAAATAAATGTGTCGTATTTTAACAAATATGTAAATCATACCCTCAATAAAGAATTTATATTATCTGTTATAATGAATGTAAAACTTTGAGACTTTACGAACAATAGAAATGGAAGTGAATGAGTACTTTCTCTGTACAGCGACAGCAGCAGCAGTTGTTGCTCATTAAATACTCTCGGAACTGTTATTTAATTAAATCAAATAAAATTCACAGCTGGCGACGTCGCAGCCTACATAAATGCAGAGAGTTGTCATTATCATTGAAGAGGGAGAGAGAGAAAGAGCGAATATATTCGATAAACCCGCTAGTTGGCTGGGAAACACGCGCCCTTTGCACACCAGGCATATGTGCAGATTCAACTAATATAATAACAGTTACCTCACCATATCATTGTTAAAGGGGCGTTATTTTTTTCCTTCTCATAACTGAGGGTTAGATAACGGGGTAGGGTGGTCCAAACAGAGAGTCAGCCCCGAGAAATCGGAAACAGTGTGCAGTGTGGAATAGGTAGGTCACCCTTATCAAGGGCGTTGCCTCTTCACGTTCCGTATTGTTATTTAAAATTTATACAAACTATTTACAATATTATGTTATTATATTAACACCCAAACTTGAGTCAGTAACCCAAAAAGAGACCCGAGAGCAGGCCATGTTTTGGCTGAATGTGGCCAGCTCAAATTACGCAGAGCACATGATTATAATCTCATCCCAGTCCCGCCGCTTGTGCTAACGATCCTATAATGGGCCTGTTTGCTTTGCCGGTTCGGGGTGTCAAATGATTCCGTGTCGGAATTCGCAATATTGTATACAATAAGTGTGAATCCTGTTCGGTTCTGGATTGGGCAATTGTTTGAAATTCGAACTTCCGGACTGGGATTATTTGCAGAGAGCTCCTTGAGTTGCTATTGCCAAATGTTGTAGTGCAAATTTCCAAGGAATGCGTTTGGCGTGTGTCATGTGACAGAGAGACCCGGCGAACTCGATTACAATTACAAATAAGTGATATGGTATTTATAGATATCCCAGAATGTACCCAAAACAATCTGCATGTGACATGGGAAAATCTTGCAATGGAAGGAAAAACAACAGAAAAAGTTTCTGTGAACTTTTAACAAAATTTTCACGTTTCCTTGAATCCGTAAAAAGAAGATGAAGTAAAGAAACCTTGCCAGGACACACACTGTTTGGGGGTCTGAGGGGGCAGAGTGGGGAAGGTACTGCTAGTATATATCATTGTGCGAAGCGAAATGTAATTTCATGGCTCGCTGGCTCAACGAACACGAGATACAAGAGAGTTCAAAGTTTCAGCTTGTAGCGAAGCCGAAGCTGAAGCTGGATATGCTGGCTGGCACATAGAGAGAGAAAGAGAGAGAAAGAGAGAGAGAGAGAGAGAGGGAGAGAGCGAGAAAGAGATGACACTTGAAAGCGCCGGAAGTTCTTTAATGAGATTTCCTTTACGTCAAAGATAAGTCGAAGAAAAGCAAGAAAGTCCGTCTAGCTAAAGACAATATTCTACAACAGCGACCAGGCCGGCAGCTCCAGCTACTCCTGGCAGGGTACGGGAACGAGGGTTGGCTGGGCTGGGTTTATTAACATGACGCTGCGACACTGCTGAAAAGGATAAGCGCAGACTGGGACTGGGACAATTGTTGCACACACTCGAAATTAAATTAACTTTTTTCTCGCCCCTGTCCACTTGAAGTGGCTGCGGCGTCGTCCTCTCTTTGTGTTTCAATGCCTGCCGCTGACAGTTGGAGAATGCCGTGTGGCAAAGAGAGAGAGACAGAGGTAGAATATGTGGCACAGGAAGAGAGGGCGGGCGCGGCTAGAGCCGCGGCAAATAGAGACAATGTTCGTTGCGACGTCTTTCTCATCTTCTTCTTCGATGATTTCTCAAACATAAAACACAAGTTCAAACTGCGCAATGCACAGCAGCAGCAACAGCTACAACTACAACTCCGACAACAACAACAACTCCGTCTCGAACAACAATAATAATCATAAAACGTAAAACAAACAAATCGCGCGGCAGCGGAATGAATGAATGAGGCAATGACGCAAGGAAATCTCATTAGCCGCGTGTCTTCCAAGTTTCATTTTTAATTTTGTACAATTTTTTTGTTCAAAAAGATCTCTGTATACATCGTTTTGTCTTTTGTTTTCTTTTCTCTCTCTCTCTCTTTCTTTTTTTCGGTGGTCTTGATCAAATAATTTTGCGGCCAATGCATGGCAAATATTTGTCAACATTTTAAGGCACTTTTCTTTTGTCTCTCAATCTCAGTTCATAAGTATGTATCCCCTCTTCTCCCTCCCCCCTATCACTCGTTACCTGGCCACTGTGTCGCGGCATCTGAATCAGAAGCAGTTCATCGTAACCCCGGCAAGCTGCTCACTTGAGCACTCGAGCCCCGTCGGAGGTATCAAAGGCAAGAAGGGGAAAGAGCAGGGAAGGGAAGAGAAAGGGCTGGGCAACCGCAAGTAAAGTAGCAATGATCCCCGAGATATTTCAACTTTCATCGAGAGTCGCCAGCTACACACATGAGTAACATACTCTGATCTGTTAAAAGATCCAGAAGACAGACAAAAATCGACGATCAAGTTTAATCAAATGTTTTGCAACTGCAGCTTGACATGCTAAAGTTGAAATACTCTATTGAATGAGGCTTTCAGTTGATAGACTCCACTCGACTCACGTAAAATCAATATGAAATATGATGAATTGTGTAATACCTGAATAAATACTTTGAGCGTTTGGACAGCAATTGTTATTTGGCAATCAACACTTTTAATATCGATAGCTTTTGATCAGTATTTTAAAATTTATGGCAAAATGTTAATTAATCCTCTGTTAATATTGGGCATACCTATTACACAGAATTTAAAAATACTAAACCAATTGCAGTTATGCTGTTATTTAACATGGATAGATAAGATTTCCCAATTAATGTATGTAAATTAAAAATACCAAGTAAATACCATTATTTTAAATAGTTGGCAGCTTAGAGCATATTGTATTCTTCATGTTATTATTTCTTGTTTTGTTTCGTGTTGCTTTTATTTTTGTTGTGCACACGATGCTTTTGTTGTTGTGGTGTACTGGCTAATGATTGATGCCTTGACTGGGGCTACTCGTTATTGCGAGTGTTGTTTGCATTGAGCTATGCCGCCGCATTGGAGCCCCTGGGCATCCCCATGACTCCCGTGCTGTGGAGCCCAACTCATGCATGAAGAGCGACGGCGGCGGCAGCGGACAT
Source organism: Zaprionus africanus (assembly GCA_018151435.1). Classification (NCBI taxonomy): domain Eukaryota; kingdom Metazoa; phylum Arthropoda; class Insecta; order Diptera; family Drosophilidae; genus Zaprionus; species Zaprionus africanus. The sequence goes on from JAECXB010002206.1 coordinate 10,731,143, forward strand.
AATGGACATGTTTCAGCTTTTGTTGGCTGAAGAAGTTGTCAGTGCGGTCTAAGCAATTTGCATATTTGGCCCGCAGTAAAAACACTTTTTAAGTGGCCACCCAGCGACGACACACACACACACACACACACAGAAGCACAGCAGTGTCTGTGTGTGCACTTTAAACAAAGTTAAAATTCGAGAAATGCGCACTGTGTTAAAACCGGTAGCAACAACAACAAAACCAACATGTTCTAGCCATTTACAGTTGCCAACGTATGTATGTGTGTGTGAGAGTAGCAGAGAGAGAGAGAGAGTGAGTCGGCGAACGAGAGAGAGATAGTGCTTGTCCTTGTGCCGCTCTCGCATACTGCATTTCATACAAACACACACATGTATATGTATATGTATAGTACATGCACAACTACACGATCCTCTCTTTAGTTTGCTAACTTGTTTCTTTTGCCTGCAGCTGCAAAAACACATTGTAACCGCTTTGTGTTTTCATTGTGAGTGCCAGTGGCTGTGTAAGTGTATTGGTGAGTACGCGCTGGCTCCGCCTCTGCGCGAGGGCGGAGTCTCTTTGCCGCAGAGAGAGCGCAGAGAGCGATGAGCGAGAGAGTCGCAGAGTGCGCAGAGCTTTCAAAATGTCGTCGCAGTCATTGCTCAGTCGCAGCTGCTGCTGCTGTCCGTCGACGTCGGGCGTCGCAGTTTGATTCAATTGCAATAATTTGTAACATTCTAATAGGCCAATGCGACCCACTGACGTCCCCCATAGCACAGGCCCCCTTCTCTGCAGTCATTTTATGTACAAGAATCTTTGGTTTGCTCTTGCCTTTGAGTCGAATAAAATCGATATTTACGTCCTGCAGTGCACATATAACATTCCTTTACCTCCATGAGAAATATACAACATTATTTTTTATTTCAATCTCAATTGGTTTATATATATGAATTTCATAAATATCCTTAAGATATTAGTTGGGTTTTTGCATTTAATGTATGAATTTAGAAAGTGAGCTTTACGATAGAATTATTATAATATTGCATTAGTAATATATCATTAATCAGTTGTCGTTTAAGTTCTGATTTATTTAAATATCGATAATTTGGATATTCAATATTATCGAATATAAATATTGCCAACTGATTTGCACATAAATGTTTAGTTGTTAACATACCACCCAAAGATTGCAACTTAGAGCATTACGTATTCAACACGTATTTTTTCTTTTTTTTCGTATATTTTTAAAATATATTTCTAGCAGTTGATCGTAAATTAGTTTTTATGTACAATCTTTAATACGCAACCTATAAACTAATTCTAGTTAGTATTTAGTATTAGTTACATAGCTTGTTGTATGTGTATAAAATAAACTATACATTAGTGAGTAATACCCTTCCTTTTATTCCTAGTATTATAAACAATACAACCTGAAGAAATATTTCAGAGGCTTTCAGCCTTTTAGTGGCGATGCTTTGAAAGACTTTTTTCTAATTATAAACAATAAACAATTATGTATTTTCCGCATCTCTTTGTGCGCTGAAAGCAAGTGGCAACATGCCAGAAGTGGGAATGGGGAACAAGAACCCTGCAACTGAAGCTGGCGTGCTTAACCGTTGACCTCCTAAGTTTTGAGCACCCCCAACCCCTCCAAACTGGCTTATACATAGGCGAACACTGTACGCCAACTGTGTCAGTTGTGTCGCACTGTATGTGGGTGTGTATGTTGGTGTGTGTGTGTGTGTCAGTGTATCGCCTACGCTGCCATGCCAACCAGCGGCGAGGTCGCATCGCAGTTGAGGCGCAACAACGTTTTTGGTTGGCTGTTCCATTAGTAAAACTCTCACACACACACACACATACACACACAAAGCTAAAGCTGCACAACAGCAACAACAAGAGGAAAAAGAAATTGTGAAACAAAAGCAACAAAGAAAATGAAAGAAACCTCAAACAACCACCACAGCAGCAGCAGCTGAGGCAGTAACAAAAACAACAACACAACAGCAACCACCACCATCACCACCTCAGTCTCTGCCACCGCCGCAGTAGCAGAAGCGGAAAGCACAGCCAACCAGCAGCAGCAGCCGCGACAGCGACGGCAGCCGCAGCCGCCTCGAGTGCACAAATTTGTATACAGTACCAAATTAGATTTTGAAACTTTTTCCTTAATTGCTGCTGCCGACGCTGCTGCCAAAGCAGAGAGCCGTGCTGCGGACGCCGACGCAGGCAGCGCACACACAAAAGGTGGTGGCAACACTCTCCGAATGTCTCATTTGCTTGTGTGTCTGACTGTGTGTGTGTGTGTGTTTCCAACCCTCGCTTTGCCGACGGCACATGCCTTTGTGTGTGTGTGTGCGTATACGGCTTTTGTATTGGTAAATGTTGCCGCTTGCCGCCATTTGCCTTGCTGTGCTCTGCCTCTGCCGCTGGCGCTGCCGCCGTTGCTGCTGCTGCTGCTTATGCTGCCGTTTCGTTTAGATTTATCCAAAGTTGATTCAGTTGCAATCGAGTGCTCCGTCTGACATGGTCGTCACTGCGCGTGTTATTCCTCACCAGCTGTGATCGTTGTGAACCGTTGTGTAACCGTTCCCCCCAATTCGTGTGTGATGCTCGTGAAATTCAAAAATCGATAAACAACAATCGAAAGCAAAAAGCGATCGAAAGAGATCTGTTAACTCTCAAAGTGAGAGAAAGTGTGTAATTTAACTTTTAACATTTTGTTTGCATTATAAGAGAGTGTGTGAGTGAGTGGGAGCAGCATGAGCTTGCCGTCGGGCGTGGATATGCAGAATCTAATGTCACAGCATCCAGTGCTGGGTGCTCTGCCGCCCGCGTTTTTCCTGCGTGCCGCCTCGGAACGCTATCAGCGCACACCCAAGTGCGCCCGTTGCCGCAATCATGGCGTGGTAAGTTACAGCAAATCTCCGCCAGCTAATCACCTGCTTATCCTTCTCCATCTTCGTTCTCTCTCTCTCTCTCTCTTTGCAGGTCAGCGCCTTGAAGGGCCACAAACGCTATTGCCGATGGCGGGACTGCGTTTGTGCCAAGTGCACGCTCATTGCGGAGCGTCAGCGGGTGATGGCAGCACAGGTGGGTGACCTGCAGAAGCGTCAAGCCGCATAGTCATCCGTCTAATCCGTTCAGTTTTCTTCCTCTGTTGCTTTCCAGGTTGCACTGCGTCGCCAACAGGCGCAGGAGGAGAACGAGGCACGTGAACTGGGTCTGCTCTACACATCAGTGCCGGGTTCGGGTAATCAACAGAATGGCGGCAGCAGCGACAGTGCCACGCCTACCTCCCCGCACAGCCCACCACATGGTGGCGGTGGCAATCCCGGTGCTGCTGCCGCTGCTGGCACAGCTCCCACACAGAATGGTGTGTTCCACGGCGGCATTCCCTCGCCTCCCAGTGACGGCTACGAGGCGAGCTCCACGCCCGGCCAGCATCAGCACCAGCACCAGCAGCATCAGCACCACCAACAGCATCGCCAGTACAATGGCAATGAATCCGACACGGATGGACGCACACGTTCCGAGCACCTTAGCGTGGGTTTCTCTCCCACACGCACCGAGCTGGACGAGAGTCCCGGTAAGTCTAAAATGAACTTTTATTATACATTTACGCCCTGTTGCCCTCCGTGGCAAACAACGCGGGCCACTTCACGCCAAGCTCATGTGTGACTCCACACTCTGCACTCCTCGTTCCTCCTCCCCCACCTGTGGCCACATCCCCCCGCCAGAGCGCTGGCAAAGCTAAGCAAGAATTTTATTTTCAATTGTCAAAAATGCGCAACGGCGCAGAAAGTGCCACACTCCGACGGTGCTCATTGTGTGTATGTGTGCCTACTTGAGAGTGTGTGTGTGTATGTGTGTTTGTGTGTGCCTCAGCTCTAGGTGTCGTCGCTGTCGCATAAAGGATCCCCAGCCAAGGCGTTGCCCTGCATCTTGTGTAGCGGCGCATGCACAACGACTTTCCAGCTGAAGTGAAGCTTGAGTTCTCGGCGAGAAATGGGGAGAAATTGAAACAATTAAGTTAAAGTCGCAATATTGACGGAAATATTAAAAGCTTTAAGCTCCAAGGAACAGTTCCTTAGTGGGAAGTTAGAAAGAAGCCATATAAGGAAATATTTCAAAGGGAATCTATAATTTAAATTTGAGTACCTTTTTGCCATTGAAAATTATATAAAAAGAGTATGCAACTTTGTTCCAATGTAAGGTGTAAGGGAAAACGTGGAAAAAGAAGGCGTGGCAGACCCCGATAAGCATATATTCATGCTCATCTAACTGTCAGTCGTTAAATCTGTCCGTTCGTTTGAACGTCTAGATACGTATCAGTTATCAAAAAATCTAGAGACATCAAGTTCAACATGAAGGCTCCTTTACACCATTCGTAAATCAGCTCTATTTCAAAAACTGGCAGCTACGCACACCCCTTTACCGCCACCAGAAATATAAGTTTAAAATTAGGTAACCACGGACAAACACATTACATCCTTCATATTTCAATCCAATCGGACAATAAAAACACAAGTTATAAACGTATAAATACTATTTAAACGTATAATATTTAATTTGTTAGAATCCTCTTCAAATTTAATAAGTTTGTATATTTTTGATGTGATATCACACGTAATTATGACTTGATTGGCTCCATTGACAACTCCATAGATATATATCATTCCAATGGAATCAATCAATTAAAATTCACATAATAATTACAAATAAGTACAAATTATATAAACATTATCCGTCATTTATTATGCGAAATTAAATAAAGAATTTCTTAAATTTCACAAAGTTCTCTGTGACATTTCCAAGAATACCCAATTTCGCCCAAGTCCTTGCCCAACTGAGTACTTGAGAGTTAATTTGGTTCAATAACTGAATAACTTGACATAATCCGACACATTTCCATTGTGCAACCCTCGTAACAGTAGCAAAGTCTCGGAACAATGCTGAAAACTATATGAGAAGCGGGGGAGGAGATACTTAGCCTGGCAAGTTGATGAAAGAAGAATTACATCGTCAGGTCGTAAGACAACTCCGTGCTGAGGGCGTAATGTGAGACAGGAGACTCCTCTGCAGCATCTTCGTTTGTTTTCCCAGCGAGAAAGGAAAACACGCAAGGATTCTCACGCGATTCTCAATCGAATCTGTCCATTTAAATCGAACTGTTTATTTGCACTGTAATCTAAGACCCGCAAAACACACACACAGAGGGAGAGTGAACTAGCGCCAGGTGTATGTCTGTGCCCCAGTTCATAAGGACAGTGGAATGTATCAAAGGCAGGACCCGGACTCGGGATGAGGGTTACAAAATCGACAGGGCGCAACTTAATTAAATTTTCACTGCGGCTTCGTCAACAACAAATCAAATAGAACACAGAGATAAAGAGCAGAGAATGGAAACGTTGAAAAAAATATCGTATAACTTGTTTCATTCCGGGCACAGGTTGTAGTCGAGGCTGCTCCCCCTTCCTCGTCCCAGCAGGTTGTCTCGGGATTGCCATGTCAACGCACTCTCTCCCTGCCTTGTTTGCGATTCCCGTGATTATTTTCTTCTTTATGTTTATTGCTGTCCTCTTCCCATCCTTTGTGAACAATTCGATACTTTTATTTGCCAAGTGGAAACCGCAGCTACCTGACCTGATCTGATCTCACTCAACTGCAACTCATCTCATCTCATCCCTCCCGTTCTTCTGCTTTCCACTTGCAGTCTCCAAACGCGGAGCCGCCCTGTCGAATGAAACTGATCAGGACACGGGCTCGGAGTCCGGCTCACCCAGCAGCCCGAGGCAACCGAAGGTCGGTGGCCTGTTCAACTTGACCGCCAGCCTTTCGCCCGCACGCACCGGTCCACCTAGCTCACCTGAGTCCGATCTGGATGTGGACTCGGCACCAGATGAGGCCACTCCGGAGAACCTCAGCCTGAAAAAGGAGGACAGCAACTCATCACCGCCACCGAACACACCCGCCGAAAATCTTCACTTGCTGCGTTCCTTTGGCAACGGACACGCTCACCAGGGATTCATGCCGTATCATCACACGCAGTTCCTGGCAGCCGCCGGCTTGCCCACCCATCATCCAGCGCAGTCACAGTTGCAGCAGCAGCATCTGTCGCAGGCGGCGCATCATCATCACCAGCAACAGCAGCAGCAACAGCAGCGTTCTCCCATCGATGTTCTGATGCGCGTCTTTCCCAGCCGACGACGCAGTGATGTGGAGCAGCTGATGCAGCGCTTTCGCGGCGATGTACTGCAGGCCATGGAATGCATGCTCGCTGGCGAGGATCTGACAACGCAAACGCCGCCGCCGTCGGTGCCGTCGCAACAGCAGCAGCAGGTGCCGCCATCGCCTCCGTTTCCCATGAAGTCTGCCTTCTCTCCCCTCGTGGCGCCCGCCGTCTTTGGCTCTCCGACGCATCCGCATCGCTATCATCCGTTCATGCAGGCGCACGCCAAGCGGTTTCTCTCAGCTCCTTATGCAGGCACTGGCTATCTGCCTGGCGTCCTAAGCAGCGCCGATCTAGAACAGTCCGAGTCGAATGGAGCCGGTGGCATTGCCTTGGATCGCACCAGCAATGCGGGCGACTCACAGGATTGAGGTACCGGGAATGTTCAAGTTCCGGCCGTCTTCCGGCCCTTTGAGCCGTAGCAGGAGCAAAATCAGCTCGCTCAGCTCGCGTACATTGGTTTTCTTTAGCTCGTAAGGCATCGTATACGATTGTAACTCGAGTCTCATTCCTCTCTCTAGTTACCCCTCACTTGTGTGTGTGTGCGTAACTGTAAATTCTCTATCCATCACCCAGAAGTATTGTACCATACGTTAAGATCCCTAAGAGATACTAAGATTAGTTGAAATTACCATTACCATTATTGCGATTGAGATTACGTTGTAAAGAGTATATATACTATATATATATAGGTACATTTATCGTGTGTATGTAATAACTATATGTACCATATAACATATATCGTACCATGTGTATTAGATAATACATTTCAAACACTGTGTTAAAGTATTTAATAAATTCAAAAACAAACTCAATAAATCGAACTTCTCATGTATTCAGCGTGTTTTTACTTCGGGTTCCCTTTCAGCACAAGAATTCTTATGAATTCCGAAAAAGCTCGTAAAGGAAGTATCTTCATTTTCTTCGAAAATATTAAATATTTATTATCAATTTGCAAAAAAATCAAAGCTTTCTTTTATATTTGTAAAATATATGTATAAAAGAATATTTCAATCCGATGTATAGTTTGGCAGTGTCTTGATCCTATTTAAAATGGGTCATCAGCTAAAGTCTTGTTTTTTTTTGTTTTTGTTAGCATCAAATATTTTTACATTGCTTTATAATAACTTTTACTTTAATTTGACTAATTCGCAATGAACCTCCACTTTAAATACATACTCTATATCGACAAAGGAACAGCAAACTCCATTTATTTTTTTCAAATAAAATAAATTATACAAAAATAAATGAAGCAGATCTTTACACAATCAAATTTTTTTTATGCCAAAGGCATATGTGATCAGTCCTATAATTTGCGATGCTTTTAACGAAATCCTTATCGGCTTCCACATTATGTCGCAGATTCTGGTTCAGTATACACATAGGTCATATTCAATATATTTCCTTTCAAGAATATCCTATACGATCCTAATAGAACTATTTGTGTCAATTAGTCAGTTTAATACTGATATAATTCATTTTTTTCTTTTTTGCAAAAATTGTTTATAACGTTACGAGTATAAGAAATCTACATACATAGTTCAATAGTCAAATCGACTGCATACAGCATAAATTCAGTCGAACTTCCAGCTGCCCGGTATAAACATTAGGACAAACATAATAAACCATCTTGCATTTCATATCTTTACAACTATTTTATTATTTGAAATCAACCAAACGTATGGCAAATACACACATACAAGACAAAATGATAATCAGATCCGATCGGATCCCTTTAAGGTATTCAACCCTTGCCGCAGGAGAGGGATATCAATCAAACCTCATTTGAATCGCTTACAAACTGACAAACAAGTTATTATAGAAATAGACAAACAAGCAGGGAGGGAAAATGGACGCGGCTAGATTAAGCTGATACAGTAAATATGTATTTATATAAATTTATGTAATAACACATAACAGGAACTGTATAGCTTTTCAATATCATAATGACTCATTGAAACTTTTAGAGAGAATAACAATTCCAGGAGCTTGCAATGCACGTTTCCTGTTAGACTTTCTTGAATGTTAGGCATTTCTATGTATTAAGATTAATTGTCAATATATCATAAATTAATTCAACCCAACAGTCAAAGTTTTAAAATAATAAATAAATAATTAATATTTTAAAATATCGATTACTTTCTTAATTCAAATTTAAAGTCTCACAGGAAATCAACGCATTATTAAATTCTTAACTGATGAGAGATCACTCATTAAATGACAATTTTAATTTTCAAACCAATCAAAATGATGATAAATTTAACAGATATTAATTTAATCGTTCAGAATGGTGGGAAAATGCCGGCAATTAATGCTGCAAAATTTGAAATACAATAAGCCTTTTCCAATGACAAATAGCAAACGTATATGAAATATACGATATGCGATTATTGTGAGGCGTTAAGCCATGTGAATTTATCAGTTGGCCACGCATTATTAACAAACTACTGGACACACGCGACCGGGAGAGATGCCAAAACTGTAAACAGTGCGAGGAGAACTGAGGGGAATAACAGTGCAGGGAAAACAGTTCGTGTGGGAGAGCGGAAAAGTGTGAAAACCTTTTTCACACAAACGGATTCGCTTGTTTGCTTTTCGGACACACGAGACACACATAAACAAATTATAATAAAACTAATGCCCAGCACACACAGAGGGGATTAGCAGGGAGACGGCCCAAGGGGCAAGGGAGTCTGGCCTATGGGCGAATGACCAGCATGATGAGGACGTGGACCAGAAGCATTTCAGACATTTTACAATGGCCAACGAGTCCAGGACTCTCGAAAGGACAATAATATCGGTTACACGCATGCCGTAGTGCAAATTACAAAACTATTTTCGCCCTCTATCAACCCTCCTCCGCCTCCCTTCCGCTCTATGCCGTACAGCGGTACAAGGACCTGAAATGGATAACAAAATTAAATTATTGGATATCAATTTGTCGAGCATTGTGTGTGCCACCGCAGCCAAACTCGAAAAGTCAACAGCAACTACAAATAGTGGACCACACACATACACACATGAGTGTGTCTGCTAGTGTGTGTACGGATGTGTGTACGTGTGTGTGTGTGTGTGTTTTGCCAGCAACAAGGCGTGCACAATGCGCTCTCTGTGCACCATTGTCAGCATCTAACAATGACAATGGGCTAGAGTCCATCCCGAGCGAACACACACACACACATTCGCACACACACAGACTGTATGCTCGTTGGACAATAGACCGCAGTAACTACCAGTTAGCTCCTGACTCCTGGGCAGCCTGACCAGCGGTCGAACTGTCGATAATATCTTAGAGTATCGCTCCATGTAGGCCGAACAATGGAGCGAGGCAGGCAACATGCATGTGGTTGCTAATAGCGATGGGCATCGTCAAGGGAAGTATTAAATAGAATCATATCATAACGCTACAAATATCGGCATAATGTTTTGAACACTGGGGAGAAATACTTCCTGCCAATTCAAAGTGTTCGCAAATGGCAAAAAAAGACATCATCAGACTCACAAAGTTAGTATACTCGGATTGGTGTCTGTATGAAGCCCTAAATCTCTTAGACTGTAAGAGATAGGAATACAAAACTCTGTGAAAATATATCTTATAATTGCACGCAGATAAAAAAGTTTTTAAGAGTCATTCACGGATCCTTACATGTACGTAATTCAAAAAATCACAAATTCAATATGAAATTTTGATAATATTTCGATAGTTTTTAGTGTGTACAGTAATTTTATTGCCAACAACTTTTCATTTGTACGATATCAAACAACTTTGTGTTAATTGTGTTTAGTACGAGATCTTAACAGTTTTATAAAAAAATATTGCTTTGCCATCTCAATATTCTATCGTTACCCATCCCTAACCGCTGCTGCTGTTGCTGCTGCACGAAATGCATACAATGTTGGACAAGGAAACAAGCAGAAGGAGGAGGAGAAGGAGCTGCTAGCTAGATAATGGACAATGAATTAATGGCAGGCGATTGCGCCGACAATCCTTCTCGACAACAAACGGATGGGGGAGAGCCAACAAATAGATATTTAGATGCGATAGATGCGATGCCGACCCAAGATCCGAGTGCCCTGCGGCCTGTGCTGCTACTCCTGCTGCAGATGCCACACGAGGCAGAGGCAGAGCCACTTCAGGCTGTTGTGGCTTACCATAAGTGCCGTCAATTAGAGGCAAAGGCAAGCTTCGGCTTCCTAAAGAAATGGCACATGGTTGTGGAGTTGAGTACACCCTCAGGGGGTGCTGCTGCAGCCCCGTAACCCATAACCCGACACAGACCTTGCCAAAGGGTTACTCTTATCCGCGACATATGTTTTTGCAGCGTGAGGGTGGTCCCATCTCCATCTCCATCTCCTGCTTCTTTTTCTCGGCATTAGTTTCATTTATTTGTTATTATTTGCTTTGCCAGATTTCAAATGCGTTTTCTATCTTCTTCCCCTTCCCTCCCTCTCTCTCTCTCTCTCTTCTTTTCCCTCTCAGCGTGCCTTGTTATTGCAGGGCACACATTAAAGACGCAGCGGCTCATTGGGTAACCCAATCTGTGGCTTGTCAGGCGGCGGGTCATGAGATTACATAGCAACTAATTTGGCAGGTTCCCTGTCGCACATGCCCCTCTCTCTGTGACTCTCTCTCCACCTTCCCTGGCTACTTGTTGTTGTTTTTCCATCACACACGCATCGAGAAAAAACGGAAAACAGAAAAACCATGAAAAGACAACAAATGCCATTTGAAGTAGTAGCAAACGCGTAAAGTAGGTGGCCCAGACCTTTTGCCGCGCCACCAGTGTCGCACAGTGGCACCCAATATAGGAAACTTAGGAAAATAATAAATAGGAAACTGTACAAGATGAGGAAGAGATTAATGAATAATGCGGTTAATACGATATCACTTGAAAGACAACAAAGTTAAGTTTTAAACATTTTCTTCAAATTTTAACAAGGCATAGCTTGAACCAGTTAGTATTATCGAATTATATCGGCAAACATAAGATTAATACCTTAAAATAAAGTATATATAAATACACATATTTTCTGTAAAAATCGTACATGTCACGCCTCTTAAGTTTGGACTATAACTACTATGACTTTATTTATTAGATCTTTACTATTAGTATAATCTTTTTCTCTCTTATATTCCAAACTATTTTCATCTATTTATTGCTTGGTTGAAACCACTGTGCGACGTCGATGAGGCTAGCTCAACCTAGTCAGCTAATAAGCAGAGTGTCCACACACGTTCGAGCAGAGATCCATCTGACATATTGTTGTTGTTGGGCAACAACTACAAAATGCCGCGATGAGAAATCAATTTTTCGGTGCCGCCCAAGCAGACAGCAGCGACAACAATATGATCTGGGAGCTCGAGCCGGTGCTGTGATTGAATACAGTAGCTGGGCTGGCTAATGGCTGTTCCCCCATTCCCCCCTCCCGTATCCATCATTTCTTTGATGCACTCGCTCTGACTTTGTGTATGTTTACACAAAAATTCATAATTTACATATTGTTTTTTGGGTAGTTTCTCTGCTTTGTCTTTCCGATGATTTTTTACATTTGTCGGAGTTGCTGTTGTCCCATTGCAGGGGAACTGCAGGCCGCTTTCTTCTTTTATCCCGACCGCAACGTCACCTTGATTATTTCATCTTATTTCGTTGGAATACGATTAAAGTAGTGTGTGTACTGTGTGTGTCAGTCCGTTTGTGTGTGTACACTATCCGGAAGGCAACTGTACCCCAGATACAACATTATTTAATGCCCGTACTTATGCTAAATACAGGAAGAACAGGACGGGGTGGATTTCTTCATTGTTTTCCCATCAACGTCCTCATTCCATCCATGTTGGCATCAAACGTCGCTCGTCAAAGTGATTCGTGAAACTCGTGAGTTTTGAACTCTGCACAAAAGTCACGTGTTGTCTCTGCGGTTGACATTGCCCGAGCGCAAGAGAGCGTGCAGTCAGAGAGAGAGTGGGAGGGGATACCGACCGTGCGAGTTAAGTGCGATAAATATCTAAATGCAACGCTTTGCAGGGCGTTTATGTTTATCCAACAGCTTGCATTGTTGTTTGTGAGTATGCCTCTGTGTCTGTGTGTGTGTGTGTATTAATTGACAACAAATCGTGAGTCGAGTGCTTTGTGCAGGACACGTGGAACAGATTTGCAATTGCGTTAATTGACAGACGCCATAGAGAGTTGCATGCAAATGTGTGTTATCGATTCCATTCGAAGTTGAGTCGATCAACAAGAACGGGTTAAATAAGAGAAGCAACGCTCACACGCAAGTGTCACTGTGTGTGTGCAACTGCATGGGGCTACGGCACTCGTCTCTCTCTTTTTGTCGCTCTCTTCAGTTTGGCAATCAGCTGCAATCGGCAAAATGTTGAAACAAAAGTCCCCACTATCGGACACTTGAGGCACAAAGGCAACAACAAAAGGCGAGCAAAAGAAATAAACAAAGTTCAGAGAATACAGAATAAAACATACAGCAATACAATATGCAAAATAAATGCTCGAATAATAAAGAGCGAAGCGCGCACAAAAATGGCAACGTAACTCAAGAGCTACTCCAAAAAGCGAACGCAAGAACAAAAGGGAAGCGGAACGAGCAGCAAGCAGAGGATGTCGGCAACAGAACGTGAGAGAGAACGGGCGAGCAGGAGTGGGAAATGTAGAGTGAGCTCGATAGAGCGCCATAACAATGCAGAATAATAAAGAGAACGCGTTGCGAAAAAGAGAAAATTGGGTTATTATAAAGCAATGTTAATATAAACTCAAAGCACAAAGTTAACGATCAAAAGAAATATGAATTGTAAACACAGCCAAAATTTTAAGATAGAGAAGAAAAACAGAGAATGATAGAGCTGTTGTTAATATGAAAAACTTGCGAAGAAATAGATTTTATATGCAGCTTTGGCACCATTAACTGCTCTCCCTTTCCTATCTCTCTCTCGCTCTTTGATAGGCAGCACAATAAAGTAAAGGCTGCGCTTGTTGTCCTTTGTGCGCTTTGTTGATCCAGTGGTTCTCTTTGCTTTTGTTGTTGTTGTTCGCCACAAAGGAAATACTCTTTTATTTTTTTATTATTCGACAAACGCAACTACAAATAAAGTTTTAATCAAAATGTAGTTGAGTGTTGAAGGGTTGTTCGTCCTCCGACTCTCCCTCCTAAGGGGCGACTGTGCGAATGCCTGTCTTTGTATGTGTGTGTGAATTGTTTCTGTCAATCAGCAGCTCCTTTGTTGCCGCTGAAGGATACAACGTGATATTGATTTCGAGTTGAGGCAAAGCACAATGGCCGCGCACCGAATCGAGTGAGAGAGGAAGACAGGGAGGGAGGGGCGGCAATTGCGACCAATGAGAAAAGTTTCAAAGATACGAGTGCCGCACACACACGCACACGAGCATATAAAAGCGCATGTGGTCTGCTTCAATGGCATGTACACACACACACCACACATTCACACACATGTTGGGCTCTCTTACACGCACAAACCTCATTCGTAGTCATCATTGCATAGTTTCATAATTACAAACTGCAGCAAACGGACCTCTCTGACCACTTGCCATCGCAACGCCCCTTGCGGACAACACACACACACGTACATATATATAATGTGTGAGAGTGAGAGGGGGAAGCGGGAAAGTGAGGTGAGTTTGCCATGCTTTATGCTCTGCTTCAACTTCGCCTTGTGAACGGCATGCGACATGCTCAGTTCAGTCTTCCCTCTCTTTCTCTGCCACTCTTCCTTTCTCCCTTCCTCTTGCGCAGCTGGTGGCAAATTTCATTTCAATGTGGTTAAACGCTTGTTGGCATTGCAAGTCAACGGGGGGTTGAGCCAACACATACCACACAGAGTCACTGAATCCTTCATGCTCCACCGCATCCCGCATGCCCTCTCCGTCTCCCACACTCCCCTCCCCAAAGGGACACGATGAAACTCAATTAAAACGGCATTTAAATCATGCAAATTTCTCGTATTGCGTTTCCAAAACGTTGCAGTGAAATTCCTTGGCAATTCATCTGGGTACTCAGCTTCTTCTCAGCTCGCCCTGAGTTCTCTTTTGGAATTGTTAACAGTTTGTTGTGAGTCGCACAAATGCTGCTTGCTCTCGCCTTCTTCTTCTATTGCTTCTCCTACCTTCTGCTCTTCCGTTTTCCGAATCGAATCATAATCGAATCACAGTTTATCCCGTTGCTTCCAGCCTTATCCTTTTTCGGCGTCTGCAATTTACGCACATTTTATTCAAATTTCGTGCAGTGTACAAATTGCTGTAGCAAATAGCAAATCGCTCTCGATAATGTGCCCAACGAGGGGGCAAACAACAAGGCGACAATAAAAAAATGTCATATTAAAATTCAGACAAAGAATTGGAAGTGAACATATCGAACTGTTAACACTCTTGCTGGGAATTACTCTAGTCTACACACTCTATATATAGAGTATATTCTCTTATTCTTTTAAATAATGTATAAAAACTTTACCTTATAATAAATCGATATTTATATTATTTATTTATTTATTCTAATATTTAAGGGTAGTAGTTCTTGAGATTTATGTAGTAAGAATCTGCAAAGATACAACTTCTGTATGTTTCAGCAAGTGTATATTACGAGGGTCGTTTGATAAGTCCGTGAATTTTAACGAAAATGGAGATCGAGATCGTCTGCTTTCAATGCCTATAAAACGCAAACCAAAAAACGCAGCTTTCTCAAAATTTTACAGTCAGCTGTTAATCGATAACTGCTGACAGGAGCAGTGTTGTATTTAGAGCAGGTGCGCGGCAAATACAAAAAGTCACGGACTTATCAAACGACCCTCGTATAAACACAAAATTTTTATATTCATTCCATGGTTACTACTTCAACAAATATTTGTATATTGCTGAGTTTTTTCGCTTTGGGTCTAAATTATTTTTTATAATATTTTATACGATATGAACCAGCTAACTTCAGGAAACATCTTCATATTTTTTGAATTAAAGTAGTAAGATTCATTTATCAATTAAATTTATCTATTTATATTTCCCGCGATTTCAAATAATGTAGAGAATCCTGTTTATACTCTTTTTACAGCAACATCATCATCATAATCATATCCACAACAGTCATATCTGTTGCCCTACAAACCCACGCAATGTGCCCTGTATTCCACTGGTATCTCCCCTTGCTCTTTCTTCTGAAGATGCCACAAAAAAGGCGTTATCATCTCGCACATTAACGACTTCATATCAAGTCGGCAACTATGCCGCACTCACATTTGCATATTTATGTTTTTCCTTCTCTTTTTTTTCGGTTAACTCAACGGAACATTAGCATTTTTGCCAAAGGATAATGCGACAGCAGCCACAGCTACCCCAACTCCTCAGCTACCCCACTTCTGCGACTTCAGTTCCCCAAGAAAATGTCTCTTTCAACGTTTCCTTCCCCCAGCTCCCGTTGCCTTCTTTGAAGCTGTTTGACATTTTTGCACTGACATATTCACGTACACTTTATATGCCAGCATATGTGTGCGTGTGTGTGTGAGTGTTTGTGTGTTGGGGCGTGTGCTTAATCTCCTCGTTAACAAAGTTATTTTGTCTTTTATAGTGGACTATTCTGTCGAACATGATTCGCCATGTGATGTCGCCTCCGCGTGGACATTAACTTATACAAATTGCACCCGATCCGATTCGCCTGACGTCATGTTGTCTCTCTCACATGACATAGTTGCCGTCGGCTCTGCACACACGTCCATCTTGTATTTTATATGATGTTCTCGCCCTACGTGCTGGCATGCCCAGTAGGGGGGTCGTATGAGCAATATTTTGTGGCTTGTCATTCTGTTGCCGCCTTCGCCTAAGATTCAATTCGATTTTCATTCGATTGTTCGACTCGATTTCCTCTGTTTTCCTTTGTCCTTTCGCTTAATTGAATTACGCTCGCTAAATATCAATTACAACTGCAATTAACAATGGACAAAGGAGGCAGAGGAGGAGGATGCAGAGGCGGAGTGGGGCATAAGTAGGAAGTACCCAGTAACGATTACCTTGCAGTGAATGTATGTTCCACTTAGCCTCTAATTGAATTACAATTTCAAAAGAGAATTCTGCGCATTTCATAGGAAATTTTATTGCTGCCTCTCAGCTTGGGTGCAGGATGCGCCGACGGAAATTTTATACGCGTCGCGCATGCGCGGCACAAACCCAGCGGGGGAGGCAGGGAACGGGGATCTGATTGCGGTAGAATGCCTGAAAACTTTTTAACACATGCGAACAATGAGCAGGGGCGGTGGCAGCAGCAGGAGAGGGAGGAGCAATTTCAGCGCATTTCAATTGTCGATTCGGGCCGCACTCGCGTGTTCATTGTGCGCGAAGCAATCGCATAATATGTGTGGTATATCAAACTATATATACAATTCACATATGCACTGCGCACAATACCAACAACAATGGGAAGTATGCACACATATATACAATATACAATCCACACAATATATACAATACATAAGTTCGTCTGCTCAAGTGATTCGCATCGAGGTTTCCATTGTGCGCCAGCGCGCGCGCTGTGCGTTCTCTTGAAACACTCGCGCAGTCGCTGTCACAGTCGACGTCTCTGTCGCTGTCGCTGTCGACGTCGCTGTCACAATGGCGTCGATACTCTACACTGGGTACAGAAGCTTTTTGCCTGTGCCTGAAGCGCACTTAATTCCAGGAAATTTAGTCTTTAAATGCTGCGTATAATTGTGCCCACTTTGGAATTGCAAACCGGGGTCGGGGAAAGGATATTTGGATTGAAGAAGGACTCAGAACTCGCACAGGAAAAGACGTTTTATGTTGCCAATGTGGTTACCTGGAATGAAGTGAAGCTACTTCTGAATATAACGGCTGAATGTGAACATGTAGAACATAAAGAAGTTTATATAAAGTTTTCTTTGTCCTAAGATGGGATAGAAATCGGATCCTTAGTAACCTACTTCCTACCTTCTTCAATCTTTGGACTTAAAGGGTTATAAATCCTGGAAATGAACTAGAAATTTAGCAAGAAAGGGAACAGAAAACAAGCTCGAAAAGGAGGATGAAGAAGCTTATGAAGCTAGAAAAAATTCATAATTCAAGAAACTGGAAAAGGTGCTGAAAAGAAATCAACAATATGTTAAAAGTTTCTAGTCACGAACTTAATCTTTAATTGAAGCCCAAGGGCTGAGGAGGTTCTGAATAAGAACCTAGAAAGAATTGGAAAGCCTTTAAAAATTTGTAACTTTTTTGAGGTCAAACGCTAAAAAAGACTTTGCATATGCTATGCACTTAGCTCATATGGTATATAATGTAAATATTTACATAAATTGATATTTTGAACGCACAAAAACCAACATTTCAACTCGTAAACTCCTAATATTTAAATTGATAAATTATCTCCACCACCCCTTCAAAATACTTAAGCAGTGTCACAATTTCATTCATCAATACGCAAATATCATAAGATAATTTTTCAATTTTCAATGAAATGTCAACCGCCCTCAACAGCCTTACCCACTGCCAACTTTACTTTCTCTCCATCTCCTCCCTCCTCCCAAGCACTTGAATATAATTCAAATGCCAGCAAAGGAAATACAATTCGTTCTTCCGCAATGGGGAAGTGGGAGAGAGAGATAGAACGTAGGCGAGAGGGGGAATTTGGACTAAGCAGAAGCATTTCAAGCGAAATATCACACTTTGACATTGTCTGGCGCCGGAGACGAGCCGAGGCATGGCCCGGACCAGGGTCAGGGGTTGCTGCCACAATTACGCGCCTGTATTGCCAATAAACGTCTCTAGCCCCCCAGCCCACGCCCCGTCGACCGCATCTTCCCCGCAAGCAGAACGCCCCTTTTTGAACGGGCGCAAAAACACTTTGTAATACATATTCATGCCGGGAAAGGTGAGAGGTGCGAGGTGAGATGCGGCCCTAGAGCACTGTGATCTGTGTGGCAACATTGCCAACAGTGTCGTGTCAAAAGGCAAAGCCACCAGCAAACAGGGTTGCCGCATGGCGACTGGCGAAAGACCCTTGATTGGGTGTGGGTGGAAGGACGCCAGTGGATTTGGGGTGCTGGCAATGTCTGTCGCTGACATTCCACGCGAACCGGAATAACCGAATTTCATTTGGCAACGCGGCTCACACCAAATTGCGTCACGAAAAGTGTGTAAATAAGTTCATTATGTGTGCCTCAATTTGATTGAGTGAGCCCCGTCATCTAGGGATGGGGTATCGGCAGAAAAATATCGAAACTGCTGGGAGAAAATACTGAAAAAAGGATATAAAAACTGAATATGTAAGTGTTAAGCTTATCTGATGTTAAAGCTATGTTATGTTAAAAGACGATACTTATCGATCTAGTGTAAGCGAACTTATCGGCATGCTATAAAAAGGGAAAAATTAAACTGCCTGATCGCTAACATAAAAATATCTCAATGTTTATTTTTAAGCAGAGAATAGCTACCGATACTTATCGATTTCCCGCGAATTGCACAATAAGAATTGTTTTAATAACGATATCTCAATATTTATACGCATCCCCCCCCCTTGCTTTCTTCAACACAATTCAGCATCCCGCCCAGCTGTAGCATGCCTCAGTTGCAATTGATAATTGGTAATTAAAATCTCTGTTAAATTCAATTTGTTGGCCACGCTCGAGCGAGTTGCCAAACACAAATCAAATTTACAAAAAATTACAAATCAAAATTCTCCTTCTCACTCGTTCTCTTCAATCTATCTCTTTCACTACTCGTCCCCGAGAGCAGACACAAATCTCACAATGGACCTGAGCATTGTGTGTGCTTGCGCTCGACTGCCAAGGATAACTGTCTGTCTGTCCAGTGAGGCATCTGTCTGTGGCTGTGGCAAGACAAATGGGGGTGCAAATCGCTTATGCGCCTCTCACTTCTGTCTCTCTTTCTCTACCTCACTCCCGTCGGGGCAATCATCAACAAACTGACTCAAGCTGTAACGGATGCATTTAATTTATTATTAGAATTATTTATGACAAACGACTGAGCACAGAATGGGACGGGGGAGAGAACGGAGTGTAGAGAGGGTTGGGATGATAGAAAAGCCGTTATTGTTAAGTTTATTAGAGCAGACGAGCCAGCAGCAGCAGCAGGCCAAAAGGGGTGCGACAGTGGCTGCCGACAGTATGCGGCGGGCTCACTTTTGGTTTGGCTTCACTAAGTTAAAATAAATCTGATTAAATTATACAATACGATAACATTTACTGCATTTTTTGTTATTTATTTATTTTTATTGTTAATAAAATAAACAGCTCAAAAACAAGAGCTAATTGGTATGGTATTTAAATGTAAACTAATAAGCTTATCGATATATCGAGTACAACGGAACTAGTGTATACAAAGATAATCGATGCACACTGTAAACATGTCGATAAAATAAACAATTATAAATAGCATTATATCACATAGAAATTTGACCTTATTTGACGCGATTTGCACCACTGTAGCACAAGCAAAAAGTTTCAAACTTTAGTGATTGGGGGCGGGAAAAAAAAGAAACCGCAGAGTGCCGGCAAAAATGATCAAAAACAGCTAAAACGCATAATTCATGCATCAGCAACATGCCGAGTATCCTGATATTCAGACCGAGGTAAAAGGACACTTCAAATAAATTGCAGACCAGCGAGACCAACAAGAAAAGGAGACACTGACTGACTGACCAGCAGAGCCACAATGCGAGGATTACAATAACAAATGGCAGACAGAACTCTATGGCACACTACAGTGACTGCGACAAGTCCACGCACACTTGAGCACACAAAAAGGGATAACAATTTAACAGCGCACACACACACACACATAAATATTTTTGTAACTTGCCGAAAAGCCAAACGAAATTTGTTTGTGCTCAAAACTCGAAAGTGAAATATGTTTTGGTGACACTAAGCCGACGGAATCGGGATTAGATGCAGCCGCTGCCGCCACCCGCGAGGACAATGGGCTCGACCAGACGCTTTACTGGCTCGGCCATGGCACGTGCTCATCTCTCGGTTTTCCTCTCTCTCTCTCGCTATTCATTCACTCTTTTTAATAAGTAGCAAATTTGTTTTTTGAACATTTGAAAATGTTGTTATCCCTCGACAGTCAGGCGGGGGCAGGCGGGGGATCGTGTCAATCGCATTCGGAAATAGTTGGAAATTTAATTTCGATTTGAATGTACTCAGCGTGGTTCTGCCTCCGGCATATGTCATCATTTTCCATCAGAGGTCGCAAAGGATTAGTGTCGTAGTCGTCGTCGTCGTCGTGGGTTGTCACCTTCGCCTTGGCAAGGAGCAACTTTGCGTTCGGCAACAACGAGTCGGGGCATATTTATGCAAATTTTTCTCATTACGTTCGCCTCGTTGTCGTAGATCCCACTGTAGTTGCTGTTGCTGTTGCCGTCTTGTTTAATTCAAAGTTATTTTCCAAGTGAATTTAATTAAATTAAATATTCAGCACACGCCTCAGCGGAGCCTTCTTCGTTTTCGCCTCTTTCTTCTTCTTATTCAATCCTCATCCTCGCCGCCATCTTGTCTAACACTTTGGCACCTTTGCCGCCTGATTTTACTTATTTTAATTAATATTTCGCCTGAAAATCGTGCAATTTGCACACGTTCTTTAAGCAGTAATTAAATGAGTGCAAAGTCTATTCAAGTATTTGGAGAAATGCCGAAAAGTGTCAGGTACGATTTGAGAATATTAATTTTTTAGAATGAAAAGTAAAATCATTACAAGATAAAGGGTTATAGACCTTAAATTATGTCATCAGTCAAAAGATGCCATTAACCATCACATACAAGTACTAAAAATAATATCACTAACTTGCAAATATGAACTTTTGTATTTAAAACATATTGCATGAATACATTTAAGATATCTCGTTTTCTGAATGCAGCCTTATAAAGAGCCCCCAGTTATCTAATAATACATAAATAGACAAAGTTATACAAGTTTAAATTAAAGTTTCCACTATACTACGTGTATACCTCAAATAGAACTGAAAAGAAAAACCTCTTTCGCATATTTTTCTTGAAGTTTGCAATGTGAAAGATTTCTTTTGTAAAAAGCTTTTCTAACGAACAACTTCAACCGCAGTTATCCCCGATTAGAGCACCTTCCCGAGTAGAGAAGCAGCTGCTGCTGGGCCAAGAAGCCACAAGGTGAGAAACCACAATGCCAAGCCGGGCCAGGCCAGGATAGGCACAAGCACAGGAGCCACAACACTGCGAACCAAGAAATTACTAAACGAGGCGACGTGGCACAAAGCGATGCAGCAATTATGTTGCACAAAGGAATTTAGGTTTATTTGGCAAAGGGAAATATCTTTTAAATACAAATTATAAAGCACACGCCGCTGCACAGCCAAAGAGCGCGAGGGAGGGAGAGGGGAATAGGTAAGAAGTCGGCCATTTTGTTTGTGGCACAAAGGAAAGCAACAGCAGCAATAACAAACTCAACACCAAATAACAACAGCAGCAGCAGCAGCAACAACAAAAGCAGCAACAACAACAATAAAAGCCGAAGCAAGTCAAGAGGCGCCGCAAAAGCCCAAGAGAAAGAGAGGAGGAGGGGGAAGGGGCAGAGAGTGTGAGGGAGAGTGCGTTTTTAGTGCGAAAATAATTGTGCAATCCGCCAAAGGTAGCACAATAGACGCGTCTGCTGCGAGTCTCCCTCGCTTCGTCTCCGCTCTCCTGCTCCTTCTTCTTTGTGCGCATTTTGCCTCCTTGCAATGCGTGTGGTAAGCAACAGAGAAAAAATTGCAATTTAATTGCAGTTAAATTGTCGACAATTTGCCAAAATCAGCACACCACGCACCGCACGTCGAGGCAGGTAAAGGCAGCAGGATCTCTGCTCAAGAGTTTCGCAGGCAACTCGCTCAAGTGGAAAAAAGGTTCGAAATGTATCCAAGAAGAATACAGAAGGATACTCATGCTGTCTGCCTCTTTCTAGCTGTATCTATAGCTCAATATGTCTAACTCTGGCTGGGTGTGTGTGTGTGTGGGAAGATCGAAGGCTGGCAGGCAGGTTGCACTCAAGTACCCTTCGGTGTACCCGGGATAACCAGTACAAATGTCTGTCGTCTCATTATTTGTTTGCCATTTCGGCATGAGAATGTCCTTGGGGCACTCTCACTTACTTCTAGGCGAGCAGACGCAAATAAATAAATAAACAAACTGCATATCAAAATCGAAACGAAGCGATAAAGGACACAACCCGTACATAGTAATCAGGATACGCTCAAGTGGCCCGCTTTGTTGTGGTGCCACTAGATCAATCTACTCCTGTGCTTCTTCTGGCATCTACATACAGCTCTGATTCCATCTATTGGCTCCGAGTGGGCTAATTGCAGCTAGGCTGGGAACTCCTTTCACTCCTGCCTGCCAGATGCGTCTCCTTTGACTGCATCGCCTTGGTTATTTAATTTGGTTATTGTATTCATTGACACAAAAGCCAAAACAGTCGAGCCCCTGCTGTGCCGTGTTTTTGTTGGCTGCCCTGCCAACTGCCAGAGGCCAGAAACAATGCCCCCAACAACGGGTACTTAGCCTAAGCTGCGCCAGCAATATGTTTTAGTCGAGTTTATGAATAAAATTACACGGCAGTGCAGCAGGCAGGAAGGTGGGCAGGCAAGCTGGCAGGAGGTGGGACAGATCAGAGAGCAGGAGCGGGCACATATCAACGCCAACGAAGGATAATAAGCGTATCCACTTAATGGTTGCCAGGAGAGAGTGCCAAACACGCGGTCAAATGCAAGCGAACAATGGATGGGCGCACTTTGGCCGCGATGCTGGCAGGGTTGGGGATGAGTGCGGGTGAGTGTGTGTCTGTGCGAGTGTGGTGTAGGTGTGGCTGTGTCGGGTGTGTGCGCCAAAAATCCTTTGCCTGTAATCAAGCGTAAAATAGTACAATGAATATATCTACAATTTATTTATAACAATGGCCAACGAGCAGCAGCAGCGTCTTCTGCGCAGGAATGGGCAAAACTGCCGATTGTCAGTTGGCAAACAAAGGACTTTGCAGTGTGCACAGGTTAATGAGTTCCACGGATAACAGAGGAACACATACACACACAAGTAGATGTCGTTTGTATGTGTGTGTGTGTGGTGTGGGATTTGTGGTGTGTGTGTATCTTGCCAATTGCGGGTGAACTGTCGATGGGGCTGCGGTGTGAGGAGCAGCCGCACACACATTGCGTACATGCAAAACAGACAAAGTAACAAGAAGCAGACGGCAAACAGCGGCAAAGCTGGCATGTGAGGCGACTGCCAACTGAGAGGGCGGCCAATAAAGTTTCAGTTCCATAATAAAGTAAAAAAAATTAAGTCAATTAAAAATGCAATCGGCAGTTGTTCTTAATAAAGTTGCTAAGTAATCGAGGAAATGTTTATCGATGTTTGCAGGCGATCTGTAAACATGACAACTTTCGAGTATCGATACTTGCGCTTTCTGTTAAGCTATCAGTAGTTCCCATCATTGAAGCTACAAATTCATTAAAGAAGAAGTGTATATCGATGTTTACAGATAATCATTCATATTTCGATGCTTTAACATTGTATCGATACTTGCGCTTGTCGCTCTTACAAGTGTTGTTAACACATTAAAGTTTGTTGACATCGCCATATTACAATTAAAGGAAACGTAAAACTTGCAAAACATATAATCTCAAATATATCAAGTACCCGAAGACTTAACCGCAATTTTGCTTTCAACCCACTCGTTTCAAAATGTCAATAAGTTGCAGACAAACTTTGTCTATCTCGCTCGTTGCCGTGCTCAAAGTCCCGCCTGCTTTCGAACAAGTTGTGTGCCATCTCTTTTTGCGTACGCCACTGACATTGCGCATACGCCGTGTGTGTGCAGCGATGAGCTGCAATTGTTGCCTCCTACACGGAGGAGCTTAAGAGGAACTCTCTCTAAAGAGACATTCCACTCCAACTCACAGCTGCCCCAGAAAGTACTTTGATGCTAAAGACCGCATCCAAGCTAATGCGTACTTGACCTCCTCCTACTAATTGCCGTCCGCTAATGACTGCGGGAAGGCGGTAAGGAGTAATCGCCTGAAATGCCACGCCCACTGGCCATTTGCGGCAACTAAGCGCAATTAATTAACGGCCGTGTCGACCACTCTGCAAATGAGAATGGAAAAAATTATATAAAATGTAGGCACTTCAGCTGGGGGGAGGAGAGAGAGTTGGCTAAAGAAATGCAGCTTAATGCTGAATTAATTCCAATTACCACGTTGCCTGCTGTCCAGCAGTGGACAAGTGGACGCGCACACTCGACCGAGAAGCCACAAGCCGCAGCAGGCACCCACCCGACTCACCCAGCACACCTCCCTCGCTGAAATGGTATCGTATTTGAACCACGCTAATGCGCGCACTGTGGTCAACAAAAGCCGCAGCACGCGCTGCCCTTCGCTTCTGCTCTACACTCCTCCTGCTGCTGTTACTCCCCCTTCGCCCTCTGCAGGTCCTTTCTGTGGCATGTTCCAACATGAATTTGATATACTCGTCCATATTTTTTTATGGACTCGGAGTTGGACTCGGACTCGCGCACTTGCATGGCTTTATGCCTGTTCGAAAGATTGCTAATTAATAATTAATTAAGCTTGCGAATTGCCATGCCCACAAGCTGAGGGGTAGCGAGAGGGGGTGGGATTGCGACTCGATCAAGTCGACTGTAAAAGAGAACTTTCAACTTGGGAAAGTATTCCAATTTTCTAGCATTTCTTTTGCTGCCAGTTGCGTGCAGAAGTTGGCGAACTTTTTGACAGAATGTGCGAGCGAAAGGGAGAGGTAAAGAAAGAGAGAGGAAGAGGGAGTCAAACTTTTGGCACAATGTGTCGCCTACGTTGGCACGTAAACGGCCACGCCCCCGGACTGGGCTGGAAAACTTTTTACTGTCGCATTTGTTGCCGCCAAGTTAACGCACTAAAATGCAGACACACGCGCCGTTGCACACGAACGTGGAGCGCATTCCTGCTGGCAGGTCCTTGTCCAGGATTTCCCGCTACCTTAAACAATAACGCACGTGTGCCCCCAGACCGCTCTACCCGCGTCTCTCTTTCCTGCTGTGCTCTCAATTCAATGGCGAGGCTGACCTTTGCAATTTGTATACTGTAAACTACGAAACACTCAGAGAATGTGGAAAAAACTGAAAACTGAAAAGCGCAAAACATTTCACATTTAATTGGTGTGTGTATGCATGTGTTGCAGTATGTGTATGTATGTATGTACTCCGACTGGGCAGTCCAATTGAGTTTCAAAGTTGCAATTAGAGCAGCTTCAATGGGCGACTGTCAGCCACGAAGCCATTGGGGCGTGCCAAGCACACACAATGGAAACAGTTGAGACTGGACTGGACTCCGCGCAGACGAGGGCGCAGAGACCCAGAAACAATGGGTATCAAAAGAAACAGCTTGCAGACCATTAAGTTTGAAAGCGAACGTTGCAGCGCCCAAACTTAAGGACTGTGAAGATTTCAAATTGTTAAAATCCGGGAACGGAATAAGGGTGTAGGCCATATAAATGGTAACGATTAAGAGGAGCTCAAAAATATGTTTTTTTAAATGCCGCAGAACACAATAAGGAAGGGGTATATCTGAAGTTTTCATTGTAAGTGGAAAAGGCTCTAATCCACTGTAAGTAAATCCATAATATAAAGAGAGCGTATTAAAGTAACAAAAGTTTAAATATTAGTTAACGAAATAGAAGCACTTTTGTTGTTGATTAATCGATTCATGTAAGTTAACATTAGAAATTAAGCCACTGTTGTTCCACTGTTTATGAGCGATAGTCATTGTTAACTACTTACAGTGGCATAGCAGTGACCAAGTTAATAATGAGAGGTTACATTAATCGATTATGTTAATTAACATATATAGCGTAGGTTTAACTAACAGCGACTGTTGATCAATCGATGAAAATAATTAAGAAGATTGGAATGCTTATGCATATATAAAATCTATTAAATATGTCAAAGAGTCTCTTTATTTTCATAGGTAGTACTGTGTTTATTTAGTCTACCATAGGAATATCGCCAATTTCATTCAGACGTTTAACAAATCCCGCCCTGAAATTTCGATTGCAGTTCTTTTACGTGCGCACTGCGAGTCAAAACAATTACTGGATTCTGAACAGTTCTTTGAGCGAGTGCGACGACAATAGCCGCTTGAGAAACTAAACCTACCAAAAATGTGAAACCGAATGCAAATCAAATGGGAAAAACAAATTGAATTCACTTTGCCTTTGACAACTATGTGCCCAAACACGCCCCCTAACCCCTGCACGAGCACGAGCACGAGCACGAACACGTCGACAAACCAAAACACGCGTCACCCCCCACAAAAAGTGTCAAGTGTTTATCGATGGAAACGCCACCAAGGAGCGTCACGTTGACGATGACGATGGCGATGCCAACAACGCCCGACAACGTGGATGATTTCTTTAGACGACATTTAATTGAGAAATAATTGAATAGGTCGTGTGAAGTGTTTGTTTGGCATGTTTGGGTGTTTGCGGGCTTACGTAGCGCCCGCTACTGGTTCGGTAAGCGCGCCGCAATGAAATTAGCTTTGTCAAACGCGCTCATACGACGCTGACATATGCACGGGTTGAAGTTGAATGGTGCGGAAAGATGTATTGCAGCGTGAAAACGACACAGCGAGTTGTTAATGAAGTAGTCACAGTCAGCGGAGAAAGTCTCTCCGTCTTCATCTCCATCTTCTTCTGCAATGCAATGCACACACAGCACTGCATCTGCATCACATTCCCTTCGCCCTTGTGCTTCTCCAGCAAATGAGCCGCAGTCAAAGGCAGAATAAGGCGAATTCACGTCTGATTGCAACGAACAACTCATGTGGCCACAATGCACCCACGAATTGTGCATCGAGTCGCAAGCTTATAATTGCAGTTGCAATTTAGACTACTCATTGTGTGGCCAGTTCTTGGTTTGGGTATCGATACGCCAGAGGTGATTTTAAATCAAAGACGATAAATATTCAACACAATATATTCGTGGTGTATCGATATGAATGATAAAATGGCTCAGTTGATAATACCTCCAAATTATTAGAATGACAAGCAAATATTTCGAAACGTTTACACGTTTTATAGCTAACAGACTTGCTATAAAATGCAGTCTATTTGTTGTAGACAATTGAAAACATTATGATTCATTGAAGCGTCTGTAGAATCGTTTCCCAAATAACAATTAGCTCTTATAAGATTTTTGCAATGTCAGCGATGGAAAGAAAATTAGTGCACGAGCACTCGAAATAAACTTGATTTAATTTGCTTTACGTTATATTTAAAATCAGTGACAAATTTAAATGGTGTTCTATGGACTCAGAGATACCTCTTTAAACATTAAGGGAATGTATACAAAGTTATAAAATATAAAAAACATGTTACTACTATCTTATAAGGTAACATAAGCAAAGATCTCAAATAATGACGTACATACAGATGATATATGTATGTTTGTTCGATTTTCGCGTCTTATTTTCCCCGGACAATTCCAAACCTTTATTGTCCCCTACTCCATACGCTCCATGAGGGCTCTGATGTGTCTTAAAGCCAACAATAACAAGTGTCAAGCAAAGAAGCAAGCACAAGTCTGTCCATGTCCGGTCCGGGTCTGCCCATTACGTGCTGCTTACGCACAACTCAGCCGGGTCGGCCGCGGAGACTTCCATGAATTCTAGGTTAATGTCAATGTCGACGCGTGAATTGAAACTGGTTTAACGACTGCGGCAATTCTATATATAAGAGATGCGTGCCGCGGTTGCCTGCAGCATTTGCAAAGTGTTTTCCACAGTTGACTCAATGTATCATCCTCGGCTGAGTCTGCTAACCATCTGCCTAGGGGGGCTACTTGTGACGAGCAGTGTGTCCAGCGGATCCCTGTTCCCGCAATCACCCAAAATCACTACTCAACCTACCGCACTGTGGCAGCTGCCTACATCAGAGCAAATGCAACAAAGCCTGGAAAGCTGTGGAACTGAACAAGATGCACCGAGGCGGCTCAGATGCCTGGTAGAACAACTGGGCTTATGGACAGATAAACAGGGATACAATGCAAAACGCATAGCCAAAATTTTTGCAGGCTACAATCAAATGGAGGAGCTGCAGCTGGTCATCGAGTACTGCAACCAAAGAGAGAGAGACGAGGAGGAGCCGGCGCAGTGGGCCTTCCAGGCATATCGCTGTGCTACATCGGGCAGATTTGGTGGTTGGGTCAAGGATTATGTGAAAAACAAGAGAAGATTCAAATAAAAATCAGTTTTTATTGAGCAAATTGAACTTGTGTGCACTTATCAGGAATTCTGGTGGAGATTACGGCGGGCACCATTGACCTATGCCTTGGGAGGTTTAACCAGCTGCAGATTATTGCGAACAAAGCAAGTGACGCCGCGATAGGCTCTGGTGCAGGGATCGCTACCCTGAGAGTTGTTGTCCACACAGCTGGCAATCTTCTGGTGCGTCTCATCTGAGTGATCCACCTGGGCGTTATCCTCGATCTGCACGTGCAACTTGTGCACATCGAATCCGTGCTCGTCATCGAACAGACCGAACTTGTGGAACACGCACTTGAGGTAGCAGCGCGTCTTCTCCTCGTCCGGGAATTCCCTCTTCTTGTACTTCTCAATGTCCTCGGACGAGATGCCGCCCACCTCCTTAGCACACTCATTGCGGGCTGTCAGCAGATCCGACTCTGTCTTCACCACATAGTCACCGGTGTGCTCAGCACCGTGATGATGTTCGTGCTCGTCGGCCAAGGCCAGCGTCGTCAGCGCCAGCAGCAGAAGAAAAACTTTCATGATGCGAGAAGAAACCGAAGAAGAAGATGCCGCAAAACTGATGAAACTACACTATAAGCTTCGCCTGCTCTTCCATTTATAGCTCGAAACCGAGTGGCTGATCAGCCGGCAGATTCCACACCTTCTAGGGCAAAGGCGAAGTCTCTTTGGGCGTAGTGACTGATTGCAGGCTTCGCATTGATTAGCTTATCTCGCTAGCAACGGGGCAGCGACTCAAAAGGGCAGAGGCTCATGATAAAGCCGTGCACACTGAGCGAGCTATGTATAATTTTCAGATTAACAATCTGTATAATTTAGTTATTGTTTACTCTCTCTGTAGGGCTGTAAATACTCCGATGGTTGCCTCCATTAGAAATTTCCGATGGTGATAATCAAACGATTTATCGCCGGAAAAATTAGTATTTAAATAAGCTGAAAAGGCTAGTGTCGGTAATGCAGATTAATGTGAATCGTGTAGGATTGTTTACATCCGAGACACAAATGGGATCGTGTCTTGGAAAACCAGCTCTGTTAGAGAAAGCACAAGCAGTTCGAAACATTTGTAAAAATTTGCTGGCGCCATCTAGCAATCCGAATGTTATCGACACAAAGCTAGCAGCTTTTGTTAGTGAACAGAATGTTTAGTATTTAAATACGCTGGGCGGTTCAAATTGCTTTTTAAAAAGATAAAGAGAGGCAGGGAGAGCAGAATACAAAGCAGAAGTTTTGCCACAATTAAGTAAAAATAAATAAAAACAAATTTTTAATCAGAAATGTTGGTTGTTCATTCAATTACATTTCTACAATTTGTGATATAAAAGATTTTTTTTAGTTAATTTAATTGATTTAATATATTTTTTCTATAAGTTCAGCATATTATTTCATTTGTTATCGCTATCCGTCTTACTTCACCCATTGTAGAAAGCAGCTGCTCGGGAATAATTCATGGCATTTATTCAACTGGCCACTGGGTTCGTGATAACACACACCTAGCAAACAATAACAACATCTAATGAACTACTACCTGACAGATCAAGATACCGTAAAAAGTTCAAAGACTCATTATGCCAATCAAAAGGGAAAGCGAAAGTTCATGCAATAAAGAAAACGCAACAGGAGGCAACAGCAGCAGCAACACAACAACAACTGCAACGAAACTAACAACAACAAGAAATCTTCAAATTGTTGATTGACCCCAAGAGCTCGGCATACACATGCATCTATCTAGCCAGTAAAGTGTGGGTGGATAGCGCAACTGACAGGCCCGACACTTATCACCTCTGTCAGCGTACGTGACTGCAACAACAACAGAAAAAGCTGAGACAGCAACAACAATGAGGAATACATAACTATTGAATACCCTGTGCCAGTAAAGAATAATAAGAGTGTTGATTTGATCGTTTCTTCTTGTCAATGCTGAAGTCTTATATACCCCATTTACTCAACTAAAGTGGTACACAGATCATGCTGAGGCAGGCGGACCTAAACAGAGAGAGAGAGGAAGTTAATAGCTGTGCGGTAAACAACAACAACAACAACTCAGCAGAATGAACACAATATAAACAGCAATTCTTCGGGCATTGCAACGAAAGTGAAACTAGCCAAGCTCGTTCGCTATGCCCGAGAATAGAAGGCGTGTCGAGTCATTATTCTTGACTTTCGCTCAGCTTAGTGCAACCAATCGATTCAAAAGTAATCGATAGCCAACAAAAGACAGTTACTCTAACAATGCGACATTATTGTGACATTTTGACAATATTTGTAGTATTTTTTCACAATTAACTATTATAAATGTCCACATACTTCCATTATGTTTATAATATTTATTTTTTTTCATTTAAAAATCATTGTAGGAGCCTCCTTTTTTTCCTCTTAAATTACAGTAGGGAATCCTTTCTACTCCGTTTGACCCAAACCAAGTTTATCATGTGTGGCACACAGAAAACTAGGCCAACTGAAAGAGGTTCCTGCAGCAGCTCCCCCATTGCCAAAGGTGGCAGCCAGGCAGCGAAGCCATTTGTTGCTGAGCGCAACGTTGCGTCGCTGCCAGCGTCGCTGCTGCCGGCGAAGGTATAAAAGGTAGGAGACCGCCCAGTGCTCGCTCAAACTCCAATAAGAAACGCGCGTGCGCAGCCGCCGTCAGCCTCCGTTTCGACTCGAGTCGTGTGTTGTGTTTAGATCGTGTCTCCATCGTTGTCGCCATCGCCTGAAGTTGCCACCGCCAGAGAACCGCAAGTGCCATTGCCGGTGTCGGAGTGATTCGTTGACTTTCAGTTGCATTTGGTTTTGCATGTGGAATAAATATATAGTGCATTATAATTTATAGCAACTTGTTTTCAAAGTCATTACGTGACGACGAGCGGCGGCAACGTCAGTTCGAACAATTTGTGCATTTAAAAGTGAACAAAATATATCGCAAATTGCAAAAATAAAGCAAAGGCCAACAAAATTCCTGGAGCTCCCCGACAACGATTTATGCGCTGTGGTTTTTTTGGACATTTTTCTTGAGGTTCTCCTGCAACTCCAGCGAAAAACACAACTTGCATACTAAAAAAAAACGCAGTCAACAATACAAATGATGACGAAGGTAACTACCGATTGATTGCCGAGGGTATTCGTGTTGCTATCGATTTTGGTATCGGTCTTGATATATTCGATTTAGATCCCACGCTCCCCATTTTGGGGCAACACTTTCACTTTTTGTGCGCGCCAGGTTTAAGGTTAATAGAGTGACCATTTTATTGCCTTTGAACTAGTCAGCTCTGATCTCTGTAGCCATGACTCTGAGAGCTGGGTGAGCTGAGTGAGCTGGCTAGGTTGCTTGGCTGACTCAGCTAACAGTCTAGCACAAGATACGTACTGAAACTTGGGTACAGGCACACAAGTGAATAACTCTGTCGAATTCTGGAGGAATATATGATAAAGTATTAGGATAGAAAAATGTAAGGGTTTCTGGAGGAATACATGAAGGTTTATTGGAAATAGAAAACGGTTATATATCTTATCAGCATACACTGAATATACATGGGAATACCACAAACAAAGAAATACGTCGTTAGAATGAGTAGAGTTGCCCGTCTAACCAATTTGAAGAATTACTTGTATAGTTTGTTCTATAAGAAAGAGAACAAATACTATGCTATCCTACATTGACCAGCCTCTCTCTACTGCTATATATCTACATATTTTTCTCAGAAACTGCAATTGCTCGACTATTTCTGCAATTAAACTATAAATAGCGCTAGAGACCCGTTTGACACACTCACAACTCACACCTCAGCTAACTCAGCTCACGAGTGTTATGGGCAATTTGAACTTAGCTTTTAAGCCTATACTCTATCCAGGGCCAAGCGCACGATCTTCAAAGGCGACCCGCAGCATCTCTCGTGCATCGTTTAAAACAAACTTTTTTTATTATGGTTGTTGTTTTCAAACAATCTACAAAACTCGTACTTTTTGGCACTTAAGTTGCCCCAATTTTGATAGTTGAAGTGCACTCAGACTCCGTCATCATCATCATCATCATCATAATCATCATGATGCTGAAGCTCGTGATCATGAACATGATCCGCTCATGATCGGCACGAGCTCTGAAGCTTGGAGTGCGCTTGTGTGTTTGTTGATTCAATTTCAAGCAATTCGATTCATTTCACAAAAGCCAAAAGGAAAAGCGTTGGAAATTGGTCTCTGATCTTTCAATTGCTTTTCGTTAGCTTCGTTCGTTTCTTTTCTTTTCACAAAACAGAGTGAGGGCTCTGGCAATCACGAGCTGATGCGTGGGCGGAGAATGTTTGTCTTTCTAGCCGTGTGTCCATTGAAAGTCAAAGTGAAATGCATGGAAAGCAGAGCCAATTATACAGCAAACTCTAGTCAGGGGAACGGAGGGAGGAAAAGTGTCGACCAGCCCAGCATTAAGTGTCTCTAGGAGGTAATCCGAGCACAGCTGGCGGCACGGATTACAAACCAATTGAGAGTGGAAGGCGGTGCGAAAAGAGTGAGATCAAGATTAGCGGAAACTCGGTCACAGATCACAGTATGAGTGTCTCAAAGCTCCACTCCGAGTACGCGTCACTTTATTTAGCTTCATGGGCTGGCGCATTTCCATGCCAACTGACCAAGTGGTCAACGGGAACGGGAAAGGGGAAACTGGGCAACGGTCAACGAGTCTAACCGGACCTATGATAAAAGTCTACATCTGCGAGGGTGCCCAAGGAAAGGCTCAAAATTCCATAGCTCAGCCCATGCGATCTCGCTGGCCGTCCGGTTTGATCGGCTTCATATTAATCCAATTAAAGGAACAATCTACATTCAATTCAAAACTAATGAACTGTAGTTAATTCTCAACAATGGCAACACATGTGCTCCGATCGTTGTTGTTCTCCCTGTAGCTAAACTACGCGAGCACGTTTTGAATGCAATAGTTTATATAGTTGGGAGGGAGCTGGGGAGATCGAAGCGAATCGATCTCTCAATCGTTCACCTGGCATTTGAAAGTCATGCGCGGGGTGCGATGACGTCGAGTCTGGGGCCAGCAGCGTCGTCGTCAAGCTTCTTGTATTACCACCTTCCTTGTACATAGTCTCCCATCGAACTTCCGTCAAAGTTCGAATACAATTGAAGGCAGTGTAAACAATTCGTTGATTGATGATTGATCTGCTAGCGATCAATTAAACAGCGCTAAATGGCTTAGTGACAAATCAAAGCTACAATCAAACCTGGTTCCATTCTACTCACAGTTCGGACTGCTGATACTGCTTGTGGCACTGACTCTTTCGGTTGGTTCCTGTCGAGGAGCACGTCGCCTGCGCAAGAAGCCAAAGGTCTACAATGCACTCATCACCACGGATGATAATTTAACGTCGAGTCGTGCTTATCCCGTCATACAGCCCACTATACACGAGCCAGGTTATGCTCCTTTTGGACCGTACAATCCATTTGGCTTCTACAGTCCACCCCTAGTACGGTTTGGTCAGCCTCTGGTGCCGGGACTTCCGCCAAATGAACGAGTAAGTTAGTTTCCATGGTAACCACATGTATAGAAACTATATCTTTCTTTCTTCAGCTACCTTATCCACTGCCCACAGCCGCACAATATCCGCCCATCTATTCTCCTTATGATCCCAGTCAGCCGAGTGTTGTGCCCGCAGATCGTCAGCCACAACCACAGCCAGAGTTGGGAAACCCATCACAGCATGCTGCAGAGGAGACAGATCCCAAGGAAGTGGTACCAAAGGAGCAGCTTCCTCTCAACGAACAGGGATTTCCACCTGTACTTATCCCACTGGGCGGCCAGTACAACAACGGACAGCCCATGCATTTGCCTCCGTATCCTTACAGCCAGTATCCGGTGATCTATGACCAAGCGGGTTTTGTTCGCCAGCGTGAGAATTACTTGCCGCCCTACGACTACTATCCCAGTCAAGGTTACCCAACGCGCAGCCCGGCAGAACCAGCAACCGCAGCAGCGCAACCACAACAGCAGCCGGAAGTGCAACCACTGCCGTTAGACAACTTGGATGTAACACCCAGTTTTGATGATATCAAAAACGGTTCGGAGAACAAGAACAGCGATGTTCCCGATGTACCCCCACCGCCAATACCTTCCGGTCCAAAGCGCCCAAGGCCGAAGGATAATTAAAACAAAGCAAAGGGCATCGCCCGTTTCGTATTGTACACGTATTTATTACCATTTTCATAAGCATTTTAATTTGATGTATGTATTTTGCGATATCTTTAACCCGTAAGCTTAGTAAGTGTTCATCACAGATAAATAAAAATAATTAATACACAATCGCCGAAGCGGTGAATGAACTTGTGAAGCTCTTGGGCATTGATCAACGCGGGGCATTGGACGACTTTCACTGTTCTATCCCCTCAAGAGATTCGATTATCTATCTATCCTAGGCCTATAAATGCTGTGCCAGCAACATGCAAAGGCAGTTGTCATCGAGGAGCTTGCAAAATGAAACTGACATTGCTGTTGATTCTCTGCTGGTGTCTCTGCACTTTGGGTAGGTTGTAGAAGCTCTACGTTTCTAGTATTCTGTATCAAACTCTTTCCACAGTGTATACCGACGGCATTGTCACCGTTACCAAGCCACCATTTGTGCGTAGCCGCTATAGTCTTCGGTGGCTTAAGACAACCCCAACTACACCACCAGCAACCACAGAGCGTGCAGCAGCGGCAGAAATTGTAACCTCCACTGAGCATCCTAAGGCTGCCACCTCAACGGTCAGTTCTGACTACGATTACTATGGAAATGGTGAAGCTGACAACATTGTGCACAAATAAAGTAACTTTAAAAATCATTTTATGTACAGTACCCACATATATGGTCACATGTAATAACAATATTTAAAAAGTGATCACTAAAATATATATATTATTTTATTCAAAATTCGATAATTTTGAACTGACTGCTATTTCGATAAGAAGAAGCATTTCTTAACACAGTTCTGTTACTTAACATGGCTGTTAAAATTTTTCTTTTAAGTACGCAGCTCAATATTTATTTTGTGCAACTTACACAAGCAAAATTTAGTTTATTGACAAATTTAACAAAAATCTGTTACGAATTGAGGGCTGTTTTTCAATTCTTGAATACTGTCAAGAAAATTTTCTCAGGTCTTTTGATTTTTTTTATTGCTTGTTTTTGCTTTGTTGTTTGAACTGCATACAAAACGATAACCGATAGGTACACTGCATTTACAGAACTGAAATCGCAAACCAGTTTATAAGAATGTTATTAACAAATAAATATGCGCACGCTTTGGGCTTTCAAAAAGTTGCAGGTCGGCTTTATAAACGTCTCTCATGTTCTGGGCTGGTAACTGCCGCCACCAGTTTGGGTAAAACGACAACAACAAACTCAAGTGAAGGGAGAGAATGGAGCAACGGACGTTTGTGGTGGTGAGTCGCGAGCCGCGATTAACGCTGAGATTGAATAATTTTGTTTGCGCGCAGCAGCAACAGATATTCCAGCTCAGTTCTGTACCCGACAGCGACGAGAGCAGCAGCAGCAGCAACTGGTGTTGGCAATTGGAGCAAGCAACAACAAGCAACATTTACAACAAAAACATTGCCAAAACGTAAAATGGTGGTAAGTAAATCTGGTGCAATCGAAATCGTAAGCCTCAACTGTCGATGTATTATCTCTTGGGGGTACGCGAGGTCACGACTTGAACCCAAGGGCAACAAAAGCCACAGACACAGATTTTGATATTAATATGTACACTGCACACTTGTTGCTCGTACAAAACTTTTCGAATACAGGCCAAACTGACTGAACAAGAACGTGCTGAGAAGCTGCAGCCTCTGCTGGATGCCGGATGGACTCTTGTCGAGGCACGGGATGCCATTTACAAGGAATTCTTGTTAAAGGACTTTAACCAGGCCTTTAGCTTTATGACCGGCGTGGCTTTGTTGGCCGAGAAAATGAATCACCATCCCGAATGGTTCAACTGCTACAACAAGGTGCAGGTCACCCTGAGCACGCACGACGTTGGGGGCCTGAGCAGCCAGGACATTCGCATGGCCACCTACTTTGAGGCACAGGCCAAATTGTTAAATTAAATGTAGCTATATTTGTTTTTCATATGGTATAATAAATACTTAGTCCAACATACTCTTACTTAAGATCTGATAGTCCGCCTCTTGCAAGACATCTGGAGATGTTTCATCCTTGGTGTAACCGAGGGCATTGAAAAAATTAATTGAAGTTTCATTGTTATTCAGCACAGTGAGCATTACTTTCTCCACCTTCCAGTGGCGTGCACATGCTTCCAGAGTTTGCATCATAAATTTTCCCAGACCTTTTCGCCGATACTCGGATGATATTTGTATTTCATAACTGCAACAGAGTATGAAGGGTTAATTGGAGGCATAAAAATTTGGTAACTAATATATTCACCAGTAGAGCACAGCATCGCCATCGTCCATATCGAAGCGGAACATGGTATATGCCACGGGCTGCTTCTGTTGATTCTGTGCCACTAGAAATCGTGCCCAGTTCTTGTTGAGCTCAGCCTGTTTTATCTTTGGCTTCCAGCCCATCTTTAATTCTTTGTAAAATGGTCCGACATTTTGCTCGGCTAGTTTGAATGTCCATTTCAGTGTCTTGGCATCCATGTCGCCTTTAGCGCGACAATATAGTTTGAACTCCTCATCCGACGTGTTTGATTTGTAGCTATCATAAAGCAAGGTGTCTAGTGGATTCTTAGCCCGCGATGCTTGTTCAATTAGTTTGTGCTTTGCAGCTGCGCTTAATGTGTCTTCGTTTGTCATTTCTTTAATAAAACTTGGCACGACCTTATATTGTTTATTTATTTGCCCTACAAGAAGCGTGTGTTGCACTAAAAAGCGGGAAGCCAGTGCTGCTAAAGTTTTATAAAACTGCAACACTGTTAATTAGGTATAACCCAACACTGTTCATTTAGCAACAAGTAAACAATGCAGAAACTCAACATTAAATAAAACCATTTATATATTAAGGTGAATTTAAAAAAAATTCAGAACATACTTATATTGTAACACTTGGTCACATAAATACTATCGACTTAAGGTATGGGTATTTAAAAATAAACATGCATATTCATATATCAACCAATGTATACATGCTGACGTTTACCTAATTTTTCAGAATTATAAACGAATCGCAACTTATTGAATTTCAATCAAATTATGTTTAAGAAGTCCAAACCAAAGGTGGCACCACCACCAACAGCGCCAACACTAGAAGAAATGCTGGGGGATATTGAAACATTTCAAGTGTCCCAACCAAATGGAAACTCATATAGTACGAGCGCGGCAGTGGAGCATGCCCTTCTTACAGAACCTGAGAACCTACCACTGGAAACCTGGTGGCAATTGTTTGACGAATATGATCAGAAAGTAAAAAAACTGGAGACGATGGAAGGAACATTAGATATACAAAAAGAAAAGTTACTGGAATGCAAAAATACATTAGAACACAATGCCCAGAATCTGCGTGAGGGTATTCTTAAGCAGCAAACATTAATAAAAGATGTGATTGACTGTTAAGTAATTGTTTATACAAACCTAGTAATGTTTTATTTTATTGAGATTCAAAACCTAAAAATTCTTGCTGATATACAAAATCCGCAGGAAACTTATCGTTAGTGTTTCGATAACACTCGGTGAGATGGGCATATACATTGTTGTCTATCGAGTATTTAGCCAGGCAGCGCTTAGACAGTATCGATACTAATTGCCTGCAGCCGTTTTATATGTAGGGGAAAAATAAAATAATTGTTTTTAAAATCTTTGCATTGCAATGCATGTGTTCAACTGAATTAAAAGTAAGTTTAATTAATCAAAGCTCAAAACATAATAAAATGTTCGATAACAAAGAATAAAATACGGACCGAGGGGTCATCAATAAGCCAGGGAACAGGTTTAGGCCAGAAAAAAACCTGGCTGGCTTACCATTTACGCCACAGCGTTAATGGCAATACAACAGCGAGCGGAGGTCGATTGTTTTGTGAGTGTGTTCCTGTGTGTGTGCCTGTGTATATGTGTTGGTCTGTGGTTGTTTTAATATTTTACCTGTGAGTTAGCCCAAATCCAATTATCAAAACGAAAAAGTGCAACAATTGAAATAGTTTGAAAAAAGACCCCCAACTTGCAGTGACTAATTGAATTTTTCGTGTTTTATTTTGGCTTGGATACTACCAACAACAGAAGAGGCAACACACACAAACAAAACACTCCAAGAACACACACACACACAAATGCACACAGTAAAGGATTATTATCCAATTAAACGGTTGTCAAAGAGAAAAATAATGCAATTCATTTAATGACGAAATAGAAGAGTGTGTGCAAAAAGAGCTTAGAGACTAACAGTAATTTTCACGGGCAAGCACACACAAACACCGTTTGTGCGTGTGTGTATGTGTTGTTTATATTGTGTGTGCGTGCGTGCGTGTATGTGTCTGTGTGAACAAAGTGCTAATAAGATGCTGATGCTGCTTCTTTCCAGCAGTTTGTTGCTTTTGCCATTTATGCAAAAACAAATAAAAAGCGTCAAAAGACACACATACATACAAACATATGTACAATCATATTTTATTGTTTTGATATCTGTTGCGAATTTCGCTTGCTAACGAACTTGCTGCAAAAGGTGAAAGCAACTTTTTTATTTGTTTTGTTGTTGGTGGGATGCTGCTGTGCGGTGTGTGCTTTTTATATGCATACATTTATACAAATAATAAACATAGTATATAAATATGTGTATGTGCATGTATTTGTGTGAAGTGCAAGCTCGAGCTGAAGTTGTTGCAATTAACTCATTCCGTCTTAATCTCTCACAGCAACAGCAACAGCAGCTCCACATTAGGAGATGTCACTTGCCATTCGCGTCGAACCTGTGTAGATGTAACGGATTTTCCCACTTTGGCAATTCTTATTGGGAGAGCAACAGCAGCAAAAACAGGCAGCAATAATGTAAGAAACGACGGCCAACAAAGGTCAATCTAAGCCAACAAACCCAGCCTAGAACTAGTTAGGTTTCCACACACACACATCACACAGACACACACACTGACACTGACACGCATACATACTGACATCTACACACACACAGAGAGAAGCATGGGCTGGTTGCTGGCGCTCCTGGCGCTGCTGTCTTCAATCAACGAGCTCTTTGCAATTCCTACTCCACTCAAGCTGCCAGGTAAGTCCAATAAGACACAGAGTGCCAATAAGAATTTATTTAAGAGGTGTATACGATATATTTAAACAATCATATCCTCAGGCTACACCCACAAACTGACGCCATACATAAAGCACTGGGAGGCAGCGAACTTTGATCGCGCCGAGCTGCAGCTGGCACAGCAGAGGCACTTGGAACAAGCCCGCGCTCGCCGGAAACGTCAAGTGGAGCCCTCAAATGGACTGGGGCTGGCACACACAATAAGACTGAATTTCTCTGCACATGACAGGTGCGTGCGTGGGCTCAACTGCATTGTATAATTAATTATACGATGTGTATGCCGTGTATATTAATACAATCACACTCATTCTTTTGTTCACACACAGAGACTTTCTTCTGGTGCTGCGTCAACAGCCGAATTCGGTGTTTGCCAACGATGTGGAAATCGAGAACACGCTGGGGCCCATCGACTATGACGTGTCGCGCATTTACACAGGCAGCTTGGAGGACGATGAGACTGCCCACGTGCAGGCGATACTCACAAGTGATAATTTGCTTGATGGCACCATTGAGACGCAGGCAGAACACTATTATATTGAGCCAGCGCAACGATATTCACAGCAGCTGGCCGAGAGTGGCGTGCACAGCATTGTCTACAAGCTGAGCGATGTAAATATGCAGCAGCACCAACAGCAGCACACAGCTTTTGCCAAGGGCTTGTCTTCACAGGCGCCCATTAAGACGACGCATTGTGCTAGCGAGCGACTGCGCAAAAAGCGCTGGCTGCCCGACGAGGAGGAGCAGCAGGTGAGTGGGCGTATATTAATTATGCTAATGATATAATAATAATGTAGGTATTTCAGCATGTCACAGTTCCGACTTACAATCGAAATCCGCCTTTGCCTTTGGATCTGGAGGTGCCA
This sequence comes from Zaprionus africanus, assembly GCA_018151435.1. Classification (NCBI taxonomy): domain Eukaryota; kingdom Metazoa; phylum Arthropoda; class Insecta; order Diptera; family Drosophilidae; genus Zaprionus; species Zaprionus africanus. The sequence goes on from JAECXB010002206.1 coordinate 10,771,754, forward strand.
TACAATGATGATTTTCGTGTGCTCGCCTCTGAGGAGGATCGCAGTGATGAGGAACCAAGAAAGTCATCTACAAATATGCGCAGCACTGAAAGCTTCCTGGCAACACTTACTAAGCCGACACCCAATCGAAATGTTCTTGTAAATAATTTTAATCCCTCCAATGTTGGCGACGTCAGTCGCAGTTACAATAGCAACAGCAACGCGAATGCTAACAACAACCAGAACCAGAACAGCAACAACAATAATGTGCGCAAATTGTACACGAAGCATAAAAACATCATTGTGAGCACCTATAATCGTCCCATAGAGCCAGAGTTTGGCACACCCTATGAGGATCCCAATGTTAACAACAGCAACAGCCTGCCAAATAACTTTTTCAATGCCAACTGGACAACACTCAACAGTAACAACAACAACGATCGGCCCAGCCATAAGACGCACGTGGAGATCATTACAAAGAATGGAGCAACGAAGAAACCCAATATCATTGTAAATAATTACAATCCAGAGATCATTTTTGCACCCAATCCGCATAATCCAAGCTTTAATACAATGTTAATGACCAATTTGCTGAGTGGCCGTGGGCCAGGCGATGATAGCCATAGTTCACCACGTCTACTGTACGATCGCAAGACAACCTGCATGCTCTATCTGCAGGCAGATCACACATTCTTCCAGAAAATGGGCAGTGATGAAGCCTCCATTGAGGCCATCACACGCCATGTGCAGCGCGCCAATTCCATTTATCGGAATACGGACTTCAACAACGATGGCAAGCCTGATAATATTACGTTTATGATCAAGAGGATCAAGGTGCACAACATGAACGCCATGAAGGATCCTAGTTACAGATTCCCAGGCAACTATGGAGTGGAAAAGTTCTTGGAACTCTTTTCAGGTAAGCAGAGAATGAGATTTAATAGAGATTGAGAATGATCATAGTATACACTCTTTGCAGAGGAAGACTACGATGCCTTTTGTCTGGCCTACATGTTCACCTATCGCGACTTTGAGATGGGCACCTTGGGCCTTGCTTGGACCGGGGATCTCAAGAATGCAGGTGGAGTTTGCGAGAAGAACGGTCACTATCGTGGGTCGCTGAAGTCTTTGAATACTGGCATCGTTACTTTGTTGAATTATGGCAAACATGTGCCCCCTGCTGTCTCCCATGTGACACTGGCGCATGAAATTGGCCACAATTTTGGATCTCCGGTGAGTATTTGTTGTATATGCTAAAGTAAACAGACTGTATAATATCTCTCAATCACTCCCTCCTTAGCATGATCCAGAGCAGTGCACACCGGGTGGCGAAGACGGTAACTTTATAATGTTCGCACGCGCCACTTCAGGCGATAAGAAGAATAATAATAAGTTCAGTGCTTGCTCCTTGAAATCCATTGAGCCCGTGCTAAATGCGAAAGCGCGTTCGATGAAGGGCTGTTTTACAGAGCCGCAGTCTTCCATTTGTGGCAATGGCGTCGTGGAGCCAGGAGAGCAATGTGATTGTGGTTGGGAGGAGGACTGCAAAGATTCGTGTTGTTTTCCCATGTCACGGCAACCGCATCTGGATGAAACACCCTGCACACTGACACCACACGCACGTTGCAGTCCCTCGCAAGGTCCGTGCTGCACTACCGATTGCAAGGTGAAGTTCGGAGATAAGTGTCGTGACGACAATGGCTGTCGGGATCCCTCCTTCTGCGATGGCCGCGTACCTCAATGTCCACCGTCGGTGAATAAGCCAAACAAGACTATTTGCAATAAGGAGTTCGTGTGCTACATGGGCGACTGCACGGGCAGCATTTGCTTGGCCTACGGACTAGAGTCGTGCCAGTGCATACCGGGACCCCAGGATGATCGCATCAAATCGTGCGAGCTGTGCTGCAAGCTGCCTGGCGAGGAGAATCCGTGCCGCAGTTCGTTCGAGTGGAACGAAGCGCCCTTCGATGTACCCGATATGTACTCCAAGCCGGGGACGCCGTGCAATGATTACAATGGGTATATAGTATTGAATATTAAGTGGGTATATATCTGACTAACTCGTTTGCTCTTTGCAGCTACTGCGACGTGTTTCAAAAGTGCCGTGAGGTTGATCCTTCTGGCCCATTGGCCACACTGCGTAAACTGTTGTTGTCCGAGGAGAGCATAGCCAGCTTCAAGAAGTGGATGCAGCATCACTGGTACACGGTGGCCCTGGCGGCGATTGGAGTCTTCTTGTTGCTTGTAAGTACAGTAGACTACGTTGTGCAGTTACCTCTAGTCAGTTGTCACCAAATTAGACTTGTTAATTGATGACCACTGTACTTAGACGTGACAATGAATCGAATCTAATTAAATTAAGTTTTTGTGTGTGAAAAGTTAATGCGCGTGGTCACGAACATGCTGAGAGATCAGTTAGAGGCCAATGAACAGGCCTCGAGTGAGGAGGGTGAGCCCAGCAATGAACCCCAAACTGAACCCAGTAGACCGTTGTACATCAGCAATCGCTTTAGGCTAACTGTAACACTGATAAAAGCTTGAACTCATGCAATCGTTTTAAATTTCCAGTCATTATCCTTATTATAAATAGAACCTCTTACTAATTGAAACTCCTCTTGCAGATCCTGAGCACAAAGCTGCTGGCGAAGCGATCGAATCTGAAGCTCAAGTCCGTGACGATCATACACAGCGCCACCACGGAGACAGTGCGTCTGCCGGAGAACAACAACGGCGTCATAGTGCACACGGCAGTGCGTACTAAGGTTCCATTCAAGAAGAAGGTACGAGGTGAGCGTAGTAAAAAGCCAGGAGTCAGTTTAGGAACAACTGCGGCGGCGACAGGATCAGCAGCAGCAGTAGCAGGACGTGGGAATGGAGTAAGCAAAACGGGTGGCAGTGCGGAATCAAAGTCAAAATCCTCTAGAGCGCATGCTTTGGCTAAAAAGAAGCTAAAATCGAGTCTCACCGAAGAGGAGCAAGCAAAGAAAGCGAATAAGAAGCTTGGCAAACACGTCAAAGAGACCATTGATTATTCGCATCGCAACAACAATGCAACCGGGATTGATGATGCCTCCACCTTATCGGCCACTGCCAACAACACATTTGGCAAGGTACAAAAATGGCTGCTGGAGTCGCCGATTGTGGCACAGCCTCTGTCGCACATTGAGCATAGCTCGCGGGTGCGAAATGTGATGAGCAAATCGCAGTCAACACCGGAACGTCTGGTGCAGAAGACACCCCAGAAGACCAAGTCCATGGGCAATTTGTCCAATGAGAAGGTCAAACTGCAGGTAGTCTACAAGCCGCCGTTCAAGTTCTCACTGCGGCTTAGCAAGAAGCCCAAGGTCAAGACGCATGTTGTGGGCGTAAGCGCTGGCGCTCGTCCCAAGCGTACACAAAAGAGCACAGCACGCTCCAGTGGACAGGCAGCGCTGGCGGCTGCGGTGGCGACCACATCAAACAACAAAGGCCAAGGGGGCAGCGAACGTACCAAGCGAACTGCGCTGCTGATGTGCAACGAAGCAGAGGATGATAATCAAATTCTCACACTCAATGAGCCAAACTACGAGACACTGAAGCCGCCCACGCGCACCAGCAGCAGTACCGAGCACTGCTATGAGAATGTGGACCTGCCTGGAGCAAGCCTTGATGCGGCTGGCAGCTCCAAAGCAAAAATTGCCCATAGTTCATCGCGCACATCAGTTGATCCTGCTGCTGTTGCTGCAGCGCAGCGCAGCTCGTATCGTCGCTCCAACTCTCTGTCAACACATAATCCCTTTGCCGTTGCACCGCGTCGCAGCAGCAGCAAAGTAAACAAGACGGAGTCGCAAGCACCAGGAGGGGGAAGCGGAGGCGGTTCCATTAACTTAACACGCAACTTTGGGAGCACGCAGAACCTTATTAACCTGAGTCAAGGCATGGCCAAGTCAAAGAAGCGCAGCAGCCTCAATTTGAAAGCAGCCAGTGCCGTTGCCAAAAATGGCAAAGATCCGCCCACAGCACCCGTACCAGCGGCACCACCACAGCGTCGATCAACATCGAATTCTAATCTGCGCAGAAATAGCAGCGTCTCCAACTCGCAGTCCCACGCCGCACCGGTACCGCCGACGCGCAACACGCGCAATAGCTTCAGCAATATTCCACGCGCCAGTCTCAATGGCGGCCAGAGCAGCAGCTCATCCTCAGCAGCAGCAACAGCTGTTGCAGCAACAAGTGCAGCGCCGCCTAGCTTCTCACGCCAATCCTCGAGTAGTACGACGACAACGGCTTCGAGTCTCTCCACTTCAGGAGCGGGAGCACTGCAGCAATCTGCGTCCGCCAGCGCCATGGCCAGTCAGCGTCAGTTTGTGCAGCCAATACGACGAAGTCTCAACAATTTCCGGACGCGCTCTTCGGCAGCAACGACGGCAGCATCGCCAGCGATGGAGAGCAACAGCAATGAGCTGCCTTCGGATCTGGAGGTTGTTGTCTCAGATATTGAGAATCTGGTTAGCTAAGAGCAGCTCGCGCTTGCGCATTCCGCCTCCTATTCCTTCTCCTCCTCCTGCTTTTCATTTCAAACCAACCAAGTGAAAGTGATAAGTCCTAAAGTTAGTTATACAAATTGTCGCATAGGTTTACACACGCGTATATACATATATATAAATTTAAATTTGTATATATATATATGTACATAATATATATGTATGTACTTAACACTGCCTTAAACTTGCCGCGTCTGCTGAAATTGTGAATGCCACGCCCCTAAATATATTCCAACACACAACCACACACACGCACACACACCAACCAAACACCCACCCACCCATAACAAACAAAACGACCACAATATCTTATATAAAACAAACCAGATGCTTATGACTTCAACTCACCCACGCCTGCACCACCTCCACCACCTGCCGAAGCCAGCCGCACTCACCGCACATCGTACCTTTTACTACTTACATAACTGTTGTATTGTATTCGTGATCTGTAACTCTAACATGTAACTGTATCTTTGTTTACCCCTATATCATTAGTGTTCAGTTTTCGAAATGCGATCGTGTTGTACTAATCTAGTTTCAATTGATCTATAAAGTTCATGATTCCATCGAGGATTCGATTAGAGGATTAGGACAGTCATTACTATTTTTCTAACATAATCAAAGCGCTGAAGTACAACCCATCGAAATTCGAACACTATACACAAAACTACTACGAAACTGTTGTTATATCTCTATATTGGCCAATCAATTGGCAGCTATATTTATATTATTTCCTTCTCAGTATTATGTTGTTTCTATATGTATCTAAAAACTTTCCTAATGTTTCGAACAACGACCATTTTATTATCATCTGTAAACTTTGCCACACAGAACAAAAACAATACAAGGTGCTATTTTAGTAAGGAATGAAACAAATTTAAAACACTTATGAGATGTACATAATGCATATGTATTCCAAGAAGATCAAAAATGATATTAAGAATCAAGATTAGTCAAGAACGGGATGGAACAAAGCCCGGGGAAAGTTGCAAATTACATACTTAGTAACAAATATAACCAACGATAAATGTCAATAAATCAAAAGTAAAGTGCATCGAATATAGTTTATAGTAGTCGCGCATCAGAATCAAATAGAATATATTATACACAAAAAATATAATACAATTTAGCAGCCGCCAGAACCCCCCAGAATCACGACCATTAACTCTCCAAACACACACAGACACACAATTGCCTACGCCATTCTTAGTAGTAGTGTATATAAAAATATGAAATCGAATTGGAATTACAAATAGTTTTTTATAATGCAATAACAAATTAGAGCAATGAATAAGCAGAAAACACCTTACGATATTCATATTACGATATACATATAGTCATGTAGTGCGTATTCAACTCACACTCCAATTAACTAACAGATCGTAGCGTAAGGTTAGAATCTTCTTATTTTCATCGATTGGCCTTTAGGATGATTGCATATATGTATGTAGTTCTGGGATATGTATTTGCATTTGTACGGAATGGGGTGGAACAAAGCTGAGACGGGGTGTGCAATTTAACGAACATTTGAGTATATTTTTTTGGAATATACAACGCATTAAAATATATATATATATTTAAATAAGATTTGCTCAGCTCAAATCGCCGACCCAAAACAGAAACAAAATGAAAAACAACAGACAGAGTTAACGTTAACAGACCGTAGGCAAGTTATGAAACGAAAAAAAAAAAAATAAAACAAAAAAGTACGCGACAATCGCTTTGAAATGCTTATTGAGGAAAACAAAAAAAAAAAGAAATATCGAATTTTAGTTCTAAGTTCATTTTAAAAACGAAAAGCAAAAGAACGGAAAACTAAATCCTATTATAACTATTTAAATATGAAACTATACAATGCGCGGATTCTTTTATGAAGTCATCTATTGGCAAAAAATGACTAAAGTTACCAAAAAGCAAATAAAAAAAAGAAAATAAACAAGATAAACATTACAATTTCTGATGTTTATGAACTGTATATATACATATGATAAATGCAAAAGGGATATCATTTAAGCTGAGGATTTAAGACGTATTTTGGGCGTGGAAGAAAAAGACTATTTAGCGCGAAATTAACAATTTGTGTATTGTACATAAGAAAGTAATTGATTTTAACTAAACATATATGAAATAATTTAGTCATAAATCTGAAAAAGGAAACAGATTTTGAACTCTTTGTATGTACCTCAATTGTAATATTATTCTTTGTGTATTCTCATCAAGGTTTTGCACTCACTTCACCTGAATAATTCAACATGTTTTTGTATTAATTTAGCTAAACAAATTGAAATGCAATTAAAGATGAACAATTCCAATAACTCCTCGCAGAAATCCGTTCCCCTAGTTAATAAACACCTGATTTACGATAAATGTTGTCAAAGGACCCTATCGAGTATGAAGTACTTCGTTGTCAATTAATACGGAGAAAGTGGAGTGGAAAGCCGAAAAGTAGAACAAATAAATACATTAAATATAATTTTTAAGGACTAATTTGCGAACAGGAAATGTGTGACAAATGTAACTTTTATCTTAACCTAATAACTTTATGATTACAGTAATTATTTTATTTATTAATATTATCATTGAATGATTATGCGAATTGTGTAACTAATTTTTAACACACACTGCACATACACATTGCAAGTTTTTATTATAATTTTATTTCATTTAAAGCAAAATTTAAGTAACAAATAAAAACAAAACTACAAATAAACGAAAAGAATAAATCTAACTAATTAAGATGATTTTTTCTCGGCCCTTTCTAATTTAGCTGCACGCTTTGCCATAATCCAAAAATAAACCGAAGGTAGTAAGTGACGTAGGTAATACGCGATCTTAGCCTGAAGATCACTAACAATAATGTCAGGCTCATTACGCAGAATGCATTGTAGAATACGCTCAGCCAACTTATCGGGTAACATTCCCTTGGCTGTTGTCTCATCCATTTCTGGAAATAAAGGGAGCTATTAATGATATTTCAGACAGTAAGCTTGTTTTTACTAACTGCCATAGCTGCTGCCGGAGCCAGTAAGAGCATTCATGGAAAGCTGTGTGCGTATGTATCCTGGACTGATACAAGAGACGTTGATCTTCTTGCTGGCCACCTCAGCTCGCAGAGAGTCGGCAAATGCCTGCAGAGCGTGCTTCGAGGCGGAGTAGGCAGCACGCTGAGGGATGGCAAACTTTCCTTGCACAGAGCTAACAAAGCAAATGTGGCCCACCTCTCGTTTTATCATTGAAGGTAGTAGAGCTTAATAGAGAGTGGACATGAATACACCATTATATTGTTATACTTTTATGCCTTCGCTTACCCTTTGTCAACGCCACCGATCCAAAGTAGTTGACCACCATTACCTTGAGGTCCACATCAACTGCAGTTGACATTACATCAGCTCGAACACTTATTCCGCCATTGTTAACTAGTATATCCACTTGGTTGTAAACAGCCAGCACGCGGGATACAAAGTCAGGAATGGAATTAAGCTCAGCAAGATCCAAGGGCAGCACAGTTGGTGGATAGGCGGGTTGCTTAATACAAGTTTAACGTCAGCAAGCTAAGCGAAGCACTTACAAGAAATCTTACCACGTCCAAGGCTAGTAGATCCTTCTTCACACGCTCCAGCTCCTGGACACGACGCGCAGCCAGGATTACCTTACAGCCAGCGCGATAGAATACATGAGCAAGGGATTCTCCCAGCCCCGAGCTGGCACCCGTAATAAGCACGACCTATAAGAATCTTTCCTTTGACAAAGTTGGATTTACAAGCAATCATCAGTATTAATCACCTTCCCGGGTAACTGATTGCGGTATTTTTGAGCGCGAAAACGTTGCCAAACATTGATAACAGCTAGTGGCAATGCCACAGGCATCAAAATGCTGCCAAGTACCCAGTAAAGTACATTCCAATCACTAGTGGGTGCACATTTGTCGATGTCTTGTAACTTCATATTGTAATTCTGTATTAACACTGCAGAGAACTTTGCACTTTTGTTGGTCGTAAAAGTAAAACAACAACTCCAGCAGTCTCGTTCGTGACATACAATATAAAATATCGATTCTTTTTGCAAACATAAACATTGCGACTGCTAAATGTATACGCTTCGTTGTGAATGCCCGAAATAACAGCTGTTGCGTGTTACGTTGCTGCTGTCGGCGAACCCTAGTTTGTTTTATTTTTTAGGAAATAATAAATTAAACAGGATTTCATTGTGTATTGTGAAATAAAATTATGTGAATATGCACTGTCTTCTAAGACAAACACCACGCCTACAATGCTGGCTGCCGACACTGCAGGTGCACACTACGGCTGTGCGTAGCACCTTCTGGGAGCGCGAAAAGAAATCCGGGTATAAAACAAAGCTTCCTGAACCATCTAAAAAGCAACTCATCATAGATGGATTGCGAGAACTGAAAGATGAGATTAAACTCTGGCGGCAGGAGGTCAAAGAGAAATTGGAAAGCGATCCTATACTGGTATTTCGACCCGGAGAAACCGATATTGTTTTTGATTTCAAGGAACCCGATGTGCTCGATAAATGGACAGTCACGACCGATGCAGATCACGGGGAGGGTAAAAGTAATGCCACACTTGAATTAAGTGCCTCAGGTGCTGGACTTTTCCACGGGGAGGTGAATTCGCAGCACACTAAAGACGGTATAATAAAGCGGACGGGATATGCCAACATACGCACTAAGCGTGTGCGGGTCAGTACAGATACCTTAATAATATATCTAAAATATAAATAACTTATAGATCTTTGCAGAAATCCTTTAAACGTGAATCGCACTACGATTGGACGCAGTATAACATGCTTATTATGAAGGTGCGTGGGGACGGACGCAACTATTTGATCAACTTGCACACAGAGGGTTACTTTGATCTCATGTGGAATGATATCTTTCACTTTGTGCTCTATACCCGTGGCGGACCACACTGGCAAATTGCCAAAATACCCTTTTCCAAGTTCTTTCTATCCTCAAAGGGACGCGTTCAGGATCGACAGGCTCCGGTTCCACTGAATTGTATTACACATTTCGGCTTCTCTGTTGCAGCCAAGAAGGGTATGGACGGTCCGTTCAGCCTGGAAATCGACTATATTGGCCTGGAATATGATCCCAGTCATCGTGAGGAATTCGCCTACGAAATGTACAAAACACCTAAGTATATTGTAGCAACGTAACGAGAATGTTATTTAATTCTAGACTATTCTAAATTTCTGCGCATCAAAATAAATGCATACCACTTTTGTTTTGTTACCCTCTTTCTATTATTTGCTCTCTCGAGTTTACTTTTTTCCCCTCTTTGTCATCAGCTGTTTACCTCAGTGATGGTTTTCGGAAAACGAATTCCGCAGACGAACTTCTCTTAAACTAAGAGACCAGCAAGGAAATACATATTATGAAGATGCACCAATACACGTGCACATGTAATGTTTAATAATCACAACAGAGCGGTCGTTATTGCAAGTTCGTCTGTATTCCCTGCCCACACATACACATATACAGCATAAAACACATGTGTTTGTTGTATGTGTTGCCTTTGTTTTGAAAGGTGTTTCGGTTACAAACGTTGCCAATTAGAAACCCACAAACACAAAGGCGCTCGTGTCTCTCACTCTCTCTCCTGCTCTCTTGCGCTCAGCTGACTTCGCCTCATGCTTCATCAGTCTTGCACTAACTGTTGCTCTTGAAAGTTGCCGATAGAATAGCGGAAAAACTTCCGCATTTGCTGCGCGTGGGTGTTGTACATTATTTGTTATTATTATCAAGAATAAATATTAGATAAAAAACAATGGTGAGTACTAGGTATCTATTTTCGGAATTCATTTCAAAATGGAATGCCAACAGAGCATTTACAACGTGGCCATGCGGCCACAGCCAAGTAGTTCATTGCCTATACCGGCTGCGACCTTGAGTCGGCTGCAAACATAATCCTGCTCACGAAATCAATAAAGACTTCAAGTGTGGCTTGGCCAAGCATGCCTGTGTGTGTGTGTCTGTATGCGTGTAAATATGTACCTGTATTTATTTACACATTTTACCGGTTTGCGCTGACGTTTAATTATTATGCGCAAAAGCCAAACCAGTCTGCGCCTTGACGTCTGTCGAAAGTGATTCGGGCGCTGCAAGAAACCAGTTGGCTATAACCACCAGCAACCGTTCCCAGCAGTAACTTCTGATTTTGAGCCGTCCCCGTTGACCAGTTCTCTTTCTGCCTCCACCAACGTCACTTGCTGACGTAGCATTGAAAATGGTGCAATATACGGTAGAATCAGTTATATTCATTTCTATATCAGTCTATACATACATATATCATATACATACACTTGATAATTAAGTTTATAGTTGTAAATCATTAAATAAATATATTATATTTAACTGATTACAGCAGGAGACGTATCTGTACGATCCGAAGGTGCTGCTGCAGCTCGACTTCCATCGCAGTCCAGCCAAATTCCAACCATTCATATCCGCAGCCAATCCTGGCGAACCATGGATGAAGGTACGTCCCCTGAAGGACACCGACTATGACCGTGGCTTCCTGCAGTTGCTGTCGCAGCTCACACATGTTGGCAACGTGACACGCACTCAATTTCTCAGTAAGTAACGCCGTTGCAACCTGCCAAGGTATATCTGACGTGTATCTCTATTTACAGCGCGTTTCTCACAGATGAAAGCTAGCGGGGATTACTATGTCACAGTCATTGAGGATACACGTAAGAACGAGATCATTGGCGCCGCATCACTGATCATTGAACGCAAGTTTATTCACAATTGTGCTGTGGTAAGTCAAGAAAGTTCTCCAAGATTGAAAGATAAAGGAATGTTTAATGTTCCCTTTGCAGCGTGGACGCCTGGAGGATGTGGTGGTCAATGACACCTACCGTGGCAAGCAGCTGGGAAAACTGTAAGCTTAGACTAACTGAAGATCTTAAGATCTTGTGCACTCAAATCCATTTACTTTCTCCACAGCATTGTGGTCACAGTCTCCCTGCTCGCCGAGCAGTTGGGCTGCTATAAGATGTCCCTTGACTGCAAGGACAAGCTCATCAAGTTCTACGAGACTTTGGGCTACGTACTTATACCCGGCAACTCCAACTCCATGACAATACGTTATGATGAAGACCCGTCGGCATTAAAAAGAAATCTTACCTCATCTAGCGCCGCAATGCATTCCGGCGACGCTTGCCAAACTGTGAGCCTTGATTTTGCCTCTTGACAATTAGCCGCCAACGCTACTCCAAAATCCAAGCTTTAGATTATCTTCATCAACAACGATACTAAAGCTTCAAGCTGCGCGAGGCGCAATGTTAAAGACAAAGCAACAAATAAATCGAACCCGTTTGATTTATTTTGTGCATTTACCGGAAGACAAAGCAACAAATAAATCGAACCCGTTTGATTTATTTTGTGCATTTACCGGAAAACGAGTATAAAACTTGGATAAATGATTCTTCATTGCGCTTCTCGCATGGATTTTCGGACAGCGCTGGCAGGCGGTGGTGTCTTTGTGGCCATAAGAGACCATAAGGACATACAATTAGTTAGTTATATTGCTAAGACAACCGTTGTGGTTGTGTGTTCTACTTTTAATTCTTACAGAACTCTCAATTTTATAATTTTTTCTCTCCTTTCTGCTACTGAACTCTGACTCGCTTCAAGGTGGTTGTTATTCTGCCCTTCAAGAGCACGTTCATCAAGTAGTAGCATTAACTTTCGAAAAATAAATATACATTAACAATTATTACCTAGCTTAGAGTCTAGAACTGCTTCTTATGTACAGTGGCTTTCATTAGCTTGGCTTTCATTCAATTAGAGTTGCCTATTTAGGCAAAGGGATCCTCCGAGTGTCACGAATACGCGCACAAGTGTCCACACTTGGGGCATTTTGAGTGCTTGGAGAAGTATTGCTGCATGTGTTCAATGTGTCCGCCGTGGGAACAGCCCTGACACCATGCGTAGACCCCTCGCACAATCAAACCACAGACACAGCATTTGGCTGACTGCATGGACTTGCACTTGTCGCAGTACCAGCCTACGTTGCCGCCAAGTGGCCGTCCACATTCGCCGCAGTTGGTGTGCATGATGGTGGACTGTTGATTCAATTGACGCACAGAGCGCACCCAGGCACGATTGATCACCTCACAGGCCTCATTCCACAGCTCGTACCGATGTAACTGATCTATGTAGGTGTGGAACCAGTGCTCCTATAGAGAGAGAGAGAGAGATACAAGCCATAAGCAGGGGCTATTAGGAGTAAAAGGATCTACTTACAATAATGGAATCATCGATAGGCAGTAGCTTGCGTGCCTCGCCAATGACAATGAGCACTGTTAGGGCAGTCTGTACATCGCCCACATCGTTCTGCAGCATGAGTGCATCCGCAACAAATTGATGTGGCTCCCACATGGGTATCGGGGGTACATGGCTCACTTTAAGGATGCTGGGCACATGTGGTGGCTGAATAATGAATGAATACACTAAGTATATTCAAATAACAAAGCGAATGTGAACTTACCGGCGACTTTTCGTGATCGGATGCTTTCAAGTCCAGCTGTGGACGCGCCGCTTGCACATCATGATGCAGCGCAGTGTCTGGGAATGCCATCGCTTTAGTTAAATCCGCCGGGCCGACGTATATGAAACCATTGCGCAACAGTTCAAAGTTGTCGAACGTAATCTCGCTAATGATTTGCGTTTCAGAGAGAATCACTGAACTGGTTGGAGGTGGCTGCTGCTTGCTACTTCCGCCCAGCTCGTCACTGTCATCACTTGCGTTGGCAATCTCATGCGGTTGCTCTTGACTGTTCCCATTCAAATCCTGTCCCATTTCATGCGGCGCCCAATCACTGGCAACCTGTGTGGCACGACGCGAACTCATCGGATTCTTTTGATTTGAAAACGATGAGCGATGCTCAAATGGTGGCTCAAAATGATTGCTGCCATAGAAGAGCTTGACGAAGTTCCACAAAGTGGTGGCCTAAAGAACACCTAGGTTAATGTAATTTACTCTAGCAATATATTAAATGATGCTCACATTGTGCTTGCCATATTTCTTGGACACATCCGCATTGTGCTCGCACAGCTCAGACAGTTTCTTCCCACTGAGCAACAGTTCCCTTGCGCAACCAATGAAGCACTCGTGTACCCGAAGCTCCGTGGTGATATCGTGCGCGGGCAGGCCAACTCCGGGTTCCGTTTGCTATGCAGGATTCAAGTTAATATCTTTACAGAACTGATTTTTGATCTTTTTGGCTTACCACATTTTTGAGCATGAACATATACATCTTGGAATGATCCAGATGGAATTGCATATTCCCGGGCACGTTGGACTTGCGGCGACTTCTAAGGAATCAAAAGAAACAGATGGAGTTGAGCAACAGGCTATAGAAGATGCAAGGGATTAGAGATTTCACATACATAAAGTTAGTAGATTTGGTATTAGAAGCACCACTTGATTTCGAAGTATATTCCTTGATTTTGTTGGTAAAAGATATGTCGCCGTTTCTGCCTAAGCTGGCGCCTTGTGCATTGGCTTTCAAAGCAGGCCGTGTGGCATCCTTGAAGGCGTGCTTATAAATGCTCGAGTCCTTGCTTGTGGAGAGCAAGCAATGCGAATCACTGCCTTGCCACGCAATGCCAGTGGTAACATTTGTATGCTCATTGAATGAGGCGAAGGGTATATAGGGTCGACGGATGTCCCACACATGTACACTGTAGTCCACCACGAGGGCACAGCTCGCAATGTGATAACTGCAAGAAGGAAAGAAATTATCAAATGATGCACTTTATAATATATTTGTAGTTCATACGTGCGCTCTGGCCTCCACTTGACGCGACCAACAACAGCTATGGTGTGTATGGTGTACTCCAAACTAGCTCGCCCGTCCATGTTCCACACTTTGATCTGCTTGTCCCGGCTGCCGGTGGCCAGCCAATTCCGCGTGGGATGCCAATCACATGTGTAAATGGGCCCACTGTGCGCCGTGAACTGTACCATGCACTTATCCCACTTACGCAAGTCCCACAACTGAACAGTTCCGTTCTCAGATACCGCAGAAAATACGTTCTGCGAGTGTGGTGAGAATTTAAGGTCGCGTACAGACTCCGAGTTACTGAAATATGTGTTGACTGATTTGTCGGATCGAATATCAAAGCACTTGATTGTGCCATCCTGTGAGCCTGATATCAGAATATTCGGTTCACTACTATGAAATGTTACTGTGTGTGCTGTGCGCTCGTGCTCATTATAGACCAACAGCTGCTTTTGTCTACCAAACTTGGACAGATCCCAAACGGAGACGACACCGTTGGTTGCAGCCGTGGCCAAAATGTTGCTATCCAATGTGCTCCATGCTACATCATTGGAGGAATAGCTGAGATTTTGATTTTTTCCACCACGCATATTGCATATTTCCGTGAAGCCATCGTTGTCAATAGAGTAAACCTTGAGAACTGAATGGAATCTTTATAAGTTGATTGAATTGATAACCCAAGCAGGGGCGATTGTGTCCTTACGGCTGCGTCCGGCTACTGCAATCTGATTGTGATCCTTGTTGAGAGCCAAAGCATTGGCATGGCCTTCTAGACATATCCTGAGCGATATTGTCGAAGGGTCTGAATCCTCCAGCGAATCAGGCATTTTATAATAATTTTTCTAATCACGGAGTTCTGTTTTTCTCTTGCCTTCGTTGAAAACAATAACATTACCAATGTAAGAGCTCAAATGTTAATTAACAGCGGACGATCTGGTAAATATTGTAATATTATTTTTTGAATATTATGTATTTTTTTTAACACTTGTCCAACACTGTTGTAGATTTTCGAACGAGCACTTAAAGAATATTCCACAAAACAAGCATAATTAATAAATACAATAAGTTGGATTTGGCGGAATTGCTCCTCGTTTAACATAACTGCTCCTCCTTAACAGATTTTTGCTAATAATACAAAATATCGATAATAAATTGTTGGTAACCCTGTGTTATCAAAGACAGATGGCTGGAGGCATTCACAAAGTTCTTGCTAAATTAAAATTATTAAAGAATTATAAACTGAAATGCCGGACATCAAAATAACACCATTGGGTGCCGGCCAGGATGTGGGCCGTAGCTGTCTTCTGCTTTCGATGGGCGGTAAAAACATAATGCTCGACTGCGGTATGCATATGGGATACAATGATGAAAGACGCTTCCCGGATTTCTCCTACATTGTGCCAGAAGGACCTATCACGAGTCATATTGATTGTGTGATCATATCCCACTTTCATCTGGGTAAGCTATTTTCTATCGCAATAATTTCATCAGATACTGTAATTTCAAAATACGTTTAGACCATTGCGGCGCGTTACCGTATATGTCTGAGATTGTGGGCTATACTGGCCCGATCTACATGACTCATCCAACCAAGGCGATAGCACCCATTCTGCTCGAGGATATGCGTAAAGTGGCAGTCGAACGGAAGGGCGAATCGAATTTCTTCACCACGCAAATGATCAAAGATTGCATGAAGAAAGTAATACCCGTGACATTGCATCAGAGTATGATGGTGGACACAGATCTAGAGATTAAGGCTTACTATGCCGGTCACGTACTGGGTGCTGCGATGTTTTGGATCAAGGTTGGTTCCCAGAGTGTTGTCTACACCGGTGATTACAACATGACGCCAGATCGGCATTTGGGTGCTGCCTGGATAGATAAGTGCCGTCCGGATCTGCTTATCTCAGAGAGCACATACGCAACCACAATACGAGATTCAAAGCGATGTCGCGAACGCGATTTTCTAAAAAAAGTTCACGAATGTGTTGCAAAGGGAGGAAAAGTTCTCATACCTGTTTTTGCTCTTGGTCGCGCACAAGAGCTCTGTATACTCCTAGAGACCTACTGGGAGCGCATGAACCTCAAGTATCCCATTTACTTTGCACTTGGCCTCACCGAGAAAGCAAACACTTATTACAAAATGTTCATTACTTGGACAAATCAAAAGATACGTAAGACGTTTGTTCATCGCAACATGTTCGACTTCAAGCACATCAAACCATTCGATAAGGCATATATAGATAACCCCGGTGCAATGGTTGTATTTGCAACGCCTGGTATGTTGCATGCCGGCCTGTCCCTACAGATCTTCAAGAAGTGGGCACCTAATGAGAACAACATGGTCATCATGCCGGGCTACTGTGTACAGGGCACTGTGGGTAACAAGATTCTTGGCGGTGCCAAGAAGGTCGAATTCGAGAATCGACAGGTGGTTGAGGTTAAAATGGCCGTAGAATATATGAGTTTCTCAGCACATGCAGATGCCAAGGGTAAGCAAAGATGACATCTATTAAGAAGATCTATTTAACAAGTGTGTTTCACTTTCAGGCATAATGCAGCTCATCCAGAACTGTGAACCCAAGAACGTAATGCTCGTTCATGGTGAAGCGGAGAAAATGAAGTTTTTACGCGCCAAAATCCGCGATGAATTCAATCTGGAAACATATATGCCAGCCAATGGTGAGACATGTGTGATATCCACGCCAGTAAAGATACCCGTGGATGCATCAATTTCCCTCCTTAAGGCAGAGGCACGCGCCTATAATGCACAACCTCCAGATCCAAAGCGACGGCGGCTTATTCATGGCGTTCTCGTAATGAAGGATAATAGAATTATGCTTCAAAATCTGACAGATGCCTTAAAGGAGATCGGCATTAATAGACACGTGATGCGTTTCACCTCGAAAGTGAAAATGGATGATCCGGGACCAAAGTTACGCACTATTGAGAAACTAAAGCTGCTGCTGGAAGAAAAGCTAACCGGCTGGACAGTAATATTGCAGGAGAATGGCACTATAGCTATTGAAAGTGTTGAGGTCAATCTGGAAGAGGACGAAAAGGATCCCAAACAAAAGACATTACTGATTACGTGGACCAATCAGGATGAAGATATCGGTGCTTACGTTCTGAATGTCTTGCAGAATATGTGCTAGTACCACAGAGTTTCAGAATAGCCAGTAGGCAGCTCCTAGTATCTGCTTCGATTCCATAGTTCTTAAGCCAAACGTTTTCATAATATTGTGAATTGATTTTTACTGAAATACATTTATAAACTGTTCCAAATCAATATCATTTTCTGCATATACATCCATTTTCTGATTAGATAACATATATGCGGAGGCTCAGAGAAAATAAACGATATATTATATTATCACCGGGAAACACTAGGCGACTCTTTTTGAAACTCAAGCACAAATAAACAGGGGAACTAGCATAATTTTGGCTGTTAGCCAAGCTAGAAGCAGAGAGTTAAGGACATGGCTCAAACACGGATTTAATTTAAAAACACCCACTTAGATGAAATGTTTTTCGTTCGTTCCACGCTATTTATTCTGGGGATATCTCAGATAATTATAAGTTTTTTAAATCATTTAATTCGCAGCTCTGGCGTTTTCGAATCGTAATAGTATTGGTTATTGGATTTGATGAAATCGTTGGAGCTGAAGCTGCGGCTCGAACTTGGAGTGTTGTGTCCATAGTACACTACACACCTTATGTCAGTGCAGCGGCACCAGAGATGATTTCAATCAGCTCACGAGTAATGACAGCCTGTCGGGTACGGTTAAAGGTGAGGGTAAGCTTCTCAATCATTTCACCGGCGTTCTTCGAGGCGTTGTCCATGGCAGTCATACGGGAAGATTGCTCAGAGCAAGCTCCCTCCTTCATGGTGAAGAAGATAAGCGAAGCCAGAGAGAACTCCAGATAGCTCTTGACGACATCGCTGTCGATGGAGTCGTAGACGGAAAGCTTCTCTGACTTCTCCACGGTAGGGCCACTGTAGATGGGGAGTGAGGTGACCTGGTAAGACACCACAGACTTGAATCTATTGTAGTAGATCTTGCCTTCGGTGTATTCGTAACCAGAGGTCAAGACTTCATGCGCAATCTTGGATGCATCCAAAAAGGTAGGCGGCAGACGGCCTACTTCGTTGGCGACACAGATGATGTTCTTGCCGTAAACACGGGCCAAGATTGAGCGAGACTTATCGCCGACGCAGAAAATCTTGGTGTTGCTATCGTCCTTTTGCAGCTCACCGCGGATTTGACGAGCAACGCCGGTGTGCACGGCACCGCAGAGACCACGATCGGAAGTCACGGCAATGAGGAGCTTCTTGGGCTCAGCTGCACCGTCGGCTTCAATTTCGGTCTTCTCGAAGAATTGCTGTGCACCCACTCCGTAGGGACGCGCTGCCTTCAGATCACGCTCGGCACGGGCGTATTTGGCCGCGGACACCATCTTCATTGATTGCGTAATTTTCTGAATGTTCTTCACGGATTTTAGGCGAATGGAGATTGCCTTCAATGTAGCCATGCCACGTTGCTGTTGGGCCGCAACGGTGGCTTCAATAGCCATGGGCAACAAAAGCGCAGTACGTTGCATCATCATCCTGTGAGCTGTCTAAGATCCTACACAAGAAATTAGCACAATATTTTACGAACGTCCAGCGAAAATTTACCTGCGTGAAGTTGGCAGCGAGACGAATGTTATAACACAAGGCAGCCTTGCCACATTTTGTAAATGTCAGTTCGGCAAATTGAGAATGTCGCCGTTTGTGGTGAATGGCAAAATGTTTGTTTTTAAATGTTTCTAAATGGCAATTTCAAATGCGATCTTAATTGAATTATATAATATTTTTCCTATAATTTTTCATTTCAAACTTTATGTTCGATTGAAATATGGAGTTTCTATCTTCATCTGTATTGGTATTCTATGTCAGCTGCTTATCTATTTGATTGTGCAGCCCTAGTTTTGCGTGTCATCACTAAGCAACCAAAAGAAAGAAGAAGCAAAAGCTGACGTACTCGGGGAAAAGATTAAAAATAATAAAGGATTTTTATATTTATAAAGCACCACGCCGTAGTTATAATGTAACATTGTGCATCCTCAAACACGTTAGTCTTTAATTTCGTATTAAGCCTCACAACGTTTAATTCCAATTCCAATCACCAATAGAATGTTGGAAAATTGTTGCTGATGTGTGAATAGAATCAAAACTTCATCTTTCCAACTTCTGTAACTACATATGTAAAGAAAACATAAGACCAAGAGTGCAGTCTGGCGTGTTGTTGTTAAATTCGCATGTATATAAATCTTAAGTGAAACAACAAACACGATAACAGCGAGTAAATAAATACGAAATACGATAAATGCAGACGGCTGAAAAGTATGTAGCATTGGTGTTGGTGTATACGCATTAATGTTAATGTCTTTCTTTCTCGCTCTCTCTCACCTCAATCTTACACTTGCCAGCGCATCTCTTTCTTCTGCCTTAAACAATAGTCAACAGCAACAGCTGTGTGTGTGCGTGTGTGTGTAACAGACGTGCAGTGTGAAGTGTCTGTGTGTGTGTCTGTGTTGTGATCCATATAGTTTGTCGCATTTTTGGTGATTCTTTGGACGTAACAAAATATTGAGCCGTCGAGCAAAACACATGATGTGGTCGTTCTTCTCGCGCGACTCCTCTAAAGATTTCCCATACGACATCGGCGAACCGGTTGCTGGCTTCGATAACTATTCCATATGGACACTGCACAAGGCCAAGCGCAAGGGAACCCTTGAGGAAGTCTCTGTATTTGTGTACGACATTCGAAGCGGCTCCGATACGAAATGTGAACTGGCAAAGGCCTCGCTGAAGCGACTCAAAACGTTGCGTCATCCGAGTATTTTGCAATATCTAGACTCACTGGAAACAGATAAAATGCTTTATGTTGCCACGGAGTCGGTGGAACCGCTTGGCACATATTTTACCAAACTAGCAACAGACAATTTGCAAAAAGGCCTCTATCTGGCGTGGGGTATCTTTCAAATCACGGTAAGCTCCATAAATGAGTCATCCAAACATCATTCCATTATTAATTTTTAAATTATTTGCAGCGTGCACTTTCTTTCCTCAATAACGATGGCAATTTGCGGCACAACAATGTCTCAGCGTGGTCAGTATTCGTAAATGCATCGGGGGAATGGAAACTGGGCAGCCTGGAATATGTAGCCGCCGCAGATGGTAATCCAATGCCTCCTGCAAAGATACCAGTCACTCTAGAAGTATACGACGCTCCCGAGAAGAATGATCCGAGCAAACTTAAAGCAGCCACCAAATGGTAAATGACATAAGAAATGTTTAAAATGACCTTCTCATCAACTTCTCTTCTACTAGCTCTGTGGACATGTGGGGCCTGGGATGCCTTGTTTGGGAGGCCTTCAATGGCGTTCTTAAGCAACGTTCCAATCTCAAAGACATTGATCACATACCCAAATCACTACAGTCCTTATACTGTGAACTTGTCGGAGCATCACCTTCAAATCGACCAAATCCGGCGGATATTATCACACGCTGTCGCAAACCTGGCGGATTCTTCAAAAATGATCTAGTCGACACGCTGCTCTTTCTGGAAGAAATCCAAATCAAGGATAAGGCGGAGAAGAATCGTTTCTTTAGTGGCCTCACAACGCATTTGGATAATTTTCCGGATAACGTGTGCAAACACAAAATACTTCCACAGTTGATAACTGCATATGAATACGGAGATGCCGGATCTGCGGTGCTGGCACCGATGTTCAAGGTGAAACAGATTACACTATCAATGTTTTGTACTTCCACTAATATTGTTTGATTTCCCGCATTAGTTGGGAAAACTACTTGACGAGTTGGAGTACCAGAAACGTATTGTTCCCTGCGTCGTGAAGCTTTTCGCATCGACGGATCGTGTAACACGATCACGTTTGCTGCAGCAATTGGATTTATTTATTGCACACCTCCAGCCACCTGTAGTCAATGAGCAAATCTTTCCACAAGTGGCGCATGGCTTCCTGGACACCAACGCGACCATACGCGAGCAGACAGTCAAATCTATAATCCATTTGGCACCCAAACTTAACTATAATAATCTAAATGTGGAGGTCCTGCGACATTTTGCACGCTTGCAGGCACGCGATGATCAGGGAGGCATCCGTACCAATACCACGGTTTGCCTTGGAAAGATTGCGCCGCATTTGCATCCACAGGTACGACAACGCGTACTTGTCTCAGCCTTTATCCGTGCCATGCGTGATCCCTTTCCGCCGGCAAGAGTTGCTGGCGTACTGGCGCTGGCAGCCACACAGCAATACTTCTTGCTTAGCGAGGTGGCCAATCGTGTCTTACCATCTTTGTGTTCGCTGACTGTTGACCCAGAGAAGACAGTGCGCGACCCAGCCTTCAAAACAATACGTGGTTTTCTGGGCAAACTGGAGAAGGTCTCCGAAGATCCCAGTCTACGCGAGACAATGGGTAAGTTTCGGATTTATCAATCACACAAGAGGAGTCTAAATTGCTTTATCTTAAATTATAGAAGCGGATGTGCATACGGCCACGCCTTCGATTGGCAATGCGGCCGCCACATGGGCTGGCTGGGCTGTCACTGCTGTCACGGCTAAGTTCTATCGCAGTCAAAGCGATTCATCCAGACCAAGGCCACCTTTGACTGGAAGAAATCTGTCAAAACCAGCGTCACTAGGTGAGTCCCTAATTCAATTTGCAAAAAAGTGGGAGAAATATAAACGTGTATTGGTAACTTGCAGAGCAACCTTCGAGCAGCAGCCTTTCCACCACGACAAGCAGTGTGACATCGATGACGTCGCTGGAGCACGAGAGTAATGATACTTCCGCATCAGCCTCTGACTATGGCAACAATGATTGGGACAACGAGAACTGGGGAGAGATGGATGTAAGTACAATGAAAATTAATTTTCGGATTTAAAGTTGATCTAAACTCTTTCCATTGCACAGACTTCGCAGGATCCGAGCAGTCCACTGGCGGCTAGTTCCAACAATGGACAAATTGTTGCAGCTAATGCGATAAACGAAGTACGTGATGGCTGGGATAATGAGGAGTGGGGTAGCCTGGAGGAGGATCCGGTAAGATAGACAAAAAATATTTTTATATTCATGTGAACTGATTTTCGTTTTGATGTCTCCAGTGCGAGGAAGAGGAGCAGGCGGAGCAGGAGCAGCAACAACAGCAGTTAGCACGACAATCGATATCCTCAACAACATCATCCAGTCAGCAGCAACAGTATCCTCTGCGGCCGCATCAGCATCAACAGCAACTGCAGCAGCATGAGCTGAATGATCTTATCGAGCCGTTGGCAAAACTCAACTCACATGTTACAACATCACCATCGCGGCAACAGCAAC
The DNA here is from genome assembly GCA_018151435.1 of Zaprionus africanus. NCBI lineage: Eukaryota > Metazoa > Arthropoda > Insecta > Diptera > Drosophilidae > Zaprionus > Zaprionus africanus. The sequence goes on from JAECXB010002206.1 coordinate 10,794,464, forward strand.
TACAACAACACACAGCAACGCTTCGGCCCAAAGAGCTGGCCAATCTGTCGAGCAGTGCCACCACATCGCCAACAACGCCAGGTGCATTGACCAATTGCAACAACATTAGCCCGCCTTCGTCGCATTTGAACAACTCAATGCACAATGCCAATTGGAATAGCGATTCGTGGGCCGACGGAGAGTTTGAGCCCTTCGATGAGCCGGGAATGGGTGAGTTAGATGACTACGAATTATGTTTAATCTATGTTTAACTTTCAATCTTTTTTTACCCTCTGCAGGCAACAGCAAGTTGGATGAGGCACGTCGCAAGCGAGAGGAGAAGAAGTTGCAGCGACAGCGAGAACTGGAGGCTCGACGAGCGCAGCGTGCCACTGGCCCACTAAAACTGGGCGCTAAAAAGCTTTAAAAGGATTTACAGAAACCAGCAAAGTGCTTGCAATTTCTATATATATAGTATATTGTATATTTATTAGAAATTATCTCCAAAAAAACTCTTAAGTCTAAAGTGTATGCATGACTTTGTATATGTGTGTGTAAGTGTGTCTGTTACTCCCTCCTCTCTCTCTCACTATCCCTTTTCCCTTTCTCTTTAACTGTGTGTGAGTCAGCTAGCTTGCATTGAATGCAATTCCAAAGTTCGAATTATCATTTCGATAAAAACTTCATAGTTCATAGATATATAGAATTGCTGCTCGTAAACTGATATTAGATAGTTGTAAAGCACTCTGAATTAAAATTCTGAACTCCCGAAATATAACTAGCTAGTAAATATTTTCAATTTATACCAAGTTAAAGGTTAACGGCAGCACGGGAAGAAGGAAGATCTTCAAGAGTTTTCCCTAACTGTAATTTTGAGTGTCTGCGTGTAGTTAATTTCAATCGATCTTAACGTCTATGCGAATATAGCTTGAAGAAGATAACGAGATCTGTCTATTCCCAGCTTTTTGTGGATAATCGCTTTGAATTTTAACTCTTTGTGTGCTTAACAATTTCAATCTCATTGTGCTGTGCATGTGTGTGTGTGTGTGTGTGAGCGCGTGTGTGTTTCTGTCTCGATAGAAAAGTGTCCCTAATGAAAATTTGCTCAGCCATTTTTCAGAGTAAACAAAAAAACGAATTAGTATTCCAGATTTGACTTTCTAGGAACGCAGTAAGCAAAATAGCTACGCCTTTTTTTGCTAGAAAACACTGAGAAAAACAAATGTGAATTTTAATAAATATATATAAAAATATATATATATATACATATTGTATTTTTATATAGTAACTAAACACAATAAAAAACAACAAAAAGAAAACACAAACAAAGGAAAAACCGCAAGCAATTACCAAACGAAATAATTTGTAAGCTTTTTCATATTACAACAATTTGTACGTAGTAGAACAATTTGCACCTGTTATATCCTATGTTGCTATATACAAAACGAACAAGATACCAACATGGAATCCAAGTCGGAATCAGATCGTAAACAACAACAACAACAGTAACAACAATTTTTAAATGTGAATCTTCCCCACTAACAGCACCAAGCGCAAGCCATTTTTGCATCTCAAAAGTTATATATATATAGCGTATATAGTATATATATATATATCAAATTACCTTATTATAAAATGCCTGTATATACATATACATACATATACTATATAGTATATATACAAATCATATACGCCGATTTTTTCCAATACCTCAATATCAGTGTACAATTTTTCCATATATATTTTTCAATACCCAAAAAGAAAACGAGATCCAGTTCGGGATCGAAGAAAACAAACGAAGTTGAAAAAGAGGAGGAGAATGAAGTGAAAGAAGCGATGTTAAACTTTTAAATCTGATTGTTGTCAACGCGTCAGTTGTTTATGAATTTGGTACATCAATTGCAATTTATCTAGCAGAAAGTAATGATAATTATAATAATGCTAACTAGTCCTAGTAACGAGTAATGAGTAAAGAGTAACGAGTATTTGTGGCATTCATTATTTTAACATAACATTTCTAGAAAATACAATTTTCACAAACAAAAAATAAGAAAAAAAGAAAATTAGCGAATGAAATTTATTATGATTAAAAAAAAGAGAAACAAAACAAACCATGAAAATTCATTGTTTAGACAAATTTTTAAGACTGCAAACAAAAATTCATTGAAAGTGGTAAATGATACAAAGGAAAACAAAACCGAAATGAAAATAAAACAAAACGAACGAGAAGATTAACATTATTTAGTACTAATAATCAGTAAAATACATTTTGAACGATTTAACAAACATTTGATTGCTTTATGTGGTACTTTATCTATAGGTTTAGGATAGAGGGTATGTACCGTGACATATGGTACCTAATGTACCCCTGCTTAGTACTCTGTAATTAGTTAAGTTTTTTCCTGATTTTTCCTGGAGTGATTGTCCTTACTCTACAGTTTCGAGCTGTTACCTTCTTAGTGTTGTATTGCTCTTACTATATCAGAACCTCATCGTACATTTATATTGGACTCATCTTTGCATTGTCTTCGAATGTTCTCTTGATGGATTGACATTCAAAATAAATACGAGTTCCTTTGTTGGTCTAGGCTTTTCGACGCCCCCATTGGGGAGTACAATTGGTGGGGCAATTGTGAAAATTGGTTTAACAACTGTTTCGCTTTGTTTGCTAATTGCAGCAATTAATCCCATTGGCATTAAATGCTTGCTGGATATTGTGTTTAAACACCTGTTTGTACAGCTGTTTTCGACTGACTCAAGAGGACCAAAGTGAAGTGAAGATCAACAAATATTTAAGTACTATCTTAAAGATATGTCGCGATGCCTTCAATGTCATTGCAAAGACAGGTGTGTCTTCTCTCTCTTTGTTTGCTCTTCGTGGGTGTTCCAGGAAGATAAACAGATAAGAAAACTATAGAGTAAAGCATACATTTGGGGAGGAAACGATCTTCTAATGAAAATTTGCTCAAGTAGCATGTTCATCTTGATGAAGGAATAACCCAACAAATAGCAATGTAAACTGCGTGATTTATGTTCGTTTAGAACTTGCTCAATTATTTCAGATCGTTGCGCCGCGTCACGCCTATCTTCGAGGGGGCGCTCCACTTACTTATTTATAGGTACGACCTGGTCCAAGTCGCACTAACTTTGCCAATTTCATTGGCTGCTTTTCTCACGCGCTCGTTTCGCATTCGCATTCGCTGCACTTGGAGCTGCCCTTGCCAGTGAGTCAGCCCAGCTCAGCTCAGCTCAGCTCAGCTCATTTGCGGGTACTCAACGTGGTGCTCCATGGCGTTCCATTTGCTCGCTCGCCTGCCCGACTCCCAAATAGTTTTAGTCTTTAGCAAATTCGAAATGTCTTTGGAGTGTATTTTTAGTTGCTGAAGTCATTGCTAAGAACAGTCGCACAATCTCAATGTCAGGTGGAGGAGGGGGACGAGAAGGGGGTGAACAACAACAGCAACTTCTGCTGTAATCGGCGAGCATTAACAATGCAGCAGCAACGGCAGCACTTGCATTACTCATACGCCCTGCCTCACTGAGGAGATCGCGTGTCTAATTGTGCGCCAGAAAAGCGACGGCGATGGAGACTGCGGGGACTATCGTAATCTTGGGGAATCGTATAATTAAACGCTCGCTCGGTCGTGATAAAGTCGCGCAAATATTGAGATCATTATGTTAATTCCGGCGCTGCCCTCCAGCTGCATCTTGGCCAAATCAAATGCCACCCATATTGCGCGTAGCGGGAAGGGAGGGGAGAATGAGGAGTGTAGGTAAAGCAAACATGAAATTACAAATTTCTTGTCACCGATGCGGGTAATTGAGTGTGTGCAGGTGTGCGGCATGCAACCCCGTGCACAAATCTACCAAAACCAACAAAATGCGCACAAAATTCACATAATTTTCTCGCATCTAAGCGTGCACAAAATGCATTTAATACTCTTCGATTGCCAGTGAGAATACCCTGTAAATTGAAGAGAATTCATAAAATAAGCTATACATTTTAAGAAAGTTCTTGACTTTGAATAAAGAAAGTTGAAATTTATTGAATACAACAAAAAAATGAAAAATGTCTTTTATCTCAAGTAATCGATCATATTTTTGTACTGTTCAAGAATATATAGGCTTAGTGAGCGGGAGTTCACTTAAAGAGAGCTCTCGACTTTGTGTTAAGAAACTAAAGAATCACTGGATACAGCACTAAAGTACCATGTATATTTTAATGTAGGGAACATGCGCTTTTAACTTTATATTACTTCTGCTCAAGAATATATATAACATAAATATTCCCCTTCATTTACTGTATAATTAAAAAGGTTTTTTTTATTAGGTACAGTTTTCAACATATCCAGGGATATAAAAATCTTATATACATATAAGTTAAATATCTCAACTTTATTTTCTACAGGATATCTCTCCTTCTGGCAACGGACTTTAGCTCTCATTTGTCACTTACCTAGTTCGACTGCAACTTTAACGTCAACGTTTCGCATTCAATTCAATCAAAGCGCAACGTGCCGCAGCCACCGCCGCCGCCGCCTTTGGCTTCGATTCCGACTTCGACTCCAACTACGACTACGAGGTACCGACTCTAGGCTCCAGCTCGGTGTCTCGGGCTTCGCATTTGTTTTCGGCATCTTTTGTTGTTGCTCAAATTGTTTGAAATTTCAAATTAGCTGCAGTTTGCATTTGTTTAATGTTCTTTCGTGTTGTTGCTGTTGTTTGTTATTTCAGTTCTTAGAGGAGCGGTGCCTGAGCATGTTCTTGTTGTTTTTACCAGGTATTTCTGTTAGATTTCCTACCCAGCAATGCATTTGCTGACCTTGAGTAGAACTTATGTAGAATTCGACGCATGCAACTTACACGCATAATGAGAAACAAAGCTGCGTAAAGCACGCCTTACATAATGAGGGTACACCCCCATTAGGGTGTGCGGTTCAGACTTCTAAAACATTAATGCAAATTCACGAGAAAACAATAAGTTCTATGAAATTCGTGGTATATTTGCTTTTAATATTCTTTGGATATTCCTATATTTATTGTTCTTTTATGTATAACTTTAAATATTATTTTAAAAATCAAATACTGAATACTTTGTTATTTATTGATACACAGTTTACTTGAACCAGATCATTGTTTGTTTTATTTTTGACCACATTTTCCAACTTAAAATCTGTTCGAAACTAATTTGTATACTAATTATAACCACATAATTGCTTTAGAGCTTAACTATTTGATATAATTTCTAACTTTTTAAAGGGGTTGCGTGGAAAATTCTTACTAATTTTACTCGGAGTCTATTAAAAAATCGATTTTATAAAAACTTAAATACCAGCATAATCAAATTAAAGATTAATTGCTTCACTTTTCTTAATTATTGATTGGATTGAGGTTAAGAACATTAAAAGCAGAAAGAAATAGTCAAATAAACTTATTTTGCCTTCTCGGAAAGATTTGCTTAAGTTGAATATAGTAATCTTTTACATTAGTACAAAGAGTTCTAAAGAGGTTGTAGCTCTTCTGTTTATGTTTTGCCTACAAAACAAATAAGTAAATATGTTCGTATAGAGTGGGGAAGTATGGCTCATCGGGGGATTTCCCAATGTATCCCTCCAACCATGCAGAGAATACTCAATAGCTACACAGCACAATCAGCTATACAAGTTTCCGTTGCTATAAGATAATCTGCGACTGTATAAAGTACATACATATCTATGTACATACTATATATGTGTGTATATGTATGTATACGCATGTAGCTATATCGTTGTCCGTGGCCATAATAAAAAGCACACACACTTTTGTCGCTAAATGGACAAACCCCCAAAGCAAATAAGCGAAAAATATGTAAATAAAACGTTGTACAATGGGCCCAGTTGCACGCCTCGCTCGCTCGCTCACCTCTGTCCAAGTCTCAACGAACCCATCCCCATTTCCAACCGCAACTCCCGCTACAGCTTCAGCTTTCTGTCCACCTTTTTTCTGGCCTAAAAATTAGTTTCAGTTTAAATAGAAAAACCACGCAAAACCGCAGTCGCCGATAAGTGGGCCTGGCAAAGCGAACAGAAGGGTATGATCACAAAAATCAGCAACAAAAACTTCGGCGGTAAAAAAAAAGCCAAAACATACTTAATTTTTTTAAAAAGAGTAAATAAATTTGGAATATATTAATAATAAGAAGTGATAATTAAGAGTAGACGGAATTGAAATAATTGTAAAGTAAAAATAAATTGTACGAGGGTCGTTTGATAAGTCCGTGACTTTTTGTATTTGCCGCGCACCTGCTCTAAATACAACACTGCTCCTGTCAGCAGTTATCGATTAACAGCTGACTGTAAAATTTTGAAAGCTGTTTTTGGTTTGCGTTTTATAGGCATTGAAAGCAGACGATCTCGATCTCCATTTTCGTTAAAATTCACGAGATCGTCTGCTTTCAATGCCTATAAAACGCAAACCAAAAACGCAGCTTCTCAAAATTTTACAGTCAGCTGTTAATCGATAACTGCTGACAGGAGCAGTGTTGTATTTAGAGCAGGTGCGCGGCAAATACAAAAAGTCACGGACTTATCAAACGACCCTCGTAATTATTGCTTTAATAATTTCAAATTTGTTTGATAAATATTTAATGAGAAAGGCTAAAAACTAGTTGATAAATATGTAATTTACATTTCACCACACAGCTGAAATTTGTTTTCTTTTTCGTCTACTCTATTTAAACTTTTGATCGTCTTGACTGAAAAAAAGCTAGACTGCCATCACCCAGAGCAGTAGCAACAGAAAGTCTTAAGACGCTTGAAAATGCCGCAAAGCGCGACCACAACAAAAAGAGCAAACGAGGCTCCGACGAAGCCGACGTCGCCGTTGACGTCGACCGCGACGCCGACGTTGACAATGGTGACTCATGGCGGCGACGCGTGGATACGCTAAGACGTGTTCGTAACGTGGCACGAGCGGCTGCTTGCAACGCGCTGTATGAATGAAACAGGCAAATGGAGTAACTGATCAGGGTGCAGCATGATCGAAGGAGGGGGATGGCTGGCAGCGGGGCAGTGGCAGGGGCAGAGGCTGGTTGAATGCAGCGCAATTAGAGCGCCTGCAAACAGGTTTCGTCGCACACGTGCTGAGTTCAGCTTTCAAGCTCGGCCAGTTGCCATAAAGTTCATGCCTCGTGCCGCAGTTGCAGCGTAGCACTTACTCCACTTCTTACTCCTTCTCCACTTCTTCTCCTTCTTCGGCTACAGCCACCCGCATCCTCGTGGCGGCGACTGCACTGGAAGTGGGTCAATTACAGGCTGCCATTGTCGCGCGACCAAAAAGGCAACGCACGTGTGTGAGTCGCGCTCTGTGTGTGTGCGTGTTTGTGATGATATTGCGAAATTCATATAAATTGAATTTCACAAAAATGAATAAAAGAAACTACTACGCAGATCCAACAACAAGAGCAACAACAGTCTCCAACTGGCCATAAAGGTAATAGCAACAACAACAATACTACTGTAAATTGATTGTGAAATTCTAGGAACTGTCGCCGACGTCGCTGCCAGCGTCAAATTTTACGCTCTAACAGCAGCACAGCTGTGCGCCACGCGGCGACCGCCGCCGTTGATCTTGGCTCTTTTAGCCATCTCCCTCTACCACCCGCTTTGCAGCTCCCCCTTGCGCTCAAGTAATGCTTATTTACCGTTCCTGTGCATGCTACCTTTTTCCTCTCTCTCTCTCTCTCTCTTCTGTCGCCATCTTGCCCAAGTCTCTCCCGGGTCGCTGGCCCCTTTACCGCCCTCTCTCTCTCACCCTGTCATCGTTTCTTTCTCCTTGTTAATGCTAAAGTTTTTATTTATTGCGCATACCCTTATAAACACGTGCATATGGAATATAATGTGTGCATTGTAACTTTTAGCAAAAAAAACTGAAAATAACTGTTTAGTTTTTTAATTTAAAAATAAAAATTTAATTTAATTATATAAAATGATAAATGGCACATTTTTTATTTTTTACATGATAAAAAAAATTAATTGTTCAATCTGTTTAATTTTTTTGTTATTTTTATTAAATTTCATTCACAAATCACCTTTAATTTCATTGAATATATATATCATTTGTATATATATTTAAGTCGTTTTTCTTTATTAAAAATATATTACATATGTATATGATTCATGTAAAATTTTTTCTTCATTATACATATATTATTTTGTTTTTACTATGTAATAAAATAAATGATAAAATAAATTGAACGTTAATTACAAAAAAATTTAATTCCATTATATATTTAATTATTTTTATATATCTCTATATATTATCATTTTAAAATTAATCTAATTAAGTTTTTTACTTGTTACTCTTTCAAAAAAGAGCGTAGAAACTTCGTCATAACTAAATAAAATAATTTTAAGTTCTCCATTTATTTTTGTTGCGGTCTTCTTACGACCCGACATGCTCTTCATTTTTAAGGTGTGTGCGATTTTAATTTTTTAATTTGAATATATTTTATCTGCAACGTCAGTGTTCTTATACATAATGTCTTGCGCACTAGCTCTCCATCTCGCTGCCTCCCTTACTCACTCTGTGTATCTTTGTGTCAACAATTGCATTTTCAGAGACACCTCAACTTATCTTAACTTATGAAACTTACATTAAATCTCGTGAGTGAGCGAATCTGTATAAATAGAACTGACTACATCAGTTCACCTAATTCAGCAAGGGATCTTCACTGGATAAGTTGTAAAACAAACTGTTGGCTGCTGTAGTTGCCTTGTCTCTATTCGTTCAGGAGGGTTATGCACGCAGACAGGGATCTAGATTGAATGGTGTCCACTTTTGTAAACTATCTCGCTGATCAGGTAAAATATTATAGGCTCCCAAGGTACTAGCTAAAGAGCCAAATGGTCAGAGGCTCTTCCTCTTCTAGTCAAAAGTCGAAAAGGATAATGAAAGAGAATTCACTTGGTACTTATTCCCTTATTCACATAATTTCTGTCCATTCTTTCTATCTCTTACACTCTGCAGTTCATCTTGTTAAGTATTTCATCATATCGCCGTATATATTACAAACTGTTTTAAGATTAAAATTCTTATCTTTAACTGCGTCTAGTTTAACTCCAAAATGTATGCTACACTCGCACAGGTGCGTCATCTACATTTCATTAATAATCTTCAGAGCATACAACAAATAGACGTTTTCTGCAATTTTCAAATATTTCGATTTATTTTCATTATATACTTTCATATACGATGTTGTATATACTGTGTATGTTTCCATTTATCTTCAGTCAGTATTTCGTTTTTTTTGTTGGGGACTCTGCAGAATTTATCGGGTCTGCGTGTGGGTCTGTCTCCGAGATTGCCGCACCATATACCCGGACCGACGGACCGGCTGTCTGTGTCGATTAATTACTCGGGGCGGTCCCCAAGTTTTCGGGTTGTGTCGCTGAGTTGCTGATTTCAGATTTAGCTTTACGAGCCTTTTCGCTCGACAAGTTGGGATTGAAATATGCGTCGGAGACGGTACCAGACGCGCTGATCTTCGCAGTTGAATGTGTGTGTGTGTGTTGTTTTTATAGTTACTTTTGCATTTCTCTTTTTGGGGTAAGACACTTTAGTATGCTGATTCTTTGTTCTGTTCTCGCCCCTTCTGGCTTATGGATCTTTTTTTATGAGGCTGCCCAAAGAATCGCAGATCTCAAACTTGGAACGATTCTCTGATGTTCGTCCGGCAGGCAGGCATCATATTATATTCACGCCACACGCGCACAAATACACACAAACACACCCACTGTACATGTGTCTGTACCTTTTTGTAGACCTAGGTCCGGTAGCAGCACAACAAGTGTGAGAGAGCGAGAGAGCAATAATCGATAGTAAATGTGAAGCGAGCTGCGCATACTAAATTATCATCGATAGCGACGTCGACGGCGCCGTCAGCGTCAGCGCTTAATGTAGGTTAGAAATCGACGCGAGCGCTCTACAATGACTCATCTTCTTCCCCAAAGGGCTAAAGACGTCACAGTGTAATGTTGTTGTTGTTGTTGTGCAGATAAGGACGAAGTGAACACGTCATTGTCATGGCAGACTCTCTCTCTCTCTCTTGCTTGGCTCTCTGCATGTGTGGACTATGGAGTTCAATGCACAGAGCACAGTGGGGCCACACCTGTTGAAGAAAACTACAATAAAAGCTGCGACGCAGTAAAAACAAACGCAAAAATCACGCTACGATCATAAAGTGAAACGTGCTAATAAAAGCAAAAACAAAGAGACAATAAGCATTGTGCAGGTACAACGCACACATACATGTGCAATCTCTAGCAACGCCTGCGCCTGCTGCTCTGCTCTCGCCTGAGGTATGCGAATCACTTCCTCAAGCACTTCGCCGTGGTCAAACCAAAGAGAGAAGAGAGCGCAAACGCGAAATGAGGCCAAGGCAAACGCGACGACCACGACACGACCTCTTGCTCTTCCTCTCTCTTTCTCTTTCTGATTCTTGCCGAAAGTATTCGCGCGAATTGAAACGCCTGCGGCGGCGTCGACGCCGACGTCAACGGCTTCTGTTCTTTTGCCGCCAAGTTGCGTGTTTGGTCTTTTGTTTTGGTTCTACACATTCTCCAATTATGTACATACAAACAAACATACAAACATGTGTACGTGTGTGCGTCGTAAAAGGAAAAAGCTTTTGCTTTTGCTTTCCTTGTTCACGGCGATCACGTCATTGCGATCAATCAGGAAAAATTTGTTACATGCGATTTTATCGCACGAGTTCACTGTACTCGTTACCTTTTGTAGAGGGCGAGCCGCCTGTGCGTCTGTCTGTTTGTGTGAGCGAGTGTGTGTACACTTGTGTGTTATTTATTTAAATACTCACACACATGCACACAAATAAAACTCGTACATCAAAAATGCGTTTAAATCTCGCAACGTCAATGGAAATTAATGCATTACGCATACAGACTCAAGCACACTCACACCGACACATGCATGTGTGTATTCGTATTTACACATGCCGTGAACCGCGACCGCTCCCTTTGCCAAAAGTCAGCGAGAGTAGCAACAGCCAATTTGTTGTTGTCCTCAACTGAGTTGCCAAAATTTTTGAGAGTAAAAAATTATATTTGATTTCAAAAAGGCTGTTGTATATGGAATAGTTATATAAAAAGCTAAGTTTATTAAAAAAAGGAGACAAATAGATATAAATATATATTAATATTTCAGTAGATTTAACTTTACTAAAGCTGAGCTGGCAACACTGTTCCACTGTCTCTTCTCTTTCTCCTCTCTCTGCGGTCCATTAACAAGACGAAATGCTGCATCCGCTTGTTGTTGTTGTTGCTGTTGCTTTCGCTCTCGCACGCATTATAAAAATGTCATTAACATGTCAACGGGTTGGCAAAGTTCGCGTTTTTGGGGGAGCGACTTTAGTGATATGCGATGTAAAATACACTGCAAAAATGAGTGAGTGTGATAATGCAAGTATTTTTTGTATGTGTACTCACATATGGCTATAGTATGTATGTAATAGAGTCCTGCATGCATGCATTCAATAAGGCAAATTAATCATTGACAATCTATAACACAGTGTGTACACATTTGCTAATTTATTTATATGTATGTACGAGACGGACTTATCAAACGACCCTCGTATTATATTTATTACATGCCTCCATATGTGGTCACTTACACTTACATCATACATTCATAGTGTGTACATATTACTTATTTGCTTATTTATTTCTTAGATATTTCCGATTGATCAGTCCAGGCAAATTTAAAGGCCAACCGAAAAATGTTGAAACAAAAACAAAAATGAACTAAGCGGAGGCGGCTGCGGTAGCGCTGCGACGCAACTCAAAAGTCAACGATCGCCGTTCCCGCCGCCGCCACCGCTGCGCTGCTGCCGCTGCTGTCATAATTAAACGCGACAAATACAAATACAATTTGAAGAAAAGAAAAAAGAGCCGCGCCGTCGCTCTCGCTGTCGCCGACGTCGTCGCCAGGGCAGGCAGCAGCGCCAGCCATAAACACAACAACAATGAGACAACAATAAATTCTTCAATTAACATTTGTCCAGGTAAAAAGCGTCGAGAACAGGCAAATTTCATTCGTGTGTGTGTGTTTGTGTATAAGAGAGCTGTGCAATTGTGAGAGAGCAAAAGCAAGAGAACGTGAGCCAAGAGAGGCGAGTGCATGTGTGTGTTTGCAGTATGCAAGGATCATTTGCATTTGAGGCGACGCAAGGTGTCGGACAAACTGATTAAAATGCATTAACACACACACACTCGCACAGCAAACTTGCTCTTGTTGTTGCTCAAAAAAGTGGGCACGTCGTGCATATTTTTGCATTTCGTTGTTGTTATTGTTCTTGCATAGAAAAAAAGAAATAAAATTCTTGCCAGGGCTAGCTAGCGCACTTGTTGGTGTGCTGCGCCGTCGCTGCCGCTGCCTCTGCCGCCGTCCCCATTGCTGCTGCTGCTGTTCTACATATTGTTTTTGTAGTTGGAGCTACACAGCCGCGTGCCTGGCTGCGTTAGTCATAGGCAACGCCGGCGCGGCGCGGCGTCGACGTCAGCGTATTAGCGTCATCGCGCCGCGCAGCCAAGAAGACGACAACGCGCGGCGACTGCGCCGCCGATGTGAGTGATCTATGAGCCAGCAACGTGAACGGAACAACGGAACACCGCGGAACGGAACAACAGCAAAGGGTCATCCCCCCAGCCACCCCCTCATCGAACTAACCAGGGTTGCCAATTGGCGCCAATAAAAGGTGTTGGCAACTGGACATTGATGTGATCGACCACCCTGTGCGATTAGTCAGCAGCAACAACAACAACAAGGGCAAATAAAACGCGACTTTGTGTGCGCTTTGTTGTTGTTGTTGGGCTTTGCGCGATTTTTTCGGCCTGTGCATTTTTTGTATGTGTGTGTGTGTATGTTTTTTTTGACAATTTTAGCGCTCGCGTTTTGGCCTTACAGCGCGCAGTTTGAGCCCAGAACTCGGCCAGAGCAGGCCGGACGGAGAAACGAGGAGAGCCGTGTGAGCCGAGCAGAGCCGAAATCAAACGAGACGAAACGAATCGAAACGATCGCGAGGCGAAACTCCGAAAACCGAATGCGAACGTTTGTCGTCGCAGTTGACGTTGTCGTCGTCGCCGCCGTCGCAGCTCGCGTTGCTGTCTGTGTCCGTGTCTGGTACGTTTTAGTGTGTGTGAGTGTGTTCGCTGTTTCGCCTTTTGAGCGCAGGTTTATCAAAATTCGATTTTCATTTTGTGCTTTAATACAATTTGTGCCTTGCTGCCGTGTGGAAGTGGCAGGAGACGGACGCGTAACAAAAATAAATCTAAGTCAGAATGAAAGAAAGAGAAAGGCAGAGAGAAAAACAATAGCAAAAGCAAACGAGCGCGAGCCAAGAAAAGTAATAATAATAATACAAATAAAATCAAACAAAAGTGCAAACTTATTAAAAATAATAAACAATCTGCGTCGACTTCTGCTTCTGCGTTCGCGTCTGCGTCGCTCTCCTGTTCTGCACTTGTGCCAGTGTGCGTAACTGTGTGTGTGCGCCCGTGTATGTGTGTGTTTATAGCAAAGAATCACGTAATTTAATCCGTGCGCGCAGTGGAGGAGTCGTAAAAAGCGAATGAAAACACAAGCGTAGCAACTGAATAGCTTCCTCCCTTCTCCCTTCCCGGCTATTCCTTCCACCCACACCAACACTAACACACACATACACACATACACACATTGCAGAAATTGCCCCGTCTCGCTCTACAATCGCTGCGCAGTTGCAGTTAAATTCGCCTGTCGCTTGTTTGTTTGGTGTTTGTTTACGCGCTGTTTACCATTACCGTTACAGTTACCGTTACCGTTGCCTGACACACGTGTGCGCCTAACAAGAGTCGCCCCTAGGCGAGCGGGGGAGGTGCAGACGCTGAGACAAAACACTCGCCAAAAAAAGCACAGAAAAAACATGAATATAAAACAGAAAAACGAATTTTATAAAAAATAAAAATAATGAAAATAATTTACATATTGCGCGAGCAACTAAAAAGTTCAGATACAACACACACATATACAAATGAATGCAAAGTGTTTGTGTGTGTGTGTGTGTGTATGTGGGTAATAATAAGCAAGTGAAGTGAAGAGTTGAGTCATCGACAAGAAAACTTTTTACTCACTCTTGCAAATTATGCAAATATATATTTCATTTTCATATAATTAGATAAACATTCTAGTGGGTTCACCAGAGACCAATAGATCTTCAAACCATCAAGGAGAATCCACATTGCAGAACCAATTGAAACCAAAATAAAGTGACCAAATATTGTAGAGTGTAGCAAAGATATTGCAAATAAGTGAAACCTGCCATAAAGTATCATAAAGTCACTTGTAATTACAATTAATCACATAGAAGAACGAAAAAAACTCGAGAAAACAAGTGAAATATCGTCAAAAGTGGAAAACTAAACGGGAATAAGTGCATTATATAACATCAAGTTTCCTTATAAATACAAAAGGAACTAAAACAAAATATATCATATTGAAGACCTAAGAAAACTCGAGAAAACAAGTGAAATATCACATCAATTGAAAACTAACGGGGATAAGTGCATTATATTTTATACATCCAGTTTCTAAAACAATGTTATGAAGGCACATAAAAGACAACAAACCAAACAGTAAAACAATAATATCGTAATAAAGGAAGTCTTCTATAAGTAAACGATAAAGTCACTAGAAATTACGATAGATCACATACAAAGATAACAAAGAAAACGCGAGAAATCTAGTGAAATATCGTAGAACGTGGAAAAGAGTTTGGACATCCAGATATATTAAATAAAGTGTCAGAATATAAACTAATTTTCACATCTCAATTCAAATAGAAATTGAAATAAAACTAAAAAATTATTTAAATATTGAATACAACCAAAAAAAAAAAAACAAAAAAATTCAAAAAACCGAAGAAAACTCTAGAAATAAAAAAAACTTGTGATAAACTCGAATGATTTAGTTGCCTCATTGTTGATGATTGCCCTAAAATCCATTAAGATGCAACACAACAGCAGCAGCAGCAGCGGCAACAGCGGCAGCGGCAATCTGCAACAACAGCAGCAGCAGCAACAACAACAGGAGCTGCATATGCTGTACAATTTAAACGATAATTATGTTGTTTGGCCCAATAACAACAACAACAATAACAGCAATAACAACAGTAGCAGTAACAATTGCAACAATGCGTTGCAATTACTGCAGCAACAACAGCAACGCGAGACGTTGTGGATGGCAGAAAGGAATAAGCAGCAGCAGCAACAGCAGCAGCAGCGCCACAGCAATAACAACAACAACAGCAATATCAATTACAATCAGCACCTGATGCAGCAGCCACAGCAGCAACAACAACAACAGCAGCAGCAGCAATACATGCATCAAACTTATCCGCACTACACGCAACAGCAGCAGCAACAGCAACAACAACAACAACTGCTGCAACAGCAACAGCAGCAACTAACGCCAGTAACAACAACATCAGGCACAGCCATCAGCAGTTGCTACTACGCCAACTTGCAACAGCAGCAGCAGCAACTGCAACAGCAACAACATTTTGCGATTCCCGCGCAACGCCTGCTACAGCAGCAACAGTTGTCGCAGGACACGACACCAGAGCAACTGTTGCGCGCCCAAATGCAAAGCAAATACGCGATGGCAGCAGCAGCAGCAGCAGCCGGCGGGGGAGCAACCAGCGGAGGCGGAGGCAGTCGCCTGGACCAGCAGTCGCCGCATTGCCACGTGAGTAGACACTTATGTATGTAGCGTATATATGTTTATACGTATATATAAACGCATCTTGCTGTCTCGCTTCATGCGCTTTCTGATTTGTTGTTGCCTTTCATTTTGCGATTTTGTGGGCGGCGCCAGAGTCGCTCAGCTGTAGGTGGGGTTTGCCTCGTCTGCTCGTGTTTGTGTGTGTGTGTTTGTGTATGCGAAACTGCGTTTCGTTGTGGTTAATTAGTTGGTTAACAGTGCAACCTCTCACAGCCAACGGGGCGTATGCGCATCGCAACGTTGCGCCCATTGCGCATACGCGGCGTATTTTATTTTTTGATACTGCAAATATTTGCAGTTCTCCCCTGTCTGGCGTGGGAACGCGCGCCGCACCCTGTTTACCCCTTTTAAAAATATAATACGCACTTTATCATATAATTTGTTTGAACTCAGACAGTTTAACCGGAGCGAAGCCGAACAAAGCTTCTGGATCACACAGATATCGCGGCTTTAATGAGCCCATCAGACAGTGTTAAATAAATTAATAATTGCCTTGTATTGTATTTCCCCCTCGGTTTAGTTTAACGTTTAATGCACCTTTTCGTGTACACTCGCGTCCATTGGGTAACCCCTTATCAGTTGTCTGGTAGTCCAAGTGGTCCGACTCGCTTGCCTCGCAGATAAGATGACAACTGTGAAGTCACGAAGCGAGTGAGGTAACCCCAAAGGGGGCCATCGCTAAGCACAGGAAGTGAAAAGCAGTAAAATATTCGTTTGAAACAAACGTAACGGAAATGCCAAGCAACAGAGACACGCCGAGACATGCCCATATTTGGTAACCTCGTTCTCTTATCTAAACACGGTCCACACTTGTAACTATACAAGTAACTACAGTGAATCCCCTTTTTTTGAATACATTGCATCTAAAATCTAGCTAATCTTGTTTTATTTGATACTCGTAAGATGTCTTTATAACGGAAGGAATCTAAGATGGTTTTCTTTTTATAGCGCTATAAAAAGGGACTCAAAGTGTCTCGTATTTACTTTGCAACTGAACAACAGCCACAAAGTTAACTAATTTTTGTGCATCCCCTTGTTTGTATAAATAATTCTCAACTCTTGCTTATCATGTTCTTTTTTCATTATAAATTAAAGAAGCTTTCAATATATCATGCAAAAAGGGAATTTCTATTGAGTAAAAGTGTACAATAATGGAAAGAAATCTTCAATATATAATATCAAACGTAATATTTCTTATAATTTGATAACCTTTCTTTATTTTTGTTTTAATGGAAATAAGTTTAAACATTTATTTTATTAATCAACTCAAGAACTTCTTTTTATATAGTCTATATTTATTTAAAAACATTTTTATTTTACAATCAGATAGCACAGATAGAGTTCAAGCTTATAAACTAACTTATGGTTCTCAAAGCTCCAATAATTCCAATCGTAAATGAGAAAGAAAGTGAAATTAGCACATAATTTACGAGTATTTGTAGACTTCGTGAAGGGAAACCAGTTTAAATATGTGAAGTCAACAAGAGAACTTTAGACATGTCTAGATGGACTGATCAATTCGACGCGTCACGGTGATTGTCAATGTTAAAACTATTTTTAGCTGTTGTCACGAAAAGAGTTTGTTGATGTTTGGTACGATATTTGCCAGCTGATTAACTGATTAACTGACAATAATTAGAAGCATACACTGAACAAAAAACAAGCAAATAAGAAAGCTGAAGTTAAGTGTGCTCGATTAACTTATACACAATATTGAAATCTTCCCATGTTCGAGCACTAAATTTGTTTCTTCAATAACTTACTATGTTTATTCTCTGATTGTTCTCAAATTGTTTAAATTATTTTGAGTGTAATACGAGTATCTATACATATATTGTCCCTAAATTTAGTCATTGTGGACATACAATTTAAAATATGAAATCTATATAGATTCTGCTGGAAACTGCAAATTTCATATGGAATTCTCTTCTTGCTTATCTTGTTCTAATCTGTTTCTGGCTTGATCTTGACAGATTGTTATATGTGATATATTCACCTATTTAAAGTATGCATTGTTGTTGTTAATGTTACTGTAACAGTTCCGTCTTGCATGCTAATTTGACTGAAATTCGCAGCTAAGCGCCGCCGCTCGCTGGTCCTTGAACTTTGTCTCGTTCTTCTTGCTGTCGTTGTTGTTGCTGCTTTGCCTGACTTTTGTTGTTAATTATTACAGAAACAATTAAGCACTTTGAGTGAACAACTTTAAATTGCAGTCGTTTAACTGTTGTTGTTGCTGTTATTATTTCGTATGTTTAATTTTAATGATCGTCACATTTGAGTTTTCAGCTTTTTTTTTCTCAGTGTTTTTTTTTGCCATTTGCCATTTGCTTCTTAGCGCTAAAGCGAATCTACAACAAACTCATTAAATTCGTTAATCACATTTATTGCGTCGCAAAGTGTTGCAGCAGCAGCTGCCACGCCCCAAATGCCCGCCCACTTTTAGCGAAAATCAGCTGTTTTTGAAGCTTCAAGGTCTTTTAAAAGCGTTAAAATTTGATTTTAATTTCGATTCGAATTCGAACAGCACCTTAACAACTTAAGTGTGCCCCATTTGTCCATGAAACACATTTGCTTTTTCCCCCATCTAATCAGTGGCAACAACCACAAGAACAACAACCAGAACAACAACAGCAATTGGCGACTACGACAACAACCGCTTTTGGAAGAAAAAGATTCAAGCTTTCGATTGATTTGACCAATAGAAAGGGAAGTGCTTCCCCCCGTCGCGGCGACAATGACGAATTTCGTTTCTAATTCCGATTGGTAACGGAAATAGCAGATTAGTCAGAGAGGTTGCAAAGTTATCTAAGGCACATACTCGTAGTGCCCTGTGCAGTTGGGAAATGTCTATTTGAAAACGAAAGTTTTGAATAGATTAACTTGATATTGAGCTTGCAATACCTTGGTAAACAAATGATAATTCGTTGTAGTTGTTGTCGTCCGGAAATACTTATAGCGATGAACCGATTTAATTCTTGATCGGCGTTAACGACAACTCAATATGGAAATGAACATCTAGATATCAGAGAATATATGAGCTAAGGCTACCTTATTTAGAGAGAGTATGTCTTCTTATTAGACTCACAATCTAGTCACGAATTAACCGCACTGTAAAATGTGATTTCTAAGAGTAATTTAAAAGCTAAAATGTCAATTTTTGGTGTGTAGAATAATTGCCATTGTCCTTATAATTTCTGTAAATTTAATTGCGATCAGATAATTTAATTTTATGTCATTTAAAAAACAATTTAAATGAACAAAAAAGTGAAGTCTTATGTATGTTTTGGGAATAGTATAGCAGTTAGGAACACACACATCTATCGTTTTATACTTGTTCGTTACTATCTTCCGGAAATACTTATCGCGATGAACAGTTTTTAATTCTTAGAAATCTTAAGGGAATTCTAAGAAATTCCAGAAAAAACTGCATGACGTTGGTGTTAGAAGCAACTGTTAAATGATGTGTTCAAAGTCGTGACTGGCCCTAAGCAAATTTCAAGATAATGAAACTCTATCTCTAGAGAACGATAATCAGAAATGTACCAGCAAATATTATGAAAATCCTTGGGAGGAAGTAGAAATATATGATATGATGATTGTTGTAATAGTCCAAAAGGACTAGGATTTCCAATGTTGTTGAATGATTTAAGTTAAAACTTATCAATGTACTCAAGACTAAGACTATACAATTTGGTGACAATATGTCTTATTACTGCACGAATTAATTAAGTTTATACTTATCTCTATATATGTTATAAGTTTCTCTAATTTTAGACGGGAGATGGATTCTAGGAATTCTCGTAGTATTATATAAAAAATTAATGCTTTCCGTTTTTGCTTGGATGGTGGCTTTATCGCTGCAGAGGAAAAGGAAAAGGAAGGCGAGCATGGCAAGGCAAGGCAAGTCAAGAGGAAGTGAAGCATAATGAGCCGGCAGGCCTGATAACCCTAATGTCATGCACAGCACGTTGCTTCCTCATTCCTGGCCTAGTGCAATGGCCTGGCTAAGTGCGACTCGACTGCCGACGACCTTGACATCTTGCACTTCCACTCTCTGCACTCTTCCTCCGTTTATCTAATTGACTGCGCCGTGTCGGGCCCAGACAATTGGAAGTGCCAGCGACGCCATTGGTTGCACTCAGATTTGGTTTATCGCGGCGCCGCGGCAGGCTGCGATCGGCGCTGCTTAATGCGCTAAGATTCTGGCGGCGCCTGTGGCTACCTGCGAGCCAAGCCAAGCCTGTTGCAGAGCCAGAGCTGAGCCTAATGGCTGCTCAAGTATCTGGCAGATACTCGTAAACCAGGCCGAGATACAAATGACCGCATGGCTGCGCCAATTGACTATGCAAACGCGCAACGACCTGTCCCAGCGGGAGGCCTCATGGCAGACAACTCAGGTGTATATGTGTACGGGTGTGTGTGCATTTGTGTGTAGAAACCCCGATGAGTCATCGTCATCCCAGCGAACGAGGTGCGTGGGCTGCCCAGTTGGCATACATAACACAAGCAAAACATGTGCACAAGACGTGCAAGTGAGAGAGCGAGATGCAGAGATAGAGAGAGCGAGAAAGAGGGAGAGAGAGAGAGGGAGAGCAAGCAGCGGCAGTAAAATCAAAACAAAAAGCGGCCAACCAAGTAGAAAATGTCAACAAACGCTGCGCGCCAAAATCTCCAACAATTTTTTGAGTTCACTCTACTTGAGTGTTAGACACACAATGAGAGAGAGAGAAAGAGAGGAGAGAAACCGAGAACTGGAGTGAGAGAGCAAAATTGAACTCAACTCAACAACTTTTGTTGCATGCGATAAAATACTTACTTATCTCACAATGAACGAGTGTTTGTGTGTGTGTGCGAGACAGTTCGCTCACGCGCTCTTCTCCTTGTTGCTTTTGTTGCATTATTCTGACAGTCATTGTGCGCTCTCTGCTTATGCCCAGTCATTCGTCAGGGACGGTGTACAGTGTGAGAAACTGACAGAAATAGTTCCAAATAGTAAGTGAACAAATAGAAAAGTGAATGGAGAATATAAACACTGGTAGAAATAGAGACAAATATAAATAAATGAATCAATACAACTAAATAAACGCAAGTTCTACAAATTTCTCGAAGTTTGTACCTTGTTATTTAATTATTTATACTTAAACTCAAATATCTATTTGTTGTTCTATTATTATTATATACATGTATTTTAAATTAATTTTCTGTTTATAAATTTTATATAATAATTTTAGATTCTATACATTTTATATGAATTACAATATCATATCATAATTTCAAGTTATTAATTAATATGAATGGGGAACATGAACATTGTCGAAAGGTTTTTTACTGACACGTAAAATAAATAAAACCAAACTTTTAACGAATTTTTTATAATAATTGTATTATATTGTTCGTATATATTATTCTATTTGTGTATCGCATAATTAATTTACCGGTTCCCACATTTCTGAACTAACTCCACTGTGCTACTCCATCCCTGGTTATCAAAAGTCTTGAATTTCCAGCAATGTGCACTGCACATGTGTGCGTGCGTATCTGTGTAGCAGTGTAGCGCAGCTGTATGCGTGGCGACTAGCAATGGCCAAAACGTCACGAGAGCGTACGCGGATGACGATGGCGGGCTGGTTGGGAGCTACTAGCTCAGTTATTTTTCGCTTTTTGTTAAGGCAACGCGACTGCAACGGCAACGGAAAGCCACGCGGCTGCGTCCCCAGTCTCTGTCTCTGTTCCACCGTGTAGTTATTCACCTCCCCTCCTCCTCTACATAAACATACGTATCTCTTTATCTCCTTAGTTCGCCCCACTGTGCGAACACAAGGCGCGGAATAGACAAACGTTTTTGTTGTTTTGTAGTTCTTCTTGTTGTTGTTGTTGTTACGTTTTTCACAAGTGCTTGTAAACGCAATAAAACGCAACTCGAGCGCGTTTACGTACCCCCCTCCCCCGTGCAGTTACTTGTTTTTGTTCTTTTCTTATATCCGGCACAATCGGCAGTTTATCGTTATCGCCTTTCATGGGACAACGTGGAAAACGTCACGAATTGCGACACAATTCAACAGTCGCCGTCGCCGCCAGTCAAACGTAAACGCGGAAAAAAAGAAACTTTCGAATTCGCTGTGAACTTCGTACAGCGAATTGTCGTGCAAGTGCGAGTGAGAGCGAGCGGTGCGGCGCGGGTGCGGGTGCAAGGCGTTGCCAGTTAATCTAGAAAATTCTGTGCTCGCTGTTAACAAATTTAACATTTTAACAGACTGAAAACAACAACAACAATAGCAACAAATTGACAGCTGGAAACGTGAACTGCAAGCAGCAAAAAGCAGAAGAAGAAGAAAACAACAAAAAAGAGAGAGAGCAGTTATAAACTTGTAAGCAGAAAGAGAGAGGGTGGGAGAGAGAAAGAGAGTACAAAGAGAGCCGAGTCGCACATGTAAATTTGTGCATTGTGTACGAAATATAAAACGAAACGAAATTAGTGCAAAGTGTAACAACAAAAGCAACAATGAAAGTTAAACTCGAACGCACAATCAAAACGCAGCCCACAACAAAAGCAGCCGCAGCAACAACAACAAAGGCGCCTGAAGAGGATGAAGAGGTGACAGCGACAACAACAATAGCAACAACAAGTGAACCAACAGCAACAACAACTGCGACTGAGACTGCGGCAATCACAAATGAAACAACAACGACAACGGCGCAAGAATTGGACTTTTTGCCCGATATGTCCACGACGATATCGACAACGGCGACAATAACAACAACAGGAGCGACAGCGCGCAATCTTATCGTAAGTGACTCTCGTTTTTTATGATCAGTTACCGTTGTATGTACGTTGCGGTATGCATGCACGAATATGTCTGCGAGTTGCATAGAACGCAATAAGTCCTCGACAGGCAACAACAGCAATGAAAACAGTAACGAAATAAGCAAGAAAAACAAAAAAACCCCATCGCAAAGTCAAGAAACTTGTTTAAAAATATTATGTGTACTGTTGTTGTTGTTGATTTTTTCCCCCGAATTGTATTGTGCGCAATTTTATTGTATCTTTCCATCGTTGTTGTTGTTCAGTTTGGTTTTTTTTATACGTATTTATATTGTCGACATCTTTGGAATTTCAATTCACACTTTGTTGTTGTTTCGCAGTCAGTTGCCTTCACTCTGCCGTTCTCTCACGCCGCACTCTCCCACTGCCGCCGCTCTCTTTGGCAGTGCTCTCTTTCCCTCTCTCTCTCACATCACACAGATACTACATGCTCTCGTACACGTACACTTGCTGCCGTTTATCGCATGCGAGAGAGTGCTACTAATATGCCACTCACTCAATGCGACGTCAGGCGCTCTCTCTCTCTCTATCTCTCGCCCGCTCTCATTCACTTTGAGTGCGTTCGCTTACATTTTGTATTATTTCGCCACTTGCGGCAAATCTACTTCAAGGTTGGTGGCACATTTCGCATTTGATTCTTCTGTTGCCACTTCAGCACTTTCCTCCCCCACCCTGCACAAATGCATTTGTCTTCATTTGTGTGTGTGTGCGCATATTCTGATTCTGTTTTGCGTGGGCGTGCTGCGCTTGTCGCTTGTCGTTTGCAGCACGTGCGATTCCCGGTTTATTTTTTGTCAACTGCAGCACCGTCTACGCGCCGCCAGCCGAGCTACATAGTCTGCTAAGGTCAAGGCTGGTATCATTTGACCCACACAGTTTCTTAGTCATTTGCAGCGGAAGTAGAAAGAAAACTAGAGAAAATCTAATCAGAATTTAGGATGGGTAACATTGATGCTTTATCGATAAATAACTTATTACTAGCAACTATTCAGGACAAGTAATCGGTAACTGCATTGATGTCGATAACTTACTACAAATAACAAATGGGAATTAGGGATGGGTAACAGTTTAGTTACTAATTAAAATTTAAAAAAAGTAATCAGTTAATTGTTATCGATAAGTATGTACTCAGTAACTAGAATTAGGGAAGATAAACTAATTTTATTATGCAGAGTAAAAGAACAAACAATATAATCAATTTTGATATGTGTTTGTGTCATGTTTGTCCTACTTCAGTATCGATACCTTCTTGCTGCTATCGCTGCCTCATCATAATTAATGTTTGCACCTCAATCCAACCTTGATTCAGGTTTTTTCGAATGCATTTCGATTGCTGATTATTCTTATTACTAAACATTTATGTGCGAGCATAGCATATTGCCATGAATTTCACAATAAAATTAAATACAATGCCAAGGTCAGATGTCGCAGCTGCTGCTGCTGCTGTTGCTCCTTACCCCCTCTTCCCGTCCCTGGCCTGTTCCAATTGGAATGTCAAACGGCTCACGCGTCGCTTTGTGTCGTGGTTGCATTTGGAATTGTGCGATTTGTTGGATGCGTTGCGCGAATGGAGCCGTAAATGGCGCGTTGCACTTGAAACTAAACTCACAAATGGCCATTTAAGCTGCCGATTGTTGTCGCTCTTGTTGTTACTTTTGTTGTTGTTGTGGTTGATGGGGGAATGCATAAAATATGCGACAGTTGTCGGCATAAATATTCGAGCGCTCTTAGTGCGAATGCATTAAAAGTCAGTCCCACAGGTGATAACCTTTTTACGACCAACCACAGTCGCGTGTGGCCAAGCGCTTTTGTCAGCTCGATTTGAATATGAGCAGCTCTACAAAAGATGCAGATACACAGCATAAAGTAAAAGTTACAGATACATTTACAGCTGCAGTAACAGATACAAATACAGTTTAAGCTGGAGATACAGATGCATATCGATGAATAGTTAAAGATATAAATACTTATACTACATAGAGATACAACTGCTTTCAAGTCTAAAGATACAGATACAACTACACACACAGACGTAGATGCACACGACTGAAACTGACAATTTAATGCGCGCATCAACTAAAATAAAAATAAATAAAAAGTGCCAATGCAGCGACGCCGTCGACGCTTGACGAACAACAACAACAACAATAAATATATATACAATTAAGCATTAATTGTTATTGTTGTTCCTTTCTGGGGGCTTTATGGGTACATTAACTTGGGAGTGCTAAGTTTACGACTTCAGCCTCGTCCCAAAAACAAAAAAAACAAAGACAAGATATGGAATTTTATCGCAGTTTTGCCACATTCTTTGCAGCAAGATTTAAGTTTCCTGCGCATAAAACTCGATCAAGCTGAACTCAGTAGTTTGAATATATTTAATCATGCTCGAGTTGACTATAGAAACATGATAAACATGCGACAACATATAGAGGGAAATCCCTGCATTTATATTCTTTCTTCTGGTTATTTCCCATGCTCGCGTTTTATTGTGTGTCAACTGTACCTTGTACCTGGCGAACGTTTTGAATGTGACTAGCATTTTGTACCGTAAACTTATGACGTCAATATGTTATCGAAAGTTATAGACCAAGGCTTTACGGGCTGTGCGATTAGGCGACTACTGTGTCGAGTCAAATCGTCTCGACTCTTCGACAAGCAAAACCGGCTTTTGGGTGTGTGGAGTGGCTAAATTTGGTAGTGAATTTAGCTGGCTGACGTCACAAAGCCAACCGCTTAAAGCACAGACCGAGACAGAGAAAGAAAGAGAGACAGACAGAGTGAGAGAGACAGACACTTTGAGTATGAGAATTTGTATAGCGTATACGCAACGTCGGCCCTCAACAAAACTGTATAAACTGTGAAAATGCTAAATATTTCTTTGAATTATGTCATGTTATATTTCAATACGAAGCCAAGTTGCGTGTTTTCACTTTCAATGTTCGCCCCAAAGGAAAAATAAGTCAATTAGGTGGGTGGAGGAGGGGCTAAATTATTGACCAAAGCGATTCCACGAATTTGTATTTGCGTTTGTTGAACTCGTCAAAGGTTTTTGGTGAGCAGGAGAAATAGAGAAGGTGCTACTGAAAGAGGAGGGAGGAGAGGTTTGTATATTGGCCTTTCCCCAAACCGTAATTGAGTTATTCATTTCAACTAATTCAATGCGGCCATTTGCCAACGG
Source organism: Zaprionus africanus (assembly GCA_018151435.1). NCBI lineage: Eukaryota > Metazoa > Arthropoda > Insecta > Diptera > Drosophilidae > Zaprionus > Zaprionus africanus. The sequence continues at coordinate 10,820,257 of JAECXB010002206.1, forward strand.
AAATCGCAAGTGCAGGCCAAGCCAGGCAGAGCTGGCACATCTGGCGCGACGCAATGAAAGATTTACACGAGTGTGCCTGCCTGCCTCTGCTGCTCCTTCTCCTCCGTGTGGCTTGTGCCACGACGGGGCTTGTGCAGGGATTATATAGTGACGCGTCATGGCGCCGAATTCCAAGAAGAAGGCGCAGCATTCCGAGCAGCCAGCGACCACTTCGAGAAGTGCGAAGAAATGCGATAAAGTAAGACAAGTATAAGAGGCAGCAGAAGCAGCAGCAGCAGAAGTTGAGGGAGACGAAGTGCTGCAGCGAATGCGTGCCTCCAAGTGGTGCATGACGTGGACCGCTTGACGATGCGGCTGCTCCTTGTTGCTGTTGTTGTTTGTGTTGCCTGAGATATGCTGGGGATTTCCGTCGTGCTTGTCAGCCTGCCCCAATGGGTTTTTCTCTCTCTCTCTCTCTCACACACAATCACGCTATCTTTCGCACTCGCAATCTCTCTCTCTCTCTGTTGAAATTCACTCAGTGAGCGTGTTGAGTGTTTTTTATCGCTTTGAACTTGTTTTGAGTATTTTCAATTTCGCTCGTTCGCAGCGTAGGTGCCGCTCTGCTCCCCATTCTCCCTTCCCCACACTCCCCCTAGCCAACTCGGCTTAAACAAGCGTATGAATTCTTGGTAAATTGTGGATGAGTCATCGCCAACGTACGACGTAGTGTGCCGCCAGTTGTAGCCACATTCGATTCATTCATTTCACGCTCAGGTTATTCGCCGTGAATGAATGAAATTTGTGTGCGCTGCCTTATCGTATAGTCTACTTAAAGTTCATTTTTTGCCCATTGTTTTTGGTACAGGTGTAACTGGCTTCGCAAATAGAAGAGAATAAAGAAAAACATTCAGTCATGAATGCGTTATCACAGCTATATATAATCGTATGACTTATTCATACAGATAAAAAGATGCACGAGGTTCCTAAAGATGCTCTAGATAAGAACTTAGATTCAAACCTTGTAGGACACAGCTCCATAGGCTCACTGATATTAGTAACTCTCCTAAGTCATTCGATAAACATACAAGTCATGGTATTGATATAATTCTTTAAATAGCAACAAATCCGGTTTATATTGGAGCTTGATAACGATTCGAAATAAGAACGATATAGCCGTTAAAATGTTCACTAAATGTTCTAGTCAGGGCAAAAATAAAAAATTGAAATAATACTTAAAACGCCAAAAAATAAAGAAGAACTTCAAACTAAACGTGTCATACAAACAAAGAATATACCGGAAAGTGTAAATTTTAAATATATGCAGAAAAATTCTACGCATTACACGGACAGTTCGCAGTCAACTGTTTTTGGGAATCGATACGCTACCCAGGATGACGGTAATATCATCCGGTTTGCCACCGCTGCCAACGGGAAGTTGGTGGTACTTGGCCCTCATACAGAATGGCGACTCGAATGTCTCATTGTGGGCCAAATGATCGGCTGCATCTACCAGTACGTCGGCCAAGGCCTGCAATTCCTTAACATCGTCAGTACCGTGCATGGTACCCAGCACTCGCACCAGCAAATGCAGTGGTACATTGTCGAAGAGACCATCGGTGGCGAGGAGAACCATATCACCTTGTCGCAGCTTCAAGTGCGTCGCCATTGCCTTCTCAGGTGCATCGCAGTAAACCTTATGTGGAAATTTGTTTGGCGGCACTGCCAGCTGATATGGTGTATTGAATCCATGTTCCTGCTCTGTGGATCGATACAGCAGAGCTTTGTTGCGAACCACCAGGAAACCACTGTCCCCTAGATTGGCCGTATGTAGCATACAATCGGATCGATCTAGGGCTAACAGGCAGGCTGTGCTGCTGCCAAAAATATCGCTATCCTTCATTTGATCGAAGCTTTGGACAAGTAATTTTCGTGCATCTTTGCCATCGAATTCGGCACTTTGTGCATTGTAACAGCAGCAAGACATTAGTTCATCGGCAAATTTTCCAGAATCGATGCCATCCTTACGCCAACCCCCGACGCCATCTGCTACGCCTATCGTCACAGCTTTGGGCGTTCCAACTGAAAACCAACTGTCTTCACCAAAACGCTTTTGTATACCCGTTCTCTCATTGGCATCCTTCGACTTGCCCTGAACCGCAACTAATAAATTGGGAGGGGAGCTCAGACTTCGCATGTGAATGCTTAGTGCATAGTGAACTAGGCCAACGGAACGAGTAACAGTAGCTTTTGGTGAAGGTTTTACTAAAAAAGACATTTTAAAACTATTTCTAAAAATTTGTACTGTTAATTTAAAAATCTCCAAAATTTTGTCAAAAATGAATTTAGTCCGATTTTTCTAAAACAACTGAATATTTTTCAAACAAATTACAAGCATAATGAGGATTTTTAGGAAGCCGTAGTGATGATAGTAGGCTTGTGCCATTCCTTCGATAATTTCGATAAATACGATCACGATAGAATCCAAAAATTGCAAACTTCACTTAGTTACTTCGAGAAAGAAAGTTTCATTCAGGTTTTGACTCCAACAAGGGCACATTTTTTTATAATATCGAATGTACGCAGTCTCAATAATCTCAATTTATTGAATCCATATTTATCATTTATAATTATTATTTTATATATATCGTTACGAACTGTGATTTGATTTCGTTACTAAGGGTATTTCGAGGAAAGTTAAATGCAGTAAGTTGCAATTCCATATAATGCTATCTTTAGTCATTTTGCAATACTTCTTATGAACTACGACAACCATATCTCGTTTTCCTGGACTCTTTTCTTTGTTTTAACTGTAATTCAATTGTTTTACCTCTTGATTTGTCGATTGTAAACACTTTAATCTTATCGTTTCTTTGCCTGGGCCTACGACACAGTCTCAATACCTTTGGCACATTTATAAATCATCACCGGAAGCGCTGGCGGATCCAAAGTGATCGCACTTATCGCAGTTGCCCATATACTACACTATGTACGTGTAGAAGGACCGTAAACAAATGCAAAAAGTTGAGTTTGTTTATAAATAAAGAACTGATGTAAACCGCTGGTTATAAATCACGAGTACCTTATCAATCGCAGGTGCGGTCTCTTTCGTAGATTCACAAGAAAATGTCCATTATTCATTATGTTCCATGAACATTATATAGGGGGTAAACTGTGTGGGGAGTGGGTCATTTCCAATTCCCGTAGACTTGCGCCGTATCTCTCTGGCCAGATTACAATCGTAGTATAGCGACTTGATAACTGGCTACCGATTTTCGGCTTTCAGTTCCGAGTCTTATCAACGAAAACAAGAGCGGAACTGAACGATGACGTTAAACACTTGTTTTCAACTACTTTAATTGTTCCAGGAACCTAAGAATCTAATCATAATGTAGGGGTACCTCTGCCGAACCCGCCCGCTTCCCGCATTATTGATGATGGCAATACCGCATTGTTATATTATTATAGATTTATAAGCATGTCTATTTTTGTTCCGTTTCGGTTTATGGCGACCATTTTTCTCAGTTCTGAGCCTGCCAGGGATGCGGGTGCCAGTTGCGATAAACTAAAATCAGTAGCTACTAAAGCCGCAAAACAGCAGCAATTATCGGGGTACGATTCTAAAAATAAATCGATTACTTTTTAGTGCATTATGCACACACACACACACATATGCGCATATAATACTCGTATTCTAATTGAAATTGAAATTGTTCTTTTCTCTTATTTATCATTGCAGGTAAGTAAATCTAATGAAATACTGCAAATCATTTGCAGCAAATGTTCAGTGTCACATGGCCCAGTTCCAGTTGGGGCTCCAATTACTGTCACCATCGTAAAATCCCTCTACATGCTCACTGTCATGTAAGTGCCTTCGACATATGCATGTAAACAAGGTCAGAGCGGCCTTGCTATACCCTGCAAGGGAAGGGGGCAATACTAATTGATGGGTATAAGTTTAAAATCGATAAAAGTTATGGAAAAGTGATAGATTATTTATCGATAGATGGTTTATTTCCAGGAATACATGATGTCCTCTTTAGAGAAGTAGAGCATTTAAATCGATGACGATTACATTAGAATAATCGATATTTTCTATAGATTGAATATTATTAGAAATACATGATAACCATGCTTTCACATGGAATTTTTTGGACTTCCCCTTACTTTTCTTTACATCAGATAAGTAGAACTAATCGAGTAGAGTGCATAAAGATTATATAGATTATATAGATTTATCGATAGATTTCTATAGGGTATTTTCTCCTCTTGTCGAATTCTTTCCGCACTTTGCACGTTGTCTATGCGAATCAGGTTACCTTCGTGTTGGCACGTATAGGGCCCCATCAATATTGGTGTAAAGGCTGACATATCAATAGATAAAGCCAAAGCCAGAGAGTAAACAAACACCTGCGCCTGCCGCACACCTGTTAGCGCTGGGGTAGAATAGCTGAAACGCATTGCATTGTAATCGAATAAGGCTATGCCGAAAAACTGAACAATTGACCGACCTATTTCGACAGCGACCTATGCGGAATGGCGTCGAATGATAAGAGCTTCGACCACGACGACGAGACTAGGCTTCACTATGGGAGGCCTTAACACAATGCAGCGTCGTTGTCTGTGTCGTTAACTGTGTGTGTGTGTGGGGGGAGAAGGTACTTTACCTTCATATGTGTGTACTTATGTGCTGGGTATTTAATTATAGTTGCTTATGTCATAACTATATGGTCGGTCGTGCGATAAGATAAAACCGAGCAAAGCGCACAAGAAGCTGTTCGCCAAGAAAAAAGTTTGTAGAACAGGGCGTGGGCAAGTGAGCTGCGCCGAGAATTGCAAGAAGGCAAAGGAAACAGAAACGGCGGGCTAAACCCAAACACAGACAAGCATAGACATGCACACACATGCACACACACACGCATGTAGAGAGTCCCCCAATGCAAAAAGCTTTGAGTTTGGCTCACTCAGGAAATGCCAAACGCCAAAAAAATCAACTCGACTCGACTCACTCACAATGCTCATGCTCTCGCGACGTTGGCGCCCATTCGCTCTCGCTCTCTCGCACTTACTCTCTCTCTCTCTTTTGCTCTTTGCGGTCTCCGCTGCGGAATGCGATAACACTCAAAAGTTGACAGCGCTGCCCAGCTGGCGTATAAAAGTCATCGGCGCAGCGATGACGCATTTAGTTTAAACTCGTTTGCCGTGCGAAACGTTTCTTCGGCTAGTGAAGGCAAAAAGTCTTCGCCAAGTCGCGCAAAACTTTTAAACAAAATATATAAAACACAAGTTGAGAAAATATAGTACACAAAGTTCGTTGGATCGTGTGTGAGAAGAACGTGAACAGTTCTCGGAAAAATCGAACAATAACATTAAAATTCGCACCATACAAATGCGATAAAAAAGACAACAAGAACAAGTGAGAGAGATACAAAAATACAAAAATACAAACACAAATACAGAGACAGATAGAAAATACGTTGTCAGCTATACAGCTGCTGCAGATACACTTACAGCTACAGATACAGATACAGATTCAAGTGCGCGCTAATATAAATAAATAACAATTCGCGAATTTCGCCAGAAATTTTGCATTCGTCATCGTAATCGTACAGACGCCGCTGTCGCCTGTTGCGCGTCTATTAAACTAACAAAAAAGATCGGCAGATACCGCTAGACAAATATATAGTACATATAATCATCACACTATGACGCTGGACAACTACTTCAATTTTGGCGAAGAATATTCCCTGTTTAACATGCCGCTATCACCGTTGCCCAAAGTGGTAAGCATCCCCAATCGACTTTCGATACTATCGCCAGTTATAAGTCTCAGTTCTTCAATTATTCAGTATTTAAATATTTTTATGATCTTCGGTTTTGAGCGTCAGTTCCCCAAAACCTAATCAAGTCTTTCGATATCGTTTTGAAACGTCAGTTTTCTTATCAGGCCTTTCTGAAAATTTCCAGAAGTATTTCTCAAAAAAGAACAGGCAACATATGTAATAAAGAATATCGAATACTATATAGAATATATTGTGTGTGGCTGCGTTTGTTCTTCTATCGCACAATTGTGTTTTACGTGCTTATCGTCGCGAAATTCTTGGAAATTATAATCGTTAAACCCTTCGGACCGCCTTGGCTGCCTGCTTCTCCCCCATTCTCCATTATCGCCCCCATTTGCAGTGTGTGCCGCGGGCATATCGAGTTCTGTGTGTGATTTGCTGTTTTGCAATTCAATTTGTTTGTTCAATGATTAAGCTGCTGGTGTCGCTTATCAGCTCGCTGCGATTTGTGTTCCATTTTTTCGGTTCTTTTTTATTCAATAATTTTATGAAATTTTTTTTTTTTTTGTCTGCCTTGGCCTGAGTTAATTTATGTGCACTTATTTTGGTAATGTTTGCGATAATTAAAATTATTGACTTAGGCAAGTGTGCACAAACGCACACACAGGCATACACGCGCACACACACACTCTCATTTTTAGCCGGCACAGCATGCTTTGCCGCCGATAAACTGAAAATATTTCAAATATTTGCTTTGGTTATGTCGACCTTGTTGACAATGTGATAGATTAGGTTTGGGGGCGGAACAGTTTCTTTTATGCCTTAATGGAATTTCTTTAAAATAACTGTAAATTGGTGTACAGTCAACGTAGAAAAATATTTGAAATCGATTTCACTTAAATCGTTACAAGTTTTACTAAAGTGATAGATTGTTTGTCGATAGATACAACATTCGTTGTTTTAAGTCTTTTTTTCTTTCTTAATTTTGTCTTATCCCACCTCGAAAATCACGTTGGCAACTCATGACGTTACCAACCACACTGGCCAGCAAGTTACCCCGCAGGTTACCCAGTTTTTTTTTGTTTTCGTAGCTATTGCGTTTCCATTGCATTTTACAGTCGAGTGATCGCGGCGGCGTCTGGAAACGGTGATATCGCGCACGTGCGACTTTCGTGGCAAATTTATCGAGTTTTGTGAGCAAGTTTTGCACTATATACACACCCATTATACACGTCTGTATATGGTTTATGGTATACATATAGCTGAGCACCTTCCGTTTGGGGTTTAGGGTTCAATGTGCACAAAGAAAGTGAATTGAAATTAACCCCTTAACAGAAAAAGGCAAAAAGCCATTTGCGTGACACGCGAAATGCGCTTAGTTTCATAATAAGTGGGGTTATGTGCAACATGTGTGTGTGTGTGCGTGTCTGTGTGTGTATGTGTGTGCCTACTTATTGCCACAATTAGGGCGGGTTCAAAGTAACATGCTGCATGTCAGACAGTGTGACTTTTGACATATGCGACTTTGCTGCTTAAATTGTTTAATTAAAGTTGAGTACACTCAGAGAAATGGTAGAGAAAATTGGAGCAGAAGTTGGTAATGCGCTTTAGATGCAATATAGAGTAATATATATATATGTACATTCATTCGACGGCCATTTCTCTAAGTGTACCAGTTACGATAGTGGAGTTACAAGGGCAGTCAGAGGCTTAAGACTTAGCGCCCCCACAAATCGAGACGAGCGTAGTCCCATTACCATTTTGGACTTTCTTTGGCATATAATTTCGAAAGAGATAAAGCACTTTTAATTAAAACCGTATATGGACAAAGTACCTCAATGTGCGGGGTACTTTCGACTCGCTGTTTTCAGTCTCTGTTTTCAGATTTATTATTATTGTCTTTGCGCGTAAGGTTGTCTGTGGTCTGTGGGCGTCTTCGACAGTTTGTGGCTCGTGGGCCTCCAAAAAAAAAGAAACGAAGAAAGCACTCAATGCTGCTGTTGCTGCGTACGTGACAGACCCACACACATATTTCGAGACGGGGGAATCTGGAAAGAGCTTAAGCTATATAGAGTACATACAATTAACTTCGATCTTGCGAGGAGAAAAATGTTCTCTCTGCAGAACAGCAGGGCAATCAACCCGTCTTTGTTTAGCCTTGGCAATAACTCTCTGCCAATTAGCAAGATCTAAATCTAACGAGCAGACTCGCATATATAATACTACTGCTATACTTGTACATATATCTCCATGCATATCGTATATAATGCTGTGCAGCCCCGTTAATTGCAGCGTGAAGCTGCACATCGCACGTTGCACTTAGTTGGCAATTGAAATGCAATTCAATTTTGCGGCTAATGTCTCTAGACAAGCACAGACATGCACGGACATGCACACTGATGCTTACTTAGATTGCAGTTTATACTGCCGAGACAGACTGACTTTTATTTCGGCTAGTTTACTGCCCCCCTCTCTCTCTCTCTCTCTCTCTTTCTCTATCTCTCTGTCATTTCGTTTAAGGACAACTTTGTCTTCTCTCCATAATTTCATTTCGGGCGTAATTGGAAGCGCCACAGCCACAGCTCAAAGCCTTGTCTGGTCAAGGGGCCAACAACAACAATAACAACAACGACATGTACAATTTCCCGCAGTGTCCTTCTTGGAATTGGCCAAGCCCGAATCGCTCGGTGTCGCTGCCAAGTCGCGTCGAGAATGAAAAGTGAAAACAACTTTTACTACTTTCCCTCCCCTTGCCACGCCCCCACCAGCAGTCGTTGTCTGGCCTCTGTGTGCAGTGTGTGTCTCTCTTGCATTTCGCGTTGTCCTTTCGTCCTTTCGCCGACGGCGCCTCGTAGACGCGTCGTTTGTTTGCCATTTCCTCGATGAAAAAAAACTTTGCCATAAATTTTACGTAAACTCCCCCAAAACCGTTGTTATTGTTTTATTGCAGTTGCTTTTTTCTCTGCTCCTTCTCTTCTCTTGCTCCTTCTACTCTTCCACTCTTTGCTGATTGTTGTTGTTGTTGTCATGTCGCGACAAAATGCATTTAAATAAATTATTCCTAGACCAATGTCGCGTCATTTTATTAGTCGGGGCATTCCCCAGTTATGTGCATGTCTCCCTCTCCGTGTGTGTGAGTGTGGGTGTGGGTGTACCAGTGTGTGCACTCTACAAATTTAATTACAAGCTAATGACACTTGAGCCCCAACAAATTCAAATTCATTTCACATTTGTTTTTATTTGCGACGGGTCGATTCGACTCACAATCGCGTAATTATCTTCTTATCAATTGCATTTGTAGCTTTAGGTCTTATCGTTTTATGAAATTCTGTAGAATTGCAACGAGTCGGAGCTCATAAACTTGGGTTTTATGGGTTATATAAATCACTTGTAACTTTTATTGGGTTGTGCAGTCATTGCGAAATAAGGAAATCTAAAGAAAGGAAAGGCATCTATTATTAACTGGTATTGTTAAGTATCATTTTCTATTTTGTTTAGGGTATTCTGACTTAGGTATATTAATTGACGGATTCTGATTTAGATAATATATCGTCGCACAATCATGTGAAAATACTTAAGTTACTATATAGCGGCGATATCAATCGAAGCACACACACCTTTGTTGAGTATTTCGAATAGGCGTGTAGAAATATGCATATGCAAATACAGATACTGATAAACAGAGAGCCTTAAGTGAGAGAATATATACGATACAATACGAGTGTATTCATTATTAGGCGGGTTCAATGCACTACAAAACTGTAAAGAATCGAAACATATTTTTTGTTGTTGTCGAATTTGTCAAATGAGCTGAGCTGCCCCCGAGGCACGAGGCACGAGGCACCAGGCGAACAAAGTCTGATTAATTTGACACTGAACCTAAAAGCAGCCTGGGCACGAAAGGAATCGAAACCCGATTGAAACTGAACCGCGAAACGACGACGAACCCCTCACGGAAATTTATTTCGCCTGTCGAAGTGACATTTTTCTGGGTGCTTTTTGTGGTTGCACTTTTGGCTGGCAAATTTTGAATTATGATCAAAAGTAAAAAGTTTAATTCAATTGCCGGCGATTGAAGGGGGAACCCATATCGCGTGGGCGTTCCAAAAATGGACAAACATCGAGTGATTTTAATGGCGGCTCACGCCATGTAGTACATATGTATTCTATATACTATATGGTGTATACGTACTGATGGTATATACTGTATGTGCCATATGGGATATGGTCAAGCGCGGCGTTTGCGTGCCCGAAAAAGGCCGGCGCGCATTTGCGATGCTTTTGTCGGGCGTTGACTTTGCTTAAAAGTCTCTGTCTGGTTGGGTCTCACTGGGCGCGGCGGGATCGAGCAGGGATCGAGGGAGAGAGTAAGAGAGAGAGAGAGGCAGCAGCAGTTGGCTTTATCAAGTCGGCAAGGCAGGCAACCCACTCCACTCCATGCCGCGACCATTTCACTCGCGCATTGCGGTCACGTTCTTTTTCCCGGTAAAGAGCGAAAAAGGCAAGTGGGGAAAACTGTCTGGCGTACTTAGAGATACCCTGTAGAAAGAATTATATATAGATTTAATAATATGAACATATTTCCCTATCGTATGGAAAATAACTGTGAAACCTTCGCTCATAAATATCGATTATCACCAATCGATTGTCGAGCATACTCCTTCTTTTGCTCTGCATACAGGGTATACCGGCAAGAAGTCAAATGCGACAGCGTACAAATTATTTTCGCTTCTCCTTTTCATTAATTGTTTTATTCGCAGAATTTTGCTTATGCAAAACAAAAATAAAAATGAAAAGAAAACAAATAAACGCAGAAAAATATATGACAAGAGAGAAATATTATTATTATTTTAAATGATGTGCTGCGGCTGCGTTGCTTATCGCAAAGGGAAGTGCAAACTGTACATACGCTCGCATACCCGCACACACACAGACACACAGAGTCACACGCACACACACACACAATTCGCCCATGGCAACTCTACTGTCCTACTAAAAGCAATGGAGCGCGCACTTGAACTTGTCAACTCTGCTGCTGACATTGCAGTCACGACAGCAACAACAACAACTTCAACAACTACAACAGCAACAATAGGCGGCAATAAAACAAAACGAGTGTGGCAACTCTTTGCCAATTAGAAATCAAAATTACATTTTATTCGCAATAAATGCGCATTTCTAACACATACTCAACACATTCGTTCGTTCATTCCCTCGTTCGTCGAGCCTTTGTTTCAACCTTCAGCCGCATTCGCATTCGGATAATTTATGCAATTGCACACAGATGCAGTTAAATATAATAGGCATTAAAATATGCCGCATACATAGTTGAAATGAGCGTTGAACAAAGCTTTAGTAACATCTAAATAGCTCTGCTAAGTACTTACAGTGGCCGGCAAGCTGCTAATTAACATATTGCGCAATGTTAAATTATTTATCGACACTCTAAGCTATCGATGCGACGTAACGATTTATCGAATTCAATGCTAGAGTGCAGAATGCAAAATGATTGAAATAAATATAAATAATTTATAAAAAGGCACTAAATTAAGTTTAATATAAAATAGAAAAGTATAGTATATTATAAATAGTATACATATATTTATTAAGTGGTAATAAGTAATGAACTTGATAATCATAGGCATTTCTCATACCAAGTCTGCTTGTTGATCTTTCCATTAGCTTAGCTGCTTTGCCCGATTCGCAACTTTTGATATAAACAATGATATTGTCATCGTGCTCGCCGTTGCGTTTGTTTTGCGCCTCATTACGTCATTATGTGGCTAAAATTGGCTTAAAAATAGCTCAACACGTCAGCTGCACAATAAAACGCAAAACAAAGCAAAAAAGTAAAGGCAAACGGCGCAAAGTCAAAAGTAAAAACAAAAGCAAAAGCAGCGACAATCAGCAATGTCGTCGTCGTCGCTTTCCGCTGCTTTTGGCAAAGTATTTAGCAAATAAATAAATAGAAATGATCGCAAATTCGAAGAAATGAACTAATTAAAGTCAAGGGCATTCCAACTTTCGCTTCCACACACACACACACGTACACACAGAAAATCTCGCTCAATTCATCTCATTTGCATTTGAATTGATGCAGGTACGCACTCAACTAGTGCAATCGATCATGTTCTCTCTCTCTCGCGTTTTCTCTCTCTCTCTTGAGTTCGATTCGAGTTGAAAATATAATCAAATTCTGTTCTGGCACTTGATTTTATGCTTGACGCATTAGTCAGCACTAAGAATACACTGACTGATGAGAATATGCGACAGGCAAATGCTCTGCAGCAGAGACAGCTCTCTATCTGTATCATAATGTAATCTACACTTTGCCAGCCACCCAAATATACAAATTAGATTTAACGACGTCAGTTGTTTAACATGCACAGCACACACACACACACACAACGTATTTACGCGAGCCTCTTCTCACTCGGCCCCAGCTTAATTGACCTCTGAACTGAACTCAGTGTCTGCCTGATAAGACGGACTGAGTGCGCGCTGTGGGCTCGCTTCAATTTAGACAATTACTCGCGCGTTTACGCGAGCACACACAGAATCAAGTGTACTATACTATATATTATTATATATTTTTGATTCAACTAAATTGGCTGATTCATCTACGAATGGCAAAATTCTCAGAAAAGTATTTACGTACTTTATATATGGATGTGTTTATATTCATTATGAAAATTCAACAAGCAACTTGGAAAGTGGGTTAAAATGAAAGTCACAGCCGAATGTTGTTTTAACATTTAAGTAAACAATAAGGCGGTTAAACTCAAAAAGCAAGCGAACAAATTTACACAGAATAAATTTCATTTTATATTCACAAAATGCAAAACAAATACGAAGTTGGAAACTCGGAGGAACTGTCGAAACTTGAGTTTGTGAAATATTCTACGACATCGATAACGTTTTGAAAAATAAAATAAAATATTTTATCTAATATCAATATTGATATTTTCTTGTCTTCAGTTGAAAGTAAAATATTCTACAATCATCAATGTGATACCGATAGTTTCTTGTCGATTCTCATCTCTAGTGAGAAAGATGCAAAAATGCGTATTTTTTAATTTTACAAGCGACTCAAAATTTGTTTAAAAAAATTAACACAATTTGCTAATTTCGAACGGTACCAAAAATAAACACAGCGCAAGTGCGAACTGGTCGTGCGACGCCCTGGTTACCTACCCTATATGAGGAACAATAATTGCGATTGTTGTTATTGTTGTTCATCTCCCGATTGTTGATTGTTGACGAACTGAAGACACCTGCGCCCAGTCAATCCGCGTGAGAGCGTGTGTCTTTCTTCCCCGAATGTGACAGCGCTCGCCTGCTATAAATACAAAGGCCGATAGATATGTAGATATACGAGTATAAGATATGTATCAGTACAAGTGTTTGTGCCATAACTCTTGCTAAATGGTCAGCATGAAAGGCTGAAAGAGGCGTATTGAGTTATTGGCCGATAATTTATGGCAGAACAAGCGTTTAGAGGCAAAGCGTTTTATGTGCCCCATTAGCGAAATTGAGAGAGTTGCCACACCTAAAGCAAGTGAAAGTATACCCTGTAAACGAGGGTAAAATGTGGCAGAACAGATCTAATCTCTCTATAAAGAAAAAAAATTTGATATTCTACGAGCAAGAGATTGAAACTACAAACTCTGTGGCACAACTTATGGCAGCAACTGTTGCTTTTGCCGTTGTTGGCGTGGGCTGCCGCTGCTGGCTCTTCTTGAGACCGTGTGGGCTGCTGCCGCCTCAATTAAGAGCGCGGGCACGGCGCGCATTTAAAACTTATTCGATTTGTTTAGTTGCTGAACGCTTTTCTCGCCAGCTATTCTTCTCGCTGTTGTTGTTGTTGCTGTCTAATTTACTCACTCAGGAGAACAAACACAGCAGTGGCAGAGGCGCCTCGCTCTCTCTCGGAGATATATCCGAGCCACATGTCGTTTGCCAATTTTGAATTTCTTTCGCTCAGTCGCAAACGAACAACGAACCATCGAAGTTTAGAATTAAAATATAACGCAGCAGCGGCCTCATCCAATTTATTTGTGCTGTGATCGCGCGCGCGTTGCCCGAAAATATCGAAACGAAAATAAATTAGTGAAAAGCCAAAAACGAGGGAAAAGGAGAAGATCACAAAACGAAATTGCAAACAAAATAAAATATAAATAGTGCAAACGAGAATTTGAAACAACGAATCGAGGAAACAAGGCGAAAAAGGCGATCGAAAAAAATAAAAAGAATTCAGGAAGGAATAAAAATAACGAAGCACGCAATTCTGATTGTGATTTTGTTGCATGCCGCGTGGAATTTGAGGCAGCAACGGCAAATAAAAGATATATGTAAATATATAGATGAACGAGAATTGCTGACCAAAGCGGAGCAGAGAAAAAAAGAGAATTCATTTAGAGGCGTTGCCGCCGCGCTGAACCGACCGAATCGTAAAAATTAATTAAACATAAATTAAGCACAAGTGTAATTATTGCTGGGCCACTAAAACTGACGCAAGGCAGCCCAAGAAACACACACACACAGATAGGGTAGTATATATGGTATATATACATATGGTACATGTGCACAACATAATTATATAATCCGAGCAATTTTTTCGCAATTAAAATAATTTTGCAGCGTGCCATAAATGCCTCAAATGCTCAATGCCATAATCGACGTTTACTATTGTTATTTCCCATTAATCCTGTTATTGTACTAGTTAAGAGAGCGAGAGAGTTGTTGGCAGCTGAGAAAGAGAAACAGAGACAGAAAGAGCACGTGCTTCTATTCGTTATTTTCGATTTGGTTTTGGATTATTATTATGTTTGATCTGGCAAAGTTTCACCCACATTTCGAACCCTTGCGAAATTGGCTGGCGGTTACGCGGCTCGTGAAGCGTTTAAAGCCTCCGGAAGACAAATAAAGAAACACAGCGCACAGAACATAACGAAAAAGAGAAGCAAAAGTAAACGAGAAAGAAAAGAAGTGGAGAAGAGAAGAAGAAGCTGCGAAACGAACGAACAAAACTCAACAACGAAAGGCGAACGAGAAAATAAAAACTCAAATACGAAACGACCAAAACGAACATTTTTTTGGCGCCCAACAAAAGAACAACAACAACTAAGACAAGCAACAACAAGAAGAATCTCATCAACAACAACAACAACAACAACGACGTAAACAACAACAACAACACGATCAACCACATTACAAGGCACACTCGATAGAATTTCACCGTTTTGCTGAGATTTTGCGAGTTCGCGCATCTTTTCCAGGAAAAAGTTAGCTGTAAACATTTATTTATTACCAATTTCCATTTCGACTTCCTGTTGTTTATTTTAAATAATCGTTTTGTTGTACATTTATAAGCACGCTATACACTATACATATATATAGGCATCTATATAAACTATATATATCTTTATCATTGTTGTTCAGTTGTTTAGCTTATTAAGACAATTTTGTAGGTTTAAGAGGCCAAAACGAATTTATCACTTACGAAACTAGTCAAAAGTGCCCATTGTGCGTATACGTAACGGTACGTAGCGTATACTTGATATTGATCTAAGCTAAGGTTAAGTTAATAGGAATCGCGAGTTATGATGAAAAATCTTAACGGTAGAGCGCATAATGCGTGCTACCATCCCTACTATCAGCAACAGTTGCAGCAGCAGCAACAGCAACATCACCAGCAGCAGCAGCAACTCCAGCAACAACAGCTTCAACAACAGCAGCAGCAGCTACAGATACAGCAGCAATTGCAACTGCCTTATGCGGCACAATACAACCAGCTGCAACATCAGTACAATGATCAACAGTACTACAGTCAACAGCTGCAGCAACAACAACAAGAACTGCAGCAGCAGCAACAACAACTTTTGTTACGTCAGCAGCAGCAGCAGCAACCCACGTTGTCGGCCTACCCTCAACAGCAGCAGCAGCAGCAACAACACCAACAACAACATGCGAAGCAGTCATATGGCAATAACAACGGTGCCACCAACATGGCAATGTCTGCACGCAGCAGCATGCACGCAACAGTTGCTACTACTGCCAATAACAACAGCGGGAACGGGAACGCCAACACCGCCAACGCCAACACTGCGACCGCCGCAATGGCAGCAATGTACCAAATGCAAAGCTTTTTAAGCCAACAACAACAGCAGTACAACAACAATTGCGCGCATATTAATTATAATCAACAACAGCAGCAGCAGCAACAGCAACAACAACAACAACAGCAGCAAGCACCACAGCAACAACAGCAACTACCAGCAGCAACAACAAATGGCGATAAATTAACGTTGGACAGTGCCAGCGAAATTGCAAACTTTTTGGCCAATGAGCTTTTTATGCAGCAGGTACGAAAGGTGTGGTTCAGGTAGCCGGGATATTAACGGTACCTTCGCGTCCTTTTGGCTGCACTTACAGAATTTTTTAGCCGAGAATAGCGAAAAAAACAAAACCTTTTGTTTGCAGTTTCCCGTGTAAAAAAGCTAGATATACAATGTTTTCGTTTTTGACGGGAAAATAGTTAAACTGTTAGCACTGATGGCAGCTCGTAACAGCTCGTTAACAGCTTTGCTTTACAGTTAACAGCGATGCAACAGCAAAACGAAGCTTAACAGGCATGTTAAGTGTTAATGTTGTTATCGATATTGAGATCGTATATCGGGTTGAATTTATTTGCAGTTATCGTATTTTCAAGCAGTAAATTTAGCTGCCATTGGGAATTTCGTTACAGTAAGAGGTTATCAGTGATTTTTGGTTTATTTCTTGCTTAGATATTTAAGACTAAACTGATGATTTTCACGATTAATTAACTAATCAATCGACTTTAACTCTCTTACAGCTCGTTACATTTGAAGGCATGCAGAGTGCACCGACGCTGACAACGCCAACACTAACGCCCACGACGCTGCGGACCATTGAAGAGACCATCTATGAACTGACATCAGATCATCAGAATGCGCCGTTTCAGGCAGGTTTTAAGCCGCCGCCGTTGACGCCCAATACTCTTGTAAGCAACAACAACAACAACAATAGCGTGAGCAACACAGCCAGCACGGCAGCAGCAGCATCCACGCTGGCCGTAGTAAATAACCAAGCGCCATACACCGAGTTACTCGGCTTGACACCCGAAAGTGACACAGAGGACTCACAAGGCTCCTGGAACGAGAATCAGCTGAATGATGACCAAAGCACGACCGATACTTGTAAGTTGAATATACTTTGCAGTGAGAAGAGAGTTACTCATTCTTATCCTTTCCCCCTCAACAGCAAGTGCAGCCACAGACAGCACATCGTATCAGAATGGTGGCCACATGATGGGCAATGGATCCAATGGTGTTGCAAACAATTTCAGTGCCGCTCTGGCGGCAGTCAACAGTGGCCGTGGTTCGGTTCAGTCCGGCAATGGCAGCAACTCAAATACCTCAAACAGTGCCACACCGGCGCGTCGCGGCGGTGGTCGTCGCCCCAACAAGGCGGCAAACATGTCACCCGAGGAGGAGGAGAAGCGTCGCATTCGTCGGGAGCGCAACAAGTTGGCTGCAGCACGTTGCCGCAAGCGGCGTGTGGATCAAACCAACGAGCTGACCGATGAGGTCGATGCACTGCTTAAGAAGGGCGAGACGCTGAAGAAGGAGATCGAACAATTGAATGCGACCAAAAATCAATTGGAGTTTGTGCTCCAGTCACACCGTCCCACATGTCAGAAGGTGCGCGATGATCTGCTGAGCGTGGCCACCTGTAATGGACTCATTAGACCCGCTGGCATTCTCAGTGCCGTCGCTGCGGCCGGAAGCTGCAGTGGCAGTGGTAGCAGCAGTCACCACAACAACAACAGCAACAGCAATGACAGCAGCAGCGGCACCATCACCGGCTTCGATGCAACACTTAATTCCACCGGGCGCAGTAACTCGCCGCTCGATCTCAAGCCGGTGCTGACCAACGAGCAGCTGCTGCAGCACATCAAGCACGAGCCGCAAGATGGTGCCGTCGATTCGGGCTCATCGCTGGACCAGGACGGACCGCCATTGGCGAAACGCTGTCCGCTGCCCAATATATCCACGTTCACCCAATCTCTGACCACACCCACTGGACCCGTGTCGTGCTCCCTGAACACGCCCAACACGCCCGTCAACTTTGGCATGTTCCCCACTAGCATTTGCAACATGAGCAGTCCCACACTGAATGCCCTCAACAATACGCTCAACAAGCAACAGCCCAAGGCGCGACCCAACACGCTCAATGTGCAGCGCCCGTTTACAGCACCTAACATGCCAGCGGGTATGGATGGTGGCAAGGCACCAACGCAAATACAGGGTGTACCCATTCAGACACCATCGACGGGCACCTTCAACTTTGATTCGCTGATGGATGGAGGCACTGGATTGACGCCAGTGTCTGGTCCATTGGTGCCTACCTGCTCGTCGCAGAACAAGCATCCGCTGGAGTTGCCAACACCCACAAGTGAGCCGTCCAAGCTGGTCAGCTTATAACCAGTGTAGGGGGCGTGGCGGAGGCGCACGCGCGCAGCGCTAACAAAGTCAACATTACATTTAGTTTTACATAGATATGCATAGTGAAACATGATACATGCAACATGCAACATGAAGTTTGTGAGATGAAGATGTAAAGAAAGCAAACGCTAATTAATTTTGATAAGGTTTATACACGATGTTTTGCTCTTTTTATAACGATTTTTGTAATTGTAAAATTTAGAACCCTCAGCCGGGCAATGCCTTGGCCTGTTCCTGCTTTCTCCCAGTCGTGCGACGGTCTGGGCTGATGGATCAGGCGAAAGCTGTTGATGCTGCCTGGGTTGTAATAATATTATTATTTTTATTTAATTATATATTGTTTTCCGTTTAATGTAAAGCTTTTGTATTATTATATATATTACGTTTAATTTATGATTTTCTCTATACTATGTACTATCTATCTTTATATATATATGATACATCTAAATGGAAAATATATATATATATATAAATATATGTATATGTTACTGTAATATTTACTTGTATTTTTGTGCAATTTGTAACCATTTCATTTGCGTGTTATATTTTCAAAAAATATACATAGAAATAT
This sequence comes from Zaprionus africanus, assembly GCA_018151435.1. Lineage (NCBI taxonomy): Eukaryota > Metazoa > Arthropoda > Insecta > Diptera > Drosophilidae > Zaprionus > Zaprionus africanus. The sequence continues at coordinate 10,839,117 of JAECXB010002206.1, forward strand.
TTATGCCTAAAAACATTTGTAACTTGAAATGCGAAATGTAAAAGAATAGGAATGAATGAGAATGAGGAGAAGGTTACTAGAAAGAGAATGAGTAAAAGAGAATTGGACAGGAAGTCGTATATGAAGGATGCGTTGTGATATTTATTATTAACAAGTTAAATAAAGTATAAATAAAAACGAAATATTAACAGAACGTCTAATGAAAGGAACTAAACCGGTTTTAAAATTGTACATTTAAAAACAAACAAACAGAAACAGTTTCGTGAAATATTTAAGAATACAAAAAACACAAAAACAAAAACTAATTACGTTGCCTTGAGAAAGAATGAGAAATAGTTGAAGGAAACAAAAGAGAGAAAGAGAGTGTTAAATACATACATACATATACCTTTACTACTTACTATTTAAGCCGCAGTAGAAAACCCAAATATATTTTTACTAAACGCAGAATGCGCTATTTTCAAATACAATTTTTAAGAAATGACAAAACGCAAAGCAATTATTAAATATATGTAATTATATGTATTATGCAATAAATCGATGATATGATAAACAAACAACCAATTTGGCAACACAAAAGAAAACTTTGAAAGCCTTAAGGAAAGTAACGCCTCATCCTTCCCCTATTTGCTTATGCAATATAGCAAAATAAGAAAAAAACAAACGCAATACTTAAAAAAGAAATCAAAATTGTAATCAGAGTTATATAAACAATGCACTTATATGGGCAGTTAAAACAACAACAAATTGAAATAACAGAAATAAATGTAATACATATAATACGATACAACCTAAAAAGAGAGATTGTGTGTGTTTACTGGGACGAATCTGTGGGACTCAGCTACCTGAATTTTTCGGGTCCAAAAGTCAGGCGAATGCAAAGCAATTCGATATTGTATAACATTACTAATTCCCCGTCCACCAGCGATAAGGCGTTGTGAGGCAGGTAAATTAGGCTGAACCCAAACAGCGCGCCTAAGAAATTTGGTGTGGATTTCAATTGTGATGATGTCGTGAAGACTGCCTACAAAAGCGGTCTGAACTGCTCCAGAGATTAGGCTGAACCCAAACAGAGCACTTTAATTTTGTGTTTATTTAAAAAATCATTTCTCGTATTTCTCAAAATATTTTCCGATTAGTTAATCTTTGATTTCTCAATATTATTCGATCTTAAGTCGTAATGATGTCGTGTAGATTGTCTACAAAAGTCTTACTTTCTTTATTATAGTATTAAGGTTAAACCCAAACAGAGGATTTAGGGAAATTTGGTATTGATTTCAAATAATCGACAATATCTCATAACAATTAATTCTTTAATTCGTGCTGAAGAACCTTCTTAGCTGAACTCAAAATTTGGCTGAACCTGAATAAAGTCCTAAATGAAAGTGTTATTGCCTTCAAATATTCTTCAACATCACAATAGAAAATTCATTGAGTCGTGAAGATTAAATGATCTTCACTGCTACTGGTTCGGGTCCTGCCTAATGCTCAGGTAACACCCGAAAAGATGCGAGCTGCAAGCAGATTCTGCCTTGCTGTATTTGAGACTCTTCTTTTATACATGCATATGTATGTGTCGTATACATTTCAAGATCTCTTGTTTATATACACACAGGTAGATAATTCTGTATGTATATGTATTTATATTGTATGCACATTTGATTTCAGATTTCGGGTATATTTGCATTTGCACTGGTCGTCAGTTCGCTTCAGTTAATCTGAAACCTGCGATATGAGTGGATTCTTACGTGCCTTGAAACGTAGCCTAGGACTGGGCAGGCATAGCCTGAGTGTGGGCAAGCGGCAAGTGGTGTTGGTGACAGGCTGCGACTCGGGACTGGGGTAAGTAGAGAATTTAGCTTTACCTTTTTTCACTTGACCTGTAAATGATCCCTCACAGTCACTCCCTGGCGGTTTACTGTTATAATTCGCTGCACATGACTGTTATCTCTTGCTGCCACAATCTGCAGTCACAGGGGGCACAGTTACTGCAGCAAATGGCCGCTGAAGATGCAAGCCTGCTCACGTGGCAATTGGATCTACTCCAGCCCGAATCTATTGAGGAGGTGCAACTGAAGCTGCAGCAACTACTCACCTCGAACAGTGACTACCAGTTTATGGCGCTTGTGAACAACGCTGGCGTTATGTGCTTCGGTGAATTCGAGTGGCAATTGCCGGCACAGATTGAGATGCAGATAAACTGCAACCTACTGGGCACCATGAGGCTCACGCGACAGTTGTTGCCTATGCTGCGACAACATCGCGGACGCATCATCAATGTGACCAGTCACTGTGGACTGCAGGCATTGCCCGCTCTGTCGCCCTATGCCGCATCTAAAGCTGGACTAAGAGCCTGGAACGATGCGCTGCGAATTGAGTTGCAGCAATACGGCATGGAAGTGGTGAACTTTGTGCCTGGCTCCTTCGTAATGGACAGTAATATCGCAGCACGCCAGCAACTGCATGCGCAGCAAATGCGGCACGCGTTCAATGAGGAGCAGCGTCTCTTCTATGACGCCTATTTCCAGAAGTTTAATGACTATCTAAGCATTCTCTCCGGATTCAAGCCAGCAAATAAGTTGAAGGATGAGGTGCTACTGAACAAGTTTAAAGATGCCATCACCAACACACAGCCGTCAGCCTTGTATATACACGAGCCCAGGCGCTACAAGATCTATCGCTGGTTATTTGGAATCTGCCCCACACCTCTAGCCGATTGGCTGGCTGTGAGGTTCTGTGCCATGCCCACATTCGAATCAACCAGGAATCAATGATTCTTAACTTTATTTGAATTTGAGTTTAGCAGGAAATACATATTGAATACACAAAATATACATACACACAGGGTTTGCTTGGCTAGTAACTGGTACTGCGGCATCTCTCGTAGACAGCATCGTTGAGCAACTGAAACCACTCCCGGGCATAGGTGGAATCCTCGGCGTCGCGGAACAGTACCAACTTGTCCTTAGCTGGCAGCACAGCGCACAGATAGTAACTGATTGCCGTCTCCGTTAGCTCAGCGTGGTAGTTCTTCAGTGCCCACTCAAGCAACCTGAGACAGTTGTGAGAGTCGAGAAACTGTATGAGCCGCTGATGAAGCAGTGCCTCCAATTCGGGTATTATGTACACACGCGACATCTCGAAAGCTTGCAGTAGTGCAGCATAGTTTGGCATCGTTAGGTGTCGCGCCTGGCAGCTGATCAAATGCAGAAAGTAGTAAAGGCCGCTGGCCGTGTAGTCCCGCAGCTGAATCTCTCCGTCATGGCCTTCTCGGAAGTCACTGTTGAGCATCTTGTTGAAGACCTCGCTGGTATCACAGAGTAACTGCTTGTTGAATCCAATACTGAGAGTTGCATCTTTATCATCATCATCTTTGTGAACAAGAAATCGCATGTCACAGTTCTCGTGCAACGGCGCAGCAGGTGTGCTCAACTGGGTGGAACAGATCGTGACATTGGTATCGGTAGCATCCACCTCGGGCAGTAGAATGCCTAGCGTGAAGCGGGACATGGCAGTGACAGCATCGGCCGCCTCATCGGCATACAGATTATCGCTCTTCTTGCGCAGCAGCAAGTCGAAGAGCAGCGTAAGTGCATTTCCATCGTAGAGGAACTGGTAGAGTAGCCGATGGCTTTTGATGATGTAGGCAACGGAAATGGCAGCACGTTTCTGCGCATTAAGATCGGCATCACAGCGCAGCAGACGTACTAGCTCTTCCTTGCCATAGTTTGATTCACCCACGTTCGTGAGCGTCTCCAAAAATGCGAATCCGTCTTTGCGCATCTGCAACGGTGTAAAATGGGTTAAACAGAAAATACAATACAAAATATAATCTGTGTCTACCTCATCCAACTTGGTAAGCTGATAGAGCTGATGCACCACGCCGTGCTTGATAATCTGGGCAAAGAACTGGCTTTCACTGAAAAAATAAGGCAGGTTAGTTTAGCGGGAATTGAAATCAGTGAGGTCAGTACGACGTACAGCAATATATTCGTGAGCGCATTGGCAAAATTGTTGTTGGCGCCAAACAAATTGATTGCCCTGATGAGTGTGTCCAGCGTCTCTGGCTTGCCCAACTCTGGGCGTTTGTTGATCATTAATGTGATGCGATAGAGCAAGTTCTCTATTATATCGATAGTGTCTCCGGCCTGGTTGCGCATCTGTGCCAGTTTGGGCGGCACATCTGAACTCAATTCGTCTAGATCCTCCTTATCGGACAAGGTATCGTCAATAGCCTCAGTACCTTCCTCGATGAGCTTCATTATGTCCATTACATTAGATGGTTGAGCTCGGTTTATTGAAATGCGATATTCAGAGGATTCTTTGTTTACGGCAGTATTCTTAACATCATCATCATCGTCATCGTCGTCGCTGCAGGCCGGCGAATAGTTTTCATCATCATCGTTGACTATAAGATTTGAGCAAATCGGTGACATGCTGCGTGAGCTACACGGACTAGTAGTACGATATGATCGTGGCGAGCTGCTGGGCGAATCGAAGTCCGAGTTATGCGTCTCCTGAGTTTTAGAGAACTGTAAAAAAGATACTATTAGTAATTCCATAATCAATCATTTCTATATACTCTGTTACTTTGCTTAGAGTTTCCGGCGTTGTGGGATCAGTGAGTTTGCGTTTCTTGCCGCCCTGCATGCGTTCCTCGCGTCGTTTCCTATGATGTTCCTCATCGCTGGTTAGATAATCATTTAACTCTCGCACCAGCATGGGCACCAAGCCCTCATACAACAAAAGTTCCATGCTTAGATTGTCGTATTGAAAATTATTGAGGATGTGGAACAACTGAAAGAGGAATTGAAGAACTTATATGGTAAATACATATGTTTGAACATGGATGTGTAATCCAACTAACCGACGAGCGCTCGCTTTGTGACTGCGACTCTCGTATCATGGCCACCAGTTTACGTAAGGCTCCACAGCGACGAATCTTGGAGCGACTGCAGGCATCAGCGGACAGGGTGGAGATTATGTTGATGCAATGTCGGCACTCGCTCTCTGACAGAGGCTTCACCATGTTGACTGCCATGAGCAACTCACAGGCAGCCACAATAGCATCAGCTGTGCTGAGCATGTAGAAGGCGCAAGGATCCTTACACAGGTTGGAAAGTATTTTCAGAGCTGAACTACGCTGCTCGCTCTCTTCCTTCACAAAGTAGACAATCGGCGCCAGTGAAGTATTACGCGACAGGTTCTGAAATACAAGACATAAACAATAAATTCTGGAATTTTTTTACTTCCTCAAGGTGTTGCATACCTCCCAGGCTCTCATACCAATCTGCTGAGCTGACAGCAGCATCAGGCACTTCAGTATCTCGTTAACCATCTCAATAACATCATTTTCCTTGGGCAGCACGTACTCACAGTTGCGCGTGGAGTTCTTAAGCATTTGGTAGTCAAAGATATCGCTGCGAACACCTTCCAAGTTACGGGCCACTTCCTCAAAATACTTCTCACGATGCTGATTCCGCTTGAGGCCAATTAAGGCAGACACTTCTATGTCCGGTGGCGACTCTTTGGGCGCATCGTTGTTTTTCATTACGGTTACAAAGATGCGCATTAACTGCAGAAAACCATTCGAGGCCAGAAAGTGTTTGTAGAACTGGCTGCTGACCAGAAGAAAGCGACAGACCCGAAACGCCATAATCCTTGTCTGCACTACACTTGTTGACTCGATGATATGACAAATGGCAGGAGCTATGGCGCTATAGTGGCTAGTTAGGTACGAGGAGGCTTTCTTGCTCTTGGCCAGATTGCCAAGCATACGACAGGCTCGACACTGAATCAATGGATTGGGTATTGTCTTCAATATGGTGATTAACGGTGCTATGACTTTACACTCTACTGCCTGTGAATAGAGATATTTAAGAATTATTATTTAACAGTCATTCGATTCACAAACTTACCTCTATGCAGGCCTGGTCATCTGTACAACAGTTGCCAAGTATGCTCAGAACGACTTCCATTATCTTTTCATTTAGCTTGCTAATCAGGCGAACCATTACTGGAACACCCCCAGCACTGCGAAACAGCACAATTCCATCTTTATCTTTTACCAGATCGGTGCGCAGTTTTACAAGACATTTGTAAATAACAGTTTTATCCGTTGAGGTCTTGAGGACACCTAACATGCCCTCAACCTGTTCTAATGTCCAAAACATCTTAAAACTAAACAAACTATGGTGTTTTTCACACGAATTTTTGTTGTTTTTGCAAACACAATAGTAATAACACTACAAAAACATAGCACAGTCAGTGGGTTACAAGAAAATACGCAAGATTCGACATCGAAATGTACTAAAAATACCGACTGATAAATACCAACAAATAAAACCAACAGCAAATTATTGTAGCTGATTTCAATAAATTGTAAATTAGTCATATCTTCTAACAACAATTCTATGGATTTATTTTTTTATTGTTTTCTGCCGTCGAAAACAAACTTATTATATCATTTTATTCAATGAAAATTAAACGAAACCTTTATTTCTTACGTCATGAAAATATACTTTTTCGCAGTGAGCGACAACCCTGACTCTTAGAGATGGACCAGTTTCGATAGCGCCCACGACTACTGCCCATCACATGACAGTCAGAGCGTAGTTGGTTTTTCTCTGTGCAGTTTGGTTCGTCATATGATTAAAAGCCTGGCAGAAAACTGAAAATGTTACAAAACGTCGTCATTTTCTCGCTATTTATTGCAGCAAGTAAGTAAATCGATTGAAATATTGTTAGTATACGAGTTGCAAGCTGCGGAATGTTTATAAATATGACAATTTGTTCTCTATCTGCAACTCGCATCGATTCTGTTGGCAGGGGTGGTAACAGAGGGGGCTCTGCCACCTCCTGCACGCGCAGAATCTAGTGAAAATCGTTCTAAAAGAAAATCTTTCTAAAAGAAAATCTTTCTTAAAAAAACATGTTTATTTGGAAACTAAAATAACCATTTTTTTAAAATTTATTTTGCATTCAACAGTTCATGCTGCTGGCGAGTTCACAGTACTGAACAGCCCCAAGGCGATCAGTTTCAAGGGCAATGATCCATTGAACAGTCACTATGTCGGCGATGTTCTGTACGCTGCCATGGGCAACTCCGTTGCTGGTGACTGCGACTGGAATGGTCTCACGATCAGCGACCCCTTCAACCTGGCTAAGGGCGTGATTGCCGTGCATGTTGAGGGTCTCAGCCATGTGACCACTGCCGGAAATGTCAAGTCATACGAGCTGGTGGGATCAAATGCTGGAAACTCTCTCAACGCTCTGGCCGCCGAGCTGGAAGCAGCCAACGAGCCAGTGTGTGACATTAATTTCGACCAGTATGACGAGGGAGTAAGTAATTTAGAGTCTCTTTGACTGGCTTATCTAACTCGAATGATCTCTTGTAGGTACAAGCATTCAAGGCCTGCTTCGGTGCCTCCGAAGCGCCTGCTGCCAAGCCCACCAAGCACTTGAACCCTGCCTTGCATAACGCCGACAAGCAGTTCCTTCAGGAGATCGGATACATCAACTCTGCCTCTGAGAACTTGGCTGAGATGCTGAAGCCATCGAACGTTTTGATTATCCGTCTGTCCGTCGATGGTATTGCCAAGGCTCATGGCGAGAAGTCCGTTGCTCTGGATGAGGCCAACAAGTTGCTGTCTGCTGCCATCGGTCGCCTGCTGGCTGCCGCCCAAAAGTCCAGCGACTCCGTGCTGTTTGTGCAGTCCACAGACAAGGATGCCAATTCTCGCGCTAAGCGTGATGTTATCAATCCCAGCAGCACCAACGAATTCAACCTGGCCACCTACTACAACGAAGATTATCCTGTCATCTTCAACATCATCCTGTGGTTCATGGTCATCTTCGGTCTGTCGCTTTTGGCCATCTGCTACGCCATTGCTGCCATGGATCCCGGCAGGGATTCGATCATCTACCGCATGACCTCCACCAGAATGAAGAAGGACAACTAAGCACTTGTCCAGATACGCACAAGGTGTCTCCAACTTCAACCTCTTTGTTATTCCCCCTCCCTCCATTCATTTAGCGAACAGTCAACCTATCCCCCATCTTATGTGCTGTTCCTCTTCCAACCAATAACAACAACAACTAGCGGACAAATAGTGTGTGCGTGTGTAAGAATTGTGTGTGTATAGTAGTTGGCTAGTTGGCTTGAACACCACCACCCCCATACGCTCTAAATAAGTATTAAAACTTATTATTTTTAACTGCAGTTCAGTAATTCCATAATTTGTTATATTTTGTGTTTGTTGTACTTTTTAGGTCAATATAATGTCAGTCATTGCTTTATCAAAATACTTATGTAAAATATCACATGTAAAATGTTTAAAACGTATCGTTAAATAAATATAACCTAAAAAGTCACACAGATTTCCGAGTTTGAGTTTGAAAATAAATGTACAACTTTATTTCTTGTCTCGTAAATGACTTTCAATCAGAACATGATATATGTAGGTCGAATCAGACCCTCGAGTAATATATATTTTGTAAACTTGAGATAATGAACAAAGTGTAATTATTAGTACATATTATATAGTGTAGTGTGTATTGCTCATGCCCATGAATCAGGCCTCGCCGGCCTAGTCTTCTCCCAAACAATGATATGATTTGCATCCCAAAAGGTAAGAAATTTTCCAGATATTGCACAAGTCTTATCTATGTACATTACTATGCATGTAGTAAGTTACATTTCCGTGTATTCTTTGGCAAAGTGATGGCAAAACTGACCGTGTTTGAACCGTGATTGACCCGCAACAACTACGTGTTCCAGTGCTCCTTGGCATTGGTTTCGTAGCTGGGCGAACTACTGCTGCCTCCGCTCCAGGTGCAGCCGTTCTGCGATGACGTTGCCGCTGAAGTGTTGTTGTTGTCGTAGTCATAGCTAGTCGAGGGAAGATGTGAATGGTGTGGAAGTTGCTCATCATAGTGCACCGAACTGCTGCTGCACTTGAACGAAGCTAAATCCGTTTCGGGCATCTGATGATTCTCGCGCAGCATGGCCTGCAGATGGTTTATATAGTTGATGGCGATGCTGTCGAGATATTTAATTCCATTAATTGTTCGTATAGCTCACATAATCTGATCTCTTCTAACTATACTCACCGCAAACTTTCGATCTTGGAGTACTTTTTTCCATTTGGCTTAGAGATTGGCAGCTTGGAGCGCAGTAGATCAAATGCTTTGTTCATATCCCTCATGCGAGTGCGTTCCCTGTCACAGGCCGTGCGCCGATAGTCCTTTTCCATTTGCAGTGCCTTCTCACGCCAGGCAGGATTCTGTTCCTTGGCGATCTCCACTTCAATGGCACTGACACTAGAGTAGCTCATGTAGGTGGGTGGTGGCACGGAGACGAGCTCTCCTCGCTTGGGCTCAACTAGACTGGGTCCACCTCCATGCCACATGGACACGGTCTGGGGAATGCTTATGCTGTAGGCTGCTGCGGCTGATGAGCCTCCAATGCCGGGCGCCATCAGGTTGACATTTTGTTGCTGATTTGGAAGTGGATGCGGATGTGGGTGTTTCTCATAGCTGGAAATTATAGTCGGTGAATAGGAGACACTGTGAGCATGTGGCGGAGTACTGTAGGTCAATAGACCGCCGCCATCCGTTCCTAGAGTGTAGTTCAAACTGGCTACTGCAGTTTGCTGAGCTGTTCCAAGCTCTAGCAGCACCGGCTGCTCAACGGGTTCCGCATCCACATACGCGCTGGGCAGGGTGACTGGCGTGGGTATCAGTGCAGGTGGATCGTCTGACGTTGCGCCCAGAAGTTGATCACTCATCGCTTAAGCCGATTGAGAGCGTTGAGCGACTTTGACTTGACGTCTGCTATCGCCGACTTGATGCTGACCAATGTCGCCAGTCAGAGCACTTTCGGTTTTCGGCTCACACAAGGGGTGGGGGTGGGTCGCTCGAGGCAGTAGACAAGTTTTCCGTTTGGTGCGTTAATTAATGACGGTTTCATACCATCTATTCATCACCAGACTTGGCGTCATCTAGTTGGCTAACAGTTTCTTCTTCTTCTCCTTTGCCTGCTTGCCTGCCTGACAAGTGCCCTTTGTACGTGTGTCAATAGAACTTGTCGCCGAGGATCGCCGTTCGATCTGTCGGCTTTTCCTTTTGTATACCTGCCCCGACTACTACAGCAACAACAACAACAGCAACAACAAGAGCGACAATAACAAAGGCTGCTCTGCGGCTTAATTTCCTTCAATTGTAAACGGGAAAGATGAAGATGAGCGCGTGTGCAAAGTTGGAGTCGCGTTTGACTTCTGGCTGCCTGCTTTAGATCGATGTCGTCGTCGTCGTTGTGGTTGTCGTGGACGCCTCGATCGCCACAACTTCATTTTGAGTTTTTCTTTGGAGCAGCATTCTTCGTATGTTACACACAAACGCAAAAATACGAGCTCGGTACATAGGAGGAGGCTCCATAAGTGTATATATATTTCGACGCGTGTAAACACAAGTGTTTTGGGTTAATTAAAAAAATATAGGTGTATATACCCCTCTCGGTATAGGCAAGCATATACAGCTATGAATATACGCTACATACATATGATCAATAATAATAAAAACGAATAGAGATTCGCTCTAAGGGCTCTAACTAAGACTAAACTCACGACGTCACAGACTCAACTCAAGTCAATCGGAAATAGTATTCAAGCAAAGACCCTCAAATCGAAAACGAATACTCTTTAGTCTACTCGTATTACATTGGGAGATTATTACACTTTGCTGATACTACGCACAACTTGTTGCTTTAGCTGTATTTCCAGATGCCAATCCACATTGTCGGGGAAACACATTACTTAGCTGTGCGAAACTGCAGTTTCCCAGTAGCACCTTCTTCTGGGTATATGCATTTTGATCTGACGCGTCGAGCCAAGCGAACGCGTTCTTAAAACACTCGACGCGCGCAGAGTTTAATTGCATTTTTACTATTACTGAAATGGGTCAGACGTTGCGTACAAAAATCGGAGATGTTTATTGGTTATTTTGTTTTGTTTTTGTTTGCTTTGAGTGCTTATAAAAATAATCAAACAATAGTATTTTGTTCTGCTTAGTAAATATAAATAGCGAGCGCAACGAGGCTTAAGTGTGTGTCTGTGTGTCTGTGCATCATAACATAAATCAAATCAATAAATACACCTTTATTTATTTCTGTACATTTCTCTCTCACGTACTTCTTCTAACTGCCAAACTTCAGTTCCCTGAGCGCAAAGTATTTGTCCAGCACCTCGTCCGTTACTAGCTTACGCGCTGTCTGATGCTGCTCCACAATTGGTGTCACAGTCTGAAGGCAGGTGGAGAAGTGGTTAGGAGTGGGGAATAACTTATAATGCCACTCATTGAACTTACCTCTATAGCCAGTTTCTTGATTTCACCAGTAAGCATCTCTCCTTTACTATAGGCAACACGCACCTCCTCAAGTTTCTCATCGTCTTCGAGGAAGAATTTGAGCAACTGGAAGGCCACGTCAATGTCGGGAATGCCACCCAGTTTGCGATGCTCCTCCACAGTAGTGCGTCCGCCCGAGAATGCATACTTGTTGATCTTGTTCTTGATCTGCTTGGGTGTGTCGGTGAGAAACACGGCGGAGTTTTGCTCACTCGCAGACATCTTAGTCTTCGCCCCTTGCAGTGCCGGGAAGAAGCTTGAGTGGATCAGTGCACACTTGGGGAATCCCAGGCGTGGTGCAACATCGCGTGTCATACGGAAATAAGGATCCTGATCAATGGCGCAAGGAATAAGGCAGTGAACCTTCTTGTTGCCAAAAATGAAGGGAAATGTGCTCGACAATGCAGGCGCTGCCTGAGCGGCGGGAAAACCAATCTTGCCAATAATATCTGAGTCACCGAAGCCAAAGATACCCTTGACCTGGTTGAAAGTGACACACTTCTGAATTCGAATTATATTCTGATAAAAGGCAGGGCACTTTCTGTAAGCAAACATTGATTAGATTTACATTAAACAGCGCAACTGATACTGATAACATACCCCATGAACTCGAGATTGTTAAATATGAACGTTTTGTTCAAGTCGAATCCCATTGCGACAATATCCTTTGCATTCTCCTTAGCCAGTTTTATGGCATCCTCGATTTTGAGATCTTTCCATAGAGTCTTTTCGTCATCGGTCAGTTGGATGATCAAGGGTACATCGAATGTTTCCTGCAGCCATTTGGTCATAATAAATGGAACCAAATGGCCAATGTGCAAGGAACCAGAGCTGGGGCCACGACCCGTATACAAATAAAACGGTTTGCCCTGTTCCCTAAGTGTGAGTATCGTGTGCAGATCACGATGGGAAAAGAATATGCCTCTTCTGATAAGATGGTGTGCTGGCTTTCCGGTGATTTTTTCGAATCGTGCGATAAGTTCCTCATCGATTTTACTGGAGCCAAAGCGCTCTGCAACGTGTCAACAAAAATACATAAGCACATTACACATACTTAGATTGTACGACTTCATGTATAAATAAACTCTGTCTTTGCTTGTTGCATACTTATGAGCTTGTCGTAGTCAACGCCTGCGTCATTGGTGCTTGCAACATTCCATGGGTCCACTACATCATCCGCATTTGCAGCGGCCCCTTCACCAACAGCAGCTTCTTGCGCCTGAGCGTCGGTAGCTGTTTCAACTGCTTCGGGCTCTGATTTGCCATTCAAGGTGAGAGCGTCGACGCCCTCAACAATCGTCTGCTTAGGGTCCATTTTTAGTCTAGCTACTATTTATTTCTAATTTGTTTTAAGCGTATTCCTGTGACACCAATAATACTGGCAATTAGAACTGGCCTTTCACGTGTGTAAAATCTTAGCGCTGTGGTGTCGTGGGGCGCATACACGAGACAATTATTTGTAGTACCCCATACACGCTACAAACAAAAAATACTGAACAAAAAGCGAAATAAAACCGTGAACACTAAAATTAATTTTTTGCCACCTCCTTTTTATTATTAATTTTAAATTCACAAACTTATTTAATAAATATCTAATTATTATATATCTTCTGTTGTCACATCACTGCAGCAAGTTACTATTATCACGGGTACTGAGTAACCATTACGTTTACGGAGTACTTAATAAATACTTGTTGTCGCAACTCTTGCTCATCTCTAATTCAAATGCAAAACATTTGGAACTAACTAAAACCCCATGGCGGACTTTCAAGCGCAATTACAACAATATCGCAAAAATAAACAGAGAGAAGCAGCATTCAGTAATTTTAAACTTAGATTACGAAAGTTTTGGATGTTGGGCACAGGCGCAGATGCAACTGAGGGAAGATCTGAGACTGCCATTGATATCAAGGTATGTAGAAGTATTTGTTGTGCATACGTGTGACTGAGCGTAAACAAACGTGAATAAACATAAAAAGAAAACAATAACAGTGTGATTGATCCCAATTACATTAATTTTCTAATATGTATCTGTACTTTTAGCCAACCAAACAGTTGAATACAGATTCCTTCCCCACTATTATTGCCGATGAAGATTATGTGCCCTCAAGCGAAGAAGACGAACTAGTGCCACACACACTCGGTGGAGATGACGTGCGAAAAGAAAGTAAAACTCTAAAGTACACCCTTTGGGTGGTATATTTCCTGTTCTGGGTTACCTTGTATATAATCGCGATTGAACTAAAATTTGGCTTAGTCTTTTTGATGTTCTCTGCGCTATTTGGCATATATTTTAATACCCGAACTGGCCCAAAGAAATCAAATGAAATAAGCGCATATAGTGTGTTCAACAAGAACTGTGAGAGTATAGACGGAACACTAAAGGCCGAACAATTTGAAAATGAAATACGATATGGCGCTGGCAGTGTGCGATGATAAACATTATAAATAATCAAAATTACATGCTTTCAAAGCTATAAGCAATATGACCAAGTATAGAAAATAATAAAATTTATCTGTATATAGTAAATGGCTGTATAAAATGTTTATGGAATAAGATAGAAAGTTTAGAATACGTACTGATTATTTTGGCTCATACGATTTATTTGGACTATACTGTAAGTCAATTCGTACATTGTGTGTACATTTTATTGTTTGTGCTAAAATTCGTGTTTATGTTAACATTTATGTATAAATTTACTTATAATTAGAAAGCAGCTTCTGTTACCAGTTCTACAGTTGAGTGCAGTCTGCCAGTTGTATAACTGCCCAACTGCTTACAAAAACAGTACATTTACAGAGATGATATCCATTAAAAATAGTAAGGCTTCTTCAAAAGGGTTATACATTCATATCTAAAATAACAACAGTTTCTTATGTTTAGAGTTTAGTTCAAGGTCGTAGTTTCTAAAATTACAATATATGTCTAGTCTAGTCGAAATTCCTAAACGCAATTGTCATAGGAAATTCGTTTTTGAGTTTAAAGAACTCTATAACCCCTCAATAGCTATGAGTTTGAGAAGCTCGACTATCGTCTTATGTTACTTAATCAATTATAAGTGGACTTGTCGAAAGTGGTCAATCCCGTACATACTTATTTATATATCAGCAAGATATTCTTGCGTAGCCTCTCTTTTAATATCATGAGAAATGAAAATTTGAATCTAGAACATAGCTTTGCTTGATGTACAGCTGGTGTCAATTTAAACACAGATATTTATGAGGATTGGGGTCCGGAACTATTAATGGGCTTATCTCTCTGTTACATTTTGAAAGTTCCTTGGTACTTGGGTAGAGTTGTGCAACATCTTTGCAATAATTTTCAGAACACAATTTTATTCAATTCTAACTGTGCTGAGTTTATCTAGCTATAGTCGAAAGCTTCTATGGATCCAACAACAGTTATTTCGGCCTAAAAGCTTCCATGGGAACGATTAGTAGAGAAGTTGTTTGTTTTTATGATTAGATATTAGAGACACATATCAATAGTTTCTCAATTCTAAATCAGCATAGTCTTTCAATAATGCTTTCTGTATAGCTTGACATTTCATGGTGTTATACATACATATATTACAATCTATTTCAAGAGCTTCTATACATTAGCTTTGAGCAGTATTTCAGAGAATATCACTCAAATCATCTGAGCATGTCTTGGAAATTATATTTACGCGCTTTAACTACATGTAGTATATTTCATTTGGCCTATTTATCGATAGTTTTTTGGATTCTTATCTTTTCCATAGCTTACAATATAGATCATGATCTGTAGTCGTCATTACTTCATCTTCAGATGATAATGGAATTTGAGCTGTGAAGCGTTCACTTGTTTACCTGCTGTCCCGAGGACATGAGCTCCTTCGAAGACTCCGAATGCTAGCACTTTGGAACAAAGGACTTGGGAGAGGGCAGGAGGCACATAATACTCAGTGCCATTACCATGTGCCAGATAGAGTGCACAATGTGATAGTTTTGTTTGGTCTGTAGGAATGCATAGCAAACTAGGCCCACCATTACCAGCACCATGCCGAATGGCATGAAGATAGTAAGGTAGCGCTTTGCTGGAAAGCACTTACGGGTGCTGTGGCAACGCATGCCCCAGCTGGTGGAAATGAGGCAAATCCCGGTTAGGGCCGGAGCCAGGAACACCCACAGACTCTGCTTGTTTAGTTCTGTACCAAATGCCAAAAGAATGGCTCCAAACATATGCAAGAGAGAGACGTACTTTTGTGGAATGTGAGCCATGGCCACGAGGGTCACCCAAATGGCCAAGAGACCACAATAGAAATCACAGAACTGCAGCACGCCGATCTTGACCAAACAGAAACTATACTCATCTTCACCCGAGTCGCAGGCGTGATAGAAGATGGAGAAGAACATGGCAAAGAAGTAGATGATGCTTTCAGTGTAGTAATTCCTTCGAAAAGCCATGTAGACACTTGGAATGAAGAGCAGGTTGCTCAGGGTAAGTAGCAGAGAAGCCATCAGAATGGATATACTCGATGGCACCTCGGAGTCTTCAGTGCAGTCCCAGCCACGATAGCCCTTCATACAGACGCACGTGGAGAACACAAATCCGCCGGACATATAATGGTAACAGCGACCAAAGCGGCCACAGCGTCCCGAAACACATGGACTTGACGAGACGGAGAAGATTACCGATGTATTGCAGTTATCCATCGCGAAATGCTGCTCCGTTGCCGACTTGTAGTGTACCTCGAAGCGACGTGTCATCTGCTCATAGTCGGGCGTGCACTTGAAATCCATCATGCACTCCTTCACCCTAAGCGTCTCCGTCTCGTTCATGTGCGCCAAGCACTCGCGTGATGCAATGCAGATCTCATACCAAATTGAGTTGGCTGCACATGCGCAGGGAGGACGCATTAGCGGCAGCATCGCCACATGTTGTCGCACAAACTCTTTGACGCTGTCAATGATCGTCACACGTGCTGTGCCAGCTCCATGGCAGTATAGACCCATTGTAACGTACCTAGAGGAAAGAGTATAATGAGTTTAAGATACTTCTCAAAGAAGAGGGATTCATTTATCGCCCTTACCAATGCCCACTTTCGGGAAACGGCACGTGGACTAGCCCCATAAGATCCGTGTTGTTGACTATGATGGAGGCGGGCAACAGTCGCTGACCATAGCGACACTTATCTGGCCAAGTGGGGGCTCCAGGTTCGTTGAGATGCATGCAGACTATAATTTGCATGCTTTGGTTGCCGCGTGACGTCTTCTCGAGTCCCGTTACCACGCTCGCCTCGTTCTGGCCGCCGACTAGCTTCTCCGCGAGAATGCCACCTCGTTCCGATGCTGGAGCAGTGGTTGGTGGCGGTGGTTTCAGTTCACTGCTGAAACGCATCTCATGTTTCATTGACAACGCGAAGGTGAGTGTGCCCCCAATGTCATATACCTCGCCCAGCTCGAAGGCGAATCCGGCCGCAGAATGGGCTGTCAGATTGAGTAGCACGGGGACTGTGCCGTTTACATCCGGGTGCAAGTCATAGTCGAACATAAAGAACTCGTGATAGCTCTGACGCAGCAGGGAATAGAAATCCATTCCGCGAAAGCGCACTGGCTGCCAAGCACTCGTCGACGGTTCACTCGGACTTGATGTTTGTTGCGACTGCGTTGGCGACGGTGTCTGAGTCTGGGTGGGTGAATGTGACTGCGCTGGGACAGATTCATTTTCCGCTTCTTCCGTTTGTTGATTGAACTCTATTTGCAGGGAAAATGCAACGTTATAAGTTTCATTTTTGGTGTCTCTGATGCCATCCATGGCAACGGTGAACTCGTCAGCTGGCTGCTTGATGGGACGCAAGCCCAGGCAAAACTCATCGCTGGCCTCGGCAAATCTCAGTCGGACATAATGCCATGTGCTGGGCTGCACATAGAACTCAATGGAGATTTCCTCCGTCTGATTGGGACTGATGACGGTGCTGTGAAAGTAGTTGTGCTCGTTGCCGTCCCAACTTTGCTCCTCCTCACTGCAGCTGGCCGGGAATGCGTTTGCCTTCACGTGGAAACTGACATTGGGACAATGTGCGCAAACTTCGGCAAAGAAGATGCGTGCGGTAGCCTCGGCAACGTCGTCGGGTGCAAAAAACTTGTAAATGACTTCATTGTTCGTCGTGGAATTGCTCCCGCTGTCAGCCCTGCCCCCCGACCTGCCCTTAGGAGAGTGCATTTTTGCAGTGGAATTCGGAATTGGGCTGGCATTATGTAAGCTTGCTACATGCACTTGTTGTTCACGCTGATACTTCTTAGTTGCGTCAGCGCCCTCCTCAATCCTCTTGCTGATGCTGTGCGGCACTGGGCTACCACTCAGATTGGCATTATCCACTTTGCCATCGTTCATGATAATCGGATAGACACGTGACACTGACAGCTCGGCCATCAGCACAGTGTCGCACGAGGCGGAAAGTCCTGCAACGAATCGATTAAATCTAATTAACGATACTTCAGCTTGTGTTTTAGGTACATGTTCCAGTGCAAATCTATCACATTATGACATGTCAGGCCGGACTACCCTAAATATTTAATGTGCAAATTTGCTTGACGCAAACTTGTAATTGAAATCAAATTAACGCCTCCATTATTGGCTGGAACTACATAATTAACGAGCATACTTTAGGGAAAATTTAAATACCCTACAGTAGTGCAGGAGAAAGTAACATCTGAGTATACATGCATATTATTGGCAACTAACTAAACGAATATCCTTGTGTACGTATGCTGAATCGATAATCTCGTCAGACCGTTGTCCGCTTGTCTATGTGCATTATAGGTAGAATACGAGTATGTGAGAGGTATGTACATGCGGTGTGTTCTTTCGGCTGCGCTTAGTGTGATTAAAAATAAACTACGTGCACTAATGGGGGTGGACAGTAGAGTTTAGATTCACAAACACGGGATTTGCTAAGGTAATACCTTGTTGTTCGATTCGTTCATTGTTTGGATCTGTCCAGCTGACAAAAGCCACTGCAAACCAACTGCCTATCTCCGGGCCCTGAATATTAATTCTGTGTTGTTGCTCATCGGAGAGAAACTGAAGGTCATATATCTTGAATCTGGAACAAACAACAATTATAAAGATAAGTATAGTTAATATAGAGCTACATTATATGGATATATAATAACAGTAAGTTGACAAAAACTCACCTCTGCTCAGGGCCTATAAAGTTTTTAGGAAAGGTTATATTTTCTGGAGTTATCACAGGAAAACTGTTTGCCTTTAAATGTAGGGTTACGTCCTTCGGCTTACAATGTCTTTCTGTAAATATATATGTAATAAATTGCCATGGAGGAGTGAAAATTTCTAAATCTTGTAATATTTATTTATTGTATTTTTGTCGAACACTTACGGAAGGCACTTTTGGACTCCTCAAAAGCTTTAAAAGTAAAATACGCATCTCGTGTATCGTGTGGAACTCGGAAATGTAGTATGGAAACGTCTTTATAGGAGGTATACTTGAGCAGTGAATTGGATGGCAGTCGCACTAGGAGCTTTTGATCTTTTGGCTTCTCCAATTGTTGTACCTTCTCTGGAACTTGTTCGTTAGGGACATGTTTCTCTTCCACTGACTGTTGATGAAATTGTACGCTAGCCTCATTACCGCCCAATTTCTGGATGATATACAAGAGAGTTATGAGTATTACGGCAGTGCTGCGACTGTGAAACGTGAGTGCTTGGTTCATGCTGATCCAGTTGGCAAGTTAGTTTGTAATGCCAGTAAAATAGGTCACCTAAAGGTTTAAGTATAATGTAAATAACATCAATTATTCTGGTATTGTAAAGAAATTTGCAGGCGAAGGCTAGTTTTACTAACCGGGGTATTTGTCTGTCAACGGGTGTGATTGTTTACGATAAATAGAGCATGTGTATAAGCACTCACTGTGATATCGTCGCCTATAAATGAGATCATACTACGCAGCAACCTGTCGCTTTCTAACTCAGCTTCAGCATGTTATGATTTTTTGGGTTTTCCATTGCGTTCATTGAACTTGTCGTGACTCATTGAATGCGATGGCTACACCGGCTAAATTGATGTTTTCCTTTAATGAGACAATTTAAAACACATATTTAAACCAAACCGTAGAATCTCTTGAAGTAAATAAAACATTGACACATCATTAAGCATTTTAATAATCTGTTTTCTTGTTTTTATGTATTAATTATTTACCTTATCTTTACGAATATTAAATAGTTTAAAGATCTAAAAAGAAAACGATGTGTTTAATAAGAGCTAATCAATGGAACTGCACGTCTCTCTATACTCCACATTGAGTTTTTCAAAATGTTCCTTATCAGTAAATAAGTGACACGACAACAATCAACAACAAACAATTCTTATCTGAGCTAATATACAATCAGTACTAATGTTATAATCGTCTTCGGTTACCCTGTATATGAAAGTCAAGTAAGCTTTTAATTCAAATAGTAAAATCCATTAATAAACGTTAAAGCTAAGTTCATCGTTTTACTAGAAATGTATTGATTGCTACAATGCAGTTAGTAACATACAAGAGCAAAATGACAATTAAATACTTTTTATGCCACATATTTTTTTTTTTTCGTTCAGCTTTAAGAACGTGAACTCAGGTTTGTAATAAAGTCATGTGTCGCTTCAATCAAATTTTTCCTGTAGAGTATAACAACCCCCGTGATAAGCGAGGGTCAGGACGAGTTAACATATACATTTATAAATATATAAATTAGCAACCATACATAGCCATATTACATTACTGTGGCTTCTTTTTTAAATACATTAGATCAATGCGTTAATCAACAAAAGTTTAAACGCATTTATATGGCTTTATTATTGGTTATGCTTGGTGTATTGAAAAGGGTATATTAAGTCTATGCAATGGACTGTAACAGCTAAAGGAAGATACGAGTATACTAAAGTGCATTCTGGAATACTTTCGTGGTAATCTGCATAAATAAAAAGACACATGCAGAGCTTTGTGTGCGTAAATTACTTGTTCAAACCAGGTTAATAAATCCTTGTATAGTGTCGAGGGTATTTTCCAATTGAGTTCCTGCCAATGCAGCCTTGCTCGCTTGTGCCAGTTGGTCTGCTAGATACATGCAAATGTTGTGCGTGCAGCAATTAAAGTTTCAATCAATATTTATCCTCATTATCTCTGGGCACCACAGTTAGTCTGTATTTGAATGTGCATTCATATGTAATATGTAATATTATTAAATTGCAGATGATTTCGTCTGTCGCCCTGAAACCTGCGATAAACTGACCCGTTCGTAAAAACTACATGAGTGAAAGCGAATTAAAGACCTGCTACATGCTCCGTATAAATAAATAAAATCCGACGAGGAACGTCCGCGCGCGCGATCAATCACTTGTTTACCTATCGTCACAACAACAAACATCGGACTGGCAGCTAAGCGCGACGCGGCACATTATAGCGCCCCATATACAATATATTGAACGCAGAGTTCTCTGTGTGACTAATGTGCAACTGCACTGTGGAGCGAAAATTACCGCAAAGGCAACTTAATCGTCATATCTAATAAGGTTATCCCGATGAGACAGATCAATTTAATCATTAATTCGTATTATATAACGAGTCTAACATGATAAAATTTATGTGTGTCCAAAAATTTTATCTTTTAGTTTCACAGTAAGCTGGTGACAACGTAGCGATTTAATTCTATTTCGCACTTTTTCGTTAGATATAAAGAGTGCACCCTGCACGTTTACCTAGCGGGGATTTCGTGTTGATTGCCGCAATGGATTGAGTGGGTGAACTGTGCCAGCGATTTGTTTTGGCTACGCCGTTGGCAAGGCTGCATGCAACAGCTGTGGAACAGTGGAACCACAATGCTGTTTTTGGGTATTTATGTATTCATTTTAAGAGATCTTTAAACCTTAAACGAATAATATAGTTCATCATAAACCTTATTACTGAAACTTCTTTCCAACTTATTTACGGGAAATTAAATAATAATGCTCTTTATACGTTTCTCTTAAATTTTAACAGATCTTTCATATTAAGAGTCTCCCAAAGAGCAGACCAAAGAGCGTGCTTCAAGTTTGTTGTCTCTGGGCTGAAAACAAGTTTTTCGATTTGCTTTTCGAAGCTTCGTCTCGGAGTGTGATCGCGAATCAGTAGTCCGTACATCGCGTTGCTCTACGCAACGTTCGCTCGTGGAGTTTTAATTTCGAGCCGCTTAAAACGAACATCGAGAAAGTTTTGTGGATACCAGTTCCTTTTCTTTGTGTGAAAAACATATACTCACGTGTATGTCTGTATGTGAATGTGAAAAAATGTGCGTAGATCAAAAATTCAATATTAAATACATAGATAAAAGCAATCAAAAGCGTAAATTGTAATAAAACTCAAAGTATTTTCTTGGATTAAAGTGCTCCATACTCTCTTCTTTCAAGTGAGCAAGGGAGAAAGGGAGTGTACGACACTGTTAGAGCGGCTTGTGAAATTTGTATACATACATGAACTAAATTGTTGTACTGTTTGCCTATTTGTGTAAATTTAGTGCAGTCTTTGTGCGTGTGTTTGTGTGCGAGAGTGACGTCATGACATGTCAAAGGGAAAATATATTGAAGTTCAAGTAGAATGCGATATGGCATATTTACTGCATAGCACAGCTTCGATATATGAAGCTCTGCTTTTCATCAAAAATGCTTGTGATGATTTTTAATTAAAATACAAAATGAAGTGAGTCAAAAAAGCTATTCAGTTCGCCTCTCCCTTTTGCCACTTACGGCATTCGAATATTCGACGTCAGACTACTCATTATGGGGTATGCCCAGAGATTGCGCCATGCAGCCGTATATGAGCAAAAGAGAAATCGTCAGTTTCAGTCTCGCCGTCGCGTCAGTGTTTTCCTAAAACCAACTTGATGAGTTCAACTAACTAAATCGCTTGACTGTGCTGAAGGACTTTAATTTTTATGCTACTACATAAGGTACTTAAAGTTGTGTATCGAAATCAAGCTGAAATTCCCAAATTAAATTGAAGTTATCGGTTCACTTCGTAATCAACCTAAGGGCAAAGATTATACCTGTACAAAGGTTGCATAAGTGCCACAAAGGCAAGTGCTGCGGACAGTGTTGGATCACATCGGCAAGGGAGGCACTGCTGCTATGCAACCGATTGTCTGTGTGTGTGTGTCTGTGCGTTTGTGTTTATAATTAAAATGATACCATTACGCGTGTTTATAATTTAATTAACATCATTACACCTGTACTCCCGGTTCTACTGATAGCTTTGCCGTTCTGGCGGTTAATTTAACAATGGATAATCCTCGTGGGCGAAATGGTTTCGTCAAGCAGAAGTACCCAGGGAGAATGCATAGTATTTTCTACACATTTCTAATTGTTGCAACGACTTTAGACTTATTTACTATTAATGGAGGTAAGTAAATGCACAATACATATTACGTCTGTTTAAAAAACCAGAACATCTTTCACCGTTTTATGCGAATAAGACTGTCTGGCATTAACCCCTTTCCATACGAATTCTTTGTGGTTACTAGCTATTTGCAAGTGTTTATAAGTACGCACCCACTCATAGAGACATCAACATACAAGGCCATCTTAAGTAGGGCACAAGGAGACCTAAGTGCATCCTTACCGCCCGACAGTGGGTTATTGTAATAGAAAGTAATTACGGCTTTGCTGCTTACGAGTATGTCGTCTATTATGAGGTAAATTAGTTCAAATTCTTGTCCTCATTTCTTAAAGTACCTGTAACTGCGAGTGCACTTGCCCATGATATGCTCGTCTATTTATTGTCTGCTGCTTAAAGCGATTGCCGATTGGCGATAAATCTACCATTTCTTGCGGATGTCAACGACTTGGGCCCCATCAAAACAACCTAAGATAGTGTGAAGGCGTCTCTGCATACTTTCGGTACATTGCTCTTCGCCACATCGTAAAGTTCAAACTGTGATTAAGTCCAACGTTCACTTTACTGTGGAATGCATCCCACATTTGCACAGGCTTTAAAGAGTTACGTAGTCACGGTCAAGGTAGCACAGATTTTGGTTTCGTTTGCTCAATTCGAGCAATTTCAGCCCACCGCATGTGGCACCATCGAGGAGTGTGGGCCTCAATAGCAACTATAATTGCCAGACTTTGCGCATTTGTCAATTCGAATATTTTTTACTCGAACGCCCAAACAGAAACACGCGAGCAGTCACTGTTCGAGTAACAATCCCCAAGACAACAGACAATGGAATTCGTTGACCCGGTAGCAGTTACGTAGTTTGGGGGAAATAGTAATTAAGAATGGGGAAGTAGCCAATTGAATAGTATTGTATAGATAAACAATTTAGTTGAAATTCCCAATTGTTAGATTCACAAACAAAAGAATAAACAACATAAAAATAATTGATATTTATTTAGTTGATATTTTTAACATATATAGACAACATATCAATCTTTAAATACTTATCAGTATTTAATATTTACTATACGCCTGCATAATGTATCTGCTTCGATGCGTTATACATTTCGTGACGAAATCACAGC
Source organism: Zaprionus africanus (assembly GCA_018151435.1). NCBI lineage: Eukaryota > Metazoa > Arthropoda > Insecta > Diptera > Drosophilidae > Zaprionus > Zaprionus africanus. The sequence goes on from JAECXB010002206.1 coordinate 10,863,035, forward strand.
ATGGCAGGCTACATATAAGAGTCAGAAATTCCCAACCGGTTTACAGCAGCAGATCCGGCAGAGCAGAGCGTGTTTATTTTACTAAAAAAATCGCGAATTTACTCATGTAAGCTGAAATACACTTGGCGCTCTGCCTGTGCCAAGAGACGTCGCAGTTCTCCCTTACAGAAAGATACAAACACTAGCACATGTGTGTGGATAAACACACACACACATGTGACAGAAACTACACTTTGTTGTCTCTGAAGGTCGTCTGGGAAGCGGTTAAGATACAACCGCAAACAACAAACCGGTTTACAAAGCGACAACTTGAAATCACGACGAAGAGGTTTCATCTGCAACTATCGTTGCAAAGAGTCGTCGCACGTTTTGCCGACGAAATTCGCAGCACATAAAAATCATTGGCAAATCGTAGTCCTCTGAGGATGGTAAACGTTCTGTTAATCCTATGGAGTATTCATAGCCTGGTCTCTTTTAAATGGGTGGAAATATAAGCTGGACAACGTATTCAAAACTTATTATTGATCATTTTTTCAATTGTAGTTGCTGCTTTTCAAAAAAAGCATTTAAGAGCAAAACTTAAATCTCTTTCGAATGCAGTCTTTACATGAAAGAGAATACCTCTAAAGAGCTTCTAACTTTGGGCATCCAAAAATTGGAAAGGGGTTCCTTGTATTCTTGCCCAAAGAGATTCCTTTTTAACATGAGAACCCTTTCTATTGAATTACTTTTTCGTTGAATGTGTTTTATTTATTTCAGCTTCTGCTCAGGAACAGAATGCTCCACCAATTCTGTATATCCAGGAAAGAAATTGGCGAATTTCGGAGGCAGAGCAGGTGGGTCAAATCATTGACCGTGTGCGGGCGGAAGATGCCGATGGCGATGATTTGATATTCGGAATGGAACCGCGATTCTTATCGCCAATGGAGTCAAGTCAGAACTCCAACGGGCCAAGTAAACTTCCCTTTCGCATTGATCCTGTTACGGGTGTGGTCTACCTCAACGAGAGTCTAGCGGGGCGTGTAAGCAAAACATTTAAAATATAAATATTTTCACAATTAATAATTTAATTTCAAATTTAGGCAGGTGAAAATTTCCTCATCTACATAACTGTCTCGGATGGACGATACACCGCTAAAAATGAAGTATTCATCAACATATTGGGAAAGCATGAGAGCAATGGGTTCCATGGATTCGGTTCGCGACCGCCGCCCTCGATATCGAATGTCGTGCAAAATATATCGAAGTTCTTGCCGTCATTCGATCAGCTGCCTGGTGTGCAGAACATTCGCAGACCTGGCTTCAACTTGCCGCAACGTTTTCCAGCTAATAACGGCGGCAATTACGCACCGCCTTCATATGTAAATTATTTTCCACCACCATCAATGCCGGATGTCAACGAAGCCGCAGAAGGGGACAATGGTATCGATTTGCCGTCGCCGCTGCCCACGTCTACTTTGCCTGAAGGGTCGCCGGGTTCGACATCGACGACACCGCGAAGCCGAACTAAGCTGACACCCATAGCTAATCACACCTCCGCTCGCCCGGTCGAATCTCAGTCGGAGAAAACACACCCACAGCACGACGCGGAAAAGGAGAGCAACGTGGGCACCATAACGCTTTTCAGCATCAAGTCATCCTCAATCCCAATTATTGTCGGCGTTTGCGGCACGTTGGCTGTGCTCGTTGTCATCTTCGGCTATCTCTGCCGGCGACGCTTGTGCGCCATCAGCAAAGCCCTGAAGAAGTCCAAAGAGAAGGAGGAGCTCGCTAAGAAGTCCAATTCAAGCCATCTCAGCAACACTTTGACCGATGACAGTCGCAATTCGATGGTGATGCAGCAATGGAACGGACCAGTCGCTTTCAGTAACCGTTATGTGCCCTGGGAGAGGGAGCAGCAACTGGGAATAACGGTAAGAGAAGCTTGTCGAGCGACGCCCAAGATAGAATTGACTATTTATCGAGGCGTTAACACGGTTTATTGAACGATTGTACTTTAGGAAAGCATGTTTATACATGTCATATCTAGAGCATCAGGCTGTGATAGACGTGAGCCCCTTGCGAATGGAAAGCGAAGTCTATGGAGCCATTTATAGCTGGATTCAAATGATTCCATTGACATGAATCTCAATCTGTTAGAGACATCTGTCTCTCTCTCTACAATTGTATTCATATCGGGTAACATGAATGCGCCTGCCAAGCGGATGGAGTGAGCCATGAATTGTTCAAGCGCAGCACTTCACGTCCAGTTATCGCACTGCGACACGTCGATCACAGTCTCCGCATCAATATCACTAACGATAGAAAAAAAGACAAAAAGCGAACAACGTCACTAAGTTAGCTGTAAGTTGAGAGGGATCGAACTGACAGGTGCCCAGATTTCAATATCCGTCTATAGGTACGCTCAAAACTTTCAATTACAGGCGTGTCAACTGCAACCTGACAGCTCAAAGTGTCCGTTGCAGCTCAGCAAGACTCTTGCCACAACCCAAATGAAAGTAATGCAAGCTATCACTGATTATTTTTTGTTACTGAACTCATTACTGGCTTTTCCAAGACAGGACCGTCAAATTTCTCAGTGAATTAAGTTCATATGACATTTCTGATTACATCTTACTTATTTCTCAATTTTATGTTGGCAAAATCATCTAAATATTTAAAGAAATCGAACCTTCATCCTCCTACATCCCTTCCAATGGCTTGGTCCCAGATACCTCAAGATAACAGTGTGTTAAGGGTCTCTAAACCATGCAAATGCAATTGGAGAACATATTGTAATCAGATGTGATAAATATTCTCTGCTATTTCTCACTATTTATCGAGAGAGAATAAACTGCAAATCATTTCCAACTCTATTTTCGGTACAATGGCGCTCAATAATGTGGCGCGACGACAATAAAACCCACAACATTAACGATGCCAATTTATTATCGTTTATGGCGCATCTAATCGTTCCATCGTTCTATCGTTCCAACGGGAAACCACAACACCAACAACAATGTCAACAACGCCGCCAATAACCACCAAATCATGTAAACACCCTTGCGGGGCCACAGTCAACTTCCCAACTATCAACAAGTGCAGCGAATGGCGTCGGCGTCGACTCCGCCATGGACCCGTCGACAGTGGGAGGCCCTAACCAGACTGCGTCGTCAGCCAGCGGCCGAACTGGTGTGATGGAAAGCACAGACACGACTAGCGATCTATGGGAATTCCCCAGGCATCGATTGAAGTTTTTCAACATTTTGGGTGAAGGAGCCTTCGGGCAAGTCTGGCGCTGTGAAGCCACCGGCATGAATGGTAAGTCTGGGCAAGGGTTTACGGACCTACTTCCGGTGGGTGGGATTGCCTCAATAGGACCATGCAACTATGTATTTTAATTTGATTTGCTGTTTACTGATTAGGTTATTTTGCTACTTGCAGACGCTGCAGATGTTACGACTGTAGCTGTGAAAACTCTAAAGGAGAGTGCCGCTGAAGTCGAGAAGAAGGATTTGCTTTCTGAACTAGAGGTGAGAGACATTTATAACTGCACGCCGTCAAACTTAATGGGCTTTGTAAAGTAATTTCCTCGACTACAACAAGAAAACCTCAAACTATTACAGCAACTTAAACGATTTGGGATGCAGAGTATTTTACAGTCGAGTGCACTTGGCACTCTATTTTCTTGTCCTGTTCCGAGTTACTTTTACTCAATGCTACTGTTTCCTTGTCCCGCCATTGCCATTTCTCTTTCTCGACCTGTCCTCACCCTTTCCATGCCCCTTCAAGATGTCTGACACTCGCTAACTGGGTTACTGAAGACTCGCCAGCTGCATAGATGTGGATGGTGGGGCCACTGTTCGGGTTTTCTTTCTCGATGAAAAACTTTTGCAAATTGAAAATTAACGATGCTGAAAAGTTTCGAAAGAATTCACTTAAGTTCCCTGGGATTTGTAGACTTTAAGATGCCAAGCAAACTCCAACTCCATCTCCAGTTTACTCCTGGAACATCGCACTGAACGCACACAGCGCAGCTGTCGTCATTTGCCACTTGCTAGAGCTGCCTCACAACTGCTCCGTGAACGAGGATTTAATACCCGGAATGCGTAATGCGACTTTAAAAGGTTCACTTAAATTCCATCATGCTTGTGTACAACTTAACAAACGGTGCTGCAGGTAACTAAGAAGCACACACTCTAGAAAGTTAAAGTACTTAGTTGGCCCATTTGATTAGAGCGATTTCCCGAAACCAATTGAACCTAAGGGGCTTCTATGAAAGGGTAACTAAGTTTCATGGTATCCACTTAGTTGCTTTCCCCAGTTGTTCTTGGTTTACTTTTGCAAATCATAAAACTAAACTTGTGGTGACTACTTATGCTTATCGCTTAAGTTTTTCTTGGGTTTGGTATCTTACTTCAAATTTGTATGCAGACTCATTAGGCAGCCCGTGTGGGATTGGCAAGTGTTGGTGAATTTAAGAAGTTAGCGAATGTACACTTGAGCTCGTCGCGGGGAGAACGGGAATTGACTGTATTTAGCACATTTTATAAAGCACATCCACGAACATGGGGCCAACAGTTGAGCAGTGGTTCAAGCAGCGATGTCGCGTCATTACAGATTCATATGCAGAGAGATATATGTATTCGCATATAGCGTATAGCATACGTCATATGTTTGTGCAGTTCACACGGAGAACGTTGTCTGCCTGCGACAGTGCTTCACTGCGCGAATACTTTTGTGAATGAACCAGTGCAACACGGAGCGCGGACACGGAGCGAGCACTTAATCGAGAGGCCTCGGCACCCCAACGTATTGACGGAAACTGATTCCTGTTGCTGCGTAAAATCCGTAACAGAAGCCATCCGTGCCACAGAATCCGTTGTCGAGTGATACGAATGCGACTCTCCCAAAGCAGACTTGCGCACTGGGTTCTTTCCGAATTTCTCTCTAGCGGGAGCGCCCGTTGGTTTCATGCAAAGGGTCTTGGGTCTAAGGCAGTGCTGAATTGCCGTTTAACTCGCGTCCTTCATCATCAACAGCGCATTTGTTGCTTAACGTTGAGGACCCGCATGCTGCGACGCACACACACCCACACACACCCACATGCACCCATACAGACCCCCACGCTCATGCACACAGCCCTGAACTTCGACAGACCATAGGATGCGGCAGTTTATCATGTTTTGCGGATTACCCGAGCAACAAGAATAATTGCACTTTAATTTCACAACAATGAAAAATTATTAATGGTCCTCAGCCAGGCTCAACTTCGTCTGACTTCAACTTTGCGGTTGCGGTTGGATTTTCGCTTGGGGTGCTCACGTGTTGGCGACCTTCTGCACCCTTTTTCTGTCGCCTGGTGTTGTCTGCACTAGGTCGAATTATACGAACATAATAAGCATATGCATACGACTCTTGTGTCGACTTATCAAACTCAAGCAAGTGATCTATGGTTACACAACTACATGTTTTGAACCTTGTAGTTGCTTAAATGAACCATTTGGAACTAAATTTTGAACTTCTATGATATTATCCGAAGAATTCGATTTATAATCATAATATTTTCCTTTTCCAGGTTATGAAAACGTTAGAGCCGCATGTCAACGTCGTCCGTTTGCTTGGCTGCTGTACAGATAAAGATCCAACTTTCGTTATACTTGAATATGTAAACCGAGGAAAGCTGCAAACATATCTAAGAAGTTCCCGGGCTGAAAGGTAGTGAATACGAAATGAAAGTTTTTATCTTTTCATTTAAACTTACATTATACAATTTCAATTTTACCAGACATTATGGAAATACCCATGGCAAGTCAAATATCTTAACGTCGGGAGACCTTACTTCATTTATGTATCAAGTTGCTAAGGGAATGGACTATCTAACTTCACGTGGGGTAAGGCAAACAGAAAAACGTGGGTAAAGGCACTCTCTACCCTTTTTTTCCTAAATCTTTTTATAACAGATAATACATCGTGATCTGGCTGCTCGAAATATATTGATAACAGACGATCATACATGCAAAGTAGCTGACTTTGGGTTTGCAAGGGATATCATAACATCTAAGATCTATGAGCGAAAGAGTGAAGGCAAATTGCCAATTAGGTGTGTAATATTTGGGAAACTCAGACATATTACTAAATATATACTAGCTTACTGGTCTAATGTACTAACACATCAATCCACTTACGACTTTCTTTGTACTTACTCTAGATGGATGGCTACAGAGTCCCTGTATGATAACATATTCTCTGTAAAGTCAGATATCTGGAGCTTTGGCATACTTATGTGGGAGATTGTGACATTGGGATCCACGCCATATCCCGGCATATCTGCAGCTGATGTTATGCGGAAGGTATGTCAGCTCTTCTGCAGTATCTAATCTATAATTAATACCGAACACAATCGCATTCAGGTTAGGGATGGATACCGCCTGGAGAAGCCAGAGCACTGTCGCAGAGAGCTCTACAACATAATGTACTATTGCTGGTCACAGGATGCCAATGAACGACCCACGTTTGCAGAGATTATCAAAATGCTCGATAAATTGCTGCACACTGAAATGGACTATATCGAATTGGAGCGTTTCCCCGATCATAATTATTATAACATTGTTAATCTTAGTGGGGAGAAATTGTGAGGTCTCTTTGGACATTTGCAATCCGGGGAGGGATCTACACACTGCCACAAAGAGCTTTATTACATATGTAAATAGTTAGATGGAGTTTCATTCATATTATATAGTATTTTATATTCATCGAACCAGTTAAGTTACACTATATCCAAAAATCAAAAATGTAAACAACTATTTATATACACACATTTTATTTATTACTAAGTTGTTAAATAATAAATATGTAATAAGATACGTAATTAGTTCTTTTCACTCACATTAACACGCTCAATTAAAAGGGCGTTGATATTAATGAGTATTCACCTCGCACATTCACTCGACACAATCAAGACATCTGATGTGATGTCTTATGCAGCACATAATTTGAGTCATAACTCGCACCGTATTGTATTCATTATTTCCAATGTAATGAAGCACCTGCTAATCAAATGTTTCGCCTTTACGAAACAACAATCTGTACATACATATATACACTTATTTACGCAAGTCGGAGGTCGCAGGTCGGCGGTCGAGTACTACGTAATCAAGGCACCGTAACAGACTAATAGCAAAGACTCGAGCAGAAGTACTCGAGCGGTGCAGGCAATTCGCGAGGATGCAAGAGGCTCGTAAGGGCACCCGATGGATGCGTCGGCCATCGAAACGCACGTGGCAATGCCTAGCACGTCGTGCACCATTCACTTCATGGACCCCAGTGAGAGCGAGGGCTTTCGACCTCCACGGGGAGAGAAGAAACTGCTTTGCATTTGGAAAGTCTATCAACCCTGGCATCTTAGACTTCCTGACTTAAGTTGGGGCACATTCGCATTGATTTTTTTAAATTGAACATCCGTCGTTGGCAAATAAATCAATTTACACTAGAAGTGTTTAAATAGCTGCAGGAAATCCTGAGTACAGCACAGCTGAGTGTCGCTCTCCCAAACTTGGCGCTCTCTGAGAACAAAAAAATGAGAGTGAGATGCCAGGACATGCGCCAACACGATTCCGCAAGAGAAGTGATTTTGAATTCAAAACATTCTCCGAGTTCGCCAGGCCAATATACGCGTACATAGGAGGAATCATTCGTACATCCACACACACAGATATGCTATATAAATTGGTTGAGTCCACAATTGAGCGAAGCCAGGTATCGTGCTGTCAAATTTAAGGAGGCACTAGTGCATCAGTCAAAAATGCTCAGCTATGTGTGGCGAGGGTAGTCTGAGAGGTTACAAGATGCCAAATGACTCACCAATGCCATATTGATATTTGAAACCATAACCAATCTCTAGATTGTCTGAGGTCATTCGTTAATGAGGAGGCACTAGTCGAGGATAGTCTGAGAGGTTACGAGATGCTTAATGACTGACTAATGTCGTTACTAGATATTATATACATATGAGGCAAGGGAAGTCTACCAGTTACGATATTTGAAACCACGACTGATCTATAACCAATTTCTAGATTGTCTGAGGTCAATCGTTAATGAGGCAGTCCGTCAGTCAATTCCACCCGACTCCGACTTAAGTGTGCCGCAGACTCGCGGAAATGGATTAAGTCTATTTGTTTGTATTAGTAGACGGCAACCAAACAGACTTGGCTAGATGGCAGTCGCGACATTTTAAACACTAAGCAAACAGACGAACGGAAACAGGACGGGAATGAGATGAGCGTCAGCTGAAGTAGGGGTAGCTCGAATGACGAGGAGGGTTATCTTTATGTGTATCGCGTCCGGCGCTCATAAGGAGACACTTTCACAGCCAGGCGGCTCCAAGGCAATACAGGATAGATCTAGAAATAGTTTTGGGGACTGATGAAGTTACTCATTACTTTGGTGAAGCTCGGTTTGAAGAAGCGACTACATCTGGCTGCAGTTGTTGCACATCATTAGGTTTGCGGGGGTGAATAATCCGCGAGGGGCGCCGGATAATTATTCAGTAGACTGCCTACCCGCGTCGCCCTGCACCACAAATCACATTTGCATTATTTATATTGCATCAATAAAATCCACATTCAAGCATAATTAGCGTCACATTTGTCGACAGCGACCAAGACTGAGATCGGCGCTGTTGATCCTTTTATGGCTGGCGCTAGGATTTATATGCACTTCCTTTCACATTTAAAAGGCTAGCTAAGGCGACTACCTGCCCCGGTGCCAGCTCTGCCCTATTCCGCACTGCCGACCTACTTACATTCATGAAATGCATCGAAATTCCCGAGTCCTGGCCAGTCCTGTCCGCCCGTCCTGTCCCCGCTAGCTCAATTGCATTTTGATTCTCGCATTGACAGTCGCAGTCGCGGTCGCGGTCGCTGTCGCAGTCGCCGACGACTGTCGGCCATGCTACCTGTCTGACTAGAGTGGATAAGCGCTAATTTAGCTGCTCGCGCTGCCTTTTAATTGCCACTGCACAAGCGCTAAGTGTTACCAAGAAAAACAAAGCCAGAAACACTCGATTGCGATTGGGATTGCGTGTGTTTTGTCTCGCTCGGCGACCGGCATTGGCTCGAGTCAGGGCGCCTGCGACCGCGACTATAGTGTGAACGGCTGCCTTTGTCTGTGCGTCTCAGGCGCAACTCTTGTAAGTGTGCGTGGCATGATTTGCATGAGCGAAGCAGCGAGGATCGGGTCGGTATTTAAGGAGACGGCAGCTCGGAAGATGCGTCACTCTGCAGTGAGCAGCGCAGCAAACAAGACAAGACAAGTACAAGGATACGAAGATGAAGATGAAGACAAGCATCGCAGTTGTGGTATTACTAGTGCTCGCATCGCAGCACAACTCTTTGGGATTTTACATAAGGAACTCGGAGGAGTCGGCAGTCAAGGCGGATGGCAGCAGCCTCAAAAGCCGCAATGATGAATGGGGACTCTTCAAGAATACGCTTGGTCTAACCAAAGAAAAAGGTGTGTGTTCTCATCAAAAATAGATATTAAATAACATTGTATATGTATATATATATATGATCATATTAATTATCATGTGTCATTACTAATTATGATTCTCTTTTATTATTTCAGTTGATCTTCTCAAATCGCAAAAGGATCAACAAGGCACAAAGGAACTTTTGAACCGATTTATTAAGGAGAATCCAAAGTACCTGAGTGCCTCAAAAAGCAATAAGAACAACAACAGCAAGATTCAACCCAAACTGGAGTTTAAGCAACTCTTTAGGGCTCTGGTCAAGCAGTTGAAGAACTCGAACAGCATGTTGAAGACTTCCTTCAACTTCGAGCTGGCAGACAGGCCGCTGAAGCCGCGAAAGCGTTCTCGCCGAAAGATTGCCGTCAAAATGGTATCAGATATGTCGTCGGAGCGAGTGGATGACCTATTAAAGATGTTCTACCAGCAACATAACATTCAACCTTTGGACTACGACGCCGACACTTCTGATCAGCCCAACGATGAGGGTGATTACATTGACTCGGACTTGCCAAGGCGATCAGAACACGACTCAGATCTTGACTCAGACTATGCCTATGACAATCTGTACGACGACGAAGGCGACGTAGATCTAACAGCCAAATCACGTCAGAACCTGGAGTATGGATCCTTCCAGGATCTTATTCTGCAGGCAAAACGAAACCAATGGGAACGTGAGAACGAGGAAACCAAGTTGCATAGTCCCCTCAACGACCATTTCATTTGAATGCACGATGGGGCTACAATAGGTGTTCACATGCTGGCATTGCACCTGCAGTCAATTCTGTTTTAACTTATTAACTTGTTGAGGAGCCGGAGAAACTACATCAGTATTAAACGCAGTTATAACATAGTTCCAACTGAGATCTTTAGAAGTTAAGATGATTACACATTAAGATTCATATTTTTTTCACACCTTTCATTTATTTTACTTTGATTAATTGTAGACTTATAATTTATATAATAAATAGATACAATCTGAAACGTCCAGTGTTCAGTAAAGCAGTAAAAATATTGCCTTCATCGATCTTTTCCGATGATGAGCCATCGACATTATTAACTTACATATACATATATTATTCCCGAAAAATGAACCGCAAAAAATCTGGCGGGCCAGTGTCCCCGCAGATTGATGTAAATCGTCTGTGATTGTCTACATCCGATACACAAATGGGATCGTGTCTTGGGAAACGAGCTAGAAAAAATAAGTATGTCATTAGGAATAATGACAGTTTTGTTAATTTTTAATTCGTAATTGCGACCAAACAATAGGTGGCAGCGACATGTGTTGTTTTCCCATTTATTCGTTTTTTCTTCTTTTCGCAGTACAATATTTTCAGGTTTTCCAGTGCGCGGGACTAGGAAGGACTTTTTAAGTTTTTCCACAATTTTCTGTTTTTCTTAAGAAGAAAAATATTTGAAAAAGTCCCAGGGGGCTGAGTGTCATAAATAAAACCGGTTGAAAAACTCCTTTGGGGCGCCTCTGGCGGATATATCTGCAGTTCCGGTAACGGCCTTGAGTGACGGTCGGAAAGTTCATATTATAAACGCAAGTTATTAGAATACTATTTGGCGTGGGTTAGTTGCTTTCTAACTGTAAGCAAATATTGCAACCAATTTATAACAATATACCACTTTCAGCCAAGTGTCAAACCATACCATAAAACCCTGGAAAATATGCAACGGACATTTTGATTTGCTTTTGTTACAATAATAATCTGAATGAACGCCACCTTTGAAGTTCGAACACACCACAAACAAATCACACTTTGAAGCTAAGTGTTATAAAACCCGATTATTCTAATTAAACTCAGAACTTTATGTTTTGCAGTGTTAATAATAGGTTTTCAGATGATCGAGTAGGCGCCGTTCCGAAATGTATGTTGAATTTAAGTTCAGTATATTCACAACTTAACACAGCACAACACAGAATAAACACTGATAAACAAAGAAAAAACACACAATAAACACACAACCAAAACACAACAAAAACACACAACCAAAACACAACAAAAACAGACCACAAACAATTCAAAAACACAGTTCATTGTTCAACACACCAAACCGCTGCACTAATGTACGTCGCATAGCAACTGAACGTAAGAGTGTTGCTAACAAACAACACAAAGAGGCGGCTTCAGCATGTCCGTTGCAAAATCATCTCACGATAAATACAAGAAATTTTCGAGCACCATCGACCCCACCAAAAATGCGGCCACGTTTAAGGAAATCGAAGAACGCCGACATGCAGAGGAGGAAGAATTTTTGTGGAAGAAGAGGAGTTTGAAATCGATGCGGAAGAAGAAGAATCCTCCCGAGTGGAAAGCGAACTAAGCTTGTCAGAGGGGGAGCCTGCTCTGAACATAGGAAAGATAGATCTCTCATTTCCAGAGACAACAGAAGAGTACGCGGATAGTCCTCAGTGCTATCCGCCTTCCTACTACACACTGTCGGCTAAGGAACGCCTTCTGCTTCTGTATGCTGAAAACTTTCGCAAACAGTTTGTTTTGTTATATCCGAAACGTCGTGCAATGGTCCTGGCCCTACCCAATGAGTGCAACGTGCAGGTAAAATGCTTTTAGCGATACCCAAAAGTCAACCTGAATTAATTGGAAATATTCATTTGTCCATAGAAATTTGTTTGCAACACGATTCGACCGACTGCATTTGCCTATCCTGAGCTTATATCGAGCTATGAAGACATATCTAGATTCGTATCAGATTTTGTTGACTATGAACCATTAAAGGACCCGGTTAATCTGGTAAGTTTAATATTTCTTATACATTTGGGGACATTTGGCGGGGTATTTATGTCTAAGTTGAACAAATTAAACTACACCGGAACATAGGTCGAAGGGTATCCGAGTGTACTAGCCTGTTCCTCTCGTTTCCTTATATATATTGTATATATATACATACATACTACGTAGGTATCCATGGTTTTGAGCCCGAGGCTTTTATGATAAATTTCTACGTTGAAAAATACTTTTTATCTAAGTACAAAAATTATGTAATAATTTTGTGCACTAAAAACACTTTTGTTTCTGATTTTGTAAACGCAAAATAATGAGTACTATTTATCGTGGCATATATTGTAACCATATTTGGTCAATGTACCACATTAAGCAAAGTCTCAAATCATACCATAAACACCCTGGTAAATATGGAACGCACATTTATTTTTGGAACATTTCTGTTACTTTAATTCAATAAACTATTGAGCGCTATCATCGAACACACCACAAACAAAGCACACTCTGAAGCTGAATGTTATAAGACCTGATATTGCTGAAAATGCTTAGCAGTATGTAATTTGCAATGTTGAATAAAAAAAATTTCGCATACGATCAGTAGGCGCCGTTCCAAAGTAGCCGATACAAAAATGAATTTAAGTACAGTATAAAACACAGCGTGACACAGTTCACCACAGAATAAACGCAGTACAAACAAAATAAACACACAACAAAAACGTAACGAAAACGAAACACTTCAAAAACACAGCAAAGACATAGCTCGTTGTTCAACAATCCACACCGTTGCACTAATGCACTTCGCATAACAACTGAGAATAAGTGCATTGATAATAAACAACATAAAGAAGAGGAAGCTTCAGCATGTCCGTTGTCAAATCACAAAATAAATACAAGAATGCGGCGAAGTCAAAGGACATCGAAGACCAAAATGCAGACGAAGAATATTTTATGGAAGAAGAGGAATATGAGTACGAAGAAGAGGAAGACTTCTCCGAAGTGGAAACCGAATTAAGCTTGTCCGAGGGAGAGCCCGCTCTACACGTCGGCAAGATAGATCTCTCTTTTCCAGAGACAACAGAAGAATTCGCGGATAGTCCTCAGTGTTATCCCCCTTCCTACTACACGCTGTCGGCTAAGGAACGCCTTTTGCTTCTGTATGCTGAAAATTTCCGAAAACAGTTTGTTTTGTTACATCCGAAACATCGTGCAATGGTCCTGGCACTCCCTAATGAGTGCAATGTGCAGGTAAAATGATTATAGCCATACCCAAAATCGACTTGAGTTATCGGAATTATGCATATGCCCATAGAAATTCGTTTGTAACACGATTCGACCGACCGCATTTGCTTTCCCTGAGCTTATATCGAGCTATGAAAACATAGCTAGATTCGTATCAGATTTTGTTGACTATCAACCATTGAAGGACCTGATCAATCCGGTAAGTTTACTGATACTTTATAAATTTGTGGAGTATGTGGGAAGAGAATGTTTAAAATTTTCATTTCGATAGGGGACAATGCTTCTCTCTCTGTTGGGTATAAATAGTCATTGTAACCAGAAGAGTTTGGTTTCCAACTGCTTTCTTTATGTATGGATACATTAAATGCATTTCCGTGGTTTCTAGCCCGGTGCTTTCGTGAAGAATTTGTATCTTAAAGATAAGTTTGTATCTGAATGGAATAGTTTTGCGATAATTTTGTGCAGTAAAACATTTTTGTATCTGTTGCTGACGTTACGAATTCGATGATTTTGTAATCGCAAACTATTTAATAACATTTAAGTGGTTTGGTTTTCTTAAACTGTTCAAATTGATTTACTTATTTGCATTGCGAAAAGGAAAGCTTTTGATGCGCAACAAAAAAGGACAGCAGGAAGAAGAACAAGGGCGTACGCAGGGGGCAAGTGCCCCCCCCCCCCCCTGTTCAGAAATAAGTGATGAGAATAATTCAAATATTCGAGTCCCTCAGAGGAAAGAAGTCGAAAGATTCGGAAAAATTGTGACAAAAAATCCTTGCCCCCCCTAATAAAATCAAATATTCGAGTCCCTCAGAGGAAAGAAGTCAAAAATTTCGGAAAAATTGTGAGAAACAAATTTTGCATTCCCCCCCCTCAAAAAATTCTGCGTACGCCCTTTAAGGAGAAACCTTGAAAGGCGATCTCCACTACTTCTTTTGTAACCCACTATGTGTCTTAAAAAATCTACATTTAACGAAAAGCTGAGTTTGCAAGATCGAGTAGGCGCCGTGCTTAAATTGACAAAGCCATAAACTATTGTTTTGTGTATTAACGATCTCAGTTATACTTCTCAACTGAAGTATAAAGTCATCAACAAAAAAAAAACCTGCTTCATTCAGCTTGTTTTTACATTCCTTGCACAATTGCCATATTAACACAGGCGCGAAACTACTGGGTATAGTATAATAAAGAACATAAAAAATAAGAAGCTTCAGCATGGCTGCTGCCAAACCACATAATAAATACAAGAAATTTGAGACCACCATCGATCCCAACAAATATGAGGCCACGTTTAAGGAAATCGCCGCGGCCAAAAAAAAAATGGAGGAAGAATACTTTATGGATGAAGAGTACTTTATGGATGAAGAGGAATATGAGTACGAAGAAGATGAAGAGTTCTCCGAAGTGGAAAGCGAATTTAGCTTGTCCGAGGGAGAGCCCGCTCTACACGTTGGCAAGATAGATCTCTCATTTCCAGAGACAACAGAAGAATTCTCGAATAGTCCTCAGTGCTATCCCCCTTCCTACTACACGCTGTCAACTAAGGAACGCCTTCTGCTTCTGTATGCTGAAAACTTCCGCAAACAGCATGCTTTGTTATTTCAGAAACGTGCAATGGTCCTAGCCCTACCCAACGAGTGTAATGTGCAGGTAAAATGATTATAGCCATACCCAAAGTCAACTTGAGTTATCGCAATTATACACATGCCTACAGAAACTCGTTTGTACCACGATTAGACCAACTGGATTTGCATTTCCCGAGTTTATGGAAGGCTATGAAAATATCGCAAAATTTGTTGCAGATTTCATTAAATATCAACCCTTGACGGATCCCATTAATTTCGTAAGTCTAATCATTTGCAGTCCATTATTTAGTTGCATAATGTTTAGCATCAACGCTTGATTTTGTACGATTGCGTTTGTTTAATTAATTTTTTTTCAATCGGGTCTAGAATGTTTTTATAACTAACTAAAAGTAAATACTTTTTAACTGCTTTATAAAATGCCGAATTTATCAAAACTGAGTATTGCAGTGTAAAGCATAGGTTTATAACCAATCTACTAATTTTCCATTTCCGTTGATGCAAATGTTGAATCGGATGATATTCTTATAGCCTAAGAACCTTTCGGTCGAAATAGTGTTTTTGTATCGACATATCGCATCCTGAAACGATATAAACTTTACAGCTTACCATAGTTTCTAAAAGTATAGGGATACCTTGGAGGGAAGGTTTCTTTAAAAATTTGGTTCGATTTTCAAAAATGATGTCAAAGATTTGCCAATTGATTGCAGTTGGTTCCTCCTAGTGCAAGAGAAAAAACTTTTCTTTTTCCTGGTTAGGATGCTTAAGATATCTGCTAAGAAGGGAAACAAGTCCATATATTTCCATAGCTTGCACTAAAGTTCCACCAGTAGTGTTTTCAATTCGTTTATTAATTTAAATATGTCTTACAATTATGACGTCAAGCCAAAAATTTAATAAAAATTGTCTACCCCAAAATGTTTGATTGAACACGGTTTCAAAATCAATACTTGTACACTTATAAATTCATAAATAAATTTTATTTGTTATATTCAATGGATTTTAAATTGATAAAATTCTTATGAGCACATTGTTCAATATTTGCATGAGTATTTTAGTTATTAAAAAGTTTTCAATATCAAATCCATCCGATTGACTCGCTCCGCTGCACCCTGCGCCTTTAATCTTAAGATATATATAACTATAAACTCAAAGCGTCAACATTTTTCTAGTATACATCAAAACATTATTTGTTTAGTTAAGATACGTAAATATAAAAACTCAAACTCGTGAAACAATTTCAAAATTCATTTTAAGTATTTACATTATTTCTCATTATTTAGTACTTCAATAAATACTTGGAATTTGTAATCCGAATGAGTGAAAGAAGTTGGGAATATTGAACACAAAATAAATATTCCACATTAGCTAGCAACGATCGACGCAGCTCTGCGATCGACGCTTAATATAATTCAAACATATTGTACATATAGTAGGCAGATATAATATGATGGAAGAAATATAAGTTATTCTAGGTCTGTACAACTTCGTCACTGCTCGAACTGAGTTCTTCGGGCTGTTGGTATTCGCCTGTAATTTGGCAGTCATCGGGATCGTCAAGATCTTCGGGTTCATCAGGATCGTCTGGATCGTCGTCGAGGTCACAGTGTACAAATTCGTAGGGAGGGAAGATCAGTGAGCTCAGCAGCGTAGCCGATGATTGGTAAACAGCTGGCGGGAATTGATGGAATCTCGTTGACAGTGGGTAGGGCATTTCGAAACTGTCCGTGCAGCTAAGATCGGGATCCGATTGATTACATCGTGGCGTCTCCTGCGGCTTGGGCACCTGCTCTTCGCTATCGATTTCAATTACCGTTTCCTTCTGCTCCATCTCTATCTCAGTTTCGTCATTATCCGTGGCTGGCTCCGAAAGCGCCAACTTCGGCTTGTCCTATTTTCGGCGACGACTTTTGTTTCTACTTGTATCCTCGTGGGAGCTCTCTTCTCCATCGGCCAAGCAATTCTCAGAACTGCGATTACTTGCCTGATGGGTATCACTGCTGGACTTGACGGCTGCGATGAGGAATCTTAGCTGCATTAACTGCACGGCAGTCACTCGCGGATTGCTGCAGTTTTCCAGCCACTGCAGAAACTTCTCACCATGCCGGATGGCGACAGTTTCCTCGTCATCGCCCCCATCCAAGTCAGCTGCATAGTTCATGCACTTGGCACGCTCCTCCTCGTCGGTTTTATTTGAATTGTTGTTATTGTTGCTGGCACTCACATCGTTGTTGTTGTGGTGATGGTGTGAATCGCTGGTGAAGCTAGTCTCCGATTCCTCGCATCCAGCATCATTGTTAGTGGGTGTAGGGGCATGTCCATCGGCATTGGCTGTTGCATCGCAGCTTGCTCCACCGATTTTATAGATAATGTTGTTAAGCACACTCTTGCATTCTTCACCAACACTGCCCGACGCAGCTATTGCTGCGTCACCTTCTGGCCTGGTCGGATTTGCCTCTGACTGGGCCTCTGCTTCGGTTTCATTAGGCTCAGGGCTGTGATCACGACTGTAGCTGACTGGAGAAGCCATGGTGGGACTCGGCGTGGAGCTGGCCGTTTTCACAGATTTTGCGGACAAATCTTCCGGTTTGCCAGAGGTCTCGCCTTCCTGATCTACCTCGGGATCAGTCGCCCCGTCGTTGTGATCGTTCTGATTGGGCTCGTTCGATGACAGGCTTCGAACCGAGGGTGTTCCAGTCTCTTTAGTTAGCTGCGAATACAATATGTTCTCAAAGGGTGGCTTGGAGACATCCTCTGCCGACTCAGCGGTTACCGATGAAGCCGGATGTTGCAAGGAGTTGGCCTGTAGAGCCGCCAGAGCTGCAGCATTCGGGTTGAGTGAGTGCAGTGAGGCCCCGAATGCCTTGCACCAGTTATACCAAGCGGTGTTCTTGTCGTCGAGACTACCCGATGGCGTGGACGAGGGAGTCAGTGGAGCTGAGGGAATGGGTGGTGTGTTCGCATACTGATTGATCTGTTGTGGCGTCGAAGAACGAATTGGTGGACTCGTCACGCCCATCCCCACTGGCGGTGGAGGATACAGGCTATTCAGACCCAACATCGTCTGCTGCGATTTCAGCCAGTAGAGCAAGGGATCATCGGGCAGACCCGACAGTGGCGTTACGCAGCCCACGAGTGAAGGCGCCAGCGAAGGACTCGGGCTCTTCATGTTGCCACTCTTTGTTGAGTCGCACTCCCCGCCCCCCGCTGCTGTGTTGCCTCCCGACGAGGGCTTCTGTCTGGCCCAGTTTTTGACAGACAACCCTGGAGCTCGATCACGATCCCCTCCTCCTCCTCCGCCGTTATCGCTGCGCGGACTCTGCATTTGTGCCTGACCCACCGCCTTGGGGTTGCGCAATGTGTTTGCTGTGGCTGCAAAGTTGTTCAGTCCCGACATTGCCGCCAAGCCAGGATTGAGCTGGGCCAGCAAATTAAGATTAGAGGTCAACTCATTGAAACTGATCGCTAGCGGGGACTGAGATATGCCAGAGAGTCCAGAAAGGTGTGTGAGGCTCGACAGCGGACTGATGGCATTGAGCGATGGATCCGCAGGACCCGACCTCGATATGTCTGCACCGAAGACCTTGTTCTTCACAGCAGCTCCATTGAAGCCCACATAGTCCACCGGCAATCCATTGTAATTCATCTCCCCCAGTCCCCCCTTGTTTGTGCTGTAGTCCAACCCGTTGAGGGGCGATCTCTTGAAGGTCAGTTCGTCGAAGTTGATCTTGTTGGAGAAGTTCAGTGGCAGCGAGCTGTCCAGTCTCTGTCGCTTCTCGGGTGGTCCCAGCAATCCCCCCGAGCCGTCCAGCTTGTCCGCCAGCGCATCGGCGCACATCTTGTCGGCTGCCGATTGGCGGGACATGAAGCGCAGCTTGTCCTCGTTCTTGCACCAACCGCGCAGTGTCGACTCCGGCACTCCGATGTCGCGCGCCACCGATGCCTTGGACTCGCCATCGTGTATGCGCTGTATCGCATGGATCTTGTCCCGAGGGGTCAAGCTACGCAACGGTCGCTTGCCCTTCGTGCCCATCCTGATGTTCATGTGGGGGTAGCTGGAAATATCCAACTTCAGGCCGTTATCAAACAGTTTGGCTTCTGCAATGGAAGGGAAGACAAGAAGGGAGAAGAGAGGTAAGAAAGGTTTCAATTAATGACACGACAATCGCCGGTGACACACTTAAGATGGGATGCACACACGCATATCCCGAGCACGTTGCAACCAGCCAGGCACGGCACGTAGCACGTAGCATGACGGTGCACGAGAGGCAGCACGGCACGGCGTGGCACGCACATAATGAATGCAGCACATAGCCAAAATAATGCGTTTTCATTCGCCAGCAGCAACTACATGGCGTATACATATGTAGAGCGAATACTCAATGCGCGCGCCATGTACTTTCGGCCTTTCGTACTGTTCGGGGTTGTTGGGGCAACTCGCAACGCGCAACCCGCCGCACGGCAAGGGCGAGTTGCACGTTCGCACGAAGCTCCAATAAAATCGCGTCGCGCTTTAAAATTTTACGGACAGCTCGCGAGGTAGATGTAAATAAACCGCACACACACAGAGGCACAGACAACCACGCATACACACACAGACACACACGGACAGAAAGTTGAGCGAGCTGGCGCATACCAATACACAGATACGTTGATATTCGCCGCGGTGCGGCACCACGCCCCCATGCCACAAACAACACGCTGCAAGTAGGTGAGGGGCAACGGGGGGAGCTGCAGGAATGCCAAAAATGAAAAGGTCTGAGAAACACACACACATACACACTCTCGCGTACACACAGACACACGCACACATAGAGACAATGGAATATGCTAATTGGTGCGTTGGGTTCGCGCCTGCTCCAAATTGCAGCACACACACACACCGACACACACTCACAGACACACACACACACTGACACGGAGACACGGCGCCGCGAGAATCTACGAATAAGCAACAAGAACCAACAAAAGCATTCGCCAACACCAACGTCACATCGTCATCGTCATCGGGGCGACATCACGAGAGTGAGCCGAGCGAGCGCACGAGGCTCACGATTTATAACTTGTTTACCTGCCTTCGTCGTGCCGTCGTGGGAAGCTCTCGCCTTGGCTTGGCTTGGCCAAAAACAAAAACATCCCTATCCAGCAGAAGCTGAAGCAGAAGTGGCAGTGGCAGTAGAGGCAGTGGAAGCAGTAGCAGTGACCCCATGCTCAATCAGATGTAGCCTGTTGCGTGTGTTGCGTGCTGCGTTGCCCCCTCCCAGAAGCAGCAACAGCAGCAGCAGCCACAACAGCAGCAACAGCAGCAGGTGCACTGGAGGAGGCACTGCTGCCAAGTTGGGAACGAGAATGGCTTGCAAGCTCTTCTGGCCAGGTCTGCTTAAGTGGTTATAGGTTAGACCCGAACCGAGATGATGGCAGACCGTCGGCATCTTTGGAGCAGGCAGGCAAGGCAAGGCAAGACAGGGGCGAGGCAAGGCAGGCGGCGAGGCAAGGCAGGCAAATGACAATATGCTCCGCCTCCGTCTCGGTCAGCAAGTGCGAGGCATGCAAAGGAGCTCTGTTGTTGCCATTTGAAGGAGCGGGACACGCGATTTTAAAATGAAAAACACGTTTTGCGCATGACTGACACATGATTTCTTTCCTTTCGGTGTGCACACACACAGACACACACAACTTCGAGCAAGGCGGCACTCTGCTTGCCTCCGTGTGTGTGTGTGTGTGCACTCGTGAGAGTTGGCCAAGAGCCGAGAGAGAAGAGAGAAAGACAGAGAGAGCGTGAGCAAACTCGGCCTTAAGAGCGCGCTCGCTAAGGAGTCGAAGAGCAGCAATTAGCAAGCTGCTGCTGCTGCCACTTGCCACATATCTGCTGCCAAGAAGCTGCTTTGGCTTCGCTTGCACATGTGTGACCAGTTAACTAAGCAACAACTGTGTGTGTGTGTTTGTGTCTTAACGAATTTACATAGATATAGAAAAATATATGAAATATATAATATACATACAAATAAACACACAAAGACACACACTAAGAGGCACACTGAGACTGAGGTTATGCAAAGCAGCTCCTGCTCCTGCCTAGCCTCTGCTTGATCATCCTCAGAAGAAACTTTAGAGCCACCTTAATGGCGAGGTTAGAGATCATGACCCGCAGTTATCGCACACGCTTCGAGTTGACCTCTTATCACGGGTCTGTTTAACGGGATTACGGCTATTAGCGAGTTGTGGCTGTGGCAACAACACGTTGCCTGCCCTTAACCTTCAATTCGAGCAACACATTACCACACACGCCAGTATGTACTCAGCTATGTGTATGTGTGTGTGTGGAAGCTCATAACCAATGGAGTGGCAAATAACTGTGTCGGCTGTATAGCTGCTACTGCTACTGCTGCTTCTGCTGCCCACTTGCCACTTGCCACATATCGAATAAAACTTTTACAACTGTATAAAAATTGCAAGGTCTTCTACCATTCAGCAGCAATGGCAGCAGCAGAGGAAAAGCCAAAGCAAAAGAATTTTTACTTTCTCTTTCGAACAGTCTGTCCCTCTGTCCCTGTGCCCCTCCCCCTGCTCCTCTGTCCGTCCTAGACTCTATGCCCGCCCGGCGTGCCATTAAACTTTTCACGAACCGAACTGGGACAGTGCATGGAAAAAATCTAGTAACAACAGAAAAAGATGAAAGAAATATGTGTGTATAAAAGAATTACAGTAAGTTTGTCCATATATGCCTGTGCAGGCAGGGCGAGGGGGGTTGCGAAAGGAGAAAGGAGGAGACGGGAAGGAAGAAGGGAGGGGGCAGAGTTCGTCTGTGAATGTGTCTGGCTCTGGTCCTGCTACCGGACACCCCACTCGGTTACTTACAGACATAAACACTAGAGTCCCTACACACACTCACACCCATCTACACATACATATGTAATGGCCGGCCGGCCGCCTGCTTATTCATATGCTTTATCCGAGTGTGTCTTTGTGTGTGTGTGTGTGTGGGGGGGGCAAAGCTTCTGATTTTCCTATATACAATTATAATTTTATTGTATTTACTATTTTTATCGTCGCTTTGGCCTCGTATCGAACTCACTCAGACACAGACTTTGACTCAGACAGTGCGATTGTGGGAGTGGGAGGCGGGGCAGGGGAGGGGCGGAGGACAGGAGACAGGATAGGACACAGAGCACACACAGTCTGGTAAATGCAGGTCAACGACAGAAACTACTGCTAATGTGTTCGAATGTGTATGTGCCCATACGAATGTTTGTCTGTATGGGAAGGAGGGGGGAGGTGGCATGGTATGCTTTTTTCTGCTTGTTTGTGTATGTGTTTGTGGTCTATTTCTGTTTGGGTTAATGCAAAAAAGAATAAAATGGCCATAAGAGTCATATCAAACAAAAAAGTTTGTTTGTCTGTTGCCAATTGTAACTGCCAACGTGTCTCTGCATGTCTGCGTCCAATGCGAGAATGGCCAAAAGTCGCACCTGTTGAAGGAGGAGCACACATCAGTCCAAATTAAATTATTTCAGTAATTGTTTCACAATGCATATGTATGTTCTATGCTCCATATTTCGAACTGTGTTCCTTCTTTAATCGGATTCTCTTTTGGACTTTGGCCTTGTGACCTTGCGGAATACATATGTATGTCCCTCAGTATTTGTTTATGATTGTGTCTTTAATCATCCTGAATTTATGTTTACTGCTCTGCTATTAAAGTAACCTTTATGATTAATCTGCAGTATCCCTTGGGTCTTCCAAAACATCGCTTTTTTTTCCTTCTTTTTGGGAAAGTTTGGCGATGTTTGAATTATTAAATTTTCTGAGTCTGACATTGATATTGTCGTCGCAATCGTAGAATTTAATGATATTAAACCCAGAAGAAATAATAAGCTGTTACAGAATTGAATGTTTCATCGCTTTTAAAATGGAAAAATATGGAATTGAATAACTATTTTCAAAATTCTAAGTGTTATTTTCTAAACTAAGCTAAAATGAATAAGCTTCCTTAAGGTTGGTTATTTAAGATCTGTGCAAGTAAATGAAAAATTTAAAGTGAAAATCCATATATAGAAAGAACCATTTACTACATATTACTACCAATATTATAAAAAGATCAGATTTATTTTAAAGTTAGCTACATACAAATTTTGCAAACCCAATCTCCTTAGCTTAAAGTTCCCTACTTTAGAAACTGCAAAGTTTTTAGATGTCCATAATAATGACGGCTGTAAGAAATTAGCTATTGTTTGTTTTGAATATTATTTGCTAAGCCCTTATAGATCAGCACTTATAAGCTTCATACATATATTGTTTATGATTCTTGTTGTTATGAACTTAAACATATATAAGAGGTATAAGCAAAGACAACAAAGATCATATATGTAAGTCTAGTGTGTATGGGTACTAAGATTATAGAAATGTCTTATGCCATATGTAAAAACCCTTTAGAATCTCAAAATGACACGTTCTGTATTTAACACATACACACATTCATATGTTATACAATATACATATATTCATATGCTATACAATGTATATTGTTCATATCTTCAGCTTACTATGAATCATGTTACAAAAAAGCTGGTGATGTTATCTTCGCTTAACTTTTTCAATCATAAAGTTTAATATAGGGTAATCACAGATACCATAACAACATCTTCTTTAATATGATCAAAGCTGACATATTCGATTTCAGACTTTCAAATAAAAACAGTCGTCTCAGAAGGTGTTCAAAGATAGTTTTTAAAGGACAGTTATAATAGTTGATGATCATAATAAAATGAAAATAATAGCTATATAGTCACGTATTATGCTCAGTCTCATATATTACTCGAATAAAAATTATGATTTATATGTTTGAGTTTCGTGTTTAATTAGTTTTTCATACATCTGCGTGTCACTTCCTGACAACTTTTTGTCAATTTTTGCTCAAAAACGGTATTTTAATTAGCCTTGCTTTCGAAAAAATACTAACCTGTTAATTGCACCTCCGGGGAAAATAAATAAAATCGTCCGAAGATGTTCGGCGATTCCACAAATCTGTTTTTTTGTTCTTTCAGTGAAAAAACAATGTTTTTAAATGTTTGTCACAGTTCACAGTTGCTTTTGCTTTGATTACACTTTTAATATTTTTGCAGTCAACAATGTTATTCACTTGTAATCCTGTTCGAGTATTCGAAAAATATTTCGAAAACTTGGAAGCACAAATCAAGTTGAAGTCAATTATAACTAAAGTATTTGGAAAACTGTTCAGATTCCTGTTCGTTCGATGCAATTGGCAGGGAGACTTGACAGAATGTCAAAGGATATCGCGAAATCGAATCGAAAATTAGCCGCGACGACAGCGGACAGCGCAGACGGTGTGCGAGCGACCGGCTGTCGAAAGGATATGACCGCTCTGCCGTTCACCAATGTCCTGCGAACCTAAACAGCTAGCGTCCGGCGACAAACTACCGCGAGTCAGCGAGACAGCGAGGAGCGCAGAAATCGTGAGCGAATTTTGATTTTAGCGCGGCGAATTTCCGCACCACGAACTGTTTCTCCTGAGCGCGACAGCCGCTCTGAGTACGTGTGTGTGTGTGTGTTTGCTAGTGTGTACGTGAGAGTGAGTGAGCGAGAAAATACACACGTGTGAGTTTGTTTACACTCGTATGGTCAGTTTTGTTGTCGTTCTATGCAAGAGTGTGTGTGTGCGTGCGTGCCTCTGTGTGTGTGTGTGACAGCGCGCGCGTGTGTGTTTGCATTTGTATAAGTGACGCTCTCGCTCTCTTCTCTCCTCTCTCTTCCTCTCTTCTCTTCTCTTTTTCGCTGTGTTAGCGTATACGCGCGGCCTTTTTCGGTGACAGCCAAGTGTACAATGATTAATAACGACCAAGACGGCGGCGAAGACGTAGCCGTAGTCCGTGCGCTCTCGCTGCCGTTGACGCTGCCGCTGCCGCTTGCGCTGCCATCGGTCAGCCGCACCACAGGCAGTGGCCGTGCTCAGGGACGGCCTGGACAATGTCGACATACATTCACACACACACATAGGCTGCCACGACGACGACGACACAATGTTCGTGTGGTCGGCCGGTCGGCTTTGCGAGGCACATCCTTCTTGGCCGCAACAGCAGAAGCAGAGGCAGCATAGGCAGCAGCAGAAGCAGCAGGCCTACTTTCTTCTGGTCATACTTGTATTCAAATCTTACTCTTTGCGGATATGTATGTACATGCCCACAAGGTATACATGTATTCGCATGTGCCACATACACACACACACACATGCATGCCACTAATACATATGTCTGTATGTATGTCTAGTTTTTTGTTTCTGGACTGGATGGATGGATGGATGGGCCGGAGAGTTGGTGGAGTAAAAACGAGTGAAATCGAATGCTGCGTGCACCGTGGGCAAAATTGCGAGCTGCGAGTTGTGCATGTGTGTGTGTGTCTGTGGTGTGCTCAAATTCGTTGGCGGGATGCAGGACAGGGTTGTTGCTGCTGGACAGTTGCGATACAATGTCTTAGCCCTTTTCATGCGGAGACGGAGACTGCGACATGCAGAAGGGCCACCACTACAGCCACACAGACAGCAGATTGCGCACACGGGCAAATTGCGCTTGACGCGGCAGCGACGCCTTAGCTGACGCTGGCTTCGTGCCTCAGCATGTTTCGAATCACACGCGGAGCTCCGCGCTCGTTTGATAAATTAGATGCAAAGTTGACCATAGCGGGAAAGAGCGCTCTTCCAACTATTTGCTGTACCCCAAAGTCAACCTCAATCAATTGATCGGCAAAGGGGTTGCGCTATAGGGGTTTCTCTGAGGTCTCTTCCCTTCCCTTCCTCCCCTTCTTCCCTTTCCCTCTCATAACGAATGTGTCCTGCTGCCTTTGTTGTCACTGGTGTAAGCCCAAGTTAAGTTTTCATCGCATTAATGTGATGTTTGTTTTCATCGTGTATTTCTCTAAACATTCGCAGCGAGCGTATCTTTTTGTATCCCTCATTCTTCTTTTACTATTTCTCTTTTTCTTACTTTAACTTTGGAATAAGTTAGAGCTACTTTCTGTTACATATTCTAAATAAAACGCCTCCTGCTCACTTTAAATAGAATCGAACAGTTATTCAATTTTTGGTGAATATCTTTATTTGTATAAGTTGGGCAGTGTATCATAATTAATGCAATATATGTATAATGTATGTACGTGTAAGTATACATTTGTATAATACATGAATATTTACTTGTAGATTCACTGCAAGTCAAAGCTATAATATCATCACTCTTTGGGATACAATACCCAAATTTGTATAAGTAATTTGATAAGATATTGCAAAGGGGATGAAGTGTGTCGCTTACAAATTACCGGTTTAATCGTATTGTTTGCACAGTTCTGGTTATTATAATGTGCAACTGCTTTAGTTTACCGTAAATGAAGAAGATTGATCTGATCTTGGTATGTGTGTTTTTACTTTTATTTTATCAATTTTACCGATTTTATGTTGTTCTTAAAAGATCAATTGTTATATTCGATAGTTTTAAGATTGATGATTCGATATTTCAAATTTTTTATTTGAAGAGTTCTCATAACCAAAAATCCTAGTCGAAAACAGGTCAAAACAGTATAAAATTTACAGGGTTGCCTTGATTTATTTCAATGAATATTATTATTTTATTTATTTGGTTGGGCAAGAATAAAGGCTTAAGGTTTAAGTATAGTTTTTATGTTCTCAATCTTTACAAAATATAGAGAGGTGGTAAATACATACATTTCAACTTCTCTACATTTAAATATTTATGTTAATAGTTCATCAGTTGATTCCAAGTGGGTCTAATTTAATTAGTGAGCCGGCACTTCCGATCAGTATCACATTGAGGTATCCTATCAACCTCATCGATCTCCTGCACTGTTTGACTATGTCGCAATGCCTGGCAACTCTCTTGATTCCTTTCACGCAGATACACAGGGAAGTACAAGTAAATGAAAAGAGGCTTGAGCAGATGCGTGTGCAAAAGGAGCTGAGCATGTTGTCTACTTATGTATGTGGATGTGCCTATATGTATAGCCATACATATGTTCACATTTATGCCTATATCACAGATATACAGATATATCCAGCATAGTCGGCGACGTTCGACGTTGACAACAACAACAGTAAGCCGAGTATTGCGATTCGAGAAATCGCTAAGAATAGCTTTTGAAACTGACAAATATGCATGTGTTTGTCCACTACACAACACACACACATTAACACACACGCACACACACCAGCACAGCTGAGACGAAGCAACAGCCGACAAGAAATACCTAGTGCAGCAGAGCAATCAGTATGTGTGTGTGTCTTTGTGTATGAAGAGCCAGCCGACTCTGGACTGGACTGAGGTCGGAGGTCGCTTCAGTTCATCCGCCGCACACACACACTCACGGACTTCAACATCCTTAGCGCAAATTTCGCTGCAGCGCAAAATTTAGAGTTGCTTTATCGCAAGTCACGTATGTGTGGAGATATACATAATACATACATATGAGTATACTTCAGATTTTCATCGACGATACTGGAGGGAGCCCGGCTCTGCATGCAGACCCAACAAACCCAACAAACCTAACTCGAACCCATCGAACGTCCAGCCGACTAACCAACCAACCTACCCGTTCCGTCCCATCGCAACGACGGACATTTGTCCACCAAGGCGAAATTTTCCATTTTCGTTCGTCCTCCTCCGCTCCGCTCTGCTTCCCTTCCCTTCCCTCCTCCAATTTCGTACTTTCTCTAATATCTCCAGCTTCTTGCCAGCTGCTTCAGTGAACGTCCTTCGTCTACGGTCCACGGTCCAGCATCCAGCGGCCGATTTGTCGTCCAGCTTGGCCGGCAAGCAAGCGCCCTTCCCCCGCCCTGTGAACAACGTACGGCGCGTTGTGTGTTGCTGCGTGTGTGTTTGTGTGTGCGTGCGTGTGTGCGCACAATTACGAATTCGTCGTCGTCGTCGTCGTCCTCAACTAAACTCGATTCGCTTTCACCCAAGCTTGTCGCCCGCCTCGCTGTCACCGTCACCCACCTTCCACCTCAGCCTCATCCTCCCTTCTTCGTGCTCATTCGCATCCACGTCCACATCCTCATCATCATCATCCTTCCCCCCTCCCCCTCTTACACTGCTCTCCAGGCAACACACACTCACACCTTCGTGCTGTGTGTGCGTTGGCGAAGGAAAATTTCGCGTGAATTGAAAGATGAAGGCAGGACACATGGGGCAGGACACTGGTCACCGTCTATTCAATATAGGTGTGTGCGTGTGTGTGTGCGCGTGTGTGGGCATACAAATACAGTCTCATGTGCGAGCGTATATTATGTGTATACTTGCCACACATCGCACCCCCCTCTGCCCCAACTGGTGTCCACTACTTCTCGCTTTGTCTTCATATAACAGTTTTTAAAACAAAATTTTGCAGTTTGCCTCCTAAAAAGCTAAATGTCTGTGCGCTTTCATACCTATATGTGTGCGAATGTGTGTGTGTATATATAAGAACATATCTTTGTTATGGTATACGACGTCTCATACGCATGTCTGACCATCTCGAAGAATTCTTGCAAACTGAACTTATCGATAAATCGCTAAACCAGATTTTCAATATAATCGTGTAGCCTGTAGAGCTCGCTAGGCTTAGGTGATATTTGAGATCACTGGGTATGGCTTACAGGTTGTACCCGCTATGTGAGAGAAGGAAAGAGAGAGAGAATGTTTTGACAGTGCGAGGCGAGCTAAAGAAACAGTTTAATCCCCTGACGGTGCACAGTAGTGTCCAGTCCAGTCCAGTCCAGTGGGCCTCTGCCCAGTTAGTCCTAGTCTTGCTACCTGCCCGCTAAACACCCTACTCCGATTAAGGGTTGTCGGCTCGAGCTAGAAGAGAATAAGGAGGCAAAGGAGGAGGAGGAGGCTGTGTCCTTTTTTGGTCGTTGTGTGCAGCCTTGTTCCTTTGTAAGCTAAGGCGATTTGAGCAGACGAGAAACCGCAGCTCTCGCAAGTTGTTATATTCAGTTCGTACTCCTCTGCTCGAAATCCTTTTCCTTACGTTTTCGTTTTGTTCCCCTCGCACTCACCTCGCTCTCTCTCTCTTTCTCACTCACACAGTGTGTGTGTTCGGCTGCTGCTCATTGCTGTTGCTATGATTTGCATATCGTAGTTCGTAGCTTGCTTTGTTTTAATGCGTCTGCTTCTGCCTCTTCCGTTGCTGTTGCTGCTGCTCCTCCTTCCTCTGACTCGGACTCTGCCTCTGGCCGTGCTGCCACTGCCTCCTGAGTTGCCACCACTGCCGAGTCGAGGCGAGCCGATGTCCGAGCTCTTTTGTCAGCTACCGTTACCTGAGTCCATCCATGTGTGTGTGTGCCTCTTTGTGTGTGTGTGTGTGTATTTGCCATGTCGGACTGCCGAGGATGCCCGCGTAAGAAGAAGGCAAACGTGCAGGCCGAGGCTGGCATTTGTCCTTCCAATCCAAGCTAAATGCTCCCACTGCCGCTGCCTTCGTCGTCGTCGTCGTCGCTGTCGTTGCCATCGTTGCAACGTCGAGAAAACAGAGAATTTGAAACAATTGAGGCGCCAACGGAGGGACGCAGCCATGGCAGACGCAGCAATTTCGACCACCAACTGCTGACCACCGACTGACTCGCACTTGCCCCCCTCTTCCCGCCTCCCCTCCCCTCGCACTCGCACTCGCAGTGCATCTCTGCATCTACATCTACGCCGTGCTTACGCTTAGTAATGCTGCCAGAGCGAGAAGGAGCACTAGCCAAGCGAGTGAGCGAGCGAGTCGTGCAAATCGCAAGGATGCAAAGCCAGAGCAAGTGAGGGAGAGCGAGCGCAAGCTAGTTGTGCGACAGAGACGGCGCAAGACTTTGGCCAAAAGCTCTTAGCAACGTGCGGCCGAATCCTTCTCGAAATTAAACTATATGCAGCAAGGAAGAAGACATGCATACTGCGCGTCCACTGCGTCCATTGCGTCCACTGCGTCCACTGCGCTGCCATTGCGTCCTGCGCCGAAAAGCATTCGAGTCTGAGCCACATGCAAATAACGCAGACACATGCAGTTTTTCTTGTATCCTTGCTAGCCACCCCAGCAGAAGTCCAGCTCCAGCTCTCCCCTTCCCCCCATGCATCCCACGCGTCTTATGTATTCGCTCGAGCTTTGTTAAGATACTCTTTGCCACTAAGACGAACGACGGCGCAGCAGGAGCAGGAGCTGGCTAGGCACATGCTGCATATGCAGGCGAGTTCAATCAGCTGCTAATTGCAGTGCGTCCCAAGCAGCTCGCAGAGCCAGTACATGCCACACTTGTACATACGTGTACGTGCATGTCCGTGCGTGTGTGTGCACGCAAGCGAATCGTGCAAGGAGGCGACGAATGTACATAGCAGATAGGCCAGGACTGCAAGTGCGTGTTGCGTTTGCATAGCTTCATGGCGCGGTCCAGATCCAGTGGTAATCTATTTCCACACTGGTAGCACTAAGTTAAATAATATATATAGTATAAAAACCAGAGAGAGATCTGAATAATATGGCTTGGATGGGGTGGTTATTTTTCACAACTTAAGATCATTTTTACCACTTTCTAAGTCACGCAACCAAAGTCTTATGAAGAACTATTGTACCTTAATCCATAGGATGTATACTGAATCTAAAGATATTTAACAACTTATATAAAATTAGAGAATTGCTAAGATATTATCGTATATTAAATATTTGGAAATACTGAAATACCATCCTCCTACCATTTTCATCCAAACAAATTCTGATCTATTATAGATTTCAGTAATATATGTGTGATTTGAATTTTGCCATTAAAGGACTATAGCTGTATTGTACAATATTAAGCGCTATTAAAATCCATTTCTAGATTGGTGTTAGGAAGTTATTCTTCTTATATAAAATTAGAGAATTGCTAAGATATTATCGTATATGAAATATCTCGAAATACTGAAATACCATTCTTCTACCATTTTCATCCAAACAAATGGGAATCTATTCTGATCTATAATAGATTTCAGTAATATGGTATATGTGTGATTTAAATTCTTCCATAAAAGGACTATAGCTGTATTGTACAATATTAAGCGCTATTAAAATCTATTTCTAGATTGGTGTTAGGAAGTTATTCTTAGTAAATCTTTCTCAAAACTTACATATACTTCAAGTAAAGCAATGAAATAGCAAGCGTCTACTGCAATATTGTTATATGATAATAAATACATATAATATAATAGATGCCTCTACAATATATTGGTAGAAAACTTACATTTATCACCTTCTGTTTAGATACATTTATTGAACACCTTAAAATTGACTAACTTACTTATTTATTTTGCCGTGAAGTATGGATTCTTTTCACTGCAAATAACCGACGACACTTTGCTGTCACTCAAGTTGCATTTTTGTTTTTAGTTATTTGTTGAAAAGTATTATCGGTTTTTGCTTTACGCACAAAGTTCGAGTAAATATTTAAAATGAAAAGTAGAGATTTTTGTTGTCAGGCAAATAAGTAAAGCAAAAATCAAGTTTTAAGTCGGACTGAGCGATACCCTGTAGCCAATTTGGTGGTCCCCTTTTTAAAGAGAGACAGAGAAGGAGAAAATTAAAGCGTCTCTCTTCCCCTTTTTCAATATGTTAAAGCAATTGATACTACAAATACTTCTGAATGTTATGGAAAAACTGGAATATGCTAAAGAAATGTGGGCCAGTTTAGGAAGGAAGCAAACTTTGTTTGTTTGTTTGCTCATTAGAAAAAAGTTCGTAACAAGTTTGGTAACTGTAGCTTTTGTGGTACCCGCCCTCCTACCCCCTCTCCTTCGATTAAGCTGTTTGTATGAGCAACCTTCAGAACCTTTTCACACTTCATTTCATTTATTCCGTCCGCTGCTGCAAAACTATTGAGAGCTCGCGAACTGTCGCAGCGCCGTTTTGGTTACGCTATTCACAGTGTCTTGGCAGGAAAGTGCCGACAAGTCGAAGAAGCTGAAGAGGTTGCTCAGGGCACTACAGCAGACACACTCGCACACACTGGCACACATACACAGCAAGAAGAAGAGATGCCTATGGTTTCTAAAGGGGTTTCTCCTTGGCCAACGTCGCGCCTTTGAGTGCTGCACTTGGCGTTGTTGTTTCATTATCGGTACTGCGGCACTACCCTCTACCTGTGCAAGACTTGCGACACTGTGCAGGGCTGCTGGGCTGACTGCGAGACTGTGCGGCTGTGCGCCTCTCGAGTATCATGTCCTTTGCGGCAGGCAGAGTCCACTTGTCGAGGGAAGGAAATATTGCGCTGCAGTGCGATGTAAAAGGCGAAAACGCGATTTGGCGCGCATTTGAGCAGGTCGTCTACGTCCCCAGCACCTGCCACGTGGCATGCCCCGGAAATGTTGTCAGTAAGCCATCGCCCATCGGCCAGAAATGGAACATCGAATATGAGTAGATCTGTGAACTCCCAATGGATTTGCAATTACAAATAGCGCAAACATATGATTATATTAAATCGATTTCTAGAGAGAGGTGTTTGTGTAGTCCCCATCAAGCCCCCCAACCTCACCAGGTGCAGAAGGGGAGAACGCGTCGTACATGTCTAAAAGTTGCAACGCAGCAGGTCACCAAAGTGAAATTCAATACGAAATTACAGTGGACAGCGCGATGCGTCTTTGGCAGCAAGGGCAGCATGGTCGTACAGAGGAGGAACCGAGGGGGTACGGAGTGTAGCTCTGTCGTTCTGGTTCTGGTTGAACGCACACAATCGCGAATTTTCATCAAAATAGAAAGCAGCATGTCGCGCGGTCAGCATCGTCGTCGTCGTCGTCGTCGTCGTCGTCTGCGACAAACAGCGTCGTCTATGCGAAAGGACAGCAGGCAAGACAAGGAGACAGGAGACAAGGAGGAGATTCAAGGCAGACCCATCGTGTGCTACCCACCGAACGAGCGAACCGTTCCATACATCAATCAGAGCACAACCCCAGCGCCAATTCAGCTAAAATCCGCAGTCGCCACCCTGCGGCAAAGCAATAGCGACGGCGACGACGACGACGACGACGACGGCGACGGTGACTACGACGACGATGGCAGCAGCCGCAGCCAAGCATCACACACATCCTTCGCATCCCTTCGAATCTCCTATAGGCATCGCGACTTTCAGCGTGTGCGGAACTGACACTGACTGACGGACCGTAGAATGTGCGGATTCGAATGGAACACACACACACAGAACACACACGTGAGCGCACACACACGCCTGCATTTAATATACATACAGACGCTTCTCTATGCGCGTTTGCATATGTATCTGTGTGTTGCATATGCTATGAGGTAGCGTACCTCATGCTTTCTTACTCACACACACTCGCGCAAGGCCAGAACAATGAGCCGAGCAGCCCACTTGAGATCAGAGCAAGTGGCAGTGGCGGTGGTGCAGAGTAACCTAGCCAAGTCACAAACCCCCTTGCCCCCATCCCGGCCGAGAGTGGCGCAATTTTACGTCATATCCCCATGTCCGCCCTGCAAACCCTTTGGCCCCCTTGCGTCATATTGGCACAAAGAAAGACCTCCGCTGGCTGGCGACTGCGACTGCGACTGGCAACTGGCAGCGACGCGACTCCTCACGGCCAGACAAAAAACTTAACCATATATGGACAAGCGCAGCAGCGACGATTCGGGGGCTACATGATGAGGTGATGGCTTTGACTGCCTCCGAATGTGCCCCACTTGCGCTCCTGTTTACCATGCCATGTCCAGTTTAAACGCAGAACGTCCGCGTCTCCATGTCTCCACACCCAACGACTGCGTCACTTGTAGCATGCAAAGCTGGGCAGTTCCCTTCCCCCTCCCGCCTCTCTCCTCCCTCAATGTATGGGCCGTTCCTTTATACAAACACTCTCAGACTTTGCGACAGCGTCGCAGTCCTTCCTGCATCAGCATCTGTCTGAATTCGCGCACAATCTCATTCACCCTGGACCCCTCCCTTCTCCACCGTCGCACCCTGGCATTAGCCACGCTGCTCAGTCCAGCCTGAAGTATTCTTTGCGACTTTTAAACCGGGTATAGTAACACTACATGGGGACCTGGAACGAATTGGAGGCAGTGAGTTAGACGGGGCAAATCAATTGAGCTGCGATCATAATCAATACTCAATATATCGATGTATAATCGAACTATCAGTCAGATTTGACTTGACCTTTTGGGGCATTTATGGATGACTTCTAATGCTCTTAGACTGGAGAAACGATATAATGTTAAGATTATTATACAAAGTTACAGCCTAAACTACTTTCACAGCAATTTCGTCGATAATTCATTTGATTTCTTGCATGGCAAATTAACTGAATAAACTAAGTAATAATCGGCGATACTTTTAAAGCAGCAACAACCACCAAACTCATCACTCCCATTGTCCCATCATCCCCACAGTCAGAGAGGAAGGGAAAGAGAGAGAGCGAGTGCGATTCCCACCCACGTCCAGTGCTTAGGTCAAAACATCATGTGTGAGATCCCTTTACATCGCGACGTTTCCGTGCCATCACAAATGGCCGCACTTCACTTCAGCCCACTCTAGTCCATACTCCATACATGACTTCTTTTCATCCCTCTCTGGTCCTTGAAGGAGACCATCGTCTGCTGTTTTGGCGCTGACTGTGACGCGACAATGAACGCGGACGCGAACGTTGACGCGGCAGCTGAGGCTGAAGGTGAGATGCGATGGGATCTGCTGTGCCCGTTCAAATGCGCGACTCCCATTAATGGCAAGCATATGGACACGGCTGTGTATGTGCTGCTGTTCTAAAGGTCCTTGGCCCTGCTTAGGTGAATCTGTTGTTTCGCCGTGCTTTTCATTAGTATTGTAATATTATAGCGCGGTGTAACGTGACAGATTTGTTTAATTGCGCATTGCCAAAAGTCGCTACACTTGCAGTAGGGTTGATTGGTGGGGTATATTCGACTGCAAGGTGCCCTGTGATTAATATATTTATAATCACTCAGTGTGCAGTATTCCAACACGAGTCAAATGATTAGAATATTAGAATTATTGATACTGACGAAAAACCTTTACAATACTTGGAAAACCATACACAAGGTCCTCACAAAGGTTCTCAAATGCAGTCACAGAAACAAAAATCAACGTCACGTGCTCTCATCCCTCAATCACCCCTCGATTTTATTGCAATTGTTATTTACTTTACCATTTTGATGTTGCTTTAATTGATCTATTGATGGTGTGAACTCGATATTAAAGAATGGAAAATGCGTTTATGTAGCAAGGGGGAGCAAGGAGGCGTGAGAAGCAAAGTTATTTCTCCGAAATCGTTCTTAACTGTACTAACTATATTATTATTAAGTCTGCTTCTTGATTAAGTGTGGCCAAATGTTAATACAAACTTAAATTTAAGTTTAAATTTGGTCTCTCTAGCTAGTATAGTCTCTGAGATCTATGACGTGTTAAGGCGTCGGCGTCCACCTCCTGTGCATAATGTAAGCTGCGGGGTCTAAGTCAATTTGAAGGAATTCATACGCACTGCGATGTTATTAAGATACCAGTCAAATTTTGCGCTCTTGAATGAGTGTATTAGCCTGCTTACAAACCGAATGCTGTGGAATCACTTACAAGCTAATCTTGTGTAGCTTTTGCGGGCATTTTGATGAGCCTGCAAAGTACGGAGTATAATAAGACCCTTCGCTGCTGCGGATTTGCACACACACACATACACGCATACCTCTTGGATATATGTCATTATTAAGGAGACCGGCAAGTAACGAAGGTTTGGGTCTACTACGTCCGTGGTCGATGGTGACTATGTGTCATCATTGTCCCGTGATTACCACGGCGAAGGCGACGGCGTCGGCGATGTCGCTGCTGTTGCTGCGCGTGTTATGGCGGCTAGTGTTTATGCTATGCGTCCTTTTGTCCCGAGGACAATAACACTTCCGTGCGCAACATTATCATAAAGGGGTTAAGTCGCTGATTTTCATCGTGTGTGCTCATTTAAGAACTTATACGCCGCACTGTACTGTCCCGGCGACCCCATCGGCGACGGCAACGGACGGCTCGGGGCCGGGGCAGGGATGGAGGGTGGGAGGACGACGCGCAAGGCTCCCGCAAGTGCTTAAGGAATCGCGCTGAATTTCACCGCTTTGTTTCTACGCTCTTATGACAAAGATGGCAGCGGCTCATTATGCGCCCCGATAAGCGATGTGCCTCCCACGTGAGTCTTTCGCCTCGGGTTACTGCGCCAGTTGGCAAGACGAGGTGTGGCGAGGGGGAGAGTGGAGGGCAAGACATGTGCGGCCGGTATTATGTGGGTGGATGTCTTGAGCAGCGCCGCCGCTGCCTCGCTGCACTGTCGCGGTCGCCTGGCTGCCTTGCCAGCGTTATCTGCAGCGTTTGCACCACGAACGCGGGCCACGTTTCGCCACTGAAATTCGTCGCGTCGCGTCGCGTCTTTGTTTGTTTGCCACCCTTTTGCGAATTCTTTCCTTTTTTTGCACCGCTTCTGGCAACAACATTTTTGCATTTTCTTCAGGTTTTTTTTGTTTTGTCCTGAAACTCAGATGGACATTGCCATTTGTGTAATTCGAGCTGTGCCCCCCCTCGAGAGTCACCTCAACCCCCTTTGCGTGCCGCGTAAGGAACAAGCGGGCGCCTGTTTCTCGGTGCGATGCTTTAGTTTGCATTCGTTCCTTTGTTTTTGTCATGTTCTTTCCACCATTGTTGCGAATACGAGGCTTGATCCTAATTTAACACGTTCGAATAAGCTTGAATCGTTTCTTATTTCGCGCCATCACCAACGGGGAACTGCGAACAGGGCACAGGGAACAGGGAACAGAGAACAGAAACAACAAACAGCAAACAGAAACAACAACAGTCTCGCGTATACTTAAGGGAGAACTCTCGCCCCGTGAAGCGAGTCAGCGCCGTTGCTGCGGATTCAATTAGACGCTGTCGGCTAACCGACCTGCCTGGCAGGGAATGGTTTTGACCTCGGGATGCCGCGCAATGTCGCAACGCCCCGCTCCCCCCGCTGCTCCGAGTTGTGTTCGATGTGTGCGTGTCGCTTCACTTCGACTGCGACTGACTTTGTACGGCCACGAACGCCTCATTGTGATTCTTATGGCTTCACGGGGATTTTGCATTTCAATAAACTTTCCAAAACGACGGGGCGCGCTATACAAGGTCTCAGCAGCAGTGCTATAAAACGAGCTGAGAGCGCAGAGAGAATAGCGGGACCACGTGAAACATAGTCGAACACACAAATTCGTCGAACCTCATAGAACACTGTGTGTTGCTTCGTCACTAAATCGATCTATCCCGTTGTGCCTTGCTGTGTCTTGGATCGCAGCAGATGCGCACAAATTACAGGTAAATGTTACAGGTGACTGCAACCTTGACGTGGTGCTCTATATACGAGATCCTTAACAATGCAGAAACACATGTGTACTTTACAAAAATTTTGGTGTTATGTTTTAATCAGGAAGCATCGCGTTTGCGAACAATTAGAATACATTCGAATCAACTCTCATATAAATAATTTTATGTTTTGTATTTTAAAGTTTACAAAACAAATCAGAAATCGTTAGCATTATTTCAATCCAGCGATACTTGACTCTCTTTGTTGAAAGTCAACATAATTTTAATAACAAAATAAAGTTATAATTTCCCGATCCAAGGATCTATAGGAGGGAATAATACATATATATAATGACTGCTTGTTTGCAACAGCAAAAAATCGTAAAAGAATTATAATACTTACCTCTGTCAGTCAATGAATCGTATATATGGTAGGTAAGCGAGACGCTACAATAATTGCGGTACCCTCGGGAGACGTTGCCTCTTTCGTCACGCTACGCAGTTGCGATCACGCTCTGTATGTGTGTGTCTGTATCTGTGTATGCGCTTATGTACTTCCTATTTTTCTGCAAAATGCGGTGTAGTCAGGGCCAGCCTTAGCCCGCGTTTAAAGGAAGTGTGAGATGAATGGCGCACGAGACACGGGTATGAAGACATGCGCATACACCTACAAGGTACATGCAGCTGCGCAGGTAACTGTCCCGTTCGCCTTCAGCTCACAGATAAGAAAACATACCGAGGATTAGGGAGGGGTGCGATTTACTACTTTGTCGCAGCTTGAGACAAATCGCACTCCGCAGGACATCCGCCGGCATGTTGTCTCTACACCAATTTCTAGAAATCAAATACTTTGTTCACACACTTACTGTATGTATCTATGTAAATATATAGCTACCTATACAATTTATGTAAATATAACTTAAAGCTGCTCAGCTTAAGTTAGTTACTATAGTTGTAAAGCATTCTTTGGCTTTAGTCAACTTCCCGCAGTGTCAACGATTTGTATTAACCTTTTGCGAAGGATTATACAAATCTTGGTAGTAAAAGGTGCCCTTCCAGTCCCATGCTGCGCAACATTTTCCACTAAAATTCTTGGAACGAGACGGTTCCCCTGTTAGGTATATGGAAAAGTAATCACCTTTAGTGGAATCCGCTAAAGGGAACTGTCCTCCTATGTGTGCAACTTTCATGAATACAATTTAGCTTTTGTTTTTTTACTATTAACACCTTTTTATTAAGCCAATGTTTTCCTAATTTCCAGCCCACTCGCCTGATATCACCAGATAGTCTACTCCGAAAACGTCGTGGAAACTCATACGAAATGGCCACATTATTGGCCAGCATGCTCATTGGAGCTGGCCATGCCGCGATGGTCGTGTCTGGAGTTGCACGTGAGGAGACTGTAATGAATGACCAACATGGTGACGTATATCCGTATGAAATCGAAGATGAAAAGGTCGAGGTAAAGCAGAAAAAGAAGAAAGAGGACGTGGACGAGAAGTATAAGTTGCGTCCATTACCCGATCTAGAAAGTCATCTGGAAGAAGACATGGCCACACTGCATGCACAGAGAGCTGTGGAACAGCGTTTGCACGAGATGGAGGTTTTGAAACAGCAAATATATGTACGTACACATGACATATGTATATCCTGATATTTCCCACTATGTCTGCCTAATTTCGACCTTTAGGAGATGGAAGTTGTACCTGTGGATCGATATCATTATCGACGCTCACACGCCTGGGTTGCGATCATCAATAATGCCCCTTGGAGTATCAAGCCAAAAATCACTTACCCGGACGAATTTGGAGACCCAGTGGAGGCGCCTCCAAGTGCGATATTTATTGAGCCCTCAACGGGTCGGATTTGTGAAGCAGGCTGCAGGCAGTATGTCTTGGTAGACACTGTGTGGAATGACTACAACTACTATGTGAACAAGCAGTCTTACAGGCGAGTCGGCGAATTGCGTTGGGATCTGCGGGACACCAACGACTGGGAGCACATGTTGCCGGGTGAACCGACCGAAATGCGTGTCTACAAGACTACATCAGATGAGAATATAGCTGATGTGGAGCGCAATATCGAGGATGAGAAGCATTTGGATGCCATTGGCAGTTGGGTGAACAGGCTTCACATCGGCCTAGCCGACTACGAACAACGATTTCCAAGCTTAGAGAAGAAAATTCAGTACAAAGGAGTCCTACACGAGCGATTCTCTCCCTACTCGCAACGCGATGGAAAAATAGAGCAGTTGACGGTGTTCCATGACAACAATTGCACCGATCCAAAAGTTCGCTATGAGTATTTCAAGAATCGTGCCGATCTAATGACTAAACTGAAGTATACCTACGAAACCGACAAATACGAAGAGTTCTTCACCAACAGCCGTGAGGACAGCTTGGAGTGTAAGAAATATAGCATTATAATCTGAATTCTTTTCGCTCACACTATTTGTTTCAGCAATCATATATTATTCGGATCCCTCGCAACCCAGAAGGTTGAATTTCCGCTCAGAGGCAAGAATAGATTCACTGGCGACAATTGACTTAACCGAAGGATCGATTATTTTAAATTATAACGGTGACAGGTGCTGGTATAAAGAGTATGAATTCAATCCAAAGGGAGGAGGTGTGCTCTTGGTAAGTTGGAGGATCTTTTCTTTTTTCTTTGAAAAATCCTACAGATTTTTGAATTTACTCCTCTCAATAGAAAGTCATTGAGAAATTTCGTGAGCCAAAGGAAAATGATGTTGGAGTCAACGACATTGCGAGCAGAACTTTCCTCTTCCAACAAAACAAAATTATTGTTAGATTTCACTATACTTTTGGAGCAATAACGGCGACAACAGTTGAGTTTACCAAACCGCCGAAGGCAGATTATGGCAAGGAATTAGTTTATGACGAGAAGCTTACAAAAATATACAGGGTGAGTAAAACAGGACCCACAATAAATGTGTATAAAAATTATTCTTCATTTTCGAACATCTGTTTGGCAGGCAAACCCACTGGATCCTGTGCGCACCAACCTACAACTTTACAGAGTGCTATTGGAACAGCTTAAGTCTGAGGAACTGGTTAAAAAACAATTTGAAAGAGTTCAAGACGATATAAATGCTCTTTTCGATCTACGACGTTTTGAAAAACTCGAACCCAGACTTAAGTTTAGTCTTTTTGACCCACTTCGTAATGGAGCTGCTCGAGCCATTCGAATGCAACAGGTTTTGTCCATCAGATCTTGTATCCTTAAAGTGCTTTTAATCCCGTTGCTTGTCCTTACAGTATGAAGAAGAAGAGGCGTATAAGAGAGAACAGGCCAATAAGCCAGCAGACTTCTTAGCACCATATTTAGTCTCGTTCAATGGTCGGCTGAACGAGGAAGAGTCCATGAAGGCATACAAGGCCTGCTTAACCGATTTAAGATCCAGATTTGTTGTACTCCTCAATAACCTACAGCGCCAATATGAAGACGTAAGATTCATTGTGATTGTTATCCTTAATTACTCACACAAATTACACACACTTTTATCGACAGTTGACAAGCGAAGCGAAATCTCTTAATCGCTTTTTGAATAAGTTCGAGAATCAATTCGATAACTTTGACTATAATCGTCTGGTGACACAGGCCAAGGATTTGGAACTTAGAAAACGTATGTTGCAACAGCGATTGACATTCACGCATCAAGAGTCTCAGAAGAAGTACGACTGGGTGAAGAGCGCAATGTTGAAGGATCCACGACTGAAGCTGGTATTTGAGGACGAATCTTCTTCCGAATAGGTTGATTCGAAAGAAAAGTTCTACGTTGGAGTTCATCTTAATCTTAGTTTAGTCTCGTCAACTTGATTCAGCCGAGAAAAGAAAAGAAAAAAAAAAAACAAAACTTTGGATGGGGGTGTTATTCCCCGATCAGCAGATATATTTTGTTAAAAGTCGTGTATTACAATTCAGTTTCGATTACATTCAACATTAGTGAACAGTAAAAAAAGTCTTCTTATTGAACATGAATCTATATGCGATGTTCGAGCTTCGGCTAAAAGCATCGACAATGTAAGTTATTCCTAATACGAGAGCGCCATTTAAGGTGGAGGAATATTATTATATATAAACGTGGACGACAGAACCACACACGGAGCCAACGGAGCGCGAGTCACCACCGCGCGAGAGTTGCTGCGTCCAGATGTAGACGCGAATGGACGTGGAGCTGTGCACGGTAGCGGATACTCAAGAGGGCAGGCAGGCAGGCAGGCGGGCAGCCTCTGGGTGAGGGTTGAAGAAAGTATGTTTAAGTGGATTCTAAAATGCGAATGCCAATTTCATGGTCTTGCATCACAACAGCAGCAGCGCGGGCGGCGCGGGTAGCGGGTATTGTAGCGTCGCAGAAGCATA
The DNA here is from genome assembly GCA_018151435.1 of Zaprionus africanus. Lineage (NCBI taxonomy): Eukaryota > Metazoa > Arthropoda > Insecta > Diptera > Drosophilidae > Zaprionus > Zaprionus africanus. The sequence goes on from JAECXB010002206.1 coordinate 10,904,825, forward strand.
TCGGGGTGTGAGGGAAATTCGTTTCAAAAAGTGACCGTCTGAAAATTGGACAAAGTGGCTGCCGCGGCCGTGTGAGTGTATGTGTGTGGGTGTGTGTGTGTGAGTGTGGGTTCAAGGCATACAATAAGGCATACAAACATAGCCGGAGGCAGTAACAACAACAACAACAAGAACAACAACAGCACATACACATAGATCCATACTCACACCCAGAACAACAACAACGGACACACACACACACACTGGCACACGGGCACACACACATGAGCCTGTCACATAACACATGTGTGAGCGGCCGCCTGAGCTGGACGGCTGTCCGTTTTGGCGCTATACCCAAACCACCCACCCTCTTGGCCACGACGGCCGCCCTCACCCACTCTCACACACATGAACACACACACATTCTCCTCGACGTCGTCGTCGTTCGCGTCCGTCCCACGCACACTTTCAAGCGAACTTACTTACATATACGATGTCAGTGTCCGTCCATCCCCCATCGGCGGCGTCTAAATTGCGTTTGTCCCTTGAAAGAACGTCCTAAGATGAAAGTGCTGTCCCTTGTCCGCCGCCAACCGTCCAACGTCCGTCCGTTAGCATCGCTGAAAATTTGCTCGTGGCATGAACACATGTGGCGTAATTTCGTCGCAGATTTTTGTTCGCTAACTGGACAAGAAGATTGTGTACACTGCAACAAATTGCGCTATTTTGCCCTTTGATATAAGAGATTTAATTTCGAATGATAATATAATACTTGAAGAATCCAATATTGTTTTAATTAAACATAAGATGGGACAAGAAGATAAGAATGTTCTATAACATAAACAAAACATTATATTATACAAGTTTATTCAGGTCAGAAGGAACAATCTCTTTTATATATTAGTAACCTCTACAAAAATTGGATATTTATTATTAAATATTTAAGAATAATATAAAAAATGAAGTTCTTATTGGGATCATAATATTTGACTAATTAAAAGGTTCATACAGCAACATCATAACATAGATTCTCATAATCTATCCTTCATATCCCATTGGAATATTAACTTTAAACTCATAACTCGTTATTGTCTCTTCGCTTTCTTCGAGTGTAATTTGGAAACATTCACTCGGCGCAAGCCCAGAACGGCAGATATTCGTGCTTCCTTTTGGCGAACCGTGGGCCACGGTGAGGCCTTCATCGCTGCTGCTGCCGTCGCCGTCGCCGTCGCCGTCTCTGCCGCTGCCGCTGCCGCAGCCTCGCTCCGGGTACTGTCCGGCTTGGCGTAAGTACAGTTGTGCAAATACACTTCTAGCGGACAGTATCGCGGCCCAAGAATTTGTATTTTATCAGCATCGTGCGCGTCGCGTAGTCAAGGACTCCCAATATTTACGCGAACACGGACACAAGTGTGTATATATGTATGCATGTGTGAGCATGTGTGTGTGTGTGTGTAAGTCGTATGATGTTGGACTGTGTCTTGTGTGCATGTGTTTGTCGAAGCAAATGGGATATGCGATGGCGGAGGGAGGGTTTCGCCTCTTTGGCAAAGGCAGTGCATGTGTGCGTGTTTTTGGGTGCGGAGTGTGGGGTGCGCGGCGCGGGGTACGGGAGTGATAGAGTGGGAGTGGGAGGGCGAGTGTGAGCGGTGTGTGTGAGTGGGGTGGTCTGGCAAGGCTGAGGGTTATTGTACGATCCTTTCATTTTAGTCCTAAATGTCCTTCTTTCAATATTTCAAACGTGCTTCGTGACGCGTCCGTTTTGTAGGATGAGCGGCTTGAAGGCGGCCTTTTTGCGGACACGGACTTTGTCACCAGCGCCGTGGTCCGCGCTGCTGCTGCCACTGCTGCTGCTGCTCCGCCGTTGTTGTTCTTGTTATTGTTTGCCGTTGCCGTGGCTGTCGCTGGCGTCGCGGCTGACGTGTTGTCGTCGCGTCACTGCGCGCTGTTTAGCGGTGGACAGACGAGGGCTCACGACGACGACGACGATGGCTTATGGGCGCTGTGTGCTGCGCTGGGCATGCGAGGCTGGGACTAGAGGTGGGATTCAGAATGGAGATGGGGCTGTGACTGGGGTCGGGGACAACTTTTATCACGGCGCATTTATTTTTCTATTCCACTTATAATATATGCCAGAAACAGGATACACACACACACATGCACAAACTCACACACACACACATGGGCCCATGGACACACACTCTCCACACACACTCGCACACATGGGCATATATTGGTTATTTATTTTGTATTCGAACGCGCGGCATCGGACACCGAACGTGTCAGCAGCGTTGGCGGGCTCGCTCGCTGGACGGTTAGCTGAGGGTTATCCGGGCAGGGGGTTTGTCCCGTGCACCGTGTGTGAATGTGTGTGTGTGTGTACATTTTGTAAGTATTGGGCTTTCACTTGGCGCGAACAAAGGGACGGACACTGAAAAATGGCGAGAATTCACTTGGGTGATTTGCGCGACGTCGTGCACGACATACATACATAATCATATGTGCGTATGTATGTGTGTGTGCATGTACGTGTTATTTACAAATGTGTGTAATGATGAAAAAACATTTCTACTCCCCAGTTTCTCCACACACATACGTATCTTGAGCATATACCAAGTCCATCAGTTACATACAGGAAATTTTTTATTTTCGTCAATCAATAAATGGAAAGAAATGTTAATTAAGTGAATCTCCAGATTTTTTCATGTTTAGTTCTCTAAGTAACCATACATACTACAGATGATGCTATGATGCCCAAAAAGTTGTAGATGTAAGTTGGAGAAATTCGTTAAAAAATAGTATAGATATATTTTGATTATAATATATTAGATAACTTATTTATTCATGCACCTTACAAAGCAAAAAAACAATTTATAACTCTTAACTCTTTAAAACGAAAGAGGCAGAAGATTAGAAAGCAGCTAACCTGCTCTGCCTTGGTGCCCTGTTCCCTTTACCCATCAACCTTATCCCATTTCCAATAGGTGCTATGCATGGACATCGTAGTTTGGACATAGCATTTTAGGCAGAGATCAGTTCTATTGAATTAAAGCGGCATTTTATGGGATTCTGCTTTCACTCAGTTAGGCTCGCTGTAAGGACGTTAATGGTGCCAGGGAGTGGGATGGGATATAGTGGGGAATAGTAGGGAACATAACAAAAGTCGCACTAATGCCTAAACATACCTGCCTGCCCCTCACCGCCCCCGCCAGTCATCGATATACGAATTTGTTGTCCTTTACCGTATCAGCTGCCTTTGCTGACTCGCCTCTTGACGCCTCTTTCGCGTTCGAACTCGCTGTTTATTGCTCTAATTGCCCCCGTCTTGGGCAACTTGAGCTGGTAACTGCTTATCTGTGCCCAGTTGATATGTTGATGATGTGTTTACTGCAGCTAAAAGTTCCTTTTACGACTCGTTTTTATTTATATCCCGGCACACAGTGCCCGCTCGTTGGGCCGTCCTGGATCTGCTGCTGCTTCTACTGCTTCAGCTGGAGCTGGAGCTGGAGCTGCCTGCCTTAGCGTCAATAAATTTTTATGAGCCATGATGTGGTCGCCGCTCTTCAAGACGCTGTCCGAGTCAACTGATTTCAATGTTTTATGGCCCATATTGTGGCCCATTCTCACCCGCATCCGCACTCACACTCCACTCACACTCATCATGTAATTCACGTTTCATTTTGCACGCGAGCAAATTAGTTTTCAATTTGCCGCATTCTGCAACTTTTTATGCGATACTTATTGGACGAGGGAGAGCGTAAATCAGCGCTATAATTTGTTATATTACGACTGTGTAAATTCATTTAACGAACAGTGTAACGTCCTAATAGTTATGTACTTAGAACTAGATAAGTGTATTCTATGAATCAGTATGTTTAAGTAGTGAAAGATTATCGAGAGTATAGTACTATGCTAATTGATGGCAACTCCTTACAGCTAAAAGCGCGAGGACTAATAAGAAACATTTAACTAAATAAAATATATTAATATGTGCAATAAATATATTAATAAGTTCCATCATATTGTAGTAATTGTAGGAGTATAGTCTGCTCTTTACCCTAACAGTTTTGATAGATATCCATATTCACCTACTTTCTCTTTTATTTCTCGCTTTCTTTCTGTGCACTTGCAGCAGTCCTTTCATTTTTCAATTGCTTATGCCAATTGGCGTTTCATTAATGGATTAGTAACCTGATTATCGAGTTCACTAAACTTTCACCAAGTGCCTGATTGTCATAATGAGTTGTGTGCATGTGGACCTATATATAATGTATTTACTAAGTCTGAGACGTAATAAGATACACAAATGCATATGTAAATGTGCAATCACACACACACACACACACAGTCGCGTAAATGTATCCGTGTTTGCGTATCGCTATTGTTGTTGTCTACTCAGACATACTTAACGCACACCTATCGCTGTGTGTGTGCATACTTATGTGTTGCATTGACATTGACTTTCATCTCATTATAATAGGTACGTACGCTTATTTATGACTGTTCCACACACTCACACACGCACACACATGTGATGGCTGTCTGTGTGTTTATGTATGTCCCTGTGTGTGTGAGTAGGCAAGCAAATGGCAACCAAATTGCCACAAGCTTCGGTCCAAACAACTTGTTTTCCTAATTTAATGATAATGAGCTATTTATGGGTAAATACACGAGTTTGTGTATCTGTGCGCCGCACTGCACTCCGCACATAGTTGACGATTACCACCAGCAGCAGCAGCCACATACATAGGGAAAGTGTTCTTAAAGTCTGTCGTATTGATTCACCTCTGGGGGTTCAAGGTTAACTGTGCCAATTGAAACTCATTCAACTTTCAGTTTGTTCTTGAAAAAATAACTGAGTTTAAGCATTTAACTCGAATGTATTTCCTAATCGTTTCGCCTTTTATATTTTCTTTTTTCTCTCATTTACTCGACAGTTTAATCGATTCCCACACAAGTTCTATGCTTGTTATAAATGAGAAATGATGGGTACGAGTTGGTTTCGTTTAATCTACAAAATTTCATCGTTCTAAATATATTCAAGATATTAAATAGAATAAATTAAAAGTATATTCGAGACAAAATGAAGGAGCAAAGCAGAACTATAAACAACTTGAAAGTCATGCAACAATTAAATAAAAAATAAATACATTACGTAGGGGCGTGGCAAAATTTGTGTCTTCGAGTCGATTCCTTTAACCTTTAAACTTTATTTAATGTAAGTTAAGTGTATGGGATGTAGTGTATGTACTTAAGGCCTCAATTAATATTGTTTCTTTACATTTTTTGTGAGTTTAGCGCCTAATTATAAAGCTATCGATGATAAACTTTGTTCAATTGATATTTATCTAAGACTATGCCTCTTGCAATCTGATTTGTTTAATTTTAACAAGGTTCATGTTTTGATAACATGTAGTACACGATAGGATAGCATTTGACGGGGAAAATGTGGTTTGCGTTTGGTATCAAGGAGGACTTATGGTTTCATAGTTAAACAAATGTGTTATCAATTTCGGTTTGCTTCAAATTTCCTGATCGCAATGAATACTAATTACAATACACACACAAAGCTGCCTCAAGTCAGTGGCAAGGCATATGCTATCATATGCTTCATATATATACTATAATACAAATATATCCGTTATGTAAATGCTAAAAGTAAAACAAGATAAAATGACTTTGCGGTTGGGAGAATGAGTTTTCTTTGCCTTCGCTGGGCTGCAATATAAATCAGCAAATTTTCCACAAATCTGCGACTTTCTCGCTCTAGCACTATAGTGTATATGGTAGACCACACGTTGCGCTAACACACACACACACATACACACGCACAGCGGCATCTTCTCATTTGCTTAGACCTCGCCAAGTGCGTAAGGATATAAATTTTAATTCGCCTCGACAGGCCTTTCGTTGATATAACTAAAAGTGCAATAACATATTGAATATTTACATACGCACTATTATGCGATAACGTGCAGGCATGCACCGGGATATGTATATGGTATATTCATATGTATATGTATGTGTACGTTTGTGTGATATTTCTATGTGTTTTGTACATAAATGCGGGCAAGCTCGTGTTTTACGCACTCGCACAGAAGCTTAAAGGTAGGCAGATGCACAATGCACTTACATACAAACTTATCTGTGTATATGTATGTGTATATGTATATATATTCTCAAGCACTTGTATTTTGCTTAGGCCGATGTCTGCACTGTGCAAAGTAAAATTACTTGAGGCTGAATCGACTGAAACAAAAAGAATCCTTTCCCAAATTGCTTGCCGAAGACAAATGCTGTGCAGGTTTGGACAGGCTGGTGTGGGAGGGGTGAGCGAGGGAGGGGCTGATCTTAATGCCTAAATAATACATACAAGCATGTGGCGCGTATGTGTGCTTACATAAGAACACACACACTCAGAACGAGTTGCATGTGGCAAATGCATTTATGCAAATGCATCCGCATGTGAACGAACTCACGATTCCTTAAATTCCTCCAAGAGTGTGCGTATGTTTCTGTGTGTGTGTGCGCTTGCATGTGCTAGAGAGTGTGTGAGTGTGTGTGTATTCTTTCTAAAATTCATATACAATATGCATATTTAGCTTTGGCGAGTGCGTGCGCGCGTTTGTGTGCGTTCTCTAATGTCCGGCAGCTGAAAGTTTTCCGAAAACTTACGTTGCCAAGCTGAACTGAACTAAGGACAGGAGAGGAGAGGAGGCATGCAGCAACGAGGGTGCAACTGGGGAGTACCCTGGTCCCGGCACGGGCTTGAGCAGGTGACTCCCTGTGTCGAATATACAGTTAGAATATACTACAGTCTTGATAGGGAAGTCCAACGACTTGGGTACACGGCAAAGCAAATCTACTGCAGTTGTTGCTGCTGCTGTGCGGCTGTTGTTGTTGTTGTTGCTGCTGTTGCGGCCACTGCATTGTTCTTATTGTTGCATCAGCTCCGACTTGTGCATCTTCTGCCTCTTCCTCGTCCCGGTCATACATTAAACTGAAAAGATTATGCTGCAAAAGTCTCTACTTGCATATACATACGATATCTTTGTATATATCTGTATGTGTGTGTGTAAGTGCGTATTTATCTATGCGTATGTGTTGGTAAACATCTAGGCACCTAAGCTCTGGTCGTCTCTGAATCGGCAAAGAAACCTAAGTCGCCTTTGCACCAGAAATGCACTATGCATTTAATAATTACAATAATTTCTATACCTGAGACACAACCTGAAGATTGAGGCATTCGAATTGTGGGTAGAACTCGCCCAGGGATCTACAGTACTTACATATATATATTTTGTAATTAAAGTGGCTAGTGTAATTCTTACTAGAAATTTGTATTAACATCAAAAATAGCATTGTTTCATTAATTAAATTTGCATATTCTGGATTTTATTGAAATATAATAAACGGAATCCGTATGTCTGTCCGTCTCTTTCCGTAATAATTATGCTGTAAAGTATACTACACCAGACAGAACTCGAGAGGAATGTTTTGTTTAAATTTACTACTGTTACAAAAAATAGTGAAATAATTAGTCGAAAATTCAATTCTAAAGATTCAAAGCGACCTTAAACAGCGAGCACGAAAGCTACAGTCAAGTGTGCTCGACTAAAACGATTTCTTCAACTTATAATTTCAATGTTTTGAGCTGCATACTTTCTGGGAAGGGCTTTGAAATCATTACATAAATCAAATTTCTTAAATAGCTTTTATCTTAGTTCTCCGATCACAAACAAATTTTCAGAAATCTTTTGGCTGTTCATACTTATTGTGTTTTCGATTAAATTTAAGGGATAGAAGGGGGCGTGGCCAAAATCTACGAGGGTCGTTTGATAAGTCCGTGACTTTTTGTATTTGCCGCGCACCTGCTCTAAATACAACACTGCTCCTGTCAGCAGTTATCGATTAACAGCTGACTGTAAAATTTTGAGAAAGCTGCGTTTTTTGGTTTGCGTTTTATAGGCATTGAAAGCAGACGATCTCAAGGCCTGACTGTAAAAAATGGAGAAAATGGAGATCGAGATCGTCTGCTTTCAATGCCTATAAAACGCAAACCAAAAACGCAGCTTTCTCAAATTTTACAGTCAGCTGTTAATCGATAACTGCTGACAGGAGCAGTGTTGTATTTAGAGCAGGTGCGCGGCAAATACAAAAAGTCACGGACTTATCAAACGACCCTCGTATTTTAAAGTTGATCTGCGTGCAATAATAACACATTTTGTTTCTCTTAACCAGGTTTTCATATAGACGGACAAACAAACATGAAAACAGACTGCCAGATAGATGGACATGGCTATACTGACTCGGCTGTTGATGCTGATTCTGAATATATACATATATACTTGTCTGTTACGTTTATACAGTTTCGGTTATTATCGTATATGCATCTACCCTATGGGTAGCAGGTATGAAAACCTCCAATTATTTATTAATATTTATTATATATAGATTTATAATAATGTTGATGTAATTAAAAGAAGTCTTGCTCGCCTTAAGTTTTCTTAGTTGTCCCTTAAGAAATTTTGGTTAAGTTTATCAACATAAACTAACGATCAGATATTACATACTATCGTACTGTAGTAGTAGTAAAAGCATTCTTTACGTTCTTACATTTTTTCACTAAATAAATTTATAACTTCAAAATCCAGCTTATAACGTAATATTAACTAATATAAGTATCTTTTAATATTGTTAAAACCTTTGTTGCATTAACACTTCTCTCAAAGCTCAAAATCGAGTCATAATTAAGATAGTTATAGGTAAATTGGCTAACTACATAGAGGTACAGCGAGCATGAACGTACTACGTGTCTGTTTATCTCTTAAAGTGTGTGCATGCGCCTATAGATGTGTTTGGTTGAGGATTAAGGATTTCTGATAGTTTGCCTATTTATTATCGTCATGAGATTAAAGATATTAAGTCTTATACCAATTGAAGGCTAAGGTCTTTTGAAGAATACTTTTCACAACTAAATGTATCATTCCTTAAATAAAATATAATTCGAAAATCTTAACATCTCTTTATCTCTCTATTATTAACTCTCAACTTTCAAAAAGTTTTAACTCCTACTGTATTCTCTCAAAATCGAGATGTATCAATTATAAATCGTGTTTCAATTGTTTTGACCATCCGAAATTTCGCACTTCAATTAGAAATATCTCATCTCACTCGCCGAGTGTAATGTCAAATGGATTTTCGCCACAGCAACACCACTATATACTATACATAAATTTATATGCAAATGGCTAACTGACCCCAGTCCCCCCTGGCCCCGCCCCCTCTTCGTGTCACATCCCGCTTCACATTTGCGCAAGCTGTGCGAGTTTTTGGGGGTTGGGAACGAGTTAGCGGACTTCCAAGGCCTGTTCACTCTTTTGGGTTCTTGGTCAACTGCGACGTCGGCGGACGTTCGTGAAATAGCCAACTATTATACACATACACACACACATACGAAAACGCACACTCACACACACACATAGCCTTATATTTTTGCTGTCGCAAACCGTCTCCGTCTTTCATTCTTCACGCCCATTCCTTGCAATCGCATCTATGTCTGTTTGTGTATTAATTTACCCTCCCACTGGACACACGCACACACCCGCACACTCCGGCTCCCTCCTGCCTCCTCCACCCTCCGCCCGCTGCAGTTCGGGTTGGGGTTCGTACTCACGACAGGCCACAGCGGCCAAGCCGGCCGAGGCGACTTGAAAAGTCGAATTTTCACAGCCTCCAACTCGCCGACATGCGCCACTACCTCAGCTTGGGCCTCCTCCACCTTCTCTTTGAGGCGAGCTCAGCCCGAGTTGTTGCCCCAACTTCAGCCCACGATGATGGCAACGGCAACGGCAACGGCAACGATGGCGATGCCGATGCCGACGCAACGAAACGTGACCTAGCCGGTTAGAACGTTCTACGTAGCCCACATAGCCTCCATCTTCATATCCATTACACGCCGCGCTGGACCACCCCACTCCCCTTGCTACCCCCTCCTTTCTTCTACTGACCCTTTTGCCATCCCATTCAACCGCCACACATACATCTGACGGGGCGATGTAGCAAGCAATCGCAAGCCGTATGCAAACAACATTTTGCGCATAGCCACAGCTACAGCCACGAGACTAGAGCCAGGCAGAGCCAGGCCAGGCCAGGCCAGGGCAGAGCAACTGGAGGTTCTTGCGCTGGTCGCCTTCGTTGGGCTTCCTTCGTGCGTTCGCTGTTCTGTCAGTGCTGCCTTCTTGCTGCATGCTGGTCCTGCTGCTGCTTCTTCTACTTGCGTCCTGCGCGATGTCCGAGCACACACACACACACATACATGCTGGCACATACTGAGTCGCACACACACACTCGCACAGACACATTCGTGCTCGTACATTCGTGTTTGTGTAAATGTTCGCATTTCTAAATTCGCATATACAGAGTGGTCAACTATGGAAATTATCGATCGACTTGCTTTTGGTGTCAGGTGGTTGGGCGATGGATGCGGTGGCAGCCAGCGAAGGCAAAGGCAAAGGCAGTCGAGGCAGCAGCATGATGGACACGCAGCCAGAGTGGAAGTGGAGCGCCAGCTTCTGTATGGCAACGAACTGCTGCTGCTGCTGCTTCTGCTTCTGCTGCCGCCTCAACGGATTTCGGGGGCGGCGTCACCCAAGGCGGACATGGCGAGGCTGGTGGGGATGAGACTGGGTTAGGGATAGATTTTGGAGTAGGGACTGTGCGATGGAGGCAAGTGCTTGTCCGAGCTGTGCTTGCGACAGCGGCAACACAACAGCACGACCAAGTGCGGACAGAGGAAAGGCGAAAGGGGGAAGGGGAAAGAGGTGTACGTATTTGGCTGGAGCTGTGCGACGTTGCCTATGCTTGTGCGCTCGAACTCTCTAGCTCGAGAATAAGTTGGCATCAACGTTAGCGACAGCAAAATGCCACTGCCGCCTGCACACATGAATCAACCACCTCCTCCGCCTCCGTGCCAGCTCCACCTTCCCGCCCACAGTTTTCCTCGCTTATCCAATTCTCAACACGACGAATCTAACGACCAAGAGATGACGAGGGCCACGACGACGACGTGAATGTGGCTGTGGATGAGGATGGGAAAGACGGAGACGAAATGACGGTGACCAAAAGGAATGAAAGCTACGGCTACTCTGCATTTGCGAAGCATTCGGCGGAAATATTCAGCCCAGCAGCGCAGCAGCCCGTCTTTTCAGCCGTCGTCCTCAACTCAGACACTCCTTTTGCTCACCCCCTCTCCACCTTGCCTTCCGCATAGTGCAACCCCTACTCACACACACACACTCACATGACCCCCATGGCACATCAAAAGGTTGCTGGTCCTATTCGACCATTCAAATGACCAAGTGGGCTGTGGCAAGTCAGCTAAGGCAGGAAGAGGAGGCGGAGCAGGAAGAGGGTTGGGGAGGCGCTGTGCATCGGAGGCCAGAAATTGCTTATGCGACATCTAGTGCTGTCGCTGCCTCGGCTGCCTCCAGTTTTAGTTATGGCAGGCGAAGTCAAAGACGGCCCTCGCTGCTCGTTGCTCGCTGGTCTCTCGCACAGGTCCAGTCCGTCCAGTCGAGTCCGATGCCAAAACAAGAAAACACAACATGATCCGCACACACACACACGCACACCTATATATCCCCTTGCCCTCTACCTCCCCCTCTCCCTTGCCTCCCTCTATTCATTGTATGTACTGCAGTAAGTATATGCAAAACGCTGCGCTTGTGTGCGTGGATGAGTTTGCCGCACTCGGCGGGCTGCGTTCAATTTTACGCCGTTTACTTAGACTCCGCCGTAGCCATCGCCATCGCCGTCGCCGTCGCCGATAGCGAAGAAGGACTTAATCTGGGCGGGTTTTAGAATGTACATTGTACATACAATACTTCAGCTGTGCCGGATCGCATACAGCGCGAATGAGTAGTCACTTTCTGGACTGGAGTGCACTCTCCTCTCAGCCACTCCCTCCCCCCTCCCTCTCTATCTTCTCTCACTATCTGTCTTTGCTCGCACTATAATCAAATGGGGGGCAGGACGTGCACTGCGTGCTCAACGGAGCATAAACTCGACCAGGCGAGGCTTCTGATGCGAAGGTTATCTCTACTCATTTGTACCTTTACAACGGATTGACTGTATTTTTTAGTCGCCAATACCTGTCGTGCTACCCTCCCTCCCCCTCTGCAACCCCTTCCCCGGCAATCTATGGCAAGTTATTGGATTACGCGACTAGCCTGACGACGACGACGACGACTGACGTGGCAAAGCTGGAGAATTTGATTTGAGAATCGCAACGGAAATCAAATTAAATCCACGTTTTTTTTTGCCACGTCTCGATTGGCTAAGCACACAGCTATCCCTATATGGTATATGAAGTTGGAAATCGAGAGAACTATTAGGATAAACGTCTCAGCTCCGCGTTCTTAGCATGATTCGGCAATATTTGATAATGATGACATCATATTGATTTCTTTCTCGCTTTGGCACACTTTGCTGCTACTTTGGCGTTAGCTTTTATTTCCATCGACTGCGGAGCACACACAGAGCAGAGCGGAGCGGAGCAGAGCAGGGCAGAGCTGAGAACTATGCAGACGTCTGGCCATCTTATTGGGATTAACCTAGTCCCGTTCGCCGTCCAACAAGTGGCCCATAAAAATACAAACGAACATACGGATGGGCATAATAATTTATGCGCTCTCTCTTTCTTTCTCCCTCTCTCCCTCTTCCCCTCTCTCTCTTTGCTTCTCTCTTCCTCTTGAGTGCGACGGCAGCTTTATTTTATTTTTATTCTTATGCTTTTATTTCTTTTCTCTTTGGCGATGCTTATACGATGTGTTTACGTTTTCTTTGTCCAACTCATCCAAGCGCTCAGACGGAGAAGGAGACTCCGGCTGGGACGGAGGCAGGGACAGGGGCAAGTGGGGGCCGGTGACAGCGTGCAGCGCGCAAACGGAAAAAAAGCAATGCTTAAAGGCAGAGAATAAAATATTTATTCATCCATTCTAGATTTCATTCATGAACGTTTACTATTTCAGCTCGTGCATGGAGCCCGTTCCGTTTCGTTCCGTTCCGGGTGTATCAGTGCCGCGTGAAACTCCTCTTCGCTCACACACACACACATCGTGAGCTCCCTTTATATCCATCTCCCTCGCTCTTGTGCCGGCAAGTGCTGATGCGGACTTTTTTATTCAGTGCTCCACTCAGAGTTACAACTTAACTGTTATTTTATTACAACATTTAATAAAAATCAACAAGTGCATGAGTCTGCTAGAAAGGAGTGCCCTGCTGACTGCCGCCAGTCTATGCTATGCTGCCCCGGCTGCTTCTGTTTGCCCTGTGCGCCCTGTGCCCCCGTCGCGCCTCTCGTCGCCATTGTTGCCAACGGGCAGGCAGCAGGCGCTTGAGCAAATGGAGCGTGATTTTGTGGCTCCATCAAGTTTATATTAAGTGTTGGTATTAAAATAAAAATGCTTGTTATTTGTCTTGGCTTTTTATTCACTTGCTGCGCATCTCTTTTTTTTTATTGCAGTAAAGATGGCAACTCTGGAACATAAGAACTGGCTGCGAGGTCAGCGCAGTTAGCTACACGTTTCGCCAGCCTCTGCCCCCTTCCCCAGGCCGAGCATCAAATCAAGCGTAATCTAATTACCCCAGCAGCAACGGCAACCGGGCCCGACCTCAGGAAGCGACAAAATATCGAATTTCGATTGAAGAAGACCAGCATGTCGCTGAATTTCGTGCTTAATTTGTCGCTGGCGAACGTAATACCGTAACGGTACTCGATGCTTGGTATGTCTGGCCTGGCTGCTCCTAATGTCGCGTTTCAAGAATGTGCTCCACACTGAACTTGAATCTGCCAATAAAAAACTATCTTATTATTAATAGACAAGTAAGGAAACAATCCATTTGAATTTGCATCAAGCCGATCTTCAAACATCTTTAGGAATTCATTAATCCAAACTATTCCATACTACAATACTAAAGTTTAGAATTCAGTCTTGTCAATTCTGGGAAAGAAAAAAAGCTTTTTAAGGCGTTCAAAATTAAAAGCGCTTCTTCATTTCTAAATAAACAACATGTTCATTTATTTTGAGAATTATTAACAAGAATTCTTAAAGATTCTAAATGCTTAATACTTCAGGCATTACAGTTTTGAAAGAAATAAGAATCGTGTTTAGCTTTTCTGTGTGCAAACAATATAATTTCTTACGTATATCTTCATAACTAAACACTCTTACAACATTATTTTGTTTTAAATTTTATTTGAAATTACGCTGCATTCTTAGCAATATTATGTTATGAAGTATTCAATCTTTTTTTATTGTGTTAAAAAGCAATATGTCATTATTATAAACATAAAATACATAAATATGAACATATATGCAGGAATACCTTTGGCACAATTTAATGAATTAATAATAGTTTTCAGTACAAATCAGAATTTAATTAATTTAAAGCAAATATCCGATAGTGTGAAATTTATACTATTTGGAATCTTCAAATATCTAGCATATTTAGTAAAAAATACACTATATTGGCAAATCTTTTGACAAATTAAACCAAGTAGAAGCTGTAATTACATATGATTTACATCAAAATTAATTTAATTCAATGGAAACCCTTTGAAGAGATGCGGAAATGGAATTCCATTGAGGAACTGAGACATAAACTGGTTCAAATTCCAGGCACCTCTCTGTTTGTCTCTCCATTTGAATACAAAGGCAATTCACAAATACTTATGATGACACACTACACACCCAAAGAGAGAGAGAGATATATAGGAAGAATGGTGGAGTGGGGGTATTTATGGGGGAATCACTTTCTAGCTATTATTTTTGGATCAAAGTTTTCACCCTATAAAATACGGCAAAAAAATCGCATTAAGTTGTCTGACACTGACCTAGCCTAATGCCTTTCATGTTATTTAGCCCACAAAAGAAATGAAATAAAAACTCTGAATGTGGCATAGTATCCGTCCGAACAAACACACTCACACACACACAGAGGCAAGCAGACAGTCACACACACATACACACACCAGCACACTGAGACAGAGAGTCTTACCTAATACATATGTACAAATGTAGGCATTGAGCACACACAAGTCTGTTGGTAATACATAAAAAATTTAATAAGCATATAAGTATGTGTGAGTGTGTGTGTGTGAGCTTGGTTAAGATGGGTGAAGGACACACACATTCCTTAATAAAAGAAGTTCGTAAATATCTGTCGGGTCTGGAAGGGGGAAAGGGGGCTGGACGTCGTAAACGCGTTTGCATTAGTGTGGATTATGTATCAAATAATCTGAAAGTGTTTAAAAGAATACAGGGAGCACAAAGCAAGCAGAAAGCAACAGATGAATAGCACAGGGTGGAGAGGGGGTTGGTGGCAGGATGTACCGCTTAGGTACTTGTGAATTGAATATAAAAACAAACATAAAACTTTCACGCCAGTCACAAAACTGGTCAATTGCTGTGGAGATGTACAAACATACAAGTGAATGTAGGTATGTATGAATGAATGAATGTATGTATGTACATAACTGCATTGCCATGTACATAGATATTTTGGTAAGTATGCAGGGCCACTTTCCACTAGTCACCTAACTATAGAAAAAATGCCGGCTGAGGCGACTACAGCAGCCACATGGCAGTGACCAGTCCAGATCCCCAACCCCGACCCCGACGCCACCACCACTAGCACCATCAGTACCACCAGTACCAACCCCAAACCCTACGCCAATCCCAACATCAACCGACCTCGACCTCGACGCCAGTCTGGCTTTGAGTAGACCAACCGACTGTAGGAGCACACAACATACTACTACGACATGCAATATATATTTTTATGTAGACAAAGTCTGCTCGAAAAAGTGCAAACAAAAAGGAAAAAAAAGAATATAAGAAAAGCAGAAAAAAAAAAAACACAAACACAGTCGAGAGCAAAAAGAAAAAGAAATCCTTACACATAGTCAGAAAAGAAGTGGAAAAAATTGGTTTTATGATTCAAGGACAGGAATCACATTATTCTTACAACAGGATAAGACCCACACAGACACTAGGTTATGGGAATAGCCCCACCTCCTTGCCGCATTCGCCGCCCCCCTCTCGGCCCGCGCTCTCACATGCCATTGCGGTCATACGCCACTCGCTTTTGGCTCCATTCGAAGCAATAATTTAAGTCCAGCATTTTTATTGCTACACATGCACTCTTAAGTATGTGCATAAGTATGTGTGTCTGTTTACCTACACATGCAGTGGTATGTGTGTGTGTGTGTGTGTGTGTGTAGTAAACTCTCTCACTGTACCCTTAATATCTATAAGCACACACACACACTCACATGTGAGTGTCCGTCATGGTGTACGTAAGTGAGAGTACTTTCGATTTCATTCAATTGGACTTTGAACTTTTGTTAAAAGAATATAAAAATGCTACAAAAAAATCACAAAACTGAAAAGTTGAACGACTCTATTCCCACTCTCTCTCTCTCACACACCCTTTGCCTGCCCAGTTCTCTTTCCGTCTTCTTTTACACTTTGTTTTCTTTTATTCAAGTACTTTTTGGTATCCTTCTGACAGTATTAAAATCATTGAATCTTCTCTCTATGTAATGCAACCCAGTTTCCTGTCTGTGTGCTGCTCTTTATGTGTGTGGGTAAGTCGAATGTGGGGAAAGAGTTATTAACCGATTAAGCCAATTGACTGATAAATCTGTTGACAGTGTTGTATGTGTCGTGTACGGAAAGAATGTTTCAACAAAGCTTCCCATTCTCGTAAATATGTTGTCAAGAATTTATATTAAGAGAAAAAAGAAGTATTTTAAGCGTACATTATATATAATAAGGAACATATTGGGTTGGCTATAAATTATTCATAAATTGAGTTTAATCTAAATGTGGCAAGCAGCTTGTAATAAAATTTAGATTCACATTAATTGCAAACTATTTAACTCTCTTCACTCCATATTAATAATCGCATTACCGATTCGTATATCTGTAAGCCATAAAAGGGGTACAGAGTTAGATATTATATTATAAATTTTATTATATTATGTTATATTATTCATATTACATTATTATTTAATAAGCCAAAGCAAACAGAAGGCATCTCCGATCCACAAAGTGTATAAATTCTTGACCATCGTCAATAGCCTTACACCTATTAAAACCTCTTAAGTTGTAAAAAAAGATATAATTATATAAAAAGATATATTAAAGGATGAGCTTCTTGTGTTCGTTATCCATTAAGCATGTGATAACTTAATGAACACCTTAAATATACACGAAAGTACATAATATTTTTGGCAATAAAACAAAGCTGCAAGGCAGTTGGCACATCCTTCGATTAACTCGTCAGTGTGCACACCCACCAACACACATGAATACAAAGCAAGCGCGCACATGCGGCACGCGTCTTGAACTGTATTTGGAGTTCCTTGGAGCGTGTGTGTGAGTGTGGGTGGGTGTGTGTGTGTGTACGCTGTCTGTATGCATAAATACACACTTACTTGAGAAGCTATGGCAGATCGAGACGCCTTTGCATTCGCCGTGGGGGGAACGGGAATGAGAGTAAAATTTTTATTTCCATTTTATGAGCTAGAACAAACCGACATGTCCTTATACATAACATACAATTGACATGAAGTCCCATAAGTGACAGGACGAAGCAAACAGCGGGTTTGAGGTCTGAGGTTGTGTCCCGTCCGGGTTTACGATTCAATCTATTGTGTGCAATTTCAGTTTAATAGCTCACTTCTGAATGCCTTATATCGTGTACCTGTAGCTATAAATTGCGATAATAAAAGAAGGCGTGAGCATACTGCATCGACGCACAGAAGCGCCGATTACTTGTGCCAAGGGAATTCACATAGTCCAGATTATATTTATTTATTGGTTAATTGAAAATTAAGTATTTGACACATAAAATCAGATAAGCTTTAATAATATATGGTTTGTTTATGGCAGTTCCTTTTAGAATTAATTGTCGAGTTCTATTCAGAAAGCATTCTTTTTTTTTTTTGATATTAGAAGAGTCAATCGTTTGAAGTTTTAATCAAAATTTTCCGGATACAAAATGCTACATATCATGTAGGGTATGTAGTATTTTAATCTGTAGAATAATTATTTACTTCTTCACTTTAATTCTTTATTCTTAATCGTGCATGTTTAAATTAGATGAAAACTCTGAAATTTATGAAAAATAACCCGTATTTGTGCACTAAATATAGATGAGGAATATATTAAAATTAAATGCAACTTTTCAATTAACTGTAACCACTGGTTCACTTTTCAGTTTGTTTACAGTTTCTTTTCTTTATCTGATTATCTTGTTCAAAGTTCTTCTTAGAGTGCTCCAACTAGTACATATTTACAAGGCTTAATTTGAATAACACGACATTGACCTTTGAACTGAGTACATAATTCGTGGTCGGCGAAATCAAACAGCATATAGGGGTCACTCGCACCGTCTCGGTGTCACACGCACTTACCAATGCATCAACAAGTATACGCCACATAGGCACACCAAAGAATGTAAACAGACAAACACACACACTCACAGACATGCACACACACCCTATGCATATGCTCTATGTACATAAGTAGCCTAATGTGCTGTGTGACCAGACGGAATAATGTGTTTCATTATTATAATAATTATAACATAATAATAATTTCGCACAAGCAGACGCATACATGCATCTGTACGTGCATTATGTATGGGCTTATTAATGGCTACGTGTCTGCTGGCAGTGGCTCATGAGCACTCATACAATCGCATTTTAACAAATTAGGGCATCGTCAACCTATAGCCTATTTAATTATAATGAGCTGCGTCCGATTGTGGCTGCAGTTCAGCTCTCACGGAGCTGCTTACGCAAATTATTTACATGCAAGTGTTTGTACATAGATTGCAACTGGCGAACTAATGTGATAAGTAGCTATGTATGGTGTACGTACTTGTATGCGAGCCTAAATTATGTACGTAATTACCTATTTATTGTAGTTATTGTATGTAAACATGCATGTGCCGGGTTATTAAGCTCTGATAAATATGTACCTGAGACTAACCTTGAACTTGAGCATATGCATTAATGTGCATTGTTATAATGATGGGGTTGTCATAGTTTTATGCATGTATGTGCATGCATATGTAACCCACTAGAGACAGTACTTATTAACACAAAGAAAGTTATGTATTTGGTTAGTTGTGGCTTTTTAATTATTAGATTTTAAATTTGTTCCTTAAGTAGTTCAGTGTTTTCTTTTAGGTTTTTTAGTGATGATTATTCATTGATATGGACATAGAAAGTGGGCGTAAGCTTAAATAACTCAGGAAATAAAATACTTATTATTAAAATATTATACAACCCATCTGCAGCATACTATGATTTCATAGGAACCAGCTCGTATCTTATTAGTGAGTTAAGCAATGTGACTGTCATCGAGCAGTGTGGATTTCATTAAGGAGGAAAAGTAAGTAATAAACGTCTCTGTTCCACTCCTACACATGAACTTCTATTTATATTTTATTTTGTAGGTACAATTCAAAGAATATGTGACAAACAGTGACTCAAATCTCCATTTGCCATTTGTTAAGTAAAGCAATTGAGAGTAAACTATAAACTACTGAGAATTGAAATCATTTAATAAGCATACTTACAATCGTACCTGAGTATGATTTTCTTTAGACTCGTACAGTCAAAACCTTAACCATTCTGACAACCGAAAATATATGTTAAGTATAAGTACAAGTATATATTCTTGTTTAACATCAACAGATTCTTTTGCGAAACCAGTCCTAAAGTAAAGTTCATCTGTCTGTCTGTATAATATCTGACATCTTAGAGACAATAAGAAATAGGATCAATAAATTGAATGCCAATATGTTATATCTTATTATAGAACGCAAATCAAGTGTTTTTTTTTTAAATTTGGACCCGCCTGTTTCAGCCTCCGTTAATCAAGTAAAAGTTGATTGCAAGTGAACTTTTAAAAAATAGTTTTAGAACCTTTATTTTTCGCTTTATCAGAATTTAAATAATTTTAAATACGAGGGTCGTTTGATAAGTCCGTGACTTTTTGTATTTGCCGCGCACCTGCTCTAAATACAACACTGCTCCTGTCAGCAGTCTAAATACAACACTGCTCCTGTCAGCAGCAGCAGACGATCTCGTGAATTTTAACGAAAATGGAGATCGAGATCGTCTGCTTTCAATGCCTATAAAACGCAAACCAAAAAACGCAGCTTTCTCAAAATTTTACAGTCAGCTGTTAATCGATAACTGCTGACAGGAGCAGTGTTGTATTTAGAGCAGGTGCGCGGCAAATACAAAAAGTCACGGACTTATCAAACGACCCTCGTAATTGTAAGTAGTTCAAGTGCATAACTTAATGAAGTGACACAGACTACGGATATATTTACATGACTAAGCGATTTGCTATAGTTAGCATGTATGTATCTCTGAATGTGTATGTCTCTTGCCCTAACATGTTTGCTAGTCAATTTGAATGTTTTGTCTTAAACATGGGAAGAGCTTTTTTTTACAAGTATTTTAAATTTTTTTTGAAAATATTAAATTAAGTAGCAATTCTAAAAGAGGTTTATACAGCTATATTTAGTTAATTTATTTTAGATATGTTTGCTTAGACCAATGAACTTAGTTGATGGTGATTAGAAATAAGCATATTGGCAATGAAGTGTCAACAATAGTTGTTTTTACTCATTTTTCTATATACAAACACTTATCTATAACTGATGCCTATTGTCTTATCAAGTCATGGCAAGCAATTTTATTTGTGGAAAGGGAAGCATACGAATAGTAGTTCGTGCTTTGTTAAGGAGTTAGAGGTACCTGACCGAAGCTCGGCCTAAACAGCCGAGTGCAATTCCAGTTCGTCTGCAGAGTATCTTAACTCTTAGCTCCAAGATGCACATACACAAATTAATCCACAGACACACACATTTAGGCACACGTGTATGTGTATATACGTGTAGCTCCTTGAAATATAGTATGTTGGCACCTTACTGATGCTGCTGGACTCTGCACTCGCATCGCAACTATACGAAATGCCCAAAAATATCAAAATTTTGCTTAAACATCCACTTCTTTGCCTTTCGCTTACACACAAAAACACAACAGCGCAGCATTTGCCTATGTACGGAATTTCATCTTGCGTGCGGACTCACACTCACACACACACTGGACACACACACACACATGTTTATGTAAAATATGTACCTATATACAGATTCATATGTACCTTATATAAATATATAGTATAAATGTACATATATGTACGGTCAGTAGATGCTACACACTTGTGTGTGTGTGCGTGCGTGTGTGTGTGTTTGCTTTCGAGCAAACGTCTAATTCTCTAAAATGTGAAATTTTACAATCGCCTAGCGCACATCTTTACCTCCATCCGCCAGGCGCTCCCACGACGCAGCATCAGCTTGAGAGATGTTGCCGTTGCCGTTGCCCCGGACAATCCGCACCACACCGCACCGTACTTGCTGTCCCCTCGCCTTACCTCCACCCCCTGCCTTGTCGAGCCTTTGCAACCAAAGCATCAAGTCGTCTGTCCCGTCTCAGTCCCAGGCAACGGCGCGTTGCTTGACCAG
Source organism: Zaprionus africanus (assembly GCA_018151435.1). Lineage (NCBI taxonomy): Eukaryota > Metazoa > Arthropoda > Insecta > Diptera > Drosophilidae > Zaprionus > Zaprionus africanus. The sequence goes on from JAECXB010002206.1 coordinate 10,926,422, forward strand.
AATCCCATGCCCATACCATCCATGCCCCGCCATGCCACGCCACGCCACGTTGCCAGTCCGTGGCAACTGCCCACAACAAGTCCGAAGTCCGGCGGTCCCCAATCGCGCCGAACTCCCACTCACGTACTATTTGCGGCATCGTTCGCTATATGGCACTAACACAGCGCCATTCGCACACACACACACACATAGCCTACGTTCTGGTCGACCCACACACACACACACACACAAACACACAGACTCACTCTTATCCTTTTCACATGTCGCAAGTAGTATGCAAACAACATTTTGCAGAAACAGTTCGTTCCTTGGTCTTCGTTTTATCTTCATGGCAGACCCTTACTTATTGTGGGACTGACCAGCGTTGTTGCCATCGCCATCACACCCGTGCCCCCCCTATATGCCAGTGTGTGTGTAGATGTGCATGTGTGTGTGTGTGTGGATGTGGAGCTACTGCTTTCGAAGCCTGATTCAGCTACAGCCTCAGCCTCAGCCACAGCTTCGTGTGTGTCGCCGGTGCTTCTAAGAGTAAATGCTTAGTGTGTGTCCATGTGTGTTTGTGTGTGTGTGTGTGGATGGGTATATGTGTGTGTGTTAGTTGTTAGGGGGTGATTCTGCTGTACGTTTGCTTGTGTTTGTGCAGATGTCCGCTTCAAAATTCGCATACACAGCAGTGGTCAACTATGGAAATTATCGATCGACTCGCCCCTGGCGCCAGGTGGTTGGGTGCTATGATGGAAACGTGGTGATGGCGACAGCGAGGACGGCAACGGCTACGACGACGATGACGACGACGACTACAACGACTACGACGACGACGAAGGCAGAAGGCAGAAGCAATCTGCGCTGCGCCGCAAGTTGCTGTAGCATGTGTGGATCCATCGTCGTACAAGTACCCGCAGTGGCAAGGCGAGTGGGCAAAGGGATTCACATTCAAGCTAAATGGCAAGAACGTTGACGGCAACAGCGGCTGACTACGGGACGGTGGCCGAGGTGGAGGTGGAGGCGGAGGAGGAGGCCGAGGCAGAGGCAGCTAAGAGATGCCCAAAAAGAAATTGCGGACATTTACATTATGTGTCCGTGTGTGACTACCTAGTACGTCGGCCATGGGTCTAGCTGGGCTGGCTGGCTGGCCTGGCTGCCTGGCATGGCATGGCCAAGTGGCAAGTGGCAAGTGTGTGCATGAGCCTGACCGTATGTGCTTCCTGCACACGAGCGCACACAGAGAAATATCCGTGGCTCGCCTGCCCAACGTCTGATGGTCTGTTGTGTCCTCTTGTACTAGTTCAGGTCCGTTCCGAGGACCGCATGTGCCGCTGTCCCACTGTCCCGCCAGCCCGCCATCCCGCTCTCCAGAGTGTGTCCAGTTGGCCAGTTGTCCAAACGTCGCTAGCTTGCTGGTGGTTCGGTCTGGTCCTAGGCATTGAACTCGGAAGTCTCTGCATCTACATCAAAGTACAAAGACTAACGGGACGGGTTCTTGTCCATGGATGGACATAGTTGGGAACGCTGGGACGCTGCGACGCTGCGACGTTGGGAGCCATAACAACAAGGCGGCGGGCGAAGGAAACGAATGACTAACGAAGGAAATTGCTGATATTGTATGGAGCAAAAGTTGTGCATGTCTGTCTCTGGCAACGGCGCGCTTTAGTTTTGACAGCACCTAGAATAGCTCACACTGCCCAGCCCAATCTTCCCCCCCACCACCCGTCCCTCCACTTTGCCTCCTTCATATTTCAATATGTATATGAACACGTATGTGTGTGTGTGTGTGTGTGTGTGAGTGTGCAATACATGCCAAGCTGGCAGAATTCAAATACACACGTACATGCACGTCCGTACACGTATGTGCAAAGGCACCGACATTGCAAGCCGTCGTTGCTGTACAGCTGTGTCCGGCGTCTTGCCTTAGCTCACTCGCTCACTTCCATTTCGATAGCCAGAACCGACCAATCCTTTCCCCCCTCCCCAACCCCCTTCTCTTCACAACAACCTCCTCCTCACAGCTGTAGAGCAATTATGCAACTACAACGCACAACGAAATGAAAGATCCCTGCGAAGTAGCAAACGCATACTTACGCTAGACGAATCCCAGCATCCATCCACGGCAAATGGGATGTGTATTAGACAGCACGAGGCGTGGCACAGCACAACCTTCTTATGCCACAAAGCTTTCATATATTGTGCGTTAGTTAGTTTCTTCGAGCACATAATGCATGTAATTGGAGGAGAAGGGAAGGCATAACTTCGAATGCTGATGAGCTACTGAAGAACTTTTGTGGATTATAAAGCAACCTAACTTAAAACCTATCCCAAGATATGAACAAGAACTATGAGAAGTCTAGAGGAGCTCAACAAGACATAGTTATGCCTTAACTTTTAAAGAGAATTTGTAAAGAAAACTTCAAGTTGATAAACAAATTAAACAGCTCTTTAACAAAGAAATATACATTAAGGTATTTGTTATTTTTTACTAACAAATTATTATTTTTTTATTATTTTAAATAATTGTAGGTACAATTCTCACTCATCAAATATACTAAGACCATCGTCAACGCTTTCTGTACAAATACATAAAGTATACGGTACATTATATTATATATCATAAGAGATGCTAGAGAAGTCTTAACCAACTGAGTTAGGCTATAGTTGTTTTTTATGCTTAAAGTTTAAATTTTAAATTCTTAATTTTATATTTTAATTCCTAAAACAAAACAAATTATAAATTATAATTTTTTAATATTATATTTTCAATTTTTATACAAAATTCTTTTTTAGTCGATGTTAAATAAATAAATAATTAAAATAACAAGACTAATAATGTTATTAAGCAATAATGCAGAATATAAAAATGTTAATGGAACTTGATAATAGTAAAAACTTGAGTAATGAAGAAATTAATGATACTGCGGTGCCCAAAAAAATTATTAATAAAATAAGGCCACAAAAGCTATTCATCTTATAATCAAAGATTAAGGCTACCAAGTATATATTGTTTGTGATATCAGGTTAGGTTTTCCATAATATCAGCTTTATTATGTCCAAATATATATGTATTACATACAATAAATACTTATATTTTATCTATCAATCGTTGACTGCGAGTCAGCTCTAAAGATGTTACCTAGTACCATATTTATTATTCAATTGATCAAATAAAGATTTATATATCTTATCTCTATATCATAATATACTGCATATTTGCTCACCATCTCTGCATGAGCAAAAGTGAAAAGCAAAAGTGTGGCTCGCTTTTTCTGCGCAGATTTGCGCGCGTGCAACAATGTTTGCCAATTAAACTGTTAAGCTGTGGGAAATAGAAACATGCCCAAAAGCCAAAAATGCAGCAGAGTTAGCGTGGAAAAAACGGCGTTTTTGCGCGCTGTTCGCTGTGTGCTGTGTGCTGTGCACTGTGTGGCAGTGTCAAAAAGCAACAAACATTCGAGAACACACATCACAGGCACTTTGCACGTCCATACATGCCTAATCGGCGACAGTATCACATGACGGCCAAGAGGACACACATCTACATCTAGCGCGGGACGCCACATGACGCTTGCACACTGCACAAGAGGCGAGAGAGAAATCTCTGTATAGTGGTTCCAGCACCGATGCAGAGGCGCACAACGACACGGAGGCGGAGTTGGAGGTGGGGGCGAAGCCAGTGGCAGAGGAGTGTATGGCTGCAGCAGAAAAAACAGTCAAGTGCATCAAGCTGCATGCCACTGGGCAAACAAGCGGTTTCCAACTGACTGCCTAATCCCCTTAAACGGCGCGGCCTGCTTGCCGCCATCCAAGCTCCGGCGTTTTTTTTCTGCGCTACGTAGCGTGGCCCCGCCGTAAGAGTGGAAGTGCTTAGTGAGCTGTGTGACTGTGTGACGGGGCGCAGTTTTTGTTTTACCGCAATTTTGGCGCATTGGCGAAAGGCAGTTGGCAGAAAAAGAGTCACTTGATTGACCTTCGGCTGCAGTTCTTTCTTTTTTCCCTTTCCCTCTGCATCTCCTTCGCCTGCCCTTGTCCTGCCTTCAGTCATGGGGCATCATATCACGGCAGTTGCCAACTAAATTTCCATATGGTGCAATTTTGATGCGTGCTAACGCAAAAATGCCGTTATTCATGGCGACCGCCACCAACAAGATTTTTTTCGCATCCTGTGCATGCATCGTCTGTTTTTGTTTCTCTTTTCTTGCCTCGCGAACCTCTCGAAAAGTGAATTTTTTTCGCCTCGCACCGAATGCAACACCTTTGGCGCCAGCAGCAATGGTAATGTCAGCAGCCATTCAATGCGAGAGTGCGCGCTGCTCCTGCTGGTGTTGCAAGAAAAAAGGCTGGCATTCAACAGCTGCCACAGGCAGTGAAACTGATACAGGATACTGGCGCCAGTGTCAGCAACAGAAGGTGCCTGTGGAAAGGAGGAGGCGAAGCAGGAGGTGCCAACTGAAGTCGTTACAGCATAGTGTGCGAAGCTGGATATAATCTTGGATCCTTGTAGCGAGAATTTATGTAAGGAGCTGATTAGTTTACTTTGGCTTGATTTCCAAGGGCTATTAGTAGTGAACCATATTTTAGAGTCTTTATGTGATGTTTATTTAATGTTATTATTACACGAGTTTCATTTATTCTCTTAGAACCGAAAGATGAACTCAACCTCTACTCATAAAATAAAATTAAAGTTAGCTTCGATTATTGTCAGAACTTAGAAAGTTATTCAACTCTTTTAAAGCTGACTCTCCTTATATATAATATATTCATCGATTACCTTCATTCCACATATTTAAAAATTATAAAATACAAACAATAAATTCCATACATTTCATTCCGTACATTTCCATACTATGCTGTAATATATTCAGTCCAAATCAAAGGAACTTTAGTATGTACTTTAACTAATTTAATGAATTCATTCTCCACTGTTAATTCACATATTGCAAACTTCATGAATACTAAAAATCAATTAGTTATATACTCGTATATACATAGATTTCATTCCATGCATTTCCTCACTATGTTGTAGTAGATTCCGTCACATTTCAAACAAATTCAAGTATTTACTTTAACTATATAGAGACATAAATCAATTGAATGACCCACTCATGCCGAATGACTTACAAATACAAATGTGCCGACTCTCTTAAGTGTTACGTATACGCTTACACACTCCTATATATTTTAATGTGCTTGGCCCTCTGCTGCGACCCAAATGAGAAAAACTTGCTTCGAACGTCTAGGGTTTGGCTAAATTCTTTTGCGCTTAAGTCTAAAAGTTTGCAAGGTCAAAAAAACTTTGCAGTCGCTTTGTAAGTTGTGAAAGTCAGTAAATAAAGTATTCGAATGCAGACGTAGACATAGACATACTACTACTTCTACTCATACTATCACAACACTATGAACAATGCGAACTATGCCAGTGCAAGGTCTGGCCAAGTAACAGTTAGTAATCACAAGTGAAGATGTCGAAAAGTGATAAACACACATTTTAAATGTGGACTTAAGAATCAAAACAGTCAAGTGTACTTGTTTTATGAGCTTCACTCAGTAAAAAGAATTCAAATAGATTTTATTTGAATAGATTGCGAGTTCATTTAGATTCGTTTCAATTCATTATGCAACGGGAATTTCATAGTTTATTAATTGTATATTAATACATATTTATCGTTTTTTCGATAACTGCATCCAATTAAAAATAATTTGGTATTTTGATTATTTTTATTAAAGCCAAACCTTAAAAAAATTAACATAGAAGACAACCCTAAATAAATGTATGTTATGTATATATATTTAGCTACATATGTATGTCAAGCAATTAGCAGTTGCATCCCTCATCCTTTATATGCAAGTGTCTCATTTCAATCCTTCCTCTAGAGCATTTCATAACGTGCTTTCATTTCGATGAGCTTCAGAATAAGCTGATATCACCATAGTTACCGCACGCATCACGATGGAATGACCTGTTGTCCAGCGGGAACGAGCTCAGCTTCAACTGCCACCACGTGTGGCATGTAAAATGTATGTCAAATTTTACAACTTGAGTGCGCAAATTTTGATTACACTAGTAACCCTATTTCTCGAAAAAAAAGTTAGATTTAACTAAACATAATATTCTAATAGGGGTGACAGGTTCGCTCGCTCGCTGGCGCGGTGGCGACATCGCTCTTTTTTGTGCGCCGCCATGGACGTCCGTCGACGACCTTCTTTCAGGACATTCGGAGGCTTAACGAACCTTTGCCAATCTGTTGACCACTCTACGTTTGTATGTGTATGTTCCATTCTCTCTATATACCTGACATGAGTAGATGTATGTGCTGGCACTCACATATCTTATAATGTTCATTTGTTATTGTTTTACATAGAGCGTACCTACTAATATGCCGCTTCACTTGGGCTGTATATACTTGTCTATATAAGTATGTATGTATTTTTAATGAAAGTTACCACACCATACATACACATTTAGATATGTATATGTATGTGTGTGTATGGGCATCTGTATGTTTGCCTATGTGTGCGCATAATATATTCGTAATAACATTTTGGAAACCCAGTCGTAAGCATTTTTCAGCCGTTTCATCCCTTTTCTGGACACTTTGGGCTCACGGCCTCACCACGGGATGGCAGTGGGATGGTGTGCGTGTGTTCCAACACCTCGCGTGCATTTGTCCAGCCTCCACAAACCGCATCTATCACAAATTTTAGCTGCTGGCAAATGTTCTACTAGTCCGCTCTGAGCCGGTCCGGTTTGGGCCGGGATGGACCCGGCCGGTACGCTGCGGTCCGGTCCGGTATGGTTCTGTTTCCCCCGCTACCGTTCCCCTGCTACGGTACGTCCCGTTGCTGGACCCGTTCCCTGCCCCTGTCCAGTTTGGGTCGACTTGACAGGCCTAACGACACGGTTGATGGTCCAGCGACTCAGTAACGCGCATACCCAAATCGCACCGCACTCTGAGCAATTATTAAACGAGTCGGTGGCACGTTAAATTCTGTCCACTTTGGACACGGGCCTGGGCGTGTGTGTTATTAAATGTGCGTGTGTGTCTGTGTGTGTGCGCCGGAATGGACATCGCAAGTTTGTTTAACAACAAGCAAAAAGGGTTTGTTTTTAATGCCACCTCCGCACATGACACAAAATATAGGCCTCTATCCCACATTGTATGTACCTAGATACATATATAAACATTAAAGTAAATATATAATTAAAGAGAGGCGGACTATATACTGCGTGAAAACTATTACAAATGACGGCAGGACATATAAGTCCAATGGATGCTGGACATCCACTTCAACCTCCCACGTCCCCCAAGTTCCATCCCCGTTCTTTTATGGGTAGAGAAACATTTCGAGTGCCACTAACTGTACCAATTTGGAGTTAATTAACGTTTTTGAGTGAAGCATATATAACGATATATACAGAGATATACAACCATATATTATAGCATATATTCGTGATATATATTCGTCCAAGTATAGAAGAGTTAACTTGTTTTGATTTATTTGCCTTCGTACTGACCACATCAATGCAGCTGTTGATACTGTTCGGAAATGCTTCTATTCCATAATCCATTAGAGTCTGATTCTTGAGCCTCAGTTTGTCACAGCGAAAAGTGACATCACGTCATTTGTAAGGATTATGAGCGTGCATAAGCAAATTACTACTTAAAAATTCATATCCAAGATTCCGGATCCGGACCCATTTCCTTTGATTACCTTGCAATGAGAGTGTGATGAAAAACAAAAAAAAAAAAAACAACTAGAAGAAGACCGGTATCAACCGGCCTTTAACCGTTATGTGTACAATATATTTATCTTGCTATTCTCAAACCGGACACAAATTACCAGTGAAACAGCGAAGGATTGGGAGATAATAAGCCCCTTTTCTCACGAAACGTTTTGTTACGGGTAGCACATGCCATAACGGATCCGCTTTCGGGCCATGCATGGACATTCATTGACGCCATGCCGAACGTTGATGAAATCGGCGTTGTAAGCATGTAACGATGACCTTTGCCCCTTTGTTTACCCATCAAGCATAGACCGAGCAGAAGAAGTCCCGCCGAAATTGATAAAGAACACCCCAAGAATAAGGGTTATTTACACAACATCACAACGGGAACAATGTCTCATGTTGGACGCGCGTTTTATAATGAATATCTCTGCGAGGAGACAAGCTGGAGAACATGTTTGAAATGTCTTCAGATCTTGGTATTGTCACAATGGTTTTACGCTTCTTTTGGTATATTGTTCTATAGGCAATAACAAAACAGTTAATTCAAATTATTGCATTCGCAATCGAAGCTGCCTTTGATAAACACAATATTAGGACATAGAAGATTTGTATCTGATAAGTTAATTATGAAATTTAACAATCACATTCCCATTTTGCATTCTTTTTCCCGTCAGAGTAGGACTGCAAAGACATTATAAGACAAGTCAAGTAGCTGGTCGATTGGTATATAAATATTTGTATGTTTCAATTCAAATTTCTATTTTCCATTCTTAGTATATTTAAGTTACTAAATATTTAGAAACATCTTTAAATGAAACATTAAACCTCATTTTAAATCGTTCGTAACAATTTGACTGACGCCTGTACAAGGCATCTTCCTTGCCTTGATGATACAGATGTGATAAGCTATGGCATTTTGCCCTAAAGCATACTCTTTCCTCTTCCATTCGCTTCCAAAGTTAGCAATCTCGTCACAAGTCTAGTGTCAGCCTGACAAAGGTCAGTGAAAATGTCATTGTGTACGATAAAAGTAACATTTCCTTATAAACACGCAGAATGGAATGGAATCAATTGTGAACTATTCAAATAATTCATCAAAAAATGAGTAAGCCAGCACATCTCTGACACATGTATCCGTTGTAAATAATATACTAAGCACTTCAACAACAAATAAAAATTGATTAACTTATTACTTTCATGACACTTCGGTCCATATTCCAGATATCTTATTATCAATTTCAATGAAATATTTAAAAAATGTGGCTTAATCAAACGTTCACCAAACCCAACAATATAGTATCATCTTCAATAGTCTTCTTAAGTTATCCGAATACGCTTTACATTAAACTGTATAAATTCTTATATTTGAAGCAATTTCTAGAAAGGGCTTAACTTTAGTACACCCTTTGGAAGCTTTGGTATAGGGTGTGAAAACGCCATAATGACAAAGGTCCGGAGATACTTTGATGTCTGCAAGGACAAAGAAGTAATAGACCAATGGGCAACTGTAAAAAGAAATGTGCAAACAAAAACAATTTTGCCGAAAGACAAAAAAGTGATTTTTTTCGCAAAGATGTTCGTTTCCATTTGCATGTTTATAGACAAAAAATATGAATTTGAATGTACATAGATATGCGTCTATATATATTCTACTTTTGTGCGACATTGTACCAAAGTCTTTCAGTCTGTGTGAGTGTTTTCTGTGTGCATCTGCATTTCGATGGTATAAAAAGAGGACAAAAATGTAGCCCAGATTTTAATAAGTTGCATACACTCACACACACACACACAGACAACAATCAAACATAGAAGAAAATGTCCAGCTAGAAGATATCCTAGGCACCTCCATAGCCGATTTAGTCATGGTTACATAAATCGGTGTGGGGCAGCTTAGTATTTGTTAGAACAAAGCAAGCGCAGACAACAACAGTCGATGAAGGAGCTCGTAGAAACACAGACTATTCTTGTAGTCCGACTGATGAGATACCTACTGCATATGATATGCATATGATGAGCGATGCAAAGAATTCAAAGGTTAATTATATTCGCGATCGCGAATAACCAAGTGACGCAATTAACGAACACAAAGCGTGTTTAAAGGAGCCAATGAGCGAGATAAACCCGCGCTATGCGTCGCGTTGCTACCTTAACGCGATTTGCTGCATGCGGCAAAGCGGCAGCCCGCGGGCATGCAACTAATCTGATTGTAATTGCTGCGTGCTAGAGAACGACGAGGAAACCGTGTTGAGCACGCAAAACGCAAAGAACTTCTTTGAACCTCCAAAGGTTGCGAGTATCTGCAGAGCCAATTATTCAAACGCGATCGAGATGCGATCCAATATAAATTGGCTTTCGAACTTAATGTGCATAAATACAGTGTAAGTGCAACATGATGACAAATTAATGCAACCCTATCGGAATATACACTTCATTTCAAGAACTATCTATTCAAATCTATGTAAATACCCACAAACATACACATATTTAAGAAACATTTATCGGCTACTCTCACGACGCGTACACGCAAACCATAATTAAGGTACTATCCGCAATGTTTGGAGTACAAAGTGAATCGCTTAACCTGCTGCTGCAATTGTCAATCATATGTTCGAAGGATGTCAGGCACATCGGGTTCCATTGATGAAACTATTTTGTATAAATAATGCAGTACCAGAAGCCGCAATTGCGAATATCGACATCTTCTCTAAATGTATCCAGAGAGCAAAGCGAAACAATTATGAGTGACCGGTAAGGGCAGATACTTGCAGATGCAGGGAAGAAAGAGTATGTACTATATAATGGTTCATTTTGGCGATCAGTTACGATCATCCGGGTTACGAGGCGTCACAAAATTGACAGCGGTTTGATGCCGATACTGTTGATATGCCCAGAGGTTCGGTTTTAAGTAATTTTATCCTCATCCAGAATGCCACGAAGATGTCCACCAGCACAACGAACACCGCATGCGATGCCGACGATGTGGACGATGCATGCATATAGAGACCAGCCAGGCTTGGTCGGGCCTGGCCTGGCTGGATTGGCTGGCCGGATGGACGACATGAATGCATGGGAGCAGTGTCAGTCGCGTAATCATCGTAATAATTCGCTTCAACTTCAACCGTTGGCAGCAGCAGCAACGAGAAGTCAGGCGGAAATTACCAACACGCGATATTTAATTTTACCGAAAGGTGAACCAATAATTCGTCTGCGGCTGCGGCTGCTGTTGCTGCGGCTGCGACTGCGGCCTCTGCGACGGCTGTTGTTGCGAATCGGTTCGGTTAGCGAGTCTGCATATACTCTGTTTCGAACTTTTGTTGGCATTGGGAGCACACAAAGTGTACTTTAGAAACTGCGTGATCTAAGCTTAGTATTGAGAACATTTAAAATTTTTATTTCGCATTTTAACAATCATAACTTTGCCGAATTCAACAGAATATTAGTTTGCAATATCATTTTGTTATAGACATTTCCTCCTTTAAGATTTGACATCTAAATTACAATTTAACCACTTAGATAAACCTAACGGTTCTTTGTTAAAAATCGGCTTTAAACAGTTGTTGTTTTCCTTCGGAAAAAAATATTGATGGATCCCATTTTTGCCCTTTTTATTCAGATGTGTTAAATTCTTCCTTCCTCCCTTTGACAAACTAAAATTTTGTATTGTTTTGAATTGAAGACTTATTTTTTTATTGAAATCGTTTGGACTAGTCAAAAATTTCAATAACATCGACTATAATAAAAAATTTAGTTTTTTAGTTTTTCAAATTTTATGAAAGTTAACCACTTTCTCCAATAAATTTTAAATTCCCTTTAAAAAAACGTTTTCAATTATATTCGAAATTGATGTATTTTGAATCTCAGTTGTATTTAATTGTTATTTAGTATTTTACTTACAAAGTACAGACATAGGTATTTCATTTAATGAAATCAAAATTAAACAAATTAAATGTACTAGTTTACAGATATGCCAGATAAATTTAAGCTATTTGTAATATGACTACAACTTCTTATGCATGTAAATTTATTGCATTTGGTTTTTTATACACAGTCAACGATAATTGTTATATGACATTGAAAATGTTTAGTATTTAGTTTGAGTTTCATTAAAATACTTATTGCTTTGATAAAATTTAAAGATTATACTCGCAATTATTATCTTGCCCTTACTAAAATTGATTATGATAAAATCTAATTGTTTATTTACGCTTTAGGAGACCCGATACATCTAGATAATAAATTAAAAACCTTTGCAAATTATCTACAATATGAGTGAGTGAGGCATTAAATTGACTATTGCTCCCCATCGCTGTGTACCGATGTACTCGACGTACTATTCTTATCGGGACTCTGCGATCTGCTGTTTATGGAACTGGAGACTTTTGAGGCACAGGAGCGCACAGACAAATCTTCCGGTTCACTGTCGTAATAGCTCTCCTCCGACGACTCACTATGACTAACTAAGGGACTGAGGCGTTTCAGCAGATCATTGCCAAAGTTGTGAGCATCCTCAGAAGGATTTGTTATCGGCAATCCTGGAGTGACTGCGGCAGGTCCATTTCCTGGTTGAATAGAAGCGGCAGCTGCGGCGAAAGCAAAGAAATTCAAACTTGCGCTGAACATTTTGCACCAATCCAGCAAAGCTCCGCCTTGACCGGAATCAGCATCTATCACAGGCGGAGTCGAAAGCAAAGGCGTCTGGCCTAGGCGTGTGGCTCCGAAACTCGGTTGCGAAGACGGAGTGGAAGACTCGGCAGAAGTTTGTGTACTCTGAGCAGCCTCTACTTCGGAGCTCGATGGTATTGTTCCGTCGATATCATTATTGTTGTTATCGTTGATGAATTGAGATTCAGTTGGTGATGGCGATTGCTTGGCTGGGTCCTTTGCCCAATTTTTGACACTTAGCAAGGGACAGTTATATTTCTTTGATTCCTCTGCCACCTCCATCTGTGGCTGTGCAAGTGTGACCGACTCATCCGACTTGGGGTTAGCTTCAGTGATATTTGGATGATCCACCTTGGGTGACAACTTTGAATTGAAGAGCGCCAATAAGTTTAACTGATGCACCATGTTGTTGGTTGAGTAACCCGCTACGGCGGAGACTGGATCTGTTGGATTCGCAGAACGAACATCGGGCAGAGGATACTGAATGGATTCCTTGTGCAGACCGCTTCGTTTGAGGAAGTCAACCAGTGCAAACTTCTCCAGCAGCGCCTCATTGTGCGAGGCATAGTCCATTGGTGGAACGGGAAAACTAGCGAAGCCAAGATCTTCGTAGCTCGGCATCGTGGCAAACTTTGGCGGCAGTAGCTGAAGCTCGAATTTGGCGCGTTTTTCTGGCGGCGTGTCCAGGCCGCCAAGTCCCAAGCTGTCCGATCCCAGTTGGCGACACATAAACCGTAGTTTTTGCTCATTTTTACACCAGCCACGTAGCGTCGATTCCGGCACTCCGATATCTCTTGAAACACTTGCTTTAGTCTCGCCATTGTGGATACGCTGAATGGCTCGCACTTTGTCGTTTGGCGTGAGATTGCGAAGCGGACGCTTGCCACGTGTACTCATGCGAATGTTCATATGCTGATAAGCCGATATATCCATGTTTGATAGGTGATAATACTATTGTTGTCAGATTATTACAAATTGTTCTTTTGTGTTTGTTTTGTTGCAATCAACGAGCTTTAGGCGCGACTCTGGTCATTCATTACGGACCAAGGCAGTGTCTTCACTGTGTTTTGCGATTTGCGTGTTTCGGGCTGCGGGTTGCGAGTTGCGAGTTCTGCGGCAACTGTTGTTCACTCTTTGACTTAACAGAAGGATGTGATTTGCTTTCGCCAAGCCTTGTCCTATCGAAGCTTTGGCGCTGCGAATGGAACTGCGGCGAAGAGAGCAACGTACACGGATAGCACACCACACACCCTTACACGTATGTACATATACGTGTACATGAGCACGCAAACTTCTCACTCACTCATACGCACATGGCCCCCGAGAGAGAGCAACAAGAAATGCCTCTCTTTCTGCTATGCACCCTCTTTCTCTCTCTCGCTCGCTCTCGGTGTGAGAAACAAGAATATTGCGAGAGCAGCGTGCCATCACAACAACTTGTTACTCTTGTCATCGCGCGAATTCGCTTCGCGCAAGCTCAGTTTAAAAAAAGAAAAGGTAAACCAAAAGGACTAGAAATTCAAACTCTTTTGTTTGCGCTCTCTCGCTCTTACAGAGCACTTGTCGCAGTCGGACTTAAGAGATGGACTTCTCGGGTGCATTTGATTTGATTTTCCTTAATTTCTTCATTCGACCTCACTGGACACAGTTTGAGAATTCATTTGCATACACACCAACAGCCGACACTGCACACCCTAATTGTGGAAGCAGGAATGCGCTATGATATCATCGTGTGATCAAATATAATAATTAATTTAATAACTAAATAAACACATCAACAAATCAATTCGTGTCGATTATATTGCTTCAAAATCTAAATATTGTTGCCCAAAAAAGTATGCCATAAATAATATTACTATTGATAAGGACAACGAAGCGCACCAAGCCAAGTATGCAGCAATTAAAAGAAAGAAAGTAAAACGAAAAAGAAATGATCGGCAATAGAAAATATCATTAAAAAAAATAAATAAATAAATAAGAAAAAATTAAAAAAAAAATAAATGGGTTTAGAAAATTAGGAACAAGCAAACTAGTTAATAATTGTGAGCAAACATCATAAGACTTACAGTAGCACAAAGATATAAATTACTGTGTACAAAATACACAGCTACTGACCAATCGTTTGTCCGTACTCACAGAGATCTTTTACTATTCGTTTATTCTAAGCAAGTTTTATTAGCCCACTTATCACGCTTTTATTGTTTGTAACTTCGTTTTCGAAAAGAATATATGTATACATATGTACAGTACATTATACGATTACGAAATAAAAAATGATCTATAAACTAGAGACATGAGTCTTAGGTAATAATACCATTTTTAATTTTAACTATTACATTGTTGTTGTTCTTGGCAGTAATTGTATTTGTAATTTCTTGAATATGTTCTTTATGTTCGTGTATAATTTGTGCACCTCTGATTGACCTGTTTAAAAAGTAAGTAAAAACTAACTCAAAGCACCGTTATTCTCCCATTCTCAATGAGTACAGCGTAAATCAAATTATTATGGAAGTCAGTACGTGATTTACACACACACATATATAGATTGATATATGCACGCATTAAGATTCTAAAACAAAAACTAAATAAAAATAAATATGTATTGTAGTAAAGAAAGTAAGATAAAGAGATAACTCGACATTATAATCGAAAGTCGCCCTTGAAGTTGAGACGTTTAAAATTTAATATTCTTTGGCCTTAATGCATTCCTTATTTGAATAGAAAATCTTTAATCGGTGCTTTGTGAATTCATTAAATTTGATACGTATATACAAGTATCTATGTACAAAAGGTTTTCATTTCAATATACATATACATATATAGACCTTACATAATTCAACAAATTTATTTATATGTTATATAAGTATAGATTAATTGTTAATAACTTATAGATAATGATCCCATTTGACCAATGCAGCGGCCTTCCTCATCGAAACTGGCCAAAGTCAGTCGTGACAATTTATTGCATAATACTCCATTACCGTTATTCTGAATGGGATTTGGTTCTAAAAATTAAAAAATTGTTGTTATACGTATGTTAAAAATGTTTTGAATTTTATTTTAGTTACCATCATGAAAATGTTCAGCAGAGTTTCCATCTTGTTTACGTTTTTTAAGTTGCTCCGTAAAATGGGATATCAGTGCGTCAATCATAGCTGCCTGTTTGGAGAAGACTTGCACCAACTTGGATATTTGAACGCCATTTTCAACTGCGTCAAACTGTAAATAGAATATAGAGATTAGAATATATGTACTTATTTTATCTTATAATTTGTATACTAACCTGCAAAAATATACATGTAAGACACTCGGGATCATCACTGGCACTTGGCTTTGCATAATCCCATGACATATCCTCATAACGAAGGCCCAACAACAACGTCTTTTTGTGAAAATAAACAAACTTATAAATTAGAATTCACAATTTATAATTGGCATAGTGGAACTTACATTCTCGTAGCAGTCTATTATAAAAACTCCTCGCTCGTTTACAGCTATCAAAACCTCCATATCTCTTTGGTTAACTAATGACATGATTCCCCGTACAGGTTGTTCCATTTGTCCATAGAAAAAGGCCGCACTTTATAGGTAAAATAAAATGACAATTCGATAGTTAATGGCTGTAATTGTAGCTATGGCACTTAGTATGTCTCAGCTTACCCATAGAAAGGAAGTGCCCAGCAGAACTCCAAATATTTTCGCATTAATTTCCGAGTTGTAGCAGTCTGTGGCACTCGCTTGTACTGTTCCAGAAGCTTAACTTCTGCAGAATTCTTCTGGCTAATGGGCAACCATAACCAGTGTGAGCTCTTTGCAACGTGTTTTGGTAGAAATCGTGATTGGTTTTCCCTGTTGATCAAATGGAAATCATTATTAGAAGATTCTTCTTAGCTCCTCAGTTTTATTAATCAAGTGCAGTCGGTTTCAACTTAAATACTCACCTGAAAAATCCTATTGTGTGCGTGTGAGGGTTGTATGGACCCAGTTCGATTCTTGCTTGAATGCCACCAAGCATTAGCGAATGCACAGGCTCCATGATGTATCGTCCATTCAGCACATAATGCTTCGCTTCCTCGTAGAGCAGTTCCACAATTCGATGGTCCCTAAAATTTAAATGAATATTAAGTTTCAGACAACTCAAAAAGACTTTTTCGTAACATACTTGATTTTTTCCTCGTCTCGTTTGGAAAAGAATACGTTTCGCTTAAGAACAATCATGGGTTCATCAAATTTGCGTTCAATCGGATTGCCACTGCTGAATTTTTCTAGTAAGGCTGACCACGCTAATCTTACTATGTAGGGGCAGTGATGGGCCTTCAGTTGCATTTCCAATAGGTTGCTGGTCATCCACAGTCCAAAAATACTTTGCGCGAGCAACTTATTCGAGATTCCCAACTCTTCGCATCCCAACGCCGCTGCCAGCATCACTTGTGAAGGACACTGTGCAGTACCTTCAATCTCCATGTGTACAGCTACTCTCGACATCAAGTACACACAGGTTGGAATGACCTACATATTATAAAAAGTATTTGATTAGATTTGTGCTCAAAATCTTTTAGATTGTCAAATAAGTAGGCTTACGTTTTGTAGAGTTCGGGGCACCATTGGATTGGGTTTAGCTGCATTTGAAAATGCCGATGATGAGTTTCCTCCATGTATCCGTTTCGATATCGTGGGATTCTGTTGAGCGTCCGTGTTGTTGCCACATTTTTGTTGAACTGGTAGAAAATTTGAAAGATTACCTGATCATCATCAGATAAACCAACTTTAAGTATTGGGAAAGTGGGAGATAGGTTTATAAGGCATAGTTACCAGTTGGACTGCGGACTCCAGTCAGGGGACCCATCGAATTTCCGGTATTTATGATATTGCCGCTCATGTCGGTAATTTGCAGACCACTGTGGCACGGCTCGTTAGTCGACATCGACATTGCCGTAGCAACCTGAGCCGACGTCATGCACTCACTGTCGTTTCGAGCAGCGCTCACGACACTGGATACACTTGCCGATGATGCAAAGGTACTGCCCACAGCTGTCTGAATTTGGGCGGTGGTGACCACACGATGTACGGTATACATCACGGGTGGAACAGGCACATTGACGGGAACTAGGGAGACTGGAGTTTGCGGCACTAGTTGATCACAGGCTACCACGTTGCTATTGTTAACATGTGTTTGCGTTGCAGCCACAACGCGGCTACTACCACTGGAATTCGAAAACATTGTGCAATCGTCCTGGTCCTCGATGGGCTCCATCACCGAACTGGGACTGCATACGGTCATTTGCTGATTATTCTGCAACTGATGGTTGTGCGTTTGTTGTTGATTTATGTGCTGCATCTGGTTCTGCATGTGATGATGATTTTGAGCTTGCTGTTGTTGTTGCTGTTGTTGTTGGTGTTGCTGTTGTTGTTGGTGCTGCTGTTGTTGTTGTTGATGATGATGTTGTTGTTGTTGCTGATGCTGCTGGAGCTGTTGTTGAAGTTGCTGTTGTTGCATTTGATTATGTGAAGGGGTTCCATCATTATTAACACGTTTCACATTATTTCCTGCATAATAATCTTCTCGGCTCTTCACTTCAGCGGTATTGTAATATAAGCGTGATCTATTGAGAGTACAAAGGAATTTAAAATGAGTAAAATAAAACTCTTAATAATTACTGTTTATAATCCATTAATAAATCTATACAAGAATTCAGTTTTATAAAAACTAAATTGAATTGTTTTCTAAAACAAAGGTCAAAATTTCAAACAATTCGTTGCTATTGTACTTACTGGTAATCTTGTGTGTTTGTTGTTGTTGTTGATTTCTTCCGATTATATTGCAGTGTTCCCAATGGAACCGTCATAACATTAATATAATTGCCAGTATTTTGCCCACTGTTGCTTGTGTTATTTGAACAATGGCCGCTACTATTGCAATTGGAATACGCGTACGGGCTTCCCAAATTCCGGTTACCAGCTAACTGTTTATTGTTCCCACTTCGTGAAGGCATGTCTCTCGCATTAAAACTGGCTTCAGATTGATTTGAGCTACATGTTACATATTCCTGACCAGCATTGTTTCCATAACTCATTTTCGCCATGGAGGTCTGTGAAACGGCTGATGACGACGATGGTGTCTGATGGTTTCCACCTCGGCAATAGTATTGGTTTGTCTCCATATTGTCAGATCATTTTTCAAACCTGCCTGTAAATTACATTATAATTAGTATTGTTGTGTTATTATTGGTTTTAAGGTGTAGGTAGAAACTAGAAAAACAAAAATATTTTCGTTTAAGTTTTTCGGTCATCTCCACTTCAGCCCACTGTAATACATAACCTTTGTGTGTGTATATGTTTCACAATACGTTAATATATTTACTTCAAGTTGGACCAATCCCTTCTCCTTTTTTGAAAACAAATTGTAATAGATATCAAATTGCTCGTTCCATTCTGTTTGTCTCACATTGTGTTATTATTTTCATTTGTATTCTATTTTGAAACTGGGAAAAACAATTGCACGCAAGCATACACAATAAACACGATATGTGTATAGGTCGCGAATTAATTCAAATATATATTTATGTATTTTCATTTTCAATTAAACCAATATGTCTTTTAAGTTCGCATGCAACTGTATAAGTCTATGTATAAGTATTTTGCGTGAGGCTCGAGTGGAATAGGTTTAATTTCTCGCATAGCAACAATGTTTGTAGGACGTGAGGAACATTGTCTCGATGCATTTAGTTATAAGGTTATGAATATACATACATATGTATGCGAAATATGTATGCAAGTGTGCCTGTTATTACACTCCTGTGCAGTATAAACTGCAAATTGCTGTATGGTTTTTTTATTTTCTTTTGACATGAAACTAGTTAAAATTCACCACAATTGCTTGTTTGGCTAGAAATAATTCAATATTTTTACCCACTCAATAACTCTATATTCACACTTTAGGTACAAAGGTACATACACATGCACACACATATGAATCGAAGAAAAAATCTGTAACACGCAATCCACAATAAGCCTACAAAATTGCTTTCATATCTTTCACAATTGTTTTTCCATACAGCTCATAGACACATCATATTTATTATTTTATAAAAGTAAATTCACCAACGCCAAATTAATGAAAAACTCTTGTTTTATTTTCGGTTCACAACATCAATATATTTGTGCAAAGGACACACCGTTCTAATGCTGGAACAACTTTAATAAACAAATACATGCAAACTTGGATTCCACATTGGTGAGTTGAATTGAGCGCCTGCGCCTTAACAACCTTCGGTACTATCGATAACATTGATGAAATTTGAACATCAGGTCGCATGATACTTTTTATTAATATTGGTACTAAAAATGCCTCCCCCAAAACAGTATAGGAATGCTACTGAATATACTGAATAGTGAATATACTGAGTTTTTAAAGAAGTATTCGGCGCCATGAATAATTTTTCATGCTGCAAATTACGATACTACGAATGATTCACCAAAATATTCAGGTAAATAATAATGGTTAAATTTATTTCAATTATTTATTTTATTTAAATATTTGTTTTCTTACTGTAATACACCAATATTTTTTATATCCACATAAGTTAACAAAGATTTAAAATCAGAGGCTTTAGTGTATTAATTTTACTTCCTTAATTTCTGTAAGTGCGGTGCTGAGAGCTTTACTTTTCCAGGTATATTTCTCGCTAGAGCTTCTTCTTTAATGCTTTTAAGTAAATCCCTTTCTCTACTGTTGCAGAATCTCTCCTTTGAAAACATGTTTAGTGCCAGTTTTGCGGTTTTACCACGTTTTCCCGTACCAGGTGTTAGCTTTACTTTGAACCTATAAATAGTTAATAATTAAATTATAATGTTTTAAAGGTTTGTTTTGAGTATTTAAATAGGAAATTATAAATAACTTACTTATATTGTTGCAATGCTTGATATGGAGCAACTACAGGAATAGCAAATAACAACTCATCATCGTCCAAAGGCTGACCAGTAAGGGTGTCAAGCAAATCAGCGTCAACGCCGATTGGGATGTCTTCATTTTCATCAATTTCAATTTGATTTTTCGGTACGAATTCTCCAGTTTTATCAACTATGTTTTCCTTTTTAGTGGTGGTTGATTTTTCTTCTTCTTTACTATTGCTGACAATCGATTTGTCTTTGCCAGAGGAACTGAGGATCATCATTCTTATTTTACGCTCCTCTTCGTCTTGGTCTTTATATTTTAATTTCATTTTCTTCAACTTTGCCTTTTGACCTCTTTTGATTTTGTTTGAATTTGGCGCATCTGTTTCTATGGAACTTGTTTGGGGCTTCTCTACATCCGCTTTTTCCTTTTGTCGTTTTATATCTTTTTGTTTTTTTGAAATTTGTGTTTTTTTACGAGACGGTCCAGCTTCGATAATTGCTATTTCTTCCTCAGTTGGTAAGTTCTTATTTTCAGGTTGCTCATCAATAACTGTGGGTTCTTGATTTTCCGTTTTGACAGTAATTCGACCTGTGTCATGCTCAACCTTAACTTCGGTATCTGGGAAGCTATTTTCAGCGCTCTCCAAATTCCGATCATTTAAATCGCCTAAGTCATCAATCTCCGTGTAGGGTATTTTCTCTTGTGTAAACTTGTTATCCGCATCATCAGCATCTTCGTCGGTGCCACGAATTTTTCGTTCTCCCAAATGTCGCTCGACAAAGCTTTCTTCCAGTTTAAACAGTAAACTTAGTCCCATTATGAGATGACAAGATGGCAGAAAATTCTTTTTACCGCGAATCATAAAACTACCGGTGCCCAAATATTCTCCTGTGGGAGCAGTTTTGCTAACTTGGTCACTGTTTACCCAATACGCATTGGTGACCACCTTGGCATCCCAAGCAACGCTGTACGAAATTGCCATAGTTCCAGCTTCTAACAATGTTTTGGGTGGAATCTCTCCTCCAGTTAGATTACGAATGATAACACTTGAGGCGCCTTGAATATCGGCATGCACGTAAATATCTTTTGGTCGCATATATCTAGATAAATGAAAATTCATTAGGCAAAATTTTAATAAAAAATACTCTTCATACGTACCTCTTGACTATCAATTCATTTTGCTGTGCATCTCTTCCTCCAATTACCAGATAGTTCTCAGAACTAACAAACCAATAAAACTTTTCAAACCAAAAGACTTTACGAGCCTTTGCTATATTCGATATAGTGCGCACTTCCTTCAGGGTTTGTTGTGTTTTTCGTTCGGCTGATTTAAGAGCTTTTTGGGAAGCATCGATTGTTTTCTGTTCCTTTTTAGCCGCAGAACGTTTTAAGTCATAGTATCGACAGGCGTTTGCCCAAGCAGACAAGGCTAAATCGACATCTACTATCATTGAATCACTTTTATCTTCGCTGTCGCTTGAAGAAGATTCATTACTGCCCTTGTATGGATCCGTTAGGAGTAGTGATATGTGGTTAATTTCCAACTTTAATTGTTTTATGGAACTTGCCACAATGTCGCCATTGGCTTGAGCCTCTTTTACAAGTTCTTGTATATCTGGCCAAGACAATTGGCTGGCGATGGCTGATTGAATAGCCAAAAGAGCCTTATCTACCAATTCTTGATTGCATGTAATCAATTCTGCCTTTCTTTTATCAATATCTTGTACTTGGTTAAGTTCTTCCAATCTCTTTGTGTGATCTTTTTTTACATTAGAAAGCTTTTTCAGAGCTTCTCTTTCTTGTTGTAATGTCTTCATATCAATTTTTTGAGACTCTTGGGAAGAATAAAATTCATCGACAGCTTTCATAAATGTTTCATATTCAGCGAACGGTTGATCTTGGTTTTGTGCAAACAAGTACGGATGAAATTCTACGTTTCTGAAGAAATATTCAACTTTATCCGTGTCCGTCGGTTTTTCTTCTTTAACTTGTATTATATAACCCTTAGAAGGTCCATTTCGTCCCACATCAGTTATTTCTGAAGCAGCCTGAAAACAGAAATAAACATTAAAATATATATCGTGAGCGAGCAGATTAAAATAACTTCAAACCTTAATAGCTTTCATTAGCGTTGGAAGATCGACATCCAAGTCAAAAGACTTGACTTCTGCATTTGATGTTTGTGCATTTCGTGCCTTATTTTTCTTTTTTGAATTTTGTTGTTTTGGTGCTTCTTCTTTTTGTGCCTGCTCCGGATCATTTATAACTTTAAGAACGTGATTTTCCAATCCAAATTTGACCAGAACATGTTCAATTACGGCAGGACCACAATCTAATGTTTGCATTAAAATACGCCTTAAATTATCACCAGGTTTAGCTGTTTCTAGTTTTTGACGCAACGAGTTTTCAGAAAGCTCTTCTTCCCCCTGCTTTGCACGGCCAATAGGGTATTTTTCACGCACAGCAAAGCGTACACTGTCGGCTTCGGTATGAGGTCGTAAAATGTATAATATTGTTTGCTCATAATCGGTCAAAACTACATTTCCGCGATCATACAGTTCTAGCAAAACATGATACGCAGCATCTCCAGTTCCAAATTGAAAATCAACGATTCTGTCTGCGCCCACTTGGGCCACATGCTCAAGTCGTTTGTTTTTTAAGTGTTTCCTCAACTTCATGCTAAATCCAGAAGGCGCCACATTTTTAGGCCATTCAAATTCAGTTGTATGAAAACGTGAGCCTGACTCAATTAGCAATGTAACCTTCTCGGCTGATCCACCTCCATGAAGTCGAAAAAGGTAAGTCTTATTATCAATATCGTATATTTGATTGACGCGCATGCCAACAAGCCTGAAATGAAATATAAATAAAAGTTAATCTCATTTAAGTCGGAAGATGACTTATAACAAACCTTTGCAGCTCTGCAACGCCACAGATAATATCATAAGAATTGAAACGTGTCTTCATGGTTAAATTTTAAGTAAACACTGTTGCCGTTTTGGTCTCTGAAGAAAAAGAACGATAATAGAGATTTAAGATTTTTCATATTTTCCTTTCTGGTGCTAAGGGATTTATAATGATCGGCTTACTACACCGGCCACGTACAACAAATTTTGTATTGTGTACGTATACAAAATTAGCAAGTAGAAACATCGTGCATGTATATATGTGTGTATGTACTTGTGGAAATTTCAGCAGATAACTTGTATTTTAAAGATAACAATTTAGAAATGTATACATTTCATTACATTTACGTCTTTTCATAACTTTTATTTGCACTGTTTAAACAATCAATGCTAAATTTTCCAAAGTAATACAAAGAATTATACCCGTGTAAAGATTTAAATATTTCAATTAGAATACTTACTATATGATCTTCGCACAATGTTCCGGTAATCTTACATGTGAATTTTGCTAAGTCGTAAAATTATTGATGGTAGAACCATATGATGAAATCGAACATATGAGCAAGCGTACACAGGGTGATCTCTTTATTATGTTTCATTGTCGTGACAAACAAATCGAATAACCGGCCGGTTATGTCAATAGTATTTTCGCGGTTAATTTTATAATTTCATCGATTAGAAATTATCAAACATTTGTTTTATTCTTGCATTTGCATAAAAAAACAATCAAATTAATTTAAATATGTGCTGTAACTATCAACCAAACTTTTAAATACGCAGTAAAAAATATATTAGTTTATTAAAAATTCGATTTACAAATATTAATCGATTACTCGATATTTTCTCCATAGATTCCAGATTAAAATCGATAAATAAAAAGTAACCGATTTATCTGTTGCATTTCACGGTCTGCGATGTGTGTAAATAGTAAATTATGAGTGCTGAAGGCGAATCGTCAATTATAAATATCAACGTGTTGTTTTTTGCTAAAAGTCGGGAACTGGCAAAAACATCTCGTGCGGTTGTAGCTGTTGAACCTGTAGTGATTGCTGGAAATTTGCTAAAACAAATCGTTGATACCTACAACTTAAGTATAATTAGCAACAATATAATTCTAGCTCACAACGAAAACTATATTGACAATCTCGAAGCAAAGCTCCATTTAAGAGCAGGCGACGAAATTGGCATAATACCACCCATTAGTGGAGGTTAATACAACATGGATTATGTTCAGCTTGTAAATAATAAGATCGACGTTGATCAAATTTATAACTTGATACTCGATGATGGTTGTGGAGCCTGCTCTGTTTTTGTCGGCACAACACGTGACTCCTTTGATGGAAAAAAAGTAAGTAATGACTGTTATTATATCGTTAGTTTAATGTAAATTAAGTATAATTCGTCATGAACCTCACTTAAATTCTTTGTGCCTGAAATTATATTTTGTAAATGCGCTTGTTCATAGTAATCTGATAAAAACAAAATGTATATTTCACCATGAATATGAATTTCACCATGAATTCTTATAAATGTGAGCCGATAACATGAATTATCAACAAATCAAGCTAAACTATGTTGTGATTACAGGTAATATCATTGGAATATGAGGCATACGAGAGCATGGCTTTGAAGGAAATGCAAAAAATCTGCACTGAACTGCGGGTTCGCTGGCCTAATCTTAAACATATTGCTTTACATCATCGCCTCGGTGCAGTTCCTGTAAGAGAAGCCAGCGTAGTTATAGCGGTTTCTTCACCCCACCGCGCAGCTGCCTTAGAGTCAGTTAGTTTTGCTATAGATCAGCTCAAATCACAAGTACCTATATGGAAGAAGGAAATATACGAGGACGATCCAGTCGGGGAATGGAAAGAAAATAAGGAGTGCCAATGGCCTCGTAAGAATATAGAAACTTTATAAACATGCATGAATAAAAACCGATATCTTGTAAATTTTAAATATTATTTTTTATATTTTTCTTTTCAATGTACAACAAAAGCAAAAGATTCTGAATCATCTGCAAGAAGTTTCGATTTGTCTAATTGCAAAATTGATCCAAATCTGTCGTGTGCAGTTGATGATTCTGAAAGGCTTGTACAAATTAGAGTAAACGATTCAGAGTTGAACAGACGTGTTGAGTGTTTTCTCAAAAGGAAGCGGGATGAAATTAATTTATTTAATATAAATGATTACATGAAACATTCATATGAAACTGAATCGGAGGAAGTTCAAAAAGATTCTTGTGCGCGCACGCAAAGCATCCTCATAAAACAGCAACAATCTAGTGGGCATTTAAAAGGTATGTGTCCCTCACACTTTCAATCAATTTTTTCTGCATTCATTCAATTTACTTTCTGATTAACAGTTAGGCGAGTTAATAACAATTGTGGACCACAGGTGCGACCGGATTACTCGCATCAATTAGGTAAACTTATGCCAACGCATTCAATTAATGATTTTTCTGAAGACAGTCTGTCAAGGTACTCGCGTTTGAAAAGTATTGAGTCTTACATGTGTATTCACTCCGATGACAATGATTCCATAATGACTCGCATTAAGAACATAGAAAACAGAATTTTATTGTTGGAATCCAGCTCTCCAGAATATAAAAATATTGTAAGTATACATAAATAACATATCGGCTTGGTTAATAAATTACTCTGTGATTTTAGGTACAGTTCAAAACGGACGCGAATGATCTTACATTAAGGAAATCAAAAAAGAAAGTTTATTTGTCCGAGAATTTGGATAACGTTATTTTAAAACTTAAAAAAGATCTGGAAAAATAAAATCACTGCTAACCCTACAGTATTTACCATTTCTTGTTCATTATTCTTGAATGGAATGGGACTCCGCTGTAATTCAATGAGATATGGAATTCTAAACAGAGGCAAGATTGTATGAATCTTACCAAATGTGAAGGTTGGCTTCATAACCATCTAATTCAGTTAACACCACCGTGTTCCATAAACACATATACCAAAGCAAACCTGTTTTATTTAATTCAACTTGATTGTTTATAGCTGATTTTGATTTTTATTCATTTCAACTTATCTTAATACGCAGTATTTGTAATATACACCAATACAAAAATATTGGTTTAGACCCTAGCAAAGATTCTAAG
The DNA here is from genome assembly GCA_018151435.1 of Zaprionus africanus. Classification (NCBI taxonomy): domain Eukaryota; kingdom Metazoa; phylum Arthropoda; class Insecta; order Diptera; family Drosophilidae; genus Zaprionus; species Zaprionus africanus. The sequence goes on from JAECXB010002206.1 coordinate 10,952,728, forward strand.
TTGGTCCGGTCACATGTGCATATTCATTCAAGAGTAGAGGCCATCAAGTTCATATAAAACAGGCGCATATTTGTTCCAATACTAAACTATTTCCAATAGCTTATTAAATGCATAGCAGCAGTAAAAAATAAAATGAAAATATACTTGAAAACTCAAAAGGAGTTTAAATAGCTTCATGATTGTAAAAGTACATTTTCTGTAGTCAAACAATTAAATTTCCTCTTTTTAAAAAATTACATAGGAATATTGATAAACTTTCAAGAACATTCAAATAGTTCAAGCTTAGGAAAGTGTGGGAAATTGACTTTCATCGTCAACTTTTAAAGGCTTCGATCCAGAACGACGCTTATCACCTATCTGCTTGTTGTAGTTCGATACTTTTTCGAAACCATTGTTGTGTCCTGCTCTTTCTTGACGTTCACCACCACGCGGCCCATTTGGACCTGTACGTGGTCCTCCTTTGCGAAAACCTACTTTTCGGCCATCATTGAAGTTAAACTTAATATCCACAATGCGCTGAAGGCGACCAACACGCTGAGGGTACATGGAGGGATCGTATTCAAATTCATCTTCAGAGTCTACGTCTTTCTTTTTACTTAAAACCGTCATCTTTTTCCATTCCGAATTATCCACACCTTCGCCGGCTTTCCTCAGATTAAAGTTGGGCTTAGTACGTTGTTCTTGCAGAGCCTTCCATTCATCCAATGTCATTTGCTTCGAGTCGTCTTCTTCCACGGTATTAGTTAGATCTCCACCAGACTGCTCATTTGCTGAATCATCTTTATCTGTCACGGGGGCAGTTGTGCCTGCTTTAACGTCTTCAATGTCCTGCTTGGCAGATCCCCAGTTGTGTGCACCAGCGCCATCACGTTTATCAACAGATTTGATGCCTTCAAAATAGAAATGTAAAGTGTAAACAATCAATTTGAAATATTCATTGCAATTTTCATTTGGTAAAGTATATACACACATGTGTATCAATTTATACAAGAAGAAACATGGTCTTTACCTGTCTTATCGGAGCCAGATTGACGGTCGAATTCGCGCTTTCCAGATTTTTCGTTGTTTCGGAAACGTGGTAATGGACCCTTACTATCACGTTCTCTTATTTGGCGTTGCGGAAGTTCATTATTATATTCGTTAGCATTGGAGTAATTGTTTGTTGCCGCATTGTGGCGATTATTCTGTCTTGGACGTGAATCGTTGACTCCATTGGATGTAATATTTTTTGTACCACTTTGTTTTTGACCAGCATTTGAATGTGTAACCTTTTTCTGTGTATTATTTTTATTTAATACATTAGACTTATTTTCCTTCTCGGTTTTATTGATTGATTGCTTGGCGGAATGTTCTGTTGATTTTTTGCCGGCTTGTGCAGAAACTTTTGCCGGAAGAACTACATTAGCAGAATCTTCATCCATAAATAATAGTTCATATCGATTGTTGTTAGAGCTCTCCATGTTACAAAAATTAAGAAAATAAGCCTTTAGTTCAGATGACAATTATACAAAAAGATTAAAATTGCCTCGCAGACTTCATTCGTATGTCCAATAAAAAGCTTTGGGAACTATTTCGGAATTAAAGAACGACTTTTATAATCGGGAAACATATCGGAACTAAACTTATCGATAAAGAAAAGGCATGTGTAAACAGTGGCATGAAACAAGAAACACAAATATCTCATTCATTGTACTTGATTCATTAAATTTTTATATATAGTATAAATCTTATATTCAAAAATGATAATCGAAAAAGGACAGGGAATGATCCTGTCATCATAAAAATGCTTTGTCGGTTAAAATAATTATATACAAGGAATATTTTCTGCAAACTCCATTTTTTCGAGACCATATATAGATTATTAATGGTTGTAAATATTTTGTGTTCACTTTTAGCTTTATAGAATTCAGGGTGGTTAATACTATTTCAATAGAATATCGCATTTTCTTATTAAATTAATCATGTACAATATTATGTAATCAATTTAGTTCTGCAACATTTCTTTTTTTATGAATTTAAATTTTCAATAATTATATTATTTACAGTATTTATATTAATTACATGTATTTATAATAATACTACCCTAGCCTTGTACCATATATACGAGGGTCGTTTGATAAGTCCGTGACTTTTTGTATTTGCCGCGCACCTGCTCTAAATACAACACTGCTCCTGTCAGCAGTTATCGATTAACAGCTGACTGTAAAATTTTGGAAAGCTGCGTTTTTGGTTTGCGTTTTATAGGCATTGAAAGCAGACGATCTCGTGAATTTTAACGAAAATGGAGATCGAGATCGTCTGCTTTCAATGCCTATAAAACGCAAACCAAAAAACGCAGCTTTCTCAAAATTTTACAGTCAGCTGTTAATCGATAACTGCTGACAGGAGCAGTGTTGTATTTAGAGCAGGTGCGCGGCAAATACAAAAAGTCACGGACTTATCAAACGACCCTCGTACATAGAGATAAAAATATGAACAAGTTCAAGTTATCGCTGACAGCAAGACTTCATTTTTTTATAAGGGAATAACCCTCTTATAGTGCACTGCTTGGAAAATTTATCGAAATGTCATTATTTATCAATGAGTTTCATCACTAAAAATTGTTGCAAATAACATATATCCCCGAACTTTCGTTGCTATCGAAATTTTCAGTCGACTTCGTCCTAGTGCACATTACAAATTCAAGTTATTGTAAATTCTGTAAAAATAGAGGATCCAATCGAGCTAATCTTTCTGCGCATATTTGGGTGTTTAAACGCAAGGACCTTATCGATGTACGTATCCATGTAATAATGTTATCTAGTTCTTTAATATAAAATCTACAAACCCCAAAATTTGTGTATGTATTTATATAAACACATAGTTTTTCACGGCATTATCTTAAGATATAAATTTACATAAATTTCAATTCTAAAGGTCTTGATTGGATTTGTGTAAAAGGTTTAAAAATAGCGTTCTATGTAACTTGGGTAAATGATACCGGCAAATTGACAGTTTAATCTAAAACTGTTTTGTGAGTATCAAAACAAAAACCCTAAAGAAAGCGATTATGTTTCTGCATGTACATATAAGCCCATAATAATACAATCATAGTTTCAAATGTGTATATAATCATATCATATATCCATGTACCTACCAAAGTCGTGTATAAAAATCAATGCTTACATGACCTCATGTTTTATGAATATCCAAGCAGACACTCAAACCTAATATGTACATACATATGAGTGGTATACATGCATGTCTGTTTGTCCCTATTTAGTGTCACCATGCATAGCAACATTAAACTGTTAAATGAAATCCATAATTTAGGAATAATTATTGGGGACGCAAGCACTTTGAATCTCCTGGAATACGTGTAAACATGGTTCCTTTTGTATGAAGGTAAAAATTAAGAAAGCATTATGGAAGTGGATTATCTTAAACCCAAGACATAATAATAAATATTATTTTTGGGTTCAAGAGTCCATGAAACACCTGCATATTTAAAGTTATTTAACACCTCAAAAATGTTCGTTGTATTTTAGTTTTTAAGACCTAGAAAAACAGGATTAGTTTTAATAGCACACATGTGTGCAAAATATCAAGTAGTATTTTTCTACATATTTTACGTAAGTGAAAAGTAGTATATCAAGCCAGCTATTGTTGTGTCTAAGGGCCCTGGGGCTTGTGAAACCCCATTGTCCGATATTCAAAATTCCGCATTCAGGTCAATGAGGAATTTATAGCTCGTCGGTTTTTGTCAGTTTCTATTTGTTTATTCATGCAACATATAAAAAGAAATATATTTTATTAAAGAAAATATTTTAATAATTTCACAAATTTTGCAACTTTGTGAAATACAAAAAATTTTCTAACAAAATTATGTCCATATAAGTACTATGTATATGCCTTCTAAATTATTTACGAATTGAAAAATTGTACTAAGTATCTACTTTATTTTGATATAAAAGTATTTTTCCTTCAATTTATAGCCAATACAATGTCTGAAAATTAAAACGAAACAACTTATATTTTTTAAAATCGAATAAATTAAAAAAAAAAATAAATAATAAACAAAGAAGTAGCCAATCGCATGAAGAAGTAAGACTAGTTTCTAACGTATAATACAATGGCTACGAAGAATAAAGAATTATACGAAACTTCCGAATTTCCTGCACTGATATCAACATTATCACTGAATGAAGTAATGCAGCTTCAGTTTCGATGTGATAACAAGAAAAAATGGGAGTCTGTAGCTATATGCAAAGATCAAATGAAGAAGATGACACTCTGTAATATTTGCAAAGTAGTACAGTATGGAGACAAGAATTTATTTAGTCATCTTAATGGTAAAAAACATTTTTTGAAGATGGAATCAGTAGCGCAAATACGTTTTCCCAAAGCAAAAGAACAAAAAAATGTTCAAACCAAAATGGCAATTCCAATTAAAAAAGATACTGAAGATAATACAAGTGTAAAGCCACCGGAATCAGATACAACTAAAAAGTCAGCTCCTCCAATAAAACCGCTTAAGCCAATTGCCAATTCTGTTACTAAACCAGCAGTGCCAACTAAACCTTTAACCGATAAAACGAAAGTTAACGCTGAAGCTGTAAAAACTATTATTACAAAAACAGTTGCTACTACAAATTCAGTTACAAAGTCAAAACCTTTGATTGGACCAAACAATAATATTGTTATTACCAAAAGTACCAAAATTAAAAAGAAACCAAATGCGATAAGTTCAGTTTTACCGAATATAGGAACTACACCTTCAACAGTTCTGTGTGATGATAATGCTCTATCAGCTAAAATGCCTGATGATATTGAAGAAAACAAAAACGAAACTGATTCAGAAAATTCAAAAGTATTGGAATCGGACATTGTACATGAAGAACTTGATAAAAGTAGTAATCGAGATGAAATTTCTCAACCAACGATGGAAGTCATTGAGCTAATAGAATCTGAAGACCAAAGTCCTACAAAGTCTTCTTCAGATTCAAATATTGTGTTGAACCCACTGTCAAAAACGGCAACAAATGAAAGGAAGATTTCCTGTGTACCACTGGCAAAATTGATAAGCACGAAACCTGCAATACCAAAACCCGGTGATCAAAACGACAATAAGATCCTTCCACCACCACAATCACCAAGTGAGATAATCCCTGTCTTTGTACATTCATCATCATCTTCCGAGGTTGTAACTCTGAAGGACAGAGACGATAAACACAATAAAAGTGATATATTTGCAGAAAACTTTAATGCAAATATTCAAAGTTACGGGGTTAAGCAACCCGTTACATTCGAATCTTCAAATATCACCGAAGTCTTAGGACTCATAGGAGTTGAGTACGTTATTAAAATTATGAAAAAGTTGAAGGATCGCACTGCTAGATTTCTATGCAGTTTATGTGATATTACTGCCGATGAATTGTCAATGCATAATCACCTTCTTAGTATTAACCATCGTTTAAAATATTGTGAAAAACATTTTCCAACGGCGCTTCGACAGTACAGACAGTACATCTCATGTGTACCAGAACACCAGCTCTTTAAAATACTGGGTCCAATTTTGGAAAAACTAGCAATTGCTATTGAAAAGCATCATGGTCGCGAATTTGCTTATCTTTGTTATGAATACCCTTTTACTAAGAACAGACAAAATATACTTTCATCTGTATTTAATCGCAGACATTCATCCGAAGCGCTTGGTCCTTCATTTACGCATGTATTAGATTCAAAAGATATAGATTTGTTGATTGCAAATGGAGGCAAGATAAATGATGAACCAGTTGTACAAAACATTGTTCACTCCGGGCCATCATTCAATCCCTTTGCCAGCAACAATGTACATACATTTGATTTTAATTACCACTCGGGTATTACGAACCCTATTGAAGGTAATAATGTTCAAGCTGTCGATGATGAGACACATAAACGAATGGTTGACCTGTTTTTAAGAGATACTAGAGATGCTAATTCTTCTCGACAACGACATTCATCGCGAATTGGCAAACGGGACCGACCAAGATCACCTTCGCCTGATCGTAAACGAAAACGATCAGCTCCATTACTAAAGTCTCAATGGAATTTAGAACGTAGATCTATATCCCCATTAAGAGATGGTGACATTTGGCAAGCATATCGGCACTTAGTAGATCAGAGCGTTCGTGATTTAAATACTACTTTTGATGAGTATAAATCAGACCCCGAACAGCATCCTTTGTATAAAGAAGAGTGGCAAAAGTTTTGGAAACGACGTAAAGATGAGCTTATAGCTGCTGGCATAAATCATCGAAATTACAATTTTCAAAGTGAATGGATTCTTTTCTTTAATGCTCGTCTAGAAGAACTCTACAATCAAGACGTTGAAAATATAAAAATCAAGTGCCGAGAAAGATTGTGTTTGCCCATGACCAACAATGAACTACCAAATCCAAAGTATCATGTCAATTGTTCAGATAATGACCCTGAGCATGCCATTCCCGATAAATCGAATGAGCAAAACAATGAGCAGAACTCTCAAAACGTGAATAATGATATCGCAGATGATATTAATGTAATTCACGTGCTTCGACTTTTGACAGCTTTGGAAAATTATTTAGGCAGTTTGGGACCAAGTATCACGGAAATGTTGGCTAAAGCCTTACAGGTGTCCAAAGTAAATCCAGATAATATCAACACAAAAATTCTTACAAATGAAAATTGTGCTATTTTAGAGACCGCTAAGGAAAAATTTACTGGTCTCATTATATCCAAAATGTTAGATGCTGCACAAGAACGGGCTATTAAAAAGGCAATCGCAGACACTGAACTATTACTGAAGTATGCAGAGAATATTGTTACGCAGCATGTCGGAAATGATGCAGAAGCTAGTACTTATGAAAAGTCAGCACCGACATCTAGTTTACATCGTTTGGGTATTAGCACAAACACCAATGTTTCTAGCAATAAATCAGATCAATTAACGAAAACAGAACTCGCTGCCAAATTAGCGTCGTCATTGATATCGCAAGGCAAAACAAAAATAGACCCAGAGCAGCTTAAGCAAATCGTTCAAGTTTATTCTCAGATTAAGCACAAGGAGCAAAAGAAACAACATACATCAGGCTCCGTTTCTTCTGCCAATAACATGACTAATCGTTTATCACCTACCATGCCAAGCAGACATCCAGTTGCAACAAATGAGCTCAATTTTCAGGGAAATATCAGCAGGAACTTTAATAATCCTAAATCCATGCTAGATCAATTTCCACCAGCTAACAGATCTAACTATAACATTGATCGGTCTACATCTTCAATCAATGTGCCTAGCTTTGAAACTATACAAGATTACTTCTCTGCGAATAGGGCTCGCACTAATTACACAAATATTAATAACCCAAATGAAATAATGAATACTGGCGGATACAACTTGAAGGACTCACAATATAATCATCAATATGATTACGCACCGTATGCACAGGGAAATTCATCGGCTCCAATTTATGATGGCGTCATAAATAGAAGCAACCCTTCATCTTTTACGATGGACGACAATTATTCTTTTGGAAGGACCGAGAATCCAAGAGAGAAGTCGAACTGGATGTAGAATTATTAATTTAGATTTAAGATATATACATATGATTTATTGTATAATGTAGACGTAAAGAAATGCCGTAAAGCATTTTATTTTGCTTACTATAAACAAACTTACAATGTGCATAAAAAAATATTGTGGTTATGAAGACATGTACATTTACTTCTAAGCTTGCAACTATGTTATATGATACTATTCATATTGTAAACAACTGAAAATATGTTTTATTTCTCCTATGAATAATTAGTGATATGTATGTATATGTGTAAATACAAATACATATACTTTTTTTATCAATAAAATCGGACTCAAAACAAATGAAGATAAGTAAGTTTCTTTTATTCATAAATACATAATTTCGTATACTTACGAAATGTATTTATATGGTTAATTTATTTAGGAAATTTATATTACAAATTAAATTGTAAGCAGTAAAATCATTAAACATCAGAAAAGTGAAAAAGACCCAGGCAACTCTGCGGGCACAAGAAAACAAAATGATATATCTGATTGAAGATGACTTACATATAATATTTGTATGGAGTGGAGTGCTTGAATAAGCAACCACACCTGGACCGGAAATCATAAGGTAAGCACAATGCCTGTGTCACTAGAGAATCGAACGGATGGAATGCAACACGCCTAAACATTTTAACGATATACAAGCAAAGAGATTTTCATTTTTCATCAAATAAAAATAAATGGAATATAGTGAAATATTAGTCAACGCGCAAATCGAGTTCTATTCTTACAAGAAAAAACGAAGTTAGTATACCCTTTTTTGACCATTTTCAGTGGTCGAAGGGTATAAAAATCAAAGAAGTAAAATATTTTTGAAATAATTGAGGATACCTATATCAGAAAAAGAAATGAAAACTGAGTATTGTTTTGTTAGTTTGTTTACACGAGTTTAACCTTCCAAATACATATTTCAATTTAATATGGCTGCGGTCAAAATAAAAAAAAGATGAGTGTCTAGACCGAAAAAAAAGGTCAGAAAAACAATGTACGGTATTGTTTTATCGAACACATGTGATTGTATCTCTTTCGGTTATTCAACAGACTTTTTTTAATATGTTGTAAAAAAAAAAAAAATATTTACTAATTACTCAGTTTCAATACAATTGTTCTCTTTTTAATTTTTCAGAAATTACCATGCCTGCATCTTTATTAAATAAAAAAACCACGTAAGTTTAAAAAAAAAATTCAGTAACATATGTTCAGATATTTGTACTCCCTATTTGATTGAGTTATTCAATGTAAAAAAATAAAAAAATTTGAAATGTATAAAGCGATTCTTTTATTCTGAAAACATTGCGGATTTAAATAGTTGGTTTCTACAATTTTTTTTCATTCAAAATATCAAGACTAATGTGTTCATTTCATTTTAGAGAAAATTGCTTAAAAGAGAAACTGCAGAAAAATTGGATAACAAGTGGAAAAATTGGATCACGTGATGCCGTACTCGTCTTTCGCACCAATATATTAAACCCGAAATCTCGCAAAGCAATAATTGAGCGAGCTGCTGAACAATGCGAAATTGAAAATAAAGATATTGAAGCTAACGATTCTAATCAAAGCCATGAAGTAGCCGCGGGCAACGAAATAACGTTAAAACATACCAATCAGGACAGAAACGATAAATCTTCTAAGAAGCTTTTTCAGATAAACCCAAAATTTGGACTTATAGATTTATTGCAAAATGAATCTTCTAGTGAAACGTCTACCTCAAGTGACGAAAATGAAGTATGCTTAAATAAGGAATCAAATACTAGTGAAGAAGATCAAGATGCAACGAGTGAGGAAGACAACGAATTTGGAAAATATATGCCGGCGCATAAATTAAACGTCACGTATAAATTTATTCAAACCGAAACAAAATTATTAAGGAAAATATTGAATGTACATGGGTTAACCGAAGTTGAAGGAGATTCCGAGTTTAATTTGCTTTGGTCTGGAGTTCATATGAAATTAGACACCTTGCGAAACTTAGCACTTTATCAACGAGTTAATCATTTTCCAAGGTGAGTTCAAAAATCAACAAACAATAAATTTTATAAATTTTGATTCCATTGGTAAACAAATAATTATTCAGAAGAAAGCAATTACGAATTTTAAGTCTAAGTTTACATGATCAAGTTGGAACATTATAATGTCGAACTTAATATTCCTAACGTTTAAATTATTTAAATGTTGTTATTTTTTTATTGTTTTAATTTAACTATTTTTACATTTTATAGGTCTTACGAAATTACACGGAAAGATAGGCTTTACAAAAATATTGAACGAATGCAGCATCTCCGTGGAATGAAACACTTTGACATAGTACCTCAATCATTTATTCTGCCGCAAGAGTTTAAAGACTTAATGTTTGTTCACAACAAATATCGTGGACCCTGGATCGTTAAGCCAGCAGCTTCCAGCCGAGGGCGAGGAATTTTTATTGTGAACTCGGTAATTAAGAAGTCCTTTGCTTCAGAAACTGTATTAACCATCTATTTTTCAGCCAGATCAAATTCCCCAGGATGAGCAGGGGTTAGTATCGAAATATATTTTCGACCCACTTTGTATTGACGGGCATAAGTGTGATTTAAGAGTATATGTTTTAGTGACATCCTTTGATCCACTTATTATTTATCTATATGAAGAAGGTATCGTCAGATTAGCCACTGTTAGGTATGACCAGCATACTGATAATCTGTGGAATCCCTGTATGCACCTTTGTAACTATAGCATAAACAAACATCACTCTGATTACATTAAATCATCAGATGCACAAGATGAGGATGTAGGCCATAAGTGGACCTTATCAGCACTTTTAAGGCACCTAAAACTTCAAGGGTGCAATACACATTTGCTTATGCTTAACATAGAAGATGTAATTATTAAAGCTGTTCTAGCGTGTGCACAGACAATTATTTCCGCGTGCAGGATGTTCGTACCTAACGTGAATAACTGTTTTGAGCTGTATGGTTTCGATATCCTTATCGATAATACTCTAAAACCTTGGTTATTGGAAGCCAATCTGTCACCATCAATGGGTGTGGACAGTCCATTAGATACTAAAGTTAAAGCCTGTCTTGCAACTGACTTACTATCCTGTGTTGGCATACCTGCATTCACTCCGGAAATGAAGGCACATTATGATAATAAATCAACGCGACTTCGGAGCTCGAGTTGTCATAAGCAAATGGATGCAAACGAATTAAATGGCTCAACTCGATCAACAAAATCATCAAAAAATAAAAAGCCAATAATTGTATTGACTCAAGAAGAACAGCGAATATTGCGTAGTGCCCGCTTGCAATATAGTAGAAGAGGTGGCTTTGTTCGCATTTTCCCAACGGAAGACAGTATGCAACGTTATGGGAATTTTTTAGATGCTGCAAACGGAATACCCCTATCTACACCAAACGTCCAAGGTCAAACTTTTCAAGCTTTAGTTATGCAGCACAATTATAACCAAATGTTGCATACAAATTTATTCTGCACCGATTCAGCAACACAAATAACTGATAACAGTCAGGAAAACAGACTTAAGCAATACGAACGAGCACTGGATACAGATACGTACATTCCTTTTATGAAAAAGCACACCATGCCAAAGTGCGAAGAAGAAGGAAGAAGGCTTCGTAAGCAGGTGCTGAAGAAAATCGCAAATGGTTCAACATTAACGCACTTTCAATCACGCCAAACATTTAGCTTGTATTTGGAGGCTGTCCTGCATCGATTGGCTTTGGACCCAAAAGATTTCCATGAAAAAATTATACTTAAGTTTTTAAGCAAATGTGGCGGAGGACTTAAACTGCCAGTTTTGCAGGGAAACACGCCAAACAAAAGTAAAGCTCGATCAGCAATGGTAGCTAAACTACTCGGAGATTTTCTAGAAGCGTATAAAAGAGATACAGAGACCTATATAGATTCATTTGACCACTTTGGTATGATACCTTCGAGTGCGTATAGTTCATTTTTGAAGCACGCTCAAGAAAGCGATCTCGAAGCTGTTTTAACACATCACACAAATGTTACTGGAATAATGCCATTTCTGTATAATAAATGTGGGCTTTCGGTGCCCGCTACACCGCCTATTCCGTCCGGCTTGCATGGCTTCTTAAGAGCTCTTCCATCGATGGTGTCGAATAACGGGGTTATAAGAGATGTTAGCAAATATGATGGATACGTGAAACAATCAGATAGATCTTGTGAAAATGATAATTTGACGACAAAGAGACCAAGTTTTTTTAAATAATGGAATTTTCTTAAATTCAACCGAAAGTGTACAATTCAACCTTTATGTTTCTTTTTTGTTGTAGTTTGTTTTGATAAAAAAAATTTCTTGCATTCAGGATGAAGTGGTATGTATGGTAATAAATAAAATCACATTGATTATGTAAACCTCACAGATATACAAATACTTTTGATCTATTACTCGTATCAAAAATGAAACTTTAAATTCAGCTATACAGATTTATATAGAATTGTGCACGCGAATTTTAAACTAGCTTTAAGTTTTATTTATGCGTTTCGAAATAAGCAAAGCCTTTTGGTATTTTTATACGTATTTTACTAGGCTACAAATTTATGAAAATTAGTTACATAAGATAATCAATGCTTGTGCTCTGGTTGTATTTAAAATATTTTGATTCAATCGCACTTACCAAAGAAAAGTCTGTAGCAAATAAACTCATGGTCCGTAAAAGGTTCATTGTTCACAGCTGGTACTCTAAGTATCAATGCAATTCCATAATTATATATACATCCTGTAGTCAATCAGAAACAGATGGACGCAGCCATCAGTATGAAAAAAGCGCAAATTGAATACGTACTTATGTATATAAGGAATTCATTTAGATTACCTCACTCAACCTCAAAAGCCAAAATGGTATAGCTATGTATATCTATTTTTTCAACTATATGAACAAATAGATCTCTGAGACTAAAAGACATGAAAAGGTTGGATTGAAAACGACATACTCTTAACTAAAAACTAGCTTTGAATTACAAAAATGTACTATTTTTATACACTGCCTAAAAAATATTCTTGTCATTGCGAAAGTATCCTTTAAATGGTACTTTAACATTTCTTTCGAAATATTTAATTATTAAATAGGACGCCACATTCTAATGCTTTCATTCAGCGTAACATGTGTATTATTAGTTTCTAATTTTATATGTGTTATTATAAGAAACATAATAGATTGTATCTATTGTATTATATCAACCATTTAGCGTGAGATTTTTATGAATTTTTGAATTATCCTAATAATGATATTTTAGTCGCTTTCATATGGCTATAAATATAACCTTTAACCAAACTAATTTATATTTATTATTTAATAATCAGTATTCAGAAAGAGAGAGATTATCATAAAAAAATGTTCAACCAAAAGTACTGGCACAACAGAGAGCCTAGTCAGCGCTATAATAGCAAATAATTGTGCCTTATTCAAGCAAATTGAATTGTTCCATTTATTTATATAAAACATTGTTTGATTTTTTTTCCCCTGCTCTAGAGTTATTAAATTTTATCATAACATTCTACCATCTCAGCTATTGTAAACGTATAAATTCAAGACAGGCCACTTCAAACGTGTGGATGGTGTCTTCTAGTCAAGCACTCACTATTTAACGTATTACTCTTAATAATAAATGTTTTATTAAAGTTATTGAATAACAAAGAACCTTAACAAACCAAAAATTTAAATAAAGCTACCTTTAAAATCCGACATACAAAAATGCTTTTAAATATATAAAAATAAATATATAAATACAAACGTGATATATTCGTTTACAAGAAAAACGAATGGATAAGTTGAAACAAACAAGAAAATGTATTTTTGTACCTATTTATTCATTTTGTATTTAGTCCAATTTTAATTTTAAGAACAACTGTTCAATATTGTACGTTTAATATTTAAAATAATTGCATATATATTTTTATTTACAGAAGTAAATTTAAAATTTACATTTTATTTGTTAAGTTCCATACAAGTTTTGTAACTTTTACTTAATGACAAAGTGCACTTGTGCATATATTTATTTTTTCTGTTAAAGGTTTCCTTTAAATAATTGCGTTATAAATAGTCCTTTAATTTTGTATAAATTAATTTTTAACAGAATTTTCCTATCTGAAGAACCTTGCGAACAAGTGCAAATTTCATTCCTACGCACACGGAAATAAAAAATAACCAAAAAAAGGATAACCAAAGCAAAACCAGCACAACAGTTTTTAGTGCTTTTCTCAAATACGCTTTTTGTTTATACAAGTAATGTTATCAATTATATATTTGAAACAAAAAATAAAATACATGCCTATAACCGTTTATTTGTTGGTAGTGGGACATGCAATTCAAAGGAAAGTAGTAAATATTTGATCAATTATCAGCGTGGGCTAAGAAATTGTACGCTTGGCGGGTTGTTACGATTAGATGGCTACATACATATGTACAAAAGTATGTTATAAAACATATTTATTTTTTTCAACATGTCCTATTTTACAAATTTCAGTTAAGTTTTGTAACTTTTACTTAATGACGCTACAGTAAATGACTGACAAATTACAACCTAAACTTAGGGTTATGGTAATTAATCTACTATTATAACAACAATACCAAAGATACTTTAGAAGTTTCAGCAGAGGTAGGTTTAAGACGCGTTGCATGTGTGTGTGTGTGTTCGTGTGTTTTAAAGCGATAAGCATAAATGATAAAGCTACGTATTTTGAAATCGGGTGTTGGGTTACCCTGTTGCAGTCGTAAGACTGCTGCTTTCAATTCTTGTTCCCTAAATTTATAATTAAGGCGACAAGAGTTTGGACTATAATAAACTTCACAAAAAGCCCATCAAATGGAGGGGTATTCCTATGCCAATGACACACTTGGCAAAAAATGCCTTTTACATTTAAAGAACGTTACAAGTTTTCTGTATGTTGATCATAGACCCCGATGGACATTTGAATACTTCAGTCGCGCTGCCGCCTTGAGCAATAAGCCATCCTAGTCTGAAATAAAAAAATAATTAAACCATTAACCATCAATTGAAAGACTCACATATTATCGAATTCCGCAGCGCCTGTATCGATCCCCATGTAATTTGACTCAGCGCAAAGCTCTTGAGCAGACACCAAAAAAAATATTTGTGTTGGTGTCAAATTTAATCCTGGTAGTCGAGCCATTCCTTTAATAGGACCGGTAAGGGAAAGCATCGAATGGTAGGAAATTTGCATTCCTCCGGAATGAATGAGAATATCCATTCGACTGAAGTTTGAAAATATATTGACGGATTGAGGAACACATCGCATTGCTTTATCATCGAAATTCTTTGTTATTGAGCGCAAAATCTCCTTAGCAATAGAAACTCCAATTGAGGCATAATGTAAGTATGGTGGTAAGCGTGCATTGAAATATGGTATTAATATTACCGACAAAGGAACAACTAGAAGAGAGAAAATAATATAAAATCATTGCCACAGTATCTTAAAATAAAAACATACCGATTGAATGACTTAAAGTATCATAAAATATAGTCGATACTATAGGATAGGCCCATCTGAAATATTTAAAAATTAGTTCGAAGTTATTTGTTTTTAAATCTTCAACTTACGCGTCATGGGAGCTAGCGTTTATGTTTATTACATTTGGTACTAATTTGTTTCTTTTATATATCTCTAGAATGTTTTCGAGCCAACTATCATTTCGAATTTGAAGGGATTCTAATGTTCTAACCAGTTGTGTGACATTCGTGAAGCCTTCCCAGGTCTGAGATTGTATTTTAAGAGCTGATAACTTTACAAGTGCAGCTCCCTTTAAGGAGGGGGCTCGCTTCAGATGAGCTTTCAGAGATTTGAAGATTATATCAGCCTAGGAAATTTAAAAATCGAAATCATGAATGTTATAATTGTTGATATTGATTTTTCTGTACCCTCTTGATATTATCCTTCGAATCCTCTGTGGAAAATTGAGCAATATATAACGCTGATGCTAGTTCTGGTAAGGCCCACATGGTTGCACGTGTGCAGACCTCAGGGCTGGGATAATCTTTGGGTAGAACTTCGAGTGCGCTTAGCAGTAGCATTGAGTTATGTGCAACGCGAGATGGATATTTCGTAAGAAAAGCCTGTAGCGCTCTTAAATAATCTGCATTTCTCACAACTATAGGTCCACTCCAGTCTTTTGGAATAAGAAGAGTCCAATTATGCTGAAATAATCGAAAACAACATTGTCACCAAAACATAAAAAAAATATTTTGTTTGTCGAAAAACTGAATGAACACAGATTAACTATTTAAACTTAAGTTGGATACTCGTACTTACAACGGGATACATGTTTTGTAAACTGGATATATTATATAGGACTGAGCTATCCCAAAAGCCTCGACGGGATTGTTCAACTTGAAGCTAAAGTGACAAATATTTTAAAATACAAAGTGAAAATATATAAATGCATACTTTACCTTATTGAGATCCTTAACAAACTCAATGATTGTGTCCTTCTCAGCGACTCTCTGATCATAGGACAGCGAAGTTGGTAAAAAATGTTCCAGTAAATCAGGTAAAAGTTTTGGGATGCCTTGACGTAAACGATTTGGTGGAGCTTTGGGACTCATCCACCGAATTTTATTCTTTAAAAGAGATTATAATTTTATTGTCATTTGCTGGAATCTGTCAGTCATTAGTATTTGTATTCCGTAGAGCTTAAACTACTGTTGTAAATATAAAAGAAATCGGTGTATACCTCTAAAATAATTGACGAAGTACTTGGTCCGCTTATAATGAGTAGCACGTGAGGTCTGCGACCGTAACTCAGATCATAATAGATGTCGACCAGCGGGTTTGGACCTAGTTCGTATATCTTGGCCACCAACGGTGCAATAGATGAAGGGCCTAAGGTGCCAATCGTTAAGTATCCTCCCAGGATTTCAAAAACTCGCTTTATAGAAGTTGAATTTGTCTTCAGACTCAAACAACTTTCAAATAACTTTTGAAGTTTTGTGAAATTTCCATTCATGCTAGAATTCTGCAAGAGCACTAGGAAATTAAATGAAGAGTATAATGAAAGAGAAACCAAGTGGAAAACAGATTTTTCTACTCACACTGCATTTGCATATCCACCGACTTTTGCGAGTTGCCCATTTCAATGTTGTTTGTTAGATTCTTATTAAGTGCGCCACTGCGCCAACAGCTGAATTTCTTAAACTCCGAACAAGGATCCTTATTCCAATTGAGCCTGGCCTGTATGTTCGATGAGACGGTTTCACAAATTTCCTCAGTACACTCCGTAGGTGATGACATCATGGACGTACAACCATCGCCTTCCATATAGCAATCTCTTGGCAGCGGCGAAGGTGCTGTACTTATTAAAAATAATATCGGAGAGGCAACCAGCAAGGTGGTTACCAAAAGTGTTGCCGATGTTATAGCCACTTTGTGCACAGCGGCTGATGTTCGCAGCCATATGCAGGGAGCACAGCAAATCCAGCCAATAATATTATTCTAAAATGAAAACAACAACTCGTGAAAAGATTTTGACTTTCAAATTAGTTTGGGCAACCCTTACCTTGTTATATCGTCCAGCTAAATTGTCTGGGTTAGAGCTTTCAATCATTTCAACCTCATCTGGTTTCCCGAATTGATTCGAGCAGATGGGCGTCTTGAATGACAGCTGTTTTTGTAATAGGGAAGCGCTACTTCCACCGGATGGATTTGCCGACGTAATAACATTTCGAGAGCTACTGCCCAATCCGGTAGCACCATTTTTGCGAAAAGTGTTGCGCGAACTAAATTCAGCAGACATGACTGACAAAATTGACAAATAACTAGCACAGCTATGTATATTGAGTTATTCAATTCACCCCACACTCATATTCCAGCAGTGCGTAACCTAAATCAATAATTACATTCGCGAAAATATTACATACGAATTCAAGTAGCTCCATAAATTACATATGTATGTTTGTATGCATGCTCAGATCGAAGTAGCACAGTTGCAGACTACAATGAATGCCGCCGAGTGTTTAACACCTTCACAATGCGGTCTTTATTAAAATCGTGAATCCTTGATTATTAAACCAAATATTATGGACTTAATCAATATTGTTTTTATTGCGCTTGGACAAACTCGTTTCGCTATCACAATAATTGTCAAATGCACGAAGAGCTTCCTGTGAAAGCTTTGCGAGTATGAGAGAGAGCTTTTCATCTCTTTCGTGAGGATACATATTCACATGAAGGAATTACATATGGACATACATACAAACACCCAGCTGTTTTCTTGAAGCAGTCAGTTTAACCCGGCATTGCCCGCGAATAGTTGCATGTGTTTGTATGTATGTACTTATTCCCTAGTGGTTTTTATAACTGAATCTGCTTTTTAAAAACATTTTATTTTAACAAATTTTATTTTAAAACAATTTTAGATTAAAAGTGAACTGAATTCTTAGCAGGCTTTCTTCGTACGTCCTTCTGGTGTTGGGTGAGCTTTAGCAGAGCCAATTCTAAATCTAGTTGACTTTGTTTTCTGCATGGTTCGTTTGTAACTAATGTAGACGATCTTTTTCGCGTCGGATATTCCTAGAAAAGAAATTTTTATATATTTACATATGTACTTTGAATTTAAAAGTTAATAAATACTAAAACAAAAAATAACCGAATTTAATAATATTTCATATGACAATCAGTACCTTCTTCATATTTTACTATTACTTTCCTTTGTTAATTTGACATATTTGCATTCTAAACTTCATTACGAGAATACGATTAAATAAAACTAACTTACGCAATTTGATTGACTTGATGTGATTAATTTAGGTTTGCAAATCCATTCCGTACTTGCAACCATTAAATCTTCCTCTCTCGGCGTAAAACACTTGCAGCTGCAAAGCACTGAAAGAAAATTGTTATTACTCTCTGTTCGAAATCGAAAAAGATTTATAGCAACTACCAATCTAGTCAAACAGTAGTCATTGTGTCTTAACTCTGCTGATTATTCAGCTCTTATAAACATATCAGTTTACTATAATTCAGTATCTAACTTGTTGGAGACCTAGTAACATCCAAAAATAAGTATATATTTTATGTATCGTTTCGGATATATTAATTAAATATAAAACTTCTCATTCACCTAAAAAAAAACTAATAACCATTCAGCTGCACTATGGACAATTGCGCTAAGAACCGTAAGTATGCAAATTTAGTAAAGTTCAAAAATACAGAACATAAAAAAAAAAACAATTTAAAATTTAGCACCTGCTCCTCTTGGAGAAGAGCCACTAACTTTCGAGCGCGATCCAGCCTGTCTATCATCAGATGAGCCATCAGCAGAACCAGAACGTATCCCAGATATCATAGAAGCTGATTTACCTTGTGAAGATAAAGAAGTCGGATTGGTTCCTATGGATAACTCCGACTTTAATGAGTCTGACAAACATGAAGTTTCTATGCAAACCCGTTGTGATTCTGGTACCAATCCAGAGCGTCCCTATTCGTTAGACAAAATAGAGCCCATACCTCCGGCAGATGGATATTTGGGATCTTGTCTTGATTATGCTGAGCAGCCACGTGTGCCATGCATTAAGATAGAAAGCAAAGAAGATATAAGTACACGCAACCCTATAACTGGACTCGGATTAAATGGCGACGGCGTCGGAGGCCTTAAACCGATGAAACTAAAGAATCGAGGTAAGTTTGGTCGCAGGTAAATCACGTTTTAAATTAATTAAAATTCATTTTTTAGAGGGTAATCCTGTTACTGGTGAGGGATACAAGCCTGGAGCAACGGATTTCATATGTCCCGCAGTTGCTAGGAGTGCTGCTGGCAATCGACAAGTAATCAACAAAAATCGGGTACCACCTGGGGGATATTCTTCAGGACTCTGGTAATAAGGAACATTTCAAATAATTGATCGAAGACACAAAGCCCAACACCTAAGCCACTCTACACTGCCATACACACCCAAAACTCTTCTATACTAAGGAAAGCGCACGTATCATACCATGCACGATATAAGGTCACTACAAATTTATTCACTAAATTCAATTTCAATTGTTTTCTTTAGTTTTACCTATGCATCCTTATGAATAAATCGGTCTCATAACTTTTGGATGTTTAAAATTTGATCTAGCAAAGGATAATATTGAACTATTGGTTATTGGATTAATATAAGAACTGAGCTTCTGAAATTTTGGCTTATCCAAACTAATTGTATGTCTAGTTAGCGATGTTAAAAACAAGCGAAATTGGATTAAGTGCTTACCCAACAGCATTACAACTAAAAGTATGATAAAAATTATTCCAAAAATTCTATTAAAATCCGGTGGGTTATTGGGACAGCCATCGTTATTAATGTCTATAGGGTATACATCTTCAGAATCTATCGATGAGGGACAGTTCAGCAATAATCCGGCGTCTCTTTCAGCCAAATAGCCCATTCTGTGACAAACGTTAATGTCATTAAGAGTTTCTACTTTTTGGATACAGTGGCAACGGCAGTTCCAGATACAAAAACACCTCGAATGACTTTCTACGTCCATGGATCTTTTAGCGATTATAGACTCAGATCTTGGAGATGGATCATTAAACTCCATTTCTATCAGGTGTCTTTCTGCAGTAGTTTTCACAATTACTGTAAAATAAAAATTCGTTTAATAACTTTTAAAAGCATGAAATGGTAAAGTTCATGGTTTTATTTACCATCGCAGGAGAACTTTATCTTCTTTTTGGATGTCATTATAAAAGGTAGCAAAAAAGTTATTGATTCAGAAATATAGGGCAGTAGTATTTTCTTCACTATCGTCTTAGTGGATTCAAATTCTGATAGCGGACAGTTGGCTACACCTACTGAAAATTCATGAGATTCATGGCCCTTGTTAATTACCTCGATATATATTTGAAGGGCATCTTTAGTCATGGCATCTGTTATGATTCTGGTCAACGTTACCTTTAATTTACTTTGGTAGGCAGAATTTTCAAGAAATGGCATTTTAATTTTAATACCATACTCTATTAAAAACAATATGGAAAAGAAGTAGTATGTAACTTAAAATTAATTAAATATATTCAATCTGGAAACTTACCTGGTATCCGAGAATCTAATATATTTAAATCCATTGAATTACTTATATTGGGTAGGGAAGATAAAAACTTAGACGACATTGGTAAAATTCCTACGCTATTGGATATTTTAAGACCATTTTCCGTATACTTTGGAAATTTTTTGTTGAGTACTTCATTGTGAGATGTCAGTAGCACCGAAACATTTCCGTTGACAAATGTGCCAGACAAGTTATTTAATCTGTACATTATTGAAAATTTTAATCTTGATATCATTTTTCGGTGTTAAAATGTCTACCCACTCAATTATTGGCGTTATCCTCCACCATGTTGCTCTTCGTTTACGAAAAACTTTTATTTTAGCTTGTAATTTCGGTGACGAGTTGAACATATAATCAGTTGGCAAGGCGCTATTCGTGGTAATTATATGTTAAATTGTTTTTTCCTTAATAAAAAATATTTACTTACTTAGTCTCATGATTATATACTTTTACGTTCATGTCCGAGGTCGGTAGACCGCTAGTACTGCAATATCCATTAACATTCTTCCTACTTTGAGCTACTTTCTCATTCATTTGTATGGGAGCATTTGTGAGCTTATTTTCAATCGGGTTCACTATCTCATTGATGTTTCTGATTCTTAATTTTTTCATTAAATGTTTTTGTCTTTTACTTCTAAGTTTCTGATATACTAAAGGATTGAAGTTTTTTTGTAGCAAATTTTTAAATTGGACCTCGGCCACGATATTCCCATCAAAGTGCCCTCTATTGCGAGCCATTTTATGGCCTTTAACTCTTGATTTGTAGGGTACCTCCATTCCATTCAACAGTTGATAAAAGTCACCATTTGGCCTATTTCTGGTGACTCGCCTCATAATACGATTATCTCCTATGTATTGGTTGACGTGAATATCTGATTGATTTGAATTTTATAATTTAGTCTATTACATTTATTAATATCCTTTTCGATTTCATTCAACGGGTTATTTTTATTTATAATTGTACCTACTGCGATTTATAAAATCTTTGTAAGCATATCACATTTTTTACAGTCTAAAAGGATTAAAAACTCTCTCGTAATATAATATGCTTTAGAAGTTCGGAAAATTGCAAAAAGTTGAATTGATAAAAATATTTAAAGCTCATGTATAATTATAGATACCCTACATAACATAATTTCGAATAGACAAAACGATTATAGGAAATTATTTCATTTATTGAAATTTATGATTTAGGTTTTCATTGATAAATCAGTCAGTTACTTATTTTTTTTATATATTGTAATAACAAATTTATTTACCTGTGAATGCATTTGTTAGTTCATTTTGGCTCTTTACTTGTAAATTGGTTAATTTCGGAGTTTCAGTTATGTTCGCTTGTATTAGACTATCTGTCGAATTTCGAATATTTGGTTCAATGCATCTGATAACTATTACGTACGGAGACATTATTTTGAGCATTTTACGTTTTGTTGGCTCATAAGCTTCGTCTACTAGCAAAAGCTTAATTATACTCTCCACATTTAATTTGGGTGTATAGTTAATGTTAGCTATTAACTGCGGGAAACATGCGTAATCTCTACTTGTCTCATCCGAACACTTTAATATTATCGCATTAATATCGGCCGAGTTGGCATTATATCTCGCACATGAATAATGTGGCTTTATGATGATGAATTGACATAACACCAGTATTATAATGAATTTATCGCACATTTTATATAAATTTATAGGTCTGTTGCAAAAAATTATTTTTTGATTGATTGATTGAAATTACAAAAGCAACTTGATCTGTTTAGGTTAAAAAAAATACTAAGAAACTTAAGTTCCTTAATCTACAAAGTCTTAGTCGGTCGTAGAGTGTAAATAAAAATTTTACAAAATGTAAAATTTACGATGAGTACTACAAGTTTTACATTGGTGGGGTGTGCTCATTATCCATTCTGATATTTTTAGCAACAATTTTAATTGTCATATACTGCTGAGCAGCATGGATAATGTTAATCGATTGGTAACCTAACTTCTATTAAGATAAAATAAAGTCGGCAATCAATTTTTACCACGTTGGCTTATTTAATTCTTGTACCTAGTAAAGTGTTAAAATAATAATGGAACAAAATCGTAATTTAAGGCCTACACTTTTAGCCAAGCATAATAGCAAAACTTGATGTAGTGACAACCCTTACTATACAAATAAATGAAAAGGTGAGGAGCGCATGCATATTTGTTAAAGTTTGCGAAAGTTTACAAAATTCAAGTAAGCTGGGTTAATTAAATATAAATAAAAAATAAGTATACAAATTTAAGGTAAACTTAAAATTCATGCTACACAAAATATATTTATAAGCTGTTATATTAATGTATAGAAATTATTGTTTATTACAGGGTAGACATAAGTCGGTATGTATAACCTTACTTTCACTTTTTATTTTTCTCAACGAAGGGCACACCTTTGTAGTTATCTTACATTTGTAATTATAAACATACAAACACAGACACACATCAGTGTACATTTATTTACATTTTAATTTGAAAATTTGTAAATCCGATTTCGAATCATTTTTAAATGTGTCGTTTTTTAGTTGTATTTTAGTTTTGGTTGGGCTCGTATATGTGCTTGAAACAATGTTAGTTTTTACTGTAAACCTCTTTTTATGTTTTGTGTTTTCTGATGCTTCTACGCATGCAATTAAATCTCGTTCAAATATTAAACAAGTGAATAATTTAATATCACTTATTGAAGCACAATCCATGGGTAGGATAGTGAATAGACCACATCATGGATTGGGCTCTGGAGCAGATGATCAAACGCTTTTAACCAAAAGTAGCGATACTGTTATTTTCGAAGAAATGTCAGAAGATCCCAACCTTCCAAACGAGGCACACTATACACGGACACCAGATAATAATGAACAATATAAAGAACCTCATGGAACTCTTCAAACCTCCAATCAACAAAGTGATCTGTCGGGTGGTTCCCTAACAACTTTCGATAATGTTGTTCTTACCATAAAACGGGACCATATAAAAACCCCAGCAGTGTTAACTACCAATCAAAATGTACACATTCATCATCATTATCATCATGTCACTTTGAGCGACAACAAAAAAGGCCCATTAACTGGAAATACCCAAACTGGAGAATCATCGAAACAAAAGTTCTTCCAACCTGTATTTTCAACGCTTCCGATTATGTCTAGCCCTGATCTCTTTAGACTGAACGCTGAAAATAGTTTACAAACTGACGAAAAAAGTTTTAATTTAACACAACTTGATAAAAGTCCAGAAAATCAAGAATTCTCTTATGACTATGATTCAATTCCTACCGATATTAGAAAATCTGATCAAGCCAATGAAACGCAACCACCCTTGCAAGAAGACTTAAAGAAACCATTACCAGAACAAGTCAAAAATGAAACGGAAACATTACATCAAGGCAACGAAATTATACTCAAAATTTCAACCTTAAATCCATTTGAAGATGAACACTCGGAATACGGTGTACCACTTAATTAATTTAAAAAACACTATGATAAAGTTAAGATAAGTTAATGATGATAATAATAAAGTAGAATACATAAGTTGATGCATTTTTAGTACAGTGGTATAGTGGATATCTCAGTACCCTTAAAACTTTATAAAATGTGTCTTTAATTTTAGTAGATAATTAAACTGAGTATTGACCGGAAAGAACTTTTCGACATTCTTATCTATACTGATACTCCAGTAGCTTGCAGCAGTTAAGCCAGCGCTTATATGGTAAGACTGGCGCCACGCGTTTGTTTTTATGATTTATCGAGGTACGGCTGGTTTTGCTTTTTTGTAGTTTTTGCAAATTAAATGCCGTTGCCATGTTGAGTGCGTCAAAATAACAAATGTGACCATCAAATACAAAACTCCCAAGACTTTTCAGCTCATTTATATATATATTCATTTCTAAGTAGTGTTTAATGAACTCTGGTGCGCATGGGATTAATTAGATTGTTTCGATTATTGAACTTGGCGATTCTCTCTCCACAAGAGAAGAACTCTTTGGCATGATCTCTCATGCATCCCACACACGACACATTTGTTTGACAAATGCAATGCTTATTTCAATTTATGTAATATTACCAATACCTAATAAAATCTTATGTTAAAATTTTGCAAAAAATATCATTTTTGATTATTAAAACGAAAAACAAGTATACTATAGATAAAAAATTGAAAAAAAAAAAATAACAAGCACTATACAAATGTTATTTTTTATATATACATTAATTATATTTTTTTATAATTTAGCCCAATTTGTTTCACACAGACACCACGTGCACGACAATTCTTGCCTCCGATCTATAAATATACATTTAATTTTTTGCGATCATAACAATTATGTATGAAACCACGAATGTAAGACGATTTCGTAGAGATGTTTGTGTGTAACTACCCTATAAATACACAATGTTATTCGAGTGAACGTGACGTCAATATATTTGTACATTAGTATAAGTTGAGAGAGAGAGAGAGAGCGAAATTGCTATTCGAGTTTGCAAAGACGCAGTGGGAAAGTTATCGATGCGTAACACGCTTCTAGATACTAAAGTGGGTTTTTCTAACAGCGTTTATTTTAACTGAATACTACTATTTAAGTAAATTAAAGAACAAGCATTTGAATTTCAACTCCAAAGGAGTGAAAAACAATCGCTTGTAATATTTTTATTGGTTCTATCGGAAAACTAGATGTTCGGTCTTGCTCGTATTCATACATTTATACGCTACCCCTCGTTTCCCACTGGGCAATCGTCGTGACTGTCGTGTGAGAGAGAAACGGAGGAAACAAGAGATTCAGCGCGTGTTGTCTTAGTGTTAGTCTTTTGGCTGACATACAGTATGCGAGTCGACTAATATTTAGCTTTGTTCAGATACACTCTGCGTAAATTCAAGTGAAGTAAAACATTTTTGATTAAGTTGAAGTTTATACATACAGTGCATACGCGTGGATGATTGCATTGTTATAAATATATCAATGAATATACTAAGTACATAGTACGTGGAGAGGAAATGCGTGTCTAAGCATTTGCACGAGCTAGCAAATAAAAATTGTGAAAGTTGTACGAGTACGACAAACATTTAATTTGTGATGACTTAAGTCCCCTCAATACATATACAATAGGCAGAATAAAATTATTAAACCAAATGTACTATCTTGTGGCGTACAGTTAGCAATTATTGCAGCCGAAAGGCTGTAAACCATTAATTCAATAAACGGGAACGACGGAAAAATTATTAAACTACGACATATCAATATAACAATAAAACTGGCGAAAAAAACAGTTGCAAGAACAACAACAGGAGTATGAACCACCCAAAAAGTAACAGCCCACGTTTAGGAAATCGATATTAATTCTAGTCAAACCGTAGTATGTGCGCGTATACATACAGACATTCATACATTTATATGTATGGTGACATTGTAGCTGTGAGAATACATAATACTTTTGGATCACTACAACAACAACAACAGTTTGTTTAAGATATTTGTGAATTTTTTGTTGGATGATACCTCTACCCACATACATATGCGTTTAGTACATACAGGCACATGTAAGTAGTTTGACATTGAAATTATATAATCGCCAAAATAATTTATAATGTACATGTCTATGTGTTTTTCATCCCACCTTAGTGTTTCATTAAATAATACTAAGACAATTTTGAGTTCTGAAATGGTAAATGGTACTGGAACTAGCAATTTTACAATGCGTCTCGTCAGAAGTAAATTACGCAAGCGCGAGGAGCATTTGGATTCCACAGCACCGATCAATCAAACGGAAAAGAACGAAGCCGAAAGAAACGACTTAGCAGAGACCACGATATCATCGAAGACCACTGACAATTGTAACGCTATAATGAAGGAACATCAGCATGTCACTTTCGTTCGGACGAGTGGTGTCGGTGCCTCCGCACCATCATCATCGGCTGGACAAAAAGACGTCACGAATTTAGCTGAATGGACGTTTCCTCCGAAAGCGCCAGTTCCACATATCTATCATATTAATCCGGTACGTTGATATGAGATACCTACAATTTTTATTTTGTTTGCCTCTGTATATGTATTTACATGTGTGCAAATGTTTTCATTTATTTATGTACATATTTATTTTGTATTTATTTAATTTACAAACCATATGGTCTTGAACATACAAACAAACGGCATTCATACCAGCATTTGTGTTTAGTATGTAAACGTACATACATACATATATGTACATACGAACATATGGACTTGTCAGTCGCTCGAAGGAGGGTTTCCTAGCCCTTCCTCGTTATTGTAAGTAGTTTGACTCAGTTGAACTCATTGAATGTTAAAATGAACCATTGAACTGAGGAGCAAAACGATAGTAGATTCATCGGCACATACGCTGAACGTTTTTTTTTAAAAAGTTGTTTTACTGTTCTGTAAGAAATGACATTTTTAAATGCTTCCGTTATAATTCTTGATGTCATATTTCTCTTTGCAGGAGATGTTGGTAGCTAATGACAAAAACGGTTTTAAAGGATTTCGCAAGCAATTCAGTGGTCGGTTTAAGCGGTTGGTGGCTCGAAAGCCGGAACCTGGACCAGTTATACCTCCAGAATTGAAACCCCAATTAAAAACAATATATGTTTACTAAATATTAACTTCTGTATGTAAATTTATGCTTATGTATTAAATAGCTTATTCTGGTATCAGACAAGCAATCAAATTTTTTAAAAAAGGTAAAATAATAAAAGTATTTCAATTAGCTTTATTTTTAATTGATGTAAAGACAAAAATCTATTCTTGTGTGTTTTCTCACTTAAAATACTAAAAAGTAATAATGTTCATAACTTGTGGGGGACACACCGTCTTGAAAAACGGTAAGAATGACCACCGATGGAGTTGAACAAAATTTCTATTGAAGATTTAAGATTGTTTGCAAACTCGCCACCTTGTTTGTAGATGATTTCTATATAAACATTTGGGAATGAAAAATTGTGTGAATGTATAGTATTGTTTTGTCGTGTTTTCTTCTGGTGGCTGATCAGTTTCCTTACGCGGTCTGGCCCGCCGCGCGTTGGCGTTGCCACTTGGCTCTCGGACTGTTCCATTTACTAGTTCCGATACTCAAAATTCGATTCATCGGCTACCGATAGGTGCTGACTGGTTCCTCTGAAATTTGGTGATTTATCGATGTCGCAAAAGTGTTAGTTTTTAAATGTTTTCCCGCATATCTTTTTCTTACTTATTTTTCCCCGAATTTTTCGACTTCTTTCCTCTGAGGGAGTCGAATATTTGATTTATTCTCATCACTTATTTCTGCACCCCCCTGCGTACGCCCTTGGTTATAAAGTAGTATAAAGTGTAATATTTCTTCGACATACTAATATACTGTTTCAACCTCGTTTCGAGCCGAACCTGAATCTCGAATATCTGTTAAACCGTTGGAGAATAAAAAAGTATACATTTTGGGGACTTTTTACGTTTCATAAAAGCAAATTTTTTTTGTTAAAACATAAATTTTTTTATAAAAGGGTAATAAAACTAGGTATCTCGCAGTCCTATGCGCTTGACTGAAATAATATTTAATTACGATTTGACCACAACCGCAACTCATTTGCAACAAGTGGAATGAAAGACAATAAAGCACATAAAAAAATGTGCAAATGCAGTTAAGAATTCGTATATTGTATTATATTTATAAATTAAATTGCCCTATTTCTTGTACACAGGGAATAAGAGCAGTTTCGAATGCCTAAAAACAAATACAAAAACAATACTCAAATGTATCTAAAATGGATATGTGTGTGAGTGTGTGGAGTCATTCACGCCTACGTCTCACACATGCAGCTACCTGGGATCGCCTTTTCTAACACCTTTTTTGCGGTTCAGCGCCGAAATTCAGGCGTGCCGCTGTGTTGGCGGCCGACAACGGCGGCGGCAAGTAAAAAGTGAAGAGACGTGCGAGATCCCCTATATGCTTTTGGGTCAATATCTAATTATCTCTACACCTCTCTGACAACAACAGGGATAAGTAATAGGTGCACTCTTAAATTTTATGTGTTTTGTAATTTGATGGAACTATGAACAATGATGCATAATGCCTGCCCTAATACGACAGGTGGTGCAACAGCAGGCTGCCGTCACAGTTTATTTGAGTAAATATGTTACCTACCTGTGTGAGCGTGTGTGAGTAAAACACACAGATGCACATATAACACACACTGCTTCACATGCCTATAATTAACAAGGTGCTAAGTCTCCAGTCGAACCCAATATTCTCTTGCGAGAAATTGTTACTTGTGCATTTCACACTCGATAAAGTCAAGACAGATCTGTGGGATCAGATGGCAGAGGGATGCGCGGCGCTTGTCCTTAATGTTTAACAAGGATAACAGTTGTTTGAACATGTCTTATGATTGTTAGCATTAACAGTTGCATACATTAATATTGAATGATGAAACACATTCAAAAGAAATTTGTAACTGGTGTGTTTTTTCTGGGGTCGCTGAATGGAGTTTATATAAAGCCAATTCTGTGCTTATGTTCCGATCGAATTAGAATTTTAACCCTTCAATCAAACTGGAATTGCGTATGGTCAGTCTCGCTTCTTCTTCTTTCAATAGCTAGGCTCTGCGTGATGATTCTAATAGAGCATACATTTTAATATGCAGGGCCGTCGAATGGATATTAAGTTGCCTACGCCCCGAAATGTTGTTTCTATGTAGGCCCCATCTGATTATGATATGCAGATGATACACATGTAATTTCCCGGTACTAGCCAAGATAAGTAGACAAGTGCGTACGCATGGGGGTGCAGGGGGGAGGAAAGAAGTCGAAAAATTCGGAAGAATTGTGATAAAAAAATCCTTGAACCCCCCTCCAAAAAAAAAAAAAAATCTGCGTACGCTTTTGTAAGTAATAATTTCATGGTACTAACCAAATACTAAAGGTACATATTCGACATTTCCAAAATTTTCATGTTTCATGAAACCCGAGCCTCAATAGGAACACCTGACCCGGCCACCCCCTTTCGTTGTATTTTACAATATATGTACATTTATTACAATAAAATCTGGAGTATCTAACGAGGCCAAGAGGTACTATAAATAAGATTTAAAATGAACAATGATCAAAATTGATTTTTAGTTTTAATACCATTAGAAGAACGATCCGAGGAAGAGCCAAAGCAAAGAAATTCAGTTTTTTGTTTGAAGACTCGTTCTAGAAATAACTTAAATTATCAGCACCAATTAAAATGAGGAATAATATTAAATATACAAAACCATTAAATTCTGGACAATACAGATCAGAGAAGATAAAAACCTGCATAGAACGTACGGCATATCAAAGGAGGTATTTCTTTCGCGTTTTTAATAAATCTCCGCTTAATTATAACCTTTAATGATTCGCAACACCAAAGTGAAGTAAACTATTTTATATTGATAATCTCAGTAATAAAATTTAAAAATAGTATTTTTTATAAAAGTTAGTTATTCGTAAATAAAAAATATTGCAACATTTAAGATCCCTGAGTTTATAACAGAACAGAACGTCCTAGAGCGGAACCAAACAGTCGACAGTACCTCCGTGTATTGTGCAAACCAGGAAATGCATTTCATATTTATTTTTAATGGAATTTTAAATAATTTCAAATTTTGCTGAGACTGACACGCTGAGGCTGTTTGACGCATGTTCGCATGTTTACATTCACAGGGTTAGTTTTGTTTTGCTACCGTTGTGTTTTTTCGGATAATGGATAATTGTGGCAAATTTAAACCGTGTACCGCAACGAATCTTGTTAAAGCGTTCATTTTGTGAATGTCTGCTGCGGATGCTCACACCGCATCCGAATCGGAGTCGGAAGTCCTGATTATTACAAGGCAAATGTCAAAGCGACGGGGAGGTGGCACTGCCAGCACCATGGTAAGTGTAACAGCAACAATAAGGCGGTAAATACGAAAGAGATTTATGACTGACTGACTGCCTGCCTGGTTCGGATGGCAGTTTTAACATACCCCATCCCCATCCCCTTTCCCTTACCCCCCCCCCATGCGGGGCTAACAAATTTAACTCGTGTTGTGTTAAATTTGCTTTGGCGTGAAATTTGTTGTGATTGTGGTTGCGATTACATCGCATTACAATGCAGGGTATAATGTAATTAATGAAGCATAGCTCATTGGCAATAAAAATGTTAACATAAAAGGAATTCCATGTTTAACATTTGTAATGCTTTTCCATGCTTCGCATCGAATCGTCAGCTGAATTCTGGAAAGAATTTTCATAATTTTCATTTTGTGGGTCCTGAGTTGTCAAAATATTTGGATGGAGGTCAAACAGGGCAGGCAGGGCATGTAAAATGCATCGCAAGCTATTTTTTACTTTCCTGTTATAAGAAATCTGGCGAAAATACGTTGGGAAAATAACGAACGTTGTCTGAAATATGCGACATAAGATGAAGAAAGATATTCTAGAAAATAATGCATTTTCAGCATATTTCAAAATCATGGAACATGCAGAAGAATATTGTATTATTTACTTACATTGCAATATACGCTCTCTTCAATTTTGTTTCGTTCATTTTGAAATACTAAATAATAAAACAGTTAAATACTAAATTATACTAAAAGCAGATGGTCTCATCATTTACCATGAATTATGAATATGTTATCTCATTAGGCCTATTTTACATGTTAATTAGTCCGGTTTACACCCTCGCCCTGTGGACGACCTTTTGACACTGACGATATGTAATGTGGGCGTGGCAACCCATACAGAGTCGAATAGGCTAGTGCCATGTAAATGTCTTACATACGTAAATACATAATATTTTTTTGTTTTATTACATAAAAAAAGCTTGAAAACAACATTGAATATAGAAATTTTTCCTCTACCATAAATAGCTTATTTTTGGCATCAATTAAAATAAAAATATTGAAATATTATTATACATACATATAATTCAATATTTTTATTTTAATCAATGCCGAACACAAGCTAATAACGGTAAAAAGGAAAAATTTCTATATATTTAATGTTGTTTTCAAGCTTTTATTATGTATTAAAACAAAAAAAAATAATATAGATATAGAAAACTCGTTGTTCTTATTTTTCCGACCTGTAGGATATGTATTTCTTAAATAAATAAACAGTGTTTATTATTGTCCCGAGTATACAACTTATATGGATGTGCAAAAACATCGATGTCAAAAGAAAAGAACATCGTTGTTTTATATGAAAACATCGGTAAGCATCGATGTTTCTGCACTTATTACACAAGCTCCATTTTATATTTTGGTTTGTTAATAAAATTTTAGGAATGTTTTAGTTATTAGTTTTTTTATTTTAAAGACTCCCTTTTGATTGAGTAAATGATAACAACTCCAACTCTTGAAGTTAACAACGGTTGAATTTGTTTTGCAAGCTTTCACGTATAAATTCATAAAGTCATTGATCAATTTTTAGTTCAAGTTTCAAATAGATTGGTAAATAATTGCAAATAACGTTAAATTACGTTTCGATGCTATCAAGCGTGCATTTCCTCATCAAGATATAACAACAACTATTTACAAGTGAATTCAATTTGTACAAATACATATGCGTGTGTATCAACATTTATTTTATTATAATTATTGTTTTTACTCAACCTTTTTATTGTTGAAATACAAATAAATGCTCCGCCCCATAAAGATGTATGGCGTGCTTGTACCAATCAAATTCAACGTTCCCTTTCAACAAATGGCAGAGAGGCAAGATAGATGTTTCACAATGTCCGACACTGTAGTGCTATCTCTTTTTGTCAGCTAACACACATACTGCTGCTCGTGTTTAACAATAGTACGCATACTGCTCTGTGTTATTTCTCTCTCAGTGCGGCTCTCTCAGAGAGAGAGAGGGAGGGAGAGACAGAGAGAGAGAGAGAGAGACTCATTCGCTCTCTCTGCACTTCTTGTTGGAGCTGATGGTCGTCTGCATTGTTGTTGCTGGTGTTGTTGTTGTTGTTGCTCGATGTTGAGAACCTCGTTATCTCTATGAACACTCAAATTAGCTAGAAATTGAATTTGTTTGTATTTACAAATAATGTACGTACGTCTGTGTGTGTGAGGAAGTACTTACATGTGTATGAGTGCAGGTAGCTGAGCGTGCAGGGGGGCGTTAAGTAAATCGAATTGCCTTGGTCTTTTGTCTTTTGGCAATAAAACGTATAATTGATTCAAACGATCTGGAATACGGAATGGAATGCAAAACAGTATAAATATTGCATTCACTACCCAGTGCAGTGCACAGTGGAACAAAGGACGCAAATTTGATCCGAATTTACATGTGTGTGTGTATGTAATTGTGTGTATGTATGTGTATGTGTGCACCTATTTATGCATGTACCTCTAAATAGTGCTGAACTGTGTATGGTAGAAAAACAAATTGGCTCGAATGAAGTGGCCGCTGCTGCGCTGCCGCTGCCTCTGCATCTGCCTCAGCTGCGCTGCCCGGTCGAGAGTTTGCTCTCAAGCAGCCAAATTAACTAACAAGATTATGAAAACGTAAAATCAGTAAATCGCTAAAGTGGATGTAATTTTCTTTTTCAACACCTCGCGCTCATATTGGGTCGTCAGCTGCCGGGCTGGCCTGGCTCTGTCTCTGGTCTGGCCTGGCCTGCTCTGTGCTGCTCTGGCTCGGCTCGGCTCGGCTGGGTCTTTTGTCGATTGTGCAGTCGTTTATTGTATGTAGTCGCTAAGCCCCAAGTGTCTGTAGACACTCCCTGCCACTATACCATCGTCTTGTTTGGAATAGCTTCGCGTTATATTGCCATACACACACACACTCTACACACACTCAACTCTGCCACTGCCTCTGCCCGGTGTGCCCGTGTTCCCGGTGTGGTCGTCTCTGGTCTGGAAAAACTGGTTCTCTGCTTCGTTTAGCAAAATCTCTGAGTCTCTTTTCTCGGCTCTCTCCTTTGATGTTTCGCCGTTTTAGAGGGATGATACATTGGCATCGCGGTGATTGGGAGAGAGCACGGGGGCAATGATGTGAGTGATTATATTTTGATTGCATTGCTCACTGTGGTTGGTTGCCTCGTGTACTGTGCACTGCGCGCGGTCTACTCTGCGCTGCCTGCTCAGTTCAGCTCTGCTCTGCTCTGCTCCACTCTGCGCTGCATTGCTCACTTAGTACAATAACCGACCGTCCGACGGACGGACAGTGAGACAGACGGACAGAGAGACGGAGAGACAGACAGACATGCCGTCTGTTAGTCTGCTGTAACAGTGATTTTGCTTTGCGCGCCGCGTCGGGCTCTTCGTTTGTTTTGCTTCGGGTCTCTGTTGTGTCGTTATCTTCGCTGCCGCTGCCGCTGACGCTGCTGCTCACGTTGCTGCTGCCTTGCTGCCTTGCTGCATGGAGTTGCCCGGAGTTGCCACTGCCGCTCACGTACTCGTATTCAGCTTTAGATGGTAATTCGCCAGACCGGTCAAACATTCGAGAGCGCTTTCGGTGTGTGTTGTGTTTTCTCGCCAAATCACACGAGCTTATCACCAGCGTGCAGCGTGTTTTGTGCGGCGATTATTGACGTGACTAGCTAACTATTTCTACCGTCGCACCTACGCCATGTCGGTGCGAATAATTAATGCGAAAATCAATTTTGCAATTGATAAAATGACGCTAACTGCGGGCTACATGTCTCAAAGTCTATTGTGTTTACGCGCCTGAATATGTCTAAAACGCCAAGCGACGTAAATTATGTTTGGCATGACGAAGTTTTTTTCGCAAACTAAAAATCGCACAGACCACTAAACTATATCGAATCGAATCGTTCGCGACATCGAGAAATACTAGAACAATAATGCCAAGGCCGTCGCGCGAATCGTACGGCGATCAAAAGCCTCCCTATTCGTATATATCGCTGACAGCGATGGCCATTTGGAGTTCCCCCGAAAAGATGCTGCCCCTCAGCGATATCTACAAGTTCATCACGGATCGGTTTCCGTATTATCGCAAGAATACGCAACGCTGGCAAAATTCACTGCGACACAATTTGAGTTTCAACGATTGCTTCATCAAGGTGCCGCGACGTCCGGATAGACCTGGGAAAGGCGCCTATTGGGCTCTGCACCCGCAAGCGTTCGATATGTTCGAGAACGGCAGCTTATTGCGACGGCGAAAGCGCTTCAAGTTGCATAAGACGGACAAGAATCTGCTCAATGAGGAGCTTACCGCATTGGCGAATCTCAATCGGTTTATCTTCACTGCCCGTTCAGGAGGCGGTAGCGCTGTACCGCCAATGGATATGACAAACAGTCCCGGCATGACTGTGGATACTGCGGCAATAATGCCGCATCATGCAAGTCGCGTGTCGCCGGGACTACACGGCAGTCACGGCCTGCTACCGCCGCACGGCAATAGCGGTGCAACAATGGCGCAATCTCCTCGCTACCTTGCATTGTCCGGCGCTGAGAACGCCACGAATATGGCCAAGGCCACGCTGTTGAAGAATCTCGACTTGGAGGGCACCAACAGCTATCGCCCCAAACGCTCATTCACCATCGAAAGTCTCATCACACCCGACAAGCCATCGGAACAGGCATCGGAAGAGGAGGACGATGATGACGATCGTGGCGATATAGATGTTGTGGACTGCGGCAACTCATTCACAAATATCGCAAGTTACCCGCGCACACCGTCGGCTGAATGTCCGCCCACGATAGCTACAATGTCGAGCCGATCAGCGGAAGAGCAACAGCGACAGCGCCCACTACCGCCCCTGCATACGATAACGGCCTCAACGCATCTTCCATTCCTGCACTACGCCGCCGGTGTGAACGTGTCCGGCCTCAACTCGACCAGTCTGCAGTCGGGTAGTGCGGGAATTACGGCCACCACCTACGATCTGGCAGCCATGGCCCATCCACTGCTAATGATGTCCACCCCGATCGGGAATCTGCACAGCAGTTACTGCAACAACTTTCCTATTATACCACCGCCGCAAACATACCGAGGACCGGAAGTTCAAAATAGAATAAGCTCTGGTATGCGAACGATATAGAGATAGTATGCTTTTCTTGATTCAGTGTCAGAGCAGTAGATATAGTACTAAAAATATAGTAAAGCGATGATCGCAGGTCGCAATATACATCAGCGTAGTTCCTTTTGTAGTAAGGGTTATCTTTAAGCCAGACCTATAGATCTATAGACTATGTATACGTCTGTATATGTATAGTATATTTAACTGAACAAATATTAAAATAAATCTATGTATATATATATCATAATATTTAACTTCTGTCACAATTGTATATACTCTTATAGGTAGCTGAATTATTTCAAGAACTACTCTATCGCAGATGTCAAAGTATTCACATATTAGATCATATTTATTGGAAAGTAGACAAGCGAAAGTATTCTTCAACTTCGCACTGAGTAATTAAGAGAATCTTTAGAGACAATGCTATGGAAATAAAAATAAAATTAAAAAAAATTAAATTTTGTGTACTTCAAGCAGGTTCTTATGATCGAGCTGATCTGGGTAGATCGCGGGTTTATGGTTTAAAATTACTAGCTTATCTTCGAAACGAGCTTAACTTGAAAAAAAATAAATATCTAATTATAGAAGTACATGAGCCCAAAATACCATTAATGTATCATTATCAAACACTTTTTGATCTATATTAACTATGAAGAAGTTGCTTTAATTCTTTTAAAGTATTCAATATATACTTATGTTAATTTCATTAGGTATTTCGTACAACATTTTAAAAAATTAACTATTTTACCAAGTATATCTAGCTGAAAAAGAATCCCATTTATTCTTACAATTCAGGAATGATAGAGCCATGATATTTTAGCTTCTTACCAATAAGAAATTTGAAGTTAATGATATTAGTCGTTTAGCACGAAAGTTAAGAAACATAAAGACACAGGGGAATCTTTACTATCGATAGTAGACTATCACAACACTTGAAAGCGAAAAAGATGTGGTTTTTTGTATTGAATTGAATTCAATATTCGCTACGTATATTTCACATTGTACAATTTTAGAATATTAACTATTTTATCAAGTATATCTAGCCAAAAATGTATCCCGTTTATTCATACAATTAAGGCAATGATAGAACAATGTTTTATTAGCTTCTTACCAATAACAAACTTTAAGCTAACGATTGTAATCGTTAGAGACAAAAAGAAAAGAGATAAAGACACAGGGAAAGCTTTACTATCAATAGTAATATTATTTTTAATTTTTTAGACTATCACAACACTTAAGAACGATGAAGATCGGGTTATTTATATTAAATTGAATTCAATATTCGGTACTTTTATTTCACATTTTCAATTTCATACTTTATGAAAAGATTATCGCCTAAGAAATACTTATATTGTTAGGCATAATTTAGTAAGTTGACTTTCGATAGTATTTAGATTAAGGACTATCGATAGCAAGCGTGTTCTAGTTTTTTGCATTTAAATTCCTTTTCCGATGGAATCGATATATTTACTTAAACCAATATTTATTTATGGAGCGAGGTGAAGTTAATGATTCCAATTAATGGATGTACACGTATGACGGTTTGTTTATGGCACGGTTACTCCAAAGCGTTAAATATGTTCTTTGCGCCCGGCTTCGAGTTCGGCTGCAGCAACGGCAGCGGCAGCGGCGGTGAAGATGAATACACATAATTGGACCGAGGCAGTAATTACATATTTCGGCTGCTTTAAAGAAAATGCAAACGTACGCTCGTTCGGCGGGGCCTTCTCTCTTTTCACCGACACATTAACAAACCTGGCGGTGTATAAGCTGAAAACAAGGTAGACGAAAGAAACGAAACGAGCCAAATGCGCCCAATTTGACGCGCCGAAGAACACATACTCTTGCACTTCCCACTCAACATCAAATTGAACTTCAGTGAGAGATTGCGGCTAATCGCTCTAATATGACTCGATAAACATTTTCGCGTCGCTCGTTTTATAAGTGAAAAGCGGCGGATCCGATTAGACACACCATATATCCGATACTCATCGTCCTCCATTTCTCCCTCTCTCTCTCTTCCTCTGTGTGTGACTGACTTTGGCCATCTTGGGTTGCCCAAAAAGGGTATAGGTATGTGTGTGATTAGCAGCAGCAGCAGCGCAGTGTGTTTCCGCTGAGTGGCGACGCAATGTCTTTCGATTGAAGCATTTCGCCGAATAAGGCTGGATGTTGCTGACGGCTGTTTTGGGGCCCGAGCGCAGAGTTATCCGATGCCTTGGTTAGCTGCTCTCGGCTCTGGGGCTCTAAAAGTCAATTATGTGCGAGATATTATTAGGATATGCATGCACAACACAACAGAGCCTACACATCCTCTGCAAACTGTCTGCGAATCTGAAGATCGTTCATAACCTTAAGTGAGGTAACGTTTTAAGATTTACGCAAGTAAAAATAGTGTTAAATAGTGATTAAATCGATAAATTTGACAGATTATAACTATTGCGTCTCCTGACCAAGCTATATCAATGTATTAGAGATATCTGTAACATACATATGATCAAAGATAATTTGATCCAAAGGTATTAATCCAAAAGTATGGAAAGCAATAAACCTAAAATGACTTTAGAAGTCAAGCCCGCATAGTCCAAACCATAAAATTATATTCGAGAATGTATTAAGAAAATTCTTATTAGTCTTTGATCATAATATATATTGTAAAGGTTATTTTCAACTTGCCTTGACTTGATATACTCGATCATAGATCAGAATAAGAGCAACACATCATGAACCCTTCGTTTCCTGCAAAAAGAAAAATAGGCTCACATCCTAAGCCTATACACAGATCCAACTCATAACGTATATGCCGATCTCTTCTTTGATATATCATATCCTATATCCTTATAAATAAACATGATCCCCTCACCTAATGGGGAAAAATGAAATCCCTTTTTACTGGCAATAAATGCACACACAAAGGTGTATAAAACATATAAGCATGGAAGAGAAAAGCTTAAAATTCTGTTTACCCAAATCGTTTTGTCTGCGTTTAAACCTAATTTGGATAAATAATGATGAAACGCGCCGCGCTCACAAATTAATTCAGTTTTTAACGCTTCATTATTTAATAGTATTTGTTTTGGCATCGGCATACACGCTATTAATTCATCCATAACCATTATAACCAGTTGGGGATAGGAAATTAGCGGCGAGATGAAAGACCTGCCAACAGAATCTCGGCTTGGCTGCTGCCCCCCTGCCAGGAATGGAAGTGATGTTTCTCTTTTGTTTGTTATAATTGCGTGAACTCTTACGTATTTTGTTTGTACCCCGTGGGTTAGAAAGGAATGGGTTTTGTTTATTTCGTATCTTCCGAAAAATATGAATACCTTTTTAACTGCACTACCTTCGCTATATGGTATACTGTGCACCATATATGCTTTTGAATACCCTAAAATTTATGTTTATTGTCAGTGTCAGGATGTTAGGTGGCACAGTTTAGTTTAGGTTCCTATTTACTATAAAATGAATTTTTACGTTATTTAACCGTGCCCG
Organism: Zaprionus africanus; assembly: GCA_018151435.1. NCBI lineage: Eukaryota > Metazoa > Arthropoda > Insecta > Diptera > Drosophilidae > Zaprionus > Zaprionus africanus. The sequence goes on from JAECXB010002206.1 coordinate 10,991,846, forward strand.
TAAGATACCCTGCAATACATTCAGTTCCGTACAGGGTATACGGTGCCCTACCTGCAGTTTCGAAAAGCCGTTACGAATTCAATTATTATCCAATACTTATTACTACTGTGAAACGGTTTCCTAATATTGCGCGCTGTTATTGGCTTCTCACACAAAACAAATCTTCGTCTTATGCATTTGAAGCTACGCCCAAAAGCTAAATCTTCTGCCGGCGGTATTGGTCGGCACTGCGGGTAGTATCTTCTTAAATAACTTCCCATAGTTAACGCGTTTGAGTGAAAAAAAACAAAAGGAATGCTACCTTTTACCCTTTTCTCACCAATTGTTTATATGACAATCACTTGTACTACATAAAACTGATCGTATTAAACTTAAGATATAATTTTCATTTTTGATAAGTTTTGAAAAATCTTTTAAACTAAATTAATAAATTTAATACAGTTTAATTGTACAAACCAGTTATAAAGTATATTTGATAAATCGGACATGACGTGGAAAAATGCATATATAAACTTGATTTGCATGCAATAATAAGGCATTTTGTCACAAAGTTTGGTAGTCCGAGATTGACATAAAGTCGAAGATCTATATAACCTAAATGTAATCTACGTCTTAATGGATTTAGCAATATGTCGATTCGATTCGACTAATGTCAACCTAGAAACATATAGTGTGCAAAATACAGTATCAATTTTAACTAAATAAATAAATAACAAAATCTGTGAATCTTGTGGTAAGGCCGTTAGTTATTCTTATATGCTGTAACTCTCTGAGTATCTTTAACAGCTCGAATATTCCACTACTAAATTTAAACTTGCACCAAACCAAGGTTTTCATCTTCATAATTCAGAAGCTTTTTCCACTGTACTCAAAGCTCACGTTTAAAGTAAACTTAAGTAAGTAAGAAATATCCTTTTCGATTACGATGAAGTGATTTTCCATCAACTCATCGCATAAATCTTCAAAAATGAACTCTCCTGGTAATAAATTTCATTTCGACTTGAAAAAAGACCTACAATATTTGCCAATAAAACACTTTACAACTTACATCTAATTGTGTTGTAGGAAGTACGAGGCAATTGGAAGTGCAAACTTATAAATATCGTAATGATATAATAAATCAAAGAAGGAAAGCAGAAAGCAGAAGGCAAAATCTTTGCTGGCAAAAGGGTCCTTGCCATGACAGGGTAGCTTTTATGTGTTATTCAGCAAATGATTGCCTTATATTATTACAATAGGGGGTGGATGTAGATCTCGATTGGACCGCAGACATTGTTATGAACACATACATGAACACGGGCATATTCACTCTCAAAAAAGGCGATACACTTGTTTGTTGCAATAATTCTCCTGCTGCTGCTGCTGCTGCTGCTGATGTTGCCATCAAATTGCCATGAAGAGTTAATGAGCCGCAGTTGGCTTAGGCAATTTATTCTCAGTGTTCGCATTCGCAATTTGGCAGTGCGCATACACAGTTCAATAATTTGAAACCGCAAGTGTCACGTGCTCACTTCATTGTGGTCTCTTATTAGAGCATTACTTGCACATATGCCATGAAGCCATAATTATTCCAATAAAGACCTCCTTCGATAAAACGGAACGTTTTTATTTTACCAAGATTTGAGGATACCTTTTCTGCAAAAAGAAATATACAATAAGGTGACTCGCAGAAAAATTATATTTACTTTGGGGAATAAGACCCAAAATAAAGAGAATGTTTTGACATGTAAAGTGACTAGCGTCTTTTTCAAGAACGATTAATTTACAATGTCGTGCAAAGTGCGAGGTTTTTTCTTTGGAATAAGGTATTTTTCAGTCCAATTTGAAGCTTGACTTTTGGAATTAAATTAATTTATATTAAATTATACAAACACTTCCACTAATGTACCCACGTGTGTGGGTACACTCTATGTATATATGCACAAAATCTACAAAATATATTTAAAAAATTCAGAAAGGCAACGAAAGAGGAAAACAACACCGCCTCCCACATAACATTAAATCTGCTACTAATGTACGATCAACTTGCTTCGATTTGAAATATTCCCTATAAGGACTAGGTACATCAGATATGGAAGAACGCGCTTCTATTATTAAAGCAGTTATTTGTAACATATTTTTAGCTATTGTACTAATATCTCAAAGGTATCTTCTTTGTTTTTCAGAGAATTACCCACTTTTCAGATTTTTTTAAATATGCAGCTGTGGTATAAAATGGGGCAGGAGTTTTGTAAGTTTTTAAAGTTTGAGTAACTGTCAACTAAAATTGTGAATTAATAAATTTAATTCTTTAAGAAATAAGAAAATATAACTTAAGACTTGCTCAAAACCTCTTTTTTCACTTTACCTAATTCTTTATGGCATATTGGCTATATCAAGCGTTAGGGTGTTTCGCAGTCGGCTTAAGAATATCATCATTTGTTGATGCTCAAATTATCACTATTCTACAATAAAAGGTTTATAGCGCAGTAAATTTAAATATTAATCTTGTGATGGAGCTCACCGACCCAAGCTGTCAGTGTTTTCATAAAGTTTGAAATGGGATATGCTACCTGTAGAAGGAAGAAGCTGTATTAATATAAACCTGACGAAAACAGATTCCCCTGAGAGCCTTTATGTTTTATTTATTAATATAAAATAATATTTTTGCCAGTTTAATGTTTGTAGACTTTCCAGCATCCCTAAGTAATTTAATCGCGCTTGCAAACTCATATGATCATGTCGGTATCTCTCGGTTGTTGATGCTAATCAAGGGCTTAAACACCTTCGACAATCGTCTATCTGCGTCTTTCTACCTATTCTTATCCAATTTCAATTCGCATGTTGATACCGCCAAGAACGCAGGACCCTCTCAGCTTGTGGCTGGCCAAGTACGTGTGTGCATACAGATTAAAGCAAACAGCTTTTAAGCTTTCAGCGTGTACACACACACACGCGCAGAACTGCAGCTGTCGGTGAGTATGTGTGTGTGTGTGTATGGTTGTGCATCAGCGTTACGAGCCTCAACAATCGCCACACTGTCTCGCAAGTCGAAAGCGGTATTTCCAAATTGGTAGTCATTTCTCGGTTCGTAGAAAGAAGCTAAAGTCATTATGGCTTCCATCGAAGCGATTTTACTGTATGCTGTTTGTGCGCGGTCTGTTTGTTAGTCTGATGTCCGAACACTCCTCTTATTATACATAAGTATAACCACCATACACACACATACCCGCAAAGATATATCTACGTATGTACGTACCATAAAAGACTGGATGCCGCAACTTGTGGATGTTCAAATCGCAAAATACACAATGTGTTCCGCCTTCGTCATATACACACACACACACATACAGAGAGGAAGATACACCGCCGACTTTAATTTGATTTCGATTCAATGTGAAGTAAAACAAGAAAAAATAATATCCCTGGACTATCCCGATGTGCAATCATTTACGCCCCGCTTATGCCATGTCGGCAAGCGAAGCTCCTTGTGCCAGTTCTCTTGTTAAAATCTTCTCGCCGAAGCTGCGCAAATGATGCTCCTTGCCGCTGCAAGGGAAGAGTTGACGCTGATCGTTCTCACCTCGTCGACACTATAACGATGAACGTGGCTGTGTGTAGTGGTCTTGGTGTTGATGTCGATGCCTACCTCAAAGACACAGCAGGACCAGCCAGCCGAAATATTCATGAATAAATACGGTTCATAATATCACAATAATATATATAATATAATATACGATAACACAGTGGTACCCTATCAATGATCAGGTGATTATTCAGCATAACTATGATGGAAAATTTTTTTAAAGAATTAATATGAATACCTATAATAATCTAATATATGTATGTATTTTGATTTAATTCAATAATCAAAATATAAAAATTTGTTTGAAACGTTAGTTACAATTCAGAGATGTAAACATAACATTCCTTTAAGAAAAGGCGATCACTAGTACTATCTTCAGTATTTTTCAGTTAATTAAACATTATATTTTTAAGGGTTTTAATTGCTTGTAATAAAGGATTAAAATTCTTTACCCAACTTTATCCTCACTTTTCTTTTCTTTGATTCAGTTCGGAACAAAATATGCGTAAGTAGTATACCCTTTTTTCCCACTGGGCAGTTGGGTTTTCGCTTGCTTTATAAGTGTGTGTAGGAATTCTGTTGGGTGTAGAAAGGTGTGTGTGTGTGTGTATGCATGTGGTGGGATGTATACTATCCTCGGGGTAAATACAACTCAACTTCTGAAATTAGTGTGTTACCCTTCAATAAATTGGCGGCTTGTTGCTTTCAAATATTTATTTCTTATAAAGAGATTCTGAGCAGAAAAGAAGCCCCGACAAAGGTAAGCCAAATAGCGATAGCTTTTTACTATATCATTTATAAAATGAAACAGCAATGAACAGCATTTACTATAACTCGTATTAGCTTGTGCAATTTCTTGTGTCTGACAACAATGGATACGATAGAGAATCGAGTGAACCGAACATGATTTAAGCTACTTAAACATAAATGGGCATTTTATAAGGCAATTAACGAAGTAATCCCTTTTGAAAATGGACGACTAAAAGATACCCTTCACTGTGAAAAAACACATCTCATATTAAGTTATTCATTTTTGCATAAATAAAATATACATCATTTAGATATTAAAAGGTTCAGCTGGTGTTAAGAGTTCCCGCAATTTGTATTTACTAAATTTACTAATTGGGTATATTTAATAGTACCTCATAGAAACCATAATCTTCCTTAGTAACCTTAAGGGAAGGTTCCTAAAGAAAATTACCTCAAAACCTTTCTCTGGCACTAGAAGCATATCGTTATTAATGCTTTGAAAAGTAAACACTTATATAAAAATTTCTTTAACTGTTTTTTAATTTACTTTCCAATGGATAAAATAAACCAATTACCATAACCATAATACCGTCATCAAGTTTGCTACTCCAATCCCTATGAACTTAATATACCCCTTTTAACAGTTTGTTAATGGGTACAGCGTATTCAGAAGTGTCGGCGCAAATCGCAGCTCGAGACTTTAACTTAACAAGAAAAACCGGAAATCTGGCAAGCCGCTGCAAGAATACTCCTGCAGATCGTTTGCATGGTAGCCATACGATTTCGGCACGATTTATCCTATTAAGTGATGACTGAGGTTGAGATATCTGCCACAACAAAGATTTTTCTCCGCGAGTTTAAATTAATTGCTAACTTTTCTTTGTCTGCAAGAAGATTTTGAAGGGGCGGGCTCTTTAACTTGCATATAAACGTAATCTTCTTAAGTATGCTGTGGAATGTTATGGCAACTTTTGTAATAGATAGTTCAAAAGATACCATATTTTTAGTAATGATAAATACACAAGTGGCTTATAATATCCTTCAGCATCCAAAAGATGCAGAGGTAAGATCTTAACCATAGGAAAGAAGCCGCAAAACTGCTCCAGAAGAAAAGGTTCACAAAAAGGATCGCGTAAGCCACAATTAGTGAGACCTGCAGGTGCAGCTAATTATCACCTGGACCGCTTGCTACTTAGGAAGTGGGATGATCTGCACCTTTTCGCACTGCCACTGATGACATTGCTGCAGAGAGGCGTGTCCCCAGCCTACATCTATCATGTTTGGTATATTGATCCAACACGAAGGGTCCTCGCAAGTGTTGGAAACGAGTATCGAGAGAACCTTTTGAGCTTGTTATCCGAATTGATGTGGGGTAAGTTAAATAGGGGGATATCTTTCCAAGCTTCTTATTGACGTTTTAAAATTTTTTGTCTCTATTGGTTGGATTGGTATTTACAAATTTTATTAACAAAAAAACTTGATCTGTCTTCTGTAATCATGGAATAGAAAGAAGAGAATAAATGAGTGGTGAAATTAAACTCTTTTCATATATTATACTTCAAAAAAAGGTATTTTGTTTTTTTTTTTTATACAAATCATGTTAAGAAAGTTAAGACTACGTTTAAATTTGATTATTTTGAACCTTACTTCTGAAAAAGGGAAAAATAAAAAATAATTTATTTTATTTAAATAAGGTTGATTTTGAGTTTTAAGTATCCAGTTTTTGATAACCATGGCATCAGTTATATTCCATATAGATATCACATGTACATTTATCTAATATGAACACATAATATTATTATTTCAATGAAATGATTTAATTTTTGTATGTACTTCAAAGCAATAATGTAATAGCAACTGAAAGAAACTTTATCATTATACAATACAATCGGAACAATCAAAGTAAAGAACACATAAATATAGACTTAAAATGCTATTGTTTAGCACAAATACTGTCTGTGCCTGACTATATAATTTTGATTCGCATTGACACGCATTTAGCATGAGCAAGTTGAATAGTTTTAATCAAATAATCACCCCGATACTCGTTTTTCAACACGCAGCCAGGTTTCATTTATTTGATTTAATCATTATGCGCTCTCTGCGACTGCAGTTGGGATTGGCCAACAATGGTCGATACGACAAACAATGCGAGCTTGGCTCCACCCTCGTATTTGATTGGTGCTGCGAAAGAGAGACAACGACATGTGCTCGCTGTGCGGACACCTGCCTGCCGAAGAGCAACACTACTACTTGCTCTCTCACTCAACAGGGAAATGTTGAGTAATGCGGTCGCTGCGAGCTGCCATTCATTAAAGCAAGTATACCGAAGACATTCTTGCCAGTCGAATCGCCGATGCCGTCGAAAGAACATCTCGTGAGCCCAAAGTGAGAAAAAGAAACTGTGAACACGCCACGCCAAGTCCCACGCAAAATGCCACGACCATTAAAAGTTACTTACGGCGACCAGAAGCCACCGTACTCATATATATCTTTAACGGCCATGGCAATAATGCATTCGCCGCAGAAAATGCTGCCATTGAGTGAAATCTATCGCTTTATTATGGAGAAATTTCCGTATTATCGAAACAATATGCAGAAATGGCAAAACTCCCTCAGACACAATCTAAGTTTCAATGATTGTTTCATCAAAGTGCCGCGCAACATAAGCAAAGCCGGCAAGGGATCCTACTGGACACTGCATCCCAAGGCATTGGGTATGTTCGAAAACGGCAGTTTGCTTAGGCGACGGAAGCGATTTCGGGTCAAACAACTCGAGAACGAGCATCTGAGTAGTGAGTTGGCAACAATTGCTAGATATACCGGTAATTTTAACATGGACCAAATGCATTATCCACCTATGGATTGGAATTACAACATGAAAGAACCACAGCTTGGACTAGTGCACAAAAAAACCATCAGGCCAGAGATTGCGCATCCAGCGTCGGCGCCGCTAGCCGTAACTGAATTAACAGATGAGCTACCTACGCGTCCCAAACGTGCATTCACAATAGAGAGCCTTATTGCTCCGGATGCAGGGAATACCCATAATGCAGAATTTAATGCAAGGCAATCAATTGTCGATAGTCAATATTTAGAAGAAATCGATCGAACGCCGGAGTTTGTTCGATCACACTTCCATCAAATGATGGCGCACCAGCAGCACCAGCTTCCTAATTACTTGCCATCAATCACACAGTGCTTATACAACCCGCAACACTCACTAAATTCTCTGTACATTTATCAGTACAAGCAATTGCATGCGCTACGAGATCACTACATCGGGCCGCTCTCAGTATTTTCATAATTAATCTACAAAAATAAACAAAAATCAATTCCATGGACTTAACTCATTTTGTGATATTTTAGTTTTTTAATAACTTATCCATATTTTGTTACAAATTATTGTGTAGACACTTAACAAATGCCCATGTACAACAACAAATATGTTCAATAAAGTGTATATCCTATTGCGGTAGAGTATTAATGTGCTGTATTTGTCTGTTGAATATGTGAAATTTGTTTTGGGGCCATAGATTTACCAACTAGACAATCGAGTTGGAAATCACATATCCACTCTATTTACTATATACTCGTATATATATTCAGTATAAATGTTGTGTAAAAGTCAGTCATAGATGTGAAATTGATGAAAAGGGTACACAAATTTACCAAGTTTACTTTTCAATAGATTAGTTATTCAAAGAAGGCGTAACGTAAAACATACGACTGGAGTGGACCTGGAGTGTATGTTTTTGCTTAAATCTAAATTGTAATATAATAATTGCCTAAATCAAGACATTTATCAAATAATTTTTAAACAACTAACTAAATACATGCCAGAAATTCAAATGTGATCAACTACATGACTTTAACTTATTATCAATTCCATAAATATTTGTGGTTTTCCGATTCATTCTATTATTAGAGACAGTAGACCATGAAATTAAACCTTCTATTTTTCACATGATCGGCGGCAGATTAAAGCAGCAAATTGAAAATCAATTTTTCATCACAAGAAAGAATGTGGTAGAATGGCATTTCTTTTGAATTGGTTAGTTATGAATCAGCGAAATCTAATCTAAATAAGAATAACATGATTTAACCAAGACATACATATTATAGGACACTAGTAGAGCCGTTGACTTACAAATTGATCCTTTAAAGGGCTTAATATTGCGTGACAACATTATAAAACGGTTTGTAACAGTGAAACTAAATTACCAAGATAAAGCCTTTTTATTACTCACCAAAAACACGAACGTTTATCTAGAAACTTGTATCATATTTTATGCTAACGCCTCCGAGTTTTGTACTAGTGTTAATAAGTGTACAATTAGTTGTTCTATTCAATTTAAGTAAGCTTGATGCTATTTATTCATATATTCAAGGGTATGTGTTCGATATAAAATAATTATTGATTTTTAATATTATATATGGATAACATGATGTAGAATCCTATTGTGAATAAAAAGCCTTAGCCATTTGCAGAAGTCTTTATTTAAATAGCTCTTAATTTATTTACTAACCACCTTGATTTTCTATGCTAATGAAGGGAGGGTGCCAGACTATGCCAAGGATAGTAACTACATTGTTTGCTATGTGCTTCCTCTATTTCAAGCAATCCTCGGACATACACAAATAATGAGTTTAAACATGTAAAACTCTTGTTGTTTCTCTACAAATTGTCGTAAAGACGTGTCCTATGTTCGGGTGGTATTTAAGTGCCGTGCAAAATTGCTGCTACCAAACAACTTTAGTCCCAGCCCAGCCCAACTCATCGGCAATCTCGTTGTCAGGGATACGCAGTGTGAACCGAAAACCAACATATGGTTACCCAGCTACCAGTTACCGGTTACAATGCTCGAATGGCAGCCAAGCTATCAGTAAATATTTTATTGCGGCTTCCATTTTCTAGCATAAACTGGAAATTTGTTTTAGCGTGGCATGACTGCTCAAAATCTAGTGAGCAACAGATATATTATATATGTTGACGGGTTTTTCTGCTCACTAAACGTGTTAATGCTCGCTAACTACTGCACAAAATTGGTCACTAAACTGTTCATATTTATAAATATGTACCTTCGTATATATATAACAGTCATTTAGTAGACAGTTTATACTGAAATCAAGTCCAAGTAATGGCAGAAATCAAGACATCGTTCTTCCGTCGGTGTCTTCTACTTGACTTTCAGTTGGCGTTCTGATAGAGACTGAGTTAAGAAAGTGTGCAAAATGACACATTATAAAAAAAAAATTATATGTTTTATAATAATGTTTTTGTGTGGTGTTAAATGCATTTATTTATTAATTGCGGCGTTCTAAAAGAAGAGTATCAAACCAATTTATTATATTCAGTGTGTACTATTAAAAGCCAATACACATAAATGTGTGTATATGTTTGAGTGTTGATAAAAAGCAATAACCACGATTCCCTTTATACAAAAAGAGTATAAAGGAGATCAGTATTCAAAATCTTCTATAATTTGAGTTTTGATGATTTCCTCCTCTTTGTGTTGAGCGATAGTTCTGGTTCCTCGAATTGTTATAGTTATTACGCTGCTGATAATTGGGATCCTGGTATCCTTGTCCTTGTCCTTGATATTGGTTATATTGCCTATTGTAATTATTTTGATTTGGTGGATAATATCCTAAGTGTGAAGAAATTATGTACAGTTAATATTAGAATTTTCATTTACTCTTATTTATAGAATTTACCTTGCGATTGAGGATAATTATAGTTTGCATTATTTCTTTGATTGTTCTGATAACCCCCTTGATAACCTTGTCCATTATCGTTCCTGGCTCCCCTGACGCTGTTGTTAACTAACCGATGGGCGCCCGGAGGAAGATAGGCCCTTTGTTGATGATTTCCAAAACCTTTATAAACACAGAACAAATAAGTATTCAATAATAAATAAATATATCTATAACATTACCGATAATAGGTCCATTTTTATTATGGTGGCTATCTTCTGGAATAACTTGAGGAGGATCAACAGCGTTTGGAAGCCTATTAGCTAAGAAATTATATCCCTCTTCGTAAAACGGGTCTTTAAATTGAACAGTAACAACGGTGTTATTATTTATATCAGGTAACCCAGGTAAAGGCGACTTCAAATGACTGTAGGTAAAAAGAACATTTTTATGTTATTCAGATATTTTAAGTTGAACATGTAAATAAAGCTGTTAATCTCAAGATGTATACATATAATACATACCCTTGTAACACCACGTTGCATTCAGATGATGAAATTGTTCCGCTCATTCCATCGAATGATATGGATTTTTCTTCATCTGTGGTTTTATCTAACTTGTACAGTTTCTGGACACTCTTGAAGTGAGGACTTAATTTACTTATATATAAATTGTTTTCTCCTCTTTTATTACGTTTAACTGAAAATATTTGGAGTAAATTATTTATTTCAAGTACTAAACTATATGTTTTTTAGATTTTGAAATTGGAAATATAGTTTGGAAAAGTTTTAACAAGCATAGGAGATGGAACAACTAATAAGGTATTTGAAAACTTTCAGTACCAAAAGCCATGTTGAATAACTTACCTTCTTCGTCAGTCAGTTTGCTGTGTAGCGGTATAAGCGCTTTAAATAGTCTTTTTTCGTCAACAAATGGCAGTAATGCAACTCCTTGCCAAGCAAACTTCTTTCCGTTTAGATCAATTTTAAAGTCTTCTGGATAAAAATCAATTATAGTTGAATCCTAGAAAGAAAATGAACAATCAGGGAATGGTTATAACCTACGATTACTTTTAATCGAAATTATCTTAATATATTTTTATTAATACGCGAAGAGATGACTAAATCGAGGTATCTAATTGTATGTTCTTTGGTGCTATTATAAAACCAGATTCAAAAAGCTTTGAAAAATAAATATTTAATATAAATAAAAAATATTTGTAAATTTGAAGGAACCCTGACAATTTAAAATATTTAATATTTATTCAAGGGCCTTAAAACAAAAAATCAGTTGACCTATTTTCATAGGTCAGAAGAACATGATAACAAGTATTTTCTATAAGCTCTATATATTGATTAAAATACATAGTATAAACAAGAGTTTTACTTACCGGACTAGACATCAGCTCGGCCCAGGGGGTCGGTACATGTGAACTACTAGCTGCTGGAAAAACTCCCATCAATTGTTCCAATGGGTTAAACTGAAAATTAAAAAGGAATGCAAAATTTAATCAATCTGCCTTAATCTATCTATATGTAATAAACATTAATTGTTCTCATTTACTTACCGGCTTTGTTCCTCTTTCGAAAGTTGTAGATAGTCCCTGAATATTAACAAAATCTGATGCAAACGGTGCGTAATGGTAGGGGAAATACCAATTCCAGGAAGCGCAACCTTGATAATAATACTTCAACACCCAACATAGACCTCTGACATATTGAAGTGCAACAGCATAACGAAATTGTAGATTGTCTGCAGATACATCAAATTTAGATTCGTAATATCTGGTCTTAAACCCATCTTCCCAGAGTCGAACTTCATCGTTATCTTCCTCCTCGTCTAAATTTGCCTCCGAGCTATTTCTTTTTGTTGCACCCGATGGACTTGACCCCAATCTCAGGGCAGCTGCTTCTTGTTTGTAGTTAGTAATAAGGTTTGGTCCATTTGCTCCAACAGCTGTCGGTCCAAAAACAGATTGATCCAAAGCCTTAAAATTTTGTTTTTCTCTTTTTTGTCTTGCTTTGAACTGTAACTCCCTCTTTTGTCTATCTTTAAATATTTGATCTTCAACATTTCCTAAATCTGTCATGATCAGTTGAACTCTGTCCAAGTCAACATCTCCAGAATTAGTTAAATAACCTTTAGTTTTATAAACACATTTCTTGTATAACTCAACCAATCGATCAACGGCTCCTTCACGAATCTCTAAGCTTGGTAAATGAGGTAAGAAATCGTTTCCAACAAAGAAACACATAAATACCCAATCGTCTAAGGCTCTTTCAAAATCGTAATTGAATGGTAGATTGGGCATTTGTAGTGTTTTCTTAAGATATTCCCTTAAAACACTAAGTCGAACAAATATGAATTTGACTTCTTTTCCAATAGGAACATCGGGAGTAAAACTATTTGGATTCGCAGTAACTGCACCAAGTCCCACACATTTGTCCATATCGTGACCGAGCTGATTACAGACATCGCAAGGCCGTGGCTTATTTGGCAAAAATTCCTCTCGAATAATAGTGAAGTTTGGTTCGTGTGTAGCCAGGCCTAACATAATTAGATCTGCATCAGCACCGCAAAGGACATGGTGTGTGTTCGGGTCATGGTCAGGTTGTGCTCTCTGCTTGCGTATATAGTCCATTATTTTATGCTCTCCTTCTCCAGGCACATTGGCATCAGATAATATAACTTTAATTCCCTTCCATGCTGGATTGTTGCTAAGGCGATCGTGTATATAGTAATGAAGGCATTTACTTAATCTGTCCATAAATGGGGTTCCAGGCGTAATACAGTTGGAGTCGAAGTGTTCTCCCTTTTCTTTGGGAGGCGGCAGCTTGCAACCTGCAATACATAATCAACTTTCTTATTAGAAGGTTCCTGGCGCGAACAAAAAACAAGACTGGGACACAGGAAACAAAATACAATGTACGACACACTGACATAAACATATACTCAAGCAACACGTGTTTTCGTTTTCTTTAAAAGGGAATCTCAGAATTATATAAGAGTGTAGATTTAATAGTTGAGTTCCCCATTAAATAATCTTCTTTTTATACCCTTCGACCATTGAAAATGGTCAAAAAGGGTATACTAACTTTGTGCAATTGTATGTAACAGACAGAAGGAGGCCTGGGAGACCCCACAAAGTGTATATACTCTTGCCCAATTAAGCAAATAAGCAATGTCTTTCTGTCTGTCCGGATGTCCGGCTGTCCAGATGAACACACGGATCTCAGCTATTATAAAAGCTAGAGACACCAAATTTGACATGAAGGTTTCTGTGTACCCGACGCAGATGAAGTTTATTTCAAATGTTGGGTTTCACGCCCACCGCCCCCGCAAATTAATAATTTAATCTTTTAAGCTGATTTGTGACCGACATATAAAAGATACAACATTCTGAGTAAGACCACACTTAGCTAATTATAATACCAACATAACATCAAAATTTCAATCCGATCGGACCACAAACACAGACGTTATTAAAAAAAACCTTGTTCGCAAGATTTTGTATACAGACCAGCAAGCGTCAATTCAATGCTCATGTAGGAAAGAAAAGGAAAGATAATGCGAGCGCCATCTGTTGTTCTTCTCTTATTTTCTATACACAAGCATTTTTTGCATTCAAAAGCATATACATTTGGGCTTGACCAATGAAATTCTACATGCATATACACGTCTTCATATAAAGACGCATATTAAGGCTTGCGTAACAATATTTCTATTATGTAGTAGTATCGTAAAATTATGGACTCTTCACGTTTAAAAAAAGGTCGAAGGGTATCCCACTGTCGAGTGCCGCTCGACTGTTGCTCTTGTTCTTTTTTTACGATTTGATTTAGTAGTATTTACCTCGAGACAAGAGCTCTTCCCGAATTCTTTCAACTTCCAATCTCTTTTCTGTAGCTTCCTTTGCAGCCCGAAACCTTCGTGACCTCTGCTGGTTCATCTTTGCTCTGGGCGCAACTCCATCAATGGCCATGTACAATAGTTTTCTGGGACGCACAATACCAAAAAGCCTATCAATACATTCAAAGATTGCAACCATCATCTCTTCTTCATTTTTGGGGGCTGGTTTATCTTCTGGATGCGTACACGGATGTATAATACCGTTCATATCCAGGTACAGATTATCAAATTCGACGCCATTTGGATTTGGTAATGTTGCGTCTTCATAAATATTCTTCCCAGTTTCCGGGTCCTCTCTCTAAAATAACATGCGGGCGTTTGTTTATAAACATAATAACGTGTGTTTTACTGTTTACAATACCTTATTTTCGTTACATTCTATAATAACACATGGATACTTTTTGCTTAGCCATCGGAAGAATGCCGGTACTCCCATTATAATATTAATTAACGTAAAACTTTACAAATGTGGTACCTTTTTAGCATATGCACATTTGTGTGTACATGCATGTGTTACATATGCCAGACATAAACTAAGGACGGCGATGAATCGATTAAAGTATCGATAAGCCTTTTGCATTCAACACTGTATGTGCAAATAAATATATATTTAAAGGCGATTAAGTCAAGAGATAAAATAATTTAATAATTAATTAATTAATGATTTAATTAAAATATTATTAATTAATTAATTATTTGCGCAATTACATTACATTACGAACTATAAAACATTTGAAAAAATGTATATTAAATCTTGGAACAGTAAAAAGTAAAAATTTTTTTTTTTGTAAATAACAAATTATAGAGATAGTAAAGAAGATTTTTTTAACTTAAATCATTTGCAACAAGAGTATTACAGTGATAGATGCGATAAAAAAATAAATATTAAGCATAAAATATGTACCCTAAAATAACATGCTGGGGAGTCAAGTGAAGGGAGTACCTTTAATATTTTAAAAATTCAAACGTGTAATACACCCAAATCGTATCGTGTACCACATAAAGTCTGATAACTCCTTACGTGTATGGTTACACTGTAATCGCCGGTATATTTTTAGGCTACGTGTCGATGTAGTTTTCGGGTGTCAAAGCCGTTTATATGGAAAAAAAATTAAAACAATTAAAATGAATAGAGGTTCAAAAATATTAAACAGTAAGGTAGCTGGCTACAGCAGCCTTATAACGTTCGCTGTACTATTAATTGCCTGGATTGCCGGATTTTCTTCACGTTTGTTTGCCGTCATACGATTTGAGTCAATTATACATGAGTTTGATCCATGGTTTAACTACCGGGCAACAGCCTACATGGTTGAGCATGGCTGGTACAAATTCCTTAATTGGTTTGACGAACGCGCCTGGTATCCCTTGGGCCGCATTGTGGGTGGAACTGTGTACCCTGGCCTGATGATAACATCGGGTAGTATTCACTACCTATTGCATGTACTCAACATTCCAGTGCATATACGTGACATTTGCGTATTTTTGGCACCAGTCTTCAGTGGCCTTACATCTATATCGACATATCTATTGACCAAGGAACTGTGGTCCCCTGGAGCAGGCCTGTTTGCAGCCAGTTTTATTGCGATTGTACCTGGATACATAAGCCGTTCTGTGGCCGGATCCTACGATAATGAAG
Source organism: Zaprionus africanus (assembly GCA_018151435.1). NCBI lineage: Eukaryota > Metazoa > Arthropoda > Insecta > Diptera > Drosophilidae > Zaprionus > Zaprionus africanus. The sequence continues at coordinate 11,007,403 of JAECXB010002206.1, forward strand.
GCATTGCTATATTTGCACTTCAATTCACATACTTCCTATGGGTGCGCTCCGTTAAAACTGGATCTGTCTTTTGGTCAGCCGGTGCAGCCATTTCTTACTTCTACATGGTTTCTGCATGGGGAGGATACGTGTTTATCATCAATTTGATTCCATTGCACGTGTTTGTCCTGCTCATAATGGGACGTTACTCACCGCGACTTCTGACCAGCTACAGCACTTTCTACATCCTTGGATTGCTGTTCTCCATGCAAATTCCTTTCGTTGGATTCCAGCCTATACGCACAAGTGAACATATGGCAGCAATGGGTGTGTTCGTTCTCCTTATGGCTGTTGCTACCCTGCGCCATTTGCAGTCAGTGTTATCGCGCAATGAATTCCGAAAATTGTTCATTGTTGGAGGTTTGCTGGCAGCTGTATTTGTTTTCATTGCTGTCGTTGTTTTAACAGTCATGGGCGTGGTAGCACCATGGAGCGGTCGGTTCTATTCCCTTTGGGATACTGGCTATGCAAAGATTCATATCCCAATTATTGCATCCGTGTCGGAACATCAGCCTACCACATGGTTCTCATTCTTCTTCGACTTGCACATTCTTGTGTGTGCGTTCCCGGTTGGCCTTTGGTATTCCATCAAACAAATCAACGATGAGCGCGTTTTTGTTGTACTGTACGCCATTAGTGCGGTTTACTTTGCCGGAGTAATGGTCCGTTTGATGCTGACACTAACCCCAGTTGTATGCATGCTGGCGGGTGTTGCTTTCTCTGGTCTTTTGGACGTCTTCCTCCAAGAAGATGCATCAAAGCGGGTGGCAAATGCGCCAAGCTCTTCTCAAGAAAGTGAAGACCAAGAGGAATCGTTGGAAAAGAAGAGTCTGTACGACAAGGTAAGCAAATTAATGCAATTATTGTTAAATTTTATTAACATCTTCGATTTTATAGGCTGGAAAACTGAAGCACCGTACCAAACACGACCCTACACATGAAAGTGGAATAAGTTCAAACTTGAAGAGCATCGTTATACTGGCTGTTTTGATGATTTTAATGATGTTTGCTGTACATTGCACTTGGGTCACTAGCAATGCGTACTCAAGCCCTTCAATTGTTCTTGCATTCCACAATAGCCAGGACGGGTAAGTAAAAACAATACATACATACATATATCGAATTTTAAGTTTTCACAACTCTTCTTTGACTTTAATTACAGATCTCGCAACATTTTAGACGATTTTAGAGAGGCGTATTACTGGCTTTCACAAAATACCGCTGATGATGCTCGCGTAATGTCTTGGTGGGATTACGGTTATCAAATAGCCGGAATGGCAAATCGAACCACCTTGGTTGATAACAACACTTGGAACAATAGCCATATTGCTTTAGTGGGCAAAGCAATGTCATCGACGGAGGAGAAGTCGTATGAGATTATGACATCTCTGGATGTGGACTATGTTCTTGTCATATTTGGCGGTGTTATTGGCTATTCAGGAGACGATATCAATAAATTCCTTTGGATGGTTAGGATTGCCGAAGGAGAACATCCTAAAGATATTAAAGAAAGCGATTTCTTTACTGATCGTGGTGAATTCAGAGTCGATGCTGAAGGTGCTCCAGCCTTACTTAACTGTCTCATGTACAAACTAAGCTACTATCGCTTTGGAGAACTCAAGTTGGACTACAGGTAAGAGAGTATATAGTCACAGCTATATAAAGATATTTTCTAAATATTTTTGAATATTGTTTTTTTAAGGGGTCCTTCTGGATATGATCGGACACGAAATGCTGTAATAGGTAATAAGGACTTCGACTTGACATATTTGGAAGAAGCTTACACCACAGAACACTGGCTGGTTCGGATCTATAGAGTTAAGAAGCCATTCGAGTTCAATCGACCATCCCTGAAGGCCAAAGAAAGAGTTGTTCCACCTACTAATTTTATATCTAGAAAGGTAATACCTTGATGATTTTAAGAAAAATCACATTATACAATTTTTTCTTTTTTTCAGAACTTAAAACGACGAAAAGGATTTATTCGCAATCGACCAATAGTTGTTAAAGGTAAAAGAACTTTGAAATAAACAAAGCAACAATTAAAATAAAAATTTGTTCCAAATTAGAAATAAAAAACTGAAATAATAAATATGTATAATATATATTTCAAAAATTTTGTCTCTTCGTAGAGATAAATTGCTTTTAATATATCTTTATTTACAAAGAAAATTTAAATTTCCTGTATATTTAAAGCTTTAAATTAAATTTGGAAAGCCAACTCAAACCCTCGACTGTCGTTGTTTTTGGCTTGTATTCGCATCCAATATAGTCATCATATCCAAATTCCTTAATTGTTTTAAATATGTAGTCGTAGTTAAGTTCTCCAAGCGTATCAGGCTCATTACGGTAGGGTACCTGAGCGATTTGAAAGTGACCAATGACATTGTTATACTCCTCCAAAGTCTTTGTAAAATTTCCAGAAATATGTTGAAGATGGTATAAATCAACCATTAATTTTATATTATTGGCTTGAATTTCCTTCAAAACTTGTGATGCTGTAATTAAAGGTCATTGCTTATCTGATATGCATTGTATTGTTGAAAATTATGTTACCTTTTGTGAATGAGTTCAAGAAGTATCCAGGTATTACATATCCATTTATTGGTTCAATAATTCCGGTAAGATTATTAGAACTTAATACATCTGAAGCTTTTTTCAAGTTGGAAATGTATGTTTTAAGGTGGTCATTCTCAGCATTCTTGTTGCTTACTGTTCCGGCCATCAAATGAATTCTGCAATGATAATAACATTTTCCAAAGTAATTTTGCAATTTTCAAAGTGGTAAATGAGAAGGTATACTTACTTCTTGCAATTTACAGCTTTTGCAAACGAAACGGTTTCGTTTAACTGCTTATCAAATAGATTTTCTGCTCCTGGAACGCTTGTCGATCCAAACTTAAGTTCATCGTTAGTTTTATCTGAAGTTAGAGGGCGAAACTGAACATTATTTGAAAACCTTCAAATTTTAAATATTTTGTGTAAAAACGGCCATATTGCACTTGCACAAACATATCGATATTCTCACTATTGTATGTTGCAGTCACAGTTACAATGCGACAGGAGGTCTGGTACTCGTGACAGTAGAGAAAAATATAACACGATAGTTGTGATCTAGCCACAAGTACGCTTATATCGCTTAATTCTTATCTCTATTTTGTTTCAACACCTAGACATGTCCACAGTGTGATCTTCAGAGATAGAGTAATGACCTACAAACTACCTTTCCAACAACCAAAGAAAATTCCTATAGTTTTTTAGAAACAGCTAAACGACCAATGAAGAGTTTCACTTTTAAGAAGATAACAATACTGTTACATATGTACATATCCGTACATATATACTATATATAACTGATTAGTGTATATTTTATATATAAAATATACGTGATTGAAATGTTCTAATTGGATTCGTGTGACATACCGAATGCTATGTTTATAAGACTGACAACTATGCCGGTATCCTTTATAGCCTCAATAGCCGCCTGAGTTTCTCCTTCAGGATATGGTATTTCTACAGCACGGAATCCATTGAGGTGTGCTAATTTAATCCTTTCTGAAATGCGTGTTGCCTTTTCAGTGAAGAGAAAATTTAAATTTGCAGCAAACTTCAACGCCATGTCGTAAAGTCAACCTCCAGTTATGTACTGACTTAAAATGTTTTCTAACACCTCTTTAAGTAGTGATGAGAGCAACTAAGATTTATGAATGTAGATTAATACACATGTTTGTTAGTATGATTGTACTACAACAAGTACTTTATGAATGTCATGTAGTCATATTCACACAAACAAATGTATAAACATTAGACAATTATATACATCAGTTGTAATGTACAATAGATATGTATGTAAAAGTACACATTGATGTAATTTGTACATCATGTAAATATTAAATCAAAATAAATTCTACATTATTTGTCAGATAACATAGAACCACGGCAACCCAGCTATAAAAATATTTATTTCTCATGACTGATTTATTTATCACAAATTTAGCAGTTTAATAAAATATTTTTAGAACAAAGTAGCAGTTACTGCCAAATTTTGTTACTCCAAACTTTTTACTCATTCTAAATGTTAATTTAATAAAATGTTTTATTTATCAAGCTTAAATTTTGTAACAATAAAATTAAACTTTACTCCTAAAGAGAAAAGAAGAAAGTTTACTCCTTATTTATGATATGAGAACAATAACATTTCAATTGAAATATAGGGAAATATTATGAGGGTTAGTAGAACTCAAACGTAAAAGTAATGTATATCGAGCCATGGAATCGAAAATATTTTATTTTTTGGCACATGTGTTGTAATTAAAAATTTTATTTAACACAAATTTGAATCAATGCCCAAATTTCTAATTAAAATTGAAGCGTTATTCACGTTCCGATTCTGCCGTTCTCCATTCCATTTTCTGTTCCATTCGACTGTTACGTTACTTTGTCGTGAAATGTATACGAGTAAAAAGAAAAGCTGGTTGTTATCGATTGTTAAACTAGTTTATTGAACTAAACAGAACGGGAGCGTCACGAATTGTATGTGTATATACGGCCATTACTCCTTGTAAATGTTGAGGGTGATAAAATTTTGATGACATATTAGAATGCTTTTAAGTACAAGCATTTCGAACTAGTAGACATTATAAAATCGTTCTGAATTTGAATTAGAACTACGCCAACTTTAAATTGTAATAATTATAATTTATGTACGCGCATTAGCGCTCGTTCTTTGTTTAGTGGAAGTGTGAAGTGTTAAAATAAATTTAGAAAATAAACATTCCGTTGTTGGCATTAGACGTTGAGTATGTTTAGCATAAGCGAGCTGTGCTGCATGTTCTGCTGCCCGCCCTGTCCTGGACCGATCGCTGCCAAACTAGCTTTCCAGCCACCTGAGGCAACATACAAATTAACTCCAACTGATGACACAAACACAAAGTACAATTTACAGCTGTATGATCGTGCTGAATGGCAATACTCGGAACGTGAGAAATCAAAAATTGAAGCATTTTACACCCGCACATCTCGTGGTAACCTGATTACTTGCGCATATGTTCGATGCAGCAAGAATGCAAAGTATACATTGCTTTTCTCTCATGGAAACGCTGTTGATTTGGGTCAAATGAGTAGCTTTTATCTGACCCTTGGGTCTCAAATAAATTGCAATATATTTGGTTATGATTATTCCGGATATGGTATGAGTGGTGGTAAACCCTCTGAAAAAAACTTATATGCAGATATCGAGGCCGCTTGGCAGGCAATGCGAACAAGGTAATGCACTAAATGTCAACAACGATAAAAATGTACTAATTTTATTTGTTTTTGCTATATTTCTCTAGGCTTAATATAAGTCCAGAAACCATAATTTTATATGGACAAAGTATAGGAACTGTTCCCACTGTTGACTTGGCATCCCGGCATGAAGTCGGTGCAGTTATACTCCATTCACCATTAATGTCTGGCCTTAGAGTTGTTTTCAGAAACACTAAAAGAACTTGGTTCTTTGATGCCTTTCCAAGGTAAATAAGAAAAATGATTATGCTCATATGATTCATAATTTAATTATTCAAAATATAGTATTGATAAGGTTTCTAAAGTGAAGTCCCCTGTTTTGGTTATTCATGGAACTGATGACGAGGTTATTGACTTTTCTCATGGAATTGGTATCTACGAGCGTTGTCCCAAAACTGTGGAGCCATTTTGGGTAGAGGTAATTTATTGGAAAATATATATTTTTTAAGTGTATGGATTTTTAAAACAACTGTAATAACTGAAAGTAAATACTTTCTAACAGAACAGGATTTATATGTTCGAAAAAAACTTGGTATGGGTTTCCGATACCATAAGTATCTGTTTCCTATTTGCGCGTTTGTGTTTGTTTAAATAATACGCGCACGTGTTTGTTTATTAAAGTGTATTTATGAGTACGATTGATATAATTATTTTACTTGCGTGTACATTTCTATTTAACTTGAACAAAATGATTGTTTAAATTTCCAACTGTTTTTTATAACTCCATTGAATCGATATGACTTTTATTAAATTATAATTACTTTTATCACAGGGAGCTGGTCATAACGATGTTGAATTACACCCCCACTACTACGAACGATTGAGGAAATTTCTGTCGGTGGAGTTGATCAAATGACAATTAAAGAATAATGTTGATGGTGGTGCCCATAACAGTAGTTCAGATGGAGCAACTAATTCCAACCTTATCGCAGCTAGTTTGAAATATAGTCAAAAACCTCAAACTGCGACAGCGTCAACGTCAGCGACAGAACAATTATCTAACAACAAAAATGTAAAGCAAGAAGACAACGATGGTTAGTAACAAAATCAAAAAACAGAAAAAACAAAGACCACATATATTTTGTTATAATTATTAATAATCAAACAAGTGTTCTCTACAAGATAGATTAATTGCATCCCGAAATGAAAGTAATAATATCACAAATATTATTTACATTCGGCAAAAGAACACGTATTTACAATATTAGGCAGAGTCTACACATTGCTTCCAACAACATACACATGTATTTAAAACATTTATATTGTCTTATATGTAAAATAGGTTAAATAGAAACAAAATAAGACTATTCTGTTAATCCTCATCTGTAGCTTGGTTTTGAAATGGTGTAAACCGAAACTTGCCGAAATTTGTATCCTGAATTGGTTTCCGTTGGAAATCCGAATGAAGATGAAGGATTAGTAGGATCGGCAAAATACAGGAAATGTAACATAACTATATTTAAAATACGTAGGCATTTTGAGGAAGAACTAATCTTGATGCTGATACAAAAATTACTTTTAAATATTTTCTACTTAATTCAATTCATACAAATTTGTACAATACCGAGTACCTATGACTGAGCTCGTATCATCAGGGAAAAGTAATCTTTACGTTATAAATAGGTTTTATAAAACTATTCAAATAATTAGAACAATTAAGATGGGCTAGAGGCGAACGGACTCTGACGACGCCTCTGTTCAAAACAAATAAACAATTTATATTGAATAATTTATGTGTTTATTATCCGATTGTAATGTAATAGAGTTAGATTACTAACTTGGATTCTTGGGAAGGGAGACTTCAATGTAAATGCCAAATTGAATATTTTGTAGGCTTGTTTATAGCTTAGCTGTGCAACTTAACAAATTTATAGTGCAGTCATTCAGTCATCAGCAATCGTAATTTTACCATTTAAAACAAATGCACCACTTTTCAGGAAATTCTGGTAGCCGCTCTTAATGAATGTGTCATAAGCAAATGGTCTTGTCCATTTTATATTGCAAGGATACAAATGCTACAAATTATTTTAAGAATTTAAACAGTGATAAACGAAGATTTCTAATCTATTCCATGTCTAGGAAAATCTGGAGAATAAAGTAAAACATAGAACTTAATTGATTTATTTCGCAATTTAGCTGCCCTCAGAGGATGTGGTAATATGCCCGGTACCAGTAGTCGCTAGTAATCTCTTAGAGATAGAGAAATGCAAATTAGATTTATTTCAAAATGAATATTATACTCATTTTTTGCTTTAAACTTTTAGTTTTGAGTGACACGGCCTTTAAATAGTTCTATTATCCATTATTGTCGATCGTCGTTCACATAAAATTCGTAATTCTTGTTGATTTGCTGTCTAATATATTACTTCTTTTCAGGTGTCTCAGCATCCAGTTCGATTTCAATTAAAGATCTCGCAGAGAAGTTTCTCTAGCAAAAAAAATCGGGCTTCGTATCCACAGCCCAGCAAACATCTTCTCCACTAAATACAAGTAATTCAAAACGATGTGAAAACGTAGGTTCAAGAGAACTTGGAATGAGAAAACCTGATGACAAGACGATTGTGACAACTTCAAAGCAATTAGCCAATGCTGCACCAACACTTCCTTTACACTCCCCTCATTCCCCAGTTCATCCGAGCTCATATCCCAATATCCAGAAAAATAAACTCTCCGGTCGGTATATAAATAATAAAAGAGAATCTGAAAATAAATCAGTAAATAACAAGCAATGGACCGGAGATAATAAAAACACATTGAGTGAACGGGAAATATTCCCAACATCTCCATTAGAAATTACATGCAATTGTGTTAAATCGCCGAATTATGATAAGACAATAATCCATAAAGAAGGAAAATGTTTTGATTTTAGACACAATCCTCAAAAAAATATTTTGCCTAAAGAACGGATTTTTAATATGTCTAAATCTATGCATAGCAGCACACAGAACGCTAAAGAGATGAATATTGAAAATTTACTGCCGATATCAAGAGGATCTTTCGAAAAAACGTCAAGTGAAGCTAATTTAAAAAAAACAGTCCGAAAGTCTCCTGTTTATCACAAATTTCCATATGACAAAGCAAATATAAATCCAACTGAGAATCCGCAAGGACGAAGCTATCTCTCAGCTCAAGACAATCAAAATAAAAGTCCCCATACGTTTACAATGAGTAAGTCGGAGCAAACTTCGCCAAATAATCTGGATCCTAAAATTACTACATTCAGGTTTGAGAAAAATAACAGAAATACTGGCTCTTTGCTTTACGTTTCCTCCATGGATCCATGGACCAAGAAAAAAAATATCCAAAGAACTGCTCAAGTTGAGGGGACTCCAACAGATCCATGGGTAAAGCGCTCAAGTGAATCATACATGCCTGCAGATAAAACGGAAAACCCGAAAGTGAATCCCTTTTCTTCTACGCGAACTCCTATTTTATCGGAAACCAAGAGAGATACAAACTATTTGCTACCAGAATTATATAGTTATAAAAATGGAAGAAATGAAGAATCTGTATTTTCGGCTCCACCATCTCCACATTTTCTGAACATGTCCAATGATTGTTCTATAAACCGTTCACCCAAAAAAACTTTACATACTAAGTCTGCCAGTTTCTCGCCCGCTAGGGGTAAACATTTACAAAACCCTTTTGATGATGTATCTGATGTCAACACAACAAAAGTTTATTTTCCAAATGATCATCATAGAACTCCAGACAAATCGGAGCACACAGAATATGTGAACTGTAATCTTCTCCACGTTAACAACTCTAAAATATTACAAAACAGACATAGCTTTTCTTCCATAGCACAACAATCTAAGGAAGAATTACAATTGAATATCCGTCGTTTGTCTGAGCAAATGGGTCAAATTTCGCTGAAAAAGATTGTGCAATTATCATTGAGTGATTGCAATGTAAACAAAAAAGTAAAACCAAGTCTTGAACAACAGCAGACAACAGAAACAATAGACTCTCTGGATAAAAATGAAACCGATAATAGAGATCACAAGGAGACTTTTAATTCTAAGGGAACCGGCAATTCATTGCAACAGCACAATTCAAAAGCTTCGACGGTTTTTGGAAAGAAAACAAAAGTAAATGCTAGCTATCAAAAGCGAAATCCAATGCAAGAAACCACCTGTTGAAATTCGTTCAAAATCAAACGTTGGAAACGTGGATATTTGTACTATAATATTCAAATCTAGATGGGTTACTTAAGTATACAATAAATAAAGAAAATCGTGCTAGCAGCTTTTAATTTAAGTTCTACAGTATACATGCATTTATATTAATGAATAGGATTATTCCCAATATACAAACGTATTATTTTAAGTTTTAAGCTTAAATAAAATTCAATACATAAACACGACATATTTTGTAATGTAGTTTTCAGTTCATTGTATTCAAGTAATTTTTTGTAAATTCATATTTGATCATAATAAACTCATAAATAAATGACTCTGACATTTCAGTCTCTAAGAATGTGTTAGTTTAATAAAAGTAAAAATATCTGTCGAAATGTTAGCATTGATATAGTGACGAAAAAAAGCGTATTGTGGATACGCAGTTGTAAATGAAGCTATAAAATTTTTTGCCTTTTTAATCTGAATGGTATTTTGAAAAATATCAATTGATTGGTTGCAGAAAATTTAGAAAGTTTTACGATTTTTTTAACAGTTTTGTTTACATTAACTATCGAATTATTATACATTGTAAAAATGGTACGTGTAAAAATTGTACATTTATCGATATAGATATCGATGTTCTCGACCATCTCTAAGTATAAACAAACGCTGTGTGGTTGCTAAACATGGAATTGTCAAAGTCTAGTTGCAAAATTCGCAAAAAGACCGAGTTAAATAGCAAATTTACCAAAGTAAATTCGCCTTTGGCCAAATATCCTTTTGAAACATTACATTTGCCTGTAGAAATATGTGTTACAATGCGAACTTCAAGTATTGTGAATTTGTTTCCATATGCACATGGATAAGTGATCTGAAATTTGTTAAAGTTGTAATTATGTATTCCGTATTGAAATACGCATAAAGCATTTATTTATATGAATCTTATTTTTCAGGCAACAAGTCATTGGTTTATAATTTGATAAAAGCTTTTCGCAATTATTTTGTTGCCTAATCCTTTCAATTCTATGATATTTGGTTTTCTTAACTATTATTACACGTATGACTCTGCGGGTAATTTGTCGTGCATTTTGTGTAGAATCCCCATTAAATCGAACGTATGGAAGGTTCATGTGAATTCAAAACAACATAAGCACTGCGTGGAACTAGCAAAGCAGCAGAAAATCGAAAATGAAACTATCCCAAAGCCGAAAGCAGCAAATACTGAGAAAGTACAACAAAAAGTGACAAAACCTCAGGAAAAAGTGCTTCAACAAGAGCCTATTAACCTGATAAGTACTCAATCTGAGAATACAAATGCTACACAACTTAATACAACAAACGTTTTACCGGAAAAGTTCTTTGATCAAGATAAGACTGCAAAGGCGACTGGACAGGACGGAGACCCTGATGCGGAATGGATTAAATTTCAGCGTGAAATAAGAGAAGCAGCAACTGTATCCAATATTATTGTAGCTGAGGAGCAGGACAATTTAAATATTAAACGACAGTTAAAGGAAATAGATGAACAAATGGAAAACTGGAAGAAATTTGTTGAAATAAATAATAAGAAAGATAGCCTTCTAAGTAAAAAACGTAGGGTGAAAAAAGAAATTGAGGAGGACGTTGAGTCTAGCTCTGGTGAAGAATCAAGTGTAGACGATCTAATGGATTGGAGATCCAAAAGTGTTAATAAAAATAAGTAATGTTATCCTGCTAAAATAAAAAAATATATATATGAAAGTTTCGTATTGGAATGACTGCTGAAAATCATAAATTAAGATTAAGTGAGTTCAATAATATTTTGAATTGATGTGTGTAGCCAAGAAACGTTTTGGTAAACATTGTGATAAATAACAAAATAAATTTGTATCGAATAGCTTTCACGCTTTGTCTATCGAAACATCGGATGTCCAGTACCAAAATTTTATCACTTCGTATCGATGTATCGTAACATCTGTACATTTTATCCTCACTAATTTTTTGTCTGGCAAAATTTTATTTGTCCTTTGTAGGAGATAGAGAATAGGAATTTTAAGTGTATAAAACCTATTTCAGAACTATTTACTTTATACAAACTAAGAAGTGAATGGTTCTGAAAGTAAAAAGGGTTGAATCTCTGGTTCACCGGAGAATGTAAACTTACATTTGCGCATATGTGCAAATGTATGTATACATTTTTATCACAAATAGGCCTTAAAGTATACTATGAAATTTTTTCTTTCATAAGTATGCTATCGACATTAAGGAAAAGGACTTGTGCTAAGTTATTATTAATTAAATAAGACATAAGGTAGTGTTAGTTAGTGTAAGTTATGTTTATTAGAATATACATATGTACATATATAAGAGAGTATAAATATAATAGTGCTTAAGTATATATTTGCATATATATTAGTATTGTAAGTTTAAAAAGAAACATACACAAAGAGGCGATTACATATGCATCCATTAAAAACGGTCATTACGTTTCCGCATTGCAAAAAACTTCTTTTATGCATTTATATACAAAGATAATAATGCAACGCATACATACAATTTGTATAAAGTGTATGTATGTTTGTGTTTTAACCAGCAAACATACAATTTTATATTTATATCATTCATTTGCAGACACATTTAAGTGAGCCCGGAATTTTTAGGTGCCAGACCTTGATATATAAAAAATTTTAAATTTAATTTATTAAATGAAAGTTTTTTATATCCATAGTCTCATTGTCAAGTCGGCTTGCTTTTAACTACCCCTACCATCCGTTCATATGGTACCCCTTCTCCTATTGTTGTACACATATTTTCTATGGGATGAGATTTTTGACAACACATTTAACTGGTTTATGGAACCTAAAAAGTGTTCTCAAACTGTGTTTGGTAGGGGATAACGTAAACGAAGCCAGTATATGAGTTGCGTTTTTAAAGGTGTGTACGCAATTCTTACAATTATATTTTATGTCACTCTGATCTAACTCAGAGCTTCGTAGTGAATGTGCCACAAACGAAACCCTATTATAGGGACCAGGTGTAACTTGAGCAAGAAAATATGTGGTCATGCTGTTAAAATCGCTCTTTTTATAGGGGAAGGCAACTTTTTTAAGCTTTCTGTAGAATGGAGGTCTTTCACGCTAGGACAGTACGTTCTTGCTTGATCATGTATTTTGTTTAAATATCTCTGCCCAACGTCTGTTTGAAAGCAGTATTGTGAAAGTTCCGTTAATTGATGCATCAATATGTGTTTTAATCAACTATTTGGTACCATAAATTATTTATTTTAGATTTTCAAAAATGCTTCGAATTCCGGAAGATGATTTTAATGAGGATAGTAAAGCTCCCCCTCAAATGGAAAAACTCACTCATAAAGATATACCTAGTAAACCACGATACCACTTGCCAGCATCTCCGGAACTTTGTTCAGATACTCTTAAAAACAATTGTTTTCAGAAGGGAGTTTTTGTAAACAATTCATTACCGTATGCTACTCATATCATAAAATCCGGTTCACCGGCTTCCAGCACTGAAGAGTCAGTATTTCCTCCTGATTATGGAAATCAAGTACAACTAACGCACAGTCAACAAATAAATACAATGCCACCGAGTGGTGATATGAACTTTTATAGTTTTCCGGATTTCATATCTGATCAAGAGAAGACTATTCTGTCAGATGCTGAGAAATTGCTTAGATCAAAAGAGAATGATTTGTACGGTAATGAATATAATCATATACATGATGTTTTTGCTGTGCGGAAATATTACCACCCCTTATTTGCTCACGGCATTTGTCGATGGCCTGGTTGCGAAATGGATTTGGAAGATATAGCTTCGTTTGTTAAGTAAGTTTTAATTTTTTATATGTATGTATATGTATTATATAAAATAATCGAAGTGTATGAAAAACAGTATTTTTTGTGTGCATAAGAAATCGACGATACTTAGACTTCTTAGATTTGCACCACAAAATGTATCGATATTTTTTTTCGATTAATTTAAACATTGGCGGGAGCTTGACAAAATTTGATTAAGAACACAATTTAACATGATTCGCTGAATTCTTAAATTGAGTTGAGATAGAATTAAAACAAAAAAAATATTAACTTTGCAGACATTTAAATACCGAACATGGACTTGATGATCGATCCACTGCTCAGGCGCGAGTACAAATGCAGGTCGTTTCCCAATTAGAATCTCACCTGCAAAAAGAACGAGATCGCTTGCAAGCTATGATGCATCATTTATATCTTTCCAAACAGTTATTGTCACCATCAAAATTGGAACGCAAGGTATGACATTAATTTTACAAGGCATATTCATTGAAATAATCATTTTGAATTTAAAATAGGATGTGCCAGGAGGTGATTTAAATTTTTGCAGCGGAACAACTCCAATTGTTATAAATAATGTTGCTCGTGGTCTTTATCGATCACATTCACCAACTTCAGTTAACCTGCCTGTAGTTAACTCAGCCAGCTTATCTGCAATGAAAAAAAGGAATCACGAAAAAAATACTTTTTCCGTAACTGGCGGTAAGATTCACAACGGGATATTAGAATACAAGATAGACCAAATTAATGTTTTGCAATCGTTTGAAATTATTATAGGTTTACCATATATGCTTGAAAGGGCTGGACTTGATGTTCAACATGGTGAGTAAGGTATTGATATAATGCTTATGAACTTATGATGATGGGTTATTCTAACTATTTATTAAATATCAGGAATAGAAAAAATGTTCTAGATACTTAAAATATGTATTGTATTTTGGGTGCGACTTTAAAGCCAATACGGGGTCTTTCAACATTTTCTTTTAATATTTTCAGAAATTCAGAGAAACCGAGAATTTTATAAAAACGCTGATGTTCGTCCACCATTTACTTATGCTTCACTCATCCGACAAGTAGGTTCATAAAATCACCAACCCAATTAGTTGGACTATACTATACATATTATATGTTTAATTCTAGTCCATCATTGATTCTCCAGACAAGCAGTTGACCTTAAATGAAATATATAATTGGTTCCAGAATACGTTTTGTTATTTTCGGAGAAATGCAGCCACATGGAAGGTACTTAAAATTTCTATAAACACATGCATGCATATAAAAATATGTATACAACATACATATAGGCAATACTATACATTTTAGATGTTTACTGTAGAATACTGTAGAGGTTATCTTATACGCGAGTGCGATCGATTACAATATTTACAACAGTTAATAGGGATTTTTAAGCACTGTTAACCATACAGTAGTTTCCTTGGATCCATGTGTGCGTCCGTATACTTAATTATTTGCCTGATAAAACTCTAAGAAGAGGCTTAAAAATATTAAACATTTCCGTTTAGTCTGCCCGTTTAATACTCTATTAAAAATATGTTAACAGTTCAATATATCACAAAATTCTAAGCTATTGTCTATCTGCATTTCCTTAGAATGCAGTACGGCATAACCTGTCCCTTCATAAGTGCTTTATGCGCGTTGAGAATGTTAAAGGTGCCGTTTGGACCGTAGATGAAATTGAATTCTACAAAAGAAGACCACAAAGAACGGCCGCTATTGCTAATAATCTTTCGGGTGTCAAAAACTCGCCGGACAATAATTTCTATATTGCATTAAATTTTGGGTATGGCGATCAACTAAATCAGTTTTTACTTTTTTTCTGCTCCTAATAAATTAAAGTAGACTTGAATATATAAAAAATTATAATAGAAGACTTTTAAGTCACATTTTCGCTAAGTTCAAAGTGATGAGAAAAAATATCAGCTATGTTGCCGATTAATTCAAAATAATATCAGGAAGCTGATATTCTTTTTTCTAAAAGTTGATTCTGTGATAATTGTGTAAAGTTAATTATTTATGCTATAGTAAGTGTGGTGTATTCATATATTTAGTTTTTAAATTCTTATAAGTGAAGTGAAGTGTATAATAGTGGAGTTAAATATATTATAACTACAAACCTAAATAAAGAAGACCAAACCTTAAAAAGTTGTAAGATGAACCTCCTGGATTAAATAAAAACTAGTATCATTATTATTGGAAGATATCTATAAATATTATACATTTGATTTGGAGCCTATTGTTAGCAATATATATGTACTATATGTATATTGCATATGACAGAGATGATGCTGATTTGGGATCAAGAAAAACGACAGTTTTCTTTCAGCTAACAAAGCAATTAATCTTAAGTCTACTTTTACTGATTAAGATCAAATAAATATCATATTATCATTGATTAATTACTGTTTAAAAATTACAATTAAAGGGTGTTATTAATAATTGCACTTGCCCATGACACTTGCTTTCGTCATTTGTGAAGCAGAAAATCAGCTGCCATTTTTAATTGTACTTTACTAATTACTCTGCTGTTTATATTCCATTTTCCTGTACTTTTATGGTAAATTACTAAATTGTCCGTCTCTTTGTGTATCCGATTGTCCGATCTTCAGATTCCACGTTCCGTATAATAAATCTCCAGAGTCTGCCATATGTAAATATGGTGATAGGACTCTAATAGGTTGTTTTCCGATTTCGCAATAATAAATACCATAAAGATATTTATCTCCGTTTCCAATAAGTAATTTACTTAAGGTCTTGTAATTGGATTATGAATATTATAGTAATGATTGAATTAGTAATATACAACAAAAGCCAGGAAAAGCTGACCGTACGTTTATACATGACGTGCGCAAGCGACGGGGTGCCAATGAAGCTGTCGGTCCGTATATTAACTGGTTATGGTAAAAAGTTGAGTATACTTTGAATCTTGGGTTGAGTACAGTTATAGCATGGTCTGAATTGTCCGCTAACAAATTGTGGAAAGCCTTAAAGACATTTACATTCATAGATCCCCATCTATAGAACAATAATGTAAAATAGTATTGGATGAAAAAGGTAAAACAAAGAAAGTAAGTTTATTCAATAATAGTTTTAAATATATTATAAAACTCATGTAAAGAATATGTAGAGTCACATTATCGGCTTATTTTGATGAGTAGGTAAACACAATATATATTAATATTGCATACATTTATTCCATTATTCATAAATGATGTTTGTTTTTTTCTTCTACTACGATTTTGTCGCTATCTTTATTCCTTCGGATACATATATTTAATGTAATCAAATTAATTTGCATGAATCTTAAGAATGCAATTCGAACAAATCTATCGTTACACAAGTGTTTTGTACGATACGAAGATGACTTTGGTTCATTTTGGATGGTCGATGATAATGAGTTCATTAAAAGACGTCATTTATCGCGGGGACGGCCCCGAAAATATGAAGCATCATCATCGCCAATTTCAAATCAATCAGAGTGCACTGCACCCAATGATAAACACTCTTGTGATAATTGCAATCATAACTGTTCCAATGTTGTAAATGATCCTGAGAGCAGAATAGAAGCTAATGCAAATAATAATGCCAGCGAGACAGCTGAACAAAATTGTTTTGGCTTCAGCAATGAGAGCCAAGGCAAAAAAGAAAAGAAAAATATCGATGAAAATATTTATGTGGGTGATTGCTCAAGTAGAAATTCAAAGCGAGTAAATAGCGCGGAGACAATGTCTTCAATGACTAATGACTTTATCAATATCGATGATAGCTCATTGTCAATGTTCCAAAAAAGTGTAAATAATTTTTACCATTAGTCCGCAACGGACTTGTTCGTCTAGATATATTGCTGTTTATGTTTAGAAAGAATGCATGAGTGCATATATAATATATTAGATATATTATATTTTACTGGATTCGTCACATTAAATTCACTTCCTCTAACTACGATTAAGCTAAACGAAAAATTCTAGATTAACTAATAAACTAAAGATATTTCCTTGTCCTGACTAATACATCTCAAAATAAATTAAATTTCCTTGCTGTCACAGAAAGAAAACAACATTATTTTCCCTTTCAGAATGGTGGTTTGTCAGATCTTCTTTACAGAGCTTCTATTTTGATCGTTTCGGTTTATCGTATCAATTTTTATCAAGCCTCTGACAAGGATAATTATATTTAATTCTTGTATGCATTCGAATTGCTGTTGACAGGTGAGATAAATGAAAAGAACCTTTATATATATGTTTGTTCGAAGCTCTGAAAGATAATTGTTTTCTTCGAAATTTTAGCAGGGCGATTCTTCCTTACTAGACTGGGCAGATGACCAAGCGGTAAGCGGCAACTCTAAAAACCTGTCAAACCTCAGTTCGAAGACTGTGTGCCGCCATCTTCGCAGCTGATGTTCTTCTGGGACCGCAGAAACTGTGCTCACATCAAGGTCAACAGTTTCCATACCTTTTTCTTGAAGAATGACAGCAGTTTAATAATTTTCCTGGATATGCTCATCTTCTTATATGCTGTAGACAGATATTTTTATAATGAAACCCTTTTATAAATGAAATGCAGACGTGTTTATAGCACATTAAAATTTTTGTTTATTGTATAATACATTGGCCTATAAATATATACACTTATGTCTAGCTTTTGTTTTTGAGGTTTTCAGAGACCTACCATTATATAATATATATACTATATATATTTATGTATATATATATTTTAAGAACTTATTTATTATTGCTATCGTATAAAGCATATATTTCATTTTATGAAATAGAAATCAAATATCGCTGCATCTATTGTTAAATTTCTTATATCAGCTGATATACACACATATAATTGAGTTGAGTACTCTTTTTCAAC
Source organism: Zaprionus africanus (assembly GCA_018151435.1). NCBI lineage: Eukaryota > Metazoa > Arthropoda > Insecta > Diptera > Drosophilidae > Zaprionus > Zaprionus africanus. The sequence continues at coordinate 11,025,533 of JAECXB010002206.1, forward strand.
AGAACCGAAAGAATTTAAATGATATATGTAATATGTATGTATACGAGAGTATATCTATGCTATGTACCATATATAAACTATTACCATGCTCTACCTTGCAGTGGTAAATAGCCTCCACACTGCTGCTGATGACCATTCGAAATGAAATTGTTTTGGTTTCGATATGCCATAGCTAAACTATTGGACATAAGGGCATTATTGCAGGGTTGCTGTAGCATCGCGGCATTGGAACCACCAACTGTCCCGCCATAACTGGCTATCAATGACGACGATGTATCAGGTGAGTGTGAGTTGGGTGCGTCTGCTGGAATGAGATTGAGACCACCGGGCACATTGGCAGCTCCTGCTGCTCCCGCGCCCGCACCGCCATTTGCATTCCCGTTGCTATTATTGCTATTGTTGCCAGAGTTTGTCGAGCTATTGGTATGCGATTGTGGTTGCGATACACTGCTCGCACCCGAGCACGGTTTGCCGTCCTTCACTAACACAGGCACCGCGACACGCCGAGGCGAGCTTGCCGACTGAAAGTACACAAATGAGAAGGGAACGAAATTCGTAAATATTATTCGAAACATACACTGCCGCTCAACTAAATAGGTTCAGCAGTTTTCCCATGCAAAATGGCTGTATACTATTTTATACATATTATATTATAGTTAATATTAAGAATATATTGTTGTTAATAAAATTGTTTATAATGTTGGCCAGTGTTATAGTATTGTGTGATTTTTCATCGCATTTCATCTGCACTGACGCCAAGTAATGATGCTTAGCTTCGTGGTTCATTATGGCCTGTACTTATTAAAGCCGAGTGCAATGTGTAAAAGGGATGGAAAGCCAGGGCGTACCTTTGGTCCGCCCTCTGTCTGTCTGTCCAACTCAACAATTAGGCGTCGGTAGCACCCATCACCTTCCCCTCTGCCACATTAAACACCGCCTGTTATCTTTAACTTTGCACTATTTACAATTACTTTAGATAATGGGAGTGAGCTCCCTCATTCACAGCTTGTTGATGTAATGTTAATTGGGGTTGCTACGGCTCCTTTTATAATAATCATTATAATATTTTTTTAATTTCTTAACAAAGTGTTTTAAGGTAAACTTAATTGCTAGAGAATAGATGTCTTGCAGTATTACCTGATTGTGTTGATTTTGCTCAGCCATGGCCTTTTCCTTTGCCTGTCGCTTGCATTTGTACCGATGGTTTTGAAACCATATTTTAACCTGCAAATAAATTAAAGTTACAGTTTATGTGAATTTGTTAATCCGAAATATCTTATATGGTCTATTATCTCTGCTTGGCTTTTGCTACTCAATCTGTTCTAGTCTTCAAAACCCTATTACACTTCAGCTACATTTTTCCAACCCACAAAACCCGCAAACATCCTTGTTCTGAATGAGATTTTTTGGGGTGAGAAGGGTATGTGTGGTATGCATTACCTACCCGCATATTCACAGTTTCACGCGCCTTAAGCAATGTAACGCCTTCGCTTGAAAATACGCCAAAGGGTTTCTGCTTAAAATCAGATTACATTTATTGTTTAGAGTTTGGATTTATTAATAAATTTATTTAAAAGAGAGCATTGCATCGATTTGAGAATGTCTTCTTTATCAGAGTTAACAGATGGAGGACTCTCAGGTAAATTAGTTCTTTATTATGTTCGCAGCGTTCATTTTTTTCCTGTTGAACTAACTTGATATACCCCAAAAAACAAGAACAATCAAAGTGACCACCGGCTAACGTGGTGGGCAAGCAAAGACGTGTCTATGGACCGCAAAATTGCTAGCAAACAAGGCCAATAAATGCGAAATAGATAACAATTGAGTTGTAATCACAAATCGGAATCGTGAATGGATGGATCCTTTCTGTGGTTTTCCGTTCTGTTAGTCAATCTGCGCTATTCAACAGTTTGTGCCAATGCACCAACCGAAGTAGGTAGAAAGTACTTACACACAGACTCTGGCACACACTCTTATAAGGGGGGATGTGTGTATTCCGCTTCATAAGTTAGATTACTATGCTACACGAAACACTTATGCTAGCGCGAGAACAATGGCCAAGACCCTTTTATAGCGGGGAGAGAGAGCGAGCATGATCAAACAATGACCGTTTTTCAATACACTTTTTGGGGGTGAGTGTAAATATATTATTTTTTCGCATTGTACATTAATGCGTTTTTATCTTTCAAAAACATGCCACTGTTGTCCACACACACACACTCACACACACACACACACTTCTCTCACTCCTCACTGTTCAATCGCTCTTTTGCTCTCCTGCTCACTCACGATTCAGTTGAGATGTGCTGCGATGCTGCTGCCTCTTCATTCTAAGGTAATCACCACTTCTGTTTAGGCGGGTACTGGGTATTGTATTGAAAATGCGAGATAATAAAGCCCGAGGGTGACAATGCACAATTCAAATATTTTTATTGTTATAACACGTCACACCCCGTATCTGTTTAGTAAAGTAATTGCTTAACCTAATGACAATTATATTATATTTCAGGTATAAGTTGTTGTCAACAGCACTCCCTACTTTATCCACTCGAAAAGTAAACGTTATCTCTAAAAATCAAATGGTTTTTAATAGCGCAAAGACTATGCCCAAATACCGTGTAATATCGCGTATTATAGATATCAATCTATGAAATATCTACATGTATTCGTTTGTCGGCAAAATAAAGCTATCGGTATTTACTTTCAATTTATCTCAGTTGATGAATAGATAAAGAATGTAGACTTGATTTCAATAAACGGTAGCTCGAAACAATGTTTTGAATTGTTCTCTGATATATATGATATATATTTGTAAAAAACATTCTTTTACTTACTTGCGTGGGCGTCAAATGTATAAGACTTGCTAAATGTTCTCGCTCTGGAGCCGACAAATATCGCTGTTGCTTAAATCTTCGTTCAAGTTCATAGACCTGAAAAATTGAAGAAATATATATATAATACAAAACATTTAAAACAACAAACTCATTGATTTCACACAGGCTAATCGATTAAGGTTTTAAAATATATACTTATAAAAAGAAAGGTCGCTTAAGTTTGTTAAATATTACAGGCCGTTCCCCTTAAATATACGAGGGTCGTTTGTATTTGACTTTTTGTATTTGCCGCGCACCTGCTCTAAATACAACACTGCTCCTGTCAGCAGTTATCGATTAACAGCTGACTGTAAAATTTTGAGAAAGCTGCGTTTTTTGGTTTGCGTTTTATAGGCATTGAAAGCAGACGATCTCGATCTCCATTTTCGTTAAAATTCACGAGATCGTCTGCTTTCAATGCCTATAAAACGCAAACAAAAAACGCATCTTAAATTTTACAGTCAGCTGTTAATCGATAACTGCTGACAGGAGCAGTGTTGTATTTAGAGCAGGTGCGCGGCAAATACAAAAAGTCACGGACTTATCAAACGACCCTCGTATTTTGAGGGCCTTGAGATCGTCTGCTTTCAATGCCTATAAAACGCAAACCAAAAAACGCAGCTTTCTCAAAATTTTACAGTCAGCTGTTAATCGATAACTGCTGACAGGAGCAGTGTTGTATTTAGAGCAGGTGCGCGGCAAATACAAAAAGTCACGGACTTATCAAACGACCCTCGTACATAAATATGTTCCCTGATTTCGATTTTCATCCCTCCATCGGTTCAGATTCCTCCAACTGTTACAAAAATTAGTTTCAATTCACAATTTGTGGTTTTTTGATGGGATATCTGCGAGTACCAAGTTTCACGGTGTCTGGCAACTGTCTGCAATAAAATTCAGGTATTGTTTGCATAAAAGCGGACCGCGGCACAGGCCGACGTACTTACATATCTAGTACGAGTGAAATACGAAAAAAAAAATCAGATAAAGTGAGGCTGGCATTGTTTAATTTTGTGCACGTAAGCAAGTCTAATCGATCTACCCTATTTCATTAGGATTCCACATTAATAAAAGACGACAAATAGGGGTGGCTGTGCGACACTTCAAATTGGTGAAGCTTATTGAGCAAACATTTGGTTGGTTCTGGCTAAGTATGAGTATACTCAGACGGCGGAGTGTGTGAGTTAGTTACAGGAAGAAGGAACAATGTAACCTAACCAGCAGACAGCTGAATGGAGGCAATATTTTAAGGACTTTCTTGAACGATTTAATATACTTCTTCTACAGTGTACTAGTAGAAACTATGCGAAGAGCTCCTTGGTATTTATCTTAACGGTAGACACGTTTTTTCATATTTGAGAAAGACTTTGCCGCAGCATATTTAAAAAGTTCAGAAGTGTTAAGATACGATACAAATGTTTTGCAAGATGTTCATGCAGAGCAGTCGACGTTATGAGTAAGGGACGTTTGCTAATATGCAGTCTGTGGCTGTGCGAATGTGAAACGTAAAGAAGGTAAAGTAGGAGTTCTGAAGCACTCCATAATACATAAGTGGACATGCATATAGTCATAAGTACACCCACATATAGTAGATAAGTACACACATGTATATGCATGTTTATTCATAAGCAGACACACACACACTCATACACCCACACACGAACACTCAGAAATTTTACATTCTCAAAGTATAAAGAAGAGAAAAGAAAATGAAGGCAATTAGCACGCGTTTTATTGCGCAGGCAACAACAAAACTCAACGTTGTCTAACAAATTTCACCGTAATGAATTTGAAAGGCGTAAAAGCCCGTCGTTTTTTATAAAAACTTTGTAATCCGTCAACTCGAACTCATTTTCATAACATTGAAAGAACCGCAGACACGGCCAAGGAGAAGTGGCTAATATGCAAACTTACGTGCAATTTATGAATTTCTATATGTATTCAAAAAGAAGGAGATTGGGGAGGATAAGCCATTATAAAATTTATTTGTAAATAAAAAAGGTTAATCAAAAGTTCGAACTGTCTTTTTATATCCTAACACGATTCATATGTTAAAAAAGTCTCAAGAACTCGGATATTAATCCAATATTCAACAAACCCTGTTCAACTGCACTGCCCCACTAAAGATATTCTGAGTAGCAAATCTTTATCGTACGCACCGCACGCGCGAAACCGTCGCAACCAACTAAAAGTTGACTGCGATGCCGGCGGTTATTCCCTTTTGGGAAATATAATCTGTAAATTGAATAGCTCTCGGATCAAACGGTCTGTCACGCCTTCTGCTGTCTGTTACATACAATTGCACAAAGATGGTATAACCCCGTTCTCAACAGTGTTCAATGGCCACAAGGTAAGCGCAATAAAAATGTACCCTTTTCTAAGGGTGGAAAGGTCTAGGGCAATGTACGAGTACTTTATGCGGTAGTATTGTTCATAAATAATTTTCGGATAGTTATTAAACCGCAAATCGGTTTCGGTTCAGTGCACATAAAGTGAGGTGTCTTTGATTTAGTAAGGTCTCTATGCCGACGGACGTATCAATTGACAAATATGGCTTAGGTTATACGAAAATATATTGTAATAACCCTTTAACTTGAAGATACAGTGTCACCTACCTACATGAAATATTTTTTATTATATGTGCTTGTGTATTCTAAGCTTTTGTCAATATGAAATGCATACTTCTGGTTTGAATACCCTTAGAAGGGTCTTAACAGGTTGCGCGACAAATTTAAACTTGCAGTTAGTACGGTAAATTTATATATTGCACAATGTACATACGTATATTTATATATAGTATGTTCGACTTTAAGCGAAATTCAATTCAAATATTTAAACCGCTATAATGAAAAACGAATTTGATATTTGCAATACACTTAAGGTCCCAAGTCTTTAACAAACATAAATACCTTTTTCAGAGTATATTTACATTGTACATATAAATGTGTGTTTACTTATGCCGTTCGGCAAACACTACCGTTCATAAGACATCTGTGTGTGTAAGTATTTTAGTACGTGTGCGTGAGTTTCTGTGTGTGTGTTTGTAAGTACGTTTGACTGCCCAGATGCTCTTATAATATTTTCACGAATGCAATTCGCTAAATGTAACAATTGTTTCAGCTGCGAAGTTCTCGTTTAATCTAGATACGGAAACCGAAGGAGCCGACGGCGGAGTCTGGTTGCACACAAGTAGTTAAATATGATATTAAATAGACGTTATGATTAGCAAATTTCGAACAATAGATTATACACGTATATACATTCGATTTGACTATTTAACTTTTTTCTTACAGCGCGCAGTAAAAGGAATTTAGGTTATTTTTGTCATGTCAACTAAGCTTTTAAGCTAAGGACAAGAAACAAGAAAAAGCCAATACGCGGCGATCAAGAATATATAAATTTAATAGGCCATAATAAAAATATAAACAAATATACTCTTTAGCAGATCAATTTAGAAGTACCTTCTTTTAGTTTATACCTTCTGCAGATGTTACACAATGTTGTTCCAATTTTATAAAAATGTTTACTAACCTGAGCTTGTGTAAAGAGAACTCTTCGCTTTCTTCTTTGAGCCAATGGGAATTGCAGTGGTTTAGCGTCGCTCACACTACACGCAGCCAAGCCACCCATGTTGCCCATATGGCCCATTGATCCACTAGCTGACGTACTCATGAGACGCGATACTGAAAATAATTAGTACGTCACATGTTTATCAGTTATCTCGGATTAAATAAAATCATTATTTGCAAATTGCAATTAAACTGGAAATTACAACATTAATCTCATTAGAATCGAGTATTTGTTCAAGATATAGATATCCCTTCTAATTAAGAACTAATTGATTGTGGAAAGATCTTTACTACTACCTTATTATTAAGACACTAAAATATTTAATCCTAGTTATTCTCTATTAATTCAGCTTCATTAATTTTTTTGTAAAATTACCATGAACTCTTACTATGCTACTTAGTTTGTTTAAAAACTACAAAGCAATTTCCAGAATTTTTTATTTTGTTCCCTTAATTTCAGGAAATGGAATAGGAAGGATATATTAAATAAAATGTGTGTTACAGACAGGAGCTGGTTCTCCATTCAAAAAGTTTGCATTGTTAGTCAACTTGAGAGTTTGTGCGGCCGGCGGTCTGGCAAAAAGTTCTGTAATTGTTAAAGTTGGATAAGCCAAACTCGCATTAAGGTTTTTCTAGAGAAAGCATTTACTAATTGCTGACTACCACGACCTTTCTAACTGTTTTAAATTATTCAATTTTAAATATGATTCTCATGAATTATGCCCTTGTTGTCAGCAATAGCCTGAGCTATGCAATTTATAAATATAGTTTAAAGAAAACGGACCAGTATTTTGAGTTATTGAATTAAAGATATTAAAAAGGGGTATTATTACTACTTTCGCTATTTAGACGGAACCTTATACAATCTTTTTCTTGTAAAATCTTGGAACGCGCAAGAAAAAGTCAAAGGATAGCCAACTTTCAGCCTCATGAAAAATAATACTCCTAGGTAATCCCATGGGCCCTGATATTTACTTCACAGCGCTACCTATTGGGTATAGTTTAGTTAAACTCTCTTGGCCGGACACAGACATTTTTCGGCGAACTTTTGTTTGGGTAAGAACATTGACAAAATACATGAATGGACAATGGAAGGGAAAGTGTCCGCCCAAAGGAGGGTTCATTGAAAGAAGCGACCCGCTTTAGGGAGGTGTCCGCTATGAGATTTTTCACTGTCTACCAATACATACATATATTTATCTGTAGGTATACCTTGAGTGGTTTGCCATGCCGTTGCACATTTTATGGCAACATTTCAAGGAGTATTTTAATAGTAGCAAGAATTGTGACCGCATACTGGTCATGTGCAATATGGAAGCATATTGGGTCCATGGACATCTATTTACATATCTACCTATGTCCGAAATATGTAAATGCACGAACACACACACATATGCATATTTGGGAAATTGTTGTAAACACACAGCCCGAGTCGGAGCCAGAGCCAGAGCCAGACACGAAGCAGAGGCAGCGCAGCGCGTCACAGAAACCTAAAGTTCATGCTAAGTACTTGAGAAATGTTTGCTTTACTTTTAAGTAAAGATATTCATAAATGAGCATTTCTGCTGAGTCACGCAATCAATGTAGACTCTTTTTTAATGCCGTATATTTTTTATTTTTTCTTTAAACGAAAAAGGTATGCGTGAGAATAATTGATTTCATATTATTTTGTTGTTGTCATTGTTTATTTTAGAAATGAAAAGATGATTATTAATTTTTCACATTTATGACGTTTCTGTGCTATCTGTAGGTATGCATATGTGCCCCTCATATGGTACCTCGTTTACATACATAAGTGTAAATATATGTGCATGTCCAGTCGGTCTACATTTTGACCCAGCAACTTGTTTTAAAGTGAATGTAAAGAGATCACATCTGTTGTCACATCTGAATACGTACACAGATCAGATCAGTCTGACTGCTGGCTGGCTCTCTAAACGCCTTACGTAACTGATATAAACATACGAATATGTACGAAAAGGAAATGCTTTGAAAGCTGTATAAAACACACTCATGGTTAGAATAATAGGTGCATGTGTATTGCATTGGCGATGCACTTCACTGTGCGATGAAGAATACTTTTATTAATCACTTCTTATGCTCTTTTTAATCTCATTGTTGCCGAAATCGCGAAGAATAATATATTACCCCTGTATTAACTGTATAAGCCCCTATAAATATTAAGAGTAGACTACTAAGGATTCATAAGAGCTCGAATTTCATACGCTGCATTAAGTAATACTGGAAAAAGGTTTAGAATGCTTAACATGAAACATCATATGTTAGTATATGTTCTTGATCAGTATTAATAAGCAAGTCGCTGTTAGCAAGTTCGTCTGGTAGTTCAGTAAGTTAAGGTTGTCATTTTCTAACCCATACTAAAAATATCACTACGATTGGATCATAAGCGCCGAAATGATTGACGAAACGCTTTATCGTCTGTGCCCTGCACACACGTTTGCCGCGCAGTCATCGTCGCGTTTCGTGTCGCATCGCCTCAAGCGCGTAATGTGTGTGTAAGCGATAAATGAGAGTTATTGAGACACCATTATACAATAGCATGGATAATGAATTCTAATGATGTTTTCGGGCAAGGTGCAGCGAGTTATAAACTGAAATTCGATATCTCTATCAATGGAAAATGAGAAATATGATCTTTTTCCAGCTAACCCGAACTTTTGCTCAATGTTTTCCCTTACTTGACTTTCTAACTTCATTTTCTTTAATTAATTTGATATCATTATTGTTAATTTTGCTCTTTTTACGTACTTGCAAATCTGGGATCATTTGCAGTTGATCCATACCATGACGCCGATCCTCTCATGTCCGTGTAGTGTCCCGCCAGCGATAAGTTATCGGTCGGTCCACAATAACTTTGCACGCCGGGACTGTGATATAGCGATCCCATAGCGTAAGGATTAGCCATTGTTGAAGTACTTAGAGTTCCGGGAGAATTAATGCTACTTCCACTAGAATTTGATCTGTAAGCAATAAATAAAGAGTTCTCTTTCAGTTATAGATATTTTTCTTTTATTAGCTCAGTATATATTTTTGCAAGGGAGTATTTACGGTGTATAGAAGATTTAAAAATCATTTTTTGGCTCCTGATTTAATATATCATTAGTTGTGTACACTCTTTTTAATGTCACACTGAATCTAAACGCTACCCCGACGAGGGTTTCTTCATAATTTGGGTATGGATGGAAAACAAAGCTGAGATTTGCATACAATTAATGGAAAGTGAGTTTGTCAAATTTTCTGGCGACCTTTGCAAGGATAATTGGATTTTCAACAGGTTTTCTACTCAATTCATACAGCACGTGCCACCAGGCGCTCACGATATTCCTGTTTTGGGGTGGCCAGCAATAAAAAAGAAATTCGGAACTTCCCGTCACCATAAAACGTATAAGAATAGACGCCATTTTGAAATAAGCTTGGTTGCAATATTGGCGTAAGTGTGTCTATTAATATATATAACAGTGAACAGAGAATTCGGTAACTTTCTCTCTGTTATACTATCATATTCTTTATCGATACATTATATCTTAAAGTATGTATTGTGCCCAATTTCAACTGACAAATTTTCTCTCATATTTAGGGATATTTCTGTTGACTTGTTCAATATTTTATTAACTGTTTGAGGTGACTTAAAATCAGTTCCCCACACAGGTACTGAACACACAAGGCAGCCCTCCAATTCACACACACACACTCACAGAAACCAGCACACTCAAGCGGGACACAAGTACCTTGCAAGACGACGCGCATTCGATGACGTTCGGCTGCGGCTGTGGCTGCGTCGGCCATCTGCTTTTGACAATGTTTTATATATTGTGTGTGTTTATGTATGTGTGTGTGTGCAAGTGTGTGTGTGTGTGTGTATGCGTCTGTATGTCCGTGTGTGCGCTTGTATATATGTGTGCGTATCGTATTATTTAAAAAAGCGCTCGTAATTTGAGGAAAAATAAAGCTATCGAAATGGAAGGTACTTGAGTCAAACTGAAGCGATATATCTTAATGATTAAATATTCCCAAATATAAATCGATCTACCAAATAAAAATTTTATAATACACCGAAAACTTGCTCAAATCACTTTAACATACGCTCTAACTTTGAAAACCTTGACACCCAGTTCTATTATCAATCGGGCAATACGCTAAATAGACGAAAGCGCCAGCAGCGCAGTCGCTGCTTCATTTGCATTTCTTCGTCTCAAGAGTGTGTTTGTGGGTGTGGGTGAGCAACAACAGTGCGCATAATTGATTCATTGCACAATTCTCATCTATGTTCAATTATAAATTCAAAGCGGGTTATCCAAACTTGTGTATATAGGGTATCAAACAGTCGAGTGCACTCAACTTACATTTTTCCTTACACTTTTCTATCAAGAAAATTATTTATGCATGCAAAAAAGTTGTCGTCTAGCAAAATAAACATAGAACCATTTGGAGTTACATGAGGGTTAGGAATTTGCGATTGAACACGATTTGAGGCTTGTCTGAGTCGAAGAAAATAAACGATTATTATTTGTGTAGAGACACATTTTATTTGCTATAAAATCGCAGTATTTGTCGTGCGCATTTCATTATGAAATATCATGCGCGGTTGCATTGAAATCTATAAATGTATTTATTTAGTCAGAGCTATTTTTGCGCTACCTCTTTCTTCTGGAAATTTGTTTTTCGTAATCGAAAGTATTTATGTATTGTATTTATTATTCAAATAATATAGATATATATGAATCGAACGGACAGAAATACATAACAAATGGATTTTTTATTTGCCAACCTTATAGACTTAACTTACCGAAATGGAGATGGAGGGTTACCGTTAATTTCCAGCTTTCGGTAGGACTCCTCGATCGGACTTAGGATATCAGTCACACTAAACGGAGTCGAGTGATTGTTGTTGAACAGAGTACTATGGTGTTGACTATGCAGATTCTGCAGATGCTGGATACTGGAGAGACTATGATGGTGATGTGCAACCGCAGCAGCGGCTGCGGCAGAAACCGTGTGTTGCGCCGATGCTTCGTTTGTATTATTGTGCTTGGCGAGCGGTTCCAATGGGTGTTGCTGCTGTGAGGCTGCTGACGGTATAAGTATATCTTTTTGGGATAAACTCATAACCAACTCTTCCTCATTACCCAAATTGTTTTCCTCCTCTTCAGGAAGATCTCGAAAGCATCGACGTTCATTAAATATTGGATCAATTAAATTTGACGCTGACATACGAAGAAATTTCAACTAAACCGCTTCACTTTTAAATCGTAAGAATCTACAAATACACAAAGAATTATATTTGAGCTGTTAATATTGGCACAAAGAGTATGATAATGTTCATAATTCGTTACCATTATAGCCTATTCAAATTTGTTCTATTTCATTCTGTTCTGTTCTATTCACATTTCTTCGTTTTCGTTGCCATTGAAATCTGGTAGAAAAGCTACTTCACACTGTTTACTGTTGCAATACCATGAATATTCAAAGAAGAGAAGCGCGCTGAGGTGTAGGCTAGCTTTTCTATTCATACTAATACACACACACAAACGTTTGTATGTGAATCTACAAAACAAAAGCGCTGGGAAGTGAAACGTTGTAAGTCGCAAGTCTATGGGAATTACTTCTTGAGAAGTCGCCTTGTTGGTTATGATTGAATTTTCTACCAACTTGAGGCCAAATTAAATTATTTGCCATGCGAACGCACATTTCTGGTATCAAATACACTGCTCGACGCCGCGGAATTTTCATTTAACATGAGACCGTCGCTAGGTATCGCTGGATGGATGTTTACATGTGTGTGTGTCATTTAAGCTATCTCCTGGGCAATAAACTAATGTTTTTCATGCTACAATTTTCTATTATTGGCAATAACTAAAGATGAATAGACATACTATGAAACTCATTTGATGATGAGCGCTTCGAATGTGCTCCCAAAACTGGTTTTGCAGATAAAAGCTACACATTAAAATAGAATTGTTACATTTTAACGCTTTTTGAATTGATTAGTACTGTTAGAAAGATAACAATACTATATAGTCTGAAGTTAATATCCATTTTTCTGTATTTTATCGTTGCAGAATCATTATTCAACCATTTCAAGTACAAAAATCTTTTTAATCACAGACTGTTAACATATTAAAAAACCTTTAACTGCTGTACGTATTTATATGCAATATATCTATTTCATTCAACGTCTTCCTTTTCCTAAGGCATTACACAATCAGGGTCCGTTTTAAATCGATTATATCTTGCTCAATAATTCACCGCAGCTACAAACATGTCCGCATATATTCAAGTATGTTTTAACAGTCAAAGATACAATAAGAATCCTTAAATAAATATATTTTTGTAAATATTTTCGTTCCACCTAAATACACACGCACACGCACACACACTTGTGCGAACATAGTCGTACAGCTCTATATATTGTTTATTTCCTTTCTGAACATGCACAACAGGAAGATATTAACGTAATTTTATTTTTTAGTAATTGTTTCGCAATTGTTTCTTACTTGTAGCATTTTTTCAGTACACCATGAAGTTTTGAACTTCTCTCAGACAACTTGCCAATAACTATTTAAATTGCATTATTCACTGTAAATTGTTGTATTGTTGTTGTCGTTGTTATAACAAATTAAACTCATTCGAAACCATGGGTCAAATAATCAGATCAGAATCAAATCGCAGTTTTAGCAGCAACATGGATTCATCGTAGTCGTCGGGTATAGGCGATTTTTAGCAGGCATTAACTTATATTTTTCTAAAGCACCAAGAATATGTTACACCGAAATTTTGTTTCTGCCGCACACAATATATGTATGTAAATTTAAAGACATAAGCCCACGTCAGTGAATTTATTATGAATATCCACTCGACACGATTCCGTCAAATGAAATAAGAGGTCTGAACAGTACTGACGAGTACTCCTCAGATGGCTTCTGGATAGCCCTCGAATAAGTTTTTCCTATTAACGATAACTCTCTGTACTGTTGGTACTGGCTACACACTTCGTTGAACAAAACAAACATCAAAATATTGCCTATTCATTTTTGCATCGACCAACCAATCGCAGCCAAGAAAGACCGATGGTGGGCCGGTTTTAAATGCAGAGCACACTGTGCACGCTGTGCTCTGTACCTCAGAATCACAGTGCCTGCCTACTTTTCTGTATACCTGCCTCTGTCACGCAACAGTGCCAGCAAGCGCATATGCAGATGTGTGAAAGAGATAGCAGGCAGACATGTTTGCTGTGTCACTCTGACGGCTACAATGGACCAATGGGAATGAAGAAGTGTTTCATCCCTCGTTGTGCGCACAACTTGAGGTCGAAATATTTGGAATTAGTTTAGGAATGTTAAATTCATTCTTAAATTGTTAAATTTCCCCCCTCGCTGTCACGTTTAACAATAGAAATGCTTGCTAAGCCTGTATTTTCACACAACGCAACAATGCGTCCGCGGCGTACTCTGTTCTCACAAGTACCAACTCGAAATCGTTTAGAAGTTTCTGACGGGTCTGGGTGGACAGAATTTATATCGTTTCATTGAAAATCGAAAAACACAGAGGCGTTTTCCCGCTAATCAGAGTATGTGTATGTGTGTGTGTGTGTCGCACAGCAAAACATATGACTAGCCTAACTTTTCAAATTATGCGCACAATATACTATTGAGAATTAAATTACCCATGCGATAAAGATGGTATTGTTACCTATATGAGTACGTGTGTGTGTGTGCATATGGTAGGAATCTTAGACTCAATTTACTCCAACGAATTGTAAGGAGACGTCGCCATGCGTCGCATTGCAATATAATTTAAAACATATTATGGCTATATATAGTGAAAATATGAATTTATTGTAGACGTAGATATGTCACATATTTTTTTATAAATTCTTAAGTCTCGAATTTTTTTGTCTGATATGAAGTAGTAAAAATCAAACCGTTGCGCAGCGCACTTGAGCCAGAAGTAGACCCCTTTTCAGTTCGGCAGCGCTCCCTTCTCTTTGCTACCGAAAAATACTTATGTTATATTCAGTTTTCAACGGATTTGATCGACGTGCAGAGTAGTAAAATTTTGCTTTCTATAGCTCTTGACGGCGAACGCGTTCATGCCAAATGCTTCAAAATGCTTCACGGGAGGGTAAATTTGCACATACATACAACACATACTACATACACAGGGGAACTCATATACACATATGTATACACTCCCTATGTGAGCCTATGTACGATCGTTACATTTCCAACTCATTGCATACTTAAGTGTCCGTTCATAATAATTTCATCAAAATCACTCTGTGGATATAACATACTTCCAAATGCATGTATGGGTATTGAACAGCTCGCTTTTAATATTTTTTATGTGTACTTCTGATAAATATGTGAGTTACTGACATTAATTTAGTTATTAATAATATCAAGTCGACTATGATCAAGCGACAGATCATTTTAAGACGCAAAACATACCTTTTTAAAATAAAGAGTGATTTCCCTTTTCGCTTATAAGCTCGAAAAACATTCAGAATACTGTTTAAACTTTTCATAATGTGAAAACTAATATTAATAACTAATGTATAACAAAATATTGTGATTCTATAATCAAAACCTATTGATAAAAGTTGATGATAATGATAAATTTTTTCTAGAATGATTAAGATCACCGATATTGCAAATGGGCTAGACTTTTCAATAAAATTCGCAAAGAATTTTTTAAGTCATGTTACTTGATATTAGGCTTAATTTTGTTAAGAAAAATATAATGCTTAAATATTATTATGTAACGAATTCATAGGAACGTGTAAGGAGCCATGCATAATGTTGGGTAAAGTGCTGAATCATCTAACCATATATAGTCCTTTTGTCTGTCTCTTCGGCAAATCGTTTAACCATTTCAAAACAAACTGTTGTCGCTCTCTCTCACTCTTTCTCACTCTCACTTTCTCTCTCTCTCTCTCTCTCTTTATCACTCTCGCTCGCTCAGGCTCTCACTCTCCCTCAGGCTCTATCAATTTGTTTATCTCCCCTATTTGAATCTACCTAAACGAATCTGGTTTTAGGTCCTTATATTATTCCGGGAAATCATTTTCAAGTATGCGTCAGAATCGAACCATTTTATGTATCCTATATTTGTATTAATTTTATTAAATATCTAATCTTATATAGTATTTCAAATATTTTATAGTTTTCATATTAAATTTAAAGTTTTGTTTTTTAGAAAGTTCGATCACAAACTGCATCTTGTGTAACAAAACTTTAAGGTTGTGTCAAGGTTTGAAAACAGTCAATAAATTAAAATAAATTAACAAATAAGGAAAGTTACACTCGTAGCGAGGCCACTTGACTTCGCGGTCCCTCGCGCAGCACTCTTGAATACCGCGTAGCGTGCATTTTCACTCTTTCTCTCTCTCTCACTCACTCGCACACAAACAGCACGCTCTGCTGAGTTCATGCGGCCTCCGCTCTAAATCGTGTAAAGCAGTTTCTGCAAAAAATGTGGTTTTATTATCAGATCAGATGGGCACTTGTACATCTCAGGTGGGCCTTTAAGCATGTTTCCAATATTTAAAGTAAAATAAATTTTCACGTTTTGTAGAAAGTTGCACAATATTCGAAGGTATATTAAAAGTAAATTAAATGGTATATATAGATGCTACATATATAAAGATTTTCTAATTCAATATTGCTACATTTCATTGCTATCATATTCCTTGCGATTAGTACCGTGTCTCGCAATAGAAAATGCCTTGAAAACATCGACGGCTTTTTAATTAATTAATAATTAATTTAATTTTTAAGTTAATCTTTTCCTTTTGCAAATGTATGTATAGGTAGAATATACAATTCATTTCGAATTGTTAAATAAAATTATTGTAAAAATTGCGCGGTCACAATGTTTTGGCGTACGGGGACAGTATGTATGATCAATAAAGCAATATAAATAAGACGTTGTTGACAAACTGGAATGGGGCTAGTGTTGGGTATCTCCTTGTCGAGTACGCTCGACTGTATCTTTTATTTTCATAGCTTTATGCGGCTTATTCGTTTATATGCAAATGATGGCACACGCGCGGGCGTGACTGTGGGGTGCATCCCTGTTATATCCTTTATCGATTGCAAATGGAGTTACAAGGGTTAAGGCATTGTGCACACTCTTGTTTACTTAAAAAGTCATTCCACACGAAAGGCTCCCCGTTTTCTTTTCACTCGCCTCATGATTGTACAAATTAATCAGATTTAATTGCTATCGGTTTGAATATAATAAAGAGGGAAAAAATTAGGTGATAGTGATATGAATTAGGAAATTTATTACATTATAAGTTTAATATTGCGCAATATAAATACATCCACTAATTATAACATTTGTAACATTCCTCAAAAATTAAATAGGCTTAATCAAAACTGAACTAATTATAATAATAATGTATGTATTTTACAAAGCGCATCTAACCGGCGGCATGCCGAAATAAACCTCTGCTTACCGTGTTCAATAAAAATCAGTTGAAAGCTTTAATATTTCAATAACAGATCTTCTGTTATATCCAACAAAGTCCTTTCATCTTATACTGAAACTGAGAAATGTAATTATGATTGTCAGAGCCTCCTAAAGTAGTTGGAGAGGGCGTTTCGAGGTGCTTTGTGCACTCTTGGAGGAGAGCGCTCGTGCCAACACCTTCCAGCCAGCCTAAGCCTTTTCAGTTATTCAGTTTAACAGACGTAGGTGGTGGGCAACTCAGGCGACGGTCGGTCGGTGCAGTTGATACCTATTGAAATGGTAAATAAGGTCAGTCACGCCCAGTCCTTGTGCTCGCTACAGAAACGTAAAATACCCTTGTGGCCATGGCAACTGGCCATCAGAAAGGAAAGCAACAAAACCACTTTGACGGACCCCACGTATAGTACTAGGGGTTAAATGTTACAAAATCTCTTGAGTTTTGAATTTTAATCACGGCTCTAAAGCCTATTTAATTAAAAGTCACGTCAGATTATACCTTGAAACTGATTGATATTTGATGCTATTTTTTTAAAAAATAAGTTTGTTATTGTTCTTTGTTTTATCAAGAACATCGAGAAAAACTAGACTGTTGAAGGCAATCCTTGACCTCGTTGAATGTTACTAAATAGCAATCCTCTTAGACTTTTGCCATAAAGTCAATAGTTATAACTTCAACAGCCATAGGAACGAATCGTTTACATTTTTGAAATGTTTAAATCAATTCAAAATATTGCAAATATTTCGAATTGTTGCAGTTTTTACCGTTAGCCTCAGCATCAGATTGTATATATTAAATTAGGTGTGGTTTATTCATGTACTAACAATGCCCGGGCGCATTGATATTGTGTGCTCATGCATAATGTTTCCATTTCATACCCTCTCATGCTTATCTTCAATGTGGTCAGTCGCATGGGGGCGTGGCCAAGCAGGCAACCAATCACAATGCCAGCAAGCCACTCCACGCGAGTAGCTCCTCCCCCGCAGCAGAAGCTGTAGTTGGAACATTACGCCCACCATCGCATGGGGTTGCCCCCTGGTAGAATAAAACATTTTGGGTCATTTATATTCAAAGATGTTTGCCAGGCTGGCTTCGGGCTGCAAGTAGCAAGCTCTAATTAATGAAATTCGAGCGATCAAATAATTAAGCTTAAGTTCATGGAAAATATACAGTTTCTTGGAAAAGCGATAAAATGTATTAACTTTGCTCTTTTAATATATCACAATACTAGGCACTGTGTTTTTATATATCGCTCATTTTTTGTAACTTTAAGTTCTTTATTCACTGGTTCTGTAGGTTAACATCCTGCACATCTTTAATGTAAGATCCCGATATTTTTTTGAACTCCTTCAACTGTGCAATATCTTCTTTATAATCAAATAAACTTACTTCTGATCGCAACTTCTTCTTATAAGAGTTTTTTAAGCTCAGTTTGGGGCTCCTCACCATTTTGGATTAAATCAGAACCCAATAAATTCCCTAGATCAAAGGGGTGACATTTTTCATAAAACACGAATCGTACACTAGTACATTTCCTAGACTGATTTAAATTTTGAACAGAGAAAGAAATACACAAATTAACATAGTATTGTCACTGTCATTTCCAGTACATTTATGAGTTCTCGGACTTATTCTAGGATTCGTATTAAACATAGAAGATAATGACAAGGAAAGTGCCAAACTTTGACTGAAAAAGAATATATATTGTGTATGTTGTATCTATCATATTAATGAAATCATTTTCACAAACCAAAGAGGTCAAACGAGCTATTGACCAAGTTCTAAAACAAATTGAGCGTGGAATAAAAAGACATATTACTAAAAATTTGGTAGTTCAGACTTTGACTTCTGTGTTATCTGAATTGCCTCCGCTTCTGCCGAGCAAGAATATATTTATTTTGTACCGTATATGCACCTATCTGCGTCCATCTTCCTTTATCACATTTAAAGTTTCAAAGTTAAAAGACCCGTCTACTCTACGAGTATCGGGTATACAATTTAAATTTTAAAATCAGCCAACTTAAAAGAAGTCTTAAAATATATTTAGTATGCTTACCTTTTGCGAATATCAAGAAACTTTAAAAATAACGAGAAGACGCTTAACTTTGTATTGATGGAAAATCTATAAAAATTATTTGGTCTGCTACGCCTCTTTTGATTGTGTGAAAACAGTTGCGATCGATGAAAAGCGATCGTACTGTAAATTAATGAAATACTTGTAAGTTTTCACATCCCTTTAACATTTCAAGGGGATCGTCTGGCCAGGATCGTCGACTATAGCTCTTTTTGTGCCTGTACATGTATCTGAATTGTATTTAAAATTTTATTGCCATTATATGCTGCCTTAATTCATTTTACTCGCTTTTATAGGGGTGATTACGCTCTCGATTGCTCTTTCTTCGTATTTTAATTTGTTTGAAGATCGTTGCGAACATATAGTAATCATTGAACTGAAAACTTGTGTCGTGCTGCGCGGAATACTTCATTTCATACGTTCGACTGGATGGGAACATTTTGACTTGCAATATACTCACAAATTGATGCACAAGCAAAAAAAGAAATTTCCCCCCAATTGAAACTATACTGTTTTGTTACTGAAGATCACATATAGAGGAATTACGCAAGAAGTATTTAATTGCTGCTTCCTGTAGCAAATCAAAAAATTATGCTTTATTCACATTTTTTTATCGTTATCTTAATTAAAGTTGATATTTTCTATTTTAGTTGTATTAAATAAGTATATATATCTTTATTATACATGAATCTATTTTAATGTTATATACAAACCTTACTAAATTCTTTCCTTTTTCAAGTTAAGAAAAAGTACCAGGAAATGAACATGATATCCTTTAGTTGGGGTGGTACGTGCTTTTTGAACACTTTCATTGTAAAACAGACAAAGACGGAAAACAGGTATCAGCTATCTTTCCATTTTAATGGAATAATATTACAATAGATTTTCAATTCACATCCCCAAATAGAAACACTTTCGAACTTGAATCAGGTTAAAATTTTTTTTAAGTAACTTCTTGTTTATTATGTGTGGGTAAATAAATGTAATTTTTTTTTTGGTAAAGTACTTTTGCTTTAATTTGCATGGGTTGTTCCGTGGGCAGTTGTGGTTGCCTGCAGCTTGACTCTGACAGACGGCCAGTGAGAGCATTGGACACGCCGCAGGGCATTGCCGCAGCTTCTGACTTTTACGGCAGTTTATATGGTCACTGAATATCAAGATCAGTCTGAAATTACATGAGAAAAAAGGGTTGTTTCAAAAGATTGTGCAACAGCAATTTGAAATAACATGCTAAATTTCTGAATGATTTATAGAAACGAAACATATTAGAGATAATTGAACAAGAAAGTATATTCTATATAACTAAAAAGTATGTTCTTCATAGCAACTTATTGTAATCGAAGATGAGCTTTCTGTGCGTTGCAAAGTTCTCCGCTCTCAATCGTAAAACAATTATTAAAAACTTTTGCTATGGTTTGATTGTATATTATATTATATTAAAGTTTTTGAACCTAATGGGCAACAAGAAAGTAATCTCTTTGTTTGCAAATAAACACCAAACATATTCATTTTCATGGTCTTATCGGTTTGCCGAGTTCTTATAATGGGCGAAACCTTCCACCAAATTTGTTTTCATTTGTTTTCCTAAAACAATTTCAGAGATTAGAGCTTAAGTCGTTTCACCTATAGCTATGGACGGTGCAGACGGTAGCTTTAGACACACACACAGACAAACAGACGCACACACGTGTGTTTTTCACGATTTTTCATTGTTCTTGATCTGAAAGGTGGATCAAATTATTAAACAAATATTTTTTCACACATTTTCATCCCCTATAAAAGAGAATTTATTTTCCACGTCTGCTAGTGTCGTTAAGAACTAAATAAAATGATTGGGATATACAACAATGGACAGCATAGCAGAAAAATCAAAGTCGTTAGCAACGCGACAGCTAAATACATATACTTACCCTCTTACTTCATGCACGTGGCCCGAGGCACGTGTACACAATTCAGGTTGAACCCACGATTAAATTAATCGCTGATTAGTAACAGAGGACTCCGTCATAGGTAAAATATAAAATATGCCAGGAATGCCGTCTTTAAAATGCTTGACTACGGCGAACGTGTCCAATTTTGCGAATATACATATCTACATCCATATACGTATGTATGTGTGATATATACGTATGTAAATCCGTTTGTATTATGTTTATGTAAATGCACACACATTCGCACGTGTGTATGTAAATGAATTGATGCATGTGATCGAAATAATGGAAATGGAAAATATCAAGGGGATTAAAAGTTTTAAATGCTACTTGACCCGTGACTTATTGGTGATTTCTTCCACCATATAATGCAGCACAGATTGCTGTGTATTGTTGTCTGGTTCCATTCTCATTCGAAACTTCCAGCTACATATGTGTGTGTGAAGACAACCCTGGCTTTTGAATCGAAGCAATATAAAATTATTGTTGCATACATTTTCGGACCCATTCGGACCATCGCATCCGTCGCCAGCAGACGTGGTCATCGAGGTTTCGTGTTGCCACCACAAAAGATAGATCTGCCGACGTCATGAACGAATTTGCTTTTGTTTGTGGACCGTCGGTAGCAGAACAGGACATCGCTTTCTACTTTTGTCGTTATTGATTTCTTGATGTAGTTATTCCCAGGGATTAGACAAAGTTAATAGGCTTTAAGGTGGTGGTCTTTTGACCGAATTGGCCCAAATTAGAAGCTTTACGGTTAATAGATAATAGTTGCTCTTTAAATATCAAATATCTAAATTAGCTTGGGAATGAACAAGTTCTTACAAAAACTGGAAATAATCGTAAAAACAAAATAGCAATGGCCTGGCAAAGGTTCGGTTAAAATCCTCCCGGAATCCCACAATAGATTTCGAAATTCTCCCTAAAATTAACCCTTTTGAAAGCAAATAAAAAGACTTTATTTAACTTTACATTATGCGGTTTTATTCCAAGTAACTTTAAATTATTTTCAGTTTTAGTTTTCAGTACACAACACTTATTTTAACGAGTTCAAGTTGTTTTCGCAATTACTGTAAGCTACGCCAACACCAAATCCAGCACCTAACCATGTAGGCCAAATGCGTCTTTTGAAAAACAGTAGGGACGCCACTGAACCGACAATAAGACCACCAGCTGAAAATAAAGATTAGAATTATACATTAATCTTTTAAAACTTATTATTTTCTTAATGAAAATAGTCTCTCATACAACTTTAAATAATAGAGACAAGTAAGATAATTTCAATAGCAAATAAACTACGTTGAGCATCGTTTTTATTGCATATTTTGCGGCACTGATAAGGAAATCTCTACGCCTACTTGGTAAATTTAAAGATCTACTCAACCTATTTGAAACAAATCATAAATGATTTGGGTGATGATAATTATTAAAAACACCTAAAATTAACATTCTTTAATTTAATAGCCATATGATAGAGTATTTTCATACACTTTGGTTGCCCTAGTTGTTATAGTCTCTTATTGCTGGACTTATGAACAGCCAGACAGACAGACGTACGCAATATTAACTCGGCTAGTTCTGTTTATGAAGAAAAACTTAGTTGTGTCGCAGACACACCCCAACAAATGCTGATCAATCCTATGACTGCTAATAAGAAGCAAGTATGCCAAGTCTCAACTACATATTTTGTTCATTTACTCCGATTATAAGCAAATCATACAGTTGTTTGTGTGTAAAAACAAAAACAAAAATTTGTCATATCATTATTGTAGTTTATAAATTATATGCGGCCAAACAGTCACACAAACATGGCTTTACCGACTTCACAATTATGCTGGGTATTTCACAGTCGGAGCCCTTGGTTTGCTATTACTTCACACACTTTAACAAACACATGCACAAAACTGTAAGAATAGGCGTATTCATTAAAATCTCAAAGAATACAACTTCGGATAGATCAACTAGTTGTTAGTCTTACAAAGTAACTTTTCATTGTTATGTGAGACACTAATAAAGAAATCGGTAAAGGTTAAATAGCTGCCTACATCTCCGATTTTTTTTAAATTTTTTTCACTGATAGGACTATATTTATCATGAATTTAGGTGAAAGAATTATTTGGCGGTCGCTTCTAGTTTTTTTTTTGAAAATAATTAATTTTACATGTATTTTGTTGTTGGCTAATTCTGAGTAAAACGTCACATCGATGCCCACTGTGTCCCACAAGCGATTTAATTCAAACGAAATGTTGTTCATACACAAAAATATATTATTTTGTGAGTTCCCTACTGGGTGAGAATTTCGGAGCATGAAACGAGAAGTCGTTGGTCGGAAAACTGGCGTCAACGAAGATGTTTAATAGCTCATATACTTTCAGATAATCACATGTGTGAGGCAAAGAAGTTTTGTAAGGGTTCTGGAAAGAGCGCCGCAGGCGAAAAATTTTGAAAAATAAAATGCGCGCGCGATTTTATTTTTTCAGAAATTTTCGCCTGCAGCGCACTTTTTCTAAACACTTAGTTTTCATTCCAAATGAATCGGTTTGTAGGACACTGTACCGTCACAAAATGTTGCAGGCAGACTGGCGCCTTGCACAAAATGGCAACAACAAAATACATGTAAATTTAATTATTTTCAAAATTCAATAAAAAAAAACTAGAAGCGACCGCCAAATAATTCGTTCACCTAAATTCATGATAAATATAGACCTATCAGTGAAAAAAATTTAAAAAAAATCGGAGATGTAGGCAGCTATTTAACCTTTACCAAGAAATCTGCGAAGCAACAACAATGTATGCACACTAATACGGTTTTTATCATTTTTCGTTCATTATGTAACATAATACTCACTTCCTTTTACAATTGTATCGGATATACAACGGTCCAACTTCTTTCCCACCTGATCTTCAGATAAAGCTAATTCCGGCATTTTTTCGTTTATTATTATATATTTAACTTTTGATTAGAAAATAGTTGACATATGATTGCGGCAATACAACACCGGAGCAGCACACAAAGCCACGATAAGTTAAATATAACTATCGATATATTGTCAGGCCAGAAAAATACCGCATCTTACTTTTAATTATTTGATGTTTGTGGTGCCTTTAGCGATATATTCTCTAAAGACCTTTTTAGATATGATTTGTTATATATTGAGTTTTATTTTTATAATTTTTGTTTCTGGAAAAAAAATCATTTAAAATTGTATTTTTTCGATAAGTTATTATTTGATTTCGATCAATTATAAAATAAATCAGACACTTTACATTACTTTAATGATCAAATCTTTTAAAATACGATTGACAAAGAGGAATACATTGAATAAAGTTTATTTCGCATTGTTTACGAGATATAACCCCTCATAACTCAGATATTTACATGCTGTTCTAGTGGTTAACCCACAATGTGTGACCAAGTTTCGAAAATACCAATTTCCCATATTTTGTCCACACCAAGATGTTTGACTATGGTCGCACTGTTAATCAGCTGCGTTTTTTTACAAATTCAAAATTTTAAATTAATTAAAATTATTTCATGTTTACCATGTGCAAATCAAGATTCGATTTCTGCAATGCCAGGGAACATCAAATTTTGTAAAATACATGTCGACATTTTTCAATTCTAAGCTTTGGAATAAAATATATAAAGTTTAATGTGTTATAAAAATAGTTTTAAAATTTATGTATAACCAATCATTAGATTGATTTAATTTTGTTTTACTTTGTGCATAAAACATATGTACCTTTATATTTAACTCTTTTTATATAGCTTTTTGTTAACTTGTTATACATATTTGATTTATTGTTTAAATCGAAATATTCCCGCCTAAAAGCGACCAAAATCAACATTTGGTATTTTTATAAAATCCAATTGGACATATTGGACAATGTACGTATCTGGTCACACCTGTGCAATTTTACAGCGGCGTCAACATCTCTGCGCACATTTCTACACAATATCGGATTTATTGATATTTATACGTTATAAAATATTTAGTGCATTGCAATTGCAACAAGTGAGTGGTAATGAAGCTGTCTACAATTTGCAAAATCGCGTGTTAGCATCACAGTACGAACTCTGCTTGGTTTCCGTCCCCCAGGCGTTCCGCAGTGCCAGGAATAGCCCAATAGGCTAACAGCAGCAGAAGCAGCGGCAGCAGCAGTAGCAAAAGCTATGGATGTTGTTTGTGTAATTGATACTGTTGTGGGCGATCATCTGGAGGATCGCCTATGTGCCCTCGAAGAGGTCAAGCAGGCGGTACTATCGGCTGGTGCTAATTTTCAGCGCGTTCAGGTTGGTGTTGTGATTGCGGTCAAAGATTGTTATACAATAAATGGAATAAAAGTTAAAATTAAATTTCCATATTTATATGTGCATATGTTAATACATATTTATACACATAATATATGATTGCAGTTCGAGAGATTGGATTTTGGTGAGACGAATGTGCTGGAAACATTCATAAATGCCGATGTTGCCGTTATAGATTTAAGTATATTAACGCAACAGCGACCCTTGTCATATCATTATGGAGTGCGCGAAAGTTTCGGAATGAAGGAAAACATTTTAATCTACAACGATCTGGAATCCAAACAGACGCTCAGCCTTAAGGTGTGTATGAAGACAAACAGGTGTGCAAATCTCTGCACCTTGATTAGCAAAAATCTTTGTGAAATAAGCGCCAACTGCAGGCAAACACCAACAGCAACATTAACATCAACGACAACACAGCATAATCGACAGTCTTGCTGATAAGATAAACGCCCAAGCAATAAGCATTTCTTTAAAGTTTTAATACAACGCCTGCCCAGTCGCAGCAGCCTTCCGTGTTTGTTGTTGTTGTTGCTGTTGTTGCCACTACTGTTGTTAGTTTTTGTTGTGCTTCCGTTTTTCTGAAAAAGAAGCTGTTATTTGTGTTTTTGGCCGCCACAGCACGAAAAGTAAAAACAACAAAAGCAACATCAAATGCACGACGCCAACGCAAAAACACAAAACAACACGCACGCCGCACACGCAGAACCAAACACACACAAACAAATTAATAAACAATCCGAGCGGCTCTTGCAGTTACAGCGATGTCTGTAAAAACATGTCTAGTTGGAGTTGTTTACTTGCTTGCTCGTGTAGCAATCGATAAAAACGATTGCAGTGGTGTCCGTAAAAACATTTCCACATACGACAAACAAGTCGATTATCTTTTATCTACATATCAATCTGCAATAACTGGTCTACTTAGAATTCAACTTTGTTAAGTTAATATGTTGTTTGTTTTGCAGCTCTCATGTGCCAATTATTTGTTTCTTAGCTATAAGCTTAATGCGGAAACCAACACCTGCAACTTAACAAATCAGGCTAAGGAGCTGACCGCCGATGGCCGTGTACCTACATTGCAGTCGCGTCTTAAGCGAAAGTTGCAAGATGTGGAAATCCAATCAAAGTGAGTAAATTGGAAATACATCTAGATTATAAATTACTATTACTATTCTTCTAAATTATAGAGCGCATATGCGCGAAAAGTTTCTCAGTGATTTGCGCGGCTATCGCGATGCCTACGCGCCCAGCGATGAAAGATTAAAAAGTCTACTTCATGGTGTAAGACATTAATATTAAGGTATTTTACAATTCAATTTATTAATCTTTCTTTATATTCTTTTATATTAGATGCGAAAGCGACTAGACGATCCTCACGTTCTATCCGGTGAGGTATTGCACAGCTTTATGTTCTCCCTGCGTGATGTACAGGACTATGATGCAATGGTGCGCCTGGTAAACGATTTGAAGGCAATACCGAATACCCGAAAATATGTGGAAACGGGCAATATGAGTTTTCTTTATGCATTTGCGCTGAATCGAAGAAATCGTACAGGAGATCGTGAGAAAGCACTTGAATCATCACTTAAGGCGCTGGAAAAGAAAGAGAATCATTTTCCCGATATGCTTTGCTTATGCGGGCGCATTTATAAGGACATGTTCGTTGAGTCGGACTGTACGGATACACAGAGTCTAGAGAATGCCATCAAATGGTATCGTCAGAGTTTCGAAGTACAGCCAAACGAATATGCCGGCATCAATTTGGCCACTCTACTAGTGATCGAGGGCAAGGAGTTTAGCAACACAGAGGAACTACAGCACATTGGCATGACACTGAACAATCTCATAGGCAAGAAGGGAAGCCTTTCGACGCTTAGCGGCTACTGGGATGTGGCGACATTCTTTGAGATCTCCGTCCTGGCCGAGGACTACGCCAAGGCCATACAGGCTGCTGAGTGTATGTTTAAGCTTAAGCCACCAATTTGGTCGCTCAAGTCAACTATAGGCAACATATCGCTGATTCATCGCTTTAGACGAAAACCCGATGATCGGCAGTTGCCCATAGAGGAGCAAGCATTTCAGTTCTGGATGGACTTCTTTCTAGAGGCAATCAATGTGAAGGAGATGAATAGCATACGGTTTCCCATATTGGTAATTACCAGCCTAGTCTTCTATAAATCGATGCTTACAGTCTTTTCTATTGCAGATACTTGAACCCAATAAGATTTATATGCCCAGCTATGTGACTATGAATATGGACGCCGATGAGAAGTCCATACAAATTGTCAACATTTGTCTGGCGCACTCGAAGGGAAACTGCAAGAAGCTGCATGACTTTCTGTTTGTCGCCTCAAAGATAAAATCCGTTAGCCTGTACAAGCGGGATGATCTCTGTGCCTATCTCTATGTGCATCACAATTCAGATGATTTTCAAATCTACTTTCCGTCCACCGAGTGCAGGCAAAAGTTTTATGATCGGATTCTTGAAATGACCGCCGATCAGGAGGTCTTTGTTAATCTTGAGACTGATGAGGCGCAAATAGAGGTAAGTGATTTGGAAGGCCCCAGACAAATATAACATATTAATCATTGGAATTCACTTGCAGTACGAATATGATTACAATGATCAAAATCGAAAGATAACATTGGGCAAAGGCACCTATGGAACAGTTTATGCAGCTCGGGATAAACAAACTCAAGTGCGCATTGCTATAAAAGAGGTGCCGGAGAAGAATTCACAGGATGTGCAGCCGCTGCATGAGGAGATTAAGTTGCATTCGCAGTTGCGGCATCGCAATATCGTACAGTATTTGGGATCACGTTCGGAAGATGGTTTCTTCAAGATCTTCATGGAGCAGGTGCCCGGTGGCTCGTTATCCGATCTGTTGAAGACCAAGTGGGGCCCCCTAAAAGATAACGAGTCTACCATGGCTTTCTACTCCAAGCAGATCCTGCAGGGTCTCAAATACCTGCACGAACAGGACATTGTTCATCGCGACATCAAGGGTGACAATGTGCTAGTCAACACATATAGCGGCGTGGTGAAAATCTCCGACTTTGGTACCTCAAAGCGACTGGCGCGCATCAATCCCATGACAGACACATTTGCCGGCACGCTACAGTACATGGCGCCGGAAGTAATAGATCAGGGCGTGCGTGGCTATGGTCCACCTGCCGATATCTGGTCGTTTGGATGCACCAACGTTGAGATGGCCACTGGTAGTCCACCATTTAGTGAACTGGGAAATCCGCAGGCGGCCATGTTTAAAGTGGGATTCTACAAAAAGCATCCAAATATACCAGAGGAAATGTCGCCGAATGCCAAAAACTTTATATTGCGATGCTTTGCGATTAGCGTGCAGGACAGACCGTCTGCACTGCAGCTGCTCGACGATCCTTTCTTGACAGAGTGAGTAATCTCCTTTGAATAAATATACATTATTTCTGATTCTGTTTATTCCTTTGTCATTTAGTAAACCGCAAGCTCGCAAAGTGCGACCCGCATTGCCCATCAACACATCGGAATTCGGACGTAGCATATCCGTACCTGCCGATCGGTTGGTGCACAAAACAACACCGCCAATGACATACAGCACAACATCGAATACGCCTACCACTCCGGAACTGGAGTAAGTTGGTCCAGCTGCAGCACCAGATTAACAGCTAATCTAATCTAATCATTTTCAGCGTTACACTTAGCACATCTTCGGTGGACATTAATGAGTTGAGTACAAACCGTATCGAACGACGGAATTCTTCAGGTTTTCTGCTGTCACCAGAAATCGAACCACAGACGCCTTCGCTGCGCACCAGCATCAGTGATACAAGCGAAACGGATGGCTTTTATCGCTTGAAGAAAGACTCGCAGAGGCGTACAACGTTGTCCAAGGTACTGGCCCTTGATGAGTCCAAGATTTGTGAGATTTGGGAAAAGAAAATCAATGCCGATCAGAATTCTATAGCCATACGTAAAAGTGATCTTGAGCTGCTGATACGAGGCCTGCGCGACTACATCATAAACGAGAACGAGAAGCATTTGGAGGCGACAATTAACCAGTTGAAGGAGAAACTCAACAATGACGCAGTTGCACTGGATCACCTGCACTTGGCATTATACTCATTTCAAGATGCGGTCATGTGTGTCTTGCGGTTGCATCTCATCAAACCGCATTGGATGTTTGCGCTGGACAATCTAGTTAAGCGCGCTGTCCAGGCCGCTGTTACCATATTCTCACCCGAAATGGGCGCCAATCTGGCGGATAAGGATTTGTCGGATAACGATGATGATAGCGTACATAATGCTGGTGCCGAACACGGCTCTGATAGTCATGATAAGCAGCAACAACCATTGACAGGCAGCAATGTCAGCAACGCATTGCCACAGACGGATCAATGCGATGGAGTCGGCAACTCTGTGGAGTGTGTGCGCATCTTGCGTGACATACGCGACAATCAGAAGCAGCTTCAACTGCAGATCATGGAGCAGAATCGCCAGAGCCTACGGGCACTGCACAACATCAGTCAAGAGTTGGCGCACATCTATATGGGCGGTCGCAAGCGTTTGAGGTGAGAAAACTGTGAGGTGGAATAGCTTAAAGTTATTCACTATAGATTTAGCTGCAATTACAGACGCACCTTCAACGGATTTAACAAGAAGTGCCATAGAATGAGTCCCAGTGGTGCTGGCAACGCAGCCGCACGTCAAGCACAAAATGCCAATCCCCGCCGCCAGCTGGCCAAGCACAATTTCGGTCTGCACGAGATAGACGAGCAATTGGAGCAGTGGCTGGCCCAGCATGACATTGATGAGTTCTCAAAGACGCTCATTCTGAATGAGGGTTTCACATTCGAGGATTTCATATACAATATGGAGAAGCTGGACCTCATGCGGTTGGGTTTGAGGTGAGTTCTACATAGCTTCTCTAACTATTCAAATTGGATTCAAACTAAATTTAATCTTCTCATTGACAGGGTTGGCATTGAGGTGCGTTTATGGAAACTCATCATACAGGAGCGCGCCTGCACATCGGAATGCGTGGACAGTCCGCCGGGCACATACCACAAGCCCGTCAACAATAATACAATAACCACAAATGCTGCTGGTGATGCAAGTGCCATAAGCCTTGCGATGACAAAGGTCAAGAAGAGTGAAAGCGAATATGCATCCTGCAGTGAGTGACTAAGCCGGCCTAAGTGAATAGAGGAAAAAATTGAAAGAGTGATCGAAGGAGGTGCACAGATCGATCGATTGATTGTTGTTGTTGTTGTTTATCTAACTGATTCTGTTTAATTGTAAATGTTGTCATTTTGTGCTACTACTAACATATGCAAAACGTAGAGTTAAGTCAAAAGTTTTCTCTATACAAAGCGTAATCATAGTTGGGATACGCCCGCGTGCTAACTTTGCCCCACATCAACTCGTACATGTTAATTTATATACAAATGGAATTTAAGTGCCTTTAAATTATAACCTGAATAAAACATATTGTGAAAAGTCTTGCATACTTTTGAATAATGCATAAAAAAATGAGCTAACAAATTAAACAGTGTTTGTTGTTGTTTATATGTTATTTTAAATTGGCAATTGGTTTTAATAGTTACATACTTTGTGGATCATATGTTACACTCATCGTGACTATTATTATTAATTTAAACAGTGATACTCTTCCGTCTCAATCTTCGAAGGATTTTTACTTGGAAGTTTGTTTAAGATTTTAACTGTATTCACACTTTATATAAAGTTATTAATGTGTTATAGAATCTCTCATAATATCCTCGAAACTCAGAAGATTTCGTCATGCGCTCATCAATGGGAAAACAAAATAATTATGTAACTTTTCTAGTTCGTTTGCCTTTATTTTTTTTTTGATGATTTTTTAAGTCTTTATTTGACATTGCAGAAGTTTGACTTTGACATTTACATATGTTAGTTAACATTGTACTATTATTTAACAAATTGATATTATTTTTATTCGAAAGCGTTTCGTTCTGTTGCTGCAGTTGTTCTTGCTGTTGTTGTTGTTCTTTTGTATTGTTGTTCTTTTTGTTGC
Source organism: Zaprionus africanus (assembly GCA_018151435.1). Lineage (NCBI taxonomy): Eukaryota > Metazoa > Arthropoda > Insecta > Diptera > Drosophilidae > Zaprionus > Zaprionus africanus. The sequence continues at coordinate 11,056,837 of JAECXB010002206.1, forward strand.
TGTTGCTGTTGTAAGTAGTTGTTGTTGTTGTTGTTGTTCTCGTCGTTGTTGCTGTTACAGTTGCCGTTGAAGTCTCTTATGCCTTGGATTCAGCCTCGCTAGCGGTCGCTGTGGACTGAGCATCGCTCGACTTGCCATCGTCGACCTTGCCGAAGACGCAGCATGGGCACTTCTCCTTCAGTGCCAAGCGGTACTTAGGATGACTACAAGATGGCAGATGAAATATAGTTAGAGTATATAGCTTAGTGGTAGTTATGGGAGGTAATTCCTCACCTGATGCCGTATACAATGGGATTGTAGCAGGCAGCTGACTTGGCAAAGCAAGCGCCCCAGATAGTGTTCAACGGTGTGAGGCCCTCGAACTTGAAGAGGCCCATGCAGTTGATGACCAGATAGGGTGTCCACGCCATGAACCACAGCGAGATGGTGACCAGAGCAACCTTGGCCAGTTTACCCTCAGCGCTCTTCTCGGCATCCTCGGACGAGCGCAGAGACTTGACATTCATCTTCTTGGCCTGTTCGCGCATGGCTTTCTCGTGGGCAGAGACGGCCTGTGGGTGGGGCGTGGGGACAGTTAGAAGGAATCCTCTAATGCAATAGATGTATCAACAACTTACGGCAATGATGAACCAGTAGGAGTAGCAGATCAGGAACAGTGGGATATAGTAGACAAAGATCGAGTAGAAGATCAGATATGAGCGTGGATTCCAATCGCGCTCCAAGTAGTCAATACCGCACGATGTCAGGTTACCCTCAGGCACATACCTGAGCATGAGGAACACATATACCACACCTTGTGGGGTAATCTAATTCCATTGTCTCACCTGCTCCAGCCGAAGACGGGCGCCAGGCACCAAATGCTCGACATGAACCAGATGTAGGCAATTTTGCCCAATGCCAGAGGTATTGTCATCGGACGGCCGGCCATGCCCTTGACAATCACTTGGTAGCGATCCAGCGATATCATGCACATGGACCAGATGGAGCTGCAGCCGAATGCTGAGCCCAGGCCAGCATAGATGTCGCACATCATGGGACCCAGTACCCAGGTCTCGAAGTACAGATTGATGCCCATCATAGGCGTGTTGGTGATCATGATGCCAAAGTCGGAGATGGCCAGATTGATGACCAATAGATTAGCAGGCGTGCGCAACGATTTTGTGGTGGCAAATATGTAAATCACCACGCCATTTCCACACCAGGAAATCATGCCGATCATGATCATGTAGGCGGTCAGAATTTTGGCCCAAATGGGATCCATAGCGGGAAACTGATTCCAATAGGGGCTGATTAAGTGCGCCATGTCGGGTGTGACCTGTCCAGAAAGAGCAGTTCACACTCAGTTTGGAAGACCAAGTGGGGCCATCATTGCTTACCTTGTCTGTCACCGATCCATTGGACAGTGGGGCAAAGTGTGGGCCCAGTTGTGTGGCCACTGCTGCAAAGCTGCGAAAGGGAACAACATGCCATGGTAACTATATGGTATATGCTGATCCTCAACAGCTTAGCCTTTACCTTTCCATTTCGAATTTGGAGATCTGTCTGTGTGTCTAGCAAAATATATCCCGGCTCTCGCTGTCGGCCAAAACTTCTGCGTTACATAAAAAGCTGCAAGTTAACACTTAAAATTTCAAACACTTTTTACTCGACTCAATTTTGTTTTCTGAATATTTCACTGGAGCGGACTATTCGCGGCGATTGGTCGTTGGAAACCTGCGTCCGTGCCTAAGCCATCTGGCGCTTAAATAGGTTCTTTCGACCGCGCGTTGCACGTTGCAAATTCAATTAGGCGCCACACAAGGCACACAACGCTGTAACGGGCCTAGGGGCCTAAAAATATCGGCGTTAACAGCTTTTCGAGCTTATAACAGAAATGTAAAATGCGGAGAATATAAAATATAAAATATTATATGCGACGACGCGTCGATACCCGTTGCAATGTCAACAGTTATGCGGGGGGCAGGGTTGGCGAGGGATTTCAAAGGCTTCCGAGCTGCAGATTGCGCTGACATTGTGCCACAAACAAATGTTGTGGGCGTGGAAAGTCAGCGATTTAATGTGTCAATGCAAAGTGCAAATTATGAAGAACGACAGCAATCAATAACTGTGCAGCAGAGCGAAGAAAGGTGCAGCTTAACAGCACATTGACTTCACGCTGCGTATGCGTAATCTGCGCTTTCGTTGCGCATACGCACTGTGCAGATATTAGTTACCAAGACTACTGTATGTATATTGATTCTATAATACGACACCTCTGATTATCTTTATGGGTTGAAATGCATTAGATTTGAATGTATACTTCACATGCTTGGTTTACTTTAAAGAGTGCATACTGTATATATATTTCCCAAATTCTAATGTGAGTTTTTCGCATGACTCAGCTTGCTTCCCACGTACCTTCATGTCTTTTAATAACATTATTTTATCGCCTTACTTAACTTAATCGACAGTCAGATTTCTCAGCTCACCTCCCATCCCCCTCTTCAGCTCCATTAGAGGATCACACACACACCCTGCACTGAGCATAAGCTGCTTATTCATCCATCGTGTCAATTGATCTATTCACACTTTAATTGTGACGCTCGTGTCTCATTGTTTACTTCTCGTCTCGCATGTCAGAGAGCATCCAAACAAATGATGTGTGTGCGCATGTGTGAGCGAGTGTGTGCGTCTATGTGTGTGCGGGTGTGTGTGGCCCAGCCAGTGGTGTGAGTGTGGGTGTTCGACGCGCGGCTTATGTATTGTCAAATCTTTTGGCATGCGGCAGAAGGCGCTTCGCTTTGTTTGTTTTATGCTCCGCACAGTGAACTCAACACATTCGCATAAATTGGGTCAACGCGTCAGATCGCCAGCTAATCCGAGCGTCGAGCGGCGAGCGTGGAGAGCACTCTTCCAACTCGTCCAACCATCTATGGGTAATGCCAGCCGAGCTAGCCGAGACAGCTCAACTTAGCTAACTGTCAATTTATGAGACAATCAGCATGTGCAGAGGTTGAGATCTTCTGGGTTGAAATCAATTGCCACAAAACGAATAATGGAATCAAGAACATGCAATAAACATAAAGATAGAAATGAGAAGATCAAACAGATACGAAAACCGGAAGCTGCGCTCCGCTGACGATCATCCACAGCGTCATCGTCATTACCAGTAGCTACAGCACTTGCGGTTAACCCTCCCGTCTATTTGTCTCCAGCACGCTGCTCGAGTGTGTGTGAGTGTGTGTGTGTGCGTGTCGGTGTATATCGGTGTCTGTGGGTCTACCCGCCCATGTGTAATATTTAACAACAAACAGGTAAATAACAAAAATACCTCATCATACAGTTTATATGACAGACGATGGCGCAGAATTCGAACATCATTTCGAGTTTCTTTAAACAAACAAAGGCGCCCACCTGCCAAATTAATATAAACAAAATACACAGACAACATGGCAAAAAATACTGTGAAAGAAAAAAAAAACAACCATTAAATAAAGTCAAAAAATCAAAAGAGAGAAGAGAGAGAGAGAGGGAGCCCGATTGCAGCAAACATCGCGAAAAAAGCACGACAGATATACCATAAGTAATTCAGCATTAGAAACGCGAAATAAATGTTTCGGGTTTTATTCCTCTTCGTGTGTCGGATAACAAAAACAACAACACCAAGGGGCAGCAAGAAGGCCATAGCGACGAAGGCATACCCTTTAACTGTCATGCAAGGCAGATAAGGCATCGCATCTACTATTCATTCATTTTAAAGCAAATGTTTATAATCCTTTCTTTATGTTATTGATAAGAGCTGAAAGTTTATGTATTTTTTTTTTATTTATTAAGCACACTAATAACCTCTAATATGCATAATAAATGTTTTGAAATTAGAGACACATTTAATTAAAAATTTTATATGTTTTTCTAGCATAACTACAAAAAGAGCATCAAGTGAACAATCAAAATGGCAAAAGAGACGTTTACATACTCGTAATTATTAATTTGATGTCAAGAATATTGTAAAAGCTATTTAAGGTTTACGATTACAATTTTTTGTTTTTTATTTTATCTATAAAAACTAAAGTCTTATATATTAAATGTATCATGAATTATTTTTTTTTATTAAACTTTCAATTTTAAATAAAGGGAATATTTTAATTGTTTTTGATTTGTATACTTTTAATTTTTTTTTGCATTAATAACTATAATAATTAACTTAATTTATTCCTTATTATTTTTTTTCTTTAATCATAATAAAAATAAAAAAAAAGTTTAAAATTTTGTTCAATCGCTAAAATATGTATTTATTTTTATTATTACTAAAGTTGTGTAATGCAAATAAATTGTTTCTAATACTATATACCAAATTACTTGTTTTTCTTTTAAAGTTTACATATTGCTCTTCAAGTTGTGCATACCCCCTTCGATTGCATAGCACACTAGCTACAGACACCTTTGCATTGATTTCTGCTGCTGCTGTTGTTGTTGTTGCCGTTTTTTTGCTGTTTTTTTTTGTTCAACAACGTGTTGTGTGTGGGTACAGCAAGTGTTCTGCGGCTGCGTCTGCGTTAGTGGCTGCTGCTGCTGTCGCTGCTGCTGCTGCGTGTCTGAGTGTGCGTGCTGTGTGGGGGTAAGTTCGAGAGAGCCTGCTAGACACTGAGAGAGGAATGACGAGATAGAGAGAGGGAGAGCGAACTGCTGCTGCTGTGCCTGTTCCTGCTCAAAGAACGCCAAAGTAATGACAATGTTGCCGCTCTCTTTAACATGTGTGTGTGTGTGTGTGTGTGTGTTTGTGTGGGAGCGCCCTAATCGTTCGCTCTCAGTGCCATTAGCTGCAACCAACAGCTGAGATCACTTCCACTTCGCACTACGCTCGCCAACTGCGACGTTGACGATGACGGCAACAGAGGCTGCGACTGCGACTGCGACTGAGGCCGAGGCTGATGCTGATGTTATTTTCAGCGGCCAGCGGAGCGTCCAAAGATTTACAGTAACAACACGAAGCTAATCAGCAGCGCTCGCGTCCGCGTGCAGTGCGCTAGCTCGGTAAATTTTTTGTACTACGTACACGGCAACGTATACGGCACGGCACGGCAATATACTGTTAAATTTAGCGCCCTCCGATTCCAAAACGATTTTCCGCCAACTTTGCCAGATGCGCGTACTTACAGCCCCCAGATCGAAGTGTTAGTGCGTGTGTTGGTGTGTGTGTGTGCAAGTGCGTGTGAGTTGTTGTCATCTGTCTGGACGATCTTTGATCGTTGGGCCTTAACGTGTTTTTTCCCCGTGCGGGCCAAAATGAAATGTCAAAATTGCAAATTCGCATTTAACCTTTTGTTTGATTTCGTTTATTAATTGATTAACGACGAAATCGAAAGGGGACGCGTCATCGCCGGGGACTGTCGTCAGCGCACGCCTTTGGGGCATAAATGCAATTAAATCATTAATAAAGGCAGACAAACATCGCGTACACGACTCGTGCTAGACATTTACATACATACATAGCGTACAATACATACATACACACATACAGTTGTATGTATGTACGTGTGTACGTATGTTAATTGCAGTAGGAGAGCTGTGTGGCAAGCTACATCAACTGAGTGAGGCACGGAAACAGCAGCAGCAGCAGCAGCGCCGCACCAACAGCCTCCGCGCAGCGTCGACGACGACGACGACGACGGCGGCAACTACTTCGAAATTTATTTTCGAATAAATAGTACAAAGTTGAAGAAGAAGCAGCGGCAACAGCAGCCGCTACACGTAAAAACAGCAAAAACACCGCATCGGGCTAAGGGAGGCGGCTCTCATTTGTCTTACGCGTGCACAGTGTGCTGCACTCCATTTGCATTGTAGGTTGATTAATTGCCTGCGCTAGTCTAGTTGGCAGCAGCGTCTACTAAACGTTTTTTATGCTGAACATTTTTCACACTCAATTGCGAAAAAGAGTTTATTAGTTTTCAACGATATGTTAAGTGCTTTCGCACCTTCACTTTGGAGAATCGAGAAACGTTTAAGCAGAAGCTAACGGAAGTCGAAATTTTGATGGATAAAAAACCGTATAACAGTAACTGTGACAAAAGGAAAAGAAATAAATTAAAGAAATATATAATAGCTGATAAGCAATTTATTGCTAAATGTACAAGCAGAAATTCATGTATATATGTAAGATATTATGAGTAATTCTGCTTGAGAACTTATCAGATTAATTCAAGAATTTCTTTAGCATTTGAAGTAATGGCACTTGCATTATATTTTTAAGGTTTATCGAATCTAGAACTCCAGCCATTTCGAGCTATAAAGAAAAACCGCTAGTTTTGGATATATTTTCGAATTTTCGGACTTTTTTAAAAACACGTGCCTTGTCTAATTTGAAGAATATTTTCGTATGAACTAGGAATAATTCAAGACCCTCTTCATAACATGCCAACATCTTAATAAATTATCTAAAAATCAAGCAACATAGAAAATTATAAAAGTTTCCAACATATTTAATTCTCTTAATTCTCTTTCAATTTCAAGAACCTCAAAAGCATGTTTTTATCAAATTTAAAGAGTATTTCAAGAATTTCATGGAATTTCTTTATACAATAATGAAATGGCTTTTCCATTATACATTGAAAGCATATCAAAACTAGATCTTGAAGCATTTCAAGCAATAAAACAAAACAAAGTTTCCATTAAATTTCGACAACTTTTTTTTACTTTTGAGAAAAAAAAAGAGCACGTGCTCTGCCACATTTGAAGAGTATCACTTTGAGTCATTGTACATAACATTTTGAACCACTGTAAAACAGCGTGCGCGTTTTACGTATTGAGATGATGCCCCGATCCCGATGCTAATGCTGCCGTATACACACATCCATCCGTATACGAGTATATTTCTGTATGTGCGTCGTCTACGTCTACGTCTCCGTCTTCGTCTACGTGCTGCGGGCTGTGTGTTTCGGCAACTGAAATAAAAGAAATAGGAAATTTTGGTATTTCTTTTATAAATAGATTTCGCCATACGGAGAAAAGTTAGGACGAGGAAAATGTGAAAAGTGAATGAAACGCACGAAAAATTAAATTTGTAAAAAAGCAAAGCAGCAAACAGAATTACAGGGCACATTGTGTGGCCGCCGCGTGAGATCGTGTAAAATGTGCGAGTGAGAAGAAGTGAAGAGAAGAGTAGAGAAGAGAAAAAGAAAGGGAAGAGAAACCTGCAAAATAATTTCGAAAACATTTTTTAAAGTGCATTCGATCATTCTGCGGCTAAAATGTGAATTCTCGCCAATGTGCGAGCTGTGTGTGTGTGAAAAATACTGATATCATTTTGAGTATATAAAAAATACTAGACGAGCAAGTCGAGTGAATTACACAGTGCAATTCAAAATGCAAGCATCTTCGACGACAACAACAACGACAACCAGAACGAAGAAGCTAAGCAGCAGCGGCGGCGGCGCAGGAGGCGGCGCCATCAGTTCCACTGCCATGACAAGTGCCACGAAAACGACAACAACAACAACAACACGCAAAGCTGCAGGAGCTGCCGGCCAAAGCAAATCACCCAAGGCGGCAGCAGCAGCAACAGCAGCGACAGCAACAGCGACAGCAGCAACAACGGTTCCGGTGCTGAGCAGCGATGCGCACGAAGAGATTGCGGAGCTGTCAAAGAAGATTAGCGAACATGCCGATGCCATCTATCACACGTGGAAGAGCCGGGGACTGCCGCCCGCCCAGCTGCTGGAGATGTACACAAATGCAGCGGCCTCCGGGGACTTTGCGGATGTTGCTGTCGCTGCGGCGACGGCAGCAACGGACATTGGCAGCACGGAGGGGCTGCAGAAAATGGTCACCAGCTTCGTGAACAAAGACAAAGAGCAGCGGGGCAAGAGCGGGGTCAAAAAGTCGGAACTGGGCATGGCCAGTCAGACGATTGGCAATGGCAAGCTGAAGAAAACAACAACAGCACCGGCAACAACAGGCACAGCAGCAACACCGGCAACAGCAACGGCAACGGCAACAGCAGCCAGCAAAGTTAGCAAGCTCAGTTCGAGCGATGCACAGCAGCAACAGCAGCAGCAGCAGCAGGCGTTGCAGTCGCCCAAAAAGGTTGCTGCTGTTGCCAGCAAAGCGCTGCCAGATGTCAATCTCAATTATGACATCAATTTGCAGCTGGATGTCAACGATTTGTCGCAGCAGCAGACACAGCATTTGCTCAAAATCAACGAGCTGTTGCAGAAGGAGGCCGCAGCAGCAGCAACAGCAACACCAGCAACAACAACCACAACAACCACAGCTGTTAAAAAGCGTCAGAGCAGCAGCAGCAACAGCAGCAGCAAAACCGGCAACAGTTTAAGCAGCAACAGCAACAGCAACAAACTGACAACAACAGAGCAGCCCAGCAAGAAACTGAGCAAAGCCAGCAGCAGCAGCAGCAACAATAACAGCAATCAAATTGCTGCCGATGCTGTTGATGCAGCTCGCGTGGGCGTGACAGCGCCTCTGACAGTGACTGATAAGGGCGCCAGCGAGCCAACGAGCAGCGTTCGCAAGGCAAGCAAAACCAAAGAGAATCACAGCGAGCAATCGAAGCCGGCAACAACAGCAGCAACAACCAAAGAGAAGCCAACAATCTCGCGCAAATTAACTAACAGCAGCAGTCGAAATAGCAGCGGCAGCAGCGGCAGCAATGATAACAGCAGCAGCAGCAACATTGTGGCCAACGCAGCAGCAACGCCAGCAGCAGCAGCAGCAACAGCAGCAACGACGTCGCCAGCAACATTGGCGGACACAACGATGCCAACGTTGAATAAAATCAAACCGTCTGGCGGCGGCCGGGCAGCGCTCACCAATGGCCAGGATAAGAATTGTAATATAATAATAATAGTAACAATAACAATAAAAATAATAATAACAAAAATAATAATAGTAACAATATTGCATTGCAACTGTAAACGTAATCGTGTTGTTGTTGTCCCCCCGTTTGTTGCAGTGGGCCGACCCATCCTGACACGCGGCTCCGTTGCGGAGCGTGTGATGCTGTTCGAGAAACGTCCGGATGCGCGAAACTTGTTCCTGGATATCAAACGTCCCGTCGATGCGCCGCCCAAGAGTCTACTTAAGGTAAGGAGGAATCTTCTCTCTGGCAGATTCGCAGATCGCCCCCACCCACAACTTGGGCAATTAAAATGATGAAAATTGCTAGCATGTGTGGGTTTTCAAGTGAGTGTGGGGGTGAGTGTGTGTGTGTATATGGTGTGTGTGTGTGTGTGTGTGTGTGTGTGTGTGTGTGTGTGTGAATTTGAGCTGTTATCTAACAACTGCAAAAGGCGAACGAAAAATCACCACAGCAGCAGCAACAATTGCAACAATAGCAACAATTCGCCCACCCCGACCACAATTGAAAATATCGCGATTTGCCGATCTCTCCCTCTCTCTCTCTTTCTCTTTCAGTCACCCTATCTCCCTCTATCTTACTCTCCCGCCCGCTTATCGGGCCACTGTTGTTGCAACTGCATCATTGATTGATTTAAGGTTGCCCCAAGACGCCATCCCCATCGCGTTTGGCTATCGTTTGCCAACGGAGATGAGACACACAGTCGGGGCGAACATAGAACAATGCAATTGCCAATAAGCCATTAGGGGTGTTCACTTCATGGAGTGCAGTTTTTACATTGAATAAAACTAGGCCTAGGGATATAATTTGTTAGATCTCTTTGATTATAATTCTTATATAAGTCTTTGCCACTGCACTTACAGCTCTCACTTCATGTTGTTTATCAGATCTTCTGCTTGAACATCCTCTTTATAGCTTTCAACTATGAAAAATCGTTAAAAAAAAGGTTTAATAACTTTGTGCAAATACTATGTATGTATATATGGGAAAAAAGAGGCATAGGAGACCCCACAAGGTATATATATTCTTTCTCAGGATCACTAGCCGAATGGATTGGGCCTTGCCCGTCTGTCTGTCCGTGTGTCCGTTTGTCAAGATCTCAGCTATTTGAGGAGCTAGAGACTCCAAAGTTCGCATGAAGATCCCTGAATAACCTACGCAGATGTAGAGTATTTAAAATACTGCATGTCACGCCCCCAGTTCAAGCAAATTTATAACTAGTCAAATAAAATATATGCAATTTTCTTACTTTGAAATACTTAAATCCATTCAGAAAATACACAGAAGTTGTTCAAGAAAGTATAAGCATAAAATTAAAGGAGAGTAGAGTGTTTCACGTTGTAAGCTCTGATTTTATTATGTGTATCTAATAAAAGGTAGAGAGTATCATACAGTAGATATTTTTGATAGCATCAAACGTCAAAGGGAATCTCACAAAAATATGTATATATTTTATTCAAGTAATTTTTTATTAATTTTTTTTTTAATATGATTTCTTACTTCTTTGACTCTGACATTTCAAATTGTTGCCAATACATATTGAGTGCCCCTACTGAGAGTGCATGTGCTCGTATACAAACAATCAAATCAAGCATTGACGATCAGCACGATTGTGCTGTGGGGGAAAAAAATAGAACTAAACAGAGGAACAAATAATTCACACACACACACACACACACATAGTATATAGTGGATATAACCCGCCGAAAAACAACAATAAAGCAGATGATTATTTAAGCAGCACGGGGTGGGAATCGCAAACGCTTGGAGAGTGTTTTCAATAATTTTTGTTGTTGTTCTATTCAAGCTTCTGCCTAATTATTTAATTACATGTGCTGCATATGCAGCAATAATTTGTAGTTAATATTATTTACTTTTGTTGTTCGATTCAAGTAAATGATTTCTAAAAATAGCTCACAACTCTGTCGGCAATTACTCGTGCTATTTGCGATGCGCTCTTGAAGTCTTCTTCTTCTTCGTCTCCTCTCGGCTTTTATTTGTTTAACAACTGTGCGTATGCGTAATATTTTGCTATGCCATCGATTGTATCCGTGCGTATACGTAATGTTGCGCACATGCCCCATGCAGTCATGTGTGTGTCTGAGTGTGTGTGTGTTTGCGTATTTATTGTTGGTCTCTGCTGCGCATCGAGTTAAGATTAATATTAATGCCATCGTTGACAGTTCGAAACTCATGAATGGTCTGTGCGTCGATTCAAATGAGAGAGGGGCATATAACACGCATAGTAGAAATACTTTTCCGCTAAATTATGGCCAAAAGCAAAGATATGCTTCAACGGCACCAACAAAGACAACACAAAAGATTGCGTTGAACAAAAGAAGAATTCGAAAACCAATTGAAATTCGCACGTGGGTTGTTCCAGAGATAATCAGAAACTATTTAATACTATTCAGGTATTCGTACAGTAAGATAATGAAAGTTTATTTTCAAATCGATGACGTGCTCATGGGACTATATATTAGATATTTCAAGAATTTATGTATATGTATTTGGATAATTTCATTAACTCGGGAGAGCTCTGGCATTATAAAAGACATTTTCAATGTGAATCTTAATTCTACACAAATTATAGTTAAAGAAATATATTTATTCGATGATTGAATTACAAATTTATTGCTTCAATCACATGTGGTTTATAATTAAATAAAGCACTTTTTAAACACCCTATGGCATATAGATTTCCGCTCACCAGATCATATTCATTGCCGTCAATTAAGATATTGCAAATTTCGCATGACGTTGGCGCAATAACAACGATTGGCCTCGTTAGTCCCCCCGCTCCATTCCCCTCCCACTCGTGTTTCGCATTTCCTTTCTCTGTTTCCACGGAATATTTGAATTTATTGCCATAATACAGACACGGTCTAGGTATGCGGTATTCACACTCTCGAAGATTACTAACCTATCTACCTCATGCGTGTGCAGCCATTCTATTTGTATATGTTTATCTTATCTTATATCTTAAAGTTAATCGAAGGGCGAGAGAAATTATAAACAAATATGTACACGAAACAAGCTCGGAGCTAAGCAAACATATATTAGCATCCGAAAATTTCCCCATAATTTATTTATTTTTTGTTTTTGTAGTTCATTTAGAATGGAAAATATAAACTTTTTGTATTCGATTGCGTTATGACTATCGGGGTTTTTATCAAAATTTCAGGTTAAGCTTCACTCCACTCCGCCTCCGCCGCCCTCGCAAGATCTGTTGCAGAAGGAAATACGCAGCTCCAAAAGTGTCTACATACCCAGGTGAGTGACAGCTGAAACTGAAGATGATCTGATTCGATCTGATCAATAATATATATGAACTCTTGCAGATTTTACTTTCCGCATGGCAAGCCGCAGCCCACAATTGCCATGGAGCGCGTTATACGCGGCATCTTGTCGGCTTTCGACAGCTTCCCCAACAATCAGGTTACCAAGGATGAGCTGCCGCGCATCCTCAAGCTATGCGGACTGCCCTTCTACTGGCGCATGCCGGTGATGATCTTTTGCCAAGCAGCCAGCACGGGTCTCGTCGAACGTCAGCGTTTTGTTGAGTTCTGGAAACAGTAAGTCACCAGAAGATTACCCCTAATGGGTATTATTAATCCAAGGTTTATCCTTCACACAGAATGAATGTCTATTGTCATGAGGCTGCCTCACGATTCGTGTACATTTTGTCGCGTGGTCAACGTTTTCGCTCGTACATTGTGCCCGAGGATCTGGTGCCCATGGTGCAGGATGTGGTCGACACGCATCCGGGCCTGGCGTTCCTCAAAGAAGCCACCGAGTTCCATTCCAGATACGTGCACACAGTCATCGCACGCATTTTCTACTCGGTGAACCGCAGTTGGAGCGGCAAGATAACCATATCCGAACTGAAGCGCTCCGATCTGCTGGAAGTGAGTACAGATGGAATATATCTAGCTGAGAACTGTTCACATTTTTTATTCTTTAGATGATCAGCCTGCTAGAGGAAGAAGATGATATCAATCAGATTATGGCCTTCTTCAGTTACGAGCACTTCTATGTGATCTACTGCAAGTTCTGGGAACTGGACAAGGATCATGATCTGCTCATCAATCAGGATGATCTGGCCAAGCACAGCGACAATGCACTGTCCACTCGCATTGTTGAGCGCATCTTCTCGGGCTGCGTGACGCGCAGCGACAACAAAAAGTCACCCGAGGATGAGCCGAAGATGTCCTACACAGACTTCGTGTGGTTCATACTCTCCGAGGAGGACAAGCGCACACCCACAGCCATTGAGTACTGGTTCCGTTGCATGGACATCGACGGCGATGGCGCGCTGTCCATGTACGAGCTGGAGTACTTCTACGAGGAGCAGCAACAGCGCATGGAGGGCATCGGCATTGAGTGCCTGCCCTTCGAGGATTGCCTGTGTCAGGTGAGATCCACGAGTGATCATCTCCCGAAATTGTTAATAATTATGTATTGATTATGCAGATGCTGGACATGATAAAGCCCGTTAACCGTGATTCCATTACGCTGGGAGACTTGAAGCGCTGCAAGATGACGCACGTGTTCTTCGACACCTTTTTCAATCTGGAAAAATACTTGGATCACGAACAGCGTGATCCATTCGCCGCCCAACGAGATGAATCGGTAAATATTTGCGTTTCTCCCCTGCATTTGTATATTTATTAACAAATAATATATCTTTCATTTTCTCAGACCTCCGATTGGGATCGTTTTGCGGCACAGGAATACGAGCTGCTCATATCGGAGGAGAATGATTGAAGCTCTTTGTTTTAAAATTGGAGTTTTAACGAATTATTTATATATCGTACATATAAATACATACAGGACACACGCACACAGACACAGCAAAAAACAAACCAAACCCAAACACACAAAAACACACGCAACAAAGATATTTATTTACTTACAAATTTTTATACAAATTTATACAACATGATGGAAGAGAATCCACCAAAACAAAAAGAAGAAAAATACCGAAAAACAATTAATTTAGTGCAAATGTGCAATAAACATTAAACTATTTATTAACGTGCCTATTCCGTTATTCAGTTGGATAATTTGCAAGCGGCGATTTCAGGGCGAAGGTGAACCTGAATAGCGGAACACGCCCGCTTGAGTCAATTCTTTGAGTAGTTAACCTTAGTAAATTTAATTTGTGCAAATTTTGTTTAGTTGAATATGATAAATAAAATAATAATAAATTTCGAATTTCAATTTTTTTTATTTTTCCCATCAGAATGAACAAAGAACTGAGTGAAATGAACTTGAAATCTTCTTCATTAGCATTCCTGGAGAACAAATTGATTGAAATTAATTGGAATGACTGAACTCAAATAAAAATAGCTAAAAAAGCTAGTTTAAAAAATAGCTAAAATAAATTAAATAATAACAAAAAAATTTTAGTTTTTTCCTTTTTTTTATAAAAACAACTTGATATGAATTTTTTTGTATTTTTTATTAAATTACTTTGAAATTGTTTTAAACTTGTTTTAGTTCTTAGCTTAGTTAAAAATATAATTATTTTGTTTCTTTCTAGTCATCGTTTAGGACACTACAAAAAAATGTAACACTTTTTTGGCTACGCAATTGAATTTGCCTAGTTTTTTGTTTGTTTGTCTATACAGGTTGATAAATATTTAAAATATATATACGCACTTTTATATATATATGTATTTATTTGATTTCGCAGCGCCAACTGGCCACTTAGTGTGTGTGTGTTTGTATTTTTTACAAAAAGTATGTTTGTCGCCCCTTAATTTTGTTTTTTGATCTCCTTTCTTTTATTTTTTATTTGAATACAATTGCTTTTTTTGGACTCTTTTAAATGATACAATTTCAATGATGAATTTCGATGGCTGCGATGCAGAAAGATCGCTGCTCGTCAGTAATGAATCACAGATGCAGATTGCGCAATAAATCGGCCATTCAAATATCTAACTCGATGGCGGGGATTGATGGAGGGGCTATGTACCGATCAAAGAATCATTAAGTGACTAAAAATATATAACACATTAACGATAATAATCGATAGGCTAAGTTTAAACTGAGCTCGGTTTCCTCTCAAGCTTTTCAAGCAACAAATTATGTGGGCGAAATGTAAATGTTATAAATGAAAATTAAGCGCGAATTAAAAGCGTTTCAGAGGCGGCACAGAGTTTTGCATATGTTGTGTTGGGGTTTCTATTGTTTGCTGTAGCTTTTCAATTGGTTACGCTTTGAATTGTTTTCGTTTTTTATATGTTGTTGTTTTGTTGTTGTTTACTGTTTAAGTCGTACCTTTTCACTATTCTCAAAATTCTTATCATTATCGTTGGTGGGCTCCGAATCCGTAGTTTCTGCTGTTTCCCTATTTTCGATGGCATCGTCATCCTTTCTGCGGTTATATTCGGGCTTCGCGTTGCCCTTAACATAGTCTGCTGTTATATGGACACCTCTGATGTCAGACCCGGGGACTATGAACATGGGATCTAACAGCAATTGCTCCTGTTTTTGAATAAACAACGATTAATAAATGCGAATCGTGAGTAAATAATATGTTATACCATAATAGAGCGTAGACCACGTGCACCAGTGTGCCTCTCCATTGCCAACGTGGCAATTGATTCCACTGCTTCCTCGGTAAACGAAAGATCCACATCGTCTAACCCCAGCAAGGCTTTGTATTGTGGAACCAGAGCGTTGCGTGGCTCCGTGAGAATGCGCACCAGCATGTTGACGTTCAAACTGTGGAAGGGAACAATAACTGGGAAGCGGCCAACGAATTCCTGTTGAAATAAATAGTTTAAAAGTCTGAAGAACTGGTTGAGAAAGTAACTGCACTTACGGGTATCATGCCAAACTCAACGAGATCACGCGCCTGCACCTTGGTGAGACATTTATCACGCTCCTCCTGATCATTGTCCATGGGACTGGCGGTTGATTGCGCAGCACGGCGGCCAGAGCCGCTCGTCGAGGGCATGCCAAAGCCCAAATACTGTGAACAGATAAATTATATTAACTGATACACCCTTTCTTGTGATATGCAGCTCACCTTCTCGTTGAGGCGTCGAGCAATTAGGCGATCGAGTCCCGTATACGCTCCGGACGCCACAAAAAGTATGTTGGTTGTGTCCACTTGTACTGTTTCACCACGCAACTTTCGCGGTGAGTTGCGCTCTGGCACATTAACAACCGTTCCCTCAAGCATCTTGAGCATTCCTTGTTGCACACCTTCCCCGCCAACATCACGCAACTGATGAATGCCAGGCACAGCGCCAATTTTATCAACCTCATCCAAAAAGACTATTCCAGTTTGAGCGCGTTCCACGCTGGGTAAGAGAAATGGGATTAAATCAAATATCTAAATATTATATAAAGTTCTCCTCTTACTTGTAGTTGGCATCCTGCAGGAGCTTCGATATTACACTCTCAATATCCTCACCCACGTAACCAGCTTGAGTGAGTGTTGTGCAATCACAGATGGCAAAGGGCACGTCCAAGCAACGGGCAATTGTCTGTGCAATGAGTGTCTTTCCCGACCCCGTAGGTCCAAGCATTATAATATTACTTTTTTCCAGCTTAACATCATTGTTCTGTTTATCCAGTATTTCAGAGCCAGCACGCTGATCGCCACGCGGAATGGAAGTGCCCGAGCTGTTGTGCAGCCCAAGGCCGGAGCCTGTAAGACCGCCACCTCCACCCAAGCCCATTTGCACAGGCTTTGGAGGTATTTCGCTGCCAGGTGTGCTGTTCAATGTATGACCAATACCGGTTATGTGCAGGAGATCTGAACGTGGTATGCTATCCAGTCCGCCGGAACCACCCCCTGATCCCGGTGTTTGCTGTAGCTGCGGCAGATTGTGATGAATTCGCTTGTAATGATTGTAGACGGCAACGGCAAGCACTTTCTTGGCAAACTCCTGGCCAACCACATGCTTGTCCAGATACTCCATTATCTTCTGCGGTGGCGGAGGTGGCTTACGTTGATTCTTTGGCTCCTCCTTGACACGTTGCTTTGTCTCCACATCCGAAAGCACCACGAAGAAGTAATTGCACTTGGCGCACTTCACGAAACGTGTCGAACTGACGAATGTCTCCACTTGGGTGCAAGCGTTTCCACATTTCGGACAGGACAGAAACTTGTCAGTTCCGCCGGTTGTACTTGTTCCTCCACCGCCTGATGCATCGTTTGGAATTTTGGGTGCGCCGCTGCTGGTGCTGCCACTTGAGCTTGCGTTGCTGCCATTTTTCTCCTGCGACATTGTTGTCACTCCATTGGTTATATCAATGTAGGCTGGTATGGCCACCGTCTGTGGCATCAGTAACCGCCTCCCTGTGCAGATCTGCCTCTTTCCCGTGTGAAACTGTCCTGTTACTATGAAGCATCTTGATTTGTAGCTGCAATGTGCTGGGCTGGCGTTGGTTCCTAAAAGAGAAGAGACACACACAGAAAGAGAGAGAGAGATTGATTTAATAATGAACTTAACAAGATCTCTTTGTCACAAATATAATGCTATTTTTATGAATATGGCGAAGATCATTGAACCCTCAATGGATCACTGACTTTGCAGATTGCAAGAATGTATTATAAATACATTTATATATATACAGGTATAACTTATAATCAGACGATAATGCGATAGAGCTGTATAATTTTATACATACAACTCTACTCACATTCGCTTCTAATTTATACATGGAAGTACCGTGTTATAACAAATTGTTTGCTTTACTTATAGTGCATTAACGATATGTAAATAAATAGGGTTTTATTATTTGTTTTTATAGTGTTTTTTGTTAGCAGTACAGGGAGCCTTTCTCAGTGTTTTTGCCAAGGCATGCGAATTATTATTATTGCCATTTCGAATTCAAGGCCAATTAGCATCTACGCATATAGCAGATGAGTCAATTCAATTAGAGCCGGACCTACAAACACACATATCATCAAGATTCTAAAAACTGATAAGCTCAAACAAAGCCTTGTAAATATAAATAAAAATAAGAGCAATTATATTCTCTTGTTTCTTTCTTTTTTTAATGATTATGTGGCAAAAAAGGAAATTCGGATATCCGTGGCATTTACTGGCAAATTACAAGTCATATAAAGCTTATATAATTTGCACTGTGCCAGCGTAATGCATTTCTTTTGTCTCACCAACAAGTTTATTGCCACAAGACGGACCATTTTGTTAATAACACTTGTGATAATAAACATTCATTGAAACGAAAAGAAACAACTTAACCGGCTGCCTGATCGTTGCGTCAAAATCATAACTGCGTTAATTAAAGCCTCGACCACATTGGAACACAATTCAAGTTCAGTTCAAAAACGCGGTCGCAGTCTCAGTCAGCGTCGCAGTCGACGTTGTAAACAAGTAATCGAACGCAGCAGCAGCAGCAGCAGCAATAAATCAGCACAAATACGATACACGCTTACGTATAACGTAAGGTGGCTTTGCCATAGCTAGGCCAAACAGCGTAACGCTGACCTTCGGCACGGGCCGTTTGACATGAATTTTAATTATAAAACCAATTTACTTCGATCCAAGCAGATTGATATCCCAATACAACCTTCGCCGAAGCCATGAGTAGCGCCACTCTTCTTGGCTAATGTCAGCACCATTCTGTCTCCATTGGACAGTGTTATTGCTTTTTCTCACGGCTGCTCTGTCTGATCGTAAATACAGATGTATTTATGTATGTTCACACGTGTATGTATGTTTATCTGCTACGTGACGCCCGCTCTCCCGCAAATGACGCAGTTACGTATGCGATTTTGCACAACAAGCATAAAATTACTTACATACAGACAAGTGTGTGTGTGCGTGTGTGTTTGGTGCGTTAATGCTGCAGTTGTTGCTGTTTATATTTGGCCTTACCTTTTGTCCATATTTTATATTTTGGAGCCAGTAATATCATGCGACGAACCATGCTCATTATGGAGCTGCTGATGCTGCTGTTATTACGGAAATCTCAGCTGGCGGGGCCGCAGACACTCTCTTCTTCTTCCTCCGTCTGCTGCTGCTACTCGGGGAGAAATATAGTGTTGTTGCTGCTGCTGTTGTTGCTGTTATTGTTATTATTGCCAGTCAGTGCTCGAATAGTGCTGATCACCCGATATAGATGGGATATGCACAGCTTTTAGCTTCAGCTTGGAGCAACTATAAATTTTCAACGTCCTCCTTCTAGCTTGTTATACGACGCAATTGTTACTTTTCTTCGCTGCTCTGCGCTGCGGGTTTTTCTGTGTGGAAAATGTGAATAAAATAGATTGCGCTCGGCGCTTTGCCTGTATCTCTGCACTTGTTTGGCCGTACGTGTGTGTGTGTATGCGCGAGTGTGTGTTTCGGTTTTCTGATTTCCCTTTCACACGTCGTTTCTTGCGCGCTGGCCACAGCTGCTTCTTCTTCTTACTCTTTGTGGTATTCACCCTCTGCTGCTGTTCCTAGTGTATTGAAAAGGGCCTATTGTTATTTTTAATCCATGACATAGTTTAAATAAATTTTGCTTAATTCAAAGATGGCAAAAACAATGTATTAATATTCAGCGCATATGTTTTGGGCCGATTCCGATATTAATGCGCCAACAAACTGCGAAATGCAACGATGCGATAGAATCTCAGCTGATGTTTCGATAACAGCTGATGTCCGCTTCTTCTTCTAACTCTCGCACCGTGGTACAGCAACAACACTTAGTGATCAATGGAGTAAAAACATATGGCCTATAAAAGACAAGAAATTTTGACTTGTTTATGGCCGGAAAAAAATAAATTTAAGCACAAGTTTATTTTAATTGGCAATAAATTCTGTTCAAACAATTTTTATTTTTTTTTTGAGTTATAAATCTACAGTTACATTTTTAGTAGCCAGGTATAATCCGACCCTTTTTACTGGCTTTCTTTAGCTTCTTGTTTTTCTTATCCTTGCTGCGCTTATCAAGATTTTCCTGTCGTTTCTTCTGACGCTTCGCAATGTCGTGCTCCACCTTCTGCTTGCGGTCCGTCCACTTTTTCTTAGCAACACGCTTCTCAACCTTACGTTTTTTGATCGCCTTTTGCAGAAGCTTTGTGTCATCTTTTACTTTCTTACCCTCGATTTTGTCAAATGCCTTTTTCCAGGCAATATCATTTTGTATTTCGGCTGCTTTAACAGTTTCGCCCTGTTCCTTTAGTTCGTTAATATGTTTTTTCGTATCTTTCAACTTTTTCAATATTTCCTTAGGGTTTTGGTGGGATTTCTTGGCTTTCTTTCCTGGAGCGGAAGCAAAATCAATTTTAGAGTAAACGATCTTCGCCTCCTCATTGTAGACGGGCTGCACTTTAACGGGCTGAATAAGTGCTTTGGAGTCATCTGCATCTACATCGGGTTTTATTTCGGTTTTGACCACATTCTTCAGTTTGTTCTGTTTGATGTTTTCATTCTTCAACGATTTAGCTGAGGACAGAAGCAGCTTCTGCACTCCTTTAACGCGTTTTAGTTTCTTTGCCTCGCGTTTCTTTTGTTGTCGTTCTGTCGTCGGTCCCTTCTTCTGTCTAAGTTTGTTTTTTATGGAAGCAATTCGCTCGTCCACATCCTCCTCATTTGAATTGGTCACCCCTTTACGCTTCTGACCTTTAGTTTTCTTCGTATTTTCATCATCGGAGAGTAGGTAATCTTCATAAGTGTCTTCATCTACAATTGTTTTTATTATAAAATTATAAGAATTATGTATTTTTGTTCATTTTTACCTTCTTTTTTTGAGTATGGCACATTGTGTTTTGTCAACAGGTCGAGTACCTCCTCACGAAAACGGTTCATCTTTGCAATTGTAGTCTCCTCCTTTGCGGATTTCACTTCGAGTCCATGTACACGATTGTAGTAGTCGCGTACACTTTTTAAAATAAAATTATCCACTCTTTTCTCCATTCTGCATGCAATTTGATTGTAAAAGATTTTTTTAAACAACACACGTGCGGGTTTAGCTCATTGGAGATGTCAAAAAAAAAGTGCGTTCTACCATCTCTATTCGATATCTTAAACAAAACGTTATTTATCGAATATTGACAAAGAAATAATAAAATATGTTGCGTAGTTTTCTTGTAATTTCCGATATAATTTATAATAGTTAATAAGTACCGGTTGTTTGTTTATGCAGTTCACGGTAAAATTTTATATTTTCTTTCAATTTCGCGATGAAGACAACAAATATCGCACTCTATCAAATATCGATATAGAAATTCTTGGCGCCGTCTATCATAACAGTTGGTGCTATCGATATTTTCTACAATTAATCGGTGTAGTGGGATACCACTACACTGTCATTTTTCATGAAACGTTGTTGGAGAATGACTAATTTTGCCAGTGTTACAAGTGTATTTACTTATTAAGTATTTACTTGATGTCCAGCTAATTATATACAGTGCAAAAAAATTGATTGCATTTTTACGTAAATCGGAAGTCGAAATTGGCATATCGAGCAAGGCGGCGGCAAAATGAAGAAACAATTTGCGAAAATAAAAATTGCTGCTGAAAATTTATCTAGGTAAGTTCAAAGGCCAGGGCAGACAGGCTGGCAGAAAAGACGCTCCAGACGCAGACACAAGCGCCAGCAGCAATCGCATTGCAGGTGTTGCCTCATAACAGCAACAACAACAAATGCTAGCACAGCGGCAACAACAACAACAAATCAATGCCAAAATAAAGCGCAACATTACGATACGCGACGCTGCAATCGGCAACGACTCGTCAGCTGCGCCGCTGATGACCTAACGGCAATTGTAGCTTGTTTTTGTTGTAATGACTACTTTTTATTATATACGTATATTGTGAATATAATATAGTAAACATATTCATATGATTAATTTGTCTGCTTTGACAGATCCACAAAATCAGATTGCAGAGACTCGGAGCTCGAGACAATAGAGAAGCAAGTCGACAGATACCGTGATACCATTGAGAAAATCGTGCGTAAGTTACCAGCCTTAAGCAGTGGCAGTGGGAGCAGCAATGGATCCGACGAACATGATAAGCGTATCAAGAAGAATAGTCATTACAAGATTGCACAGGCCCTTGACGAGTCGGCGAAGGAATTGCCCAAGGAGATGCCCCTCCAGAAGGTGCTAGCGAATTGCGGTGAGTTCATGTTCATAAGGATACCTGTTAGTGTGTGTGTGTGAGTGTGTGTTGACAGTGATAAGGGCAAAGAAAAACAAGAATGAAATACGAAAGAAACAAAATGAAAAGCGCAAGGTGTGCATACATATGTGTGCGTGTGTGTGTGTGTGTGTATGGAAATGGGCGCATAAATACCTATGCATATGCTGATGGCTGTGTGTCACGGGCTTGCGTGCGCTTTACTGACTGTGTGTGTGTGTGTGTGTGCGTGTGGCCTCGCCTTGTCTGCGCTTGGCCTTGTGGCGTTTACATTTCTCAACATCGAATTGGATTTTCGTTGCCGTTGTTGTTGTTATTGTTGCTGCTTAGCGCGTTTTTTAATCATTATAATTTTTTTTATTATGACTTTTTGTTGCTTTCTTTTCAACGTAGTATTCGTAGCTGTTGTTGTTGTTGTTGTTGTGGTGGCTTGCCGCTCTTATATTATTTGCTTATCTATTTATACAGTTTTTATTTTGCCTCCTTTTGTTTTGCTCGTTATTGTGCTTTTGTGTATTTAAACAACGCTCTCTTCCCCCTCGCCATCAGCAACACCCTCTCCAAAATGCTCCGTTTATTGTCGTTTTCATTAAGAAAAAAAAACTCATTGTGCATTTCATTAAAAGATGTTGAAAAATCCCCAAGTAAAAGTGAACTGCAATAATTATGATATTATAGAGTCAAAAGTAAAAGTTTCGCCAAAAATCACTCATATAACTATTTATATATTTAACCTCCTCCATATTTATCGCATCACTCACACACACACATACACACGCAGTGGGATACAGCCCCCACACCTTAATTTTTCTGGGTTTTTGCTCTTCGCACACTTCGTTGTATTACTCATTATTGGCTTCACTTACACTCTCGCGCACACACACACACAGACACAGGAAATTGCAATTTAGTTGATCTGGAAGCTTACCTTGGTGCCAAATATATTTGATTGACATAGAGCTCGCGACATTACGACATCATTTGTTTACACACATAAACTATGTGAGCAATAATCTATAATTCTGCCCAGTTCTCTCTCCCTCTCTCTCTCTCTCTTTCGGTACGTGAATTGTGTGTGTTTTTGTTTATCGACAGTATTTGAATTTATAGCAAATTCACGTATTCCATTTGTGCGACTCTTTTGTTTGAAAGTAAACAAATTAATATTATCTGCAGACGAATAATTTAGAGTTACATGTACATTTCCTGAATTGCATATTAAGTTTTTTTTTGGTCTGGCATTCAGCGTGTTTGCCCCACTGTCACTCTGTTTGCCCTTTGCAATTTATTTCTTAGCCACGACGCGCTTCAATTCCAAGACTTCCAACTTGTTCGTTCCCCTATCTGTCGTCTCATTGCTGAAGAAAAAACATCGAGCATATCTTGAGTTTTATACACGCGCCCTCCCTCCTTCTCTTTTTCCTCCCATTCTCTCTCTTTCCATCTCATTGTGCCTATGCGCGCTGTGGCTGAAGGCGGCGGCGGCATCGTTGCACTCAACACAATTATCACAATTTTGCTTACTCAGCTTCGTCAGGCTCGTTACGCCCTCGACCCGCCTACCCAACGGCCCCTATTCCCCCTCTCTCTGGTCCCACTGTACCGTTGTCACAATGTACGGCCCACAGCCGGAGTAGCAGCAGCTACCGTCTTCGTCTGCGATAAGGTCTTAAATAAGCATTGACTTCCTCACTTAGACAGACACTCGTGCACACACACACACACACACACACACACACGGAGACAATTTACATCATCTGTTAGCTGTAAAAAGCAACTAAAGTTTTGTATTTATTTTTGAATCTTTCTTTGCCACAGGCGAACTGGAGAAGACAATTGCCCAGTGCAGCATCGATAGCGAACTGGAAACAGAGACCAAAGTTGTGCGACGTTTAAAAAACATCTTAGATAAAGAAATACAAGAGATCTCAACGCTAAAGCGTAACGTGTCGCGCACACTCCAGGAATACACCTCACTGAAGCGCAGCCATGAGGTAAGACCGATCCCACAAAGTAATCACACAATGCACAGTTGCACAACTGTAACCTAAGATTTAGTTAATTAGAATACATCCAAATAGATGAGGCACATTATTATGAGTAGCAGCTGGTCAAGTGCTACTGTTGCCACATGATAACAGCGGGAGTACTTATCCAAATTGAGGAATTCGCTTTGATTAGACCTGAATAGGAATCGCATGGCGAGTAGGGGGAAGAAGAGAGGAGCAGGCGGCAACAGAGCAACAACTATGGCGATATTATTTATATAACATCTCCAGTGTTGCTGTGCGTGTTGAGTCTTCAATGGGGGGCAGGGCAGGCCGTAATGCACAGTGGTTTGACAGCGTCATATACCGTCAAAAAGCATCATATATCATTATAATTTCTCGAAAGAAGAACAACATATTTCTATTTATATGACTGCATGATGTCTTATGAGTGTTTCCATGAAAAAGCGTGACTTTAATAGGGAAACAGTTTAGTTCTTAGTAATACGAGGGTCGTTTGATAAGTCCGTGACTTTTTGTATTTGCCGCGCACCTGCTCTAAATACAACACTGCTCTTGTCAGCAGTTATCGATTAACAGCTGACTGTAAAATTTTGAGAAAGCTGCGTTTTTTGGTTTGCGTTTTATAGGCATTGAAAGCAGACGATCTCGTGCATTTTAACGAAAATGGAGATCGAGATCGTCTGCTTTCAATGCCTATAAAACGCAAACCAAAAAACGCAGCTTTTCAAAATTTTACAGTCAGCTGTTAATCGATAACTGCTGACAGGAGCAGTGTTGTATTTAGAGCAGGTGCGCGGCAAATACAAAAAGTCACGGACTTATCAAACGACCCTCGTATATTTTGAGATACTTTATCATCTTTCATAGAAAAATAATTCAATCTACATTACCATTAGTTGTTTTTTATAAGAGTATACTCTCCCGGCATCTACATTTCCATTACTAGTTTAACTTATAACATTTTACTTTCCCGCTTGTATCGAAGGCGCCGGCGCAAGGGAAGCAATCAATTTTTTAATTCCAGTCTATAGTTTATATCTTTTTTGCTCATACGATTTGTTGTTATTGTGTTTGGCGTCGGTTTTCTTTATGGTTTGATTTTTGCTCTGCGCTGTGCTAGTTTCTCTCTCTTTTATGAAGACTTTTGTATTTTTATCTCTCTTGCCGTTAGGTTCTGCCAGCTCTGTTACGATTACTTGACAAATTTTGGGTGAAATTGTTTTTGCCTTTTATTTTTATAGTTATTGTTTTTTGGTATTGCTTTCCGTTTTACAAGTCAAGACAACTTGACGACACGCTTTATGCCATATACGTTCAGTCTGTCATTCAATCGAGCACAACTGGTTGTTGTTGTTGCTGCTTAAGGTGTCGGAAGACGTTCATTGACTTGTCGGATGGACACAGTGACATCATAATTGTAAATCGAATCGCATTGAGTAGTTTGAGTCTCTTGAATAACACAACATCAACTTGCTTTCGTATTAATTGTCCACTCGTATGTCATATCGAGTATAAAGTCCGATTTTGCTTATGCTCCGCAAATATTGGTCAACAACAACAGCAACAACATTATGGCCAGCTGCTGCAACAACAGAAACAACTACAACATTTATTTACAGTCGTACACAATCTTATCATTCGTACGTCCATTCGAGTCGAGGTGCCATCATAAACCTAATGCGGGCGCTTGCTAATCAACAACGTCTAGCTCTACGTATTGGGAGCACTCTAATTGAGCTATGCCGTACGAGGCACACTTACATATATTTATCTATGTCTGTGTGTGTGTGGGTACTGGGTGCTGGGTACCTTGCAAGTGCTAACTTTGGTGGCGTCTGGAATTTGTGTAATGCTAAGCCGGCCCCAACTCTGGTGATGTAGGTCATTAGAGGTTGCGCACATGGAAAACATATGTATGTGTCTGTATGTATCTGTGTGTGTATGTTTATGTGATCCATTGCGAAGTGAGTCACACGCTGACTGCCATTGGATGAAGATGGTACAGCGCTTCTTATAATTAGACGCTCTCGTTGCCATTGTCTGAGGTGCAATTTGATTGATGGACGGAGGACGTACAGCGGAGGAAGGGTTAGATTTCAACTTGTCACGAATCTTTTATTTTTAGCAGACTTACGACAATCATATATTGATGAAGCGAAGTGCAGTGCGGAAATGAGGAATATTAGTAGTCGGTTTATAAATAAACTACCTTTATTAGCATTATATTTGATTACTTTTTATGACATTTAAATGTTCTAAAGTATAATTTAGAAATTTGATACATAATGCGTAATCAAAAACTAAATTCTAAACAATTCGTTTCATTAATTTCCCGCTAATAATTCTTAATCTAGAAATAGTTTTTCTCTCAAAATCTAAGGGTACTTGGAATGTTCAAAAGAATTTAATCACACACATAAAACTCATGGGAAAAATTGCGGGTTGGTGGTTTATCTGAACTTTAGCATATACACTTATATATGTATTGTATATATTATATGCAGGTTTCTGTTCCCCTCTGTACTTAGCTTCGTCTTACTTTGTGTAACCCGTGTTTGTTTCCATCGCAGTTTCTTATCAAAATGTGCCGTTGAATCGAGACTCTTTGTATTTGCACGACTGACTCAAAGTCGCGCCGCGTTGAGAATTGAAAGGTGGTACCCGTATTATAATTATCGGTCAGAATTCGACCTTATATATTATATATATGTATATACTTTTTGCTATCGACTTGTGAGTTTTGAGAAAACAAAGGAGCTGATTGGGACAGCTGGTCAAACGAACTATTTTTAGGTAGGTTAGCGTCACTGTTCGACCTGCGAAAGATCGCATAAAAACACAAAGAGATAAGATAGAAACATAGTTCAGTGTGAGGGGGGGGAAGGGGGTAAGACTATGAAGTCAACTACAGCGTCATATTTAAGCTCGCGGCGGTAGCGTGTGAAACTGACACCCGACGGTAATAAAAGTAAACAAAAGAAAGCTAAGCGCGAACTGAGATGTTTGCTTACGATTTTGTTGTTTTGCTTATCTTAAATTGTTGACAAACTGTTGAACACGTCTTTTTTTAACCTTTTTAGGCCGCCATACGACTGGATGAGCCGGCAGCCAAGGTAAACCACATAAAGGGCCAGCAGGAGGAGTGCGAACTGAAGCTGGAGAAGGAGCGCGATGCGTGGGCGGCGCAAATGCTAGAACTGATTGCCAAAGAGGACGAGATTGTCAACTGCATCCGCGACTATGTGCTTAACCAAAGAAACTATCACGAGCGGGCGCTGAAGCACGTGAATGCATCGTTGGCACACATCCAGGACACCATACAGGGCACAGAGAAGTCGCGATTTGGCACCTCACTCAAGGAACACCTGGTGTCGACAAATCGCGAGATTTCCTACATTATTGAGCTTTGCTGCTGCTGCCTGCTCGAGCACGGCCTGGAGGAGGAGGGTCTGTTGCGTGTGGGTTGTGCCAGCACAAAGCTGCGACGAATGAAGCATGCCTTGGAGGCACAGCACGTAAAGACACCCCTGCCGCTGGAGTATCAGGATCCTCATGTAATCGGTTCCATATTGAAACTGTATCTGCGCGAACTGCCGGAGCCCCTGCTGACATATGCACTGTACAAGGACTTCATTCGCATTGCCGAGCGGCACAGCGAGGCGGAACGAAAGACGGAGATCAAAGCTATTCTGAGCAAGTTACCCAAGGAGAACTATGTCAATCTGCGCTACCTCACACGGTTTCTGGCGCTGCTGCAGCAGCGTGCTGTGCACAACAAGATGAACTCCCAGAACTTGGCCATTGTCATGTCGCCGAACATGCTGTGGCCACATGTCGACAAGAGCAGCAATGCACCAGCCGATTATATCGGGCAGGTGAACAGCTCCTCGGCATCCAACATCATTGTGGAACTGCTGATTAGTCAGTGGGATTACTTCTTTGACGGTGATGTTGAGTTCTATGTGACGTTGCAGCGCCAGAAACTGTTTGTCGAAGGTAAAAGCAAATCGAATTCCTCAAATGAGCACCTGGATAAACATGACAATGGTGAGTAGACGTCTTGATAAATGCGAATCCCAATTAATGAACCTTTTTAAACCAAACAGAAGTGATGGAGAGTCCTCGCTATGGCACACTGCGTCGCCAGAAGCCCAATGCTCCTTCGCCGCCTGCCAAGAGTGATGCGACTACAAATGGAGGCGGCACGCTGAATCATTCACACACTCACACACATACACGGCCGCACGCGAAGGAACTGTTCCCGCAAGAAGATAAACACACAACGCCCGAGAAGCCTGCCAAGCCACCACAGCCCAATTTGGCGCAGTTACAAACGACGGTTACACAGCCCGTTGCGGCCGTTACGCAATTGGAACCACTGCCACCGCCTCCCGTTACGCCAGCCAAGCCTGTGCCCATGACGCGAACTCAGTTCTTTGGATTGGATAACCTGCCCTCGCCCACAGCGGATCGCAGAAGCATTGACAGCATTGGCAGCTTCAGATTGAAGCCAGATGTGCCACAGAAGCCACAGCTACCCAAACGACCCATGGTGCTGTCTGTGGGCACTGGCTCTGGCTTGAAGGGCGACAGCAAGAGCGACGACGAGTCAATCACTCCCACTCAAGATAAAATTGATAACGGCAATGGAACTGTGCGCTACACAACCGAAAAGTTTATCGAGAAGCTGCGGCAGGAGAATTGTGATACAAATGGCACGCGTGAGGATTCAGCAACAACAACAACAACGGCTCCAACAATAGCTACAACGACAGGAGCTACAACAACAACAACTGCAAATGCAAATGCAAATGCAAATGCGAATGCGAATGCAGAGAAAGAGAACAATCATAACAACCATGAGCCGCAGCCCGCCTTGGCAACAGAAACGACAAATAACACACAGAAAGAACATCAGACGCAGACGCCCACCACGCCCATATCGCCAAACTCATTTCATACGCCGAAAAGGCCAACGGTGCCAGCGCCGCCGCCACCGACAATACGCAAGGCTGCGGATTAGATAGTTCATAGACGAGACGAGAGAGAGGGTGTCCTCGGTGGTTCGGTGAGGCTCTCTCTTCACGCTGCTAATTGTAAGACTTAAACGCACAGTAATTTAGTTAAACGAAGCCTTTCTGTTAGTTGCTGGCGGCATCGTGTGAAATATATATTTATCTATATAAACGACAACAACAACAACAATATAAACGTGTTAGGCTATTGTATGCATTAGAGAGAACGAGATAGAGAGAGAAAGCAAACTAATGTTGTATTCTGCATTTGTATTATTTGCATTGTGCATGTGTTTTTTAGCCATATGTCTGCATAAAACCTTAACGATATGAAAACTCTTATATTATATACAGAAATGAAGCGCATATACATATTATATTTAGTCTGTTCTAGGCAAGCGTTAATCAACTCAATTGTCGAAATTTGATTTGCTATGGAAGCGAAGGTTTATTTAATGTTATTAATGTCCTTATTTAAAGGTTGTGATAGACGAGAGAAAAAGAAAGGTTTGTGTTTCCTTAATTTTGCGTTGCTCTATTGCTCCACCCCCTCTCCCCTGCGGCAATTCAGAAAGACAATTTCAAGTGTGATTTCCTAATCGATTAAAGATTATTATTTTTAAATTCTATTTGCCTTGTACTTTACTTTGGGATATCAAAACGAAATTTAACCAATGTATTCCTTTCATTTTTTTGATTTTAATTTTGTATGTATATATATTTTCTATTGAAGTCTTATCAATTTTCTATTCAATGTATTCCATAGCTTTTGCTTTATTAATTTATAATGCAATTATTATTACTTTAATCTATAATAAAGTAATGTATGAAAATTTGTTGTGTATATAAAATATACATTAAAAGTGATTATGATTTTAGAAACCGATTTTTACAAGTTTTCTTTATTAATTTGTTTTAAACAAAAAATATACTAACCAAATACCTTCTCTATAACACGACAGATATTGAAATAAATCCATTCAAATTCATTTCTACTGTCAATTGATATTAATTTCTTGACTATCTAATTTTTTCTACTTTGAATTTTTTATAAACCGCATTTACTTCTTCTCTGAACTAGTTAAAACCAATGCACCTCACAGAAAACATAATAACTATAACTAGAAGCTTTCCTCTTTTGGAATTACCTCAAAATATGATGGATAAATTAAAATATCTGTGCCATAAATTAATTGAATACCTGATGAAACATATGAATATCTCTTGACGGCTCTTGTCGAATCATCTTACACCCTTAATCTATTCCATTTGATTTAGTCCACGTCCTATGCCTTAACCTAAAAGCAATATATGTCTAGAGATATATGAGATATAATATTTGAGAAAGTGCAATTTTCCGAGTGTAGAAAGCCAATGACCAAATCATAATGAGAATTGTAACCATTTATAGTATTTATAGTACGGCTGCAAAGAGGTAAAATATATTGTTAGTTACAAAATTGAAATATATATTCTGCTAAAATTTAAATAAATGCGCCCACAACATTTGGAGCACAAATATATTGTTGTACAATGGTATACAAAGATCATACAATATCGTATATAGGTAATGTATATTTAAACTATATTTAAATCTGCCATATACCCATAGTTAACTAATAGAACTGTCTGCAGCGGTGCGAAGGGGGCTGCAGATATCGAGTGCAATCGGATACGCGTTTGTGATTTGCAGGAATCTCGGTAATATATGGCATTGACCTAATTCTGGTTTTATAGACCTAATCGAAGCGCTTTTAAAGGTCTTTACTTCCGTCTGATTTTTCGTATCCATATCGCGCACATAATCCATAAAGTTATCCACATTTAGAGGCGTTTCTTCTGCAGCCTTTGAATTGCCTTCCGTTTGCACTTTTCGTTGAAACTCGCTGCGATAATAATCATTAATCATGTTCATCATGCTCTTGGAGTACCTAAGGAATGAAAGAGTTTTAATTTGAATAATTATAGTAAAATTCATATAATTAATCTACCAATAGATGATGCCTATAAGCAGAATGGCCTGCATAAAGGGGCCCACCATTGTGGCAAATTGGAGTTAATCTCTTTGATTGATCTATTTTTATTTTTCTTAGTTTTGCTGTTCGCGATAGCTTTCCCACCATTGATTTAGCATATAGAACTGTTCCTTGATATTTGGCCAGGCCATGGTAACAATCAACATAACGGTATTGGCAAAGACAAACAGTTTCATCATCTCAAATGCTGTGGATAAAGTAAAGGGTAATTAGACAGTTTTCCGATATGCTGTGGCATCTTTAGAGCATTTACAGACCCTCCGGCGTACGCAAGTAATCACCGAAGCCGGAATTCAAATCCTTTTCCTGCTCTTCCTTCTTCTGTTCGCCTGGCAATTGCTCCTTTCCGTCCTTACTCTTGTTGGATTTCCCCTCAGTTTTGTGGCCGCCGTGTCCTTTGCTCTGTCCGTTGTGCTTGTGCCTGCCGTAACCAGTCGAAGTGTTGGCAAAGGCAGATTTCTTGGATTTCATTGCATCCGATTTTGCCGAGGCACTCCGCCAGTTGCAACAGTGCAACTGCTCTTGGTCTCGCACGTCCTAACGGAACCGCAACAGCGACAACAATGACAAGCTTCATTTCGGTCGACGAACATTGCGGCCAAATGCTTTGGCAATTTTACGGCTTCTTTTTTATCGATTTGCGGCAGGTGGAACCACCGGTGCGGCAGATCAGTGTACGAATATTCCCATGGTGCCTGTGACTAGAGCAATGCGCTTAAAATATCTAAGCCTATAATACATATAATATTGTGTCAGCCGGGGTGGGGAGGCTTTGGGATGCATGAAGGCTCGAAAGGTAATGTAAGTAGATATGATTGATTTAAATGGTTCGAAATGTAAGTGATTGAATTGTTATAAATGGTACAAACCGTTAACAGCGGGGTCTTAAAACTGTCGTACGTGTATGCCTTTAAACACAGGCTCAATTTGAGTACGGGTGCTTTTGGACAGTAATTTTATATGTTTATACAATATCTAATAAATTTTTTGATTTTGTTTACGTGCAATTATGTTGTACATTTAATTATTATGTTCTACATATAAAATAATGTACTATAAGAAAAAGAAAACTGTAGTCACATTTTTAAAAAAGTACATTTTCCTTCATAGTCACCCAATACTATTTAATTAAGTTAAACTTTAATTGCATATTGGAAATAGTTGTATGTTATTTACTACAAGAAATATATTTTATATATTGCTATTGCCGTACCCAAAATGTACCAGCGTTTTAAATATTGATCAGTTGTGGTACAAAATACATTCTCCACTTAACAGAAACTGCTACTTTGACAGCCCTGTTAATTTAACAGAAAAACTTACAGTCGGCATTTTTACTCCTCCTGCAAATAAATTTTACTCCACATATATCGATATTTTTTCTCATGTATCTATTTTGATTATTTTTTCTGTAAGTAGTTGTTGCCACACTGCATACAAATCTTGGACGTAAAACTTTAAAATGTACGTAATGCAACTATTGCACTCTTGGAAATAATAATTAAACGTTTCTTCGCTAGGTATGCGCTATCCAGCACACTTGTGCGCTCTTCAGCGCTCCGTCAAGGCCTGAAAATGGCTGCCGAGAGCCGCAATGTTTCCCTTAAGGTCGTCTCCGTGGGCTCGACTGTGAAGGATGAGAGCTTCTTCGAGAAGAACCAGCGATTGGGTCGCCAAATGTCGCCACATCTAACGATCTACAAGCCACAGCTCACCTCCATGCTGTCCATCATGCACCGCGGCACTGGCCTGGCTTTGGGCATGGGTGTCTGGGGCTTGGGCTTGGCCGCACTGATCTCCTCCCACGACATCAACCACTATGTCACCATGGTGGAGGGTCTGCAGCTAAGTGGCGGCGCCTTGACGGCCATCAAATTCATTGTCGCCTATCCAGTTGGCTATCACTCGGCCAACGGCATTCGTCACTTGCTCTGGGATACGGGCCGCTTCCTTAAAATCAAAGAGGTCTACTCCACCGGTTATGCAATGGTCGCCGCCTCTGTTGTGATTACCGCCATCTTGGCGGCCTTGTAGACAACCCATCACCTGGCAGCACCTGGCGTGGATTAGGTCGTAATTAAATTTGTAGTGCGGACATGTCGATAATTTTGTTGAATGCATAATATATATACGAGTATGTACGGTCGTATTAATATAACGAATAATTTGCACTGTTATTATGCAACAGCTGTTCGCCTACTGTGCGTTCGCGTGTGTGTGTGTGTGGATAAGTGTGCTGCGCTGCCCCCAACTTGGCAGATATCGTGAGTTGATACCTTCTCTATATAATGGATACTAATGAGCAAAATTTGTTGTCCCGCTGTTTACGTTCTCATTCACCCAGCAAACAACTTTTCCGAGAGCTATGCAACTTTCTCGTCATAAAAAATAGTAAATTATACTACTAAGCATAAAATATACTTTATGGAACTTGATTAGCACATTGAAATTACTGTTTTTATACCCGGAATCATAGCTGGAGGTATAGTATTGACACTATATAAAAGTATACTGTAGAAAACATGATGAAGAAGTTTTTCTTTATTATGAATAGTTTACATGATAAAGCTTTATCCAGTTAACAGTGAATTCAAAATGCTTTAACTAACAAATTTGAAAAATAGTAAACTAGAAATTGTTTTTTTAGGATTCTTCATCCTCGAATTGCCTTCTACTCCAGTGACATCAAACGCACCTTCAAAGATCTCATGTATTCTCTTCTTTTTCAACAATTTACAATTATTCCCTTCCCCTTACCCCTTCCTTCATCCCAACAACAGAAAGTAATCTGCAGTTTTAAAAGTTAAACACATTTATTGATAAATGTCATAAAATTTCCTGAAGCAAGTGCTCGCTGTATTCGTGCAACCTTCACATGAGGCTAAGAACTATCTAAGGACTAATATCACAATTTATTATGTTATTCCAGTATGCGTGTATGTATTGTAGTGTTGCTGGTGTGTGTGTGCTCTTCTTTGTCTTCCTCTGCTCCTGCCCTCTATTCTATTGTTCCCTCATCGCGCAGCTCGAAGTCGCAGACCAGAGAGAAGTGATCTGAGGGATATTGAATGCAGGGCGTACGATTTTTGCCGATTTGCTCGCCGGCCGGGAATTCTAAACAGTTCACGATCTGTAAATGAGAAGGAATTTAAGAATTATGAGACCAAGGATTATTGGGGTTACTTACCTTCAGCTGATCGGGGGTGTAGAACACATAGTCGATTGTATGACACTCCTCGCCGTCCTCACGTATCTTCCATGTCGTGTATGGTGGCTCGCGCTTTATAGACTGCGATATCCACTCGTTAACATCCTCGCCCTCACCATCGTGCTCGGGAAGCTGTTGCTGCTCTCGATTTCGCTCTAGCTTCATGTCTGCATAGGCACTGCTCAGCTTCAGCAGATCGCAGCTAAGAATCGTGGCATAAATAGGCTCGACTGGCTCCGCATTAAAGTCGCCACACATCAGAAGTGGACTGTCGCCGGCAAACTGCTTGACAAAACGCAGAAGATCACGCCCCTGCTCGTTGCGCAGCTTGGCTAGCAGGGCGCCTCGTCGAGCCTTCAGATGCGTGGTGCAGACACAGAACTCCTTGCCGCTGTCCTTCAACTGCAGGCGAGCTGCAATGGCCACCTGATTGCTCTGCACACGCCACACCTCCAGGACGCGTGTCTCGTAGCCCATGAGATCTAACTTATCGCGCTTGTAGAAGATGGCACAGCCGTCGGGTCCGTTGTTCTGCTCGATGTACAAACACGGCGAGTCGGGCTTGGGAAAGAATATGCCAGCATAGTTCTGACAGCCCAGCACAGTCTGTAGGAACTTAAAGTGATCCACTTCCTATACGATTAAAGAGTATTATATTGTTAAAGCGCGACTGCCGACATTGGAATCGAGGGGGGTGTGAATAAATACTTGCAGACAAACAACATCTGGCTGGTTCTGTAGAATTTCCTGAACAATCAGGAACTTGCGATGATGCCAGGTCAAAGCCTCTTCGGGGCAGCGTACAAAACCGTCGTTGTGCTGACCCAGAGCTTAAAAAATTCGAGCATAAATAGGATATAATAAAAAATAAATTATCTTTATTTTTATTATCTTTTTGAATTTTTTACTTACTTTGCGAAAGAATATTCCACTGCAGCAAACGAATATTCGGCAAGCCTTTGGAATTCACTGCAGGACTACAAACTGTGAAGAAATAAAAAAGGGAATATTTAAAAATTAAATTAAATAGCTTGAATATATAACATGCCTCGTGAGACCGAGTTGAGGTTGAGGCGGTGCAGTCCATCGGTCACATCCTCACTTATCAGCGACGGCTTCAGGAAGGATCGACTGAGCAGCGGTGGCTGATCACTGTCTACACAGTGGAGCTTCTTCACGTGCTCCAACAGCGCCACAGTGCTCAGTCCCTTGGGCAGGTCTAGTCCATCATCCTGAGAGTCCTTGTTGTTGATCTTTGGCGCAGAATTAAAGGAGCCCATTCTAAAAAAAAATATTCATTGGTAACCATTGGAAATAAATCGCTGAACTCTACTAGAACTTCAGAAAATAAAACAAAAAGCAAACGTGCTTACATATTCTCACGCAAAATTCTAGTATATACTGCTAAAACAATATAAAACACCAGAAAATATATATGCAAATGCAATAAATAACGTTTATACATATAAAAGTATATGTATGTATGTTTCAGGCTTTTTGGAAAATTTTGTCTATTCTATTTTTATCATGCACTTCAAAAACATGTGAACAAATTTAAAAAAAAAAAAACTAGCATGTTGTAAATAATTTCGAGATGCTAATCGAATCGGAACAAACTAACAAACTAACGAGCTTGTAAATATTGTACTCACAAAGCATTTGGGTTTCTATAAAGGATTTTTCGTAGTATTATGCTGAAAATGAATAAGCTATGACTATATCTGCGACTGACTTGATACTTTGTCATGAAAACCCTGCTGAAAATATATATATACGTTTTATTATAAATTCTATTAAAATATTAAGAGAAGAATTGAAAAACAAGTTCTGGATGCAAAAGCTTGCTTGAAAATAAAGGGGAATAACATAATCGAGAATTAATTGATAGCAATCAAACATTTGAATAATGTGTTCCTATATACAATTTTCTCTGTTATAGATTCTTATCAATATGATATATCATCCGTCTCTGAAACCAAGTCAAAAATGGGGTAATCACGAAATATTTATCTAAAACCCGAAGCTGGCAGCTTTCACAAGTGAATGAGGCATCCGAGTTATGGTACTCGTTGCACGCCCACACGTCACCGAGTTTGGTCACCGCAAGACGCACGCTTCATGAACGACAACAACAACAGCAACAACAACAGCAATAAATGAGATACAAATACAGAAAGACGATCGGTCAATAGCTTCACAGCTGTTCGTCTGGTTTCTCGGTTTTTCGGGACACAAACCAGTTGTGCGAGAGCTTGTCAACACTGAATCGATCAATGGAGCGACCTCTCCGATCTCTGCGATCTCTGCGATCTCTCACCTGGTCAGCATCACCCTCTGCAGGTAGGCCTTGCGATCGTTCTTACAAGGCGCATTGTTGGCGCGTTTCAATTGCAGCGCTTGCTCCATGTCGCGTACAGGATCCAAACACTTTAAAGACGGGGATGGAGATGGAGATCGAGTGGATAATCACGGTTTATATTTTGGGGCTTTGCCGAATGTGGTGCGAAGTGCGCTTGTAAGCGACATTTGCGAAACTGAACGGCAACTGAAATGCGGCGTTTTATTAGAGATCAGCCACCAGGCAGACGGCAGACGACAGAAGACAGACAGATACAACACGAGAGAGAGAGAGGGCGAGTATTTTGTATAAACGGGTATTTCAGCGTGCACACTCACACGTACACATACGCACACAGCGAGTGAGAGGGAGAGAGCGCGAGAGAAACGCACACAAAAGAAGATAAATCTACAAGATACAGAACAAGATCAATACGTTCTACTCACGTGCGTGGCTCGCTGGCGACAACAGCAGCAGCAACAACAACACTGGCAACAACAACAACAAGTTGAGAAGCATCCACAATGAGATACGAAAAACTGACAGATCGCTAAATATTTATGCGAAACGTTCTTTATGTAAACAGATTCACTTTGGGCTGCACGCCTTTGTTTCGCTTTCGTTTCGTTTCGATTTGACGCATTGTAATTGAAAATAAGAGTGTGTATCTTGAAGATACAAACAAAACAAATGATTCTGATATGCAGATATCGCAGACAATTCTCTACACAAAATGCGCATAGTTATAGAGACAATATTCTAGCTCGAAAAGAAAAGATTTATATTCAATTTGGGATAAGGATGTCGTGATGCAAATGGGCAGAATGAAGGAGGGAGGTAGGTGAGGGAGTGTCTCTGGAAATTTGTATACTTCGAGTTAGAAGACTGGAATGAGAAGCTCGCAGAACAACGCAGTAACATGCGTAATGCGTTCTCAGCTCGGCTGCCAACTTAAAGATACTGTATCTTGTTACCTGGGAATAGGCACCGTCACACGCCTTGCAAACGTCTTCGATGTAACAATCAAGCGCGATGTTTTCATTAAAAACTCCATTTTGTTGCACTCTATTTAACCGAGTTGAGCAACGCACTTTGCAATTTTTAATAGTTAACCGGGCACGTATGTAAAGAGTATTTATATAGTGTGTTCTATATCTTTTCTTTTTTTATATTTGATTCTAACAATCAATTTCTCATTTAGCTTCAATTATTGGTCACTGGTTGACTTAGGAATTTTATATTTAGTGTTAATATGACAATGTCAAACAGACGCGGCTCGCACTGAATTTCCTAGAACGGTAAAGGTACAAAGGTTACGCATTAGAAGGTAAGTCAAAAGGTGTTAAGGGACTTCTCGAACCACTTGAAATGCACCGCAAAAAGACCGAAATCCGAACCATGTTTTGCCAAAATGTAATATAAGGTTTATGTAAACAGAAGATGAGGAACAACTCACGTTAGAAGATATAAAACTTACATATGAGTCTCAGTCTTTAATGATATTATAAAAGTCTACTCTCTATACTCTTTATTCCCTTCACTCAGTCTCCTTCAATGAACACATCTGATTTATAACTATATGAAAATTGGCATGAAGTTCCTGTTTATAAACAGTATATAAACCAATCAAGGCAAGTATATGTACACGTAGATAAAACAAAAGTACATAGTATAATTTTGTGTCTAACTAAGGGGTAAACCAAATAGTTGCTTTATCTGGCAGATGCCTAATTACTAAATGCATTAGAATAGTGTCGATTTAATCAAGTCGCTTTATCAGTTTGAAGACATGATTTCAGTAACTAACATTAAAAGGGTGTAGACAGATAATTAAGCATAAATACTGCCACAAGTGTTAACTCTGTCAAACTATCATATATGTTTATACACTGTCATATATATGTTACCACTGTCAAAACATATATTTAATTAATGCACCTTATCAGAATAGTTGAACACAGTCCTTGTTTGACCTTTCGCCTTTGTTAAATGCGCGTGCTAGGAATATTTCGTATGGATAGATAAAGACAAGTCTAGATATCTTCTGTAAACACTTAACTATATGGTATGTATACACAATATACACTAGGAAATGTTCCTAGAGGAAGTCATTTCAAAGAGATTTCTATATATGAAGTAAATATATAAAATATATACTGAATAAAGCCCACAGTAAAGTGGTTTCTAAATTGAGTAACAACAATAAAAACAAAAAACAAAAAAATCAATCTTTTTACGATATTTTTAAATGGCTTAAAAATGTAGCACAGACTTGTAAATAGTTATTTAGCCAGGGTATTTTAACTGACGAACAACAGCTGCAATTCCAATTGCCGCGATAAAAAAAAAACTATACATAGAAATAATGTAATACTTAGTATTACAGTAAAACGTATACCATGAATACAATATACTCTGTGCACCCTAAGATCCATTTTAAATTCGACTTGACCATGTCTAAGAATACTTGACACTGTTCGCTTTAGCCATGAACTTGAAACTTGATTACAAATGCACTTGTTGCTGGCCGAAAACAGCGACAGCAACAACAGCAATAGCCACAGCAACAACAGCAACTAACACAGCAACAACAGTTACAACAAGTTTAGGCAATCAATCCCGTCTTTCTCACCTCACCAGATACAAAAGCAGATCGCGTGGTGGCGGCATCTCATGATCGACGCTTGGTGGCACTGTGTCTCCAGCGGCAGCAGCAACAGCAACAGCAGCGGCAGCGTCATCAATATCAATCTCGAGACGGGGTGTGGCCAGCCGAGCTGCCCCATGTCCCGCCGCCGCCGTCGCCGCCTGCGTCTCGATTTCCATTTCCAGTTTGCGTGCGGCCAGACGTTGTTTCATTTGCGATGTGGAGGTCATTGCCGAGGTCTTGGCCAGAGCTTCCGCAATTTCGTATTGCTTGAGAAACGCCGCGTGCAGCTGCTCCTGCTGCCCCTGCTGCTGCTGTGCATCCTGTGCTCTGATCTGATGGCCACACAAGCTGAGTCCTTGTTGCCGGCACTCTTCGTTGCAGAGCAGCTGACACATCTCATTGATGATGCCGCCAGTGCCAGAACGAGGATTGCTGCTTCCTTGACTGCAGTTAAGGCAGGGCGCATCATTGCGTGAGTTGCCCAGCAACTGATGCTCTGCATAATGTGCGGGATCGGGTGAACCACTGCCACCTGGTGAAGGCGGCTCTTGCAAGTCAAAGTATCGTGGTGGCTCATCCTCATCATCTTCCAGCAGAGCAGCGCCACGTTCGTCGTGACTCCTTCTGGTCACATCCAGATTCAGCAGCAGCGCCGTAACGGGCATTGACTTGCCCAGTGCAGGCTGTCGGCGATGCTGCGACTGTGTCTGACTACTGCGATTCTCCATTTCTCACTCGCGGCGATGAGTTCGCAATTCTTCACACTGAGTTATTTCTTTTTGTACTCGTATTAACCGTAAACCGTAGCGCCCCTAGAACGAACATCGAACACAATAATACGCGCGTGCGTTGCGCTTTCCTTATTTATATATCTTTGGCGGCTCTAGCCCGATCCGAGGCAATCAAGTGGACGCTCGCTCTGCCGCATTGTGTTTTCTTCTCTGTCTGCTCTGGCCCCTACTCGCTTGTTGTTTTTAATGTTGCTCGTGTTGTACTTGTTGCAGTTGTTGTTGTTGTTGTTGTTGTTGTTGCTGCTGTTGTTGTTGTTGCTGCTCTTGTTGTTGTTGTACAGTCATAAGTAAATGAATTCATTGTGCTCTCCGCTCATGCGCGCTCCTCTAGTTAAGGTAAACAAGATTTTGCTCGCCCACTTTCCAAAATGTCAAAACATTTGTCATTATTTTTATTTACTATATATAAATTTTAACTGCCCATATAACGATATTTAAAACTAAAACAATTACAACAACAGCAAAATTGGACTACCTACAATTGTTTTTGTGCTCTGTACTTTCATTCATCATACATGCGATCCTCTCTAGACTGAGTGGAGCTGGGCAATTCACGATGTTTCTCAAGTTGTTGCCGTAATTGATAAAGTTCTCGATAATTGGCACTACACTTGTACGTACACGTATAATTATGAGCAATTGTACAGAGTGATTAATCTCTCTACACCTTGATATGTACTCTAGATTTATGACTAGAAGATGAGCATATTATATTAATTAGTTTACTAGATTTAGTTTATTAATTTTAGCTAATTAATTTTTAATTTATATATAAATGCACAATAATATTCTATTGGGCATCTCAGTTCAAATTTTGATATACAGTATCTATGTTTTTATTTTATTTATGATGATGACAATTGCAGCCAATAAGTTTCTACAGTATTTGATCTTTGCATGAAATGATTAGCATTTTGTCAAGTACAAAATAAATGCATTTCATTCATTCTATCTTGGCTAATAAAACAAATGCATAAAAATAATTTATTTCCGCAATGTGAAAATGAAAAATCTGTAGAAATTACTGATGCCGCTATAGGAAGTGTCAGTTAGTTGAACTTTGTGTAGCAAGGAAAAATGGCAATAGAATAATTTATAAATAATTAAAGAAAACTAGTTAGTATATCTCGGTAGCATTAGAAATAATGTATTATATTAATATTAAACTAAATAATTTGTTTGTTTTCGTAAGTAGTTTAACTGAAACTAATTTAAGTTGTACATTTAGTTCTATAGCATACTCTTAGGCTGAGGGAAAAACTCTTCTTTTTTCTCACCAAGTTTTTTGGTCACTTAATTAATTATTTACTTAGCTGATAAGAGCTTAGTTGATAATAGTCGAAACTGTCTTCACTGCCTCAAGGTAATTCAATTAATTGCGGTTAAGCACTGTGCAGCTTCCTCAAGTTCTGTGTATCTCAGTTCCGATTCTGAATCTCTGTGGATGCAGGTGCTAATAGAAATGACAGAACTTATTACGTCAGCATTTTTAGCTTCTGATAATTTTGGCAAACTGACACGGAAAACACGGCGTAGCATGCACCAAAACAAGAGCGCCTCTCGTCATTGGGTTTTATTTATATGTCTGCTAGTATTCGTTTGTGCGTATAGAGAGTGTTCTTGTTTTTCTGTGGCGCGTCTGAGTGTTTCACGAACTTGACATTGTGTGTATTCAATTCACTTGGCGTAGGTTAATACGCCTCAAGTCTGCGGCACATCTGGACACCTGTGTGGGGGCTCACTATCAAAGAGCAGTTAATAAAGATAAGCTAGCATGGCTCAGACATGGCTACTGCTATGGCAACTGATAATCTTATCAGCAGACGATTGGTGGTAGCAGTTAAACTAATAACTGAACCACGCTGTGGCCATCATTTTAAATGGTTAAACTTGTTATTGTATGGAGTTAGGATTAATTTATGAAATTGAGGGGATTTTGAACTTTGATTGATAAGATTAACTAGGCAATCTGTCTGACCTTGCAAGACTATTTATGATGATGTAGTAATATTTAAATCATGTATTAAGTAAACTTTGTGAACTATAACTATATAGTCGTTTCCCAAAGTAAAATATATACAAATAATATATTTTAAATTGTTTCTGTTGACTTCCTTGTGACAACACGTGCATTGTAATTATTTCATGCCCTTTTCAGCGATAGGAGTCCGCGTTTTATATTATACTCGCACTGTTTCATCATTTACGAGTGTTCTTTGTATTGGGATTTACAGGGAGATTTCGTTATACAACAACAGCAGTGAGACACATGGTCGGTTGCTATATCGCGATTTGGAAATAACTGGTTCAGTACCGGCGTAGACTGAAATGGTCCGCCTAGCGATGGCTCCTACGCCATTTGTAATATCAACTACTACTATACTCGTATATTATTAAATGAGTTGCATCACATATCAAGTGGTTCGGATTCGGGTTGTTTGGGTTTCGGTTCGGTTCAGGCAGTTGAGTT
This sequence comes from Zaprionus africanus, assembly GCA_018151435.1. Lineage (NCBI taxonomy): Eukaryota > Metazoa > Arthropoda > Insecta > Diptera > Drosophilidae > Zaprionus > Zaprionus africanus. Next base: position 11,099,323 of record JAECXB010002206.1, read on the forward strand.
TCTTGTGATCTTCAACTCACCATTCTTATGCCTGTTTCAAGCCACAACACATTATCAAAGAGGAGGGGATATTTGGATCACTGGACAGTAGTCTATCCCGTTTAGATCTTGGGTGAGACCCCAGCGATATTCATGCTCCGTCAACCCGCAAATAACTAAAATCGACTACTGGCAGTTTGTGCCATTTATAGCGGGGAACAGCAACCGATGCTCTCTCTCTCTCTCTCTCTTGTGTTCCACTCGCGACTGTCTGCTGATAAGGATACAATTAAAGAGTGAACACTCTGTATGTTATATAGCATGCTGGGGGATCCGAAAGGAAATAGAACACAGTTGATAAGAGATATGAACACCATTGCACAATTTGTATTTACAAATCTCTTTCTCTCTCTCTATTTTATTGCCTTACTAAGACTATCTGAAAACTCATTTGTCTTAATTTGTTTTCATTGAGCAAAGATAATTCTTCTGCAGACTGGGTTCTCTTTAGATCTAAGAATGAGAAGAAATCCCTTAGCATCGTATAAAAAGAAAAGCTGCTTGTGGTATAGAAACATAATTTTGAATTAATGGGTTCGGTTTGTTCGGTACAAAGAAATTTATTAGGGACAAAATTAAAGGGAATTCATTAATAAATTCTATTTTAATTTCAACGGTCTTTATAGGGGCAACTAAAGTTGCTTATGTTGATTGCAATTTCTTATAAAATAATGAAGAAATAAAGACAGCTGTGTGTACATTAAATGTGGGTTACCTTATTATACGTCGAATATATTAGTAAGTTAACTTGCTTGTTGATGCTGATTAAAAGCACAAAATAGTTTACATAGCATAGGTACTATATCGTTTTTTAACGAACAAATTCCGTTTACCTTAAGCCCACTCAAGAAATAAGAAGTTAGACCAGCCCAAGCCCGCCTATTCGTGCGTGTATGTATAAGAAGACCTTCTGTGCCTAATAAACAGAGGACACCCTTGAAAATGTTAGGTATACAGAGAAAACGAGAGTTGCGGGGGCTGCAGTCAATGTGCCAGCTTCGTGCAGCCCCAAAGAGAATACATAATATTAATTCAATAATTCTCTTTGGCCAAACCCAAGCAAACAGTTTGATGACACCGCAGCGAGAGCTTCTGTAAGAGAGCGAGAGAGTGTGCCTGCTCCCTCTCTCTCTCTCTCTCTCTCTCCATATGCTTGCTCTCGCTCGTACGTTTTCACACTTGCTCTTTCTGGCACAAGTCAAGTTTGATTTGTTGTTGTTGTACAACAAATAGCTAAAATTTTCTATAGACAGAGTTGAATACACGCACAAAGTAAACAAAATAAGTGAAGGAGAGCTTGTAAAATAAATGCACACAAACAGAGGAACTGAGGAATGACATAAAAGCATAATAAAAAAAATACAAAAAATACCAATTGTCATGTCAATTGGGAACTTTTGCTTTTCTGAGGCCTCGATTTGTGTTTTGTATTGTTTTATCAATAAAAGAACAATCCGTTCATGGAGGCACTCAAATTAAGTGGGGGAACTTACAAGAACTTCCTGATGAGTTTGTAGATCACAACGATGATGTAGAAGAGTTTTGATATTATCTTCATGTTGCTGGACGTCAAAATACATAAGTTGTACTATAAGTTAGTTATTTTGAATCACACAATAGGAGCACTGAACAGATGTCACCAATATTGATTTTCAATGTCACTCATACGAATATTGAATATTATATATTTATTTTTTTATTTTAATCTAATTAGATAAATTAGATATTTATATAAATTAATCTTTTTCGATCTTTGGACTGCTGCCAAAGTTTATGCGCCCAAGTAAATTTTCACTATCAATGTCATTTCCGCGTCGAACACGTTTTTCACACTAAGCTGGCATAAAAAAGAGGAGAATTCACTTGTGTGTATGACGCGGGTGTGCATAGTTGTGTGTGCGTGTGTGTGTGTGTCGCCGCGGAAGTGGACGAAGAGAAAAGAAATAAGAGTGAAGAAACAGGAGAGCGCGAGAGAGGCAATGTAAGTTCCATGAGCTGGAGCTGTCGAAAGGAAAAGCTAACCGCCGCGTCGCAGCTTGGCAATGGTTCGGCTCTTTCGACAAGTTAGGTACACTACACTACAGGTACTCTATACTAATATTTTCAAATAAATTTGATTTTGTATAATAACAAATTGATATATATTTGTATTCGCTTTGTTTTGTATAATTAAAATATCGCCAAGTTTATTTTTGTGTTAAACTGACTTCTTCAACGTCACGCGAACGAATATGCTCGAAAACTTGTCGGGAGCGGGGCAATAAACTCATGTGCATCGAAGTTAAGAGAGTCGATGTCACAAGTTAAGCAAAGAGAGCCATTTAAGACTTTTACTTTTTGCTTAACAAGTCGAAAGCTTTGTGAAAGTTATGCCAGCGTGTGCTTAAAGCCCAAAAGCTCTTTGTAATTTTGCAAAAAGCATAGAAACTTGGTCTTTTATTCACCTGAAAAAGCTAATAACAACTTAAAGCTTTTTTCGTGATGCTATTTGTGCGATTCTTATATTCAAGAAGTAAACTTATTTACTTATCGACTAAATTACTTTATATTCTTCATTGTGAAGATAATTTCCTAACTTTTCTTCCTTTGCTAGCAGTTCGAAGGTCTGTACTCAAAGGCGGGTCCAATGCGTATCGATATATTGACGGGCTGGTTTAGATAATCCTCAATTAGTCTAAAATACGTTGAATATAGTCAGTTAATTATCTTTCAAGGAAGCAAATGATCGAGGTGGCACTCACCTTTTGTCTGCCTCCGTCTCATGGTGCTGATAACCCTTCCGCCTCGCCGATTTGTTCATACGCAGCGATCTACGGAGCTCCTTGGGTAGCGGTTTATTCGTTTCACGTTTTAGAAATTCTCCTAATTTCAGAATTCTTGAAGAGAACGTCTGCCAGGCCATGCGTAGCAGTCGTCCACGCCGAGATCCCTTTGCTGCACTGTCCCCTGCCGGGCATTCGCACAGCTCGATAGTGGAAATGGCCCACGACGACGACATGTTGCGGTGTCCGGCCGTAGACAAAGACTGAGAACTGATTAGCCAAGTTGGCCCACAATGGTGATTGATAAGATTTGCTTAAGAGTCCGGGAAGTGCCTGATATACTTACGTATAAACGAATTGAAAACAATTCATATTTATTGATAGTCTAAAATGTGCGACAACAGTGAGTCGACCTTTTGCACAACAGCTGGCAACCTATTTAGGAAAAGATATTATGAATATGACGAAATTAAATTTGAATGGGCTGTAATTCAATTCAAGACTGCATTTTGGGATTATCTGGTGATTAATGTGAATGAAATTTCAGTTTAGGATGCCACAATTAAAGACTTGAAGGTGCCCTAACGACGCAATCCCAAATAAACAATTATTTTGAAGTATAACTACTGAATAACCTAGATTTATTGAAGAGGTAGATAAGTTATTGCTTTACCAAACAGCTTATCTAATGCTCTTGAAGGTTATCTGTTAACTTTGCTAATTATCTAAGCTAACTTATTTAGTAAATAAATTTGTTTCCTATATAAATATAACTATCTTTTATCGGCAACCATTTTCACTGATTCAAACTGATTTGCTAAACCTTTCCATTCGTTCTCCGGGAATGCAGGGTTTAAAAGTCATTAGACTCACCTTTATCACCCTTGCACTCTGCCAGCTTATCGTATCTGCCATGAAACAACTGAATATTTTTCATGTTTGTCGTCTGTGGAAATTCGTCGGTTTAGTGCTGCGTGTATTGACCAAATGCAGATGAAAGCAGGACGTGACACGACGTAACAGGGGAGGGGGGGGGGGTTTGTAAGTGCCCATAGTAGGGGCAATCTGCCTCAAAATTCTATAAAATCAAAATACAAATACGCACACACACACACACACACACACACACACAGAGGGAGAGACGTTGCATAGCTAGTGCGTTTTGCATTCGATACGTAGTAATGCATTTAAAATTCCATTTAAATAGCGAATGCCAAAACCGGAGAGAGAAAATCCTTGTGAAAAATATGACCTTAATAATGCACACTGGCTGCTGCTTTGATAGTAAATTAAAATGTAATAAAAATAAAATATCATGTTTGCCAATTTCGTTTAGTACACGTTTACCCGTACGTTTACGTATGTGCAGGCATGTGTGCACGTATGTGCAACGACAACTCTAGTTCTCACTCTCTCTCTCTCTCTCTCTCTCTTTCTATTTCTTCTGCCTGCAGATTTATTGAATTTTCAATAATATTCAAAATTTGACTTTCAGTTGCCGGATTTGTTTGGCTGCTGCAGAAGATGAAGCTCAATCGCTGCTGGAATTTGGTAGTAATTGGACACTGTATGCAATAAATTTTTAAGGCTCTGTAGCGTAGCCAAGGAATTTTAGTGTGTCTTCTCCAATTTGGGCAGACAGAACTTTAAATAGATTTAAATAGTTATAAAAGTAAATGTAAATTGAAAATAGTTTTTAAATTTAAATAGACAAAAGCAATGAATGTATTTTTTGTAGGCCAGTGGAAATAAATTTCATTATGGTTCTTTTGCAGGGTATTTAAGCTTCTTTAACATGTGTTTACGTACCTTAACAGTTGTCGCTTCTTGCTGGCATTTGTTTATTTATTTGCCTGCCTTGGACTGTCAAATATTTTGCATATTTTCCAGCGTGCCTGCCCATCTGTTACAGTATGCTAAGACCACACATACACACATACACATATGTACATATCTAATGCATATGTATGGTAAATATGTGCGTATTTACCGTTGCGCAATAAAATTGCGTAAATACTTACATATACTATCGACTATCGGACATATCAATACATTTTTTATTAGTATGTCGTTTGTTATCTGAGCCGAGGATTGTGTTTGAAAGCCAAAGAAATAATTGTGGAAATTGTAATTGAAGTCGAAGGTAATAGTTTCTGGCTAAATTAATTGTCCCCAGTCTGTGCTAATGTCCATATGCAGTCCCCGGCAGCTGCGAAATTGTACAAAGTGTCCTCAACTAGCAGAGGGTGTGAAAAAAAGAAATAAAATGATGGAAAGAAAGAACGAGAGGAAGATAGAAGAAAGAATAAGTTGGAGGCAAACTTCAAGGATTCTCTACACGTTCCCATCTTTAACGCCATATGTTGACTTTTGTAACAGTTTCGTGCACACACACACACACTCGTACTCACACTCATACACACTCTTTATCTTATATGCGCTACTTTATGTCGCCTGGCAACAACTGTAGCCACAATAACATCAATTGCCGCCGTTGGCCTACTCTTTTTTCTCAGTTTTGTTGTTGCTGTTAGAGCTGCTGCTGTTGTACTCAGTCCCCCCCCCACCCCCTTGCCAATACATACATAGATTGTGCGACACACTCTGGCATTTTATAATATAAACTTTCATTTATTTTCGCTCGTCTTTTGCCACATCCTCGCCACTGTAGTGCTTGTAACGCGCCCATGTAGCCTGCCATCGTAATGGCGAGTCACATATGCCATGCTCGCCATACACCCTAACAGACACACACACACAAACACACACACAGTAGGAGCAGGGGAACCCGGCCCGCACTGCTGTCTTGACATCTGTCTGCCTGTCGCAGATGTAGATTTGCATGCACATCAGCATTGGGCATACATTTATCTCCAGAAGTGGGCCGCCAGTTGTTACTAAACGCGGCCACAAAAGTCCTATCAAAGAACTTTTAGAAAGATGTAGCGCATTTAACAGAAACACACCCAAGGGTCAGTTTGAAAGCCGCAACTAACTATCAATTCATTATAATCTTTGCCAATGAGGCTCCTTTTTCGATGTGTTATAAAATTACAGTAGTTCAATTGATCAAAGATCTTAAGTAAATGCAAGGATATAGCTTTTTCATAGACACCTTTATTCTTTATTAGACAAAGAGATTTTTTTTTCCAACATTTTAATTATAGTTTCAAATTGGTTTTTTTTTTTTCATATTCCATACTACTTTCCTTTAGTTCCATTTGAAGTTAAAGGATGAAAGGCGTAGAAAGGTTAAGGGAAAGCACTTACAAAATTTATATTTAGTTCTTTGCAATAACAAATAAATAACAACAGAAACAAAACCTAATACACAGTTGTTTACAGTGTACATAATAATTAAGTAGATACGTAAACAAAACCCCAAAATCATCATTGTCTTTAAACATACTTAACCAAACAATAAATCCATTTTGAAAATGTTTCTAAAATGGGGAAGAAAAAATGCAAAAAAGCGTTGCCTTAGGCTGTTGGGGTTGCCAGATCGATCACATGAGCGCCGCAGACGGAGCGATGACCTGCCCCTAAGTGAACCATCCAAGTATCATTTCGATTGGCGGCCCAAACATATTCGAGATAACCCGACAAAGCCTTCAACAATCCTATCGACCATTTGGCTTAAATATTTTATGCAAATTTTCAATGCAATCAAATTTTTCTTTATGTTTATAGACGCAGATGAAGCGAGAGGAGAGAGAGAGAGGTAGAGACACGAAAGAGAAAGAAGTAAACCGAATAAAAATTGAAGGCAATGCCGTTTGTCTTCCAGCACATGCCCCTTACCCAATCCCTTTCTCTCTCTCTTTATCTTTCTCCTTTTTCTGCTGTTTGCCGTTTGCTTTCAGCGCGTTTGTGTGCAAGTTCGCTGACAATGATTTTCAATATGTCGCAACTCTCGGTCGCAACTTGTGCTATCTGCCGGCCAGGGTTATCTCCCTGAGCCTCGGCTACCACGTACCCCAAGCTGCCTCTTCCCGTTCCCCCCTCCCCTTCAGTCATATCTCTGCCTTTCTCAATGGCTCTGCTCCTGAAACGAATGCGGAGTTAATGCTTTGGCTGACGTCGCCAGCTACAATGGATGCCGCATGGACATGACCTCAATTGCATTGGCTACCACACTCTCTCACACACAAACACTCACACACACACACTCGCATGCAAACGAATACCAATACATCAGGGATGTAATATGTATTTGTGTTAACTTTCCCTGCACCCCCTCCCCTTGTCATCCCAACTCGCATGCCCATCACTGTCATCTTTTAGGCTGACAAGTGCGAGTGCGGCTTTACGAGATGTCGTCACCCGTGCTGCATCCCGAGCAGCTGCTGCCCTCCTTATCGCATTGCTTGCGCCCTGTTTTCATTCTTCTTTCCCAACTTTTTGTCGCCTTGCAATTTTTCCCGTTTCTCCCCGCTGACGCTGCCATTCTACTTAACACATTCGCTTTGATTTTTATTCCCTTGCTGTGGGTATATTAGTTTTGGACACTGTATATATATACATATATATTTTCGATCAACATCAGCAGCCTAGTCGGACTAGCTATGTATGTGCGTCTGTTCATCTTTATGTTACAAGTAGAGCTCTTAAAGCTTTTAAGGAAACAGCTTTCAAAGAAAAAGACTTTGTACGTATTATCATATTTAAATTGCAGAAGAAAGGATGAAGTGTGCTTCATCTATAGCTGGAAGTACGAGTAACTCTGCCCGACTGTCCGTCTTGTTCGCTTGATGTTAACATTTCTTATGTATGTTCTCTACTATGTTAAATAACATAGTTCACTTACTGATAAACTATTTTCAAATTAAGCGATATATAAAATGTGGTATCGCAATTACGATAGTTATCGATAAGCTCATAAGTGTAACACAAATATTATATTATAAGTTGCGGCAGTGAAAAGGCTGAGTAAGAAAAGTATCACAAGAATGGAAGAATGATTTTACAAAATTTCCATGTAAAATATGATGTTACAATAAACAAATTTATATGTAGCAATAATATGATATTATAATATCAGTTTAATAATAATGTATAAGATTGTAGACTCATAATTTTCAATTTATTTAAGATTGTTCAATAAGGTTACTATGATGATTTAAGATAAAGGGAACATACAGAGTACAATAAGATCGCGCTATCCAAATTCTTTATAATTATCCCAAAATAATCATTAACTTACATGTACTTACAACAGATTTTAGTATTAATCTAAAGGAATCTCAGCTCCTTTAAAATGCAACTCCTCTCACTCCACTGACGGATTTGTTATTGCTTAGCATTGTTGTGCACTTTCCAGGGTGTTGCCCAGTCTCTGGCCATGGGGCGCCTTTGTTTATTGAAACTTGTTAGGGGACGTTGTTTGGCACTTTTTATGTTGAAGTTAATTCCACTCAACAGTTTGTATCAATAAATAACATTAATCTGGGGGTGCGGGCAGCTCCTGCACACCTGCGCTTAGGAACCGGAGTAAGGAAGCGCAGGCCGCAAGTGAAGAGCCTCACACACACACACGCGTAAACTCATACACTCATTCAGAAAGCGCATTTGAGGGTCTCGTAAAAATTTCAATTATCCTTAATGATTAACTTTGTTTATTACGCTGCAGCGCGTTGGTTCAGAGCGTCGTCGTGGCACATCGTTTATCAGTTTATGACTTGATTCTATTATTTATTGGCTCGCGGGGTGTGCGGAGCGGGAAAACGGGACTCGAATGTGTCGCAATTTCAATTATAATTATGTGAAAATCGTAAAAAAACGCCTTAGATAAAAATCACTTAGTGTTTCTCTGTGTGTGTGTGTGTGAGGGTGTTCCTCTGTATGCGCAGCACAGTTTATGGCTAGCAAAAATCGTTAATAAATTAAGCGGAAATTTTTCTGGCAGCCACTGCCAAGGGCTTCCACTCGCTTTTGTTGTTGTTTTCGCTGTTGCTGTTGTTTTGGTTGTTGCTGTTGTTGGTCCGCTCCATTTGCTTCATATTTGGGGGAAGAAAGAGCGTGTATTGCGTTGCCTCCGCCTGCCCGCTCTTTGTGTGCGTAATGGTTTTTTAATTTTAGTGTCGTTGAAGTTATGGTCGCAGCAATAATTTAATAAGTTAATGTCTTCTTCTTCTGCGGCTGCTGAGGCCAAGGGCGATGCCAGCGCGTAAACAATTTGTTTGTTGTCCGCGTCGAGTGCCGCGCAGGCGAATTGAAACAACATACCATAGCAACAATATTATTTATGTATATTGTTGTTGTTGTTGTTAGTGAGTGCGTTGCGGTCAGCAGGTGTTAAGCTCATGGGGCGGGAGTGGGCGTGATTTTAGACCTTTGACCGAACGACCTCACATTGTTTTCACAGCTGAAGATAAGACAGAAAGAGAGGTCGACACATATACAGAAGGAGAGAGAGGGTGATAGAGAGAGAGAGAAAGAAAACGAAAAAGAGAGAAGAGAAAAGGATATAAAGAGAGACAGCCAAATATATATGTAATAGTGAGAGACAAAGACAAAGAGAGAGTAAATGGGTTAAGTTACTCATAAAACCAATAATTGTATAAGAGATTCACTAAAAATTAGTCAACTTATTACTCCTACACATGTCACCCACACTCTATATACAGTATGTAGCTAGTACAGGTCATAGCCCCAACCCAAACAACTCCTGCCTTGTCCACCTTTGCCGCCATACATAATGCATGACTTGCATAAAAAGCTTATGCCTTTATTTTAAATTATGTTGTACGTAATGTTATGTTGTTGCCTTTGTTGTTGTTTGCTCTTATTTGATGTTTCTTTTGCAGGCAACATTTCGAAGGCTTACTGTAGTACTTTCAGCTGGCCAGCAGCTAGACGGTTTACTAGCAATTTGCATAAAATTTTTAGCATTATACTTTGTGATTTTTTACGATTTTGCTTTTATTTACCTTAACCAGACCGTCCAAAGAACAAAGAAAAAAGAGATGACTTGATGATATCCTGTACGTAGATGTTGTTTAATTTTATTTGCCATAAAAAGTGTATTTAGTGTGTATATAAATATTCATTATTTCACATGCGCCAAAAAAGTCATAAATAATTTTTTTTAAACAGTCTGAAAATAGAAAGAATCACATGGACCAAAAATCAGAAGCCTTATAAATTCCAGTAACAAGATACTCTTCCTTTATTGCCATTTTTATTAGCATTATCGAAGGCAAACACACACACACACACATACTGAGACACACACTGGTAGGGCTGCATAAAATGTTTGAAGCAAGACAAATAAAATAACATGATGAAGCAAGGAGGAACGACAACGACAAGCCTGATTTGCCACATGTCCTGCCTGCGCTCTATCTATAGGTAGGCAACAACAACAACAGCAACAACATAAGAAGAGAACACGAAAAAGAAAACACACCGAAATGGAGAAGAGGACACGCAACAGGAACCCGAAAACAAAAACACACACGCAAAACATAACCAATTTGTGTCATCATAATTGTAATTCGTCGTCTCGCTCGCACGCAAGTAAGGCTGCAGATGTTTAAATATATATAACTAGACCTGTCTCTGTCTAAAGTTGTGGACTTTCCATAATATATGGAAATTTAAGCTTCACTTTAATAGAAGATGCTGCACAAGAACTGAGGCGGACCAAAGGTTGAGACATTACATTTTGTAAAATTAATTTGGCAAATTAAACTAATGAGAAACAGAACGAGAACGAGAACAAGCACGAGAAGAATGCCAGTCATGCCAAAGATCTACAGATAGAAACGAAGGCAAAGACAAAGTTTAGGTTTGAAAAAGGACAGGTAAAAGGTTACAAAACCCTTTGGCGCAATCAGTCATGAAATCCATTATGATGATTGTGGAAAGTGTTCCTCCGCAAATAATCGTGGCATGGAGGCAAGTATTTATAAAGTAATAAAAACATCGCAGAAATGTTTTCTATTCAAGACACAAAAAAAGGTAGAGTTCGTTTTAAGCTTTTATGTCTATTGTATTTCGGATTCTTCATTTCAGTTTCCAAAAAAAAAAAACTTTGAGTATGCGAACAAAGTACTAAACAAAGCAAAATTGCCATTCCTCAATAATGATGCCAAAGTCAGCCAGCCAATATGTGTGTGTGTGTGTGTGAGTGAGATGATGAAGAGGTAAGAGAAAGTCAGAGAATGAGGGAGAGAGACGCAATCAAGCGAAACTCATAGCCAAGCAATCAGCGCATAAGCACGCCCTGTAATCAAGCGTGGACCCGTGGAAGGACCCCATCCGACCGTGCCGTACAGCAACCCAAACCGATGCTCAGTGTTGCGAAATGAAAAGTTTTATAATTAAAATTGATGAAAAAACAAGAAAGAACAGATTCCTTTGGCATACCGAATGTATTGTACCCTTACTATTTTAGGCATAGGTTGTGACTGGTTAGTTGTGTGCAGAGAAAAATAAGAATTATTATATATAACATATTTTCTTTTTTTTTTTTTTTTTTTGCATAAGTAATATTTTTGAACGCTTTAGAATGAATTAACATTCATTTGAATAAGATATAAACCTTGTTAACGTTTATTTTAACATAAAATTATGCATGGAGAAATTGTACTCACTATTCATTGTACATTGTTGTACAACTTCCATTGTACAAAACACTGCTTTGCGTTCTTGCATTACATTTATTAACTTATCGATAACTATCGCAACTACGATACTACAATCTGTTATACGTACATAGATAGTTATAATTAATATTTAATAGATTAATATACAATAATATATGTTTATTTACGTGTAGGTAGATGATGTGTACTTCTGTGCGTTGTAAACTTATTGATAAAATGAATGTACTCTCCAAGAAGATGCCAAGAATGAATGAAAATGTTTTATATCCTGCCTCATTGAAAACTCATGATACGGGTATACTGAGGCCTACGATTTTTTGGACTTCCCGCTGTCTGAACTTACGGAAGTCAACTATTATAAGGTAATTTAGCATGAAGGTTTCTCAAATTAGTATTTTTAATTTAATTTATTAATAATTTTGCTTATAATATTATGTTTGTTGTCTTCTAATTATGTTTTACTTGGGAGAGGCTCTTTATTTCAATAAGATTATACTATAATAACCTCCTTTGTTTATTTCCCAGTTAAAATATTATAATTTATAGAGTATACACAGTTGTAGCTACCTCATGTAGGGTACAAATGAGAATTTCGACCTTAAAGCATAAATATGAGCATTCTGTGAATGAATGCTTCGAACTACGCGAAGCATGTCAGACATTCCCCCGATGATCATAGCTGCCAATTGGCAATTGGCACACGATGTTGTTGCTCCTCTAATTGCCCGACAGAGGTTCAGTGAGACGCGAATCCATCTTAGGATGCTTTTTGGCATACACACGCATACGGACATGAAGGAAACAGCATCTTCCACTTATGCACATGGGTGTGCGCTTAATCGCCATCAATCATACGCGCTAGGAAGCTCAGGCATGCCATGGCATATTTGCTGACAATTAACGGCAATTTAAGTGATAAATACGCAAAATCAATTATTAGGTTGAGCAGTCTTTCATTGACATGTGCGATATTAACAGTTATGGCATTCCATTAAATATGCATTCATTTCAATTACCTACAGCTCGGCTGCCGTTGCTAGTGTGTGTGCCTTTCTCTCTCTGTGTGTGTGCGTGTGTGATTGCGGAAAAATATTTTAAGTTATTTGCATGCTAATTGCAAGAGGCAAAGAAGGAAACAAGAAGACCCAGCTGCAGCCGCAGCGGGTGCTTCTCAAGATACTTCACTTGGGGCATTTAAATTTTCAAGTTTTAATGCAAAACTCACACACACACACACATATACACTGCCATACCAACGCTGTCTGACACATATGCATATGTGAGACGCAAATTAACTTACGGTAACAATGCGACTCGCAGGCTTTGCCCAAACCCCCGCCTCGCCTCGCCGCGTCATCTCCTCGTCTTCATCGCCATCGTCGTCGTTAGCTTCATTGTTGTCGCTGACGACGCCGTGAGTATGCGAGTATGACAGCACCATATGCACATACAAATACATCTATGTGTGTGTGAGTGTGTGTGTGTATGTATGCATACATATAGAGACTGATGACACACTTATTATACAAATGCCTTGACGACGCAGCCAAGTAGTTGGCTGGCAAACAAAGAGAGCTGGTGGGAGAGAAACTCGAGAGCAGACCTAGCTGGGAATACCCTAACCTACCGAAGATGTTTATCGATCGACTCGATATCAAAAATAATCTTAGAAATAGCCTTAGAAGATTTTATATTGTTGTAGGCAGGTTGAGGGTAACACTGATATATCGATACTTATAAAATACGATGATTATGTTAAGCCTATGTTAAACCTATGTAAACTAACATTAAGAGGCATTCTGTGTTAGCGTTTCCAATAAAGAAGAAGTTCTGCGTCGCCGTGTGTGAATTAATTAAGCTTGTATATTTGCAAATATAATTCACTAATTTAGATTACGATACTGTAGCTCTGTACCATCTCTAGCTAAACTACCTCAATAACGTGAGGGTACATAATACACATAGTTTCGTTGCATGCTTTCGGGCGTCTCTGGAAATTGTGGCAATTTCGCCCGACTTTTGTGCAGCGAAAGTGCGCGCGTGCAACTTTACTTTTGCCTGCTTTCATTCTTAATTAATAATTAAGAAATAAGCATGACAACTGGCAGCCGCTGACAATAATATTCTTGTTGTTGTCGTTGTTATTTTTTGTTGCCAGTGCAGCGTTGCTATTGTTGTTGTTGCTGTTGCTGTTGCAGTTGAGTGTGGCATTACTTTGGGCGGCGAATTCACGTGGTTTAATTAGCGCAACTGGCTGCGAGCAGCGCTTAAGGCAGACACTTTTTGGCTTGGGAAAGATGGCCATGGCTAGCTAATTGCAAGTTCACTTGCCAACGCAAATGGCGGAAAGCCATTTGAGTGCTTTCATTATCCACACATACTTGCACAGTCTGTCGTGCACAGTAGATTCGTTAAAAATCACAGCATTTTCGATTTAAAAAACAAGAGTAAAAAGAGGCATATTATGGTGGTCTCGACTGTAGAATACCCAGCATTATTTTGACGTTAATATAAAATATATTATAAAGTTTGCAACTAAAAAAAATTCTCAAAGGATACAAACACTCAAAGAATTGGGCTCTATTTTCTCTTTTATTATTTTGGTTGCCTCTGTCTATTTAAGTCAAAAATTTGAGAATATTTACTCAATCTTCTTACGAAGTAATCAAACTTTTGATAGTCTTTGAATGCTGATTAAAAAAACGGCTAGAAAAATTTCTGGATTCTATAGTATCTGAATTGATCAAAAGAAAGTCAGAGAATAATCAACACTTACATTTGCATTGAGAAGAAAAGCTCATAAAAATATAAAAATTGTTTGCATTACGTAGCACTTAAAATACAAACCACAAGTCGCAGCACAGCACAGCGCAGGGTGTGTGTGTGTGTGTTTTTGTGTGTGAAAACGCCAGCAATCCATACCCAATACGATTGTGGCCGTGTCTGTGTATGTATCTGTGTGAGCGTGGGTGTGTGTGTGTGTGCTCCCAAACCAACGCACTTCCGGTTTAATTAAACGGAAACTGATTTAATTGCATATTTGATGAGCTGCGAAGCCGCGGCCAAATGGGTGGCTAGGCTGAGGTCTTTGGCCCTCACTCGTGTACGTCTGTCCCTGTTGTTCTCACAGTTATCTTCGTGCTGTTGTTGTTGCTGTTGTCGCAGGGCGCACTTAGTTATTCAAAGGTAAGAAGAAGATGAAGAGCCGCAACGCTCAGGACTCTTCGCTCTACGACTTGATGCTTTTCCTTCTGAGAGCTTAGCATAAATTGTGATGAATACTAAAATGGCATTTTATTTACGCCTCACTTAATTACACACGCACACACACACACATACACCCGCACAACGGTGTGAATTTTTATCGCCTCGAGACTGTGAAAAAGTGGAAATGTCCTTAAGGACTTTGTCACCTTAGCGCCAAATTTAATTAAAGGTCAACTCCACCAATGTCTTCTATGCCAAAGGACACGATTTCCTGCGTAGTTAATGCGCTAAGTAGGTATGTACTGACTTGGGGGTGTCCTCTGATATCTCTACTAGGTAATTACCTTTCAAATAACATGCAGATATATCTGACATTACATTGATAATAATTATAATTCAAAACTTCATTGCATAATTTCCTGTTAATTAAAATCATTTAAATTTAAGAATCGATATAACTTTTCTTATACATGTCTACAGAAACCAGAAGTAGAGTCAGAGACTTTCAGCTCCAGCAAAGATAGTTCACTTTTATTACTTCCGCTAATGGAATTGACAGTCCGAATGCCGTTATTTCCATCTTCCGGCTACCGTTTTCTTACTTCAGTGTGCGTATTTTTATTAACTGTTAATTTGATATTCAATAAAGTTTGTTTGATTTTCGTCTTTTAATGGATTTCTGCATTTAATGACATGCTGCCGCTCCAGCATTGCTCCTCTTCACTTCTGCTGCCCCGATTTCTTCTCAATTCTTTTTTTGGTTTTAATGTCCTCTCCCTCTCTTTTAACGCTTCGCTGAAGATTACCAAGTCCACGTCTCGAGCAGAGCAGGCTGTGAATTGCTGCACAGCTTGTTGGGTTTCTGATTTGTAACTTTTTCCTCGTCGTTTTCTGCTTTACTTAGTGACTTGGGGGGCGTGGGCGTGGTGCTGCAAGCCGTGATTTCCAAATGTGAAAATTCATGCACAAAAGTATGCTGTAAAATCCTGCCACGGCACTCAACTAATAACATTGTTTAGTAGATGCTTTTACTTAACGGTACTTTCAGAGACTGTCGTTAAATACTGGAATCGATGCACTAAAAATAGAATTTTTAATGGATTCCTGGAGAGAGCACAGAGCACGGTGATAAGAATGGAATTATATTATAGTTTAGATCATGCGAAACGTGCGACATTACTTTTATTCGTTCTGAATGTCCAGAAACATCTGAGTATTTGTTCAATGATACTTCTTAAAGTATGCGACATGAAGCTCCAATTATATTATAATAGATAATTAATGTGAATTCCCTGATTTATCTAAGGTAAAAATATGGCGAAACTCTTGTCATATTCGTGCAAAGTGCTGCACAGTCTCTGTTAATACTGTGTTAATTTGGACATAAAGTAGCCTGAGTACTTAACTCGTTAGTGCATAAAACTTACCCGGTTTCCATTTAACTGCTATCGACGGCTATACTCAAAGTCTCGTGGATCTTAACTCTTACCTTTTAGCCTCAGCTCTTTCGATATTTTACGATTTTGCAGCACATTATTGAGTTATTATGCGGCATCAGAAGGTAAAGTCGTCCGTCCATCAGGCAGATGAGAACTTATTATTATATCAGCCTCTCTCTTCCCCACTCTCTCTAGTGTCTCGTCTTTATGTCCCTCGCTCTCTCCCGCCAGTTTATGAACACTCAAAATGCAAACACATAACATTAACAGACTCATTAACTGCGAACAAAGCAAATATAATTTGTAGCCCAATAAATTTCTGCTATATTTACTCGCACAGTCGTCGCTGGGCCGCAGCTCTTGTAATGCCCTTCTTAACAAATAAGCAAGGAAGCAGAAGCCACAAAAACAGCATAAATAAAACGAACATAGACAAGGAGGAAGCGAGACCAAAAAAAAAAAGAAAATAAAGGGAGAGAGCGTCAGAATGTGGCACAAAAGAAGAGCAAAGAAAAGCAAAGAGGGAATCCTTTTATTACTTTGGCACGGCAACAGATTTTGCAGGCACAAAAATGAATTTAGCATAAATGAAACATTTTTACGAGCTGCCATTACGGCTAAAGCAACAACATGACAACAATGAGAACGACAGAAGCAACAACAACAACAATAACAACAATAAGAGAAAACAAACAGGCAAACAAAACCAAATATTTGGTCAGACGATACGCAAATGATGAAGAGTCCAACAAATTTACGTATTCACAATGCGTGCCACAGCCTTATATAAAAATCTTATAAATATACACTGAGAGAAATTTGCAAAATTGTTCATTCATTTGTGGAGCATAATAACTTTTCAATTTATTCAATATTTTGTTATCTTTTATTGGACAAATTGGTTTTTTTTGTTTTGCGATCTATTACTGAAGTCTGTCATTATTTCTTTCAGTGTATGCTCTTTATATATATTTCCTATATG
Source organism: Zaprionus africanus (assembly GCA_018151435.1). NCBI lineage: Eukaryota > Metazoa > Arthropoda > Insecta > Diptera > Drosophilidae > Zaprionus > Zaprionus africanus. Next base: position 11,116,361 of record JAECXB010002206.1, read on the forward strand.
TGTGCTATATACACAAGTCTGTCACACAGTTGAGCAGATAGCTCTGTGCAATAAAAAACATCATCGAAGCCATTTGTCAAAAGCAACGAGACCCGAAAGCGAGTCTCGACGGAGCTGCGACTCATCGTATACTCTCCCCCCCCTCTCCACGCTCACACTTCCTCACTCTCTTCACTTCCCACTTCGCACTGCGAACTGCGTATTTCATATTCATTGCCAAAAATCACAATAACTGCGTTGCGTCGCTCTGCGCTGCCTTGTTTCATTGCTCGCACACCGAAGTCGGCAACATAAAGGCCCGACGCCTGTGAGCTGCCCCCGCTCCGCTCCGCCCGTAGTATCGCAGTGGGCAATACGTTAAGTTGCGTCCATACTGCACACACACACACACACACATAGTCACACTCATTGCGCGAGGGCGGCGTCTTCCGCAGCCGTGTCTACGTGCGCGAATTGGTGGGGGAGCGATTTGAAAGCGTGCCTGAAAGACGCCGCCAGGTCGTCTACTTCTGCGTTTGCTGCCGCCTCTACTTCTGCCTGCTGTGGAGAAATGCATAAATAATCTTGTTGCCTCACGGCTGTTGAAATGGCGTGAAATAATAAAAGCTACGTGGAAGCAATAGAGACCAGGCAATCGCAATCGCAATGCCAACAACGGCACCAACAACACACGCCCAAGGCTGTTGAGCTTTGTTGTTGCTGTTGCTGCTGTTGTTGTTGTCACTGTTGCTGTTTGCCACTGGTAAAGTCTAGCTGCAGGTCGTGCCAAACGGCATCGTGTCTGCCATATTTGCATAGTGCAGCAAGTGTTGGCGTAGATTGCGTATACGCACCGTGCCAGCAGCGAGCAAAAGAAATGACAAAATGAAGATCAAATTGGGCAAAAAGGAGTTGGCGGTGAGTCGAAAAACTTGTTGGTTCAACTAATTTAACATTTGAAAATAGTTAGTTCATTAGTTAAACAATTTGCGAGGGAAACTAAAATGAAACTTGATAATTGCCAATGCATTTAAGTGAATTTCGTCTAATTTGCGCAGTTCTTATTTCGTTTGATGGCAACTGTGTTCAGCTGCTTGCAAACTTTATTATTCACCCCTTGCTGCAGTTTGTACTGAATGATTTATATTCAATTAAATCGAATCGTTCACTACTTTTGTATTTCTGTTGTTAATGTTGAAATTTAACTGCGATCCTAAAAGTATGCTATACTTTATATGTACTTGCTATACTTTTATAGACTGCTAAGGGATACAACTGTTCTCAGTTTCAACCTGCACTGTTCCCACTGTTTTTTCTAAGAATAAAGCATTTGTCTATTTATGTTTACTAAACTCGAAAAGCTTCTCGAGATGACAGCGCTGCTTGCAACTTCGAAGGAATGTTTCCCCCCAGGTGAACTTGAGAGCAGATTCGCAATCATAGATTAAGTCCCGGCTTAGCGAGAGTGCAACGCGGGGGCAGCTGGGTACGGCGCACAAAATTTGACCTTGCCCGGTCTGGAGCGCCGTCGGCGGATGCTGAAATTATTTATTTCTTATTTGATTTATGACATTTTGCTGGGAGAGACAAAAATAGTCTATCATTTACATAGCCAGGGAGAGCTAAGTACATATTCAGTGTGTGGGGCGAGTGCAAGCATTCCTATAATCCAAAGCCTTTGTCGTGGGTTGGGCACTCTGGTGTCAGTATAAGGACCCGAGTTGGCATCGAAATGAACCCAATCCGGAGACAGAGCGCGCAGGCAATGCGAAACACGCCCAGGATTCCGTTGCCCGTCGGGATTAGAGACAAATTAAAATTATAATATTTTATTTATGTGAGTTGTGAGTTTGTCCTGTTGCTGCTGTTGTTGTTGTTGAAGTTGTTTTTTGTCATGCTGTTGCTCGGCAGCAACAAACACGTTAAGTGCTCGGGCAGGACATTGTCAACCCAATGTTGTTGGTCCGTTGGTATTAGTGGTTAATTTGTGTGTTTATTGCAGTTGGCCAAGTTTGTGGAAGGGCTGCAGATACTTAAATGTATTTACACGCGATACAGCAACAACAACAATTGCCAAAGAAATAAGCAACAAAACAGCAAACGGCGAAACGGCAAAACGGCAAACAACGAACGGCAACGAAAAATTGTAGACTATTTAAGAAATTTATGTGCGGATGTTTCCCCGTTGGGATATTTCCGGTTTATGATGATTATGTTTTGCGCGCTGCCACCCCCATTTGCCCCTAGTATTCCAGTTGCTTCTTCTTCTTCTTCTACTGCTGTTGCTGCTGCTGCTCTTCGCCAGTCTGACGCTGCCTTGTTGAGCTACGTTTTATTTTCGTTTATTTTTAACAAGCGGATTACTTCTTTGCCACGTTGTTGTTTCCTCCCCTCTCCCTGGTCACTTTTGTTGTTATTCTTGTTGTTGTAAGTATTGTTGCGAAGCCCTGTAACATTGCTACAAGGGTATAATAGGTTTGTACTAACGAAAACACTGACTTTATATATAAAGATGTTTATACTAGCAGATATATTTTCCTCATCCGCCTAGTTGATTCAGGGATATCTTTATATTAAGTTTTATATTTGTCCGGCAGTATTCACCTTTTATTATTATATAAATCACAAAATGGCACTGGGTATCTCATAGTCAAATGCCCTGAAGTGCAACCTTCTCTACTTGTTGTTGTTCTCTTTCTATGCAATAGCTTTGAGCCGGTGCTTGAGTTGCGTTTTTATTTCTATTGTTGCCAGCCAACATAATGCATAATAATCATAAGCGTAATTTCTTTTATTTTTATTCCCCTTTTTTATAGGTTCACTCCGCGACGCATACATTTTGCGTGCATTTTAATTGTGATTTGAAAAGCATTTTTACATTTTAATAAATTCTAAGAAAGACTCATTTTTCTCCCCGATAGCCTGGCTAATTCTTGTGCTGTAATTTGTTGCATACTTCTAGCGGCATCGCTTACCAACACTGACAATTATCGATAGGCAATTATCTCCCTTTTCTTCTCTTTTTAGTCAAAGGAGGAATTAAAGCACTAAGCACTGAGCACATAGAGACCTCAAACAGGGGGTAAATCTGTTATTGATAGTTTTTCGATCGAAGTACCCCAGAGCTCGAAGCATTGAGAGTAGAGACATCGGCTGCGGGCTCGGCTGGAGTACTTCGATGTTTTACACAATCTTATGCATGCAAATTTCTCAAAAACTAAAAATCGGGTTGCGGTACAAATGTATCTTTAGCATACAAACTTCTCAAATACTAAAAATCAGATTGCGGTACAAATGTGTCTTAAAGATACAAATGTATCTTTAGCATGCAAATTTCCCAAAAACTAAAAATCGGGTTGCGGTACAGATGTATCTTAAAGATACAAATGTATCTTAAGCATGCCAATTTCCCAAAAACTAAAAATCGGGTTGCGGTACAAATGTATCTGAAAGATACAAATGTATCTTATGCATGCAAATTTCTCAAAATCTATAATTTGGGTTGCGATACAAATGTATCTTTAAGATACAAATGTATCTTAAGCATGCAAATTTCCCAAAAACTAAAACTCGGGTTGCGGTACAAATGTATCTTAAAGATACAAATGTATCTTAAGCATGCAAATTTCCCAAAAACTAAAAATCGGGCTGCGGTACAAATGTATCTTAAAGATACAAATGTATCTTATGCATGCAAACTTCTTAAAAACGAAAAATCGGGTTGAGGTACAAAAGTATCTTACAGATACAAATGTATCTTTAGCATACAAATGTCTCAAAAACTAAAAATCGGGTTGCGGTACAAATGTATCTCAAAAACTAAAAATCGGGTTGCGGTACAAAAGTATCTTACAGATACAAATGTATCTTAAGCATACAAATGTCTCAAAAACTAAAAATCGGGTTGCGGTACAAATGTATCTGAAAGATACAAATGTATCTTTAGCATACAAATTTGTCAAAAACTTATAATCGGGTTGCGGTACAAATGTATCTTAAAGATACAAATATATCTTAAAGATACAAACGTATCTTATTTTTGCAAACTTCTCAAAAACTAAAAATCGGGTTGCGGTACAAATGAATCTTAAAGATACAATTGTATCTTTAGCATACAAATTTTTCAAAAACTAAAAATCGGGTTGCGGTACAAATGTATCTTAAAGATACAAATGTATCTTAAGCAAATAGTTTGCGGTGCAAATGTATCTTAAACATTGAAGTACCCCAGCCGAGTGTGCTGCCGAAGTCTCTACTCTCAATGCTTCGGGCTCTGGGGTACTTCGATCGAAAAACTAGCAATAACAGATTCACATTCTGTTTGAGGTCTCTATATGTTCAGTGCTTATTGATTAAAGTTAGTTAACATACAATTTTTATTAGACTTAAACCTCGACGAATATATTATTAAATTAACATACTATTTAGTAAAACAAAAAAGAATTAAAAATTTCTCTATCAGCTTCCACTTAATACCGAGAAAAAATTAAACTGATTTATTAAAAAAATTGTTTTTGTTTATTTTTACTAGCATTTGCTAAGTTGTTTTTTGGCTTCACAAATCCTCAGATTGCTAGTTTTTAAATAAGGAGGTTTTCTTCGGAAGAACCTTTAAAAAAACAAGAGTATTATCTGTGGAAAGTGGTCTTTAATTTGCTTGGCAACAAACAAACAAAAAATTCACACGCAGAAAAAATGTTGGATATTCTTTTATTTATTTATACAAGCGCGAGCTCGACTGGCTTTCAGCTTACTGTTGTTGTTGTTGGTGTGAATACTGTCGGTGTTGTTATTGCTGGTCAACGGCCGGTCACAAAAAGTAATCTCTGGGCATAAACGCATATCCTGGCTGCAATTATGCCAAATGCTGAGCATAATGCGACCGTAATTTTCATGACCACATAACGCACACGCTGTCCCTTTCTGGACATGTCTGCCCTAATATCGTGACTGGCAAAAAAAAGAAGCACCAAGTATATGTGTATATGTGCGATGTGTGTGAGTGTGGAGAGGGGGATGATACAGCCATAGAGATGGTGCAAAGCCCAGAACGCGGCCGCAGCAAAGTCGCTTATTAAGCCAGAAACAATAACTGGGCTTTAACCCGACGCCGACGCCTAGCTGCATGCACGCCTCATAAAAGTCTAATTAATTAAAATCGTGCTCGAGCTGCCCAGCGGTGCTCACAATGCGACAAGCGCGGCAACGTCAACGCCAACGGCATCAGCAACGTCAGCGGGAACAACGGGAATAACAGCAGCATACGCGGCGTATGCGTAATGCGCGCTGGGACTTAGGCGGTAGACGCTAATTAAAAGCCTGCGTCGAACAAACAGGCTTGCAAGCGAGCGCAGAGCTCGTAAGCCGAAGCTGTAATGCCCTGTAACCATTTCTGTAGTTACCCATGCAAGCAGCCTTTGCTTATCAGATTTACATTTATTCAACGGAGTAAGAGATTCCACAGTCCTGATGCCCTTGGAGGCAGACGTGGCAGCAGCTAGAATAGTTACAGAGAAAGTGCCTTTCATGCGAGTTATAAAGTCAATCGGGCCCCAAATGTTATCCCCAGTGGGATGGCCCAGAGATGAACCAGAGCGGCAACCCTACGGAATTCGATTAAAAGTACTTTTAATAAAGTTCTTTCCTAGCATTGATGATATTTATTGCGAGCGTTTTTATGGCCCGCTAGAATGTTAATTAGTTTTTATGATGTGTGCGTTGGTGCGTTGGGCACTCTCTCTCTCTCTCCCTCTATGTGTGTGTGCAGATGTCCTTTGTGCACGCACAATCCAGAAAAGGCCGCTGGGATTATGCTTTATTAAAAGGCTTATGAAAGTCAAAAGAAAGTTTGCTTAATTTCAGTTAGTTAAGCGCGCCAGTGAAAGCCGTCCACTTGAGCATCGACCAAAAAGTTTTCTGCCCTGCCAAATGGCCAATAAAAACTGCTAAGCTCACTCAAACAAACAAAATCCTGAGGGGACTCCCGACTTCGCAATTTCCCAAGCATTTTGAATTAGACACACAGCGAATTTATGGCCAACACATAAATTCAAATGTTACAACACCAAGTCAAATAAAAATCCACAATAAACATCAACAAGAGGCGACCATTTCTGGTCGAGCCATCGGAGTATTCCTTTCAATGCATTCCTTCACAGCAATTTTTGCAGATATTTTACATATTTGTTATGTACTAGAATTTTTATTTGTCATGCTGTGCACAGAGCAATTTTCAATTCTAAGAAATTGCACAGTAATTCCAAATACTTCTCACTTAAAACATGTGAACCTTGCAGTTGTTAAGCTTAGTTTAAGATATTTTAATAAGTTTCAGAAGAATTAAATGGAGTTCATGCATAGCTCATGTAAGGAGCTAAGGTTGAAACTTATTCTTTATTCGTAATGCTAGAGGTAACTTCATTTTTCCATTTGTTGAATTATATTTCTTCTTTTGAATCAGCAACACCTTTATTGAAACTGATTTAACATTCTACATCGAGTCTATATCGAAAGACATTTACTATCGATTTGTCCAGTCGAGAACTTTTCTAGACCCGTTGAAACGAAAGAAAGCTGTGTAAATCAAATAAAAATCAACGTGTTTTCAATATTTAAGTAAGGGTATCTAACAGTTCCAGTTTCAGTTCCAAGAGCCCAGCTGTTTTTTTAATGGTCTCCAACTTGGACTGCGCATCATTATGTGGATACTCCAACCCACCACGCCGCTGTTTTTCCAATTTTGTTTTGCTTCTACAAAAAATGGTTGAAAAGAGTTGAAAGTATGCTGGGCACGTGTCGATTGATGTAAAATGCGTAATAAGTGCGGTTCCACGCGGGTTGGGAAAAACGGATGGACCGGTGTGGATAGATAATGACCCAGCGACGAAGGAAACTTTTTAAATTAGAATATACGTAGAAAAGGCCAAGTGTACTCATCCAATTAGGAGCAATCAAACATTTCTTGCTTAAGTTCAGGTATTATTCATGTGCTCTCAATTCCTTAAGTAAGTTCTTAATCGATCGGTCTTTTAAGATTACTGCTATGATTCGTCTTTCTAAGTCATGAATTTGTATACAGGCCAATGAACCCATGTTAACGAGGGGTGCAACCCTCACGATTGGCACTCTAAAGTTGTTATAGTTTACAACTATAAACAGTTTTATCAAGGTTGTTAATCAGTTTTAGATAACAATTTTTAAAATTATGTAGTACTCTTTATTAGCTACTTATCAATTGATTGCTCCATTATGTCTACAGCGTATATTGTTCTCCCGTCGCCTTTTTTTATATTGTACTTAGTCGAGCCCCCCCTCACTTCTCACCCTCGATAAGTCTGCAGTCAGTGAATATTAGAGAAAAGGCGCATTTGGAAAGGCTTCAGCAGGAATGATATCAGTTTCATACTTAGGCAGGTCACCAGGATTATGGCAATGCCGATGCGACCGAAGAGCACCGATGCGATGTCCAGGTTATAGTACTGCATAAAGGACATATCTTCATGGGAAATGCGCATGTGTGGAGCTCCCTTGTGGCGAAGCACGTACTCTGTCCACCACACGGCATTATCAAGTGGACTCTTGGGCTGATCCCGAAGTCGCTTAGACATTCTCTTTGCATTTTCTGAGTAAATGGGATTATCCAATAGTTCCCTAATCGCAGCCGTTATCTCCTCCACTGTCATGGTTTTCAAGTCCAGAATTAATCCGACTCCAGCTTGTTTCATGCGTTCCGAATTGCCAAATTGATCGTAGTACATTGGGAGGCAGAGCACGGGAACTCCATAATGTGCCGCTTCAATTAAACTCAGCATGCCACCGTGTGTGATGAACAGCTTCACCTTGGGATGAGCTAGCAGCTCTCGCTGGGGAAACAGAGTACTCTGATATATATTTTCAGATTGGTTGGGCAACGCCTTTTCGAATTTAAAAACTACGCGAAGCCGCAACCGCTCAAAGCTTTGTAGTAGTAGATCCAATAGATGTGGAAGAAACCACTTGCTGGTAATCTCCATGCCCATCGAAAAGTAGACAGCACCGTTCTCCGACTCCTCCAGGAAACGTTTTAAAGATTCATCGATCTGATCGGCAGGTTGACTTAAATGCATCCCGGCAACTTCAATGACATTGGGAACATTCGATCTGGCGCGCCCCAGACTGAAGTGATAGTTTATCAACATGAGTGAAAAGTTATCACGAATTTTATAGAGATCTTCGGCTGATCTGTTAAAGAAGCGTTTATAAAGCTTCATCTGGCTGGGCAAGTATATGAGGCGTTCTATCAGCCACTCCTCTGTGATATATACCCATTTTTTTAATTTATCTATAAGACCAAGACTCGATGAACAGGCACTTTGGGACATGGGCTCATACACACTGGGTGCTCTATTGCCGGCCAGATAGTCAATGTTCCATGCGGCTCCATAGGCTGAAATACCAACTAGAGATGCATTGTAATGCTGGGCAAAGCCATAGAGTGCATCTGTAAGTGATGCCTGCACTATAACCATGTCAAATTGGGAACTTGGATCGTGCAGCATGGCCTGAACTTGTGGATCACCTAAGATGTAGAGCGAAGAGTTGTAGAAGAATGTAGAAACCATTGTGGCCTCATCCCATTTAGTCCTCGGAGATTCGAAATCGATTTCATCTAGCACTGCTGTAAGAATAAAAACATGTAATGTCACTTATATTAAACCAACCTTATATTAACCATACTAATCTTTTTAATTGACAGTGAGATATCAATTCAAATTGGACAAAGTAAAGTTCAACTGTTTGTGTTTGAATTTCGATTACAATAGTTCAAAGGTTAATAACAGATAACAGATATTCACTTAAATTGCAACTTATCGCTTTCGATTTGATGTTCTGCGTAGTACTCAAGTATTACTCACTTACCAAGCATTAGCTTTTCCAGCATTGGTATACGAATGTGATGCGCGCCATCGATGATCGAGAGGTGTTTCGGCGATGAAATAATGGTTAGCTGATGTCCCTCGCGGACAAGTGCCTCCAAATAGGGCGAGACCAGGCGAAAGGGTGACGGAAAGCTATACGAGAACACAGCCAATATATTGGCGGCATGTGCCAACTGCACGTACAGCCCAAGCACTAGCAAAGCGACTCCAGGCTGGACTTTCATATTTCATGCCGTCCGTACATTTCAAAGCTCTTTTGTGTACTGGGCATGAGTGAAATTAGTAGAACCGCTTACACACTCATTGCTATGGAGTGCGCGAACTAATCTTATCGCTATCGAATGCCATTACCGGTTGAGCTGAAGGGCAGGTACAATATTGGTCGATTGCGATTCAGTCGCAAACAAAGAGTACTACTGATTGGAACTGTTGACGGAGATATCTCTTGCAATGCAGCTCCAACAGCTGATCGTCGGGGCATGGCTGTTCTTAACACTGCTGATGCCAGTCTGGTCTGCCCGGATACTATGACATGCATTCGCAGTGCAAGTTATTAGTTCCGTATGTGAAAGCTCTACTCGATCGAGGCCAGAAGTTGACTATGATACACGCCTTCCAGGACTGTGAGGTTCTAAGGAGGGTGCATTCAAGACACGTGAAGGATAAGTACAATGTCGAACTCGCAGATGTTGGTAATTGAAAACGGGATATGAACATATATTATAAAATCAAATCAAATATTCCTTGCTTAAGTTCAAATATTATTCATGTGCTCTCAATTCCTTACGTGAGGTCTTAATCGATCGCTTTAACTTTAATTTTTATGATAATCTACTATAAATACATATATAAGGTTGTCAAATATCTCCCTTCCGCTTTTTTGTCTTTTGAATTTCGCGGCTATGTACAAAGCGCTACAGAGCTCGTATCTGGCAACACTATACATAATTTGAAAGGTCTTGACACAACCTACAAAACAACCCTATGCATGATTAGTTTGGATATTGCGTTCAACTGTTATAGACGTGTTAACATGGAGTTCACTAACTTATATAATAAGAATATTGCTGGGACTCATCTTTCTAAGTCATGAATTAGTATACAGGCCAATAGACCCATGTTAACTATGGGTGCAACCTTCACAATAGGCGCTCGAAAGTTGTTGTAGTTTACAACTATAAACAGTTTTATCAAGTTTTAGATAGCAATTTTTTAAATTATGTGGTATTCTTTATTAGCTACTTATCAATTGATTGCTCCCTTATGTCTACAGCGTATATTGTTCTCCTGTTGCCTTTTTATATTGTACTTAGTCGAGCCCCCCCCCCCTCACTTCACATCATCGATAAGCCTGCAGTCAGTGAATATTTGAGAAGAGGCGCATTTGGAAGGGCTTTAGCAGGAATGATATCAGTTTCATACTTAGGCAGGTCACCAGGATTATGGCAATGCCGATGCGACCAAAGAGCACCGATGCGATGTCCAGGTTATAGTACTGCATAAAGGACATATCTTCATGGGAAATTCGCATGTGTGGAGCTCCAATGTGGCGAAGCACGTACTCTGTCCACCAAACGGCATTATCAAGTGGGCTCTTGGGTTGATCCCGAAGTCGCTTAGACATCCTCTTCGCATTTTCAGAGTAAATAGAATTATCCAATAGTTCCTTTATTGCAGCCGTTGTCTCCTCCACGGTCATAGTCGGCATTTCCAGAATTAATCCGACTCCAGCTTGTTTCATGCGTTCCGAATTGCCAAATTGATCGTAATACATTGGTAGGCAGAGCACGGGAACTCCGTAATGTGCCGCTTCAATTAAACTCAGGCTGCCACCGTTGGTGATGAAGAGCTTTACCTTGGGATGAGCCAGCAGCTCACGCTGTGGAAACAGAGTACTCTGATATATATTTTCAGATTGGTTGGGCAACGCCTTTTCGAATTTAAAGATCACGCGTAGCCGCAACCGCTCAAAGCTCTGCTGAATTATATCCAATAGATTTGGAGGTAACCACTTGCTGGTAACCTCCATGCCCATCGAAAAGTAGACAACACCATTCTCTGATTCCTCCAGGAATCGCCTTAAAGATTCATCGATCTGATCGGCAGGTTGACTTAAATGCATCCCGGCAACTTCAATGACATTGGGAACATTCGATCTGGCGCGCCCCAGACTGAAGTGATAGTTGATTAGCATGAGTGAAAAGTTATCACGAATTTTATAGAGATCTTCGGCTGATCTGTTAAAGAAGCGCTTATAAAGCTTCATCTGGCTTGGCAAGTATATGAGGCGTTCCACCAGCCATTCTTCTGTAATATATACCCATTTTTTTAACTTATCTATAAGACCGAGACCGGGTGAACAGCCATTCTGGGACATGGGCTCATATACACTGGGTGCTCTATTGCCAGCCAGATAGTCAATGTTCCATGCGGGGCCATATGCTGAAATACCGACTAGAGATGCATTGTAATGCTGGGCAAAGCCATAGAGTGCATCTGTGAGTGATGCCTGCACTATAACCATGTCAAATTTGGTACTCGGATCGTGCAGCATGGCCTGAACTTGTGGATCACCTAAGATATAGAGCGATGAATTGTAGAAGAATCTAGAAACCATTGTGGCCTCTTCCCATTTCGTTAACGGATATTCATAATCGATTTCATTTAGCACTGCTGTAAGAATAAAAACATGTAATGTCACTTATTATATTAAACCATAAATGCAGATAGCAAACTAAATCCATACTAATCTATTCAATTGACGAGATATGAAATTTTACCGATTGAATTCGAGTTGGACAAAGTAAAGTTCAACTGTTTAGGTTTGAATTTCGATTACAAGTTAGAAGGGAGATAACAGATAACTTGGCTATTTACTTTCAATTTGATGTTCTGCGTATTACTCACTTACCAAGCATTAGCTTTTCCAGCATTGGTATGCGAATGTGATGCGCGCCATCGATGTTCGAGAGGTGATTCGGCGATGAAATAATGGTAAGCTGATGTCCCTCGTGGACAAGTGCCTCCAAATAGGGCGAGACCAGGCGAAAGGGTGACGGAAAACTATACGAGAACACAGCCAATATATCGGCGCCATGTGCCAACTGAACGAACAGCCCAAGCACTAGCAAAGTGACCCCAGGCTGGACTATCATATTTCATGCCGTCCGTACATTTCACAGCTCTTTTGTGCACTGGGCATGAGAGAAATTGGTAGAAACGCTTACACACTCATTGCTATGGAGTGTGCGAACTAATCTTATCGCTATCGAATGCCTTTACCGGTTGAGCTGAAGGGCAGGTACAATATTGGTCGATTGCGATTCAGTCGCAAACAAAGAGTACTACTGATTGGAACTGTTGACGGAGAATTCTCTTGCAATGCAGCGGCTACAGCTGATCGTCGGGGCATGGATGTTCTTAACACTGCTGGTGCCAGTCTGGTGTGCCCGGATACTTTTTGTCTTTCCCTATGACATGCATTCGCAGTGCAAGTTATTAGTTCCGTATGTGGAGGCCCTGCTCGATCGTGGCCATGAGTTGACTATGATACACGCCTTCCAGGACTGTGAGGTTCTAAGCAGAGTGCATTCTATACACGTGGAGGACAAGTACAATGCCGAACTCGCAGATGTTGGTAATTTAAAACGGGATATGAACATAAAATAAATATAATATATTTTATCGGTCTTTCTCCTTTTAGCAAATGATGTATTCAAACTATCCACATATTGGTCAATATCTGATAGGTTGACTGAAGTACAACTTGTAAGAAAATTCATGATGAAAATTTGTCTGAATATTCTGAGGTCTGAGGAGGTTCAGCAACTGATGCACTCAAATGTGAGCTACGACCTTATGGTGCTGGAGCCATCGCATTCGGATGCACTGTTCGGACTGGCAGCACATTTCAATGCTACACTGGTTGGCCTGGCCACATGCGGAGGTGATTGGAACGTGGATACCCTAGTTGGATTCACGCCAGGCGCAACATTTGAGCCTCTGATGCCGTTTAATTATAGACGAGGTGAATCGATAATAGATCGTTTCTACGAGTGGATGCACATATCTGAAGAATGGATGATGCACAAATTGATTTTCCTGCCTGGCCTGCGCGCAATACACGAGCAATACTTCGGTCATCTAAGTCAGAGCTTTGATGAGCTGCGAGAGAGCTTCTCGCTCATTTTACTGAACCAGCACTTCAGTTTATTTGGAGCTCGTCCCAATGTGCCCAGCCTGGTGGAGGTTGGCGGAATGCATGTGCCCAAAAAGAAACCAGAGTTGCCGCATCACCTTGCGAAGTTCATCGAGGATGCGCAGGAGGGAGTTATCTTGATGGTACTCGGCACCGAGTTGCACAGCAAAGATCTATCGGCGGAGACCCTGGCAATTATACTAAAAACTTTTGCGGCCTTGCCTCAACGTGTCATATGGAAATTCGAGGGAAATGCAAAGCCCAATGTGAGCAGAAATGTTTACTTAGACGATTGGGTGCCACAACAGGCCATACTGGCTCATCCGAATGTGCGTCTCTTCATCAGTCACGGTGGCATGCTGGGCACCATCGAGGCGACCTTCTACGCCACTCCAGTGCTAGGTATGCCACTGTTCTTCGATCAGTTTCGCAACCTCGATCGCTTGCACGCAGCGGAAGCTGCAGAAATACTTGATATCATGAAGTTGACCAGGCACGAGTTTGAAACAACAATCAGACAGATGCTCGAGCAGCCAAAGTATCAACACAATATGCAGGCAATGTCGCAACGTTTTCGAGATCAACCCATTCATCCCTTGGACACAGCAGTCTTCTGGACAGAATACGTTCTACGCCACAAGGGTGCTCCGCACATGCGAGTATTGCCGTCCAACCTAAAACTCATAGACTATTATAGTGTGGACAACATTACGATAATCGTGGCACGGTTAGGGCTTGTCATTTGCCTGGTGCTCTACATTCTACACCGACTATTGAAATTCTTTGAGAGAAACTGCATACCTTTCATATTGTAGACTATATTCAATCGAGTATTTTATAGGTTATGTAAGCAATTTATTCTATGATCGAGTATTGTATAGGTTATGTAAGCAATTAATTCTATAATTGTAGATAAAAATAAAAATATGAAATTATTAAATTTATTCTTACCTTTTTATACCATTCGACCATTGAAAATGATCAATAAAGGGTATACAAACTTTGTGCAAATGTATGTAACAGGCATAAAAAGGCGTTACAGACCCCATAAAGTATATATTTTCCGGATGTCCGCATGTCCGGATGACCAGATGAACACACGTATCTCAGCTATTATAAAAGCTAGAGACACCAAATTTTGCATGAAGGTTGCTGTGTACCCGGCGCAGATTAGGTTTATTTCAAATGAACCACTACCCCACTACCCCATAAAACAATAATTAAATTTTTCAGATCAATTTGTAAGCGCATTATAAAAGATACAAATTCTGATTTTAACATATACTAAGCTGAATAAAATATCTACGTATCCTTTAAAATGCAATCCAATCGGACAATAAACACAGAAGTTATTGAAGAAAAAAAATGGACGGCAGTTAAGCGCGAAGGTTAAGCGCCATCTGTCGCGAATAATTAGAAATTGCGTACATATGTTTACACCGGAAGGGTATCTCATTGTCGCGTGCCTCTCGACTGTTGCTCTCGTTTAATCTTCAATTTTTCTATAAACTAAGCGCTTTAGCTTTTGTTTTGTTCCCATTCATCCTGGCTAAAAATACCCATATCAACCACAAGATAGAGAATGGTTTTAAATACCATGAACCACTGTAAATCAACCATGTTTGCAGTGCAAACTAATGCGATAAGTTTCCTGAGAGCACACGTTTTATGAAAACAAAAGCGTCGCATTACACGCTCAATTAAACACTGAGAGCAGACAGACAAGTCTAGGCAGTATAAAACCACTAGAATTGTTTGAGAGAGAGAGAGAGAGAGAGACGAAAAAAGAGCGTGAATATTGTGTGAGAGCGATAACAATGAACATAGAAACCGGGGCCGATTGCATAACAACTAGAAATTAGTCAACAAATAAAATTGTTGTTAGACGCGCCTCGTATAAAAATATAACTGAGCTTCTGCTATACTGTAAATAGAAAACAAACGATTAAGAACTCGCGGCATCGAGTATTCCGGTAAATGGCGTATTAGAATCGTAGAGAACACTTCGTTAGGCTTCAATCGTTTTCGTGTATTGTACCCACGACTTTGCTCATTTGATAAACGTAATTTTGGCGATAATTAACAGAAATTTCGCTTTCTAGTTCAGTGGTACGCGACACTCGAACCAACTCGGTGGGGTCTATCGAAATGGAATTGAGGCGTTCTTGCTGGTGGTTCGTAGTGCTTCTCGGGCCGCTGTTAGCGAATACTGCACTCGAGGTGCAAAGTGCGAAGATACTTGCGGTGTTTCCGTTCCCTGGCAAGTCACAGTACATATTCGCAGAGCAGTATCTGAAAGAGCTGGCGCACAGGCAACACAATGTAACCGTAATTAATACCTTCGGCAGCAGCGAAAACGAACCCAATTTCAGGGTAATCGGTGCCAGCAAGATACACGAGCTGATGGCAGGTAAGCACAATTAAGCGAAGTAAACAATTATATATATCTATATATTCCACTTGTTTCACAGCCTTTGGCAGTCCGGACTACAATCAACAGACCAGCCAATGGACAATGCTGACCATGACAACGGAGTTCCTCAACTTGCTAACTACAAATCTACTCGAAGATGTGGCTGTCCAAGAGCTGTTGCATATTGGCGAAACCTTTGACTTGGTTATTCTGGAAACAGTTCAAAACGAGGCACTTTTTGGCTTGGCTCAGCACTTCGACGCATTGACCATTGGCATCTCATCATTTGGCACTGACCAGCACATCGATGAGCTCATGGGCAACATATCTCCATTGTCTTTCAACCCTTTGCTACTGTCTTCTCGCACCGAGCACATGAACTATCAAGATCGTCTGTGGAATGTTGTCGAATCAATTGTTGGCTGGCTGCACAAGCGCTTGGTTCATTTGCCCAGTCAAGAAGCGCTGTACCGGCAATATTTCCCACACGCTTCTAAGACACTGGAGCAGGTGCTCGACAGCTTCTCGTTGATGTTGCTGGGACAGCACTTTACACTCAGCTATCCACGACCCTACCTGCCCAACATGATCGAGGTGGGAGGTCTGCATCTGCAGCAACAACGAGAACCAAAGCCACTGCCCCGGGACGTAGCCACCTTTGTGGAAGAGGCCAAGCATGGAGTCATTTACTTTTCCATGGGTTCAAACATCAAGAGCAAGGACTTGCCGCTGGCAACGCGTCGAGTGCTTCTGCAAGCCTTTGGTGGCCTCAAGCAGCGTGTATTGTGGAAATTCGAGCAGGAACAGCTCGCAGATCAGCCGGAAAATGTGCTAATAAGTAAATGGTTCCCGCAGCTAGATGTTCTTGCACATCCCAATGTCAAGCTCTTCATCACACATGGCGGTCTGCTAAGCACCATTGAGAGCATTTACTTTGGTAAACCGGTGCTGGGTTTGCCCGTCTTCTACGATCAGCATCTGAACGTGCAACGCGCCACGCAGGCGGGCTATGGCCTGGGCCTGAATCTGTGGAACATTACTGCCACCGAGTTGCAAACCCGAATTGCAGAACTCTTGACCAACGATCACTATACTAAGGCTGCGCAACTGAAGTCTAAGCTCTACCGCGACCAGAAGGATACACCACTGGAACGTGCCATCTGGTGGACAGAGTATGTACTGCGTCACAAAGGAGCACCTCATCTGAGGTCGGCATCGCGAGACCTGAGCTTCCTGCAGCTGCATGGCATAGACACTTGGGGATTGCTGTGTGTTGTTGCAGCTCTTGTAGGAGCAACAATCTTCCTTATTCTGTTTGTTTTGTTAAGAATAACGCGTTGCATTCTGTGCAGGCGTTGTAAGACAAATGCCAAAGAGAAGACTCAGTAAAGAGTAGAACATAAATTCACATTAAATACTCACGTTTAAACTTATATTATCTAAAGCTTAATATTATAAATAAACATGTATTACTTTCCTTACGTTTAACCATTTCGTGGTAAACGATTTTATAAAAACTTACTAAGGTTAACTTTGGGGAAATGTATTTAGCAGACAAAACCAGACAACTTCGTTTTCAAAGAGTTTTCCACAATAAAAACTGAAGTAATTCAGTAAACTATTTATATCACTATATACGATATGTATCATATGTATGTGATGAACAATAGTTTTGGGTGATGTTTGGTGTAATCAAATGAAGTGGATGTTTATTTACACTTAAGATATATTTCGATTAAAATGTAAATGTTTAAAAGACACTTGCTGTGTGCTTGACAGATAGCGATGGAAATAGGAAGGGTAAGCGATGATTACAAGGATATCGATTACAGATTGTTATCCATGCAATTTAAATATTTAAATAAATGTGATCGGCAAAGTGAAAGGGTTGCCAGATCTCCATATATAAAGAAACCGT
This sequence comes from Zaprionus africanus, assembly GCA_018151435.1. Classification (NCBI taxonomy): domain Eukaryota; kingdom Metazoa; phylum Arthropoda; class Insecta; order Diptera; family Drosophilidae; genus Zaprionus; species Zaprionus africanus. Next base: position 11,133,787 of record JAECXB010002206.1, read on the forward strand.
GGGCGTGCATATAGATTGATAAGATGTTTATCGATTGAAAGTATTTAACAGACTGCCAACAATGTTTCACTCCGCACCTCGAGCAAAAACAAACTTTAATAATCAGTAGCTGGCCTATGTCAATAACCTGTTTCTGTCTCACTTTAAAATGATAGCACAAACGATTGAGAGAGCAAAGCAAATGTTCGCTAGGCCGCGCAAACATAGACTGCGCTATAACGATGACATACACAATAGTCGCTGAATTATTTGCCGTGTTTATCATGACTGGCAAGATTTCAGCTCCCGCCAGATGTAGATTTGCGTTGAATAGAAACCTACAAATACGGAAAACAAAAACTTCTATACTATGCAAACCCGACAGACTAATTTGATAATATTATACAGTGTACACATGATGCCACTTAAGGTGAGCCCGGGTGCGGTAACATGCTGTGATGTTTATACGGAATGACCGTAATCGCAGCTTGTAAAAATGCTTATCGCGTGAATGCGAGACTATCTATGAGGCATGTAAAATGAATTCACCAATTAAGCTGTTCAGTTCATATTCGGAACGGGATTGCAGCAGATGGGCTGGAAAATGTTCGCGTTACGCTTGTGCAGTCTTTTTCTAGTAATTTTCGCAGTGCTGCCTTGTCAACTAGAAGGCGCCCGCATACTGGCGTTGTTTCCCTTTCCGGGTCCTTCGCAGTACATCAATGTAGTGCCGTACCTGAAGGCACTCGCTGCACGCGGACACGAAGTGACATCGGTGAATGCTTTTCCCCAAAAGAAACCAGTGAAAAACTTTCGTGATATTCCTGTGCTTGAAGTATTTCAATCGTACGAGGGTTCGTCTTCAGAATTGTGTATTAAGTGTTTCAATTAATGTTGGTTTTGTTTTTTTACAGATATTATATCAGACTTGGGTACCTATAGAAATCTATGGCAGGAGAACACTTTCATCAACGATTTCTTCACGAACATAACAAAAGTTGTTTTAGAAAATGCCGAGGTGCAGAGAGAGCTCATCCAGCGCGGCAAGAATCACTTTGATTTGGTCATTGTCGAGGTTGTACGCACCGATGCCCTCTACGGTTTTGCGGCACACTTCAATGCACCCATCATTGGCTTCTCCACATTCGGCACAGACTGGAATATCGATGAGATGGTGGGGAATACATCGCCACCTTCCTATATTCCATTGGTGACGGCCGGCCTGAGCGATCGCATGACTTACTGGGAACGCGTCGATAGCTTCTATCAGACCGCTGTGGCTTGGCTCAATTGGGAGCTGGTGTTTCGTCCAGCTCACGCGGAGTTGTACGAAAAATACTTTCCACATGTGGCCAAAAAGGCTCCACTGCGAGAGCTGACCAAGAATTTTTCGCTGGTCCTACTCAATCAGCACTTTTCACTGAGCTTCCCCCGTCCCTATGTACCGAATATGATTGAGGTTGGTGGCTTGCACATTGACCACAAGCCAGCGCCTTTGCCCAAGGATATGGAGGACTTTATTCAGGGAGCTGGCTCGGCTGGCGTCATTTACTTCTCATTGGGTTCGAATGTGAAAAGTAAAAATCTACCCGAGGAGCGCAGGCAAATGCTGCTGAAAACATTCGCCAGTCTGCCGCAGCGTGTGCTCTGGAAGTTCGAGGACGATCAGCTGCCAGGAAAGCCGGACAATGTGTTTCTCAGCAAATGGTTCCCCCAGCCAGATATTCTGGCACATCCCAACGTTAAGCTCTTCATAACGCACGGCGGCCTCTTGAGCACCATTGAGAGCATTCATCATGGCAAGCCCGTGCTGGGTCTGCCTTTCTTCTACGATCAGTTCCTCAATGTGGAGCGTGCCAAGCGCGCGGGTTTCGGTCTGGGACTCGATCATAAGGAGGTGACGTCCTCGGAGTTGCGACAGACCATCGAAAGGCTACTCACAGAGCCGTCGTTTGCAAGAACCGCCAAAGAAATGTCAGCTCGCTATCGGGATCAGCCGATGACTCCCCAGGAGACTGCCATCTGGTGGACCGAGTATGTGCTGCGCCACAAGGGAGCACATCATATGCGAGTTGCCGGGCAGGACTTGAGTTTCATCGCCTACCATAGCTTGGATGTTTACGCACTGGTTTTCGGCGTGATATTCTCGGTACTTGCCACGATCACATTTGTGCTTTGGAAACTGATAAGCCTCGTTAGAAATCAACGTAAATCCAACGAAGTTAAACTTAAGAATCACTGATTACCCCTTATTGAAATAAATTCCGAATTCGATTTAACTGATTCTGGACTGCGGGTGCACAGCGCATGATATATGTATTTAGTGGTCGCATATAATTATCTCTCATTGATATGCAGTTCATTATGGTGTGGGTAACCCATGAGTATGCGCAAAAATATGCATTAACCACTGTCCAATCAGTTGCGCACGTTGCGTATGCGTAATATTAAATGGCAGCAGCACTTCCGCTCATATATAAACGTGTGTACATGCATATAGCTTATTTTTGGCCGCATCGCCAAATGCGTAATCAAAAATTCATGAGCTGAATATATTCTTTCATACGTTGCTGCAGTTGCATTGTTGTTGCACTCGTTACCGTATTGTTGTTGTTGTTGTTGACGGCATGGCATGTAAGCGTCAATGATTTGATGTTAAAGCCACTGACCGAACTACATTTAAACTCTGCGAAGTTGGGATAGAAAACCTTTTACGTTTTTCATTTAACAATCTTCTAATCGCGTCAATTAGTAACGATGCAGTTGACACGTTTGTCAACTTGGACTTCACAACTCATTGACTCTACTTCTTCATTCAATTAATAAAATCTTAGCAAATTGTAAAAGACCGATTCGTGTACAACATTTAAGAGAGTTTACGTAGGAGTTTTGTGGCCAATATTGGAAGTAGTTCGTCAAGAATGCTTATCAAAAATGAACCCTCTACAAGATATACATCATCCTTGTTCGAACTCTCTTGTAGTTCAAAATTAAGTATATCAATGCCTTACTTATTTCAACATATTATAAAGACACTAGGATAAATCATCTTAGCAATGCTTAGAACAGTATTTTATAGGAAGTATTCACTATTTAGGGCAAATTTTTTTGTCTATATTATTCTAGTACAATAAAGGCATAACTAAAAAGTGAAAATAATAAATTAGATACACAATGAAATTAGTTGCACTCCAAAAAATGAATATATAATGGGCTGACAATAGAAATACAATATTAGATGAGACTGCAGATAGAACTGTGGAAAATGAAGTTTGTATGGGGATTACTCTTCGCTCTCTGTGGACTTTCGGAATCCTCATGGAGTGCACCACGGCAACTAATTGACAGTTAAATCATATTCTTGGCATGAAATGTAATTACAATGTGAAAAGAATAAATTAGCTAACAAACTAGATTAGTTTTAGATTATAAATCGAAACCATATAAATAGATCCAATGGCAGACAGAGTCATCGCAAAAATGAAGTTCATATGGGTATTACTCTTGGTTATTTGTGAAGCCTTTCCAGGCTCTTGGAGTGCACCAAGGCAACTAAGGGATGACTAAATCTTCTTCATGTCTTGGAAGATGGCATAATATGCAATATAAAGTGGAAATAATAAATTAGCTACTAAATTATTTTGGTTTCGCTTCAAAATAAATAAAAAGATGCGACTGCAGACGGAGTCATCGAAATAAAAATAATGTTTTCATGGGGATTAGTCTTCTGTTACTTCGCTCTATTTGAAGGCTTTCCAGGCTCTTGGAATACACGTGTTCTTGGAATAGCAGGCCAGAGGATATACACTCTTTAAATATGTAAAGCTAAAGTGCATTTGGTTTGAAATGTTAATAAATAAAATGTCTTAAGAAAAGCTACTTTGCAGAATAAGCGAACTTTTAACTTTGCAGCTTATAAAAATAAATTTAAATGGAAAGTTACGTCACGAGAGACTAAGAAACAAGTTAACGCTGATCTTAAACACCTTAACACTAAGTAATTTTTTTCAGAATCTCAGTAATACAGAATAAACTAAGAATTCCTTTTATTGCAAAAACTTAAAATGATTTGATGGCGGTGAGCTCAAAGCTTGGTGCAGAGCATCTACAAGTTAAACGTGTTTTTGTTGGTTCCTTTTAAATTTTTTCGTTGTTGTTTTGCCGTGCACTCTTGATGCGGCCCGCTTTACAACCGCCAACATTTCCGGCGCGGACGCCAATTTTCCACAGCGACCATGGCCCAAAACAGTTGCAATAAGTTGCGCTAAAACTTTTACACGCCCATTGCACGAACCACCCGCCGCCCGGCTGTGGATCCATCGCTTCTTGTCGACTTTGCAAACAGTTTTCAACAAAAGCGCGACGAAGAAAATAAAACCGTTGAGCGTGGGCAGACATTTGGGTATGGGCGTGGCAATCCCAACCACTATATTGCTTTGCAGTTTTGTGCTGCGGCTCGTTGTTAAAAATCTGAACGCGCTGGGCATTTTAATACCCTTTCTGCTAAGGAATAAGGTAACAGAGAGTGTGTAGATTGCCAGAGCAGAACAAGGTATAAACTTTCATATGCCTAGTCAAGTCTATATCCTAAATAGTGAAAAAATGATTATTCCAGTTCAGACTAGAGAACTCTATAAAGTTAGTTTCTTTTGTGTTTGAAGCAATGATGAAGTTCATTTGTAACGAGTTCTTAAAATCGATCGAAGGGTAGCCCATTGTCGAGTATGGTCGCCTTTGCTGCTTGTTACTAGTTACTGCCGATGCTTTAACTATGTGCAAGGAAAAACGAAAAAGATGAAGGAAAATAGAAAACACAACGGAGAAATGAATAAAAGAGCGACAAAAAAAGCGCGAGTGAAATATCTTCGATAGGTACAGAAAATATTTTCAATTTTATTTTACAACCTCAGTGCCGGCAGCGAAACTAACCGCATTCTCACTGAAATTTTGATAAGCGAACTCGAGAGCGTAGAGTGCTAAAATAGTCTAGCGAACTCGACTATAAAATACTCAGTATCATAGGCAGACAGAAACAAGAAGAAGCAGCTTTGCTCATTCACCTCAGTAATACATTTTTATTTGTGCAAATCTATAATACTTATCTGTCTACAGTACTTGGTACAATAACACAAACACATCGCTTATCTACTATGATTAAGCATAAGTCCTAAGATTATAGCACGAACTTAGTTTAATTGCGTTTCACCTTTGGCTTTGCCTGTTCTTGGCGTGCCAAGAAGAGGTTCTGCAGTGCCAGCCATATGCGACGTATGAGCAACCAAAGGCAGAAGAGAACAAACAGAATGCCACCGTACAGTATAAGGATGGCATCCAGATTATGATACTGTACGAAGTTGAGGTCCTGCGAGGCACTTCTCAAGTACCGAGCACCCTTATGCCTGGTCACATGCTCTACCCAGTAAACAGCACGATCCAGTGGCAGCTGTGGCTGATCTCTGAAGCGCGCAGACATATCCTTGATCAGTGTTTTGGCCTCTGGTTTATGAATTAGTTTCTCGATCGCTGCAATCAACGCTGGTGCAGTTAGATCCTCATAGTTCACTGTTATTCCATAGCCATTTTGTTCGGCACGTGCCATGTTCAGGAACTGATCGCCAAAGATGGGTATGCCCACAAAAGGTTTGCCATGGTATATGGACTCCGTGGTGCTCAGCAGGCCACCGTGAGTGATAAACAATATGACATTCTCATGCGCCAATATATCATCTTGAGGGAACCAGTCCGATATGAACACATTAGCCGGCTTGCCCGCCAGATTAGGCTCTTCGAATTTCCATAGCACTCGCTGCTTCAACTTCGAGAAGGCGTTTATCAAAGACTCGAGCTTTTCTTTCGGCAAATTCTTGCTCTTCAGGTTGGAGCCCATGGAGAAATAGATGACGCCATGCTTGGCACCATTGATGAAGTCCTCAATATCCTTGGGCAGCGGCTGGCGCTGGCGATTGATGTGCATGCCACCGACTTCGATCATGTTAGGCGAATAGGGTCGCGGGAAGCTCAACGAAACGTGTTGATTCAACAATACGAGGGCCGCGTTCTTGCGAGTGTCGTAGAAGTCTTGCTTGTTGTTGGGGAAGTATTTGGTGTAGAGCGCCTCCTGCTTTGGCAAATAGTAGAGACTCATAAAGACGTGCTCGTATGTAAGGAAGGCCAGATTGATGACTCGCTCGACCAGCGTCATGTGGTCCGAGAATTTGAGCAGTGCATGCGGAACATACGATGGCGGCGATGGAGTACCGACCTGAGGGAATGTGTAAAGAACACTTTAAATTAATTCATAAATATTGACGAGATTAACCTACCATATCTGTGTTCCAACTGATGGCACCGAAAGTGCCCAGACCAATCAAGGGCGCATTGAAGTGTTCTGCCAGTCCGAAATGGGCTTCGTTGAGGAAGACCTCGGCGATCACAGCATCGAAAGTCTGATTCGAATCCCTTAGCTTCTCCAGCACCGGATCTTTAAGCATCGTTTCAGTTATACGCAAACCTACAAAAATAGTTGAAATTGATTTAGTATAGTTATCGGTTTTTGTTTATTCATGACCTACCCATGCCATAGAATCCAATGATTTGTTGTATAATTGGCTGCTCGGACTTCTTCAACAAGTTGTCTATGTCGCCTAGAAAACAAGGTCCAAAGTAAATAAAGTATTTGTTAGATATTAGGTACTATAAATAAATAATCTAGCCGTGATTAGACACTTTTGTATCGGTAATTGTAGACTTAAATACACACACACGATTTTGTTGACAGTATGTATTGCACTTAATTGTTGACCGAACGTTGTTAGTTTTCACATATTACACTTGTTATTGCACTCACTCCCTAATTGACATGGTAGTGCATATTACATCATCTGCAGTTTAATATTAAAAATAATTTTGCAAATTGTGTTATCGAAGAAGGTTAGATTAAATACACGTTTAAAGTTTTCTTTTATATATAAATGTAATCAAAATGTAAACTTAACAGAGCAGCTCAAACTGAAAACATACCTCCCATGGCTTTCAACATATTTGGTACGGGCACATCGTGAATATTCTTAATTGGTTTCTTGAGAGGGAACGCCGAGACAAGCGTCACCTGGTGACCGGCAGCTGCAAGACCCTTGGCCAGCGCGGAGCCAACATTGTAGTGCGATCGCGCACCGGTGGGCAGCACCACGAGGTAATTATAGGCAGCGACACTGCTCAGCAGGCCCAATACGAGAAGGCCGAACAAACTTGTTTTACTGCGTTCCATTTTAGTAAATTATAGTTTTATTTATTCATGTAACTTTACTTTGAAACAACTTTGATTCTTGCGAAATCAACGCTAGTTAATTATTCATGTGGGAACTGCGATCCGCACGAGCCTCCGTGTTGAGCAAAACTGACGGAACGCACACCTAATAGCGGCTTATATACACACGAAAAGCAAGAGAGAGGGACAGAGAGAGAGTGTGAGCATGGGAGAACCGGCGATTAAAAGATGAAATTGATTATACATTGTTGATTATTGTATTGCTTTATCATCGTTTGTTTCTGTTTTATTGCATTTTTTCTAATTTCGTCAGTGAATCAATAAGTTTGCAATATAGTTCTATAAACCTTCTCTGCTTACATACATTGATATACATTTCACATTTACATGTTTTTTTAGTTATAAATTGTGCGTGTCATCCCGACCTAGTCGTTTTCTGTGCTGCTCGATTTCGTCATTCTTCTCCACATTTTGTTCATTCGTTTGTGTTCTCTTTCTGCCTTTTTGTTAAACGGTTAGGCGAAATAGAGGCAGATAATATTTTATTTATTCATGTTTTATTAATATGTTTATTTATATTTGAAGTCTCAATATAATCTATAAGCAGGCGAAATCGAATATGAACACGTTCTCCTGCTCTCTTACACTCTCGCTCTCGTTCTTTCGCTCTCTTATTCTCGTTTAAACATTGCTTTGTTGATCTTAACATCGGGTTTGCGATTATTCTCTTAACATTCTGTTATTGAAGGTCTCTTCATAAAGAGAGTAAAAAATTTCGTTCTTAATGTGTAGGGCATTTGAATGTATGAGAACAAGTTTCTAATCAGCGTTCAGTCGGTTTTGTTTTGATTCCTTATTCGTTAAGTGACCTGTTTGGTGGAGATACAGACAAGATAACATACATACACATATACATTCTACATAAATGTGTGTACTACTGCACATTCTTCTACATAACCGTTTACTCTATTTTATTGTGTTTGGTTATGAGTTAGTATACATTTTTAATGTTGAAATCAATGTGTCTGTACCTGCTGATAAATGTTACTCAGCTGTTATAATTAGAGCTTGTACTTGGATTCTACATTCTGTTAAGCTGTGAAGACGAGACTGATCAACAGGGTAAATATGTAGCTGCCTTGGATAAGTGTTCGGCTGGTGCAATATGTTATCGATATGCGATAAAAAAAGGGCATATGCCATATCTTGCATAGCAACAATTATTTATCATTAGTTAATTTATTAAACCATTTGGGATTCCGTAGGCTTACTTCATTCAGATCTTTATTTCATATTTAGTAAATATTTAACTAATTTATTTCTCGTTTATTTTATAGACATGTTATGGTGAAATTAATTACGTTTCACCTTTTTCGCCTTGGGCTTTTTACTGCTCAGTTTTCCCTTAACAAATTTTACTAGGGCTACTAAAATATATGTGAAAGCGAACAAAACGAAGGCCAAACCCCCCAGGAGTGCAAGGAAAACGTCCAGATTGTGATATTCGATGAAGTTCAGGTCTTGCGAAGCGCTGCGCAAATATTGGGCTCCTTTCTGGCGACTCACATGCTCCACCCAGTATACGGCCCGCTCCAGCGGCGTCTCATGCTGATCCCGGAACCGCGAGGACATGGCATGCACCTGCAGCGTATAGCTGGGATTGTTGATAACCTCTTCGATGGCACTGTGCAGTGTTTCTGTTGTCAGCTGATCGAATCGCACTGTTTTGCCATAGCCGGACTGCTCGGCACGTGCCATGTTCATAAACTGATCACCAAACATGGGAATGCCCACGACAGGTTTGCCATGATAAATGGACTCCGTGGTGCTCAGCAGGCCACCGTGGGTGATGAACAACAAGACATTAACGTGCGCCAATACATCATCTTGAGGGAACCAATCCGATATGAAGACATTCTCCGGCTTACCAGGCAGCTCAGTGTTCTCGAACTTCCACAGCACACGCTGCTTCAACTTGGCAAATGTGTCGATCAGAGCCTGACGCTTGTGCTGCGGCAAGTCGGCACTCTTCAGGTTGGAGCCCATGGAGAAATAGATGACGCCATACTTGGCACCCTTGATGAAGTCCTCAATATCCTTGGGCAGAGGTTGACGCTTGCGCTGAATGTGCATGCCGCCCACTTCGATCATGTTGGGCGCATAGGGACGAGGGAAGCCTAGGGAGACGTGAGTGTTGAGCAGCACCAGGGCAGTGTTCTTGCGCATATCGTAAAAGTCTTGCTTGTTGTTGGGAAAGTACTTCCTGTAGAGCTGCTCCTGCTGTGGCAAACTGAACCAATTTTGATAGAGACGAGCGTAAGCAGTGTAGAGCAGATTGAGGGCGCGTTCCTTGAAGTTCATGCGATCGCTGAACTGTAGCAAGACATCCGGAACATAAGACAGCGGAGACGGTGTACCCACTAGATCGGTTGTCCAAGTGGAGGCACCAAATGTACTGAGCCCTATGAGTGGCGCGCGGAAAGCCTCTGCGAAGCCAAAGTGAGCCTCGTTCATAAAAACCTCACAGATCACAGCGTCATACGTGCGATTTCTCCTTCACGAGCTCCTGCACTGCCGGATCCTCCAGTACCACCGCGGTCAACTTTCTTCCCATGGCATGCATGATGGGCAGACGCTTTACTATCGATAGTTTCATGGTCTCCAGAATTTTGCCCTTGTTAACTGCGAAGGTGTGAAAAACATTTATTTACAATATTTTTAATGTTATGTTAATTGTGAAATTAAGTGGCCGCAAACCATTTACACGTTCACGGTTATCAGCCGGTGTTAGGTTGATAAGGGGTACGTGATTCGCGGCTACTTACCTGCCATTGCCGGAATCAGCGTAGACACATTCACGTCTAGCAGGCGCTCAATGGGTTTCTTCTGTGGAAACGCCGATATGAGGGTGACCTCATGTCCTGCCGCAACGAGTCCCTTGGCAAGGGCTTGTCCCACATGGAAGTGGGATTTGGCTGCCGTGGGCAATATCATCAGGTAGGAGAAGCCCAGCACATGGCCAACGCTAGTTAGCACAAGCAGGCAGCTGAGGAGCCCCACTAGTTGAGTGTTCATTCTGTCGCAGGTTATTACGGTATGAATTACAGCTCGACTGGTTTCGGGGATTTTATTCAATTATTTTTCGAGAGCTAATGCTGATAAGGCCAAAGAAGAGAGTATTGAGTTGGATTTTTAGATAGCGGCAACAAAAACTCACTCATTCAGGTGTCTATCTACACTGTGAGAAATTGAGTAATCTATTGTGTTGAAATTTTGTTTACTTTTCAGTAGTAGACCACACAAATTATAAAGTTTATTTAGCTTAAAGTAGATGATAACTTACAAGATTATTTTACATTAACAAAGACTTCTTTGGACACTTGGTTTGATTTTCATTGAAGAATACGAGCTTTACTCGTATCCAATACAACCTGCGGGTTGATTAATTTTCACATAGAATGTCGACAAAAATAGACAAACATTTGAAAGAAGACGGGGGAGTGAATTTAAATAAGCAGCAGAGCATTAAATTAAACAGAATCACAGTTCCATTGAAACTCATACACTCAAAACACACACGAATCGGAAGAATCGCTTCCAGGTGCGAATGAAGGAAATGAACTGCGAACAAAACAAACTTTTATTTTTGTTCGCCACTTTTTTTTTTTTTTTTTTTGGAGTGCGTGTGAGTTATGGTCGTAAAGAATATAAAAATATGAGTTATGGAATGAACTCAAAGTTTGCTTTAGGTGGGGGCAAAATGAAGCTTCGATGGCAGCATTGAAAGGGAAATTAAATTTATTCAGAAATCGACGAAATGGAGGAAAAATTTTCTTTTGATGGGTAAGAGGTATTGAATAGAATGAGTCGCGTTGGAGGAAGAATAAATTGACAGAGATGAGAAATGAATCGGAAGCAAATAATTTATCAGCCAAGGACACATACATATATTAATATATAATAATTTTAAAGCAGTAGCGCAACTAGGTTCCTATCCAGTACATTATTAAGTTAAAGAATGAAAATTCTTACAATAAAAAATAAAAGAATAATAAAAAAAACGTACAATATACAATATATAAAATAGAATGACTTTGGCATTTTATTTATTTGTCTTTGCACAACATTTAATACACTTAAAGAAATCACATAAAACAATTACTGTCAATGCAAACAGAATTTTTGAAGAACATCTCAAAAATTCCCAATGTTGAGTCTGCATGACAATCTCGAAAATCTTTTCACAGTGTCCTCGTGACTCATGGCCAGACACTGCGGTCCTTAAAGCTGCAGTAACGCAATTAAAAAAAGCATTGACAATACTTTTTATTTTGCTTGCGCTGATATATCGCATATGCGAACAACTACACACACACACACACACACACACACACGGACGCTGTTGCAGTTGAACGCAGTCGGTAAACTCGAGCTGGGGAAAACTCTGCCACAGGGCTACGCAGCCCCATGGCGCACAGCCAGGAGACCGCTGGGCAGTGAGAGAGAGAAAGAGTGAGAGGGGGAGGGGGAAGGCGTACATTGACGCAGCGCCAGCTTGCAAATTGATTGCGATTGTTGAGTTGATTGGCAGGCAAAATATGCACGCAACGACTGCAGCAGCGACACTTACAAACAAAAACGGCACTTTGTGGTTTTCATTGTTCTTGTATTTTTGCTTGCTTGTTTTTTGCACCATTTTTTTTTTTTTTGGTCGTTTTAATTAAGTTTGTTTTATCTTTGCATATTTTCGGGGTTCCCTTTGCTTTTTTGGCTACGTTTAACAGCGCCGATTAAAGGGATGACAGATAGTTTCATGCTATGTTGGATTTGCCTTTTTTGCTTTCAAATTTTCTTGGTTAAACATTTAAACTGCTAAATTTAAATTAAAATGGATTAATTTCACGTTTTTCTAAGTTTCAAAAATGTCCCAGTTACTTATGGTCAGCAAGGAGGAACAACATTCAAGCTGTGCCTAAAAACGAAGCGCGTGCCAAGTGTCCTATGTTTTTACTTAGCTTTTTATTCCATTCGTTTTTGGCTCTTGCGCACTTTGCGATATTAAAATTAATAATGAATGTTGACGGCTTTTCTTGTATAACAGTTCCCACTCTTCTTGCTAATGCTGGTGTTGTTGCCATATCTGATATAGTCTTCTTGCTAGCCAAAATACTTTGCGATGGTCACTTTCTTCTCCTTACTACTTTCCCTATACCTTCCTTCCTATACCTCGCTTGCTTTCCATCTTTGTCTCTGTGAAACAAGTGCTTGGAATTTCCCTCTCACTTCCGTTTTTTACTCTTTGTTTGTTTCTCTCGTTTTTCGACATTTTGTTTCTGGCAAATTAAATTTTATTTAACTGTTATGCACGAAATTGCTAACGATTTTTATAGCGTTTTTATGTAGCACACAAAAATCAGCGCTAATTTGTTTTTAAATTATTAAACAATTTCGATCGACGGTTGGCGCCAGCCCAAGCCCAAGCCCAGTCGGAGCATTGTACATCTGGCAGAGCAATCTAATTAGATGCCGCTGCGAACCGAGTCCTGTTCCTGGGCAGAGACAAACGATGATGCAGCTGATGGGAATGATGTGGCACTAGGAGCCGCCGTCGGTGATGATGGCGATTTTCCATTTATGCCATTCGCCTTGGCAACAGTTGCTGTTTATGGCTGCCAAAAGGAATTTGGCAGGCGATCTCAAGCGCTTTTGGCCAGCGACTTGTCCCCTGTCTCGTCTTCCATTAGGCCAATTGCAAATCTTGAATAAAAGTTTTTATCTGCCTCCATAAGTGCATAATTCTGAAAAACACATAAATTCAAATGTTTACAACGCTAGTTGAATTAAACGAAAGACTTGAACAATAAATTATTCCCTTATATTTCAAAGTTTGCAAATAATTAAGGTAATAAATAACTCGAAGCCCGTAGTAAGCTAGGGCTAACATTGCAAATTGTTTTAACATGGAAATTAAATAGTTTAAATAGTTTGAAATTGATTTTATAAATGTTTTTAATAAGCTTTGCAACAACTTATCTCCAGTTTAACTGTTTTGATAGGCAGAGATGGCTTACATTCAGATTAATTTGATATTTTATTGGTTTAAATAATTAAAAAAAAATGTAAGTATGTTAACCTCTAATTAATTAAAATAAAATGATTTAATTGCATTGCATTGCGCGCAATCACTCTCCTTGGTTGTGCTTGTTATTGCTGTTCTTAGTGATGAAAGTTGAACTATCGATTACACATCTTTGATTGGCTTACTACTCGTTCCTTAATCATCGATACACCGCATTGTTCCGTTCATCAACACTGGTTTTTCAAGTCATTTAATGTCATTGTTGCCTTTTATTCGTGTCTAAAGGAACTTATTTTATCAGAACTCATTTGTTGGCCCAGATTATTACATGCCAGGGTTGCCACACGAAGGTTAACGGTCATTTATAATGAAATTATGAAATATACGCTAGGCGGGCACTTGTCGGTCTGTCAACTAGTGGCTGTCATGGTGCTTTTTACAGAGCCTAGGTCGTTGACTTGCATCAACTCAATTGGCAATTAAACCGCATCAACATTAATGCTGGTCATAATAATGATGATAACGAGCTGCCGTCGGCCATTGCACGTATGCCAGCAACAACAACAATGGTGGCCATTGAATGAGATGCAGCTCAGTGTGAACAGTGTTGGGCGGGGTGAAAGACAGTGGGACAGACAGACAGACTGCGAATGGAAAAGGAGGTGGAAAAATTGAGAGAAAAATGAAATGGCCATGATTGCCTCGGACTCTCTGGCGTTGACTGTGAACGCGGGCGCTTCTGTGGCACTGACATGTCGCCCGCAATGTCGTGGTCCTTGTCGTCCTCGTTGGCTGGCCTGACGTCTGACGGTAAATTAAAAACCATAAAGCTCTCGGACAAGCAAACTGCATGCACACAGTAAGCCACACAGCGCCAAAGAGCCCGAGCAGAGAATGGAAGCACAAAAATGTATGCACGACTTGCATATTAAACGTGTGTTAATTTTAGAATAGTTCGCAGCTATGCTGTCATCTCGCTCGCTCTCACTCGCTTGCAGCTCTTGCAGGAAACTGCAACTTTAACTGCAACTGCAACTCCAGCAACAACCCCAACTCCTCCTGCTGCTGCCAGCTGCGGCTATTGCTGTGCGTTGCTGCCACAAAGGCGCTGTCAATTCTTATTGCACAGAACGGCGTCGTGTACAAATGGCGCATGAAACGTCACCCAGTGACGGCCCTGACTGACATTTGTGGTCATCAGTGTTGTTCTTGTTCTGGCTCGGACTGGAGCTGGGGTTGGGGCTGGGGCTGTTGTTTTTCTTTTTTGCAGCTGCCGTAACGGTCGCGTTTGGTGTCGTGTGTGCTGCTAAAAAGTAAGCGAGTTTCACGCGTTCCACATCTCAGCTTGGCTGCTCATGCAATTTTCCAGTTCAAAAGCTTAAAACTAAATTAAACTTTATGACTTGCCACGCAGCAGACTGCAGTGGTGGCAATAACAAAAAAGGAAGAGAAAGAAACAAGTGCAACAGAACTGGGATTTGCCCTTGCTACAAGAGGTATTAAGTGCCATATAAAGAATAATGCTAGGATTCGTGTAACGAATTATACGAGCTTGCTCCACTACTACTTCAGATTGCAGATACATATCGGATAAGCGGGTATTTATATCCCGATACACACATACATATGCTTCCAATCGTTATTACTACAGATTTAAACAGTTTAAAACGCATGGACTTGGCTGTGGGACTGAGGAACAAAGTATTGTCGCTAGAAACCCGAGTTACTTCGATTTTTACACATTTTAATTCTTTTTCAGCTTGTCTTTATTAAATATTTTGTTAAGGCTATTTAATTATAAGCCAATTTAATTTGTACTAATTCATGCATAGAGAATAAAACGTCTCGGTGCGCATTAAATAAATATACTTCTTCAGTCATATATATATATATATATTATTATTATTATTATTTATATATATTATATTGATTTATATTTTTATTTGGATTTATTAATTCGTCTCATCTAATATTACCATATACTCCACGATTATAGTTTATAATCGACCTTCCGCCACGTTTCGATAAGTCATTGATCGACATTTATTTAATATTTAAGTGTTGAACAACTAACAAATATCGGTTTAAGCAAGTCAGCTACAAATAGCGACTGTAAATATAAATCGTAGACATATTAAATAAAAACGTTATAATTAATTAAATAAATCAGTTACAAATAAACACAATTAAAAGCTATCAAATATATATTTTTGATATTCCCCAAAACACTGTTGATTTATTGTGGCAATGCATTTTTATCGAAACTTCAAAATTTATCATAAACAAATATCTCTTCATTCTCAATGCCAAAGAATGTTATCCTTCACATACCTACATACATATCCTACACATAACATATGAACTGTTGCTGCTTCTTTTTAAATATTTAAAGTCTCCCATAAACGGGACACGACCAGATGGCCGCAATTGTAATTTAAGGCCATTACACTAATAAATAATCTGCCACAATTTAGCACATTGCCATCGATTTAATGCTGCGCACAGCGAACGAACCAGTGACTGATGGCATGGGGAGGAGCGGGAAGGAGAGGAGCAGGAAGAGGAGCAGAGGCAGAAAGCACTCGCAGCAGATGCCTGCATCAAGGCTAGAGAGTGTAGCCCACTCCTGCCACACCCAGCACTTGCTTTTTATTGGTGTGGGTGCTGCAGAAAGACAGAGAGAGAGAAAGAGAGAGAGGGAGAGAGAGATGAAAAGAAGGGCAAAAAATTCATATGTTGGTATTTCTGCTGCGTTCAATTGCTTTTGGAACGACGTTGTCGACGCTGTCGCTGCTATCGATGCCATCGTTGCCCGTTTTCAATATCTAATAATATTGCGCATACGCGCTGTGTGCCTGGCACTGGATCGGACCCAGTGCGGTCCCTACACTTACACCGAGTGCGTGTTGGCGCAATAATCAACAGTTATATTATGAATGAACAAACACAGAGACAAACTTACAAACAGACAGAAAGACAGACAGATATCACTGTGTGTGTGTGTGTGTGGAAGCGCTTCCAGAGTTGTGCTCGTAATGAGCATTTTAACCCCTTTTCCGAAGGGATGCAGAGGGACCAGTTGAGCCACTGGCATTCCCCATATGACACTCCATCTAAGTAATACGATAAATTTGGGATTTTCTTTGCATTATGCGCAGATTTTGCTGATTTTTATTCCGCCCGCTCCGTCTGGTAGCTGCAAACTTTTTTAATAATAAATAAAAGTGCTTAACTTAATCCGAGCTGTTGAAAATGTTCACCCTCCTCCCCTTCATAGTCACGTATGTGCTGTGTGCGCGAATGTGTGTGTGCTATGGATTTTTCTGCTTGTATTTGCCCATTTTGTTTCTTTGATTTAGCCCGCCCCCGTTCGAGATTCAGTTTCACACTCCCACACACACACACACACATGCGCGCTGTTTGTGGATATAATTTTTCGATTATTGTTGAGTTTTTGTTGATTTTCTTTTTTTTTTTTTTTTGTTTTTCGTTCTCTCATTGCTCCCCCTCATACGAGTATTTTGTGGCGTTTGCGGCTGCTTACCTCGCCAGCGGCTAGAATGCAATTTATGTTCGTTGGCTAAGTGTTGAGCGTTCTCTGCTGCTTTCTCTGCTGCCTCCGACTGTGCTTCGCTTCTTGCTTCTCGGATTTCGTTTTATGCTCATCCGCATTTATTGCCACTTGTCATTTGCGTGATTTACGCTTATCGCAACAAGCAAACCAGACCGAGCCAAGCCAAGCCAAGCCAAGTGTGTAATTTTCTCAGCTTGTCAGCTTAGCGGAATTATTACCCAAACACGATGACGTCGCCCGTGACAACAACTATCGATGTCAGAGCAACAAAATTATCTTACTTCATTGTTCTCGACATACGACATAAAAATCAAATTAATTCATTTGCAGACAGACTCTGCCCCATGACGAGGCATTCCATCGTAGTCTATTTGGGAAAAGCAATTAAAATTACAATGGAAACCAAATCTATCGAATAACAAACCAGAAACCAGAAACAAAAATTGCTGCACTTCGGCCTGCCGAAGTATATTCGATTATTGTGATCGGATTTCTGATTTATACAGTATACATTGTGATTGAGGGAGTCGAAGACCTTAAATGAAATGTATGCAACTGACAGAGCCGCTTTGTTGCAGGACTCGGCTTAGGTTTTTGATGGAAAGTTTACTAAGTCAAATTAGAATGTGCAACAATCACAAGGCTCCTTCAGTCCGGGTGAGTGTATGTGTGTATGAATCGTTTTTAAGTAAGAAATACAAGCGAATATACTCACTTTGTGCATATGTAGGAAACAGAAAGAACCAAGTTTGGTGAACTACGTAACTTTTGTCTGTATGAACGCGTTGTTCTCGGCTATTATTGAATCTAAAGATGCCAAAATTCATATTAGGGTTGTTGTACACCTTAACCAACTAAAGTTAATTCAAAAATTTGTCCATACCAACGAATACCCTAAAAAAAAAGACTGTATAATGTTTATGCTTATTTTAAATGAGTTTGAATAAGTTAAGCTACAGTAAAACATTTCTTATGCACATCTGTAAAATAAAAACTATTTCTTCTTGGCAAACAACTCTTTCATACGATTAAGTGCACTGCCCGCCTTGAACCACTCGATCTGGTCGGCGTTGAAGGAGTGATTCAACTGAATCTTATCGGAACTACCGCCATTCTTGATCTCACACTCGACGGGTTTTCCCGGCGCCAGCTGGGCCAGATTGAGCAGAGAGATTTTGCTGGTTGGCTGCACCTTGTCATAGTCACCGGGATTGGCAAAGGTCAGCGCCAGCATGCCCTGCTTCTTCAGATTGGTTTCGTGGATACGTGCGAATGACTTGACAATGATGGCCACGCCCCCAAGATGTCGCGGCTCAAGGGCGGCATGTTCACGCGACGAGCCCTCGCCATAGTTATCCTCGCCGACGGCAACCCACTTTTGTTTGTTGGCCTTGTAGTCGCGTGCCACGTCGGGTACCGTTCCGAACTCATTGCTGCGCTGGTTCTTGATCTTGTTCATCTCATTGTTCTCGGCATTCGTGGCACCAATGAACATGTTGTTGGAAATGTTATCCAAGTGACCGCGATACTTGAGCCAGGGGCCGGCAGCTGAGATATGATCTGTGGTGCACTTACCCTTGACCTTTATCAGCACCACAAGGTCAATGTAGTCTTTGCCATCCCACTTCTCGAAGGGTTCGAGAATCTGCAGGCGCTTCGAGCTGGGATCCACGGCAACCTTAACGCTGCTGCCGTCCGCGGGCGGCGCCTTGTAAGTATCCTGACCAGGATCGAATCCCTTGGAGGGTAATTCTTCTCCCGTTGGCGGCTTCAACTTAAACGACTTTCCGTCGCAGTCGGCGAGCTCGTCCTTTAATGGATTGAAATCAAGGCGGCCTGCAATGGATAGAGCAGTCACCATCTCGGGACTTGTCACGAAGCAGTGCGTCGCCGGATTGGCGTCGTTGCGGCCAGTAAAGTTGCGATTGTACGACGTGACAATTGTGTTCTTTTCACCCTTCTTCACGTCTTGGCGATCCCACTGCCCGATGCACGGCCCGCACGCGTTGGCCAGCACGGTGCCGCCGAACTTATCGAATACCTCGATCATTCCATCTCGCTCAATTGTGGCACGGATTTGTTCAGACCCGGGCGTCACATTGAACGGTATCTTGGCCTTAATGCCGTGACTGAGTGCGTCTTTGGCAATGCTGACGCACCTTCCCATGTCCTCGTAAGATGAATTGGTGCAGGAACCGATCAGTCCCACCTTGATGTCCATGGGGTAATCGTTTTTCTTCGAGTTCTCTCCCAGCTTGCTGATGGGATGCGCCAAGTCGGGGGTGTACGGCCCATTCACCAAGGGTTCCAGCGTGTTCAGATCAATTTCAATGACCTGATCGTACTTGCACCCCTTATCGGGTGTCAACAGTTTCTGATACTTTTTCGCTTCGGCCGCAACATCTTTTCGATTGGTGGCACCCAAGTACGTGATCATGCGATCGTTAAGGGGAAACACCGACGTGGTTGCGCCTATCTCGGCGCCCATGTTGCAGATGGTGGCCTGACCCGTGCAAGAAAGTGAGTTAACCCCCTCCCCGTGGTACTCGATGATGGCGCCCGTGCCTCCCTTCACCGTGAGGATCTCAGCCACCTTCAATATGACATCCTTGGGTGAGGTCCATCCACTGATCTTGCCGGTGAGGTGTACGCCTATTACCTTGGGACACTTCAGTTCCCACGGCATGTTGGCCATGACATCTACGGCGTCCGCTCCACCCACGCCAATGCAAAGTCCTCCAAGGCCGCCACCATTTGGGGTATGCGAGTCAGTACCGATCATGAGCAGGCCGGGAAACGCGTAGTTCTCTAAGATAATCTGATGTATAATGCCGCTGCCAGGCTTCCAGAACCCCAGGCCATACTTGGCACTGGCGCTTTCCAGGAAATCGTATACCTCCTTGTTCTGATCCACAGCACGTTTCAAGTCCACCTCGCCGCATTTCTGTGCCTCGATCAAGTGATCGCAGTGCACCGTCGATGGCACCGCCACCTTGGCCAGTCCCGACGAGATGAACTGCAACAGTGCCATCTGCGCAGTGGCATCCTGCATGGCTACACGATCGGGGCGCAGGAGTAGATACGACTCACCACGCTTGATTACCTGACCATTTGGATCATCCAAGTGAGAGTAGAGCACCTTTTCGGCCAGCGTGAGCGGATGCTTCAGACGAGAGGAGACACATTCTAGTTTCTCTGTCATCTTTGCGAACGGCAAGGGATCCTTCTCGAACTTCGACATGGGAATTCCCCCGGACTTATATCGCAATAAGACGTTCCATGGATTCAGTAGAGGATTCGTGACTCGTCGGCAGACCTTTGACATCTTTTTTAACGACATTTCTACAATTTTTCGAGACATCTCTTGTAAGCCAAATAACCAGAGGATACTTAAACCTGATACAATTTAGCTAAACAACTTTTAAAGGTTTCTATGTGTGTGAGTACAAATGTAACTATGAACAAATATTTCCAACTGAGCAGAGAATTTGACACACAAGCCACAGACTACTGTTGTTGTTTTATATAAAGTTAAAATTATTTTATTTTTTCGCATCGATTCAACTTTTCATTGAATACGACTTAGGCTCTTTTATATGCCTGCCCGGCCTGGATACGCAGCGTTTGCCAAGGTAGATACATATGACAATGCACATGATGTTGCAACAATGTGAGTCAAGCGTTACACATGCCACAGAGCAGGTGGGCCCAAGCGGGCACAGGACTTTTGACGGGCTTCACTCTTGCCGCAGGCTAACTGACGTTCAACTACAATACAAGAGGCAAACAGAAGGACAATGCGTCATTTACTTGAGTGAGAGAAGGTAAGAGACAGAGACAGCGAAAGGGATAAAGACAGAGAGAGAGAGTGGGTGGAGAGTAGCACGTTGATGACGCTGGCAGGGAGTTAAGTGTCAACTGGCAGTGAGGCGCACATGTCGAACTACGACTCGGCATCCTGTGATTGTGTTTGCCAAAGTGTGCCGAGTGTCAAAATAGACGGAGCAGGACACAAGCTGGACACAAGCTGGACACGAGCTGGACACACACACCGACAATGTTCAGTGGCCAAACTGGTAGTTGGTAGTTGGCTGCACCGCATTCAATTGGTATCGACGTGCCTGTTGGCCACAATGCCGTTGACAATCGCTCACGAGGCTCTTCGCTCGAACTAGAAGCGACCCAGAGAGGTTTCGAGAGAGAGAGAGAGAGAAGTGTTCCGTTTTGGGGTCAAATCTGCAGCTGAAAGTCGCCCCAACGTCCTTACAACGCCTAAAATTGATGCCAGCTACTTGGCACACAGTCGGCCACCAAAGTTATTCCACATGACAAACTAAGCCTCGCAACTTTGCCTTCCGCCCTTCCCCCGCAGTCACTTTATGATGATTTTCTATAATTGATGGATTCAATTTTGGCCCAAAGGCTGCAAGAAAATTGCATAGTTGAACTGAGTTGGTCAACGTTACGTTTCAATTTACAAACAAGCAAAAAAAAAAAAAAAAAAAAAACTCTACATGAAGAGTGCTCGACGGAAGCATACCGTGCATTTAAGTTGAAGGAGCATAAATAGAGAAATTATATATTGCACCTAAGAAACAGTTTGACCTAAAGAAGGAGAGAGTGAGAATGAAAAGTTATTGTGTGCTTAAAGAAACATCAAATATATAATATAAATGTATAAGACAATTAAATTTGAATCAAGTTTGCAGTTACCACAATCGAATTACAACTAACAAACTTAGTAAATCTTCAATACCCTAATACATCCCTCAAACTCAAGTGCCGTGGGTATTGAAAAATGTCAAGGCTATATGAAATTGTACCAAATGTTGGCAATGCTGTTTGCCAATCCATAACTTGCTTGTTAGATTTGCCAGTTGGAAAATGAAAAATTTTCAATTAGCTTGAATACATATGTTCAGTGCCAGGCTAACCTTGCCACAGTTGGCTATCTAACATTTAGTTGACAGACAGTCTTTCATTTCGCTCCATATATATAAACGTATTATTCCGCAATATTTGGCAGTGATCGGATTACAGCGGAATGCCGCAATAAGTTGAAAACAATTAAACACACATATGACCTGCTTTATCTGGCAAACTATTCGATTTTCAATTGGCATTTTAGTATTTAAACAAACACAAAATAGATTAAATTTGGAGTTTTTTGAGCCGGCGAGCGCATGATACTTGCGTTAGTCTCTTGTCATTGCGGCTCCTTCTTTACTTTGTCTACTTGTTGTCGGGGAAATGCTGGAAAATTATCCAGAAAATATATGTACTGCAGCCCATTTGGTGGGCGGACTGGCACTGGGTGTCGGCGTTTGTGGTCCAAGTTGAAACAAAACTTTGCACTAAAGCAAAAAACTGAAACAAAAAAAAAGAGAAAGAGAAATGTTTTATCCTTGTTTTTGCAGCAGGCAGCGAACAATACGTTTGTTTTTGCTGCCACTGTGCCGTCGCCGTTGCCGTCGCAGTTGCAGTGCTGCAGCGTCAGCACAGCTTGCGGTAAAAGTTTTCAATAATATTCCCAAAAGTCCAGCCCAGTCGCCGACGACAACGACAGCGCTGAGGAGGATGTGCAGGTCAAGAAGAAGGAGTGTAAGGAGGGCGCAAAAGATGAGAATTGGCAACGGAAGTGCCGCCATTGCTAGACATACACCATAGTTTCTGGCATCCCGGCAGCCATATTGCCATAATGCCCGACGAGTGAAGCCCCCCGTTCATTTATGGGTCTTCCACAAGCCGATTTCGCTCGTAATTCGCAGCTAATAGAAATCCGTATGAAATGGATACGAAGAGCAAAACAAATCGGTGTAAGTTAAGCTTCAACTTCTGTCTAATCTAATTTTTGGAATGCTTTTCATAAAGCTTGAAGATTGCGCTTTGTGGACTCCTGCTTGCACTTGACCAGCTGCCGGATCTGGGCCAGCAGCTGGAACTGGACATGGGAACAACGGGACATCAGGACACCCACGGGTGCAACTTTGTTTTAGTGTGCTTCGCAGACAAATTCAGCATTTCCCGCACACGTGGCATTGCCGATTCCCTTCTGTGCAAATATATTTTGCCGCAATTGCGGCACACACACACACACACGAGCTCAAGCGCCATTCAGCTGTAAGTAACTGAGCCGGCTGCATCCCCATAATGAAACTGAGCCCGCTTTTGTGTATAAATACGGTTTTTTTTTTCTCCTGCTTCTTCCTCGTGCGTCTAACTGGAGGCCATAACTCGACCACAGTTTGCTGTTTCCAGGTCCCGCACTAGCTGCCCACACTGTGCCGGCTATTGCCTGTTATTCCCTGGCGGTGGGTATATTCATTTTAAACAGATGTTTGTAATGCACACAAGAAGACTCCGATCGATCTTTTATAAAACAGAATAAAGGAAGTATGTCTGTTTGTTTCTCTGTCTGTGGCAGTGGAAAGTATGTTAACAGTTTAAATAAGCTAATGAAATAAAGGTAAGTCTTAAGGAGACAGATCGGACAGCTATTGTGCAGTATATTGTATAGTTTCCGTATATATCTGCCTGATAGCGGACAGTTTTTTAATAATTGGTCAAGATTTAGATATATTTATATTTTTAACACTTCCATAGATCATTGCATAATTTCAAGGATATCATGCAGTCGGTCTGCTGAGAGTAACCTTGCCGTCTTGTTTTAATATTGTTGTTCTATTTTTTTTGCGCCATCCAATAAGCTCTTTTGTTTCTCACTTTCAGCCACTGCGGAGCGGTCCGATGACGTTGCATTAGGAGCAACTCGCGGCCGACTGGTGCACCTGGCCTTTATCCGCATTGTTTCCGTCAATAGAGGCATTTGTGCGGGTCAGTTGGGAGCAAAAAAGGAGCCCGGACCGAGCGCGGCACGGTTAGCAAACTGCGGGCGCCTCTAATTCAACCCGACTCTGCTGGCCGCACATAATTAGACTTAATTTTGCACCCGGCACGGAAATTGCGCGCTGCGAGGTTAAAGAGCTGCTAAATTATTTCAAATTACTGATAAGATATGTACTAAAGGAGTTCGTTTTTCTGGGTCCAAGTACAGCAGAAATAACCTTTCAGTTCGCGGCACTTAGAAGTAGAAGAAGTAATCACCGATTTTCAACTCAAGACACTGCAGGCAATGGGAGCGAGAGAGACCATCAGCCTGTGTCCATCAAGCCGGCGATAAACCCTTGGTTTTTATACCACTATCATAATATGTACACAATAATTATTCCCCGGATGGATTATAACGCGAACAGAGCGAACGAACAAGCGTAAAAAATTCTTGAACTGTGGCTGAACGTCGTTGAACTCCCCGAGCTGGGGCCAGAGCCCAACAGGCCCTTAGAGTGGACGCAGTCGAGCGCAGTAAAATCGACCGGAAACAGAGAGGAAGCATCGAGCCAGAGCAAATACTTACTTTAAAGTAAGTAACTGCCCCAGCCCCCCTCCCTCTCTTGGCTTGTTGCTGTTCAGTCTCAGTCCACCTTCTGCGCAGGGTGTGCACATACTTTCATCGACCTACGCAATATTCACACTTGAGTGGCACAAAAAGTCTAACATTCGTTGATGTATTCTATTTTTGATTGATCATTAGTTATTTTTAGCAGCTATTCTTGTTTATTTTTATGTTATCTTTATTAGAAACAGAGGAGACAATGTCTCCACTATGTATCCATACATTTAAGGCGGCAGCAGGTTCCTGTATGCCAAATACCTTTTAGCATGAAAGACATTTTAGTTGCAGACGTAGTTACTTCACGCATATGATAGTTAGTGCTGTGGTAAACCGGAAATTGTTCTTCTGCAGTTGTCATTGGCAAAGTGCACGAATGACTGTCCATATCCGGCAGATGCACTACTGAGATGCACAGTGAGATGAGTCAAAGGAAGGGAGTCAGAGAGAGTCAAATTTGTAAAAGTGTGCTTTGGAAATGTTAAGCAAAAGAAATAGACTTATACACCCCCTTGCAACCTTATAAGTGATTTTAAACAAAACAAAGCACAAAGACACCAAACAAAAGTTAAAGCCAGACAATATTTTCATCTTTTATTATTTAGAGATATTTATATTTGTTGGTAAAAATAATCACAGAATTTAATTGAATTAATGTAAAAGAGCGAAGGAATAACAAGGCGAAAAGGCCTTAAGAAAGCATAACAATAAAGTGCACAGCAAGGAAAGAACCCGCAAGAAAACTTGTAAAAAAAGGCAAATAAAATTGAAGTGAAAACAAATAGACTGTTTGGTTAAGGAAGTAGAAGGGCGTACCAAAAGGGTGCGCGAACACGCGCTCTTGAGCATCGACAACAACACGACGACCTTATTTATAAATTAACAGTAACAATATTTTTCCGGGCGGACATACACTTTAAATTTTAACGAATATAAAACTCGTGTTTATGTTTATGCTTCAAATAGGTAAGGGAGGGTATATTAGGGTTGTGTAGATGAGTGTTTACAAGTAACTCATTATACTTTTTCTAAGTATCTTCGGTTCGCGAGCGAGCTGTTCATTGCTGGGATATAAATATCTATTTCTATTTGAGTTTGATTTCAACATTGCTGGGTGCATGATATCTTACAGTCGAGTGAGTTTGATTGTAGATTTCTTTAGGTTTTCTACGAAACAGAAATGCAGACAAGGTCCTTTCCCGGTGCTTAAGCAAATGAATTCTCTACTTCGGCAGCGACAGTTGGTTTGGGTTTTCTGCTTGGTCAGAGTTGCCCACGCCCGCTAGCTTGACGCCCATTTCCAGTTGGCCGCCTATTCTTCGTCTTGTTTCTCTTGTTGTGGGTGCGGCATCGTGTCGTTGTTGGTGTCCTCCTTCTTGTACGTTTTGTTTCTAGTTACTCTGCCTTCGCTTGTTTGGCCAGCACTTCACACACACGCACTTCTCTTTGGAGAATTTGCCTAGCAATCCGGATGTTACTCGGGAGACCTTTAAAAGAGACATGCACTGAATGCTTTAAGAATCGACTAACTTTGTATCAGTTTGAAATATAAGAACGTGACTTATTCCCATGAAAACATACAACATAAATATTGTATACTTTAAAACCCTTCATCCCTTTTCTACGTTATTTTAACTAAATATTTCGTCAGCCTTTTCACGGTATAAACCATTCATATCTTATCAATGTGCACTGTACAAGTATAAGAGAGTCGTGGTAAAAACTGTTAGCTAACCTCAACAACAAGTTCTGATTTGATATTGTTTTGGATAAACTTAAGGTGTCTAATTAGCAAGTCACTTTCCCGTGGCATCTACAATAATTATTAAGATATTATTTAATTTATATATGTATATTTATAATTTATATTTAAACCTAAAACTAAACCTCTTCACGGCACAGATACATTAGAATGATGCAATGTAGTGCCAAAGCGATGAGGATCCACTTTAAAACACGGACAAATTTTGAATCGTCACTGTGCCTAGGTTAATAAAATAGCCGATTTAGCGTGCGTGGGCACCAAGCTGATCAGCAAGTTTGTGCCGAGCACCGAATAGAGTCACCATGAATGGGCAGATATTGTCGGGCAATTGAAAAAGCTTAGTTATCAGCAAAAGCTTCAGCTCAGCTGAGCGAGAACCGGACGAAGCTGAGTATTAAATGATGATGGACGTGGAATGAGCATTCAGTTGATTTCAGTCCATGTCGTTGGAAACGAACGGGTAGCTGGAACTTCAAGATGAAACTGTTTGCTTTGTGTCTACTGACCTTGGCGGGTATTCTCACCCAGTCGCCGCAGACGCAGGGTGCCAAGATTCTGGCAACATTCGCGTTTCCAGGACGCTCTCAGTATATATTCGCCGAGGCATATCTGAAAGCCTTGGCTGCTCGTGGCCATGAGGTGACTGTTATAACCACCACAAAAACGAAGCCCACTCCGAATATGCGATTTATTGTGGCACCCAAAATACACGATCACTTCGATGGTAAGTGGGAATGTTTAAACAAAAGTCTAGACGAACAATTCTATTAAATTTACTCTTTATATCACAGAAATGATGAAGAATATGAATATGCCGAGCGTCTGGCAACAACAGAAGTTTTTTGCCCACGTATTCAGTGTAGTCTGTGAATTCATTTTGGAGAATCCGGAAGTGCAGCAACTGATTCATTCTGGCGAGAAATTCGATTTAGTTCTTTCCGAAATGATCGAGCTGCATTCATTGTTCGCCTTTGCCCATCATTTCAATGCCACACACATTGGCTTCTCAAGCTATGGCAATGATTTCCATATCGATGAGTATATGGGCAACGTATCTCCGCTATCCTATAATCCCCTTGTGACCTCTGGCCGGTATAACCCGATGACTTTCTACGAACGTCTGGAAAACCTATGGGAATATGCTGTGGAGAAATTTGCCAACTATATGATACTCTTCCCGGCGATGGAGCGTCAGTATGCCAAATACTTTCCCAATGCCAAGATTCCGCTGTCTCAGATCTCAGACAGCTTTTCACTGATGCTGCTGGGTCAACACTTCACGCTGAGTTATCCCCGTCCATATCTGCCAAACATGATTGAGGTCGGCGGATGGCACATTGGCGAGGGAAACAAGCCATTGCCCGAGGATATTAAGAAGTTTATTGAGTCTGCATCAGATGGTGTCATATACTTCTCGCTGGGCTCCAATGTCAAGAGCAAAGATTTGCCGCTGGAAACCCGCGAAACACTTTTGAAGGTCTTCGGGCGACTGAAGCAGCGTGTGCTCTGGAAGTTCGAGGATGATCAGCTGCCAAATAAGCCAGATAATGTTTTAATTAGCAAATGGTTTCCCCAGCCCGACATTCTCGCCCATCCGAATGTGCGACTCTTCATTTCCCATGGAGGTCTGCTGAGCACCATTGAGAGTGTGTACTACGGCAAACCTGTGCTGGGTTTGCCCGTCTTCTACGATCAGTTCTTGAATGTCAAACGTGCCGCACGCATGGGATATGGTCTCGCTTTGGATTTACAGAATCTGAAGCAAACCGAGCTAGAGGAAACTATCAACAAACTGTTGAGCACACCCAGTTTTGCAAAGGCCGCCTCTGTTATCTCTGAACGCTATCGCGATCAACCTGAAAAGTCGTTGGATCGCGCAATCTGGTGGACTGAGTATGTCTTACGTCACAAGGGAGCCCCCCACATGCGGGCCACATCGCGGGACTTGAGCTTTGTACAGCTCTATAGCTTGGACACTCTGGCAGTGCTTTTGGGCATTCCTATTCTGTCATTGGTGCTGCTGATTATTTCACTTCGCTGGCTACTGCGCAAAGTGTTTGGAGGCAAATCAAAACGCAGCGATAAGAAAAAGAGACATTAAGCAATTGACATGACGTTCGATGGTGTTTCTATTATAAATTTAACTTAATGAATTTATTTGTTGTTTTGTTTTTGTTGATCGCTTGTTATTGTGCAAAGAATACTATGTATTGTGAGTGTTGAGTGTTGCTACTCAATATCTACGCCGGATTGTGACTTATGCTCTTTTGAAGGCACTCTCACCATTGGGTGTGCTCTCTGCTCTGGCGTTGACGCTTAGACAAACAGTAAAGAGAGTCAAAATAGGAACCTTCATTCTTGTTAGATTCAAGCGATCAATCTTTGAACACGAATGCTTATTAAAGAAAATAATATTTAATCGTTGACGTCTTAATAATAATACAATACAATAAAGATAAGTTGTAATATTATTTTTTAATTATTTTAATTTTTAATTTTAATATTTACTAGAGCTAGAAAAACATGGAATGTACGTCGCAGAAGTTTCGACGTTCTTCTGAGCGCAAGTGTTAATTTTATATTTAAAGTTTATATATAAAAAACGGAGATAGCAGTTTTCAACGAGTGATCTTAATAGATCTCGACGAGATAATACTAAAATATTAAATAACCATTTTTAGTTTTCTGCTTAGTTAAGAAGATATTGCCTCCGATAAGTCTTGATTTTCTAAACAAAATCACAGCTGAGCATCGAGCATCGAAAAACTGCGATGTATTAAAAAATATGAAAGCATCGAATAATCGATACATTGTCGATGTTCTTTACAGCTCTAATTTTAACATACAAACAAACTATGCATGTTATCTCATTCTCTGTCTCTCTCACTTAATAAATTTAACAGTCTTAAATACCGGCTAATGCTATTGTGCGAGCAACATGCCTCTGTTATTGACTTGCTGTTAATAACAGTAGAGATAGATGAGAGCGAGAGAGAGAGCGCTCAAATCGACAAAGCTTTCAATGCGGGCACACAAGAGAAGCGCTTTCATGATATTCAATTAACATTGAATTTATTTAAATTAATAAATTGTTTTATACCACGAAATCACTCAGTCTCTGCTCGTTCTGCTCTTTGTTTTATTTGCTGTTGCTGTTGAGTTGGCACAAAGTACACAAAATTAACAAGTCAAAACTTTGCCTTAATTGCACACAAGGTTTTTGTGTCGTTCCCATTGGATTTCAGGTTGCCAATGTTGCTGCGAGAGGACTCGCCCTAAATCACTGGCTTTTTATCAACTTCAACTTGAAACGAAATTCAAATGTTTCACTCGTTTTTTGCTCACACGCCCCTACACCCCCACGCCCCTCTCTCTCTCTTTTTGCTTATGGTCTCGGTTCTGTGTGGTGCCCCTAACAACGGTGTGGCACAAAAAACTCGCGCTAGCCACTTTGCACTAAGTACTCACACACAAAATTCCGTTTGAAGTTAGCACTGGCCACACTTGCACACGGAGCAGAGGAGCACAGGAGTAGAGGAGCACAGGAGCAGGAGCAGAGGAGCACAGGAGCAGAGCCTGCCATTCCTGCCGGTCATATATCCTGACAGCAAGCTAGCTACACGTACGCGCCTTGCCCGGCTTGTAAATTGTATCCGTTTCGGGCACATAAATTGTTGTCAACTTCCGCTGGCTGCGACAACGTCGCCGGCACTGACCACTTCTATTGCTCCCGTGTCCAGCTTCCGTATGCCGTAATTCGTACACCGTAGACAATATTCCGAATACCCCAACGCCGTATGGTGTGCTTTGACTTGAGAGCACTCTCACGCCCCCTCCCTGCCCTCTCTCTCTGTCTCTCTTGTGCCTGGGCGTTTGTCTTTTTATTCGCCAAACTTCTGGTTAACTTTTAAGTTTTTTTCTCTGCTGTACTCACTGCAGCTTTGGGAACGAGAACGGGCACGGGCACGGGTCCGGCTTCAGCTTCAGTATCAGCTTGCAACTCCAACGTAATTGAATTTTTAATCTCGTTTATAGTCAAGTGATCTCTGGCGTATACTGGCCCGTGTACAACTGCGCATATTTTACGTGCCTGGACCGGCACCGAGCTTGGGAAGCTTCCCAGCCGAAATTCACAGAGCAAATAAAGTTGCCTGCTGCCAGGGAATGAACCTATGGTAGAGGAATGTACGAGCAGCTCCCATAATGAGCCGTCTCTATACTCCTCCCCCTGCCCCCTCCCTCCTGCCATGTTCTCTGTTATGCTAAATAGTTGCAAAGGTAACTTTGCCCGGTCTGGCCGGGGCAACGGGTTAATATGCACACTAAATTGCATATTCAACTTTTTGACTGTAATAAAATATATGTTTCATATAATACGGATTCCGGGCGTGAACAAACAGTGGCCGCTTGCCTGCCCGAATTTATGAATTCCCGTGCAAATGTTCTAATGAACTTGTGCCAGATTATGTGCATGCCTGGCCAGATAAACTCTGACTCAAAGACCTTAAAGCGATTGCATCATTAAGTTTCCCTACGACATTTGCCAAGATGGCGACGCGAGAGCGAGGGCCACGTGGCAACGTAATTACGTGGCAGCTCGACGTTGCACACTTCGTCACTGGCGTGACACAATTTTGTGGGGCCACTCAACACGGTGGCACGGCACTGCAATTATCGCATGCAGCAGCGCAGTAACATGGATGAGGATGATGAAAAGTTCATGCTACGCAAGGCACAAGACGGTGCCCGTCCCAATCAGGCTAACAAATAACTCAGCGAAGGATACATTTATGTTATTTTGGCATTTCGATGATGTATTTCAAATACAAATCATGCTATCCATGTCCTTATTGATTGTAATTTGAAGTTGGCAACTGCCTCAGGAGCAATATACGAAAATCATAATGCGAACTGACAATGTGGCATGGCCCGAGTACTCATTAAATATTAAAACAGGGCTCTGCATGTGTGGCAACTCCATGCCAGGAATGGCCCTGATCAGGGGCAGAGCCTTATTTGTCGTCGTGCGGTGATTGTTTGATTTTCATTAAAACCACTCGACCGGAATGCTTATCTTAATTATAAGATTTTGGCATAATATTTGGATTAGTTGCAGCCACTGCAAGTGCATAATGCTCTGCCCCGATGCAACTGAGACGCGGCTCGATGTACAACAGAGGCTTGTGTGGTTTGTGGTTCCAATGATGCGTATACGTAATTTCCATGCAGATGTCTGTCTGTCTGCCTGTCTGTCTGTCTATTGGTCTATCTGGCAGTGTGTGTTGGCTCCTCTGTTTGTCTGTTGGGCATGCATGTGCTGCCAGCTTTTGTCTGCTCCTCTACTGTCAAGACTTGCTTGTGGTGCCTCTGCCCCACTCGCACTGCCTGGGCAGGCGGCAATCGTGCTAAATTTTTTAACTGCAATAATTATACGGCAATTAGCAGAATGTTCAATAATGCAGCTATGCGAGGCAGCCGTTACAATTTTTGACTGCACTCGGCAAACTTCTAATTGCCATTAGCGCACTTTACTTTTCCCTGCCACTGCCACAGAGTGAACTGGGAGATGGGGGATGAGTTGATGTGGGTGGCAGATGGGGAGATGGGACGGCTTGGGTAGTTCCGTTCGGGGCAGGTAAGCCCCACGGTTTCCCATTATACTTGGCTTTGGCGCGTAATTAGACCGCGTCGTGCAGCTGCCGAGCTGGGCTGGGCTGGGCTGGACCGGGGCGGGTTGTCTGTAATTTAGTACTAATGGCGCACTTAAAGTGCAGGCAATTATTTTAGAGCTGCACCTATACATACATACATATTCGCAGCTGAAGCAATACAGCTTTACTATGTACATACATATGTATATACCCAGTACCTATTGCGAAAAGTGTACAATGCGCATTGCCCTCAAAGTTGCCACTCGATTGCTCGCCCCACCGCTCTCTCTCTTTCAATGGGGTTTACAATACTGAAGAGTGATAGCACTTGAAAATTGTAGGGTGCAAAGGAAATAAATAAAATAAGGTAAGGGTTACGAGATTGTCAAGGTTGCATAATAACTGAGCTCATTCTGATAGATTAATTGATCAAGCATCTGTTTGTTTTGATGAACCGATCCCGCCTTCTTTTGACAGTGGTTTGCCTTGCAACAAACCGATTTACATATCAAGTTAGACTTGATCAACAGTTTACCGGACAGATTTTTATAAGTTGTTATTGCTTAACAGACCTCACAAAATAGGTAACTTAAAGTGAAATGTGTCTAAACTGCTGCTGATCCATTTAAGCTTAGAACAGCCTCTGAAAATCACAACTTGGCTCGCGTTGCGAAGAATTCCCCGAACTGTCAAATAAATCTTTGTGTTCAATTTTTGAAATACCTACAGCATTCTCAAAAATATTATACTATACATGAGATATGTGTCCATTCGTGTGTGTGTGTGTGTGTGTGTAGGATGCCAACAATCAGTCTATAACTGCGTTTTATGTGCCGGCTCACTGGAGACTAATGCCAGTGCTATCAGAAATATGCAAAAATCAACTCGGCTGTTGCAAGTGCTGCCTGCCACACAACAAACGGCAATATGCGCTGCCAATTTTTTGTTTGCTCTCTTGAAAAAAAAATAAAAAAAAAATGTTGAGAGAAAAAATTGGAGAAGGAACAAGTTTTGACAAGTTTCGGGTACGTTCCGTTCAGTGCCGTGAGGGAAACAAAGTGATGTGTGTGTGGCATGTCTTGATTTGCATAAGGCCCGACTCTGGATATGCCGCAGTTTTCCGTTTTCCCTATTTCCGTTTCCCGTTCTCCTCTCTCTCTACTCCCATGCTGTAGTGTTCTTCTTGTTTTTTCTAGAGTTTTTATGACAGCGACAATCGATACTCAGATAGAGCCATAGTGCACTCGCTGTTCGGAGAGAAATCAATCAAAATTTCATATGTCCAATGGCATGCCCTCGACATAGACAGGACTTGCAGCCCCATGTGTGGCTTCACACCCCTAGCTCGACCCTGGGCAAAACCAAATACTTGAACGACACGTCTGTCATTTAACTGGTGAACAATTTAAAATTCTGGCAATGCTAAATGCGCAAGGAAATCGTTTTAAATGTTTAAAGTTCAGCTGTAGGAATACAATTCAACAAATTAAATGTTTTATTTAGAATCTTTTTTTAGAAACAGGTTTAATGTAAAATGTTTGTATATGATTATAAAAGATTTATCAGTGTATATGTTATGTAATTACAGTAGGAACATATTTGTTACGACTTGCAGCTAGTAGAATGTAAGCTTCTTCTTTATTCTCCCCCTTCTTTATTCGATACGCTAACACAGAATGCCCCTTAATGTTCGTTTACATAGGCTTAACATATACTTAGCATAATCATCGTGTTATATAAGTATCGATATATCAGTGAAACCCTCTGCCAGCCTACTACAATACTAGATAATCGCGAGACAATTAACACAAACTCCCAAATATAAATGCTCATACAACATCGTTACAAGTATTGGCAAAGAATATATATATGCCTTATTGCATTGCAAATGTCTCCCTTTGCCGGTAACAAGCACTTGCAGATGGTTAAAATACCCTTTATACAACGCCTAAAGGGTTTCTTGGCTATTTCCAATGTTGTTTTGGTTTTTTTCCAGTCAGTGTTGTTCTTGTTGTTACTGCTGGCGGCACTCAAAGCGCTCATAAATCAAAAAAAGCTGTTGTTTGCTCGCAACCCCTCCCACTTGGTAAGTGTGTGTCTGTGTGTGTGTGTGTGTGTGTGATATGTATATAAATCACAAAGCATGTCCTTTGCCAATACAAACACTATTGAGCATGCATGTGTAACAGCGGCGTGTCTCCTTGTGCGAGGAGAGCAAAAAGTATGCAAAAGAAAATGCGTTAAAAAAATTTGATTAAAAAGTTTGTCGCCGTCCGCTCTTTGTGTGCGTGCGTGTGTGTGTGTGTGTCGCTTGTGTATCGGTAACTGTCAGCGACACACAGCACACAACTGCCGACATACAACCCAGAGCAGAGCACACAGGCGAAGCTGAGCCGAGCACAGAGTCGAGCTGGGTCCAGCAGTCGCATTGTGCTTATCGATACGAGGCCATTGGCCTGCCACAGTCAGTGCCGAGGCATGTTATAAATCTTTCAAAAGCCAAACAGAATCGGGGGCTTGAATTCAATTGTAGAGCTGACAACCGAGACAAGGCATTGGCCACAGCTTCCACCGAAATGTGACACCTCCGCCACCAGCGGAGAGCACATAAATATTTTTTATAATTAGTTATGAAATTTGCTCGCCTTGCAAGCAGAAGAGCTTGTCAACTGCAAATGCTACCATTGTGGAATTTATTTTCAACAATCGACAGGCGCTTGTTCTAATTTCGCCTTTATTTATTACACTTGTCGTATGCGCAATTTAGACTTTGACTCTCCCTCTATTAAGTATGAGCTCTAAGTGAAAGCTTTCTTCAAGCAACAGGTAAGTTGAAAGTCGTTCAAAGTTGCAAATGCAAATTTAACATTTCCACACAGTCATGTCCTATTCTCATCTTACAAAGGAAATGGGTTATCCGTTGCAAGTGTATAAACAGTAGAGACAGACAGAGTAGTGCGAGTACTTTCAAAAGTGAAGAACAAAGAAAGGCAAACTAGTTTCCACCTTTCTTTTTAAGATCTCTCAAAAATTCCGTTTTGCAGAAATGAAAATGTATTTAGATTTGACCTTTTAATCGGTCGCAAAGGCAGATGTGATAGTTAAACACCTTTTATATGAAGTGATATAACGAAATTAAATAATTTTGTACAGGTAACTAGATGACTTAAACTGATTGAGTAAAACAATGAAAGTCTCTGCGAAAAAAGCAACAAAAGTAGATGTAAACCTTAACCTAAGACAAATAGTTAAGAGAGAAGAGATAGTTAGTTGAGCGTATAACCTTGTAGTTGCTTCTTTGTGGCTTGCTCTATCGAGTGCCGAAATTGTCTCACAAAGTTGCGGGCAAACTTTAATGCCACTTCAGCAAGCAGAAGCTGATGCCATGCATACAAAAATAAAGGTTATGTAAAGTCTTTGATAATAAGTAGTAGAAATTTAGATAAATAGATTCGCATCGGAAGTATGTAAGAAGAATCCGTGTAAGAAGGACAAGGAAGAACTAATTTAAAATTGCATTTCTTCACTTCATTTTCTTTAAAAACTAAGCGCGAAAGGTACGGTGGATTAATACATTACTTTTATGTTTAGCATATTTTGCGTTGCATACTTTGCAGGTAGTGGCTATGAAATGAATAACTCCTTAAATTAAATCTTAAATAACTTCTATACTAATCATCCGATCTTAACCAAATATTCAGAAATGATTAAGGCAGTGATAGACATTGTGACATTGTGCTTGGAATTCGTTGTTTATCAATTTACGGGGGCATAAAGAGCCACTATAAAATAATTTGATCGGCGCGCAACATTTTAAGCATTTTTTTTTATATTAAGTATTTTTGTACTCTTTGCTGTTCAGTCTTTAAGATCTAGATATTCATCATATTAAAACTATATAAACTTTGTGCCACGCCTCCTTCTGCTCTTCAAAATATATTTTTGAAAACCACAAAGCTATAATAACCTTCTATAAGAAGCGTGTAAAAACATGTTTTACCTGCTAAAGGTGTGCCCGACATTTTGGTTCTACGATTGTCGCGAAGTATGCAAATTCGCGAATCAAGTTTAATCTGAGCCTCAACTTGGCCAAGAACTTACCAAGAATCCGTGTAACAGCTAGGTGCGTGTTTATCCTTGGATTGCCACGAGGGTGTGTATTTGTGTGAGTGTGTGTGTGTGCGTATTATAATTGAAATCGCATCGAGATGTGAAATGAAACGTAAAGTCATCGAATCAATTGAAATGAAAATTAAATTAAATGCATGCGCTCATACATTTATTCATACCCGCACACACAAATACGCACACACTCACACATTCACACACACACATATCTGCACAGAGAGAGCCTTCAACACGAGCATAGTAGTCGTACACATTCATACAGTGCCATTCGCATTCACATACATAAACTCAATCTTAATTAAACACAGACACGCATATTGAGTTCCTTGAAAGGAAAAAGCAATCGTTTGACTGTGAATCACGGTGCAAACATGGAGTAGAGAGAATGAAGACGATGTAAAGGCAAAGGCAAGGGGAAAGGGAAGGGGAAACGGAAAGTGGGAGAGTAGGAAACGGGCGTGGTGTGCTGAATGAGTGGCATGTCTATGAGTATGTGCGTGTAGTTAAGTCCTTCCAATTTCGCCTTCCAGTACAACATTTTTATGAAGACTTTGTGAACAGGCGACAGTGGTGTCAGTTTTGATTTGAGGTGCGCTAATAAGGAACAAGTTAATGACAGTATTTATTTATTTTATTTAAAGTCAACTATGGTCAGTCGATTGTTAAAATTAAAACAATTAATCTAATTTTCAAAAAAGATAAGAATTAGTTAATTATAAAAACTTAAATAAGAAGAAAAGAATTTATTTAGACATTTTTTGGATTCAAATTACTTTTACAATTAATTTTATTTATTTAAATATGATAAAAACTTAATTAATTAAAAAAGAATTTAACTATAAATTTTTTTGATTCAAATTACTTTTACAATTGATTTTATTTATAAGAATTAATTTATAAAAATAAGAATTAATTGATGATAAAAACTTAAATAGGAAGAAATGAATTTAATTAGAAATTTTGTGGATTCAAATTACTTTTATATTTATGAAAATTGAAAAATATTCCAAAAACTTTAAAAAGGTTCTATCATAACTGTATACTTTCCTTTAAAGAACGGATTAAGAAATAAATAGAAAATCTTTTCAACCTTTGAAGAAATTTTCTAGCAGTTTTGGTCGCACTTGTCGCCTGTGCTTATACGATTACATGAATATGTCTTTGTAGCCATTTCAGGCTCATCAGGAAGGTCGTGCTTGACAGTATGTGCACAAGTTCCTTTGATTGACCAATTTTTTTAGCCAAATCATTGCAAATTTCTTTATATTTTTTTCTTTTTAATTTGGGTTTCACTTTATGAATGATTGATGCAGTGTTTGCATATTGATGATTGATTCTGCTTTGATGTGGCTTGTCGAGTTAACCGAAAGGTTCAGCTTCTAATTGGGCGTGAAGTTTTCATCAAACAGTCTACGAGATTTCATTAAATACTTTGACTCAAAAGTAGCGAATAACATACATAAGGCAACACATAAAGCCGAGAGAAGGGAGAGAGAGAGAGAGTATGGAAGGAGAAGCTGGTTGATGCGAGCATTCTGTTTAAATAAAAGCCGCAGAAACTCAAGTGCGACGAATTTTATTAGATTGAAAGCAAAGTCTACTTGTGCGCTTTTTATGTCTACTGAGGTATTTATTTAGGCAAATGAACGCAAAGTGAGAGACGCAAATCAAGTTATGGCACCACAAAATGCCTGTCACTCTCTCCTCCGACTCCTCCGACTGACACGCAGAACGAATTTCAGATGCCATGTGGCTTATTTAAATGAAGCTGAGTGCGAGGCGAAAGCAATAATAAGTGGAAATCTAATAATGAATCCGCACGCAATACGACTGAGGTACCTGCAAAATGGACCCTGTATTTCTTATGCCTTCGTCCTGGCTATCAAATCAAATAAGCTCAGCCAATCGTCGCATAAATTTATGATATATGCAAAGGACGAACGGACGAACGCACGAAGTCCTGTGCAGGTAATTCCATTATGAGGACAGAGCAACAACAACAACAACGATATCTATATGGCAGTTTATGACATGGATGGCAATATCCCAAGCACACTGGACGAGGGCAAAACTGAAAGTAATTTTCCACATTGTAGCACAATCTAAGCCAATG
This sequence comes from Zaprionus africanus, assembly GCA_018151435.1. Taxonomy (NCBI): domain Eukaryota; kingdom Metazoa; phylum Arthropoda; class Insecta; order Diptera; family Drosophilidae; genus Zaprionus; species Zaprionus africanus. The sequence goes on from JAECXB010002206.1 coordinate 11,171,793, forward strand.
AAGTTGCAAGTTGTTTGAGCTTTAAATTTCTGTGCTAGAAACTAAGAGAAAAGAGCTTCAGTTTATTTTCATCTGTGCTCGCTGAAAGCTTTAAGATTAACAGTGAACAGTTCTAGTTAGTATAATATAATAGCATGTCAGTGGAAATGTAAATTACTCATGGGCTAAATTGTGTAGAGAAATATAGAAATGCAGTGTAACCGAAATATGTTTGCCTACTCCCAATTTTGCAGTGTATTTAATATGAACCGAACACACCATATACAGCTATTCATATAGCACTGATCTCCTCGACAGTTTCACGCAGACTGTGCATCAATCTTGCTGTTGCAGAATACCCTGATTTTCCCCCATTGCCACGTGCTGCAACACTAATCCCGACTGTGCGCGGTATTCAATGTTCTGCAGTCCTCCCTTGACTTCGTCGGGCTTGAGCACAAACAATAAACCTGCCAATATTAGAGACAATGCAATGGATATATAGCCAGTCATGTAAACCATCTTCTTGCTGAGAAAGATGTTCAGGTACCAGAGCAAATGTCGGATGCCGCCCACCACGTGGTAGGCAAAGGGCAATGCTATGCAGAGTTTCACAAGTGTAAGTAAAGTTTTGAGACTATCCGATTTTTGTACTTGATCGACCATTGCATCGATATTCATGTTGGTGAGCAGCCCACTCAGACCGATGGCCCAGACACCTACGGCCAGCACGCAGCCACTCATCCGAAGAAATATAGACAACACCGAGGTCAGTTGCTTCTTATAGATACTCAGATGGGGTGAGAGCTTGCGACCTAGTTTCATGTTCCGTTCATCGTAGCCAATTGTGGGATATGTGGGTGGCACAATTCTAAGTTCGATTTTGGGTGGTCCGGGTGGTCCTGCTGGTGGTTTTCCAGTGCCCGCCGTCAGCAGTGAAACAATATCTTCGGGCTTGGCGCCGGCCTCCTTCAGCGCTGCCACATCCTCGGGTGTGCCGACTGCCTTCTTCAGATCTCCAATGCTCTCGGCTGCCCCAACAACCTTTTTAAGCTCTTCAGCACTTTTGAGTTTTTTCGGATCACCATCTGCAGGTGGTGCCTTGGACGGTTCTTTGGGTGGACCTTTGCAGAATTGTAAGGACTGCACCACGAAGGGACTATTCAAAATGCGATGATTGACAAATATCCCACTACGAATACTTCGCTGTACGGGAATTTTGCAGTAACGGCATCTGTTAGTTGAGACATTGAGACATTGATTGTATCTAGTGTAGTCGACCCTAGTTACTTACAAGGAGAACATCCTTCTGTAGTCACTTGTATAAAAATGTTATACTACAATGTTGTTGCTTGAAATAAAAAGTTTCACACACACTTGGCTTGACATGTGGCCAATGGATGCTGTGATGGAATACATGCTCACTCGCACACAACATAGAATATAATACAATCATAAACTAAGTGGGATTTGCAGATTCCAAATACGGACTAACATAGTCGGATAATTAATGGACATTTTTGCAGCATCGGGTAATAAATTCTCTTAAAATTACCAACTTTGCCAGCAACATCCACAGCAATCTAAAGGTCCAAAACTTTTGCCTCATGCCAAGCACATTATCAAATATTTATGCCAAAAAATTTGTTAAGCGCTTCAAAAATGCATGAGGGACAGCATCAAAAAAGAAACAAAAGCAAAAACAAAAACACGACTGCTTGAGCATGCTGAACAGTTTTATACCCTTGAAGTTGATGGCACAAGTTTTCGGCGATTGTTCCCATGGCAGTAATGTATTTTATAATATTGTTGAGGGCAGACGGAGGTAAATTGTTAGTTCAACTCCACAGTGGATCTACTCTTTGGAGTGTTCGGTTTGTGCATTGCTAAGTTTTGGACAAAAAAAATATACCCTGTGCAAACGGGAGAACAAAAACTGACTTTTTGGAAACGCACAAATGTCAGCTTTAGTTTAGGTTCTTGCACTAGCTGCCAGAGGTTGCCAGATCATATGCAAAACTGTTATGCGGTTTGCATGCCACTGGTTTCTATCTGCATACCCTTGTAGTAGGCTAGGGTCACACTGATATATCGATACTTATACAAAACGATGACTATGTTGAGCCCATGTTAAACCTATGTAAAATAACATTAAGGGGCATTTTTTGTTAGCGTGTTGAATAAAGAATAAAGTAAATAGTTTTTGTTTCCATTCCCTTTATGATTTTCTTTCTTTATTACGGCATCAAAATCTCTAACTACTTTGCTCTTATTGTACGGTATCTTTCAGTCGGACACTCCCTTCGCTGCCCTCTCAGTTTATTTATCTTGATTTGTGTTTTTTTTTTTTTTTTTTGTTGCGACTCAAACGTTTATGACACATTCATTCAGGCGCCAGAAGGCTTCGGAAGGGAAAATAACAAATTGAAGAACACGCTATATATGAGCACAGTGGCGCGTGTAAGGTGCAGTTACGTATTTGATATACATACGTGCACACATGCATACATACACACATGACACATGTATGGCTCGTGTATGATGTGTTGCGGGGCAGACTGAAAAAAGATTGTGCTGAAATTTAAACATACATAAATATATGAAAAGTTAATTTGAAAAAAATCTCTTTTGACAGCTAACAGCGGGAGGGCAAGCCAGAAATTGGAAGTGAGAGAGACAGGGAGAGGCAGAGAAAGAGATGGCAGACAGGCGTGGGGAGTAGTGTTGTTGTTGTTGTTGTAGCTGGTGTTGCCAAGTCGCAGTCAGTCTCTCTTGCACCATGCTGTCGAGCTGCAACTCGCCGTCCACGGAAAACGATGAAAAATGTGCAAAAATACACACAGGGGCAAGTTCGCACTGAGTGAGAGAAAGAGAGATGTATAGGCAAGACTACGCACAGGGCTGCTGCTGCTACTGCTGTTTATGCAGCCTGGCTACGTGTATAAATAACGGTAACATTTGAAATCAGTCAAGTGACTGCAGGAAACGCAAAAACGAGTGAGCTCAGAATGACGACGCGACGCGCCTGGCAAACCCTATTCCCAGTTTCCAGTTAGCAATTTACCCTCCCCTCGCCCTTCATCCATCTCCTTCCCCTTTGTGCTGCCTTGCCTGTCTTCTTGTTTGCCCTGACATTGATGTCCCACTGCCAGAGCAAGTGTGGCTGTATCTGTGTCTGCGTCGGTGTGTGCCACCTTCCCACAACAATTTCATTTCTCATACATTTCACTGCGAGCTCCACCACAGACACACACACACACACACACACAGTGTACGCATGTCTCTTGTGTGTGTGTGGCGTGTCCAATGCTGCTTCATATTTTCTGCAAAATTTATGAATTTCCAACCCATTTTTTCGCACCCTGCGCTGTTATTAAATACTGTCTCTTCCATTAATTGGTTTTAAAAATTTAATTAAAAGCCAGAATATACGATATCTGTTGAGAGACGAAGCCGCGGAAGACACACACAGACAAACACACACACACACAGACACACACACTATACAAGTACATATAGGAAATTGCGTTTAAACATCACAGAGAGAAGTAAATCTTAAATTAAACTTCTAAAACTTCGTACTCACCCCCCCAACACTACCGTTACGTTGTTACGCTGTTACGTTGTACACGCAACGTAATTAAAATCTGGCATCAGATTACAATGCGTAATTAGAGGCATTTTTTAGTAAAACAAAACATTTAATTTTAATTAACGAAATGAGACAATCTAAATAAGAATTTTTTCGTTTTTTTTTGCAAGTTTTTGTTTAACGGCTCATTGAATACACCCCCGTAGGCGTGTGGGTGTGAGTGTGAGTGGGTAATTCTTAGAGTTTATTAAGTAGACTTAATTAGTTTATGCCCGTGGAGAAGGCTGAGAAAAAAGCGCGAGCCTACTACGCTTTCATTAATTATCGAGCTGTCAGTGCAACCAGCGAGCACTTTAAGACGCTTTTTGCCTTTTGATGGGTCCGCTGGTGCCTCAAGTATGGCAACAACAATGAAGGCAGGAGGTACCAGAGAGGGGGGGGAGGGTGTACTCCAATCGAGAGCTGAAGGTTTTTGATTAAACACTCGCCTCTTAAGTTTTGACGTTAATCTCTCATTAGAATGAATGGCAGCGGGGGAAAGTGAAAGAGCGACAACTACAATGAGAGAGAAAGAGAGAGGGGGGAGAGAGAGGGGGAGGGAGGTACGCAGCGTAGGCGTCAGATTCGCTGACACTTCATTATGTGATTTTAATATGGATATTTTGTACAACAATGCCGTCAGCCGATGGAATCTCATTTCGACGCGAAACGTTTGATCTTAATTAGAGTACTTGAATGTTCTCTCGTTCAATCGAGTGTCGGCTTTGCATCAGCGCCAGCGACAGCGACAGCAGCAGCGACGGCGACAGCATCAACGGCGACATCAGCAAAAATAACAAAATGTCGCAAATCACCAAGGGGCCACGTTGGGGGAGGGGCAGGTCCTTCACGGGTCTCGCTCGCTTGATTGGCAGTTTCGCTCTTTGCGCTTGTCCTGATTGTCGTTGCGAGGCCCCGCCCCCCGTGCCCCTCTCCCAGCGCCCTTCCTTTGCTGTTACTGCTTTTTGTCTAAGCGGATTTCATTCGCATATTAATTGAAGTTTACACAGCGACAAATGTAGGCGGCTGGGGCACTAATTAAATAGAGTTCCCAGCGCGCAACTCTCTGTCAAGCGCGTGTCGAAACCTTTGGGGGGTCTGAAGGGGGGGGGAAATATTTTTCAATTAAAATCACTGCCAAGACTATTTGCCCGGCACTTTGGAGTCTTGCATAAAGATTAAGTGGTCTCTCGCACCGAAGATGATTGCACTAATGATGCGCATTGCTTTACATACGCATAACGAGCTCTGCCACGATTAGCTTTCCCATTGGGATTCGCTTGGGTGCTTGGCAAACCACCAAATGAAATATTAAAATGGAAAGTACGTATACTTAATGAAGTCTTTTGTAATTGAGTATGGCTATATTGCTGTTTAAAGTTGATGATTAATTTGATTTGCGCTTTTTACATGAGTTTCTAATTACACTAAATGCGCTTAACGTGTTCCTTGTGCCTGGACAACTAATTAAATAAGGCATACGCCAAGTGGCGCACAAGCATTTAAACTATTTTTCGCCGCATTTGCTGCATGCCGGCTTAATTACCATAAACCTGACTAATGTGTGTGTGTTCGTGTGCGTGTGTGTGTGAGCCCTTAATTTGGCCAAATCGATGACCAAGTTTCCGAGTGCCCCCACAATTTGTAACCGAAGCAGACTGCAGACACATGAGCATTCTGAGCAGACCCCCAGCTGGGCAGGTTCGCTTTCGATAATTAGCTGGAAAACTTTTAACTTGCCTATTAACACGCATTTGCTGCATAATGGGCATGTCTGGCTGCGATTTGCAGGCACTGTACTGAAGTGCCCAAGGGTCCCGTTCACCCCGAGGCATTAGTTCAAATGGCTTGGCAATAAAGCAACGTCTTGTGGCTTGGGCTCAACTTCGATGTGAGAAGAAACTGACAAGGGGGCAGAGGGGTGTTCACAGCTGGCAAAAGGGGCTACCCGAAACCAAAAGTTGCAAGGGAAACTGTCTTGTTTTCCCTTTTCTGCTTGAAGCCTTAAAATGCAAACAGTCTGAAGTGCCTTCCACATTAGATGACGAAATTGTAAAGGTAGAACGGGCTTTAACTCGTTGCTTCTCTCTCTCTCTCTCTCTTGTTGCTGCTGCTCGTCCCTGCGGCTGGCACTGTGGCTGCACATTGCGTGCGGCGACTGGCAGCAGGGCCAAGTTGCAGCCACAATTGTTGCACGCACAGTCGCAGTCAAGTGGAAAAATGGCCAGGGGCGTGGCTGTGCCCCAGTCAAGCAGCCGCACTGCACACAAATGTTTTTCATATTTTTACCCCTCTCAGGGGAGTGGAAAGGTGGGGGGAAGTAGAACAACAAGTTGGCCCGGCAGGGTCTCTAATTACCTTCTATTGGCGTGCTCGAACCCAAGCCCGGACCGGCCAACTTTTTGGCCTGATAATTTCTTAATACCAAAGCCATTACCTGGCACAGCTGCCACAAGGCAAGCAGCCAGCCAGGCGGGCAGCTGTGCCTTCCAACTGATTAAGAATTGATACAATCATGAAATATGCTCCCAAAAGTTAAGTTTAACAGTTAAAAGACGCAATTAAAAGTCGATGATAATGAGAGTCATTTTATAGATTGTGGTTCAGGTTCACCTGCGACGTCAGCAATAGAATTTCGATCTGAGCACACTTTGAGCTTGCATCTAGCTACATATGTCATGTGTCTGTCATCAACGTCAGTTATATTTGGAACAGGGCAGCCTTAATTAACATAGAGCTGCTTCTCTTTTGCCCTACACCCGACATGAACCAACTAAGAATTTCCGTATCAACATCATACGAGCAAGTGCTGTTGCAGCTTTCATCCTCCTGCCTCTGCCGGCACAGTAATTGCATTAAAGCTACAGAAAAATTTGCCAGCCGGAAAACAATCTGCAACACTCCGTAGCCAACAGAGACCTTTGCCCTAGCTCTCCTCTCCTCACGCACCCGCGCTGTGAACTCGTGCAATTTTTGCGGGCCACACTCATTTATTAATCCGATTTCAATCGACTCTGCAGGTCCCCAGTGCTGCAGTGCGCTGCCCAGCGAGTTAATGACATTCATTAGTCGCATTTAGATTGCCATCAGCGAAGCTGCAGTGAAAATGAGAAAGGGAATGCAGAATTAAAACAAAACTTAAACTGCAGTCACCTGGCAGCGAAGTATAAGCAGAGGCTCTGACTGACTAAAGAATAACTACGAGCAAAGCTTTGACATATATATAAATATTTTTTTATATAACACAAATTGAAATTTTTTTATTATGATTTATTTGTTAACAATATGCTAATTGCGTGTGAATAGTTTAGCTGTAACTGTGGCAAAACAATATGTGGCGACACAGCCTCAACGATATGCGCCTGATCTGGCAACTCGCCATCGCTGGAAACAATCGATAATTCCACTTAAAAATTTAAAAATTCAAATTCAAATTAACTATCGATTTAAAAGTATAAAAATATCGAGGACTTTAACAGTGTTGCATTAAGCAGCGTACGCTGTTACACTGCTTATATGAAATTACTACAAATACATTATATACTTAATATAGAATATTTATTATTATATATACGAAAATTTATTTCATGGCATTCAAGTGTATAGTCATATGAGAAAATTATAATATTCCTCTATAAATGTATCCCTTAATAGAAAGTCACAATTATTTGCTTAACTTAAAGCATTTGTTTTATTTTATTCTCGAACAATTTTGGGAAAGTGTAGCAGGAGATCCTTTGTGCTGTGTGGCGCTTCCTTTTGTGTACGCGCACCTGCTCTAAATACAACACTGCTCCTGTCAGCAGTTATCGATTAACAGCTGACTGTAAAATTTTGAGAAAGCTGCGTTTTTTGGTTTGCGTTTTATAGGCATTGAAAGCAGACGATCTCGATCTCCATTTTCGTTAAAATTCACGAGATCGTCTGCTTTCAATGCCTATAAAACGCAAACCAAAAACGCAGCTTTCAAAATTTTACAGTCAGCTGTTAATCGATAACTGCTGACAGGAGCAGTGTTGTATTTAGAGCAGGTGCGCGGCAAATACAAAAAGTCACGGACTTATCAAACGACCCTCGTATGTTCACGTCGGCAGTCTCTGCTTTTTTGGGGTTAATTCGGCATTGTGTCGTGTCTATGATTGGGTCAAATATTTTGACTTGGATTTTTTGTGCGAAGCGAGGCAAGGCGGGCGGTCTGCCTTTTAATTAGCATGTTTATTTGACTTTGCTTGTGCGAGGACGAGTGCGAAGTTTCGGTGCTGGCAAAAGTGTCTGAAGCGGGGGCGCTCGGGGCGTATGTGGAATTTCGGCAGAATCTCTCCTTGAGTGTGTGTGTGTGTGGGTGTATGTGTGTTCAAGCTGCTTGTGCGTTGAGTGTTGATTAAACAAATTGCAAATGAGTTTCGGTTTTTTGTAGTGCTTGTTGTTCCTCTTGATGCTGTTGTTGTTCTTGTTGTTGTTGTTGTTGTTGCTGTAGTTGAGTTGGCCGAAATAAACAAACAAAGCTTTGGGTAAGACATGCACTTGAATAAACTCTTATAAAACTAAATAAATACTCATCCACACACACGCACACACACACACACACTTGCGAAGTCAGGCTGTAGTTAAATGCACGAATAAAAAGCGTATGCCAGCATAGTAGGCGTGTCTCTGCTGCTCCACTTTGTCCTTAGCTACACATCTCCCTCTCTCTTTCTCGCTTGAGTGTGTGCGTGTGTGTGTGCTGTGCAAATGACAGTGAGTTATTTAAGAAATGCAATTTCAATTAAATATGCAAAATACTCAAAGTCTAATTTAGACAGGCGCCCATTGTGCAAGCGACTGCCACCTCTTCATCTCCTCCACTCCCCTCCCCCTGCTCTGCTTGGCAACTACCATTTTGTTGCAAAAACTAGCAGCTAAAATGCCAAGATACTTAAATATTTATATGGAAAAGCAGCAGCAACAGCAGCAGTAAGAGAGGAGGCACCAGCAGCAGACCCGGAGCAGCAGCAGCAGCAACAAAACTTTGTAATCAACAATTTGCATATTTGCTTTGGCAATGGCAAAAACTCTGCCTCCTTCACCTTGCGCGTTGCACTGCACTTGCTATATTTGCGCTTTACTTTTGTTTTCCTCTTGCAATTGTTGCCGCCGTTGAATGCTCTGCGAAGCAGCATTGTTTCCCTGCAATACCCTGTACTCATTAGCTGGCTGTGTGCGAGTGGAGGCAGAGAGAGAGAGAGAGAGAGAGAGACTGACTGACAGACAGCTCCTGCTCTCAAACGAGCTCTATGCTAATTAATAGTTTTCATTTCGAATTGATTATTACAGGGTGTCTGACAGTGCAATTGCCCTTCGTTTGCCTCCTTTTGCTGCCAGCATGAATTTTACTTCATTTACTTTTATATGATTTTACTTTTTATTGCCATTAACTACCATTAACTATTGCGGAACTAAAACGTTTGAAGAGAGCCTTAACCATTCTATACTATACTGACTTGGTCGTATCATTAGTATTAAGTTTTATTATAATCTTATTGGCTTGAAATTTGGAGAATATGTTTATAATATATTTATTTATGCGTATGCAAAAGAGAAATGTTAAGACTTTGATAGTTTGCATAATATTCCAGTTTAAAGTTAACTTATTTGATTTTCGAGGGCGCTGGGCGTGGCATACATAATTTGAAATGTAGTTTATCTGCGTGAGATATAGAGTAACATTCATGCCAAATTTGGACTCTCAAGGTATTATAGCTTTCGAATTTAAGGTGTTCATACAGACAAAAGAAACATTTTTTGGTAAATCGACTAAGTTTTTGATGCCAACAGAGAATGTACTAATACTATACAATGATTTAAACATATTCAATAATCGTAGGGTATAAAGTCATACTTAATGAAATAGGTTTAATGATATACCTTATGTATAGAGGTAAACAAGGTGCCGGCACAAGAGTCAACGACAAACAGTTCTCAAGCATTTCGTCGTGGCAAATTGTTGTTGATCTCCTCGGAGCTGTACACGGACAACTTTAAGCCAAGTTGGGAGAGCTTAGTAGGCGTGGTCATGGCTGACATGCACCGCCCACTAAGCACTGACCAAATCCATTCGCTCGAGGGCTGTTTAGCGCCTGTTGACTGGATAATTATGTGGTGCGCGTGAGATTTATGCGCAGTGCCTCCATAAGGTAGAAGACAAGTTGCTATGGAAGGGTGACTGCTGAGGGGAGGGTGTAGGCCGCACATGTCGGGGCACGAGTGGACAGCACAGGAGTTTTCGGCACTGGCCAGGCCTGGCTGTGCAGCAAATAAATTGACTGGCCGCGGAGGCGAGCGTTGAGCAAACAATGTGGCCCCGACCCAGACCCAGAAGTTGTCCGCCAGAGCACGCACTCTTGTATAGGTGCCACAGCAAGTGATGTGTGTGAATGCGTGTGCGTGCGAGTGTGTGTGTGTGTGTGTGTGTGCCTGTCTCAGTGCGCGTATCTGCTACAATATTCAATATTGCAGACACAACAGTCTCTCTACCTCGGCTCGTCCTGTGCGCGCGTGCTTTGAAATTAAATGTCGTTATAAGTAGGCATTTGTATACAGCATAAGACAGCCCCAGAGCGCACACACACACATGCACACACACATCTACACCTACCTACACGCATGTGGCACATAATCATTGCGCAGTCGACAGTCAGCAAAGTGCGATGTCTGCTTACGCCGGGTTGCCGGAGTTTGTCTTTGGGTGCAAACACAAAAAAATTACTGAAAAGGAAATGAATGCAAGCCGAATAATACAATGGAATGAAATACACAAGTGGCAGCCGCTAATACAAAGCAGCTTCACTCGCACACACATACATACATACTACACACCCATTGAAAGCTGACACTACATTCTTCTTGACGAGCCTTCACATTTGCCGCCTTGTCGAGGTGTTCAGACAGGGTGAGAACTGTTGCTTAATATCGACTCACGCACAGGCAACAAAACACAGCAAGGCAGCAACTGCGTTGTCTAAGTAACAAGCAGTATATATGTTATATATATTCTTGATCAGCATCAAGATGCAGAAAACCTTTCGTGCGCGGAATTTCTTATTGTAAAATACTTTATCTTTCTTCTTCTAACTGCAAAGAGTGTCGCAATTTATAGACTTCTAATAGGTTGTCCTACATTGTACCTTTACTCTTCATTCCTTAAGGAGCATTTAAAATAGGAACTGTACAATTAAAGACACTCCTTAAGAGACCTTTAAAGCAGTAAATCCCATTGCAGGTTTCTGCATCCCTTGAGCTGCTGTGGCTGTAGCAGTTATGCAACTTATTAACCGCACCCAAGACTTGCGCAAGGCACTAAAGACACACACACGGAGAGGGGGAAGAGAAAGAGAGATAAACTTAGAGAGAGTGAGAGAGAGGGAAAGTTACAGAGCGAGTGAGAGGGAGAGAGCATGTTGGGGAAAGAACGCTACACTCATCTAATTATTCTCTCAATTATAAATCTTCGTAGCAGTCTCAGTCCGCCCTCACCCTGCAGGGCTCTCCTAATCAATCATACTGTGGCTAAGCTGCGTCGTAGTTACAAGAATTGTTTTCGTATGTGTGTGTGTGTGGGAGAGTATGTGTGTGTGTATGTCGAAGTTGCAAACTAGTAGATGGAGGCAGGGGCGGGGGCAGCAGCATCATTACAAGCTGAACTGAAAGCGTTTACAATCGATGGCAAAGCAAATCATTGTCATTAGGTGGGCGTAGCCATACATACACACACACACACACACACACAAAGCCCCGACACGCTTACGCACAGTGAAAGCTTAAGAGAGATAGCAAGAGAGAGAGGGAGATGGAGAGAGTGCGCGGGAGAGAGCTAAGCAATTTCCTCAGAACGTTGTGTGGCTTTTGCCTGCCAATAAGTTTGTACCAGAATTGTGACGCGTGCACTGCAATTGTAATGAGCTTTAATCATAATTGATTTACGATGTCTCTCTTTAACCCTCCCCCTTCCCTCATTCTCCCTCTCTCTCTCTCTGTCTCTGTCTCTCTATCTCTGTCTCCCTCTGCCTATGCCTGCGCCTTGTGCACTGTCATCAATGTCATTTCCACACAGACCCGCCCAATTCTCACTCAGCATATCCATCACTCTCGGCCCGCACAGCCGATTTATGCGCTGCAATAAACTTCCACAGGCAAATTGTGTCCCTTCCCCCCTCCCCTCCTCTGCAACCGCCTCCTCCCCCTTACTGCACTGCCTGGGTAGTTGATTATTCATTCATTTTCATTCAGGCTACAATGCACAAGGAAAACTTGCAGCGTTTTGCAACTCGACACTCGCTCATTGACTTATCGCCACAGTCGCGTGAAGGAGGAGGAGGAGAGAGGTAGCGGCAGGTGGGGGTGGCGGAAAATGACCAAAAAACGGGGCAAAGTGCTGAGCGGCTTCGCACAAAGTCAAAAGTTTTCGACGCGAATATGCAAATGTTTGCGGCAGCAGAAAACTTTCAACAAGTGCAACTTATTTGCCACTGTTGCCACTTGTACCGCTCCTCCTCCACCTCATCCACGTCCTCATCCTCATCGTCGTTGTCGTCTCCTGCGTTTAACAACAGTTTAAGCCCAATTGCAGTATTGATGTGCCAAAAATGAACTTGCTGCAAGAGCAACAAGAAGGGGAATATACAAAATAAAGTCTGAAATTAGCAAAGAGATATGCAAACTCTGGCATACAATTTGGAGAAAGCTGATCACCGAATATACCAGAGCAGCAGAGCATGGGCAGAGGGATAGTATCTATTAGATACATAGCTGGAGACTTGGATAATTTGTAGAGAAGCGAACACTTCAGCTTCGACTTCACCTGAGCATGCCTCGAAGCAGCAGATGGATACTTTAGGATTGTGCTTAGGAATATGGTACAAGGCAAGGTATGCAGCGAGGGAGGAGAGGAAGGAGGGGGGTGGGGATGCTGTCGCTTAACTGTGCAGTTTGTAGTGGGGCAATTCATTTGTCAGCTGCAGCTTCACTGATTGGACATTTAGTTATGCGACTTCATAAAGATAAGCTTGCTGCTCCGCTTGCATCTCAGCCTGGCTTTGCCTTGCTCTCCATTCTCGGTCCGAGCTGTCGTTTATTGCCCATGGGCAAGGGCGCAGCTTTTAGCTGTCAGCTCTGCTGGCACAGATGGCACTGGCACTGGCACTGATGCTGGTGCCGTTGCTGGAGCTTGTCCTCATCAGCTTAGTTAGTGCAGTATGCAAATTGCAGCTGTTGCTGCTCCTCATTCCGGCTTCGAGGCTGGCTCACAATCTTTGCTGTTGCATTTAAGTCTCTGCTCTCTGGTCTCGAGTCCGCTCAGGTTCTGGTTCTGGTTCTCTACCTCTGGCGTCAGCTTTGTTTGTTTAATAAATTTGCCCGGCAAAAGACAATTTCAAATTCTTGCAGCAATTGGCAAACAGCAGCCACAGGCGCCTGCCGGCTGCAGTAGCTGCCATAATGGGTACAGTAACAGTAACAGCAATGGCAACGGCAACGGCAACAGCAACATCAGCTATGGTTGCAACTACAGTTACAGCAAAAGCAACAGCAACAGCCACGAGTACGATTACGGTATCCGGTGCGAGGACAAAGGAAACCAATTAACAGTTGCCATTGTTTCACTTGGTAATTCAACTAAATTGCAGTTGTCGTTCCCCTGCCCCGTTGCCGCTCCCCGTAGCCATTGCCGTTGCCCGTTGCAGTTGCATAAGCAAATCTGCAGCAACCCTCGCCGGAGTTCAGGAGTTGAGCTGCTTTATTGCCACAAAAGTCCGCTGCGAGCTCGGTGTCGATGGGACCAGCTCAACTTGCATTAAGCGTCCCAAATGCTCAGCGGCATTTGCAGCCCGCCGAGGCGCCTCCGACTCGGCTTGAAACCGAATTACCTTGAAAAACTAAGCACAAAGTGAGAGTCCTAGAAACAGAAAGAGAGAGAGAGAAAATATGATTTAGATAAAAATTCAATCATCACCAACTTACCCGTGTTTTGAATGACGTATATATGTATATTCAATATGTGTGTAAGTATATTTACCTGGTAAATTTAGTTATTATATCTTAAAAAACATAAAATGCTGGTAAAATAAATTACCAAATATTCGTATACTCCATGCTGCGTTTTGTTGAAATTACCGCTTGTACAAAAGCTTTTGTTTTACTGTTTCACTCGCTTTTCAAACAATGCACTGCAGTTTTAATTAGAAATTTAAACCTATCGATTACACAGCAAGCTTCGTGCCTTTGTTAAATATCGATGACAATGCCAGCGTGATTAGCTGAACAATAATTGTGCTAACGCGTTTTTTCAACACTTGTGTTATCGATACAACTTACGATAGCTTAATCAGTTGATCTGCCGATAGTGCATTTACTATGGCCACACTGCAAGATAACTAGGTAAACAACAATTAACATACATACATAAATAACTGCGCAATAAATCATCCAGCGTCAATTAGTTTTTATTTTATACAGATATAATAGTCAAAGAACATTAAAAAAACGTATGTGATCGTTCAGTTATGTTTTTCTTTCAGTAAATGTGCGATTTGTGGTACGCACAAAAGCTGGTTGCTAGGCGTACTCGCTGGCACACAGGGGGAAGCTACTAAGCTGCTCTGCCTCCCGGCATGGAATCACTTGGGCATGAAGGCTGCCCTCACATTAAGGATGGCCCAGCGACGCGGGTCAACAAATGGAGCACTGCATACGGCATGCGGATCCAGAAAGAGGCAATCTCAAATGAAAAACTTTCCTCTTTCGATGCAGATGATGAGCCGCAGCCTGGCAACGGCAGGCAGTGGAGTAAGGGTCGAGAACGAGAAGCAGCGCGGAACGGTCAACTTTTCATTAGCCTTTGCTATAACAAATACCACAGAAAGCCAACCGTATGGCCAACAGTTGCACCCCCATACCAAAGACCGAATACTAAATAGCATGCTGGAGAGTGTATCCTGGCACTCACTGGCCACAGTGGCCCCAGCCGAGTGGCCCGTTGCAGGCAGTGTGCAGTACGCAGTATCCAGTATCCAGTGTCGAGTGGCAGCAAGTGCAACCTGGCCAATGTCCATGTGAGCTGGGCAAACATTTTCATTGGTTTTCTTGGTTGGACCTCGCTTGGTTCTGGGCGTCGCATTCGAAGCGCGTCGAAAATGCATTTGCAGCGCGGTTGACGGCGACGTCAGCGATCGAAAGCATTTGCCAGGCTGTTTCATTATCTCCCTCCCAACTTCCTTTCTTCCTCTCTCTCTCTCTGCCTCTCTCTGTCTGTCTGCGTGCGTGCCTCTGCCTGTTTGCTAGGATAAACGATGTAATCCAGTTGAAATGGAACTTTTCACATTTAACTGCACACATGCAGTGGCAACGTGGAGGGGGGTGGCGTGGGGCAGGAGCAGCAGCTCTTTGGGTAGACGTTGCTCGATAATGAAAACTTAAATCATTGTAGGCAAACTGCATGGCTCAGCAGCAACGCTGTGATGTAGGCGTAGGGTATAGTTGACCTCGGCATGCTCTGCATGAAAAGTAAATATTTGAAGCCAAGAAGCATTACCTGCCACACCCACGGGTGCACCATGAGCTTTAGCAGCAATGCATCTTTAATATCGAACCCCTTCGACGTTGTCCCTAATCCCGGTGTGCATTAGCTGCAGTTGCTAATGGAAGTGCGTTACACCTGCTGCACCATAATACGCGTAATATCCACCAAGGGGAAGTGCATGGCAATGCAGCTGGCACAGCTGAGGCAGCTGCTCTCGCTCTCCCTCTCTCTCTCTCTCTATATGTATCTCCCTCTCGCTTATCTCTTTTACTTTTGGGGTGAGCTGCAAAGTGTTTTCGTTTCGTTTTCGTGGTCCGCTGCGTGCTAAATCCATGAGCGTGCGATGGCCGCAAAAAGTTGTCCTGGACAGGATGGACGGGATGGCCAGGAGAAGCTGCGTCAACCTTTACTAGCCTTTTGATGACTTTTCGCCAACACGGACGAGGATGGCGACGAGGACGATGATAGCGTTGTTCCTCGTGTTCTTGTCGTTGTCATTGTTGTTGCTGCTGCTGTTCTTGTTGTTGTTGCTGTTGTTGTGATTGCTGCTGTAAACCACAATTGGTTGTTGTTGTTGCTGTTGTTGTAGCAACACGAGCCATTGTTCTTGTTGGTGTCGTTGATGGCGTTCAAATGAAAACTTTTCCAATTATTGCGGTGAGCCGAGCAGAGACAGCGACGGCAACGGCAACGGCGACTCCGGCCGAGACAGAGACAGAGCGAGAAAGTGACTATCAAGAAAAGAAGAAGACAAAAAAAAAAAAGAATCGGAGACGGAGAAAAACAACTAAATGAGCATCAAATCGAACTCGTGCGCCGCATAATGAGCGCGTAGTTGAACGAGCTGCGATCCCAGGCTACGCCCAGGTCATTAATCTAATTTGTGACCCCGACTCGAGGCTGGATACTGGATACGCGTCGTGCCATTCGAACAGTTTTAAAATGGATGCGCTTGTGACTGCAAGGTGTAAGTACATCGATCAAATCATGTTGCCCCTGCCGCAGGCTGTTAATGATGATGATGCCTAACTGGGCAGCACAACAGCCCCAATAACCCCAAACAGCAACAACAACAGCAACAACATGTGGAGCGACAAACAATGCGAATAATGACAATGACACGTTAAGCTGCTGCCTGATTCGGCATGCGACTGCAGTGGGGCAAGGGGAAGCGAGAGACGCCTGCGAACAAGGCGAACGTGGCGTATGCCGCTAATGCGTGCCGGAAGTGACGCCATATTGTTTTTAGTGCTTTTGTCATTTACTCACGTTGTGGCAGCTTTTGTGGCCAGGGGGCAGGGGCAGGATGGGTTGGGGGGAAGTGGTAAGGTTTGGGTTTCTATCCGACAATGACAATGCGACTGGCTTTGGTGTGAAGGTGCCGCGAATAAATAAACTGGCAAATCATTTGCTTGCACACACACAAAAACACGCATGCAGGAACACACGCACAACAGTACACACAAAGAGAGAGAGAGAGAGAGATAGGAACACGGCAACTAATCGTCGTGTTTTTTGCTGCCTTCGTTCGATCGCAAATTGATTAATAATTGTCATCGTGCTCGCAGGCGTTTTTTGTTAATACACAAGTTCAATTAAACTTTAATCGTTATGTTTTTCTCCCTCTCTCTCTCTCTCTCTTTCTCTTGTGCTCTTCTCTCTCTCTGCCTCTCTGTATTTGCTGCGCTCGCCCTGTCGATTAATTACACGTCTGCCTCTCTCTCTCTCTCTCTGTGCAAAGTTTAATTAGTTTCGCTTTTAATTGACAGTTGAAAAACTTCGGCGGCTGGCATCTGACATGTGGTGCGTAGGTGTGTGTGGGTGTATAGGTGTATGTGTGTGTAGGTGTATGTGTGTGTTGTGCGCTTGCAAAATCATGGCAAACTCCGTTACAATTCGTCGATAGAGTGAGAAGCTGCACTGGGCCCGCGTTTAATTGGCAAAAGCATAACCAAAAGTTTTCTCCTTCCTCTTCACCTCTCTCTCTCTCTCTTTGTCCTTCACTCACTCTCCTTTGGATTCAATTTGATACAATGCTCATCCAGCTTGCTCCAGCCTAGCGAAGCGATTTGTCTGGCAACGCCAGCTCAGTTAAAAAGTCAATGGAAAACGACGCATTGCTTGCCCTTTGTCTTGAGTGCCCACGGGCAGGGGCAGTGGCAGTGCACAGAGGCGTGGTAAGGGGAGGGGGGAGGGAGTGTGTGGCTAGAGTAACGGTATTTGGCTGGCAGTCGTAACTGTTCCTTGTTGCGTAAGTCAACAGTGGCAATGTTGTGTTAATGTTGGCTATATGTTTCGCTCTCGCTCTCTATCTCTCTCTCCCTCTCTCTCTGTCTCTGACAATACGTGTGTGTGTGTGCGAGAGTGTGTGTGTGTTTGAATGTCCTGTCATTTGTTGACCAAATAAGTACATGGCAAGCAATTTGTATTTGTTTTACTTTTGCCCGAACGGAGACAAGCGAAGAAGGAGACGGAGAAGTCCACCGAGGAGTAGGCAAAGGTGGAGAAGGAGGAGTAGACGCAGTAGAAGATGAGGAGGAGCAGACGCAGGAGTACACGGAGTAGTAGACGCACGAGTAGAAGGTTCTTGCGGCGCTGGAGGAGGTAGTCGGCACGCAGCTAAGCCAAAAACCAAAGGACCTAACTAATTTCATATTAAAACATCGTTTTGCATGCAGGAGCAGCAGCTGCTGGTAAGGGGCACGGATAGAGAGAGGGGGAGAGGGGCCCTGGTTGGTTTTGCAGCCAAAGGATAAAGCAGGAACATATCCTGCACGTTGGCACTTTGAAGCGGCTCTAATGAATTTGATGCCCCCGAAAAATGCTCTCTCGGCTTCGGGGCAGTTATTGTCATGTGTGTGCGCATATGAGTGTGCGTGTGAGTGTTTCTGTATGCGTGTGTGTGTGTCTATGTGTGTGTGCGAGTCACATAATTGTCAAACTCATTCTGCACAGCTGTCAGCCCGAGGGCGGTCAGGCTAAGCTCTCGTGTGTGCTGCAATTAACATTTATGGCTTTTCTCTCGTTTCTCGTTTCTTTTCTCTCAGATTCCCCTCCCCCCTCTCTTCCCCTTGCTGACCTGACTCCAACTGGGGCAGCCTTTCGCCGCGTGCTTAAAGCAAATCAAAGCCTCAGCCGTAATCCAATGAGCTGGCATTTCATTTTTGCAGCGCCTCATAATAAATCGTGTATATACACAGTATATACTATATATATAGTATATAGTGTGTTCGTAGTCTGTTTAGAGACAGTTAAAGTGAATTACAGATGAGAGAGAGCGGATTGCGCAGCGGAGCGCAGCCACAAAAAAGGGAAAATCAGCAAAAAATGTTGGGGGGAAAAAACCAAAAAGGAAAAAAAAACACGCGAAAACATATTTTGAACGCACTCGACATTCAGTTACCCTGCACACGGGTTGCATTCGCGCTGGCTCACATGCAAATATTTAAATGACGATTATAATACCTATTAATTTTGTATTTTGTTACATTTGTATCTGATTTATTAGTTTTGTTTTCATATTGTAAACAATCGATAGCTGTAATTATAATTTGAGCTTATTCAACACTTATTATTAGAATTTACGCGAAAGTGGCGGCAGGCCGATAACAATTAAGTTAATATCGAGTAATTATAGCATAACAAGGAAGATACGCAAGCAAATAAAAAAGATCATCAAAATAAATGAATTAATTAAACAGTGAATTATATTAAAAACGCATTGTAATATATTTATTTGCTCAACTCGTCATATTAACAGACAAAGTAAACCCTTTTTTGGCCATTACCATGCAGGGTATTGAAACCGAATTATCGACAAAAATTTGTGCTCATTATTGAGGCCAAAGGGCGGCACATAAATTTGATGTGCTGTGTGTCCTTTTCACCCCCATCCAGGAAATTGCCGGGCACACAATTTGGTCGTCGCTCAAGCGCGCCTAATCAAAAGATAAATTCCCAAAGACATGCTTACTGGATACTGTCGCAGGGGCAGCAGGGGCTGGGGCAGTCAGTGCAGTCAGCCTTTCTGCGAATTTAAGTTCAAGTGAATCTGAGCTAAGAAGGAGAAAAGCAGAAGCTAGATAAAATGGTATTAGTGTCTCCCGAAACTGCCCCACAACGTCATTCCAGGAACTTCAATAGTCTAGTTGACTTTGCCTGATTCTCTGACAAATTTTCAACTTTTCCAATATACCATAACAGGTCAGGCCATGTCTGGTCTTCACTCAATACCCATTCGCATTTTGCTTTGCGCTTTATTTGAACTTATGACTTTATTTTCGGATTTTTCGCCTTTCCCTCTCTCTCTCTCTCTCTCTCGTTATGTTTTTTATTTGACCGCTCGCACTGTGGTCGCGCTGTGTGCCGGCTGCGCAGTCTGCCACGCCCACTCGCAGATGCCCGTTGCCCAGACTGGGCACACATCATTATTATGCCATGCACAGTTATGTCCCAGGCCCGAAAGATATGTAAAAGGCCGCGTAAAATTTCCTTTTTGGCCCCGGCAAATCGGGCTATCTGCGTGCGAGCTCGAACTCTTCCTCTCTAAATGACATGGATATGTAAGACTCGACTTCTGTGCTGAATTTTTGAGTCTACTCTGTGTCGAATGTGTGACTGTGTGTGTGGGATGTGTGTGTGTGAGTGTGTGTGCGAGTGAGTGTGAATTTTATGCAGCCTAATGTCAACGTTGGGCACGCCCAGGCAGCGGCTCAATTTCGCCTTATGTTAATTTAAACATGTGCGCTATGCGCATAAAATATGAACAGCTTACCCAGCGTGCCGCCCCGCCACCCTACGCGCCCCCCACCCCACTCCTCGCTACATTTTGGCAGTCCTTTTATATCCGAAAAGCTTGCTGACCAATGCTTCCCTTGTGCCTCCTCTCTGACCTCTTCTCTTGTCTGCTCTCTTGCCACTTCTCTTGTCTGCTCTCTTGCCTGCTCGGTTTTCGCCTCTGCAGCCTCCTCTGTTGCCCCTCCCCTTTGTTGCTTTGCTATTTGTTCTTGTAGTTTCGGGTCAAGTTAGTTTGTAGAGTGTGTCAAGATTTCCATTTTTACTTTTATTTAGAATCCCTGCCCGCCTGCCTGCTTCGCTTCTCCTCCTCCTCCTGCTACCTTGCCTGGCCACATGTGTAGCAAATGATTTGCTTTTGCTTTTTCTCTTGTGTGTGTGTGCGTGTGTGTGTGTGTGTTGGGATACACTTTCATATAATATATATCATATTTTTCGTGCTTTGCGGATTTCTTCTTGTTGACTTTAATGTTCGCATACTTTTTACATTTTTGCTTTAGCAACTCTCTTGTTCATCTAATGCCAGTCCCCACACACACACACACGCACACACACATACTCATATGTGTGTACACGCCCACACACGTACAAATTGCCTTGTTTTGATTCACATAATTTGAAAACGGGACTCAGGTGAACTAAAGGCTTCGACTTCATGATTTCCAACTGTTGAGCTCTCTTTCTCTTTATTAGACTGACTGCCTTGCTTACCTCTCTCTGTCTCTCTCCTTCTTTCGCTCACTCTCTCTCTTTCCTTCTCTCCTACTCTCTCTTTCCTTCTCTCCTACTCTCTCTTTCCTTCTCTACCTTTTTTTCTTCTCCCTCCAATTATGCCAGCCTTGTTCGCCTTTCGATTTTCCTCGATGTTTATTCTAAAATTCCTTCCATTCTCTTTTTATTTATCAGTTAAATATGAGATTAGTACAACAACTTTACTGGATTTTCAATGTACATTTTCTTTCTATATATATTTATATGTATGCCTGTGTGTGTGTGTGTGTCTGTGCTTGTGTGTGTTTGTGGCTTATATTTTGTCTGTTCGCTTTCGCTTTTTATCTTACACGCATTTTAATTAAAAGTTATTCTCCATTTCTTTTGGCATTTTTGTAGTTTGTAGACTGCTGCCACGCCCCCCTCCCCCTTACCCACTATAGTATGAGTTGCTGGCTTTTAATTAAAGGCATTCTTTTGCCTTATGTGCTCTTATATGATCGCATTTGCGGAGCCTTCTCTGTCTGCAAATTTGTCCGAGCCTCGGGACACGGCACATGGTCCAGCGCCACACTTTGTCGTAGCAATTGCTGTGGCCATAAATTCGCAAGTGGCCCGGCACAGATTAATAGCAGAAGGGGTCCGCAGAGGGGGAGGAGGGAGGTGGAGGGTCGTAGTCCGAATTTGTGGTATAGAAAATGGAAAATTAGAATCATTTTGCCAGCCCTGGGGCAGTTTGTAGGTCATTCGCAGTGCTTTTCATGCAGCATCTCCAATCGAAATGCCATCAACGTGCGCAATATCCAACGTTGCCCAATACGCACAAATGAACACACACACACACACACGCACACACTGACACACACACACAGGCACACACACGCACACAGTCATGCATGCATTGTGCGCACAATTGTGCGCTTTTAATGCGCTTAATTGTATTGGTAACGCTCATGAAAGCCTTTAATTATGGCCCCATGAGTGTGTGAGTGTGCGTGTGTGTGTGTGTGTGCGAGAGAGTGTGCGTGTATGTCATGTCTCTGGTGTGATTAGCTTATACAAATTGCCACACTGTCATTTGTAACACAATTCAACTGGCATAGGCAGCAACAACAACAACAGCAACAACAACAGGGCAACAATATCAACTGCATTTAATTTATTTGCATTGCAGCAACAACAACAACGAGAACGAGAACGCTGTGTGGCCTTTTTGGCTTATTGCCCGCAAAAAACCCGAATGCGTAATTTATTTATTGCAGCAGAGAGAGAGAGAGAGAGAGAGAGAGAGAGAGCGAGTTGCACATGTGGCAAGGCGCGAGGTTGCAGATTATAATGCAAATTGAGAGCATTAATGTGACACCTACGTTCTATTCGAGCTTCCTAAAGGAATCTGATGCAAATATATAAGAGACTGCAGCATTAAACACCCCTTAAATAAGCATATTGAATATTTTAAGAGTGTCAGGAATAATAGATAATGCTCAGCTTTTGCTGCCACTGATGTGTTCTTGCTCCTTTCAGTCAACTTGATTGACTCTGCGCCACTTTGGGGCAAATCAAACGAGGCAGCTTCCTCGCATAGACACACGAGTACAACACAAGGCGCAGAGTGCACAAGATGGCGGCAAAGACAGAACGGTACTCGTTGCCAAAGCTAATCGGGAAATAGAAACGCGCTATCGAATTAATCGATTTAATTGAAGTTTGGCAGCGGCAAAGCAGCGACGAGGCGATGCCTTGCACTGAGCCAACTTATTTTCCTAAAAGTGTTGCAAAGGGTTGCATAAACTAAGTGCAAAGAAGTGAAAAGGCAGCACATTGTGCACAGGGTATCTTACTGTCGAGCAGTGTAGAATTCAACATGTTTTGTTTGTTTACTGCAGAAGTTTCTCAGCAGGCTCAAGGCAAGTGCAGCAGCTTCAAGGATGCACTCGAAACAATCAGTTGCCTGTCGGTCTTTCTCCATTTCTCTGCCTCTCTCTTTGTGTCTGTCTCTCTCTTCTTCTCTCTCTCTCTCCTTCTCTCTCTTTCTTTCCCTCTCCCTTCCTTTTCCCCTCTATCTGCCTCTCACTCTGCGTCTTGCAGAGCAGCTGCTGAATCAATAATCCACCGAAGGCACAGTCTGCTAGCAGTTAATAAATGAGAAGTTCCTCTTAGTTTCTTCAGGTTCCTCTTTGGCATACAAACTAGCAGACTCATTATTGCTCTTTAATAACATTTGAATAATATAAGGTATTTTTTAGTAGGTTTTTTTACAGTTGAGGAGCGATACCAAATCCTTGAATTTTATTTTGATTATCAGAGGTAGTTTTTAAAAGTTCATCGTTTTCTTTGCCGGTTATGAGCTGGCGGCATTATAGGTCCGTATTTCTTCAAATACGTCGAAGGACTGGATGTTACCGTCAACGGAAACCGCTCCCAAGTCATGTTCGACGAATTTTTGTTTCCAAAAGTGCGTGAGAATGGTCTGGCAGACATTTGGCCCCAAATGCTTGAAAAAGTTATCGAGAATTGGACTTCGAGGATGCAGTTTCTGAAAAACTCACGTGATGGCTATTTGCCCGAAGTTCTTTCAAATAAAGAAAATCAGCGCTTTACAGTGCATTTTCTTCTTCAATTTAAAAAAACATAAACCTCCTAAGGAAAACACTATTTACTACTGAAATACTCCTAGAACACCCCTTAAATACCTTTTATATCATGCAATACTTTGTGGTAAAATCTATAAAGCTCATCTTTCTTCATGACAGTTCTTTCTTGGGGTACATGACGTAGGCTCATTCCCTACACGCACCAAGCCAGCTCACATCATTGCTGTGGTTCAAGGTGGAGGTTAGACTATAGACTGGACAGGCAGCCACAAATACAATAACAAAGAATGCTCACAGCCTCTATTCACTTTTGCCTATCGGCGCCCGTAGTGCTGTCAATAGTTTCTGAGTGCCAGGTAAACAAATTGAGCTGAGGTGCAAATGGAGTTTTAGTTTACCTTAAGCATCTTCTTGAAGGCTTGTCGCGCAGGCGGCTGCTGCAGTTGCCGTGTGCAGCAGCCTCGTCGTTGCTGCCTCGTCGCTGCTGCCATTTGCTCTGCGGCTATAAATTCAATTAAATATACAGGAAAATTGCACTTCAGCTGCGCTGCTCGCTTCTGCTGACAATTTGAAGCGACGAATTGCAAAGTTTTGGTTCAAACTCAGAAAAACAGAACTAATTTCATATGCCTTGTAGCCAATGTTGGTTGCAACAACAGCAGCAACAACAACAACAAGCAGCAGCAGAGGCAGCAGCAGAGGCAGCGCAGTGGCAGCTCTTCAACTTATGACAGGCAAAATAATGTGGGCAAAACAATGAATTATGCACTTGGAAATAAGTTTCGCGATGCGAAATTGGATCACGCAGTCAGAGCCAGAAGAGGGGAAGGAAAAGCCCAAAGGGGAGAGGGAGGAAGGAGAGCCGGGGGAAGGGGAGTGGCAGCCCAAACCGAGCAGCAAATCACATATAAATGGCCAACGCAGCATATGGCCAGCCATCGTATTGGCCAACATGCAAGGGGTAGGCGGAAGAGGGAGGCAGGGGGAGCTAGTGCAATCTGATGGGCGTGCAATAGAGAAAGTTTGGCGTTGGCAATTTGCAAATAGACGCGCAGACAACAACAACAACAACAAATTTAATGTTGCAAACTGCGTGCGTTGCTCATAATAATTCATAAGCAGCATTTGGCGCTGGCAGTGCGAGTGTCAGTGCGTGTGTGTGCGTGTGTGGCAGCATGTGCTCGCTAGTATGTGCGCTAAGCTGCAACTAATGCATCAAAACGGCGCAACAGCAAAAAGTGGTCAAAAAAAGGTCGAAAGTCAAGCGAAGCTGCAGACTAATCAATTGACTGTGCACTGAACTCTGCTGCCTCGCGTTGCATTGATCACTTGCTATCACTTGCAACTCATGGAAAAGTGGAATTGTTATAGCTGTCCGGATGTCCGGATAACTAGATGAACACAAAGTTCTCAGCTATTATAAAAGCTAGAGACACCAAAATTTGACATGAAGGTTTCTGTTTACCCGGCGCAGATGAAGTTTTTTTCAAATGTTGGGTGCCACGCCTACCGCGCCCGTAAATCAACAATTTAGTCTTTGACTTGTGAGCGACATAAAAGACACAACATTATGAGTTAGACCAATATTTAGCTAATTATAACACCAACATAATGTCAATGCTCGAGTAGAAAAGAAAAGGAATGAGAACGCGAGGGCGTAGCGTCAGCTGTTGCCCTTCTTGTTCTTTTCTGTGCACACTGTGCACTACGGACTCTTCACGTTTAAAAAAGGTCGAAGGGTATCCCACTGTCGCGTGAGGCTCGACTGTTGCTCTTGTTGTGATCTGTGATTTTGCTGCTGATGTAGTCACTGAAGTGAAGTTCAGCTTCTTTTTTTGTGCCTTGTTGAGCCTTACAGCGCATTGCGCATACGTCATGTTGCCTTTAAGATCTTTGACTGGTAGTCACAGTGCTTAACTAGACCCCGCTAGGCTTCCTTTAGCTACCTTGCGCCTTCCTCTTATCACGCATACGCCGCGTTTCCTTGCAGTCTAGCAGCGCAGTCAAGCAAGAGGCGCAAGCAACTCAGCTAGTCAAATTATAATTAATAAATCCATCAACAGACTGTTTGATCTATGCACTTCCGCTCCCTCTCGTTCCGCCCCCTTCCGCACTCACGCCTCTTGCGCAGCGGCTTGGTTTACTCGATATTTGCATAGCCTGCTCTC
Organism: Zaprionus africanus; assembly: GCA_018151435.1. Lineage (NCBI taxonomy): Eukaryota > Metazoa > Arthropoda > Insecta > Diptera > Drosophilidae > Zaprionus > Zaprionus africanus. The sequence continues at coordinate 11,197,224 of JAECXB010002206.1, forward strand.
GGGCGTTTTATGCATCAGATGTGTTATGAATTTCAATACAATTCCAGTTGCAAAAACCCAACGACGAAATCGGTAAAGGCAGAGGGAGAGGGGGAAAGGAGCGCCGAATCTGATGCGTTTTCTCGTTTTTCCGCACAGTTCACGTGTGTGTGCGAGTGTGTGTCTGTCTGTGTGTGGGTTTATGAGTGTTTGTGTGGGTGTGAGCAGGGCGACAGCGAGTGCCCGTCGCTGTCGCTGTCGCTGACATTTTACATTACATAAACGTATTTATGCAAATGCGCTGTGAATTTTGCTACCCGCGACTGTTGTTGGTGTTGCCTGTTCCTTCTTGCCTCGTCATTCATGTTGTTGTGTTGTTGTGTTGCTGTTGTTGTCGGTATTCCTGTTGCCCACAAACTGACTGGCTGAGTGACTCGCCTCAGGTTCGTCGTCTGATTTGCCGTTGTTGTTATTGCTGCCAATGTTGCTGCTGCTGTTGTTTATGTTGCTGTTGCTGCTGTTGGTGGTGCTGCTGCTGTTGGTGTTGGTGCTGCTGCTGCTGTTATTGTAGTTTCCTTTTTGTTGTCGATGCGCCATATTTGCATGCATTTTAAATGACTCGGATATCAATTTTGACATATCACTTGACAGCTTAAAAAGGTTTATGTATTTATAAAAAGAAACAGGCGAGCGACATGTGTGTGTGTGTGTAGAGCGAGATGGCAACAGTAAGAGAGAGACAGAGACAGGGAGAGAGGGAGCACAAAGGTAGCTGCGCGAGACATAGCGAAGTGGAAGAGGCAGCAGACGCAATATTGGAAGCAATTTCTATACCCTGTAGAGATGGCGCAAGGAGTTGACTTTGTACTAAGTAAAGCATGTTTTATAAGGTATTAAACATGCTATGCGAAAGCTCAGTAAATGTGCAGAGTATCTGCTAGTCGTATAAGTGAATTCCTACCAGTCTTACTTTTTATTTATTTCCTCTGTACTTGGACACAAAAAAGTGTGTATTTTAAATTTATTGCTTCATTAAAGCTTAATACCCAACGGCATGACTGACTCTGTATTTGTGTGTGTGTGATGGGTATTTGTGTGTGTCTGTGTGTGTTTGTCTGTGCTTGTGTGCGCCTCATTTCGTGTGTGTGTGTGCGTCAGGTAAAATATTAACGAGCTGAGCTCTCGTTTCGCCATTGTTTGGCTTGTTGTTTGGCTTGTTTTCGTGCTTAAAGCGCTGAACAATTCATTTTAAACGCATTTTGAATTAGCGCGCACACGCGTGTTTCTATCGCAGCGTATTAAATATGAATGACCATATGAATATGAGTATGAATACCAAAACAGTAACAAAAACAGAAACAGAAAGCGAAACGAACAGGTAAAGGGCGTGTGGAGAACTGGAGCTGGCAGCGAGTGCCCACTGTGCCCAGTATGCTATGGCTGCTGTTGGTGTTATTATTATTGTTTTATAACATTTGTTGCTATTTCTGTTGTTGTTCTTGTTGCTTTGGCTTTGTTATTTTCGGCTTCATAGTTACAAATTGTAAAACGCATGTTCTAAACATTAAATGGAATCTCAATAGCGGCCTCGGCTGAGTGCCAGTGAAATTTTATTTTCCATTGCAATTATGTTAATTGCATTGTGCGATTGCCCAACAACAACAACAACAGCGAGAGCATATGCAATGAGTGGCATTCAAATAATTTACATGCTCAAATGAGCTAATGCCAATAAAAGCGGCAATGATTTTGATTTTTCAACTGCAGCCAGATTTGGCGGGATTTCATTTAATGTTCGCAAGCAATTAAAGCCGCCAAAGCTGCAGCTAAGTCCGAGCAGAGATGACCGCCTCGACTGGGCAGAGTAAATTATTAAATTTCGCTGCGTAAATAAAAGTTCAGCTTGGGCTCAACTGACAGCACAAATAACAAGGGGAGCACAGCACTCGACGGGCTTGTCTACAATGTCACAGGCAGCCACTGCCAGTCAAGCAACTTCGTCTCACTCCCCCCATTCTCATCCACATCCATGTCGGCGTCGGCTTCACTGTCCGAGTACGAGTTCGAGTTCGAGTTCGCATCCGCGTCTGTGTCTGCGTCCGTGTCCGAGTCGGAGTCGTAGTCGGAGTGCCTGTCCGGCGTAACTTATGCCATGCCAGCCCCCCCCCCACGCTCTTGTTGTTCTCTGCTTTCCATCTGACGTTCAGTGAAATTGCTTTTATTAGCGTATAAATCAACAGTGCAAAAATCGTAGCATACTTTTCAGCGACAGCATCGTAGCATACTTTCCAGCGCCAGCGTCGTTGTCTACTTCTCGCCGCCTCTTGTTGCGTCATTTAATGCGTCATTTCAAGTTGTTTACAAGCTTGCAAGCCCCTCCTCAACCCCCTCCCAACATACACCCTCCCTCCTCAATCCCCTCCCTTACTTTCTCATTGCAATTGCTGCATAGAAAGCTGAACGTTAAGCTTCACACTTGATGCGAATGCAGCAGCAGGTCAAAGAGGCTGCTCAGTCAGTTGCTATGACTGGCATTATGTGCCGAACATAATAATAAAACTATAAATTAAATTAACTCATAAAAATTCCATGTGCATAAAAACTCAAGAAAGCCCACAACCAGCGGCGAATAATAACTTTGTTGTTGCCGCTATCTGTCTTTCTGCGAGAGAGAGAGAGAGACCATTCCATTCCATTTCACTTTTCGGCCACGGTCCAGCTATCCAGCTGCGTCTTCTACTCCCCCTCTCTGCCTCCGCATTTTATAGGCTACACATATAGGCGCATTGGGTTGTAAGTAGCATGTAAGCCGGAGCCGGGGCGAGCGCATGATTTAAATTCTTGTGCGCACGCCAAGCAAATGGACAGACGGAGCAGGACTTGGTCTGGAGACGCACAGATATATGCGAGTATATATCCCGGGCATATCCCAGGCGTCAGCGTGCATATTTGATTTGATTTCATTGCCAGCTCAAGCTATTCAAGCAGCTCCTCCATCCCTCCCTCCCTCTCTGCACAAAATGAACGCGATGTGCCTGTAAATATTTATTAATGCCGTGAAAGTTTTTCGGGTTTAAGTAGATGCGATTTGTTGCCAGCAGGAGAAGGAGAAGAAGAAATGGGAGGGAGCAGCTGCTTTGATTTTTATGGAGGTTCAATAAGGAGTGAGCGAGATAGAGATAGCAATAATAGCTGTTTCACATCACTTTTATTGCCAAGGCACCTTATACGCCTTGCAAGCACTTGGACTTGGACTGGACTCAATGCAATCTTATCTTCTATTTAGTTCTATGCTTCGTCCTTCTCCCTCTGCCCTTGCCCCTCTTTGTTGGCTTCAACAGTTTCTCGAGTCGTTTGATTAGCTTCTTCTTGAAATCAATGCGCTCCGTTTGCTGCTCAATTTGCACTTTGTTCGCCTCATACTTCTGCTTGTACTTGACAATGCGCTTTCGGATGCGTTGATATTTAAGCGACTTTCGTTTGCTGAAGTGATCTAACATTCTCTCTCTCTCTCTCTCTCTTTATTAACCGGCAATCGAATTGAATTTTGATTGGAAAATCAGAGCCCGAGGCGCCGTTGATGATATTCAAAATTTAATAAACTTGCGCAACGAAGGCAGCCAAGCAAACCAAAGGCGAAAACAATAACAGCAGAGGCAGTAAGAAGAGGGGGAAGAAGTAGAGAGAACAGAAGTCAAAGCTGGCAATGATGACGTTTAAAGCAATAACAGAGAAACAGAGAGAGAGAGTGAGAGGGGGGGCAGAGAGCAAGCGGAGGCTGCCCCGCCTGGTGCCTTGTAACAACAATGTGCATACAAATGCAAATGGCGACCCGACATACGTTGCGTATACGTAACGCCAAATGTCAGCGACGAGGGCGTCAGCAATAACAGCACTAACAACAACAACAACAACAACAACAACAACAGCAGCGGCAGCAGCAACAACAAGAGCGAAACATTTTCGCATTGCGTGAACAAAATAGTTTTGTGTTGCGGTTGTTTTCAGTGCCGCGGAGGATTGGAGCAACTCAACTGCAACTGGAGCAACAGCAACAGCAGCAGCAGCAACAACAATGTTGGCAATTACAGCAAAGTAGTCGCACTCCAAGGCAAGTCAGGTCAGCCCCGCCATGGTCACCACGCCAGCACCAACAGCAACAGCAACAGCAACTGCACCCACTCTGCCAGCTCCACTGCCAGCCCCACTGCAGCTGAGCCAGCAAAGCACTCAACGTGGCAAGGACAGCGGGGAGTGCAGGGGGAGTGAGTGCAACTGCGACTGCGACTGCGAGTTACTCGCGTTGCCCAGCTGCAACTGCAGTTGCCTTTCCTGTGCCAAGAACAGCAGCAGAGTCAGCATGCGCTGTTATTGATATTTTTTGTTTAAATATATTTATTCTGTCAGCAGCAATGGCTTTTAAAATTATATATATCAATTTTAGTATAACTTCCATTAAAAGTGCATAAATGACTTGAAAACGTTGCAGTTCTAAATTCTAAGAACATATCAATATAAGTAATTCTGTGCTTCATTCTGACTGCAATAATTCTAGAATTAAGTTATTTGTGACAGTCACAGCGTTAATACAGTTTTAATTAAACATTTTATTTATCTTTCTTTGAATATAGCCGACTTTTTGGACCTTTTTCTTTTTGATCTTTACTATGTAAAGTCTCCCATAAGTCTCTTCATCCATATTACTCAAATTCCAGCGCAGCTTCACTCTTTCTTTCAGTGCAAATTCACTTATGATTTCAGGCTCGTTCTGTTCCAAATATTAAGCGTAACAGTTCAAAAATAATCTAATAAATTTACTAATAAACTAAATAATTTATAAATGATATATTATTTTAACTTTAGATAGCTGAAAGGTTATATATTCCTTCTCATTATTATTCCCGAAATACAGAAGAACATCTCTAAATTCAGTCAAAAATTTATAGAACCTCTGGAACATTACCAATAAGAAGCAAGGTATATAACCTTCAAGGTTCCATCCACTTTATCTACCAACCACTTTTATTTATGCATTCTTAACTTATTTGTACAAATTCTCTTTCAGACAAATTCTTGAATGAAAATCAAACGAACTATGTCCAGGAAGAAATTGATGAAGATCCACAGAACTATTTCCAAGAGGAAACTGTGGATTCACTTTAATGTTCTACACATCTGTGAAAAAGTTTGGATGATAAGCAGTTGCTTTCAATTGGAAGTTCCACTCCCCATTTCCCACTGGGCAACTGTGACGTGCTGAGTTGCTGCGATTGTTGGTGCTGCTCGAGAATGCTTGGGATTGCGTTCTGCATGCAGAGCATTTAGTGACACATTTTAGTGGTTGCCAGCGACGAAATGCAGGTGCTAATCGCTGCATGTTGTCGCTGTGCCAGGGAAGGAATATAGAGCAATGCTTGGCAGAAGTAGAGGGGTGAAAATAGGGGGGGAGGGGAAAAGAAGCACACAATTTCCTGGTAGCAAGTCCATTAGCTTGCCACGCTACACACTACGGCGCAAATCATAATCATCTGCAGCAAAGCAAACTGAAATCGACTTACATAAAATGAAAATAAAATCAACAGCAAAGCGAATTGAGGCTGAGCAACTCGACTAGAGGATACCCTTTAAAATGAAGTAAGCTAATACAAAGCAGGTGCAAATAGCCAGGGTATTTGTGCTTTCAGCCACTAACAAAGCCAGCTCTGACACATAAATAAGCTGATGTAATAATAGAAGCGGCTTATGCGGGTAGGAGAGCAAGGGGAGAGGGGGCAGACTCGAATTCCATTTGTGTGCATTTCAGTTTCTGTTTAAATCAAGCGCTGAATACATTCACAGAGAGAAGGGAAAGAGAAGAGAGAGAGAGAGAGAGAGAGGGGAGGAGAGGGCGCTCGACAATCATTCGGACTGACAGGATGTGCGCTTCAGTGCGCTGATTGTGAGTCGAAAAGGCTAACAAAACACAAATACCAATACCAATGCCAATACACGTGTAACATGCGTCAACGTGTGCATAAACCCCGAGCCGGAGTCGGAGACGGAGTCAGCCTCAGCCTGAGAATGAGCCAGAGCCTGAGCCTGCTGTCGAGGGTCAGCGCAGACATCTCCGATTGCCTTTCCTCTCCTTTGCTGTGGCAACTTTGAGAACACTTTGCTAATTGAATTTATGCCACGCCGCCAAGTTGACAACTTCCGCAGACAACTAGCAACAGTTGGCAACGTGTTAATGCAGCAACAACAAAAAATTCCCCCATTCCCCCTGCCCTGCCTGCCTCATCCGGTCTGCCCATTAAGCATATGGCAACAAGGTGTAAATACGTTTGCCGCCGTCAGGTTGAAGATATTTTTTATGTGCCCAGCAAAGCGCGAACAAAAAACAAGTATCCGCCGTATCGTTGGCGCCTTCTCCTTCTTTGCGCCTCCTCTTCTTCTTCTTCTTCTTCAGCTGCGACTGCGACAAGCCTTTGCTCGGGCCTTGTCTGCCTGCCATGACAATTTAAATGCCTGTTGTGTTCTGCGGGCTGGGGCACTTAAAGGGGGGCCAGTGGGGGCGTAGACTTGCGGCAGCCACTGGTAAGTAATAGCTGCCATTTGCTGGCAGTCTGCGGTTGCAGCCTCCCGCACGCGGCGCCTCTTAATAAACAATCTTCTGCCGCACATTGCATGCGTACGCACACGCCTCTGCCTGCATCTGTATACGTATCTGTATCTGTATCTGCGTCTGTTTCTGTATCTGTGCCTGCCCCTGCCTATGAAGTACATACATATCGTACATGCTATGTAATTATAATTTGTAGCAACCGCGGGTAATTACAAGTGTTCCACAGTCTGTTGTGGCGGGCCAAATGCGCAGCAAAAAAGAGGCGACGGGGAGTAGAAAAGGGAGAGTGAGGGAGAGGAAGAGAGGCATTTGTAGAGGCTTATGAAAGGCTTTAGGGAAAGAAAGGTTATATGAAAAGACTGGAAAGGCTGCTTAAAGAGGCTATTAGGTGGCAAGAACTTAGCTTTTTTAGCTAAAGCTCACTAGGGATACAAGTAGCAAGAAATCGAATGGAAAGAAGTTCAGTACATCGAACTAAGCACTTGATGAAAGCAAATGGCAGCTGAAAACTGATTAAGTTTAACTGTCGACACAGTTTTGTACGAGGGTCGTTTGATAAGTCCGTGACTTTTTGTATTTGCCGCGCACCTGCTCTAAATACAACACTGCTCCTGTCAGCAGTTATCGATTAACAGCTGACTGTAAAATTTTGAGAAAGCTGCGTTTTTTGGTTTGCGTTTTATAGGCATTGAAAGCAGACGATCTCGTGAATTTTAACGAAAATGGAAAAAAGTGAATTTCGTGTGCTAATTAAGCATTATTTTTTGCGTAAAAAATCCATCACCGAAACCAAGGAAAGACTTGATAAATATTATGGGGACTCTGCACCATCAATTTCAATGGTTAAGAAATGGTTTACTGAGTTCCGTTGTCGTCGTACCAGTACAAGTGATGCCGAACGTTCAGGTCGCCCAAAAGAGGTCGTCATGCCAGAAATCGTCGACAAAATCCATGGAATGATATTGGATGATCGGAGAATGAAAGTGCGTGAGGTAGCTGAGGCTGTAGGCATCTCAACTGAACGGGTACATCACATTTTACATGAATATTTGGACATGAAAAAGCTTTCCGCGCGATGGGTGCCGCGATTGCTCACACACGACCATAAGCGCAACCGTGTGACCATTTCAAAGGAGTGTTTGGCGATGTTCAACCGCAATCCAAACGAATTTTTGCGCCGTTTCGTTACCGTAGACGAAACATGGATCCACCACACCACACCAGAGACCAAAGAACAAACAAGACAGTGGGTTTCTCCGGGTGAACGTGCACCAAAGAAGGCCAAGGTGGGTCTGTCGGCCAACAAGGTCATGGCCACCGTTTTTTGGGATGCACAAGGTATCATTCACATCGATTACCTTGAAAAGGGTAAAACGATCACCGGCGAATATTATTCAGAGCTTTTGGACAGATTCGATATTGATTTGAAGCAGAAACGACCGCATTTGGCGAAAAAAAGTGCTGTTCCATCAGGACAATGCACGGGTGCACACGTGTGTAGTCAGCATGGCAAAATTTCATAAATTGGGCTACGAACTGCTACCCCATCCAGCATATTCTCCAGATTTAGCCCCCTGTGACTATTTTTTGTTTCCAAACATGAAGAAATGGCTCGGCGGTAAGAGATTCGGGTCAAATGAAGAGGTCATCACAGAAACAAACGACTATTTTGAGGGCCTTGAGAAAACCTATTATTTGGAAGGAATAAAAAAATTGGAAAAACGCTGGACTAAATGTATAGAGCTAAAAGGAGATTATGTTGAGAAATAAAACGCTTCTTTGACGAAAAAAATATATTTTATTCAAAAAGTCACGGACTTATCAAACGACCCTCGTACCTTTCAGAACTATGCCTAATGTTCACCATTAACTGTTTCTTTACGTGTTTTCGCTGTTTTTAACGAAGCTCATAAAGACGAGATAAAAAGTATTAAAAAAAAATGCTACTGCGCTTAATCAAGACGAAAATTATAATGAATTTATTTTATCTTATTGGAAATGGGCGTGCCTCTTCAAAATACACGATCGTTACAAGGGTTATAGTGTGGAATACATCGTTTTCTTTATATATCGTTAACTTCAATTTAAATATAACATTTTTCTAGACCTTTTATAATTTAATTGAATAAATCTAACGTATTTTGGCGTAAGCATTACTATTTCTTACACTTTGTAGGCTCTTTAAGACTTTAAATCCTGTTTTACCTAGCGAGGCATTAGCTTAAATTTTCTGCTTCCTTTTATTGTACTGCATGATTTCCAGAGAAGGGATTCGAGCCGCACTTTATGGGACAGTGCTTCTAGATCATTTGGATGTGAGTTGGACATCGCCTTGGCCAGTACTGAGAAGATAACTTGACTATATATTTGTCGGAGTAATAGTAGTAGTAGTAAAAGAACATTACGCATGACCTCGAATTATTTCATCATACTATGTTTTGCGTCTTTGCTCGGACACCTCGTGGTGTCCGTCGTTTTTCTGCACGGCGATGCGTCGCGACGTTGCCGCCGAGTGTGGTTCGAGGTTTCGTATAGGCTGTTAGAAAACGAGCAGGGCAGTATGCTTGAGGGACCGCCTGTGAACAGTTCGAAACACGCTACGCTCTAATGGGAGACGAACTTAATTCGACATATTCATAGATCTATACATACTTTCTTAATGATTTGCTAGTCAGTTTCAAATGAGCCTTAGCAACTTAAGTTCCTTGACTTCACATGGTTTTATGCTTCCACTTTCAACTCGCAGAAGATGTGAAGCTTAATGCTTAATATATAGAAGCACTGCACTGCCATTCATGGCACTACACTGCAGTCCCAACAGGTATCAAGAATATTCTCCCATGTAGCGATCCCTTCTCTACGTTAACAACAGCTCCAGAACATCTTATGAACTCACGTACACACAAGTTTAACAAGGAGTGTGAAGACATCGCAACCATTCCGTATTTATATTTACACCTACATAGATATAAATATAGATATAAATGGATATATAAGAAAAACTATATACCAACGCGATTTCGCTAGACCGGTTCAAGATCAGTTGAATTGAACTTTTGAAACTTGAACTTTTGAGGAAGTGCGTATAACATATTGCTTTACACTCAGCCTGGCAAAGGTAACGTTTTTATTCGGTTTTTTAATTGCCCGGCTGCATATTGAAAACCAGAAATTGGTACAATGAAACCAAAGCTGATGGAGTGCTGCTACCACAGTCTGCCTGCCCTCCCCTCCCTTCCCTTTCCCACGGACTGCACCAATCGAAGGCTGCAGCACTTTTGCAATTAGGTCGCGGCAGTAAAATGAAACGCGCCCAGTGCCTGAGAGGCAATAATTCACTTAAGCGCGGCGCCAAAAAAGAGAGAATCTGGAAGCCAGCAAGGTAAAAGGGGGAGGTAGAAAAAGGAGGCGGGGTGTAGCGCAGCTAATGATAAATTAATTGTGCAATTGCATTTTGGGGTTATTGGGCAATTGATATCGATTCTCAGTGCGCTTCTTATTATTTATGGATATGATCTAGGGGACGCAACATAACCTCAACCAGGCCCTGCCACTCCACCTCCCCCCTCAACTGCTGCTCACTTTAGGGCTGCCGTTATGTCTTTCCGGCAGCTAAGCCACTAATTAAAACTAAGTGGCGGGCGCTAAAAAACGCGCGTTGCAACCTCCATTAACCCGCTGACGCCCAATTACACTTTCGCTTAATTTTTTCAGCCTTCAGCCTCCGTTTACACTTTCCCCGTGAATTTTGACATTTTGACAAGCTGAGGCAAGCTGAGCTGTTAGCAACTACAACAACAATACTATCAACACTCACATAACGCATACGCAGCGTGGGCCGGCACTAGAGCTTGCCTCCTAATTTGTTTACGGGCATTAGGGCAACATTTTAACTGCGCCCCAAACACTAAAGCCAAGGTGAGATGTGGCAGTCTGTGTGTGGTATTTGTGTGTGTGTGATATGGGATGTTGTTGTTGTTGTGGCTAGAGTTATGTTTCGTTTGCCCGTCGATGGCATAGAAAACTGCGCAGCAGCTTGTTGCCTCTCTGCTCAGCTTATGGGCGCATTAGGAAGGCTTCATTAACAAATTGGTTGGGGGAGGAGGGGGGCAAGCAGGCAGTGATAACGGTACATGTATGTTGTGTGTTTTTGTAGTTATGTTGTACCTATTTCGCGCAAATTGATTTTCATTTCAAGCGAAGAGAAGATTGAAGCAGAAATGAGTTTGTTTTGAATTGCATAAACTGTTGGCAAGTGTGGAATATTTAAGTTGGCCAAAGATCATGGTGCTTGGCGGGTGTTTATGGAGACACACACACACCAAGGCATAGACAGGCACACACACTCTCACACACACTTGCTCGCAGACACTTGCTTTGCCCGCTGTCACCCTGACAAATGGCGCACTCGCTTTACATATGTATAGTTGTCCACTGCCCCCGCTACCCCTCTCCCTTTCCCTGCACCTTCGCCTCTCCCTGCTCCCTCTCTTCCTCCCTTTTAGGTCTAACCCAGACACACACACACACACACGTGTGTGTAAATGTGTTACACAAAATGCCGCAAACGTGTGCGTGTCAAATTTGTAAAGTGCAAAATTTATGCGTAATGTGAGGGCGTTACCCGAAAGCCTTCAGCACCCGCACACGCCCCCACAGCCCGACCACGCCCCTGGCGAAAGTTGCCACTGCTGCGGCTTACATGTTTGAAGAGGCCTGGCAACGGCAACGGCAACAACAACAGCAACAACAACAACAGCAGCAGCGTCTCTGCCGTCGCCGTTGGCGGTGAAGTGCCAAAAAGTTGCAGTCAACGGCAACCGAAACATATAACTGTCTAGCAAAAGTGTGTGGGTGTGTGTGGGTGTATGAGACTGAGTGTGACTCCGTGTGACTGTGTGTGCCTGTGTTGGTGCCTCTGTGTGTGTGCGCGCGTTTAATTTTCTCGCCGAACTAAAATGTTTTCGGGAACTGCGAGTTTTTCTTCGCGCCAATGCAAATATTTGGCAGCTCTATGGCAACAAAATGGCGGCGAAAGGTTAGCAAAATAACTTCACTAGCGCAACAAAAGCCACACACAAACACAAGCACGTACACACACGCACACACACACACACACAGGCACCCAGGAGCACACGCGTTTGGATTTGGTGAAATTCATTAAAGTTTATGTTTGCGTATATTTCAACAGTTTTACAGCAACCTGCCCGCCCGCAGAGCAACTGTGCAAGAGGGAGACAGAGAGAGAGATAGAGAGAGAGAGGGAGACAGAGATAAGGACAGCAAGCGAAGACAATGTCGATTTCTGACTTTTGGGCCTGCCTTTTTACGCTTAATGTGTTAAAACTAATTTAAATTTATTTCATTCGTGTAAATTTGCCAAGATGCTGTGGCAGCCCTCCCTCCCCTCTCTCTCTCTTTCTCCCTCTCTTCCTGTCTCCCTCTCGCGTGCATGCGCCTTCAACTTCGGCTTAGCAGTGACTTTGAAGGGGTTAATAAATAAATTACGTATACGTGCACATAAATTGTTGACCACGCAGTGCCAAAGTTCGCACGCAGAATGTGAGAGGGAAAGGGAGCAGTAAATTAAAAGCGAAAGAGAGAAGAGAGGGGGGGGGGAAGGAGAAGCATCGAGTCGGGTCATGATTGGCAGCTATTTGTGTGCCGAATGTGCCGTTAAATTAGCCAAATTACGATGAGTTGGGACTTCTCTTAGGCCACTCTGCAGCATCGGCAACAACAATGGATATTTCAATGTGTCACGTTCGTTTGCACTTGCAGCCACGCCCACCCTTTGCCGCCTTTGCGGTATGTTGCGGGTATTGTGTGGCCACAGCCAGCGCATTTTTAATTTACGATTGCGAAGGAGCAAACTAAAGCAGAGCAGAGAAATATGCATAAATGTTTCAGCACGAGAGGAACTAAGGAGAATGACAGACACGAAAGTAGAACGAAGGCTTGAGAAAGATTTGGGATGATCGGTAAATCACTGTAGCACTAGGAATTCGAATGTATAGTCGATTAATAGATGATAGATATATAGAGATATATATAAATAGATAGATAGATAAAACGAATAAATGGATGGATAGATAGATAGATAGATAGATAGAATGACAGATTGATGGATAGATAGGTAGAAAAATAGATATTTTGATGAATTGATAGAAAGATAGATGGATAAAGTAATAGATAAATAGATAGAAAGATGCATAGATAGAGCAGATGGATGGACACATAAACAAGATAGATGAATAGATTTATTAAGTAGATAATTGCTAGATTAAAGTAAGAGCAAAATGGGAAAAGGAATAAGCAGGAGAGATACAGTCGAGTGTGCTGAACTGAGATATACCCGCTACACACTTGACCAAAACGAGTTATTCTTTTCTGTTGCATACTTTGCAGGGAGCAGCTTGGATATTAGTACATCTTTAAAATTATTTCTTAAATAACTTTTATGTTCTTTACTCAATCTCAGCTCATTTTTAAGAAACATTGCGTTGATAATTATTGTACCAAAAATTATCTGTAAAGCAATAAATTACACGCAGAATTCAGCTTTTATTAATTAATGAAGGCGGAAAGGGGCGAGCTTAAATTTTAAAACAAACTTGATCTTCGTGCCATATTTCGACATATTGAAACCAAATGTTATTGATATCCCTAGATATTAGAGTCTTTGAAATCTAGATATTCATTCGGATGGACGGACGGACGGAGAGATAGACAGACAGTCAGACATAGCTTTATCGACTAGGCTGTTAATGCTGATACAGAATTTATACATACAATAGTTTGTGGAGTCTTCCACGCGTCAGTTTGGAACCTAGTCATAATACCCTTCTACCTTATAAGTATTGTAGTAGGTATACACATGAATATACCAGTCAAAGAACAGCTTGACGAGCAGTCAGGCAGATCAGACTATCAGAATTTTGATCTGTGATACAGTCTGCATACTTTAAGTCAAGAACCAAGAGGAAGCAAGCAGATCAGACAGTGAAAGAAAGACTCTCAGCTATATTCTGTGACTGAGGCCACAACCTACTTAAAAGATGCATGTATTTAAAGAAGAAGAACAAAGTTCATTTCAGAGTTCGTGAAGTTCATGTTTTAATCAAAACTGAATTGTGATTTCGCCTTAACAATTGCAAACTACTTGAAACAGTACGAAGCATTCGTTAAGTACTCGATGAGTGTGACACATGTACTCGGCAAGTACTTCTCTCTCTGTCTCCCTCTCTCTCCTTCCTGCTCTCTCTCTCTCTTTGTCGCTCTCACTCGCACTTAACTATGCAAATAAAGCATCGAAATACGAGTTGGCAATTTAATTAAATATGAGGTAAATACATTTTGTTGCTGCCGTAAAGAGGACATGCAAAAAATTGAATGTGACAGGACAAGACACGACAGGGCAGCGGTCACGAGAGGGGGAGGGTAGGGAGCAGAGGCGGGGCGGCGAGACAAACAAGGCAGGCAAACAGACAAACTAGTTAAAGGGTATGCTCGGCCTGCCAACATGAGTGGAGTAGGTTGGCGGGGCAGGGCAGGGTGCAAGCAGGGAAAGCGGAAGGAGAAGAGGCAACTAGTTTACTTGGACGGCAAGCCGCCAGGCAAAGCCAAAGAAGAAGGCAGCAGCGGAGACGGAGGCGGAGGCAGCGGCGCATTGCGAAATGGACAAAATGGGGGCGTGACCCCAAAATGACACAGACAGTTAAGTGAAAGCGTTGAGCGTTGACACGCAACACGGCAACAACAACACAAGAAACATTGAGCCGGGCATGTAATCGGGGGAAGGGGGGAGAGGAATGACGAGGGGTAGCCAGACAGAACTGTGTTTCGCATTTAATTTCATTTGGCAACTTTGTCGAGCATTTTTGTGTTCCATTCATGTTTTCAATCGAATTGTACAAATTGCAAATTGTAAACATGCCATAAATTAAACAACTTGTAAATTAAATGAAATTTTATATTCACACACACTCACACACACACACACACACACATGTAGGCTGGCAGACATATCCAAACAATGAAAGGAATGTCGCAGCCTTTGCCAGATGCGCTAATGAAATTTATGTAAATTATTACCGCCCACCATAAGCAGGCGAGGGCGTGGCTATGTACGTGTAAGTGGGCTTTAAAACGAGTATTTGTGGGCGTGGCACGGATGCAGCTGCCGCTGCGCAGTTTGTTGCCCCCTGTCGCGAGAAGACATTAAAACTAATACAGACGCCTCGTCGTCTGAGCGGGAGAACCTTGCGAGATAGGGCAGGCAAGAGCAGAGAAGGAGGGGGGAATATAGGGGGAAGCTACTTGGGAACTGGGCAACTAAGGTCGGCCGGGTGAATGACAAATAGTCTCAGACTGGAGCTTATGGGCAAGTCCATAAGGCCGTCCGTTAACACCTTGTAGCAGCCACGTCCAAATTGCCTAATGCCAACGCGCAGAGCCATTGCCACAAACTGTGTCAGCAAAGCAATTTTTAATACCCTGCAGAAGGTGTGCCAAGCAAGAGGGTGTGCGAGGTCGTAAGAGAAGCGCCAAAGGTGGGAAATGAAATTGGAATGACACGTGTGTGGAAACTTGTAAAAGGTTTTCTTTCACTAGACTTCTTGTACCTTTTTTTCTTCGTTCTGTTTTTAAAATTCCTCATTAAGACTTCTCACTCCGTTTCTGCTTAGTTCCTCTTTATCCTTCTTCCTTTGCGATTCTCTCTTAAGTACATGTTCACACTGTCAAGAAAATAATTCATTCTTTTATTTTAATTTTTAAATATCTATAATTTGCAATCTAATCACTTGTCTTTTTCAAACGATAGTGACGCTGGCTTACGATTTCAGCATTATTCAACACTCTTCTATCGATAGGCCTATCGAAATGGTTAAAAATCAATGTACGATAGCTTATGGACTAAGGTCACACTTAGTAGCGAGTTCAAACAACAGCAAGTTTATGCAAACTCTCTGAAGACATTCTTTCTTCTATTCTCATTTTCCCAGCGTATTTGCAAGTCGTGCATGTCCTACGTTGGTTCCCTTTGTTGCTGTATGTGCAAGCGTCAAGATGCTATAACCTTCTACAAGTACACACACACACATACAGGCACACAGGGGCTCCCAGCAGTGTCTACAGAGTGGTCGTGGCAGGGAGGGCAGTCAGGTTGGTGGAGGGTGTCGGAGCAGCGACTGTCCCAGGGGGCGCGCATGACTGTCTGGTATGTAAGGCAGTGTGAGTGTATAGGTAAGTATCTTCACAGTATGTACAGTGTGGGGGGGGGGAGGTGTGTGTGTGTGTGCGTATGTGTGTGTGTGCGTATGTGTGTGAGCGTGTATTTGTGCTATGTAAACGTGTTTTTTGACAGTAATAGTTTGTAATATAAATTCACACCATGCTGGCAATGCCAAACACACAGACACACACAGATACACTGCCACACACACACACACGCACAGGCACAACAAAGTCTTTTGCTACGTGTAACAAAAAAGCCATTTAAGCATTTTGAGGTCGGCGACGCCATCAGCGACAGCGACGCCAGCTGCGCAGCGTTGCTTTTCTTAACTTACCTTAGTGGGGGTAGGAGTAGGAGACGGGTGGAGGCGGGCACTGGAGCAGATTTTACGAGTATAACCTCACAATTTTATAGTCGGAACCCCACGCGTGTTGAGTGAGTCTATCTGTGTGTGAGTGTGTGTGTGTGTGGTTTGCCGTATCCCTGATCCCTTTTAATATATACCCGAGTGTGTTACCTTTTGAGCCAAACTTTTTTATGGTTTAATGTCGTACAAAACAATTTTCTATAAATTAAACTAATAGAGCACTAACCCCAGTGACCCCCTCCCCTCCCTCCCTGCTGCTGGGTGTTGCCAACTATCCACAGGATCTGCAGACCGCTAGCCATGCACAATTTATGCCCATCTCTGCATAATTGAAAATTCTTTGCAAGTGTCTGGACGAGCTTATCGCTCCATTTCTCGGCTCCATTTCTGGCATTCAACTTTCCGGCTGCGACTCTGGGCGGCGACGACTCCGACTCCGACTCCGTTGTTGATGATGCACATTTCATGTTAATGCAATTAAGTTTTAATTGTTGAATTGTTGATCTTAACGCATGATTTCATATTTATGCGCATTAATGCGAATCGCCTGCCCAACCCGATGTCATCTCTCATTTTGTTCCTGCTGCTGCTGCAGTTGTTGTTGTTGTTGCTCCAGTTGTTGTTGCTGCTGTGCCACACATCGTTGTCAGTGTGTAATTGCGCCCCGATAAGCATGGCAGTTAAATGTCGCATTTGCTGTAATTACACAGTTTTGTTGTAATCATTTTTAATGCGCGCGCATCTGCATCTTTCTTTGTTTGCTTTAATCAACTTGATTAAAGCCGGCGAGGCGCGTCCTTTGTGTTGCCAATATTTATTATAATGTTGTTACAAGCCAGTGTTGTTAAGCGTACACCGACACACCCCACACACACTCACACACGACAAATTGCCGGACAATGCCAGATTTATGACAAGAGACTAATTGCAGACACTGTAGACGAATCAACTTGGCCTCTGGCTGACACAATGAGCTCATATATAGAGCCCAGTCAGACCTGATATCGCTGCATTTGTAAAACTGAAACTGTAAAAATGATAAAGTAAAGAATATTAACTTATGAATACCCTATACCCTCTACTCATTACACTGATATTTACAAATAAGTAAGTAATGACAAAATTTTTAATATATTATTAAAAAACATAAAATTATTTTGAAATTATAAAAGCAAACAAAGATTTGTGGTCAAGAAGCAAGGAAAATACTACTAAATAAAATACTAAATAATACGAGCAAAGAAACCCAAAAAGGTAAAGAGAGCATAGATAAAGCAGCTTCTGGAAAATATAGAAATAAGGAGGATCAAGCAAGAAAAAATCCTTCAATAATAACAAATCATAGCTAAAAATCTCTCTACATTGTCAAATTATAGTAATAAAACAAAGCTATAGACAATAACGATGGTCAGTCAGATATCTACCTATTTTATATGTACTTCACTCGTTTCCAACACAATTCAAAGATGCTTGTTTTCCAACACTAACATTGTTTAACTCTGACACAGTCATTAAAAACCTTTTTGTATATTTAATCATTCTATACTTTTTTATTATTGTAAAGACTAATGCCAATGTGGAATTTGGTATCTTTAAAGCATGTTTTTATATGAATATTTATATATTATATATATTCACCTTAAAACAGTTTCTTTATAAACCTAATAACATGATTACTTTGCTTTCATTACGTCCCTTCAAAGTTTAGGAACCTTTCCATAAAAACCCTTCCTTCATTTCTCTCTAGAAAGTGAAATATGGTTACGTTGTTTCTCATATTCTCGACGGGAATTTGTCATAAAAGAGAAGTATTTTTATTAAAAACTAGTCAACTCTTGGATGCTCACACACACACACTCTCACACAGGCACTCTGCCACAAAACTCGAGAATTTGACAAGTTTTCTCACACAACCACAGAGTGTTTTGTGTTTACGTACGTTGTTTGTTAGCAACCTGGCAACCCTGCCGCAGCCTGGCCGTGCTACCGTGAAACACTCTCAGAGTCAAAGTCAAAGTTTTCAATCACATGTCAAGCCTTGACTTGACTTGGGTGCGTCGGGGTGCGGGGCCCGGGACTCGTTGCCCCGTTGGCTTCTTCGACAGTTGTCGCACATGGCTCATAAATGTAGCAGCTCCCTGCCCCTTCCCCGCCCCCTTTCCTGTGCCTCTCAAGAAGAACCACAGTCTAACAACCTGTTCGGCTGCCACAATTTGGGGGGAGAGAACTCTGCGAGTGTCGAATCATCTGGTAAGTTACGAGTATTTTTTTTTCTGCCGCTCACTCTCTCCTTCATTCTCCCTCTCTTCTCTCCTTCTCTCTCTTTCTCGCATTTTTCTGCATGTGCGCAGCATGTGATTAATTGTATGTCAGGTGAAAACAGCTGCTTGAATAATTAAACCTTCACCAAAAATCACAATCACAACACAAATCTCTTTCGCGTCATCATCGACATTCCAGCCGCAAATGACTTCGAGTGTGTGTGAAATCCACTTGATGAAAGGCAGAGAGGTGTAGGGAAAGGGGAACGGGGTTGTAAGGGTTCTGCAGTAATGAGCAATGCTCAAAAAGCAGATTTATGCCGTTTTCTCTGCGAATGTTTTCGAGTTACGTTAAGTCAATGCAAGCCAAATAATCAACTGGACTGCAGGCGCTTTCGACAAGCAAAGGACAAGCACACACATTCTCTTGTTGTTGTCATTGCCAATATTGTTGTTGTTGTTGCTGCCATTGTTGTTGTTGTCGTTGTCGTTGAGTACTCAGTTGGGCAAATATTAGTTAGCCATTCGCTAGTCAGTCAGGACAGCCGGAGCAAAGCAAAGCTCGACCAAGACAATATTAGAGCCCATCAATGCATAAACCAACAATTGCAGGCTAAACATACACACACACACACACGCACACTCGTATATCACGCACATGTGTGCGTATGTCAGGGCACTTAAACGGCAGAGACGCAGACATACGTTCACATCCTGCAGAACCTGCCTCGGCTCGACTCGACTCGGCTGCAGTAGCTCTTGTGCTTATTTAAGTAAGTTAATGTGCCATTTGGATGTTGTGATTGTGATGCGTCTCTTGCCCCTTGCCACTTGTACACCACCTCCCCCCCTCTCTCTCTATCTCCATTCTATTGCTAGCTCGGCCTGCCTCAATTCCAATGAATTTTAATTAATTAAAGTTTGTTTGTGTCGTCTCCCACATTATGTCGGCACTTGCCACAAATCATGCCAAATATGTAATTTTGCAGATGGATACTTTTCGCCAGCACTGTAGCAATTGTTGCTCCTCCTCCTGCTCCTCCCCCTGCTGTTGTTGACCGAGGCCAAGGCAAATGTTTCTCATCTCAGCAGGGCCTCCTTACACTCACTTATTACGTTGCAGTGACTGTGTGTGCGGCGGGCGCATAATGCTGCAGCTGACTGTAGACGTTGCTGCTGCTGCCGATGCATGGACATGTGTATCCATTTAATTGTCAGCATATCGAATTTGCATTTTCCTGGGCTTGCCAGCAATAATATTCATTTAACATAATTGAATTTCCAACTCGACTCTTTGTTCTGGCCTTTGAGTCAATGAGATATTTGCACTAATTTGCTGCAAGGGAATTATGTACGATTAGCACAAAAG
Organism: Zaprionus africanus; assembly: GCA_018151435.1. Taxonomy (NCBI): domain Eukaryota; kingdom Metazoa; phylum Arthropoda; class Insecta; order Diptera; family Drosophilidae; genus Zaprionus; species Zaprionus africanus. The sequence continues at coordinate 11,217,039 of JAECXB010002206.1, forward strand.
CTAATGCAGAGCAGCTCCAATATATATTTATTGTGTGCATATATAGTTTATATAATCTAAGGTATAACGTAGGCTTAAGTTTTATTTGCGCAGTCGAGTAAAGATTAATTCGATATTGAAGACTAGCTTGAACCTATACTATACTAGGTGTGTTCACAAAGCTGAAGAAGATTTTGACATTTGATCGAACTTGGCTTGCTTTTTCGGTCTTGCTTCACCTGGGCTCTTCATTGGGACGATTGGGCTTTGGTTTCGATATCATAACCATATAATTCATGATTCATCACCAGTTATGATCCTTTTGAGTAAATCTGGGTCATCGTTGTCGTCATTTAACAGCTCTTGAGCGATGCTCATGCGACGGTTCTTTTGGTCAAAATTTAACCTTTACGCCTTTAACAACAAAACGAAAAATTCTTTACACTTGAAACTTGGTACAGATGTTGGGGAAGAGTGTAGTAACATAACAAAACAAAAACAACGATAATCGAAAGTACATTGCCCGCGAAATTTGCACCTTAGTTTTAAAACACTTACTTTACAAGCAATGAATGTATTCTATCAATATCGATTGCCACCACATCGTTTAAAAGTACTTAGGTTAAGAATTGGGTACCCATAATAAGAGTACCTATGAAGGTGCCCATGAATGTACCTCCAATCAGCGTACTTAAGAAGTTACTTATTAAAAGTCAGCTCAAAAGAGTACCCAAGACTAGCGTCCTCATCTATATACCCATGAAAAGTTGGGTAGGAAGAGTAAACATGAATGAAATGCATTAATCCTCTTCTAAAAGGTGTAGGGTTAGTCGAGTAAGTACTAAATGTATGGCTTATCGACACCCCTAGAACGACAGGATATAAACAGGCACTGTATTGAAACCCTATTCCACGCTTGCTGCTGATTTTTCAAGTTCAAATTAAGTTTTGAAATATGCATTTTTCTGAAATGAAACCTATAACTTTCATTATTTCTTGATCCACAAAGAACTCTCTTCCTTGCGACTTTGTTGCAGTGCTGCCAAGGTATTTCTGACCTCACATACATATAACGATCGAAGTTCGAGTGAATGTTGCCCCGTGCTAACTCCAACCTGGACTTGGCACATTATTATTCCTATATCATTTAGCAAGCCGACAAGCACAAAGGTGTGCAGAGATGCTCTGAACTTCAAGGCGATGTGAAAAGTTTAGTGTGTTAGCAACAATGTTGGTGACCTCCACACACACACACACACACACGCGCGTAAACAGAGGCATAATCTAAGACGGTGCTGCTCTGTCAGCTGCCAGGCTGCAATGGACCAAGGAGAAGTAGCAAGAGGAGAAGCAGAGCAGGCAGGCTGTAACAACTGGCAGCCGAGGGCATCATCATAAACGTTTATTACGTCCATAAATAGGTGAGAAATTACCGTTTGTTTGGCCAGCAAAAGGTCTTGCCGGCAATATTGTTGCCCACGTCTTGGCTTTCTTTAATATTTCTTGCGGTGCCCGCTCCCCAGTCTCCCCCCCCCCCCTGCAGCCGCAGAAGGTGAACTCTTAAAAGTTCCAAGTGCTGAAGCCCACGAAATAGTTTTTGCCACCGCAGCCCACAGGATTGGCAACTTTGTTGTTGTCGTTGCTGCTGCTGCTGTTGCTGCTGCTGCTGTTGCTGCTGCTGCTGTAGTTGAGGTTGTTGCTGTTGCTGCTGTTGTGGTTGTTGTTACGCAGTTTTCGAAAATATTTGCAATTAAAATTTGCTTATAGGCAACAAAGTTGGGCAGGGCAACGGGACTTTATTGAATTTTCTGGCGAACAAAGGCAACTCTGGCAGTTGGTCAAAAGGTTTGACCGACAAAGCCTTTGTACAGCGATTATGAAATTAATGAAGCGAGAGTGAGGTTGAAAGGCGAAGGCCAAGGAGGAGGAAGGACTCTGGCAACGCATAAGACTCAACTAAGTCAAAGTGAATAGTCCCTTTTGGTAATGGAGCAACTTCTTGCATAATAACTGAGATGGAGATAGAGAAAGAGAGACAAAGCGAGAAGGAGTAAGACAGAGAATGAGAAGGAGTAAGAGAGAGATGCAGAGAGATATATGGGCACACTTGAAGGAGTGTGAGCAACAAGACGAATCACCTCGCAGTACCTAAGTTAATCCAGCAATTGAGCTCGTTACTCGCCTCTTTTAATTAGTGCCTAATGAACTAACCCAGTGTTGGCTAATATAAATAAGCACATTAGTCAACTGTCAACACTTTTCGTCAGAGGCGTTTCATAAAAATTTGTCAAAGACCATTCCCCCCCTTGCCTCGCTTCCGATGCCCTCTGCCTGGCTTCCGATCCCTTCGACACATTTCGCGGCACATTTGCAGCGAGCATAGATTTTTCACACTAGTGGATTAGCGGCATACAGACGTGGGCTCCCCTCTTCCCACAGCCGAGGGGGGTGCAGGGGGGGTGGGTGGTGGCTGTGTACGGGGTGTGACAAGTTGACAAATGCTTGGTAATTTGTTGCGACGTAAATTTGAATGGAAGCGCCTTGATTGCCACTTGAGACATTTGTGCGGCAACAGCTGCCAGCGAAAGGGAAATTTCTTTCTTTTGCAATCTCTCTGGCTCACTCTGTCTCTGCCTCCCTCTCTCTCATTCTCTTTCTCCTGACTCGCTCAGGCTTCTGGTGCTACTTACTCAATCTTCATGGCACGCCGGAAATGCAAATTATAATGATATATTGGCTGTGAAAAAACTGTGCGACAGCCGCTGCAGAAGAAGAAGGAGCAGTCAGTGGGCCTGTGCCTAATGGTGAAGTGCCCCCTCTCTCTCTTTCTCTGTCTTTTACACACTCTCTCTCTCTCTGTCTAAGTAGATTAACACATAGGTAAGAAGACTATAGCTGTAGCTGTGTGTGTGTCTTCTAATGAAAAGCCAAACAGATTTATGGCAAATAATTGAAATCGTTTCTTTTAAAATTTAAAAAAAAAAGTTTAATTAAAATTTGATTCAAACTAAACTTTATAATTAAATTTACTTAATTAATTTATTTTTACTGTTTTAATGTAAATTATCAAATTGTGTTTAACTATTCTAAACATTAAAAGAATTAACAACTTTTGTTACATTCCAACCAATCCCAGGGCATCCACAAGTCGTTACAACCGCATGCTCTCATGGCTCACTCATTGCAGATGCCAACGCTGACGCCGACGGCGACGCCAACGTGGCTTAGGATTACCGCTAACGGTAATAAATAGACCTGCCACGCGTGTGTAATTTAGAGAGGAAGCTCTGCCAGGATACGGCTTAGGGGGATGGGGCACAACTGTAAGGGGCAGCAATGAGCAGGAGGAGCCTGGCACAGGACGTCGCGATGACAGCGCTGACATCGAGCGAGCGTTGACAGTAATGAAATTATGACATTGCTAATAACGGGGTATTCCGACGGGCGACGGGCGAGGGGCGTCAGCTCAAAGAGGCCTTCTCTTCTTCATCTTCATCTACTTCTTCTTCTCCTTCTGCTTCTTCTTCTTGTTGCTGCTGTTCTCAACTGGAGCTGAAATATGATTAGCTGGCATTTAGCTTGTCCTCTGCCTCAGTAGAACCGCGGTCCGCGGCTGCAAAAACCCTTTTCAGTAGCCGTCGAAAGGCGATTTTTCTCGTTTTTCGCCTGTTGTTGTAATTTATTTTAATTAAACTTTGCGCTGATGAAATGCTGTTGATTAGACTTGAAAGGCGTGCGCACACAAAGGATGAGGCAGAGCGCAAAAAGGGGGCAGAGATAGAGAAAAAGAGATGGAGAGACCTGAGAAGGAGAACAACACAAAAACGAATTGAACAAATCGTCCAAATGAAGCAAGTCGAAAAAAAAAAAAAAAAAAAAAACTGCAGATCTCGGGAATTCTCCACGGCAGCCGAATGCAATAAGCAAACTGCACTTGCTTTTCTTTTTCTACTTCTCCCTCTCTCTCTTTTGACTGTCTTCTATTTATTTTTTAATGCCAGTTCAGCCAATCAATAAAACGCCGCTTGAACTAGCCATAACTTCTGCCATTGCATTGAGATTGAAAGAGGAAGCCACTTATTGGCTGACCGAAGGTCAAATGCTCTTTAATATCTCTGCACATTAGCAAACAAATCCAAATCGAAATGAAGAGGGGGAGAAATAATCAAAGAGAGAGAGAAAAAGAGAGGAAAGACAAGCAGTGGATAAGAGCGAAGCACAGAAAGAGGGAGATGCATAAGTGATAAACAGATGGCAAAGTTAGAGTAGCTTTCCATATTAAATGAAAGTGCTTTCTTTTTTCTTTTTGAGAATATGGATGAACAATACGTCTTTCAGACTCCCTGAGCAGATGGTAAAGGGTACTTTGGTTTTTATTATTCTTTTATTTTTGGCTGACTCTGCAAAAAGGTTAAAGTGGCGACGAAAATTTGCATATGCTGCGCAGGAATATGCTAAGCAAAGAAGTCAGCAAAAGTGCAACATGAGGCAGAATATGTGCTGTAAGCTAAGTATTTTCTATTATATTGTAGGTAGAGATTTCAGCATTTCATATGCCGTTACTACTTACACCCTACTCAAGCTGGTCATATGTGCTGTCAGATTATTTTGAGGTTCGATTTGGCTTCTTAGTTCGATTAAGTTCATGTTTCCTTGTCTAAAGTGCTGAAGTTATTGGATTCTTTCCCTAACAGAGCTGCTAAAATCTTATTTGAAATGTAACCTTGCTTCATAAGAAGAGAAAAAAGCTTATCTGGAATGTATCATTAATTAATCAAATGTTTCATTCTGCGCCTTGAATACCTCACAAAACACTCGAGCAAGTGTCTGTGCGATTATGTGAGTATGCATTGCACTGCAATAAGCACTCGATTGGCTAAATGCATGTTGCACCTCGACAGGTGAAGATTATATCCGGAGAAGTTGTTGCAGCTGCTGCTGCTGATGTTGAAGTAGCAGGCAGGCAGCCCGTTGAGTGCAACAATAAATCAATGTGGGGCATTTCTTCAGACGCAGCCACATTGCAACCCCAACATAGTTGACGCTCGTCGCCGTCGTCATCGTCATCGTCGTCGTCGTCGTCGTCGTCGTCGTTGTTCATGTTTCTCGCTATTATTTTGCTCAACATTGCGCTTGTCTCTGGTGCCGCAGGGGCGCTTGCAGTGCATTTGTGTCAGTGAGCAGCGCGTAAAGCAGAGAAGAGTAGCAGCAGCAACAGCAGCCTGCGGCATTTTGCTCAGCTCTAAACCGACATTGAGTAACATGCAACAAACGTATTTTGACAAGTGAACATGCACACGCACGGCCCAGGCCGCAACAGAGTTGAAGCTGAAGCTGCAACTGCAACAGGGATGCATACAATATGCGGGCTGCCTGATGGAGGCACGGACAGATGGACAGCGGCAGCAGGCAGGCAGGCAGGTTCTTTCATGTCCAACATGACAACACTGAGAGTTATGGACCCACTTGCCAAGTGTGAGATTGTGTCTCCTTAATGCATCTGCCTGTCCCTCTCCCTCTCTCCTTCTGTTTCTCGGGGTGTGACGGTTCAATTCCAAAACTAGAAGAATCCCTGACACGATTACTTTTGCAAAAATTAAAAAGGCTGTCCTACTGCAGGAGCACAGTTATGAAAGTTCAACCCTGATCCAATGGCATAAGGAGCACAAAAATGAAGATTATCAACAATGAGGCTCGAGATTTATTCACTTTTTATTTGTCCACAAATTCTTTGTAAAAGGAAAAATTCAAGAAAAATTCTGTTTTTGGTCGACAATTGAAAGATATCGATTTTACGATGGCTTAAAGCATATCGATATGTACTTTCAATAATGCGATGATTGGCCAATTCAGGGTGTTGCCAGATATCCATGAACAAAACTGTTCACATAACTAATAAGGAACTTATTAACAAATAAATATCATGAATATATCAATTACGTAGCAAACTTCAAAGACTCTTTTTTTGCGATAAACACAACATAAACTAAGCTGGTCTCTGCACGTTATTTGATTTTGTTAGAAAATTATCCTATTTTATGCATTCCGGAATCCGGAACTCAAGGTCGGTTCATTTTCCTCTGCTTATCCGTTGACAAACTACAAATTATGTGCGCCAGGGGAGGTGTACGAGTATTTCGTACACGTATTCCGAATATTGCGGCAATATTAATACTGCTCCCTTTGCCGCAACAGTTGAGATCATTAATCTTTCTTAGCGGAACACCAGCAGCACCCTAGGACCAAGGCCAAGGCCTTACTTCGCGACCACGACCACGACGTGGACCCTAGGACGTGCTGGCAGTTGCTCAGACAACGGGAGTTCGCAATGGAATTCTTTGCATTCCAAGTTGTTGTCACCTGCAAGAAAATCAAAATGAAAGAGATTCGCAGAGCGCGGACGAGACTCGAGACTGGAGACAAGAGACAACGGTAATGATTAGCTATTTGGCTAACTGCTGGCCAGATAACGACTCAGTCTGCTCTGCTCGGCATTTTGTTTGCATTTCACATGATAAATGGCCAACGAACACTGCACTGCACAGCAACGGCATCGTCATCAGCCATAGGTCAGTTATTGGATATATATATATAGAGAGGGCACCCAGTTGCTGTTGATTGATGGCTTGTGGACTGTGGACTATGGCAAATTTGTTTGATTTTACAGCTGGCTTTAAAGCTGATTCGCATTTAACTTCAATGCGAAACAGACGATGTGCCCTGCAAATGGCCCAGCAGACACAGCAGCAGAGCACCGTATAGTACAAACAACCTTCCGACCCACGCACCCACACACCCCCACACACGCACACCACATGCAGGTTGTGCCCCTGGCGATACACGCAGCAGCTCCTTTCATGCTTGGGCCCAGCCTGGCTGGCCGTGGAACCACATAAGTAAATATGAAAGATCATAAATTTTCATTCAATTTAATGCCTCAGCAAACAATTTTTATAGTCGAGGCAAAAACTGTCTGTTTGCCCAGGGAAAAGAGACTGTACTTCTACGTATGGCTGCTGTATGTTATGTATCCACGCGGAGTGCAGTCGATTCTCCTCTCTCCCTCCTCTTTTTGTCTCTCTCTTCGAGCTGTATAGGTCGTTCGCTGCATGGGAAGCTGTTTTAACAGCTTCTTTTGTAGCCATTTTCATAACACACATCCGTACTTGGGCTTCCATTTGATTATCTATGCCACATGACAGCATTATACTTGGCTGAATGTAAACCCATTCTGGTATTTTTAAAGTACTCGATTCTCAGTGGCCTTTGTGCTGGCAAGTTATTTATGCAGAGGTAAATTGCATAGTTAAATGAAAATAAAATATACAGTTATTTGCAATTCGAAGTGGATTCGAGAAGGAAAAAATTAAAGTAGAATGAACAGTGTCGTTTGCTTAAGGGATTAGGTGCTTTAATACTCGGCGACCAGGTAGAATTATCAAGTTACTTAGGCCACCATTAACGCCTAGGCTATTACATCTTTATAGACTTGAACTCCAAGACTGCTTGGAAAATTAGAAATTGCTATACCCGAAGTAAGGCTAAGCTCGCTTCTTTTTATAGAACTAACCGATCTGTAAACCTGCTAACAATTTATTGTTCTAATATACATTAATGTTTCATTAAACAGAGCGCACCTAACTAAACTTAACCTGACACAACAAGGACAAATAAATCATTTATACATATATCATTACAACTGTGAAAGTCCTTGGTTCATCTTTGCCTATAGTTTATTTTAATTAAGCCCTTGTTTAGAAGCATTTCTTCAAAACCCTTATTGGAAATAAATAGGCTACGTGTCTATTAATCTGACAGAAGTTTACTATAAAAGTATGTGTTTATGTATGAAATATTAACCTTAATAAATGTGAATAAAGTCGCCGAGTGTAGTTTGCAATGAAATTGCTTGAGAACTTGTGGCTCAGAGATTTATGGCAACATTAATTAATATGCCTGCCAAATTAATGTAAAAGTGTCAGCTGAGGAATAAGCAGCATTTTTCTAGTTACCGTTGCTAAGCGACTTGCCAACTAGAACACCCAAGAAGGAGGGGGCGGGTCTTGCGCGAAAACGGACCCCTACAGTGGTCATACGCAGCATCGTCTTCATCTTCGTCACGGATCATAAATCACAAAATTAATCCTTAAGTTTATTAGCGAAAATTGACGTGGCTCGTTATCTGTGCGCCCAAGCAGAGTCCCTAAAGCTCCCGAAGCAGTCCGAAGGTCGGATAGAACGTCAGTCCGGCGAAACAGTAGACAATTGAGGCCATAAATTATGCGTACATTGGCTCTGTCTCTGTGCGGCGTTGTCTCTATTTACCAAACTGTTCAAACTGTTTAGGGGTAACTAGTATTTGCTGCCAACAGTCCAAACAGCAATTGGCCGCAAACACGACGTCGTTTCGGAGTGCGAGAGATGGTTTCGATAAACCGCCACGTTTTAATAAACGATTGGCATTTGATTTCGGCACAAGCTTGGGCTTTGTGGTTCATTGCACAGTTCCACAACCTCAGCTTGTGCCCGACCCTGACTTTTCTGGGTAAAATGCAAAACGAACAATCCCATAAAAAGTCTAACTCCTGTCTAGACGAGTCATTCATTTCCAGCGGCATCTCCTGCACAGCAGGTGGCAATCATGTGCAAAGCACGAAGAAATATGGCCAATATACTTGTACTTGCAGATACATATCCATATACACGTAGGATCAATAAGACGCAGGTGCAGATAAGACGGAGCACCGTTTATGACCTTGCAGCTAATAGAATACAAACTTTCAATAAGTATCTGTGAGCTGTTTGTAGCCGAGGCAATCCGGGGCTATTGCTTAAAAGACTTGGGGATTTTTCCGTTAAATAGTATAATTTATTCCAAGAATGAAATTAATGCTAGTTAGCTGTCGGAATTCTACAGCAAGAAATACTCTACATAGGACGTACGCAATTAACTTGCTATTCAATTTTCAATTATAATCTAATTAATTTGTTGTCAGTGTGGCAACGCTAAAATCACTGTTCACAACTTTTATTTATCTGAATAAATACCAAATACTTTTCTGTGCTATCGATAACTTAGAAATCATCTGTCGAGCAACAGTTAAGTGGCGTTTAAAGTTAATTTAACCATTAAAACATTTATAAATTTATTGTAATATAAAATAATAACTGAATTAAGTTAAAGTAATTTATTAAAGCTGCACAACGTGTTGAAAGTCTTATGAAAATAAAATTAAATTCATCAACGAATTCCGTTCCTTATAAAGCAGAACCACTCACGGCAATTACTTAAAAATATACAATATAAATTAAATATATATTCATATTTCCTGCACTTTTACTGTTGCCATCCTGCGTGCCATCCCCTCCCCCCGCAGCAGGTGGGTGCGGCGGCCTTCCTGCATTGACAGGCATAATGAGACCTAATGATATAATTTACTTACGACTAAATAAAGCGATGCCAACAAAGCCATCGGAGCGTTAATGTCTTCGGCATTTTTTCTGCGCAGTTTCCATGTACAAATAACAAATTGAATTTCAGTTGAGAATTATTTTGAAACTGATTTCAATGTGATCAACGGTCCGTGGCAGCTCGCAGCCGAGTCAGTTGAAGCGCAAGGACAAGTGCACAAACGAAGTCGGAGGCGGGGCCGGGTGCGTGTTGACGGAGAGGCGGAGGTGGAGTCACAGTAAAAATATCTTTGGAACGAGGGCAAATTATTTCTTCGCATTTGGACAGTGCGCAAAGTAACCGACTCAAGTTTGAAGTAACTTTTTGCCAGTTGCCTTCTCCCGTTGTTACGCATCCCTGTCACGTGTTGCCACAACAACCGCCGAAATTGTCAACAGCGAAAAATTGAGCGGGCGTGAGTGTGGGCGCGCGTGTTTTCTCTTGCTAACTGGCTGCGTCTACAAGAGATACGAGGGAGGGAGGGAGAACAGGAGGAGAGGCAGCACTCGGCTGGATGGGCAAGGGAAATGAGCAGAGCAGTACAAAGAAATTTCCGGTAGTTAAAGCGTTGCCTCCGATGTGGCTTCCATTTTTTTGTCCGTAGCATATTCTTTTTTTTTTCCTCCTCCTGCGCCGCGTCCTTTTGTAAAAAGAGCAAGCGCGGAATTCTAGGGAATAGCTAATGAAATAAACACTGCACGGCGAGGGAGGCTGTGGCTGCACACACACAAAGACACACAAACACACACAAACACACTCACACACACAAAGACAAAACAAACACAAATGAAAGTAATAAACCTATACGAACGCAGCTCTCACTGTGTGGGTGTGTGTGACTGTGGGCGGGTGTGCGTACACACAATGGTAAATAAATAATAAATAATATGCAAATGTAATAAACAAACCGATGATGAAGATAAACAACAACAACAGAAGCAACAACAAAGTCAAGGCAACAACACGAGCAAAGTCAGCTGAATGAATTTCCACGCACACTTGACCACATTAGTGGAGGACAATGAGGTTTTCCATTGAAGAATGCTTAAATATTTCCCAGTGCCCTGAGAGACGAGTTGCCGCCCCCTTCTTCACTACAATATTTCAATTTATGCACGCTTTTTTCCCCATTTCCCGCTAACTTTCCCTGCCAGTACTTGAGGCAGGACTGCCAAAATCACAGAAACGCAACGAACCAAAAACTTGAAATATATATTCCTATCTCAATAACTAAGTATGCTATGCAAAGCCGTGTGTGTGTGACTGTGTTGGTGTGTGTGTGTGTCTAGTTATGCAAAATGGCCCACAGAACTATGAGTACGACGCATGCCATGCAAATGCTGGCAAAACAGATTTTTTAACCGTTTTTTTTCTGCATTTTTTTCTAGCTTTTAATGGCAGCGAGGCAAACGTTTAGCTACACATTTCTTGGCAGGAGCGCACGGCCAGCTATTCCAACTGTCTGGCTTACTGGCTAGTTAGTCATCCCCTGCCACACCCCCCTCCCCTCCTCTTCACCTCCGCTCAACCCACACCAAATTGGCTGGCAGCCAGCTTATGTAGATTTCTCCAAGCCAAACACGTGCCTGAATTTTTGGTGAGTTTCAGTTTCACATTTGTCTGCAATTTCCCCCCAAAAGCGATGGGGTGCGTCCAAGGGGTAACTCAGCAAGTCGCTCAGGATTAGAGAGGGTGAAGGGGAGGGGGGACGTTATGTGAAGCCTACAAACCTACAACTTTTGCATGCCGTACTTTCTCGGATTTGCATAATTATATGTGTGATTTATGGATTTGCAAGTGAGTTTAGTTTAGTTTAGTTTGTCCGCCTGTTATTTTTGGCAGGCAAAAATTTTCAACATCATTGGAGAAATTAAAGTTTATGGTATGAGGGAGCATTTAAGGGGATTAAGTACGCATTAAACTTGTTGGCACGGTTTCAATCCTAATCAGGTTGATTTTCAGAATATGTCACTAATAGGTACACATATTTTATTAATATATAATTTTATATTTTGCAGTTCCAGTTCAGAGGAGATGAAGCTGTATGCGATTGCCAAGTGAGTCATTGAAGACTACTGATGATCTAAGTTGGGTACTTCATGCACCATAGTACAAGGTGTGTTCAAAAACTAAGGTGACTGACTCAAATTTCGCGGGCAATATACTTTCGATTATTGATTTTTTTGTTTGTACACTCTTCCCGAACATCTGTTTCAAGTTTCAAGTGTATAGCATTTTTTGTTTGGTTGTAAGAGGCGTATAGGTTACATTTTGACCAAAAGAACCGTCGCACGAGCATCGCTCAAGAGCTAGGTAAGTAAAGATACTGAAATCAAACCAAAATTTTCACTCGAGTTGCCTTGATATGTTCCAATCCTATAATTTTATGTTTATCAAAATATATATCAGAACACAGGCAGCAAAATGAATCAAAGTAATCGCGAATGAACAGAAATATTAATCACAGTGTGCGATGCCACTGCAGTAATTTCAATTTGCGCGTCGATCTGACAGCATCAAAGGCAACGAAGGCAAACAAAAACAGGAGCCAAGATGAAAGGCATAAAACACACACAGACAGAGAGAGAGAGAGAGAGAGAGGAAGGAGGAAAGCAGAGCCTGAATGCATATGCAACATGTTCAGCTGCAGCCACGCCTTTTCGCAGAAAAACCCCCCTCCTCCCCTTTTGCACTCCCTGCCTGGCCTCCTGCTGAGCGTTCTCCCTCCTTAACTCTTGTCGCTGCTATTGAGATAAGAAAATTTATTGGCTGCGCATGTTCTTTGTGACAGATTTCGATTTATGTGCCTTTTATATGTTTGGTGCGAGCATTTTTTATTTAAATTCCTTTTGTCTCGCAGCTTCACAGCAGCAGCGGCAGCAGCAGAGGCAGCAGCAGCGAATTCCATCGTGCAGCACAAAGTGAATATGCTTTAAATGTTGCAACAGTAATGAGCGAGCACGGCGATGACTTGGCTGATTATTAATGATCAACAATTGAAACTGGTCAATGCATTGGGCATTAAGGCAGCCGAGAATGCAGAGCTGCCAGACCAGCAGATACCATGTAAAAGTAAACGAAATGCATACATTTTATATTTAAGAAATATTTAATTTACATTTTCTATTTATTTTGCACAGAAGTGCCACTAGTTTTTCTCTAAGTGCACAGTTACCACAACGTGTCAGAGAAGGAACAATCGAAGGGAATTCTGCATGTGGTTAATGTCCATTTGGCAGCTGCCTTTGCCGATGCCATATGCTCTTCGATTTGCACTTTGTGGGAGGCAGCACGACGACAAGTGGAGATAGCAAGAGAGAGAGAGAGAGTGAGGAAGGGGGAGAGAGTGTATTGCGGCCGTCTGGCTGCAGTGGCTCCTTGGCTGGCTGCCTTTTTGCGCCCGCTTATCCTTGCAGGTTCTTTCAATCCCATTTAATGCTGCAATCAGCTTTGCTTTCCGAGCCTTCTGCCACTTTGCACTGTCTGTTGCAGCTCTTGGTTATATGTAAATCATACGCCCCGTGGCCCGAGTATCCTGCAGCTTGTTGCACATCCCGCAGCCGCATTTAAATATTCTATATATGCAGCAAAGTCTTGCTATTAAATCAAGTCGAAAACATTTACAAGGTTTCTTCTAATTTTTGCGGCACATTTCTAGCTTTGCTGGCTGTTTAATTGCTGCCTTAAACAATTTAAATGATATGCAGGCAGAGGAGTGCGAGGGGGGGGGATGACAAATTGTTAGCTATGTAAACGATTGCAAGGTTATTAATTAGCGTTGCAATTACGCAAATTTTTCTACAGCGACAGGTGACATTTGCATTTTTATTATCATTTCCATTCCCATTTCCATTTGTGCTTTCGCTGTGCTAGTTTCCCCCCTCTCTCTGTGTGTGTGTGTGTCGGGCACATTCGGGCTGTTTATTTATGCCGTTTGACTTTCGCTTGCCGGCAAATTTTCACTTACACTTGGCACTTTTCTTAGGCCACACGTCACTCGACGGCGACGGCGACGTCGAAGTTCTCAAAAGTTTGTTTGTTTGTCATAAATGAAACGATGCCTGGGCTGAAGTTAAAACAGAGGCAACTCGGCAGCTGGCAGAGAGAGAAAGAGAGAGAGAGAGGAGAGCGAGTCGGAAAACCAACAAACTGCAAACTGACGAGCGAAAAAGTAATGAAAAGCCAGCAAAAAAGGCGAACAACTTTTCTTGAAAAGTGAAAAGCAACCAAATTACAAACGCAAGTCAAGTCTTCCACGAACTCGCCAAAGGGAGCAGGCAACAGTCGATGAGTGAGTGAGACAGATAGAGAGAGAGAGAGGCAGTTTGGGAGTTGTATAGGCAAGAAGGAGACAGATAGAGTGGGGAAGAGCGAGAGTGAGACAGAGACTGCGTTGAAAGGGATCAAAGTTGCTTTTGGCTGCCGTTCTCGTAATTTAATTAAAGACCTTTGCCTTTGCTTCATTCACAGACACCCCTGTACCCCTACACAGGCACACACTGACCAGCTGGCCACTCTCTCCCCCCGCCTGCTCATCCCCCCGCTGGGCTAACCCACTTAGCAGGCCGAGAACTGTCTTAATTTTTTCATCTTGCGACTTACAGTTTCAATTTCAATTTCAATTTGACAGTCGTCAAGTTGACTCTTCACTGTTGTCTCGCAGTTATTTGTTTGTTTGCTCCCTCTCTCTTTCTCTCTCTCTTTCTCCCTCTCTCTCTCCCTCTCTCTCTCTCTGGTTAAGTAGCTGACTCTGGGGACATTTTAATTTACATTGAATTAGTTATAATGTTGTTTCTCGAGAATTTCGGCTCAAGCGATGGGTTAAGTGACACTTGCCAGTCGTGTCCAGGTTCAAGTCAAGTCAAGTCAAGCACTGGCAACGTTTCAAGTGCGGCCTCCTAACTCGAAGTTTATCAAAATTCTCAGAAGATGTCTGGGCAGGATTACAGCCAAACATATAGATGGATACATCAAAGTTCTAGTTTTGATAGATGCCTTGCTGTAACTTGAAGCTGCCACTGGAAATCCACTCCCGACTGACCTTCGCCGTCGCCAACTCATTAATTACCTGAGTAAAGCATCTTAAGTTCTATTTTGGGATGAATTTGATAGCTTGATTCGACGACCTTGAGATTTCTAATTAAACAAATGGCCGAATATTTGTAAAGCGCCTCAAACGTTGCACCTACTAGGCACACATGAAGGCAGAGCGGGATGAGCAAGAAGGCAGAGAGGCACGTGGATGCTGGAGGGGGAAAAAGGTAGCAGGGAAGTAGAGGGAATGTACAAAAGGATGGTGGGCGTGTTGAGTGATAAAACAAGGCAACAAACTGTGAGGCAGCGGGGCAACAATAACACTGACAGCTTTTGGCATTAGGCAACACTTGAAACAATTGGACAAAGTTCTAATTGCGCTAGGCCTCCTCTCTCTCTGTCTCTCTCTCTTCCTCTCTCTCTATCTGCCTCTCTCTCTCTCTGCCTCTCTCTCTCTCTGTCCCTCTCTCTCTCTGTCCCTCTCTCTCGCCTTTTGGCCGCTTTGTGGATACACAAGTGCAATTTTTGTTGCTGTTGTTGTTGTTTATTTTGCAGCCACTTTTTTATTGTGTATGTTAAGCTGTGACGCATATTCCTTGTATGCCTCCCTCCGCCCCCTCTCCCACCCCGTTTGCTTGGCATCTTTCACTTGTTGTCTTTACGTGCGCTTTCCATTTTCATTCTGCCATTGGTCGCCATCGTTTTTCTTCGCCTCGCCCTCGCCCTCGCCCTCGTCCCCGCTCGGCATTCGTTTCAATTAAGCAAATCCCCTTAAGTGCCAAGGCGTGTACGTGGGGGGCGTCTGTCGGCCACTTTGTCAACAAAGACTAGATACGACTACGACAAGGACACAATGCCAGTGAGTCGGGGCTGCTGCTGCCGAGCTTCGTTTAACAATTAAAGGGATGCACTTGAAATGCCATCACGTATACGCCGCGTAAACAGCACGCTGGCCCCACGATGGCGTGAGCTGCAAATCAAAACTGGACTGCAGCCCATAGTGGCAGCCCTGTTAATGGAGGAGGCACATGGCAGTAGTAGTAGCAGTAGTTCATGTCGAGTGTTTGATGTGGCCCGCATCGACAGAGCACTACCTCCCTCCCTCCCTCTTCCTCTCTCCCTCTCTATTTGCATATATGCGGGCATTGGCTGCGCTTGATCCCCTGCAGCAGCTGCAGTGCGGCTTAAAGCTGCTCGGATAACGCACACTCAGACACACGCACTCATGCACACACAAACATACTCACACAGACACACATACATACACACACACACACACATACAGCCACATAGCCGCCTTTAAAGTAAAACTAAGCGCCGCGGATTTGATGATGTGACGTTGAGTAAAGATGATGGATTCATCAGCGTATGCAAAATGCCATCATACGCTTTGTCGTCAGTCGCTCGTCCCTTTTTTCACTACCTCCCCTCCCTACCCCCTCCCTCCCCCTCGCACTGCCGTCTGTCAGCCTGCTCTGCGCTGCTCATCAACATCAACATCATAGTCGAGCTTGATGCCAACTTCGACGCGATGATAAACGAACCTGATTTTGTTGTTGGCTTTTTTCGCTCTGCTTTGCCGGCCAACCCCCCCCCCTTGCTTCTCCCTTCTCCTCACTGCCTGCATTGCATAAGTTTTAGTGTGCGGCGCATAATGAAAATTTCATGTAAATGAGCATAAAATATCTTCTTTCATTTCACTGCGAGTCGAGCGAGTCGAGCGAGACAAATGTCAGCTTATGAATTAAAATGCCTTATGATGCTGATTTTTTATCAACAATCTGTTCCGTCTCGATGTGTCCACTGATAATTGTGCATCAGCGCTTGTTCAGCAAATTGCCCTGGGGGAGCAGGGAGCAGCAGAGGAGGAGGAGAAGGAGGAGGTACGTCTCTTCTCCGGCTTCTCCTTTGCTGAAACTGATGCCCAGCAACACTTATAACACGTCCAAGCTGAGGGCAGCCTGTGATCGCCTCAAGGCAGTCAGTAGTGTCAGCTGAGACTGTCTACCCTCTCCCTCCCCCTCTCTCTCTGTCTCTCTCCCCTTCTGTCTCTGACTGTGTCTGTGCCTGTCCTGTTGAATCACTTGAGCTGCCTTGTTAATGCAAACCACTTGATAATGAGCATGTTGCTACAATAACACGGGCGAACAGCTTGCCCCCCTGCACCACCTACGGCTTTGTCGCCCGCCTGTGCTGACCTCTGGGCGGCCATTTAATCACTAATTACATGCACCGTTGCCATGGCGAACAATCAGCCCGGCGTCACCTGGGGTCATAATTAGTGTAAGCAAATGTAGAGAAAGAAATCTTAGAGCGACCTCACGCTAAAGACGACTAAGCGAACAACAACAACAACAACGAACCAACGAAGGAGGGAGAGGAGAAAAACAAAGAGAAATAGAAAACGAGAAAAAAACGGGTGAGAAAAACCAAAGACTCAAACTGTGCACGAAGTTGTGGCCAGGACAAGTTGATGTCTCACTGCTGTTGTTGCTGTTGTTGTTGTCTTACTCTTGTTGTTGTTGTGTCTTCTTCATGTTGTTGTTGTCTTTTTCTTCATGTTGTCTCACTCTTCTTGTTGTTGTTACTTTCTTGTCGTCTTACTTTTCTTGTTGTTGTTGCGCTCAGCTTGGCTCAGCATCTTCACAGCGCATTTGCTGTCCAAAAGGTGTGAAAATACAAACAGTTAGAGCCGAGACCCCTCCCCTCCCCCCAGCGTTCTCTTTCTATGCCACTGCACCTTTGCCGTTTATCGCTTTGTGCCACGCCTCTCGTCTCTCGTCCCGCGTTCTCTTTGGCGCAACTGTAATTAAAATTAATTGGAGGCTTCTTCGCACTGTGCTGGTCAAGCTGTGCGCTTAATTAACGCGACCAGCCTCCAAAATATTCTCCAAATGAATTCAGCGCTTTAAAATTCATAGAGAGAACTCTCTGTCGGCGTTTGTCCTGGTGCTGGAGTTGTTTACTTGGAGTTAAGCCCGGCATCCACAGCGGTGCAGGCATCCCCGAAGCGCACTAAACAAAACAGTCAATAAATTGTTTACACGGCAAATTGATCCCTGGCGTGCATTAGATGTGGAAAAATGAGTTGACTTTGAGTGAAAACAACAACAACAACAGGAGCAGCAGAGCCAAAGGCGAAGTGGCACAGCAATGTGGCACAGCTCTCTGGCTATTTGGGGCATTCATAAATAGCAAGCTGCGTCCTAAGCAGGCGCAGATTAAAGACTTACTATGAGCATTGTTAAAGGGGCATCGTTTAATTGGTAAGAAAATATTCGCAACAGTGCGTATGCGTAATTTGAATTGATTGGCAACTTCCGCAGAGTTGCAAGCTGAACTGAAGCGAGTTGAACTGAGCGCCGCAACTCCTGCAGTTTTGCGCAATGTTTAATTATCAATTAATGTTGTGCAAACCGCAGAGGCATTAATTTCATATGCCGCGTTGCACAGCCGCAGACGGGGCAGGGGCAGGGGCAAGCAGCGGCAAGAGTGCAACGTCAGTTGCGGCACAGCCACCGCAGCTATTGGTTGCATGCATGTAAATCCAGCCGAGCTCTCTGATTACTATCGATTTCTGATTAGAGCTTTATGCTCTGCGCATGTTTATAGTGTATATCAGTGACTGTGTGTGTGTGTGTGCGTGTGTGTGTGCGTGTGTGTGTGCGTGTGTGTGTGCGTGTGTGCCTTGCTTACTTTAGCCTGGGTCAGTAAATGGAGAATTTGCGGGCGATTCGCATAATTATGTGGGTCAAGCATGCGAAAATGTTTGCCCACTGCAGAGCCAATGAGCCGCAAAATGCTTCAACTGCTGAGCTGAGGCACTCAGCAAGGGGATGGAGAAGGGAGCGGGAATGGGGAAGAGGATCGGCATTGGGATCTGCACTGAGCTGCGACTAAGTGCGGCGGCTGTCATAAGATTGTTAGTCGCCTTCGTTCGCCCTCGTTCAATGCATTTCACTTAATCGACAAAATAAGTTTGTGACATTTTGAAGTTGGCTCCGCCTCCGCCGCCAACCCTTTGTTGAGCCCAGAGCCCAGTTGGCGCCTGTCATTAGCTTGGCATCTTTTCAGCAGTGTCCCCAATCCTCCTCCTCTCTCCTATCGCAGCTGTCGTGCATTAAGGTCCTCCACTCCTGCTGCACTCAGGCCAGAAGTCTCGTCTGACAGAGTGCAAACAGTTTTCCATTTGGCCCGCAATGGCCTTGAAATGTCCCCGAAAATAGTTTCACCTGACAACGAATCTGGGCTTAGCTTCAGCTCGCATTCCCTACTTTTCCTCCCTGCTGGCTTGGCATGCTCAAGATACTTTGCGGGCAGAGTGAGGGGGGAGGCAGCGGCAGCGCTCGCAATGCCACACATATTTTCTCTTTTAGTATTTCGTGTGCGCAGTGCAAAAGTTGAGAATATATTTCATATTTTACGTTTGCTCAGGGAGCAGCAGCAGCAGCAGCAGCAGCTCCATATGCGAGAGCTGTCGCAGTTGCTGCTGCTGCTGCCTCTGCTGCTGCTGCTGCTGTTGCTGCTGCTGCTGCTGTTGTGTCTGTGGCGTATACGTTATGTGTGGCGCTGTGGAGAGTGCAATAAAATGTTTTGCGCGAAACTTTTGAGCTGCTTCGGCACAAAGTTTTGCTCGAAATACTTTTGCTCATTGTTATTGCCGAGTTTTGGTTGCATTTGCACTTTTGTACCCCTTCCCTCCCCTCCTTTTCATTCCCTATCCTTCTTTCTCTCTCTCCTCTGCGCATTAGACACACGTTGCCGATAAACGATTGCGTTTAATGGCAGTTCGACTTTCTTCTTGGCAGCAAATCCGTTTTGATTTAGCGCGTTCAATAATTAAAGAAACAGTTTACAGCACTATAAATACTCTATATATACACTATACATACTCTATATAGACGCAGACATATTGCTCGCACTGTACAAATTGTTTATTATGTTTAGCTCTCGCCGGGAAATGACAAATGCCTGCTGTCTGTCAAACTTTGACTGTCATAAAACTCAAACGTGGCCGCCTTTGTTAACTAATAAGACACGCGGCGGATATGCGAGCTCAGCCGAAGAACTTCCTCTCTCCCTCTCTCTCTCTCTCTCTCTCTCTCTCTCTCAGTGCTGGCTAATAGATCATTAGTTAGCAGTTGCTGTTGCTCCTGCTGTTTCTGCTGCTGCTTCTGCTGCTGCTGTTGGTGTGTGCTTTTTTGGGTTCTGGTCATGTAATTTGAATATTTATAGCATGCATAACTGTAATTTATGGCCACACATTTCTCACTGAAGTCAGAGCCGGCCAAGCTGAACCTTCGCTCTGCCTTCGCCTTT
The DNA here is from genome assembly GCA_018151435.1 of Zaprionus africanus. Taxonomy (NCBI): domain Eukaryota; kingdom Metazoa; phylum Arthropoda; class Insecta; order Diptera; family Drosophilidae; genus Zaprionus; species Zaprionus africanus. Next base: position 11,236,822 of record JAECXB010002206.1, read on the forward strand.
GCCTTTGCCAACCTGCTTCCCCAGTGTGCTTTGTAAAGTTAAAGCAGCTGCTGTGGGGCTTTCAATGCGTACCCTGGCGTATGCGTAATATTAATTATGACAACCCTCCCCCTTCCCCCCCTGCTGAATGAAAATCATGCAAAGGCAAACACATTTTTATATACATAACATAATGCGCCTGCCCTCGTCTGAAAGTGTTGCTAAACTTCCTGGCTGATGATTATATGCTGATGCTGATGCTGATGCTGATGACATTGTTGTCAGCGCATAGCTTGCCCCCATTCCCATCCGCATCTCCATCTCCATCTCCATACCTATCTGCATCTCTATGCCGATCCCCATCATTGTCAGCGACAGCGTATGCGGCAAAAATGCAAAAATAATTCATGTCTGAAACGGGCCGACAGCAGCCACACAAAGTCGGCAAAGTCAAAGTGCGATGCAGCATAAAAAATGAAGCAAAATGAACAACGCATAGTCGCACATTGACAGTTGACAGCGCAGAGGCGGAGCAAGCCAGGGGGGGGGATGGGGAGGTAAGGAGACCAGTAGCGGGACAGGAACTGTTACTGAGACGCAGGCGTGTTGCAAGTTTTATATGCATGTGTGCAGGGTTGCCAAGGGGTCGCAGTACACTGTGCAAAAAAAGAGGAAGTATCTAACTTGAAACCTTTCAAAAAAAAATATCCTATAGATGTTTATCACAATTGTTAGAATTTATTAAAACAAATCATCTGAAGACTATAAAACAAAATAAAAAAAAATCCAAGAAACTTCTAATACATTTTTTTTTTTTTTTAAGTTGTTACCATTAATTAATTCTTATTTAAATTTCGCTTTTATTATAGCAAATCATTTAAAGGCTTTACATAAAAAAAAATCAGAAAAACTTCGAATTCAATTATTTACATAACTTTTTTTAGTTTTTTTTCCATTAATTAATTCTTATTTTCCTATCGCATTTATTATAACAAATCATTTAAGACTCAGTAAAAAAAAAAAAAAAAAATTTATTAAATTCTTTTCTGTTTTTTTTTTAATTAATTAATTCTTATTTTTATAAATTAAATTAATTGTTTTACTTTAAACAGTCGAATAAATAAATGAACAATTTTGTTTTTACAAAGTCTTTAAATGATTGTTATAATAAACTCTGATTAATAACGCGCTGCATCAGAAAAAAAAATAAAATAAAATCTAAAAACTTCTAATTAAATTCTTTTTTCTCTTTTTTAAGTTTTTACCATTAATTAATTCTTATTTTTATAAATTAAATATATTGTTTTGTTTTAAACAGTCGAATAAATAAAAAAACAATTTTTTTTTATTTACAAAATCTTAAAATGATTTGTTATAATAAATTCTGATTAAAAACGTACTGCATTCTTCCTGATCTTTGCCTTCACTCCAACTCCAGTGAATCTCTTTTCTTACTCCACTTTTTCTTGCAGTGCTGGCTGCACTCAGGGGTTGCGCCCCTGCTGTTGCTTTGCAAAATTGCTTGTTTACTTCAAAGCGTGCAATTCTTGGAGCATCAGCTGTGCCCTGGCGCAAAACAATGCTGTCACTTCGACGACGCTGACATTCAAAAGGAGCAGCACCAGCAACAGCAGCAGCAGAGGCAGCAGCATCAAGAACAATAATAACAATAACAGCTCCGGCGACGACAACAACAACAAACACAATGCTTATGTCGCTGTCTTCGTCGCTGTCTATGTCTTCGTGTCTTCATGTCTGAGTGCAGGCGAGGCACAACTTGAGATTCGCAGCGCGCCTTATGCGGCTGGCGGATATTGCAGTGGAAATTGATTGAAAGCTTCTTGTACCTCAATGGTAATGAGATGTTGTGCCTCGCAGGCAGCAGCAGCAGCAGCAGCAACACACATTAAAGTTGAGTGTACTCCCACGACGCAATGTCACTTACCTGTGATAGCTTGCCTGCTAATTAAGCCATTGAAATTTAAGGAGTATCTGCAGTGCAAGTAGCTCTCTCTCTCTGTCTGCTATGCGCTGTCAGTGCCGAAATGCAGCTAATATTTGGTAAGCAGACAGCTAATATCGTATCGTATCGACTTACGGTGTATATTGAATGAGTTACAAATTGTTGAGTGTTATTAGGGATTCCGATAATTTCTCTATAGAAAATATGAGTTTCAAGAGTTTGGACTGGTTTTCTTGGAGTTATAAATAAAAGAATGTAACGATATACGTGTATAAAGTATTCACCTAACATCTATGCTGAAATTTTTTCGTGTTGCATACTTTGCAGGGTGCGGAACGCAGTGACTTTTAAAATTAATTCTTAAATAACTTCAATGTTTATTATCTGATTGCAATCAAATTTTCAGGACCCGTTTGGCGGTTGATACTTATTTTGTTTACTAAAAATAAACAGTCCTGCATTAAAAGTGTAATTGCAAATCAGTTTTTTTTAAGATTTACGGAGTGATAGGGGCATGCCCAATATCATTTCAACATTTTTTCATATTTTCTTGATAGTCCCAGATTCTACATTTTTTAAACGGACAAACAAGCAGACTGACAGACGGACACGGCAGTATCGACCCTGTTGTTGATGCTGATTTAAAACATGCAAAGATTGTGGGGTCTGTTACGCCTCCTTTTTCCTGTTTTATAGGTTCTTAATTACTCGTATTACAAATGTTTAATACGACTGTTATTGGTTAGCCTAGGTTGCTTTAAGGCTTGCAATTTTGTCATAGAAAAAATTTATTGAAAATGGAACTCAATTACGAAAAATAATCTGTATTTATATTTATATCGCCTTCAACTTCTGATTCTATGTACAGGGTATAAAACAGTTCACAACTTTAACCATACTAAGACCCCTACATGACTTACAACATCGCAATAAGATGCTTCAACTGTAACCCTCGAGTGCATTGCAGATGATTTGTTTCCCTGTTTTTGTGTGGTTTTCTTACTGTTTGCTACTCCCAACTGGACATTAAAGAGCCATCAAAAATGATCAGAGCACACACACTCACACACATACATGGACACATACATACATACAGAGGCACACAGCAGCGCACTTAATTGAGCGTACATTTCAAATTTTAATTTGGATTCAGTCGCTTGTAACGGGGCCAAGATACATCAAAGCGGGCACATAAATTACCACAGCGCAGCGCCCAACACACGACCAAGGGGCCAATACACGAGTAATGTCTACAGCGTGACATATGAGAGCTGTGCAGGAAGGGCACAAGAGGGGAGGGAAGGGGCAGCACAGGGCTGGCAGTGAGGCAGTCAAGACCTTGCCAGAAGCTCGTTTAACGTATTTGCTGCAATGATTTCTCTGTCAGTCTTACTCTCCCTCCTGCTGACTATGTCGCTGTCTCTCTCTCTCTCTCTCTCTCTCTCTCTCTCCCTCATGCCCTGTCACTCTCCTTGCGAAGTATATCAGTTCAGGAGACTTCTTATAAATGCAGGCATTAAGAATGCATTTCGCAAAAAAATAAACAAATAAAGTTCAGTGTATTTCTGATCAGCAATGTGAGTCTGATCGACTGGGTAAGGTTTGTGAGACTGGAACCTTAACCTATCAATCCAATAAATTGCAAACTCATTAAACAACCTATAAAGAAAATAATAATTAGAAAAAGAAGATTAACTAATTCCTAAATTATTCCAAATTGAGTACAGGGTGCACTCAAGTCGACTTCACTTGTACTCCACAACTTCAGCCTGGGAAACAATGTAACGCAACAGAAAAAGAGTCCTAAAAGAAGAGATATGTAAGAAGTGTGTATGTAAAGAAGAGAGGGAGAGAGGGGGGGAGGGAGACAAACAGCAGCAAATGCCATTTTCAGCATGAAAGTTGTCAAACATGACCATTTGGCATTGTCGTTGGCATCGCTCGGCTCTCAAGCCACAAATCCATACGATGTCGTGCCTTCTTCTTTCTGCCTTTTCATTTCTTCAGATCTACGCCTCACTGCACATGCAAACGTTAGCAACCCCTCCATCTCCCCTCCGCCTCGTGGTTGCTCTGCTTCCAAAAAAAATGTCGCAAGATAGAAGGAAAATGTAAGAAATGTTGCATCTTGTCCGTCCACACGCACACACAGACACACAGATATAACTCATGCGCCATGTTTTCACAGACCGGGGGGGAATGAGGTGGGAACGGGGGGTGGGGGAAGACACACAGACATTGTCCTCGCTGTCGCTAGCCTGTCCTTGCTGTGTCCATTTGAGTGCACATTTCAAAAAAGCTACTCGGGGCTGGGGTTTGGTTTGCTTGGGCTGCCCTTGAGGCAAATGCAGCAAGTTTACGAGGCAGCGGGGACGCGGAACGCCTGCAACGCTGCATTGTCAATTTATGCATGTACGTGTGTGTGTGTGTGTGTGTGCATTAAAATTATTGCAAAATGGCCGCCGTAATGGGGGAAAAATTGCAGCAAAATAAAAATATTTGTGGCACTCCCTTGTCCCTTGTCTCATGTTGCTCATCCTTGAGTGAAACACAGCGAAGTCTTTGAAATGTTTCGAATTTATTTTTGAATTTATTTAGGTTTTCAGTTTGTTTATTGCGCTTTCCTTGTTTTTTTTCTCATTTTCTCTTGGGGGATATTTCACGTTTGTCTCGCGGTTGTTCTTGGGCTTTTCTTTCTTTCTTCGTTCTTAGAGTGCTTAAAATAACATACATTTATATTTTGCCTTATTGGTTGTTGCTGTTGTTGTTGTTGTATTGTATTGTATTCTCAATAGTTCTGTAATTTGTGTTCATTTACATTTAGTTTAAATTACTTTAAATTGATTTATTACCAATTAGCTAAGTTTATTTCATCGCGGAACGCTTACACATACATACACATAGATACAGCTATCTGTCGGTTTTCGGTTTGGTATTTATTTAATTTTGGTTAAGAGACATCACTTTTAAAATACATTTACTCGTTTCGAAATACACTCTATGTATTTGCTGTGTAAGCATAATCTTCTTTTTTTTTTTTTGTTTTTTCTTATATTCTCGCAAAATTTCATGGTATTCTCACTTGGCGCAAACAGTTTACATATGTCCAACATGATAAGTTTTTTCCGCCTCTCGTTTTTATACAATTTAGCCTAAAAAGTTGAAAGTTCTTTCTCGTTTTTCGAATGTTGCAACAGTTACATAAATATGTTATATATATATATTTATATGTACAGAGTGTGTGCTGGCAATAAGTTACATTTATATTTCATTATGTATGTATATATGCTTTACGTATACGTCTATAAAAAAGATAGAAGATTAAAAAATGCAATTCACACATTGTTTCAGAGCTCTTAACAAGTTTTTATTGCTAACGAAGTATTTAAACTTTTTAGTCTTTCGAGTTTTGACTTTCAATAAACGAGTAATTTATGTTACATTTGATTTATGACACACAAACTCATCGATAATTTTGCTACAATATTTAGTATATACAATACACTTAGTGGGCTTATTAATCTAGGCTAATTGCAGCTAGTTTCTTTCAGTGTTTCTGTGTGTTTTATGGGGTAAATTTTAATTTAATTTAACATCGTTTTTTGTTTATTTGTTTAATATAATTGCCAAGAAGTTTCTTACTTTGTTGTTTGTGTTGAGTTTCGTGTGTGAGCTTCGCTAGTAAATTACCATAAATATTGAGCTTAGTTCCTATAAATGGTTATTATTGTTGTTGCCTGCCTAGGGGATCTACAGCTTTTTATAACATTTACAAACATTTACAGAGTAAAATTGGAAATTGCTTGTGTAAGAATGAGCTTTGAAAATATATATATATATATATATATATATATATATGTATTGTATGTATATATATGCATATGTACTATGTATATTATGTCTATGTCTTTGAGATTGATTTCTTATTTATGTTTCTTTCACTCCTCTGTCGCTGCTGGTGAGTACTTACTGTAAGGAAGGAACCTTTTTGATGCACTTTTCACTGGAATTCTTTGCTGCTTCTCTCTCTCTCTTTCTCTTCCTCGGAGTTCCATTTGAACTGCCAAGTTTGCTTCGATCTTTCTTTGATTTACTTCTGGGTTTGGGATTTGTATCTGTGCAACGGTCGGGGAGATATTCATCATTTATTGTGCTCTTTTTTTTGTATTTTGCACTGACATCTATAATTAAACTGTGCTCTGTTTGCAGGGGTCGAAGAAGAGCATAAGTAGATTGAGAATTTTCTTTTGCTTTTCTTTTGCTTTGCTGATTTTTCAAAAATTGTTACAGATTGCTTTGGCAACGCTTAGCATAGATACGAACCTCGGGAGCTCAAGACTTACAGGAGTAGAAGTGGATTGAGTGACATTGAGTGACTTAGACGCAGCTCTCCTGCTGCGAATACATGAGCGGAGTGCGGACTGTGACTATTTCGCGCGAATAGGACTTGCCCACGCCGGAGAGACCCGAGAGGGAGTTACTCGGACTGGTAATCGCTGCCGTCGAGGCGAGCCCGCTGCTGTTGCTCGATACGAGCATTTGGCCGTGTGTCAGCTGCTGCTGCTGCTGCTGTTGCTGCTGATGCTGCTGGTAGGAGGGCGGCATGGGCATGTTGCCAGCTGGATGATGCTGCAACTGTTGGTGCATCATCTGCATCATGGAGGCCGAGTTATGCGGCTGCTGCTGATGCTGTTGCTGCTGCTGATGATTGAGCGGCAGCGTGTGGTAGCCACCCGGATGCGAGGGCAGCGTATACATTTGCACTGTGCCCGGCGACACAGTCGAGGGTGTACCCTGCGAGCCTGGCGACGAGTTGCATGCCCCGGCAAAGGACTGCCCGGTGGCAGTGTCCACCTGCATCGAGGCTGCTGCTGCGGCCGCGGCTGCTCCCACCCTCGTCTTGTATGCATCAATGTGGGCGTATATCGTGGGCTCCTCGAAATAATCGTAAGTAGGCGGCGGTGCATGCTGATGCGGATGTTGCAGCCCGCCGGCATTTGGCTTATGCCGCTGCAGCGTGGCCGTTGCCGGAATATTTGGCAGAAGCTTGCGCATGCTGGATCCGTGTGGCAAAGTGCCGCCCATAGCGGGATGCGGCTGCTGCTGCTGTGGCTGCGAGTGTTGTTGCAGCTGCTGCTGCTGTTGCTGCTGCTGTTGTTGCTGCTGTTGCTGAGCTGAGCTCTGGCCGGGTTGCATCTTCTTGGAGCTGCTGCATTTGGCACTGTCCAAGGACAGTTCTGCATAGTGCAGCTCATCCTCCTGAACGGAAAGGAAGAGACGAAATTCAATTTTTTTTTTTGGCAACAATTGCAAAGTATTTACAGTCATTAAGTTGTAACGAAAGTTTCACGAAACTTTTTGGCTTGACAGTTCAGGTCTGTGTGCTGTAACTTACCTTGCTGCTCTGGTAGGCGCCGCTATCCATGGAGCTGCTGGCGCCAACGGCACCTCCGCCGACTGCGACGCCGACGCCGACTGTGGAGCCAGGTTTGCAACTGATTTCCACCTCGCTGGTTGTTGAAAGATGTCCCGATGGCGTTTGTGTTGCTGATTTTTGTTTATATTCTCCATCAACTAAATTGAGGCAAGGCCATCGAAGCAGAGAGAGAGAAAGGGAGAGAGAAGGAGAGGGAGATAACGTTAGTTTAGTGAAAAGTTTCAGTTTGTTGTTATTAAGTAGCTTGGCAAAAGTTTTTCGGCTCGCCTCGTCGTCTCCGCCGCAGCCCCGGAGAATTCTCCGTTTGGTAATTTTCGGGGCGAAACGGTCAATTTTCTTTTCGCCTTTCGCTGGCTTTGCCATGAAATTGCTTTACGTTAAGAAAATTGATTAAATTGCTGAGCTGCGAGAGAGCTGTGAGCTGCTCCTGATTTCTTGATTGCCATTAATCAAGCAGAACGTGCAGTGGGGCGCAATCTGCGCAGAGCAGCAGCAGGGGGAGACGAGTAGAGAGAGAGAAGCTGCTCAGAGTGTGAGAGCGGGGAGGAGGGACAAAAGCCAAGCCACTCGACAGCAGACATGTGGGAAAACAAACATACCAAAGACTGCAATTAGCTGTCGTTTAAATATTTCAGCACTGGCTGAAAAATGCAGGCACACCCCTTACGCTCAGAGAGAGAGTGTCCTCAAGGCATTCGCTCGAGTCCATGAATTACTCGCAAACAAACGCAGACACACACACAGACAGACAGACAGACGCATTCATCTTGAGGTGGAAACGCACTTACCCTCATTGTACGGCACCACATCGGGATTCTTCTCGTCGTACATCTCCTCGGAGTGGCTCAACGGCAATGAGATCTTGTCCTTTATCTGCAGATTCCCCGGACGTGAGAACTTTGCATTCGAATGTTGGAATTTCTCCTGCTGCGGATGCTTGTGTGAGCGCAACTTGAGCGCAGCGATCGTGCCGATGCCGATGCACACCAGTGCCACCAGAATGCCCACGAAGATGCCAATGGAGAGTATCGGAGTCAGCTCAAAGCTATTCGAGCCCTGAGCGCTGCCCTTGTAGGAAGTCAATGCAACTGGCAGGGAAGGAAAGAGAAGAGGAACTCGGTTAGTTGATAGGTTGAAAATGATATAATATATAATAAATAATATAATATAAATATTCAGAATATCTTCTAATATAAGTAGGTATAATAATCAATAATCTCATAAAATAAATACTCTCAAGTTTTTTTGTATTTTTCGGAAATTGGTAAACCTCCCACAACACTCCTTTGCTGTTTCTAAGTATTTTCATGCTCAATTAGACGAAAGCGTTGGGAAGCGGCTCCAAAAACAGTTGGCCATAAATAATGAGTGAATGTTAATTTCACACACTGCACAAGCAAACGGGTATATTGCCTGTGATACCTCAGTTTGCACGCCTCAAGTGAAGTTTACCTCAAACTCATTCCACAAGTTACTTAAGACATTTGCTAATGCTATAAGTATAATTCTTTGTCCATCTAAGTTAGCTCAATTTGTTGAAAGCGTATTTGCACTTCGTTCTCTTGCATTTTCGCTTGTCATACTTCCGCCCTTCGTTTCTCTGGCACTTTTGTTGCGCTGTGACTTTTTGAAAAAAATAAATTGACGGCTCAAGTTGTTTACCCGAAAAATGTGCCAGTCTGTCTGTCCGTCTGTCAGTCTGTCTGTCTGTGTGTGTCGGACAACCCTCGACTGGAGACTCTCGAGGAAAAGGAAAAACTCTTCTAAACTTTGCTTTACGGCCTTTTGCATCGGCTAATTAGTATTACAATTTGCTTTTGCCCGCCATTCTCACGCGCGAGCGCCGCAGAGCCCGGAAGAGGCTCCGGCAGACAATTCATTAATGCTAATCATTTTATATAATTTCCTGCGCTACTTTGATGCTTGCATAATTTTTCTTTATTTGAAATTTATTCTTTTTGTCGCCAGGCAAAGTTATTCGACGCATTTACAATTCATTGCACAGTTTAGCGTAATTAAATTGAGAGGCGACATAATACTTAAAGAGAACAGGAGAGAGACATCAGTTCGCATACTCTACACTGTGTGCTGCACTTAAAAAGCCTTGCCTTGCAAAGTTATGGAACCTGCCGCCGTTGCACCCTCCCTCTCCCCCTCGCTCTCGATAAGTATTTATGAGTACCGAAAACATTAACATAAAAAATTCATAAACGAAAAACGCACGCGCCACATAAAAATGCATTAAAAATTCACAAGACTTTGCAAACTGCCCCACGTAACATTGCCATTTCGCAAGTCTGTCTACACTGACAAAAAAGAAGTTTATATCATTTAAAATACTTTAGGGAGTTTTCCTTTTCAATGTAGAAAGTAGCAAGTCAGGCCCTTCACTTACCGGTTTGCTTCTCTGCTGCCTTGAGAGTGTATCCTTCCACCACCGTGGCCTCACTACGTCCGCGTCCATTTGCTGCATAGATGTAGATGCGGAATAGGTGACCTGCATCCAGTCCTGTCACACTGAACATGGCAAACTTGGCGCTTATATTTGCTTGAAGAATTCCGCTATTCTGATCGTAGATTTCCATCAGGAACCATTGACGCATTCCACCATCGAAGCCTGCAAAAAGAAACCCTGTTAGTCATGCTGGCAGAATTTATTTAAATATATAAAAAGCTCCTTTGCAAATTAATATTGCATATGTTTTTATAATATTCTCCTTGATCATTGTCTTAATTAATTTAAATTGTTTATAAAAATAGTTAAGCGCAGCGCAGCTTCACAAATTATCTAATTGAGCGTTTCGATTTCAAAGTAATCGATAAAAATATTTCCATGCATATTAATAAAATACTAAAAGTTATCAGTGAGATTGGCGTTGCCAGATCAAACGCCCTTTGATTTCAATAGGAAATTAAGGCTTGTCTACACTATGCAAAAAGAGCAAGTGAGAGGACACTTCACACGATTTGCGTGTGAGCACTTGACAATAGTTTCAGTGTTGCTTAATGATTAAAGGGTGCTTACAACTAATTTCCCCACACACCCCCGCACAAGTGTTGACCCAAGTCAAGGAGAGTATTCTAAGTAATTTAAAGCTACATTTTAAATACCATTTAATAACACCACAAAAGAACTGACCGCCCACTTGAAAGCTTGTGTCCGCCCCTCGTACTCCACCACTTGCAAATGTGGCACACCCTTTGGCCGGAAAATAAAGCGGATAAACTTCTTCTGGTTGTTGTTGTTGTTGTTGCCGCTGCTGCTCAAATGGTACTTGCTTCTAGACACAAAAGTCGGCTCGAAACACTTGCGAAAAATGTTAAAATATTTTGTAATAAAGACGGCAGGCAGCTCAAAAGGTTGCCTGACCCCGCACCCCACCTCTACCCCTCTACCTTCCTCTCAGACAACTGAGAACCCACAACTACTTGAGCCGAGCCAGGGGACTCTCCCGCAGGAGAAATTGTTGTGTAAAATGTTTTATATGTTGCGATGAATTTAGCAGGCATTGTTGGCTTATTTGGCCGGCCTTTGTTGTGCCCCCCTCCCTGCTCCCCACCCCTCTTGCTGCCCTCTGCCTGTCTGCCCCCTTCTCTGGGCACAAAGGCTGCACGGAAATAAAGTCAAAAGAATATGCTGCGCCTTTGCTTCAAAGCGCTTTGTGTGTTGCCCTCATTGTCGATGTTGTTCTTGTTGTTGGTGTTGCTGTTGTTGTGCTTGGTTCTTGTGCCATAGCCGAAGTATTTTGTGCGCACTTTAAACCATTTAGCTAATGAAATTTGCCTCAGTCGGAGCAGCAGCAACAACAACAACAACAACTGCAACTTTATTGTAATGGGTTAATTTTATTTACTTGGACCTGGCTACAATGAAAATTGCGCAAGTGGAGTAAAAATAATAAAGCAGCAGCGGTGGCAGAGGCAGAAACGGAGGCAGAGACGGAGGCAGAGGCAGAGACGCAGGCAGAGGCAGAGGCAGAGGCAGCGCGCAGAACGTTATAAACTGAAATTGTATTATATTAAAGCGACGCTTGATGAGTTTGGTGGCTCGCTGCTTTGTTTCGCCAAAGACAGGCAAGGCAAAGAGAGAAAGAGAGAGAGGAGGAGAATTAAGTGTCCAATAGGGGCACAGACGCATGCAAGTTGCCCCAAGTTGTCTGTAAGTTTGCTGCCAGCAACAGCAGCGACGGCATCACCTCGCATTGAATTCAATTCGCAGCAAGTTCGCCTTCGTCGTCGTCGTCCTTGCCACATCGGTTGAGGCAAGTTGGCCAAGTTGCGTGCCAGCTTATTAAAGTCGAAACGTGCAGCGACCGCAGCTTAAGTTGAGTTATTATAAAAACCCAGCCCGAGCTTGGGGTTGCCTCCTCTGCCTTGCCACGGGGTTGCTTCCTCCTTCTTGTTTTGCACTTATTTCTTGTGTTGCTCCTGCTCTCGGGGGTTGCCAAACGCCCCACGTCATTTGCCTTCACGTAAAATGCAATATAAAAAGTATCGCTTTCTGGCCGCGCCCCCTGCTGCCTGCCCCCCTCTTCCTGCTGCCGCCTCCGCTTCTGCTGCGTCTTTTGCTTCTTCCAGCGAGTTGCGCTAAAGTTTTAATGATGCTGATGACTATGATAATAATGTGCAGCCACTAAATTAGCAGGGACGCGGGCAGGGCTGCACGCTGCACGCACATAAAATGGTTAAGAGCTGCTTAAAGCTTTAAGCGGGAAGAGAGCGAGAGGAGAGAATAATGAAGCAGCCCAGCAAGTTTCGTATCAATTACGTGTTCAAATGAAGGCACAAAATACATTTTAAAAATCTCTCTTTAAATTTGCACAACATAAAAGAAGGTGTGTGGGTGTGTGTGTGTGTGTGTGTGTGTGTGCAATAAAGTGCGTGCTGCTTTGAACTCTTCTCTCTATAGAAGGAGCATACTCGACTTGCTAGACACCCTGCTCAACTTCCCAATGTATGCAAAAAATTGTTTTAATTTAATTTAAATATTATATTTAAAAGAGCAAAGACTGCACTAAAACTGTGCTTGCTCCAGCTTTTTATACCCCTTGGGCCAGCGTGCAACTTGAGACTTGCAGCGTGTTGCACACACACACAGCAGCAGCAGAGGCAGCCATCGCTCTTGATACACGAGACAGAGGAGCTCGTAATGCGCCATCAAATATGCAGTTATTATGCGCTTTTGTTGCACTTTCAGCTCAGGCTCGTTATGCAACTTCTTCAGTTTCTGCTGCAGCTTCCTTCTAGCTCGCACTCCTCCCCCTCTCTCTCTCTTTCTCTCCCTCTCTGTCCACCTCTGTCTGGCTTTGCTTTGCACTCGAGAGTGTTTCGAGGGCTACATAAATGCAGCATAAATGCAGCTCTTGCAGCGCCAATTTGCGACGACATTTCCAGCTCCGACTGTCGCCTCGCTGCTAATATGCTCACTGCAACTGAACTTTGAACTCGCCCCCCTCTCTCTCTCTTCCTCCTTCTCACTCTGTCTTGGCTCTGTCGCCTGTCGGAACAATTTGTGCTGCTTATTTTGCGCTTTGCCGGCATATGCTGCCTGCCTCTGCTGCCTTTGCATTTCCGTAACGCATAAAATATGCGAATTGAATTTGTATTTAAAGTTTCGCCTCGTTTCTGTTTCTGTTTCCAGTTTCCAGTTCTCAGTTCCTCTTCGGTGCTGCTGCCTCTGCTAACTGTCGGCCAAGTTGCATAACAAGCCAAAACATTTTGTATGTACAAATTTGTGCTTAACTTCTGGCGCCCACTGTCCCCTGCCACACCCCCTCGCCACCGCCTGCTGCACTTCATAATTTTCAGCTTTGGCTTCGCATTTCACTTATTTATGTATATTCGGCATTTAGACACTCTCTTTGCATTCTCTTTAAAGAGTTTGCAACAGCTTCCCCGACCAGCTCAAGTCATGTACCATAAAGAGGGGCAGTAGGAGGTAAGGAGTGTGGGGGGAGTGTGTGGAGGGGGGGGACTGTGTGTAACTGATATATTTCACAGCATGTTGCCTTTCTAGTTTTATGCTTTCATTGCGTTTTTATTATTCGGCTGTGTGAGAGTATCTCGAAGGAAGTTCGCAGAGCCGGCACTGCCAAAGTGCACTTAAGTTCGCTCATGTATTTTAAATGAGTCTGAAAAGCGCTGCAGGAAACAACATTCTCGTACACATGTTCCATGTTCCATGATTTCCACTTTGCACTTTTCACTCGATGCCTGGCTACCTCAACGGACTCCAGCCCAGCCCAGTTCAGTCCAAAAAAAAGGAAAGAAACTTGTTTCTGGTCATTTAACTAGCCATGCAGAACATTGCTTGAGTTGTGGCCACACACACACACACACACACATATACGTATAAGTGTGCGTGTGTACTTCCTTTAGTCCATATTGATTGGCTCATCAGCAATTATAAGAGCTGGCAAATTGGCAACGGCTTGCAGCGAGTCGAGGCGTTGCAATTGCTGCTGCTCCTGCTGCTTCTACTCACCTTCGAGGCAATAAACCTCTAATGAGTCCGACGTTTGATTGACCACGGTGCAATTGGTTGGCGCTTCCGGCTTGCCGGCAGCAATCAAATGGAACACACAGGGCTCCTTCTGCTGACCCACATTGTTGTCCGCCCAGCACATGATAGTGCCAAAGTCCATTTCCTGCAAAGCCAAAAATAATAATTACATTAATCTGATGATAATTCTCGATTTGTACATTAAAGTTTACATTAATTTTTGCAATATTTTAAGTAATTAACAATGGCGTTTACGGCGGCTAATTGTGCTGGTAAATGCAATAGAATGAATGAATGATACGAAGTGCATTATGTAACCGCCAAACAGACTCAATTTATTGAACAAATAAAATGTACGGAGGTTCGGCGGTGCGCGCTGGCGTATGCGTAATATGCCTGTCAGCCGCGACTGATTGATTGCAGCTGTCAATAAGTCCTTCATTAATATAACTTTGTGTCAATACACAGGGCAGAGCAGAGCAGGCAGGCAGGCCTGGCTGTGGGTCAGAAGTTTTTCCCAAAAGCCAAGGCGGGCAAAACAAACGAGGCAGCATTCTGTGGCCAACATTCCGTCTCGCATTTCTCGAGCTGAGTTCGCAATGGGGCAGGGCCAAGCGAAACTATGTTAACATGGCTTTAATGCATGCCATAAGACCTTCTAGTGTGTACAACCTGATATGCGGACACGCCCGCGGGGCACACACTCGTTGCCCATTGTGGGTGAGTGGGTGAGTATGTGAGTGGGTATCTGTGTGTGTGCTTGTGTTTCTGTTTGTGTCCGCCTTTATTCTTGTGTTGTGTCAAATGTTGTGCTAATGAAATCCCCCAACTATGTTACGGTCAAATGCACAACAACATTCGAGACGATTGATTTGTTTTCACACAAACAGAAACACACTCGTGATTCACACACACACCCACACACGCACACGCACAGCAACACGCATAAACATGCCTCACTGCCTACCTTTGGCATTTTCTACTGGAAAAATAAGCACAATTAATCAACTCTAGATGCCTTCAACTCATCAAAAATTTAAACCACTTTCCCCCAGCACTTTTCCACTTCACTTCAAAATGTCAACGCAAATTGCAGCCTATTTATCAGTCCGTAGAAAGCACACTTATTTCAACAGCCCCGCCCATTCACGTTCAACTGTAAACCCCCTTTCCCCCCTGCTGGCCATTGCTCAACTCTACTCAAGGGGAAATCGGACCTGCTTGACATTTTAATTAGCAAAGCAAAAAAAGTAAGGAAAGTGAAGTGAAACTGAAGTCAAGTACGCTCGACAATAAGATACCCTGGGGACAATTCTCAAGAGCTCTCTATTGCCTTCTCACTCTCACTTAGGCCTGGCAGGAAAGTGTTAATGATTCGCAGCATAAAACAAGAGTTTAATTGCTGCTCAAAAAAGGATATACGAACTTTGTGCAAATGTATGTATCAGGAAGAAGAAGGCGAGGGAGACCCCACAAAGTATGTTTATTCCTGCTCAGGCTCACTAGCCCAGACGATTAAGCCATGTCTGTCTGTCTGTCAGTCTGTCCGGATGTCCGGATGATCACATATATAAGAGCTATTATAAGAGCTAGTGACACCAAATTTGGCATGAAGGTTTCTGTTTAACCAGCGCAGATGAAGTTTATTGCAAATATTGGGTCATTTGATCAAGTGCCGCATTAGTCCCTAGTAAGCCCAAAGTTCTAGATAAAGCAAACGAAAAAGTAAAAAGGATTAATAAACCTAAATCTTTGTAATCTTTTAAATAAAGATATACAAATAAGAATAAATTTAAATTAAATGTAAAAGCTTTAAGGAGAACAAAAGGTCAAATAATTTCCAAAATACAATCCTTAAGCAAAGTCATAAGCAGCAAGCATGTATCGACATAAAGACCTTATTGTTCTGATCATAATTGATTAGCCAAAGGCACCTTCAGTTACAGTATAAAGTTACAATACCTTCACTATATGTATGACTGGCTGAGAAGGTGTTGATTCGAATGCGTCTTGTCGACACTCAGTTATTCAATAGCTAAGTATGCGTCGGGTCGAGTGCAGCCAAAGTATTTATGCAAATTTATGACAAATTTATGAATGTGAAAATGCACACTCACATGCATACACACATACACACAAACATGCCATGGCATATATACTGCATGCATATAATACTGTATTTAGCAAAGTGTTGTCACAAAGGCGGCAACTTGGCAGCTGCCAACACTGCGCATCAACACCTACACACACACACACACACACACACACACAAGTGTCTCCCACTCTCATCCGCTCCGTCTGTCTGTCTGTCCTCATTTTTCTGTCTGACTGTAACCACAGGCAAGTAGCACACACACACACACACACACACCTGGGAAATTGTTGCATTTAAGTCATAATAAATTTGCTACGCAGAGACAGCCTGAAAATAGTGCATGCTAAAAAGCAACGCACACTCCCTTCTCCTTCCCCTTGTCCGCCTTCTGCTTCTGCAACTCTGCCAGATTCTTAATAAATTTACAGTTTCCATTTACAGTTCCTTTCTCCGTCTATGTGTGTGTGTGCGTGTGCTAGGCATGTATGCCCAAATATTTATTATCATTATTTTCAGTTGTTTATATTATTTTAATGTTGCCTCAACTGAGCGTAAATGTTATTGCAGTTGCCGAGCTATGCCGAAACAAAAACAAATGCTTGAATTTCACCAGCTAAATTGGCAGAAATAGGAACAAGACACACGCACACTCACACACACATACGCACACCGAGCCTTACTGCATGTTTGCTTTAGGGCTGTCTGTGACTTTTCATTTGCTTTTATTTTTTTTTTTTTATTCTAGCAGTTGCATTTCTGTTGCATTCTTGCTTAGTGCTGACAGCTCGAACATAAATGATATTATTTATGTATTTTAATTAAAATTTTAACGCTTCACTGACGTTTTAATGAGTTTTTCGTACAGCAAGCTATGCGAGATTTTCGACATGTGTGCAAGCTATCTTCGAGAGTGTCTGTCTGTGTGTGTGAGGCCTTGTGTGCTTGTGTGTGTGTGTATGCAGTCGAGGAAAATGTGCAGAAAACAGGACAAACTAAGTAGAAAAGGTCCTGTTTGGCAAGCAGAAGTTGAAATGCTCTAAATTCTTATAGCTTTAAAGTATATTTATAAAATAATAATAAAATATTTAAAAAAACTATTGCAATGTTTATAAGGTATACATAAGAGAAAAGTGAAACATTTTTATTGATATTTAATATTTTGCATGTTCTTTCTAATAAAAATAAAGGAAATAATAAAAATTAAGTCTCAATCTATCTTATATTTGAATTCTCTATCTAGAAAAACAACAGAGTTTTTTTAAGCAAATATTTAGCTAATCTTAAAGAAGATTATATGTTGTTGAAGACACAAGATTTAGGGCAACTTATATAAAGACAAATTAATCCAATTCATTATTTGATTCCAGTTCATTTATATTTTTTTATCTCATGCGATATCTTCAAACATGAAAAATATTCTTTGCTACTTTAAAGGTTATAAGAATTCTTTCTCACGTTAGCCAACACTGTTTCTTTACTTCAACATTTCACACAGCACAAGAATATATAGTCTATATAAACATGCACAGTTTATGGGGTCGCCCGCTGTGCGTTGAAAACGGTATAAAAGAGGTCGAAGGGCAAAGCTGAAGCTTGCAGCAAAAATTAATGAGCCCCCCTTTGAACAAGTCATATGCGAAAAAGTGTAGGAAGCAGAAATTAAGGATAAAGCCAGAGCAAAGGGCAACGACAAGGGGGGAGAGGGTTGGTGGGCGGAAGGATGAAGGAGGATGTCGCTTGAGCTGGGACTGCGGCAGCCGGAAACAGCATATATGACAACAGAACGGAAGGGATTTTTCATATTCAATTGAGCCAAATGATTTACGAGTATGTGTGTGTGTGTGTGGGGATTGAGTGAGTGCAAGTGTGTGTGTGTGCGAGTGTGTCTGTGTGATCAATCAAAGCCGGGAGACTGTTTGTGAACGGAACTCATTTGAATGCCGTTTGACTAGCAACATTTTCTTTTGATAAATGGAACGTGAATACACAGGCCCGACGGGCGTTTCGAAAATCCACAGATAACTCGCATGGAAACCACTGAGATAATGTTTGTGCATGTGTGGGTGCAACGGCACTCTGAACTGGGTCAGACAGACCAGACCGTTGACCAAGGCAGCAAAAGGCAGAGGGGCTGTCAGAAGCCTGAACGAGGCTAAAATCTAAAACCGTTCAAGGGACTCGAAGAAGAGAACCCAATTTGGGTTGGGATTATCACTTACTCTTGCATATAGTCAGATCGATTTGTTAAACTGCTGCCGAAACATCATTGCTCCTGTCAAACTCTCTTCGAGCTGGCAGTTAGTTTCCCTGCCAACAATGGCATCAATTGTTTCTAGCCCAGATTGCAGCAGAGATGCAACTTCGCTTTGGACATAATCGCCTCATGGCTGCATTCATTGCACATGAGTTTTTCGCATTCGCATGGCAAGTGAGTGTGAGTGTGTGTGTGTGTGTGTGATGGAGACTGGCTCATTGATGGCCAATTTGGCCAGTCAATTGGCAGGGAGGAAGCCAGATCGACAACTTTAAAATGCAATCGACAATGCAATCGCCAATGGCCAATCGACAATCGGCACTCGCAATCGCATTGGGCAATATCGATGAAGATAACGTTGGCAATTTGCACAGAACCGTTTGCCAATTGCCAGGGCAGAGAGGGGAAGTTAACTAGAGCAATTGTAGCAGAGATTGGCGACGTATTAAAGTCAATGGCATTTGGCAGGATATTATTATTAACTAAACAACAGCCAACTAGTTTAGTTGCTGCCCTCGCTTTGTCTTTGCTAAAGGTCTTCTTGTTGTTCTCCCTCTCTCTCTCTCTCTTTCTTTCTGCCTCTCTCTCTGTTCTTTTCCATTTAATTAGAACGCGCTACTAATAGAATTTTTAATTAAAAACGGTTCGTTGATGGCAGCCAAGGGCAGGTTGTATGCACAGTGTGCGTATAGGGACGGATGGGAATGGGAAGGAGCCTGCCCTTCTTTTGGCTTTTGTCTACCAATGTTGGTTTTACATTTTGTTTGACAATGTGACACGCACACGAGCCGCAATAAAACAACAACAACTACAACAACAACAGCAACAACAAACGGTTGCCTATTAATTAAAATTTTGCCATTTAATCGAGAGACTGAGAGAGCGAGAGAGCTGCCGGCAGAGTTGCCTGCCTGCCATTTGGCCAAATGTCAAATGTGTCAATAACAATTTCACTTCAAAAACATGAAATGAAAATGTAATGCCAGCCGAAAATCCCTCAAAGCCAACGCCCACAGCGATAGCAGGGGCATATTAAACCGTCCCGCCCCCGAACACAACCGCAAACAGAAACACACACACACACACACGGGACACACACACTCAGACCCGCACTTACACACACCTGTCATGTGGATTGTTCCCATATTTAGCATTTAAGCCCGTGTGTAGTTTGCGAGCCTCGGCTGTCAGCCACGAGCTCTTTCAATTAGGTCACGTAAATATCAATTTTATGGACAAGAGTGTGAGAGTGTGAGAGACGGAGACAGCAAGCAGAAAGGGAGGCTGTCTCTGCTATGGCGAATGTTCTATACCCTTGTAGGTTCCTTTATTCCTATTATATATAATGTTATAGTTATATATAATGCTGCAAGATTTAATAGTCAAGTCGATTACTAAAAAGTTAGGTTATATGGAAAATCAAGACTAGTTTTCATACTAAACTATATGATATAGTACTCCGATATTGATGAAATTTTATATGCATAATTTATATATAAAAGAAGTCCGATGTAGTAAATTTGAATGCAATATCTTGTCAAATAACAAACATAGGCCGATAGTAATACGATATATCGCTCTGATCTTGCTCGTTGCGACTCATTTACAGCCTGCAGCAATAAGAAGCAATGGTAGCAAGGTTTATCCAGATACTATATCTACAATTGAGTGATTAGTTTGCGTTATAACAGACGAACAGACTGCTATACGGACACGCGGACACGCGGATAAGACAAGTTCAACTTCTCAGTTGATGCTGATTAATAATATATACACTTTATAGAGTCGGAGATGACTGCCAAGCAAAGTAAACCCTCTGCAAGTGTATAATAAAGAGTGAGAAGGCAAGAGCGGGAGAGAGAGAAAGAGAGAGCTACATAATCTGTACTTACCTTGACGGGGGTGTAGGTGAGTGTGGAGCCCTGCGCCGAGTGCGGACGGAAGCCGCTTTGCGGCATATCGAAGGTTTCGGCGGTGTTGTTGAAGGACCACTTGAAGTTCTCCGGCGGAGGAAAAGCATCCACTTCGCAAACGATTTCGGCCGCTTCGCTGCGAGCGACGCCATAGATTTTCTTTTGATCGGGCCGGCAAATTGGTTTATCTGTGCGCGAGAAACGAAGAAGAAGAACCACAGAGATTGAGGATTAGAAAGAGAGAGAGAGAGATAAAGAGAGAGAGCGAGATGAGTGCAGAAGTTAGAAACTTTTGATATTTCGAGTGCATTTTGCTGTTCGCAACTGCAGCAGCGACGGCGAGCAAATCAATAATCGCATTGCTTGGGCAAACTTAATGCAATAAAGCCCCAGCAGCGGCCCCATTTGAGTGCGACTGGGCTGGGCCGGGCTTGGGTTTTTGTTCTTGTTCTTGTTGTTTTTGCATGTGCCGTGCCAAGGCAGAGGAGCTCAGAAACCGCACTTAAATCTTAAGTAGGAAAGTTTGCCGGCAAAAGGTACTGAAAGATAGAGAGAGTCCTTTTGCATGCCACACAGCCGCATGCGAGTTGAGCTGAGCTTCCCCGTTTGTCCATTCGAGCAACTAACTGAACAGACTCCCAAACAGAAACAGAAACAACAGCAAAGGGGGAAAGGGGAAAGGGGGAAAGCTGCTGAAAAACATTGACCAAACGTTAAGTGAAAGAAAAACTTGGCAACAACGAAACAAAGCGAAACTTTTAGTCCGGCAAATTCAATTTCTTCTAATCCTTGAAACCAGGCAGATCTGCTCGAGCTGCTGCTCCTCAGCTGCAACTTCGTTCTGGGCTGGGCTGACCCAGAATTTATTGTGCATTGTGTGCCATTTGTCAACTATCGATGCAAAATGGAAAATGGCCGAGCAAATGCTAAGCAAATTTTCCATGCCAACAGAGCCCAACTTGCATGAGAGTTTAGCCGTTTTTTTTCGGCCACATTTCTAGTGATAAAAAACGCTAGATAGGGTGGCCGGAAACGGAGCAGCAAAGGGAAAACAGCTCTGAAGCTGTGAAAAAGCTGGTTACACTGACACCCACACAGCAACGAGGAGCAGGGGAAATGACACAGGAAATAAAAAGTATAAAAGGCAAAAACAAAACAAAACACAACAAAAAAACAATTCAGACGGGGAAACAAAGCTGGCACAGCGTGTTAAGTTGCGTGAAAAACAACTCTCGATTGTAATTAACAAGAGAGGAATGGCAAGGCAAATTGAGCGAAAGATTTTAGTGAAGATCATATCGGAATTTGCAGCATTGAATGAGTCTGACTGCCTGGCCAGACTGGGCTTGAATAGTCATTAAATAAAGGGAAGCGGAAATGCGTTCATTCAATAAGAAAATGCGCAATTCTTAACAAAAGGTCAGGCAGGAAGCCATGCACAGAGTACCTTTTCGTCGGCTTCCACGCAGCCCTGGACCATGCCCAGTTGTGCACTTTCCACAATACAAAATACACAGAAAGAAAGAGCAAGAGAGAGAGAGGGAGTGGCGTAACAAAAGGCGGCATACAATAATGGGGGCGTGTGCCCAATAAACTGCAAGAGGCGGCGACCACTCGACCACTCAATAATGCTTCCTTTTGTGTGTCAAAGGTGCTCACAAAAGCCTAAACAGGCACTCGTGCAGGTGAGCAGGTGGGAGGGACGAGAGCTCAGGGCTTGCAACTGCAGCAAAACTATATTCGGTTTAAAAGTCAGTTTGCCATTTAAGAGAGAGAGAATCGCTCTGGCAGCCTTTTATGATGCCATGAGGGCCATGTAAATCGACACATGTGAAACAGCGAGTGAAACAGAAGCTTTAAATGTTGCGCATACGCAGCGTGATGCGAAGCCATAAGTTTCTTTTGTACTAAAAACAACACGTGCCCCATAAAACCGACTCGAAACCGAAAAGAAATACTGCGCGCACCTTCGTTTTCATGCATAATTGAAGGCAGTGAGATCCCTGAAATCCCAGAGAGTGTTTGCTGTGTGTTGTTTGAGTGTGTTGAGTGTGCTCTGAGTACTTACACATCACTTTGAGTTCGACAATGTTGGAGTCGCCATCGCCCTCAACGTTGGAGGCGGTGCACGTGTAGTTTCCGGCCTGGTGACGTGTGATTCCCTGCAGTGCCAGATCTCCGCTGCTCACAATGACGCCGGCGCGTTGATTGTGCTGAATGATTTGATGCTGCAAGTGGCAGAGAGTAGAAAGGAGAATGAGAATGAGTCGCGTAATTAGCCTAAGCCATGTGCACATTGTCACTCTGCCTGCCTTATAATCTCTTGTTCGCCTAATGAGCCTTTGGTCTTTGTTAGCGAATTATGCTCACAATCACACATACACACACACACTCGCACACAGAAGTATTGAAATTTTATCTGAGGCCAATTAGTGCGATTTTGTATGCTCAGCAAACACTTCGCTCTAAGCGGCTTATGCAGAGTTCATTCTATGCAGATATTTAGCAATTTACTTAGTTTAAGATGTTTCTGTTGATATACTAAAGTAAAATAAAACACTCAGTTGCATATTTAATCAAATAAGTTGCTTCTGTGAAGTTGTTTCTTATTATTTTAATTTTATGTTAGTATTGGTATCGATGTTTTCAAATTTAGTGTGACCTAAGTCGATAAACTATCGTATACTGATACGATGCGATACGATACACTATCGTGAGTTGAACGACAGCCCTGTCGATAGCACTATCGATAGAAGAGTGTTGAATAACGCTGATGTAACGAGACAGCGTCACTATCGTTTGAGAAGATTAAAATTAAAATTGCGTGCAAACCTTTAAAAATTAAAATAAAATAATAAACTATTCTCTGCACACTTTCTAATTCATCAGTTTCATTCGCTCATAAATTGCCAGAGAGATTCTGCTTCTTGCTGGCCAAGAGTTTAATTTTCAGTCATGTGTGTGAACCTGCCCGCCAGGCAGGGCAAGGTCAGCAGGGCCTTCATTTATTACTTCCCATCCCGCAGCGAAATGAAGCAATGGACGACGGCGCCTGGAACGTGTTTGGCATATGCGATTGGCAATGAAAGGAATAAATAACTGCAAATCAGCCAATATTTACTTAAAGTCCACGTGCACACTCACTACCTCACACTCCCACACACACATGCAGGCTTGACCTCTATGGCCAGTCCTGGAAAGGGTACTGAGCCTTTCCAGGCTTTTAGGGCGCCGGCGAACCGACAGAATTTTGACACATTTCCCCAGAGCCCTGTGCCATTTAGCAGCAAAACAAATTCTCACTTCTAAGCAACAACAAGAACAACAAAAGCAGAGGGAGCAGCAACAATATTGAAATAAATAAAATGTGTGTAAATTGTCGACAAAAGTCAAATGGCAAAACAACAATGCGGGCGTCGAACAAAGCCGCTGCGACCTTAGCACACATTACCCAAGAATGAGTATGAGTATGAATATGAGTGTGAGTATGGCTCTGAGTATGGGTATAAAAGTATAAATACAAATACAAATAAGAGTGTGAATGCCGAGGCACAATACGAGCGAGAATATGTGCAAATAAACAATAAGAGAGGAAACAATGCAGCAACGCGTTGGAAATAGTGTTGCCTTTCTCGCCGTTGTGCGAACTGGGGCACAGCACATGACGGGACGTAGGACTCGGGACTGTTCTCAGTGGGAACAGTTCTCTACAATCATTCGAGTCGGGCTAGTTATCATCAAAACTGCTTCCTCAACTAATGAGCGCATTTAAAGTGACCTTGACACGAGCTGCGGCTGCTGCCCCTGTGCCCCGCCCCGTGCAGGCAGCCTCAACTCCCGAAGGGTTTTCTTAAATAGCCCCAAAATGTTGCCAGCCATTTACCGAGCTCGGCAACCTGGGGCGGTTTATCAGCGCTGCTGCCATTGCTGCCTGCGTTGTTGACTTAAAACAAATAAAACTGTCGCCAGGCGCACAAAAGTAAATAAAGTTCAAGGTTGTCACATACAAAAAACAGAAAAAAAGCAGAAAAAAAAACGCAGTTAAACAGAAAAAAAACACAACGTAAAAGTAAAAGTAAATATAAAAGAGAGAAAAAGCAGAGAAGAAATGGTTTCCGCCTCAGCTGGGTCGCACTGTAGGATTATTTCAATAGTTGAAGGCACATCCGCTGCAGCTTTTCCGCTGTGGGTTGCCAGCTTGCCGCAGCGCCAACAACAACACCTACAACCCTTTGAGAGCCCCCTCACGCCCACGCCTCCGCTCCCACTCCCACTCAATGCTAATGGCAGATTGTATGAGTTGCCATTTTGTTTGTCTGTCTGCAGCGCCTTGACATGTTTTCCTTTGCCCTCCCCCTCTCTCTCTCTCTCGTTATCTCTCGCCTCTTCCCTTGCCACGCCCAAATTAGTGTTGACCATTTATGTAACTGCTTGTCTGATTGCGCTGCGAAACAGTTGTTCACGTATTTCCCTCACAGTTCAAGTCGCACTCCAACTTCAAGTTCTAGTTGAAGTTGAAGTTGAAGTTGCTGCGGGAATCGAAGTGCGCTGCCTGCTCTGCCTGCTGCTTTGCTAATCAAATTTTGTGCTTTCCGTTTATGTTTGCTATTTCTCAGCCCCACACGCACACTCGTGTCTATGTGTGTGTGTTAAATAACTTTTGCCTGCCAGCAGCATTCAGAGTCGATTTGCTTTTTACCCTCGTGCTGCGGTTGCTCTGGCTACGTCTTTCATCAAAGTTGCGCCACCAGCTTCTTAATGAGCATGCAAAAGTTTACCACACACATGCACAGCAAAACTTTTGCCTACTTACATGTGAGTGTGTGTGTGAGTGTGTGTGTGTCTGCAAGTTTAATAAAACTAATTGTTAATTTAATTTGCCTGCTCGTCGTTAATTGTCGGCATGCATAATTGAATAATAACTGGCAGAGACAAAGGCGTCGCCATGTCCTTGTCATTGTTTACACACACACACACGCACATTTTGATTGCTATGTTGCGGTACATTTGAACTTATATTGAGCCACAGCAATTTCACAGCTTACACTGTGCAAAATAAACTTGTGGTTGCGCAGGCTTTGCTCTCAATTAAATGAATTGCATTCAGTGTCGGCCTCCAGTTCAGGCCACAATGCACAATTAATCTAGTCGAGGCGCCACTGGCACTGGCAGTGGCAGTCAGGCGTCAACCATCGACATCGTCAGTCAGTCACACAGTCAGTCGGAGCAGTTACGCAACACAAAAGTTTGTTTAATTCAATTTGACTTTTAATTGCATTTCGACTTGCATACAAAAGACTCGTCTCGTCTCGTTGTTGTTGTTGTTGCCAATTAACAATTGACTTGTAATGAACGCCCACAGTTGACTTGGCATTGGCTTTGGCTTTCGCCTTTGTCTCTGTCTCTGTCTTTGTCTCTTTCTTTGTCTCCGTCTCTGGCTTTGTGCCTTGAGTAATGCTGCTTTTTGCTTGCGTAAAACAAACGCAATTTGCTGTTTAGCCTTGAACTCATTACGCATACGCCATGTGTGCTCATGTGTCCTATACACGACACGCCACGCCACGTCTCTGTCTATCTCTCACTCGCTCTCTTGCTGTCTCTTTTGCACTTCATTTCCCTTTTTTGCAGTGAACTTTTATTGTTATGACGCCGAGCAAGGCAAATGAAAGCCGACAATTGCTGCGAACTAACTAACTGTGCTCTCTCTAGTTTTCTTGTTAGCCCGTCAACATGGACATGAGCTGCATGTGCCCACACACACACACACACACATACATAGAGTGTGTGGCAACACTTAGTGTGCTCTGCTCTTGTTGTCTATTTTCAGTTCATTTGCATTTAACATTGAATTTTGGCTTGACAAGCCACTTCAATCGCATTGATTAACTTTTTGCACACACTGTCGACATTCTCTCTCTCTCTCGTTCCCGTTCCCTTTCTCGTTCTCGTCTCGTAAGCTGCTTTAGTGGTTTTGTTTTGTGTGTAAGCGTTTTATTGATTTGTACTTAGCCAACGCTCTTTACAAATTATTGTTTATTTATTCAGATCTGTCTCGCTCCCCCTCTCTCTCTCTCTCTCTCTCTCTCTCTCCTGCTTGGTTGGCTTTGTAGTTCTATAGAGTATTGCCTACTCAAAGGCGCCTGAAAAGTTTTTGGCTGCCTTCAAGTTTCTGCTGCTGCTGCTGCTGCTGTTGCTGCTTTTGTTGTTGTTTATTCATTATAATCATTTGGCAAAGTTATGTTTTGTCGTCCTTCTCTTTGTCGTTTGTTGTTGTTGTTGCTTAGCTTATTGTTTGCGCATGTACTTAGCTCTGTTATCGTTGCCGGCTCCTTAGCTTCCTTTCTTCGGCTCCTAATGAATTCAATTAGCATTCGTATTATTCATACACTCGCCTCATCTTCCCCTTCTTGCTCCTTGCCCCTTGTGCATTGAATAACATTTATTAGCTTGCTCTGGCTCTTGTTCTTGTTCTACTTCTTGTTGTTGTTATCTTATGTTTTTGTTTATGCAAGTCTGGCAAAGTTTTTTGTGTGTGTGTGTTTGTTGCAGAACTAATAAACAAATGATTTGCCATGCAAAGTTCTTCACGTTTGTTCGCCCCACTTCGAGTCCACTTGACTCAATTGCCTTAAAATAATTGCCCAATAATTCAGTAAAAACGAGCACTTAATTTTCCTTCTCATCATAATTTAGTGGCCCAGGGCGCACCTACACACACACACACAGACTCACACTCACACGCAAGGCTGCCTGAGGGAATTACCGGAAGTAATACAGAGCAGAAGGTCAAGACCGTGTTCTTGGGGGTGTAAACTGATATCTTATGTGTTCTGCGTATACGTAATGTATATATGAAGTGGAGCTTAGCCCCTTAGACAGCCTTGAATAATACATGCAACATATTTATGCAACAATTTCACTTAGTCTCTAGCTTGGCAAATAGTTTCTTCTTCGTTTGCCTTTAGATCTTGCGAACAGTCACTCAATAAATCCCGATAAATCTTGTGTTCTCCTTCGGTTGCTCGTTACTTACATTGTGCTTCCAGACAACTTTATAAGCAGCGGGATTTGCATGCACTTTACACTCGAAATAAACATCATCGCCTTCCTCGATATCCTCCGGATTCAGATTGGAGCCGAGGTCCAGTTGTAAGGTGGGTATGACTGCAAAAACAGCAAAGGAGAAAAAGAAACAAACGGTACAAGTCAGTTAGAGCATTTGTATAGCTTGCTGTGAATACGTATGTGTGCTTGCTTTGTGTGTGTGCCTTGTCTCTGTGTGTGTGTGTTTGTGTGCCTTGTGCCCTGCGTAGTTTCTTATGTGCTGTCTGCTCTTGGACTTGGCCATCTTTGCCCATCAAGTGCAATTTGTTGCTTGAGCAGAGCCTAACCCAGTCCTTTGCCCAAAGTAAAGAGTGAGAGAAGGACAGGAGAGAGAGGCAAGAGAGAGAAAGAGGAGAGCGGGACAGGGTGGGAAATGGGGTTAATCCGCGCTCATCTGTGATTAGTGTCGCTTCTTCTTCTTCATCATCTTCTGCTTCTTGCTGCGACTACCTTTCTTTGCCAAGCGGTTTGTCATTTTTCTCCTTCACATTGTTGTTGTTGCTGTACTTGTTGTTGTTGTGCTTGTTGTTGTTGTCTTCGCTGCTTGTAGTTTTGTTCTCGAGTCTCTGTTCTGCTGACTGTTATTTTTCGCCACGTTTTATAAACAAGTTTCCTTAAGCCGATTTCGTTCTTTCGCAAAGACTTGTTAATGAAAATGAAAATCGCCTTGGCCAAAGCAAAAAACAAAAGAGGAGGCAGGCGAATAATGGCAAAGACGGAGAAGGAGAAGAAGAAGCAGCAGGAGAAGGTACTCAAGCCAGAAGAACAAAACCCAGCGAAGGCAAAGTTGTTTCCATAATTTAAAGGCCTCCCATCTCGCTACTCAACAAGTTCATTAACGTTGACTTTAAGCCGAGTTCGCAACAGAGAACACAGCAGAGCAGCAGCAGCAACAGCAGCAGCAGGAACTCAGATCTACAATGACAGCGTACATAGATTTTCAACTGACACTGTACAGCGGGAAAGTGGCCTGCTCTGGCGTGCCTTGGCCTGGTCTGCTCTGAGTTCGGCCATACTGTTGCGGTTAGATGGGCTTAAGTGGTAATAACTGTCACTGGCCAAGCTGGTCAGCTGCCAAAATGGCTAACTTTGCTTGGCTAATGCATTTTATGGCACACACAGAGAGAGAGAGAGAGAGGGAGGGAGAGTCACTCCAGTCGGACTGTGTGTGCGGACTCTTGAAAGAAAGCAAAGCGAATCCGAAACCCATAGCTGCAGCTTAACGTAACGACTTTTGAATGCCACTGCCACATTTTGTTGCACATTCTCCCTCTGCTTGCCAACTCTCTCTCTGTCCATCTCTCTCTACTCTCTCTCTCTCTCTGCGTGTGAGTGCAGAGCCTGTCATTGTCTGTTGCAAAAAGTTTAACAACTGCTCGTTAGCAGCCCTTAAATTGATTCCACAAGCCTCTGCCACTGCTGCCACTGCCACTGCCACTGCCAGGGCTGCAGCTTCTGCTTGCGTTGCCGTTGCCAGTGCTGGCCATATAAATTACATTAACTGCAAAGTATTTCTGTCCCAGCCAAGCCAAGGGAAACTGAGAAAAATTGGCTTAGAGCAAAATTAATTGCGTACGGCAGACGTGTGTGTGTCTCTCTGCATGTGTGTGTGTGTGTGTGTGTGTGTGTGCGGGGCAAATAGTTTTCAAAATAATTTCTATAAACGGGAAATAAATGCTATGGTAAGCATAATGTGGCTTGGCAGCCAGCACACACACACACGCACACACACACAGCACGCACAACCAAAGGTTTCCGGTTCGCCGATTCAGATTAAAAAAGTTTACTAGTTAGTGCAAATTTTACTCGATATATGAGCATATGCGAAAAGTTGAGGTATTTTTAATGCGCTCTTTTCCCTTCTCTCTCCCCCCCTCTCTCTCTCCCTACCTCTTGATCTCTTTCTAGCTAATGACTTAGCGTTTATCTCCAAACTATTATCAGTAGTTAAGCAACATCAGCAGCTTCGTTTAATCTCAATTCTTTTATTCACAGCACTTCATGGATATGACTTCCTTTTTTTGTGGTTGCCCTGCTGGACAGTGTATTTGTGCTGCTCATCATAAAATGCAAGAAGCTTGCTGGAATTAATTTCTTTTTATGACATTCCCTCAGACAATGTGACAATTATTTGTTTCTGCTCATTTGCAGCCAAAGTGCAGTCAGCTTTTCAATTTACCAGCCCCCATCCTCTCTGCAAACAATAAAAGTCCCTAAAGAAGACACAAAATTTCCGTGAAAATCACAGAAAGGAAACAAAGCAGGGGAGGATGAAGGAAATGGGGGTTAGGGGAATATTTTAAACACGCTATAAACATGTAAATGAGCGTGGAAATTGAAATTGTTATCCAATTTTTATATCAGCAAGAAGACAAGACGCTTAAAAGTGAATGCGAGGCGAGGCTGCGAGGCGAACGAGCTTCCGCTTTCAGCTGCCACCGCCTTGAAGATGCCTCGCAGGAGTCGCGTTGAAAGGAGTGAACGTTGCCATGGCAACTGGAGGAGGAAGAAGAAGATGCGCCAAACTCTTAGATAATAGACGTGCCAACTGTTTGCCCAACGACGACTACGTCAGCGACGGCGACGGCGACAACGTTGCGAAATTTCCTGAGACTATTGAAACATAAAGGAGCTGCACACACACAAACACACACACACATGCATCTCTGTGAATGTGTGTGTGTGTGCAGGGTCAAAGTTTTGGCGCTTAAAAGTGTAGAGAGCAGCGCATGAAGCCTTTTTAATATTTGAACACAGCAATTTTTTAAGAAAACTTTGCCTTGTCGCATAAAACAGACGTTTGACATTCGAGCGGAAAGTGCAGAAAGACGAAATGAGAATGAGTGAAAGAGAAGGAGAGCAGAGGCAAGTGAAAAGAAAAGGAAAGCCAACTCATGTCTACGAAATTTATATGCAAATCAGTATCGATTCCGGGGACATGGGTGATAAGCGCCCGGCGCTATTTATGGCATTCGCGGGCGAGCTCTGCCACTCTCCCCAATCACCCCCCTCCCCACACTGCCCTCCCTGCAGTGCCCCAGTTAGAATGCCGCAAACAAAGCTCGTGCTCAGCATGCGTGTAATTATTTCAAAAGGGACAGGGACAGGGACAAGCTTTGTTGACTTCCCCATCGACTTGAGGCGGGTTATCCCATCAATTTGAATTGAAAACGAAAAAACAAATCCGTTTTCAATGATCGAAGGGTATGGCACAAGTGGAAAAGGCTACAGTCGTGTGCCCTCGACTGTGAAATATGCAGAACCATTTTGGTGCAGACGGACAGAGCTAGACTTGGAATGTATTGGGCCAGAGTTGCTTCGTTTTGTCTTCGAGTAACTTTAAACTGGTGTAGAGTCTTTTTCTCAAGCAAGTTTCATGTTGAACATGTATAGATTACGATTAAATTATTGTACTTACAGAATACGTTCAGTTTCATGGCCGTCTCGCGTATGCCGTTGCGGACCAGTTCGTTGGTGGCGCGACAGGACAAAGCCTTGCCATGATCCTCCCGTGTTGGCGTGATGGACAGCACGGAGGTGCTAGCGTTGCCATCCTCGGAGACCTGCAAAGATAATTATTGTAAAGGAAGAGCATACGCATCAAAGAGTGTACTCTCTCACTCACCTTCTGGCTGTGGCCGTGCATCTCCAGATTGCCCATCCACCAGGTTATCTTTGCCGGTGGCCTCGATCCGATGGCCTGGCACTCAATCTCGTATTTTCGGTCTGCCGACATTGGCTGATTGTTAAATGTGATTTCCACCAGAAGCGGTCGCACTGCAAATATTGTGTGTATTTTGCATGCATTAATATTTATAGTTAATTTATGTGTTTTAAATGCCATTTACTTTTCACGCATTACCCTACCCCCGCGCTTCCCACCCCGTGACTCAGTCACACTTTTTACATTTTTTCTGCCGTTAGCGCGGGCAGCATTTTGTTTATTCATTCAAATTGTGTGTGAAAAATCGAAAACGCAATAAAAATGGACAGGCAATGCAATTAAAATTAATTGCAGCGAATTACGACTGCAAGGCTCGTTGACCAGATGTACACACAACGACATGACCAACAACAACAGCAAAAACAACAACAAAGCACAATTGTTATTGCATCGCATCAGCAAAGTTGAAGTCCTTTAACAGATATTGACTTTAAGTTAAAGAAGCAAAGAAAAGTCATCGATAACACTGATTCGCTCTATGCTCTCTGGGTTGCGCATCTATAAGGTATATATCGGACAGACTCTCTTATCTGAGATTCTATATGCTTAGTGGCATAATCTACTAGGCTAACAGAAGATTATAAAAAATAATAAATATAAACTAAACTAACATCTTTGCTACAGTTTACAACACTACATAGCTAATCGACTTTCTCTAATTAAGAAATAGTTATCGAAAAAATACTGAATCAAATTTGCCTAATCAAAAGTGAAAATCAAACACAAATTGAACGTTTAGATTTCATTCAAAAATACCCGCTGCGAATTGGCATAAATAAAAGGTCAATAAAACAATGAATAATTTAAACATAATTGCAGTTGCTGTCAGTTTGTTTTGTGCGTGTGTTTTTTCTGCGTCCCACGCAACAATCAAAACAAAAAGGGACAGACAAACAATATGGATGCATATGCAATTTCCATATAAATTCACAGTATTTCAACATAATTTCAAATCTTGTTAATATTTATTGTGGCTGCAAATTGTTTACATGTCAAATTAAAACGCGAACATACACACACAAACACACACCAACTCACGTTGGTATTGATACGTAGTTGCCAAAATCGTTTGTAAAATAAACATACACACGGTCACGTATTGTGGCCTGGTTCATTATCGCGTTTACACATTTTTGCCATAATTATATTTCGCTACATTTATTTGTTTTACCCTTTTTCGTATCCAGTTAATGCAATTCAAATTAAAGAGGCCCTGTTTCATAAAGGGCCTTAGTTTAAATATTGTAGATATGCATGCAATCTCAATTTTGAGTATATGAATGGTTGCCATTTAACGTCTTTACTTTCACTTGTTCTGGCAACGCCAATGACGCAACTTTAAATCATTTTAAACTGCAAACAAATGTTTTCATGTGTTATCGATACCTTTAAAATCAATGCCACAGATCACTAAGCATCGATGCTTAGTGCACAGCTGATTAGCCCTAAACTTGGCCTGAGCCTTAAACAAAAAAAAAATCTACTTTTATTCGGCAACATATAAATGTAAATGTCAATAAATGAGAAGTAATAAGTTCACTTTAGTATTAGTTCATGTATGTGGCCTTTATTAAAATAGGATATCGATTGAACGATAATTTGTGTTTTTTAGAAGTTAGAAATCGATGTGTGTCAATTATGGCAACACAGAATACACAAACAAAAGGAACACATAATAAAATTAATAAAAAACAATATAGCAAGTATTTAATGTCGAATAAAGATTTATTAATCTCGTGTACCTTGCAAAAACCCTATGCCGGAGGCCCTTTTCAAAGAGATGGACAGGTAATTGCAGCTCATATTGCATAAAATATATGAACATACATACATCTTTTGCATACCCTTTAAGCTGCTGTCAGTTACACATCGTTTTCTGATGGAAGGTATAATATTATAATAATAATAGCCTAGAGAATTTTATTTGTATAAGCCGCAAATGTGTGTGTAATTTATGTTGCATTTTTTATGATCTCGATGGGTCCGATATGATTGTTGTTTTTAATTGGCAGAGCACTTTTCTCTGTGTGTGTGTGCGTGTGTGTGTCTGTGTGAGTGGTGAGCGTAAAGTTTCAAAGTTTTTTTGCTACACTTGATTTTAATTAAATTAATTATGCACATTTGCATTGGAAAACCATTTAAATGTTTAATTAAACGCGCTACAAAAAGTAATGCAATGCAGCCAAGAACTGCAAATAATTATTTATGCAAACGAGTGTTTTTAATTTTTATACCTTTGCTGAGGCTATTGGAGTATGCACATGTATGTATTGTACATTATATATTTGTTACATTGAATACATTTCATTAAAGGAATTTCATGAATTGTATTTTGTACAAGCCGAGGCTGTTGCTGCGAACTGCGTCCTTGATCTTGGGGCAGTAGTCGTGACATAAGTAATCTAATTGTTAGCGGCCATAAAATTACCTAATTGAGGTCATACTTATTATTCAAAACTTTTTGCTGGGCCCATGACACGCACAGCGCAAGCAAAGCAAGCTCAGGGACCACGCAACAGAACTGGACTCCCCTCTGCTCCTCTTCCCTTGTTCCTCGCCAAGGTCAAGTGGTGGCATATAGAACTAATATCATTACCCTCACCCGCCCTTTATGTGTTTGCTTGTCTGTCATATTAATTAACACGACTCCCTCCAAGTCAATAACATGTTTCCCGTGCTCTCCCCTTCTCTCAATAATTTCAGCGCCTTTCTCATTGAAGTGTTAAATTTTATGCTGCTTAAGTGCGACATTCCTACAGCACATATACACACACAGACACACGCAGACACACACTCAGCCAGTCATGTGTATGAACTGTAGGCAATAACATCAAATATGCACATCACCATCTGTTGTCGCAAGACATTTTCATACCGCGAGCACATTAAGCATTGCCAGAATGAGGGTATATAAGGTTTGTGGACACACAATGAAGTAAGAAATAGATTCACATATTTGTAATTGAATCTATAGCACTGAGAGTTGTCTATATCATACATAGTCAGTGCTGGTTTGCAATATTATGAAGGGTATTTTACGGTCGAGTAGAGCTCTTTACTTGTAACTTTTATTATGCCGAGTCTAAGTA
Organism: Zaprionus africanus; assembly: GCA_018151435.1. Lineage (NCBI taxonomy): Eukaryota > Metazoa > Arthropoda > Insecta > Diptera > Drosophilidae > Zaprionus > Zaprionus africanus. The sequence goes on from JAECXB010002206.1 coordinate 11,270,882, forward strand.
AAAATTGACAGCAATTGCTTTTCTTTTTGGAGCATTGCGAGTTGCGCCAAAGGGCCATAAAAATCTATGGCCAATCTTTGGCTGTTAGCGCCACGTCTTGGGCATAATATTTGGCAATGACAACGCCAACGCCGACGGCAGCTGGAACCGTCTAACAGTGCAACATAATCCTTGGGCCAGGAGTTTGGGAATTGTTTTCGAAAAGTTTTCTTATTTATTTCGCAAATAAGCGTCACTTTACATGAAATTATTATTAATAGAAGCACATTTCGCGATGGCAGACTGCGACTATAAAAGCGCCATTCGCTGGCGGTTATTCAGCCTGATGATTAAATAATGCGCCCCCCTTAGAAAGTAGACAGAACTTTAAGGCCGCGCTTGGGGCAATACAAAGTATTCCATGAGAGAAGGTACTCAACTACAAATGGAACACTTTGAGTACTGCTTCCCTTTATATATTTATATAATTGCAGGGTATATTTTAAATGTTCATACTTTGTTTAAAATTAAATCAGGCAAATGGCAACTCTAATAGAACACTTAGCATCAGCTACAAAGTGAGCGAATACTAATAAAGCTTATGGGCTCAGAGCACTCGTTCGCTCTACATATCAATTGCTCTCTCTCTCTCGCACATGCACACACTCTTTCTCTTTCATTCTCGCACAGACTGTAATTTAATTCAATTTTCCAATTCAGCGCCGCGCGAAAAGGCATTTAAAAAAAAAAAAAAAAAAAACAAAAATAAAAATAACAACATCGAAACGTTTTCAAAACAATAAATCCATTTTGCGATACGCATTTTAAGCTAAATGGAACGAATGTGTTGTTCCAAACACAGAAATATGTTCGCAGCGAAAGCAGATGTAACCAGGACACCGACCGACAGACACACAGACAGACAGAAGGACAGACGAACAGCAACAGACAAAACATTGGCGACAAAACGATACATTTGATAGCGTTATTTGCGTTTTTCTTTGTGTTATTTTGCCTTCCCTTCTCGTTATATTTGCGAAAGCTATTTTATTATTATCTATTATACTGCATGTGCTGCTATAAAGCCCTGTTTTTTGTTCCCTTTCTCTCGTTTTTTTTGTTTACTGTTTTTGTTGTTGTCGAAGCTATTTGTTAAAACTTTTATCGCAACGTTTAAAAGCAAGTAGAACGTGGGTTCAGCTAAAAATAAACGAGAAATAAATAAATAAATATATAAACTGTTCTCCAAACCGTTTTTAGCACCATATTTCGTATTGTATTTGTTGTTGTTGTGCCTCATGCTGCTGCTGCTGCAGCCGTTGCGTCTGCAAGCACTTGAAACTCAATTTAAAATTTTCTCATTTTCTGCATAGTTGAAACTTGCAGCAACAACAACTAGAACAGCCCCCAAATCAGAGCGCAGTTTCAAATTAGACAGACAGACAAGTTGGATATTTGTAGAGCATACAATAGATATATGTATGTATAGGTACAGGTTTGCATGGTGTGCTTGTGTATACTCACGATAGAGCTCAATCGTTATATTGGTGGCCACATATTTCTTGTGGAAATTGCTCGCCTGGCACGTGTAGACCGCATGCTGGTGGATGCGTGACAAGTTGCGCACCACCAATTTGCTGTTGATGGTGCCATCGTATGTGTAATCGACGACGCTGTTCTGGAGTTGTCCATTCATCAGCCAGGTGACAGTTGGCGGTGGCGAGCCTAGAGACAAGAGAGAAAGGAAGAGAGAGGGGGAATAGTTGAAAGTAAATGCTTTAAAACTGTTTAAATATACATATAATATTAACCAAGGCATGGGTATAATTAAACATATAATTGTGTATTATTAGAGCACATTAAACATTTATTGTGGGGGATATCGATTGGGGGAATCCTTCAATAAAAGAAGGTTTTTATTTGATATATTCTACTCTAAACTAATTTCCCATTGTTAACGAATTCTAATTCTTCACTTATGGCAATTAGTTACAGGGCATCTCCGTCCGTCTTTCCTTTCCTTATAATTATAAATTATTAGAGCTCATTTAAATTTTATTGTGGGGTCTATCGATTGCCGATTTAGGAAATACTAATATTCTATAGAAGAAGGTTCTTAATTGTTGTATTGTACTCTGTTTTAAGTAAACTAATTCCCCATTAGTATTGAATTCTAATTCCTCATTCATGGCACTTAGTTACAAGGAATCTCTCCGTCTCTTCATTCCTTATAATTATAAATTATTAGAGCACATTTAAATTTTATTGTGTGGTCTATCGATTGCCGATTCAATTAATTCTAATATATAAATTTTATAGAAGAAGGTTCTCAATTGTTGTACTCTACTCTGTCTGTTGTGTCCCAGTTAAAGTGAGTGGTTTAAACTTATTAAACTAAACGTATACCCCATTAGTATTAAATGCTAATTCCTCACTTAGTTACAGGGCATCTCTGATTCTTCCCTCTCATAGTCCTAGCCCATCTATTTGTGAGCAATTACCCATTGTTTTTTGCCACTCGGAACTCGAGAGTTCTCCAATTCAGACTCGCTTATATTGCACTAGTTAACTAGACTCCCACAACGTTGTTGTTGCTGTTGCTGTTGTTGTTGCTGTTGCTGTCGTTTGCTATTGTCGCTGGCGTGGCACTTAAATCAACACACATTACTCATACGCAGCTTGTGCACTCGGCCACTCTTAACGACTTCTACTTAATCAAGCAGTGAAATTAGCTTTTGTGTGCGTATATGAGCGCACATTAATTTAATAGCTGCGGGTAGGCTGCCATGTCCGACCAGATATGAGCACAACAAGCCGCCAAGAGCGGGAAAGAGAGAGCGGGAGAGTGGGAGAGAGAGAGGGAGACTGAATGGTAAGCTAGGCAAAATACACTGTGCAAAAGTAAAGGCATCAGAGCAAGCAGAGTTAAATACATTGTCTGTTTGCCACGCAGCAAAGCACTTGTGTTATAATAGCTCTATAATTAGCTGCTATATCGTTGTTTTCAGTTAACACACACGCACACACACATACACACATGCATGTATGCAAACATATGTATGTGTAGAGAATGCCTTGACTTATTGTGCACCCTCAACTTGGGCTGTTTCTGCTTTTTGCCTACTGAACTTCTCTTTTATCTGCTGCGCTTTGTTTTGCAACGTGTAGTTCCTGTCAACCATATATTAGCGCGCAGCCATTTCGGTATCATTATATTTTATTTATTCAAGTGGGTTCTTTACAGGTGTGTGTGTGTGTGTGTGTGTGTTATGCAGCGTGATTCCCGTTTCGGCAGCCAAGTGCCATTAAATCCACCTGGAAGGCAGCAGAACTAGCAGACGGCAACTGCACTTGATACCTATGAAAAATGCGACACACACACACGCAAACACACACACACATACTCACTCGCACACACTGATAAATACTTGGAATATAGTGAACGCACATTACTTTGATTAATAACTGCCATTCGGTTGAGTTTTATGTTGTTTATGAAAATATTTCACACACTCAAACGCACAGAGAGTCTCCCTGTGTGTGTGTGTGTGTGAGTGAGTGTGTGCTTTGAGGTCGCAACATTTTTATGCATGCCTCAGTGTGTGTGTGTTTGTGTGTGTGCGAGAGTAGATTAGCGCATGTGTAGCATGCGGCTTAATGGTCGCCAGTGATTTATTAGCCTCACGGCCAGAAAAATAGAGAGAGAGAGACAGGAAGAGAGAGAGAAAGAAACACTGGACAGCAGCGGCAGTTTGCAGGTAGCAGGCAGAGTGGAAGGGGGGGAGTGGAGGCAATGTTTGCTCGAAATTTGATTTGCCCCCAAAATGCAGTTTGCAGTTTGCGATTGCCGGGCGGCTTAAAGAAATTGAAGCAATTTAAGTGATTGCCGCCAGTTGGCCACGTGCCACGTGCCACGCAACTAGCCAGGCCGTGTCAAGGCTGGGGCAATGAGCGTGCAATTTGCACATAAATTTAAGTAATTTGCCACTGTACGAACCACTCTCTCATCGCGCGACTCTCCACGCAGCCATTTCGAGAAATTTAATTAGCGTACAGACTTTTGTTGCAGGCCACTCAACCACTCAACCAGTCAGCCAGTCAGCCAGTGTGGCAGGCAGGCAGGCCGGGAACCATAGGCCACATCCACACTAAACTTTGCCAAACAATTTGCTTAGCCACTGCGGGTTACCCATTGTGCCGCTCGCCAGGCAACAGGAGCCTTTGTTTTTTATGATGCCCACCCGCCGTGTTGCTGCTCGACTTGCGCCAGCTGTCCTCACTGTTGCCAGTATGAACAGAAGGTGCCACGCACTCGGGGCACTCACAAATAGGTGCATAAGCTCGCTAGCACTACACACTTCCTCCTAAATTGCCCTGTAAATCCTACGCTGTCAATCGAACTTCTATATAATGCGACTTTATGGTCCACTGAACATGTGCAAATATGATATGCATGTTTTCTCGCACTTCTTACAGCTGCTGGAACGGAAGAAGAGCCAAATTAAAGGGGTTTCTGTTACAGTCCAGGGTTGCTTTGTCTCTCTACCTTCTCTACTCTCTCTGGGCTGTCTCACACCTGGCAGCTCTAATGGACAGTCGCGTCAAACGTGAACTAGTTTCTCTTTTCTTTTTGTGCACCCTTCAAAGACACACTGCAGAAGGGTATATTGAGTTTTTTTTTTTTTTTTTTTTTTTTTTTTTTTGACATTATTATTAGATTATATATAATCCTGGGGTAAACAGCTAAAGGAGTTGTAGTAGTTTAGAGCTGTAGTGCTAAGTCTTGCTTTAGTTCGGTTCATTTCTTTGTCCCTCTGTCTGTATAAACGCACATATCTCAACTATTTCAAGACCTATATAGACCAAACTTGGTAGAAATGTTTCAAAATTACTCAAGTAGACAATGTGCATTTCAAATCTATAATACCACGCCCACCGCCCCTTTGAAAAAAGGAATCAAGAAAGCAAAAATAAACACACAATTTGTTAGCTAGTATATTCTAATTTGAGCAAAGGGTGTCTTAATGCGTAGATTGCTTTGTGCTGGCAATCTTTGTTGGTTGCTTATGGTGCCAAGCGAATGCCGAGAATGCAGCAAGTCAGAGAGATAGAGAGAGAGAGAGGGGGAAAGAGAGAGAGGGGAAGAGTGGTAGGTGGAATGTGTGTTAGTTATGCAATACTGAAATATTTGCTTGTTTAGTTTTTGCATATCTTTGCATCTGCTGCAGCTACAGCTGAGAACAGCAACTACAGAGTGCAGGCCAACATAAAACAGCTTATGTGTGTGTTTGTCTGCATTTGCTTGTCTCTGTGTGTGTGTGTGTGTCTCAACAAGAACAACTACTCCGACTGTCTCTGCTGCTGCTGCTGCTGAGAGAGATGCAAAAATGCACTCGCATATAAATATTTTTTATGCTCTCGTCTTTTCTGCACTTCTGCTGTGCACACCCACAGCTGTATGTGTGTGTGTGTGTATGTGCGTGTGTATTTGTAGTTGTCTGTATTTGTCTGCTGTTTGCCATTTGGCTTTTGTGCCCAGTCAACGAGCCATCGAGGAAGTTGTAAAATAAATTTAAAGAGACCTCCTGCTGACTGTTCCCTGCGGCTTTAAGAATTCCGAGAGCGAGAGAGAGAAAGGAACCAGCGTGTCTTCAATCTCTTTTGCAAATCGCCAGCGACATCATTTCTTTGGCGAAAGTTAAAAACAATGGGACCCAACTGAAAAGGCGGCTGCAACTCGGCAGCGCATTATGGCAGCTGCATTCGCAGTGCTTGCAACAAATTAAGGGGTATTAAGGCTTGTTATTGTGCCGCCTTGAATGGAAAACTTTCGGATACTTTCCTATTGTGACAACAGCAAATCTGGCATTGTTTATCTATTTGAAAGTTCCCTTTGCAAACTTACAACTGAGTCCATTATAAATCTATAATAAAAGTTCGTCAATTCCTGCATTAAGTAACTCCGGCTAATGCCACAAATTTACTGTTAAAAGACCGTCAAAATAAGCGAAAAATGAGTGGAAAATTATGCAGGCCAACAACAAGAAGAATAGCAGAGCTCGACTAACCTCGACGCAATAAAAACAGCAGCAAATTTGTGGCATGCATTTAGCAACAAAGTCGTTACACCCACATACTCACACACATACACTCTCCTACATATTTGGGGCTTCTTCGACATGTTCTACTTCTTGGGGTTCCCCTTTCGCTTTGTGGCTAGGGCAATTTCTTGTTGGGTCCCAGCATTGTTACGTTTTCGTGCTCAAAATTCGGAAGAGGCAATTTCTTTTGTTTTTAATAAAAATGCATACAGTTTTGTAGCCCACAACCTGGTCACAATAAGAGCCAGGTGAAGTGGATAGCTGCATGGAGTGGGGGAGTGCGGGAGTAGAGAGCAGTAATAGTAACCCAAAAAAAAAAATAAAGAAAAGAAGAAAATATTTTTACTATGTCAGCCGCGCAAATGTGGGAAACGCCTGCACTAGACTCCGCTTCGGTTGCTCTTTCCAGGCACATCTATAGTACATGCATACTACTGCATACTTTCAGGCGTACGTATGCACCGTGTGTTAAATTCATGACGTGCTAAAAAGTAGGCAGCACAAAGTATTATGTATAAGCTGGGCAAAGGCAAGGCGAGGTAAGGCAAGGTAGGACAAGGCAGGGCAAGACGAGCCTAGGCAAGGCAAGAAGAGTCAAGGCAGGGCAAGGCAGGACAAGAGAAGGCGAGGTAAGGCATCCACTGACTCCTCCTACTATTGGTTCTGTTGCCCGAGAGTTACCCCAGAGTTACTTTGCGGCTCTATAACTTTATTTCCACAGTCAAACATTTCGCTTTGGCGTTGGCGTGTCGCGCTCATTTGCAACTGTTGCCAGTCGCGGGTTGCCCTGCAGTTAACTCCCCCTTTTGCGCGCCCAGTAATAAAATTTACTGCTCCTTTGTCGATTTCGCACACCCTTAAGCTGCAAGCTACCCGAATAAGTATGGTACTTTCGCTGTGGGCGCCTTTAATAACAATTTCCATCATCATCTACGACTTCAACTTCGCTCAACTTCATTTCTTGCATTTCTTTTAATAGCAACTTCGCAACTCCCTGTTCTATTACCCACACCCGTACACACATACATGCAGACACACACATGCACACTCAAACAGACACACAATTGCACTTCGTTGGTAATGGACATCGCATGCCAAGTGCCGGTTTTGGCCTTGTTCTCTGCATAATCTGCTGCCTGCCTGCTCGGAATAATGCCAACATTTGCCTGTAATTTATTTCCGGCTTCTGTTTACCATTTAATTGCATAGATTTTCTAATTGACACACAGTGTATCGGGCCAGTGATATCAGCAGACTTTTAGTGAGTTTTTAATTAGCACGAACTGTCGCTTTTCTGGCACAATGAACTTGCAGACTTTGCAAAAGGGGTGTAGCTGTTTCATTTTAATTTTGATTTCTTTAGAACTCTGAAAAGTTCTTTTCCTCCTCAGCGCCGTCCATTAATCACAATTATTAGGCATTCTTGGCGCATTAAGTATTCAACTTCAATCTAATCGCTGTGGCTCTGGCTGTCAACAATCTTGACCAAGCACTTGAGGCGGAAGTTCTACCTTGCCTCACTCGGGCTGAAGTATTTGCCTTTTTGTAGTTTTATGGGCTCGTACATTTAGCAACACTTTCTTGGCCCCGTTAATTGGCACATACAGCAATTTGTGTGCCCAATCGTTGTTGTTGCTGTTGCTGTTGTTGATTGTGAAAAAGAAAAAAGAAAAAAAGGGGCAAGCCAACCCGTTGAGTTAACCCAATGGCCAAAGCGTCAACAGGGCGACAACTGTCCGGCCCTCGCTCGATTGGGGCTCGTCGGGGCTCGGCTTGACTGGGCTCGGCTTGGCTGGCCTGGGCTGGCCTGGCCTGGGCTGTGCTTCGAGTGCAGCTTTCTGGCTGGTGATTTATTTTATGTCAACGTTGACATGTCAAACCATTCAAAGTGGTTTCGCTTCCGTTTTTCCCGAGAGTTGCCACACAGTGGTCGTGGTGGTTCACAGTTGCCGGCGATAAAGCACGCGATTGCTGCTCTTGTTTCCGATGTGCTTGTTGTTGCTCCTGCTGTTGTTGTAGTTGTTGTGAGTGTGACATACTTAGAGTGAGTGTAAGCCATTGTTGCCTGGTCGGCTTGAAACAGAAGGCTCCCAATGCCAGCGCACACAATGCTCGGCGTTAAGTTTTTCTTCGTCGCACTGTCGGCAGTTCCTTTTCACTTCGCTCTGCACTATCAACAATGTGTGTGTGTGCGTGTGTGTGCTCATGTGTTGTGTTTTTTTCGTTCCTTTCGTAACTGTTGTCAACTTGTCGCCCATATTTTCAATGCTGCCAAAATGCCTGTTGACTGCCGCCTACAGTCCCTTTCCCCTACTTCCCTTGCTTCCCTTGGGCTCTTATTTGCTTAGCAATTGTTTGGCTACGCTTAAAGCGCCGCACTTGCTTTCTTTGCCATTCCTTTGTGCCCCCTTCCTAGCCCCCTTTCTCCTTTCCGGTTCCCCCTGCCTGCTCGCACCACCTTGCCACAATGATTGTTAATCCTTTTGTGTGCCTTGTATATTTGAGAAATTGACTTTGGCGTTCTCTTTTTGCCATTTGCCATTCGCTTTCAATTGGCTTTTTGTTCGTTGACTTTTGCCTCCTCGCCTCCATTCCGTTTCTTACAATTGAACGTTATTTACCTTATTTATTATTTGTTGTTTATGCCGCAAGTTGCCCCATTGTTTGCTTGCCTCCCACTCGCCCCACCCTCGGCACACAATTGTTTTTTCTTTGCCTCCACCCCTGCAGTGCGATTTTAATTTTTGATAAGTTTCGTGCACCAAAAATTTATGATTTAAGACTGCTTGTAAACTTTAATTGCTGATTGTGCTTCGTTAGGAGCCGCCTGGCCACGCAACTGCAATAAGAGCTCCGTCTCCTCGGGCAATACTTACCGCCATAGACGACGCAGGTGACTTCCAGGCTGCCGCCCTCCTCGTACGGACCCGCTCGGGAATCGATTCGCATGCGACGCTCATTGTAAATGTTTGGCTGCTGTGGTGGCACTGTTGGGTGGGGCAGAAGAAGAAATGTATCGGGCCAATTAGTTTTACGATGGCTATTATCGAGTAGATTAGGTTCTTAAGATTCCAATTCAAATAATCATTTGAGATTAAGCAAAGTCTGTGAAGAAAGCTCTTGGGGGTGGTATGAATATTTATAAGGTGTATGGCTTTTAATGTATTTATAAACAATATTATTTTAATATCTGAACATTTCTTTCCACTTTTTATTACAGTTGTTCCTCATTGAAACTGATTTAATATCAAATAATCTACTAATATCTAACTTTCCTGATCTGGTTGGATTTTTCTGGATTTTTTTTAATCACTGGCAGCAAATGTTGGATCAGCTAATTCTTGTTTACTCCAGTTTTAAATAAAATAAAAATATATAAACATAAATTTTTCTTTATGAAATTTTTAATATATAATGTAAAAACTTTCATTTGAATTATAATCGTAATCTTACGACTGTATATGGTCGGATTTAATCAATAAATAAATATATGAATAAATAAGAAGCTAAATAAACAAATTTACTAATGAATGAATAATCAAATACATAAATAAATAAAAAAATAAATGAATAACAAAACAATTTAAAACAATTAATAAATAAACAAATAAATAAATTCACTAATAAAAATATAAAAAAAAAAAAAAAAATAAGTAAAAAAAAAATAAGGAAATAAATAAATATAAAAGTTTACTTGGGAACTCCGAGCCCGCATGAGCAGACGTGTTAAATAAATCCCTGAAGACGCTTACCGTCGGGTAACCGAAATATATCGGATAAGAAAAATAATCAAATAAAATTAAAAACAAATAGTTTTTATTTTGTACCTTGACCTCAAGCCAGCTGCAATGAGTTTAAAAAACAAAGGTCGCTAAAATCCTATAATAAAGTTTAAAAATGTTTGCAGCTTAAGCAAAACCCTTAATCCCTAAATCACTTCACAAGTAAGTATTAAAAAATATCTAGAATAAATTAGTAAATTGAAGCTTAGTTTTTAGTAAAACTTTCTCAAAATTGCACAGCCAGTTGAGTCTAACACTTTAATTTACATACAATTCATTCCTTTCTTTTAACTTTGTAAACATTCCTCGCCCCCAACTCCCCTTTCATATACCCAATTTCAGAGTATCTTCGCTGTTTGAGGCTTAAACGTGATAAAGCCATTTGCGGCGAGCCCCAGAGAATAAATCAAAATGCCATACGCACCAACGACTTCCAAATTGACATTGCTGTTCCTGGTCTGCGATAACTTGAAGTCCACGCGACAGCGAAAGTTTCCCGCATCCTTTTCCTGTTTGAGGCCACCACAAAAATTCAATTATAAAATGTTGTATTGTTGACACTTTAGCTCTGTACCGACCTTAACTGGATTTATAATCAATTCCGCTGGCTCCTTGTGCGTGCGAAAGACAGCCCGATCCTCGAGCACCTCCTCGTCGCGCCAGTGCGAAGGTGTGCCCGCGTGAGCGCCACGTGTGTCGTAGCTGTCAAAGGGTGAATGGAATTGAGGATAGGCTGACGATATATGTATGTTCTTGGACTTACCTGTAAATGGGCAGATTGTTCTTGTACCAAACAACCAGCAGCACTTTGTCGTCGGGCAGACTGGAGCCCACGTCGCATTTGATTTGTGCCGAATTGTTGACGAGCACGCGCAAAATGTCACCATCTGCAGGGCGAGAACAAAGGTCGCACATTAGTCATGAAGTAAACAAAGCTTACTCTTATTATATTTGCTTAACTATTGCATATCGCTTATCTCGAAATCTGTACAAACGGAACACGACAAGTGTGGCAACTGCTCAATTTGCCGCTCCATTCCACGCCATTATGGCCATTGTGGTGCCCCCGCTGAAGTTGCAAGCTTTAAAATATCGATCGTCGCAGCGGCAATACAAAATCAAATGCAAAACAACAGCTAAAACAGGAAGAGAAAAATCAACAGGAAAACAAAACTAACTCAGCAAAGTTGACTGCACTCGACGCTGAGATACCCTGTACACAGTTGCGAACAGACTAGAAATTGTTTTGGCAATGCAAATGAAGAAAAGTCACAAAGTTTCTTTTGATAGATATAGCTTCTGATCAAGAATATATGCATGCATATACCTTATAGTGTTGGCTATAGTAGTCACAAAGCCATAAAGCCAATATACCCTGTTCGTGGCGCATTTGCAGTGGAAGAGGCGTATAATAAAATCACAGCATCCGTAGAGCGGCAGCCACATAATGCGCCAATGTGCCGCAAAAAACCCAACCAAAGCCGCCGCACGTGAGGGAAGCTGGATAAGGTGATTACCCAGCCGCATGCGGATTACAAAATGGCAGCCATTTTCATGTTTCCTCACTGTATATGTGTCTGTGTGTGTGTGTGTGGTTGGCTGTGTGTGTGTGTGTGTGCATTTTTGTATGCGGTAAAATGCAATGCGTATAGAGAGAAAAGCGAGAAAAAAGCGAGCAGAGGCAGAGCCAGAGCCACAGCAGCAGCCGCAACAGTGGCGAGAACTACAAACTGCGTAGGGAAGGGAAATGGCAGAAGGGGGAGGGTGAGGAGGGGCAGCAGACTGCCAGAAAAGCCCTTCGGCTAGGCTTTTGTTTCTAATTTTGCACTTGTGTGCGCAATGTGCCGCTTGGCAAAAGGTCTACGCACGAGACGCTGCCTAGCCCGGCCAGGCCTGCCATCCTCCAGCTTTCCTTCTCCGTCTCTGTCTCTATCTCTCCCTCCTTCCCCCATCTCTCTCTGCTTCTAGTCTGTGGACTGCTCTGGGCCGGAAGGCACTGCGTCACTTTGTCCACAAAACAAACTGGGCGACCACATGATAAATAATCGATAAATTATGTGGACACATGTTTAATCTAGCATGAAATGGAATCATTTCCCTTCAATTTGTTGCTAGCCCAGCAACAATAACAACAACAACAATAACAAGGGGCGAACACGCAGCAGATGCGCATTAGTTGAGCGGGGCTGCTTATTTAAATACAAATAATGTGCAGATTATAAATGCCAGCGAATGTGCAGCGTCGCACACACACAAACCACGATGGGTACAAACTAAATTATTGCGCATACGCCATGTTACACGCTCTTGTATACACACACACTTGACACACACTCGCAGAGCAACAACAAACGACAAACAACTTGTGGCCCACTGACCGCAAACAGCAATTACATTTACACTCCCTTCCCCCTTTTCCCTCTGCCTCGGCTGCAACCCCAGCCACCTACAGCGCTTTGCGCCTTCCGTTTCCCGCCTCACCTTCCGCTGCGTTGCCCGTAATGATAGATTTATCATTTGCTTAATTGCATGACTTGCAGCGAGCAGCTTTAAGACCGTGCCAGACAGCTGAAATTCGGTTAATTAATAATTTATTTAATTACCAGCCAGTTTATTAAGTGTGGCTACGGCCTATATCGCTTCCCTATCCGTATCTTTATCTCTCTACATGCATTCATAAATATATGTATGAACAAACACACACACACACACTGAGAGCAGGTTAACCACAGCCTGAGCCTAACCTGCCCGGCACACTGTTGATTGGAACAGTTAGCTTTGGGGTTAAGTGCGTTTGCATGTGTCTGTGGTAAATACATGAGATTAAGTATTCATGCAGAGCCGACTTGAATGAACAATGCCAAGTGCTGCCTTGATTTCTAGCCCCACTCCAGTGCTGATAATTAATAATTGAAAAAGCTGCAATTGTTTAAACAGAGTAAAGATCTGATTTGCCATTAAAATATATTTACTTTGGTAAGCTTCTTATTTCTTAAACTTGCCTCCGCTGCTCGTGAACATGTCTGTCTATTTATATCTCGATTTATTTTAAGCCACGCTGCACTAAGACTGCGTATCAGTCTCAGACCCATTTGCGTCTCTCCATCTCGGAGTGCCACTAATTACATTTATCCCTCCACTTGTATTTCTTGTTCTCCCTCTCCCCCATTCCCTTAGTTCTCTTGTATCTGTCTTTCCATCTGTCTGTCTGCGCTCTGGCTTATCTGCTTGCTGTGCTCGGTATACAATGGCTGTGCCGGCACTGCGACAAAGAACCACTTGGTGTTGCCATTGTTAATGTTTTTATTCTTCTTGTTAGTATTGTATATTGCCCGCCATTGTGCTGCTGCTCTATGTTGTTGTTGTTGTTGTTGTTGCTGCCTGCTTTAATGTAATTGAACATTTTCTAATTGACACTTGTCAGTGGCAAAAACATTTTCAGAACTTCATTTTGACGCATTTACACACACATTTATTTCAATTTCCTTCACAACAAAAGCAACAGCAACAACGGTAGCCCACAGTCGCATCTGCACCTACTACAACGAGGCACACAACAACAACAATCACACACGTGCATAATACAAACAGAAAACAGAATAAACTTGTGCCACAATGGCTGCCTGACAATGCTACACGAAACGTAGCTGGGAATTTATTGCATTGGCACCGAGGAGAGCAAGCGAGGGGGGAGGGAAGAACATTGCCTGTGTGCTGCAGTCAAGAAAAAAGTGCTCGGCAGTCAGGTAACAATCTGGCCATGGCATCCCGTGCTCTCCAGCTCGTCCTTGCCAGTGCGCGCACTGCAACTAAATACAAAAACCACGTGACAATGTTTTTAGAGCAACTGCAGATGGCGAGGGGGAGGGGGGGGCTGTTCAAATGGGATTTGCTGGCTGCAAAAAGAAGCCCAGTGTCTATGCTCCATTGGGGTGTGGTGGCTCCCTCTCTCTCTCGTTTAGCCAACTTTGTATTTTGTTAGCTGCCAAATGGCAAAACGAAGACCGCAATGGCTGCGAGAGTCGAGCCGGAGCTTGAACTGGGTGCACGGGGGGGAGAGGGTGCGTGATAAGTGCATATTGCGCAAAGTCAAGAGGCCTTTGAGTTTGTTGCCAGCTTCGGTTAAACCAATTTGCACGCAGTGTTGAAAATATAATTGCATTTTTCCCTTTTGCGATGTTTGAATACAAAATTAAACTATTACCGAAGCGAAGTTCGCTGCAGCAGCTTCAACTTTCAGAGAACTTGCCCTGGCAATCGACAGCCCTGGCAATTGAGGGCTGCAATGCAATGATAAAGTGAAAACTTTGTTGCAGGCAGCACAATGTTTGTTTAGTTGCCCGAAAAATATGAAAGATTGTTCTGCGAAGGCATCAATGAGAATGTTTTACTCCGGCAAATTGTTACCAGCAAATCGGTGGAGACTTTACTCAAAGTGTGCCCAGTGAGTTCCTAAGGGACACACGCAGCGAATGAGTGCAGCCACGTGCCGTGTTGATGGTATCTTTTTCATTGCTCACGGATATCGTTAGCACAAATTGTTGTTAACTTACCAAATGAGAGAAGGAAACTCCAACAGGCAAATGTCAAATTGGCAGAAGCGAAAGAGACTAAGAAATACTCTGCGCTCAATAACGAGAAACTGTTACAACTTCCTTGCCCAACATTTATGAATGTTAACAAATGAAATTCAACAAAAATCAGCTTTATCAGACTGTAAAGTTATTGCAAATAAGTAGAAAGGAATATACTTTTGTATATATAAAATACTTTGACTCTAAAATCCTTCTAGTTCTAGTTCTAGTAATCTAGTTACTGAAGAGACTCTTGGACAAAAAACCTTTCTAATAATATTCCGTAATATACTCTTCGATCTGTACCTATCTCTGCCTTTCCTAACCCCAACAAAAACCCATTCAACCTAAAAGTATGCAACAAATATATATAATCTATTGCCAGTAATCATTTTGCTCCACATCAGCGTAATTCCCTTTGTAGCTCAACCTTCACTCCCCACTTGTATCCGCTTAGGTATCTCCAGCTGTGCCGCATACGATAAATCACAATTTCGATGCGCTGCAAAGTTTCAGTTCCAGCGATCGCGACACGTTTGCCGCGCTTTGGCTGGGCCAAGTTTATTAAACGTCTCGCGACTTTGGCAATAATTTCGATTTGGGCATGCAATAAATTTGCTTTAATGTGCAATTTATGGGACACCATTTAATTAGTTTCAGTTGTGCTCAGGCTCCGGCCAAATTGATGTTGACAGAGATTATTGGCAGGGCACGTAATGCTGCCGTGTAGCTGCCACACACACACACACGCACGCCTTTGGCTACGCCCCTTTGGAGGAGGCAGCTACTTTATTTGTACGTGTTGCAGGGCGACTTGTTCACGGCCATAACTTCCGCTTTACGCCCAATGACCTCGTCAACATTTATCTAACGGTTAAACGCCGCACATGTGCGAGCACCACCTCCCCCCGCCCCACTCCCCCCTCCTGGAACACATGGTTATATCTGTTCGATGGCCTGAAAGTTCTTTCGGCACTTCTTGCGGACTCGACTAATTTATTTGTGTTCCTTAGTTTCGCTGGATGCCGTTAACTCTTGTGTTAGTTATGATTATTGCCGTGTTTATTACCTTGACTGAACAGTCAAAGAAACCTTCAAGAGGATTAATTGCTGCAAAATGTGAATGTGAATAAAATGCAACACGCTTAAATGATCGATTGTGCCCCGCGCTTCGCAAGTGGAAGCACTTTATTAGATCGATGTAATTTACATTATTCAAATGAAAACTCGTGTAAATTTTTATGGGGCGTCGTCAGGCTTTGCAATTGAAACAAACAACTCATGAAATATTCATGCAAATTGGCCCGCCCAAAGGTCGTTGATTATAGTGCTGGCTACTTTTAAGTAGCGAAGGAAAAATACCACGTACAGTGTGTTAAATACACGAGGAAATAGTTGACAAACAATGAATTTATTTTCATAAATGTCAGACCAACTTAGCTTTCTAATTGCCAGGAAAGGAAAAAAGTTTAGATTATTGGTTATGGTAATAAGGATTAAAAATGACATTCTATTTTGTTTGTTGTGAGCTTCAATGTAAAATCTACACTAACTAGTTCACGTAACACCAATCGGACAACCCCTTGAAGCACCCCTTGTGCACATTTAAAATTTCTCAGTACTTATGCAACCCTTTCCAAAATTTCAAATGCATTTCGGGTTGCAGACTAGGCAGGGTGGAAGAAACTATTACGACATGCAAATTATGATTGCGCTATTAAAAATTGCATATTTAATGCGACACAGAAACTGCAATAATAACAGCAACAACAACAGCAACAAATACAACAACAAAAGCCGACGGCCTTAGCTAAAACATGTGCGAGCCGCCGAACAGCAACACGAACAGCATCGGGGAGGCGCAACAGTAGCCCAGCAACAACAACAACAACAACAACAACAAGAAAAACAATAGCCTAAAGTCCTGGCAAATACTTTAAAACATGATTTTACACACGCATAAGAACCGTTACAACACGAGCTTATGCATTTGCAAGGGCTTGTTGCATTTGCAATACCCTCGCAGAGCGCATGGACTATTGCCAAGAGAAGGCAACTCTGGCAGAAAAAGAAATAATAATTAATCACAGCAACTATATTTGAATATTTATTAGACAGTAAACTACCCTTTAATACACATATAATATATACATTCTCCAGTTTCAGCAATTTACTTCATCAACTTAAGTCAATTCCTTCTCTCAAGTACTCAAGAGTATCTCAGCGTCGACTCGGCCCGGCATGAGTGTTGTTGTTGCCTTGTTGCTATTGTTGCTGCTTTTGTTGGCTTACTAGCAGCATGCAGCAAAGCCTTGGCCCATTAATTATTCATTGATTAGCAACAAATGCCAATAAACATGCGCCCAAAGTGCTTTGCCTGCAGTCCGGCCCAGTCAAGAATGTGTTGGGCGTGTGCGTGTGTGTGCGTTTGCACGCCTGACTCTGTGTGTCTGTGTATGTGTGTGTGTGTGTGAGTGTGTTGAGTGTATCCAAGAGCCACGCACTTTAAACTGTCGTTTGTTTGGCTGCTGCATTTGAAATTGCCCAATTGTGCGATGCGGCGCCCATGTGCCCCCTGCTCGGCGCCGAAAAGCGTGCTATAAATTTCCGAATGCTACTGGCAGGCCATCAAAGAGCGCTAAACGGCTTACACTTTGCGCATATTTGGCTGTGCCCCGCCCCACCTCCACCCACGCCCACGCCCATAGCCACGCACGACAGTAACAGTTAATGCTGTCAGTGCTGCCTCGACAGCAAAATTTCTCTGCTCTTGCATGAATACGCGAGTTACACTCACCCGAAGTGTGAGAGTTGTTTGTGAATTCATGAGAGTTCTCTAGTAAGGACTTTAAACATTAAATGTGTTAATAATACTAATGAATTTATTGTTCATTTGTATTATATTAACTGTAAATAATTTCAAAGAGTATTTAGGGCTCGCTCTGTCCTCACTTTTCTTCCCACTTGTTTGTCAATATTCCTTCCCTTTCCAGTTTATTTTCCACCGAATTTTAATTTAAATGTTTTTGTCAGCCTTTTGGGTGCGCTTCAAAAGAAAAGCGAAAAAAGGAAAAAAGTTGCACGTCAACAGCTTTTAAGCGCTGATTTTGTGCGCAATTCGGCACAAGACTAGGACGAACTGAGAGTTGAGGGGGCCTGATAAAAATCTGAAAATAGCCAGCAAAGCGAACATTTTTCAATGGCATTTTTCTCTGTTTTTTCAGTGCTGCTTTTTTGTTATTTTTGCAGCTGGCTATGTGTGAGTGTGTGTGTGAGGGCCAAAGGTAACCCTGAGTTGCGGTTTTTTTCTCCACATAGAGGCTTAGGTCAGGGGCAGCCAAAGGGAGAGAGAGAGAGTAAAGCACAAACACACACACTGGGGAGGGGAGGCTGGAGCCGTCGCTTACATACGACATGGGTCATGCACGAGGTCACAGAGGAAACATTCCCACACACACACACACACACACACACACACACACAGGCACGAATACATACGGACACATGAATTATGCAGCTGGCGCTATGTGTGCGGCTTTTAATTTGCTTAATTTTGCGCTTAGCCGCAGAGGCAGCAGCTGTGTTGGCGGCCACTTTGCCGCAGCTGTAGCCCCTTTTCAATTTCAATGTGAAAGGATTTCATCAAGGCCCCTCCCCCTCACTCCTCACTCCCTACTCCCTGCAGCCTTCTTCTCTCTGTAGCTGACTGTGGCTAATGTGGCAACAGCTGTTGGCCATTTTTAAATGGAATTTGCGGCACCACATTTTACCATTCTACCATTTTGGCATTCTACTACGAGGGTCGTTTGATAAGTCCGTGACTTTTTGTATTTGCCGCGCACCTGCTCTAAATACAACACTGCTCCTGTCAGCAGTTATCGATTAACAGCTGACTGTAAAATTTTGAGAAAGCTGCGTTTTTTGGTTTGCGTTTTATAGGCATTGAAAGCAGACGATCTCGATCTCCATTTTCGTTAAAATTCACGAGATCGTCTGCTTTCAATGCCTATAAAACGCAAACCAAAAACGCAGCTTTCAAAAATTTTACAGTCAGCTGTTAATCGATAACTGCTGACAGGAGCAGTGTTGTATTTAGAGCAGGTGCGCGGCAAATACAAAAAGTCACGGACTTATCAAACGACCCTCGTATTTTGAGGGCCTTGAGATCGTCTGCTTTCAATGCCTATAAAACGCAAACCAAAAAACGCAGCTTTCTCAAAATTTTACAGTCAGCTGTTAATCGATAACTGCTGACAGGAGCAGTGTTGTATTTAGAGCAGGTGCGCGGCAAATACAAAAAGTCACGGACTTATCAAACGACCCTCGTATTTCGTTTTGTGGCACATTGATTAATCCAACTTATTTAAGGTGATTGAACTGCCGATATCAGCTGCACTTAGCACACACTGTGCGCACAGTGGTATCAAGTTGAGATTACGATATCTCCCTTTTTTAATATTATTGAAGAGTTTTAGTGACGATGGAATTTAAACTGCTTGTATAATATCAAAACCAACAGAACTTATCTTATAGAAAAGAGAAAGACAAGCGTACAAGGGTTCTATGCTTTATTAATTAGTAAGGAAGATTTGTAAATTGAAAGCAGAATTTGAAGTAAGAATATATTTACTCATACTATATCTATGTTATATTTGTAGGAATAATCTGGCAACGCCGAGTAAGCAACAGTCGACGGGGAAGAGTTCATGAAGACGCGAAGAGTAAATATGTAAATGAACAAGGCTGAAGCTCAATCAATGAATAAATAATAAAGAAATAAAATTACTTTAACTAACTAATCTGATTGGGTTTTATGGGTTTCCCCAATCCTCCACAACAAATGTTGGATCAGCTTTTTCTTTGTATTTTTTTACCCCAGTTCGAATCCAAAAATTTATAATTAAATTCTTTTCTTTTTAAGCTCTTTTTAATTAATTATAATTTTACAGATTAAATTAATTGTTTTACTTTTAACAGTCGACTGACCGTAGTTGACTTTAAATTAAATTAAATTAATAAAATTAAATTAAATAAATAATGATAAGAAATATACATTGAAGTATTGCAACTAAAACTATTTAATTTAATATTAAAAACCATAACAACTGGAACTTAGCTTAACTCAAGTCCCACATAAGTATATATACAATAATATCTTGCAATTGCCTTTCATCATTCATTAACTATCATCTCCTTTTTTTTTTAGGAAATCAACTCCAGCTTAGATCATCTTCAATCAGTTGTGCCTTTTCATATAAGAATCAGCTATGCCTTGTTACTGTGTTAACCCCTAAATGGCAGAGTTCACTCACTTTTAGTGCCCCATAGACACACGTCATGCGCGCCTAGCAGCTTATTCTGCCTAGCAAAATCGCTTCATAAAGACCGCTTCGGAATGCAGGCACAGGATTCTGCCCCTAGCCACTGCCATATTTGGATGTAATCGCACGCATATCCTCGTGCAGCAGAGCACACCTCGCAAACACACACAAACTGACACACACACACACACACACAGTACAGGCGCACAAACGCCGCAGACAAGTCCGCACTGGCATTGCCCCTTGGCAATCTGTGGCAGCTTCCCATGTTAGCCAGAAATTGATTTCATTAATATTTCAAAAGGTTTGCCTGTCATACGCTACACACAGGCTCATGTGTATGCGTGTGTGTGCGCGTGCGAATGCGAATAGTGACAGTCGGGAGGGAGGGAGGTGGGGGTGAATGCTCGCGGTGTCTGTGTATCAATTAACCTGTCTAACACTTTGCTGCGGTTGTGTCGTGCCTAAAAGCATGCGGAGCCACCAAACGAACTAGATTAAAAATGCAGAGAGGAAAACAACAAAATATAACGCATACGCACAGTGTTTTAATTGACAATTTCGTGTGTTGTTTATTGTTATTACAACTGCGCCACTCGGGGGAGTTGCTACATCGATTTTTTCTTTTTGGTTATGCTTCCAAATTGGTTTAGATATGCGTACAAACACGTTCTGCGGTTGAAAAGAAAAGAAAGAAAAAGAAAAACCCCAAAAGCCATAACAAAATTTAAAGGCACACAGACGGAAGTGGAGACAAGTGTGTAAGTAGATGGATGGACAGAGATGGGCAGAGTATTTAGCTGACCTTGCAGGAGACACTCAGACAGCTATGAAAAGGCAACGGAAATTCGCCGACGCAGCAGTAGAAGACCCAAACTTATGCACAGGACGAACGCAGGCAAGTTCAACGTACCAAAAGGACACGACCAGACAGCAGAAGCTAAGAAAATGTGTAGATGTCTCTCTGTATGTGTGCGTGTGTGTGTGTGCGGGTATGTGTGGGCTTGTGTTTGACTTTGTGCTTGCAGCCAAATTGTTATCAGCTCGTATTTTAATAATGGCCAGCTTAAAGTGTAGGACAAGAAAAATGTTTGCCAACAAAGAGGCTGACAACAAAAGATGTCCAGAGCAAAGGAAAATGTGAGAAAATCATTAAAAATTCGTGCAGATAAAGACGAGCAGACAAGTCCGACAAGGCAGACAGCTCCGACAGGGCAGACAGACAGATGTAAAGATTGACTCACAGGCGGTCGGAGAGACATATGTACATAGTTAGGGGCTCAGGTGAGGCACGCACAGACACACACAGACACACATATGCTGCGCAGTTAGCAAAGGCCAAATTAATATGTCTGCAGATGAGCCTGGACGGCGACAGGACAGCGGATGACAGAAAACTTCTGTAACACAGGGAGGCAGAGCCAGGGGAACGGAAGTTGACTGAGTAGCTGCGAGTTAAGGCAGTCCACGGAATGTTGCTGCCCCTGCTGCCGCTGCTGCTGGTGTCATTGCATCAGCTTGCTGATGACGACTTATGTCACTCGAGGGCAATTTACGAGCCCGACAAAAAGTGCCTGCGTTGTCAGGGGGACCAGCTGCAGTTGCAGCGTCACAGTTGAAGTGACTGAGCCACTTCAAGGTGTTGCCATGTGCTCAATGAGCTGTTCGAGTGTGTCAAGGTACAAGCAACGCAGCCACTTACTTATTATGGCACAGATTGCTAAACATAGAGTGCATTGAGGAACAAAACACTAAACTCTCTGCAATTCTCCTACAAGATGTGCCAGAAATATGTGTGAGAAAGTAGAGTTGCTAAAGGAAACTGTTTAAGCTCTTATTAATTGCACTTTCAAGCAGATAAACTAACTAAGTGGCCTCGCTGTAACTAAGAATTTATGTTTATTGCGTGTGAGATTGGGGAGATCATTGAGGCGCTCTATGCTTAAGTGCACAATCGATGTAGAGACAGCGCAATGCTGTCTAAGATATGCTAAGGTCACACTGACAAATGGCAACTGCAGCGAGAACAACAACAACAACAACAAGTTCGCCTGCACATTACGCATAAGTCGCGGGGGCAGCGTGTATCTTAACGCGCACATGGCAGGCAGGCAGAGCAGAGTTGAGTTTGCAATGCAAAAGCTCAGTCAGCTTTGCCAGATAAACGCACCATGTCGCTCCTCTTCTTCTTGTTGTTGTTGTCGGGTACATGTGTAAATTACGAGTTTCGCAAAAAGTTGCAACGAGGCAGGGGAAGAGAGAGGGAGTGCCAGATAGAGAGCGAGAGCGAGACTGGCAGGGATTGCCCTTGCTGAGCACGCTCCACACACGCTCCGAAAGTGGCTAAAATTGTACGTAAAAGTGCATGATATATGGTAAATGTTTTGTGGCCATTTTGGCTTAGCTGGCAGCCACTGCCAGTGCGACTATCTTTCGCTGCTTGTAGCTCTGTATCTGGGGCCAAGCATAATGCTTACAAATTGCGGCATTTTGTGTGCTGGTCTGCACTTGAACATGACATTTAACGATTGTCATTGATAACGCAACGAAAAGTGCTTGGGCGGCAGAGGCAGAGGGTGTGACGGTGTGTGTGCGTGTGTGTGCCCGTGTGTGTGTGACCATAAGTACGTATACTTGATGCCCAGTCTGTTCAGACTTTAGTCAGCTTCCAGCTTGAAATGCAAGCCAGCACTTAGAGTAGCTAAGCTGCCTGCTCTTTCTCTCTGTATATCTTTCTCTCTCAGTTCTTAAATATGCAGCCCATTTAAGCTGAATCTCTTTGAAATTGAACTTGCTATGAAAGCGATATTGCCTTGTCTTGCGTCTGTTGTCTGTCGTCTGCGGCTGCTTTAAGGTCTGCCTCAGCACATTTTCTGGCTACCTGCTTTTTGTTCAACTTCGTTGGCCCAAGGCCAAAGCATTTAGCCAACTTCCAACTGAGCTGCAGCAGCAACAGCGTACAACAACAACAATAGCAACAGCAACAGCAACAATTGGCCCCTCATTTTCTCACATAAATCAGGCTGAAAATTGAGCAGTATAAAGGAATAAATATGCACATAAATAGACTTTGCCAGCAGCCACAAAAGCCGCAAAAATCTTAAACCACTGACGCTGTGGATGGCCTCTCTCACTCCCCCCTCTTCCCTCTCTCTCTCTCTGTCTCTCTGTGTTCAAAGTTCAGGGCAAACTTCTGGGTAATAGAAAATGTACACTAAAATTGAATTATCTTTTGACTGAGGCACAATTTAAAAATTACTCGCTTGGAAAATTCAATCAGCAAACGGTCAGCGATGTACAGCAGCGACAACAACAACAAGCACACACCTTTTCAAGCGAGTCCTACCCCAAGCGCACTAAGTGAAAGTAGGCGAGAGTGGGTGGCTGTGTGAGTGAGAGTGTGTGTGTGTGTGTGCGCGCAAGTAAATAAATAAAATAAAACGGCAGCAATTGCGGCAAAAAGCAATTTTGGTAGGCGCGCACACACACAATACACACACACACAGTACACAATACACACACACACACACTCTTAACACACACCTACACACCCTGGGTGACTTTAAGAGGCAGTCGAGAGTGCTTAAGATGCCGCCAGGTTCGAGCAAAAACCAAATTTACACAATTTTTTCTTGCGGTCTTTGCGGATTTTTTTTCTTTCTTTTTTTTGCGTTTCTTTCTGCTCTGCACAAAGGCTTCAAGGAATTTTCGGCTGGCTCGTTGGCTGCCCATGCCGGTTATATTGACTTAAGCTTTAAGCTGCTCAACTGAAGCGCGAAACGACAATTTGCGCCTGTTGTTCGCCGGCGAGGCACCCGCAGGCCATTCGCACGCATTAGAAACGAGGCCCAACAAGGTCCAGAAAGAGAATCACTTTGCCAGCTCAACAGGCCAGCATAAGGATAACTTGAATAGCATTTTATATACCCTGTAAATGTATAGAGAGGGTGGGTTCTGTCAGGTAGATCAGATAAGGTAGCATAGGAAGGCATTCAAGAGACTTCTCCATATTAGAAGTACAAACGAAACATAGAATGCATAGAATACATACATGAATACATATATACATGCATACATTCCTACATTACATATATACATGCACACACACATAACATACATGCATACATACACACATACGTTTAGTTTTATCCAGCTCAACTTCGGCTTCAATTGAACTCAGCTGCTTCTCAACTTCTTCTCCTCAGTCACGACCTCAGTGCGACCCCAGCTAGGGAAGTGAGTGCAGCTCATTAGTTTCAGCTGTAAATCTAATTCAGCTTATTTCATGTTTTCGTACAATGCGGCGTATGCGTCATGCGCTCAAGGGCTCATTTGGTTGTCATGTAATCAGCAGCGTCACATGCCACAACCAGATGAGCAGGGCAGAACAGAACAGAACAGAGCAGATGAGAACAACGGAAGGTTGCCGGCTCACAGCGAGCTATGCTCCCACACGTCGTTCATTCACTTCCGTTTTTTATGAAAATCTCTCACAGAGTTCGCTTTTAAGCGCACTTAATCCTGCTTATTTCTACCGCAACACCAAATGTGCAGGGGCGGAGGGACTGGCAGAGGCAGAAGGGAGCTGCAGAGGGAGGTGCTTCAACGTGAGGTGTGGCATGCGTTCGCTGGCTCGCATTGCTAAACTGCTGCTCGATGCCAAAAAGGTATGCTATACATGTGACACTCACACATACACACACGCACACACATACACATACACCCAGAGCAGTGCGCAAATTCATTACATAAGCAATGTCGGGCAAATGCTTTGTCTGTAAATAGCTTGTGATTGAATTGAGCCAAGAGCCTGAGCCAACAACATCTCATTTGGTCCGCGCTCGCACCTGACAGTGCTTCTACGGGTGTGTGTGTGTGTGTGTGTGTGTGTATAGGTGTGCGTGTGTGCTTGTGTCGGGAAATGAAAAATGAAATCAAAGCATTTAAAGCGAGCGCTGACAGTGACAGCGCGAACCCCTTCGCGACGCTCTTTGCTGCTTCTCTTGTTGCTGCTGCTGTTGCTGCTGTTGGATTAGCGCCTGATCCTTGTTATTTATGTGCTGCATGCGTATGTCTGTGTGTGTGTGTGTGTGTGTATGGGTGTGCCTGGGTGCTGTGCAAGGGAATGAAATGAAATGAAACCCCAACTCGCCGCACGTGAAAATGTGCGCACAATGAAACCTTTTCAATTATTTTTGTTAGCGTTCTTTGGGTTCTTGCAGCTTGGTTTATTTATACCCGACTTGCGAAATTGCCATGGGTGAGTGTGGTCGTGTGTGTGTTTCCGTGTGTGTGCAGCTGGCAATCCGACAGAAATTCAGGTGTGGTTTAGGCGACTATGCGATTGAAGTGCTTGAAGAACGGAAATACACAAGAGAGTTGTATATGATTTAGCAGTTCCATGTTCAACATTCTGCTTTAGCTACTGGCAGATGTAGCATGCAGCTTATGATAGAGTAAGCTATAGATACCATATAATATTATCATAGAGTAGATAAATGACTGAGCAGCATAAATATGGTACAAAGAAGAAGTGAACTTGGATAGGTCAGAAAGCAACTAAGCAACATCGTCCAGCAGGGGCACAGGAGTGGAATTCCCAAGGTAGCAGACGAATTGGTGGACCAAAGGCAACCATGAGAAGATCTATAGATCTGAACTGCTCCAAGCGAACACAACATGCACCCAGCTAAGCAGACAGCGGTGAACAAAGTTCAATGAAAGGCTCTAGTAGGGGCTCTAAGTTGCCAAGGGGAATAAGGAAAGAAAACGAGAATGACTGCTACCTGCAACATGCCGTAGGTTATTTATCCTTGCTGGCTTTTAACTCCTGCGATTGTTCCAATACTACAATATAATGATGCAGAATTGAGGGGTATTATGTATATTCCATATTATGTCTCACTTTGATTGGCACTGATAAGTTAAGTTATGCATAAAATCAGAACTAGTCTTTATACAAAAACCTTCATTTCAGCTGATTGTTCCTATGGCAGCCATAGGTTATAGTGTTCCAATGTTAATGAAATTTTATATGCATATTGTATATAATTGTAGTTAATTCGGTGAGGGCCTGGTAAGGCAGCAAAACTTCCCTATCCCTTGCAGAAGTTCTCTTTCTTACCTTCCTCGGACCACTTCCTAATACATTCATTGTATTCAACGTCCAAAAATATTTTAAAGAATAACTAAAATTTACAGGTAGTTCCTATGGCAGTACGACATATCGGTCCAATTCGGTTTGTTCCGACTTATATACAGCATGCAGCAATAGGAAGCATGTTTAAAAGGACTTATCAAAAGAGCTTTCAAACTGAGAGACTAGTTGGCGTTGCAACAAACGGACACCCGGACAGAAGGACACGCGGACAGACGGACAGACGAACAGACGTACATAACGAGTTTGATTCCACTGTTGATGTTGATTTACAATATATATACTTTATGGAATCGTAGATGTCTCCTAAGATGCTTTGCAGACTGCTGGCCAAAACGAATATACCCTCCGCAAGGTTATAAAGAGAAATTCAGTTGCAGACCTTCCCCAATATTTATTGAAAAATCATTCAACAGCTCACACTGCATATTGCTGCCTAGATTTGCCTGAAAAATAGACTTTCATGGAGTGCCCCCTTAATGTTTGCCTTGTACTCTCTCTGTTCACCTCCTCCCCCCCTCCACAGCAAGTGGCAATTAAATCAATTTGCCGTTGTTAGGGCACAATCTCACGGAAAGTGAAGCAGTTAGTCAGTTAGCGCCTAAAAGCAATTCGTTGTAACTATTCGAAGGCGCGTTCGACAATAAATAGGCACGACATTAATGTCTTGGGTAAACAATTTTAATTTCTCGCTACAGCGCTGAGTGCACAGGGTTTTGCATGTATAATTGACACAGGCAGACAGACAGCGAGACAGACAGACACCAAAGGGGGCGGGTTGGTGGTTGGAGGCGATGCAGTCGAGTGCGACATGCAAACCACACTTGTATGCCAGGCCATAATAGACGACAAACGATATGCCGCATGCCAGTGTCAGCTGCCTCGAACTCAGGCGAGGCTGATGGCAAATTATGGTAAAACGTGCAACGGCGCTGCAGCAGCAATGTTGAGGGGAGGGGGCACGTTGCCGATGGCCCGCTGGGGGCGCCTTTCCATGCGTATTGGTTGACAGTGCATACGAGACGAGGGCTTGGCACGCAGACCACGCTGTGCAAGGGACAGACAGAGAAAGGGAGAGAAAGAGAGAGGAGGAGAGAAGATAGAGAGAGAGGGAGAGGGAAAGGGAAAGAGAGAGGGAGACAGCCTGGCAGTCAGACATGCAAAGTGAAAGATAGTCAGTCAGACATTCGCTGGCTTTGATGGGCGTCTAACCAGTGGGCGTGGCAACGTCTGGCTTGCATGCCGTCTGGACACAATGCAGGTGACAGTTTATGCTATGCAGGTATGCCATGCATTTTATTTGCTTTCGATTAGACGCTAACTTCCCCTCCCCCTCTCTGTCTGGCTTGTTTGTCTTGTTTGTTAGCCTTGTTTATTGCGACTAATATCGTGTTAAGAAATTTGCAAATACCCAAAGCTTTGACATCGTCGGCACAGCACGTCGTACGGCAGGCAATGCCGGATACATATCGGATACGGTTCCGATTCGTTCTGCCCCAAGGCCTATTCATATCTAAAGGGGAGAGGGGGTTGAAGTGTATTGTTTTTCCACAACGCCGAAGCAGGTCATAGTCAGTCAGGGGCATGGGGCGGCATAGGGGCGTTGCCTGGGCTGGTCTGGTGTGGTCGGGGCTGCTACCTTGTCTTCTCCGCCTTCTGTGTTGTGTCTGCGCTGTCAGCAACAGCTGCTGCTGCCGATTTAAATATGCAGCGCACAGACGGACTGAACTTGAATTTAAAATGCCACACCGCAAATAACATGTTGTGTGTGTGGTCATTAAATGTCAGTTGCACAAAAACAACACCCGTTCGCCAAGGCAAACTACACATTAATAGGCCCCCAAAGAGTCCTCGTGGTAGAGTTCATAACTGTCAGATTGATGGCGGTACGGGCCTCAAGGCCTTTGCTGGTAAGAAATACTTCGCACTTCAGTCTCAGTTTGTGTTCCCTTTTTGATAAGTTAAAGTATTAAAAAAATAATAAAATATTATTATAAATATATAAACAGTAATATATATATAAATAATAAACATTATCTGCGTATTTTCGATAACTATCTTTAGCACTTCATGCCCTCATCAGTGGCTTATGTGCTTCGAGTCTTTGTGCAACTGAAATATGCAGCATCAACTTTCAGGGACGTTGAAACTGTGCAAACTTGATGATATTGTCACGTTTTTTGGCCACGCCGACGAAAGGCAAAAGGTCGAAAGCGAAAGCCAGCCACGGGCACACGCTGCGTATGCGCAATCTGCAGAGCTGCAAAATTTTGTTTTTGGGCAAAAATCGAGGCCAGTCGAGCCGCGAATAAACATAATTTTTTGTGGGGCATCAACAATCAGGCTAAAAGCATTGTGCAGGTGTGGCAGGTGGGGCAGGTGTGTGTGTGTGTGTTGGTGTGTATGGCATATGTAACATTGTTTGCATGGCCAGATTCAGATTAAAAATTATGCTTTGTTTGCCAACTGTCAGCACAAAAAACAGCAGCGAAAACTTTTTTGGCCCACAATGACAACAAACCAAACAAAAGTTGCCAACAACTTTCGGCAGCGTGTATTGTGTGAGTGTGTTGGGGGCGTGCTAGTGTGTGTGTGTATACGTGTGTGTGTGCGTGTGTTGCTGTGCTTGTTTGCAAGTCTTACCTTGCACTGGAAATATGTGTCAGCTGATGGCCGTCAGAGCGACAGCGACCATGCCACACACAATAATAATGCCAGGAATGAGAGGGGAAGGAGGTAGGGAGGTGGGGGTAAGGGGGCACCCCGAACAAACCACGCAACATAATCATCTGTCTTGGTTTTTGTATCGTCGCAATCAGCATTTTTCGTTATTTCTATTTTGCGCTTTCCTTTTTCTTTCTCCTTCTTCTTTCTTCTGGCTTTGCCTTCTTCTCTCTTCTTTTTCGGCATTTTGCCACCCGTTTTGCAAGTTGAAGTTTATTTTGTAAACATGCCACTAAAAGTTTTCTACTTTCCTCTAAAATACTCAAACCAAACGCCAACACCAGCGTGAATGTGTCGCGTTCTCCTGTCTCCCTCTCTCTCTGTGTGTGTGTGTGTGTGTGTGTGTGTGAGTGTGTGCTTTCTGTTTTTTTAGTTAATTTAAAAAGTTTTTCGGTTGCTGCTGCTGCTACTTCTGCCTCTGCTGCTGCCTCTGCTGCTGCTGATTCTGTTTCTTGCGTTTTTATTTTCAATTTTGTTTTTTTTGTTTCCCGCTTTTGTTTGATTTGCAGCAGTCAGAAAATTGGTAAACGATTCGTCGCAATGCTCGTTCGTCGCCGTCGCCGTCGTCGTCGTCGCCGTCGTCGTCGCCAATGCGAAAGGTACCACAGCATTTGTAGTTGTGGTTGCTTGTATTTGTTGGCCTGGGAAAACTGACATTTGTGCGCCTTTTATTTTGTCAAGGAATTGCTTTTACAGTTTTTGGTTCGTTTGCTTTGCTTTTGCCTGCTTTCGACAGGGGCTTCTCTTGCTCCTTCTCCTGCTCTTCCCTTCCTTCCCTTCCTCTACAGCTGCTGCTGCTGCTGGCTCTGCTTCCAAATGTTTCTTTTATTTATGTGCTGTCACTGAAATTGAATTAGGAATCACATGTTATGGCAGCTGCCTTCAGGTACCTCATCTCCCTCTTCCTCCTCCTCTGTTGCAATCAATCCTCACTATTTCTCTATGTCGCTCTATCCATCTCCCCCCTCTCTCTCTCTCTGTCTCTCTCTTTCTTGTTCTCTGTCTGTTTTTCTGCGATTCTATCGTTGTCGAGTGTGGAAAACTGTTTGTTTTATTTGGTCAAAGCTTGTTCGTTGGCTTCTCTGGCAATATTTGATACTCGAGTTATCGATTGCACAAGAGAAACTAGCGAGCTGTGTGTTCCTAATATGTTCTTTAGATTGCTCTAAATGGAATCTTCAATTTCAATCAACAACTTTTACAAATTTGTCATATATATTTTACTTTTTTAAGTGCCATATAACTTTTCATTGCAAGTGAGATTAAGTAAGTAATATGTTCAGGGTTATATGTTAACGTATAAATCGGGATGTAGATTATATTATATTAAATTATATTAGAGTACTATGAATTAATCAATTCCACAAATCCATAAATAGTTAAGTTCTACGCTATTTCGATAAGTCTTATTACTAATTATCGGTTTGCTCAATCAGGCAACGCTTCGGGCTCCGGGGTCGCAATCTTTACATAGTACAAAATGAGTAAATGAGTACTATATGTGTTCGATGCTTAGTGGTCTTATATTGGCAAGTGTGACCTTAGTCGATACACTATCGTAAGTTTATTATAGTTATCGTGAACACTATCGATAGAATAGTGTTGTTTAACACGAAAGGAGCGGGAGAGCGTCACTATCGTTTAAGAGAGCGAAGAGAACATGTTGTAAAAATTGAAAAGAACGCTATAAAATAGTGAAAACATAAAAGGATTATCTCCACAAGAATATGGTAATTATTGATTCTGAAAATCGTTAATGGATAATACTCTTATCATACATTCCCACTTATCTAATCTCTTCATCTAAACATAATTTTTATCTCTGCTCTACATTATTTCAGCCTTGTTATCAGCCTCGGGCATTGCCTTCCTCCACATTTATTTGGCACTATCAATACCATCGCTGTGTTCCACAACCAATATTCAAACTAAACACTTAAATCGGCTTAAATACTCGCAACTTTCAAGTGAATTCACGCTTGTTTCCCTTGTCTATTTGCGAAAGTTGAGCGAAACGTTTAAATATGTCGCACGCTCGAGCTGCCAACGCCGACTGCACATTTAGCGCACTTTAATTAGATTTCATTTAGAGCGTGTCTCCTTGCTGCTGCCGGCAGACAGCAACTGCTGCTGCTCTACTCCTATACTGGTCTGATACCGACACGGACATGGACACGGACTGCGACGTGGACGCGGACGTGGACGTGGACACGAGCGTTGGCACGGACACGGCAGCAGCCATGGGAGTGGAAGGAGCGAGGGCGGTCTGTTGACAAGAGGCTTCTGTCTGTGTAGCTCTCTCTCTCGCTCTGTGTATGTGTGTGTGTTGGGAAAGCAAAAATTTTGCGCTTTTTGCGTGAAAAATGATGGAAAATATTTTTGCAACGTCGAGAAAGAGACGGCACCGTCGACGAGGACTTAAAGCAAACGTTAAGTGGTCCTTGGACGTGCATTTGACGTGGCCATTTGCTGCACCTTTGCGAGAGATGCCCGCCAGCCCAGCACCCGAGCAGCTCGGCAGTCCAGGTGCCTGTGTCTACCTGGTTACCCAGCTGCCGTTGCGTGCTCCTCGTTTGCATTTGGCCGTGTTTACTCTTCGCCTTTACTTCAGGTTGTGTCGTGTGTATTTAGGTGAAATGTATTTTACTAATTATTATGTAAGCGCCCTGCTGCGAGCATTGTGTAATGAAATTAAAGCGTTGCCAGAGTGACGCACCCGCACTGAGGCTTGAGCAGTGAAAGACTGATTAATGCATGGCAAACTGAATGAGGGTTCCCATTGCAGGTTCCCATCTGTGCAGTCATCACTCGGCCAATAAAGATAGGGACCCATCTATAGCCCGTTCAGCCTGTATTGCATACGAAATCATTTGCTTAACTTAATTTACGAAACATTTTCCGTATGAAACTCCCCGGGCAGCAGCGGGAAATGCGAACAGCGCAATAAATTTATACATGCAACGAAAATAAGAGATCAACAACAAAATGCGCGCACAAATTTTTATATAGCACTCTGGGGATAATCAGCAGCAGCACAACAGCAACAACAACAGCAGCAACAACCACGCAGGCTAATGTAAAGTCCAACGCAGACACATAAAAATGAGAATTTATGCATTTTTTAAGCAGCCCAGCAAAGTAGCCACCGCAGGGACAACCTGACCTGGCACGGGACACAGCAGGGGAGGCAGAGCAGGAGGGGCGGAGCCAATAAAGCAGGTGACGCAGGTGACGTTTTGGATTTGTGACTACGGTAAAAACAATAACAGAAGCGATAAACAAACGTTGCGCACATGCTGCCCCAGCAGAAAAAGTTAATAATGAAGTTGTGTAAATGGCACGAATTTATTTAATATTTATTAATTTAACATTTTGCATCTCGTTGCTGTTCGTGCGCACGAAAATGAACAAAAACCTGGCGACCGCATTTTTAAATGGTCTCCATAAACTCTTTTGGGCTTGTGGGTTGAAGGGGTGTGGCCCACAAAGTACAGATTTACTTTTTTTTGCATTTAACGGACAACCGCCAGCAATTTAGTGCGCATTGCGTTTGTTGTTGTTGCACCAAAGAATCCAGAGAATTTTTTAATTGAGAAATCGCCCACGGAGAAGATAAATGAAAAATGAGCGAAAATAATTTCAATTGTGGAAAAAACACTGAGGTGATGGTCGCAGGGACACTGCAGCAACAGCACAATTTATAATATTTCAAAAAAATACTGCCCGATTATGGATCTCTGCGCAAAGATTTATAAATGTGTGTTGAATTAAATGTCGTTAAAAAAACGCATTATGCAGCAACTATTTTACTCGCGTAATAAAGTCAGGCTGGAGATACAGTGCTGGGTTTATTTTACCTTACTACATATAATAAGGTACTTATTTAATATATTTTTTGAGTTGTGATCTCTTGGCGGGTAGAGGTATTAACCTTACCTAAAAATTCGTTTTAATTAGCAGCAATTATAGAGAGAAATCTGTGACCAAAGTTTAATAATTTAGAATGACTAAGGTGAAAACTTTTTAATAAATCTCTTAAATAACTTCTTTGTTTATAAACCGAATGAAAGTTAATGTTTAATAAGCATTTGAATAGTGTCAATTATTGAGCTCATCAAAAATTTACGTTCTAGCTTAAGTGTTGCGCTTTCGACTCTCTTTTATATTGATTTGCATAAGTGCAAAGGGGCGTGGCTAAATTTTTTGCTTACAAGTGTTGTGACAAGAATTTGTGTCTTGAGCTTTTATATTCATTGAGATATAGACGCTCATACAGACAGAAATAGATCAAGAAGGACAGACACACGGCGCTGCATCGACTGTGCCCCAGAATTGAGCTAAGGCAAAGATTAAAAGCGGTATATACAGACAGAATACAATTTTATACCCTATATTTTCATTTCTAAAATGTTTATTAATTTTTTTTTAAATAAATTAAAATTAAGAGCTGATAATAAAGTTTTATCATCAGGTAAGTTTGGCAGAATAAATATGAAGTAAAATTTCAAGTACTTCGTTTACTTATAGTATGTAACATCAAAAGATACTAAAAGTCTGTCTCACCTGGCTTATATCCATCGCTGTGCTCGTGGGCCTCGATGCCATTGAGCTGCAGTGCGCCGATAATGAGGCACAGGACCAAGGGGTTGCACTTCGTGGAGTGCTCCATGTTGCTGCTAGGTGTATCTTCAGTGCCTGCGCACACACTATAGTTGTTGTTGTTGCAAGGTAAATTCAATTGTCAGTCGTCAATTCTCTGTGGACGAGTGTGCACTGTACGGGAGCGTGGCTACAGGAGCATGAAGCATGCAGATACTTTAGCCTCGCCTTGTGCAAACATCATTTCACATGACACACACACACGCACACACTCGACAAACACGCACACACACACAGGTACACACACAGAGAAATGATTTGCTGGCTTATTGCGCGTCGCGGTGACAATTTTTATTCAGCCTGCCTTTTTTTTTTGGCAGCTCGACTCGAATCCTTTTAGTTGTTGTTCGCGTTTTAATTTGTTCACTTAATTAAAAACTTTTGCGCTGCACATAAATTCATTTTAATATTTACAAACAGTTGCCTCTCTCTCTCCCTCTCTCTCTCTCTCTCTCTGGCCGTTACTGTCGTTTTGCCTTCTCGCTGTGTGTTTTTGTCGGTTCTTTGCGTTGTGTTTGTTTTATTTTTTGTCAAAACACATAACCGTTAAAATGAATTTTTAATAGAATTTGACGAGGCGACCGCGTAACTTTAGTGCCGCACACACACACACACACACACTTGCAGGTCGTGTGTGTAGATGTATAATTTATAAATATTTAAAACGAATCCCGCACGTGTTGCACATTCCGAGTTGCTTGCTGCGGCTCATTCCTCATGGCGTTTAAAATTTAATTTGCGAATCCTTTTGCTGCCTTCCTCGGAACTGCCGACTACGCGTTTCTGCAATTAGATCAGAGATTCATGTGGTTAGTAGCAGAAAAGAGCAGCAGATAGACACAGAGAGAGAGAAAAAGGGAGAGAGGGAGGGAGAGGGAGTGAGTTTGATATGCGAAGCATCAGCCTGGGATTTGGCTATAAATAAATGCTCGTTCATTTGCTCGGCCATTACATAATGCCAAATCCAGAGCTCAGCTCAGCAAACAGAGAGCGAGCGAAAAAACTTTGATGCCAATCAATAATGATAGATTAGCTACGTCCGAGCAGCGCAGTGGAGTCTCGTAAATTATACACAAGCTCCCCTCCCCAACTCGTCTCGCCTAAGCAAATGAACAGCCAAACTTTTCGCAAGCCACGTTAATTGAGTGTGTGAGAGCGGGAGAGAGACAGACAGAGAGAGGGAGAGGTTGGGTAAGCCTGTGTGATCCAGCACATGTCATGCTAACATGCCATATGAAGTTATTTCTGCGATACGCAATCGAAATGTCAATAGGTTCATCTTGTGCGCAGGCCACAGCTCCCAAGCCTCAGCAACACTAACAACACCGACGAACACAGGTAATTGACAAAGGAGTCATGAAAACTTTGACTTGAAAGTTTCGACACGTTTTTTGTTTAACACGCAGCCCTGAACAAGCTGACAAACTTGCATGACACTCTGCCACGGCTGCCACGTGGCAACCTCAAGTCTCAAGACTCAAGCCTCAAGACCTCGCCTAACTTCAGTTCCGCCTCTCGAAGCAAACGACAAGCGGGATCAGGCGACAGCCCCATGCCCAAATCCACATCTCTGCTACGATTCCCTTCCTTTCCTCCTTCCTCTTCCCTTTCCCTTCGTTTCCTTGTTCTTCCCTCTGCTGTTGCGTTTACTAAGTTTGCATTGGGTAATTAAGAGCTGTGCAAGTGTTTATTGAGAGAGAGATTGCGTAGAGGAGCAACTTAGTCTAAGTAGTTATTAGTTGCTAACTAGTGTCAAACTAGTGTCGCCTCACAGTGCACAGTGAAACTTTAACTGAAGCCGCAGCATATATTGAAGATAATCTAAAGCTGTGGGGCGATTAACAATTCCGTTTCACAACTTGACAACTAGATTCAAGTAGAACGATAAGTAGAGGGTTCCTCTGGCAGTGTGGCAGAGTATGGTTAATATGTAAGAGAAGTGAATGGATCTTTGAAGTATATTTTATTTTATCTATATATATATATATATCTAAAAGATATAGAGTCTCTCTACACACACACTGCAAATCGTTTGCCCTTTTTGCTTAAACTAAATAAAGTTAACCCTCTGCGCGGGCACCTCTGCCTCTGTCATTCATAACGGCAGTGAATGCACTCGATTTGCAAACGAATATGACTGTTGTCTCTACTGTTCCCCCCTCCCCACCTTTGGGGCCTTCGTGAGTGTCTGTGTGAATGCCGTTTAGCGAATGAATTGAGCGCAGCAATTTAATTTAAATGTGCACAATAAACATAGTTCATGAACCCTCGGGCATTTCGGGTTCCGCTGTGGAACCTTCTTTCCCACTCTCTCTCTCTTTCTTTCCCTCTCTCTCTCTCTCTCTTTCTCTCTCTGTCTCTGTCTCTTTTGCTGTGCCTCTCTGGCGTATACGTAATGCAAAACCTTTTGCACATGGCAGCAAGTAAGCTAGAGCAGCTGCTTTGTCAGTTTGCCGGAAGTGCAATACATACACACACATATACACACGCACATACATACCTTCACACACACACTCACACACACACCTTTACATACATACATACCAATGCAAACTGAGTCTCACAATTGAATTCAAAAGAGAGCGAGAAAAAGAGTTGGCAAAGTTTTGAAAACTAGCGAAATCAATAAGCAGACACACACACACTCACACACACTCTTACACACACACAGGCAGGCAGACGCTACACACAGGTGATTTAGTCTCCTGACATGTTTTTTCAGCTGACAAATGTCGCGATTTGTCATTGGTTTCTCGAGCTCGTTGAGGTTTTCTTTTCTTTGCTTCCTGCTTGCCGCGTGGCACAGTTCAATTCCATTTGCATGCAATTACCCGGCTAACTTATTCGGCCTTTCAACTGCAGCAGTGACAAATTCAAATTGAGAAAGAGAGAGAAAGAGGGAGAGCTGAAGAATTTCACTGGACTTGTGCAAAGTTAAAGAACTACGCGTTCCTGTATTGATTTCTTTCTTCATTCCGCCGCTGCTGCCTCGTTGAAAGAATGCCTGCCCTGGAGGCCACTTCAATTAAAAGCGTCTCAAGCGCCTCCCTCTCCTCCCCCCGGCGCCCGCAGCGCACACAATTTAAAGCAATATTTTAAAAGCTCGTCCCGTGAATATTTTATGTTTTATGTATTTACAACGCCCTCGCCTCGTGGGCTCAGCTTGAGTATTTCCCTTCCGAAAAAACGAGCAGAGAGCAGCGCAGCAGCCCGTTGCAGCTGAAAGTGTTGTTGCACCTGCAACAAATTCCTTCTGCTCTTTTCGTTTTACCTTCTTTTTCCGCCATTCCCTCAATTTCCGGCAAAAGGCCGACGAGGCTTATCCCGTGCCGCAGGCTGGCCACGCCCACATTGGTCGCAACTACGCGCTCAGCTGAACTTCACTAGATTAAAACAAGCAGGCAAGCAGAGGCAGCGCTGCAGTCCAACGCACTCAGCCCTTAGATAGCTTGCAACCAGTGTTGAAAGAGGCTCCCCTGCCACGCCCCCTACCCTCACCAACTCAGCCTGCCCCTTTGTCATACAAAAACAATGAAGTAATAACCCAAATGGTTGCGTTCGAACTCTTTAATGCTTTTTTTGCGCGTTTTTATTTGCATTTTTAACGCTCTTCTATGGACTGGAAAGAGGAGAGGGGGGGGGGTGTCGTAGGGCCTGGGGGGAGTGACCTAAATATTTGCAATGCAGTTAAATTAAAAAACAGTCGAGGGTGGGCAAAACGATATCAACAACTTGCCGCTGGCAAAGGAGGAGCGCATTATAAAAATGGCGACAAACGACCGGAAGTGACGCTGCAAAAAGCGTTGCACACACTGTCGCACACACACACACGGACACACTGACTGACTGACACACACATGCATTAGAGAACAGCAGAAAAAAGCTAACCAGACGGCTTGGCAAAGTCCTGCCGCCCTGACTTCCTCCGGTTTAAATATAGCCCGACCAAAGCCAAAGCCAAACTGTCGACGAGCGACAAACGCACGCCAAGAGGAAGTGGTTTGCCTGCCAGCAGGGTGGCCCTGTGGGGGTGAGGCTAGTGTGTGTGTGTGCGTGTGTGAGTGTGTGTGTGGGGCGCATCTATATCGCAGCGCACATAATGAGCTAGAGCAGCTCCACGAACGCGACATGGCCGTTGCTCATTTCCAGGTCGGCGTAATTTGTCCATAATTTGTCTGCGTTTTCCACACAGACAGAGGCGGCACGAGCGCGATTGGGTCTGCTGCGAGTGTGGCTGTCTGGCTTACAAGACTACAGTGTCAGTTGGGGGGAGGGGGGAAGGGCTCTTTGGCCTTTGTGACTGCGGGTTTTATCTATGGCGCACTTAGATGCTATTTATGTCTTTTTATACCCCGCAAACATTGGCAATGCGCAAGTGGGTGTACCAACTAACTGAAGTAGCACGACAGAGACACCAGGGAAGTACGAGTACATACATATGTACATACATATGTATGTATGTTATGTATAAGTTCTTGACCGGAATCAGTAGCAACGGAAACAGAGAACTAAGGTGCTATAAAATATGAAAGAGTGGAATATTGAAAACCTTTTGCAAACCAATTGGATTGGAAGACTTCAACTTGAGCTTAGTGATACATTAAGAACAAATGGTATAGCTTTCTATAAAAATTTAAATAAACTTAATAAACTAACTATATAAACTTACTTAAATTAAAAACTTTAATTACAACATTATAAAATGAAGATCGAAGAGGTATAGAAGATACCACAAAGCTTTCTGTTGAGGTTACTGCAAATCAGTTGAAAGATTAGAGCTTCAACTCATATCATATCTCCATCAGATACTTATTTCATGAATCCAATAAATTCTTATTAAATTCTTTTCCTTCTAATAAAGTTTTTACCATAAATTAATCCCTATATTTTTATATACTTATTCTTATATTTATATATATTTATTCTTATATTTATATATATCTATTCTTATATTTTTATATATTTTATTTAATGTTTTCTTTAAACAGTCGACTGTCCATTATTGACTTAAAATAAATGAATAAATAAATCATATGCCTCTCTGAACACTTATGCACATTCAAGAGAGAATACCAAAAGCAGCTCTAATCTTTTTTATTTGGCACATCAAAGGGTATCTTGTAGTCCACCCCGCTCAACTAAAGCTCTCTTCACTTGTTATTTTTATAACATTCAAGCGAGCGCGTAACTCTTGTAGGCTTTTTGCCGCTTTTGACAAAGGGCAAATTCAAAAAATATGAGTTTCGTGGCAAAAACAAAAATAAATAGCCGAAAATAGTACAAACTCAAAGCCACCCCTTGAGATAGGGGATGAGCTGCTGATAAGCGACATGCACGTGGAAACGGACATGGCCCAGTTCCGTGGCAAAGTGGCCATTAATCTTGGGCCCCGTTCGGAGGCAATTGTCTCAGCTATCTGCGGACAACGTGCTAACAACTTTTTCAAACTCAGATATGCTTTGTCTGTGCGTGTGTTTGTGTGTGTGTGTGTGTGTGTGTCTTGGGACTGTGCGACTAATTAAAATGGACACGAGTTAATCATGTTGATTGTTTTCACTGATTGATTGATTGTTCGCAATCGTTTTCCATTTGTGTTGTGGCTCGTGTGATTTGGGCCCTGTGTGAAGGAGATGGCATAACCAGAGTACTCTCATGCGAGACTCGTCTGCCTCGTCGGGGCTTTGGGCTTCGTTGAACGAGGAGATAACTATTTAAACGCTCGTTTGTATCTTTAATTCAATTACTTCGATGTGGTAATGTTTTTTAAACATTTTCCACTTAGCTCGCATGTGAGGCTGATTATCGCGCTTTAAACAGCCGTAAATTAGCCGGCGACGTGCTTTAATTTCACATTAAGTGTTTTTATTTAAATATATTCATGGGGCGAGCTCGTGTTGTTGCCTGTTGACATCGTGCTGTGAAAACAACTATAATAAAAACAATAACAACGACGGCATGAGCAACATCTGCAGTGACAATAACTCTTGGCGCTGCATGCGCAGCACACACGCACGCACACACACACTCCCACTCACACCCACACACACACGCACCTATGCAAACAGCAGCCACCCACAAAGTATGCTGCACTTTTTTGTTGCAATAACAAGGCGAACTTGCGCACCGAAACGTGAACGTGCACGCTGCTTGTTTTGTTTAAGTCCCCCCCACTGTGTGTGTGTGCGTGTGTGTGTGTGTCTTGACTGCAGCATGTGTGCGTGTGCATGTGTGTATCTAATGCATCAGCAGCGGCAGCAACAGCAGCAGGAGCAGCATCAGCTGTCGCTCTCGCCCCGCAGGCGTCTCCTTCCTCGTTTATAATTGAAAATGTTTTGTTTTAATTAACTGGCGCGCTTTTTTTATGACAACCCTGCACCTTCTCTCTCACCCTCTCTCTGTGTCTCTCCCTCTCTCTCTGTCTATCTACGCCCCCGCAAGTGCTCTAGGCCTGTAAAGTAGGCGCATACGAGCATAAGAGCATTTATCGTTGATTCGTTATGTTCGAGCGTTTGCCCCGTCATGCAGTCTCGCCTCTCGATTTTGATACGTTTGTGCGTCGTGCCGTTATTGTTATTATGACGCGCTTTATTGTCACGCGGCTGCCACAGAATGTGGCACTGGCACTGGCCGTATCAAATTTATGTTTACAGCACAAATGGGAAGCGCAATGAAAAGTCACGCCAAGGCCGAGAGGCACAGCCGAGCTGCACGGCATCGGAAGCTGTGGCGAGTGTGCGTCTGTGTGTGTGTGTGTGCGTATATGCAACAACACTCAGAATGTTTTGGGTTATATGAAGACATAAACATAAAAGTGTTTTATAATAAAGCAAACCGTGAAATAATTCACAGCACTCAGCTCTGGCTCCACGACGGGCCGCACAAGCCAAGCTGACAATTTTTATAGTCTTCTACACACTCACACTTGCACACATACAGTTAAGCGATGACAATGATGTTAAATAAAATATTGTTTATATGCCAACATAATAAATGGCCCCATAGCCAAGCGAAGCACTCGTAAAGCGACCGTTAGTCAACGCCATCAAAGAAACACCTAGGACATTGTCGAGGCTGTAGAGAGTGTGTTAGAGGAAGGGGGAACTATACTAGAGGGAAGGCGAAAAGGAGTAACAAAGAGAGGCAGGGAGAGGGGAGGAGAGGAGAGAGAGAGAGAGAGAGAGAGAGAGAGAGAGAGAGAGAGAGAGAGAGAAAGAGAGCATGCCTATCGCGTATGCAAAGCTCATTTACCTTAATGATTTCTACTTGCTGCCTTAGTTCTCCAACTTTTAAGCAAATGCAAACCACTTTACACTCATATTATCTATGTGCATGTACTTATACTATTATTAAATACAGTTACACATTCCTTTAAGCAATTCAATTAAATACATTTCCACTACTGCATCAATGTATTTAAATTGTTTAGCTTCTCCAATCATTCAACATTCTACAAAATTGACATGGGAACATTTATCCCGCAGCTCAACGGGTAATTTATATGGGTCAACTGCGCCAGCATAGAATATAGTTTATATATATTAAAAATATGTATATGCTCTGCATGCTTTCAAGATTTAAAATCCCCAACATGTGGCAGTGGCACGAAATGCGAAAAACTTTTGCAAATGGAAAATGCTTTTTGGCAAAGTTTTGTTTGCAAAATTGCTAATTTATTATTTTGCGCATTTAAATATTTTAAGTGTCCCCCAGGAGTTGTACACGGGCTCACACACACACACACATACACACACTGTATACTCGCACACACACATGCAAAACGAGCGCTTGCTCATTCGCCAGCTAAACTTGCTTGGACACTAAAAAATTTCTCGCCAGACTTTGGCCCTCGCCCTGGCCCCTGGCCCTGCTACCCCTTGCCTTGGCCTTTTGCTCCCGTGTGACTTGTGCCGTGTCCTGCTCCTGCCCGCTCGCCCGCTGCCAGCAGCAGCCACGTTACAAGTTAATATAATTTTAATGAAAATTAACATGAAGCCAGGCGCTTTTTGCCCCACACGCTTTAA
The DNA here is from genome assembly GCA_018151435.1 of Zaprionus africanus. Lineage (NCBI taxonomy): Eukaryota > Metazoa > Arthropoda > Insecta > Diptera > Drosophilidae > Zaprionus > Zaprionus africanus. Next base: position 11,312,200 of record JAECXB010002206.1, read on the forward strand.
TTTCCCCGAAGACGCGGCGACACCGTCAGCGCTGACAGCTGACACATGTGTGCCCCTCTCTCTCTGTGTGTGTGTCTCAGTGTGTGTGTGCCCTGTATAAGTGTGTGTTAGGACATGTGTTAGTGCTGGTTTATTACACACACATGCAGCGCGCTTTAGGCACACAGTTGAGCAGCGTTTTCATTCTCATTCTCATGCCCATTTCATGTTCATTTTCCTTTTCATTTTCATTTTCATTTACACTTTTCCCCCCTCTCTCTCTCTCTCTCTCTTTCTCGCGCGCTGTGGCAACTCGAGCTTGGTTACATAACTTTTGCTTTTTGGTTAATTTCTTGCCACTGAAGCCGAGAGCAGCCGAGGCTGTTGCACGTTTAGGCGGTTGTGTCAAGTGCGTTCTCGTGTTGGGATTTACGCAACTAATTTCACATAGGCAAAATAGCAGAGCCCTGCCACGTGCCTCCTGCCTGCCTCCTGCTTGCCTCGTCTGCCACCTGCCACGACTTTGATTTACAACACCTGAAATGTAAGCTGGCTACGCCCTCTTTGCTGCGAGGCTGAGTTCATAAGCCTTTGAAATTCAGCACGCGCGGCGCAGATCGAGTTTGGAAGCAGCCTCGCGCGAGGCGACTCCTTTGTGCCTCCATTCGCAACAGCAACTTGCTACTTCTCTCATTCTCTCCCTCTCTTCCTCATTGACGTCTCTGCCTTGGTCAGCTTGCTTTCAATAAGCTAATATATTTGCCAGCAACTTATCGTCCATCAGCAATAAATAAATTGCACGCTCTTTGACATTGCACAAGGGTGCGCTATCTGTCTGTGTCTGCCACAGCAATCAGGCTGCAACATCGAATGGCAACGACTGACACGCTGCAGCTGCAACGTGTACCCTGTAAATGGCCTGCCAGCGGGTATGCTGTGTGTTAGAAAAGGGAGTCAGGCATGCCTCGCTGTAGTGCAGGGCATCTCGGCGTGCTGCTTGCCCTGCTTCCTTTCATTGGCTTTGTCTTTCAGTGTCTCTTTTTCTCTCTCTCTGTGCGTCGCTTATTTTATTTGTTGCAGCACTGATGCTGCCAGCGACAATACAGAATCGATATCTATTTGCCAATAGCTGCAAGAGAGCTGTCTCTCTCCGTCTCTCTCTCTCTCTTTCTATCTCTCTGTTTGTCTGTCTTGCTCCCAAGCTGACGTGAGCTGCCGCGACTCGAGTGACTTGGCTGATTGAAAGCCAGTTGCAGTTCCCCTTCTCTGGCAATTATTTAGTTGTTGCGGGTAATGTCTTCTCTGCTCACGCACACATAGACAGCTGTTGCGTCAGCGCAACTTGCGTAATTACACGAATTGATTTCATTTACTTTGCAATTATGCGCGCACAACTTTCGCTCATTAAATTCAAAAATAATTTCGGATTTGTGGGCGGAGTGCGCGCAGTGTGTGGGAGGAGGGGGGGCATCTTTAAATTCTAATTAATAGTAGGCGTGGCAACCGTTGCCCGGGCAACTTTTGCGGGCGCAATTCGTCAAATTAAAGCAGCGTTCGCCGTATTGTAATTAAGCAAATGGCGTCTAAGCCTAATGAGCTTAACGCGCCCGCCGCGAGCTGCGAGCTGCGCGCCAATCGAGTTCGCAGTTAGCTGCGCCCAATTGCTGCACATTGTTGCTTTTGTCATGTGTCAAAGATGCCAAAGTGCCCGCCGGATGAATGGAGTGTACAGCATGATAGCAGCAGCAGCAACAGCAACAGCAGCGACGGCAGCAGAGTCAGCAAAGGATGCCTGGCCTGGAGTCATAGGGACTTCAGCCTTGATTGGGCATAGACAAAAACGCCGACGTTGCCGCCATCAAAGCCAGCGTGTCATATCGGGCGCTATCTAACACGCCCCTCCCGCGTCCCTCCCCCCACTGCTGCCTTGTCACGCCGCTCTCACATAAATGTCAGCTTCTGCAATGCCCCATGGCGACACGTTTACTCGTTCTGCGTGTTGCTTCTCGCTCTGTCTACCTCTCCCCCTCTCTCCCTTTGCTACTCCCACTCCCACTCTCTTCCTCTGCTTCTCCCCCTCTCTCTGGTGCTGTTTTGGGCGCCTGCACTCAGCGTTAGCCCACTTTGGCGCTTGTTATATTCTTCAGCTTTTGTTTTGTCGCACCAGAATTGGAACAAACGGGCCAGATTCGGGTCTGCTGATAGTATGCAGCCCAGGTGTTGTAGTGTCCGTGTGTACACGTGTGTGTATGCGTGTGTGTGTAGGTGGGTTGCTGTGTGCAAAGTGCCTGCCTAACCAATTTGTGTGCCATACAAACTAATGTGCTTTGATGTAGCTGCTGTCGCCTCAGTTTAACAAGCGGCATCGCACAAAAAGCATTGCCTACTTTTGGGCGGCTTTGAAAACACCAACGCGAACAGAAGCAGCAAGAGGAACAGGACTGGCAACACCAAGTGCCACAAAGACATCGATCACATTAGGCAAACACACATTGTTGGGGGCGCGCACACAGACTTGGGGACATTGGGGAAATGATTTAAATCGACAACAAAAGTGTCACACGATACTTTATGCATCGCTCCGCTCCGGCATTGCTCATACGCCGCGTGTGCGGGAATCAATCAAAATCAGCGCAAAATTATGCCGAAAATTGAATTATTGATTCGATTAAAGCACCACACACCTCGCCACATACACAACCGCACACACACACGCACACACACACAGGCAAACACTCAGGCAAGAAATAAATAAGTAATCGAGCGAAGTGAAACTGCCGGAGCAATGAAAAGCTTCGCTCTTGCCGCTTAAGCATGCCTGCGATCAAATTACACACACACGCACACACACGTACTTTGACTGTGCACTTGTACACGCGTACTACAGTTACATTTACCGTTCACTTATGTCGCGCCACGCAGGCACATTAACGGGCAAGCTCTCCATATGCAAACACGTCGCCTGCGCCACGAAAAGCGCTTAATCGTCTATATTATTTTATGCGCACTCACACACACACACACACACACGAGGCAATCAACTGTGAGGAGTGGCAAGTGTGGGGTGTGAGGGGAGTGTGCACCATCCATCGATTACAGGCACTTATTTATGTCTTTTCTTATTTCTGCGGCGCTCTCAGCTTGTTTGATTTATGCCATTTCTGCTCGCATACCCTGCAGGCACACGGGGGCACGTTGCCGAGGCAGTGGCAGAGACTGCTAGGTAAACAGTTGAACAGTTGAATCCAGCCAGAGCTGCAACTCAGTCTGTTTCAAATATGTTTTATCATCGAATCCATCGCGCACCTCCGCCTGCCCCCTCAACTGATGTCTGCAAGGGCTCAGCTGCTTCGATGTAGTCTTGATTTTTATTCATGCTCTCTCCCTCTCACTCTCTCTCTCTTTCTCTTTGTGGTAAATAGCTGTGGGCCATGACGCGGCAGGAAATGCTTCCATGTGCTCGCTCTGCGCCATTTTGTGTGCGCAATTAAGCGTTTGATGTGCGATTCGTTTGAAAATTAGGCACAGCGCCACAGCCAGCACGACAGCCAGAGGCGACCTAATATCTTTCATAAATAATTTATGCGATTTGTTTGCTCATTTTTATTAATACTCATGCATCATTCGTGCCCGTCTGTCTGCGTGTCTGTGTGTGTGTGTGTGTGTTTGAATGAATTTATAGTTTCGGTCGAGATTTTAAATCAATTTTCAAATGGCATTTCATTAGCAAATCCAAATTCCAAAATGACAGCCGCATTATTATGTGGTTTATGAATGCCTGTCTGTGTGTGTGTGTCTCTGTGTGTGTGTGTCTGTCTGTGTGTGTGGACAGCGATTACAGCTGGACCAGAAAGCACGGTCTGCTGCCTGCCTGTTGAAAGCCAGCGACTTTGGCAAGAGATTTCCAAATGAAATGTGCGACAAGGCGTAATGGAAAGCATCTTAAACCCCATTTGAAATCGCAAAAAACAAAACACAATTTGCATGTCTTTGAAGTGAAGCCAGTGGCATAAATTATAACCAATGTGGCAGCCAATTAAAGGTATTTTAAGCAGCAATAAACTGCACAAGAGTAACCTCAGTAACTCTGAATTTCACGCTTATCCATTCGATGCCCCAACTAGCATGAAAGTTGAGGCTGCACTAACTTATTTAAATATGTTGCCAAGCACTTAAATGAGTCTTTGCACACACACAGAAGCCTTGAACACACACACACATGTGGAGAAACAGGTCGACTTTCGATTGGGCAGTTGCAAAACTTGTCCCACTTGGGAAGCTGCCTCCTCTGCGTCCGCCTCTGCCTCTGCCTCTGCTGCATCTGTTTTTGCACTTGTTTCTGCTGCCATAAAACGCTGCTTGACAGCCATGCAACAAATTGCGTTAGGATTCTGAACTCTTGCACCTGTGCCACAAGCCATACATGCTGCCTGCCACACGCCCTTGCCTGACTGCCTGCCTGCCACCTTCTCCGAGTCTCACTCGCTCTCTCTCGCTCTCTCTCTTGTTCTCACTCCCTCGTTCTTTATTGCGCTATATATCTATAGTAAATATGATAAATCACCATACACTTGGCTGCTGCTGCTGCTGCTGCTATTGTCCATGATAAATGACGCAGAGCCACGTGCTTAAGCCCCGGAGATTCTGGCGAATGCTGTAAAATTTCGCCCGACATACCGTACACAATAATCGATGCAATTTGATGCATGCCAACTGTGTGTGTTATACGAACACACACACACAGTCATTCATATGTGGCACACTAATTCCTGCACATGCGAGTGCAGACCCTGCACCTGCATACATAATCCTTGTGTGTGTGTGTGTGTGTGTGTCTCCTAAATGTGAAGCATAAATATTCATTTTTATGGCAAAGACAGGGCCACACAGCTTGTACGTATGTAAGTAGCCGTGTACCTTTGTATGTGTGTGTGCTATGCAGTCAAAATGGCGGCAGCTTGCCGTGCTCTTTGCGGCGGAAACGGAAGTGCTTAAGAAGTAAGCAGAAATCATAAACGAAAATCACGTAATGCTTTTTCTGTGTGCCACGGCGTGCGAGGAGCGGGAAGAGGATGGGAGGGGGGGGAGGGTGTGGTGTGGCACTTGTATCTGAGTCTGCAAATGAGAGCTTGCCTCAAGTGGCAGGTGTTGCAGCAATGATTTTCAATTTTACGCGTGAAAGTCATGCGCTAATTTTGTTGTTGCCATTTGCCTATTCATTGTCATTTGCCACATTTCCCCCGGCTCCCCCTCCCCTTCTCTACTTCCGATTCACCTCACGCCATGGAGCCAATTGACATTAATGACACGACAATTTAGCCTAATTGAGATGGTACGCAACCCAACGCGTCGCTCGCGCGTGGCCTTGCTAGCTTTGTTGCTCCTCGAATATTTTTTAATCGCTGCTTTCCGCTCTTTTGCTTTGCCTCTATCTCCCTCTTTCGCTCTCTCCTTCTTTCTTGCTCTCTTTCCCTCTTTCTCTCTCTCTCTCTCTCTCTCTCTCTTTTTCTTTCTCTCTCTCCTTCTCCATTTACTTTTCTTGCTTCCCATTTCTATTTTCCCAGCGCACTTTGCTTTGCTCTTAATTAGCATCATTGGTATTTGGTTTCTGATTTCGGGCTTAGAAACTATCGATAGATCTTTATTATGGATTATAATGATATAAAGCAGCAACTCTGGACTAAGATTAAATAAAATGTATGCTAATGTACTCAATAAAGAATTTAATGCGAATCATTGCAATGAATTCTTTGATTAATTTAATACTTATTGTGCTCCTAGTTTCTGGTTTATAATACATCGATATGTCTGTAGTAAATATCGATAGTATAGTACGGAAATAAAATCTATACATAAAAATGCAAACAGTTTAAGGCTGATTTGGCATTTTATAAGTATCAAATGTGAAAAGATTCGTAAGGAGTATTTAAGTAAATATATCCACCTTAAATGGATAAATCATATCTGATTCAATCTTGAAATCAAATTATATTAGTGTTATATTATTTTATTAATATTTAAGGAAAACTGAGAGAGCAAGTATAAACCTTCTGCTGCAATTTTTTTTCATCTCCGACTTTTCTAAGTGGATAATTTTTTCATAAAAAAAAATATAATCATTATTTTCGGTCCCTGATTTCAACATTTATAGTTAGCTCCTTGTTGAGTAAACTTCTGATAACCTGCACTAAATATATCGATAGATCTATTACATCCACAGTTACTTTGTTGTATAAAGGCATTATATTTAAATAAAATCAATTTCATACAGATACTATGCATTTAAAGCAATACACAATGTCTATAAAGAACCTAAAGGATAACAGAGTCAAGTATATACAATCGATAGAGTCGATAAAGTTATCGATGGGTCCCCACTGTATCTACAGTTCCCCTCTCTATATCCATGCCGGATTATTAGCCGTGCGTCGCTCTTCCTTTGACCTTCTGCCAGCAGATGATGTTCGACAATGTCGGCAGCTTTATAGGGTTGACACGAGCGTGCCACGGTTCACTATTAGGTGCACCACCTTCCCTTCCCCCCCTTATCTCTCCCCCTCTCTCCCACTTCGCATGTAAATCCTTGTGATAGGTATGCAAAGACTTTGCTTTCCCATTGGGCTCCAACGAAATGCGGGAAATGCGTTGAAAATAAAAAAGTCACGTAACTGGCTGCCGTTTCCGGTTGTCCCGCACACGCGCCACGCTATGCCACACACACACACACACTCGATTTTGGGGGCTTAAGCATTTGTGTGCATTGGTCGCTTTGATTACGTTTCGATTTTTGCCGCCATGAAAAGCAGAGAAAAGTGTGTGAAACTTTTTCCCGTTTGCCAAATTGTTGGGCCAAGTTTTTCGGCTTTAGTTTTGCTTTGTTCCACGTGCCTTCTTCCTCCAGCTCTGGCTGTGGCTCGTCCGGTATTAGAGCGAGAAAATTACTTCATTTATATGCATTATTGAAAGTTGCCTCAGCAACCGTTTACAGGTTCAGCCAATACACATTCTACGAGTTTGTGGCATGAAGTATATGGAAAGAACGAGTATATTCCCATAAGTATATGAGTAATTTATGGTCTGGCTATGCTCTTGCACATAAAAAGGCTCTTCGTATAGTTCATATGCAAAGTGCCTTCCCCCACTCCCACCTCCAACCTCCCTTAACCCTTGAAACATTGTGCTTGCATAGGAAGAAGGTCGTAAATTTAAATGGGAACACATGAAACTACAAGCCTTGCCCGTCTAGACGTATTAACCGTTAATTATGACACGAGTGGCAAGAGCACGTATGAAGTATTTACATATGTGTTGCACATACATACATATCTATATATGTATTTGCATGTATTGCAGAATTTTACATGTGACAATTTTTTTTGGGCTGCAAAATGTTATGCCAAAGGTTTAACTTTAGTATATGTCGCTTTGCGGCAGTCAAAAGGCATGGCAAATAATTTAGTAGGCACAAACACACATATACACTCACACTCACTCACACACAGAGGCACTCACACACACGCAGACAGCGCAAACTTTTGCCAGTGGCAACAGTCAGCCGTCAACTTCTGCTTCATTTTGATGGCGCGCAAAATTGCGTAAAAATATAAAAAGAGGAATTCAAAAGGCAACAGCAGCCGGCGAAAATGATGTGCAGAGAGAGAGAAAGAGGGAGAGAGAGGGAGAAGGAAACACATGAAAGGAGGCAGTGAGTTAGAAAGAGATCGACAGACAGTGCGCTGCGTGTGCTGGCTTCGTTTTCACATGAGGCACAAACTTATTCTATGCGCCACGCATAGGCGTAGTTCTGTGAGCAGGGGGGGGAGCTGAAGAGGGGTCGCTGACACACAATGCGCGCTTTCAATTTCAGCATAATTATGTGCGTGTATGCGTGTGTGTGTGTCTAGGAAATCTTAAAGCGTAGACAGGAAATATTTTGTTGCTCGCCTTTTGCCTTTCTCTGTTTCTTTCTCTCTTGTCTCTTCACTCTTTTTCACGCTGTGTCAGGCCTCGTCCTGGTGATCATCATTTGTGGCTTTGCCAGTGTTTGCTCTGCGCAAATCCTTTTCCTTCTCTCCACTATTCTCGCACAAAGCCGCCACACACACACTCGCATAATTGCGAGCGTCCTTGCACACACGTCTCGACTCGGCCTTAGTTTTTGTTTTATTTTTCTGTTTTTTGTTTTTGCGTGTGTTTGCTTTTAATAGCCATCTGTTTGCCTTGCTGTCAGCGTTTTAAGCGTGACAAACAAACAAGCACTCACACACAGCCCCTTCCCCCTCTTCCCTTCTCCCGCTCACACACAAAGTTCGCGTGACTATGTGGCAAATTATGCCGAAAAGAAATCAGGCAAGAGAGACTGAGTAGTCGCCTTGAAAGTGAATAACTGCCCGGAAAGAACGCACGAGTATAGGCAGCAAAGCTGATTTAAGAGTTAAGCGACTGTCACGCCACAGCCCCATACCCTTTCCTCTCCCCTCCCCCTTAGTGTGTTTGCTCTGTCGTGTGCACTTGATCAGCTTCATCGGGTTACACCTTTGATTTTCATATTTTGTTTGCCCAAAATGTCAAACATGTCAAATTAATTTCCCGAGTATTTGCTCGGCTTTTTAGATAATTGAGTGCGACGCTGCATTGTCATGTGTGTGTGTGTGTGTCAAGCCCGTCGGCCTGATTGTGTTTGCTCTTGTGGCCACGATTGCATCTGACCAAATGAATATTGAATATGCGAGTGTATTTCAGCCTGGCTGAATGGAATCTAAATAGAAAGCTATTTGTGAATCATTTCGAATTCATTACAAACATGCCTCCAGCACGCGTGTCCTGCAACTTTTAAGGCACTTTCGAACTTTAAGTTCCCCTTTATAAATTCATAATCTCTTGTAATTGCGGCAGCAACTTCGTTATATGGAAATAGAAATATTTGAAGACGTTTTGTGCGTATTGTGGGCGTGATTGCCCTTTATAGCCATAATAGGACACAATTTTCATAAGCACATCAGAGTGAAGCCTGGCATGAATACAAACTGCGCTGTGGCTCGGCTTAATGAGTATTGAAATTCGTAAGAAATGTATGCTAATCACACGCACACACTGCCAATCTCAGGCTGGGCTAATCAAACACACGCCTTGTCAACTGAAACTGAAAAGGCGCACAGGCCATTAGATTAAGTAGCGATTTCAGCCACTGCCAGAGCCATTAATCAATAACCCCAAGGGTTGAGATTGCGTAGGCACACAAACACACATAGAGGAGGCAGATGGAGAGGGGGGAGCGGGCCCTGCATATGCGCACTTTGGCTTCGATTTATTAATTGTTATTATTAGCAGCTGACAACTGGCTCGGGCAGCCCGAATAAATATCATTTACAGGCGGCTATCAATCAAGCAAACAGCAAATTAGCCGAGAGTACATGAGCTGGGCAGCTCGCATGGATCGAATGGATATCAGGGCGAGACAATTAGCCCGGCACAGGGCAAGGCAAATACCTTAAGGTAAGTAAGCAGGGGGTAGGGGAAGGGAAAGTGTGGCAAACATGCCACAGCTGCTCGTCGCTTATATTTCGCATAAACTTGCGAGCAAAGTACATATTTTACTTAAACATAAGCAATGGCTATTATTTTAAGTTGCCCACGCGCTGGCTGATTTAATTTCAGGCTATTATGCGCCCACAATGCCAACGGTAAGTGCACAGAAACGGAAACGGAACGGAGAGAGAGAGAGAGTGGGGAAGGGAAAGGAGGAGAGGCAGCGAGACTGCAGGCCAGCGAAGCAACAGACCACAAAAAGGAGCAGCAGCAGCAGCCAAAGAGTAGACTGCACGCGGCAATACCCTGTAACGGAAGTGAGGCACATAAGCTCAAATTAAAACTGTACTTTAGTTTAACTTGACTCACATAATTGCACAGCTCATGAAGCCAACTCAACCTGCCAGTCTATATACCCCATGTGGCACAGGTGCAAGGCCTTAGTATGCGTGTGTGCGAGTGTGTGTGTGTTTTTGTGTGGCTGACCAGTGAAGTTGGTTAGCAAACTTGGAGTGAAAGCTGGCCAAGAGAGAGAGAGAGAGGGAGAAAGAGAGAGAGCGCGCTGCTGGCTCAGTTTGGTTTTGTTCTGTTGCATTTCTTGCTTCTTTTTGCCGGCTGCAGATTTGGGTCGAGTATCTGAATCAGTTCGCATTTTACAGCTGCTGCTGGTGTGGCTCCTGTTGGCACTTTGCGCTTTTTGTGTTTATTATTTTTATTTTCTTGGCTCGCTTGGCTCGCTCGATATTACGAATGGAGAATGGCCGTTTTTAGAAACAATCAAACCGAGTTAATTTCCCAAAGCTTAACAACCTTGCTGCCATTTTGATTGCGAGCACAAAGAGCCGTAAACGGAGTATATAAAACTGAATGCATCGTTTGACATTCTCGGCAGCCCCTGGCAACGCCAGCATCTATCGCTGCAACTGTTAATGAAAGTGCATTCAAGTGAAGTCGAAGTCGAAGTAAGAACTGTTCTCCTCAAGAGATTCCATCTCTCTGCACATTTATTTTGCCTTAATAAAAGCCACACAAGTTTACATAGAATTCATTATCAAGCGAAAATGTTTGCAAAGGCAAGAAAAATCTTGTTAATGCAGAGCTTTGTTTGCTCTTTCCCTTACTCCCCTTCCTCTTCTTTCTTTTGCTTTGAATGACTCATGTTTAATCCCGAGACTTTGCTCAGCTCTTGCCCCCCACTTGAGCTAAATACACAAGTCAATATAAACTTTTATTAAATTGAAATTCAAGCTGCCCACACACACACACACACTCGCACACACACGGAAATCACAACGGAAGGCGAGTCTAGACTGAAAGCAAATGCTTCAATGAGAAAGTGCCGCCATGAAGCTTCGGCTAAGCCCGCAAGATTCTCATTATAAGGAACTAAGTTACAATCGAAGCGCAGATTTTCCGTTTCCCATTACAGAGCAGAGGAAAAGCCGCTTTGATTACCAATCCGCAACCCCAACAGGCAGCAGAGAGCGACACGCAAGTTGCCACCTGCCGACTGCCACATGCCACATGGCAAGAGTCACAATGTGTGTGTGCGTGTGTGTGTGTGTGCTTAGGCATTTGAAACCTGATTAGCCAAGCACTTCAAGTGCCGACTGCTTGTAGCGGGAGAACGCCAATTGCCACGCCCACTGCAGGGTGGCATGCCACGGCGGCAGCTGTGTGAAATTTATTGTTTCAAGTTAATGCCACTTGATGGATTATTTGCTTATATCTGCCACTTTGATTTCTGTTTGCACACTGCTCAGTCCTCGTTCCTCCTCGCTCGCTGCTTGTTTCTCGTTTTTCCTTTTCCTCTTTGCTGGCTTTCTACCCCTCCTTCTTCCTCTCCCCCTCTCTCTCCCCTTCTCTCTCTGTGTGTTGTATTATGTTTGCCCCTTTGGCGTGCTGTGTAATGTGATAGTCGAGGCTGGGCAATTGACTTTTAAAGCACTTCAATTGCGCTGCTTGGCTCACATCGACAGCCAAGGCAGCCAAGTGGCCAGGCCCGTTCAGGCACTTCATGGATTCTCCCCCTCTCTCTCTCTCTCTCTCTCTCACTCCCTGTGCACACAGCCTAGGCTCATCAAGTCATCAACTCGTCAACTATTCAAATAAATTGTAAAACTTTTCATTTTCGGTCAGCCACGTGTCGCCATTGTGAGGCAACATTTGCTGTGCCCCTCTCCCTTTCTCCCTTTCTCTCTTTCCCTCTCTCGCATACCTTACGTAGTATATGCGCACATAAATCTGGCTGGTGCCTACACATCCTCCGGGCGCAGCTAGCCTCAGCTTTGTGCGGCCCACTTCCGCTCTCGTCCTGTCAACAAAAGGAGCTCAAGTGAAAGTTTTCGTGCGCCACGACAATATTTACATGCTGCATTAAACTTGCTCCAAAGTTATGGCCCCGCCCCGGTCCAGTTCCAGTGTGCAAAGTTTAAGCACCTTAGCATTATGTGCCTGGCCTGGCCTGGCTGCCGTCTTGCCGTCTTGGTGCTCACTTTAAAGTAGCGCATACGCCACGTTGTCCCCTGGCCAGTTATGTGATTTATGTGCAACTCTCAACAGTCTTAAGCGGGCGGTATTTTAATAATTTAAGTTGCAAAATCAGAGACGACACAGAGCGAGAGAGAGGGACAGGGAGAGGGGGAGCGACGTGCGCGTATCCTCTTCTGCCTGACGTTCTTCTCTGCTGCTGGCGCTCTGCCAAGCCACGTTGCGCTGACTGAGCCGAAAAATGCAAAAATATCCTCAGCATGTTGACAATGGCGCCAACACAAAGCGCATTTGGCAAGCGCCTGCAGCAATGCAAACACACGCACACACACACCCCCGCTACATATGTGTGTGTGTGTGTGCGAAGATGTGTTCAGCCAAAGTGAAACAGCAACAAAGTGCATATATGTGCAGCACACACACTCACACACACACACACATGCCTCTGCGAGCCTCAGCAAGTTGCTGGCGCTGCTACTGCGTGCCACATCTACCAACATAGAAGAAGAAGAAGCAATGGAAACTAGGTTATGCACAGACAGCATTTTAATATGATTTTCATGGCTTACTTTCGGCCCAGACTGAGACTGCGACTGCGACGCATTTGCGCCTCAGATACTGACTCGAATGCGCTCGTCCGATTGACGGACTGACACAGAACACAGCACAGAAATAGCACAAGTTGCGTATACGTCACGTTGGTGAAGCGTCAAGACAGCAAGCGATCAAGTCTGCGTAGACAACATGACTGAACAAGTGTTGCTGCTAACACACAGCCAAATCATATTAAAGTAAGTTATTAAAGTTATAGGAAATTTGACAAAAAGTTGGAGGCATTTCTGGCTAATAAACTTTATGAACTTTATAATATTCAAACTTTTCGAGGAATATATATCCTTACTTAGGCCACAGAAGTCATGGTAAAAGAAGTTGCTTTATTGTGATTGTCATAGAATGTATTAAAGACTTGCAGAACTTCAACTTTCAACTGAGGTTTTGTGTCTCTTAAAGCTTGCGATCTTATAATATTGACAGCAAGTTGAAGATTACCATAACATTTTCTGGGAGAAAGTAGCAGCAAGCAAAGGAATCTATCAGTAGAACTTAAAGGAAAGTGCATTCAAGAGAATTCGAAGAAATAAGACTGCAAGGCGTGCAATTGAAGGTACAGTTCTTCTCAAGAGATTCTAACTCTTCATACATAAGTATTTATAGCTTCAATATAGAACTCTTTATCAAGTGAAAACTTGGGAACACTAAAACAAGAATAGAGTCTATTATTGGGTGTGGCAGTAATAAGACTGCAATGAGTTCAATTGCAAATACAGTTCTTCTCAGTTCTTCCATATTCCTTATACATATATAACTTCAATATCAAATTCCTTATCAAGTGTAAACGTGGCAACACTAAAACAAGAATAGAATCTATTATTGGGTGTCGAAGTTATAAGACTGCAATGAGTTCAATTGCAAACACATTTCTTCTCAGTTCTTCCATCTCTTCATACATATACAACTTTAATCTCAAATTCCTTATCAAGTGAAAACGTGGCAACACTAAAGGCAAAACAGGAGCAGCTAAGCTTAATGAATTTACTCCTTCAATTAAGATAACCGGAGCGAACAATGCCCGCAATAATCGTAAAAGACTTAGGGAAGAGCATAAAAATAGCAAACTCGAAGCGTTTTTCAACACTGGCATAAAGTCGCAGCTCGTTTGGCCTTAGAATGCGCGATGTAATTCGGCATTGTGCGGAATACTTAAGAAGCCAAATATACAAGTATATATATATAGTAAATATATTGTTGTATCGTATGTTGTGCATGCACTTACACGGGATGCCAGGCGATATCCTTTCACAGGCACTGACTGCTCCTTTGTTTCAGTATGTGTGTGCACACACACACACACACAGACTCACATGGAGTGTTCGCTCTGCGCTGTTTTTTACGGCCTTTGTAATAAAACCAGCCTGCGGGACTTCTTGGCACACGCTGTTGTTGCTGTTGTTGTTGCTGTTGTTGCTACTCTTGTTGCTGTTGCTGCTGCTGTTGCTGCTGCTGCTGCTGTTGCCGTCGTTGCCTTTTGAGGGCGTGTGAGCATTGAATAAGTTTTATGCAGCAGACGCACAAACACACGCATCATCAATTGGCTGCGGCGGAGTGCGGATGCCTGCGGGTAGGCGGGGGGGGGCAGCAGCAAGGATCAATGCCAACAATTGAGCAAAAAATATGGCAGAGTATTTGTGGGGGCATCAATTTTGGCTTTGCCTTGGGACTTATTTAAAGTAGCGAAGCGCGCGAGCGATGCCAACTTTATTTATGACTCAATAATGTGTATTTTGATTTATGCATTGTGGGCGCGTACGCCTCAAAGTATGCCACACACACACGCACACACACGTACGTTAACACTCACGACGACGACGGCGAGCACTCAGTTATTGTTGCTGCCTCTGCTGATGTTGTTGTTGTTGCTGCCCGAAGCAAGCGAACGCCGCTATTTGCATAACAACAACAAAAAAGAGTAAGCTGGAGCCCTAAGAATGTTTTGGCCTCTCGCACGTGCAACGTTACGTTGCCAGTTACTACGTTATGTTACGTATACGCACTGCGACTCGCGCACATGGACACACGGAGCAGCATTCAACAATTAATCACTGCGCTTATTAAACACACTGACTGAGCACAGTCGATTTGCGGATTGGCTTAACGCAAGAAAGGTACGCGAACGAGGCTGCCCTTCTTTGGATCGTTCCCTTTGCAGTTCGAGCGGTAAACGGGCGCAGACAGACAAGACGGAGCGCTAGTACTACTACGGAGGAGAAGCAGCCGCTGACACAGCGTCGGAGTACGGCGTACAGCGCACACGACAACTACACGAATCCACGACCTTTTCAGTACTAAGCGCCTTTCACACACTTTCACGCCGTTCGTGCCGCTCGTGCACTTCGAAATGGACGAGGCGCTGCTGTGGCTGTGGCTTTCGCCTTGGCTGCGGCTCTGCCTTTGGCTTTGGCTTTGGGTCTGGCCTGGTCGACTCGGGTGCTCGGTTCGCTCGTGTGTCGCGCAATTTCGAAAACACGAACCCGCGAGCCGAGTCCAAACATCGTGCGGCTGGGAGAGTTGAGAGTTGTTCGAGTCGAACAGCGCGTGGGTTGCTCAGTGTGGGTTGTGGGGGGATGAAAGGAAGGATGGAGGTAGAGGGAGTAACTCTCGTAACTGTGCCACACTCTATGCTGCAACTTGACGAAGCTTTTGCACTGCGTAGGCAGGCGTTGAAATCAGAGGACTGTGATTTACCAAAGACTCGCTGCCGAGTGGAACGCATCTCATGCGTTTGTGGAACGTAAGCTGTGTGCGAGTGAATGAATGAAGGCGGCAAATGTCAAATGATCAAACAACAACATTGAATAATATACAAAGTCTTTAAAAGAAACTCAATAAAAGACAAGAATAAATCTCTTAATAAAAAAAATTAATTTAAAAGGTTTATATAAAATCTCTTTTAATAATAATTTATAAACAAACAAAATTTAAATACGAAACAAACTAATATATTAAACTTATATATTAACCTAAGATTATTTCTGCTCTGTTTATAAAAGAAATATTTATCTTTTTCAACTTTAACCTTACGAAATTAAAAACTAACTACACTTGACATTTCTTATAAAATCTATCAGCGACCTATCACAATGCAAACCACGTAGGACATTGAGGGAAAAACAACAATCTTCGATGTAATAATGTGGACACCATTACGCAGCGCTGCTCACTCTCTCTTCTAATCACTCTCTCTCTCTCTCTCCTTCTCTCTTATTCTCCGATTCTCTCTTGTTAGAACGGAAACGCGAGTAAACGCGAGTTCACAGTTGCAAATGATGTTGTATGCTGCACCAAAACTGCGAACGAACAACAAATGCCATAAAGAAGTTCCATTATATTGCGTGACTACAAGAGCGTGACCTTATCCACGTATATAGCATGCAGCATGAACTACCAAAGGGGAGTAGTTGCTTATGCAGTTGCAGATCAGAGAATCATAGATAAAAGATAATATTAATTTACTTTTTAAATTAATTTCAACTCTGTAAGCATTTTTCTCTTATACAGGAGCCGATATCATATCTTCCCTTGCATTGAACACATTCATCCTTCTGTTCCGTTGTCTACTAACTACTAAGCCACCCATTCATTAATAAGATTTTCCTCATTCAATCCCAAATAGTATGGCAAAAAGTCTTGTATGCTCGCCTCTATTCCGTTAGGAGTTGCACTTATACTACGAGCGAATAGACACGAACGCCAGCACGAGGCAGCTGCTCGTTAACAGTTATGTTGGCGCTCACGAACTGCAGCCAACGTCTCTTACTCTCTGGCTCATCAGCACTCGTATGCTCTCTTTTTTCTACTCTCTCTCTCTCGTGTCTCTCAATCTCTCTCACGTGGCGTTTTTCGAACTCGCACATGCGCCTCAATTCGCCTTGTGGATTCTATTTTTGTGGCACTTATTAGCGTTCAAAACCATTGTAACGGTTTAGCTCTTATATTCTGTAAAGTTACAAAAAAGCTCAAATTGAGTGAGTTAATTCTCTGAAGCAACTCACTTTGAGCACTAGGAGATTTATTCTGCATGTGAGAAACATTTCTAGACTAAAGATAATTCGATATAAAAAGAAAATATTGCAAAGAAGTCGAACATTTCTTAAAAGTAAATGTAGATTTTAAATATATTACAGAGAGAGAAGAGACAATACAACAACAACAGTTGCAATTATTTGCATATTGTACTTACTGCTCATATGAATAGATTCGCATGCAGAATAAATTAGTTAAACAGCTAATAAACTGCTTTTAATTTTGTTGTGCAACGATAAAGAGCAGAAGTGGCATCAAATTAAAATCACAACGCGGCGATTAGCGCGGCAAGGCTGACGAGTTGACGCGGAATGAAAACTGATAAACTGACGAGCTGACAGACCAACCACGAGGGACTTTCCGCCTGTCTGCATGGTGAACTGCCAGACAGCTGCTTAGAAAGTTAAAAAACAAAACTGCACCGAGCATTTCGTTATTAAAAGTTTACTAAATGCGGGATTGCCATGAAATCAGCTCGCAATTGCTACGGCATGACATTTGATCTTTATTAGTGTAGTAGGATAAGGTCACACTGTTATTAGCGATACTCTTAGGCTAATCGATACTTGTAAGCTAATGAAAGTACATATGTATCGATAGGTGGCCTTAGATAAATATTCATTCGATGTAAATATTTGCAGAGCAGCGCACGCAACTTGGTGAAATAAATGAAAGTAATTAAAGGACATTGACTTTTACAATATACCCATTCTTTTTGTCAGACTTTATGGGCATAACAAGCCTAATACCTTCTAATCAGACACTATTAAGTGGCAGAGGGAGAAAGCAACTCTTTGTTGAATATTGGAAATATTTGTGTTGCAGTTCACTCGTTGGCGACCTTTTTTATCAGCATCCTGTCCCTACTCAACATGTTGACGTGGAGCAAAAGCCTCTATCTATATCCCTATTCATTTTACAGGGTATTTTTTGGTAAATGAATGAGTTCGTAGCATTCCATGTGAATTTGCGCAGCTAACTAGCAATTATATAATTATACGCACTCTTGCCGCACAGACACGTGTGTGCATTGGAGAGAGGACACTGTGGTGTGACGTGGTGTGGTGTGGTGTGTGCGGGAGTGTGTGATGAGTGTGCGTAGCGGGCACAGGCAACTAATTAATCAGCTTGCGTAATCAATGCTTAATGATGCAACAGTGCAGTGGTATTTAAATGGTCTATAATTAAATCAAACACTCAATTAAAGCGAGAGTCGAACCATCAGAACAATGGATTAAACTAGGTCGCAATTGATTGTTTCATTAACGACGTGTTAAGACATAAATCAATGCTAAGTATATGCTTGATCGAGTTCCGCAGTGTACCTTGTCTTTCTATGAACTTTCAATGAAATTAAAGAAACCCTTTTTCGATGGAAATAGCTCGACCTACTTCACAGTCTTTCAATATGCGTACCGCACTCCGCAGTCGTTAATTAATCAGACACTCCGATAGATGGGAACCACAGCACATCAAACTGGCCAAGACACCGGACTGACCACACAACCAACCCCCTACTCGGGCACTTCTGGTCCCACATGTCCCCTTTTTACCCCCCCTTTCCCCTCTATCGAAGTTGCAACAGCTTCCTCAAAGGACTGAAAACTTATAATTCAATTATTAAACATCTTTTGAAAGGTATTAAGGTATTGCAAATAACCACCTCGATGTCTGTGTGTGTGTGTGTGTGTGTGTGTGCATGCACTTGGTGTGAAGAAATTTTCTTAGAGCAGCTCAGCACAAATTTCCCGCACAGCGGAAGTATTTCCTTTCCTTTTCCTTTATTTTGCTTTACTCTTTTTTCCCCTGCAAAGCATAAAGTGAAAACTTCAGAAAAAGGTTAGCTGCACATTAACACTCACTCATTTTCCCTAACCAAAAACATTATTATGGAAAACTATTCACTTTTCTGCTTTTCTTGAGTACAAATACAGTGTGTATACTTTTCAAATTATGAACTGTGCGAGTTATACAAAAACATATTAAAAGTGAACAATATTTTGAAGTTTTAAACGAGACGATTGTATTCCATATATAAATTTAACTTATTCACATTATAACTAGTATTAATATTATTAAATTATCTATTGTAAAGATAAATAGCTCTTCCATTCCAAAGTCAGTTAACGAAGAATGCTGCTCAACGAGGTTTGATACTTCGGGAAACATATGGGGGCATATAGCAAGCCTGCTCCTTGTCTTGTGACAAGTTTTGTTGTGAAAAGCAGAAATCCAATTAATATTTTTAGCTTCACTAAGTTAAGGTCTTCATATCTAAATTATAATTATATTACAACTGATAAATTGAACTTGAGTTAGTTTAAATAATCATTTATATTTTTTATGTATATTACAATCTTTGATTTCATTCCCATAAATGCTTATTTATTTATATTCGCTTCTCAGGGCTTTTGTTTCGGTCAGCCAAGCTGGGAATTTATATAGCCACATATCGATGGGCAGACAGGCATACAGCATACAAGGTGTGTAGGTGTGTGTGTGTGTTTGTGTTTGTGTGTTACTTAAAAACAGCCAAGCTGCAGCTCCCAGTTGGCCCTTGCCTGCGTGTATGTAAGCGCACAGTGCGACTATTCGTTGAGGTGTAGCAAGTCTTTGCACACACACACACACACACACCCTGTCGGAAAGTTTCAAGCACATGTGTGTGTGTACTTGTTGTTGTTTTTTAGCTCTTGTTGTTCGCAGTTAGTCAGGCACACTCATTGGTAGAGGAGGGGCTGGGGATGGTCGACGTTCTCGCTTGTAAGCTTGACTAACTGCCTGCCTGGTCGCCAGGGTGGCTTGCTTAAATATTAAAAGTCCAGGCAGCAAAAAAAAAAACAAAACCAGTTGGTCCAAAAAACTGTTCGGGGGCAACCGTTGGCAACCCTGGCCGCCGCTTGTCGCACGTCGTCACTTAAGCAAAACACAAAGTTTCGACGCGCAGTTCGCAACTCGCAGCTCGCAGTTTTGCTGTCAGTCAACTCGCTGCTCGTGGTCTTTGTTTAAAGTTGCGGGATGTGCAAGAATGCAATAAGAGCAACGAGTCGCGGCCATTTTCTAGTGTCGAATATCAGTGTCCCTACCTAATTTCGATAGAGTCCTTTCCGTTATATTTTAAGCGGAAACCCTTTTCAAGGGCGTGGTATCTGTTCGTCACGACTGGACCACAAAGTTATAGTACTCTCTGCAAAGGGTATCCCTACATACTGTTACCAGGACACGCTTTAAACTTGGCAAAACTTTTATCACACCCACACAAGCCACACTCACACACCCACACACACACACACACACACACTCTCAGCTGCGACGTGAATTTAACATAAACAAACTACACTGCCAGTTCTCATACTTTTGTTGTTGTTGTTTTGCTTTCGTCAGCCACGACTCTCTCCATTTATTTTTTTTTGTTTTGCTTGCAACATTTTGTTCTCCCTTGCCGCAAAACGTGTTTGGAAAATTAAAAATAAAATTCGTCGCTCATTCAACGTAAAGAGCATAAGGCTAATTTCGCTGAGAACTATTTATGGAAACCGGAAAAATGCGGAATGTGCTGAAATGATTTACAAAAAGTGCAATAGTTTTTTGACTGCATTTAATGTGATACTGTTGAACATTAGGTTCCCCTTTATTTAAAAATCAATACTGTTGAGAATTCATTCAAAATTTCCTAATGTTTTTTTGTAATTCTTGCAAAATAATTTTGAAAGTGCAAAAATAGTTACGAATTACAAGGAACGAAAAAAGCAAGAACAACTAGAACAACAACTGCACAGGCATGTAAATACAAACACACACACACACACAGAGACACAAACACTCACGCACACATAAGTAAGTAAAATATTTGTCTAAATTTCCAGAAAATGCCCAAAGCACTTCACATCAGAATTGTACAAGTATGCGAACGATTGGGCGAACAAGTAAGCACTAAAACATAGAGAAAGAGAGCGAGGGAGAAAGAGAGAGAGAGAGGGGAGAGGGAGACGCGGGGCTCTGCACGTATCTTAATATGTGTATTCATTAAATTTGTACAAACAAATACGAACAGCAGGAACGGAGTGCAGCCAGCAAGAGTCGCTGCTCGCGTCCAGAAAAGAGGCTGGCAATATATTTGCTACATTATTATTCACCTTTTCTTCACGCATTGGTGTATGTGTAACACATGTTTCAGGGTTTGCACGTGTGTGTGTGTGTGTGTCTGCTAGCCTAAAATAAGCAAACTGTTCGGTTAAAACAACAAGAAACTGTTTGGTTCAGCCCACAATGAAAACAATAATAGGCAACAGGCGAAACGTAAATTATACACACACACACACGCACACACACACACAAGCAGCCACCCACCTGCACTACATATGTATGTATTTTACATGCAACAAAAAAAAGAGAAATCGGCACTTGCCTTACTGTGTTGATCTTTCTTCTCGTTTTCTTTTCTCGAATAACAACAAGGAAGCAGGAAAAAGGTTCAGGGATACAGATACAGATGGAGATACAGCCAGAGATAAACGCTCGGATACGGATACATATTCAGCGATACACACACACACACACACACGTTACCTGGCAGGGACCACATTTAACTTAGCCGTAAGAAGCATTGGACACGCCGGGCTACACCTACAAATGTTTTAGCACCAAAAGTTTCTGCTGTTGCCCAGAAAGCGATGTGCACTACACTTTTATGGTCGAAGCGGAGACGACAAAAGAAAGAAGTTGAAAACTGCAGCCAGAAGTTATCGCTGTTGCACTTTAGAGTGCTCCCACGCCCCTCCCTCCTCCCTCACACTTCCTAAGAACCAGCAAACTTTGCAACTTATCCCCAGCAATAGAAGGAAATGGTTTGCCAAGACGAGGGGAAGATGAATGCGCATTTGCAACGAATTAAAGGTATTCACTCTCTCAGATTGTGAATATGCTCCTGGGTAATGTCATTGCCAGAATTCGAGAATACATTTCACAAAAGGAAAAATACATTTTCATTCTCCTCCTGTGCATATTTGCCGCCGTCTACCTTGGCGCTCAATTGTAACTGCTTTGGGCGAATGTTCTTCAACTTGCAAGCCATCAATAACAATTAGAGCGTTAAGTAAGTGCCAAGGCACGCCTTGTCGTCGAGCTATTATCGCATTGTCGCAGCCAATCGGTTGCCTATTTATTCATTAGGCTTAATTATCTTATGGCTGCAGCGACAAAGGCGCAATCCGATGTAATTAAATGGTAGATTAACTCTAATTAAAATTAATTAAATGCAATGACAGTTTTGGCCATCGACTCAACTGCGAAATGCAGCTCGAGCAGTGGCAAAACATCAAAAGTGCAATTAACTATAAACGGTTTATGCAAAAAGCTTAAAATAAAGTAAACACTCAAACACCCCCCTTCCCCACCCCCCCACACACACAGAGACGTGCTGTGGAAAGTGTATGTAAATGTGAGCTGATTAAGGCCCGGTTAAGACCTGCTGGCGACGTGCTGAATGTGAAATCGAAGAGCGGCATATCAACATATCCACGCCAATTCCATTTGCATAATCAACGCATATTTGGCGGGCATCATAAATTAACAAATAGAATTTAATTACATACTTTTGTGCGTGGCAAAAGTGCCGTGCGCCCCCAAAATAAAAAAAAATAAAAAAGAATAAAAATTCCCCAACAAAAAAAAAAAAAAAAAACAAAAAAAAAAAAACAAAAAAAAAAAAAAAACTTACCCCCCCCCCCCCCCCCCCCCTCCCCCCCCCCCCCCCCCCCCCCCCCCCCCCCAAAAAAAAAAAAAAAAAAACAAAAAAAAAAAAAATTTAAAAAAAAAAAATAAAGGGGACGAAAAAAAAAATTTATTAATTTTTTTTTAATTAAAAAAAAAAAAAGAGAAAAACCCACCCCTGTGGGGGGGTTTTGTTTTTTTGAGAAAAAAAAAAAAAAAAAAAAAAAAAAAAAAAAAAAAAAAAAAAAACCCCAAAATATAACATATTTCCTTCCCATAATACCCCAGGAGCTTTAATCCATATGGCGGTCGATTTATCTGAGCTCTGAGTGAGTCTGTTCTGTAAATGCAGGATAAACTGTACCAAAGATTACAATATCAATTGCAGCACACATTAGATTCAGTTTAACTTGACTAGCTACTCAATTTCATGCTGCAAACGAGAGTTTCTTGTTCTTTATTTTCGATTTCTAATTTTCTTTGAAAAAAGTCCTCGAGCGAAGATGCTTGTTTATGATTATAAACGCCACTGACCACTTAACGCTGCACAAAGCAAGCACGCAATACACATCCTGATGGCGCCTAGCCGGTGTGCACACACACCCACACACACACGCACACACTATCGAGAACTATATAGGAGAAAAATTTCCCGCCTGAATAGACGTGGAAAGGTTGCGCTGCGCGAGTTTTTTGAAATACACGAGTCGGATTGGCCGAGTAATTTGGCAATCGTTTTACGAATACTGTGTTTATGCACAGCTGTTGCCCGCGCGATCGAAACGTGCTCAAAACGCGAGATCTAGTGTGGAACAGGTGTTTTTTGTAACTTACATTGTCGAATTGTTGTGGGTGATCCAGCTGCAGAACAGCTGATAGCGCTGCCAACTGTTCGCAGTGATCTAGCGGCGTTGCCAGATCAACGGCGCTGCCAGACTTCCTGTGCGACAGCTTGCGCGCGAAACGGCTTATTCAAATTCAAATTTGAATTTGAATTTTTAAAGCTAAGTATCTAATATTATTAAAATCCTTTTTTTTTTTTTTTGATTTTTCTTATTTTACTATTTACTTTAAATTAGTATTAGTTTAGTAATCACTATATTGGGGGAATCCGTTGCCGCAAGGGTTTGATGGACAACCTTGCGGGGGGCATTGCCCCCAACGGCGACGACCCTTTCAGGAGGAGCTCCAGGATGTCGAGGTCCCCTACGAGAGGAGTCGAAACCATGGTTAAAGGTGCTGGTATCCCTGCCCTAGGAGTTGTGAGGGCACAAACGGACCCTCATCCGACGGCGGCGATACCATGCAATGGCGGTGCTGTGGAGGCGACTAACTCGGCCTCTGCAGCATCTACTTCTGCAGGGCAGAAGAAGTCGGCTGATCTTATCAGCGTGCCGACGCAAAAAACCGCGTCTAAATCCCCATCCGGGTCGCCAATTCGGCCACTTGACCTGTTGGGTCTCGAGAACGAGGGGTTAAGGAGCATTTTGGCCTTGATGAGTGCCAAAATTAACACGGTGCTTTCCGCATTCGAGACGCAGCGTCACGTCACGAAGGAAACCAAAGGCGCCATCTCCGACCTGGCTGTCCTCAATTCTAGAGCGATCCAGCTCGAAGGGGGTCTACCAAAAGAGGGTTCGTTCAGGGAATCAGGCACTCAGACTGAGCGACAGACGAAACTGGACCGCCCATCTGCGACTAGCGCAAAAAGGAAGCTACTGAAGGACCCTTCAGTAAAGCCTCCCTCAGTCAAGGTTTCTGCAGAGAAGCCTCCGTTGAACAAGAGCTCAAAACGGGAGACAACCACCCCAAAGGAGCCAAAGGAGCCGAACTCACTCAGCTATGCGGCTGTTGCCAAGGTCGCTAGCAAAGAGGAGTGGTCCAGGGTGAAGCCTAAGCGCTTGCGCAAGAAGCCAGAGGCTCTCATTCTGAAGAAGACTGGGGAAGCGTCATACGCTGATATGCTCCGCAAGCTGAGAGCGGACCCAAATCTTAATGATTTTGGGAAACATGTTAAGAAGATCAGGAGAACGCAACAGGGAGAGCTACTGCTCGAGGTAGAGGGTAAAGCTGCAGACAGCGTACCCAAATTTAGAGGGGCTATAGAAGATTCCCTGAAGGAAATGGCAGCGGTTCGCACGGGGGCGCAGAGGATGGCTCTTTCCATCAGCGGAATGGATGAGGCTACGACAGCAGAGGAACTCCTCGGCTGTCTAGCCTCCCAGTTCCAGGGTATCGTGGTTAATCCAGATGCAGTGCGCGGTCTGCGTAAAATGCGGGATGGAACCCAGATAGCGACGGTGATGCTCAGCATAAATGATGCGATCACTGTCTTGAAAGCGGGCACGGTGACCGTTGGCTGGTCACGTTGCCGCATCATTCAGGATGTACGACCGACGAGATGCTATAGGTGTCTATGCTACGGCCACCGAGCGTCTAGTTGCAAGGCGACCGATCGGTCTGACTGCTGCTTGCGTTGCGGCGACCGCGGGCATAAGGCAAAGGGTTGCCATGCTCCACCAAAATGCATGATATGCAGCAGTGAGGTGGACAGGAACCACACGACGGGCGGTTTCGCGTGCCCGACCTTTAAGGCGAGCCTAAAAGGAGCTAAGAGCCACAATAATGTTTAATCAAATAAACATTGTTCAGCTCAATGTCAATCACTGCGCTGCTGCTCAGAGTCTTCTTGCTCAGACAGCGGTGGAGCGCAATGTTGACATCATGCTCCTCAGTGAACCATATATCTATGGCAGCACTAACTCAGACATGATCCTGGATGAGTCGGGCAAGGCGGCTATCAAGCTTTGCAGCCCAGTTCATATTCAGGATCGGCCGGCCGTTGCAATGCGTGGCATTGCATACGCGCTGATTAAAGGTGTGCATATCTACAGCTGCTATGCGCCACCTAGCGACAGCCCTGAGCAATTTGAGGATATGATCGATCTCCTCGTAAGCCACGCGAGAGGGCGCAGGCCGACGATCATTGCAGGAGACTTCAATGCCTGGGCGACCGAATGGGGCAGCCGTGTCTCCAACTCCAGAGGGCGAACTGTGACCGACGCCATGTTCCTGCTAGACCTAGTACTGCTGAATGATGGCCATAAGCCGACATTCAACAACGATAGGGGTACGTCGTACATTGATGTCACCTTCGTCAGCAGAGGCTTAGTAGCCAACGCAAACTGGACGGTCTCCGATGAGGTAACGCTGAGCGACCATGCTCTGATTACTTTTTGCGTGCGTCCAATGGGAACGGTGCGCAGTTTGCAGAGTAGGAAGACACTCGGTCAGGCTTGGGATGCTAGAAAGATCGATAATGATATGCTGGCATATCAAATCGAGTCCCTATCAATCTCAAGCAGTCATGCGGAGACAATGGCGGCCGATCTTATGAAGCTACTGGTATCAACTTGCGATGCTACGATGCCTAGAAAAAGCAAGCTAAAGCGTAAGAGTCCTGTCCACTGGTGGAACGAATCCTTGCACCAGCTTCGGCAGGAATGCCATAGGACTAGGAGACTTGCGCAACGAACCAGAGGAGCCCCTAGCCACGCAGAACACCTTCTGGTCTACAAGGCCAAGCGTGCAGAGCTCAAAAAAGGAATATCGGCTGCCAAAGCGCGCTCTTTTAAGGACCTGCTAGAGAGCGTAGACGATGATCCCTGGGGACTCGCCTACAAACTCGTTAGCAATAAGTTAAGGAAAAGGGAGGGGGCTCCATCGGAACCCACTGAGTTGGCCAATATCGTGGCGGAGCTTTTCCCTGTGCAGACCACGCTATGGCAGCCACTAGAAAATGCCCCTGCGTCTCCCTTCCCTTGCGTTTCAGTAAGGGAAGTAGTCGAGGCAGCTAGGCGCATAAAGGCTAACAAAGCTTCTGGTCTGGATGGGATTCCGGGAGCAGTGATTAAGGCTGTGGCGCTGGCCAGACCCGAAATTTTCAGGGACACTTTCCAGCAGTGTCTCATTGACGGGGTCTTTCCCAAGCGTTGGAAAAGCCAAAAACTGGTCTTATTGCCGAAAGGTAAGGGGCAGGCACATGGTGCATGCAACTTCCGCCCACTATGTCTGTTGGATATAGTAGGTAAGCTATTCGAGCGTATCCTGTATGCTCGCATAGAAGCAATAACAGAGAGCCCCAACGGCCTGAGTAGTCAGCAATACGGCTTCCGGAAGGGAAAAAGTACGCTTGACGCCCTCTCGGCTGTCGTAGACATCGCAAAAAACGCTCTCGACGGTGACAGATGGCTTGGCGGTAGGAAGGAGTACTGCGCTATCGTCACGCTGGACGTCAAGAACGCCTTTAACACTGCAAGATGGCCCACGATTTTAGGGGCCATGCACAACATGGGCATCCCAGAGTATCTGAGGATCGCTGTAGGTAGTTACTTCAGGGACCGTGTCCTTTGGTTCGACACGGAAGCTGGCCCGAGAAGCTACCGAGTTTCGTCAGGTGTTCCCCAAGGATCGGTACTTGGTCCGATCCTGTGGAACATCATGTACAATGGGATATTGGGCATCAGCAAACCAATAGGAGCAGAATTGCACTGCTTTGCAGATGATGTTGCAATAACAGCGGTCGCCAAGACACTGTCAGAGCTACAGGCAAAATGCAACGCGACGATTAGCTCAACTATCGGCTGGTTGGGAAATGTCGGCCTGCAAATTGCGGCTCATAAAACCGAGGCTGTCCTGTTGAGCAGCAGGAAATCCGTGGAGACCTTGCAGGTCACCGTTAATGGTTTCCAGGTGACTTCAGCGAGATCATTAAAGTACCTGGGTGTCCTTATAGACCACAGGCTCTCCTTTAAGGATCACGCGATATATGCGAGTAGGAAGGCTGGGATCACATCTGCTTCCCTGGCTAGACTCATGCCCAACGTAGGTGGTCCCAGGATGCCGGCTCGCAAGCTGTTAGTGGCGGTGGCAAAATCCACTGTCCTTTATGCTGCTCCTATTTGGAGCAAAGCCACCAATAAAGAGTCATACACTAAATGCGCTCGATCAGTGATGCGGACTATGGCCCTCAGGCTCATTAGAGGATTTAGGACCATATCCGAAGCCGCATCACTTGCTCTGGCAGGCATGCCGCCTATAGACCTGGAGATCAAGGCACTGGGCTTAATCCGAGATGGCGTTTCTCGGGTTGAGTCCCAAGAGTGGTTGATGAGAGAGTGGCAAGCTAGATGGCAAGCGTCACACCTGGGGCGATGGACCTACCAGCTCATCCCAGTGCTAGCGGAATGGGCAGAGTGTCAACACAAAATAGTGGACTACCACCTGACCCAATTCCTCACCGACCACGGCTGTTTCCGGGCCTACCTATTTCGGTTTCGCCATGTAGACTCAGCTCAGTGTCTTTACTGCATCGACGCTGCTGAAACAGCGGAACATGTCCTTATGCATTGTTCCCGTTTCTCACTGGAGAGAGATCAGCTAGGATCTCTGTCTGGAGTGCCGCTCAGCCCAAGGGCCCTGTTCTCTGCCATGTTGGCGGACAAAGCCGCATGGGAACTGGGGCATGGAATCATCATTAAAATGATGAAGAGGGTTCGAGCCGATGAGGAGCTGAACAGATCAGCTAGATAAATAGGTAGATAATAAGTTAGGAGCTTAGACCCTGTGTGGTGGCGGGGCTAGAATTCCACTTCAGCGTGCTCGGCTTGTCGTAAAAGGCGACTAAAGAGTTAATGAGTTGATGAGTTAAGAATAACTAATACTCGTAAAGGGGCGCGCTTTATGCTACGCATTCTAAGTGGGAGTGCGACCTGGCATCACATCCTGCTCACCGAAGTATTACCTTAGCTGGCAGTTCCGGTGAGCGCTTTAAGGACTGTTGAGCGTACGGAGGTTTTTCTTTTTAGTACGTAGGCGTAACCCTATCTGTATTATCAGTAGGGCTATGAATCGTGCATGCCACCTAGGTGGTATCTTACGAAGATTTTTTAATATTTTCCTCCGATTAAAAATTAAACTGTATAAAATTAAATCTAAATTTAATTAATATCAAAATATTTATATTCAACTTACCATAATGCTTAATTATTATAAATTGATTTTTATAATTTTTTTTGTATTAATATCTTATGTCTAATTCAGTTGACTGCATTAAGTCGACTTAAATAAAAAAAATAATATATACTAATATTTAATGCTGTCTCCTTAAACTTTCTACTCGTATGCCATAACCTTTTATAAAATCTTTTCCTTTCCTTCATGGTTTCTCTTCCAGATACTTTCATGAGTTCTCTTTAGCTTGTTTTTCAACGTATTTTCCAATTTCCTTTTCATTTGCCTTGTTTCTTTTGACAACTATGTTATTACTTTTATTTGTTTGCAATGTCTTTAAAAATTGCAAAAAACTGTAGATAATTTCAAATGATTTAAGTAAGCTTTAATCATTATAACTTTATAGACCTAAAATGTTGATCAAAGCTATTTAAAAATAGATATATAAATTCAATTGAACAGCGCATAACACGTTTACGTAATCAATGGATTTGTAATGGTGTTTGAAATTTAAACTAATCGCATCACGTTCGCACACACACACACACTCCTGCACACACCCATGTACTGGCCTGAAAGTGCGCTGGTCTTATCGAGTAAACCAAAAATAGCAAACCACATGCATTTTGGCTTTAGTGTAAACATGAGAATTCGCATGCAGTTGCGCATTGAAAATAGTAAAAAGGGGTATATTCACTGTGTAACTGGCAGACAACGCAATGCCCGGACTCGAGCCCGGCTTAAACTGAGAGGAACTATTCTGTATACTGCAATCCGATCTGCTCCGATTTCGATATTGATTGCAGGGCATCATGCTGTCGATCAGGCTCTCTCAGACTGCAGAATTCTAAGTTGTTTCGCCTAAAACATTGCAAATAAAATCAACAAATGAACGCAAACGCTGACAATTTGTTGATGGTATTTCGTATCGTTCCCGGAAAATAGCCAAAAATTAATTTCCAATGTTATGTCAATGTTTTCGCTGGCCCATTCCATTGAACGTTTCCGTTTCTGGAACTCCTCTGTGCGTCCGTGTGTGTGTGTGTAAATTAAAATAATTTTAATTACGTTTGCGCATAAAATTGCAATTTGCAAATCGCGACATGCAACGTAAAACGCCCATAATGATTTTCGATGGTGTCCACGAGGGGCGAGGGGGAGGCGACACAGGTTTACGGGGAGGGAGGAAACACAGAGAGCCGATATTAAATTATTTTCTAAGCCCCAGCATTTTAGCGAATTTGTTACATTGCTGGTGTAGGTGTGCGTGTATGTCTGTGTCTATGTGTGTGCGTGTGTGTGTGTGTGCGTGTGTGTCTGGGTGCGAGTGTGTGAGATTCAGATAACCAGTGACATGTCAAAGGCGACAAAGCATAACGAAATTAATTGTGCGCATTAAAAGGGATTGTGTAAACATTAAAAGGGATTGAATAAAAAAATACTTAATTGCCGCAGACAAACCGTACGCGGTAATAAGCATTTTCAATTGTGCACTACTCCAAAGCTCTTTTTAACACCTTTACAGTTTTACACGCAGCTCCAAAGTGTCAACTGGATTTTTGCACTTTGTGAACAAAATGGAGAGACTCCACAATAGAATATTTTGCACATAATTCGAGACTTAGTTGGTCGTTGAAGTTCACAGGAGATCGATTTTATAAACCTTAATAGCTGTTCAATAAGTATGAAAATAAACAATAAACAATTTTTTTACAGATATGGATACACCTCTTGTTTTAGCGAGACTTATTTAATTTATGTTTCTTAAGAGAATTATGTGTGTTTGTATAAAGTCTCTTTGAGGTTAAGTTTCTGGTATAGTCTCTTTGAGATTAGGTTTATCGTTTAAAAATCTCTTTTTTAAATTAAGGCTAAAACAATACAATAATAATACAGTTCATAATTATACATCAATTTCAGTAACAATAAGTGTTCATGCAAGTAGTAATTTTAATACAAAGTTAAATGCACCATAAGACAATGTTCAGCGTCGGCATGTGGCTTCGTCTTCATCTATATTTTTAATCTTATCGAGTTGTTTTTTGTATAGTTGCAGAAGACTCAGCTTGAGATCAACATAATAATAAAAATAAAATAAAGATAAAATGAATTTGGGAATCTGGCAACGCCGAGACAGTAGGCCTAGAAAAAAAATTGACTGGCTGGCAACGACGTTAATGAAGAAGAAGAAAAGAGGGTTCTGGTGACAGTGCAAAGAGTAAGGACGTGAAAGAACAAGGCCGCACACTGAATCATTTTAGTTACTTACATTTAAATTTAATAATAAATTATTAAATAATATTTAAAGATTTTGCGACCTTTGTATTTTAAACTCATTGTAGCTGGCTCGGGGTCAAGGTTTAAAATAAAAAGAATTTGTTTTT
Organism: Zaprionus africanus; assembly: GCA_018151435.1. Lineage (NCBI taxonomy): Eukaryota > Metazoa > Arthropoda > Insecta > Diptera > Drosophilidae > Zaprionus > Zaprionus africanus. Next base: position 11,342,946 of record JAECXB010002206.1, read on the forward strand.
TTATTTTATTTGATTTTTCTTTTCGGATATATTTTAGTTACACGACGGTAACCCTGAAAGTCCCCGAAAACGACTTATTTTTATTTGGAATTTATTTTATTTAATTAAGTAATAATAATTATCAATATAACCCTCTCTTCAACCTTAAACCAATAGTTTACACACAAGTTCCACATGTGGAAGCGTACTTCAATCATCATGAGCTACAGTCACTATAATCAAGCATGAGCCCAGGTGCTCGTTAGCGTGTCTTGCAGAGCAAAGTCAAGGTGCAGTGGCTGCTTATCGGCATTAAACGGCTTTCATTGGTTAATAACACTTTAGTGCAGCGCTTGTAGCTATTATATATTTATGCTCCTTGCGTTATCTGTTTATACTATGTAAGTGCCCGCTCGACGGAGTCGCTCTGCTGCTCCAAAGTGTGCAATGTATGTATAAATGTTTAAATATATATGTATATACATATATATACTATATTTCAAAGCACTTAATTTAAATATGTGCATAACTTGCAGTCAAGGTAGCAGGCAGAAGGCAGAAGGGCTGGCAAGTGGGCGGGCAGCCACGCTTTTTGAGCACCTGCAGCATCCTTGAATGAGTCAGAGCCAGCACTAGCGTTGCCAGGACATAAACACAAAGCATAGCTGAGGCATGGTAACGGGCCACGGGCCACGCAGGCAACGGGCAGCGGGCAGCGGGCAACTAGCGACCTAGCCACGAACTGCATATTTCACATATACTATAAAACGTAGTATACTATAAAAATATAAGCGCTGCGCTCACTTCCAGAAAAATGAAAATGGTAAACAAAGAAAATAAAAGCAAATACCGCACGAAAAATGAGCGCAAGGCAAAAAACTAAAAGAAAAATGCCGCTGCTGAGAGAAAAGAGCCCAGAGGAGGGCAGAGGGGGCAAGCGAGGCAAAGAGAACGAGAGAGGCAGAGGGAGAGCGCACAACAATGTCTGAGAGTGTGCGTGGGTGTGCCTGCATGTGTGTGCAGCCAGGGAAGTCGCATTATTTTGTATTACAGCGACTCTATATCTGACCCCAGAGCTCAGCTTGTATTGCAATTTTTCAATTTCAAAAACAATTTTGCTCTGCCAACATACATACGTGTGGTCAAAGATAAGCTCTGTAAATATATATAAAAGCAAAAAAACACCGAAAATATTACGAAAAAATGGCAAAGAAAATAAAAAAACAGAGAGTGTGCTATAGAAAACAAACCGGTAGCAAACCAAAGCGGGCCGCAGCTCAAGCAGCTACTGCAGCAGATCAAAACTGGCCAAAGCCAGAAAGGCGGTCAAAAATAAAAAGAACAACACACAGCACACACACACACACGCACACAAGAGAGAGAGAGGGAGAGGCAGCCTAGTGGGCTGACCAGAAATAAAAATATCCTAGATTGTGGCGGGAGTAAGCGATATTTTGCAAAGGCAAAGCACAGCAGGACATGCCACACAATGAATTGTGTTGTCCGAGCATTTAGTCCTGCAATACATATAGTATAGGATCAAACGACCCAGTGGGCAGGTAAGGGCCCAATCGACCCAGCCCCCGTTTGTAGATGCAGTTTGGCCTCCCTGTGTGGTCTGGCTTTTGATTTAGTTCGCGCTACCTTTTGATGGCCCCACATCGTTCAATCTTTGGACTCAGTGTAATGTGCACTGGGCTTAAAGAACTAAGAAGATTTGTGCAGGAAAGCAGGGCCAGGCATAACTAAAGCAAGTATGGCAATAACTGCTATTGTTGCCCTCCTGCACGTGACCACACGCACAAACGTAGCAGCAACAGCAGCAGCAGCAGGAACTGCAGCATGGCAAACCACGCAATTGCGAGTGTATTAATGTTTGCGGTCGACGCAATGCGTCTTAGTCCTCTCAACGCTCTGCTTATGGTAATGAGACGCAGCCACCGCAGCCATTGCCTCTGAAAAGGTTCCAGGCAACAACAACAAATACATTGTGTGTGAAACCCTGCAGTCAAAAGACGATGCATTGTGCAATGCGACAACAGTGCGTATGCGTATTATGTGCAATACTGTGTCGCATGCCAGGTCCATATGAGTTGACAGCTGCTCCAGGAATGCAGGCAAAAGAAAGAGCAAGAAAAATGTGAAGCAAGTCGGGAATGAACAACTTTAAAGTTGCCTTATTTCTTAACTACAACTTCTACATATGAATAGAACTAGTTTTGAATAGACTCCGCGCACACACAATGTCTTCTGCTGCAAATTCAATTCCGTATCGGTTTCGCCGTGTGGCAACACTGCGTATGCTTAATGTGGCTTTCGGAAATGCCAAGTGATTTGACACAGGCTTCAAGCGCACTCACTCAGCGCCAGACTCGCTCGATGGGAACACAAACCGCAATTCCCAAAGCCGATATAACATTTCTCAAACGTTCCCATAGAGCAAGGCAGGCAAGGCGTGGCCAAGCCGCATAAGCCGTCGCCAGCCCGCAGCCGGCAGCCGACAAGCCAAGCCAACCGAATCATGCCCAGCCAAAAGCAAAGGCAAAGGCAAACAAAAGCTTAGCGAATGGAGCCGCACAATAAAATACAAAGGGCGAAAGGAGCGAAAGAACTGCTCACAGAAAAAAGCAAATCAAAGCAAATGCAACTCTCAATTGCCATTATCGACGACGCACGCAACAACAACAACAACTACAACAAGAACAACAGCAGCAACGACATCAAATTGGAGCAACGGCAACTGCAGCAGCAACTGCATTCCCGCTGTCTTTTGAATAGAGTAAATTGCCTTTCCCGTTGAGAAAATGAAGTACACAAGTAATCCCCTTCTGCTTCGTACCCTCTCGTGCACCGCAAGCCTTTATATAGTCACTACTCTAGGTGCAGGATTCTCAGGGATTTGGCTAAGTTTAAAGTAGCAGAAAGATCATTTATAAAAGCATTTGCACATACTCTAACTCAGGGAGCGCAAGATATGTGCTAGATAAGAGGTAGAATAAGCTTAAGATGTATGAGTACTATATAGAGAAGTGGCAAAAGCTGTATAGAGAGTGTTAGTATATTCAATATATCTAAAATGCCTTGCAACTTAATGTTAAAGAAATTTAATCAACATGAACTGTCATATTACACTATGTAATTTGTTATGTTATGAGTCTTTTTTTATTTAAGTTTAATGGCGCTGTCATCCTATAGATAATTACCACCTTCCAGGGTTTCTGATTGCATCGATATTATCGGTTTCCTTGTTTATTCTTACAAATTTATCTATTTCATTTTTTTGTACTTTCGACTTAGAAGTTGCCTAGATTTTTAAACTTTCATCAATGGCGCACGCGATATATCGATGATTTAAAACACTATCAATGCTTTCCGATAGACGTCTCCAATCGATATTATCGACACTATCAACGATGGATTTACTGCACTGAAGTCGATACTCTAATAGGTCGCTTCCGTTAACGATCACCCTGTTGATATCTCTTACACTCAAATAGTGTTGAAAAACGCAGAAAGAGAGTACAAATTCTGAATTTAAAATTAAAATAAATCAAGACAGTTAAAAAAGTATTTTCTCCACAAAAAATACATTTTGAATAAGTATTAAAAGCGTGTAAACCACGCGCTCTCAATAATGTATATATTCATTATGTATTTGCATATAAATATATGTATCAATATAACATTTTACTTGTAAACAGAACATCGTGGTGGTAATATTAAAAATCTCTTAATGAAGTGCAACTTATTGCCAATGCATTCGCGCTTGGCTTCTGCAGTGACCCCGCAGCATTCGCTTTGTGTACCCAAATGTGCGGAAATGCAATGCGAATGTAATAAGAAAGCCAATAAAATTTGCTGTAGCCTACCTCATTGCTCTTTCTCATTGATTTCTGCAAGCAACAACTGACCTTGAACGGGCGGAACTGGTCGTCTGTCGCCAGCAAAAGAGTGCGAACACTCTGCTCAAATATCAAAAGCCAACCTTGTCCGCTGCACTTCCGCTTCGAGTTTCAATTTAATATGTATTCAGGAGTTTCAATTCGCAGTGCGCGGCAGTGGAGACAGTGAGTTGCAGCAGTAATTGCACTCATTGAATGTAATAAGGTATATTAAATTTAAAATATCAATTGTTGGCATTTTACGCTTACCTATTTTCTTTACCCTTTTTCTTGGAAAATAGGCAGGCAAAGCTTACATGCCGCACATATCTTAGAATTATCACAGTTGTCACCTCAAAATGGAAAAAGATGTGTGCCGAGGGCGGGGAAGGGGGCACTTATTAATTTGAAAAAATTGTCAAGCATCAAAACACTTTTAAAGCTGGGCCAGTCGGGTAGGACGAGGAGGGAGACTAGGAGAACAGGCACATACGTTTACATATGCCGTGTAGAAACTCTTCAGATCACAACGAGTTGAATTGCCGCGCCGCCTCACCTCCACCTTCGCCTTCTCTTACACCTGCTTGTCATAATCCGCGTGCGGTGCGTACAAATAAATCTAGTAAATTATGGAAACACAAGAGAGAAAGAGAGAGAGAGAGTAAGAAAGAGAGAGAGGTAAGTGCGAAGTAGAGTAAGAGGAATGGCGCATTCGTCGCACTTGCCTCTTGGCTTATTCGTATTCCGTGCGAAAAGAGTAAAAAATTTTGTGTTGCCAACGTTGCAGCGAGGCACAAGCGAAAAAAGGTACGCAGTAACAGGCAGCATAAAAAGTAACAGCAACAACAACACCAACAACTACAGCAGTAACAGCAACAGCAACTACAACAACAATAAACACGAACATCATAATCAGCAAAAAAATATTAATGGAGTTTTCATGTTTATAATGTCATTAGCTCACAAATGCTGCGGATGTTGCGGATGCTGTGGATGCTGTGGAAGTTGGGTAAGCTGCTGCTGCCGCTGCCGCTGCTTTGCCTTTCTCCTCGCCTCTCCACCCCCTCCCGCTGCTGTTGCACATGTGCCTCGATGCTGCCACATATTTTGTATGTGATTTTTTGTTGTTTTTTTTGTATTATTTTGCTGTTGTTTTTGTTGTTGCTTCTCGGTCTGCTGCTGCTCTTTACGCGCACACGGAGACGCCCATAAACATGCTGCACACACACACGCACACACACACACACAGTTGGGGGACAGTTTCACAGACACATAGACACATCTATAAACGTGTGAACACTAATGTGCACATTATGTTAAGGCACATTATGCGAGCTGCCGTTGCCGTTGCCACTGCCAGCGACGGGGCACGCAGAAGGGTTGCCTCTGCAGGAGAGAGAGACGGAGAGAGAGCGTGGTGGGGGGAAGGTATTGTGCAAAGAAAGTCGAAGGAGATGGTGGCTGCCCACCAGACCGTGCGCAATGAGTTAGTTGTGGGCCACGGCCACGGCGTAACCAGTCGACGAGCAAACACACACAGAAGGCAAGCAGAAACCCTTTAACTCATTTGTTTTGCTTAACAGCAGCAACACGAGCACCAGCAACAGCAGCAGCAGCACCAGCAACAGCAGCAGCAGCAACAAGCAGCTGTTGAAGGAAACGTCGTCGTTGGGGGGGCAGCGGAGTGGGCAGCCCTGCCAGACTTGGCGGGGCTTTAAAACAGGAGACGTGTGAAGTAACGTTTAGTCTGACGTGCCGCATCGCACACGCTCGCAACTGCCACACTCGACACACACACATGCATACATATGCTACTGTGTTGCGAACATGTGGTCGGGCAGAAGATGTTGTGCGCTTCGTGCGGGCTCTGCTTATTTGCACTTTACTATCCACTGATATTATGAATAATATCAACTTTGTGACTCGACACTTTTCGGTTTTGTGTATTTGCTTGCCTTGTGTGCTTCTTAGGACTTAATATATCAAAATAATATGCACATTGCCAACGTCTTCATTGTGTGGCAACTCTTTCTCCTCCCCAACCCGAACCCGTAGCCGAAGCCGAACCCTTTGGCTCCCTTGACTCCAGTGAATGCAATGTTGCGGCCTTTGTCTACTTTATAATGATAACATTTTCGTGTCTAACAATGCTGTAATTTTTTAATGCGCTCCATGTGGCTTTCCCAGAAGGGACAAACACACACACACACAGACACGAGCGTGTCTCCACACATGGTTTTATGGCATCGACTGCGCGAGGTTTTGCTGTCAGCTAAGCGTTTTTAATGTGTCACGGTCCATTCATTACTTTTAAGTAGTTTTCAAACTATTAAGCGCAACAATCTCTCATTGTGCTCTGTGTGCCCCAGATTTCGGTTGTGGCAAATGGCAGTGTGTGTGTGTGTGTGTGTGTGTGTGTGGACTACAATTCATTGTTTGTCATTCAATTAACAACTTCGCATGCGACTTAAATGCATTTTTAAAGAGCTCAATCAACGCGCAGAGGAGACTGAAGTCAGCCAAAGTTGTTTCCATTTTGTTTTGCGCTCTCCTTGAAGCTCAAACCTTTTTGGATGGAGAGGCAAGGGGAATGGGGAAAGGAGTCACTCTAGATGGAGCACTGCAACGGCGTTTACAACTGCGTTTAGTTGCCTTTGTTTCGCAGCCGGGCAAAGTTAGCGCATTTCATTTATTCATGTTTTCTTTGGACCAGCAGCGATGGGGTGGCTGCTTCGTCCTTGGGCTTTTATTCCGTTCGTCCTGCGCTAAATGTAATTTTCCGTTGTTAAATCCTGTTTTTCAAAACATGTTTTCAAAGTGCAAAGGAAGTCAACTTGAGCGCAGCAAGAAGAAATAAAAAAAACGCCAGCGAAGGCGGAAAATGTTATAAGGAAAAATGTCGCCGTTTAAAACGAATTAAATAAGTGGAAGGCCGCCACAGCGAAGCCGCTTCCACGCAGGAAGAGACTGCGAGACACGGCTAAAGTTACACCAGCAGCTGCAGGACATACGGCGGGCGACCATGGCCCATCAGATGGCGAGTTCAACGTCTTAACGTTAGTTTCTTTCGGAGTACAGAATTTAATCTATAGACTGGGCAAACAAAGCACGCCAAGCAGGCAGCAAGTCAGGCAGCCAGTCAGGCAGGCAGGCGGGCAACAACAATTACGCTGTGCCACGACGGACAGCGGCACCGAAGCTGACTTCTGTCCTGGGAGCGGAAGTGAGTAGCATTTCTTATGAACCCGCCCCGTTGCGCGGAAGCAGACATAATGCATAAGTTATTAGGGATGCGGCGACAATGAAGGTAATGAACCAACGAACTCGCCCCACTCCGGTGCCTCAAGGTGGATCATTCCTCCTCCTCCTCTGGCATGCTTTCCAGCTAATTAACAATCTTTAAGATTTTTCAAATATTCAACAAAACAATTCAAGTTCCACATTTTTCGAGTTGAACTACAGAATTCTCTTGAGAGTCAACATGTTGAGACCCAACATATTTACAGTCAACATGTTGAGACCCAAGATGATTGTTGCAAGATGTTCGATGCAACATGTTTAATCCTATATACCTAAAATGTTGAGAGTCAACATGTTGAGTCAACATACTGATACTCAATATGTCACAAATAATCAATATGCCGACCAACATGCTCGATGCAACATAATTGATACAACGTGTTTGATGCAACTTGTTCGATCCGATTAACCCAACATTTTGAGAGTCAACATGTTGGGAATGATGATCTTAAGATCCAACATATTGAGTGTCAACATGCTGATACTCAACATGTCACATAGTTGAGTGGCACGCAACATGTGCAATGCAACATGTTTGATGCAACATGTTCGATGCAAAATGATTGAAGCATCATGTTTGATGCAACATATTGGATCCGATCCGAATATTGGATCCGATCAACCCAACATGTGGCGAGTCATGTGTGAAAGTCACCATGCTGAGACCCAACATGTTGAGAGTCACCATGTTTAGACCCAACATATTGAGAGTCAACATGCTGATACTCAGCATGTCCCAAAGTTGAGTGGCGTATTTCTCAACATGTTGATCGTGCAACATGTGTCTCAACATAAGCCGTTTAACATGATCGATGCAACATGTTTGATACAGCATGTTTGATGCAACATGTTTGATTCAACATGTTTGATGCAACCTATTTGATGACAATTTTTAAGACTAGGTTGATATTCAGACCTGATAGGCTGGTTTCGATTTCAGATTTGGATTTGGAAGGTAAAAAAACATATAGAATATACATACATATGTAATACTTAAATAAATACTTAACTTAAAGAATAAAAGAATTCGTTTCTCTTCAACTTACTCCTCAATCGCAGGCCCTTCAGACTTCACTTCTAGAGTTTCCAATGTTCTTTTCTCTGCAAGTCATTCCTCAATCGCAGGCACAGTATCTCGACTAATTACTGTAATTCGTTGCTCCGTTGTCGTCTCGATGTCGTGTGCGAATCAGTGTGGAATCCCTTTTAAACAATTAGAACTCGAGTTTATAATAAACATTGCGGGAACGCCCAACTAATTACAACTTCTTATGTCCCCAAACACATTTACTTTAATTAAGTTATGGCCCGACCAGCCTCTCCTCCGCCCTCTCTCTACACCCCAACCCCCGTGGCGCACAACAAAATGACAAATGCCTGGGCGAACGCCTACCGAAAAAGTTTACAGCATTTTGGGCAGGTCACAGCCTTTATTTAGGAGGGCTTCACCACGGTCCCCCCTCCCTCCACCGAACTGGTTCTCATCCCCAGGCACGCGTGAACCCCTTTTTTGTAGACTCGCCAGCAGAACAAATTTACGGCATTGCTTTTAGTTGCTTATGTTGCTGCTGTTGCTGCTGTTATTGTTGTTGGCGGCGTGGTGCACACATTTCAAATGTACATAATAATTTACACGGTCTTTCGCTCTCTTGCTCACCACAAACGAGAGAGGGAGAGGTGGTGGGAGGGGGGAAGTAAAGTCATAAGAAAATGCATAAAACATGCCCGATGTCGACGGCGACGTCGACGTCAACGTCGCCAACACTTCAGCAGGCAGCTGGCAAAAACTTTTCCCATCATCAACCACAAACAAAAGGCAACAATAGAAGGGCAAGAAAGGGACAAGCGGCAAGCTGCGAGCTCTGAGCTGCGAGCGGCCGAAAAACACAAGAAAAAACCAAACAGTAGAAGCGGCCGAAACAACAAAAACAATAGCAAGTGAAGTCCGAAGCCGAAAACGCCCCTCGAGTCAGTTGGCAAACATAAATTGCTGCAGGGCAGCGGCAACAGCAACGCAGCAGCAGCAACGGCAGCATAGGCAATCCTGTGATACAAGGACCCCGCTAAGCCACAACAACTTTGCAGCAATTAAGCTTTGGTCTGGCATTGGGCGAGGCAGACAGCAGCAGCAGCAGCAACAACAACAACAGCAACAACAATCGAGCAGAGCAAATAATTTTTAATTGTGCTGCACAATGCTGTAAAATTAATTCATCTTTTTCACACTCAAATAAATTGCTGTTGACGCGACGCCAACGCTGACAATAACAACTAAAACAACAACAACAACGACAGCAACAGAAGCAGCAGCAGCAGCAACGACAGCGCGACAGCACGACGGACAACAACGAGAGGCGGAAGCTGTTGTCGCCGCCGCCGTCGTCGTCTGCTGAAGAGCGTAAATAATTACTTTTTCTTTGTGCTCTTGCCAAAACAGTAACAATTGCTTTTGGCTAGCGCTGGCACCCACTCGCAGTTCCTACTCTTGTAGTTCAACAACAGCAGCAACGGCAGCGGAAGCAGCGACAGCTTGCAATCGTGGCATACATGGCGCATACGTAACGCGGGTCGCCCTGCATTTTTGTTTAATATATTTACGCCCATTGCTTGTTGCCAACAACTGCAGCACACGGCAAAAACAAACAATGTCGTGTACAATTTATATTTAATTATGCGCAAATTAGTCTCTCACACACATAAACACAGAGACACACACACAGCGGAGGGGCGACAAAAAGCGTAGCATACTTTGCTGCGTTCGGAGTGTTGTCACATGACAAACACTCACAAGTTTTTTGCGCTCGCCCGTCAGCTGTAGCTGTAGTTACATGCGGGTGAGCTCGCCCACAAATGAGCTTCGCTTCCCTTGTTCCTCGAGCTTTTTTTCCTTAGCTCCAAGTGTTTTCAGCGTGATTTTCTTGTAATTTACGCGCATCTCTGCAGCTGCTACAGATTTGATTTTACTTCTTCTTCAGTTACAAATTCCCTGCAAATTTGTTCTATCAAATTTGCTGTATTCAATTAATAAACGTATACATACAAGCATACATACATGCATGCACACATACATACATACACACATACGTACATACCACAACATCTTAACTGCTGACTATTTTTAGCCTATTTAACTTTACCTCATAGCTGCTGGACTGCGTAAATTGTAGCTTAGTTTTGAAAACAAATTGTCACATGCCGTCGTTTTTGAATGCTGCTAAATTCAGCAACGATAAGTCGCCAAATCCAGCACCCCCAGCCTGAGTCAAGTGCTGCACTTGACAACTTCTCCATTGATTTACAGCCTTTGCGACTTCCTTGTGAATTTCTGATACCGACAGCGGAGTTAGACAAGAGTTTAAGCAATAAGTTCAACAACAAACTCTACAAAGTTTCTAAGTCAAATAGTTGCCCAGCCTTTACCTGCGAAACTTTTGCATGCCCACCAACGCACACACACACACACACACACAGAGACGAGCACGCACACCCACACAGTCACGCACAGGCACCGTTAGGTAGCCAATATTTGCACACTCATTAAACTGCGTTGAGGTACGAATAGAGCAGCCAGCTAAATTTATGGCGCACCCCAGTGCAAGCTGCGCGCATCTATAATTAACTTGTTGTACTCTTCGCATGCCACACACACACGACACGCAACACAGGCAGCAGTAGCAGCAACAGCAGCAGGTGCAAGTGCAAGTGCAGGGTGCAGCTGTCGAGCAGGTATTTAGCAGCAGGCGAGACATTTATTGGGAACTGCATCCCGCGTTGCGCTTTAATTTATGAACGGACCCCACTGCAACCAGTGGGGCCAGCCATGGGCCATGTTATGCAAATGCCGCAGAGCCCACGATGGCGGCGGTGGTGGGGCCATTTTTAATTTGCACAACGCGCATGAACTCTCACCCATTGGCACAATGAATGCGAGCGAATTATGTGAACGCGAATGTGAATGAAATTTGTGCGGGCACAGGTTGACAAAGCGACTTCAAAAGCAAACGTCTGGAGAGCACACACACACACACACACGTGTTGCTGCAGCCACAAATAAACAACAGCAAAAATTAAGCGACAATGAGACTTTTCACATGTCTATGACCTTTGCTGGGTTGGGGAAGGGGACAAGCCACAGTAATCTGCAGGGAAGGGAGAGGCGGCACTTGGCTTTATTGTCGCCTATTTAGCACTCAACATTTGGCTAAGCACCTAAGGCGTAGCCTAGTCTACTGAGGCCCCCTGGGATTTTACACAACCCCACACATTATAAATGCGAGTTAAAGGTTGTATGAAGTTCGACAAAGGCAGGCGTGACAGACCACAACAATGCATATAAAGTAGTGTTAGTACAGTCTGGTAAGGGATCAATTGTCCAGTCAATTTGATTGTGTTCAATAGGAGAGCGCAAAGAGTGCCCCAAGGTTTTACGTGTCTTTTTGTTTTTGAGTCAAATTGTAATTCAATTGAGACAAAAATGAAAAAATGCATTGCAGTTTCTATTGTTCAAAAGTTTAAGAATTGTTTTGCAGTTGGATGAATTTAATTTAAATCTTTAATCAGATAAATAAGCTTGGTCTGCGAACAGTATTAAACAACGTTAGTCGTAGCAGTTGTTTAATAAATGAGTGAAGATGAATAGACATGACTATATCATAAATTTTTCCTCTATTTGCCATATTTATTAACATATATATAAAACTATAATACTAAATATATAAAATAATCTATAGCATATAGACTATAATTATAAATATATTAAATTATCATTATATTAGAATATACTTAGATAGAAACCAGTTTGCAGTCCAATAATTCGCTGAACTGTTACAGCTACGTTTTTGAATTGTTTGTAACATTTCCAACATGTGATAACCCTTTGTAGCATCACACACGGATTGCGCTTGTCTGTAGGTGTGTGTGCGTTGTGTTTGAATGTAACTAATACTGATTTATATATCGAATATAAGCGCATTAATGCTATCGCTTGCAGACAATGCCAAAAGTCGACAAGGGCAACAGGGCAAGGAAACTAGGCGACCGAATGAAAGGGAGTAGAACGGGCTGAAGGGGCCCAGGCAAATGGTCATTTATAACGATGCGCGTGTGTGGACTGTAGCCGGGCATTACATAACAAAATAATAAAATACTTGACAAAGCTTGAGACCGGTTTCGAGGGCAACGCAGGCGATGGCGACGACGTCATCTCTTTCACTTTTCACTTTTCATATTGTATCATTTAATATGGCGCACATTTAAACGCTTTATCTCAAGCGGCCATTGTGGGCACATCGAGTATTTATCATCAATCAACAACATGGACAACAAGGAGAGGGTGGGAAGGGGGGAAGGGAGAGTGTGAGCTGACATACACACTTGGCCATTTATGACTTCGACTGAAGTTCAACGGCTGCGCATCTTCTGATTTAAATGTATTACGAACTGGACGACGAGCCTCTCTGTATCTCTGGCTCTCCCCTTCGCCCTTCCATCACCCCCTCTGTCTGCCCCATGCTGTGCCTTATCTTTCGCCCCTGTTGATTGATGAATCGCACATGTAAATTAATTTGCTCCCGTTTTCTTAATTTCTTTTTTCTTGTCTGGCTTATTTGGGGCCGATTCTGTGACGTTCTCGTCCCATTGTCAGTTGCCGACATTTGTAAGCCGCTTAATTGCTTTATTTCTCTGCCATTCACTGTTCTCAGTCTGTCGCTCCTACTCCCACAAAACTCTCTGCAACTCTCTCTTCCCTTTCTCCGTCTTCGTTTGTTGCTTAGAAATTCGTCTGAATTGCCATTTTTCCAGGAAATTCAGCTCTAATTCTATTTGGCAAGGGAATCGCAAAAGTATTGTGTGAACTTTTGGCCAATGCGTTTTGCTGTGCTAAGGTCATGCACGTGTAATGGGTGTATTTACTACGGAAGTGGGTCCGAAATATTACGAAAATAAAGTTAAGAAAAATATTAAATAAATTGAAAACATTTAACAGTTCGTAGAATAAGAAATATTTAATTATATGAAAACATCATTTAACATTAAGTCGAATTCTTAAGAATTTCCCAGTTTTCAATCTCCAACTGTCTTCCGACAACAACTTCCTGTCGACCCTTCTGGCTAGCTGTTCCTCCTCTCTTGTTATTTATATCTTCCTCTTTGATATATTCAAAAGCATCGGCCCCACGCAATACAATTGTTAAGGGAATGTGCCAACAAATGCTTCAGCTGCGTGTGTGGGGACTTAGCGCTAAGTACCAACGAATGTCTTTGTGTGTGTGTGAGTGAGTGAGTGAGTGAGTCTGAGTCTGAATGAGTGCCTAACCAGCTTTGCCCGAGTCCAATTCAAGAGAACATTTCTATGTGCCGCACTCAAGTTAATATGATTTACATTTACAATCGGTTGCGCTGTCAAAGAGGCTCAACTAGCAACTGCAATTAAAGATCAATCAAAAGTGTTTATCCTTGATTATTTGTCATTATCCTGTTCGAGCAGAGACCGCAAAACAGAGCAGTGTGGCTTAATCTGCGCATTAAAGGCGCCCATTGTTCTTGACGGAAAAGGGGCTGCCGCTTGGCTTATTTATTCGGCACATTTTAAATGCGCCAGCCACACGCGCGTGATAAATGACATTAATCCGCCATGTTCAGCGGTTTAAGTAGCACAACGCACACGCTCAAATAACAAAAGATGGCAGGGGGAAGGATGGCAGAGAAGAAGAAGAAGGCAGAGCTCTCAATGTCGGCTAACTACAACTAGACTGACCTAGGCCTTTTATCCTGTTCCCCTTCTGCCTGTCTGTCTGCTTGCCTGCTTCCATGCGCCGTCTGTATTTGTTTTGTTAATAGTCCGAACTCAACTCGAAGTCGGCCCAACTGATAAGACAAGTGGCTTTGTTGCCTTAATATATAGACACAGGTACGTCGAGCAGTCAGTCAGTCTCCATCAGCTGAGCTATTAATATTCATTAGGCCCGCTGGACGCCCATTCGCAAGCGCCTAAAGGCAGGCAACAACCGGAAAAACAACCATGTTAATGTTCCGGCAGACGTATTCGCCAATGTCGAATCGAATCGTTTATTCACATGTTGTACAAGCTCATGATCAGCTGAATTTCTTGCACTTTACAATTGTTAATAGAGCATTTGAAGTGAAGACAGATTTCAATTAAATAAACTAATTTAAATACACTTGAAAATCCTTTCACATCTTCCACACTCTGGCGAAATGTTGGAGAAATTGTTTTGAACATAATATCATATAAATTGATTTCTCATAAATCGGTCTGCTTCGCAAGCCAAGCCCAAGCTGCGTGCCTTTCACTTCTTTCTCTCTCCCTCCGATTTTCTTTCTTTGCTTTTTGACGACTTTGTCCTCGTCTTCACAATCATTAATTTATCAATCTGCTGGCGCCTTGGGAGCGCATGAAATTTTTTAGCAGCCTTGCTCACGGCTTTTTTATTATGATTATTTCTTTCTTTCACGTTTTTGCCAAAGCAAGGGAAGCTACAGTCGATAATAAATGACTATTGAATACTCTGCATGCAGTTATGAATTGATTTTGCAGTAATGAGAACTCAAACAAAAGCAAAGCAGGAACTTTATATGTAATTAATTCATATAAAATTATAGGGGGCGTATTTATAGTTTGATATTTCCTTCTTCTGCCACACATATTCAAACCACTTACAACACATATTCCAGGATTGCAGAGTATAAATGTAAAACAAACAGAAGTCACATAGGAACGTGGTTATAATGCGCGTGGATCACATGCATGCGGAGTTGGCCTTTGATGGGGTTGTTATTTCTCTTTCCCTTCCTTTCAGTGCCCTTCTTTGATTCTTCCTCTCTTTCTCTTATCCTTAACTGGGTCGCGTGGGCGCTTGTTGCTGACTGACAAAATAAAGTCAAAAATCAAATGTTTTTGATATCGACTTTGACAGCTTCATGACATTGCTCAATAAATTTTGATAACGCTGCTAAAAGAGTCGGCGCGCAGTAAGGAATCGAAAAGGTATGGAATACATATATCAGTCGCCTGCTGACAATCTCTCGCCCCTTCCGGCCCCCTTCCAGCATCCCCTCCACCTCCACCTCCACCTCCACTCGAGCTGTGCACCAGAGACACGAGGCGCATAAAAAGTAAAGCAAAGTTTCGCAAAAAAGTTGCTGACAGCTCAGCACAGCTGAGTTCAGCTCAGAAGAGTTTAGGCGTGTGTGGGACTTAGTACGTATGTATAGACGTGTGTGTGCGTGTGTGTATGTGTGTGTGTATTTGTGTGGCTTGCTTTTGTAGTATAAGCCTTTAGGTGTTTATGGCGCACAACAACGCGTAATTGCTTAGCGGCAAATGCCATTGAATAATAAACAAGCCAGCAATAGGGCGAGAGAGAGAGAGCGAGAAAGGGAGAGAGATAGAGAGAGAAAACAAGCGAGAGTGAGGGAGGAAGAGAGAGACAAGCGGACATCCCAGTCGGACCGACATGGCGTCCTGTTTATGAGCAATTAATATGCTTGCCTCGCATCCTCAGAGCAAGCAAAGGCCAAGCTTAATGAATGTCAAGCTATTGAAGGCGAGCCAAGCGAGTGCGACACATCGACAAAGCGACAAACGACAACAGTGCGCGGTTTAGCAGCCGATAAGCACTCTGTGATCAATTATGGTCCATCGTAATGATGCCGCATCTTGGGCTAAATGCAATTTCCTGAGCATAATTCCCGCCGAGAATGCTGCATAATTGACGCGAGCAGAATCTCTGTGTGTGTTTAAAGCAAATACTTTTGATGCAAACAAATAAAATAGAAGGTTTTAAACTCACAAAGAAATACAAAAGAATTCCACGAATTCTCTTTTCTTTTCATCATTCAAATATATTTGAATATCTTCACATCTCAAATGTGTCACGATTTATTCATGCAACCAAACACCCATGAAAGTGCCAGAGAAGATAATCTTAAATCCGCGTATATAACGCAAAAAGCAATCATACGCCAGACATCAAAATTAAATCCAAACATTAAGCCAAAGTGCGCGTTATTTCATTTATTCATTGATAATTTGCGGCTCTGTCACACGCACTCGCACGCACACTCGCACAATATTGAACATATTTTATCACGACAAACTCACCACGAACAATTTTTACGCGTATTTAGGCGCTTTGGGGATTCATCTGCGGATTTGTTGTTGGTCGATTGGCATATTTGATGCCATCGAGTGGCGCAAATAATAAAAAGTGTGATTTAACTTTGATGGATGACAAATGCGAGGCTGCCTTTTGATCAGCCCGATAATGCGCACACAGGCAGACACCAAAATCCCCATCCTCCCATTCCTCCCTAAACCAATGTAAAATTATCTATCAAAGAAAATTGCAGAAAAAAAAGGAAGCGTGGCGAAAACGTTTATTCATTGCATTTTATGAAATTTCTGTTTGAGTTCTGTTCCTGTTTTTGCACAATCAATGGCCAATGCTCATGGACTCTGTCTGGTTCACTCGCTCGCAGGCTGCGTTCGACGCGGCGTATACGTAATGTGTGCAAAGGTAATTTAATAGCTGTTAAAAACATATTTATGCATAAATAGCTGCACGTAGAATGCTTTAACACTACGTATGCCAATTTGTTTGCAAGTGCACGTCAAATTTCATTTGATCGCTTGCAAATGCCGTGTACGTTATTCAAGTGCTGGCCCAACCATCCATATTCGTGCTCCTCTAATACGCAGGCTATTTATGAATAATCCGCCATGAGTGTCTTTACATCAGCGCGTGTGTTGCGCTGTGTGTTGGTGTGTGTGTGTGCGAGTGTGTTTTCTATTTATGTTAGTTGTAAATGGCGGCACGTCGTGCGAGTATTATTCACTTTGGACGCTGCTTTTACGCACCCTACGATGCGCTACAGTCAACAGGGAGATTCTGTTGATTGACAAAGTTTTAAAGACAAAATTGAATCTTTAAATATATGTGCATATTTATATATACGTGTATTCTGTGCTGCTTACTTTGAAAATGGAAAGGTAATTTTAGTATTTTCAATTTTAATTGTATTTCTATGTTAGCCGAAGTACCCTAAAGAACTGCACTCCAACTGCTCGAGTGCTGCTCAGGGCACCTCAATGCTCTTGACAACAACAACTAATACGTACAGTACACACTCGCATTACGCAAAGGAAATTATTTTTTTCACCCTCACCTTGGGCATGGGACGATGCCTGGCATTTTTCTTGGTGCCGCTTAAAATGTAAAACACGTTGAAAGAGTTGACAACTCGAATGGTGCCATGTCGCCAAGGTGCCATGCTGCCGCTTTTCCAGGCCGCCAAGGCTCCATCAGCTCTCCCCAAAGCTGCTCCCAAATACATCCAAGTCATTTATATGCAAGTCAAGCGTTTGCCAAACTTTATGTGAAAAATTGATGCCGGCTACAAAGAAGCGTAAAGAGTGAACCAAAGACTCAAAGCTGTCAGCTGAAGAGGAGAAAAAGTGAAAGAGAAAAGGAGAGAAAGAGAGAAAAAGTGACGACAAGTCGAACATGCACGTGCATGCATTTAAAAAACAACCATGTTCCGTGTGCGTTTTAATTTTCCCCAAATAGCCAAACATAATTTATAAATCACACCATTAACCGTCTTAGACTACAGAAAGAAGTAGGGTTAAAATGATCCAATTTGCACTAATATAAGAAGGTATCTATGTCAGTTGGTTGTGAACAAAAAGCGACGCCTTGTTATTATTATATATTTAAAGACATTTGTGAGTTAAGGAATTGTAACTCATCTAAACGCAATGGCAAAACGTTTACCAAGAAAGAAAGAAAAGACTCAAGAAGATCCGCCCCTCAGAGTCTTTCACAAGATATCTTCTGTAAATATATGTTTGTTTTTTTGTAATTTTTATATATTACATTATTTTGTTTTATGTCTTATGTATAATTTTTTATGTAACTGTACTCTGGTCTTCAATTATTCTTAATATTTAATGTGATGAAACTGCCAAAAAGGTAGTAACTATAACACATAATAAAAAAAAATGAGTAAGTCGCAACACTATAAGGGCAAACTAATTTATTATGTTAAAAGATAATGAATATCTGCTAAATACAATTATTTTTGAAATTAAATTCTTATTTATTTTTTTTTTTGTAAATTTTGTGGAAAGAAACTCAGTTCTTATTCAAAGATTCGAATAGTTTCATTTTATTCACGAATGTGATCACCGAGAAAGCCAGTTTTGCCAACTGTTAAAAAGATATTTTGTAATTTGTGTTAATCTTGTATATGTTTAAAATTAAAATGAGACTTACGCGTATATTGGTGTTCAGACTGATGTCGAAAATTGAGCCAGCCGTGAAAGTAATATTTCTTTGTGTAATTTGCAAAAAGTAAACCAAAGTTAATTTATATCTTCGGCTGGCATTTATCCAATTGGACTGAAACAATGCAACGGATAGATTATCGCAGTCATCGAGGATCAAAGTGCAAATGTAAGCGAACGGAAAAGTTTCAGTAGCAAGCCCACATACATAGTATAACGCGAATATAGTTGTAAACAGATTCGTCGAAAGCTTGATGCCCAAAAAACAGAAGCCAAACAGTATGCCAACCAAAAGGAATTGAATAAAGATATTGATCGAGATATAGGGTCGCACTATATTACAGGCACTGGAACGAAACAAGAACTTAAATCGAATATTAATCTATGTGAGTCGTATAATTACTCTTTTATTAATTGGTGATCGTTAATGCAGCACACGAGATCATTAAAATCCTCCTCATCACTCTTATTTGGATCACTACGTAAGCCTTGAATTCGCTTTTCCAGCAACTCAAGATGAACCCGGATGATCGCACCAAACAAAACTGGATAACTGTCATTCAAGTGATTAAAGAACAGAATAGCCAGCATCGCGATGGTCTCCAGCACAGCGGATACCCAGAAACTGTAATTGTCATTGCGCCAGCTGATAAAAGGTATGTACATGTTCCATGGAAGTACTCCTCGCGGCGCGTAAAGGAGAAATTTTTGCAAGACAAATGTAACGTAAATGAAGAGATAAGCCAAGTACACAATACTGCAAAACTTCGCCCGATAATGAACTACATATTTCTGCTCGATGCTGGAGCAACTTTTATCCAGTTTGTCCAAAACTTCCTTCAACAGTGCCAGACGCCAAATATGGAAATATGACATAAAACTTCTCGCAGTGGCTCCTGGTGCGTTAATTGCTATCATCACCGATAAAATCAATTCACTGATCGTAAAAAGATGAAACTCTTTTAAATAAATGATGATAAAACTGATGGAAACATAGCAGGTCAACACGAACATGACAACTCTCACAAGTTTGTAGAGTCCGCAATATGACAAACTGCTTTCAGCCGTTGGCTTTATCCAACCCACGATCATCAAGGCGTATTCATAGTACAAGAACGCTTCTCGGCTCGGCATCTGATTTGTCAAAGTTGGTTCTCTTAAGCATTTGAAAACTTGCTTGATTTTCATTTTTTTTTTTTTGCTCCCGTTTCAAATAACAAACTTAGCCAAACTCAAAGTAAAACTATCGCCGCTTGTCGTTTGTCGGGTAATTTATAGAAAAATGCAAAATAAATTGACAGTAACACTCTATAACCTGGGGCTTAATCACCATTCGCAAATTTGTTGAAAATTTAATCAACTGCTCTGAGAAAAATGACATCGGTTAAATAAACACCAATGCAGCTTGGCAAAAGTCACACGCAGGTAACCTTTAATCACTGCTTTATACAAGGCTGACCACACCTTCTTATTGCAACTCGGGCTTCCAGGCAGTATGTGGATCTCACCGATGGGAATGCCACACAGGAAACCACATCCTTACGCTGTAAATGCTTTTTTTCACATATGAAAAATAAACTCAAATGCACTTCGATAAGTCCACAGAACTTATAAATTTTTTCTCATACGAGTACGAACCTTGGTTTAAATAAATGAATGCTTCGTGATCCTGAGAGCATATCTGCTGCAGAATTGCTACCTTCGATATACCGAGATTTTCATTAATTGTAAATCTTTGATGAATAAAGACTTCTAAAAGCATTCCAAAGTATTTAATTTATTATTAACAGATTGATAAAATGTCACTATTAATAAAACATCTTAAATTTCTAATTTGAAATTTTTCAATTTTATTTATTTGTGCAGGTTGAATCAATTTCAGTTTTAATAAAGCTATTGCAACTACTTTACATTAAGCTTTTGAAATTATTTTCTTTATATTCTTCAGCGGAATTCATTTCAATTTTTCAGCTAAATTCATTTGCTGGACAAATGTAACCACCGAAAAAGCAATTTTAGCCACCTTCAAAGAGACAAAATACATATTATTAAAATGATAATCGAATATCGCAAAATCCTTACTTTTATATTGGTGTTTAAGTTAATGGGGAAAATCGAGGCCACAGTAAAAATAATATTCTGTTGAACGCTATGCATAAAGTAAATTAGAGATGATTTATATTGGCGTGGAGCGTCGAACCAATTTGAATGAAATAAAGCAAACGCCAGCTCATCGCAGTCGGAGTAAATAAGATTGCACACATAACAAAATGGAAACGTCTGCAAGGTCACTGCAAAAACGTAAGTTGCTGCCCCAATAGCCAGTTCTAGATCGGCGAAGAACATTATGTTGCACATTGTGATGCCCAAAAGCAGGCCAATTGCTGAGAATTGAATAAAGTAAATCGGGGAGAGGTATGGTCGCATATTGCTGCACGCCCTAAATATGATAAATCGTTTGAGATTCATTTCATATTAGTAATTCCAGAATTTATATTTACCGTTCTATGGTTTTATGATCCGTGATACATTCCTTGAGATCACAATAGCTCTGATATTCGCAACGACTGGGATCTGTGCGTAATCTTAAAACACGCTTTCGTAGCAGCTCCATGTGAACATGAATGTTCAATCCGAATATGAGAGGATACGTATCATTTATAGTATTAAAACTGAGTGATAAGGATGCAAGCAGTATTTCAAAAAGCAAGCTAACCCATAAACCCAAAGTTCCGTCTCGCCAGTCTACAAAGGGGTTATATACTCGCCAAGGAACTTTTCCTTTACTAGCGGCAGCCAACAGTGTTACAATCGCGAATATAAAGTAAACCGTCATGTAGAAGAGATAAGAGTAATTACATTTTGTCACATTGCGATGTACTATATTGCGTTCTTCATCTTTGATCAAGCGGTCATCCAGTTTTCTCAGGGAATCTTTAAGTAATGGTAATCTCCAAAGATTCACAATCGTGAACACGCTCTTAAAAAATGCGGCCGGAACATTAATGAAAGCCTGAATTGAGGTTAAGAGCTCGCTCGGAGAAAAGTTGTTGAGCTCCAAACAGTACGTGGTGATAAAGCCAATTGGAGTCCACGCAACCAATGTAAGCATGATCAATCTGGCAACCTTGTACAATCCGAAGTACGAGTACCAGCTGGTTTTTGGGGGCGATAACCAACCCAACGTAATCAGCGCATACTCCAAGTACCTGAAGGAATCGCGACTTTTCATCTTATCGTTTGGTGTTGGCTTCCTTAAGTATTTGAAAATTATTTTATCTCGGGCCATTGATTGATTTCACGAGTGACCTCTGTGAGCGCTGAAACAAAACTGTTTGTCGGATTTCTTCATCCAAAGCTTAAGTAAAGTCTTCACACGGAAACAAGTACAATTGCAGGTGGCAGAGAAATAAGGAAAATAAAAGAGAAAGCTAAGGTGTGGCATGCCGAAGAATTCACACGGCTACACCCAATGTCATTAGTTTTCTTAACAGCACAGAATAGAAATATTGGTTTTTTTTTTGCCTGTGCCTGGCCTAATGTGCGCTTTTCCGTTTCCACTCTATTTGCCACTCTTTAACATTCAAATGGCAAAATTTCCTTTAATTCATATTTTGATACATGCTTCAATTTTATCGACAAAATATTCATAAATTTC
This sequence comes from Zaprionus africanus, assembly GCA_018151435.1. NCBI lineage: Eukaryota > Metazoa > Arthropoda > Insecta > Diptera > Drosophilidae > Zaprionus > Zaprionus africanus. The sequence continues at coordinate 11,365,072 of JAECXB010002206.1, forward strand.
ATAGCTCATTATCGTAGCATATAGTTTTCATTAAATATTTTCTTTAAATCAACCCTAACAGAAACATGAAGACAATTCTATTTTAGCTCATGGCTTTTGTTGAAGTGCATTCGTATTTATTATTCAATTATGCAATCCTATGACACATATATTAACTCAGGAAAAGTGCAGTTCCTATTTGAAAAGACACGTCAGTTGCTTAGCCACTTTTTATTGATCCAAATATACATAGTTCGACCAGTCAGTCTTACTAGGAATTGGCGTAAGAACCCTATTAGAAACGGAAAATTGTTTAAAATTGAGTATTTAGCGTGTTATAAATTTTTAAATAGAAGTTATCTGGAAGGATCACTTAACTTTTCAATTTTCATATATTATTTTGTTAATTCTATTGTGTTATTTATTCCGTGTCTGTACTGTAATTTTCTTTTGTTATTGTACACATTTAATCTGACGAAACTGCAAGGTATTAGAAAAACGAATTAAAATAAAGCAAAATAAAAAAAGGAATAAGTCACAACGTTATCATGGCAAACTAATTTATTTTAATTAAACTAGACTTTACATAGTTTAATGATAATGAAAATCTGTTAAATACAATCATATTTGATATGAAATCATTCATTTTATTATTATTATTTTTTTTTTATGAGGTGTGAAACTTAATAAGTCTTTAAAGATTCGAACAGTTTCATTTGCTTCACGAATGTGACCACCGAGAACGCCAGTTTTGCCAACTATTAAAAAGTGTTGTGTAATTTATGTTAATCTTGTAAATGTTTAATAAAATAAAATAACGACCCTAAGGTAGGACGTCCCGAAACTAGCAATCGTGCTGAAATGGTGGAAAAAGTCCGTGAAATCTTTGGTATCGATGCAAATTTTACTACGAGAATGTTGGCTGAGGAATTGAATACGAGTAAAAACACTATTTGGGGAATTTTAACTAAAGATTTAGGGAAAAGAAAGGTCTGTGTGCGATTTGTTCCACACGAATTAAATGACGAACAAAAAAGTGAACGAGTTTTTAATGAAAAAGGGATTTCTCTCGTCGACTATCCTCCGTATTCGCCTGATCTATCACCATGTGACTATTTTTTATTTCCAAAACTGAAAACAAAGATGAACGGAGCATTTTATGATGATATCCCAGCCATTCAAGTAGCCGTAACCGAGGTACTGAAGAACATTTCTATAAATGACATAAAAAAATTGATGCATGCGCTGGTTGATCGTTCTAACCTATTTTGATTAAATAATAACTTTCAGAGATAATAATACAGACAATAGAATATTATGTGTATTTTATTTTATATCTAAAAAGTTCGGTTATTTTTGGGACATTCCGTGTGTAATTGTCATGCGAGTACGAACCTTAGTTTTAATAAATGAATGCTTGTGATCCTGAGAGCTGTAGTAAAGACCGATTTAAAAGAATTGAATTGAAGATTAATAAACAGATTGATAAAATGTCACTATTAATATAACATCTTAAATTACTAGTTTGAAATTTTCCAATTTTATTTATTTGTGCAGGGTGAATCAATTTCAGTTTCAATAAAGTTATTGCAACTACTTTACATTAAGCTTTTGAAGTTATTTTCTTTATATTGTTCAGCGAAAGTTATTTCAATTTCTCAGCTAAATTCATTTTCAGGACCAATGTAACCACCGAAAAAGCAATTTTAGCCACCTTCAAAAAGAAAAATACTTATTATTAAAATGATAATCGAATATCTCACAATCCTTACTTTAATATTGGTGTTCAAGTTAATGGGGAAAATCGAGGCCACAGTAAAAATAATATTCTGTTGAGCGCTTTGCATAAAGTAAATTAGAGATGATTACATTTTGTCACATTGCGATGTACTATATTGCGTTCTTCATCTTTGATCAAGCGGTCATCCAGTTTTCTCAGGGAATCTTTAAGTAATGGTAATCTCCAAAGATTCACAATCGTGAACACGCTCTTACAAAAGGCGGCCGGAACATTAATAAAAGCCTGAATTGAGGTTAAGAGCTCGTTCGGAGAAAAGGTGTTGAGCTCCAAACACTACGTGGTGATAAAGCCAATTGGAGTCCACGCAACCAATGTAAGCATGATCAATCTGGCAACCTTGTACAATCCGAAGTACGATTACCAGCTGGTTTTTGGGGGCGACAACCAACCGAACGTAATCAGCGCATACTCCAAGTACCTAAAAGAATCGCGACTTTTCATCTTCTCGTTTGGTGTTGGCTTCCTTAAGTATTTGAAAATTATTTTATCTCGGACCATTGTTTGATTTGACGAGTGACCTTTGTGAGCGCTAAAACAAAACTGTTTGTCGGATTTTTTCATTCAAAGCTTAAGTAAAGTGTTCACACGGAAACAAGTACAATTGCAGGTGGCAGAGAAATATGGAAAATAAATGAGAAAGTTGAGGTTTGACATGCCGAAGAATTCACACGGCTACACCCAATGTCAGTAGTTTTCTTTACAGAACAGAATAGAAACAATAGTATTTTTTTTGTTTGCCCGTGCCTGGCCTAATGTGCGCTTTTCCGTTTCCACACTATTTGACTCTCTTTAACATTCAAATGGGAAAATTTCCTTTAATTCATACTTTGATACCTGCTTCAATTTTATCGACAAAATATTCAAAAAATATCATAGCTCATTTTCGTACTATATAGTTTTCATTAAATATTTTCTTAAAATGAACCCTAACACAAACATGAAGACAAGTCTATTTTGCAATCCCTTAGTCCGTCGCTCAAAGTCTTTCACAAGATCTCTTCTGTAAATATATGTTTGTTTTTTTGTAATTTTTATATATTACATTATTTTGTTTTATGTCTTATGTATAATTTTTTATGTAACTGTACTCTGGTCTTTAATTATTCTTAATATTTAATGTGATGAAACTGCTAAAAAGGTAGTAAATATAACACATAATAAAAAAAACTGAGTAAGTCGCAACACTATAAGGGCAAACTAATTTATTATGTTAAAAGATAATGAATATCTGCTAAATACAATTATTTTTGAAATTAAATTCTTATTTATTTTTTTTTTTGTAAATTTTGTGGAAAGAAACTCAGTTCTTATTCAAAGATTCGAATAGTTTCATTTTATTCACGAATGTGATCACCGAGAAAGCCAGTTTTGCCAACTGTTAAAAAGATTTTTTGTAATTTGTGTTAATCTTGTATATGTTTAAAATTAAAATGAGACTTACGCGTATATTGGTGTTCAGACTGATGTCGAAAATTGAGCCAGCCGTGAAAGTAATATTTCTTTGTGTAATTTGCAAAAAGTAAACCAAAGCTAATTTATATCTTCGGCTGGCATTTATCCAATTGGAGTGAAACAATGCAACGGATAGATTATCGCAGTCATCGAGGATCAAAGTGCAAATGTAAGCGAACGGAAAAGTTTCAGTAGCAAGCGCAAATACATAGTATAACGCGAATATAGTTGTAAACAGATTCGTCGAAAGCTTGATGCCCAAAAAACAGAAGCCAAACAGTATGCCAACCAAAAGGAATTGAATAAAGATATTGATCGAGATATAGGGTCGCACGATATTACAGGCACTGAAACGAAACAAGAACTTAAATCGAATATTAATCTAAGTGAGTCGTATAATTACTCTTTTATTAATTGGTGATCGTTAATGCAGCACACGAGATCATTAAAATCCTCCTCATCACTCTTATTTGGATCACTACGTAAGCTTTGAATTCGCTTTTTCAGCAACTCAAGATGAACCCGGATGATCGCTCCAAACAAAACTGGATAACTGTCATTCAATTGATTGAACAACACAATAGCCAGCATCGCGATGGTCTCCAGCACAGCGGATACCCAGAAACTGTAATTGTCATTGCGCCAGTTGATAAAAGGTATGTACATGTTCCATGGAAGTACTCCTCGTGGCGCGTTAAGGAGAAATTTTTGCAAGACAAATGTAACGTAAATGAAGAGATAAGCCAAGTACACAATACTGCAAAGCTTCGCCCGATAATGAACTACATATTTCTGCTCGATGCTGGAGCAACTTTTATCCAGTTTGTCCAAAACTTCCTTCAGCAATGTCTGACGCCAAATATGGAAATATGACGTAAAACTCCTCGCAAGGGCTCCTGGTGCGTTAATTGCTATCATCAGCGATAAAATCAATTCACTGATCGTAAAAAGATGGAACTCTTTTATATAAATGATGATAAAACTGATGGAAACATAGCAGGTCAACATGAACATGACAACTCTCACAAGTTTGTAGAGTCCGCAAAATGACAAACTGCTTTCAGCCGTTGGCTTTATCCAACCCACGATCATCAAGGCGTATTCATAGTACAAGAACGCTTCTCGGCTCGGCATCTGATCTGTCAAAGTTGGTTCTCTTAAGCATTTGAAAACTTGCTTGATTTTCATTTTTTTTTTGCTCCCGTTTCAAATAGCAAACTTAGCCAAAGTCAAAGTAAAACTATCGCCGCTTGTCGTTTGTCGGGTAATTTATAGAAAAATGCAAAATAAATTGACAGTAACACTCTATAACCTTGGGCTTACTCACCATTCGCAAATTTCTTGAAAATTTAATCAACTGGTCTGAGAAAAATGACATTGGTTTGCATAATAGAGAAATAAACACCAATGCAGCTTGGCAAAAGTCACACGCAGGTAACCTTTAATCACTGCTTTATACAAGGCTGTCCACACCTTCTTATTGCAACTCGGGCTTCCAGGCAGCATGTGGATCTCACCGATGGGAATGCCACACAGGAAACCACATCCTTACGCTGTAAATGCTTTTTTTCACATATGAAAAATAAACTCAAATGCACTTCGATAAATCCACAGAACTTATAATTATTTTCTCATACGAGTACGAACCTTTTTTTTTATAAATGAATGCTTAGTGATCCTGAGAGCAAATCTGCTGCAGTGAAGGCCGACTACAAAGAATTGCTACCTTCGATATACCGCAATTTTCATTCACTGTATATGTCTGATAAATAAAGACTTCTAAAAGCATCCCAAAGTATTTAATTTATAATAAACAGATTGATAAAATGTCACTATCAATAAAACATCTTTAATTTCTAATTTGAAATTTTTCAATTTTATTTATTTGTGCATGGTGAATCAATTTCAGTTTCAATAAAGTTATTGCAACTGTTTTACATTAAGGTTTTGAAATTATTTTTTTATATTCTTCAGCGAAATTCATTTCAATTTTTCAGCTAAATTCATTTGCTGGACAAATGTAACGACCGAAAAAGCAATTTTAGCCACCTTCAAAGAGACAAAATACATATTATTAAAATGATAATCGAATATCGCAAAATCCTTACTTTTATATTGGTGTTCAAGTTAATGGGGAAAATCGAGGCCACAGTAAAAATAATATTCTGTTGAACGCTATGCATAAAGTAAATTAGAGATGATTTATATTGGCGTGGAGCGTCGAACCAATTTGAATGAAATAAAGCAAACGCCAGCTCATCGCAGTCGGAGTAAATAAGATTGCACACATAACAGAATGGAAACGTCTGCAAGGTCGCTGCAAAAACGTACGTTGCTGCCCCAATAGCCAGTTCTAGATCGGCGAAGAACATAATGTTGCACATTGTGATGCCCAAAATCAGGCCAATTGCTGAGAATTGCATAAAGTAAATTGGGGATAGATATGATCGCATATTGTTGCACTCCCTAAGTATGGTAAATCGATTGAGATTGAAACAAATTTCATATTAGTAATTGCGGAATTAATATTTACCGTTCTATGGTTTTATGATCCGTGATGCATTCCTTGAGATCACAATAGTTCTGATCTTCGCTACGACTGGGATCTGTGCGTAATCTTAAAACACGCTTTCGTAGCAGCTCCATGTGAACATGAATGTTCAATCCGAATAAGAGTGGCAAAGTATCGTTTATAACATTAAAACTGAGTGAAAATGTTGCAAACATTGCTTCAAAAAGCAAGCTAACCCAAAAACCGAAAGCCCCATTACGCCAGTCAACGATTGGGTTATAGACTCGCCAGGGAACTTGTCCCTTACTAGCGGCAGCAACCAGTGTTAAATACCCGAACATAAGGTAGACCGTTATGTAGAAAAGAAAGGTGTAATTACATTGTGTCACATTGCGATGTACTATATTGCGTTCTTCATCTTTGATCAAGCGGTCATCCAGTTTTCTCAGCAAATCTTTAAGTAATGGTAATCTCCAAAGATTCATAAACGTGACAAGGCTTTTAATTACCACACCCGGAGTATTAATAAAAGCCTGAATTGAAGTTAAAAGCTCGCCCGGAGAAAAGGTGTTGAGCTCCAAACAGTAAGTGATGATAAAGCCAATTGGAGTCCATAAAACAAATGCACAAAAGATCAATCTGGCAACCTTGTACAATCCGAAATACGAATACCAGCTGGTTTTTGGGGGCGACAACCAACCCAACGTAATCAGCGCATACTCCAAGTACCTAAAGGAATCGCGACTTTTCATCTTATCGTTTGGTGTTGGCTTCCTCAAGTATTTGAAAATTATTTTATCTCGGGCCATTGTTTTATTTGACGAGTGACCTCTGTGAGGTCTGAAACAAAACTGTTTGTCGGATTTCTTCATCCAAAGCTTAAGTAAAGTCTTCACACGGAAACAAGTACAATTGCAGGTGGCAAAATAAGGAATAAAAGAAAAAGCTAAGGTGTGACATGCCGAACAATTCACACGGCAGAATTTTTTTTTTTTTTTTGTACCTGGCCTTATGTTTCTAAGGCGCTTTTCCGTTTCCACTTTATCTTCCTTTCTTTAACATTCAAAAAGCAAAATTTCCTTTAGTTCATATTTTAATACCTGCTTCAATTTTATCGACAAAATATTCAAAAAATATCATAGCTCATTATCGTACTATATAGTTTTCATTAATATTTTCTTAAAATGAACCCTAACAGAAACATGAAGACAAGTCTATTTTGCAATGCCTTAGTGTATGCACTGCAGTGTACATTTTCCCAGAACAAAGGCCTTAATTTGAAAGCGAGTCTAGGTATTTGTGTGAGCAAATAATTATATGTTTTGAGTTCATGGCTTTTGTTAAAGCGCATTCGTATTTATTATTCAATTATGCAATCCTGTGACACTATTGGATTCCTATTGGAAAAGACACGTCAGTTGCTTAGCCACTTTTTATTGATCCAAAATATAGTTCGACCAGTCAGTCTTACTAGGAATTTGCGTAAGAACGCTATTAGAAACGGAAAATTGTTTAAAATTGAGTATTTAGCAAGTTATAAATGTTTAAATAGAAGTTATCTGGAAGGATCACTTAACTTTACTTTGCTTGTTGCATAACACACAAAATATGAAAATGAGAATTTTCACTGCCACTAAATGATGCTTATGAGGAGCTGAATAAATAAAGAAAAATGTTTATTCACCCTTATGACCTGTTCAAATAAAATAACTGAAACATAATAAAGGGACTGCAGTCATGTAAGTTGACAAGTGATTGTCTTTAGTCAACGGCATCTCAAGTTATGCAAAACAGCTAGAAGTAAAACTGACGGCACAGCATCCTTGTTATTAGCACTAAGTTGCCATCAAATTGGGCAAACTAATCTCGCTGCCGACTGCAAACGGTTAACAGAAGCCAGCCAACAGTGGGCGATGTGTTGCTCGTATGCTAAGCAAGGCATAACATAAACATGAAGTATGTATTTGCATAGGTGGCCAACAGGCCACACCCAACACGTGAAGCAAGCCCCAAGCCGCCGTCGGTGCAACTACAACACGAATGTCAACACATACAACAGCCGAACAGGACAGCTTTCAATGCGAGGTTCCATCAGAGAGTCATAAACACACACACGCGGGCGACAGACGTACAGACAGACAGTCTGACTGACCGCTAAAGTAGAGTGAGACGGACAGTGACAGCGACAGCGACAGCGATTGCGAGTTGTGGACGGTGTTTTGTACGGAAAAGTGGCGAGGTCACCGCGTAACGGGACGCCGAAATTAACCCGCAAATGCAGCCGGGAAATCATTTCTGGGCATTGTAAATTGCCAGCCAGAACATCAAGGCCCCAAGCAACACAGCGAGAGTACAGCAGCTCAGAGACAACAACAGCAACAACAACAACAGCAGCAGCAGCAACGATGCAGAGCTGCAACCGACAACTGTCAACCAGCGTCAGTCTGGGCAGCGTATTTAAGTTGATCCAATGACATCAAATTGACATTTTATGCGCCAATTTTAAAATGTCGCCACGGCTACAGCGAAACTCTAATTATGTGGCCAGGGACGCGCGCAAACAGTTTAGCCCCAGGCGTGGTGCCACATTCTGCAGCATCGGCACCGCCCCCGACCTTTTCCCACGCCTACGTTTCATATGCAGTGGTTTTGTTTGGGCGGCTACAGAAATAGGCAAAAGTGGAAGCTCACATGACAACAGAACGTGATATCTAACTTATGAAACTAAAACAACTTTTTATACGAATATTGCTAAGTAAGATCATTAATTTACATATAAATTTAATAAATAAATATAAAATATATTGGCCAGTCCAAACACATTTGAGAAAAATTTAGAGCTGAATAAAAAGAAAAGAAAGAACAAAAATAAATATAAATCTGCGGACTGCCAAACATTATATGTTCTATTCAATATAAATAAGTAACATGAAAGTTTTATAAATCTTAAATTATTAGAAATACTAAAGCAGAAAAATTAGGCTTCGTTTAGTTTTGTATTTTCTTTGGAAGCGGCGCTATCATTAGGCAATCCCCAGTGGAGTTTCGAGCTGCAATCTACGCATAATTAGCAGCTGGCAGCGGGACACAGCTGGATTGAAGTTCAGCATCATTAGCCAACAGTAAAAAGGCCAACTATTATTATGGCATTAATTTGTGGGCCACAAATGGCTCAACCAATAACAACAAGAACAGCAGCGAGAGCGAGAGCTACAACAATGACAAGCAACAATTGCAAACGCAAGAGAAAATTAAAAGCAACTTTCCCAAGCGACTTGCTGGCAGCAATCTAATAACAACATGTTGCCCGCTCACATGTGTACGCAATGTGTGTTTGCGTGTCTATGTGTGTGTGTGTGCGTAATTACACGACACTTGACGCTAAGCAATTTGTTAGCAAAAACTGTCGCAACAATGAAAAAGAACTACTGAGAGCAGGGGGAAAAACAGTGCAGCAAAAGTCAGAATAAAACTTAATGACACCGCGCAAGAACAAGAAAAGTGAGTAAGGAAATCTACAGGCAAGCGAACTCAGCTATAAAATACCCTACTCCTTAATTTTGCAAAACCATTACAAATTCGTTACCCAACACTTACAGTGAATACTTGTCTAAAAGGTGCCACAGTTGTTCAGTTGTTTAAATGTGTTGCATAAATGAATAAAAATCGTTCCTTCTTTTAATACTCGTCAAGAATATATATATGAAACTTTGCATTATTTACTACCCTACTGCTTGTTTTATATATAAGCTCAAATTTCAAAAACTTGCCTCAAAGTATGTTGAATCATAACCGTGTTATTCTACACTTGGGCGCACCTAACGTTAAGATACTCTGTATAGTTTGCATTGTCTTTTACGCCAAAGAAACAAAGACGTGGCCAGATTTCCTGAAGTTAAACTAAAACATATTACAGCACTTCCATCAGCTGTATGATATAGAACCCAGATCTACCCTACCGGCAAACACAACTGTAACTTGAACCTAAACAAAAGCCAAGACAACTCCCAGTAGATGTCAAGAGGCATAATTTGAATCGGAGACAAAGCAGCCCCAGCCCAATAGGCGGCAGAGGTCCATCACCCTTGACACGTAGGGACCAAGCTACGCCTGCCTATATAGCTGTAGCTGTATGTATATATAAATATGTACATATATGTATGTGTGCCGTGTCGAGTCTACCCCAAGAACAAGTCAAATAACCTGCTCAGACGCAACTGTCAACAGTCGCGCGCCCCTGACGGGACTCCAGTGACAAACGACGGCAACTACTGAGGGGCCTGCTAAGGGGTGTTTCAAAATATATATACAAGTATAGTGTGACTGTACGCTAAAGTACATTCGAAAGATATGTCAGGCCAGAGCAAAAATCTACAGTAAATTGACAGCTCAGTTTGCATTATGCTTGGCCTCAAAACTACTAGAACAACTTAAGCAGAGCTTCATTGCATGTTATCAACTATTTCATTTATTAACAGCTTCGTTTGAGCAAGCACATCATGAGCTGGTACAGATCTGTTCCTTCTTTCATTATTTCCTGAAACTGTTTCAGATATTTTCTATATTGTTTGCATGACACGCGCAGGCATCGTTGTCGCTCCGACTGACAATCATTTGTGAACACGCACTCACAGGTCTGGAATGTGGAAGTAACACATCCGAAGAGCAGCCTCACAGCTATGCACTGGCTAATATTGTTTCACAGTTTTCACTTCAACTCAGTTCAGTTGAGTTATTGCAACGTTTCAGTTTTGTTTCTATACTCTTGCGCAAAGTATATACATTTCGTTTCGGAGTTAAGGAAGAATTTTCTCATGGATATAGTACATATTTTATTGGTTTTTATTTTTTTGATTTTCGTTTGCTAGCGAAATGATTTTTTGGTGTATTACAAGGTAAATTAGTAAACTATTTATATGTAATCTTTATGACACTCTACCTGTAAATGAATCGCAAAAAGCCACACAGCACTTATATATATCATATAAGTACCATAAAAACTATCGTCTTATTCTTGTAACTCAGCAAATCTTGACTTATCACCCCACTATGAATAACTAGAACATATGACTTTTAAAGAAAGATAAATTTAGTAGTTAAGCATATTTGTTTTCAAGATACAATATATATTTTTTAGAGGTCCTAATGCATTCTTGCTCTAAAGACTTCCCCAATTAAAATGCTCGACTAGCTCATAATTAGCTCATATCAAAACTAGAGTATCAAGCCTTTGCCAGGCTAAAGGCAATGTTTCTTTCTAGCTGTTTTTTTTTTTTTGTGCAGTTTTCCTGCTGTTGACGTTGATGAGTTGTTGCTGTCTAAGTGTCAAGCGACGCGTCAAACTTTAAACTACACGCCAACACCCCAAATGAATTGTAGTTTAGACAAGCCACTCGGCTCGCCACCCCTTCTTCTCTTCGCAACCTCTCATCGCCCTATGAGTGTGTTTGGGCGTGCTGGCAGCACATTAATTTTCCGCCTCACACTCGTGGCTCACAACTAATCTGGGATCTGCGCTTGCTTTGACAGCACTTCCGTCGAGGCGAAACCACTTGACTGATACAAAAGGTGTCTGGCTTTGTCTAAGCTCAGAAGCAGAACCAGAAGCAGAAGCCACAGGGGGAGTGGGGTATGTGTCTAGTCTAGACATTGGCAGCGACTCTAAGTTAGCCTAGCCAGCGCATTGTGAAAAAAGCTCTAGCCCCAAAATGGGCCAAAAGTGCTTTATACAGTGAGTGCTAAGACAGCACTCAGCACTCGTGAGAGTGAAATGAAGGAGTTAGTTCAATTGCTTGGCAAGGCAAAGTGCAGAAGGCGCAATAAAGTTAACGAAATGACCAGCGGGAGAGCCAGAGCATAGCATTAATCATACGCCCAGTCGCCTGTGGCAACTAGCAAAAGGGTATATTAATTATAGACAGAAGTTAGGAACTCATGAATGGAGAAATATTCAACCACATTAGGTATACGTCTGTTGCAGCGCATACGAATCTATTGATATCCAAGATACCTTGACAAAACTATCCAATTCAAAATCTCATAGTAACAATGAAAATCAAAGCATTTTAAAAATGAATTCCATAATGTGCTACTGCTTTCCATAGGAAATATTGACCAAATATAATATCGTATCTTAGAATAAACTGCAAGAGCATAAAACCCACAGAATGCCGTGAGTGAGCTTATCTTCTTTTTATTTCGCATTGTTGGCCTGAAAGTGCATTTTGCAAATTGCAAAGTGATTGACAACAGCAACAACAACAACAACAGCAAGAAGAGCAAGGCGCAGGCCCACACGGACACCGTCAACGAACCACAATGCTGCTGCCTAAAAGTGTGCTACACTTAAACTCGACTCGACTCAAGCGGCCACTTAGTTGCTTGGCTCGAACGCTGCTGCTGACCCCACACTCTTCAGCACGCCACCCATCCTGCCCCCAAGCGACCCCTGAAAGACTCCAGAACCTTTGCCCTTTAGCTTGTTGCTTGCCGCCTACTGCCTGCCGCCTGCCGCCTGCCGCTTGCTGCTTGTGTGAGTGATTGCATTGAGATTAGGCGCGAGCATGCAACAAAGTCCATAGATGTGATGCAGATAACGTTGCACTTTGCAAATTTGTGCAGCTGCAGAAGTTGCTGCTCGTCAGGCATGCACACACATCCGACAGACAGCCGACAGCAGAAGCAGCAGCAAAAACTCTAGTTTGGCCAGGTGAAAGGATGCCTCTTGCCCTGTTGTTGTTTTAATAATGCATCGACAAGCTACGTAGACGAATATGCAAGCCCTACAAGTAACGTGCTGCCATCGAGGGCAGGGACAGAAGTATGCAGATCAAACAAGGTTCTAGAAAAACTTAAACGATCAGACATATATATTATAATAGTTTTATTATATTTAATTATAATTTTGTATAGGCAATTTATTAAAAAAGATTTCTTATTTATGTTATTGTTGCAAAGTAATTTCTCTTCAAAGAGTTCATCTGCTGAATTTCAGTATTGAATTTAAGTTTTTCCCTTTCTATCGCAATATATTAAACACTCTGTCCATTGCCAAACAAAAGCCTTTAAAAGCCTTGCAACTAAATGGGGTGTCTGTTAATAACCTTTTAAATTTGGTAGATACTGGGGAATTGTTGTTCCTCATTATTAAAAAATATGCGCAGGTCTCCTTCACGATTTTTGCTACACTTTCATCTGCTCACTCTAATGAGCATCAAGTTACTCACAGTCGACTTTTGCCTTTACTAATTAATCTCCGCATTTTATATTCCCATTAAGGTAGCAATGTCAGGGGGCACTCGACTGTAAGATACCCAAACTATTTCACACATTGATGTTATCTATGGTAATGGGCAAAGATAAGCCAAGTAAATAAGTTTTTATTTTTTTGTACGATATGTAATTAGTCTCTGCCACTCGTTTTCAACGCTCTGTTACCCCTGAAACTATTCAAACGACCCTCTGCCGTGCTCGCATAGGCCATAAAGGTGCATTGAACTGCAGCTGCAATGGCAACTGCTCAGCTGGAGTTCAGAGTCGGGCCATTCAATTTCCTTTTGCGTACTTTGGTTCAGTTCGGTTGAGCCGGGAGCAGTTTACCGGGCAACTGGGTCAACTGTAACTGCAGCTTCCCCAACCCCAACGCCAACCCCATCTGCAGCCTCTCCTCCATTCCTGCCCATCAACTTAAAGCCTCGATGGCTATGTACGAGAGCGAACATACATACATACATACATAATACGCATATAGTATATAAAATATAATCAAATATTTATTATAATGGCAAAGATGCGCAGGCTGGACGAGGACGAGGACGAGGATGGGGAGGTACATGCACGCTCTCGTCTCGGGCAAGTGAGGTGATGTATGTGTAATGAGTACTTTCACTTGGTCGCCGTTGCTTCCGTTTCCGTTTCACATGGCACATGGGCAGTATGACAAATGAAGCAGCTTTTATTGAATTATTGCATACATTAATGCAGCAGCAGGCGGAGGTGCACGGAAGGCACGGCCCACGCTTCCTTCAGCGTCCGCTCAAGGTGAAATAAGTAATACATTTATTTACACTTACGTAGCATGCGCGCATGTGTGTGTGTGTGTGTATATGTATAATTCTTTTTTACTTTTTTTGGCAACTGTCATAACGCGCCACTTGTCAAGGCTGTTGGCAAATGAAAAATGGACGCGACAATTATTGTAATTGACCAGTCCACCTCCATGTCAACCTAGCCGGGCTCAAGCCTGAAATCCGCATAGCAGGCAAGTGCATGTCAACTTTTTCATTGGCCTTATAAATTACGAGTACGAGTCTATGCGCACTTTAAAGGTCTGGCCAAACTAATTAGCCAAATGCAAGGCTGCCAAGCCAGTCGACTTGCCACGATTTATGATTCTGCTGGCAGACACACATCAGATGTCTGTCATCTGGTCCACTAGTAGTTCTCTAACTGTAACATCCGCGCTCACTCAAGCTAAGACTAAGCTCTCGGCGAGACAATCCCATAAAATGACAGCAAATTTGGCATCTGCTAATGCATTATAAGTCGCATTCCAGTCGCTTTGCCCGGATTTGCCAGGCGCAAAAAATGGCCAAAGTCTCTGGCACTCGGGCCATGGCATTATATTGTTATTTTATGCACAGACTCTGGCGAAAGTTGGGGGGGGGAGAAAGGGGAGAAGCGAAAACTAAGCGACTAAGGCCATTTGCTTGCAGCAGATACGTTGCAAAATGCATTTTGTGTTGCCATTAGATACGCCAAATTATTGGACAAAGGCAAAACCACAAAAACAAAAGCTCCAAGTGAGTGGCAAAAGTGGCGGCAAAGTCTTGGCAAATTTCAAATGCTCTCAGTCGGACGAAAAGAACTAACAGGCAATGTAAGCAACTCCGACAAGTAGAAAAAAACAAGAGCTTATCGCACTCGACTGTAGGATAGCCAATGCCATTTTAACTCGTGATAATTTCATTTATTTGAAAATAAATTGATGACTAGAGAACAGAACTACAATTTGATATCAAACTTAGGTTATTCAAACCTTTTTCACAAAGAAAAAACACTAGTTCAATGAAGTACGTTACTTCCCTTAGCTGCAGATAGTTTAAATGCTTAAAAATGTTTTCACTTAGTTAGAAACAAAAAACAAAAGCCTCAAAAATGTGTGTTCCTAATCAAAATGAACTCGTAAGGCAGCTGGCTGAAGGTGTATGTTACATTTAAGCACAGAAACAAATTTTACAAACAAGTTTACTTTGCTTTCCATGAGCACAGCCTCTGCAATCCGATTTCCAGGAAACTCTTATGCATTTGCTCTTAAATTTTGGGACTCAAGTTGCCAAGCCAGAGGGAAAAAGAGAGGGAGAGTTGCCCTAATCCCACAAGTTGCATGCAGGTCAATGTTATAAAATGCCACCTAACCAGCCGACTGCAGAAATCCTCAGGCTCGACTCAAACAAGTAACATTTTGGGCAGCTCAATAACGTTTTTTACACTCCTCCAGCAGCTGCAATGAGTGCCTCGCTCGATTCGCCAAGCATAACATTCTGGCAGTGTATTGAAAGCCAAAAAATAAAATCCTTTTGGCTGACTACTGTCAAGGTAGCTCAGTCGGTGTCGCCGGAGCCTTAGTCCAAGTCCCACGCTGTGCAGCTGCTGCAATATTTTATGGCACGCGGACACGTTGTGGGCGGGGATTGCCACTACAACTATGACAACTTTTGCCTTGGTATGCACATAAAACCAGAAACAGCAAGAGCAGCACGACCACCAGCAGCAGCAGCAGCAGCAACAACAGCAACTAGCAACAAGAAGAACAAGAAGAAGCAGAGCACTGGTGGCAGTTTAAAGCGTATATAGCTTTAATGCTTTCACCTTTATGTCTAGCACTTTTACTACTGAAACAACGATTTGTTCTTTTTGTTGCTGCAAAGAAATTCCATTTTCAAGCTGGCAACTGAGCTCTTAGACATGGTCCATCCCAATTGCCATCACCGATGCCAGGCAGCCCCAAGTTAATTGAAAAATTCTACAGTTTCACACTGCCATCATAATTGAAAATATTTTTCGTGCTAAATTCTGTGGCAACTGCAGCAGGCCGAGAGGCACAAGCCGTAACCGAAGCCGAGTCCGAAGCCAGTGAAGCCCGGCAAGGGCGATGGCAAAAACTAAACCCTAAAACCCAAAGCTGTCGCCAGGCAATGCTATTGTACCCTGGCCAGTGGAATTTACAATTCTGCCAGCCCGTGGGCGACGATAGTTTCCTTTCGAACTCGAAATAAAACGAAGATCAATACTGACTGGATTCCAAACAAGATGTGGGACTAGATTCAATTCTTAAGTCTGAACTAAATATAGAACTTTTTATAGATGATATGCTGCTCTTAACAAAAAAAAAAAAAAAAAAAAAAAAAAAAAAAAAAAAAATTATCTTGTAATTTTCAGCAACGGAAAGAGAATTATTAAAATGGTAACAAGTGGGTCATAAAATTTTTTTTTAATTTGTTTAACATATTTTTCTTGCTTCAAAACAGCAGCAATTCTCTCAATAATGGCAGATATAATACAAAGTGGGTCAGAACAATTTTTTTAATATAATTTATAATTACATATGAATTCTTATATTTTACAAAAAAAAATTATAGTACAAAAAAATTGTATGTCAAAATTTAAACAGCTTTTTATAAACTCACTAAGATTAAGATTAAGGTTCAATTGTGTGTCAGATTTATTCACTTCCTTTTAAGCTCAAGTGTCCTGCAGTTCATTCCCCTTCTTGGCACCGATCACTTATATATATTTGTCGCTGTCAAAACTAATATACCCTCCCCAGGAGTGTAGCAAATCTGCAATCAAGAGCAATCGACTGTTTTACACGATGCGCAACAATTTTGAAAGCACGTTAGGAGGTTATTGGAAAAAAAAAGGTACCTCGCCTGACCAAGGTTTGAGAAGCAGGCTGACTTTTGCTGCCTGGCATAAAAGTTGCGTGGGTTATGTTTGTTCACCATTTTTACACCATTAAGAGAATATGACTTGCCCTTTAAGCCGCAGCGAGGCTCTAGTTTTAAAGTTTCTACTTAAAAATAAATAGCAGAGGGGCATATAAGTAGTGCGAGTAGGAGGCACGTGGCATGCTCGAACGAGTCACATGCATAATTGCTATCCATTTAAGCAACGCCTCTTCTGTCTTTTGTTGCTTGTGATATTTATGGCTGTCACACGACATCTAAAAACCAACTCGGAGCCAGCACTGGCCGACCACAAACAAGTTTTAATGCACAACTTTTTAGATTTCCGTCATAATTTCTTTGCCTGCGTTATAAAGATTCCCCTGCACATGTCTGTGTGTGTGTGCACGCGTTTGAGGTTGATTGTGAGTGTGTGTGAGTGTGCATGTGTGTGTGTGAGCACGCGTATAGAAACGCCTCCATTACCACCATAAAAGCATGAAGCATAAAGCATATACTTCAGCCAACAATAAACTCAACTTTATGCACTTTCAATCCCCCCAACTTGTATGCACAGATTTAACTGCCACAGCACCATAGACGCTGCCACTCCGGCTTCGTCTAACCCCCCTCCGCAGTCTGCCTTCCACTCTTCCTCTCTCCCTCTCTTTCTTTCGGTGGATCGAAGCCTTTACTTGCCTGTTGTCTTATCCAAGTAATGGCATCGCATACACTTTACCAGAGTGTGGCAATACTTTTAACTGGCTTAGTTACATTATTGAATAGATATAGTTTAATAAAACGTTTAGTTATTAGATTTGCATAAAGATATAGAAGAAGAAACATTAAACCTTTTTGTTTGCATTAAATTTCATCAATTTTAAATACATTAAATAATATTCCAATTAAGATATCTCTCATGAATCCATTTCTATATTCCCTTAGAGTACTCGGTAGTCGGCGCCTTGGAGCTCGCCGTGTGTCTTACTCCTAATATCCGCATCTAATGGAGTTCTCTCACTCTTTCTCGCTCTCCAACTTATCCTTACTTTCTCGCCATCGCCTTCACACACGCATTCACACCCATGTTCCCTCACATGCAAAGTTTTTGGGTTTTCTGTAGCGATAAGAAGCAGAAAACGAGAGACGGTGGCTTCCTGCCAACGCAAAATTTATGCATGCTACATAATTTTGGGCTCTATTACTTTTCGGTTGGCCAGTGCTGGCTAAAAACCAAAAATACCAAGACCAAAAAATACCGCTAAGAAAGAAATAAAACGCAAATCTACAGGCAAAGAGCGAGTGCAATTCGATTTGATGTCAGCTTTAAAAAACGATAGGGCAAACAAATCACCGAAGAAAATCAAATAACTATAATTTACCTGGAGGGCCTTATCGCGATTGAATTGCCACCGCCACCTTCCAGCAGCCGCCGCCGCCGTCAGCTCGTTCCGGTCTTCTTCGTCGTCGTTGTCGTCGTGCTGCTCGTCCTGTTGCCGACACTCTGCAGGCGCAGAAGTAGAGCACTTCGACTGATTAATTTATTGAAAACGACGTGCGACGCACTCGCGCACACAACAAGAACAACAACTACAATAAGAACCGTGGAAACAAAGAGTGCAAGACAAAAATCTTGGCGGCACCCTGACGAAGGGCACAGACACGGGACACAGGACACAGGGCACAGGACACAATGACGCTGGCACTGGGGCAGGCAGCGAGAGGTTGCTGCTGTAGCAGCTGCTTCCGCTGTCTCGTTGCTTCCGTTTTGGGCCAGCAAAATGGCCGAGATCGCGATAAACTAATAAAGCGACAAACATTGGGGGGCATGAGGGAGGGGCACACTGTCAGGATATTTACTTTTTACAAGCTACTTTTTACCTGCCTGGCACAGGCATAAAAATTCAAATCGAAAATGAAAATGTTCGAATCGACTGAGCACTCTCACTCAGATCACGGCGGGCAGATAGAAGTCATCCCGGTCCCAGCTGGACCCTCATCAGCGTCAGCTGCCTTGAAGGCAGCTTGCCCCAGTCCCAGTCCCAGTCCCATCTCCATTCCGTTCACCTTGGGCATAAATTCACTCAGCCTTCAGCCTGGACACGCAGTTTAAATAACAGGTAGCTGCATAGTTTGTTTCTCTGTTTTCGCCGTCCTCGCTGCCCTGTGGCTAGTAAATATTTAAGGGACTCTGCCGCAAAGCAGAGTCCGCTCCAGCAGCAGCAGCAGCAGCAGCATCGACTGAAAAAAGTGCAAAGTGTCGCCTTAAGCGACTGGCAATCTGTTTTGCATTAATTCATAAGCCGCTTGCGTCAGAAGGGCTGGCGTGCGGCAGCTAGAAAGAGAAAGGAAGCGAGAGAAGGCAAGCGAGAGTGAGCAGGAACACTTTTTCTCTCTCTTCCTTTCGACTTACCACACTCAAGTGGGTGCGGGATGAGACAACTTTCTGCCGCGGCCTTGTCAATATTTTTGCACTCCAGCCACATCCTATTTTTATGCGTAACTCACTTGCAACAGCAACGGCATAACTGCCCTCTCTCTCTCTCTCTCTCTCTCTTCTCCCCCTCTGTTTGTAGTTGATTTGCCTTGGTCCCGAGCTCATCTTTAAGTGCAGTCGAGGTCGTCAGTTGGCGTAAAAGTTGACTTAGGCTCAATGCTTTTTAAGTAAGTATCTGCTTGTTCTGCCACTTGCCAGTTAGCCGAGCTGCTTGCTTCTTGCTTCTTGCTGCTGCCACCGTCTGGCAACTGCTGCTGGCTGTTGAGCTTTCACTTTGGCTGCATTAGCTTTTTGTTGCCCAGCTGTATACTTAATACTAAGCAGGGCACCTGTTTGCCCAGCAGTTAAAGTAATAGCTCGGGGCGTCAGGTTTTAAGCTTATTGAATACACTGAGCTGGCCGTGGGATGATTACCAAAATGGAGTGGACTTACATGGCATGTGAATTAAACAAACAGCCAGTTGGCAACCTCGCGATAAACATAAAATATGTGGAGATAATATTTTCTTTTATTTTAATTTTTCAAATGTTTTCGCACAATTTCAATCTACTCACTTTACTTCCTTAAACTAGAGCTGGAAAAGTCATCGACGATATATCGATGCAACGATGCTTTCAAAGTTCTGGAAGCATCGATACTTTTTGTTTGCCCTACCTCAAACGATAGGTGAGCTGTCTCGTTGCCTCAGCACTATTCAACACTGTTCTATCGATAGAAGCATATACAAAGCTTATCGTTTACTTCACTCAACTAACGATGGTTTATCGACTAAGTTCTCACTTAATAACTCAACAAAATAACATATTCAATATATTATTAATATACATAATATATATATATATAAAATAAATAACACATACGTTTAACATATAAAGCAAACTTCACAACCATATTAAACCATGTCTACACTTATTAAAGACTCACTCTGCTCCTATTTCGACAACTTCACCATTTTTCTATGCAACTTCGCTTAGTCATCGTTATTCTCCGCCTTAAAGTTAAAATATTACGCGTACGACGTGGGGACCCGATTGAAAAGCATCTTAGCATTTCTTACATGGCACATTTCTCTTAGGGCTGTCTTTAACAGCAACTTATTGTCAATTTTGTTGATAACAGACTGTTAAATCGACGCACACACACACAAACACACGCACACAGACACAGAGACACTCACACATACGCGCACACACACACTGGGTAACAACTTGCTCATCACTAGAGCGGAAGTGTTGGCAAATGCAGTGATTTTCAATCTCAATGCGACATTTTGATTATTTCCATGTTAGCGTGTGAACATACCAGCAAAAATAGCAAAAAAGCGAATGCTTTGCCACAAACACACACACACACACACGCAGACACACACTTACAGAGCAACACACTCACATATGACATCTGCAGTAAGTGTCAGGACTCGGCGCACGTTTGCCGCACCGGAAGCGACGCTTGTGCAAGACGGAAATTACTTTATGCTACACACAATGTCATCGATGCCGCATAAGCAGAGCGCGCTGAGCTTAAAAGACAAGCAAAAAAACCGAGTAAGTTGAAGAGACGACCAAGAGTGGAGATACATTGAGCGACAGAAAGAGAGAGAGAGAGAATGAAAGCAAGAAAGAGACGTATGCAATTTCTTCCGGATTCTGATTGTGCACATTGTGCAACATTGAGCGGCAGCTTTCGGGGCAGACTCTAAACGCAAGGACCGCACTTCGAATGCCTGGCACGCAACAGCCTTGAGTGCGTGAGGGTTTCAAATGAATTTAATTAGAAAATTTTGCGCTTCTTCGCGGACGCCGCAACTTGAGCATCTTGCAGCGCGCGCTGCCGCCTGGCGTCTGCCGGATACAGCTTGTGGCCAAAAACTTTGTGCCGCGCCCCAGCCCCGTGCCTGCTGCTCTCGCCAGCAATCATAATAACCACTTTGAGCCCGAGTATTTCTCTTAATTTGATCCATAGTTTCGAAGCGCGCAACTTTAGAGAACAGCGGTCAAAACTGATGCTGCAACAACGAGTCGAGTTCAATTTAATGAAATGAAAGATTTTTAATTAAATGCAGCTTTAAACAGGGCCAGAGTTACGACCGCTGATCGAGCAGTTAGGCCAATGTAAATTAAATTATCGCATAGCTGCACCTTTGGTAAATTAAGTATACGCAACATTGTCTTACATGTTTTGCATTTGAAAGTGCCAAAGTGCCGAAAAGTTCGATTTAAGTTGCAAAATAAATCAACAGCAAAATGAGACTTTTTAATGTTGCATTGTTGTTCTAACAAACACACACATACACACACAAATCACGCACACACGCCAGTGGGATGCTGACAGAGAGAGAGAGAGAGAGAGAGAGAGAGGGGGAGGGAGCGAGGGCGAGAAAATAAAAACAGTTTATAAAACGCAAAGTAAGCGGCAACAAGAAAAAGTTGGCGCTGCTTATTTTTTGTACAAATTGATGTTGCGTTTGACAGTTGAAACTTGCAACAAAAACGACTCCAAATAAATAAATAAAACAAGAAGTAACGTTTTCCCTACAGTGTGCCGAAGCCGACACACACTTTGCGGATTGTGTAGTGAATGTATTAAAAATATATTACTCTCTTATTATACCTGATTTGCAGATATATCTATAAACATAAAACGATATATTGTGATGGGAATAAAGGAGTTCTTGCTTGATGAACTTTCTATTGACGTGAAAAAGGAACTGATAAATTGGGAGATGAATAAAAAGTTATTTTTTTTTGATTAGCATGAATAGAAAACAACAGACACTGAAAATATAATTACAGCTAGAATAAAAGCACAATATTAACAAAATTCATCCGATACTTCCCACAAAAGAAGCATAAATAAGTAGCAAGTTGTAAGTTGCATTATCTGAGCTGCGTTACACACGCAATAACAAAAGTAAAACACACTGCTCAAGGGTAGAAAATACACAGTCACGGCCAGGGCGAGTACATAGTCGAGTGGGGGCATGCCAGATTGTCGGGGAGACAGGGCGCAGGGCACAGGGGAGAGGGGACAGGGGAGCTGGGAGCTGGGGTGTGCCAATGGCAGCGTAAAAAACGCTTCGAAAAATGTTTGAAAATTGACACAGTTAAATGTAAAAGTTTTATTCTCGTTTGCAAATGAATTTCTGTAGTGTTGCGTTTTGCAAGTTGTTTGCTATTGTGCCAATGTTAGACAGTCGAGTCAACTAGCAACTGCAGCAATTGAGGCAACCCAACTGCAACATTTATAACAGCACCAGCAGGAGAAACGGAAAAAAGCAGAAAAGCAGAACAGCAAAACCTGTTGGCAGTCAATTTAGTTAAATTTTTTTCTTTTTTTTTTTGGTATTTACCTTTTTCGTCAGTTGCCATTTGATAATACACAAAAGTTTGCTTCGAGTGTTTTTTCTGCGTGTGAACTCTCAGGAGAAATGGACGCAAAGCACAGTTTACAGTTGCGAGTTCCGCTTCAGATTCAGAAGAGAGAGAGAGAGAGAGAGCGCTGAGTGGGGAGGTTATGAAACGCGCACAGACAGCAGATGCCAAATTTTGCAGAGCTTCGCTTAGTTTAGCCCGATAAATGCTCTTGCATACGAACAAGTTGCTGTGCATTGCTCATACGCAGCGTGTAACAGAAGCTTATGTGTGCAAATAAACTGTTTGCCAAAGAACGTGTGCATAACTTAAGCTTGCTTGGAGAGAATATTCTAATCGAAAGTTGTTGTCAAATTGGTCAGTTAAGCAGAATGTGATGCTATTTTTAACTCTCCTCAATTTAGACTCGTTTGTTAGAATAACTTATTGCGGGCACTGTGAAGGGATAGTTGGATAGCCAGAAAACTAATTGAATACTCAAGCACAATTTTCGCAAAGGCCGCATCAATTTGCCAGCCTATTTGCGGTGCTCGTCTGCATCGAATTGCTAAACAGAATCAAAAACTTCGCCAGGGCGCTGCGCTCAAAGTGCAACTAAATTAACTAATTTTTCAACAGAGTCCACTGACCGAAGAGGGCTCTCACAGGAGTCAGAACAAAGTTGCCAAGCGTGAAATTGCAACATCAAACCTCCCAAAAAAAAAATAGCAAAAAAAAAGGAAAACATCAGGAAATCTAAAAGTTAAGCTCAGGCACTAAAACTATAATACAATTTACTAAAAATAATAGACAAGTTCTCTGCACAAAAGAGCACTAAACAGCTTGTGGCACACACTTCCACACACACACACACACATACGCACACTCTGGGAGTGTCATATGTAAATTCTCCCCCGACACCATTGACAAAGACACTTGAAGCAAAAAAAAAGGAAACACACACATTGAGACTCCCCAAGCAGAGGCACTATAAACTCAATGTCTACATTTAGGCGCACAGCGCTATAAATTGTAGCTTACTTTCGGGCAGCAACAGAACTCTTAAACGCACGCACACACACACACAGCCGACAGCCGAGGAGCGACAAGGGGCGAGCCTGAATCATATCTGTGTGCCTTTTTCGGAGCTTCCGCCGCCACTGCAATGACCCTAATAACTGTCTAAGGGCATGTTAAGTATCAGCGGCGACATGGCTAAGCGTGTGTGCGGGGGAGAGTGTCTTTGTGTGTGTGTGTGCACTGGGAAGCTAGCTGCAATATATTGTCTATATTTCTTGTTAGCAAATAAGGCGACAAGTAAATAAAGCTGCTTAAAAGTTGGACGAATGAAAAATCAACGAAAGGCGTTTGGCGTCCGGCACGGCACAATGCTAAAAATGTCAAATTGCGCCTAAAAGCAGACCGCAATATTTTCTATTCAACCACCCACATTAACCCCGGTTTGGGGGTAAAGAAAACTATTCGCAGCCTTCCAACTCGAACGCTCTTTGGCCTGACGTTCTGCCGTTGTTTTGTGTGTTTCGCTACTCGAGCAACTTTTTCCATTTACTTTGGCTCATGCATTTTTCAAAGCACAAACGGCAAATTGTTTCTCTTTTCTCTTTCTCCAACTCTCTGCGTTTCCTTAAGTGTTATTTATCTTTCGCTCCCACGACATTACTCTCGTTCGCTACCGAGCCCAGACTCGCAGTCGGCATCAAGTCTCTGGTGTCTCGGGGTTCGCGTAATGTACGACTGGGACTGCCAATGGAACCTGGCCTGGGACTGCATCTACTAAGACACGGCCTGCGACTGAGGAGCATGGCACTAACTGAGCTCAACTCAATTGAGCTCAGGCCAACTCAACTGAGTCGGGGCTCTGCCGTCATCCCAATTGTCCAGTTGTACAAATATTAACTTTCGCCGATTTTTGTTTTGCATTCAGTTCGCTGCAGTTCGTCCAATTGTTGAATGCTTCAAGTTCTTTCCTTCTGCTACAAAAGGTTTGATTATATTTGCACCCAACAGGAGACAATGGCAAGTTAATTGACAGCCCAGAGACGGACTGCAGTTCTTCGTTCTTCGAGCTGTCGCCAATTCATTGATGATGATTAAATTAAAAGCGAGCTTTTCCTTTTCCAAAAAATCCTGTCTCAGCTTTTCACATGCATTTCCATTGCACAAGCCTTTCGATTTTGGGTTTTCCGTTTTGCATTATGTTTCGTTTCATTTCGTTTGGTTTGATTTTGGTCGTAGCTTCAACTGGTTTACGGCATGTTTCGAACATTTCTCTGCCTTCTCTCTCTCTCACCTTTGGTCTTTGTCTGTCTTGCCACTCATATCGCACAAATAGACATTTACATTAGAGTTTTCCATTGCCCAAAATCCAATTAAAATTGCAGTGCCCTGGTACGCATCGATATTAAAGTGCAAAATATTTTTAAATTCACTTTGAACAAATTCAATAAACATTGGCAAAACAGAATGCAGGCCTAGAGAGAGAATGCTGGAATTATTGTAGAATCTTTAAAATGTTAAATCAAAGCAAGTTTATTACAAATACCTGAATTTTATCGCCACAAAACCAGTTCACTTTACAGCATTTTGAATATTGAAACATAAACGGAAGAGCGAGAGAGAGAGAGAGAAAGGGAAGGAGAATGAGAGTATGAGAAAGGGAGAGTCAAACCCTTTTCGGAACCACTTTATCCCCAACGGCATTTGCTATTATAGTTTATGACCAAAAAGCTGCCCCGCATAAAAAGTAAATTACAGCAAAGGCTGAAAAAAAACCAAACTGGAGAGAAAGGGAAGGGGGGAGAGCTGCACAAAACTGGGCTTAACAGAAGCCGCAAGCAAAATCTAATAAATTTTATAACAACAATGTCATAAAATTGTTGTGCTCTACGGCAAATATATCACGCGACACACGATCTGAATACGTATGTGATACATATATGCTTTGTAATTTATGCGAAAATACGCATATTTAAGTTAAACGTAAATATTTAAGTTGAACACGGAATTGCATGCCCTGTGAATGTCCGATAGAGGCGAAAGGCAAAAAGCAAAAGCCAACGATGGCGTCGCTATAAAATTCTAAAACCACAACAACACGAATAAAACCCACCAAAAGAAGACGTCATATTGCCAAAAAGCAACACAATAACAATATCCAAAAAATATATATATACACGTACAAATATATTTATACACTGTGGCGATAAAAAAATAAATATGTATGCAAACATACACGTACATATCGATATGACAGGTTGTAAAACATAACGTGGCGTGATATTTGTATTTTTCGTTTGCATGGCACAAGAAATAGATACAGCTACAGTGAGCCCACTGAGGAAGGTAGTGAAAGCGAAAACTTAAAAAAACAGCAACAACAACACTGCAAACACAAACAATGTCAAGTGCGGATGGGAGGCGAAAAACCAAAAAGTCGCAAAAAAAAAATAACATAGGGACGCATATCTTTTGTTTGTCTATGCGCGTGTGAATGCTACTACGTTTTGTCTGTATCGCTGTCTCGCTCTCTCCCTGCATATGTCTCTGTGTGTGTGTGTGTGAGAATGCCGTTTGCTTTATTGAACAAATAGTATCTGGCATTTGTTTGTGTGCCTGGCATTGCCAATACCCTGTAAGTAAACAGAGTCTACTAGGAAGGTACATATATGTTAAAGACTCCTTTTATACAGGACAGTACTCCCAGTTTTATTAAAATTATTATATACTAATGAATTAGAATATGTTATATACAATTATACAAATTTTTATTCAGAAAAACAGTGAGAAATTTTAAATTTATTTTGTAATTCAAGAACAATAAGGAACGAATTTAAATGAATTTTATCTTTAAATATTCTTTATTTTTTTCATATTCACAGGATATTTCCAAGTGTTGCCTTACTATGCTCCACTCGATTGTTTTGATTTTTTTTATGGAAATTTATGCGTTTTATATTGTTGTTTTTTAACGTGTGTTTTTGTGTTTGCCATGGCTCAGACAAAGTGCATATGCTGCAATAGATATTGGCTGTTGCCTTGGTGAGACTGTGTCGCCAACTAAGCATAATTTAGTTTCTAACTAAATCACAAAATCTTCAAATTTATTTTACCAACGCAACGAGGTATTTTTTAAGTATTTTTGAATGCATAGTTATTAAAATAGTTATTAAATAGTTTTTTCTTGAAAATACAAGATGAAACTGAAGACAATTAAATCAATAATATGGAAAAAAGTTTATCAAATAAGTGAATTAAAGTAAGAAATTTAAGAGACGAGGCATTTACTTTCTACAAAAAACACTTCAAAGGAAAGTCTTTTTCTCAATTCATTCGATTTCAAAATGTTTACTAATTGGACTTACAGTAAGCCACAAACGATCAGACAAATCAAATAAGTTTTTATGTAACAGCCAATTAAATTGTTTTTATGAAAATTCAATAGGAATTTTCTTCCTCTTGTCGATGATTGATGACATTTTCGTGTTGCGCTCCTGGCGTTAGTCTGCATGCGAATGAAATTGCAATTGATAAGCTCGGTATTGAGCTCGGCACTCGGATGGACACTGGCATAAGTAATTGATATTAAGCTGTGTTCGAGAGCAGCTAATAAATGCCTAAATGCAGCAATGTTGCTGCCAAAGAGATTGTCCTGCTGCACTGCAACAGCAAAAGCAATAGCTGCAACAGCAGCAGCAGCAACAGCAGCAGCAGCCGCAGGCAACCCACAACAACTACAACGACAGCAACTGCAATGAAAATAAAGCGTTACCACAGCATCAATTGAAGCCCAAGCGTTGAGAGTGTAGTGGCAAGGCTGCCCACCTACCCTCCCCCTAAAACACACACACACGCACACGCACGCACACCTTTTCCATGTATCCACACATTTTCGTGTAGCTTCATGTTTGCATTACCCTTCGTCAGTGTGCGTGTGTGTGTCTGTGTGTGCGTGTCTGTGCGCGCACTTTTCAATAAATCGTTCAGTGCTACAATAACTCGAGTTGGCCCTTTTCTGCGGCGCCCGAAAGTAGGCAACATGCGTCGGGCATGACGCAGAATAGATGGCCAAAACGTGCAGGTAACATGATTTTGAGCGCGTTTCAAGTGGCCAACCGCAGCCCGCTCAACACCAGTACTAGTACCAGTAGCACTACCAGTCGTCTACATCCTCGGCCCACTGCCACAGCCCGAATGCAGTTTGCATTTTGCAGCTTAAAGAGATTTTCATTGCAATAACCTAAGCCCGAATTGCAACTCAGTTGCTTTGGTGCGCCTGCAGCGGGCCAATACACCCGGCTCAACCGTTTCAATTGCCAACTAACTGTCAGTTCGCACACACACACACTAGCATACACACGCAGACCAGGGTACTTATATATGTATACAGTATACGCAGTTGATAGCTGGATAGATAGGATCGCCTGACCGAACACTCGCCCGACTCTCTCTCTCTCTCTGTACATGTGAAATAGCATCGCTTGTACCTTGCATGCATATTGAGTTCATTCATTCACTCATCCAGTGATTCATTCATGCGCCCATTCATTCATTCAATCAATATTGAGCCGTTGAAATCGCGATTTACGCGCATATTGCGCAAATAACAAATGAAAAGTGCACGATGCGAAAAGATTTATCTTTTGAGCGCAGCTTGCAAAACTCTCTTCAATGGCTTTCCTCTTTTTTCCTCGTTTAAAGCTTTTTTATTTGCTGTTTTTCTTTTGTGGATGCAGCTGAACCGAACTCTGCTGCATACAAATCAATGCAGTTCTGTGCGACGTCAATAATTGAAATTAATTTGCAGGTGATGCGATACAGAAACATAGGAAAACGGGGAAAATAATCCGACTTGAATGCGAATCTGCTTGCCATCGCATCTGCTTGCTATCATTAATCTGAATATTCACTAATTAATCGTAATTCAGTGGACAACGCGCTTTCCATTGTGGATTAATTAGTTTTTGAACAATACAAACTACTCGAGGGACATCTCGATTTCGATTAATTTTTTTAATTCCGTTGTAATCAGTGCAGACAAATTATAAAGATCGAAAGAGAAATGGAGAAAAGAGAGGGAGAGCAAGGTATAGAAAATAAACAATGACGCGTAAATTTATTAATCAAAATGCATTCCATTTTTACTTTACAGGACATCAAGATAATTTGCTTCATAAGTTCATCAAACAAATGAAAATCTCTATTTTTTATTTTAAAATAAAAGTTTTCGTACTTAAATGTCATGTAATAAACATTTTGTCGGTAACATGAAAAAGCGTCGACTGAGCAACGCAATTTAAACTAATAACTCAATTAATAACTCATTTTGGGGCACTCTGCTGGCACCACCAAAAGCACGGCAGCAGTTGCCCGTTTAATGCAATTTGCGGCACACAAAAAATAACTGTTGACCAGGGCGGAACACTCCACAGCACATCAGTTTTGAATAAGAAAATAAAATTACAAAACTGTATGGCAAAGAGGAGGAAATGATGGAGGGTAGTGGGAATACGATGACTGAGTGGAATAAACACTGTATGACAAACAAACTTAAATACATCCAACGAACATTCATTTTATGTTACTGTCTGCTCTTCTCTCTTCTCTATACAATGTCAATATTGTTTTAAAAACTGTTTCCTGGCATGCCAACTAATATATAATATATTCAATTTCTTATAAAGTTGCATAAAAACTGCAAAAAGATAAAAATAATAATTATAAACGAATGGTTAAAACTACAAATGTTGTACAGTCAAAAGAAGAAAAATCTTTGCTTCAACTAACTGTTAAAATGATTTAATTCATCTTCAAACATATATGACACACACTCTCTGCATAGTCATTAATTTTTAATCCATGTTATTAATACTAACTAAATTAGTTTTCAGTTAAAGCAGTCAAACGTGTTTTAATAACTTTAAAGATACCCGTTCACACGTCTGCTGCTCAACATTTCTACCTCAATGTGCTTGAAGTTTTTCTCTTGGGTTTTTCCTCGATTCTACTTGCCTCCAACTATTTAGCATAATTACTCGTGGTAGCGACAGACCGCCTCAGGTTGAGGGCCTTTTCAAGTTTGTTATGTGCTCGAGTCGAATGCAAATAGGCTGTGAAATTCTTCGCGCAACTTCCTGTCAAACAGTTGGCTTTTTGACAAACCGCCCAAAACGTCGTGCGAATGTGATATGGAGCAGGTGGGAGTGGTGAGAGTAACTGTTGATGGGAGGAGTGTGGCTGACTTGCCATGTGGCATGAGCGTTTGCCGCAGGAAACGGAAATGCGCATTTACACGTAACATTAACTGCTGCCTGTGGCTGCGGCCGCAGAGAACCCACAGCAAAGCAAACAAAAAACAGAAAACCGAAAACTGAATAACACCAACAACAAGAGCAACAGCAAGAGCAGAAGAATCAGCCGGGAACTTCAGACGTCAGAGTCCATGAGGAGTCCATGCCATATCCAAGCCAGCCAACTCCCCCCATAAAGCATCTTGTGTGAAGTTATGCGCTAAGTGATGCGACCGATGACGATGCAGATGACGATGGCATACTCAATATTTGCATAAATCCTTCAAAGCACCCTCGAGTACTTGAAAAATGTTTCGAGCGGCAGCAACTGCGAGTGCGTTACATTACGTTTTCGTCTAATGTCTAATGCGGCGTATGCGTAATGTGCGCAATGACATTTTAACATACTCCAGCATGCAGAGTACATTTGAACTGAACTGTTGTGCACTTTGAAACGGCTTACAGTGGTTTCCATTTTATTTACATTTTACATTTCGAAATGATTCAAAACATTTTACATTAACAGTTTAAGCCTTTGAGAAGCTTAAAATGTTATTCGAATTTAAATGTTAACAATAAATGAATACAATTAGAGAGAGGTAAACTTAGTTCTCACTCGATTTTGGGTATTTTTATTTTGTATGTTCCATATGATTGTAGTTAGAAAACTTATCAAATGTTGGTTCATTCCCTTTAAGCTTAAGTCTTCTTTTTCGAAGTTTGTAAACTGAGAGACTGCATCATCTCACATTCCACACTGCACTCCACTTTGCCCAGGGCACCATGTTACGCTCTGCTTTGCTGCTGCTTAGTACGCTCCTTGGCTTTTGCTCATTATAACGCCAACGTCGACGCGAGGTGAGCTATTAATCATGAGCTTATTGAGCCGTAAACGCATTGAGCCACAGCCACAGTAGGGTACCGCCGAGCAGCGCATGTCGATTCAACTGAGCTTTAATAAATACTCATTTGATTTAAGAGCTGAAACCATTCGAGTTGGTGCTGCATCTTTAGTTATTGTGCGCACACCTGTTTGACGACTTGACACTGGCAAGTCACTAACAGCAAATCACAAACAAACACACACACACACGCGTGCAGGCACAAACAAACTGACACACAGACACAAAGGAAAGAAAACACTCACAGCCGCAAATTTACATAACTCACGAGGCTACACTCGCTCTCACTCTCCCTCCCTCTCTCTTCCTGTCTCTCTCTCTCGCTGTGCCTCTGAGCGCTCTGGCTGCATTCGATGTTCTCGAATACATCCTGTGTGTCCCGTTCTATTGGCCGGCAGCAGCACACGATGCGTCTGCAAGCCAAACAATAGCTGTCAAAGTATCTCATGACAGCAGCCAACTCCACACACACCCACTCTCACTCACACACACACACACACACACACGCAGCCACACTCACTCACACACATATTGCACTAGGTGACACACAGGCAGAGCAATCACTCATGCCGACAATCGAGACAGGCCGTGGTTAGGCGAGGAGAATGGAGAGGAGCATGCCGGGGGAGTGTGTGTGGGGCATAGACACACTGCCCCAGGTTCGGTTAAGTGCCCCCGTTGGGTGCTTTTTACATAAGCGTCATGCATTTATGTTTAGTCAAGTGCCAGCCAGTGCGAGTGTGAGTGTAAGTGTGGGTGTGTGTGTGTGTGAAACACACACGATACATTTGACATGAAATGATTTATCGACAGTTGTTGGCCGGGCGTGATCTCCAAACACTTGGCCCTCAATTTATGTGCTCTAAGGTGTGTCGCACTTAGCAACACAAAAACTACGTAAAACAAACAGTGAATATACAATTTCCACAGCAAACAATATAAAATGTAATGCAATTATTTATAATAGTCACATAATAAGAGGCAAATCAGGGCGCCTTCGATCAATTTTCATTAGTTTTCATCACAATGAAAATCTTTATGAATTGTTTATTTAAGTATGTATGTAGGATGGTCGCCTCGTTTACTTTAATTGAATCGCCGAGAATTTAGTTTAGTTTTATAACATAATAGTTTATTACTAATTGTGAAATTAAATGCGTTTTAAATTATTACATAAATAACGTGCTTGAGCACTCAACCAACACAACTGTCACTCTCCAATCGACTCTCTTCGTTTCGATAGATCGTTAAGAAAATAAAATACTGCGATTACAGGGTTGCATGACACTTGACTTATACGATAATGCTCTGAATTGATGATACGATTGTTATCGATATTTAATCAAAACTGACGGCCACTTCTAGTGTTGCGAACCGATCCCACATGTATTCTTTTATAGAGATTGTCTGTTTTTTTTATTGAACAATTTCTACGTGGCAGCAACGTGCAAACGCCTTTTCCCATAAATTGTTAAAACTTGCCACATTATGCATACGCCGTGTTGTTGTTGTGTGCATAAAATGTCTATAAAAACGCTTAAAATGTGGAGACGGGCGTGCAACTAAACTTTGCAACATAAAAGTTGTGCGTGTGTGTGCCGGAACGGGGTAAAACATGCCATTTAATAGACTAACAATTCCGTTGGGGGAGGGAAGGGGGAACGACGTGAATGGGTCTTAATTTTCAATATTTTGTGGCAGGACTGGAAACTTTTCGCCTGCAACTTTGCCATGCATAATGCTTATCATAATTAATTATGATGTGCACACAGAGAGAAAGAGAGAGTACAAGTAAAGGGGTTCATTTTTAAGCGGGTATTCCTTAAACACAGTATTTTTTGAAGACCCCAAGATGGGGCACTTGAATTTATTTATTTGACCTGCCCGTGCAATTAGTGCGGCCGGCAGGCACTCAGCAATGTCGGGCAGCTGCTAATTTATCGTTTGTTATGTTTAAAATACACCATATGCGAGATATATACACACACACACATGCAGGCACACACACAGGCAGACACAGTTAAAATAAAATTCCAGCACTGGCCACAGCCATTAACGGGCATTGTCTTAAATATTTTGCGAGCAGACAAAAATATTTGCCAGCTAAGAAAGCGGCGTTGCATGTGTAGTTCCCTTTCTCCCTCTCCCCCTCTCCCTCTCTCTTTCTTTCTTACTGAATGTTCTGCTGCGTGTGTGTGCGTTACTTTTAAGCCATTTCCCCTTCTGGCTCTCGCTTTGCTTTAAAGCTGCTCTAACATTATTGCAGCACATTAATCACGAACAGGAAGCTGCCTCCGCTGCCTCCTTCAGCTCGTGCCTCGTGCCACTCGCATGCACAGGCAAAAGCAAGAGTGTTTAAGTGTCTGCTTTCTGCGCTGTCAAGTGGTCGCGCTGCCATTGTCTAAGAACATGCCACAAAATAAATGGCCAGAGGCAGAACAACATAAAATTAATATGCAATTAAATAAAATTAGCAAAATGTGTGGCAAATTGATAATGCGAGTAATATTTAATGCCAGCTCACTTTGTTTCGCCACTAAAAACTCTACCCCCCCCTCCCTCCTCACTCCATCGACAGCCAATAAAAACACATTAGCAATAGATTTTTGGGTTTGGGGGCCACCGCTTTGTTTACTATCAATAATTATGCGTAAATTATGCAGAAGCAAATGCGAATGGTAAACAGCAGAGAACAATGGAAAACAGTCTAACTGAATATTTCATACACTTTTTTGCAATTATTGAGCAATAATAATAAATTAATTTAACTAAATCCGATGCCGAATTGCTGAGGGATTAGCCACGATTTAAGAAATTAATATCTGCAATGCACATGGCAAAAGTTAGAGGCATGAAAATTTAAAAAAAAAAAAAACAAATTCCAAATGAGTGTGGAATACCTGTGCAAATACAAGTTCCTGGGGAATCGAATTGCACATGCATATAGTATGTAAATATACTATATATACATATATGTATATGTATATTCCATGTCCGTTGCCAGGTTAATACAATTACGCGAGCTGGCATTATTTAAAATGTAGCTTGCAGCTCATTGAATTTAATTATTTAAATGAAAAATGTTTGCACAATTCGCGCACACAAAATGCATTCACGCAAACTATGTGACAATTGGCGAATTTTGTAATATTCATCCGATTTTATTACCATCCTGATTTGCGATTTGTAAATGTTTGGAAAATGCGCGCTCGCAATTGTAGTAGATAATTAATTTGATTTCAATACTCGAGTTGCACATACTTATTACCATATGCAGTGCATATCATGCACACGTGAGAGTGCAACATTAAATGCAGTTTAATGAACTTTTGCAACACAATAGTTTTATGAATCATTTGCGAATACATGCGCTTAATATACATTTTGGTTTTGTTCAGGCCGTTTTGCATAATTTTTTGCAAATTAAATATTCAATACAAGCAAACTAAGTAAGTTATGTAAAGTTCTGTTCACAGTTAGGTCAAGTAATCTTTAGTAAATCTAAGCCTTCATTTTTATAATGCTAGTCTAGAGAAATTTCCAAATTTGTATTCTATTCTGATCTGACATTGAAAATCAGAAAGCCAGAAAATCATATTGTTATACAACTTTGTGATTATTACACTCTTTTAGTGCTCGCTTTTTTATTGTTGACCGTGATATTGTAAATCATAAGCCGGATGCTACGCGTCTATAGTGGCCTTATAATGCTTTCACCCACACACACACACACAAAAGTTGGAATGCTTGCGCATAAATCGGATTTACAGTCGTGTGTGGCATTGAGCAAACATAAAATAAAAAAAAAAGAAAAGAAAAAAGAAATATGCATTGCATATCGCAGTGCAGTGTAAGCCGCGTGTTTATTTATTTATTTATTTGTCGCTAGCAAACAGAAGGCATTTGGCATTTTATATCATTCATATAATATGGCATATGATTCCGTATGCATATTTTTTGCACTGATTGTGATGGAATGCCCCTGAAAGTGCTATGCCAACACGCGATTTATATCAATTCGTTTTTCGAAATATTGAGCCCGTCGAAACTA
The DNA here is from genome assembly GCA_018151435.1 of Zaprionus africanus. Taxonomy (NCBI): domain Eukaryota; kingdom Metazoa; phylum Arthropoda; class Insecta; order Diptera; family Drosophilidae; genus Zaprionus; species Zaprionus africanus. The sequence continues at coordinate 11,399,870 of JAECXB010002206.1, forward strand.
GCTGCAAACAAAAAAGAGCTCTTAAATATAAATGCAAGCTGAGCTTTAAGCAGATGGTTTATCACCGATATCTGGGTTAAGCCGATGTACAATTAAAGGCACAATAGATACTCAAAAAACCTTCATCAAGTGTGGGAAAGAAAGGATTTCCTGAGTTGTATGCAAAACTTCTTGGGCTGTTTCTATATATGGGTATAAAGGGCACCGGGATCCGTGAGTGTTGACAACTTATTGCATTAGCACAGATATTTTGAATTTGTTGCTGCAGTTGCACGAAGGTTTTACTAGAAGCACGTTGCAAATTTAATTTAATCACCGTATAAAATATGCAGCAAATGGAAAATGTTGTTATTCAATTTGCCGCTGAATGAAGTGATGTATATATGCGTGTGTGTGTGTGTGTGTGTGTGTGTCTGAATGAGAGTCATGGCTGCCATATATGCAGCAGGAGCAGGCACGAAGGCGTGGCAGTGGGCGGCCACTTGAAATGAGTGGCATGTCGTGTCGGTTTCGGGTAGCATGGCTATGGCTACTCCAGAATCGCAGCACGGCCAACATGTTTACGGCGGTGCGTGCAGCACGTTGATGCATGTTTATTTTCAACTGCCTGCTGTCGATTGCAGCATCACACACACATACATACATACGTGGAGTATACATATACCTCGATACACCTTTGAAGTTACGCATGTGATACATATAGATTGTATACTGTAAATATATATACCCGTCATGCATATACAATATGGATTCGGGAAAAAAATCAGTCACTTTTTTGCGGCACTTTCCTTTTGAACGCCCACAATAAACAGAAGGGTTTTTCAGAATACATTTTTAATACAGCCCCATACAGAGAGATTGCTATTTTTTCCGCTCATTTACCTTCGAAAATCACTTAACTATTTGGTCTCGATGTGAGACTTTTATTTTCCACTGCTGGATATTTATTTATAAGCAATCAGTTGACCCTATCAAGTCATCAAATATGAGTGTGCGGCAAATCCGCACAAAAACAAGAAAGATGATTTATCTTCAGTGTGCGGAAGGATTTATTATTGCTTTATACTGAATAATAAAAGCTGATTTTCGTACCAAAAAACTCATCTCAATCGACCGCAGTGTAACTCATGAGTTAATCAATTTGTAGAACGTATTTGAGGCAATGTCGTAAATTTAGAATCAATTTTACTTATATACCAACATTATTGCATTCCCAATTAGTAAGTAATTTCATTTTGATGTACAAATTTCCGATCTAATGAGCTTCTGCAGTAACTCAATACTAAAGTTTCGCTGAGCCAGACTACGCCCCCATCTTAATGCAGCCCGAGTGCACCACAGACTCTATGCCTTAAACAAGACGACCTTTAGGTAGACAACAAATACCTGAAACCCGTGATAATGCCACCCCTGCGCAAGAAACAAGCGCATTAATAATATTCGCCAGGCTATTCGCACACACCCCTATCAAGTGGCAAGTCATTATTCATAGCGTGCCAGGCAACTAATGATTACGAGCAGTTCGCCATGGATATGCCAAGTTGAGAGACGAGACGAGTGCACAATGAGTGAGTCTATGGATTGAGGGGGAATCAAATTAAAGGCTCTTCATGCCGAAAATTAAACACATAAAGCAGGTGATTATGTTGTCCACTGGCGATTGCTATTATTAGAACCGTAAAAATGGCATAACCTGCATAAAAGGCACAAGTAGCGACAAAAGTGACCCAGTAGAAAAATTACAAGTCAACAAAACCAACAACAACAACAACGAAAGCCTTTAACAATGGGGAAAGGTAGGCAGGTGCACAAACTGGGCGTGGCCTTAACATCCGCTTAATGGCAAAGATTTTGCATGCAAGCCCCGAAGACCGAGCGACCGACCGCCTTGCAGTCTGCTACTTTAATAATGTAAGCCAAAAATGTGGGTCACAGGTCGTTTCATGGAGAGCCATTTCAATGTTGCACACAAACTCAGTCGAAAAAGTCACCGCTCTGGCAATTATAACGCGAGCATATGTTTCAGCCACGGCTAAGAGCCTGTTGCAGCTGCAGCTCTGCATTTAACAGTACCCGCGCAGCTCTGTCGTTTATTATACCCTGGCATGCTCAAGCAGATAAAGTATATATGACTTTATACATAAGATAGCATAGAAAATTATAAAACTATCTCTCGCCCTGATATGTGTTGTTAAGATGCTATTTAGAATGTATGTATAGTTTCAACGCTTAATATAAAAAAAAAAAAAAAAAAAAAAAATCTCTCGCCCATCTCTCTTTCTGAATTTGTCTTATTCAAATATTTAATCTCAGAGTACATATGTAGTTCGTTAGTAGATAACTGGGCATCTTAGAGTCACTAACACCCTTTCTACTTGTTTAATTTTGCTCTTCTTTGGGTATGTCAGGAGTTGTTGTAACCCATTAATGCGCCGCACATAACACTAAAGGTCTGCAGTGCTACAGAAGACAACTTTAACTGCCGGCTGGACCAGTATTTTTTTTAAACTATTTACTTTAGTTGTGTGTGCTGTGCTCTAGAAAGGTGTGTAACCTATATTAAAGAAGAAGATAAGTATTATGTATTTCTTTTCTATTAATTTATTTCTGCACTTTGGTATTGAAATTATTTTGTGAATCTAGTAAAAATTCCTTTCCTCTTCGCTGTATATTATGAACATCACTTTTACTTCCTTTATTAAACGTAGCTCTAAATTGGTTGCCAATTGAGCACAGTCAAATCCGTAATGGGTTTAGTATATCCTTCCTACTCTTCGACTTTTGCGGCCATGTCGCCTTTCATGCCCAATCGGCTTAGTTGCCAGCAAGACTTCTGAGTGCTTGCTAATGGATAGAATCAACACAAAAATGACAAAACTGAAGAGCACTTTGACAGCAACTGAGCTCATACAGAAAGCAAGTTAACTTAATTCACAGAGTAAAAAAATAAAGATATATTCTTTTTGGGATAAAGTGACATTGCATTGGCATCATGGCAGGCATATTATCATATCGCTGTTTTACTCGACTTTAAAAGATTCAATAATGAGCTTAAGTGAATTTATCTGACGATGATGTGAAGTGAAGCACAAACTTGACAAACGCTTCTTCCCATTTTTAGTGGATATAGAAGCAAATACGAATCCTTTGAAAGGTTCTCATCTAGGTAAGCAAACTACGAGGGTCGTTTGATAAGTCCGTGACTTTTTGTATTTGCCGCGCACCTGCTCTAAATACAACACTGCTCCTGTCAGCAGTTATCGATTAACAGCTGACTGTAAAATTTTGAGAAAGCTGCGTTTTTTGGTTTGCGTTTTATAGGCATTGAAAGCAGGTTTTCTCAAGGCCCTCAAAATACGAGGGTCGTTTGATAAGTCCGTGACTTTTTGTATTTGCCGCGCACCTGCTCTAAATACAACACTGCTCCTGTCAGCAGTTATCGATTAACAGCTGACTGTAAAATTTTGAGTACGAGGGTCGTTTGATAAGTCCATTTTGAAAGCTGCGTTTTTGGTTTGCGTTTTATAGGCATTGAAAGCAGACGATCTCGTGAATTTTAACGAAAATGGAGATCGAGATCGTCTGCTTTCAATGCCTATAAAACGCAAACCAAAAAACGCAGCTTTCTCAAAATGGACTTATCAAACGACCCTCGTACTCTCGGGCCCTTGTAATTTCTTATAGCCATAGTAAATGTTAATATTTGAAATGGAAGAAGCGCTCCATACCAACTCTCTTTCTAGCCCATTAGAGCTAAATGGATGCTCCTAAAACTCAAACGTACCAAGCTCGTGCTGCTCTACAGTAGAATGCAATGTCTTCTGCTTTATATCAGTCATAAAAATAGTTTTTACTGTTTTCTTTTTAATCCTCTACTCTCCCCATTCCTCCTGCTTTTCCCCTTTTTTTTAACTTGTACTGGGTATATTAATTTTTGGCAGGAGTTGCCTATGTTAATGAAAGTTAGTACACATACTAGCATAGTATAAATTATATTTAAATTCAAAATAATTATGCGACCTGGCTTCGTTTACCAACACTGCCATCGAACTGTTTGAACAGTAGAGATGAATAAATAAAATGTCGACTGAAATATTCATACTTGCAGTTTATTAATGTATCGAATAACATAATAAAAACTTGTACTTTACCCAAGAATATGAATATTGAATTATATATTTTACTTTATTTTAATTTATTATATTTACTTTATTTTGTCTTGTTTTTTAAATCATTGCCAGCTTCCTCAAAAGGTCCTGGCAGGCCTCACAAAGTGCTCACAAATAATCTTGATAATCAGTCAGTCTATTCCTTCCGTCTGTCTGTGTGAACACACATAACTCATCTCATTTACAACAATTTCGTCCTAAAGGTTCCTGTATACGTATACAGTTGAACTTTAGTTAATTTAATTGAAACAACACAATGCATTGTGCACTGTATACAGAGAGAAACTATTCATTAAGCCAATTCCCATTCAAATTTGGAATGACGGCAACACAATGACAATGAAATGATAGACCCATCAACTTGTCCAGTTTAAAGAGATACACCTGTACATTCGTTGAAACACAATAGTGGGTACTCGTTCGAAATTACTCATTACCAAAAAGGCAGCCTCGTAAATGTACTTGTAATTGCCCATATTTGTTTGCAATGAATTCTCCAGGGTCATATTATAACGGTCTTCATAATAAGCTGTTTGTTGTTTCCCAATGCCACGCCCACACAAGGCATACGCCCACGCGAGTCTGTTGCTATTATTTATTTTCGATGCATTTTGCGGGGGCAAGAGGAAATGTTAAGTTTAATTTAATTGCCACAACTGAGGGCCAAAAGGAGCATGAAAGCCCAAAAGCTGACGCTCCAGCACACTGTAGTTATTTGTCGTTATTCCCCCACACACACACACACGTACACACACATGGCAATGTTATTGTTTCACACATTTGTCGCTGTTATTATTGCCCGCGTGAATATTGCCCGGACTTATACTGTTTCAGTATCTGTGTTTGTGTGTGTGTTTGTGTGCGGGTGTTCGCGCGGAGTATATGATAAAAATCCTACAGTGCACACTCTCACACACAATGGCAATTATTATTAAGCCGTATTTTGGCGTTTGTAGCCCTTAACATAACCATACATTTGGGACAATTATAATTACAATAATATGCAGCTGCGGCGAACGCGTATTTACCTCTGCAACCTGTGCATGGCTAGGCAATCGTATTCACATAGTCTGGCTACAAATTTTATCTGCAACTAGTAGCTTATTGAAAAGGACTCTACTTTCATAATATCTATCAAGGCAACGCGTCTAACAAAGGTTTAACTTATGGCAACAGTCTTATAAGTTGGTTTACTGTTTTGAAGAATATATTGATTGTTTATATTTACAATATATTAAATGAATCAATTATTTACTACATTATTATTATTTTATTATAGCAACAGACCAGGCCCGTAGCCACATACGGGCAAGCCTGGGCAATGCCCGGACTATGGACTTGTTTGCCCGGACAGCCCGTCTAAGAAAAACCTAGAAAAATTGATATTTATTAAAATATCAGGCACTGAACTTTTTTTAAATTTCTTCTTCTACTTTCTGTATCTCTTTGAATAACATAATTTGAAGAACTCATAGCACGAACGTTTTTCACGTATCATTCTTCAATTCATTTATTGTGAATTTATAATCCTGCCCGGGCACAAGCCCGGACTACCAGTTAGGTCTGGCTACGGGCCTGCAACAGACAGAAGAAACAACCTATGTACATATTTTTAACACATGTAATTTAAAATTGCACAGGTCGAATGGACTTTGATCTGATCTTTGCAGATCCTACGTCCAGTAAGTTCTTCTCTACATTCATGAATATATCGATTAGTTATCGATTAACAGCTGACTGTAAAATTTTGAGAAAGCTGCGTTTTTTGGTTTGCGTTTTATAGGCATTGAAAGCAGGTTTTCTCAAGGCCCTCAAAATACGAGGGTCGTTTGATAAGTCCGTGACTTTTTGTATTTGCCGCGCACCTGCTCTAAATACAACACTGCTCCTGTCAGCAGTTATCGATTAACAGCTGACTGTAAAATTTTGAGAGTACGAGGGTCGTTTGATAAGTCCATTTTGAGAAAGCTGCGTTTTTTGGTTTGCGTTTTATAGGCATTGAAAGCAGACGATCTCGTGAATTTTAACGAAAATGGAGATCGAGATCGTCTGCTTTCAATGCCTATAAAACGCAAACCAAAAAACGCAGCTTTCTCAAAATGGACTTATCAAACGACCCTCGTACTCTCGGGCCCTTGTAATTTCTTATAGCCATAGTAAATGTTAATATTTGAAATGGAAGAAGCGCTCCATACCAACTCTCTTTCTAGCCCATTAGAGCTAAATGGATGCTCCTAAAACTCAAACGTACCAAGCTCGTGCTGCTCTACAGTAGAATGCAATGTCTTCTGCTTTATATCAGTCATAAAAATAGTTTTTACTGTTTTCTTTTTAATCCTCTACTCTCCCCATTCCTCCTGCTTTTCCCCTTTTTTTTAACTTGTACTGGGTATATTAATTTTTGGCAGGAGTTGCCTATGTTAATGAAAGTTAGTACACATACTTCTTGTAGCATTGCAAATAAACCAAACCAAAACTAAGTGAATTCTGTATATTAAACAACTTGAGCAGTTTAAACTTATGCCATTGAAAGGGTGTTAAACTTTCGGTATACTGAAGGTAACCTGCGGTTTTATTACAATGTGTCTGCAGCGAAATGTGCTGGCATCGTTTTGTTCGTATGCTAAATACGGGATCGTTAAAAGAGCCCCAAGGAATGCGTTTTCTTGTGCATTAAATTGCACACCTAGCCGTCTGTCTGATATATATATATAGATAGAGCTCTAGGCGCCATTATCATCATAAGTAATCTAAATTCACAGTTATGCTGGGCGCAGCTTCTGCTTCCTCTGAAGTGCATAATTTTATAGTCTACTTTTTGGCAGCATCAATAAAACAGAATCGTGTTGTGGCCTAGCGATGAGGTTGTTGCACATTAATGTGAACGACTTTGTGGAGCTGCAAGCCCATCCATAGTATGGTAATGTCTTTTTTTAATTATTCTTGTAGGCGCGTAAATTGTATCATTATGATAGCTTTTATTATTATTATATTGCATGATATGATATAAGGATCACAATATATTGTAGTATTAACTTTGTTGTTCATTAATTAATTTTCATTGAATTGTTTTCCTTTTTTAAATTTTTTAATTTACTCGTATTTTTGTGAAGCTTGCAACAAAAAATTCAATTGCATTTTTTCATAATTATCAAGATTGATAAAACTTTATTTTATACGTAGAAATAAAATGAAAAAAATGTTACACAAAAAAAAACGACCTTTGCTGCTATGGGCAGCATGATTTAATTAATTAATTAGCCAATTAACGCACATGCACTGTAACAATAGTAAACAAACCTGGGATTTTCATCTTAGGAAAGCGCACGAAACAAGATGCAAGCTTTAAAAGCCATGACTGACGTCAAGATATTCTTTAGTTAATCTTCACTTTATTTACTAACTTTTATCAGAATTTAATTACTTTAAATTTATGATGAGCTACGCCTTTAGATCCATAGATTAGGACAGATTAAAATTGAGCACAATGAACTTTAGTTAAACTTCTAAACATTCTACTTACTGTTTATTTGTTCAGGGTTATTTACTTTCCTCGACTTAAGGGCAATAGAGCATGCAAGTGGCAAAATAAAGGTTAAAACAGACATTGCAATGGGATAGGAAAAGCCAAATTTAAATTAAAAGTAATAATAATTGACCAATAAAACTCTACATAGTTCAAAACTGATGAGTTTTATTGGAAGCTCTCTTTAACTGCTGATAAACCTGCAACAGTTCATTCTTTGTATTATTATACCATTTATATCATCATCTAATGCACACAAGTTTGAGGCTAACTTGGTTCAAAATAGCTTCAATGACTTGCATTAAGACAACATTCGATATTTGCCAGCCTTGGATACCGAAACGATTTTGTGTCACACTCTGGAAATTCACTTGGAACTCGTTTGCAGCCAAGTGCCGATTGCTTTAGAGCTTTTGTGCATTGTTAAATTTCATTTACCAAGCTGAATTCAATAGTTGTTGTTGTTGTATTGTATTTACACAATGTGCTCAGCGTGGACCACAAAAGAATGCAAACTGTAGTCAGCGTAGATACAAGCACACATCCATACTAGGCACATACAGAGAGATACATATGTATGTCTTTAATTACATACATATCATGTACATATGCATGTGTGTGTGTTCAAGATGAAAAGAGAAACAGCAACATTTATTTGTTTAGTTTTATCGTTAATGGAAATTTAATGCAGTTCAATAAATCTAAATGCAAATGCCAGACAAACTAGCATAGTATAAATTATATTTAAATTCAAAATAATTATGCGACCTGGCTTCGTTTACCAACACTGCCATCGAACTGTTTGAACAACAGAGATGAATAAATAAAATGTCGGCTGAAATATTCATACTTGCAGTTTATTGATGTATCGAATAGCATAAAAAAAACTTCTACTATGCCCAAGAATATGAATATTGAATTATATATTTTACTTTATTTTAATTTATTATATTTACTTTATTTTGTCTTGTTTTTTAAATCATTGCCAGCTTCCTCAAAAGGTCCTGGCAGGCCTCACAAAGTGCTCACAAATAATCTTGATAATCAGTCAGTCTATTCCTTCCGTCTGTCTGTGTGAACACACATAACTCATCTCATTTACAACAATTTCGTCCTAAAGGTTCCTGTATACGTATACAGTTGAACTTTAGTTAATTTAATTGAAACAACACAATGCATTGTGCACTGTATACAGAGAGAAACTATTCATTAAGCCAATTCCCATTCAAATTTGGAATGACGGCAACACAATGACAATGAAATGTTTCTTATTATCGAATACTACTTAGACAATAGACCCATCAACTTGTCCAGTTTAAAGAGATACACCTGTACATTCGTTGCAACACAATAGTGGGTACTCGTTCGAAATTACTCATTACCAAAAAGGCAGCCTCGTAAATGTACTTGTAATTGCCCGTATTTGTTTGCAATGAATTCTCCAGGGTCATATTATAACGGTCTTCATAATAAGCTGTTTGTTGTTTCCCAATGCCACGCCCACACAAGGCATACGCCCACGCGAGTCTGTTGCTATTATTTATTTTCGATGCATTTTGCGGGGGCAAGAGGAAATGTTAAGTTTAATTTAATTGCCACAACTGAGGGCCAAAAGGAGCATGAAAGCCCAAAAGCTGACGCTCCAGCACACTGTAGTTATTTGTCGTTATTCCCCCACACACACACACACGTACACACACATGGCAATGTTATTGTTTCACACATTTGTCGCTGTTATTATTGCCCGCGTGAATATTGCCCGGACTTATACTGTTTCAGTATCTGTGTTTGTGTGTGTGTTTGTGTGCGGGTGTTCGCGCGGAGTATATGATAAAAATCCTACAGTGCACACTCTCACACACAATGGCAATTATTATTAAGCCGTATTTTGGCGTTTGTAGCCCTTAACATAACCATACATTTGGGACAATTATAATTACAATAATATGCAGCTGCGGCGAACGCGTATTTACCTCTGCAACCTGTGCATGGCTAGGCAATCGTATTCACATAGTCTGGCTACAAATTTTATCTGCAACTAGTAGCTTATTGAAAAGGACTCTACTTTCATAATATCTATCAAGGCAACGCGTCTAACAAAGGTTTAACTTATGGCAACAGTCTTATAAGTTGGTTTACTGTTTTGAAGAATATATTGATTGTTTATATTTACAATATATTAAATGAATCAATTATTTACTACATTATTATTATTTTATTATAGCAACAGACCAGGCCCGTAGCCACATACGGGCAAGCCTGGGCAATGCCCGGACTATGGACTTGTTTGCCCGGACAGCCCGTCTAAGAAAAACCTAGAAAAATTGATATTTATTAAAATATCAGGCACTGAACTTTTTTTAAATTTCTTCTTCTACTTTCTGTATCTCTTTGAATAACATAATTTGAAGAACTCATAGCACGAACGTTTTTCACGTATCATTCTTCAATTCATTTATTGTGAATTTATAATCCTGCCCGGGCACAAGCCCGGACTACCAGTTAGGTCTGGCTACGGGCCTGCAACAGACAGAAGAAACAACCTATGTACATATTTTTAACACATGTAATTTAAAATTGCACAGGTCGAATGGACTTTGATCTGATCTTTGCAGATCCTACGTCCAGTAAGTTCTTCTCTACATTCATGAATATATCGCATCCTTGTCTGACATCTTCTAGCAACTTGAACAGTTCTTTAAGACTGATGTTTACTATATATTTTACAATTCACATATACATTACTTTAGAACAACATAATCGACACCTTAGCCTCCTCATTACAGTTATTGAAAAGCAACTTAAGCTAGAGTCGTTTACAGATTAGCATACTGAGTTCTTTATACCACATTACACGCGTTATGTCTACGGAGTATTATGAAAGGCAATATGTAACTTGAAAATAGCGCAGCAAGTGAAATTTATTACAACTAACGCACAAGCGTGCACACACACACAAACACACACACAGACACACAAACAAGAGAAACAGTCGCGTAATGCACTCGGTCACGCATACTCACAAACACATCGGGTGCGCTTTTCTCTCCCTCTCTCCCTCCCTCCCCTCTCTCATTCTTGCTCTCCGGCCATGAAACACTTGGGCGCAAATTTGAATTTTATTTGCAACTTCCGTCCTTATATTGTTTGAGTGTGCCCGTGGTAGGTGCAGCCCGTGCACGTTTGTGTGCATCCTGTACGTGTGGTTGAGTGTGTGTGTGTGTGTGTGTGTGAGTGTGTGTGTGTGTGTGTGAGTTTATGTGTGCATGAAACTGATGAAGTTGCTTCTGTTGAGTATTATTGTTAGCCTTGGGGCGCTTTGGGGAGCAACTAAAAGTTATAAATACGTCATGCTGCTAATGTGCCCTAATTTCGCATAAAACTCTAGAATATGTAAGTAAAACTCTGCGAACATTGCGAGCACAATGCGCTCAAGTGCAAGTCTTTTGACAGCACTCAAAGGAGTACCATAAATAAGCTCCTTATCCATACATTCCCAAACACATATGGGGAGACAATGCCATGGAATTGCACTTCGGATATTTATTCCAAAACACGTTGCGTTGCAATGTAATTTCCTTCAACTAATCCGAGCTCTCTTTGAATAAACTTTGTGCAAGATTTGCAAATTTAATCAAAACAATTATATTCTATTTTTATATACGACTGCTTGCCTAAAGGGAGCTAAGGAAAGAGGACACTTACCACAGAAAAATGTAAAAACGGAAATTATTTTGGGTGCCTAAAAGTAGGCAAGCAAAACCGGCATACAACGCTTTTGAATTCACTTTGACCTGCGTCATTTCCTGCAGCTAAATCTCTAATTAAAAACCGTTGACCATGATAATGTTTACACGCTAAAAGCGGTGAGCACACACACACACACATGCGTACACACAGATTCACACACACACTCACAGGTCCATCTAAGTGTGGCCAAATACCCAACGGGCTCGTCAGAGATTCAATTTGCTGGCAAAAAAATAATAAAATTCCATTGAAGTCAGAGCATATAAGTATATATCTACATTTGTGTGTGTTTTTATATGTCTAATGTATATACATTATTTCTGCATATGTGTATGTGTAGGGAAGTATACTTTGGCAAATAAATGTAATGTGATATCCACAATGCGTTCATTTCATATATTAAAATATTTAATTTCAATCAGTTTGTAAATGTGAACTCCAAAATAAAATTAACTGTGTTTCCCATGGATGATTAAATAACAGTTTTTCTGAATATATACATTACATAATATACATACATATGTATATAGACAACGCTGCACTTCATAACCAAATGTCGCCACATTTTGCAGTCAACTTAGTAAAACCAATTTTTTGCAAAAGCTTCCCAAATCCTGACGCTCTATAGGGATTTTTATTAAATCTTCCAACACAAACACACATATCGTTTATGGTGTAAAACTGCATGAGGGAAGAGTTTTTTTTTTTTCATAAAAAACAGTTTTATTTATTTATTTTCTGAATATGTTTTTCAGGCTAACTCGCACAATTGAATTACAACGGCTTTTCATATGCCAACGAGTACATGGGAATATAAATTTCTTCTCCATATTCTTTTTTTGTGCCATAGAGTGGGATGTGGCAGGGTAGAAGCGAATGAGGGGGAGGGGAAGAGGGGAAGGGCGAGCGTAATTTGCAAAAACCGTGCACTGAAATTCGCTGACAAATTACTAATTGAAAGCGCGCAGAAACTGTGTATGTTGTCGTAGGCAGATGGGCGTGGCTACAGCTGCAGCTCGAAACGCCCTTTGCCGAACACACACACACTCGCACACACACACTGGCACACACACAACGCTCTCAATAAGCAGTGACCCGCACGGTCCACGTTTGTTTGCCCAAATGCACGAGGCTAGGCACTGCGACTACCAACTAGTTAGCTAGCCCCTCTCTCTTTCTCTCTCTCTCCCCCTCTCTGTCGCTCTCTATGCACTATACGGCAATGCAAATGCTGTTTGTCGGAAGCCCAAGGCTTCGCCGTGCCGCATCCTTCCCCGCGGCGGCAGCGTGCTGTGCCTGACTAAATGACTGACTGACTGCCGGGCGAACCAAATGACGGACTAATTTATATGCAAAACGCGGCGAAAACAGTTTTTCAATTAAATTCGTTTGAGTTGTCGTCGCGGATTTCAATTTGAAAGCTGCCATATAATTTATTAGCATTAGCCACACAACGACTTGAGCCCCGCCAACAAAAAAAATATAAAAAAACAGACAGCAAGCGGTATCCAAAAACGTTTACAGAGAAAAAGTGAAAAAGCGCCTATAATGCAAGCAGAGCATCATCAAATGCGGCCCAATCCAATAACACACAGTGCGAAGGAAATTGTGACAAATTTGCTTTTCACTTTGGAAAATTAAAAACGCGCACATAATGCATACATACATACATACATACGCACAGGAAAATTGAAAAATAAAATAAAGAAAGAGAGAAAGAAATTTCATTCATCATCAAAAAATTACGATGATGCGTTCGCAAACGATTGCCCTTTTTTCAAGGCATATTGTCAACTGAGCCAAGAAGGCCAGCTAAGTATTATAAATGGAAATCTCGGTGGAGGAGGCTTAAGGGGATCTATGAAGGATTATCATGATTGTAACTGAAGCAAGACTAGTTTCTTTTGAATTTCAACTTCCTTTAGAGCCTTTCTTAATTATCAATAATATCACAATAGCAGGCCTAACTTTCATAGTGCTAGTTAGGGTACTCACTGGTCGTTAGGCTTCTTCTGAAAGGGCAGCTCATCATCAAGCCCACTCTCTCTCTCTTTCTCTCTTTCTCTGTCGTGCTCTTCATCGACTTGGCAAACTTAAATCCAAGGCATTTGATATTGATTTACTTAAAAGGCAATATCAGTTTGCAGAGCAGTCGAAGCTTCTGCTGCAACCCTTAGCTCGAGACCCCCTCATCCTTACCACATTTCTCCTCCTCCCCCTTGAGCATATCGAAAAATGTGAAAATTGTACGATGAAAATTGGAGTGAAATTAAACTAAAGCCCGCAGGCGATAACGTTGCCATTGATAACAAGCAGAAAGAGGGAGGGAGAGGGACTCAAACCAAGGCCGAGACGAGCGAAGCAAACGAATGAATGGAAACTCAGACTAAATACTTAGAATGAGACTCAGTCTGAGTCTGAGACAGGGAGTGTATGTCTGGCTGGAATGACTTGTTGGCATTCAGCATGCGACGACTGTGCAACTGTGGGTCCGGCACAACTTTGGGACACTTAAGCGACATCACATTGCCCAGGAGCCTGGTGCGGTGCGGTGCGCTGCTGCTGCTCAAAACGTTTCACGGCCAACGATATCAACGAGCCTTTCCCTAAAATTGCGATTTGAATGCAAATAACTGCAGGGCTGCTCCAGCGTCCACTTCTGCCCCTCGACACTCCTCGCCTGGACTGGCTGGGCAACAATTACACGCCTTGGACTGGTTGCTGGGCGGGCTGAGGTTTTCGGAAGCATTGTCAACTGCCATTTAAATTTATAAAATGAAATGCAAAAGGCATTTTCGTTACGAATGCCAACAGGGAAGCAAGGGAGGCCTAGTTGTTAAGGGGAAGGCGGCGTTCGGTTTTAGCAGAATTCAGGCCTGTTGGCATTTTAATGAAGTTCTTTAGGAGATGAAGAGAGAGAGAAAGCCAAGCCCGGCTACGTATCGGAGTATTGACTAAGGTGTCAAGGCTGGGCTGGGGCCCAGGTAACGTCTGTTTGCATATAATTAAATGCCAATATTTGAATCAATTTGCATGGTGAATGTGAAAAATGTGCGGCATGGCGACTAATCAACTCTTCGATGGCATTTATTCGTTGTCGTCGTCGTCGTCATCGTCATGCTGCACAGAATTTCCATTATTTGTATTCCATTAATTTGGCAATTCGTAAAGTTATTTGCCCAAGTGCTGCTGTGCTGGTGGTACAGAAGCATGCGGTCCAGAGATGTCCAAGCACTGGCTTAGGTTTTCAATTCAAACTATGCCAAACATTCCGACTCAATCCTGGTATTTCTGCACAATTTTGATTTAGTCTGTGCCTTGCTGGCTCACCTTACTCGGTAGTCTGTAGTTGTATTTATTTACTTTACACTGACTCACAAAACACATTAACCAAGGACAGTTTGTTGGGCATTTTGGCTTTTGTCAACGAAAATGATCACAAACAGGACAGAGATGGCAGTTCACAATATACGATAAATATTGATATGTATCGATATATATCGTATGTACATATGTTTTGAGTTAATGTCAATGTGAATTCAGAAAAATCAGTTTCAATAAATGATAGAGTGCTCTAATTTAATAATATGTTTTATATATTTTACTTCTGCAAATTAATAAGTTACTTTTGCAAAGCATTTATTAAAATAACATTTCCAGACACAACTTTCTGATACAACTAAACTATTGTAACTAAATACGAACCTAACCTTACAATTTTATTGCAAACAAACCTTACTGAAATCTGTTTATTTCTAAAAAATTTTTATTTTTCAAAGAGTATATCTATATAAATAGAGCTTCAGTTTCCTATTCATTCCACACCTCTCCCTAGTGTTGAGAGTTAATACAAGTAACGTTCATAAATAAAGATAAATATGCGTAACCCGTTGGATTTATTTAATTATGCAAATCGTTTGCAAATCTCTTTAATTATTACTTTAATTACACGAGCTAAACATGAATAACCCGTGACATTAGTGTTAATGTATGTGAATGTTATTGTAAGCTGCTGTTTTTTTTTATGATTCGTAAATGGGCAATGAAAATGATTATCAAGTGACGTGTTAAACATTTATTTGTATTTCTCGACGCCATTTAATTATGTTGATTTTCATACATTAATTACTAATTTATTTACAGAATGAATGAATTAAACTTAATATAAACAACGATACGAAAAGCAAACAAATTGCCAGCTTAACGTGATCAAAAGTTTTGCCATTGGCAGTTTGTTTATCCATTGAACACCCCTTGCCAATGGATTACGTTCAAGTTTTTTTCTCCAGAACTATTAAAGACTCCTTCAGCTAAAATTCCATTTTCCATCTCTGTATATCGCTTTATTCGATAATAATGATCATCGTAAAGAATTTCAATAAGAAATTAAATTAAATACAAATAAATTATATGTACTTATTTATATTTATGCCGTTTATCGCTTGTTTTTATTCCGATAAAATTTTATGTTTTAAGAAGAAGAATCCTAAGAAAATAATTCTTCTGAAAATGCTAAAGTGAAACTACTGACCAACTATCATGTACGAGAATAAGGACTTTTAGTCTGATATAATTATAAATTGCGCATACGAAGTGTGGCAGCCAACAAGAGAAATCAGTTTATTTGAAAACAGGAGCAAAAAGAGAGTAGAGAAGCAAGGAGAGAACAAAAAATTGCTTAACAGCGCATAAATTGCTTGGCTTCAACTCAACTTTGCCAGCAGTTTAGCTTGGCATTCGCTTTGTTGTGGCTGTGAGCTGAGCGCACCGTCCAGAGAGTTGTGGTATTTCTTTAAAAAGATGCTTCTGCCTTTTGCTCCCCTCCTAGCGGGTCATGCCAGAGTCGGACTTGAGCTTGGCCTACGGCTTCAGCATTGGCTATGGATCTGCCTTTGGCTTTGGTTTTAGCTTGCTTTGCTTTGGTTTGGTTTTTAGCTATGAAATAATATGGTCACCGCAAGCTTTTGCTGTGGCTTGTTTGCCAATATGCATTCAGCTCAGCCAATAGACTTCGAAAATCTCCCATTTGATTTACCAACACACATCTCCCACCAGAACAGAGCCACTTACCACCACACAATCCTTCACAATCTGCGACACTATTCGTGCGAACGTGTCTCAATAACAAAATTAACAGAAATTGCAACATATTGCACAAGTCTGTGTGCGGTGAGAGAGGGGCAGAGCACTTCTATGGGGCACGGAGCTGTCCAGCTCCAGTACAAGGAGGTGGGCGGCACGTGCGATTGCGTTTCGTACAACAAATTGTTGCCAAGTGAACAAGCTCGACAGCTACCATATCAAAAATGGTACTCTACAACTTATTTTGACACCTGTCAGTAACAAAGTATAACCGCAAATGCGGTATGCGAACATATAAAAACATTTTATACCCAATAGTTTGTTTCGTTAAAATTATTATAGAAACCATCTTAAGGAGTTAGATATTTTACGATGTAAAAAATATAAAGTTATCGATATCTGAAAAAATATATTGATGCAAACAATTCAAATATTTAAAAGTCGTGACTAGGTTGCTTTTATCATAACATCGATCGTCGCAAGAAAACATATCGATAAATATCAGGAAAAGGACAATTTGACAAGTAAAAGGAAGTTTTAAAATTATTTCATTTTATTTAATATCAGTTGCAGTTCTTGCACTTCTGTTGAACAAAATAATAATATTGTTTTATTTTATTAAATATTAGTTGCAGTTATTGCACTTCTGTTGAGCAGTGCTAAAATGTTATTAAAGAGTTTCAAACGCAATCTGTGAAATCTGCCCAAATCAGTTGACATCTCGCACAATCAAAAAACTTCAAATGCAACTTTTACACAATTCGGCACAGCTTGAGCTCCACAATAACAACAACAAGAATCAGAAAAAATGTTTAATGAAGCTACTGCTCAGAGTTTCCCCGTTCCCGTTCCCCCTCCCGCTCATCGTGCCGTCATCGACAAAAGGGTCGAAGTCTTTGGCAACTGTTGCCCGCCCATCCCATGGACTCAGTTCGTTACACGCCCATTCACACTGACGGACAGACAGATACAGAGCGAGATTGAGAGAGAAAGAGAGAGAGTGGGAGTGTAGGGAGTGTGGGGAACTCGGACTGGGTAACCAACACATGTGACCAACAGCCGGAGTCGCCCATTGAATATCATAGAAATAGAAATACTACGTACGTGCAAAAATTTGTGCGCTTGATTAAATTTGACTCGGCAGTGGCAACTGGGACAGCACAGGGTTGTGACAGTGGACAGGAAGAGGTGGATCCTGGGTTGAGCATTGGGCGAGAAGGCAGGTCCGTGACCAGTTGCAAATGCCACAAGTGTAAGCCAACTCAAAAGACAATCAGGCGGCAATTTAAAACCATTTTCACTGCGGGCAACCGGTCACCAGGAAGCTGCTACCTGCTGTGGCCAACAGCCCAGAGAGCAGGCAACTGGAACAGTTGCAGTAACTTCTGCTCGATTAGTTTTGATTTGGTTATTTGGCATTAGGCAATGTGCTTTCTTCTCCTCTTCCCACTTCTCTCATTTTCCCCATTGTTGACTCCTCTCCCCCCACAAATAAACTAATTCCCACGCAGGGTAAATTGGACTTGGCGCAGCTGCGTTGCAAGAAATTTGATACAAAGTTGTTCATGTATGCGTTGGCCACATGCCGCGAAAGTCTCAAGGCAACTTGGTTTTTATTGACTGTCTTCGCAGCATTTGGAGATGTTTGTCCGGATGCGTAGCAATTATGAATTTATGGACTTAATTTTGAACTGATAATATAATTTTGTACATATATTTTGTGAACATGAAATATTTACTTGGCCATGTGAATAGATTTCCTGTTAACATTAAATAGATTTCGCTGGATTACGTGCGTGCTTATAATGTAACATCTGTGGTCACACAAGGCGTATACGTAATATGAGCTAGTGGCACGTTTTTATTCCAAAAATCAAAGCAACAAAATTGCCAAAACTGTTACGTGGTAAAAGCCACAAATTACGAATCCGTTTTATAAACCATTTCGCAACGTGGCGTTTCAACGTTGCCACAAACACAAGCAATAACAGGGATCAAGACATTAAAGTACTGGGTGGGCCGTACGGAGTGTGCAGGGTACAACTATGTACATAGAAGTGCCACGTGCAGAAGGAGTCCGCCTTCGCCTTCGCTCCCCTCTTCAACCTCCTTTGCACCTTTATAATTTGACATCACACCAGAGATCCCCGGCTCCAACCGCTGGCAACAGGGGCAAGTCCCGACAGCCTGTGATCGTTTGTCGCGCGTGTCGAGCTGAAGCCCGATGTGAAGGCATTACACTTCCGTTAAATATCGCTATTATTTAACAATTTTCTTTATGAACGCAGGGCATGCAGAGCGCGGCGGCGAGCCCCCTCAGTTTCACACGCATACATACGTACATCAAGGAAAAAACCAGTGGGGAGAGAAATGAAAGAGCGCACTCGACTTGTGTGTACCCTGGCGCCAGGGCTGCACTTCAGCAATTTGATAATTTTAAATTGATCGCTTTAGTAATTGACAGTGCTCATATCGATAACAGTCAACAGTGTTGATCAGCGGTGCCTTTACAAATGAATGACTTAAACTTAACCTAACAATCGAAAACACTCTCAAATTTGCTTTTACTGACTAAACTGTTGATTTTAATGCACGCTACACAAGCTAAATATACCCTAAACTATTGCGTGCAGGGTATAAATATAATTTATGGTTTCCAGACTTCCCCGCCTTGCCCCGAGGGGCAGAGGAAAAACTAAATTGTCGTCGTTGCCGGCATTGTTGTTCGGGGCGAAATAAAAAGTAGGGAAACAATTACAGCTGACTTAACACTTCCGTTTCTTGTTGGAAAAGCCGCATACGTTTATCCAGCCAACTGCTCCCGACAAGTCGGCAAAAGAGCGAGAAAGAATGAAAGAGAGAGAGAGAGGGAGGGAACAAAGAGTGGAATGTTAACGCACTTCCCCCTCAAGCACTCGACACTGTGATTTGACACGTACACAATACACCTCGGGATTTTTGTCAAACATGTATTTCGCAGGTGCCTCTCTGGCCCAGACGGACGCTAAAATACATTTCAAGAGCCTCGTTGACCCTGTTCAGTGCCCAACACGGAATTACGTTCTGAGTGGGGTTTCCCTTGCCAGCCAGCGCCCAAAGCAATTAGAATATGCCCCGAAAATCCCAAAAATATTTCATCTCATCAATTAGGAATGAAAATGCTTTTTCTTATTTTGTCCGTAGTCTTTTTCAAGTATTATTAACACGTTATTGGCTTCTTTATTGCATTTATAAACCGAATGTCAAGAGAAACCACAAAAATAAACGTTTCTTAAATATTCGCTGAATAATCGTAATGTAAAGCACCCTAACGGAATAATTGATATTCGATTTGATTTGTGCGCTTACTAGCTAATAAAATGTTCACATTGCATAGTTATATAGTTAATATCCGCTGTACGGTATACGGTATACATTTAAAGATTCCGAGTTCGTTTGCATAATATCATCATCATAATTTTTCGTTTGCTATTCGAGTTAATTTTCTGAATGTGGTGCGAAAATAAATAAGAAATAAATGTAAAAAATGAAAGAACTAAACTATAGTTAGAATATAAATTCAGTTGTAAGAAACAGTAAAAAAGAATATCAAAAATTAAATAAATTGTTAATAATAAAGGCCTTTTTAGGGCACACACTTTTCAAAAGTCGTCACAATATTTTTTTGGTTAAATTCAAATTCAGAACTCATGCTGGCTTTCTTCAAGACATTTATCCTTGAGCCTATGGCAGAACTTTGCTTTTCATATTTATGAGAACACAATTTCTATTTAGATATAAGTATAAACTTTCTTATGAACCATCGGAGGCATCTTCAAACATTCTTTTAACCTTTATCAGAACTTTCTACTCAAATTTATATAACTGCCATAGCTGCAAGGATATTACAATCTTCGGCATGCCGCAGGTTACCCTTCTTTTTGCTTTTACATATTTATAGAATCGAAACCTTTGCGTTGGTACAAAAAAAAGACGGTACCACGTTGCTAACTACGCCTTTTTCAAAGGTGCGAACACAAGTTTGGCGTTAGTCTGAACAAGCCTAATACTAACTACTAATACAAAAATATATATAAAAGGCAAATAATTTGGATTCTCTTTTGGTAACCTTAGAAAGTAATCGAGCCCTTGCTTATATGTTAAATAATAAATTGTGATTGTACTATATATGTATGTATATTTGTGCACAGTTCACAATTGATCATTGTAAATAGTATAATTATTTGTGCACAACATCTCACGATGATGATGTTTACATGAGTCGGTTAGGCTGATTCGAGATACAATTTTTAACATTAGCTCCTCGAGAACTGATAATTATTGTGTTAAGCACTCTAAAGTAAACCTGAAGCGTTTCTTAACAGAACTTAGACGTAACTGGGCGGCAGATGTAACTACATGAGGCATGCGGCACTAACGGACAGACAGCTCACTTCGGCGACTCCGGTGGCGGTGCGTTGGGGCTACCAAAGAGCTCCTCATAGGATGGTGCTGTAAGCAAGAAAACAACGGATTATTAAAAGCAAAACACAAACTCTGGATCTTTAGGTAAACTTACGCAAAGCCTGCCTCTGGAGAAAAGAGCCCGATGCAGCCGAGGTGGATGGCAATTGGTTATAGCCACTACCAGCCTGAGGCTGCGACGGGGCTGAGGCAGCATTTGCTGTTGCTGTTGCTGCTGGCGGAGGCGTTAACGCGAGCAGCGTGTACTGCGGCGACTCGGGCAACGGATACGGTGGTAAATGTGGCGGTGGATAGGATTGAACCATCAGTGGGCTGGACGAATAAGGCATGTAGGGCAAATTGCTGGTGCTGCGCAAACTGGTGCGAGTCGAGGGGCTGCCAAACTGCGAGGACTGTGAGTCTGATGTGTAAGACAGCTCCACACCACCAACGGCGGGGCTAAGTGTAGAGTCCGATGCGGTAGAGTTCAATGAACTGCATTCGCTGTACTGCGACGAATGCGATGGCGAGCCAATGGAAGAGTCTAGTGCCGGATAAACGGCGGGCAGCGTTGTAGATGGTTCAAACGGATTGCCTGGAACTGCAGCAGCCACTGCATCTGCATCGGGTCCAGGTGGACCATCGTCAGGGCGCGGTGGCAGCGCTGGACGTACGGAACCTAACCTTGCCGAAGCATCCTGGGAATAGACCCTGAACGGCAAGTTGAGCACCAGATTCTTGAAGAAGCCACGCAGCACTGCCTCCACGCGCAGCTCATAGGAGATAGTTATGACACCACTGTACTCGTCATCAGTTGGCTGCGCCGTCTCCGGCATGAGCAGCTCATGGGCAAAGCTGCGCTCGCTCTTCTTGTGCACTGCACCCGTCTCCTTGTTGACAATTGGCACGCACTCGACCTTCTGCACACGCAGCGGGGCGTGGCTGTAGTAGGTGACATACTGCAAAACGCTGTAAAGAGAGATAAAACGGTTTTAATTTTTGAACACTTATATTATCGCAATCGATTAGAGGGCTGCGATCGATAGTGAAGGGAGAAAGAAATTACTATTTGAAAATTTGAATATTTAGTTATCGATTTCAACCGATAGTCACACTTACTTGAAGCGCAGCTTTTCCACATTAGTTGTACTGTTATTGATCACCGTGACACAAATGCGCAACGGCTCACCGCGCACGGCAAAATCCTCGGGCAACAGGGCAAGCATCGTAATGGGCCGTGTGCCAAACAAGCTTATTGTCTTCGTGATCTGCTTCTCCAGCGGTGTGGGATTACTGCGATATGTCGCCGGCAGCGGCATATTCTTCACAACCGTAAACGGAATAATGTGACGTTCATCAAAGGTCCAGGGTCGCTGTATAAGCACACGCATCTTATACTTGATGCTGCCATAGATGCCCTTAAAACTCGAGGGGAGCTGGCGACCCAGCGCCACGCTAAAGTTGAAAGTGTGCTCGCCGGGCGACAACTCTAGACCGCGTGGTTCGAACTCGGGCAGAGGCGTTTCGCTGTGCTCGTAAATCTCTTTGCTGGTGTAGAATAAACTGCGCGTGTACTCATTGTTGTTGGAGTTCTTGCGAAGAATCTCAATCCATTTGCACTTTCCCTTGCCAGTTACTTGGATTTTTATGGCTGCAATAAGAAATAAATATTAAATATTGTGAGAATTTATAACAGATAAAGCGCCATCTATTGTAAACCAGGGCAATTAAAATAAATAAAATACTTCAGGTTTGTGTCTTGACTAAGGTACAAAACACGATGTATACAATAAGAATTATCAACAAGAGCATTACATATAAATTTGTGCAATATATTTAATATTACAGAATGAAATCGAATAAAACATAAATAGCAACCATATTTTATATTGGCATTTCATTTATTTATATTCCGTCTGCCCATCTGATCATCGCACGCACGACTCCCAACTCGATTAATATCGATTAACAGTTTATAGGTCTCTGCCAGAGTTGCCACGTAAATGCTGCAGCACAGAACACAATTTTTTCCTGTCAGTAGGAAAATCAGATATTTTTATTTAACAGTCTACATCGAATCACAGGCAAGTATTTATTAAAAGCAGGCTCGCAAACCATGCGTTATATATTTTATATTGTGAAACACATGTGGCGCAAGACAGGCAAGCGTATTTATTTGTTTCTGTCGAGAAGCCGCAATGTTTTATCATGTGTTCCTTTTTTTCCTAATTTTTTCAGGACGCCGCCAGACATTAAATATTTAAATGGATTGCAGATTGGAGTAAAACGTAAAAATAAATGATGAATGCCAACTACATAGCACGTGCTCTGTGCTACCATGGCCAGCCATTGCAAAAACTTTGGGATGATGAGCGTGGAGTTGAGGATTTGCGTCGATTAAATCTGACGCAGCCCAACTACAGTGTTTACCAGGAGCGGCAAAAGTTTTTCACCTTTCAGGAACGGGCGAAACGTTTGAAGATCCATCAGTTTCTTGCACGCAAGGCATGTGATCTGTACGACAAGCAGCTGGTGGGCAATGTGATGGAGGATTCATGGCTCGCCCAAATGGGGGACTGTGTTGCCCCACAACCTCCAATTGAATTCTTCATGAATGCAAAAGATAAACGCAAGGCGTGGGCACATCGCATGAGTGCACTTAAACAGGGCGACATCATATGTGCCACTGTTCAGAAGATTATGTCCAATGCAAATCGAATTGTGGTCAAACCACTGTGCACGGCGGAACCTTTGCACTTCTATCTCGCCGATATTCCCATAAAAGTTTGTATAAGTTGTGGCATAGAGGGAAATATTGCTAATCTTTTATCTTTTTAGGCCATTATATTTCAAGACCAATGGGGTCCTTTGCCACTGGACAAACAGGGAAATCCACGTCCATTTGCTGTTAGCGATTTCATTCGCTGTGAAGTCTGCAGCGTATCGGCTGACGTGGAGCGCCTGACCTTGGGCATGCTGGGTGTGTACTGCAAAACACCCGACGTAAAGCTTGGCTTATGCGACCTAAAAGATTTTCCAAAATACTATCGGTATATTCGACGAATATCTGCCCTATTCAATATCATACTAAGCTCTTTATTCTTGTTTCCAGTCAAATTCATAATCAGGAACATCCTAGTACAATGTCCTATGAAGAACATTTGAATGCAGCTCTGGAATTCGAGAACCCCAACTACGATGTACTGTTTCAACTCAACGGATTGCAGCCCAACGAGAATCTTACACTGATAAACAAACTCAGGTTTGGCTTTCCCGAGGCGGACTATGCACCGGAACTGCGGCAGAAACAGGCCTCCCAATGGGCGTTTCGGTAAGTCATCCAGCCAATTCTCCACTCGCGGTTGGTTGCTCCTCTAGTCATAATTTTGAAAAACTTTCAATTGGTTACATGGAAAAAAACACGAAACGCTGATAAGCTGAGGTTATTCGAGGCTTTGCTGATAAGGCGACGATGCTGAGCAACCAGCTGTGAATGGGCGGGCACATTATGCTGTAGATAACATGCATCAATATAGTATATATAATTGTCATATATCCATTGTTGCACCCTACTTTTAAACACTCCTACACAACACACACACACACATTTAATTCCGAATCAGCTCCGTGGCTGATGGCATTGAACACTTTAAGAATGGCCAACAAGTCGAGGCCTTTCAGTGTCTGAACAAGGCCCTGAACATTGATCCGCGCAATGTCGAGGGTTTGGTGGCGCGCGGTGCGCTCTACGCGAATCGTGGCAGTTTCTTAAAGGGTCTAAAAGACTTTGAAAAGGCGCTCATATTGAATAAGTACCATGTGAATGCGCGTAAATATATGGGAGAAACCTTGGTAGCATTGGGACGCAGCTATGAGGAGGATAATCGCATACCCGATGCCATTAAAGCGTACACAGATTGCCTGAATCTACTGCCACAGCATGAACAGGCTCTCATATCGTTGGAGGCACTGAAACAACGTCCAACCACAACAGTTGCCGGTAGTGCTACACAGTCCTCGAATATGCTTAATTTACCCTCGCATCCAATCACAATTGGCTCATCGGACGACTCAAGCTCATCCAGTGGCAGTGACAACGAAAACGATAGTGAAGTGCAGCGTGAGTAGGAGTAAACCTCCATTGTATTGGACCAAAACTAACCTATTTTGAATTTTAGCTGGAAAATCGAAAGCAAGCAAACAACAACAACAACATGAGCCGTACTTAATTATCGATCAGGATAAACGAGCTGTAAGCGATTCCCTGACAGCCAATGAGTTCAAGCTGGAAGATGATGAGACGATGAGCAGTGTACGCAAGCTACTACGCGAGGCAAGCAAGCATAAGAAGTCGAAAAAGAAGGGGAAAAAGAAGAAAGATAAGGACAAGGATAAGGAGTCGAAGAAGGGCAGCAGCAATAGCAAGAAATACAAATCAAAGTCATCGGACGACGATGGATCCATAACAACGACTGAAGTTGCCCTGGAAATGCTCAAGAAGATTGACTATGCGGAGGCTTACAGGTAACCTAATATTATTAACCTTTTGACCGACCTTTTGTCCTGCACAAAGTGAATTGTTATCTAGAGTTCTAAAGTTCCTTACGCTCTTACATGCATGACGCTTTTCTAGCCAGGATAAGTATGCTAATAAGTGAGTTGATTCCCCTTGATATGCCCAATTTACACTGTTTCTCTTTAATGCTAACCTTGCAGGATCATGAGCACCAGCACCAGTGAGGCACAGGTCAAAGCTCAACTGCACAACTATTTCAAGGCAAGTAAAACACACTCAGAGACGTCGACGTCGCCAGTGTCTCGGTCTACTCAGCGCAATGCGCCTCCTTCTGGATACAAGGATCTTATGATGGAACCCAGCACCTCAAAGCATGCAGCAGCTGCCGTGGCCAGCATAGAGGAACAGCCACCACCGGCACCCAAGTTTCATCATCATCATTATCAGCAGCAGAAGCAGGAGCAGCAAAGTCAGCAGCGCATGCAGAAGCTTTCGTTCCAAATAAAAAAGCGACCACTTCAAATGGACAAATTTGGATTGCTCCGTCTGGCCACGCCCCTCAGCTCGCACTCGCACAGTCGCAGTAGGAGCCGCAGTCGTTCGCCCAAGAGATCACGCAACTCACGGAGTCACAGTCGATCGCGCGGCAGACGCACGTCACGACGACGCTCGCGTTCGTCTCGTAGTCGAAGTAGTAGTCGGTCGCGCCACTCCCGACCAAGAAGACGTCGAACACGTAGTCGAACTTCACACAGTGGTCGCAGTCGTAGTCGCAGCTTCACACCTCATCGTTATAGCGGAGGAGGAGGAGCATCAGCTGGAAGTGGTTCACGTTATAGAGGACGCGGATGGTTTAAGCCACGCTTTGGCCAAGAGCAGCGTGGACGACGGTCACGTTCCTTTAGTCGTGGGCGTCGCTCGCCATCGCCATTTATACCACGACGTTCGCCTTCACCGTTTGTGGCACGACGAACTCCTTCGCCGTTTGTACCACGACGCACACCTTCTCCGGGCGCTCGTTATCGACGCACAAGATCGCGTAGCATCAGTCCGAGACGTTTTCATTCGCCTCGTTACACACCTCGTGGACGCGGTCGTGGACACCCGCGAGGTCGTTTCCAACATCGCTGGACAAACTTTGACAATCGCAACAGCAACAACTACAATAACTATAACAACTACAACAATGGAAACAACAAAATGTTCAACAACAGACGCTACAGTCCCGAGCACGACTTGAGACCGCCAGGAGATGATGAGCCTAGCCTGGAGGAGGTCGATGAAATGATCAAAGAAGCACAAAAGGAACGCAAAATAGGAATTATCCAGAGCGATAAGGACATACTAAAAAAGAGGGCAACAAACTCCACAAGTGACAGCGGCGCCTAAGCGGGGCTCGAAGATTAAATGAATAGATCCAGTGTTAAGTTTCTCCTGTACGTAGTTCTATGTATTCTTGAATATCCTTTCGAAATGTAATTTGTATCTTATAAGAACGTTGCAACTCAAGCCGGAAAACCAAAATACAGAAGCTTTCGAAGCACTACACAAATAAAAGAAGTCTTTTTTTTGCCAAATATGAAACAGGATAAGAAAGTAAGTTACTTAGGGTTATTCAAGGTTCAAACAAGTTCAGTTGGACTATTAAAACTTTCTTAATATTGTCAATAAATTAAATAGCGACCTAGCCTCCTCTTGCTTTGCTTATGGCTATGGTATACTGAGAACTGTCATGGATATCAACAGTTGATACAGTTTGTATCTCAGCCAATTACAAACATACAAACATGCACACACTCATTCACATAGTTTGTGTGTTTTTCTATTTATACCGAAGCGCGTGCTTTGCTCCTCTCAAGAGCGAGAGAGAGAGAGAGAGACCAGAACACAAACCGGCTATTCACAATAATTCACACTCTCACACTTAGAATAAAGAGAGAGAGAGAGGGAGAGCGAGAGAGCGGAAGAGTTCGTGTCTGGAGCTTTAACGAAGTCGAAACGCAGCCTGAGATAAAGCGTCTCCCTTATTCAGTTCACATTTGCCTGCCGGCAACAGCAGAAGCAAACTTTGGAGCCCTTTGCGGTGGGGGAATGAGTGTGTCTGGTTGAGTGTGTGTGTGCCTATGTTTGTGTTTGCGCACACGACGACTTTGATTTAGAATAATAAACGCGACAAGTTATTGTAATTAAATTAGTACGTCAGCTAGAATTTAATCTAAATAATTAAGCTAATCGACAAAGACAGCAGCAGCAAAGATAAACAACATTTGAAAGCCGTGTAAGTGAGAACAACTTTTCTAATCTTGTCTACATTTTTGTGTTAAGAATTTTAATTTACATAACAAAGAGAATGCAACTGTTAAAAGGAAACAGCAACATTTATGCACAAGAAATGCAAGAAAATTACGAATATGCAGAAACAATTCACAGGGAAAAACAACACGCCGCATTCGCTTTTGTTTTGGACTTTGAACGATAAGACCGAACCCAACACAACAAAAACAATAACAACAGCGACGCGGCGACAAAGAACTTGAAAAAAAGCCACGCTTGTTGTTGCTCTCTCGCTCTATCTCTCTGTGGGTGCGCTACACCGTCAGTTGCCAAGTGAGTCTTATGGCCACTCAGCAGCAGAATGATTTTCGTGTTTAGCAATAAACATAAATAAAAATTAGTACATTTGAATTTACGAACACTTTTTGAAAGTGTAGTGCACATAATAAATATAAATACATATATATCAGTATAAATACATATATATCACATAAGTATGTCTAAAGTATTTACTTGTTCATGAAAAAATAATTCAATGAAAGAAAAACCAGCATAACTGATAAAAACTATTAATTATTTTTAAATATATCTCGCCAGATAACAAAATAATTTGTTTCTACTTTTCCATCCTCAGCATAAACACAACGAATTATAATGTATACGAAAATTTTCCGTGCTGTGATAATCGGTGCCCCCGGCTCCGGCAAGGGTACAATCTCGGAGCGGATTGTCAACACTTTTGGCTTTTTGCACATCTCGTCTGGCGATATTCTCCGCCAGAATATAATCAAAAATACAGAACTTGGCAAGAAAGCACAACGCTACATTGCCGCCGGTCAGCTGGTGCCCGATGAGATAGTGACAAAAACAATGCTAGCCCGCATTACTGAAGTGGGTAATAAGTCCTACATCTTGGATGGTTTTCCGCGCAACAGCGCCCAAGCTGACATTCTATCGGCGCGTGAACAAATCGACGCTGTTATCGATCTGAACATTCCGCACGATGTGATCATTGAGCGTGTAAAACATCGCTGGATACACGTACCGTCTGGCCGTGTCTATAACATTGGCTTCAATGATCCCAAGGTGCCCGGAAAAGATGACGTCACGGGCGAACCTCTCACACAGCGCGAGGATGACAAACCCGAAGTGGTGGCTAAGCGTCTGCAACTATACGACGAACTAATGGGTCCAGTCTTGGCCTGGTACGGAGAACGTGGTCTGGTGACCAGTTTTAAGGGTCGTGAAACTAAGGAAATTTGGCCACGTGTCGAGCGTTTCCTTAAGGACAAAGTCAACAAGGGTTAATTAAGGGACGTTAAGGCAACTAGAAAGACAGTTCAATTAGCTCTATACACAATAATATGCACGACTCGATGTTCATGCATACCAAAGTGTATTTATCGGCAGCTGATGCGAATAAAGATGTGTTCAATTACATAGGTCAACAAAATGCAGATGTATACAAAGTATATATGTATATTACGCTGGCATATGGGCCAATGGGTGTGGTGGTTCAGACTAACTTGCGCCAATATAATTGCGAAGCCTTATAATCTAATGAAAAAAACGAATCAAAAATTTATATGCTTACTAATGTATTTTATTTTCTTACATCTACATTTATAAGAATATCGAGGCTGGAAACCTACAAAATCAACCAAAACATTCCCCTCATAAAAATGTTTTGTTTTCATATAGATATTGTATAAATATACTACTACATATGTTTGCAAGTACTTGTACAAAGTTGTTACTCTGATAACAAATCTTTTTTTTATTGCTACTACTGATAACAAATAACTGCTGATTTTAACGTGTGGCCATAAAATATATGGCAAAAACTATTTTTGGTCATCGCAAACAACAACAAACACTTGATTAAGTTTTTATGGCTTCACGTACGAGTCATGTGTATACACATGCCCTACTTGTTCGCATGTAGCGCCATCTATTTGACAGCCTGTCAGCTGTCAAGCTCTCATACTCCCACTACTCCTTTTTCACTCGTGCATTCGCTCTCTTTAACTTACGCCCAATGCGTATGTGAAGCATAAAGAACCGCAAACTTGCTCTCGAGTAGCAAACTCCGTTTTGCTATACTCTCAATGGAGTTTTTGGTTTCCTTTAAGAAACAAGAACTCTGTTTTGCTATACTCTCAATGAAGTTCTTGTTTTTCTTTCTGGTAAGTAATGCATTTTAGCAATGAATGAAGCCACTCTCTCGCTATACGTATGCAGCATACGGATTACGAGTGATTAGATCAATGACACAATGTTTGTTTTATTTAAAAGACAGCTGGTGTGCTTTCTATTTTGCTATTGACACAGCTGCGAATTAGATTACTACAGATTGACGAAAATAAATAAGAAGCGGCGGAAAAACATATGTTGCCGATTTATAAAAGAATTAAGCAGTGTGTAAAAGAAACAAACGAAACAATCTTAATAATGCCAAATTGAGAGACCAAAGAGAGATAACTTCTGTATAATCTAAATACGAATCGATTCAGCATGCATATAAATTTGCAATCTTTCAACAGATCAACAATACACATACATATGTTACATATGCTCATTTATACATACATCTGCATTTTATAGAGTCAGTTGATGTAAACTTGTGGCCAAAACGAATATGCAAGGGCATTCGAATATTCTGATATGTCTTTTATAATAGTGAGCGCGCATTGTACTCTTCTGTGTATTGTTGTGAGAGCAAAGCTCTCTCTCTCGTAATTTGGGCACACATACATACATCCACGCATTCGCAAGAGAGTGAGAGAGTATTTACTGCACCTGCCCCTCCCCCTCCTACGCATACTGTTTTAACCGCGCGTAGCATTTCCTGAATAGAATGACCCCAAAAACCAGAAAAGCAATTGCCGAGTGCAAGTAATTGAATGTGTATCGATGAATGTCGGCAATTTAAAGAATTTGCAATGGGAATATCACACAATCACGAGAAGAGAAGCTCCCGAAATATAAAATGGCTGCGAATATTAAGCTTTGCCTTTGTTTATGCCAATGGATCCATAACGAAGCCATGATGACAATGGCAAACTACTCGAAAAAAAGTTCATCACTGACCACAAAAAAAAGGTTTAGAGTTACTGAGCCTGACTCACTCATGATGCAAGCTCCGCTTGTGAAATAACAAACATGCACAGAAATAAAGATTCAAATTTACCTCGTATTTTTGTCCGCTTGCTTAGATTCATCCAAATCTCGCCGCGTATGACTTCGCCGGCATAAAAAATGCGTTCTGGATTGTCTAGTCGGATGCATAGTCTTTCGCTTTCCATGCTGGTGCGCTGCTCTCATTAAATACTCATCCAAAAATAACATACAAGAAGACGACACATTTGAGTGGCCGCTTTGGTATCACTGTGCGAATCAACTACAATTACAACTTTGACCACTTTTTCTCAACCAGAACGATAACCGAAGCAATCATTTATCCGACAAAAACATGACCGTATTTAAATCACATTAAAACACAATTTATTTATGTTTAAATATTATTTAACTCCAGCAAATCGCGGAATAAATAATGCAAAGTAACTAGAAACTTTTTGCTTTTGTTTTACTTTGCAAACGATAACGATTAGCGATTAATCTGAAATTAACAGCTGACGCGAAAACCGCGAGGCGTTGCCACCCGATCGAGAATAAAACCGCTAAAAGTTTCGATTTGGAAATACGATAAGCAGTAAGTTTTCTTAAATATAGCTATTAGAAGTATTGTACAATTATTCCGACAATTAATAACACAAAACCATCAACTGATTTTCATTTTCTTTTAATGAAACTAATGACAACTTTCGCAAATGTATGCTGCTCTGTTAAAGGGCAACCACATTGTTTATTAATCGAATTATGCCTCAGTATTAAGTTGTAGTTGCTCGCGCACAGTGGTCGCGGTCGAAACACGTTCAGTGGTGGTTGTGCCCCTCTCCCGGCCGCGTGTGTTGTCGCTGCGTCTGCATTGCTTGCCACCAAACAATACAAAGAAAACAAATACATACATATATCACATTCCTAAACAAAAATCCTGACACTGCCTGTCACCAAGGCTCGATTATTTTTGGATAAACATATCTACAGAACACTTTAAAGATGAGCAGCAAAGTGAATTTTAGCTTCGACAACGTCATGGGTGTCTACTCTGCTGGTCAAGTTGTTTCCGGCACGGCTGAACTCATCACAGAACGACCCAAAACTATACGCTGTAAGACGTAATAATATTTTATTGTGTCTATGCTAGACATGACGTCATGGTGCCTTCTCACGCTCCCTCTCTTTCATCCAATTCCATTGCGTATATCTACCGGGCTTTGAGGCTTCATTAGTATTCGAGCCGAGTCTTTGTTGTTTTGTTATTGTTGTTGTTGGTGCTATTGTGTCGAGTGTCGGTAATTTAATATGTTAGTGAGAGAATAAAAACAGTTTTTCTACGAACTAATTTCTTTATATCCTGCCGTTATAATTGGAAATATTGTATGATTTATTCTTTTCTGAACTTTGATTTGTAAACAACGAAGTCAATTTAATATCACGTACTCATTATGTTACCCAAAAAATGAAATAGTCAACTGTTTAAGCTGTGCAAGAAATAGTTTGATTTCTTGGATAAATGAAGAACTTAATATTTTTTATATGTCAGCTTCTTTTTCTTCTATTGAAACAGACTAATAGATCCTAACATACCCTTCCTAAAGTTGTTAAAATGAGTTTATTCTTTGCCACTCATAAAAACCACAATAAATCACAAACTACCAAAAAAATTATTTAAACCGGTTTTGAGCCTCCATAGGCCCATGCGTATCTAGGTATTGTATTGTACATAGGAAGCATTGTATACGAGTGAGGGTCATGTCAAAAAGAGATTCAATTAAATAAAATTGAAACGAATTAGGCGAGATCAAGATAGCCCCCACACACACAATTATTGCAAGCAAGTAGCTTAATGATGTTATAGGCATCTCCCTCTGATCATCTATGTGCACTCTGATCTTCGCCTGCAGCAATCTACATCACGGTAAATGGCTTTTTGGAGACTCGCTGGCAGGAGAGTGTAGAGAAAACTGGACCGGATGGAAAACCGGTCAAGACACAAGAGACACACACGACTACTGAGATCTACTATAGCAGCGATAAGTATGTGTACGGCCAGAGTGGCGGGTCACAGCTGGAGTTGCCCAAGGGCAAGTACGTGTTCCCTTTCCAGACTACCATTCCGCCGAATGCCCCCACTTCTTTCAATGGCACCCACGGCCAGATTAAGCACGAGGTGACCCTGACCATAGATCGGGCAGTACGCTATAATAACATATTCAAACAATGCTTTACTGTTATACTGCCCAACGATTTGAACACCAAACCCGAATTTAAGGTAAGTGTAACATGAAATTCAATATAATTTTTTTTTTTTCTTATCATATGCTTTTTGTTCCTTAGCAACCTCTAAAACGCATCGAGGAGAAAACTTTTTGGTGGGGCTCCATTTTTGGGGGCAACAAGCCGATGGTAATGGACGTGAGCACCACGTACAGTGCCTATGTGCCTGGTCAGAAGATCCACTTCCACTTAATGCTGGACAATCAGTCCGACGTCCAGTGCATGGATGTGAAGGTGCGTCTGTTCAAGAATGTCAGCTATCGCGGCAAGGGCGATGAAAAGGAACAGGTTAAGACCACGGAGGTTCGTGTAGCCGATAAACACTGTGGCGAGGTGGAGAAACATAATAAAGCCCAGTTCGATGAGTATCTACTTGTGCCACCCACGACACCCAGCACTCTCTCTGAACGGGATCCCATACGCGTGAG
The DNA here is from genome assembly GCA_018151435.1 of Zaprionus africanus. Lineage (NCBI taxonomy): Eukaryota > Metazoa > Arthropoda > Insecta > Diptera > Drosophilidae > Zaprionus > Zaprionus africanus. The sequence continues at coordinate 11,433,458 of JAECXB010002206.1, forward strand.
CTACACCCTACGGTTCATTGCAAAAACATTCCGTCTGCATGGAGGTGGAGATCTTGTCGTCGAGTTTCCGCTGGTCATTGGTACTGTGCCTATACTCGGCAGCATGCAGGACAAAGGGCCGCAATCTCAAGAAAATAAAATAAATGGAAACTTTCAACCGTTGCGTAAGCCCCATATCGAATTAAATTGTTTACACAATGATTTATAAAGATCTTCTATTTTTGCAGCTGCACCCAATTTCCAGGAGGACGTGAGCAACGAGCATTTTGAGGCAAATACGTACAAGCCACGTTATCCGGTTTACTTATTTGATGGCCAGCAGATTGGCAATGGAAACGGGGCCAATCCAGCAAAGCCACCAGTTGCCAGTCTATACCCGAAAGCCGACAATACACCGTCACCAATTCCAGTGAAGTATACTCCAAATCCTGTTTCACCAAAAGGAAATGATTCGGTTCCTGCCGTCCAAAAGGCACCGCCGTATCCAGTGCAAGCGCCATCCGCTGACAACAGCTTTGAAGTGCTCGGTTTTAGTGTACCACCAGGCTATCAGCCAACTCCCACTGCTCCAACTGATGCCCCAATTGGCTGGAAGTAGGAATGCATTTTAAATATACCATAATAGCTATTTAAATTTATATTTACATATTAAGCACATTTGATATACTTTTTTGAATAAAATACACGCGCCGTTGGAATTGCCTAATCGATAAGTCGATAACTGGCAAGCAGTGCTCAGTTTGTTTTCACAGCATCTGGCAGCACTGTGCGCACAGGAACAGCTGTTCCGGACATGCACTTGACGTAACTTGGAGGCCAAGTTTTATTTTCAATATTTCTTGAATAGCCGAAAAGCGCTCAGAAACCGGTTTGAATTTTTAAGTCTTTGGCATAAACTGCAGCGCCACTAACAAACCAAGGCAACATAAAGTTACTACGCACACACATATCAACAGGGAGGGTAAAAGAAAGTTTTGACGCAATCGCATCGCCGTTATTTGTAATTTGTAATGAAGAAGCGTCGTCGTCGAGCGAGCGCGCAACTGAGCAGTTAAAGCTGCACTCTGGCGGCGAACAGTCGAGGAATTCCACAATTAACAACAGGGTCTCTCTCAGTCTTGAGGTATTTGGGAATTAGTGTAAAGGTAAGGCATTCTCATTTGTTATGCATATCGGATGCAGCAGCGACTTTATCTTGGTCTTGTCAGCATCTGCAGCCGTGGCTAAGGGCAAACGGAGAGATCAAAACAACAAAAGTGAAATCGCTGATAAAGACGGGAACGAACGAACGAACAAATGAATGAATGAATGAATTTCGTGAGCCTATTTTGGGAGCATGTTGAATTATTGACGCTCAGACAAGCATAGCGAAGAAAGAAGGAAGTTGGAAGCTAGTGAAACAAACAAGCGAATCAGCGAATCACTCTCCAGTGGGCATGACAGAGAGCTTGTGGGTCTTGGCCTACGATCTTCATGTCAGCGCGTCGCATCGTTATTTCACACTTTAATTTGGCAATAATTTGCTTGTGAACAATTTAAAGTAAGCCCGGGGCACACCTTGAGCACCTATGGCAAAATGACGACTTACTATAAAACTATTTTGTTTGTCTAACATCTGATTAATGCCTTGCTAGCTCTGTTGTTGGTTTTGTGTTTGATTTACAGAAATGCCATTGAAGACTCGGCCGCAGCAATAAAAGTGAAATCAGCACGAATACCTGTAAACAGACACTCACACACTCACGAGTGCTCACACGTCGACAGTAGACAGTCGACCAAACAGAGTCGATCCATTGACATCGATACGGACGGACGGGCAAAGATACAGCGATCAATATGACTCCGGCGGTAGCAACAAGCAGCGCAGGAGCGGCTGCAACAACGGCCACGCCCTCGTCAACAACAACAGCAGCAGTCAGCCCACGACGGACGCATAGCACGCGGGAGCAACTGCAGCAAATTGTGGCTGGCGGCTTGTCAGCGGCAATAACACGTTCCACCTGCCAACCGTTAGATGTCCTGAAAATACGCTTTCAGCTGCAGGTTGAACCACTCGGAGCCAGTGCACAGAAACTTGTGATGCAGTCAGCAACAGTAAATGCAAGTCCGGCTCCTAGTCCCGTCGTGCAAGCATTACAATCCTCCAAGTACACATCGATAACTCAGGCTGTGCGTACCATTTATCGCGAGGAGGGTTTGCTAGCCTTCTGGAAGGGCCACAATCCAGCCCAAGTGCTGAGCATCATGTATGGCATCTGCCAGTTCTGGACGTATGAACAACTTAGTTTGCTAGCCAAACAAACCCATTACCTTAAGGATCATACGCATCAATCAAATTTCCTATGTGGTGCTGCAGCTGGCGCTGCTGCAGTCATCATTTCCACACCGCTGGATGTCATACGGACACGTCTGATTGCCCAGGACACCAGCAAGGGATATCGGTAAAAATATATATAAACTATTATTGAAAGTATTTTCTAAATTCTTAATTTTCCAGCAATGCGACGCGTGCTGTAAGCGCCATTGTGAAACAGGAGGGAGCCCGTGGAATGTATCGAGGATTATCTTCGGCTCTTCTGCAAATTGCGCCCCTAATGGGTACCAACTTTATGGCCTACCGACTGTTCAGTGAGTCGGCATGCACATTCTTCGAGGTGGAGGACCGTACCAAGCTGCCCACATGGACACTGTTAGTGCTGGGCGCCTCTTCGGGCATGTTGTCCAAGACAATTGTGTATCCGTTCGACCTAATCAAGAAGCGCCTGCAAATTCAAGGCTTTGAGCGTAATCGTCAGACATTCGGGCAGACGCTGCAATGCAACGGCGTCTGGGATTGTCTGCGACAGACGGTGCAGCAGGAGGGAGTGCGAGGTCTCTACAAGGGCGTTGCTCCCACGCTACTCAAGTCGAGTTTAACGACGGCCTTGTATTTTAGCATTTACGACAAGCTCAAGCAGGTGCGCTTCTAGTACGCGCTGAATCCATTTTGTACCTAGTACTTAAGTAGTGGAAAAGTCAATGGCACAGAATCTATTTTTTATATGCAAATTTATAAGAAACATAGCTCATATTTGAGTGCTGCTGTGTGTGTGCGAGTGAATTGATACGCACGGCTTCTCCGTTAATTAGTTATTGTTTATTGTACGGGTTTGATTTATAATAATTGTTGTAACTCTAAATGCTGCACAGACTAGTCTATAAGCTATGCACAAATGCATAAACGAAGTGGTAAATTATACGATACTTTTATTTAAATGTCATCTGTTTTTTTACTACCAACAGATAAGCTAATGTCGCATAGTGATTTACTCCCAGGTTATTAACATCTGTGTTTATGAATTTTAGAACAGATGTTGGGTGCCCTAAAGACCTTCAATTTTACACTTCACACTTACGTGTTTTACGATCCATAAATATTTTTCAGACATGTTATACATATGAAGTACTTCATTAGAACGTAATGTTCTAAATTGTTATTGGGAACTTTTTTAATTGCCAATATTTAGCGCCAACAAATACCGCAGATATAGTCTCCAGATCGTAACGCTTTCTTGGCATTTTAACCAAACATGGTAACATCTTTTTCGGAAAGCTTTTCCATTCGGTTATTGTGAAATTTAACTGTTTGAACAGTAGTTTTGTTTATCCATTGAATGTAAAGAGTTTTTTTTTTTGTCAATAAACTTGTTTTCTTATCAAAGCGTTAAATGGACCCAGCCATGAGATTGGTACCAGCGGTAGATGAAACCGGTGTACCGTGGTTAATGTGGCTGCCAAGAGACTCGCAAAACTCAGTGCCAGTGAAATTTGATGGTATTCGGATTGTGGTTTTTCACTACTTTGATCAACATTTGAATGAACTCAATAGATGGGTTGAAATGATTGACAAAATCGCTAGGGAATATGCAGGGCGTATTAAGTTTGCGGCGCAAGATATAAGTAAGATTCAAAACTTTTTTAAAACCTTAAGTAGAGAAGACTTCGGTAGCTATCGGGCGAATACTCCACCTCGAATCTATGGCTTGGACAATGATGGATGTAAATATACCATGCATATGTTCTTTAGTTCCAAATACATCAGGGATTTCTGTGAGAAACTTTTATTGAACAAAATGTTTCAGGCTGTGGTAGTGTATCCAATTCAAGAACTCGATTTACCTGCCCAAAACTTTAATAAAATAAGGAAAGAGACTGATAAAGACTTATTTGTGATGTTGTACGATCCCGCCTGTTATTATTGGACAATTCAATTAAAAAGACTTCGTAAACTGGCCAGACTTCTGATCAATGAAGATGTCGTCGTGGTGATCATAAACAGAGGACACAATTATCTGGACGTGTCGTTTGATAAGTCGACGGAGCTAAACAATCTTCATGGAGTCACAGCACTCATTTCGAAACGAAAGAATAAATGGATTACGAATTCTCTTGGTTCGGAGTTTAGCACAAGAGATTATCTGCGGCATATCTCGCAGCGAATAGATCGGGAGCTAAAGGAATACGATCGCAAAGGAGACTCCCGACTACCTGATCAGGCCCTTCACGATTTACGATATTTATACGAAAGAAAGATAACGATTTTATAAAGTATTAATAATTGTATTGCTAAAACTGTGATAAATAAGCTTTTATTATTGTGCTTTGTACAGGGTATACAAAAGCTTAGTTAGCCAAACCCAACAGCTGACTGCGACTAACCGCTTAATAAAAGCTCTTCGATGAGTCAACAAACCGTCGGTGAATTACATTTGTTTTCAGTTTGATGGAAAATTTCTTTGAAACATGTCGCGTTGGTTTTATTGTGATCCCAATGTTGAGCCACAAAATTACAGAACTTGGATGAAGGCGCAGCATGCAGAACGATTCAAACGACTTGAGGATGGAGAAAAGCTATGGAAACTTAATGAGCAACATCGACCCATACTTATTGTGCTGCACTTGTTTGCCAACGAGTCGGAAGATCTGAGCCAATGGCTAGATATGATCTATGATATTGCAGCACCAGATTCGTTCGGTACTAAAATAGAATTCTTCGTTGATGATCTTTTCGCTGCACACATATTTCAATGGGATGGATACTTTTACCGCAATACGATGTATTCTATGCAAGCACCGCCATTGATATATGGAATAAGTGCTACTGGTAAAGTGCACTTCTTTGGCGACGCCATTGGACCGAATACACCCTGCCAGAAAAGTCTTGGCGCTTTTTGTAATCAGCTTTTGGACGAGTCATTGGTTTCTCCCTTTAAGTTTGAAGATAAAGTGCCCGTGCCAGAAATAGACTTGGAAAATTTTAGTGGTCTGGTCTATGGACAGGAGGAGGATGTTGTGATTTGTTTCTACAACTCACAAAACCAAGGTACGCCTGAGACCGACAATTATCTAAGTGTTCTGGAGAAGCTAGCTGCCAAAATGCAGCAGGAGCACATAAAGATATTTAAAATGAATGTACATGGTGGCCGATATCCCAACAAAAAGTTTGAAATACAATCCACACCCACAATGTTTATCCTATCTCAAGCTCAGCCATCTAGTCCAGTACGCTGTTTGGACACATGCAATAACCTTTTCGCAATGATCAAATTCGTTGCCCAGCATGCAAGTGAGGAACTTCTCTTTTACGACCGTCGTGGAGATCCCAAGACTCATTCTGATCTTCTCGCGCACATTCACAATAGTTTCAAGTAAACAAACAACGATAATTTAGAGGTTTCTTTAACTAAACAAACAAAAATAATAAATAATTGTATTATACTTCTTTTGTACCTCTGCGATTTCGTCTGGAAATTAAACTAGAAAGCTTATCAGCATTAAATAAAAGCTCTGTCATGACTCAAACGAAAAAAGCTTATCAATGAATTTTTCCATTAATGTTTACGTTTATCACCTAGTTAAGTTTTATAAGTGTGACCAACATGTCGTTCGAAAACATATGCGGTTACAGACCTGCGCCTCCGAACTTTAAGAGTTGGATGTCACCTTTATATGAGAAGCGGTTTAAACGTCTGGAGGAACGACAATTAAAATTGGAGAAGCTACCAAAGCTTATTGTATTACATTTATTCTGTGATGATTTGCAACGTTTGAAGCCTTCGCTGGACATTATTTATGAATTGGCAGCTCCAGATTTATATGGCAACAGAATACGATTTTTTGTGGATGATCTTTGGTCAGCATACGTCTTCCAGTGGGATGGATTCTCTATTCACCGAGGAGATAATAGCTTCAAGTTGGAGTCGCCTCCATTAATATTCGGAGTAAATGATGCTGGTGAGGTGCACTTTTTTGGAAACGCAAAGGGGCCGACTCCCCCCACTCTAGAAAGTCTTGATCGATTTTGTAGCCAACTTTTGGCAGGGTCTTTATTTTCATCTCTTGGATTTCAGAATAGAATGCATGTCCCTGATGTGGATCTGACAAATTTCAACGATCTTATCTATGGCAGTCAGAACAGGGATATAGTCATTGGGTTTTATAGGTCACCTGAACAAGCCGAAACAAGCAACTTTCTTTTATGTTTGGAGAAGTTCGCTGCCCAAATACAGCAGAAAGATTTGAGCATATACAAAATGAATATAACGAGCAGTCATCCTCCTTAAAAGTTCAATATTCAGTCTAATAACGCATTATTTTTTCTACCGCAAGACAATAAACACAACCCTATACGTTGTTATGATCCGAACACTATCCTCAAGTTTGTTGCCCAACATTCCACTGAGGAACTGTTCTTTTTTGACCGTAATGCCGTTCGAAAAGTACATGCTGAATTGCTAAAACAAATGCAAAATTTTTATAACAAGAAAAACTTGCGCGAGTCCCGATTTTAATTTTATAAATAACAGAAAATTGCATATCTGCGCAAATATCGATAGAACCATCACTAGATAGTGATTGATGCAAGAATTGTGACTTCGATATCGATTAATATGATTTAAAATCGACAATTTTAACTCAAACATGTTGAAATTACAATTAAAACCGGAAAATGAAAAATATGCAGTTCTCCTCGATCACAGGAAATTAATAAATAAAGCTTATAGTGAAAATGTGGGAAATAACGAGACTTACGAACTGAAATCACAATTGTTTCAATTTCATCCAAAAACAACGCCGGAATTGCAACCAAATCAACGGAAACGAAAACGCAAACTGAATGAGACAACAAACTATGTTCAAGAGGACAACATCAAGGGATATCTGGAACTGCTACCCAAGCCAAAGGAGGACAATGATAAGACAACTCTGCCTCGTTACTGGGAGGATGAATACACGATCCCTCAACTGCATGGAAGCAATACTAGCGGAAAATTCCAAAACTTCCAAGCGGGCAACAATGAATCAAATGCTGGAAACTTTGTTATACCACAAGGGACTAGCTTCTACAACTACAACGTGGAGCACCTGACGGCATTGCTGCCACAGCTGCTGCCAAGCTATGACCTAATCGTACTAGATCCTCCCTGGCGCAATAAGTATATTCGTCGAATAAAACGCGCCAAGAAGTCCTTAGGCTATACCATGCTGGATAACGAGCAGTTGGCACTCCTGCCCCTCCGCCAACTAACCCATTTGAATTCCTTGATCGCCATCTGGTGCACAAACTCTACACTGCATCAGCAGACGCTAGAAACAGTCTTGCTGCCCAGCTGGCACCTTCGATTGCTGCACAAGTTGCGATGGTACAAACTGAATACGGAGCATCAACTCGTCAGCGAGGTGCAGCCGGGAAATGTCATACAAAAGCAGCCCTATGAAATGCTCTACTTGGCTTGCCATGCAGACAGCGATAAGGAATATGCGTCAGAGCTGATGCAGGCGGAAATAGTTCTCAGTATACCCAGCATTGTTCACTCCCATAAGCCGCCTTTACTGGAATGGCTGCTCCCTCACTTACAACTGGCTCCAGGTCAAACCAAGCCCAACTGCTTGGAACTCTTCGCCCGCTACTTGCAGCCACAATTCACTTCAATTGGCCTTGAGGTGTTCAAACTGATGGATGAACGATTGTACAATAAGATCTTAATAGAAGAAGGTGACAATAAAAAAGTTACTTGAGGTGTTTATTATCGTTTTTATATTTGTGTACCGTTAATGAGAGCAAATGCAACAAAAAGAATTTTGTATGTGTGTGACAGGCGAAATGTTAGACATTTTCAGAGTGGTGTGGGTTGGGTTTGTAGTGTTTTGTTGTTAAATTAAGTATTAAACATATTAAGCATTATTAATACACGTGTATTTGTTTGTGTTGCTTATTCATGGCCCTGAGCCATGGCAGCGGGATTGGTTGGCTCGTTTCCGCCACGCTTCTTCGAGCCCGAGACGATGTCGTCGATGCGCAGCAAAAGAATAGCTGTCTCCACAGCAGTTTTGTAAGTTTGCAGCTTAACGGCAAGCGGTTCCCAGATTTGCTTAACATTCATGTCCACAATTTCACCGGATTCACCATCAATACCCCAGGCGCAGACACCATCGCCAGTGTGCGAGGCATGTTTGGCACGCAGTGCCGTCAAGGCGCGAATGGTATTTGCTCCGCAGTTCTGGGCCAAGGTGCGTGGAATGATCTCCAATGCATGTGCCACAGCGGTGTAAGGACCCTTAACTTGCTTGCGGGTAAGCAACTGGGAAACAGCCATTTCGACAGCACCGCCGCCGGCAACGAGACGTGGCTCCAGCACCAGATTGCGTGCCACATTCAGAGCATCCTGAAGATTGCGCTCCGTCTCGTTGAGTATATCCTTGCTGGCACCACGCAACAGAATTGTGCAGGCCTTGGGATCCTTGCACTGTGTGACAAATGTGAAATATTCATCGCCAATTTTCTTGATCTCGAACAGACCAGCACCAGTGCCCACATCCTTTTCGGTCAACTCCTCAGTGCGGTTCACAATTGTTGCACCACAGGCACGAGCGATACGCAGGTTATCCGTCTTGCGGAGTCGTCGAATAGCTGTGATGCCTGCCTTGAGCAGGTAATGCTGTGCCAGATCGGAGACACCCTTCTCGGTGAATACCAAATCCGGTTTGACAGCAATAATGTCGGCGCACACTTTCTGCACAAACTCCTCTTCGATTTGCAACATGCGCGTGAAGTCCTGCTCTCCAATGATCTCAACATTTGTCTGGCTCTCACCCTTCTTGTATTCCAGACTGCAGTCAAGCAGCACAATACGAGGGTTCTCAATGTAGCGTCGCATCTTGGCGTGCGTTACATCCTTGTTGATCATGACGCCCTTCAGCACACATGAATCTTCAATAGCGCCGCCGGGAATCTTCTCCACTTTGGCATAGCTAAAAGAAAGAGAATAAATTTCACTATTGCTATTCATTTCCATTACTTATTGAGTATTTACCGTTTAATATCAACTTCCAGACGTCCGTTCTCATTCAAAGTAACAGTCTCAACGGCATCCAACGCGATTTTGACAGCCATATCGGACCATTTGCCAATGAATTTGGTGCCAACGCAAGCCTTGACAACCTCAGCCATTTTGGCCTTGTCCTTAACATCTAGTTGAACACTAAGATCGGACTGCAAGTGATTGACGATATCCTCAAGGGCCTCACGGTAGGCACGAATGATGACAGTTGGATGAATCTGTTGCTGCAGGAATGGCTCAGCGGCGGCAAGCATCTCTCCGGCAAGGACAATGACAGAGGTAGTGCCATCACCCACCTCTTCGTCCTGTGTGCGAGCGATTTCAATCATGCTCTTGGCTGCCGGGTGCTGCACAGTAATTTCACGCAGAATCGCATTACCATCATTGGTCATGACAATGCCGCCCATAGGGTCCATCAGCATTTTCAGCATGGCCTGTGGGCCCAAACAGGTACGAATCACATCAGCAATCGCCTGAAAAAACCAACAAAATTACAACAATTTCAACAGATGGTCAACTCGGCGCTCTAGACATGTGAGTCACAAGCACTGCACACACACACTCATACCTTTCCGGCTTGAATATTCTCCAACTGCACTTTGCGGCCCGATTCTCTTTTTGTGTTTTGACCTAAGTCGCAATAAAATGATGGTTAATTGTTCTTAGGACTGCAAATAATTGTACTTACTCAACACGAGTATTGGTTGCTGTCCACCAAACATGTTTATAGCGGTTTTTAATTTATTTCTAAGTGAAAATAAAAGAACTCGTGCCTCGCGTTTTTCTGTTGCCGCTGTTCGAAAGAGAATGAGTGACTTTTGCGTTTGAGGTTAGAAACGATGACACACTGTTCGAGAAAATTCGATAACAGAATTAAAAGTGGTCATATATTAAGTAATCCACATATGATTTAAATTATTATGGTATTTTAAGAGCATGTAAACTGAATTAAAGATTAAATCAATGTATTTACAATTCAAATATTGCAATTCATAAAATAAGCCGGAAAATAGAATCGATAGGTTTTCTTATCGATGCGCACACTGGCAACTCCGACCAATCAGCTGTTCGGTATATGTTTATAAACGTTTGTCAGCGGCATTTTACACAAAAGTCGCGATATGGAAGCCAAAAAGATATCGTTTGGCTTTAGCAAAGTGAACAAACCTAGTATATTACCCCCAAAAGTTGCAAAAGAAGAAAACAAAGTAGAACTGATAAAATGTCTCGAAGGAAAAGAAATCAAACTGGTGGCGTATGTTAATAATTTATCTGTATAAAGTACCATATATAACAAATACGTTTTTATTATTTTAGCGAACGGCAAGAAGAGGCTCCGCTGGTTATACAATTGCCAAATAATCAAAAAACATCCACGGCATTGGCAAGTCTGATGAAACGGCGCGCCGTGTTGCTCGGCGAAGATGAGCCACTACCCGAAGAAGAAACTGCAGAGCCACAATCCATAGCTGAAGTAACAGGTAACTTGGAAGAACGCGCTGCACGTGAATTGCTGGCTGATGTACAGAACAATGGCAATGATGCTTTGGATAGTGAAAAACTTGTATTGCCCGCTTTGAAAGCCGATGAATTGCCATTGGATGGCGCCAAGGAGTCAAACTTGGATGATTATGACTCCATACCTATACAGAAGTTCGGTTTGGCAATGCTGCGCGGCATGGGTTGGGTCGACCCACCGCCGGTATCGAAGAAAAAGGACGCATTAGTGGATGATGCGCCGTTCCTACGACCCAAGGGAATGGGCCTGGGTGCTGACAAGGCATTGAAGCCAAAAGCCCTGCTTGTGAAGCCAGAGCAGAATGAAGTGCTGGAGATAAAGAAGCAAGCCTATGTTCGTATCTTGGGTGGCAAACAGAAGGATCAGTATGGACAAATTGAAGGATTTGATGACCATGCCGGACGTGTGATTGTCAAAATGGCCATTGGAGGCGCAAAAGAAGCGTTTAACGAGTTTCTATGCCAACCCGTGTCCCGAAAAGAGTATGCACAATATGGAAAATGCATAAGTAAGTAGGAAACAAAAATATGGTGAACTAAATTAGAAGAAAGATAAACTATAGATCCAACATTTTACAGATACAGCCAAATACGAGGAATTCAAGAAGAATGAAAACGAACATGGTCAAATAATTGTTAAGCAGGAGAAGTCAGAGGAAAGAAATAAGGTAAAAAGCGAACGATATGGCGACGAGGAACGCAAGTCGTATAGATCGAAAGATGAAGACCGCAAGCCGCACAAGGCAGAACATCAGAACGGGCGGACTACTGAGCGCAGTCATTACAAAGACGAGCGCAGTCACTATAAAGACGAGCGCAGTCACTATAAAGATGACCGCAGCAGCTCATCCAAGCAGGAAGACCGAAAGTCGTACCACACAGAGGATCGCCGAAGAGATGAATCCCACAGCAGTAGTCGTCAAATTGAACGTAGCCAGGAGTCGCTGAGCAGTAAATCGAGCAGCCGCACATACAAGCAGGAAGATCGAAAAACCTATCACACAGAAGATCGACGCAGAGATGAAAGTTACAGCAGTAGTAGTCGTCATAATGAACGTAGCCAGGATTCACATAGTAGTAAATCGAGCAATCGACGAAGGCGGCATAGTAGCTCGGACGATGCTGACGATACGGGTGAATCCACAGAAAGCGATTCTGATTCGGCATATGAGCGTAAAAAATCAAAGAAATCCAAAAGTAGCAGCAGCAGTAGCAAGAAGTCAAAGAGCAAAAAGGCTAAAAAGAAAAGCAAATCCCACCGTCATCGTAGTAGCGATGATAGCGACAGCTGCTCGGGAGAACGATCTCAGTATCGTCATCAAAGTAAACACAAGAAGAAAACCAAAAAGAGCAAGCATGCGCGATCACGCACACGTTCCAGATCCCGAGAAGGGCGTGGCAGATAGTACAAATAAAAAGGCATTGTATACTTGAAAACTTTTTTATTTAAGTTAATGTATATGTGTGTACCATCAGTAGACTCCTTAGTTATTATACTTATGCAGGATTACCATTAAATTTCAACTAACTTCACAAATAATCACAAAAAATGTCTTTCTTTGAGATTTTCGGGCCACAGACTCAGTAGAAACTTAAATCTAGAAATATAATGTGGATGAAAGGATTCAAAATCAAACTTGAAATGCGTTTAGTCATGACTTCAACTAGTCCAACTAGATGTGAATGAGAGATAATACTTTCAATATGCGCATAGTGCACCTTTCTTTTATGATATATTCAATTGATTAATCTGTATAAAATGGCAAATACATGACTTAGTTTTGAATATGTTGCTTTTCTTTTTGGTCAAATGCGGTTAGTTGTATGAGTGTGTCGTGTGTGTGTTTGTTGTATGTTTATGTGATTATGCAAGCCAAGTTTTTATTTATAAATCATGATGAATCATAATAAAAATGCTGTTTACTGCAGCTTCTTTTTTCCAAAATTAATTTTATCGCCGATTACTTTGGAAGCTTTTTGGGTAATGGACTTGATCACATCCTTTTCATTCAATCCAGGCCACATGGCTATCAAGACAGTAGCGCAGTACATCAGAAATAGGTTGTTTATGATGGCACCAATCCAGGCTAGAATCAACAGGCCAAAACTTATGACAATGACAACCTAAACAGAGAAATTCAGATGTATCAATGGAACTTAAAACATCTTCGATTTGCCGAAGACTGAATACACTTATGGGTATTGTAAGTCTTCTAACGAAGTACATTAATAATTATAAAGACGCACCAGTGTAGGCTTGCGCTCCTTGAACATATAGTCATACCAGTCCACAATACTTGCTTTGATGCCGTATAACTGCACACAGACCTCCTCAAACTTGGCCTCCTGTTCACCATCCCACTTGGTACCGGTGGAGAACAGTCGGGAGATGATTGGAATTACAAAATCCATGAAGAATGCCAACAATGTCAGCAAGGAGAACAATGTTATAAATGACAGATCCAAGTACCAGAGCAACAGATACATGATAGTTATTGTTCCAATTATGATACCGGCGTAATATTGCTTCTCCCAGGTGAGAACGCCATATGCGCCGACAATGGCATTACGGAATGGCTCCAAATCATGTTTTAGTTTTATTTGAGCACGTTTCTGTAATTTAATTGTTTAATCATTTTTTATAATGGCGGCATTTGTTGCGCGTGTGTTGTATAAAAGTACATAAATGCAAATAAAATTCATCAGATTGTAAATTTATATCCTTTCTTACCTGGTCAACCTGTGATGTTGTCATCTTCGTTAGTCAATTGTTTTAAAACGATTTTTTAATATGATTTATTGAGGATGCGGTTTAACGTCGCTTCCGTACGTTATTGTTATATTAAGAGAAAAATCAATTTGTTTGTGCTTACTTCCAGCAAGGATGTAAAAAGCATCGATAGCAACGTTTGCAAACGAAAGCTATCGATATGACTAGTCGTTATTTTACGTCAATTGCGATAGCTATTCGATATTAGTGATGAGCTTTTTGGAAACTTTAGATTTTGGTTAAATTTATTCAACAAGTTAATTTTGCCAAACCACTTTATATTATAAACTTTGAAAAATCTAAATATTAGTAAAAAGTTGAATAAGTACATATAAATGTAAGCGATTTTTAAAAAAATAAATTATATCATGACGTATAACTGATAAGTACTTGTGACGAGTGACAATTAAATCGATATCGCCCTATGTCTACTCGATACTTTTGAAAATGACTTGAACAAAATAAGAAAGCAACTTTACGAGCTTTCCAACTGAAACATATTTCATTTTAGAAAACAACATGAGTTGCCCCGGTTTTGGCGAAGTTAATATTCCATCCTCTCGTGCTTTTTGGGATGATTGCGAGGAGGATGAAATTGATAGCATCGAGCCGGCAGTAAAGTGAGTCGGCACTTTTCTTGTTTATAATTTCCAGCAACTTATTTACATAAACACGCATTGTTTACCAGGCTAAATCTTAGATTTAATGCTGGACGAAAATGAAACCCCTTTCGCCAGTGAACTCTTTGTACTTATCGAAGGACCAAATGTTAAAGAATTTTGCAACAAATCGCTGCTGCAAGACACAAAAACTATTTGCGAAATCCCAAAATCATCGTCTCTGCACTGGAATGCCGCCAATGGTCAGTTGCTGGCCGCGCTCGATTTGGATCTAAACAACAGTGGAGAAATAGCAGAGTTGCTAATACCCTACGCCAAGCTGGCTAAACAGGTGTTAACTATTACACTGAAGCCAAAGGTAGAATACAAAAGTGAATTCATCGACAGATACTACGACGATGTGGCAATTGTGCGTAGCATTGGCGGAAATGCAGGAGAACTCTTTGGTGACCTGGAAGCCCCTAATTTCATAGCAGGAGCTGCTGCTGGCAGTAAGTTTGGCTTTATTTAATGACTTCTTACGTACTATACGTTCGCCATTTACAGTTGCCAGTTGGAGAACTCAAATGGACCTGCCGGTTAACTCTTATGCCATTTATGTCGACAAACTGCCATTAGACGGTGTCTCTGCTCAGCCAGTGATCAAACTGTTGCAGAAGATGAGTGTACCCTGCAGTGAACGTTATGTTCCACCATCGAAGGAATCTTCTCACTTGTATATGTGAGGGCAAAGGATAGACATTAGATTGGGTGAATGTGTTTCTATATTTTAATAAATGGTTGAGGTTGTAAACATTCCCAAAAACCGTAACTTATTGGAGTAATTCAAACATGCTTAAGTTAAGTTCCTTGCGGCGTTGGTCCATGTGTGCCTTGGCAATAGCTATAAACTGCGGCCGCGAGAGCAATGAATATGCCGGCACCAGCAGTGAAGAGACCAACATGTGCAACTCTTTGTGACCGCTGCTAAACAAATCAATGCCCAGTTCTAAGGCTGTACCGAAGTCACATTCATCCACAGCAATATTGGCCGCATTGGTGATTGGCTGCAGCTTTTCAAGCACAGCCTGCTTGGCATTATCACTGTCTTTAAGATCCTTGCGTTCGAACAGAGCTAAGATTTTCTTCAGCTCCACATCGCTGACCATTAGTGGGCGGTAACCTTGCTGTGACTTCCTTTCGTACGGCACCACAATACCAGCCCGATGAAATGTCCTGGCCAAGACGTGTTTGTTACGTTCCTTTTTTAAACTCTCCACATCGGCAAGCTCCAGTGATTTATCGCTAATATACTGCTTCACCAATTTTTTGGTAGCTGCCACTTGGCCAGCTGTAAATGGGGTGCTAACATAATCATGTTGCAAAAAGTAGAGAAATGCATCAAATATATTGCCCGCAATAAATTCAAATTCACAGTCGCGTGAGGCGTCGTTCCGCGCCAGCAACAAACGCTCCTTGTCCTGGGGAACATCTCGCCAGTAACCGTAATGAACGCCGGTACCAGAACGCACAAAAACTGTTTGAAATTCAGGTGGATCGTAGTAGAAGCGCCAGTGTCGTAGGTAATCTCCAGGTTCACCGATCTTTGCCTTATGGAATTTGCCAGCTAGAAACTCGAAAGGACCCACCAATTGCAACTGAAATACCTTCTCAATATGTTTCAGTGCTTCCGCTTTGGTAGTATCCTTCTTCAGCGTATTTATAAATTCCCAAAATTCATAGAAATCTGGGGGCATCTCAACTAGAAACTTATGCCTTATAAATTCATTAGTCTCACAAAGATTATCATACTCCTGTTGCACTGACAATCTAATCCGTTTCTCAAGTATTTCCATATAATTTTTACCAGCAATGTTGCTCATTGCCTCCTCGTGTAGTTCTGCTGTCTCAGACTCGTAGTTTCCAACATCCTTTTCCTCCTCCATCGCAGTCGTAGATTGGACGCTACTGCCGGTCTGTGTACTAACTTCTCCTTCAACAGTTTCCACTTTTCGTTTTGGCGCCACTTTCGGCGCATTTGTTCGATCGCTGGGGTGATTGTATTTTTCGAGATGAGCCTCGTTACGCTGATAGCATTTGTCCCAATATTTACAGTCTGGCTTAGGCATTGTTTAACACCTTTATGAAATTGTATTGTTTATTAATGAAGAGAGACCGGCAGTCCAAAACAATTTCATCAAACTTATTCTTCTTTTTGCCAGCTGTCAAATATTAATGATGCACTTTCAGGGCTGAAAAGCACTTTTGCATGATTATGCATCATTGCGAAATTATCGATAAAGTTGTCTTCATCGATAATTGCTTGCCATTCTGCAAACAACCCTAAAGAATTCCGTCACCCTGGCGCAACAAATAAAATTCTGCAAGTTCCTCTAAGAAAAACTTTACCAATTATTTCCAAACACAAATATATTTAAGGCTAGGACAATAGGTTAAATCGTCCATATACAAAGTCCTTAATTCCTTGAGTTTGGTTTAATTTGTTGTAGTTCATTCAATGAATACAAGCTTTACAATTGATGTGGGGTTAGTTAGTATTACAAGAAATGTATGAATATATACGGACAGGCGTTTCAATTCGAAAACACTATCAACCTTAAATGCTACTAGTCTTCAACAGCACACATAACCGAGTAGACGCACTCCTCCTTGTTGATCAGGTGACATGTTTTGTTAACCAGCGACATGAGTTGATTAACATCAGTTGCCCAGTTGTTCAATATATCAGATGCACTCTTCTTTGTAGTGAAATATATGATGCCAGCTGGTCGGTCTATTTTCACACGTATTGTGTCACTGTTGGCCAACTTGGATAGATACTCCTCGCAACGATTTGTGGGTAAATTCAGGAGCTCACTCATACGTGCCAAGTGCAGGCGTGAATAGTACATCGCAATTATGCGAATGTTCTGAAAATCAAACAAAAGACCATCAGTGTTTTAATTAACTCGTTCATTTTATAAACTTACGTGCTCTATCAGACGATCTTTAAGCTCAGTAATGCATTTCTTGCCATGCTTGGTGCTTTCTTTGAACATATCGTTTTCGGCCAAAACCGACCCAAAGTCGGCATTAAAACTCTCGAAGTTTATGAGCTCCTTGGACATAAATAGACGCAGAATTTCCCTAAAATATAAAATTGTAAATTAAATCACATTAAATGTATTTATGTAATTAACTTACTTGTAGACGGGCACATCCTCCAGCTTTTTGTTTTTCGATAAATGCGCCATCATGTCGCTCTGTTCGTTGTCATAGGGAGCCAGTACGCAATAGAGAACAGCGCAGACTAATTTGTCTGTCAGCTCCTTTTTCTGCGCATCAGTTAGTTCGATTTCGGGCTGAATTTCAGGTTCTGGCTTCTTCTCATTCTCATCCTTAACCTTCTTATCCTCACTCTTCTTCTTGTCATCACTGGTTGATGCCTCCACGGTCTCGGGAGCCTTTTTACGAGGTGGCTCTGCGATAGCCTGATAATGTCGAGAAGTGTTCAAGAATGATGTATCCCGATTGAGCTGAATCATCAGATTGTAGAACTTCAGCTTGAGATCATGCTGCTTCGGATCATCGAAAAACTTGATACTAATTTTCTTAGCGATTATCTGAGTGGACACATAGTCCTCCTTCAACAAACATAGACGCATTTGCTCCAGAATAAGCTCGACTTTCTCACGCTTGTCCATGGAACCGTATGTTTCCACCTGAAGTTCCTCCATAACAGAAGCGGCACCGGCCACATCACCATCTGCTTCCTTAATGTCTGCCAAAATTTTGGTTAGACGTGCACGTTCGATTTCCACATAGATCTTTCCCTCAGTAACGGAGCGCAGTGTATCGATCAGTTTCAGTTTAGTCTCCTTATCGGGTGTCTTGTCGACGTATGTGCAGCATTCTTGTATCATCTTTACCACAGCCTGTTTCAGCTGAGAGCGACGGCGTACCAAGAGCGAGACATATTCATTTAAAGCATTCCAGTTTCCTGCCTCCAGGCATATCTTGCAGATGGCTACGAGTACACGGGAACAAGAGACCATATCTGCGCCTAGACGGGTTTGTTTCTCCAACTGAAGCATCATTTCGATAGCTTCATGAAAATTGTCGGGGTTCTTCTTAGCTAGCTCCGTTGCCAATGGAATTTTCTCATTGCAAGCGGGCTCGTAGTCCACCTCCATTTTTGTAATGCGACCTCCATCGAATAGATAGTTATCCATGATGAGCTGCAAGGACAAAATTATATAGAAATTAGATGATTTTTTGTTGATTGATTGTTGTTGTGGGTAAGTATGACAAGGCAATTTTGGGAGTGCTGCTACTCACATTTTATTTATAACGTCAAAGTCAAGAGAAACGAAATCTTTCAATGTTCAATTGTATAAATTAAAGTTCTCTGTGTCCTTCTCACTATAGCTCTTTTTAAAATACTTTTAACAAGCAGAGAACAAGAAATTAAATGCGGCGAATTTCGATTAAAACTCTGCAGAAATTTGCTTACAAATGACGTTAAGTTGGCTGCGCGTATTTTCAGTGCTGAGAAACTTCTGAAAAATAATGCATCCTGAAATTGAAATAAACATCAAAACTAAATTTATTTTAATAAAAATAAATGTTAAGCTCATGTTATTTGAAATTTAGCTGTACAAAATATTTCCTTAAGAAACACTATAAAAATGGGTATATCAAAACAAAAACCAAATCGCAAGGTAAGTTGTGACACCCTGGTATTGCAGTTAATTTGCACTGCTCAACACTAGCGCCAGAGCCTTTGTTAGACCGCGAAAAGTAAGCTAAAACACAATTAATTGACAATTGTTATATGAAAAAACGCTTGCTGAGTTGTATTTGATATAAGGACAGCGTAGTGGTATTGGTAATAAAATCCTCGTTCAGTGTCGCAAGAGATTGCTGTTTCGACGCTACAACTACAAACACATTTTGCGCGCCAATTTGAGAGGTAGCCGAAAGATTTACATAAAAATGGCACAAATACAGGAATATCAAGATTTGGTGCTAGATGCACTGGAAACAGTCGAATTTAAACTGAGTAAGTAATACGCTTTCACACGCATATGCTCCGGATTGATAGATTCAATGGCACTCAACCGCTACTTGCAGTTCGCGACAAATCTGACATCGACAATGATGCTTTGGTCTTTCACCCGATGATGGCTCATCAGATATTTGGTGAATCGGAGACCATATTTGGCTATCAGGGCTTGCACGTTAAAGTGCTGTATACAGCGGGGCCGTTGCACATCTATTTGGGCATTGAGTACGATCAACGCGTCAATGAAATCTCTGGCGGTGAAATCAAAGCTGATGATGTTGTGGCCACCATTGCCCAAAGTCTGCCCGACGGCTGTTATTTCATCAATCTCGACGAGTTCCTCAAGACGTTGGATAAAGCTGATAAATTTCAGCCGTTTGGAGAGAAACTTAGCGAGTATAAGCAATGCAGCGACGACGGCAGTGAGCGTCACTTTGAGATTTATCAATGCGACTACAAGTTAACCTCGTTTTTGAAGTTTTTTGCACGTCTGCAAACCTTTATATTATGGTTTGTCGATGCCGCCTCCTACATAGACACTGATGACGCTCAGTGGTGCTACTTTATTTGGTATGTTGTGGGTAGATAACGTTCGGTATTATAATTGAAACTGACTTTCTTTTCAGCTACGAGAAATACAAGAACAAGGACGGACAGTTCCAGTATGCCACGGCCGGCTACACCACCGTCTATGAGTATTACGCTTATCCTCAGAACAAACGGCCACGCATTAGCCAAATGCTGGTATTGCCCCCGTTTCAGAAACTGGGTCTGGCCACACAACTGGTGGAGACCATCTACAAGTTCTACCAGGCACAGAAGAATGTCGTTGACATTACTGTTGAGGATCCCTCCGAAGATTTTCAGCGTCTGCGTAACTTTGTGGACGCACGATTGTGTATTGACTTGAAGAGCTTTGCTCGCAACGAAATCGTCAAGGGATTCAACAAAGAGATGGTGCGCGAAGCACGTGAAGTCTTGAAACTGAACCCGCGCCAGGTGCGCAAGGTGTACGAACTGTTGCGTCTCTACTACACGAATGTGCACGATGAAAAAGAGTATCGAGCATATCGCTTGGAGGTGAAAAGACGCTTGAATTCCCTTTACTACAAGCAAACAAAGGATCTGCAGAAAATGGAACGCTTTAAAATTGATACGGAAATGTTGCGTGCACGATTGCCCAATGTCAAACAGCGCATAGAGCAGCTGCAGGAGGAGTATCTGCTGGTCGAACAGGATTACAAAAACACAATTGATAAGCTGCGCGCTTAGAGATCCAACATAAAAGAGAAAGAGAAAAAGACAATGCCAGACTTAGGTGTTGATTAATTTATTCCGTTTCCGTTCTAAATATGTTGATTACAAAATACAATTTGTTGCTATAAGCCTACAATAGGATTCTGTCGAATAAATATGTAGTAGAAATTACATATGTATGTATATATATATGTGTGCATACGTGTGTGTATGTGGGTGTCAAGGCGTGTGTTGGAGCAGAACAACTTGAGGCGTGTCAGGGCACTTGAGCAATTAAACGCATAGAAAAAACCGCTTGGTCATATAAAGTAATCTATATATATATATATAAATATGTGAACGTAAGTAGTATAGCCAACAAAGATTGTTTTTGTTTACAGGGTATTTAAAAAATGTTGATCGTTCTGGAAGTATATAGTGGGCATTAATCGGGTTGTGCGGGTGCACATAAGCCGTACAACTAGCATGAACCGTACTCCTCCATCCATTTCTCGAAACGTGCCACATCATCGGCCGAAACGGATTTCTTTGTGCGCAACAGCGCATCCTGAAAGTCCTGCAGCGTTATCGGCTGATCCGCATCCTCGCGGCGTATCTGTTTAATTTGCTGCGGCGTGCGTCCAGAGATCAGTCGTCTCATTGCCATCATGGAGGCATCGCGGCAAACATTACTTATGTCCGAGCCCGTGTAGCCAAGCAGTTCATCTCCTATGATACTCGTGTTGAGTTCCGGCGACAGGGTAACGTCCTTGAGGCAAATCTTAAGCAGTGCCGAGCGCGTTTCCTCTGCAACAGATAAGGTTATTCAAGGGTAATCCCTGAGCAGCAGTGCAGCCCTACTCACCATTCGGCAGCGGTATATAGATACGCTTCTCGAAACGCCTGCGGAAAGCCTCATCAATGTCCCAGGGATGATTTGTCGCTGCCAACACCATGATGACCTTATCATCCTGCAAGCTGGCATTGAGACCATCCATTTGGATAAGCAACTCTGCCTTAAAACGCCGACTAGCCTCGTGCTCAGAGTCACTTCCTCTCGAAGCACAGAGCGCGTCGATTTCATCAATGAAAATTGTGCTCGGCGCATAGAATCGCGCCATTTCGAAGAGGAGACGCACCAGTTTCTCGCTCTCGCCGCGATACTTGGATGTCAGTGTGGATGAGGAAACGTTGAAGAAAGTTGTGCCACATTCGGTGGCCACAGCCTTGGCCAGCATCGTCTTGCCCGTGCCAGGTGGTCCCACCATCAGCACGCCGCGCCAAGGTCGTCGTATTCCCTTGAAGAACTCGGGCATTATGATCGGCAGCACAACTGCTTCCTGTGGAAACATTGATTAGATGTAAGATTATATACTCCTGATAAGTTATTCACCTGTAGTATGGTCTTGGCCTCGTTTAGACCAGCGACATCTGTCCACTTGATGCAGGGATGTCGTTGTAGAATATCCTTCTCAAGCGTATCCACCAGATGCCCCTCAAAGCCCACCGGTGAGAAGTGTTTCACCTTGATCTTGGGCGAACAACGTGGTGTATTGTGCATGGTCGAGTGTGTGTGTGAGTTGTCCTCGATGGACGTTGTCGCATCCTGGTCATCAGAATTGGAATTCTCGTCCAGTGAGTTCTTCTTGATGGCCCTCTGCTTGAGCGTCAATTGGGTATTGGTGCTCAGTTTGCGCGCGCGCAGTCGTTCCACCGAGCGACTCTTGCGCACAGCCGCCGTCAGTGCCGAGGGACGGGAAGAACGGCCAAGCCGCAGGCCCACGTTGCTAGTGCTGGGCGTGTTGTTGGTGGCAGCAATGCCTACATTGCTTCCACTGCCGAGGTGACTCTGGCTTTGACTGTTGCTGTTCGGGTTGCTGTTGATCGAGGGCAGAGTCGGTTGCAGTTCGGGATCGCGTCGCCTTAGCGAGGATATCCAGCGTGTGTCCTGCGTCTGCTGCTGTTGCTGCAGTTGCGAAGGAAATGTCATTGCAGTCTGGCCTTGGGGGCGTGGCTGTGGCGCTACCTCTGTAAGGGAGACTGTGTTTAATTGCGATGACGGATCAGCAAAGATCACATAATCAGGCTGCACATACCTTGTGTGGGCAAACGTTGCTGTTTGTTGTTGCGCACAGGAGCACCTCCTATGCCAAGGCCATTCGGTGCATTCGCGCCCAGATTATTGATCGGCCGATAGGCAGTCGAGACGTGGCTGTGCTCATGCAGGTGTGAGGCATGTGCCATGTCGTTGGCCATTTGCTTCTTTACTGCATAGCTATTGCGTTGCGGCTTGTTGGTGGTTGTGATTTTGGTGAAGGCAATGGGAGACAGTGAGTCCAAGAGCAATGAGTCCATCATGCGCGCCATATGCGACAAGCTTGTGGGTGGCGTTGCTGAGCTGCAAAACGAGAGTTGCCTGATTAACAGCAATTCAACTGGCTCCCCTTGCGACTCTCCCCCTTCCCCATCTACCCACCCTAAGGTCATTTACATGGCTTATCAGCTGGTGACAACAAAAACAACAATAGAAATACCCATTCTGTGTCCGGCTTGAATGTCTGGACGTGGTTTCTTCAATGTTGTCTAGCCCTGTCACGCACACACACACACACACAGGCACACACTCCGTTAATATTCTAATAGTCAGGACTTTCTAGGAAGCCTAAGTTCGTGTTTACCTGTCAAATTCTTACACACACACATACACACACTCATATGCAAAGCAGTCGCGAGTTCAATCAACTTTGGAGGGGAGTCCAAATACCACCCAGGTTATTGACGCGCCGGCTACAATTGTTATTGTTGACATCTACATGCGTCATCGTCATTAACTTGTACATTCGTACATTGCATGTACATGCATAGAACAATGTAAGTACATACCATGTTTTCTATTTTAATCCTTTACTAAAAAGGTTTCAATTCTACTAGGCCCACAAAAGTATGCAACAACAAAGGTATTTCGTTATGTGTGCCAGGACTGGCAATTATTTTTGTACATCATTCTACCCTTCCTAAAGATTGCTCGAAGAGAACCAGTCAATTTTTGTTGTCTCAAATAAAATTTGAGTTAAATATAATTCGTATAGAATGGTCCTAGAAATCTACGGATCAACATAAAATATATATGCCAATTATTATTTGAACTTCACGATTTTGCCAAGAAATAATTTATTCATTGAATTTGCGCCAAGTATTGATACAGTATTGGTACACATATAAATATATAACCGTATGAAATTAAAGCCTCTTTTATTCAAAAACCTTTTAACCTGTATTTGGTGGTTTCTTCTTGCTAAGTCAATTTTTAATGGAGGTTGCTGGCAGCCTTGCTGCGTGATTCGAATTTCGCTTTGCGCTTTAAACTATGCTATGAAATTTTGTTGTTCCTTATCCGTTCTTAATTAAGTACACCCTAACTAGGCATATTTATTATTTTTGGCTTTACAACAACCTCCATCCCAACCCACTCGTGCCGGAAATGAACCTACTGCACGGCGCTAAATATTTGGGTTAATGTGTTTGATATGAAATCCAGCAGTTACCCATGTTCCCGAGTTGAAGCTGATTACCCCAGAAGTGGGACAATTGTGATGGTTTTTCGTGCTCATTGAATCATTACGCTGGCTGTTTCGCCCACTTGGCCTATTTATTTATATTTATATTGTATCTGAATTTGTTTATCAATGGGATTGGGAATAGGCAGAGAAGCATTTAGTAGATGGATAGAAAACTAGCACAAGGTTGTGCATAGGACAGTAATGGATTGTTATCCACACAGTGTCTAGATGAACTGATTGTCCTCTTGCACCTCTTTCACACAAACACACACACACACACACTTCAAATGTCAATGAAAGCGGTGTTTATGTTAATTTTATTTCCGAGAAAACTGTCACAAAATATGCAAATTACAAAACAAAAAGGTAATTATGACTAGCAGAAACGTCGTGTGATCGGAAGGTCTGGGGAAAATAGTTGGCATATTTTAAACTTAAGAACCGTATTTAAAGAGCACTTGAGACGTGGGAAATATGAGCCATACTTAATTTAATGAAATTTAATACGTTCTCGTAATATTTCATGGGCCACAAAAAATATGAAAAAGAAAATACTTTTATAAAGGTAACGAATTATAATGGCTGATAAAAAATCTCTCTCAAGTATGTTCGTGAAGAAATGTGTGCTTATAATTACCACTGATGCAGATCCCAAAGCGAATGATATGGTGTGTGCCTGTATCCAGACACAATGGGCACAGCCATTTCGTACTCGACCTGAACACTGGGCGGCGATTGTGGTCGTAATGAGAACGGCGTGCGCTCTAAAGAAGGATTCGAGTTGGTCAGCGAACGTTGACGCATATAGGCTTGAGCGGTTGCATTGCCGTTGTTGTTGTTGTTATTGCCGAGCAATTGGCCGACCGTGCTGCTAGCAGGTGGAGGAGCTGCAGCGACAGCTTGTCCCGCGCCAAACCAATTTTGGGCATTCATATTAAACATTGCTGTCTGTGCTAACAACAACAGGCAGACAAGAAATACACTTATAATTTCAAAAAATAAAAAAACTAAATGTATGATATTTATTAACAAAAGCTTGACGGAATATGCTTAAATAACACGACGCGTCCCAATCACCGTACGAATGACTCAAGGGTTGTCCGCCAACTGACCAAAGAACTGGACGACAACGACAACGACCACGATGGACGCGTCCACAACAAAACCGCCGGGCAGTATTTGTTTGGCGGGTAGTTTCTGCTGTTTCTGGGTGTATTGTGCGTGTGTGTATGTGTGTGTGTGCGAATACGAAATGAGGTTAAAGGAAATACTGCTGCGAGCTGTTGTTGTTGTTGTTCTTCTTATTGTTCATTTACTGCCTTCACCTGAGCTGGCCCGTGGTCAATGCACGCTAGCAGAGCCCAAGTCCACTCAAACCAAAGATTCCATCGATTTCTAGAGGCGGCCAAGCCGGTTTTTATTTACGTACGGTATATGCTCGGTATATTTAAATGTATAACGGGAATTCTTAATAATTAGGTATTTGTTTTGCCGGCTTTAATAGCGCGCTTGCATGCGTTCCAGGCGGCAAATTCAAGAAACACAATTAAATAGGTTTAATCTTAATAAGTTTGGATTGTGACTATGCCTGGAGAGTCTTGTCAAGTATTTGGCATAAGCTGTTCGATAAATGCTGCCTGGCGAAGGTCATTTTTACATACTATATATATCTTATTGTTGACGAATCAGCTGCCTGAGATAAAAATCGATACTCTGGAGAGAAAAATGCACTTGTATCTGCCTATTTTTTCTTTTGCAATCCATTTGAAGTGGCCCGGCACGCCTGCAGGAGCTCCCCCAAACAGCATTGCTGCCTTTCCACGCCCCTTTCGCCAACCCCACTTACCCTGCTCCCATCATTGGCAAGTACGTGGATGTGGAGTCCACGGTGCGTATGGTGGTATTTCCTCGCAGCACAATTTTCTCGCGTGTGGTGCGTCTGTATGTCTCCTCACCGCGCATCCTTGAAAACTATTTAATTTTTCACACTATTTAATTTTTTTTTTTATATTTCAAATTTATAACTTGTTTACTATTGCCAAATCTGTTGAGACGAAACAAAATTTTGCATGTGTTCTGCCACTGAGCAATGTCAAACTGAACTGAGAGCAGATGCTGTGCGACAAGAGACAAGATACTCTCGCTCTCTCTCGCAACACACTCTCTCTTTCTCTGTTGTTTACTCTCTCTTCGCACTTCTCTCAGCTGGCAAGTTGCGCAACTCTGGCAAGTGCAGCGTCACCACTCTGTTGCTGCTGCTGCTGCTTGAGGCGCCTCCACACGGCACACTGCACAAGTATCCACTAACTGGCCGCGAAATATGGTAGCTGGTCGATTGTGGTCAGCAGCATAGCATGCTACAACAACTACAGTCAGCTGGTGAAATTGGAGAACGCGGCAGAAATCGGGGGATGTTTGCAATGCACCTTCACTTGTTGTACGGCCAACGAGTTTTCAATTTGGAATAATGTTTATTTAATGACTAACGATTTATTTGCTTTAAGATTAAAATGTCGGTATTCAATATTTAATTTTGATTTATTTTTCAGTCACTTTCAATGAGTTTATTTGTTGTCATTTCTTAAAATTAAGAATCCTAAAATGAAGTTTAACAGGATAGACAAATGTTCTTTCAAGCCGAGCCCCATTAGGCTATAGATAAAACTGTATTCCAGATCCCTTTTGGGACAAATTAATAGTAAATTAAATAATATATTTATTATTCTTTGCCGAAAGTAAAAAATTGTGTTGCATACTTTCGGTAAACACCATTTTACCATGAAGTACCTCCTCTTTATGCCAACAGACTTAAGAAAACACTTTTTTTTAACCCACTCAGAAGAACAAATATAGATGAATCTTTATTGATTATTTTTAAAAAACTACTTATCAATTCAGATAGTAAATGATCTTTTAAAAACAATTGAAATACACATAGAAATTTTATATTTGTTTTACAAATGGTCGATGATCGAATCTTGAACTTTGCTTAAACACACACAAGGATGTACAAATTCTAGGGCAGTTTAAAAAATATATTATATTCATTCACACAAGCATAATGTATTTAATGTGTTAGGTACATTATGTAGTTAAACAGAAATGAAAACGGGTCTCTCTAATAACCATTTCGAAATTCTCATTTAAAACTAATAGTGTCAGATATACTCATCCATAATATATGTTTACCAATATATACATATATTTTCACAAGTATTCAATAAGTACATACATATGTAAACCGTTTCTAACAAACACTAGGCACGTCGAAATGTAGGTAGAGCACAAAAAAAAACAATAAATTAACCTTAATTTCTTTGCATATTCATTTTTCTGTATGTTTGTTGTTGTCGTTGTTGCTGTTTTGTTTCCATTTGCTTGGGAAATTTGGTGGCTTCAGTTGCATTGTAGTCGACTTGACTTTAAAAGGTTGCACGTACATCATATCGTTTCGTATCTTTATGTATGTATGTTTATAGAAAAATGTTTATATTTTTTTTACTTATATAACGTTTGAACGTTTTAACTATAACAATAACTTTAACGTTGGTATTTTGTATGTGAAAATATTACGTTTGACTACTAAAAATGTGCGTTTATCTAACAGCTGCTTTATTCGTTTATTTTTGTGCACTGACAGTTAGTTTTATCTATTGAGTTTTGTATTATATCCCTTTCGTCTATTTCTTTCAAATTATTTACAGCTAGCCCTACAGCTTCTTGCTCTGACAGTTTTCTAATTTGGCGAGTATTTAGTACATTCTCCACGACTTAATAGATTTATTGAAATTTACGCGTGGCAGTGCGAGCCTTCCAGGCCTTGACTAGATTGTAGGCAAAGTAGAGTGTGAAACCGTGTACCTGAAAGCCGATGAAGCAGAAGGCATACCAGAACACACCATATGGGAAACCCTGCAAACAGAATAGAATAAGAAATCCGTATTCCAATTAATAGCATCTACGCCTGCTTACCCGCCATATAAAGATGTCTGTCTCCTCTAGCTCCACGGACTTATCCATGGTCAGAAACTCCCAGACGTCGGAAAAGTAGTAGGCAAAGCAATACAGCAACGGCAGCACTGCCATTATCAATATGGCAATCATGTACTTCTGCATGTCGCGTACCTTGTTGCCACGTGCCGCCGAAAGGCCCAAAAACGAGGTGAGCAACGAAGCAGCCCATACGTATTCCCACCACAGTGGAGGCGGCACTTCCAATTCTTCAATTTCTAACACAAATATATCCAAACGATCCAATATATCCGACGTCAGCTTGGCCAGCATGACAAAAAAGAGCAGGGCATGAAAGAAAATGCAGTACTTCAGGCGTGATTTATTCAATAAGCTGCAAATAGAGAAAGTTTTCTTAGTATTTGCACTAAATTAAGTAAGTAAATGGATATTCTTTAGTGTTGTGCCCTTAGCTATCCAAAAAATGTACACAATCAATACTGCTGTAGCATTTGTAAACACACAAGCACACACACACACACATGCTCTGAATGTGTTTCGCTGGCACTTTGCCCACACACTGTGCTGGCGCTGCCTGGCAGGTCGTCTGTCTGGTGGGCTGGCTAGTTAATTGTCTGATCCATGCACCCACAGCACCAGCTGTAACTTTACTGCTGCAGTCTGTTATTTACAGCCTTTTGCTTTTGGCAATGCACATGCAGCTACTTGCAAGTAATTAGATAATTTCACTTTAGGTTTAGAAAGTGTTATTAACCTAATTTGATATGTGTTTGCCACTTTCTGCCTAAACTCGAAGTCATTGCCATCGGTGCCCGCGACCATTGGACCGCCGCGAGTTGCCATTTTAGAGAGTCAATTCGGTGCCGTTTTTACACGTTTTTAATTATTTTTAAACAAAATTTAACTGTCTTAGGAGTACTTCTCGCCAGAGGTGGCAGCAACATCGACACATCGATAACTTGATGGACTAAATTGCTGCAGCCATCGATGTATTTTGCGCGGTTCGATGTTTTCATATTGTTTAGAAAATGACACTGAACTATGTGAAGCAATTTGTTTTTATTTTTTGTTGGATTTAAAGTCAGGTACAAAACTAACATTATTTTTATGTAAGGATTTTATTTAAAATCTATAATAATTTTAAAAATGAAAATCACAACCTATTCTCCGTGGCGGTGAGCCGATATAAACGATAGAAAATAAGTGTTGGTTAGCACACGAAGCCAACTCACATGCAGACAACTTTTTGTGGTGGTCGGGCGATTGTTTGCATGAGATTCTCACCAAAATCGTTATCGTTTTCAGTTTATAAATAAAGACTAATTATTTGGATTCAAAAGAAAGACCAATTATTTGCGGCAATTTTCCCATTTGATTTGCATAATTGTATTGACATGCAAATGATTATCTTAAGGAACCTTAATTCGGTCAGTGAGTGAAAAGCCACCTTGAATGGTAGTTTATTTTTGCCTCTACTGCGTCACTACCACCTGTTGCTTGTTTGCTTTCAATCCATAAATCAATTTACAAAAGCAAAACAATAGAGAGTGCACCAAGCGCATATTTAAAAATAAATAACATCAAATGCATTTGCATGTGTATTTAAATTGCACGCTCTTGCTCTTTGAAAACAATTCGTATGTAGAATTTCTCTTCCCGACAACTCTTTGAGCGCGAAGAGTCCGATAGGCTACAAAAGACGAATATGCCGTTATGTATCATCAGTTCAACGACGGGTTTCTTAAACACAACAACTTACGCACGCGATCGTCAGCAGAGTTTTATTGCAAATTTACTACAAACTATTAAACAAATAATACTGTGAAGTTCTTGGCAATTCGTTTAGTGTAAATGAAATAATATAAATAACAGATAGTGACCACACTAACGGTAATATTAAAGAAATAAACTACGTCGTTGTCTAAATTCGGCCCTATACCAAAAAGCGACATGTGATCAAATCTTAAATATACAAACAAATTAATAATGCGCAAAATTGGCCGAGTGATAATCTGTATCTGTTCAAGTTAAACAATTTTTAGTTGGGCCTGTGAATTTGAGCATTACATTGCTTTTTCTGCGATATCAATTTTAAACCATTCTATTTCTCTTTGCAGCTAGCTGTGATCAAGCAATCAGATATATATCCTATATATATTCTAAAACCAAACCATGTCCGCTGCAGAGAGACGCGCTTCATTTGCGCGCCGGGCAGAGAGTTTGGTGGAGCGGGTGAGAGTTTTGAATACCATTTATGAGGTAATCGGTATCAAGTGACCATAATGCGTGAGATATAACATTATTTATTTTCTGGTTGTTGTTGTTTGCATGTTTGTTTTCTATTCGATCGACAGTATTTGCATTTACTGCCCCCGCGTAGATTAATTAGCTTGAATTATTTCGAAAACACTATCAGCTACCGGAAAATGCAGATAAAGATAAAGATAAACACAATTCGGACACTAATAGATACAAAACAAGAAACATACGTGTATCGATAGTGTAATTTATTTGATTGGACGTATTGGGCGCGAAGAACCCAGGAATTTAGACACTCAGACGTGCTTATTTGACTTGGCGCTTTGCCCTGAAGGGGTGGCCTGTTTTTTTCAATTAATCCCATATATTACGAATGTGTGTACACAGTTGTGTGCGTTGTGTGTATCTATGTAACTGCAGTGTTTGGTGTACTTGGCTGCCATATAAGTATTGCAGCAGCAATTAATTGAGCGTATTATATGGTGTGTGGCAAGATCAAGGGCACGTTGCTTGTGTTGATAGCAAAAGTGTTTGATGTGGTACAAAATGATGGCACTATGCTCGTTGGTGCACGTACGGCTTAATTAATATACGTATGTGAATATACATATGTATATTTGTATATTCACAATTATTTTTAAATACTTCAAGCTTGAGCATCATTTATACGAGGGGGAAATTAGATTAATGTTGTTGATGGTATGCCGTATTAGGTAGTGAATGGTTTGGGTTGTGGGTAGTGTACTGTCGAGAGTACTTGACTATTGCTTTCACTACTTGAAAGTACTTGAAAATTATTAATCATGCTCTGCTAGCTCGAATGCTTGATCCTGCAAAGTGTACTTGTGTTGCTATTGAGACTACGAGCATCTATTGTTCTTATGCAGCCTCCGATGCGTATTAATGTTAGACACGCTTGTTACCTTGTATTTATAAAAAAAACTTATTGGAAATTCATAGAATTTAAGAAAACAGAGCTAGGTCAAAAAGTCATAATTAATATAGGATTAGATTGGTTAACCGACCTTTTTGTGTGTTATAAGTATTTTTAGCAGTTTTTGGCAGAACATTTCGGTTAGATGTTAAGCTTCAATGCGAATTCTAACCGAAATATTAGCATAAAGCAAATAATGCAATTGTTTTTAATTAAACGAAAAAGGAAAACACTGAAAGGTGAGGCACTTAGTGGGTGTAAGTGTTCGGCGATTAAGATTTTCTTGGGGGACCTGAGAAAATAGTAAAAGCACAACCGCAACAATAAAAACAAAAGATATGCAAAGAAAACATAAACAGGGTGAGATTAAACAGCACAAAAATAACAACAACATTGTCAGCTAAAATTACCCTGGCAGGTTTGCAAAATAAACAACAACAACGCCAGAAAAACAATGTATAAGAACGGGGTATTTAAGTGGGTCGCTTAAGGAGTGCCAGGTGTAGCAAAGTGTGACGTCGACGAAGTAGGAGATCAAGAAAGTCAACAGGAATTGACAATAAGTTTGCTGGTGTTTCTAAGCATCGTTTAACATACTTTAAAGCGCAAGACAATTCAAATCCTTTAATCCCATTGCCAGGTGCGACCCCTTACGCGCTTTACCTGAATTACTTTAGGTATTTGTTTGCCACATAAATAACAAAGTTGAATGCAAAATCCAACAATTTATTTGGAAAAAGAAGCGCCCATCCCAAAAGGGAAAGGTGCATAGAATAAGAAAGGTTGGAATTGAATTGCTGGATAATTTATCTGTTTAAAAGTCAGACAATTTTTAAATTGCCGACTTTGTAATTGTATTAATCAACAGTCTATTATCTTATCAGCAAATTAAGTTCAAATGCAATTGTAGGTTGCTTAATTTTTAAAGTTCCCTTAATCTCATTAAACTTAATTTGAAATTCACACTTTAAATCAACACAAACATATAAATATTGTTGTTTTTCCACCTCTTGTTGTTGTGTGGACATGCCACAGTCTTTTGACGATGCTTTAAATTTTACTGCGTCGACATTAAATTTTTATGCTGTGTAAGTGAGAAATAAAATCAAACGAGGAACAAGTAAACACAGCAATGGCCGCGAATACTCGCCGAACAGATACCCGTGACCAGCATACAACTCACTATATAGTATGAATCGAATAATAAAACTCATTTATTCCGTGTACCATGGAAATTGATTTTTAAATGTTTCCTAGTAAAACAATATAGTTTAAAATTTACTGGGATTCCTTCTACACTCTATTTTAACTATTTTACATAAAGAGGTGAACGTGGGTGAATGGTATAAAACACCCCTTGTAAATCATACTTGCTACATACATAAATTTTGCACATGCAAAAAATAAAATACCTTCATTTATGTGTAACGAAGAATAAACTCATCAGACTTATAGGCATGTACATTGACAGCCGTGATCTTTGTAGTGGAACGTGAGCAGCATTCATATTCGCATTCGCATACGTATTCACCCAAGTATTCACATTGGCAGTCGCATTCATTTCATCATGTATATAACATACCATAAAGTATAGCATATTTATCTGCTGAAAGTGCTTACCGTGTATTGTTTAATGGCAAAAAGGTTTCCACTCTGCTCATATTTAATGTGCCATATACCATAGTTATGTTTATGCTAAGTGCACACTCGAATTCGACTTCTATTGTGGCACAGTGGGATGTGACAGACGCAGATGTTGCTGCCACTATTCGCCATTCTTCGTTTGCCATCTGCCGGCTTGACCTACGCCACGCAGATTCCAAATGCGCATATCGTACATTACGCGTCCTTTTTTCGACGGACGGGGGTTAGTGAAGGGATTTGGGGCTTTGCTAATGGCTGGCTAAATAAAACGGCTTATAAGAGCATCGGGCAACAAAAAGGCGTTAGGAACGGCGCACAGCGAAGACAGCATATAGCAGCAGCGGCGTGAAGAGTTGACTAAACAATGCACACAAGAATGAGAGACAAAACAAAAGGAATTTTTTATTTAGAATCCACAAAAAAGAAAGACGAATAGCTGGAGGGGTAGATAGACAGATGGGCACAGGGAGACACGCGGGGTGGGGGGAAGCATGCGGACGCATGTACGTGAGAGTGCGTGGGTGTCGAAAAGCGCTGCGCTGGCAAGCAGGCAGCAATATTTTGCAATGTGCTTAGCAAATTGCGTCGATGCACGGGGTTGCCAGATGACAGAAATATACATAAGCTTAATATACTAACTAATATACTAAATATTTGTAAAGGAAAACGCAAGTGTTAAGTAACTTAAAAAAAAAGTTCATTGCAAATTGTAATATTTAATTAATATAATTATTTTTCATTTTAATTAATAAATTTTAACAATAATTATCTTAAAAGATTAATTATATATTACTAGTAAACAACTTTAAAATATTATATATTATATGAAAGTTATAAAAATACCAACTAGCAAAGAAACTACGATTCACGCAATCATCTGGTAACACTTTTTAAATTTGCCTGCAGACCCAACACCTGCCCAACTGCCCTACGGCAACATTCTGACGTCCCCGCACAACTGAATTTAAAGGTTCTTTTTGCGTCGCAACATCTTGCCGTCGACCGTGGGGAAGGGATAGGAAAAGGAAGGCAGCCATTACTGCCATATACCACCCAGTAATGCCCCATGCTGCACACACTCTAGGCATCCCAGCAGCAGCGCACTGACACCCACACAATTACCATTACCATAACACTTTTTCGGCATTTTGTTTTGCTAGCTGCTTCATTCACATCGTTGGCACTTCGTGTCTTCGTCGTCGTGCTTTTCCGGCGCAACATCGTGTGGCAGGTGGCGCTGTGATAAGACCAAAGCGGAGGCAGCAGCAGCAGTTGTCGTCGAACACTCGCAGCGTTGCCATCGCCATTGCCATCGCAGTCGCAGTCACCACTGCCATCACAGTTTTGCCGCACAACGCGTTGTGAATCAGTCTGCATTTGCATCTGAGCGCCTGATAGCATAAAATCGAGAAACCTGTGTGTGTTGATTTGATACACATCGAATTGCGTTGTAGATTTTCTTGTTGTGTACAATGTCAAAGCCGGCCACACCACAGCATCGGGCTGCCACTTCTGCTGGTGTGCCTGAGAAGATTTGCGTAAGTTTAATTTGTTTCCATTTTTTTGCCTCCTCTTCACCATCATCATCATAACCATCAGTTTTGGGCGATTTCCGGGATTTGCTTAATTTGTTTAATGGTAACTATGCCTACGTAGGTTCTTCATGCAGATGCTGCAACACTTGCATATTTCATGCACAAACTTTAAGCTGGGCCTCAGTGTGGCGTGGGAAGGGGGAGAGCGGGAGGGTCATAACGGTGTGGTAACTGTCATAGCTCAGGGTATGGTAATTGCTTTAGAGCCCCGTTGACCTTGTCCCTTGTGGTATGCAGTGGTGTCTCTCTCTGTGTGTGTGTGTGTGTGGTGGTTTCTGTGTGTTGGCGATCGCTTTGGAATTTGTTATTGGGCGGTTGGCAGATGCAGGTCAAAGAGCACAGCATACTTTCTGGCGTGCAACTCATAAATATTGCATAATTGTCGCTTCGGTTAACTGTTATGGATAGTACATGTCCCGTCTGTGCGCCTGTGTGTGTGTGTGTGTGTTTTGCGTGGGTGTATATTTTCATTTGCACGATGACCATTACTCATTGCTGCCACATTTCATGTGTCATTCTCCCTCGATACTTAATTGAGTTGCTCAAATTGGCAGGTGATGTGTTCGAACTGTTTATTAAGTTTTAATGTCAATTGATTCAGGGAAGGAAGTTCGCATTTTGACTATTAATCTTAGCTATCTTTGCATGGCATGTAATGTCAAATTAATACAGCGAACATATGCATGTATGTGTGCACTGATGCATTTTGCATGTCATGCGGCTGCTGCGTCCACAATGCATTTCAATTACAAATATGCTGACAAGAAAAACGAACATGCATTTGCTACTAGTAAAAATTCCAATCTCAGGACTTGTTATGTTTGTGGACAGATGTTCGGTTGGAATTCAAACTAGACTGTGACACACAGACATACAGACAAACTTGTTCGTGGGGTACAGTACAGATTGTGGTATAAGAAAGGTTTTGAATGACATTTGGGAATAACTTCTGTGGGATTGTTCTTTGTTTTTTGATTGTTTGAGAATTTCACCTGAAAATTCATTATTTATGTATGTCAAAAATTGATATAAACTTGATACGTATATTATAAGTTATGCAGAAACTTTCGTGACAAATTTGAAGTCACGAAATAACAGAGCCTAGATAGACAGCTCGGACTGTGCAAATGGACATGGCTTAA
Organism: Zaprionus africanus; assembly: GCA_018151435.1. Taxonomy (NCBI): domain Eukaryota; kingdom Metazoa; phylum Arthropoda; class Insecta; order Diptera; family Drosophilidae; genus Zaprionus; species Zaprionus africanus. The sequence goes on from JAECXB010002206.1 coordinate 11,469,132, forward strand.
TCGACTCAGTTGATGATACTGTGCTTTATAGTAGTTAGTATACCCTTTTTCAATGCTCAAAGGGTATACATAAACTCACACACACATGAATACACACTAAATCTACCAAATGTACCCAAACACATACGCACTGACGCACACATTTTTTGCGTCTTGTTATTGCAGCAAAAGAATGAGAGAGAGAAAAAAAAAATTCACTGACCATTTCTCGTGTAATTTGTTGACTTGCAAAGGGAACAGAGATCAGAGTGAGCCTAGCCTCCCATTCACTCTACCCCCTTCCTCTTGTACTCTGCTAACCTTTTAACATACAGTCTGAATCGTGCATTGGTTTGGGTCAGTTTATGTTCTGGCCTTGTCTATTGAATAAACTTCCACCACACCAGTAAATGATAGAACAGAATAAAAAGCCTTTCTTTGCAAATGTGTGTGTGTGAGTCTGGCCTTGGGTGTGTAATTGTTATTGTGAAGCGAGCTAGGGAGAGTTTTCATTGTTTATTCGTGTCAAAATGGCTTTGTTTGCCAAACAATGCGATAAACGCTGAATTTTCTTAGCATTTCTTTATTTGCTTCGGATTTCTTATTTGTCTTTGCTTTTACTTGTGTTTTTGTTTTAAAGATCTCCAGTCTCTGTGTTGGTTTTATAATTACGCTTTACTTCAGTTAACCTCAATGTACGTTGTCATCAACAAAGATTCCACATGCGCCCTGTAGTTCCAATTAGCTTCAGGCACATCGTCTGCTTTCTACACTTTTGAGTGAACTTGTGAGACTCACACCAGAAGTAAAAGTTTTTTAACGGTTAAGTGTCAAAGTTTTCAAGGTTACGCGGCATAAAACAAACTTGCAGTGCGACACCATCTCATGACTAGATACTTAAATTAGTTTTTTTTCGATCGGACGGCTATCATCTATTAAAAACACACCTAATACGACATCTTTTGATTTTTTGAATTTGCAGGGGCAAAAGAAACTTTTAAATTTATGCAGAAGTTGAACTTAAATCTATTTTATACTTAGGCCTTCCAAAGAAATTTATTCTTTGCTAAATTAAATGAAAACACAATTTCTGCCGAGTTCTTAAATCTTTAATACATTTTTCTGTTTGCCAATTAGCATGGCTGCATTTTAAATATGCCACGCGTACTGCACGCAAATTAATTATTAATTGATATTAATGTGCTGGAAATGACAGACAAATGGAAATGTGCAACGGGGAGAAATACACGAAAATGTACCCCCGAGACATGCACTACATGCCATTGAAAACAACTCAATTTCGCATAAATATGCTTTATAAAGGTATAATAAATACCACAAGTAAATTTCACTTAAATATAATATATTAAGGTATAATAAATACCACAAGTAAATTTCACTTAAATATAATATATTAAGGTATAATAAATACCACAGTAAACTTACAATGCATGCGCAGTACGTTGAGAAACAAGTATACGCACCTTGGTGCCAGGAGAAGTATAACATAAATTTGATTTGGCAAACAAAGAAAACAAAGATTGAATTGAGGCAACTTCGAATGTGGCAAGTGCACTGGGATATCATAATCCCAAAGTGCATCCAAATTCTATTTGCAATTTAGTTGATATAAGTCTCCATAAAGACAAGATAAACAAACTTTGCACATATGTTGTGGATAAGCAAACACAAGAAGGATAAAGAAAGGGGGGAATATGGAGAGAGTGACACGCTAGGGGAATTCATATATGAATGTATGAATGTGGCAATTCTAACTTAAGCAAATCGCATAAATTGCGTTATATGTGTCTGTTAGGAGAAGCGTTGATTAACTGATGGCAAAGGGGGGGCACTGGGAGCACTGGGAGGGAACTTGAGAGCAACAAGCACTTTGTTAGATAAACTTTTTTGCTGTAGTGTCGCGTACTCTGCTGTCAGGAAAAAGTACTTGACAGGATCTTGGCCAAGTTGTGTCAGCTACGAAAATAAGCATGACTAAAGTGGGAACAAGCTTGCGTTTCCTCGACTTCCAGCATACTTGTCTGCTTACAGAACTTTTAGGGAAGTTCTTTTAATATACTTCATGGATACTCTCAAACATGAGTATTGAAATTTAAGATTTGCAGAGCTTTAAGAAAACATTTTATAGATTTTCTGTGTTGAGAGGAAAATTAAAAATTATGTTATACTTTTCGCCAAGGCGAAACAACCAACAACGTTTTACTGTTGTGGATTTCAACTCTGTTGTTTATTTTCATACGTTGACAGGTGTCGACAGAGCAATAAAAAGAGAGCATTAAAGCTTTTGCAGTTGCAACAGAAACACAGAAAGAGGAACAGACGCACACACTCTTACACACGTTGCACCACTAAATGTTGCCCTTTGTTGTTGTTCGGATGCTTGAATGCCTGGTAAACATGCATGAAACTGTATCACTTGGTCATGTCATATGGATATGGGGATATGGATATGGATGTGAATGTGGACACTATGAATACCTCATGCATAGTTCAGGCAATGCCCTCCAGTGCCAGCTAAAAGCTGCAGTTATGCGAGTGTGTGTGTGTGTGTGTGTGTGGATGAGAGTACGTGCACGTGTCAACTCATTGACCTCATTGCTGCCACACTCCACTTTGCTCGGCTTCTGCCCGCGTTCGCTTCATCCTGCCACCTTGCTGACTGCGTTTTACAGCTTAATTCTTTTGCCCTTTGCTCATTTGATGTGAAACCATGCCCAGCAGACGAGACGTTTCATTTTGTAATTGGATGCTGCCTGAAAAATCTGTGTTGCAAGCAAGTTAAGTTAAGATTTCACGTTTATTGACAGTGTGAAAAATCTATGTTGCAAGCAAGTTAAGTTTAGATTTCTCATTAATTCAAGAAATCACGCGTTGCAGATCAATGAAAATTTAATTTCCACGCTGTCGCTCACTACTCAAACTCATTTGCCACACTTTCCGAACGTGCTGCATGCACCAATTAGCGAAACCCTTAGCGCTTAATGAGGCATACGTCGCATTGACGAGCGCAACTTGTAAACCTCCGCATGTGTCTCAATTGAAAGTAGCACAAGCAATTCAAAACATTGCCCCATTGAGAAGTCAATTAAACACAAATGCAGCTGGCGAGACAAGCAGAACCAAATGGATTTTAATCAAGCGATTCTCTCTCTCTCTTTGCCTTTGGCTTAAATTGATTGATGACATTATTCACATGCTGCAAGAGCAATAGAAAACATGCACTCAATAGTGCAATTTCTTTTCACAATATCGTAAAAAGTGAGCACACCTTATAAAGTTGAAATAGCAGCGAAAATTTGTTGTCACATTACGTATACGACGCGTGTGACGTGGCTTTATAGAATTTTCTCGGCTTTTTCTTGCTTGTCAGCTTGTGCGACAGTTTAACAACCGCAAGTATCAATCATGAACGGCGTGAACTTTGAGAGATAAGAGCTGATGCTGATGCCGTTGCCTGATCCGGTTAACCGAATGAACCGGATTGGCAGCTACCTTCCATCCTGCCCGCCTCAAAGTGTTGTGCAATTTATTGTCAATTTGTGTGTCGCTTTGCTCGATGCTGCCTAAGTCGGTTATGCTGGCAGCTTAAGTACACTCAAGTCTGGTCGAGGCAGTACACACGACAAGTTTAGGTTTGCTTGCCTTGTATAGAGGTTTCTGTTTTCCCAGTTTGCAGCTGTACATCCTGTGGTCTCAATGTTGTTTGGCCTGCGCCTAGGGGGGGAATGGGCGTGGTCATGTCGTGATACGATAATACTGCAGCTGAGTTAAGGCTTTATGTTCGCCTCTTCTCCTCCACGAGTTATTTACTGCAGCAGGCACAACGCTCAGCCCCGTCTTATTTATGTTTTTAATTTGATTAATAAAAGGAAAAGTTTCTATAGCTGTTTGGCTATTTTGCTGTCTCCACTTTCCACTTTGCATTACCCTACTCCGTGATATTTACATAATACTCGTTTATCTATCTATTTACCTGCTGACACAAAAGCAATTTAAACTGTATTAAGGCGCTTAGACACATTGGATTTTCCCCCCTCAAGGTGGAGGAAGACGGCCACCTTACACCCCTGAGTCTCTGACACTTTTATAGTTTCGCGCACTTTCAATAAGTGCCTCTATATTGAGGATACTCGTCAACGGCATTGTGTATTCATTTATCTAGCTATTCACCGGAGACGGAGACTTATTTACATTCCTTAAATGAATGAGAAATCTTTTAGTCTAATTTTCTATAGTGCCATTCACACCAACTACAAATTCAATTAGGATTTAATTAGCCAGGAACCCCTTCCCACGCCGAACATACGCAAACAACATAACTATTTTTTTCCTTTTTGGTCATTTCATGCCTAGTCATTTTTCACGCTTTAGTTTGTTTTAATGGCAATCTACTTTGTGCCTTTGAGCTTTTTATGTATTTCGTAGCTAACAAATGCTGTGCACCGACTGCACTATAGAGCCCGATTCGTGTTTAATTGCAATGTTAATGGCATTTCAGAAATACAACATCAGCACCGAAAAATGCGGGGATCTAACAGTCATAGTTCAGGTAAGAACATCATATGAACTTCAAAGAAATTATATTAATAATGAATACATTACATTAGGGTGATCTGTCGCAGCAGGAGAAACGTGCCGTCTTTATAACCGTTCACGATTTGGGCTGTAATCGTATGTTGATTAATGTTACATCAATTTAAATTAAATATTTAAACTTCCCTTGCTTTGGCAGATAATTCATTTCAGGAATTTGTTAGCAGTCCTTGCATGACCGAGATAAAGGAGCGCTCATGTTTCATACATGTCGATGTACCCGGGCATGCAGATAATGCTGATGCATTGCCCGAAAATTTCCCTTTTCCTTCGCTGCAGGCACTGGGCGAAGATTTGGTCACTATTCTGGATTATCTGCATGTGAAATACGTTATTGGTCTTGGCGAGGGAGCTGGTGCCAATGTGTTGGCACGTTTCGGACTCGCCCATCCGACTCGTGCGCTTGGTCTCATTCTGATCAATGCCACGGGCAGTGCTGCCAGTGTGTTGCAGTCATTCAAGAGCAAGGTGCGGATCTGGGAAAGAAGAATTATTCAGAATTATTCAGATGAAATAATGCTTTGTAATTTAAATGACTTCAAATTTCAGTTCATTAGCTGGAAAAGCGACGAGGTGGCCCAGTCTGCAGAGAGCTTTCTAATGTATCACAAATTTGGACATGTAAGTTGCAATTATGAGTAAATATTTGGGAGTGTGACTATATTTGTGTCTGTGTGTGTATGTGTAAACAGTGTGGACGTTGTGTGTAATGAAACTTCTTTTATGTTGTATTCACTGTACCAATTTTTTCGTCTATTTTCTATGTGTAAAACTTTTTATTGGGTGTATTTCATTTCTAAAGGTTATGGAGGTAAACACAATATAATATATGGTCTATTCAACAAGTATCTTTAGCTGTCCTTAGCTCTTCGATTATTTCAATCAAACTTATCTACAGTTTCTTTGCTTAAACATTTATAGATCCTCATTTTGTGTTGCATGAATATTGAAAAGTATTTACTACTCGTACTTATTTATTTTATTTTAGTCAGCTGTACATAGAAGGAAATTGGCTTGAAGCAAAATAAAAATTTTATAGAATATGTATTTCCTTGCTTTCTTTTCCTCTTCGCATGCCAGTAGCTTAGAGGCGATCAATTTAGTATCTCAACATTGTTTTTTTCTTATATATGCACGTTAAACTTACACAAAATATTGTTAACTAAACACGCAGCAAATTGTCGGCGAGAATCCGGATAAGGATAAGATCGTTTCGGAATACCAAAAGCGCTTGCATCGATCACTCAACAGCAAGAATGTGGGTCTCTATGTGAAAGCGTTCATGAAGTATGGCAAAAACAATTGGAAGCATTATGAATTAAATACTAAGTTCTTATATTCTATATTCTAGTCGCAAAGATCTGACTCTGAAAGGTTGCAAAGTAGATGTTATATTGATAACAGGTATGCTCAGTCCATATGCCTCGATGGTGGAAAAGTTGCACCGTGATGTGGAGAAGGAACGTGTGACCATCCTGAAGATCGAACGAGCTGGCGATGTTTTGGCAGATGCTGTAAGTCAATTTTTAGACACTTCTAGAAATCCTTCAATAATTTCTGGTTTCATTTACAGCCCTCAAAGGTCGCTCAATCCATACTTTTATTCTGTAAGGGTCAAGGCTTGCTCACTTCAATTGTTATGCCAGGCGTAGACCGTGGCAGGTCCTACTCTACTGCCAGCTCAGGCTCCTTTGAGCGACGTCTGTCGCGAGGTGTTTCTATGGAGGACTACGACAAGCCCAATATACGTCGTCTCAGCATATTGAATAGTGAGTCGCCCAAAAAGGAGTAGGCAACAAAAACCACACACACTAAAACGCCAAGGCAGGAGCAACAAACTCTGCGCTGGTCAATAACTTTAAATTTAATATAATAATATTTAAATTTTGCTTTTTAACTTGGAACCCTAGAGATGCCAAAACAATCACCATAAAGCAATCGTGTTTATTTTATCGAAACGAACATTATAAATTTGAAAGCAATTTTAATAAGCAAATCGCTTTAAATGACTAGTTACTGAATGAATAATACTATAGTTATATGTTATGTGTTATCATATAGTGTGTACCATATAAACAGTTTCCTGTGAAAACCAAGTTGAACCAATCATATCACAACTTCCAATTGTTCGAACCTAGCGACAAGAATATCATTAATTACTATTTATATATCTATGTATGTATGTATGTACCTAATATGTACAAACAATCATCTAATATACCTCCGATTAGTACACTGTACCTAAGCAATTGAGAACTAACGTAACAAACTTAAATTCTATTGTGTCTCCCATGTTTACTTTGTGATTATCTTTTATTAATTTTTCTACATACCTGTATTTTTGAAAAATATAGAAAATCAATGGTTATATACAACTATTCTATAGTTTAAGTGAAAAGCACCACAGCATTAAGCTGCTTCTTTAAAGTCAGATATATATAGCCACCAGGCTTACACATACAAAATGATGTGTTTAATCAATTTGATAAAGCAATATAACGAACAAAACTATAGAAAATTGTAGTAGACTAGCTTTGAAAGCTTTTTTAGCAAACCGGTTACGCATTGGCTTTTAAGTGTGAAGTAATGTTCAAGACACAATTTTAAAATATAGTCCATGCACTCTAATAAAGATGTAGCTACCGTTAAATAATAAAACTCAACCGTTACAAAATAAAATTCAAAATGTCAAACAAACTTGATGTTGGTTATCGAAATTTTAAATTTTTCCAAGAGCTTCAATCGCGTCAGCCAATTGTTGATTCGAAAATGAGATACGTTTATTATAGAAAAAAATTCAGTTCAAATTATTGCTCTTTCGATAAATTTCATATTTAATAAATTCGATTTAGCTCAAAATACAGCCCTATGTGTATGCAACATGTTGCTTCGACATATCAACATTACTCCCACATTTATCGAATAAGGTCACACTGAAATCTAGGGCTGCTGTACAAGCCCTGCTGCAATTCATTTAATAAAAAATAAAATTAGAAACAATTAACTTGCGGTACAGAATGCTTTAACAAACAAATATTAAATTATTTGTTTGCAGTCTATAAATTTACGGAGAAGTTTAATATCAATTCAATCTGCATGGAGCCACCGCCGCCAACGAAGCCACCAAGGGGCATTAAATATGGGAAGGATGAGGTATATTGTTTCGAGTCATCAAAAAAAAACGAAAATGAAATCATAGAAAGTGTAAAGTTTGCCTTAACACTAATTCATACATTACATTTTATGCCATTCATGTTCCACTTTGGTGTACCAAACGACATGAAGATAAAGTGATGACGACACCGCCACAGATGTGGGTTCGGTTGTACTTTGTTGTTCTTAAACGCCCATTTTTATGTTATTCTTATAATGTTTTTGTTTTTGTATGTGTGTATATAGTCCGCAGGTTGTGGCTTTCTGGTCAACGTCATCAAGTCCCTGGGATTCAGTGAGACGACTGAGGAGCGGCAAAAGGAGAAACTGAAAATCGAACAAGAGTTCAAGCGTTCTGATCAGCGCCTGAATGAGCTAGTATCGCGACACGATCAGCAGCTGACACAAGTACTGCCACTTTTTAGTCAGGTATCGACGGAGGTAACTGCCAGTCGGGAGCGCATACATGCCGTCAAAGAGAACCTTGTCGCCTGCAAGCGCCTACTGCAGTGCCGGCGTGATGAGCTCAAGAAAATGTGGACAGATGCGGTTCAGCACAAGTATGTGCTGGAAATGCTCGAGCAAATGTAAGTAAATTAATGTTCGTTTTAAAGATAATATGTTAAAGAATTTCTTACGTTGACTATGCAGCCAGGAGTTGCGCAAAGTACCTCAGCGTGTGGTCAGCTACACGGCAAAGCGTCAATATTTGCATGCCAGCAAAGCTCTGACGGATGCCTTGGCCACTCTCAATGGCCCATTGCTCGGGGTCGATGGATTGGCAGACCTGCGTACCGACTTGCAGGCACGCAAACAACAGCTCTACCAACGTTTGCACGAAGAGCTAGTTACTCAGGTGTATAAGAACTCGGCCAATGAGGCGTTTCAGCGTAGCTATTCCGGTCGCCTTAACTCTAGTTTTACACGTGGTATTCCTGCGCGACGTTCTACAGATCGCATTGAGGCAAATGCACGAGTGCGTAAAGCGTTGAGTGAAATGGCTCAGGGATTCGACTTGGAGAAAGCTGAGATCATTGAAGATGCTGATCTGATCGATCAGGAACTGAGCATGAATTACTTTATTGCCATCATTGTGGAATGCTTTGGCATGCTGCACAAGGTGCCCGATTCGTTGGAAACGCTGCGCGTTCAAATTCAAAACGAACTTCTTAATGTGGTGCGTGAAACAACCCATCAACTGGCGGCAGGAACACCCCAAGCAGGAGCAAGCACGGGTACAGGAAATGCCAAGAGCGCAGGTGAAACTAATTCACTGCTCACCTTGCTGGAGATCATATTTAAGCAGTTTAAGGCCATTGCCAAGACGCACGCGCTGCTCCTCAAGAACTATTTGGCTGTTGGACAAAAGTATGCCGTTGTTGGACCTCAGTCGTACGATCTGACCGACTTTTGGGCGCAGGCGCAGTCTGTGGTAAGTGAAGAGACAATAACAATTGATATGTTACTGTATTTAAGTAATACATTATTTCTCTACAGCTGCAACTACTGCTAACCGACTATTTGGACATACAAAATGCATCGACAGATGACAGCGCTCAAACGGGCTTTGTGGAGCCTATAAACAATATCAACTCCTATTTCCTAAGGCGCAAAGTTCCCAGGTAAGGCTGTTCCTTAACATTTATAGTATACTCTCTCAATTATAAATTATAATTTACAGCACCAAGAAGACCATGTTCAAGTTCGATAAGTCCTCAAACATAGCTGGCAATGTCGGGAGCAACAGTACACGTGAGCCATTCAAGGAACATCGTCGCAATGCATCGGATGCCTCGATTGATGATAATTTGGGCAGTAATCTGGTGGGTAGCGGTAAAGGTTCGATGACTGGAATATTGCCGCATGAGAAAAAGCAGCGAGAAAAGCTATTGATATGCACGCCCGATCAGAGCGTTATTACAAAGGTGTATCTACCATTAATGGGATATATACAGGAAATCGAAAACTTTATGAAGTGCAAGTCAGGGTAAAGTCTGATTTGTTCTATGTTTTTGCTGTTTTATTGATTTATTTCTTTTATTTTAGACAACCCTGCAGCCTGCATGACTTTGTGGACAATTATATTAAGGACACATTCCTGTCGAAAGGACACAATCGTAACCTGCAACTCACCATTGAATCATTGTCAAAGAATCAGGATGCTTGGCGAGCGATAATAACGCCCGAAGAAATGAAAGCGTTGAATTTAAGCCGACCCCTTCTGCAGTCCACTGTCATGGTAGAACGTCGGCTGGTGGAGACTAAGAATCTAATTGAGGATTTGCCCTGCTACTCAGAAGAGCTACTTAAAATGGCGTGTGCCCTTCTCAAGGCGTATAGAGAAATTTGCCAGGCTGCGTACAGGGGAATTGTTCAACCGGATTCGGAGGACAAACGCATCTATAGCGTAGCTTGGTTAAAGGACGAGGACATCAGTCGATTTTTAAAGTAAGCCGTCGTGTGCTCAATTGATATGTTCTTATGTAACTTATTTTGCTCAGATCACTGCCCAATTGGACGGATCTGAAGACTTCAAGCCAACGTGCACGCCATACGCGTAAACTACAACGTGGACACTTTGAGGCGTCCGAGGAAGAAAGTCCATTGCAAGTACAGCAGAGGAATATACGAGAAGCCGAAATGTTAACCAGTAACTTGGGCGAGGGAGGCATTACACAGCAAGAAATACTGGGTGACATAAGTGTGCTCAAGGAGTTGGCCATACTTCAGGAGAGCATGGAGTGGTTTTCGGTGCGAGTATCTGAGTTTGCCAACGACTTGAGACGGCCGTTGATCAACGGAATGCATTCGGCGACAGCTGAATGTGCCGCCAATATAGCTATTAAAGACGGTACTATTAAAGTGATGACCAACTTAGCGTTGGAATTCGATGAGTTGGCCAACACTTGCCTGCTTGTCTTACATCTGGAGGTGCGAGTACAATGCTTCCACTACTTACGATCGAAGTCGAGCGTGAGAACTAACAGCTATGTCGGATCCAAAGATGATATATTGGAGCCAGATCGTCAGGTGTCGGTGTTAACAAAGCGTCTTTCGGAAATGGATGAGGCGTTTAGTGCTACGCTACATCCACGGAAAACTAGGGTAAGTATTTTCCGAGTAAATAGCCTCTCCCTTTTTTAATACTCTTTCATTCTCATTTTTAGTACATCTTTGAGGGATTAGCGCATCTTGCTGCACGCATACTTATACAGGCCTCTAACTATTTGGAGCATATAGACCAGATCACTGTGCAACGTATGTGCCGCAATGCGATTGCGCTGCAAACGACCTTAAGTAATATAACAGCATCGCGAGAGGTTGCCTTGGATCAGGCAAAACATTTCTACGAGCTTCTGTGCACGGAACCAGATGTATGTGGTTATAAATCTTAGCGGCTGGCGTTCTTAACTATTGTTTTTCTTTCAGGAAATACTCACTACTTTGCTGGAACGTGGAACTGAATTTACCGAGATGCAGTTGCTAAATGCATTGCAATTATCGTGCAGAGCCTGTGGCATTACTGATCCTAATTTGTTGGCTTCCTATCAGCAAAAACTTTCCGATATATTGGGCGCCAAGCCCTCCAAGGGTGTTGTTGTATAATATTGCAAATGTTATACAGATTTTAAATTCATTTCGTCTTGTATGCCCACTCACACGTACACGGAAACACATCAATAATTAATAATATATAAGTGCAAAGAGTATGATAGTGTTAAGACTAAATTGATTATAAATGTTTTGAACATGTTGGGATATGCCTGGTGTTGCGATATAGGCCTTTATATACTTATATATTCATGAACAATATTGTAATATGGCTTATACGAAATAAATCTATATTTAACAACGAAATAAAAATCTGATTTAAAAAATTCATTGTAAGTATCCAAAGGCGCTCTGGAAATTTCAAATTCTTTTGCCTGTTACACCGCACATATTTCAAGTAGATGTGAATCTGAAACTCTATTATATAGATAAATTAAAGACACTTTCTTTTTTTTATTTTTATTTTAAATATAGCACGTGCGTTTATAAACGTACTAGTGTTTTTTAATATATGTTATAATATATTGAATGAATGCATTTGTATGTACTGGTATTATTATAAATGTGGTATTATGTTTAAAATAGTAGTTACAAAATTATAATGAAATCAATGTATTTGGATGTTCGCATATTTGTTCGTTTTCTACAGATGATGAGTACATAACATCGAAGTATTGTATTGGTGAATATAAAGCACACTTGCCGTATGTCTTTTAAGAATTAGGGTGGTAATATTATGCCAGCTCTAGGCCTTTCTAAAATCAAATCAACCGATTGAGCATACTATGAGTACTAAGCATGTTCAAGGTTATTCAATTATATTTTAGTGGGATACAGAACATTAAAATTTATTATTCCTTCAAAACTGAATTTGAACGTTTAAGTTCTATGTATTGTATATTGCTTCTTGAGTTCGTACGACAAATATTGAGCAGTTATGTATTCGCAGTAATGAATAAAACGCATTTTTGGTTATATCAAGAAGTTTTGATAAAATTCCTATGCTATTTTTACTCGTGACAGGCTCTGTTCATAAACCGAAGCCTAAATTTGCTTATCGATATGCGTTGCTGCTGCTGCTTAGTTATAAGACGCTAGGGATAGTTTCGCGGTAATGTTTAAATGATGTTAGTGGATTCGGTTTCGATTTTTCTTTTGTTCTCTTTGCTTGCTGGGCTTTCGGATCATTTCCTGTTTTGATAGCATGATGTATTTGGACTGCGAATTACCAGAGTCCCGACGAATAGCCACCTGGTGGGATACGATTTTTATTGATGACTTGGTTGCCGTTATTAATGGATGCTGGTTGGATATAATCCGTTGCTCCAGCCTTGTATCCCTCTCCGGTAACAGGGTTTCCATCTAAAGTTGAGTAAGTTTAAGTTTATATTATCGTATGGGGTTTATCATTCACTTTATTTACCTGATCTGTTTCCACCGTTTATTTTGAGATTCTCAGTCGAAGATGACACGGAAGATGATGCAGACGATACTGAACCGCTTTTTCCATTATAATGTCCTTTGCCATTGGTATGCGGCTGTTGCGCGGAGTCGGTCTTTGGTCCAAATGGAATACTGCTCTTCATGTGATTCTTTGCTGGTGTTATGGGACGTGCTGGCTCCCCGAATAGGCGAGAATAAGAGTCAACAGTCTTTTGGCCGCGGCGAGGTGTATCTCCTGTAGTTTAAATGGGGATAATTGATAAAATTTAATTTTTGCTGGTTATATGTAAAATCTATAAGCAATTAATACAAAACAAAAAATATGTGTGCTGCAAAGTAATGTTTAATGAATTTAAGGTTGCAAAATTAATGGAAAGACATTTGTCTCTTTATGCAAGTAGGGTGTATTTCAATATTTACACATTCTTGCTGTGTTCGAAATCAGACTTAAACTAATTTTAAAGACTTCTAAAACATTAATCTTGCCGTCAGTATGAGTTACTGAAAATCTGTTCTCCATAATTGAAACTACAACTATTAAAATGTGGTTTTTGTGGTGGTCAATATAATTAAAAAAAAAGCCTTTTATTTTATTCGTATTAATTGTATGTCTGTGAATATATGTAGCTTTCTTGGATAAATTTCTGGTACGGAGATTAGTAACAAACATGAAGGATTTTAAAAGGAGAATATTGGAACTTTGATATTCGTGATCGATTTATTGCAAAATGTGTTTTGCACATTTTAAGGGAGTGTTATTAACAAATATTAATTTGCATTTGAAGAGTGCAAGATGTTATTCTCATGGTTTATTCAATTAGTTTTGTGGTAAATTACAACAAAAGAAAAGAAAGTGGGTTTTGAAAAAATTCAACTTTTCAGACATATACCAATGAAATAGAATCTGTGAGCTCCTTGTCGTACTGTAAAGATACATAGAAAAAGAAAGAAAGAGCGGAATAGAGAAGGAGATACATTCAATAAAGGTTTGAGTTCACGTCACCTATCGATATCAAAGGAAAAGTTGTTAAGTTTGTACAATGCTGGGTCTCTTTGAGTTTTAAATTTATTTGTGTTTGCAATAATTTTGTGTATGTATATAAATAAAACTTTCTTTGAATAAAGTCAATTGTAACTCTCCAATTATCCCAAATGCTGAAAAGCGTGTTGAAACGAATTTAAATTGTATTAAAAGCTAAACGTACCTGTGTTCTTGAGCGCATCTTTCTCTGCAGAAAAAATGTTCGATGCCATACGATTCTTTACGTTTCGTGGAGTCTGAGGCTGCTCAGAACCGAATATGTCACTTGAGACTCCGCCGGGTGTTCTGAAAACCCTAAAAATTGAAATAATCGTAAGTAACCAAAGATAACTAAAGAACGCATGTTATTAAAACTAATTCCAATAAAGGTATAGTTTAAAATTTACTTATATCTATCAGTCTTAGTGGTTCTCTATTTAGATATGATAAAATAAATTGTTTAAGTTGTTAGCATGACACCTAGTTTCACGTATTTGGCAATAGAAGTAACTCGAGAGTAAATTGTTTTAAGAGGGCAGCAAACAAAATAAGCTGGCATATCCGACAGGCAGCTGCACAGCCTTTTTACATCGCATATTGGAGAAATTACCCAACGTATACAGGGGCAATGGAAACACACTGCAGCGAAAGGTGAAAAGTGCTTAAGGCACTTCTTTTCCCAAAGCTTACAGGTAAAAGTTGTTTTGTAAAGACTGGAGTAAAAGTGACAGTTGTTGATATAGATTAACCAACCCCCTGTCCAAACGTTAATAACTCTATAATTTTTAGAGTCAGTTACCTCCCCACAGCATATACATACTTCATCTACTACATCTACTTTTCGTGTGTTTAAATGCAACAGATCTGTGGGCTTGCCCAACTCTGGAAACTATTACCATTGCTGTGTAAGGGGACGATCGGCCTTTCTGTACGACCAGACAAACCTTATTCCCCCTGTAAGCAATTAAATCGATACCCTTACTTTTACCAATCAAGCGTAACTGAGTGCACACAGTTTGTCAAAAGTAGTAAAAGTAACAATCACTTGTCACTATTGAACACTTGTTTTTACTTCAATCAGTTTTTTAATTGATATTTACAGCTTATGTTTATGTAAATATGTTAAACTTTCGCTGTAGATAACAAATTGCTAGAAATAATTATTTATTAGGCGTTACACCCGTTGAATAAATTGTAAAGCCTATTGCAGGGTTTTACCAAGAGCTTTACATTGTCCATCATTTCCCAGCTGGGTGCAGTGTAGTTTGCCGTGAAATGCGATTGACTGCAACTTTCTTTGCTTATTTGATTTAAAAAACAGTTGGAGTTCGATTTTTTGTATTGTTATATTTGCTTGGGGTATGCGTTCGCCAAGCGAGTCAGTATGCTACTTTTTATAACGTTCGGTCGGCTTAAATTGGCTGTAGGATGCAGCAGCGGCAGCAGCAGCAGCAGCAGCAGTAATATGCTTGAGTGCATTAGAGCGTTATTGTTTATCTGTAGCATTGTTTTGGTTGAAACTTCAGCTGTCCAGCCCCAGCCCCAGCCCCAGTAAATCGTGCAACCGCAAACAAAAGCTTAATGAAAATTCAACTGAAGCACGAAAATTGACTGTGGTAACTCTTTTTGTTTTGTTTTTTGTTGGTGTTTTTTTTTGTTATTCCGCATTTTGTTGATTTCCCTAAATCATTGATTAGCTGCATCCACTATAATTGCTCTGCATGCTAGAAAACAACTGACGGTTTAATGACTTGTTTGATGGGGCAATACTGCTGCAGTACTTTCCCTGTGCAGCCGCCGCAGCTGTGCACCCAAGCGAAGCTGCACTGAAGCGTTGATCGATGTTGCCTGTTGCCTATTGCCGGTTGCTGCTGCCGGTCTGCTGCTGGTACACGTATTGTGGTGGTGGTGATGGTGCTGTGCATTCGATGACTTGACTTCAATCTCATTCAATGCTTGGTAATTTCCTGTAGGTTGCTGGCTGGCATTTAATCAGGTGTGGCATTTATTTCGACAAAAAACTAAATATTATACCATCAACCGGACACAGATAGAAGGTTGTACCATGCACAGGTACTTAGACTTATGCATGTGCATCATATAATCATCATATTATGCATTTGATCATAATGAGAAACGTAACGTGAACGTAACATATAAAATTACTCTAATATCTGTCTGGCTATCTCTTTCAGTAATCAGTTTTAATAGATTAAATATGACATGATCTACAATCGAGTGCACTTAACAAATACCATTCACCTCGTTTTGAAAAACTGTGACAACAGAGGTACCAGACACAAGATAATACAAATAACAAATTGTAAGAGTGTTATTGTATTCTCGCTTTGATTTGTATATAGTAAGATCGGATTGCGAATCGTATGAAAGGGATTCATTTTGACTGATCACAGGGTATGCAACTGATTTCATAAGGAAATTGTGAACAAATACGTTCATACAACACACCGTGTATGGTTATTGTATTCAAATAATTATTTACCGAAACTTGTATACAAGGTATAGCGTAGATTATCAATTATCGATTAGCTGAGTAGAAAGTGTAAAGCGGGTAAAAAGAAAATGAAAAACTTGTCGGCTAACACAGGCATTGTCTGTACAACACAACATATACTTACACTTACGTAAATACATGCACAAATGGGGATACGAACGCATACAAAGCGGGAAAGCCCCGTCATTCTTTAATCTGGCTTTGAACTCCGTCTTATGATTTATTTAATTATCTTTGATCGAATGAAAGAAAATTACAAATACCTTTACATCGGGTTTGAAAGATATTTTACAAAAGGTATTTGATATGTGAATATAATGGAATTTTAACAATTTCAAGGCTTTTAATGCCGAAACGTAATTACAGAAAGCGCTGTATGCAGTGGTAGCTCTAGATATATCGCAATCAGGTACGCAAAATTGTCGCATTTGTTAGTTTCTTTACAAATAAATGTAAAAAGTTCGCTTAAATACTTAGCAAATCGATCAAACAGCAAGTTTTGCAAGCAGATTAGCTTTTCACCCGACAGGCACAGGAAGGTACGAATCTATACGAAAATACATGCAGCATTCCCAACGCAACGATAACCAAGAATTGCTTGTAGTCCATTAAAAATACTGGGTAGGTCGTAAGCACTCGTGTGCCCAAAATGAACTCCAAATTGACTCCAAAAAGTAATAATAATAGTGCGGAAATGGTGAGCCAAGCGGTTTCTATGACGTTCTCCGAAAAATGGTTTGTTGATTTTATGTATATTGCTGTTTGTGTTTGCCCTATATTAGTTTGTTCACGATTATTGATAAAGTAATATAAGGAATTATATATACACTGGGCATGTAACAGTTTCCAATCGATATGAAATGTGTTCTTGAATATATTCCTGTATTTGGCTATCTTTGACTCTTAAGAGTTTAATTATCATTCAACAATTTTTTGTTTTACAGTTTACTAATTTGCATGTCTCCTTCCTTATGTGCGTTGTGAGTCTCTGGCATTAATTTAAATATACTCTTTGCAAGCCTATAACAATAATAATACACAAATATGTGTCTAGTTAATATGCGCAGTAAGCGAAACTCGGAACTGAAAAGAAAGCGCACCAAAAAGAAAGACCTACCTAAATACCAAACTGCAATCATAAATGAATTTTTTTATAGAAAACAATCTTCATTGTCATTCGGGAGACAATAAGATAATAATTTAAAAAAAACAAACAAATCCGTAAAAAATTCATTGCCATGATTTCCGCCGCTCCAACTATACAATACACACTACAGTTATGCACATTTAAAACGGCTTTGAGGAAATGTCACGCCTTTAAAATGTAATTACAAATGTACATACCTACCATAAGCCAGGCCCCCAATGAAAAGCGTACTGTCTGTCTTACACATACTATTTCAAGTCCAAGCGGAATTAAAACGAAAGAATTTAAATCGCGTATTTATAGAAATATTAATGTAACTGATGTAAAAATAGTTTACGCTGCTAATAGGACAAACATGTATTCAGAAAACACTTTTAATATTTTCCTTGCCCAACCAGTGCTTTATTTAGCAAGCAGGAACGAACGGTATAGAATATTTTGGCATTTCTTCAGTCTACTATCATGAAAACCAGAAAGTTCAATGTACCCATTCATACCGGGCTCTGTGACTAACGTAAGGCAATTTTCTTTTTCTTTTCTTTTACGCCACATACTCGTACAAGTGTACGTTCACGTTCGCGTTAGAAAGGAGGGGCTAAAGTGGGGCTTTGCTTTGAACTAGAATGAATTTTTCATGAAAAACAATAGCTGTGATTGGTCAAGTGAGGAGGAAAAATCAATGAACTCTTGAAGTTTTAGAGAGGGCAGTAAAGGCTTAAAAATCTATTCTCTGCCTACTACTGCACATACTCGCATGTATTTATACACACAGACCGCAACACAGACAACTAAGGTGAATGTACTATTAATTGTGGGGCATACGAGATTCACGCAAAGTACATGCTAATTTGCCATAGTATAAGTAAAGTAAATTTAATATTTTCCCGTTTATAAACTTACCGCTTCTTTGCTTTGCCGACATTATAAATTTCAACATGTTTAAACGCAGCATACGCGGCCATTGTATATGTGATTTTTTTTGTATTTATAAAGCTACCTTTGAAAATCTGTTTGGCGAAAAAGAGTCTTTAGTTTTTGACACACTTGCAAATAATTCTATTTTGAGAAGTAACCACAGGAAATGTTTGCAAATTTTGCTACCCCAACAATGTATGTATAGAGCCCCAAATAGAAACACAGAGACTGCAAACCGTGCTCAAGGAAATTAAAAAGATGATGACTCATGCCGTTTGTTGCAGATGCGATGTCGTCTCTGCAACGGATGCTGTGTGCTGCATGTTAAAAATCAATAAATGAACGAACAACTTGCGGACAAAAAGTGTATAAGACGTTGGAGTTCTGCCAGTTTTGTGACTGGACAAAAGCAGAAAATATTACACTGCTCACTCAGGTTTATCAATTTGCAAACATTTCAAAATAGAATTACAATATTTGTAATCAAACTGATGAAAGACTAGCTAACATCATCACTCACAAACTAAAGCTGTTGGGTTTATTGATATATTTGATATACTTTGCTCACAAAACACAAACACGTTGGCTTTATTTTTATTTGAATTGCATATCTTGTTATACTTTGCTATATATCAACCGCAAGGAACTCAAGACAAGTGCTTTTCAATCTGCATCTATGTACGTATTATCGGGTATTTTAGCGCTTGCTGACGTTGCAAACGTTTCGATATGAAGCTGACGACTGGAGTGCATCGGGAAAAGTGAAAAGCATTTATTTCCACCAGCAGCAGCAGCAGCAGCAACACACAACACGAACGATGTGAAGTCTTATCGATCCGAGCAGGCAAAGTAAAAAGGCCCCAACTCGCTCACAGTTAAACACAGCCGAGAGAAATACGAGAGCGCGCGCGTACTTCGTTTTGTAAGTATGTAACTGTGTATGTACATACATACACTGCACTGTACATATGCACATGTACAAGTGAATGGAACGAGTGGAACACTCACCATCGTTTTGGGACTGGTTACAGTACGAAAACAAAAACAAACTACAGCTGTTTTAGCTAAAATTGCTTCGCTCTCTCCATATGAAGTTTTTTCTCTCTCTCTCTTTTACTTGACTGTGTCTGTGCACTTATGATTTGTGGGACATACTCGTAAGGAAAAAGTTGTGCTCTCGTAACCTGAGACCAAGAAAATTTTTAATAATAAACATAAATACATAATTTTTCTAACTTAGCTCGCGTCTTATAATTTTACTTATAAAAATAACTTTTTGGAGCGTTAAAAATTTCTTTTGCTTTTATGGTTTCCTGAATTTTAATTCACTTAAATCATTTGCAAATCGTGAAGAAGTGTGAATGATAATAAACAATGTAAGAGTATTCAATCTTCAGCTTAGATGCAATGCTTGCGTTGTTCAAGAAGTTCAGGTCTAATAATCTTTTGTGTCTTAATGTTGTTTTTCCGTTAGTCACACTTGCAAGTAGCTTGCAAATTCAGTCCGGTTTGGGCAAAGAAATTCAATTTTATATAAGGAATCGCAGATTTGTTTTATGAGTTTTAAAACCAAAATTCAAATTCAAAATTTACTGAACAGTGCTGTGTAGAAAGATATTCTTTGGAATAAGTTTGTCCGTAGTCAAGTTCATTGAAAATTAACACAAAAAGAAGGAGCCGCACAAAGAATTAATATACTTAAAAAGAACACAAAGCTGGGTTCTTTATGAGGAAATGGCGCTCACCTTTCTCAAGAACTAGAGATCAAGTTTATCATCATATAAACCCATTCTGTAGACTGAAAACGTTCTTCATCCATGAGCAGTTTACGTTTTTGACGCATCGACTGACAGCGTGAAAGCACTAAGATCTTATGATTTGATATGAATTTAATTTGTAGCGAGTACTTAGTGTTGTGTAACAAATTGGTAGATTTTTAAAAATTAAATGGGGGTAGCTTACTCAAGCGCGTTAGACTACAGCTTTCTTTAGTTGTTTGTACTCTTGTGACTACCTGCTGCTTTCGGTCAACGGTTACACATGTTGTGTGTTTGGTGAGCTGCAAATGTACCTATCCAGTATTCAGTTTTCATTGCTTTTGACCTGGTAATTAAGAGGGCAATTGGCCGACAATGTTTCCGAGACTAAACGAAATAATTAGTCAAAGAAGACGCATTTTAGGTAGTGCATGTTTCCGTAGTTTTTATGGAGTGAGAGTAAAGGGACGGGAAAGAGGTAATACATACAATTTTATGCCGGAAAAAGTTTAAAGGTCTTTGAAAAGCCGTTACAAATTTGGTACCCAACCTTCCAACATAAAGCTGTCAATAACGTCTTCTTACTTTCTCGCTCTTCTTACTTTCACGTTCTTCTACATGCACACAGGCACGTTCCCATACAATCACACAATGAAACACCTGAGCTTTTTTTGAAACTTATGATCCTTTACGTCGAATTCGTTCTACGAATATGAATGTAAATCTATTTTCACTTATTTCCATTTAATGTGCGTATAAATAAATGATTGTGAAAATTGTATTTGTTTATTAAAGACAAAGTGAAAGGAGCTTTAAATTGGGCACTCTGCAGCTCTTACATAAAATTTGCTACACCTTTTTAGTGTTTAATTCGCCGTAGCGGAAAATAAATTTGACCTCTAATGACGAAATTGCAAACAAATTTTTTAGTGAGCTGGAAGATTTTATTTAAAGCATTTACCATAAATAATATGTGAATTTAAAACACATTTCTACACATCTCATAATCTTTTAGCGGCAACAAAGGCAGTACTGGCTACTTTTAATAACGAAAGGGGAAGAGAAGCTAATAACTTTCTGGAAAAATCGGAAAGAAAAGACAAAAGCAGATTCGGCAAAACAACAAGCTCGGCTCAAGCAGTCCAAAACACCGTCGGTTAAGCAGTGAACGAAGCCAAGCGAGGCACCGGACCACCGTTTTTAACAGCGCGTTAACAGTAACAGTAACAGCGTAACGCTTCTGGGGTTGTTGTCCGCACTATGTTGATGAGTTTCTTACATTTTGGTTTTTGAACAGGGAGTGGATTGGTTTGTGTATCCAATTTTATAGTCGTATACCTGGACCCGCAGAATGAACAGGCAAGAACAAGCAAGAAAATTATATCGGCCGCCATTGTAAACCTTTAGGCAGGTAGGCGTCGTGACTTATCAGCATTATTTACGACCGCAGCGATAAATTTTATTATGATGGGCCCGCTCTACGAAAGGGACGGAAGAATTCTTAGAAGTACGATAGGTTGTCTGAGGCATGATTGTGCTTGTCCAAATTAGTATAACATATAACGAAAAGGTTTATGTATTAACTCTGTCCGAAAACGGTTGGAGAAAAAATGAGAACATAGAGTGCTGCCAATTTAGCGGTTTTTACACTGCTAGCAACTGCGAGACAAGTTTGTTACACAGCCTGGGGAAAATAATAGCCATTTTTTTAAGAAATATTGTAATAATTTAAACTTTTACAAACATAGCTGATTTCATGTATTTGAATGGCAAAAACATCGCTAACCTGAAAAAGCATAAAATCTATAGTTTTTAATTACAAAAACAATAAAATCGAGTTTTATACCATCTTCTAATTTTCCCTTCCGAACAATCAAAAACGTTCTTTTTTCTCAGCACTGGATGCGGGCAATAATTTATCAATGAACGGGTAACTGAAACATTCAATTGCATATAAATATTGAATGAATGATATTGATATTTCGATATGCGTCCAGGCGCAGCATTTTCTGACTTGTTTTGATTTTAAATTGTGCTTTACAAAACGCGCAGATGTGAACATCTGTTCAACAAATTTAGATCTTTGTCACTTAAATTGGCAAGTAATCGAACCTTATGATCACAATGGAACATCTGCTGGTTCATAAAATCGTTCATTTTTTAAACTCCCGAAAATGAAAAAGGTTAATGCAGTGGAACGTTGTCCAAATTGGGATATTAATTGAATATCGCGATGTATAGTAGAAACTTGCCAAATATGGTATCAATGTCAAAATAAGAACTTGAGGTTCGTAAAACAAGCAAGGTTCTTAAAATAATTGAACGACATAAATACGTGAACACTACATACTGCATACAAATAGAATATTTCTGGTGAAACAAACCTGACTAACCGCAGTTTTTTGTTTTCACTATTAACTAATCCTTTATTTTTTTACATACTGTATTTTATTATTTTTAGCCTTTACTAATTCACTTGGAAACTAGACGTGTTCATTATTGATTTTCTCATTAAATAAATCGATTTAATTTATTTGCATAACTTCATAAAATGAAATGAAGTTGAGTTTTTACATATAGCCAATTGAATTCCATTCATCCTTCTTTGTCTCTTAAAAATATGGCGTTTTTATTGTTCGTAGCGCTGTTGACTTGACTTTACTTACAAGGCACGACAAATTGATGAATCATTTTTCGGAAAACATGTTTGTGCTAAGCCTGTAAAGAAAAGCCTACTGCACCCGGGTCACTCACTCCTCGCTCATTCTGCTTATCTTTGTTGCTCTTTTATTCTCTCTGGCGGTCTTTGTTTCTCTCTTTCTCTTTCGCTCTGTCTTTCTTTCGTTCTCCTTCTGCCGATTAGTTGCAGAGTCTCAATTAAGAACAAAGACAATCAAATTACAGAATTGTTAGGCAGCAAACAAAAACAGGGTGATAAACACGAAATAGCATGTTCGGTATTAGTTAGAAGAAGTATGGACGTAATAGGTTCAATGCACTTTGTTGCTGCTAGTTGCACTTAGCGTGACTAGTTACCGCTATGGCTTAAATAAGCCATATGAACAGAGGAGTTGATGGTGGAAACAGATACACGCATACATAAGTGTGTATATGTACGTATTTAAATGGCCAGTAAATTGTAAGGAATACTCATTTTATCCTCTTATAAATGCATTATATATGTATTCCTTTATGGAAAATAAACAACAAGAGCTTCTGTTTGTTTTATGATCTGAAACTACTTCCTGGAACTCATTTTTGCAGATAAAGATTGTTTTGAAAACCCCTACACACAAAATATTGCATGGCCTAAGCCGGAATCGTGATAACATGGCGCTGCACACCAAACACATATGTACAAACATATACATATGTATGTATGTGTATGGGATGCATATGTATGTACATACTAAGTGACGTTGGTTGTCAAGGGAGTTTTGCACTGCTATGGTTTTGACTGCAGTTCGACAAAACACAAATGGTGGTGTTTCTTCTAATTAAGTGTACAGCAATAACACAGGCGGTATAATTTTAAGTAAAAGAGTCCCAAAACTCGGTAACTTTATCCCTGCTCAGCCTATGTTCATGGTGTATGTGCATGCACATGTGCTTGTGAAATGTCGCGTAGATCATTGTATTGTCCTTTTTTAACTTATTACTCATTCCCAAATATATATGTACACTTCCTATGAAGACAAGTGTTCGAATTTCATATACTTAGCCCATTACAATATATGTTCATAAGTCTATATGTACACACACATACATGTATAATTGATGCTGATCGCAGCTTTGAGAAACTTCACGAAAACAGCTGCATGCATACTTATATTCTTATAATTCATTTTTGCCGGTTAGTCATGAGGATTTTGTTTAAAGACTTATATGATGCATGCAATTATGCCTGAGTGAAAAAATTAATACCACAAAAAATAAAATGACTTACTTGTTGTTAGCTTGGTTGTCAGTAATATCCAAATTGGCAATCATGTTTAATTTTTCGAACAAATTACGTTTTCTTCTTTATAAACGATTCACTGACCAGGAAACACTTCCAAATTAATATGATTATTTATATTTTAAAATAGTTGCAAAGGCAGACCGGGAAGAGCGCGTCCGACTAGTACGTTCAATCGAAATAGAATGAGATGGACTGAATTATCGATGTTTAACATACCAATATAAATTACTTATGGTCCCACTTTTACTCAAAATACCATGTTAAACTGCATTACATTTCTTTGTCTCTACTCGATAACGATATCGATATTTGCCAAATTAATTAATTCTATATAACATTAAAAAAACATGATAAACATAAATAAAGATAAAGACAGAATTTTTAATTACATAAATAAATTATAAATTTACTTAAATTAATTTATCAATAATATAAGAAGATTCAAAGTGGACTACTGTTAGTGAAATGTTATCTCCGTTAACATCACTAAGCACTGAACACATAGAGAACTCAAACAGGGGGTAAATCTGTTTTTGTCAGTTTTTGAATCATAGCGCCCCACAGACTTCGGCTGCACGCTCGGCTGGGAAACTCGACGTTCGGATGGGAACTTCGATGTTCGGCTCTCAGTACAAACAGCGCATAGGATCAAAACTGCTTCAGTCGCACAACGACAGCGGAACGATAAGCAGGCGCGTACTTCTTTGCGCTGTGCGATCGTTTCAATGTGTGCGTGTATGTATGCACATGCTGGCATGTGAATGTATGCGTTGCTAGTGAAGTTTGACAACAGGCAAATGCTTCGGCCGGCGCGCTGGCAGCCTGAAGTCAATTTTGTGTTTTGCCGTCGAGAGCGAAACGACTGAGGTACAGGGCCGTAGCAAAGGTTTTTTCGAGCCCTTGTGAAAAACTTCTCGGGGCCACTGGTTTAGTAACTTTACTTTATGAATTTATTTGTGTCTACTAAGGGAATTGAATTATACAAATATATTAACATATTAAACCTATCTATGTTTGGTAGCCGACATCGCTGTCAGCTAGGGGCACTTGTGCGCTACAGGCCCTGTACACACTTAGTTACGGGCCTGCCCAGCATGAAACCATCTGTGTGTTTTGTTTTTGTGTTGCCATCGAAAGCCAAGAGACCGAATTACAGTATGCCAAAATGGTTATTTGGTGGGAATAACTTTTAAAATTTGGAAACATGTGCATTTATAATATATTGAGTAGATTGAATTAATATAATATTATTATATATAATTATATTACATTTTGCAATGCAATTTTAAAACATCGCAAAAAGTTAAGTGACTACATTATACATTTTTTGGTTCATGGGCTTACTAATATTGACAAAATCTGAAAATCAAACAAAATGTTTCGAATACACATATATGCATTTACTTAATAAAATTATTCTGATGTAGCATGCCAAATGTTTTCGGAAGTCTTAAATTTTCTCCGCAATATAATCGACTTTGCCCACTGTTCTTAGTCTCTTTGCTCTAGACGTCGAAACACAAAATTGACTTCAGGCTGCAGCGCGCCGGCCGAAGCATTTGCCTGTTGTCAAACTTCACTAGCAACGCATACATTCACATGCCAGCATGTGCATACATACACGCACACATTGAAACGATCGCACAGCGCAAAGAAGTACGCGCCTGCTTATCGTTCCGCTGTCGTTGTGCGACTGAAGCACTTTTGATCCTATGCGCTGTTTGTACTGAGAGCCGAACATCGAAGTTCCCATCCGAACGTCGAGTTTCCCAGCCGAGCGTGCAGCCGAAGTCTGTGGGGCGCTATGATTCAAAAACTGACAAAAACAGATTTACCCCCTGTTTGAGTTCTCTATGTGTTCAGTGCTTAGTGGTTAACATACATCAATTTGGACACTTTTCAACACTTAAACCGATTGCAAATAATATTCCAATCTCCTCTGAATGAATGTTGTACAACACATAAATTATACACACGCACACACACAAATACAAACGTACAGTCGCAACATCTTAAAAAACTTGAAACTTATATTAGCTTTGTTAAAAATTATCCAATTGAAATTTGCACATCTAATATAAAGTGTATTTGTAATGAAGGAAACGTCAGCATAAAAGTCACTGTCATAACGTCGCAGCCAATAAGAGGATTACAAACAATCACAATGATTGCTTCCGAATCGGAGGCCATAAACTCGGCCACTTATGTGGATAATTACTTGGATTCGGTGGAGAATCTTCCAGATGATGTCCAACGACAGCTGTCCCGGATACGTGATATCGATGTTCAATACCGAGGTAACTTCCCGCCCGTTTATTTTCCACCTAACCTACATATGAAAACATGGATATCTTTTCTTCCAACAGGCCTAATACGGGATGTCGACCACTACTACGACCTTTACGTCGCGCATCAAAACTCGCCAGATACCTACCGCCGTTCCCGTTCTATCACACGTATGCATCAAAGCTTAATACAGGCCCAAGAGCTAGGTGATGAGAAAATGCAGATTGTTAATCATCTCCAGGAGATTATAGACGCAAAGGTTAGACAACTGGATACAGATCATCAGAATCTTGACCTTAAAGATGAGCGTGATACATATATACTGCTAGATGATGGACCGCCATCAAAGATGCAACGGCTTCAGAGTCCAATGTGTGATCAAGGCAATAGTGCGGGTAATGGCGGATTAAACGGCAGTGGATTGGGGTTGGTAGCTGGCACAATCAGTTCTGTGGCAAAAGAGCATTATGGAGGAACTTTTGGTATTGTTGGCATATCTGGCTCAGGAGTTGGTGCAAGTGGTAACGGAGGAAACTCAACACCGACGTATGATAGATCCAGCCAGTTCGGGAACAGTGGAAATGGAAACGTAAATGGTAACTTTTATGGCGTTGGCAACGAGCTGCAACGTTCAGGCAGTAAACGCTCCAGACGACGCAACGAGAGCTTGGTCAACAATGGAAGCTCTACCGAAATGGGCGGCAATGAATCAAACTCAGCAAATGAAGCTGGAAGCAGTGGGAATGGCAACGGAAATAGTGAACGCAAGAACAGTATCGCTAGTAATGCAGGAGGTGGGCAGCGTAAGGGTCACTTGCAGATTTCCAGCGGTAATGCTGTTGCTGGCGGAGTAACTGGTGGTGGTGGCGGTACCAGCAACAATTCTGGCAAGAAAAAGAAACGTAAAGTACGTGGATCTGGTGCCTCAAATAACGCCTCAAACGCTCGAGAGGAAACTCCTCCACCAGAACCAATAGATCCAGATGAGCCAACGTATTGCGTTTGTAATCAGGTTTGTGTGATGACACTCCTTACTGTTAAATTGTTATACGAAAAGTTTTTTTTTTTTTTGCTACAGATCTCTTTTGGAGAAATGATTCTCTGCGACAACGATCTGTGCCCTATTGAGTGGTTCCACTTTTCATGTGTTTCCCTTGTGCTGAAGCCAAAGGGAAAATGGTTCTGCCCCAACTGCAGAGGCGAGCGACCGAATGTCATGAAGCCTAAGGCACAATTTCTGAAGGAACTGGAACGCTACAACAAGGAGAAGGAGGAGAAAACTTAATCAATGTTATAATATTTTGTGTTTACCATTAAGCCGTTAAATTTAGACGAAACTCCTTCTTTCTCTTAGCCACCTTGTGAATTAGGTACATTTATCATTTCTGAAATGTTTAGTTGTCTTAAACCTCCTCTGGCTAATCGATCTAACTAACATTGATGTGGCTTAGTCGCCCCAATGCACACAAATTTTAAAGCGGTTAAAGAGTCGATTTTGCTTTGAAGTATTTGTATAAATATTTACGCTATCCTATGTATAAGCTTACATTTAATAAATATAAACTTTCATTATTAATATTGAGAACTAAGTGGACAGTTGTTCATAGGCTTTTGAAAATTTTCTACGAACATAGCATTATTTTGGTACATGACGGAAAAGTTAATAGTCTTAGATGACTCTATTCCGATTTTATTTTCAAATTACGCAGCCAGACATGTAATATAGATATATGTTTGTATCATAAAAAAGTAATTTGTAATTAGATTTATATGAGTTTATGTAATATACTCTTTGTATTGTATAAATTACATTGTCTTTAATTCTTATTGGTAAAAAACCTTAATGGAACGGAATGTGTACAATTTATCTTGGACGGATATAAGGCATGGTATGTGCAATCTATGTATGTAAAATACAATATGTAAATAAATGAAAAGTTTGACATCTGCTGAAGAAACACTTCCCAGAGGTGTGTCGTTGGTGTTAAGGCATAAGTAGCTCTATGTTTGGATTCTGTATTTCCAAAAATATTTGGTACTGCGAGAAGACGACGAGCCAGCAATAAATCTAAAATAAGTATTGTTCAGAACTGATGCAATTTAGCAATTATTTGGTAGACTTACATTATAGGCCATCCAACAGAAGTTCAACAGAGCCGAGAACGTTTGCTCCAACTGCACAGGACATGATAGAAAAGAAATTAGGTAGCGAACAATTAATGGTAAACAAAATATACTTACATAAATGTAGTAGCCGCCAATCAACCAGAGGCTCCAACCGAACTGGAAGAGAATGGCAAGTCCAACCAAAAATAGCCATGGTAACAGCCAGCCACGGGTACTGTGCAATACATTAATTAATTTATTTAATTTCAGTATCATGCGTGAAGCATGAAAACTTACCTAATTTTTATTCCGTAATATACCAAATATGATGCTATTATAATACATATAAAATATATTATAAAGAAACCACCTGCTATTGGCATGGATGTTCTTATGTCGGTTTCAAATAATGGGGAATAGAGTTGACCAGACTCTCCACCAGCCAGCATGTAGCAAACCAAAGTTATTAATACTACACTTATAGCAGCTGTATACGCTGCAACAGCATAGCTACCCGTTCTAACATTATTCGACCATATAATTGGTGACCAGCACGAGCTCAAAACTACCATTTTTATTTATTAAAGTCCTTATTTTTTCTCCGCAACTTGTAAATAAATAAAAACAACGATATGGCTATTGCTGACACAGTTGTCAACGCCCTGGCAGTGTGGCCGTAAACTACAAAATTGGGAATGGTAAAATTAGGATCGATATTATAATATATCGAATGTAAAAAATAGTATGTCGATTAAAATGCTTGATGTTTGTAATTATCTTAAAAATACTGATCGTATTCACTAAAATACTGCCTCCTAAATTGGTGGTACATAAACTTGTTTATAAATTTAAAAACACTCGACTTGACTAAAAATAAATTGTTGTCCTTAAAATAAATAGGTAATTCTCTATTACATATTTTTTAACCGAATCTATCAATAGTCAACCAAACAGTATATAATGACATTAATGATAAAAAGTTAATTACCATATTATAAATTATGTTTAATTATAAGAAAAACATCAGTTGTATACATTTTAAATTTTAAATCGGCTTACAACCTTTATTTTTGATATTGAGCAAAGTTTTACCAATCGTTTAACACATTATATTGAATATCACTTTGGATTAAAGTTCAAATTCAAATCCAACAGCTGCTAACTGTTTTACTCAGATCTTCATGAACAGGCGCAAAACTATCGTTATCGGTATCAGCAGTATCTGCTCCAATGAAAGACTTGTAATAGAGTGCAATCAAACGCGATTGGCAACGGTCGTACACAGAGTGCTGCTGCGCGTTGATATTTGATTTCATTTTAATTCAAGATTTACAAGTATGATTAAAGTTTTTTGATTATACTCTTGTGGTCTAATAGTTCACCTAATAAATTTACAGAGTACGTGTGAGGTAACATAATCTTAATCTAAGCAATGCAAGTCAAATTGGCTATGATAAATAAAATTAAGTTTAAATTTATTAATGTCGCGCCGTTAGAAAAACAAAACTTAAATATAATAATGATATATGTATATTTCAAATAATTACGCCAAAAAGCGCTTTTGCTAAACTATAAATAAGCCGTCCCAGTTAACGGCGTTGAGTAAATGCGATGAAAGTGAGTTTTAAGTTTGTGCTCTCATGCTGGCAAAAAGATCATGGGACTTTGGGTATGTTAATACAGCCGCCAGAGCGAGCTCCGACCCATATTTCGATTTCGTTTCATTTACAGAAATAAAAAAGGTGGCCAAAAAAGAACCAACAAAAACCAAACAACACGAAAAGCAACTTCGGGCACCAGTACGAATGCTGAGATACTCAAGTGCAGGCAAAAAAGTAAAAGATATGCCGTAAAAAGGCAGCATAAGTGTGTTTTCAAGATACATTTTCATGCCGTTGAATGCTGTGCTGAGAAATGCCCGGTTATGTGGGTTGCTTGGTTAACATGTACCAGTTAAGCAGTTATATTACGTGTTTTCTTTGATAAATTGAATTGGCCAAGCAATACAACACTTTCAAAAACACATAATTATAATAATTAATTTGCATTTGTGCTCTCCCTAGAGTATATCTCGTACCCTAAGAATGGTGAGTGATACATATGATGATAATTTAGGTAGTAATATGTACAATAATCTGCTGCAATACTCTTATGTATATCCATACAAATAAGAAATGAAAAACGTCAGCTTAGCCATCAGATTTGTTTACATTCGCTGTGCTCGCAGTCTCCCAAGACAAATTCAAGTTTTGTGTAATTTTTGATTGATGCTCCCTAAATACCCAGTCAAAGCATTTACAAATTCAGGTTTAAATAATATTCACTTCGTTAGTTACTAATGAAGTAGATTTGTGCTTGAGGGTACAATATCATTTAATCTTATCTGCTAAGATTCCCACAAGAATAATTTTATAACTGGACACATTAGATGGAAACTGATAAAACTTGTCACCATGCTCATTGGACCAAGTTATTTACCTGATCCAGTCGCTCAACTTGCAAACTTCGTTATGGTAATTGTAATGGTAAATGTATATGTACACAAATGCAAACATACAAACGATTTGACTGCTGTTGGCAGTGGCAGTAATGTGACCATTTAAAACCACTTTCCGACGTCTCATGAAGTGAAAACGTCCTGCAGTGTAAAACAAATTACAGGCATGTAAAGTTGCATGTTATGTCGCGACTGTGTTGTTCCGGGGGATCAGCTACACTGGGAACTGGAAGATCAATGGGAAAAGTTTTATCGTAGTTACCAAGACTGCCTTAACTTTAAATTTGCGTGGTATTTTAAAGTATAGCAAACTTTTGATATTTTTTTAACCAATATGAACTTGAACAAGCTTCTTATATTTCATATACGATATAAACCGAGGCTCGGCGAGGGCGACGATCAAGTATTAATCAAACCTAGAGAACATACTCAAATTCTCCCTGTGTAACCTAAATTAAATATTATTTCGTTATTTATTTACTAACATAGATACTCTACAGTGTGTAGGTAGGCGCATCTTAATAAATATTTTGGCTGTTGCTTGCGAGTTTATTATTTATTTTTTGATATTATTTTTAGCAGAACGTAGTTAGATAAAAAGCTGTAGATAAACGTAAGGTAGTCGCAAATACTTTTGCTTCTACGTCAGAAAACAGCGCAATTTATCTATGTTAAGCGTACCGAGGTTTAAATACCCTTTTGTTTTCATTCCGCTACAAAGTGACGTGAAGATACAATTCTCTGGCATACTCCTACCCTGACAACAATAAACACCTACCTACATATTCATAGCCCCGAGCAAATTCAACAGAAACTGCGCAGCCACGGGCAGATTTTGTTTACGCATATTTTCATAGATAGTATTACAATAAAATTTAATAACTCGTAAGCCACCGTTGCCAACACTCAATTACAAACTAAACCTACAGGCGAAGACTTCGCGTATGGTAGTTTTAATAAAATCTATTTATAAACTCTCTTGAGATTCGTTACTTAATGCCTTCGTTGTTTTGACTGACAAGTGACAGCCGATCACGGCTAGCACAAAGAATATGCATGCATACAACTGTGGATAGATACATACGCACCCAGAAACATACATATACATATGCAACGTAAAGCATTCTTGCTGAATCTATGCTTAACAGTATTGCACTGGACCTTAATTATTCGCTGTTGTAACTAACTAGCAGAAATAAGTTAGTTTATGGAAGCTTAAGATGACCAATAAGCCTAACATACATATAGATAGATAAAGATACATGTAAAGTTATATGTTAGATATACATAGCTATGTATGTATAGGGGTATTTCCTTAGCATGCAGCGTAAAGAAAGACAATGTGTGAATATGCCAAGATTACTTTCACGAGTAACAAAATACACCTTGATGTAAAAAACTGCATGTCTCTAATAGCTGGTTTCATGCTAGGTGAGCATAACAACTTGACCATATATTGCTTTGATACTCTTGCTGAGGGTGTATTCATTTTACCCACAACTTTACAATGCAAAAAAGTTTACAACGCACATCGTTGGCCATCGAAAGTTAAACAAAATCACGTTTATTTACACACTATTGATATATACTGCGAATAACAAATCATACAAAAGAATAATAAACAAAGAATTTATTAGGTTTGGGAATTTATTGGGTTTAGGTTACTATTTATTCGCAAAACGGTGGGTATATTCGAAATAAATAGAGATGAAGTAGAGGTAAAATATCGCAAAACTCTTTAAAAGTGTAAGAAACAATAAATACGATCAATTCAATGAGAATTTGCAATAAAAAATTAAAAAGCTATCACATGAAAACAACCTGATATTGTTTATTAGCATCAAATAAGTCGTCTCAATACAGAGTGCTCTTAATTAGGTTAGATTTATTATATATTGTACCTCTCTTAATACCGTATTAAATATACAATCCAATATGGGCCATTGCCACAGGGTAGATAGTACTTATAATATACACTATCTATGGTATATTATTCTATTAACAATTATAACAATATTTGTGATCTAATTTCAGCCTGGACGTAACCATATAACCCATTGTGTATACGCTTGTATATAGTCTATGTAGTTAAGAGATGTCCAATCCGAACCGAATCCGGTTAAAAACCGCTCAAAGGGAAACCTGCCGCTAATGCCTGACGACACTTTGAGAATCGCATCGCAGGAAAGCATCAAAAGCAATGTTCATTAAAATTGTGTCGCAGTCGGAGCATTCGGGAAAACTTGGCAAAAGAGAGGAGCTGCTGACAAAAAATCTCAATGAAAACAATGAGCATTACGAGCATCTAAAAGGCAAAAATAAAAAGCTCAGCCGTTTAAACAAATATGTTTCGAAAAGCTCGCGGACTCGTGCCTTCTGCGATCGTTGCTGCGGGGAGAAGCGGCAACAACAACAACAGCAACAACAACAGCAACAGATACAACAGCAACAGATACAGCAGCAGCAACAGCAGAATCAGCCAAGCACTGTAGCTCTTTACCGCCCGTACACGGATTCAGTGTCTGATTTGTCGTCGAATCGTTTTGTCTCCGCCGAGCAAGAAGTCAGCAGCGATAAAGATGCCGCTGCCGATGCCGATGCTAATGGTGATGGTGATGCTGGTGCTGATGATGATGAGGTTGACGTTAGCTCGCTGCTGGTGCCGTTTATAGAAATAGAACAGCGCGAGCCAAAAGCAGCAGCAACTAATACAAGAACTAAAGAAGCGGATAAAGGCTTAAGAGCAGCAACGTCATACGCCGATGCCATCGCTTCATCTATAATTTCCCGATCTCACACAACGCGCGCTGTGTCACCGGTAATTTGTTGTTTTAGTTCCATACGCGAAAAGACTGGGCGACACTTGCGTCCCGATGAGCAATTGTTGCCAGCTACTGAATCAGATCGATGTTGTCACAATGAAGCGAGATCTTTTCGATCCTATTTGCGTTGCGTACGCTGTGTTCGGCATCCAACTTCGTTTCCGCCCCACGCAAAGTGTCGGTATTGCCTGGAGGTGACAGAATGCAACAAAAATCAAGTGTCCGTGCCCGCACCACTTACAGCCCACCGATTAGAACCGCAGCAGTGTAATTCAAATTCATTATCTGCGAATAATAAAAGTCTACTGACGTACGCGAGTTCTCAAAATAGTGAACACGAGTCTGGACCATGCCGTGACTCTAACATAGCGCCGGTAGCCGTGGAAAATTGCAGATCAACTGCCTGCGAAGAAAACAATAACGATAATTACAATTGTAAATTAAACATATTGGACTCGGGATCACTCGAATCAAAAACAACTTGTCTGCTGCGCTACGATTGCAACGGATATCTGAAGCAGGAGATTGCTTTGAGCAGCAGATCAAACGAAGAAGATAAAGTAGAAGAAGAAACAGGAGTTTCCATTGGCAAATGCAACGCTTTGAAGGAATGCAATATTGTTGCGGACCTAATCAAATCGTTGGGAATAAGAAGGCTTTCCCACACAGAATTCACCACCGTCAACGTTCCTGGCCTCTACATAGATTTAACTATACCACAAGAGTTAATCTCGAGTTGCAGTGAAAACGCAGTCGCAGCTAGTTCTTCTTCTTCCGATTTCAGCAGAATATCCGTGCACAATCTAAGCAATTGCGTTGTGGACTATAGAATACGGCAACAAGGAATATCGGCAACTGCATTGCAGTATAAGCAGCTTCCAGTTATTCAGACATTTGGATCTTTAATGGCAAACAAAGGTGAAACAGAGGTAAGTCTTATAATAAGTATAAACTGTTAATATTGTATGTGTTTACATACTTACTCTGTTCTTTGCGTATGTATGTAGTAGACACTTATGCAACTGACGCACCTTGAGTCATGGTAGACAGCAATTTCACTCAACTTCTCAAGTTCATGATCGGCAATACTTTCTGTACACTACTTGTATTTACAAATTGATTTTAGTTCACTTCGTCATTATATAGACTGTTTTTTTCCAATACAACTCTATGTTTAAGTTGTAGGAGTATGTTCCAAACACGAATGATGCACACGATTTTTTCAGGAAGATGTGGGATTGCCAGTTCGGTTATGTGTTTAACGTGTACATACGTACACACAAAAAATACAGTATGCACATGTATCTATATATTCAAATACATTTACACGTATTTGTATAATAGTGGTGCCAAAATTTGTTTGAGATTTTGTTATTTTCTGAGATTCTCAATTGTGTTAAATCTGTAAGATTGTTTTAATATGTATCTGTGTATATTTACACACACACACACACACACACACACACAGCGCACACCTAGAGATATTTCAGTTTGACTGACCTCTCTTCGGGCTTGTTCTCTTTTGTATTCGATATAAATTCTGGTTGTTTATACTAAAAATATCACTGTGTGGGTATATACAAAAGATCTCCGACTTTATGTCTGTATTCGTTTTGTGTGTATGTTTCTATATGCAATTGTGTATCTATAGCGATTCTGATTTGCCTTACATTGTGCTTTATGTGTCATCGTTAACCAAAAGGAAAATACAATAAAGTTTGCGACGCTCTAGTGTCCAAAACTTAGAAGAAGGAAAACCAGACAATTTTTGAAATTAGCTTATATTATTATCCCAAATGCAAAGTCAATTATGTTTATGCGCAGTTCCACAATTCATTTTCACGAGGCATGTGTTATATTCCGTATTAGTATCCATAGACGATTTGTTATATTGCATAAACCGTTGCTTTTTGTTTGAAGTATAAAGTGAGAAGAAGGTTAAGTAGTGTATGCCTAAGGTCCTAAATTGCAGTTGCAGAAACCCTTTCTTTCTCAAGATTCAAGTCTCCATGAAGTTCAAAGTCTCCATGAAGACTCTGTTCTGCATTAATATTTTCTTTCTCATTAATTGTTAATGTTTTGTTTATGAACGGAACTGTAATTTTCTCTTGTCAGAATAAAATGGAGAAACGGCGTAATACGTTGGATCGTTTTCAGCGCCTTACTTTCGGACGAAAACCGTCACCATCAAACTCAGTTGAGGCTCCTTCCAATCCGAAAGCGGGCAAACATCGCAAATCGGCCGAAAGATCCGAAAAACTCAAGGAACTTACCGAACTTCTGCGTGGCAGTAACATGTCGCGGTCTTCATCTACGCCAACTCCTCCGCCAGTACCACCGCCACGTAGGCCCAGAGTGACCAACAGTAGCTCAGGTGCCAGCAGTCTAGATGTGCAAGATGCTTGCATTAACCAGCCTGCAACCTGTGTGGATGATCAGTGTCAGCCAGCGACAGATGAACTGAAGTT
Source organism: Zaprionus africanus (assembly GCA_018151435.1). Classification (NCBI taxonomy): domain Eukaryota; kingdom Metazoa; phylum Arthropoda; class Insecta; order Diptera; family Drosophilidae; genus Zaprionus; species Zaprionus africanus. The sequence continues at coordinate 11,505,368 of JAECXB010002206.1, forward strand.
GCCCGCAGGTGCGGCCAGTGCTCAATTAGTAAAACAGAATAGTACTAACAGCACGAAAAACAACAATAGCAACAGCAACAGCAGTGGGAATACTTCTTCGTCCACAACGTCGCGACTCTTCCACTCGATGAGGCCCAACGCAAGTTTCTCTAATTTGGAAGCTTTCGTGTTGGGAAATCGCGAGAAGTCGAAATCATCGCCGCCCCTAGCTACGCGCGACGAAGTCGATCCAACCAGTAGCGAATGGGCTACACAGCTGTCCAGACCGGAGTCCCGCACCGAAAGCAGCCCTAGTGCACAGAAAGGCAGATTGCCTTTTCGTTCGCTTTCGTTTACACAAATCGATTGTAAATCAACTTTGAGTGCTTGGCGTGATCGCCTACGTCAGAAGTCGATCGAGCCGCCCACCTTGACGCACAAAAGACCCGAACACTACGCAGACTTGCCACATAAACACGATCGGGGGAGAGAATCAGAAACAGCAGCAGCAACAGCCGCCGGCGGCGAGAGAGAAGAGAATGCCGACCCCGGTTGGGTGCATATACCACTGAAGTCAACGGGACTAAGCATTAATCTGAATTATGGCCAGGAGAAGTCGCTAGAAAACGTACTCGAAGACGTTTCCGAGAGCATTGCCGACGACGATATATTCAACACCGACAATAGTATTGGGGCAAGTGTGGTTCCAGCTACGGCTAGCAGTGTTATAGCAGCACACGCCAAAATGGAATCACTTTCGGACACAATCCACTCGGAGGGCGAGTGCAATGTCAACGAGGAGTTTGTGCTTCCGGTGATTGTGAAAACGAGCAATCCACCAATTATAGTTGAGCCCGAGTGTACTGAAGCTAATTCTCAGACACTCAGTTCACCAAACCTGGTTACATTGCTGGAGGAAACAATATTGCAAGAAGAAACGGTTGAAGATGTTGCCAAGTCAGCAGCCGACAATTTTCTACAAACGGCAACCACTTGCCTCATACCTATTCCTGTCTTCGAATGCGCTGCACAGGAATGGGTGGAAACACCGGCTCAGGAGTGGGTTGAGGTCTCACCTGAGTTCGGCATTGTGCCGGAAACGATGCAACCACCGATGTCGCATGCGGCATGTCAGATAAGCCAGACCAAAATGTTGACGACGGCTGTTTGTGGTGACTCGTTGCCAATTATATCAGTCAGTCGCAGTTTAGAGGAGGAGAACGATGACTATGAGAGTGAGTTGTCCTCGCCTCAAATAGAGTCTAAATCGAATAGATACCCAGTGGATGATCAACAGAGCGGACAACATTATCAGGACCAAGATGACATCAGCACAGAGCTGCGTAGCTCAAGTAAAATGGCCACACCACGGCATAGCACTGGGGAGCGACATAAGCGACATCTAGAGAGATCTACGAAGAGGAAGGGCATGTATATCGATAACTCTGATTGGCAGCAGAGAGTCGATACTCGGGGATTGGCATTGGACATCTCCCTTGGCAGTTTTGAGAATGCTAAGCCAGACTCTCCGGACGATCCAAAGCTATATGCCAATAGTCCGGTCATGTTTGACTTGAACACACCAGAGCTGGAGAAGTCTTCGCTCTCGTGGAGTGGATCCCTTGATAAGCCACCGTTGCTCAGTAGTTTCAGCTGCCAGAGCAGCGAGGAAAAGGACGATGCGAGTAGCAGCAATAACAACAACAACAGTGGAAACAATAGCAAGAGCAACAGTTTCCTGCGAACCGATTCATTGTCCGATACAGAGGAGCGTGTCTGCTCGAGTCCTACGCCCAGTGGGGATTACGACAAGCGTTACTCGAAGCGACCGCTCACCGTGCGTGGTCCGTACGGCCAAATGCTGGAAGCGGAATTGAAATCCAGGCCAAATCGCATGCATTTCGAGGAGATAATGGAGGAGATGCGCGACGCAAATGCCGACAGGTAAGGATCATAATCACCATCTAGTTTCTCCAATGATATAACCTATATATTCCTATTATCTAACACAGCCCTCATACGCGCCGCGAGCACACGAGCAAATCCAATGCAGGATCAACGCGCAATCTGCCCCAGTATTCGAACTCGGTGCGAGTGCGGAAATCGAATGCGTATTTGCCAGTGCCCTCGCACACGCGTGCCGCCTCGACGCCATCGCAGATCGAACACATCAGCAAGGCTTCGCCAATGCCTATATCGGTATCTGCAAAGGACCTTAACAAGGTAGTCTCCGCTGGCGACAAGCACCTCAAACGCGCCTCGTCCGAGGTACCCATCAGCAAACCGGCGCACAACAAACGTAGCCAGTCCATAAGCACTGACTCCAAGAGCCAACACCTGCACCAACATCACCAGCAACATCACCATCATCATCACGGCAAGCGCAGTCCGGAGGGCGGCAGGTCAGGTGGCAACAGCAGCAACAAGTCCGACGTAGCACCCACAGCAGCGCTGCTGGCCGAGCTACTCAAGGGATCCAGCGAGAACATGCTCTCCGAGCAGCGTCAGAAGACTATTGCGGTGAGTTACATATGTACATACATATATCGGGGATCTAAGGGATGCATATATATGCATGTATATAGGTAGTTTCAACATGCGATAAGTGCATTAATTGGTATACGCTTCGGGGTTCGCACAAATATTGACTAAGTGAGATTTCGATATTATTATTTACGACTATTTTTATATAGAACATTGCTTAATTAAATCGGAAATGATTTCGGTTCGCCAATCAAGTAATATGTTGGTAGTATTTACATCTGAAAACAGATGTAACATATATGTACGTATGCATGTTCATATGTGCGCACTGTAAATACATGCGTACTATATAAAATACGTGTCTCTGTGTGTGTGTGTGTATGTGGCAAAGAGCGCCTGAGATTTTGTGTTGCGTTCAGGGAACACACGCTGGAAGCCCCAAAGTGCCACTGTGCGCATGCCCCGACTACGCGCTGCGCATTGGAAATGTGGAAACGTGAAAATGTGTCAGTGTGTTAGAAGAGCATCGCGCGCCTGTGAGACTAATTTCATTGTTTGGTTCACTCATTTCGCCCGCTCCATGCACAGTGGTTAAAGTTGTAAGGCTCTTTAAACTAACGCCGTCAGGGCACACTAGTTTATCGAGGACCTTATCGAACTTATCGATCAACGCGATTTTCGAATTGTGTGAAAAATGTGTTGTAAAATGCCCTAATTGTTGCCAATTTGTGTTTGTATGAGTGTGCGGAGTGTTTGTAGATTTATTTATATGCACGTACAGATGTGCAAGTGACAATTGCGATCGCAACAAAGAGAATACGAACACGGTACAAACTACATACAATATGTTTGTATGTATATAGTACTTGCTTAGTACTCTTTCTCGGACACTTGTCGCATGCAGACCGAACCGCAAAGCGGCAAGCACGAAAACATTTTGAAAATGAATCGCGAGAGTCTTCGCCTTTGCTGTGGGTGGGTGGTTTTTCCGATTGGAATATGAAAAATGGAATTGAAGTGTGTATTTGGCACAATGGAATGTGTTTTCAACGTGTTGAGCAGAACAGAGCAGAGCAGAGCACGGCAGAGAAGAGCGGACTGGAGCAGAGCAGAGGAGAGCACACTCCTGTTCCGTTAGTTGTATGCGCCAGCAACAATACATGTATTAACCCCCTCACAGCATACGGACTCGTCGTCCACCCGTCCGCCAGTCCACTCACTCGTCCAGAGATACCCATACAGTTGCTCTTTAGCAGACACCTATGGCACGGTGCTCTCCCGCGCAGCTACAGCAACAGTCTTCTTTCTCCGCCAACGCCAACGCCAATGCGCGCGTTTAAATTCTTATTTGCTTTTTCTATCTCGTTTGCGTGGCGAAATTTTTCGTGTTTCGTTTGTTTTATTTTGTGTGGTGTTGTGGAAAATACATTTGTCTAAACAGGCACAGGCACGAAAAACATTACCAGCTGCATTAAAACGGCAACAGGAACAGCAATAAATTCAAATAATATCAATTAAATAGCGCAAAGTACTTGGTACTACATTTAACTAGTCCCCCCCTCCCGCTCCCAGTGAAAAGGTTTTAAATCGACTTACAATTTTTCCCAATACACACACACATACATACGTACATTAAATCTGTGATTTACTTTCCTGCATATACACAATATAGAAGAGTTTCCTCCACATTAAGTGTGTATGCTGTGCGTAGAGAACTTTTTCATATGAAAACAATTAAAGTTAATGTACATATAGTGCTACAAGGCACTTAGCTGAGTGGGCCGAAGAGGTTCCTTTTACAGAAATCACATAACATCGGAGAAGTGTACCTGTCCACGCATGAAAGCAGTATGTACATGCAATTTCTGTCTGTATGTACATACCAACTTGCATGCGTACATGTGTGTGTGAGTGAATGTGTGTGCGTGTGCGTTTGCGTGTGTGTATACAAACTATTGCGACTTCCATAGTCCCAACCTCTTGTTGCGCTGTGCAGTTCAAAATCAACTATTTTGTATGGGAGTTTGCGAAACGCACTTGTAGCTCACATTCACTCACACACACGCACACACATATACACACAGTACACACCTACATGCATGCCGTGTGGAAAATATACATATTTGCATAGAGTTCAGGGAATTATTTAATCCTCACTTGTTTTTTTAGTAAATATGTTCACTTGTGCTTACATATGTATGCCTTAGTTTCATAATATACAATACATGAGTAAATATGTATCCCTTTTCGCCAGGCGCATTCTTCCTACACACACACACAGTGACACAAGTTTGTGCCCCAGTAGGGAATAAGCTGCAGATGAGAACTTACACAACTTTGTTTTCCATCTCGTGCAAAGCCGTGAAAAGTTTATAGTTTATAGTTTCCTAATTTAGTACTTAGTACAATATATTGGCATTGTCGGCATTGACATAATGAATACAAGATTAAAGAAGTTCAAATTTTCAAGAACACCTTGGGGTTTCTGTGGTGTGTGCTTCGTATGGCAACGCACATTTCAGGTGCCATTATCAAACCACACACAAACCCAAGTAACTGTCACAGCCCTGAGGCTGCAAAGCCGCGACTGAATGAGCCAAGTCGAAAGTTGATACATGTACATGTGCATATGTATGCACGTTGTATGTATGTAAATTCGTACATACTCGTACATCTTTGCCTGTTTCTGTGCCTGTCTGTGGGGCTGCGTGTGGGTTGTAGCTGTTCTCCCACTTAACTTCGTCCACGCAGGCGAAGAAGGGTCCAGAGCAGTTGCAATCTTGCAGCTCCTCGTCTGGGACAAACGTGACAGTAGTCTTCTTGCGATTTTAGTAACTTGTCTTATGGATGGGCAAGCACACGTCCTCGTCGGTTAGTGCTATCGGTGTGTGAGCAGAGACAGTTGCCATTGTGACGAAAGAGCTAAAAAAAATATTGTGCGGAAGTAACCAAAATTTACTTCACGGAAAATTCATAATTAAATTGCCACAAAATGTCGCATAATCGTGAAAACCTGCGACTTAGTTTATTGGACTTACAAGCCACTGTAACGGCGCCGTCGAGTACTGCCGCTGCATCGTCGCTATTGCCACAAGCACATGGGGCACATGCGACAACATCGCAGCCACAGCAGGCTGCATTAACATCGTGCAGCAGCACTGGCAGCACCAACACCAACAACAGCAGCAGTTGCAACATCATCGGCAGCAGCAACAACAACAGCAGCAGCAGCAACAGTGTGTCGCAAGCCGTCTCCCTGGCAACAACCACTGTGGCACGCTTGGGCAAAGCGGGATTTGGTGCCACGACATCGGGTCATCAGAATGATAAATGTGATAGGCTCAAGAAAATGACTTCGATCACCTGCTCCGATTCGGAGGATGACTCCGAGCGTCGCGCACAGTTTGAAATGGGCTGCAAATGGAACATGGGCGGCTACGATGGCGTAAGTCATGTGGTCGTGATGACTAGAGCTAGCATTTGGCGAAACCTTAGGACAATCCTTGTTTTGATCTCTGTAACTAATGTTTTTTTATTTCCTTTGACTTTCAGGATACACGAAGCTATGTGGTACAGGAGATTTACCGAAACGAACAATCCTACGTGGAATCTCTGCAGACTGTTGTGCTCAAATATTTGAAAGTATTGAAGTCTCCAGAGCACGCTGGCATGATTGATACCCGCACCGTGGATGAAATCTTTTTTATGGTTCCCGACATTCTGGAAATACATGAGAAATTCTTGGTTGAGCTAAAGCGCCGGCTCGACGATTGGGATGTTCAGCAAAAGGTTGGAGATGCGTTTATCGAAACAGTAAGTTCAACTTTAACTTCATTATTTATTTAGTTCGAAACTAATTTCTTTATAATTTTCCCGTGCAGTTTTCCAAACTCGAAGTACTTGAAGTTTACACATCATTTGTAAACAATTGCAACAGAGCCAAAAATGCAATTCGCTCAATGAAGCATCAGCGACCTTCTTTTGCCAAGTTCCTGGAGACCACAGCTCGGGAACATAAGGGGAAACTGACCCTAGACAATCTGCTTATAAAGCCAGTACAAAAGTTTCCCAAGTAAGCTATATTGATTCGATTGATTTGTGAATGCACTTCTAATCATTGTTTCTTTTACCCTTAGCTATGAATTGCTCTTCGCACGCCTTATAAAGCACACAGATCACGATCATCCAGATCAGAAACATTTGCAGGACGTCATCAAGCTAGTGCATGACATTCTAGTGCATATAAATTGCAAGGAACGTGAGATTATGGAGAATGGACAACGCGAGGCTACTTTGCGTGAACTGGAGACTGTCATAGAAGGCATAACCGATCTGATTGCGCCAGAGAGGCAGTTCCTGCTGTTCGATTTGGTGTCCATGCCGTCGGGACAAGGTGCTCGCAAGGATAGAGGCTTCTTCCTCTTCAATGATTTGCTAGTTTTAACCAGTATAAAGAAGCGCAGTGGCACCATTCGGAAACCAAACAGCTCAACATGCCCTGGCTCTGTGGCCACTACTTTGGACACCAACAAATACAAATTTCTTACAAAAATCTCTCTGGATTGCCTAGAGATTGTGAAATGTAAGTGGCGTGTAATCCCTTAATATGCTTACACTCTTAATATATTATTTTTTTAATTAAAGCTAAAGACGATAACATAAAGCGCATTGTGAGCGAGATCGAGAACTTGGCCGAAGACTGTAACAAGTTGCAGCAAATCACAGATATTACCACATCGTTAAAATACCCTCACCAGTATCTTGAAGATGTTGTACGCGAACTCCACCGGGATGTGCAGCGACAGCTTGCAGAACGTCAATCAAATGATACACAGTTAAATATGCTGGAACTGACAGTTAGCTCACCGTAAGCAGATGCCAAATTAAACATTAAACTTTACTTAATAATTAATTTTGTAATTTAGTAATGGAAGCCAAAAGTTGACGGTGGTGTTTTCAAAGACAGAGAAGCGAACTAACTGGGAGGAGACGTTCACTGAAGCTAAGCAGAAATTAGGTAAGTTAATCTCTCTTCTGTAAAACAAAGATATATCAATATTAAATTTGAACTACTTCTTTTAGCTGCCACACTCGAGCGCCATCCCATTCCAGAGTTCCTCACTTCGATACCGATTCGTAAAACACGAGCAGGTCTGCAATTTACCTGTGCTGCTGCGACTCTGAGCGAGAAACGGGATGTCTGGGTGTGCAACAGCGATGGCTATGTGGGACAGGTGTGCATTATGTCCTTGCATCCGGAGCCAAACGTGACCAGCTGCAATGGTGTTTGTAATGCACGCATTCTCTGCGTAGCCTCTGTGCCAGCCTACAGTAGCAGTGCTACAGAAGAGAACTCCGCATCCAAGCGAAAGGAGGAGAAGCAACAGGGCGTTGGCAGTTATACACAGAAGCTGCGTGATTATCGGAAGAGCATCTCTCCCAGTGCTCAGCTGCCTGCCTCAGAGCTGACACCCTCTGCTCTGGCTACACCAGAGAAGAAGAAACTTTCCGCCACTTTGCCCGTTGTCGGCAATGGACCCGATGCAGCCAGCAACAGTGATACTCAGTTAGATTTAAATTTAAGTTCCAGTGACGATGAACCTGAAGTTGGTGTAGCTGCTCCTACTCTTGAGCAGCGTATGCCTAGCCCAGCGCCTTCCTTACATACCACATATCATATGCAGCAAGTAAGCACTTGGATTGGTTATATGTACATATCAATGGCATATACAAATCGTTATTACTATTGCATTTGAAGTACATTACTGTAATTGACGTTATTATTTGTTCATAGGACTCTAACCCCGAGGAAAGTGAATGCAATCAGTCGACAATGTGGATTGGTACTGAAGATGGCTGCATTCACGTCTACAACAGCACTGACAACATTCGTATAAAGAAGAATCGTATTAAGATTGAACATCATTCAGCAGTTTTCTCTATTTTGTAAGTATTACATTGTAACACATTATATCAGATTTAAGATATTAATTTTATACTTTTACTTTAGGTACCTGGACAATCGAGTTTTTGTGTCCCTAGCCAATGGGGATATTTGTGTGTACCTCAGAGATGGTGGTAAGTTGGTCAACATTTTAAGCTGCATGTATACAAATACTTACACAAATCTCTCTACTTTGAAGCTACTTCCTGGAATACATGTCTGTCGCATTGTTTGTCAATTGGCACAGTTACAAGCCCTGTGACGAAGCTTCTTAATGTGAATGGAAAATTGTGGTGCTCAATACAAGGAATTATTAAAGTCTTGGACACTGAATCATTTTCGGTATGCAAATTCAAATCTCAATCTATTTGCATTGGTTCGCCTGATTAATTAATTTCCATGTTGCGATTCTAGGTTGTCAATCAAATTCAAATTTCATCGGACTCAAAGCCAATTACGAACATGACAGTGGCGAATAATCATGTATGGATATCAATACAAAACTCAGCACACATAAAATGCTTCCATTGCAACACGTAAGTAAAAGTGATGTTCCTTTTAAAGCAATTTTGAATTCTATATCTATCTTCTACTATGTTTTTTAGCCACCAATTGGTTACTGAGGTTAATTTGGCCCCCGCCGTTAATAAAATGTTATCGAACTGCGACGAAATTATTCGACAACACAAGGCGGCTTGTCTTCGTGTTACTTCACTGCTGTGCTGCAAGGATCTCATTTGGATCGGTACCAGCGCTGGTGTATTGCTCACTATTCCCACCCAGAGCTATGAGAAGGGGGCACACAATATAGTGCCTACAGGAATACCGCATGGTCACACGGGTCATGTACGATTCCTTACCTTTGTGGAGACCCCGTCACCAGGAGTCGAGGCTGGTGCGCAAACGACGGCAAATGCTTCAGGTCGCGATGCTGGAAGCGGCACCAGCGATGAGTACACAAAACAAGGGTAAGTTGAATACGTTAAAAGTCTGAAGGAATCTATATTAAACTGTTTCTACATTTTCAACATCAGCTCAACGAAGAACTCGAAGACTAAATCGGAAACCAAAAATATACTTATTATTTCGGGCGGCGATGGCTACGAAGATTTCCGTAATTCTGGAGCCAACTCGTTGAGCGAGATTGCCGGACGCGAGGACAGCACCAATCATTTATTAATATGGCAAATTTGAAGCAGACGACGTAAAAATCGCTGGCGGTTATTGCTTTCGAGGTGGAAAAACAACAACTGAGGTCACCTTTAAATATTGAGATCCTGAAAACCATAAATAATAATATATCGGATCTGAGTTAACGCATTCGATATGAATATGCTTGAAAATGCAATTGAAAGTAGACTGCCTCGATTTTTGCCGAAAAGAATTTATTCTCGGATAAACGAGTCTCACAGCAACTATTTATATATACATACGTATTCAAATTTCAAATTTGTCTAAAGTCTATGTATATTTAATGAAATAGTTAGCTCTTTTCATAATTTTGGAATAACTTATTTCAAAGCAAAACAGAACTTCTAGTGCCAAATATACTTATGTATTTACTGCGCCAAACATTCTGAATGAATTATTAAATATACTAAATGTAATCAATACCAATAGCTAGACCCAACGGAGCCATGTTTCAAATCCTACTTACATACTATATATATGTATAAACCTGTTTACATATATGTATATGGACAAATATATATGATAGAATAACAAATATTTTTATAAACTATAGCAAAGTTAATGTTAAAATGCATAATATTTAGACATAAACACATATAGTTTATTCAGACGGAAATTTATTTACAGTTAATTTATTCTTATTTTATTATAACAGGTAATGTTTATGTATGTTTACTATAGCTGTAGCTATTAAAGCTCATAATATTAAATTAACACTTTATCGAATTTATTCTAAAATTAATAATTGAATGAAACATACAGAAAAGGAAATTCGTAATGTTAGACTAAGTGGAATCCTATGTTTTCAACCAAATACCTGTATAGTGTAATAGCTAATCGCTTTCAAAAAACGCATTGTAAATGAACCTTCATGCAAGAGAATTGATTAACTAATGACCCATACATACCAAGTGATATTCGCGTGTTTGGAAGTGTATTAACTACCGCTTGATACGAGTACGTGTATATTTTTCGAAATAACATATTACTTACTATAACATACAAATAACATATACCTACATATACATCATACATACATATATATGTTAAGTGCAGCTTACGGTAATCGCAGTCTTATTCATAAGAGAAATTAGAAGAATCATTAATTGTTTATCCAATATATTTATTGATTTAATGTTAAACGTAGAACCTTAATTTGTGAGTTTTTGAATACTGAATAGTTATATTTTTCGAATAAAAGTAAATAGATCGTGACTTCCATTGTATAAATGAAAGACATTTTGGTTTTGCACAAGTTGTTTCGGTTTTGAATATCTTTCGATTTGACTACAAACTGTGTTGTACATTTAGTGTTATTACTTCTTAGGCCATATCTTTTTCTTAAAATACTGAATTTTTTTTTTGCAGGCATCGGACAATTATTATCCTACCTCTATAAATAACAGCAGTGTCAAAAATATATGAGATACGCGAAAAATAAATCAGAAACCGAACTGTAATAATACATAGATTGTGAAATATATGTAGATTGTGAAACAATAATTTCCCCTTTACAAATTTAAACATAGGATTAATACAATACAATTACAAATTAGTAATGTGTAAAATACAGTTATTTATGTATGTTACCTGTTAAATAAACAAAATCATCAATTTATTACATTTTTCAGTACGCATACTTTTATAATAATGGTGTACAAGCGAACAGATGTACATAAATATATATATCATAGATTATCTATCCCAGCAAATTCATTTAGTCTTATTGGGTTGACAAAAATTATATGCATATTTTGAGATATCATTCAGTATGGCAAGTGCTATATTGCTGCAAATCAGGAAAGGTTCTGAGAATTCTTCCTCTGGCTGTCACACAAAGCAACCCATAGAGCATTTTGCAAAAGGAGTGGGTGTAAGCAAACTTTATACGATACATGTGTGGTCTAACCAATTTATCTCTCAATTATTGCGCACAGGAAACTTTACACGGCAAAGTGGTTTGGCTTATGCCAAAGGAGTGGTCAAAAATGCTTTTGGTCAAGAAATTGCATTAAAACATGTGTAGCACGTGAATGCGTGGGAATGAGCTGGATCACAGGCTAATTCGCGATGAATTTAAACTTTTGCATGCCATGCACTTTGCGTCTTTCTTTGGTCTATTGACACGATTTAACGAAGAAGACTTTTCCTTGTGCATTAAAAGCAAAAAGCAGCTTCCAAAAATAGATTTATACATACGTGGTTGAATCGTGCACAGAGACAAAGTAATATTAAACAAAATTATGCGGAAATTCAATTATATGAGCTCTCTCTCAACAACACACACCGACCAGCAAAAGGTAAAAGTTTTCCGAAAACTTTGTGGCTTTCGAGGAGGTCTGCGTGCAGATGTTGTTCGAGGTCCACACTTGCCTTGTGTACACGTATGTGTGTGTTTATGACAAAACAAGTAGCTCTTTGACATTACATTTCTACTTACATACTTACATACACGTATGTGTATGTCCATAGTGTCGTACACACTTTAAAATTGAATTAAAATTCATTTTTGGTGACCACTTTAAATCCGTGTACGACTTATATATCAGGAATATTTTACTAAACAAAAGGTATCCATAGATTCGTTTAAAGTTTACTTGTCACTTTCATATGAAGGATTTTGTAGCTGCAACGTTTCAGTCACTTTAACGCTTCTTTCTGGTTGCAGCCCCTGTCGCTTAATACAGTTGATTAACTTACCTTAAACTTATTGCAAAGCCTTTTAGCCTTGCAACTGTTGCAAGCAGACAATTTTATTGACTTCTGCTTCAAGGACATTCACTGCGTTCCCTGTGGTCCCTTAGTATTAAAGTGTACTATATATATATTTACATTTGATTTTTATATGTATTCTACGTCCTTCCTTTTGCACAGACTTAATTATGCATTCATATAGAATATGTGTACTGCATTAAAATTCATGTGTGGCTCCGAATTTGCACTTTAATTTTCAATTTTCTCTAATCGTGTACGTGCACAATGCAATTCGTGCGGCTTTGCGGTTTGCGGTTTAGCACCGTGAATGTGATTTCTACCTCAGTATACCCAGTGTGTGTACACAACAAAGCAAAGTGGCTAGAATGTAGAGCACGGTTGAATAACATTATCTTTAACAAGAAGTCTCCTTTGGTTGAATTTATCCAAAATAAAAGACGCTTAGGGCTTCTTCTTGCGTAAAATTTGATCAATATGTAACAATAATACTTACCTACTTACTTAGTATATACTAAAAATCAAGCTAAGCATACCAATACAGTTAACTCGATTTGTGTAGATTAAAGAATTTGAAGATTGAATAGATTAGGGTATACATTACTTGCCTATCCTGAAGAGCCTTCTTCTATCACTCACATACTTTTCTCTTCAACTAATATACTCTTTTTCGTCTATCTTACATTCTTTACCCACTCTAAAAGTTAGTTAATTACTTTTCTTATTTTAGAAATTGAAGTAACCTTACACTCACACATACACACACTTAAAATATGCAAGTATTCAACAAACTATCGCCTTTGTATGTACTCCTACACTAGAAATTTACAAGGTAGATATTAATTTCTTTGAAGTGCTCGAATTGTTTTCCATTTTTCTACACATTTGCGAAGATATATATATATTGTCACATATAGAGAGTTTTTGTTTTTTTCCCCGCATGTCTGTTTGTTATTCTTTCGTTATCAATACTTTACCCATTCAGAAGCCTAATCGGTTTAATTGGCATGCATAATTATCCAAGCATGTGTGAAGACTTAAAATACTACTTCAATAGAACATTGCGCAAATAAAGTTATGCTGTCATAAAAAACGTGAGTCATAGTATTTCAAATATGGTCGCTCGAACGATAAAATGTCGTATCCTGTGACGCTTTGCCATAAAATAAATTAAAGCAAGAACACATATGTATATATGTATGTATGTGTGTACAAACATTCATACATACAATTGCGCATGCAAAATAACAATCCATAATAATTTCTGCTAGAGGTAAATCTAATATTTCAAGATAGTGTCAAGAAATGATTTAAGAATCGAATAACTCATTCGAACATTCGTTTGTAGTTTGAAATTTAGCGGCTGCCAAAGTTTTTAAAGAATTTGGGCTAGATAACTTGTCAGTTTGAAGGGTTCCTACAAATAAATGATGAATTAATGAATATTTCTATATTAAAATGAAGTGATTTGTATTTTATTTTATTTTATTTGTTATAGAATAGTATTTCTTGAGTTGTTTCTGAGTAAATTAACTTAACTAAAAGAAAATTTATGGTCCCAAAGTGAGAATATAATAAGAAGTATAATGCTGACCCAATAACTATAGTCGGCTAAGTAATCGCACTCGTAGGCTCCATGGTAATTAGCCATTTTCGTTAAACGTCGGAATTAACCACTCTCAACGGAAACAATTATTTGCGCAATTTATATTCAAATTTTCCGCTCATATTTAATGAGTGAGTGCGAAAATGGGATACCCTAATCTAATTACGTACCTGATTAATAATGTTAATTTATATCAGTTACAATTCAAATAGCTTATTGTACGTCACTCACTTATTGTGTTCACTACAATTGCGCATGCGCATGATTATGCATTCCTTCCATGGATTCCAACAACCTATGTTGGTATGTGCCGCACTTTATAATCCATATCAATGCCAGAGTAGGTATATTAGTTCAGCAACTCTATTTGTTGTCCATGCAATGCATGCATTTGAGTTTTTTATAAAAAAGTAACAATCTTATCTTCTCCAGTAAAGTAGAAAAATGAAAGTAAATTCAGAAATGAGAGTAGAGTATTTGAAAGTTAGTTTATTTTTTAAGAAGCTTTTTTAGCTGGATAACAGTAATTATGAGCAGCAGCCACCACATGCCATAAAATGTATAGGCATACAAGGTACCATATTCATAAAAATCTTTATTTAGACTGCTAGGCTGTTTGTGTGTTTGTAGTTATAGAGAATCTGCGAAGGGCAAATATAAGATTCACAAGTACCGTAATAAAAGGATTAAGAGCCGTACATCTCCAACGTACTACGTACAATGTTTTCAAATACCGTCTGCATACACGCATACTACATCTGTATGCCTGTGTGTGTGGAATATTGACGCGAATAGGTCCCACATATTGGAAAGTGTGCGTCCGCTGACACAAAAAACAAAATTTCCACACACACACACACACGCATACACACAGAGGCAGACTCACCCACATTGATAGGAACTTGCAGTACACTCGTGGAGTGTATCTTTTGTGCTTGACAGCGAGCACCGAGATACGCGCTCTCTCCGCCATGTTACGCTTGGTCAAGGCGGCAGTTTTGTAAGAGCTCTAACCCGATGCAGTTGCCTTTTTGAACTCGAGCGCGTGGGTGTTTTTATCGCAAAATCGTTACTCGTAAATACGTCAAATTGATCATCTTTGTTCTAACACTCATTCGTGTTTTATAGTTTGTAGTGGGTGCCCACAGGAGCCACAACAAACCCAGTTACTAAAATAATAATGAATATTAAACGTACTGAATACTAAGTTTATTATGGCAGTGGAAACCATCACAAGGACTAAAATAGCCCGACAATAGTACTTATTTATTCAGCCTTCAAACGGAAAGCTTAATTTAGTGCGTGCGACTAAGTCGGATAAACGTAAACGTCAATCAACAATTCTAATAATAAATGGGACTTAAATTAAGAAAACAAGCACGCTTGTTTAAACTGTTGTTTGCCCAACATTGCTCCTTGGACAACGCTGAGTTCCTTCGGTGTAATCTCATTGCATTCCTGCAAAGTGTACATGTTTGTGAACACACGCACACATGTAATTACACACACACGCACGCACACGTATTAGCATGTATATTCAAGTGTTTGTGCACGCATTACATCTCGTGTAAGTAAGAATGCTGACAAAGAATATGACTAAAGTGTAACCATCGCAAAAAAAGGCCAACAAATTTCTCAACAAACATCCAGATTCAGCGACTTTAATGCAAATAACGGACATGGGAGGTAATTCATAATATAATATAATGTAATATGTTATTTTAATGGGGGGGACTGCCACAAGAGACTCTCCCCTCCGGCCAAAATAATGTGCTTACATAAAGTGGGAGGGCAGTAAAGGTATGTAGGTGGTTTTACGAGGTTAAAAGACATGTCAGTTTGAAGAGCACTTGACCAGAAAATTAATAAGGCCGCACAAGGGAAAATATACTCGTATATATATTTTTGATTTATTGCTTTTATCGCAAAGTATTCAAATGTTCCCAAAGCCGCATATCTGTCGCGCCGAAAGAGCGAACTCTTGTAGCAGCTGTTTGTTGGTAGAGCTCTTACTGACAGCTGGCAATTGTTAATGTCATTATAATGTTCCGATTCAACCATAATTGCCTTCTTTTCGAGAATTTTATTAATGTGCACAAGCAGCCGCACACTTCTGATGAGATTTCAATTTCGGTTTTTCTCTGTTTGCATTCCCATTCACATATGAATATGAATTTTTGCGCTTTTAGTGGAATACAATTCAGAAGAGAATTCAAAATTGGAAAAGTCACAAGCTGTGGTGTCTCGACCTTACGCTTATTACGCATAAAATTAATAAAATATCATGCATTGGAGAAACATATTATGACTCGAGAATACTTTAAAAGTTCATTAAACAATTTTAATCATATGCATATATTAAAAAGATTCCCACAATGTCAAAGTTTCATAGGTGCAAAATATTGTTAAGAAGGGCAAAGACTCCTAAAAAAATGTTTATTCATTCACAAATATTGTTTAGGCAACTTATTTGCATGTGTGTGTGTGTTTCCTCATTTTTCCCAAACTTGCACAACAAACATATATCCATATTTCCTTTCTTCATTAAAGAAGAATAAAGTATTCAGACATATGAATGTCTGCTCCGTATCTGTTTACAATTATTTATTGCTCCCATAACCTCATAAACAATTAAAGCTTTCGTGTGAAATAAATCTTCCACTGACGTCTATAAGATCAATTGAACTTGACTTTGTGTATGGACAAATCAAGTGAGCTTCAGATTGAAATTCCTCGTACGAGTGCGACTTTAATACAATACTTTAGGAGACGATTCATACTTAGATCATCCTCCATTTAAGTCACTTGGCTCCAAATGTGCTTTATTAACGTAGAATTATCTATTTAGCTACTCAACATTATTATTGGTTTATTGAAGTTGCCGAATTATGAAAATAGCTCGCTGATCTACGTTCAATGGCATTTGGAACTTGTGGAGAACTGCATTGGGAAATCGCTTGAACTGTAATCACGTGGACGATAAGCAATTGTATGACGGGTTGATGACTGCCATGAAATCCATACACACATACCTCAAATGTACATATGTGTGCCTATAAATAGGTCTAAATAATCAAAAAAGTACATGTAAATGTAATGGATTCAAAGAATAAATTATCCTTTAATTAATGTAGAAGTTGAACATAACAAAAAAATGCAAATTTTTTCCTAGATTATCCCCCGAAATTTAAAAAGATCTACATATTTTAAATTTCTGTACTACGACCATCACCCGCCAGCTTGTCTATCGCGTTTTCGATTTTAATTTGCTTATCATTCGCATACATACACATTCACATGTGCGTAGAAACACATACAGAGACGCAATCGTAATCAGGCGTGGTGTTTGGGGAGCGCTATCAGACGAAAAATAAATAATAGTTAATGCCGCATTATAGTCAACACCAGCGAAGAGAGCTGTCGATTTCTGGCCTGCTCTCTGCCTTTCCAGTACTTACTTCCGTCAGTTTGGCATTACTTGTCGGCGCGAGCACATATCGTATGTAAAGTAGGTAGATTGGCAGGCAAAATCAGTGTCCCAGTGACGAATCCCTTTTTCGCAGCTGTTCAATCATTCAGTGTCTTTTGAAAATGTTTCTGATTTAACCAAATTGGATTTACGGATTAATCAATTTCAATCAGGTTCACTGAATTGAGTGTTCATAGTGTTGTTATATTATATATGCACATACGTAATACATAATATATTCATTTTTAATCTTGCTCGCATATATATGCAAATTTTGTGAAAAACAGGAAAACTACATTACAGACAGGCGCGCGACTCCAACCATATCAAGTATACGCATTCGCAAAAAAAATTATAAGTGTATTTTGCTGTTTGACAGCTGAGTAGCTATAAGTGTCCTCGTTCCGCAATTATTTTGGACTTCAATCCAATTTCATATTGAGATATGCGTATACATATGTAGCTCAACAAGTCAGCATAAAGTTCATGGCAAAATGTTATTTCTGTTCCTAAATTAAAAATTTCTATTCATATTCTGAAGGCCTCAATAAAGAAAAATGTCCTACAAAATGTTTTCATGGCGAGAATTTTCCATAAAAACATTGTAAAACAGCGAAAAAAAAAAAAAAAAATATTATTCGTTTGGACCTTGGCACACACCCGAAACAAATGATTCAGCCTGGGTGAATGTTTATTCAAATTTATGAAATGGTATCTATTGTCTTATTATTTCAGGGCATTGTGCACCAGGACAAAAGACATACAGTTATCAATGAAGAAAATGATAGCCATAAAGAGAAATAATTTCGATAATAACAATATTTATAACTACGAAATCGTTACTTGCGTCATGAGGCTTGAATAATGTTGATTCGATAAACACAGTTGCCACATCTGCAGCATCTATGGGTATCCAGTTAATGTCGGACTATCCATGCTCCTTATTTCCGCCACTAATGTACGTGGCCGCAACATTTTTGGCCAGCAGCGGCATTAATGGATTTCAGCACAACGTTTCCATTGTCTACAAGGATATTCTGGAAACATGGAACTCTGACAATCGCTCTTTGTCACCTACCACGACGTCCTCAGTCGCTGCCATAACAACAGACTCGGTTGCGGAGGCAGCGGTGTCAGGAACATCATCATTACAGTCAATTTTAAATGAGTCTGACCATGATGCCATAGGCCAAACTGTATCTGTGCCGCCCACCCTTACAAATTTCAATTACTACAACGAATCTGCCGCAGCGGCAGAATGGTCTCATTTCTATGATCTCATCTTGTCCTGGCAGGGCATCTGTTTGATAGCCGTATTCTCCACGTTTATTGTGGTGACCGTTATCGGGAACACTCTCGTTATATTGGCCGTATTAACCACGCGTCGACTACGCACGGTCACAAATTGTTTTGTTATGAGTTTGGCGGTTGCCGACCTACTTGTTGGCATCTTCGTTATGCCGCCGGCTGTGGCTGTGCATCTCATTGGTAAATATGGCAGCTAATCTTGAATATCTTAATACTCTGCTGACCCGTCGCGTGTCTCTTTGCAGGCTCTTGGCAACTGGGCTGGGTGCTCTGCGACATTTGGATTTCCTTCGACGTACTGCTGTGCACGGCATCCATTCTCAGTCTGTGTGCCATCAGTGTTGACAGGTGAGTGCTTGATAGAAACAAAGTTCATTATCTACTAGGAAAGGTGTTTAAATGATTTATGTTGGTAAACGTTAATATTTCTGATTAGTATATCATCTGCACGGGAGTACTGATAGCAAGGAGCCATCAGTTGATATATTGCTTTGTTCGTTTACTTTCAAATCAGACTGTAGCTGTCTTTTCTCGTTATTTGCAGATATCTTGCGGTTACACAGCCCCTTACCTATTCTCGAAAGCGACGCTCGAAGAGACTCGCATTCTTGATGATTCTTGTGGTTTGGCTACTTGCTTTGGCGATTACTTGTCCTCCAATGCTAGGGTGGTGAGTTTTATTTACGTACTTGAGGGCTTGCGACTTCAAGTGAATTACAAGCTAAATACAACTTACGAGTACCACGAATGTTGACAAACGAGAGGATTTCTTCTTAACGCACTTCATACTACGATTTATAATCTGTGTACAGCTCAACTACATAGTATATATATTACAGTACTTATGTACTTCTTTTATAATATACAAACATTAAATTACATCTTGTTTGTCTGGTATTTTGTAGGTATGAGCCAGGACGGCGAGATTTGAGAGAGTGTCGTTACAATCAAAATGAGGGCTACGTTATTTTCTCCGCAATGGGCTCATTCTTCATTCCGATGGCCGTCATGATTTATGTTTATGCGCGGATTTCTTGTGTTATTGCCAATCGGCACGACAATTTAACTGATATCAATATTAATCATAAGGTAAGGCATGAGTACCATACTTTACAGCTGCCACTGTGGCAAAATATCAAATTCGACCAACAATGCATTCAAAATTATGATGAACTCTCTCTCTCTCTCTTCAATACAATTCTCAGAAATTCAAGCGCTATACCGCCGCCGATGTGGATAATGAGTTTTCGGAACAGGAGCACATTGCTGGTTACAAGTACAAACCGCCAACGGCTCGGACGTTCTCCAATCAGACCATATCCAGGGAACTGCATGAAATCGTACTGAGCGACAGCGACAATCTGGGCGGGGCCACAGCGACAGGAGCTGCAGCAACACCAGCACAAGCAGCAGCAGCATCAGCAGCAGCAGCAGGAGCGACTCGTGATGGAAATTGCCAGTCACTGCTGACGCTGCCAACGAGCCACAATGGCAGTGGGCAAACCCAAAGCAGCTGCTATGAGCTCACATGTCCTTCCTCTCTGTCGCTGAAACGCACATCCACCGCCTCATCGACAATAACCACAATGACAAGTGGCTTGGGGCCAAGCAGCAGTCTGTTGGATGCACAATGGCAACCGCAACAGATTCCACGCCTGAGCTGCTTTCAGCACTCGCATCGACTGCGTGCACATCAACAGCAGCAGCAACAGCAACAGCAGCACCAGTCACAGCACTATCACCAGCCCGCTGGGACTGTAACAGCTGATGGCACCACCACCACCACCACCAACACTAATACCACATCGAGCAATATTAAATCTCTGTCAAATCGCATTACTTCGCTGAAAAAGGAGAACAAGACGACGCAGACATTGAGCATTGTTGTTGGTGGCTTTATTGCCTGCTGGTTGCCGTTTTTTGTCTATTATCTCATTACGCCCTTCCTCGAGGAACACCAAGTGAGCCGCTTACTCTCTAAGTCTCTCACTTGGCTCGGCTGGTTTAACAGCGCCATCAATCCATTCATCTACGCCTTCTACAGTGTGGACTTCCGGAACGCCTTTTGGCGCTTGACCTGCAAACGTTTCTTCAGCGATGGCCAGAAGCCGCAATTTCCCACAAACACAATGTCCATCAGGCGATAGTTGTGGAACGAAGCGCACCCACCTTCGGTACAAACACGCGCCTTTTGCTAGTCGCTTTTGGACGTGGCTTTTAAAGTTAAGTGCGAGTGGTGCAACCTAAACTGGGACCTACAGTAAACAAATTGTGACGGGACATTCTTATCTTTGATGCTCTTAGACCCAGTTGATTCCCCCGTACATTTACACAATGAAATTACATATTTTATTTTTTGGTCCACAACAATTTAAGTAATTATAAATAGGTTCTTTATTAGATAAGGTAATAAGTACAGTTGAAAACCAGAAAAATATTTTACTTTCGGCATTCCGAAGGGGCAGCTTATAAATAAGATGATCATGGATCTACTAAGTATTGTAAACTTTTACCAAAAATTAAGGGTATAAATATCTTATTTCAAACCATTTCTCAATAAAATGAACAAATTGATGTGTTAGTTATAATTCTCCTTTCAAAGTTATATACTAGATACAGCAGATTCTACTATAATGCAAATTATTGATTGATAATTGCCACTTGTCTCGAAATTTCGAACATTCCATGCCTTAACACCGAGTATTTTGTGTTCTATGCCTTTACTTAATGTAGCCGAAAAGTAGATATATAAAGAGGAATAAATCAATATTTTTAAAATAGCATGTAGTTAAGAGTCTTGACAGAAGGTGCGTATTAACTAAATTGAAAATAATAATATTTCAACAAAAGTGATTTATAATACTTCCCAGAATTTTTTAAAGGTCCAAACTACGTTAACAGAAAGAATACAGTAATTTCATTAGATGCTGGAATGATTTATTTAGATATAAGCTCTACTTATAAAATGTATCCCACTATTAAGAAAGTACACAATTTATTTTTCGACGATTACAAAAAAATATTTATGTTAATTTTTAATTTTAAGTTTCACAATAAGTTATTTGTTAAGAATAGTGCAAAGAAAGAATAGAGCGTGGGTTATGCTTTCTTTAATTTTATTTTTACAATGACAATTATGATTTTGAGAAGCTTTTCTCAAATGTTTCGCATATCACTTACAGATTACAGAAATAAATAAATATTTTCAGTGGTCAATAAATATATAAATATTTTCAGGTGACCTTATAAACTAGAAGTCTAGTGCAATGTATGCACCACTTCTTAATTATGCTTCCCTGCCAAAACCAAAAGAAAGCTTCCAAATAATAAGTGTCCCTGAAAACAGGTCACATTATATGTACGTCATTAAATGTAAGAATGAATATAAATAAATGGGTATACTTAATAATACAACATAATACAAAAGTAAAATAAACGCATGTAAATAATACATTTTTATTGTGATTTAGACGTAATCTAACTTACCCAATCAGACAACAATCTATCCAGAATAAAATAAAAAAAAACTATACAATTTCATTATTAAATATATGTAGCATACATTTATAACACTAACTTATGTTTAGTATAAATTCTCATCTGTGCTTAGGTGTTGAAAATGTACAAACATTACAAAACTACAAAAATCAAATATCCCGTTACCTCCTCATGCAGATAAATAAACAATGCACCCATTAATAATGGATTATCCAATATTAACAAAAACACAGATGACGATGAAACTTTCAAAACTGTTAAATAGTGTTTCAAATTGAGTTATTAATCCTGTCCTACAAACAGTAGTTCAGAGGAGATTGGGCCCCAAATGAAACTGAAAAATACATTTAAAGGGTAGGTATAAAACCAAAAATGATGACGTAAGCTGAGGTGTTCATCCTAGCAAGCAAATTAGGCTTATTGCAGCGACAACATTTTAATTCAGTGGAGACCCTTTTTACCCTTCTCAAATATTTACCACACATGTAAATGAAAGAAGTGTAATGTATGTATGAATGGAAAATTGTGCTTACGTAACGGCGATGACCGCACTTTACCTTAAATCCAGCTCACAAAAAGCCAACAATATGCATTAGTGAACCGTAAATTTATAAGATTTTTTTTTGTTTTCAAATAAAACATAATAATTTAAAATGAGGTAAATCAAATCAAGTAAGTAACAACTAGAATACGACATTATTTATTAGACATTTGAACAGTTCTTTAACAAAAATAGGTCTTATAAATAAAATTAAAAAAGCAAACATTTAAATTAATTCGAATGTGTTTAAAAATAATATATATTAATTGTTCCTGAGATCTACTTTATCAAAACGATCGCCAAACATGCCCAGAACCAAAGGGCTGTCGAAGTTCTTAGCTTCCATATCTTTTATTCGCTTTTAATTTATATAATATATTAATCCGATAAACAAAAAATTTAAATAATTTACTGATTTTAAGAATGCAAATCTGTCTTTCGATTTGAAAAAGAATTTATGATTTTAATTATTCTCTTTGTTATTTCTGATATTCAATTATAGATAATAGCGTCATGCTAACATACACGTAGACCAAATTTGTATGTTAATATGTGCACCCACATACGTATATATGTATATGTTAATATACAAAGTCTTGTTTGCTTGTTTCGTGACTAAATTAAAATACCCAAGGGTACAAGAATACTATGAATACTCTCACATTGGTAAGAGTGCGTAATTTTCTACAGGAAGAGGGTTGTTCTATTTTCCTTAGGCACGAAAAATATTCATATGATTCCGTGGCAATTTCTGCTTACATATTCTACGACACGTTAAACGCCAAAATGCTGCTCGAAAGTCAGGATTAAAGGCATAAATAAATGGATTTATGGCACAATTGACCCACCCGACCCATGTAAAAAAAGACATTAGGCCTTGGAGTTTTTGTAGCTGCGGTAGAAACGGTATCAACAAGTAGTAAACAAAGAATGGTGTCCAGCATGCGATGAGACCTCCCATAACAATCGTTAGTGTCTTGGTTGTTTTGGTACTTTTAGTCTTCGTTGAGATTCGCATGGTAATGCGATGACTCGGCAATGGTCTCTGCAGTCTATGTGACGATGGATTGGACCGTTCAACCGATGCGGTGGTCGGTGTATCTAGAGAGGTACTTGCATAGGATTGACTTTCATTGTAGTTAAGTGCTGGCACTGACATGGACGAACCACGTCGGTTGTGGTAACAGCAATGATTGGATGTGCAATGTGACAACGATGATATGCGAGAGATCTCCATTAGCTCGTAAAATGTTGGCTGATGCTTCAATTTCGCTCTCTTGTCGGAGAATCCCTTGTCCTGGCACTTGATGCACTTAACATTCTCGGTGTTGAATATGGGATTCGGATGGGTTCGCAGCACAATGCAGCGGCCGTCGCAGCAGGGCAAACACTTGTGTGGATGGCAGCGGTAGGGTTCGGATTCCGAAATAAAATGGTCCCCATCTACCTCCACATTATCTGCAGTGCGTTCCATGTCCTGAAATTCCAAACAGGCATTAATAGAAATTTAAAACTTTCACTTCAAATTAACAATTGAATTCAAAATTACCGCATCGCGTACAATGCGCTGGCGTCGGGATGTCAAGACGTAGCCGATCCTTGCATAAACATACAACATAACGGTGAGAGGTATAAAAAATGAACCCATTGCCGAGTAAACGACATATCCCTTATTTTGATTGTAGCGACAGTCAACCTTCGGGTCCTGACGGTTTCTACCTGGTTCATACCTGCAAATGGAAATTGTAAGTACATGAATTGCAACTAGGGTGGAGCTGCCTGGTTGATAGTTCCCGAGAACTTGCTAACTTGACTCAATATCGAATCGTTTTCAAATGAAATAAGAAAACTTAATTTATGCAAGTCAAACAGATTCATATAGAATCGTTTAATGTGGCAAACGATCATTATAAGTACCTAAGTATTACGGGATACTCACCAGCCAAACAAGGGTGGGCACGTAATGACGAAAGCCAGCAACCAGACGCCAAGAATCATCAGCATGGCCAATCGTTTGCAACGCCACTTTTTGGAATATGTCAACGGTTGTGTCACTGCGAGATACCTAAGTAGAGGGCAATAAAAAGAGTAAATGAAAACAAAAGCCAAGCCGGCGTATTGTTTATAAAGCTGTTGACGAACGGCCCTAGCCAAACAGTATGGCGCAGAACGGCACAGAACGGCGTATGGCATCAACGGGAAACTTGGAAATGCCATTAAAATGTAATTGAAACTTCCAACAAAAGCGAGCATGCCGCCCACTATTCTCAGTGTCCTTTCACGAGTGTTTCCACCATTGTTGCCCATCATCGTTGCCCATCGTGCACAAGCCCTTTGCGTTTGCGTTTGCGTTTGCCTTCGCGTTGGCTTTAAACGGTATGCACAGGATGGGTCCAATAAAAAACTGCCATGCAGAACAGTATTTGCACCTTTTTACGCATTTATGATGTCATGTACCATCGTTTGTACCAATAAACTCACAAATAAGACGTGAAAATGTGATGAGTTCATATAATATAATACCTCTATTTACACTATGCATAAAGATACCTGACTCACCTGTCTAAGCTTATGGCGCACAAGCTAAGAATGGATGCTGTGCAGAGCATGATGTCGAAAAATATCCAAATGTCACACAACGTCCAGCCCAGCTCCCAGGAACCTGTGTGTAATCAAAAGAATCTTTTAATATTTTTTGCACGGCCTCATTAAGGTTGTTGTAAGTTCAAAGTTTTAGTTGAGTCTAATTGGAAAACCTAACTATTCATATTTCTAGTTTTATCCTTCAGACAGTCTTATTGTTTTGTAAACGACAAAAAAAGTAGTTCACTAACCTTGTTGTCCGCTGTATATAATTGGATTAGGGGTTGGACAACCTTTATTATACCCTAGGCTCATTTAGGACGGGTTTGAAAAGAAAATTAAATAATTGGTTTGGGGCGAAGTGAAACATTCCACTGCATTTACACACTTTGGACAGTAAGTAGAAACCCGAAAGTCTGTGTTCTAACTTATAAGGAAAATATATTCAAGCCTTAATGCTCTATTTAATCTTTTCCTAAATTTAAAATGCCTTTCAGAGTATCCTACAGTCGTGACATGACACTCTTTTCATTTTGATTTTTTTTTTTTGCAGCAATTGTTGTGAAAAAGTTCTTATAGGTGAAAAGTTGTGAAACTTGACATTCAGGGAATTTAAATTGTTTGGATACACCTACATAAAAGTTTGTAAGTATGCATAACACAGATGAAAAAAAAAAAAATGATTCCTTCGCTTTGCTTTTGACTGTTGAATATTTCATTTTGATGTTGGTGTTGCCGAAATTGTTCAGGACATTCTTTAATGAAACAGACACAAATTTGGTCAGCTAGTTAAATTGAAGGTGGGGAAGCGATTCCTGAATTCCTAAGTGAAGTTAAGCCACAAAACTCAAGTATAATATCTCAAATTTTACATTGCTTAATGCTTAAAGTAACCAAATTTAACAATTTATAAGTTTTCAGTTAAGTAGAAAGGTTAATGATAGGTTAGTTATTTCGATAAAAGAACATACCAATGACATGTAACGCAACTGCTGGTGGCATAACGAAGATTCCCACAAGTAAGTCCGCGACGGCTAAATTCATCACAAAACAGTTGGTAACTGTGCGAAGTCTTCGAGTGGTCAAAACAGACAGTATTACAAGCATATTTCCGACAACGGTAACAAAAATCAGAAGTACGAAAATCGACACCGCCATAAATTTTGACCACCCCATTGTTTTCAGATAGGCGTTCATCTTGCATTGATAATCGGTGATCCTTTTATTTTACAGTGACTTTCCAACTTCTTTATTTGTTTTTAAATCCTTCCTTACATGGTTAACTTAGTTTTCTACTGCGGTACTGGTAGTTCTTCTCTAAAAGATTAACAGTATAAAATAACAATAAAGATTTATTTTGTGTCGGGCTCTTGAAAATAAATCAATTCTAAGAATATGTCTTCAAAAGGAAAATTGAAAAGTTAGTAAAGATTGTAAATATAAAATCTAAAACCAAAACTATTTTTTTATCAGTTTCGGCTTTGAAATTTTGTAATGTTCTTTTTTTTTAAATAATTACAGCAACGCTCTACAAAGTTGACGCCATAGAATTATTTTTGTGGCTTGCCAACCGGATTTATATTTGAATAGATAGGCTGGTATTGAGTTAGTTCAGCTTATCCCATTGTTAGCTTATTTTTCTTGCAAAGAAACCTAAACATACAAACAGATTAACAGGGCTTACAAACATAACTAATGCACACCCTTTTTTAAATGTTATCAAACTTGATAGTTCACTAATATTCGAAACACATATTTCCACGCCAGCTCTACAGTTTATGGCTGTATACATATGTATGTATTTATAAATGTATATACATTATCCGTATGTAAACGTAAGTTTGTGAAATCCAAATACGATTCATTGACTGCTTGGACACACCTGTTAAGCAAACGTGTAATACATATGTTTGTACGCATATGCAACTTTGAGATTTCAATTCAAAGAAATTTTTGACCACTCACTCGATAAATGATTTTTTTTTCTATCAAATTGGTTTTCACACATAAGTAGGTTTCCATGTTTGCGAATGAAATAAATTTTTTATGAATTTTCATCACACGCTTCATTAAACACAATATTCGTGTATTACCATTAAAATATTTTAAATTGCCGTATTCTACTTTTGTGTCAATGTCAAAGTTGTTTTTATGATAATTGTTTCGTAGGATAAAGCCTTCGCAATAAAATACATGCAAAATATGTATGAATTTCAGAATAATTCTTTTTAAGCTAACGCACAGTTGCCGTTGCACGCGTTGATTACAAACTGGCCGAGCAACTTTTTCATGTTTGGTTGGTGTTGGAACTGAGCGCAGCCAACGCTACGTATGCGCAATATTTTTGTTATTCGCGGATAAAGTACACAAAACTCATCGCGAAACAACAACATGAGAAAATTCTTTAGCTTTATGAGTTTGTTGCTTTTTCATTTTTGTTGTTGTACAATATTATTTTTAGCCTTTTTTTCACGCGCGCACTAATTTTTGATATTGCCTCTTTTTGTTGAAATTATTTCGAATATTGCTGATAAAGTCTTAAATTTTACTAAACTATTAGAACAACCCACTCAGCAATTTAATTGAACTTATCTAAAATTCAATCACTTCACACGAAATTATAAGTTTTCAAGAGTATATAACTGCATACTTAATAAAATTTAACTCATTTCTGTTGCAAAAGTAAGGAACATACTGGGTTGCTCTTTGTTGAACTGGAGTTGCGGACACGCTAACTGTTATCATCATATTAATTGATAATATTATCAGCTAATTAATCCCAGACACAGATGGACATATGTCCCTTAATAAAATTATTTGCGTTAGATACCGTAATTTTCGATAGCCATATACTATACGAGTATTAACATCATACTACAGATTTTTTTACTATACGAGTATACAACAAATAGAGACTTCATACTATTAAGCCTTTTTCAAACACATATTTTTTAAACTTAAACTTTTTTTGAATTTCAAATATTCCTAATGAGCCAAACAACTTATGGCAGACCGTCTTTATCTCTTTTTTTTGCAACCAAACGCTAGGGCGCCTCGCGTCCGACTAAACTAATTGTGTACGGACAGCCCATTTTTCTAATTTTCCCCAACGTTTCACTTGGACTTTATGCTAGCTTTCATTAGCATGCATGTGCTGTACATATCTACAGATATAAAAGTGCTACCCACATACTTACATATTTACATTTGTGAGTGTATGGTTGGGCTGCACTTGGCTAATCGTGGGGTAAAGTAATGTGTCTAAATCCACATTTGATAAGAAATTAGGGATTAGGCGAATTGATTAGGTGTTAAGTGAATTAAGTTGTTTGATGACATGATTATTTTTGTTTTTTTTTCGGGCGAATTATTTTGTTGTCTTCTTTTTTTAAGGGCAAATAAAAACTGTTTAATGTTTGATACGTTTTTTTTTTTGTCCACACAATTACTACTTCATTAATAAACTGCAAACTGTTTTAAAAATTTGACTAAGTTTAGAATTTGAATTAAAGATCTAAATTCTACTTGAGAAATGGAATATATATTTTTACACACATATATACATACATGTGTACCTTACAGGGCAAATACCCCTTGGAAGGATATTAAAAGGCTCAAAGGAATCCAGCCATGTTCATGCTAACGTGTTGTATATACTATTAGAGGCAAGCAACAACAAACACTTACATACAGACACAGCCATGTATGCGTCACTACATTGTTTACTAGTGAATTTTATGCCTCTTTGTACGTTGATTAATGAACGAATTAATTAAAACACGTGTACTCGACGAGAAAATTGCTCTTATAAAGCTATCATAGAAAAAAAAAACAAATTCAAATAATATACATATATTTTTTATTCGCTACACAAGTCTCAATTTTAATAAATACAAAAGTTATTATCCTTTCCCGAATTTTGAAATAGAAAAATGTTTTGCACTACGAGTATAAGAATATGATTGAATATGAAAAGTTTTGTATGAAAAAATGGATTATGATTATCAGTTCAAATGAAATAGATTCACAGGTAATGAAATTTGTTATTATCATACCAATCTGGTGAACTTTTTTAGAAAAATTTATCGCAGAATACATTTTTATAGTTATCTTCTTATAATGCAATACATTCGAGTTAACCAAATATTATTATTTACTAGATCCATTTATAAATAAATTTCGAAATCTTCCATTGCAAATCCTGCATGTAGTTTGACAAATATAACTGATACAGGATCGGGGCCCTGTGCTACATGCGCTGTATAACACAACCCTTAAATGAATTCATTCGGACGTCGATCTCGCCTTCCTCCAACTGTATAAAATAAATAGAAAGGAAAATTGATTAAAGTATTTGAATTTTTAAAAGTTAATTAATACAACAACAAACCTCATCAAAGGCATAAATATCCTGATAACATGACGGCGATATGCATCTTCTTAAGCAATTTAATTTTGATACCATGGCTGAATCGAAGTTAACACACTGGGAGTTCTGACCGCAAGCTAACTCATAATCATGGTATATTATTTCCTACAAATAAATAAAAGTTTATTACGTTCAAAAAATCAATACTCCATTGCAAAACCGTTTTACTTACATTTTTGCTTGTTTCTTTGTACGCGTATTCCGGAAAATGGAAAGTAGCCGGTCTAGATAAGAGCTTGCCATCTTTGGAGCTATCAGATGTGCAGTAAATAATTTTTAATGCGAAAATAGCATAAATAACACATAAAACCTCAGCACGAATCATTGTTCCACTTGGTCCTGAAGTCAGCTGTCTTTTGAAAATGTTTGGTCTAGACGTCTGGTATTTTTATTTTGGTATATTTTCATAAGAGGGTGAATTTTGTCAAAAAGCTAGTGACTTCAAGTTATTATCGATAACTTTGAATTTCCGTTGTATTTTAATTTTTTAACGATTAATGATAGTGAAATCATCGCGTAAGCAAAGTGTTGATGACACTATCGTAAGGATAACAAAAATGAAAGCATTACTTATTATCCACATATTTTATATAAAGGTATATTCTTGGTATCCAGAGAATGAAAATAATAAAAAATTATATATATTTTTTTTAAATACTTATTTTACAACATAAAGCTGCAAATACATTTATTACTTTTGTACATTTATTACTTTTGTATTGAACTCGAAATACACACAACACGTTTAGTCACAATAACAACTTTATAACTATAAATTATATACAGTTATTATCGTATGTATGTATATATACTATAGATGGAATACTTGTAAATATCTCTTTAACACTGTTTGTTCTACAATATACAGTAAATATTTCAGCAACGGGTTTGAAAGTAAATATGTCTGTTTCTTAAATAGTTCTCTTAATCTAAAGTATTGAGAGCTTGGCTACAAAAATAATCAATGTAAAACATATTATCACAAAAAA
This sequence comes from Zaprionus africanus, assembly GCA_018151435.1. Classification (NCBI taxonomy): domain Eukaryota; kingdom Metazoa; phylum Arthropoda; class Insecta; order Diptera; family Drosophilidae; genus Zaprionus; species Zaprionus africanus. The sequence continues at coordinate 11,536,101 of JAECXB010002206.1, forward strand.
TTAAGAAATTTATTTTACTAAGAATATTTCTAAGAAATCCTCAGGTAATTCACAATCAAATAATGTTTTGGAAACCGATTCGTTACCGAAGTAAATATAATTAATTTATAATAATAAATAACTATACTTTAAACGCTTGGGTGTCTTCAACTAAGTATCTTTACGAAACCTTTTACACATAATCCTCGTCATTTTTAAGCATCTTTTGTGTCTCCTTAAGAAGATCCTGCTGAGCTTTTTGACTCAGTGAGTTGTGTCTATCAATTGACCCGCGTATGGTGTAATGCGAAGTGCCTTGCATTGACAAGCTGTGTCTGTACTTCTTCACCGTTTCGCGACAAATACCAAGTCTATGCGCATTCAAGATGAAAAAAATTAGTTAGTTAATTTATAAATGACTTATAAATAATTATTATTGAATAAAATACTCACTTAGAAAGTAGGGCTAATAAGTCCTGCCGGTACTGTGATGTCAAGATAGCATATAAATATGGATCTGCACAGGAATTTAGTGGATAGAAGAAGACTAATAAAATCTTGGACTCCGTAACACTGATCAACGGGTAGCCGGCTAGAGCGGTGAGTCCAAAAAAAGCGAGTGGTGACCAACAAGTAAAGTTAGTGAAAACCTGGAGGAGAGTTAATTGAAAGGACTTAATGAAAGTGTCTTTTAAATTAAGAATATCAAGCAAACTTACCAGAAGTATCATTTTCTTCGCAACACTTATCTCGCCTGGATTGTTGTCGCGGGCGTGGCGAGTCTCATGACCCAAAGAAAGATAAATTTGCGCATAACATATTGCAATTATTGTGAAGGCCAGAAAGTTTAAACCAAAAATCAATACCAGATATACAGAATCATATATGTCGCGTGTCTCCATAGGCAAACAAATACTAAATGTCAAAAACATTTCTAGTTGATTTTCTCGTTGATAAATGTTGCAATTCGATTCTCTCGCTTACCTAGTTGATGAATAGTTGCTTACGCCAAATAATGGCATTGAGGACATGACAATTGAGAAGAGCCAACCCGATAGCATGATTATTCCAGCCTGTCGTAATTTAATCCGCTTATTTAGGTACATGGCGTGGGTGATGGCAAACCAACGTTCGATAGTTATTACAGTCAGTGTAAAGACAGACAAATGACTGGCGAACACAGTCAAAAACCCCGCAACTTTGCAGCCCAGTCCTGGGGAAAACACATTATTAAACTATAAAGTTTCATACGGCATAAGTATTGACACTCCTACCGTACTGCCAGTCGAAGGCGTAATTAAAATATTCGCCCATTGAATGAGCATCAATCGAGGCGATAAGCATTAGGTAAAGTCCCAAACATAGATCGGCGAACGCTAGATGACACATCAAGAAGCGAGGAACTGATGGACTTTCGGCCCTACAATCAAAAAGAAACATTATCAACAGATGGTGAGATTACTTTTCATACTCACTTTATCGACAGTATGACGGTGAGAACCGCTACATTGCCAATAACTGCCAATGCAACAACAATCCAAACAGCTATTCGAAGCCATCGATATCCCATAACATCTTCGCAAGGATTCAGTGCGTTCGGCATGGGATAACACTCAATATTGGGTTTTCTAGGATAAAAATATATCAGATGGTGATAAAGATAACTATTTATCCTACTCACCTGAACGTGAAATTACCACAGTATTCCGCCAACTGATCATCTTCTGGGTTTAATGTAATCTCTTCGTGAAAAATTCCTATATTATTGTTCATTGTAGAATCTGTCATGTAGTTGTAGGTATTTGCTGTAGCCTCGGTCTCTCCATCATCTGCTCGCTCGTATACTATGAAATTGCTATTGTCAACGCCGCTGACTATGTCCCTTTCCCAGCGTCTTTAGAAAAATAATAACAAGATGGAAGTTTAAAGAGATAATTTAAAATATTTAAGAAAATCAATTTGAAACGTAACGAATTAGTTCGATTTCTTAATACTTTGTTGGAATGAGATGTCATACCCAAAAACCCCAGCGTTAACTGTATCCAGAGTTCTATCATCTGATATAATTTCATCCTTTATAGTGAATTGTTTCGCATCGTTTTTACGCATTCCCTGTTCGTCATTACACTGTTCTCGCCATTTCTGTAACTCCAGCATTCGTTGAGCATGACGCACAGGATCATGCCGGGAGGGAAATTGAAAAGCGCAGCAATGAAATGAGTGTGTCAAATGAGCCTTTTGTAAGTTCTGCAAATTCAATAATCTATTAATTAAAAGACATATATGAAATTCTAAACTCACTTAACTTACCTGAAAATTATATATCGAGGGTATCGTCTTTAAAGTATGAGTGTTCAAAATGTATAAAACCTCGACGGTTTCTAGCCCAGCAGACGGTAACTGTACAATTGAAGTGCTTGAAAGATCTCTAAATGAATTGCCAGAAATAAATTTAAGTCATTAAATGATTTACTAATTTAATCATTTGTTCTTACAATTCTGTTATGTCCGTAATGCCGTTAAACGCATGCGGGTGAAGGTCGCTAAGTTTACGATTATCCCTTAAGGAGCTACATATATTAAAGAATACATATATAAATTTAATTAATTTTAAATTTTCTTCATTACTCACAGTTTTGCTATTTTGGAGCCTTGAAATGCGGAATCCTCAACAAATGTGATGTCATTATTTGCTAAAATTCTAATAGGGATATAAGTTTACTTTTCATTGCGCTAAATGTATACGAGTATACAGAGAATATAAACACATTGTGTGATAATAAAACTGCTGTATACTTACAATTGTGCAGTCTTTACTTTTATAGATTTGGAATCAATTCGAGAAATTTGATTATTATCGAGATCTCTATTTAGAAAAAGTACATGGTTAATAATTATTGATATAGTTAGTATATACCATTGTGTATTGTGACCTACATCATTTGTAAAATATTAGTGGGTGGTAAGAGTCCGAAATCGGGTACGCTTGTTAAACCAGTATTAATAATGCGTCTAAAAGATAATTAAAAGTTAGAAAACTTAAAAGCGATTTAATTTTAGATACCTTATTGTTTACTTACATAAATTTAATGCTTTCTGAAATTCCCTCAAAAACATATTTGGACAGAAATGTTAATTGTGGCGCATGCGAAATGTATCTAAAACACAATAATCATAACTATGGTCGTCTTAAGAAATACCTTTATACATACATGCTACGAAGAACAGTTAGGTTTGAGAAGGCACCATCCTCAATAGTTTCAAGTTTCAAACAGTTTATAAAAGCACTATAAGGTAAGTGGAAGGAGGAGATGTTTAAACTGAAGGTATCAGTATCTTATACGCAACTCACACATCCAATAACGTCGCTGCATACACTTTCAAGCCAATCGAGCGTACTCGCGGCAAGCCCGCCGATGCAATTGTTAGTCTTTGCACGGGCAGCTTTAACGTCTGCGGCACGCGCTTCAAAGCTCCGCCCTCGCAGCGGCACTCAAAGTCATTCTGCCGCAAAACGGTATAAATTATATATAAGAGTCTTAAAGCTATGCTTTTCAACATAAATTAGGCATACAAAAATCATAAATTTATAAAGATAATATAACTCAAATTAAGTTTGAAATCTGTTATGTGATTTCATAAATTATTATTGCTAATCGAAAATTTAATCACTCACAAAATTGATTGTTTCTTCCCAGCAACAGCACTTCCAAGTGGAGTCATCCTTCGTTGACATTGTTGGGGATATTGTAGAAGTATCAGTTACGTTTTCTATTTCAGATGGCATCACATTCGGATGGAAGCCATTGTGGTTGTCGTAGCAGTTGCTGCTCGCTTGTTGTATTAAGCAACAGGTCAGGAAGAGCGACAGGAATAGGATAGACGATATTGAGTCTACTTTGGATGCCGTTCCCCTGACCTTCATGATTGTATTGGTGCACTTCTATCCTTGATGGCTCTTAAGCTGCGTGTCTATTCTCCACTTGTTGACTGTTTCCCTAGTTCCCACTTACGCGCTGACATATATGGTACATGTCTAGTTTAAGATTGCATAATACGCTGGTAGTTGTGTTTTTCAAATTCATCTTTTGTTCGCACATTTTGTTTGACTCTCATTAGATTAATCAGTGTTAAAAGGCAAATTATATTTACTCTGAAATATATGGATTTTGCACATTTTATTTTTTCGATTTTTATATCAATATATTGCATAATTAGTAAATGGCAAATCGCATCAGGTGTCAAGAGCACAGAGAGTAGATCATGGATGTAAATGTCTATATCTGTATCTCTTATATGTTTACACGGTTAATACAACAACGTATACACAAATACATGCGTATATACATATACATATATAAACATCATAATACAAAGATACGGACATGTGTTTACAAAAGACTGTCTCAGAAATTTTGCACCTATTGATAAAGCTGTGAATTGAAAATTCACGTACGACGACGAATGCATGTTTGATTGATCTATCAATTTATACAAAGTTATGATTTCATTCCCGATAAGAAAACGAAGAAATTCACTAAAATATTGTATGCAAACAATGCCTACGCATTTAAGAGAGCAGAACGAGAAAGATTATATCATCAACATTGATTTGTCGACCAATAGATACCCTTTGTATAGGGTTTTTTTTACACGATGATAACCTTAAAGGGCCTCTCAAATTGAGTGTTAGAATATTATCATTAAAAGTGACGTATGCAATCAGTGATGCGCACTGAACTCTATCAATTCGTTTATTTTTATTTTTGCATGTAAACTCGATGTCAGCTACTGTTTTTATTAACACACTCACACACACACACACGCACACACACACTATTGTGAGCTAAATCGCAGTCAGCCTATTTTTAAATGCACGTGTTTGTAATTTTCTAGAAGAGTTTAATTTGATTTGTACATAAGTCCTCCATAAATATATTAGGAAACAATTCAATAAACCTTAATGGTTCCAAGCACACTAACAGATTTCACTTTTTCAATTAGAAGCTTTGTCCAACTGTATAAACTGTTGGGTTAATCGCTGTTGAGTAGCGAAAAGCTACGAGCAGAAAGGGTAGATGCCGATGAAAGGGGTGCCGACAAATGTGCGCCAATTTCCACGTTCTTAATTATCCAATATTTGTATGTTAATTATGCACTGTTTACTTAAGCCAATCTCTTGATTACAGTTATGATATCATCTAAAAAACCGTGAAAACACAATCTTATGGCGTGAGATTTGTACCAGTTTTATACTTCTTTACTGCGATAAAATCATATTTTCATCTGAAAATTTATTGCTAATTAACAAGTATTTTTCATTTGAAGTGCCAAATATCACTTATTGTTAATTGGTTTAATTTGATATTTCATATTATACATATAATATGTTTATAAATTTATTTTCACTTTATTTTTTTTTTTTAATAAATAATATAAACCACTGCACATTTATATTTCACATGTTTTATTAATTAAGGTTAGTAAAAACTTTTATTAACTTTTACTTTACTATATTCACAGAAAGTTTTTTTTATATAGCATTTAAAAATTAATTTTTGAACTAGCAGACATGTATTAAATTACATTTTAATTGAGACAACATAATTATCTTTCCCGCTTTCACTGTACACGATTTATCTCTAGTTTTAGTTTTACGAATCATAGGGCGAAGGACGAAGTTTTGAGCTTGTCCTCACCCATGAGTTATTTTTAGATTCAGTGGTTAACCATATTCTGCGCATCAATTGCTCCAATTGAAACATGCACACATGTGTATAGCGAACATGCGTAAATTTTAAGAAGTTGAGGAGTTGAATAAAAAACACAAAAATTTTGTTCACAATTTTCGGCATGGAAAGAGTTAGCGTTCACGACTAATCGCACCTGTTGAATGGCGACGGATAAACATCTTCGTTTAGTAGAGCCAATTCTAGAGAAAACCGGAAAGGAAAAATACGCGACTCGCCGCCGCGGTACACGACGTACACGTTCAGTAGCCCGTAAAACACGAATGGCAAATCTGAGGAAACTACGAAAGCCCCATCTAATTTGAGACGTATCGCGTTGCTGGAAAAAAGCTTTGAAAGCTAAGCGCAGCCCGAACAGGTCATTGCTTGACGAAACCCTGGGCTATGCTAAACGAAACCCAGGGCTTTCGTGTTTAGGTTGAGAGCTTTAACTGCTAAAAGCTATCACAGTGTCACTTGATAAATACAATCGGAGCAGCTTTGCTTTTACTCCCATTACCTGCCATGTTAGGTGCTTAAAAAATTCGTATAACGTGCTTCAAAGGTTTATAGTTTTAAAATAAATTAAATTTTTCTTGGTCAATAATCACAAAAATTTTCAACGAAGCTCCATAGCCAAATATAAGAAAATTTTTATTAATATAGGACGAATATAAGCAAAAGACGGCATCAAAATGAATATGAATTTTCAGTTTAAAAGAGACCATGGATTCGAGAAACGACGCGCTGAGGGGGATAAAATACGCCGAAAGTACCCAGATCGCGTTCCTGTTATTGTGGAAAAGGCACCCAATACCCGGCATCCGCCTCTAGACAAGAAGAAATTTCTAGTCCCCAATGACTTGACAGTGGGCCAGTTCTATTTTCTTATACGCAAACGTATACATCTTCGGCCTGATGACGCTCTCTTTCTTTTTGTGAGTAATTGTATACCACCAACATCGGCCACCATAGGCTTGCTGTATCATGAACATCATGATAAGGACTGTTTCCTGTATATGGCTTACTCCGACGAGAACGTATACGGGGAAGATCAGCAGCAACAGCAGCAGCAGGGGCAGCAAAGGCAGCAGCAAAAGCAACGTGAGGAGAAGCAAACTTAGTTTGTTTCTACATTATATCAGGCTCATAAAATATTTATTTATAAATTACAAAATATTTGTTCAATAAATAATTCGGGGCAAGCTTAAACAATGTATTTATCACTACTTATATTTAATTGGCCCACACATTCAGGTTCACTGAGAGAAGACTGGGATCATCACAACGAATCATCCTATTGCTGTTGCATGAACACAGAAATTAGCTGGTGTGTGGTAAGTAATATATAATAGTACCTACCCAGGAAAATCGGGGCGAACGAAAGCGGATAATGGCACTGCATGTAACGTCAAGTGATCTGCGTTATCGCAAATTAAACGTGCCATAGTTGCCTTTCGAATTTGTTGTAACTGCTCTGGACGGAATCCAGTGGGATTAACTCTTTGGTTGTATTCATAATAATATCTATCTCCGTTTTTGAAACGTGTAAATTGATCCGCTATAATTTCTGAAAAAGTTTGTCCTACGATGCCGTCCTCGACGGCTTTCTCTAGTAGTCCGCCAACCCATAAATCAATATCGTCAGGAGTCCGATACACCCGTGAGAGTTTTCTGCCGACCTAGAGTGGATGGAATAATATTAGAACATGCATCTCATGATAATACTTAATAAAACTTACCTCCTTTGGAAATTTATCAAAACTACGCAATTTTGGAGCACCCATGACCTCGAGGTAATCATTATAGCAGCGCAAGCCATGATCGCGACCTCTTTGTATATTTAGAGCGGCCAAATCTAACCCGAAGGGACTGTCGCCACGGAACAAGAATCGACTCAGCTGTAATTTCAAGATTTTTAAGCAGGAATGTACATATAAATGTATTTCGAGTTCTTACTCCATGTGTAATGGAACTATCCACTTCTTGCATTGGCTGTGTATAAAGTGAAATTAGCATTTCATCAAAAAACTCGCGCTTCCGCATTCGAGACGGATTAAACATAACATCAGGAATATTTATAATTTCATCATGAATACGAAATTTACCATCGACACTAAAAAGAATTGTAATCGAATGAAATGGAATTTTTATAATTTTTAAGCAATTAGCAATCGCTCACCTTGAGTGTCCCATGCGAAAAGCCGCGCCAGAGAACTCGTTTGTAATGGCAGGATTAACATCAACGTTATAATCGTTGGCATATCCCTGATGACGTGGAGTCAAATGAAAGCGCTTCATCTGCTGAGGACCGATTATGGCAGGCAGATATTCATTGTAAGTTATGTGCTGCAACTCGGCAATCACAATGCGACGAGCCTCCTGATAAAGCCATTCATCACTCTCAGCAGGATTTAGTTCACTCAATTCGTCAGCAATTCGATTGTGCTCACGGGCAAATATTGTTTGCAGAGTTATCAAAGAGATGATCTGATTGGTGCGGCCATCCCCTGAAAACATTCTCAATTGGATTATCTGTTTATCAAAAATTTAACTGAAAACAACTTACCTGATTTAAAGCATGTCTTTCCAGGCTCGGCACTGCCACAAGCATTCTCGTCGCTTGTCAATGGCAACAGCTCACGACCAAAGTCATTGAACATTTTCAACCGACCACCGCGGAAGGTGCGCAAGTCACGAGCGGCCTCCTCATTTGAGCCATATGTGGGTGAAGCATCTATGAAATGGGTCACCTTACTGCGCTGCTTTCCATAACTCAGACGGCAATCAGCACTGGGCACCAGAGAAAGTCTAACAAAGTTCAAGCAACGGACTCCAAAAGCACTGTAAAACTCATCTTCCTCAGATACGGATATTGGCAAGCAGGCAAAATGGGTTTTATCTCGGCTAAGATGGCCTTTGCCATCTTCTGAACAACACTGTACCAGGCCACCGTTTGCATCAAGGCGAATTGAGGCCGATTGGGTGACGTCGTGCGCCAACAACTGACCGAATTGCATAACTAACAGGTTATACTTTCGATGAGGGCGATTGACATCGGAGAACAGAACTCGGGAAATGTCACGAGCGCTTGCAAGGGGTGAACCATCGGTTGAATGTATACGTGGCGTCCAAATACCATCTTCATAGGCTGGCGGAAGTAGACGTTCCATAGGCTGACCAGCAGCCCCCCAATGAGAACGTTCGGGGATTGGATTGTTACAAGTGCCATCCAAACTGCGAAATCCTCGTATGTCACGACAAATTGGCGGTGCATGACAATGCTGAGCTAACGGCGTCTTGGAGAACTTCACCTGCACATTGTTTGTGATAAATGCGTCCAACGGTACCTGTTCCTTCTTGCCAAAGACCTGAGTTGTTATGACCTGCTCAAGTGCATTATTAGAGAGTCCAAAAATGCGAGAATCCTCTTTGGGCATTGAGTGAAATGTAATGCCGTGTGCGAAATCTGGATTTCCACGATGAACAGGTATTTGACCAACTTCATGCATTAGATGTGCAAACTTCTTGCGTGCCTCATCGAGTACATCAGCTGGCAAAAATGAAGGGACTGCCGCTCGTCGCTCTTTACTTTCTTCCTGAACCGTGTGATTCTGCCCAGTAAGGCAGCAATAGCCAAATTTTCCAGCTGGTAAATCGCAGATCCGTGGCTTGTCGTGCACATCCATACGCACATGAGCGGGACATTGAATCTGCGGCACACATTTCACGTCTACGCATGTCTTACACTTTTGAAGTAATCCGCTTGTGACTTTTTCTAAAAGGTATTGGAATTGGATGTTAATCAGAATGTAAGTTATTTTAATGATGTACTTCTGCTTTATATTGTGAAGACAGAGATAGTTATATGACCAATAAGAACTGTAAAAAGATTCGCCATTTTCAAGCAAATTTTAACAAGAAACAATAATTTAGCCTTTTATTGCTCTTTATTTACTTAGAATTGCCATCTTTTTCATAAATAGTTTAATATAAATCTAAAAATTGATTTTTTTATTTAAATATATTATCGAAAATAGGATTGCACTCACCCACACCATCTTCATCAGTTTCTGGTCTCAAGTTATTGTGGGGCAACGAAAAAGCAGCTGCGCATTTTATTTGAATTAAAAAAAATAGAATTTGCAAACTGACTAAAATTATAAAAAATTGTTTCATTTTATGGAAAAGCGATGCAGAAAAGCTGCTGTTCGGGATAGCATATATACAAATGCAACTATAACGGCGCACAAATCAGTGTGACCAGGCACTACAAGAACACATAATACCCAACTTTGTATTGACAAGGTTGTCATATAATCGCCATTTGTATTTATTCTTAGTCATACACAATAAGTACAAACAAATTATCTCATTAGATCAAGACTTAAATTCAATTGTTAAAACACACAAACAAATCAAAAAATACGTTTAAGAAAATATTTTTTATCGATAGTATCGATAAGTACAAAAAAACATGCCAATGTATCATCCGCCATATTTGTTCGTGTCAATGCAAATGTCCGGCAACGCTAAAACTCGCTTTGTACAGGGCCAGCTCGTCGTTATGCTGAGAAATAAAGAAAATTAAGTGAAATTACACAGAATTAAAGAAAAAAAGTGTATAGATTATGTACAGAAAATGTATAGTTATTAACCAAGTGTGAAATAACAAGTGTATTTTCTCTTCTGCGACCGCAGTCGAAATAATTTTCATCGGCAGACAAGACTTGCATACAATTTAATGTTCGTACTCGTACCGAGCTTGTCTTCACGCGAGTTCGTTTTTAGTATATACAGCCAGTCTATGGACGGTCGATGCGTGAAAATATTTCTATGTGTAAGTGTGGGTGTGTACATGAGTGTAGATTGCTGCAGAAAATGACTTAATTCATCAATAGTTTGCCATATTTTTGCACCAAGCTAGTGAAAAGTACAAGCTAGCTACGCCAGATATGAAAATTTACATGCATTTGTACATCTGTACGTACATGCTGGCTCAAAGTTCGATACGGTACAGATAGATACATGTACATATGTATGTATGTATGCATATATACATAAAATATTAATTTGTCGGTTCTCATCCTTGCATCATCATATAACCATATAGCCACAGAAGACACGGCAACCCCGTACTCAATGCATATATATATAAAGTCTGTGGCTAATAGCAAAAAAAAAACCCCACAACAGTGTACAAAAAAAATTTAAGTGAAGCATAAACGACGAGACGGTGAAGGCGATTGCCACAAAACGTCAGCAGTAACACTCGAACCAATTCCAACTGCTCGATGGCAGAATGGGGCGCAAACTAACTGCATATATTTTGTGCATTGAATTCTCAGATATAACAAACATATCTATATAATGATCCTGAAAAAAAGCAAAAAACAATTTGTGAAAACGCGAAACCTAAACTCGTTTTGTTCTTACCATTCGGCATTAAAATTAAATTGTAACAGTACTGGTTGTCTCGCTCTCGCGCATTTATTTGCGGTACACAGAGGACTGTTTAAAATAAAAGCGAGATAAATAGTACTCCAAAACGAAAATCAACGAGAGCGCGCAAAAAATCCAAACGCAAATAATATGACAGAAATCAACGCCAAGTGGAAAATGAAATAAATGCCTATTATTAAAATAATAAATTATGTGTGAAGTAGTTATCGCACAGATCATGGCTGTACATTGATGTAAAAATCGGAGTTGAGGATACTTGTTATTTTAGTTTATATTTTATAACATACATACATATTTAAATATATATGCGCGCATTTTCTCATACCAAAAAATACAACAAAAATATACAAATTATCACAGTTTTCAAAACAAAAATGTAGTTACCTGTTTCTATTTGACGGCCTGCACAATGCGCTATCGACTATCGAAATATTTGCGTATCGAAATCGCGTGCTAGTTTATACATTTGCTGATAAATTTTACATTGCACAAAATACAAATGCAAGTGAATACAAAATAAATCGACAAATTTAATTTTTGTGTTTATAAATCTTTATTTTATACAATAAAGGAATACTACTGTGTGAACTGTTAACAGAAAAACAAAGAAATAATTTTATTGGTGTTAAAACGAGAGTGCGGTTCGGTTTTGGATGCCGAGCCGGTTCGATGCTCGAATTAAATAAATATATGTATATATATAAAATATAAATATATAAATTGGCATAACAATGTTTGTGAAAGATGTGTAGCAAAAATCAATTGAATTTATGTATGTAGAACACTATATATTTAATAAATAATTTACAGCCCTCTTCAAACAAAAACTAATACAGCAGATATCCCATGCGCACATAAGTGCGACAGTGAGAGCCTCACTCTGATACAAGTGAGATGGCGTATGGCATGTGCGTGTCGTGTGTAGCTGCCAACTGCAAAGAGCGCGAGAGCGAACTGAGAGAGAGAAAGATATTGAGAGCGTATATGTGCATGTGTTTGTGCATGTGTCTGTCAACGCGCGACAATTTGTAAGCGGACAGCTAGAATGCTGTGCCTGTGTGTGTGCGTGTTTGTGTTAGTGGATGTGCTTGTGGTAGTGGTCGCTGAGTTTTCAGTACACAAGAGAATGACGAATTACAAAATCTCTGGCGGCTAAAGGAAAAACATTTTAAGAAGTGAACGATGCAATAATTTCGATAATGTGTGCACTACTGTTGTTGATAATCGGTATTATTGCATTTGATCTATGTTAACTAACAAATGATTTTAAATTTGCAGCTAACATAACCTCAAACTTACCGCTGCAGTCGGGGAAGTCGTCGTCATCAGCGTCAACGTTGTTGGTGCGTTTTCTTCAGGAACCTCAGCTACAGCTACTTGAATTATTAACCATATTTTGTGAAACGGAAACACCATGAATGAGAAAATAAAATCACCATCGGCACAGGGTGGAGGTGTAGGTGGCAGTGCTGGTGCCGGTAGTTCAGCTGGTGGAAACGTAATGCCAGCGGGTGCACCAAACGCAGGTGGCGCCACACCACCCACATCTGGTCCTCCTACACCGAACAACGGCAGTGATCCTAACATACAGCAAAGTAGTACTGTACCACAACCTTATGGTGCTCCGCCACCTGGCTCGGCGCCTGGCGTACCTCCAGATCCAGCTTCTGTAATGTCACACTATCACCATATACACCAACAACAACAACAGCAGCAGCCACAACATCCGCAAGGTCCTCCATTGCCACCACACATGCAGCATCACGGTGGACCGCCGCCACCACAGGGACCACTACCACTTCCAGGAGCACCGGAGCATACACCTGGCGTGAAGGATGAATATGGTTCAGCACATTTGCCACCGCCACCCGGTGTTCAGCATCCGCATGCCCATCCCGCCTACGCGCGTTATCACTCAGGTGATCCCAATATCGATCCGTATCGCTACGGTCATGCGCCCTCTCAGCAACCACCGCCTGGAAGCAAACCGCCTCTTCAGCAGCAGCAGCAACAACAACAGCAGCCACAAGGTGCAGGAGGGTCACCGAATCGGCCACCACAACAGCGATATATACCCGGACAGCCGCCACAGGGTCCGACACCTACATTAAATTCATTGCTCCAATCGTCAAATCCGCCACCACCACCCCAACACCGCTACGCGAATAACTATGATTCGCAGCAAGCCGCTAATGCAGCGGCGGCAGCAGCCGCACAGCAACAGCAGCAGCATCAAAATGCACAGCAGCAACCTGCCGGACCATTGCCCCCACTTCCGGGCCATGGACCGCCGCCGCCGCAACACCAGCCATACGGTGCGCAACAGGGCGTCTGGGCGCCACCGCCAAGACCCTATAGCCCTCAATTGGGCCCTTCGCAGCAATATAGGACACCGCCACCGGTAAGTAAACTGCTAATTCAATTTCGATTGGGACCTAGAGAGGGAGACATACTGACGCACACACACAACTGAATCGACGATAACTTTAAGTTAACCAAAAATAAAAGCCGGCACTGACTACCCAAAACAATAAAAAGTAAACATGAAAAGGTTGTGTGTTCTTTCAAAGGAAAGAAGAAACAGTGAAACTGCCACCGCCACCGTCTGACGCGAGTAGAAGGAGGAGGGGTAACGAAGGCAAAAGACGCGGCACGTTCCCTTGTATCTTTATATTCATTTCAATTTGATGGTGTTTTCAAGGTTACTCGGCTCTTTTTACTTTCCATCCAAATAAAAACCCGGACCTTGCCTTACTTGTTTGTTTGTTTTACAAATAAATGTACCATAGGTAACAATTCAGAAGATAGCATAACTTTTACAGGTTTAAGGGACTACCGGCTACCTTAAGTTCTGCTGTGATGTTACGTTGTTTCTGTGCATTTTATAATTCATTTCATTGTTATTTACAGTCAGTCAACTGTTGATAACAACAAATAATATTTGTGTCTCTTTCGAGTATCTAAAGAATAATTTAATTTTTAATGAAGAATCATTGTTTTATAGTTTTAATTACAGATTATTAATAATACACCCTTAAAATATGCACAATTTCCGATTGAAATTTCCCCTTCAATTGCCGCAAGTGTAATTGATGTACAGATAGATGTATACATACATCGCATACGTCTATGACTGTGTGTGTGTGCATGTGTATTGTGTCTGTGTCTGCGATTGAAATAGTAAACACAGCGAACGACCTGGTCTTTCCCTTTATATTTATGTTCCGTTCTTTTGTGGTGTTTTCAATTCAGCCCGGCTTTTAACCTACCACCGTGTAAACAGCGTACAGTATATGCAGTTCCCTTATTCTCCCCCTGGATTACCGCTTGCAGCCCCGGCTTCAGGCACATTATTTTCTCTGTCGCGCTGTCAGTCGTTCGTATGTTGGTTCGTTCGTTCGTTCTGTCGTTGGTTTGTTCGTTCGTTCGTTCGTTCGTTCGTTGGTTCGTTCGTTTGGTTGGGCGGGCGGTTGTTGTCTGTGTGCGACACAGCTTGCTGCGACCCTCTGTGCATTAACTTAAGTTCTACTTCAGCCCTGTCCGTTGGTGTACTCATTTCTGCTTTTGATTTTCATCCATGATGAGTTTTCCCTTTTTCGTTAGTTCCCCTTGCCTGTAGTGTAGTGACGACTCTGGCACACAAATACGAACAGAGCTCGGTCCCATGCCGGTATGCACCAAAACCATTCATTCATGTTTCCTGTCACCCTGTATAGTGGACCAAATGTTCTTGAGCTGGTTGTTGTTGTTGTTTTTGTTGTATTCTACCGGCTTCATAGCCATCACACAAATGTATGGATACGGACACACTGGTGTCTATTGCTGGCGGCTCCCATTAGATTTATTGCCACGTTTTACTTCAGTCTGGCATTTGCAACACCGCGATGACTTATCTGCCCCTGCCCCATTCCTTGCGCCAGCCACACTTGTGCTGTTTTTCCATGCTAACATTGGTAATGGTTGTATATGTGCGAGGGTGTATGTGTGTACATGTGAATGTCTGTATGTTTATAAGTTTCTAGGAGATATATCAGCTTTGAACCGGTGCCTGCAGTATTCTCAGCATTTTCTAATTAATGTAAAATCCTTGCAATAACGGATTAGAAAGCTTTTTTCGACTGCTTTTACTAGTTGACCATAGAAAAAAGGGGAAGAGTTAACGACATTGACATTGACTTAGCCTAAAAGACTTTACCTTAACATCTTTGTACTGCATTATCTTTTACTCAAATTGTATTCATAATAAATATAATAAATTTTCTTTCCAATTTGCAGACAAACACTTCCAGAGGTCAATCACCATATCCATCAGCTCTCAGTCAAAATTCAGGTTCCTATCCCAGTTCACCCCAACAACAACAGGCGCAACAGCAACAAGCTGCACAACAGTCAGGAGGCGTTGGAGCACCCGGGGCACCGGCACCACCGTCAGGTCCCACACAGCAGCAACAACAACAGCAGCAAAACACTCCTCCCACTTCACAATATTCTCCGTACCCGCAAAGATATCCAACACCACCAGGATTACCTGCGGCTGGACCCAATCATCGTAATGCATACACAACGCACCAAGTAAGAAACCCTTCTACTTTACATATAATTTAAACCATATGTTAATTTGCATTATATTGCAATTAAGATTATTCTACCTTCCACCTTCTATAATGTTTATAACATGATTTATTTGTTTTCTTTTTTATTTGCAGTATTCCGAGCCAAATCGACCGTGGCCCGGTGGGTCATCACCTAGTCCAGGGCCGGGCCATCCATTGCCGCCTGCCTCACCGCTCCATGCGTCTCTGCAACAACCACCTACGCATTCCAGTGCTGGTGGCCCGCCACCCAGCAGCAGTCCGGGGCATGCGCCGAGTCCATCTCCACAGCCCTCGCAGGCATCTCCTTCACCGCATCAGGTAATTAATTGATAACTTTATATAACTACTGTTTGCAGACTATTCTTTAACATGTAAGGGTGACAACTAGAATTGATTGCTAGTTTTTTAAAGGTTCTGATACATTCAAATATTCCAATAGTTAAACCTTTCCTTTCTGTTTTCTTTCATTTCGATGTAGATTACAATTACAGTATCATAAAGTATTAAGCTTATTTGTTCATAATATGTACTATGCTAGAACATATTTCAAATGTACCGTATTGTTAGTAGTCTTCGAGAGATAATAGCAATGGGGAATACCGTAACCATTGTATATTTGGAAATACGCTGCCGGCTGGATCTTTATTTAATGATCATAGATCTACAGGCTTGTGTAGCTAAAGAATTAAAGACGTTTGTTTTGAATTCCCTACTATGCTACTAAGTATCTTTTAAACAATGCGTACACATATACGTGTACATAGTCATATACAAGTTGATATGTTTGTATGTATAGTTGTTCGAAGCTTTTTTTGTTTTCGACATGCCGGCAAAATGACAAACATTGGAGAACACATGAACGTGTGGATTAAAGCACACAACACACGCACTCGCACACTCACACGTGCACCCAAGCACACAATCGTGAGCCGCTTTCATCTTGGGGCAGCGTGGCCCCTTCGCATCGAGAGTTCGCTATAAAACATGGCAGGCGTTTTTTAGCTTCGCCAACGGCTTTGCCTTTGCTATTCTCGTCATCAACGCGCGTCGTTGGAGCAGCCGTTGACGTTGTTGTTGTTAATGTTGTTGCTGTTGTTGGCGAGCGATGGTACTCAAGTATTTTTTTGTGCTTGGCCTGGCTCCCCTATTCGTACTCTACTCATACTACTCGACAACATTCGCTCCGCTCCGCTCTTGCTGTGTGAGATCAGTCTCTGCGTATGGCACGAAAGCGAATGAGAACAAGCAAACGACGAATGAACCGAATGGCTTACGCGGCCAGCGTGCGCTGCTCTGCTGGTATTTATTTCATTTTATTATGTTCCAACGTCGAATACGAATGTGTGTGTATGTGGAGTGCATACACTACGTCTTTAGATGAGTGTGTATGTGTGTGTGTGTGCTCACGCTGCGCTGCTGTTTCTTATCTACGTCTTTGTCATCGGTATGTTCGCTCACTCAAAGCGCGCCCTAACGACCACTACTACCACAACCGCATCTCCAATTCGAACCCCTCAGAGAGCTTCAAGTTGCAGTTGGCGTCGGCTTTGTCGTGTATATGTATATATGTATCTATGTATGTATGCAGCTTACGTTCTCTTGCCGTCTGTTGTTGTTGTTGTTTATATTTTGCACTTTGTCTTTTCGTACCCGCTCACGTCAGTTCATCGTACATTTCATTTCACTTCATTTAATTTCTCGGATACCAAAACGAACAACGTTTTATTTTCCTGCTATTGCCATCGTCTCTCTCTTTCTCTCTCACTCTGTCTCTCTCTGTGTGTGACTCTCTCTTTGGTCTCTCTTTGCCGTCGGTGGCACCGCCGACAATGTTGATTTCGCGCCGTTCGTTATTCTCTACGACTCGAATTGCTGTCGGTTTAAGTAACTGTATTTGGCTTTGTAGATAAATACGAATACACGAGTACGTATCCATAGTTGTGTGCTCTATAAGTATGTGTTGTGTGTGACGAGAATGTGTGTATGGATTGGAATGGATTTGTGCTCTCATTGTGTAAGCTTTTCTTGTTTTCCTATATACACAAGCGGCAAGCTTAGGTGTTGCAGGCAGCAGTTTATAATTATTACACGCCGTCCAAGATACTTTGCTAGTTTATGCATAAAGTTCGTATTGATGGCAGAAGTAATAGGTTTAATACCAATCTGAAGTATACAATAACAATTAAAATGATGTTTTTAATGAAAACCTCTATGTTTTTTTTTTATATTCCAGGAGCTAATTGGACAAAACAGTAATGATAGTTCGAGTGGTGGTGCCCATAGTGGTTTGGGGTCTGGCCCACCAGGCACACCGAACCCACAGCAAGTCATGAGACCTACACCCTCGCCTACTGGCTCATCAGGCTCACGATCAATGTCTCCAGCAGTGGGTAAGTAACGATAAAAATAATCACATGGCTCTTACTAATGATAACTTTCAATTGAATTTAGCACAAAATCATCCAATCTCGCGCCCGGCGAGTAATCAGTCAAGTAGTGGGGGCCCAATGCAGCAACCACCTTCGGTCAGTGGACCACCCCCAATGCCGCAGCACAGTCTACCAGGCGCACCACAATCACAGCAATCTCAGCAGCAGCAGGCTTCGAATTCAGCATCGTCCGCCAGTAATTCACCTCAGCAGACTACACCTCCCGCCCCGCCACCAAACCAAAATGTTAACAATATGGCAACACCACCACCCCCACCGCAAGGATCCACAGGTGGTTATCCTATTCCGCAGCATATGCATGGCAGTTACAAAATGAGTGGACCCGGACAAAGTCCCGGCGCTCAAGGATATCCCCCACAACAATATCCACAAGGTATTGACGGTAGTCCCTTAATTTATCTTCAACACAACATTAATAACTTATTCTTTTCTAGGTAATTATCCTCCTCGGCCGCAATATCCGTCGGGTGCTTATGCAGCTGGACCACCACCTCCGCCAACTAGCCAAGCGGCTGGCGGAGTTAACAATATGTCATCTGGCGCACAAAGTGGTTATCCTCGATCGATGCCTAACCACAGTGGTAGTAGCCCTCATCCACAGTATCCACCATATCAGTGGGTGCCGCCAAGTCCACAACAAACTGGGCCTGGTGTCGGATCTGGACAAATGGGCAGCTCTATGGGCAACCATGTGCAAGGAAAAGGCACACCTCCACCGGTTGGACCACCACCTCCTCAGGGAAGTGGTTCTCCGCGCCCTCTAAACTATCTGAAGCAGCATTTACAGCACAAAGGTGGATACGGTGCCAACCCAGCAGCTCCCCAGCCACAGGGATATGGCAATGGACCGACTGCAATGCATCCAACAATGCCAATGGGTCCTCCGCATCATATGGGCCCTCCGCAAAGTATGGGACCGCCAACTAGCACACCTCCGCAGTCCATGCTGGGTGCGCAGCCTATAAGCGACAGTGGTCCAGAGCATATTTCGCAGGACAATGGTATTAGTTCATCCGGAGCATCTTCGGCCTCGAACTTGCATGCCGTGACTGCGGTCGTTACAACTGGTCCAGATGGTACCCCAATGGATGAAGTTAGTCAACAGAGCACACTGTCGAATGCATCGGCTGGTAAGTCAAACATAAGTTTATATTTTATAGAACCCTGTTAAGATTAGTGTTCACTTTCACAGCATCAGGCGAAGATCCACAATGTACTACACCAAAGTCGCGCAAACATGATCCATACAGCCAAAGTCATTTAGCACCACCGAGCACTTCTCCACATCCTGTTGTAATGCATGGCAGCAGTGGTCCATCTGGCGAGGAATACGAAATGAATTCTCCACCAAATTGGCCACGTCCAGTTGCTAGTGCGGTAAGCAATTTAAGATTAAATTTCCTTGAAAATGAAACTCAATTTTGAAATTCTTTTACCTTATCTCAGCAGGTGTTCAATAGTCATGTTCCTGTTCAACAAGAACCATTTCGCAGCACTATTACTACAACCAAGAAGTCGGACTCGCTCTGTAAACTATATGAGATGGATGACAATCCAGACAGACGTGGTTGGCTAGATAAATTGCGGGCTTTTATGGAGGAACGTCGGACGCCGATAACGGCGTGTCCAACCATCTCAAAACAGCCACTCGATTTATATAGGTTATACATTTATGTAAAAGAACGTGGCGGATTCGTCGAGGTATGCAAGGTGCCGTAGTAACTCCTTTTACTAACTTCTTTTTAGATTTACTAGCAAAATCAAATCAAACAAACAAAATTAGTGTACAACCAACCAATCAACCAACCAAACCACCAAACACCACCAACCAAAAGTAAAAATAACGTAGCTAACACCTTAAAAATATTGAATTTCTTTTAATATCCAACACACACTCAAACGTCGTCGATCCACATTTCCTTTTTGATATTCCAAAGCACGCCATCCTTTCACATTCAACTTTTCTTTGAAAATGTTTTGAGTCTGGTTTATCCGCACTTAAATTCAATGGAAAACATCAATACGGCTATCATAATAGTGCATGTCATTTTTAATAGCATGCTTGATTTTAGAAAGATTTTAAATAAAACTCGTTATATTAATACGCGTCTGTTGTCGTTTCAAATAACTTAATATCATATCATTTCATTTGCAATTCCAATAGCTTACAATCATTCGAAATTTATATATACTTTTTCGAAGAGCATCAATAGCCGTGCTCCGTTGGGGTATTAAATTAAATTACATAAAGTTTGCAACTGCTTACTTCTTTTAAACATTTAAAACTTATGAGGGGTGGTTCTTCTTTTTTTTTGTGAGAATAGGCTAATTGCATTAAAACTTGTTAAAATTGTTGAGAGACTTATAAAAGATAAAGTTTATATATTTGTAAATGCCTGCAATGAAATTAGCATTTTTGTTTTTTGAACATTTTTTTGCGTCCCTCGTGATAGAATTCTTCACTACTAACACTGTAACTTGTCAAATAATTATTTTTGAATGAGTATTTTTCAACTTTCTAGATTGTTTGCTTGTAATTTGTCTATTTTTTCCATATTAACAACGCATTTCAATATAAGTGTACAGTCTATTCTTGTTATTTTCAAATGAACACAAATTTTCATTGATATTAATAGGTGACAAAGAGCAAGACCTGGAAGGATATAGCTGGTCTGTTAGGAATTGGCGCTAGTAGCAGTGCTGCATACACTCTTCGCAAACATTACACAAAGAATCTTTTGGCATTCGAGTGTCACTTTGATCGAGGCGACATCGATCCATTACCTATCATACAACAGGTTGAGGCTGGTAGCAAGAAAAAGACAACGAAAGCACCATCTGTGCCCTCTCCAGGTAAGTGTTTATGAGGTGATTTTGATTAGACCTTTGAATTTAGAAAACGTTTGATAAGTCCATATCGAAATAATTGAACTAGTTTAACCTCAGTACCTATTATTTGAATTACCTAAATTGTTTTCATTATATTTTCTTATAATAATTCTTTGAATCTATTATCCAATTTTTTTATTTTACTCCACTCCATTCCAACCAATCGGTGGTGGTCATTTGGACGCCGGGACAACAAATTCTACAGGGTCGTCAAACTCACAGGATTCTTTCCCGGCTCAGCCTGGCGGTGGTCCGAACACACCAATTGATGGTTACCAAGGCTACTCAGGCAGCGGTGCCTATCCCTCACCTGCTGTTCCCCAACCAGAATATGGTGCACCAGGGCAGATGCAGAGACCTCCCTCTCAAAGCAATTCCCAACCACCTCATCCTGGTAAGCAAGCCGCATTGCTATTTAAATTAATCTTTGCTTGTAAATACGTATATAAATGTTAATTTTTGTTCTAATTTGTGCCCCTACATCATTCTTTTGTGTTTTGTTTAAATTATGTGCAGTGCAATTAGGTCTTTTGTGTATATATATAAAATTCACTAATTGAAACTTAAATAAGAATGATTCCTTTCGGCATGCCGAAGGTTTGCAGTTTTATCACCTATTAAACTAAAACTTCCATGAATTCAGCAAGAGTATAAATTATTATATATGTACTTATTCACGCTCGTTCAATATAACTCATCAGAGTTGTTCACTCTCTATCTGTAAAATCGGTTAAGTTAAGTTATGACAGCGGGAAATGTATTTAAAAGAATAATTGTGCTGTACACGTAATGATTGCTGCTTATCGTAGAAATCAGTAGAACGAGTTTTTAATCTTGAGAGTTTTGTTGTATTGTTTTGTATTGAACTAACGTGAGCATTCTGTTGAGCGTACAGAAGTATATATATTTATTTATGAATAACTTTTTATATTTTGTAAAAGTTTTATTTTATTTTTTAATGAGTATTAATTTGTAATGTGTTTGTTTATTCATTTTTACATTGGTTACCTTAATATGGGCGCACTACTAAAAATACTATCATCACGATATTACCTGATACCACCACCACAACCACCTGACAACAACACATCACACCATTATGATAACACACAACTTCGATGTTGCTCACCAACAACAACTACAACTCTTATTGTGTTTATACTGTGTCATTCATTCATTTCTTCATCAATTCATTCATATCCATCATCACTGCCGCTTGCCGATAAAGGCAATCAAAATCAAACAGCCGCCGCTGTTGTTGCTGGTGATAACATAAATGTGAGCAATCCCTTTGATGATCCAATTGCTGGCGGTGTGGCTGCTGGTGGTGTAGCTGCTGCTGCTGGAGTTGTTGGTGGTCCATCACACGGTGCTCCTCCACCGCCCCCACATTCACCGCACACAGCGCCACAATCAAACAATCAACACCACCAACAAGGCATTCCAACGCAGTTGCCGCCACCGTCACAGCAACCACCGGCGCCACCACCACAGCAACATGGTCCGCCATCGACTCAGCATGCGCGCCCTGCAACTGGAGTACCCTATCCACAGGGTACCTCTGGGTACCCATCGCCTGTGTCTAGAACGCCAGGTACATCATCTTGTTTTCTTTGTTATATTTATGTTCCAAAAATTCATTTGCGTTTATTAATTGTTTATTTTTTAATAATTATTGATTTAAGCTTCACCTGGTATGCATGTGAAACTCTTATTTCCTAAATTACTCTTATATTTATAATCTCTTATTTATATATTTTCATTCACTCTCTTACTACTATCAAAAATTAGATAATTCTTGTCTACAAATTAAGTGTATTCCAATAATTAAGTTTGAGTTATTACAATTTATACATGAGAATACAAAGTAGATCTTAGTTATGATTTTTGCTTGCATAAACTATATCTCACAAGTATACAAATTTAATTTGTATATGATTAATGTCTAAATCATATACTATTTGCTTAAAATAAATAAAGTGTAGAATTGTAGTAATCAGGTTAAAGGTATAAAATAGTTTTTGAAATTGAATTTTGTATTTTTGTGTTTATTTAGCTATGTCTATGCAAACAACATTTTAAATAAAATGTGTGCCATTGCAGTAAAATTATTCATAACCAATTACTTTATTTTCAGTCCTTTGCTATATTATGTTAATTATTTATTATTTTTAAATTTTCCTCTCTATTACTTGCTTTCAATATGCGTACATATTTAATTTAAAAAGATTCGAAGGATAATTAATTAATTACAATGTTTAATTTTGCAGGATCACCCTATCCAGCACAACCTGGTGCTTATGGTCAATATGGTTCCAGCGATCAGTATAATTCCGGCGCCCCACCGGGACAACAGTTTGGACCAAATCAGGGACAATATCCGCCGCAGAACCGCAATATTTATCCTCCTTATGGGCCTGAAGGGGAAGCGTGAGTGCACACTTACAATACATATACTCCAACATCACTCTATACATACATTCGAACACACTTACTAAAAGATATACCTACCGTACTGTGTTTACATTTTTTCGCTATGGACGCAGTATAAAAAGTATTAAACTTCCAAATGTTTTTAACATATCGATTTCCTCTTATTTATTTATTACTCACAGTCCCCCAGCTGGCGCTAATCAATATGGACCGTATGGCAGTCGACCATATAGCCAGGCACCGCCTTCTGGTCCACAACCATCAGCACAGGCCGTTGCTGGTGGCCCACCAGCTAGTGGAACCCCAGTAGCACCACCGAATAGTGGCTACCCACCAGGAACTCCTAATCAACAAGATTATTATAGACCTGATCAAGTAAGTTTTCAAACTTGTATGCAATAAATTGAAAAGGTATTACATTTTTGTTATTAATTTCAGAGTCCTCAACCTCGTCGACATCCTGACTTTATCAAGGATTCGCAGACCTATTCGGGCTATGGTGCACGTCCCCAAATTTATGGTAAGATTGTGGTATAAATCAACAATTTAGATCCACTTATTAATCAAATATGTTTTACAGGTGGCTGGCAAGGTGGCAACCAACAGTATCGTCCCCAATATCCTACATCGTCAGCACCTCAGTCTTGGGGCAATGCACCACCACGTGGTGTTACACCTCCAGGCGGCCCTCATGGTCCACACGGACAACAACCAACGGGTGTAGCTCAGTGGGATCAGCATCGATATCCACCTCAGCAGCCGCCACAGCCACCACAGCAACAGCAGCCGCCATACCAGCAGGGTGCTCCACCTGGACAGCAACCTCAGCAGCAGGCGGCACCTCAATGGGCGCAAATAAACGCTGCGCAAGCACCTCCACAGGCGAATATTGCACAACCAGGATCATCACTACGACCGCCTCTTGTAAATGCACAGCAGCAGAGAATTTCCAATGTAGTCCCTGTTATGTCGCCACAACAACCGCAAGGGGCACCACAGACAGGGGCACAGCAACCACCACATGGAGGTGTACCAGCATCAAGCTTGCCACCAGTGGCTGGTGGTGTTTTGGCTAAACCTCCATATGCTATGCCACCCCCGTCTCAAGGTGGGGGCGTCCCACCAGGTCCGGCAATGGTACCTGGTGTTCCTGGCAACATGATCCCA
The DNA here is from genome assembly GCA_018151435.1 of Zaprionus africanus. Classification (NCBI taxonomy): domain Eukaryota; kingdom Metazoa; phylum Arthropoda; class Insecta; order Diptera; family Drosophilidae; genus Zaprionus; species Zaprionus africanus. The sequence continues at coordinate 11,560,806 of JAECXB010002206.1, forward strand.
CAAAAGCCACCGCCGAACATTGGACAAGTCATGCAGCCGACACAGCAACAACAGCCTCCACACCACTTGGCCACCCAGCAACCTGCATATGGAGCCCAAGTACCTGGTGCCGGAGGTCAGCTGGTTAAAAAGGAGCTCATATTCCCACATGATAGTGTGGAGTCAACCACTCCGGTGCTATATCGGCGTAAACGCCTTACAAAGGCTGATGTCTGTCCCGTCGATCCGTGGAGAATTTTTATGGCAATGCGATCTGGTCTACTGACTGAGTGTACTTGGGCATTAGATGTCCTCAATGTACTTCTATTCGATGATTCTACAGTCCAGTTCTTCGGTATATCAAGTTTACCTGGCCTACTTACCCTGCTGCTTGAGCACTTTCAAAAAAATCTGGCTGAAATGTTTGATGAACGTTGCGATGAATCCCTAGATGAGGCAGACGACGATGCGGATAGTGGTACTGTTGTATCGTTGCAAGCTGAAGATAAATTGCCCCGTCGACGACAACCACGTTGTGTACGCAGCATATGCAGTTACAACAGGAGGCGACACTATGAGAATATGGATGTTAAACGCACCAGCAGAAGTGAAGATTGTGCGGCAGACGAAGATGATGAGGGTATCGATTTGGGACAAGTACGTGTCCAACCGAATCCCGAAGATCGTTCACTGCTGCTTTCGTTTACACCCAATTACACTATGGTTACGCGGAAAGGCGTTCCAGTTCGCATTCAGCCGGCCGAACACGACATTTTCATCGACGAGCGTCAGAAGTCTTGGGATATAGATACAAATAAGCTGTATGAGCAACACGAGCCTGTGGGCTGTAGTGCATGGACTTACGGGTTTACAGAGCCCGATCCACTCGATGGTATTATCGATGTGTTTAAATCAGAGATTGTTAACATTCCATTTGCGCGATATGTGCGCAGCAAACACAAGGGCAAGCAGGAAATCGCACAGAAACGAAACGGTATTCGATCTGACGATGATTCAGCGTCTGTCCATCTGAAACAGGAGGACACAACAAGCAGTACCGAGGATAGCGGCCTACTCCAGCAGACGTACAATAAGAAGAGACGACATGTGAGCAGTAGTTGTACAGGCAGCGGAGCCGATATTAAGAAGTCAAAGGTGCAAGAAGAATTTGCCCAGCCGGTTGTCGGAGTGAAGAAAGAGTCAGAGACAGAGACTGTGGATTATGATAATGAAGGCGTAGGGGGTACCAGCTCCACGGACAGTGATTGCCGAGCTGTTGATATGGACATTGAATCGCCACAACAGCAACGTCTTACAAATGGAGTCGCCACGCAATCGCGATCGGAACCCAAGGGCTTCGATCCAAAATTAACTATACGCGATGATGCGCATGTTTTGCAGCGCCGACGCGACTCCAGTTACGAGGATGAGTGCTACACAAGGGACGAAGCTTCGTTATATTTGGTAAACGATAGTCAGGATTCATTGGCACGTCGCTGTATCGCGCTCTCGAATATCTTTCGTAATTTGACGTTTGTACCCGGCAATGAGACGGTGCTTGCGAAATCTACTCGATTTTTGGCAGTACTTGGGCGCCTGCTGTTGCTTAATCACGATCATTTGCAACGCACTCCCAAGACCCGAAACTACGATAGAGAGGAGGATTCTGATTTTACGGACTCTTGCAGCTCGCTCCAAGGTGAACGCGAATGGTGGTGGGAATATTTAATCACGATAAGGGAAAACATGCTCGTATCCATGGCAAACATTGCAGGTCATCTAGAGCTTTCCCGGTACGATGAATTAATAGCACGTCCGCTTATTGATGGACTTCTCCACTGGGCTGTATGTCCAAGTGCACATGGACAAGATCCGTTCCCATCATGTGGACCAAACTCAGCGCTATCACCACAACGACTGGCGTTAGAAGCATTATGTAAATTGTGCGTAACAGATGCCAATGTTGATCTAGTGATTGCGACACCTCCGTTTTCACGTCTGGAGAAATTATGTGCTGTGCTTACGCGTCACTTATGCCGCAACGAGGATCAGGTGCTGCGCGAATTCTCTGTCAATTTACTGCACTATCTTGCAGCCGCGGACAGTGCGATGGCCCGCACAGTAGCCCTGCAGTCACCATGCATTTCCTATCTGGTGGCGTTCATTGAGCAGGCCGAACAAACCGCTTTGGGTGTGGCCAACCAGCATGGAATAAACTATTTACGCGAAAATCCTGATTCAATGGGTACCAGTTTGGATATGCTACGTCGCGCCGCCGGCACATTACTCCACTTGGCCAAGCATCCGGATAACAGATCGTTATTTATGCAGCAGGAACAGCGGCTGCTAGGATTGGTTATGTCGCATATATTGGACCAGCAAGTTGCGTTAATCATATCGCGAGTACTATACCAGGTCTCTCGCGGCACTGGTCTCATGCATTCGGTTGAGTATAGACTCTTGCAACAGCGTCAGCAACAACAACAACGGGCTAATCTGGCGCCAAATGATAAACAACAAAGTGCCCCGCCGACGACGGAAGCATCTCCAGCAGCGTCAGCAACCAACACCAGTGCTATAAAAACCGAAGTTTGTGTGCAACAGCAAGATCAGCCTACAGATGTTAAGTCTATATCTACAACAGTTGTAACACCAGCTGCAATCAACGATGACAGCAGCAACAGTAGCCAACAACTGCCTCCGGCAGCAACATTTAACGATGTTAGCAATAGCAGTACAAACAGCAACAGTTGCGGGACCGTCAGCAGCAATCAAACCAACAGCAGCAGCAGTTTGGGTAGCAATAGTCAAACCACTCTCAACAACTTGGTAACACCAACAACTGAACAAATGGGTAAATCTCCAGCTCCTGCATCAACATTGTCGCCAAACAACCTGGCCAATATTAATGCCGCTAACACATCGGCTTCAGCAACTAACTCAACTGCGCCATCCGCTGTAGCTCAGCCCACGGCGGCACCTCCGCCAACGAATGCAAATACAACCGCGGCAGTTGCGTAGTATACAACAATGCTACCAGCAACGTCCTACTATTGGTAACGTGGTGGTGCAGCTGATGTGAACAAGAAACTACAAGGAATAAATACGTTTTACATTTATATTGGTATTCTGGTAGAGTTTGCTTAACACGACAAACGATGTAATCAAATAATGTAAATTAACTAACAAGAGGAGCCACATGATGCCCATGATCCAATGACCCAAGTGTGTAAAGCGTAAGGCGACAAACAGTTGTACAGCATAGCAGGAAAATAGTATATGCTAAAAGTAAATTGAAACCAGCTTCAACAAACGATAACGAAAACGTGACACACAAATCACACACAGCTGTATATTTTTCCACTTAATCTAATGCTAATATAAAAATCAAATAACTGCGAAAAATAATTGTCTGGCGTTATGATAGTCCTGTTCAAATTTAGCAATGAATTTTCAACGTCAACATTAAGGCAAGAAGTTTAATTGCATTCGGATAGATGCATGCGTATAGTAAAAAGTTAAGAATACGATATACTTATGTGTTAAATTGATAAAGATAATTATTAAAACTCAATAAACACTAACAACATATGCATATATTTAAATAAATATATATAAAATATATATATTTATTTATTTATTTTATATATATATATAAATATATATACATATTGCATAGTGTTACTTATATATGTATCTATTATATATAATATATGTGTGTATTATATATATATAATATATATAAGTAATATAATACAGTATATAAAAAGGAATTACTTATGTTAAACAAAATAAAACATAGAACGGACGATAATTTTGAAATTTTATTACACGCAACTTATAAGAATACAATATGTCAGTAAACATAACACCATATGTATGCATATGTATAAGCAAACCAATAATAACTATATAAAACAATGAAATGGATATTTATGTGTGGATATGTGAAAATGAAATTGAAATTGCAGAAAGAGAAACACACAAAAACCAATTAAACAAACAACAAAAGTGTACATACTTAACTATTTTGTAAGTTAAATCTGTATTTTATTTCCGCGTTACTACAAGGCACATGTAATTTCTTTGTATTATTGTATATGTATGTGTGTGCGCAGTCGCAGAATATTTCAAATTCATTGAATGCTCGTAAAATTTGTTTTATTTTTGACCACACACTACATGGATAAAAATACAAAAAAAAATTGCGGAGTTTGGGCACTTAATTTTGTAATTTTTATGTTTGTATTATTATATACTGAAGTGCTGCTGGAACAAGGTTAATTTTATATTGATCATAATTTAGGCATAAATGACAAGCTTATTCATAAGTTTTTATCTAATATTAATTTAAAATATTCAATCTTAAAGAAAACATTACATAAAAACATAAAAAAAGAAACCAGATACGAATTAAGCTATATAGAAGCACGCGAAATTAACTAACACGCTTAATATTATAAAAGCGTGACAAATCGACAAACACACATAAAATTGCAAAAATAACTGAGCACCTGAAAAATCAGGAATGTGCGCAAATATGTAAACTATACATATGGGATAAAAGCTCTAGAATACATGGCAATATTACAAATGGACTGCTGTTAAAAAAGGATATAAAAACAAATTAAGATCAAGAAGTAGACTGGGCAAGTAGTAACTTCTCTATACCGAAGTCATTTCGATCAACAGAAATACCAGAAGCAGTTGAAACCTGAAAGATAACTTTGATTTATGTAGTTGTTTTCCAAACAGAAATATGACTCAACATCTCGATATCGATATATTACTTGTAGTTATTAGTGTATCATTTTGCTAGGATGTAAATGTATGTCCCCAAAACTTAATTTAATTATTTAATTAATATACATACATATATAATATACACTTGTGTTTTATTTTCGCATTTGGGAAGCATTTTTAAAATTGCTCTAATTTCAGCTTTCTTGATATCTAAATCAACCTTTATCCGGAAGGTCTCCTGCAAACATAATCGCCTGTGGTCGTGTTAGATAAACGCGATAGGATGACGAATTAAGCAGAAACAAATTCTTTATTCGTATATTTGTTTGATAAAATGTAAAGTTTTAAATTATGAAAAATAGTACAAGTAATAGCTGTGAAAAAAAAAACATTTACGTAATACGTAAGCAAGTTGAAATAAAAAACAACTGGCATTAACGTTTTATTTCAAATCGAATACAAAATAACCGCCGACTGAAGCCGAGGCTTAAAAATCATCAGTATTATTTAATTGGGAAAAACGGTCACACCTTTAACGCAATGCGGAATATATCGATAAGAAAAAGCATAGTGTAAACACGATAAACCATCAGTGTCTTATCAGATTTTTCTGTAAGTGGGTGTGTGCAGTGCGGAAAGTGGAGAATTATTGAAATTTTAAAAACCCACCAGCAAATGCATTTGCTTTCTGTTGTTTTTGTGTGGGATTTATTTTAATTGTTCCTAGTCTTTTATAATCATCTGATTTTTTATATACTGTTATGTTGCATAAAATTTGTTTTATTAAATCAACTACGCATCTACCCAAAAAGTTTATTATTATTTTATAAACGTTCGGAACATGAAAGTTCCCATTATATATAATAAATGTGTGAACTTTATAGTTTTAATTATTTATGTCTGCATACAATCGAATGCTGCGCACACATAAACATGTGAAAATAGTGCATACAGATGTACAAATGATTATCTCATTTGCGGCGTTAATTAGGTCAATTGTACGTATGTACATACTACGTAGTAAGACCGTTAGACGACTCCCAGCACCTTTTCATAAATGATAATACATTATTGCTACACCGTTTTGGCAGTCGGAAAAGTTTTTCTTGCATTCAAATATAATTTTGGAGACTTCGCAGTAATGTATGTTAATGTGTTCTAGTTTTTTGTTTGTAGGCACAACGGAAAGCGCAGACCCAATTACTCGGCAAAGCCTATAAAGTTCAATGTTCGCTTGCGTGTCGGCTCCCTCCCTAGTTGGCTGCAGTCGTGCCATAACTTATGTTGTTATATACATTCATATGTACATACATATGTTGTTATGCCCCTACTCGTACAAATGCATGTGTATGCATGAATGTGCACAAATACCTATGTCCATATTTATCTCTTATGCTGTACGTAAAAGACTCTATTTTATGTCGGCTTTGCTCGAACATACAGTTATGCACATACATGTGTGTTCAATGCTCTGTGCAAGCCGAAGAAATCATAGATACATATGGTATGTTTGTATGTAATATATAAGTGTATTCACCCTTGCACTAGGTTCGCTAGGTTGCCAATGACATCATAAGATACGAGGGTCGTTTGATAAGTCCGTGACTTTTTGTATTTGCCGCGCACCTGCTCTAAATACAACACTGCTCCTGTCAGCAGTTATCGATTAACAGCTGACTGTAAAATTTTGAGAAAGCTGCGTTTTTTGGTTTGCGTTTTATAGGCATTGAAAGCAGACGATCTCGATCTCCATTTTCGTTAAAATTCACGAGATCGTCTACTTTCAATGCCTATAAAACGCAAACCAAAAAACGCAGCTTTCTCAAAATTTTACAGTCAGCTGTTAATCGATAACTGCTGACAGGAGCAGTGTTGTATTTAGAGCAGGTGCGCGGCAAATACAAAAAGTCACGGACTTATCAAACGACCCTCGTAGATGGTTTGCACGCAAACAAGAACTTTGTCTTTGAAAGGCATAGAACCCCAAAGGAAAATTTACTTGGGGCTGATAGACCTTTTCGTCTGTACAAACAATTCATTTATCGTAACTTACCAAGTATACAGCTCAACAGAAAGTCGTAGACTAAAATGCAAATCTATAATAAATAATATATATATTAATCCTAATTTTCTCCGTGACCTTCACTTAGAACTAATTGCGGAACAATGTCAGCCAGCCCCAAGCCTGTAAAGAAAGTGCCGATACACTTACAAAGTGCCCAGAATCGAATTTACATTAAGAACGGCGAGGTCGTTAATCATGATGGAAGTTTCAGAGCCGACATATACATCGAGGATGGCACAATTAAGTATGCGACTGCCAAAAATTCGATATTTCTTGAAATGGGTAACTATTTAAGGAACCTTACAGGTTTGTTGGACCAGCAAGTGATATCACAATACCAGGAGGAGTACGAATCATTGATGCTGCGGGCAAAATGATTATTCCGGGTGGCATTGATCCACATACACGTCTACAGAGCTCTCAGAATGGCGTTACTTCTGTGGACGAGTGAGTTCTATAATGCCAAACTGAACTTTATATTTCTAATGTTGCTCTCTCGACAGTTTCTATGGTGGCACCAAGGCAGCTGTAGCAGGGGGCACAACCATGATAAGTATGTCTTCCCAACACTCTTTGAAGGCTCTGCAAATTTTAATGAAATGCTTTTCCCCATAGTCGACTGTGTGCTGCCAGAGAAACACGAGTCTTTAATCGAGGCGTACGACAAGTGGCGCACCTGGGCAGATCCCAAAGTGTGTTGCGATTACTCGCTGCATGTGGCCGTAACTTGGTGGTCCAAATCGGTGTCCGAGGAGATTGGCATTCTTAGCAAGGAGCTCGGTGTCAATTCGCTCAAGATGTATATGGCCTACAAAGGGCTCTATATGCTAAACGATGGCGAGCTGTTGGATGTATTCGAGAGAATAAAGAGTATAAATGGTCTTGGAATGGTAAGTTGACTAAAAGGTCATGAGGAAGGTATGCTAACTTGTTTCTTTTACTAGGTGCATGCCGAGAACGGCGATATTATAGCCAAAAATACAAGCAGATTATTGGCAGAGGGTATTTCTGGACCAGAGGGTCATGAGCTCTCGCGGCCGGAGGAAGTCGAGGCGGAGGCAGTGCATCGCGCTTGTGTTCTAGCGCATCAGGTGAGTGCAAATGCGCATTGTCTAACCAGTGTATTAAAGGAAGGATGGTGGAATTAAGGAACACTTTACAGATACAAATATTATGTCTACTACATCCTTTGATTTATATTTTTTTGATTTGTTATTATACTTTCATTGTGTATGATGTATGATGCACTTTTGTACATAAGTAATGATGTATGTGGTTTGTGGCACCTCACTTCACACACTACTCAATTAAGTATCCTTGCGATGCTGATGCACGTTAACAACAACTACACAAGTCGGCCAATCTTTAAGACCCAAAGACCCGCCATAAGTGGTTCGAAACATGAAAATGAATATATTATCACGATAATCTGGCCCAATCCACAAAGGCCTTCAGGGCTCCTGATCGTGCTGCTGGCGAAGTAAGTTGTGCAGTGAATACTGGCATTAACTAACAGCCCATTAATACCTAACTAATCCACAACTAATCAACTTATGTAAATTAATTTAGTATCTGCTGCTTGTTTGTGCTTGCCAGAGATAACTTAGACGAAGACTAAATCGATTCCTATTTTTCCTATAGATACAGACTCCTTTGTATGTCACGAGTGTAACAAGCAAGTCCTCGGCAGAACTCGTTGGCTCTGCCCGACGCAAAGGTTACTGCGTGTTCGGCGAGACACTGGCCAGCTCCATAGGGCGTTGTATGAACAATGTGCCCAAATCTGAGCGCGCATATTATATCACAAGTCCGCCGATTCGCAAGTCCGCAGAGAATCCCAGGCAGTTGATGAAATCGTTGGCATAGTAAGAAAAAAATAATTTCAGATAAATAAAATATTATTTATATTTCATACTTCTAGCGATGATCTGCAAGTAACTGGAAGCGCTAACTGCACATTTAGTCGCAAGCAGAAGGACGGACACGGTGACTTTACCAAAATACCCAACGGTGTCAATGGCGCTGAGGATCGCATGTCGCTGGTCTGGGAGAAGGGAGTGAATCAGGGGCTTCTTGATCCCTGTCGATTCGTCGCCGTAACCAGCACAAATGCTGCAAAAATCTTTAATATATATCCACAGAAAGGACGCATTGGTGCGTACTATATAGTCTGCTTATTGAACACAACTCTAATGAGACTCTACTTCTAGCTGTTGGTTCTGATGCAGATATTGTCGTATGGGATCCGCAGGCCACACGAACCATATCCCAGGCAACGCATCATCAGGCGTGCGATTTTAATATTTTCGAGGGTATGACTGTCCACGGCGTGCCTGAGTATGTGTTGGTGCGTGGCAGGATTTGTGTCGAGAATGAAACTGTTCGTGTCGCCGAAGGCTTTGGACGTTTCATTCCGCTGCCAGCGCGGTCCTCATCTGAGCTTCAGCTCACCGAGGAATCAGTTGAGCAACCATTAGCCAAAGAGGAGCACGAGGAAAAGCAAAACGGCAACTTAAATAATAAATATGCTCAGCTAAACATTCAAATACCTGCGCCAGAGCCCATTTCACCAATGCTCGCCGGCCATCTATCTGTGCCCGCGGAGGGTTCGGTGTGCAGCACGCCTTCAGCGCGTGGTCGCGTCGATGGCAAACGAGATATGCAGGAATCTTCGTTTTCAATAAGCGGTAATATCAGAGAAAGTATCCTGAGGAAAGAGTCTCTTATTGTTTTTTTTTTTGCAGAGGAATTGGATAAATCGGGCGTACGTGCCTGCATCAAGGTTAAGAATCCACCAGGTGGAAAATCTTCAGGATTTTGGTAAACTTAGGCAAGGAATCCGGAGTATCTATTGAGCGCACAAATCGGATCGCGTCTATTTAAAATCAAACTAACTTAAATATTTATGTAATTTATGATCAATATTTATATATATTTATTTTACTTTGGTTCTATATATTTTTATACGCGTCCATTGAAAGAGGAAATGCACAAGCAGATTGAAAGTGTTTGCTCATGTGGGAATTAATCTCCAGATTAGCGGAGAGTTGATTCCGAAGAGATTTTCGGAATTATTTCTGTTTGGATTAATGGAAACTCGGCTTGGTACACACACAGCATAGTTGCAAGTCCACTTGGACGTTTCTTGTGGTCAGCCACACCTGCTGCTGCCTCTTATATAGAATTACACAATTTCAATGGATGCAGGCTATAATTAAATAAAAATAATAAATAAATATAACCTGAGTGAGTCTACAGATTTTCTTTTTTCTAATTAATAAAAAAAGGCAAATAAACTTTTTTCCTCACTTGGGAAAACTTTTTATCAACGTCTTCTTCTGGACATTGTACAATTTTTACTATTGTACAAATTGTACACGAAACATCAACTAGGAATAAATAATAAGAAGAGAAAAACCACAACATACTCGTTTTGAATATTATAATTTAAGGCATTATAAATTAATACAAAATTAATGACTTATTGATAATGAAGAGCGTGGAAAAAACTGATTGGGAAACTTTGTTAACAAATAAGCAATGCAGGATACAAGATAGCCGGACAGAAGTTGGAAAGACCCTCCGAAAAATAAAGGATAGCTCAAGGTACATACGACAGCAGCACCACCAGCATGTAGTGTAGTGTGCAGTGTGGCTACGTAGAATATCATTTTTGGTTTATCTGGAATCGTTGCTTATGGCGGCGATTCCATGTTTAATTTTAGCTCCCTTTCCTTGCTGCCAATTTGAAGTCCGATCTAGATGCGCAGATTGGGGTTTGTGTAGCGCACGTACTTCAGCAGAGCATCGTTCTCCTCGCAGACGAAGGGCTTCTTGTGGTGGCAGGCCACGTCGTGCCAGTTGACACCGTCGTTGTAGAACTGGTTCAGCAGAGCCAAGCAATTCTCGGGTGCGCCGTTCTGCTTGAATTCACGGTTATCGGGCTGGGGCAGACCGATGCCGCCAGTGGGTGACCAATCGCCCTGGGAACGCTCCGTGGTGGGTGCCAACTTCTGCAACGTGGCCGTCCAGAACCAACCGTTGACGTTTGTGGGCTGCAGATCGGGACGCTCACAGCCCTTGAAGTCGCACAAGCGACCGCTGGTCCAGATGTATTTCACCTGCAAAAGAAATAAAAAATAACAAATTAAATTTAAAGAAGAAAGCTACACACACACACACACACACACTCGACTGCGCCCTGCATTCGCTTCTAAGCTACAGTGGGCGTATGAGAGAGCTCTATAAACTAGTTCAAGTTCAATGCACTCTGCGACTCCCCAGTTGGAGTCCCCCGCGCCAATCCGGTTTGTCAACGATCATTATGGTTGGTAGAAATTTACGCTCTTTGCCATGGCATTGTTCGGTGTTTTGGGCTCACACACACACCCAGAAATTATGGCGGGGCAGACAATCAAACCAACTTTGGGTGCCCATTGAAAGCGAACATGAGTTCCAAGTTGCAGCTAGTTGCGTGCCGTGGCCGCACCCGGCGATTTCGTTGGTTTCTGTCAACATTTGAAGAGAGACCTATGGGCTGAAAAAGCCCAGCCCAGCCCAGCCTCAGCCTCAGCCTCAGTCGCAGTCTCAGCCTCAGCGACAACCTCAGCGACAGACCGCAGTTTTCATCAGACACTTTCACCCAACTGTATTGTATACAGAAAGATAACTGTGTGTTTGTGTATAGAGACGAACCTTTGACTGCCCTTTTGGAAAACTTCAATGAGCGGAAAGTTCCAAATTAATGAACCCCGAACACTGTTTTCGGGCTAGGCCGGATCTGTGGCTGTTGCACGCGCGGTAAATTGCTTTAGGTTTGACCAATACGGAAGCATATTACAGTACTTGTTAAACAGAGCTCACGATTAGGGTGTCTGACTTAGGCGGCAGCCCTGTCTACAACGCCCACTTGCAATACAATTGATGAATTGCGAAGTTCGTTTCCTAAGTCTTTTGCTTCAACAGTCAAGTTGCGAGAGCGAGAGAGAGAGGAAACATCACTTGGATCGCGCTTCCTGTTTGCCAGAGTTATAAACTAACGTGTTAATTATATGTGTGTGCATGTTGTTGTTGTTGTTGTTGTTTCTTTCATTTCGTTCACATCCTCAACTTTCGTTTTCTCTGCAATTACGTTTTTCCCACGTAAGTCAAACATTCAGACGGTCAGGTAAACGGTCAGGTAGGTCACTAGTCGGCGGCGTGCGCAACTTGAAACTTGACATTTGTTCATCATTTGCTTGGCTTGCGTAAGACGCGAGATAACTCTGGCTCAATCCGTCAGTTTGCCAAATGATTGTCCGAGGATATATGATGTAAATTTATGCATATAGTACGTCTGCATCGAACGAGTGTCGAGTGAATAGACAAGCCACTTTGTTCGCTCGCTTTATCACTTCATAATTGGATCAAGTTTGGCACACTTTAAAGACAACTAACCTATTCGTTAAGCAGCTGCCTCAACTTGCCATGCGAATGTTATTCAACTCCGTCGCCAATCGCCAATTGGCACTCACGAATCATTCACAACAAATGTGACATAATTCCAACAAAGGGCTTTAATATTCATGAGAAAACGTGCACAAAGCGACTGGGACGTAATAAATAATTGCCAATTTCGACTTCATATCGCAGGTGTCTGATCTTTTGTCGATATTCATTTGGCTCGAATTTATGAAGTGCCTGAATATGTGTCGCATAGGAAAGTGTTAACTCGCCCCTCTCTCTGTCTGCCTTTCGCTTTTGGTTTGTCTGTTCTTTGTCTGGTGAGTCTTTTGTATTTGTTGATATTTGAGAAATGATCAGACTGACCCAATACACTACATTAATATGTATGGGGGGATCCACTTACATTTTCACCGACAACACGTTGCTTAATCCATTCGTTCTCGAGACTTGTCTCCAGCGACACGGAGTCCATGCAGCGTCTGCGGCAGTAGTTCCTGGCAGTCAGCCAATCCTCCTCCACACCCTTCAACTGCGGGTCTCTCCACGAGAAGAAGTAGCTATATTGGAATAAAAACAAGGAACATGATAAGTCAAACTTTAAATTCTGACTTGAGGCAGACTCACCCCTTGCCGTCGGGTGTCTTTTCGTGGATGATGCGCTGGGCACAGAGCTGCGGATTTGGGGGCTCGAGACGTCCATTTTGGAACTGAGCCGAGCTCAGGCTGAACACAGCGAACAAACAAACACTGGCGACAATGAACGCTTTCATTTTCTTTTTCTTGATTCTCTTCCTCTTCGGGTTTCTCTTCTCTCAGCACTGACACTCACGCACTTTCGTTTCTTTAACGTTCGATAACTGTTCGTAGCCGACCAATATAAGCCCGACCGATCGATCAACTATATGCAACTGCAATGACACAAATATTTCTGGCAGACTCGGTCTTATATATGGGTGAGTTGCTCATCGAGCTGCGCTTCGTATTCGGCTGCGCCTTCGTCTGCGGCTTCGGCTTCGTCTCTGCATTCGGCAACGACTTCGGCTTCTTAACTTCAGTTTCGGTTTCAGCTTCGGTAATGGATTCGCTTTCGGTTGATTCACCAAACCGCGCTTGGCCTCGTCAACGTTTTTTGGGCTGTGCTGTGCTGTGTGCTGCATGATGTTGAATTTTAAGTGGCCGGCCGCGTATGTTTTCCAGCCATACGTCCTCTCTGCCAGTACCTGGCCTAAGTGCGTCCGGTACTACAACAACAGTGTGGCATAATGTGCGTTTGAATGCCGCATTTCGCACTAGCTCAAGTGCCCCATGCTACTTGGTCCGCCTGCAGCCCTGCGGGCAGTCTAATTAGCCAGACAAACATGCCGCACACAGAGAGAAAGGGGGGGGAGTCACTCGAGTTTTCAACAGACTCGCAGTTGCCTTTGTTGCTCTTCCCCCCAGCCCTGCCCGCAACATACACACTTTACACACTTTAGTGCAGCACATTTGTGTAGCTGCTTGCTGCATGCACGAGTATTTGTTTAAATAAATATTAACGATATACTGGCTTTGTCTCTGGCTCTGGGGCTGGCGCACTTTTTGTTTTTACCTCCACCTCCATTGCATAACCCAAATTGTTGACCAAATTTATTTTGCCGAAAGCCGTAGGTGACACATTTCGTGGCCAGTTTCGCGCACGAGGCATTGACGTTTCCATTTGGGACGTTTCCTGCTCTTTACCCATAGATATACGACACACATACATTGCAATTCCAGTCGAGCTGTTTGCTAATTGACTTTTATTTTCTGCAAGTAGCTCATGTCATACCTAAATCTTGGTATTAATTAACAAAAACAATTCAGGATAAATATCTAGAATGAAACTGAGAGTTGAAGAAAGTTATGCCGAACGGGAATCAAAGTGATTTCGATCGAATGGAAAGATGAGCGGTATTGAGAGCATTGTACATAGGTCTAACTGAATTCACTTGACGGCAAATAAGTGTTTTAGCCATTACATAAACCGCGTAAATAACCAGGAGATTTACATATTTATGTGTGTTGTACGTGATATTACATAAGCTCTCAAAACGCGAGGCAGGTATGTTAACGGCATGTCTCCAGCACAGTCTCAGTCCCCCCGGCATCGGCATCGACATCGTCACAGGCCCAAGTCGCGTCCCCATCTCCAGATCAAGGTCAGTGTGGCGGCAGTGTGTGCACCTCAATGGCGAAATTTCACCAGTTGAAATCAAGTTGACGTCTCACAGAGGCGGTACAGCCCTGCGGTACCTGACAGAGAGGTTCGCGCGACAAGTTGAAGCTCTTATTTTTCGACGAACTCGTCGAACTGACGTGAGATGCCTTATTTTCGCTCATTGTTTTTTTTTCAATTTCCTTTTTTTCTCCCTTGACTAATTATAGACATGTTTAAGTCGCTCGTGTTCACGTGCGATGGAGCATGTAGGGCTCTGGTAACACCTTTGGACCTATGATGATGATATCACCAACAATGTAACATACCAATGTCAAAATGTCAGCCGCCTATTTTCCCCAAAATATAAACCAAAAATAACAACCATCAAATATGGTACAAAGTTCGCAAAATGAAAGTGGAAAAAAGAACGATTACTAATTAATCGGAACAAGGGTTTGTTTATGCTAGTTCATATTGTAGTTCTATTAGTTCATGTGGTTCCAGGCCCGAAACGCAACGATCTGTACCGAACCCTAGTTCCAGCTTATGCACAATATATGTACATACATACGTGTAAGTACACAAAAATGTATTAAAGGAGAGAAAGTGATCATCGTCGAGTTGCGTATTGGGCTGTTATATTTTAAGGCCTTTTTTTTTGCACTGGGTATATCGAAAACATTTTGCACAACTTGCGAGTTGTTTAATAATGGGTGTGTAATGTTGACGGCCAACTATTTGCACAGTAAAAGAGAGTTTGTTCGACTGTCGAAGTCAGCCTATATAAATACATAGGTGCGAATAGATAAGTAAATATTTAAAGAAATGAGCTAAGCCACCTTACATTTCTCTTCACCTGCGATGCGATTACGTAAAAGAGGCTCCCACAATTGGTTTTCCCTCGGCTTGTTTGGTTTGGTCGCCTCGTGACCTAATCAATGTCACATTTTTGTCCGCCCGAAATGGGACACTGAGCCCAAAGCAACAGTGGCAACAACAAAAACAACATTAACAACAACTATCATTGCTCGTACTTATTATTGAAGACAGCGTCATAAACATATATGTTATGAACACACGTACATGGTATGTACATACATATGCATGTGTTTCAATATAGAAATAATAATTAAAGTTTGCTTTATGTTCAACCCGTGATTGGACTCCTAAAATTTGTATTTATTAATAGGCTGGCATAGAAAATGAATAGGTGAATTCTTTGCATCATTGAACTTATGTTAATTCCGATATTTGAAAATCACGCAATTTAGTTTGACACTCAAGTTCAATTTTTCGAGTTCCAGAGAGAACTCGAACTAAAACTTTTAATAATATTGTGTTCGGCGTCTCAAAGGAATCAAAGTTCTTTCGGCGTGGTTTTTTAGTTTTATTTTTTTGCGAAGGTGTCGCCCATTGCGGACGTGTACGTCAAGCGGCAAAAATTTAAATTCAAACCAGAATCGCATTTCAAGTAGCTGTTTCATGGCCTTGTTGCGGCACAATGTGTCTTATTCACGTGACACTTTCTACACTTGAAAAAGAACTTGAGCTGCAAGCGTTAAGATTTCAAATTAAATGAAATTTATAAATTAATTAAAAGTAGCTCTGTGTAGTAAGTAGCTTCTGGAAAATGTTATTACAAATAATTACCGTTACAAAAACTTGCATATTCACCAATTTGAATACATAAAATAATTTGGTCTTAGACAATAGCTGGTTGCTCTGACATTCAGCTACTTTTCGTTTTACAACACTACTTGTCGAACGTTTTATAGCACTGTTGTAATCGTCCGACCACCACATTTTCGCAGTCGGAGAATCGTGTTCTTTTCGTAATTACTTAATTTATTAGTAAATTGCAAAACGAATTTGCAAAGTTAGTGTTTAGAATTGTTTCCAAACGTGTTTTAAGTGTTACAAACACAATACACTCATTTCCCATATGGCAGTTTACTAATCGTAGTAAGCCAGTCAAAGTAAAGCATTCGGGACACACGCACTAAAATATTGCGTCTTTTTCCGAAATCAATTTTCTGAACAATTGCGCGACAGGAACATATTAAAAGTACATACAAAAGTGAATGTACAATGGGTCGCCGGTGTTGCGTTGCTGAGTGTCCGTCAACATCCCGACTTTTGGAGCATCATGGCGTTACTTACCATTCTTTTCCAATGGACGCCGTGATACGGGCAATATGGATAAAAAATTCACGTTTAAGCTTGGACAAACAAATCACAAAGAGTGTACTTGTGTGTTCGCGGCACTTCCGACGTCTTGATTTCAATACAATTCGCAATGGAAAGTATTTGCTAAAGCCCAGAGTATTTCCTACTGTGTTTCCTTGGGGAAAAATGGAACCTGCAGAAATTGAGGCAGATCACCGTGCACTGCAACAGGCAACAGTGGAGGGTGTTGCTCCTAATGGATCGGCAAATAGCTCTTCTAGCGAAGATGTCATTAAAGCAACTGTCGATCAAATTGTAGCCCAAATCTTGGCAGAGACGGCTGAACGTAATGCAGCAGCGGCTGCAGCAGCTGAGGCAGCTGCCAAAGCCGAAGCTGAAGAAGCCCTGGCAGCCAAAGATGCAGATGGGGCAAAGAAAGCGCCTATTGATAGCGAATCCACAAATTCAGCAGGAAGCAAATCAAATGCGCCCCAACCTGAGGTTGCTCCCGACTCATCAGAGACGGCTAACGAAGTGCCAGCAAACACCACGTCGGCTTCGCCTTCAACTGGCGCATCTCCCAAATATGGTTCGCCTACAAATATGACAATTGGAGCGCGTCTAGAGGCCTTAAGTGTCGATTCCGCCTGGCTTCCAGCACGCATCGTGGAAGTCAACGAAGCGGAGCAGACGTTGCTCATACGTTTCGAGCGCAATAGCAAACTGAAGGCTTCGCCATCGACGAACGGTGGCTATCAGGAATGGATCTCTTTTAAGTCTGATCGTTTGCGGCAGCGCATCAACTCAAGAGTACTGCCCGTTTTTGAGCTGGAGGAAAAGTGCATGGCACGTTGGTCAGGCCCGCGCAAATTCCCGGGTACCATTAAGAAACTTCTGGGCAACGATACTTACGAGGTGCTCTTCGATGATGGGTATACCAAAAATGTGCGCGCTCTGCACATGACCAAATTGCCTCGTCAGTTATCTGCAGCCAATGATCCAGACTTTGAACTGGACTCTGCAGGTGCAGCGGGCGTAAAGAGACCAAGTTCGGGAACTACAAGCAGCAACAAAAAGAACAAGACAGCACCACAACGTAAAGATTGGCCATTGCTGGATATGTCAAATTTAGATATGGGTATGATGCCAATGAATAATATTTTTGTCAATTCTAAATTGTTTTATTCTTTTGTAGAGTCACTTCGGCTGCCAGAGATCCCACATGATGGAGAATGGACTTGTCACTGGGTAAATGATCAGCCGATTGGAACCGAAGGATTTCTTATAGTGGGCGAGCATCAGAAACCCACAGTTATTGTACATGACTGGCGGCTTCCGCCTGGCTGGATCAAGCACATGTATCAGCGCTCTAATGTGCTTGGAAAGTGGGATGTGATACTGGTCTCACCAACTGGAAAACGGTTTCGATCTAAATCTGATTTGAAGGCATATCTGGAGACGCAAGGCTTGTCCTATAACCCAGACATTTACGACTTCAGCATTCATCGACGACGAGCCAAGGACATTAATGCATATGTGTATACACACGATTATAGTCCGCAGCAACCGGCGAAGCCCAAGTCTCTTGATATGTCGCAAGAAGCATCGCTCTCAACATCTCTGGATTCAAATACCAGCAATCTGGTCTCTACGCCCGCATCCACACCCATTATGACATCCGCAGTTCGTCGCAGTGCAGCTGATGATTCGCAGTACATGGAAACCCCAGTAGCTACTTTAGTTCCACCGGCAGAGTTAATGTCTCCGTCGCCCCAAGCTCGTTCTAGCGAGACACTACCGCCCACAACAATGAGTGACTCTGGACTTGTCATGAAAGATGGTCACGGTAAGTTATGTTTATTTGTCAAACGCATCCAAACTGATCTGTTTTTCTCGGCATTATATTTTTTAGCTTTCATTGGCGGACTAAAAATTCAAATAACTGACAACTTATTTGTGTGTCCTCGCGAGGACTGTGGGAAAACGTACCGCAAAGAAGATTTTCTGCAAATACACATTCGGCATTATCACAAAGAATTTGCACAGTAAGTAAACTTATTAACCATTACCAAGCTTTACAGATAGTAACTATATATGTTTTAAATAATTTCACAGGCATGTCAGTCACTGTCCCAAAATGCAGGAGTTGGCTGTCAAGCGGACCCATCCCTCATCGATAGAGCAGACGGAACAAACGCCCAAAAACCAAATACCAAACCAACAGTTTTTCGCCAAGATGCACCAACAGGATTTACAGCAATCTCGATCTTTTCGACGCCACCCGACAGGCACAGAGGCATCGCCGACGTCAAATGACGTAACTCCACAAATTTCTCCTACTAAAACGCCATCATCTCCCAGTGTAGAGATTTCAACAACAATAACAACACCAAAACCGACAACTCAACCACTTGATAGCGTGCCGGAAAGTTCAGTGGCGGCCACGAAAATAATGTCATCTCCGATTGAGAGCGTTGATTCAACTCTATTGGATTCTGCTAAAAGTAGCACATCAACAGTTGCAACAGTTTCCAATCGGTCGTCCAAACGTGCAAGACCATCATCTAACCGGCGTCAGTCAGGTTCACGGAAAAGCAGCAGGCAGCGAACTCAGCGACGCTATGCCAATGTGTCGCATAGTAAGATGTCTGGTAATGCTAATACTCCCAACTCACCATCTCTTAGTGGTTTCGATGACTCGAGATTGTCGAACAGTTCGCAAGTACAGGAGACACGCCATGATGCTAAGAAAAGACGTATTGCAGTTACCGGAACTCCGATTAACTCGCCAGCTAACATTGATGCTGTCTCAACACCGTCGTCGTGTAACGATCAGGTGGATATTAATGCAGCCCTGGCCCCACCGCCAGCATCACAACTGACCGGCCAGACGCCGCAGTACATCAAGGAGAACGGTGAACTAATACGCATAGTGCGAATGCGACAGGAAGAGATTATAAATTGCATTTGCGAATACGGTGAAGAGGATGGACTCATGATACAGTGTGAGCTGTGTCTGTGCTGGCAGCATGGAGCCTGCAATGGCATTGTGAAAGAGTCGGACGTGCCGGATAAGTATGTCTGCTATATATGTAGAAATCCACAACGCGTTCGAGATTCAATGCGATTCAAGCACGATCAAGACTGGCTTTTCGAAGGCAAGCTACCAGTGGCTGGATATCACGCACCCAATCCCCAGGCAGCAAAGAAGTGTGAACTTTTGAAGCGCTCGCATACTCTGACTGGCAATGTATTGGATGTTAAGCGCTCCTTACACTCGCTTTTGGTAAAGATTAATATTGCTCGAAATCGTTGTCACCCAAAGTTATATCTGTGGGCCAAGAAGTGGGATGAGGATCAAACAGACAGCTCGATAACACCAGTCAAACGACCGAAGATTGAACAGCCTGATTGGCCGCATGTGCCGCAACCAGAGGCTGCTATTGACACCGAGGAATGTCAGTATCGTTTGATTGAGCACGTTAAAGTACAACAAACACAGTTGCTAAATCGCCTGAACGAAATCGAAAACGAAATGGATGGTAATTATATTGTATTTGTTACTTAAAGCTTAGAAACTAATTTATTATTTATTTTCAAGAACTCGAAAAAGAGGACAATTTATCCGATTTAAAAGATGCAAGTAATTCAGTCACCAGAGATGCTTTGGCAACTTTTATCAAAGAATTGGAGACTTTAAAACGTCTTGCTAAGCTAAACAAAGTGGCTAACATAAAGAAGACTTTGAAGGATCAAGAAGCAACCCCCGATGTTATCCAAAACTAAATGTTTTTTGTTGGAGTTATAATAATTTTAATGAGTAGATTATTAATCCACATTGAAATACGCCAACAACGCAAGAATGGCTAATAATAAAAGGTCAAATATCTTCATCTTTTTTGCCATTTTAATGTATTAATATATATAAATACATTATATATTTCATTTCATAATTTTAAGCTGTTTCTCGGCTTTTATTTCTGATAAATAATATTCTGAAAAAAATAGGTTTTTATCAATCCATGACTTTGGTCTCACTAAAGGAACTTGTCAAACAAATTGTGGAGGCTTCGATATCGACGTTATCGATAAGTGTCCGATTTATTATTATACAGCAGCACACGTGCTGTCTGCTGTTTTGCGCATTATTTTTTAGGAAAAATGCGTATTGAAACGTGCTATTTTTGTTCAAGTAAAATATATCCCGGACACGGAGTGCATTTTGTCCGGAATGATTGCAAGGTAAGCAAAAAAAACATATTTATTGGCACTTCAACTTACACCATATTTCCATGCATGCTTGTTGCTACTGTAGGTCTTCAAATTCTGTCGTGGAAAGTGTCACAAGGCGTTCAAGCGCAAGAAGAACCCACGTAAGGTAGCATGGACAAAGGCACATCGCAAAGCTGCTGGCAAGGAACTGGCTATCGATCCAAGTTTCGAGTTCGAAAAGCGTCGCAACGTGCCAATCAAATACAGCCGCGACACCTGGCAGAAGGCTATTGAGGCCATCAAGAAGGTTACCGAGATCAAGGAACGTCGCGAAAAACACTTTGTTATGGACCGTCTGCGAAAGGGTCGACAGGTTGAAATTCAAATGGACGTTAAAGATGTACAACGCAACATGTCGCTTATACGTTCACCTGCCGCTGGCTTGCGAGAACGCCGTGCCAAGGAGGAGGCAGAGGAAGAGGGACTTATGGATGAGGATCTTGACGAAGATAAGATCACCTATGTCGATGCGCGTGAGCTGGAGAAGAGACTAGAGGAGGGCCTCGACACGGAGGATTTAGAGATGATAGAAGCTTAAGGATTTTTAAACTAATTTACATATACAAAAAACAATATAAATTGTGGTCTTTATAGATTTATTACAAAAATAAACTAAAACTGATCGTTCTATTTGTCCACACATTCCTCGCTCACTTTCTGCTGTGGTGATTCCAACTCCAGAGTGACCGGCCCATCATTTTCTATGTGCACTTGCATATAAGCACCAAATTTTCCATCTGCAAGAACAAAGAAAAACGGTACCATGAAAATGCAAACGTAAACTATTTCCCTATTAAAATATTTACCTTTGATTTTATTAGCATCGTGGGACTGTCGTAATCGATCTAGGAAAATATTATAAAGCTGGTTGGCATCTTCAGAACGCATGGATGCTGAGAAGTCCGGTTTGTTACCTTTCAGTCGGTGATATAATGTGAACTGGGATACGCATAATATTTCAAGTTGTAAATCCTTCACTGACTTCTGCCATCGTTTGCCCTCCTCTTCAAACAGCCGCAGGGAAAGAATCTTACGAACTCTAGAATATCAATTGAAGTGTACTTAATAAAAAATCATTTTGGCAAATAAATTCGAGTAGTTGCCTACAGATATTCAACATCTGCTACCGTATCCGTTGTCTTAATACCGACTAGCACGCAGAGACCGGGTCCAATGGAAGAGATGAGTTCTCCAAGCACTACAGATGGAATTATTAGTATTGTTTTGAAGTATAGAATTTATTCACATTTACCGGTAACCTTAGCTGCGCTAACACGTTGGATCACGGCGCGCATTTTGTATTGGCCGGCCTGTTTTCTTTTCAACACAATTAAAAACAACCTATTTTAAAATATTATCAGACTGTCAGCTGTTGAACCTATCGATAACTTTATGCAATTCGGGTGCTATAAATTAAACATAAAATTCTTAAGCTGCTATGTTTGCAATAAAAATATTGTATACAGAAATGTATTATTGTTGTTTGTTCGCTGTTTCTTTATTGATTAAGACATCTTATATTTATATATGTGTATATTTTTTGGTTAGACCCGCGTTATTTATTGAAATACAAAGAACTATTATTGATAAAATAGGTAAATTTTTGTGATATACAAAAAACACAACTCGAAATAACACACATATTACAAACTAATAGTTGTTTTCACTTAAAGTCAACAATTGAACTACGGCCGTGGGGGGAGGGGGAATAAAGCAATAAACTAGAAAAATGTTCGAAACACGCGTACTACAGCTTGCACCCAACGCGGCACTTGTCTCTGAACAATCTCACGTTCAGCTGTCTTTGACATGTCATAGAGGCGATCGGCCTCTGCTTGAAGCCTCTGGCTAAGATCCTTGTTATCCGTCACCAGACACACTTGCGTCTCCAGGTCGCGATTTACAGAACGTTCACCAAAGTTCGAGGATCCAATTAGAGTTAAGTTAGGTAAACTAGCCCCGGGTAAATAGTACCACAGTCCCTTGGCGTGATATGTCCAGCCGGGCTTTTCGTACTCAAAGAAATTGACACGATGGTTTTGCTTCCGTCGCACCAAACTCTCGTAAAAACTTTTCGCAATCAACGTGTAAGCTGCGGGAATCCCACCAGCTACGCCCTTGGCACCTTGGAATCCATTGGCCTGTGGAAAACAAATGAATACTTGAATATAACAATAAATGGTAAGTAATAAATTATTACGTTTGGATGGGCCATAAGAATGCTACACTGGGCCAGGCACTTGTGCGTGATTGTGTCCATGTACTCCTGCGTCAGATTAAAGTACCCCGTGGCAAGCTTGAGACGTGAGCCGGCAATGCAATTCGATAGCAACTGTTTAGTCACCACACTGTCATGGTGTATGCCAATCTGTCCCATTTCCAAAAGTGGAAAGACCCATGTATCCGTCTGTGAGTTATGTTCTGTGAGTGCTAACTGCCGTTCATATGCTTCCTGTACAAAATTTGTTATACGCTCTCTGGCCAGCCGAATGAATTGTTCCTTGGTTCCCTCGTAGGGCAGAATTCGCCAGTTACGATGCAGTCCCTCCGTCGAATCTGAGCTTACAGCTAGACTGAATTCCTGCACACGTTCAATGAACTGCGCATAGAAATCAGCTAGGGGCTTGTCTTCTATAAGTATATAACGATCCTGACGATTGGTAAAGTAGTCGTTTGACAAGTTTGCTCCTGATATGATCACCGTGTCGTCAAACAGATACACCTTCATGTGTTGTAGACCCACCAGCTCATTCCAGCGTGGCGGTACCAGGCGTTTGGTCATTCCCCGCAAGTCTGGAGTGTGATAAAGGGACAATTGCACTTGTTCTCCAAAATCGCGCACCAGAGGTAGAAGCATAGTCTTCGAGTTGGCGACACCACGTGTCCCGCGGGTGAAGTCCAATAGTACGTTGAGGCGTAACGATGACTGTGCCTGCAGACTGTGACGCAACGTTTGCACAAATGAATTCTCCAGCTGACCAGTGCCGAGATACAAACTCGCGAGCACAATACGTCGCTTGGCCTTGCTGATGCGCTGCATTAACGTTTGATAGAATTGCTGGGGGTCATGTATCACCTGTATCTGCTCGCCGCGGAGCGGAAAGCAAGGCGCCAAATTGTGTAACCATGTTAAGCTTTCAAGGCCGGGAGCACCCAAAAATCCACTACTTATCAACTGTTGGGGAGACTGCTGAAGACGGCCTAGCAAATCAGTTTGCGTGGCGGGACACAGCTCTTGGCTGAATAGGCGGCGGAGGTACATCATTTTCACTGGACGCAGTCTTATTATTTACTTTGTTTACTTTTCGCTGGGCTGCTGAGCCGTTGTAGCAGTGTTAAGTATAGAAGAGTTAGCTGTTTTCATTCATTGGTTCCGGTTTCAGTTAATTTGTTTTGAATAAACTGGACTTTTTTACGAAATCATATCAAAATTACGTGCTGTAGGGATTTAAGGAATATATCGATAAATTCAAAACCTTATCGGATTATTTAATATTTATTTTGAAAGTAAACTAGATAATATAAAACTTTATTAACATAACATTAAATTTATCAAAATCATAAGCATAAAAATAAAATTGTATAACAGTTTCGAACAAATCGAGAAAAATGTTTTTTGTTTGTTATGTGATTGATATTTCTAACATATATCGATTATAGCTATCGACTGGTCACAGCTGGAAAATTTAACGAGTTATCGATGTTTCTATCGTACACCACTGTAGAAGAGCAACAACAACCAACAGGCAGGGGAGAGCAAGAAGCAAACGAAAGAAAAGCCAACGAAATCTAACTGCGAAAATTTTTTGTGTTTTTCCTGCACCACGAGTTTCTTCCAACATTGCACACAACATATACGAAGCATAAATGCTTCTAAATGTGAATGCAAATCATAAAAAAGACAAAACGTCATTGAATTGCGTGTGTGTTTGTGTATAAAAGATCCAATCAAAGTTCCAGTTCCTCAATAGTGCAACGCAACCAACTTCAAGTGCGTGCTGCTGCAACAACAACCAAGAGAGCGAGAGCCGTAGCTCACTTTGCTTTGGCATTTTGCTTTGCTACATTTTCCATTTCTTGCTTTTGCATTTGACTTAAATTGCTTCGACAAATTTGAACGAACTAAATAAAAATCAGGTGGCTTGAAAAAGAGTCAACAACATCAGCTGTAAACATGTCCTGGACAGAGAAAGTGGATCCGGAGTTGATCTTCACCAAACAGGAGCGCATTGGCAAGGGCTCCTTTGGGGAAGTCTTCAAAGGCATCGACAATCGCACGCAGCAGGTGGTGGCAATTAAGATAATTGATTTAGAAGAGGCCGAAGATGAAATCGATGACATACAGCAGGAGATCATGGTGCTTTCGCAGTGTGACTCACCATATGTGACCAAATATTATGGCTCTTTCCTCAAGGGAACAAAGCTATGGATCATTATGGAATACTTGGGCGGCGGCTCTGCTTTGGATCTAATGAAAGCAGGTTCATTTGAAGAGATGCACATTGGCATTATACTGCGAGAAGTACTTAAGGGTCTGGACTATTTACACTCAGAGCGCAAGCTCCATCGGGACATCAAGGCAGCCAATGTTCTGCTCAGCGAATTGGGCGATGTGAAGCTAGCTGATTTTGGTGTTGCTGGCCAGCTGACCAACACAACATCCAAACGCAACACGTTTGTGGGCACACCATTCTGGATGGCTCCTGAGGTTATCAAGCAATCACAGTACGATTCGAAGGCAGACATCTGGTCGCTGGGTATAACTGCTATTGAATTGGCCAAGGGCGAGCCACCCAATTCAGAGTTGCATCCCATGCGAGTGCTCTTCCTAATTCCCAAGAACAATCCGCCACAGTTGACAGGAAATTACACCAAGTCGTTTAAGGACTTCGTCGAGGCATGCCTGAACAAGGATCCTGAAAATCGGCCGACCGCCAAAGAGCTCCTTAAGTATCCGTTTATAAAGAAAGCCAAGAAGAATGCCTATCTGATCGATTTGATCGATCGCTTCAAGAAATGGAAACTTTCCAAGGGCGATGAAAGCGAAACCGAGTCGGAGAACTCTGACTCCGATTCCGATGCCAAGCAGAGCGGCGGCGGCAGCAGCCACGACGAGCCGTGGATCATGACAGTCAAAGGTTTGCACATCAACAGTGCACCTCGAGCCGGTGTCAACAGTTTCCAACTTCAGGAGCACGAGCTCACCATGCAGAAACTGATGGCCAACACACATTCGCCTTCTGGTGGCAGCAACAATAGCGGCGTTAACGCGCAAACTGCTTCTGGCAGTAACAGCAACAGCACTAGCAACAATATTGGAGGCGTCGTGAAGACATCATCTGCGGCGAACGTCGGCAGTGCCACAACGGGACCGATTGGGGGCGGCACCGACTCACAGGCGATTTCGACTAGCGGCAGCAACAACAATAACAATAACAATAATAGCAACAATAACAATTTGAGTAACAAACATGCCACAACGACTATGTTAAATGCCCCGCAGATTGGAGGTGGAGCCACAGGAGCATCTGGCAATGTGTCAGGAGCCAACAAGATGCTTCAAGTGAGTACTTCCGCCTCGGCCAACGAGCTAATGCAGAAGCGAGCCAGCTCCAAGCCAGAATTACGGCAATCCCGATCTGTGGCCACACTCGATCAGGTGGAGGAAAGACGTGCATCATTGGGCCTGCCATTGAGTTTAGACCACCATCATCATCAGCAGCAGCAACAGCAGCAACATCATCAACAGCAACAACAACAGCAGCGTCGTAGCAGCAACCGCGAATCATTCCATGCAACATCAGCCGCCAACAACGTAAGCAACAATAGCAGCAACTCACATGCCGAACACAACGATTCCTCTGCTTCCAACCAGTCTAATCATGGCAAGCTGGCACCTGGTCAAGGACAACGTCTGGTACATCACACAAACAGTGCTTGCCTGAATAACGTCCTCTTTCCGGTGCTGAGTGACATTCAGCGAAAGTACAACAACAGCAGCAAGAACTTGCAGAGCATGCACGGCGTCGGTGTGGGCAGTGATATTGGAGATCTAAAGTCAGTATTCGAGCTGGCCGAACGTTCGAGTCCAGGTGTCAGCGATTTGTTTATGAAGGAGCTTATCCATATGCTGGTGCCGGGCTATTCGGAGACGCGCATCAACCATATCATGGAACGCGCCATACGCAATCGTAAATAGACCGCGAAGCCGGGAATAAGTAGCGGCAGAGGTGGCCGAATTCCAAAACAAAACATACATATACATAAATACATATATAAATATATATTCTATATACTTACTATACATGTTAATGAAAACCCGACAACCAATAGCGGCAGCGGCAGCAACCAACATATTCCGACATAGTGGCCAATGGAGAAAGCAGCGTTAGACTTATGAAAACACGAACGTTTATTTAAAAAATATATAAATATATATATACAAATATATATGTAGTTATATATGTACGTATTTCAACTGAGCCATATGGCAAATGTTTATTCAACAGTTATTTAGGCATAAAATATGTATTCGTTTGTTTATCTGCAATATTAATATTATTAATATATAATGTAAAACATATGCAACTTTAAAATAAAACAAAAAAATCTACGATCCTTGATTGTTTCCCCTTTTGGGTCGGTATCGGTACTAACTATTCTACCTACCATGTAAAGCTTTTATAAGTCATAGGAAACATTTCAGGAACAAGAAATATATAAACAAAAGAAGTATATATGTCAGTTCCTTTTTAAAGGTACGCTTAAACTAAGTTGGCCCTATTAATTAAATAGCCTGTGAAAATGTCACACTTGTTGGATGAGAAAATTTTGGAGACTCTAACCTACGAGCGTTCAAAAACTTGGTCAAACTTCCTCAAGGTATGTCAAATAATATTGAAAAAAAGTGAATACTTTTAACCCTTTATTTACTTTCTAGATATGCGAGGTAAAAGATAACGATAATGATATTCCCCTAAATAAGTTAGAAGAGGTGTATAAAGATCAGAATGAAGATGATCTGGATGCAATTGAAGAAGCCGTTGAAGAAGATGTGGAAGATGACATTAAAAGCACAACAATGGGCATGACCAAAGATGAACTTACACTAATGCTCAGGAGAGGGGAAAATAAGGAAATTTTGTACCATACATTGCCTATCGTTGAGCAACATGTGCGAAAATGGAAGGAAGCTGGACTTGATCGTATTCTTAACACCTTCGATGCTCAAAAGATTGAACGGCACGTGGGTGATTGGCTGCGGCGCCACAATAGCGCTTATGGTGATAAGAATTTAATTCAACCATCACTACCAAAATCTAGCCACAAACGTCACAGGAGGCAACCTGGTTTGGATCTCTATTCTTCTGCAGAAAGCGACGACACTGATCCCGAGTCTGACCACTCGTTTGACACCGCACATTGTGTGTGTGAATGTCGTAAAGGGAGGGTATACATTTGTGGAAAGTGCAGTGACCCCATGGGAGCAACTGGAAGGTATCACAAAACGCCAAGGAAACGTGCTATGTATAGATGTGATGAACTCAGTGAAGTACAAGATCATCATCATATGCAGGCGCTGATTCATGAACGCGCTCAGCGTAAACGTGATCTAGAAAGGAAACTCAGATACCGTTCTATGCATAACCCATATAATTATGAACTCAACGTTAACGGACAACGTGGGCGAAACTATTTGCGGAAACATCGCGACCTTTCCATTATGTATTCATCATCAGCGTCTAGTGATGATGATTGTAGGGATAGCCGATGCATGTGTAGTTCTTGCTTCGGTCGTACAATTTCTCAGACAGTTCATCCTTACTATGCACATCGTAGACACCAGCGTCACAGTCGAAGTTATCGCGACTATAATCACAGAGAGTTTGAATTATCCAGATCTAACCACAGTACTCTCAGTTATAAAAGAAGAGTTTGTAAATCGCGCCGTCAGCATGCCTGCGAAGAAGGCCCACTCTGCTCTAATAGGGGTCATAATGTCATCTCGGCAGAGAAAAACAGCATTTCTCATATGATTGACAAAGAGAATATGTTTCTAAAAGACCAATTTAGCAGGCAGAAAAAAACTTCGGCAGTTGATCTAGCGAAGCCTTCAACCACATGTGGATCTATTCCCAAGAGTGTTCCACTAAAAGCTGACAATGTGTTGAGGGTAAAGGGCAATCTAAAAGTGATAGACCAGAAACAGGCAGCAAACAGTCCAACGTCAACAGGAAAAACCATGTGCAAGAAGCGAAGCAAAGAACATCATAAAATTATTGATAAGACCGTACCAGTAACAAATAAGAAAAAGAAAATAAATCCAACTAATTCGGATGACTCAGACATTGAGTTAAAAAAGGCTTTGGAGATCTCGAGGAAAACATACCTCAAAGAACAGGAGAAATTTCGACAACGGGAGAATACTTCAAATATAACTTCACATGCTTCGACATCAATTCAACTTCCAGAAAAATTTCAGCAACGAGAAGGTACATCGAAGATATCTTTTGAGGCGTCAACGTCACAAAGGATTCTTGAAAAACCAAGCTTCAGTAATAAGAGTGTAGTCTGCAATTCCAGAACAGTGATCAACCAGACTTCCAAACCTTGCTCTCAAAACACCACTCCGATGGCCACTATAATTGAATTAAGTTCGTCGGACAACTCAATTTCGGAGCAAGCAAGCACAACAAAAATACATTCGCAACGGGATGTTGACTGCACCTTGGTCACGTCTACAACAGGCTGCGAGGAAGCCGCTCAGCAGTCAGAGAGGACAGTTGGAACGCAACGCTCGGATTTCAAGATAACTAAAAATGGCATTCTGTTGTATGCACCAAAGCAGGAAAAGAAGGCTCAGGCTCACCATAAGTTCATGCTGACAGAGCAAAGCCTAAGCCCCATCATTGGAGAACGTCGAGCTAGAAGGTTTCTTAAGTACCATGTTGGCAGTCGGAGCTTTGATAGTCGCTATTCTGTTTATTATCGTCCCACCTCGAGAGTTGTGGCTATGCTGAGTGGTGATAGCAAATCACTTGACTTGGATTCCTCCAGTTCCAGTGGGAGTGAGGTTGACATCTTTGAGCAAGTTGATCGCTATGGAGTAGTTAATACAGTTTTGGAATAACTCATTACGCGAGATTGATTTGTTTATATTTAATAAGTTAAGACATGAGTAATAAGATTTTTATTTATTTTAATTAACAAAAAAATCTGTTATTTTTGCAGCGAGTTTCTTTAAATACCGATCATTTAAAATAGAAGTCCTAGGTGCTTTTCCCCATATTTCTACTTGCCATTGGGGTGAATGTTTGTATTACAGGAATTTAGAAATATTTTTTAATAATAATTAATAATATAATTATTAAATGTAAAACAAGTCCAACTTCAAAATAATATTAAACAAAAATCTAGTCCTTAATTACGTCGACATTCAATAAATTATCGAATTCAAAAATACCAGACCGATAAGTTTTGTGGTGGTGAACCGATTGTAATAAGTCCAAGCACAACACAAACACCAGTTGATCTGGCAACTCCATAACTGTGATGCATTAACAAGCCAACATTAAGTTGGCGCTGATAAATTACTAAGCTGCAGAAATGGAACACTTGATCGATGAGGAAATGTTGGAGACACTGACCTATGAGCGTTCAAGGACTTGGGCAAATTTTATCAAGGTAAGAGAAATTATTTCATCGAGATTCAGTCTGCATAAACTCGATGCATCTCCATTTTAGACGTGCCAGGAGAGCGATTACGGTGAAGAAGTTCCCTTGAATAAACTAGAAGAGCTGCACGAAGATGAAAATGAAGAAAATATGGATGAAATTGAAGAAGCCGAAGAAGATGATGTGGAAGATGACATTAAAAACACGACAATGACCATGAGCAAAGCTGAATTGACGCTAATGCTCACAAGCGGAGATAATAAGGAAATTTTGAACCAAACATTGCCAATAGTCGAAGAACATGTGCGGAAATGGAAGGAAGCTGGGCTTGATCGTATCCTTAACACCTTTGATGCTCAAAAGATTGAACGGCACGTGGGTGATTGGCTTCGGCGCAACAATAGCGCCTATGGTGATAAGGCTTTGGTTCAGCCATCACTGCCGAAGTCTTGCCACAAACGCAATAAGACGAAATCGGGTGTGGATATCTATTCTCCGATAGCCAGCGACGACAGCGAAACCGAGTCCATGCACTCTGTAGACACCGCTCGTTATATACGCGAAAGTCGAAAATGCACAGTATCCACTTCTAGCAAGTGCAACAGTCCCATGATGACCATTAAAACGTATCGCACTGTGCCACGAATGCGTGCCGAGCTACGTGCCAAGTATGGCTGCGATGAGCTTAATGAAGAAAAGGAACACCATCACATGCAGGCGCTAATACATCGGCGTGATCAGCGTAAGCGTGATCATGAGAGGCAGCGCAGGTACCATTCTATGCACTATCCTTATAGTCATGATATTAACTTAAACGGAACACACCGACGCAAGCATTTGCGAAAACGACGCGACGTCTCCATTATTTATTCATCATCATCGTCCAGTGAAGATGACCGCAGGGATAGTCGCTGTATGTGTAGTCCTTGCCTCAGACGGACAATTTCTCAGACAGTTCATCCGTACTACGCATATCGCAGCTACCAGAGTCACAGCCAGAGTTATCGCGACTATCATCACAAGCGGTTGGAATCAGGTTCCAGATCTATTCACAGTACTCTCAGTTATAAACGTAGTGTTTGTAAACTGCGCCGTCAACATGCCTACGAAAATGATATGCGTCCACGGTTGCTGGAGAATGAATGCAAGTGCTGTAACAACGACCGACTCTGCTCTAAAGTGGTGCATATTGCCAACAGCTCGACGGAGGAATGGTTTGTTCAGAACGAGAGCAGCCCCGACCAAATTATTGATCTGCCTAAAACCCGTTTTTCGCCTGCAAGAATCAATCAACAGAAACATATAAAAGACAAGCAGCGCAGTGTTGATTTTCATGAAGGTTTTTCGTCATCAGGAGAGGAAGAAGAAATAACAAAACAGATAAAGCCAGTATCGAGCAATAAGAAGAAAGTATCTGAAAACAAGAATAAAACTTCTACACCTTCTGTGAAGTTCACCCATGCAGAAATTATGTCTCCGAAAAAACAAGTTCGTAAGCCGAAACAAACTCCAAAAGCTGATCCTGCGGAATCAATAACCACACATGAGTCAATTCCCAAGACTGTTGCACCAAATTGTTTGCCGCCAGTGATAGAAGAAGAAGGGAAAGAGTCTAGTGCCGGCGATGTGGTGAAAGTAAAGGGCATTCAAAAAGATTTGGCTAACAAAAAAAGTTCAAAAGTCTCAAAAGTAAAACCTACAACTAATAAAAAGAAACGACTCGAAAAACAAGAAAAAATAGTTGATGAAATCGAAACAGAAAAAAATAATTCACCACCAAGTTGTTTGCCGGCAGTAGTTGAAGATAAAGGGATGGAGCCTTGTGCCGTCGTTGTGGAAAAACTGGAAGACAATCAAAAAGTATTAGACCAGGATAAAGCATCAAAAACGGTAACGTTAAAAGAAAAAACTGTTAGCAAGAAGCGAATCGAAAAACAGGAAAAAATTGTTGACAAGACCGGGACAGCAAAAAAGGAATTGTATTTCTAAGACCGTTTCACCAAGTTGTTTGTCGGCAGTAATTGAAGAAGAAGGGAAAGATCCTAGTGTCGATGATGTGGTAAAAGAAAAGAGCGATCAAAAAGTATTAAATCAGAAAAAGACATCAAAAGCATCTACATCAAAAGGAAAAACAGCAAGCAAGAAGCAAATTGAAAAACAGGAAAAAATTGTTAATAAGACTGCAACAGCAAAAAATAAGAGGTGTAAACGACCTTCAATAAAATCTGACGAATCGGGCGAATCAGACATGGAGTTAAAAGAAGCTTTGGAGATCTCGAGGAAAACATACATACAGGAACAGGAAAAGATTCGACAGCAGGAGAATACTTCAAATATAACATCAGAGGCTTCGACAACACTTCAACTTCCCGAAAAATCAAGCTTCAGCAATCAGAGTGTGGCCTGCAACTCCACAACAGTGTTCAGCCAGACGGACAAACCTCGCACTCAGAACCCCATCCAGATGGCTACTATAATTGAATTAAGTTCATCAGATAACTCAGTATCAGAGCAAGCAAGCACAGCAACAAAAATACATTCGAAACGGGATGTTGACTGCACCTTGGTCACATCTACAACAGGCTGCGAGGAAGCCGCTAAGCAGTCAGAGACAACAGTTGGAACGCAACGCTCGGATTTGAAGATTACTAAAAACGGCATTCTCTTGTATGCACCAAAGCAGGTGACAGCAGCAAAGAAGGCTCAGGCTCACCATAACTTCATGCTGACAGAGCAAAGCCTCAGCCCCATTATTGGAGAACGTCGAGCTCGAAGGTTTCTTAAATACCATGTTGGCAGTCGGAGTTTCGATAGTCGCTATTCTGTTTATTATCGTCCCACTGCGAGAATGGTGGCTATGCTGAGTGGAGAAAGAAAATCTCTTGATTTGGACTCCTCGAGCTCCAGTGGGAGCGACGTTGATGTCTTTGAGCAAGTTGATCGGTATGGAGTTGTTTATACAGTTTTGGAAAAACACAATGAGGGCGATTGATTCGTTTGTTTACATTAGATTTATTTAATAACTAAGAAATTATTTGTATTTTTATTTGTAACCAACTCAATGCTTTGAAACTATCTATTAATATCATTACAATTTCTTGTTTTGTTTTAAATATTGTTCTTTGTCGAATCATTCCTTTATCATATTTTATTAAAATTTGGGTTATAGACTTAAAATCCCTTGTACGTATTAAATTTTAAATATATATTTTAATATTTGTCATTACTCATTTTGTTTTCGAACGTTGACCTTACTGCTGCTGCTTCCTTATATGTTGATTTTAAACGAAGATGTCTAGTAGAGACTTTGACTAGCTGCAAACATGTGCCCGGCTAGCTCAGTCGGTAGAGCATGAGACTCTTAATCTCAGGGTCGTGGGTTCGAGCCCCACGTTGGGCGAAAACAACTTTTTTTTACGTGTTACCAGTGCGTCGTTCATGGATAAAATAAAAATAAGTACTTTTTTTTAACAATGTCTAATACCACTACGAAATAGTATTTAAACAAAGTATTAAAAAAAAAATCGTTCAGGTTCTACCGAGATTTGAACTCGGATCGCTGGATTCAAAGTCCAGAGTGCTAACCATTACACCATAGAACCGTGCTGTCAGGGCACACATTAGAACAATAAGTAGTTTTGGCACAAAATTCTTCAATAAGTATCAATGTGAAGAGTGAAATATTGAAAATATATTCCCAATATTTCAAGCTTAAGGATTAATAAAAAATAAAAAAAAGGTTTGTTAAATTAAATTCAAATAGAAAAAAATAAGCGGAGAAGAATACTTCTCAAGGTTCTACCGAGATTTGAACTCGGATCGCTGGATTCAAAGTCCAGAGTGCTAACCATTACACCATAGAACCCTTATGAAAAAAGGCTGCTAAAAGATATTTTTGTTATTATCGGTAATCTAACAGTGTTGCACAACTTACTTAAAAATGCATAAATTTTATTGACATTTAAAATTGAATTTATAACCAAGTATTAATAAATTCATAACATGAACTAAATCTATGAAAAACGTAGCTATTAAACATTAACATCACGACATTTGTGCCTTTAATTCTAATTCGATTATTTTTAGTGTTTTACGAACTTACCTACGTAAAATACGTTGTCAAGCACTGAAACCATTCAAAGTAAAATTTGTTTGATCAATAACAGTTGAGAAATAAATGTCTAAACAGCCTTAGCTCATATTAAATCTTCTTTATTTTTATAAGTATGGAAAAGTCACTGTTGAAGAAATATGACATTCCTATTCACCATCTGGATTTTGCATATGTCAAAACCTGTAACAATGCGCGCGAAATGGAGAAAATCGTGAAGATACTTCGCTCTGGCGAAGAAGGTTTTTTTCCCGACCTGACTCGTTGCGCTGAGGAGAAGCTGAAGGAGTTGAAGCCCAATAGTAAACTGTTTCGTTTCGAGGAGCAAATCAAAAATAGCAGCGTTCTAGATAAGAACGAGTTGAAGCCTATATATGTGAGAATTCTCTTTATAATTTTACCGTTTATAATTTTACTAGTTAACAATAATATTCTTGCTGCATTAAGGATTGGACGAACGATATAAAGAGCAAAGACAGTGCGCTAAGCGAACTAAAGCAAGCGAAGCAAGCAGAAGATGATTGTCTACCGCCCGTGCGAACACCATGCAAAATAGATTTAGAGAAGCAGACCAGTGGCGACGAGAAGAACAAATCCCAGCCAGCGCAGCCCACTGCATCTGCAAAGACCTCTTCCAATGAGCAGCGCATCAAGTCTACAGACTACAGTAAATGGGACAAGTACGATCCAGATGAGGAAATACTGCGCATGGATTTGGAAGAGGAGCGCACAAAGGAGCAGGTACAAACCAAAGGCCGTCAGATCGAGAAGCTGTCGAAGGCAGAGGAAATAAGGAATCGCGAGAAGGCAGCAGAGGAACAGCGCATGCAGGCTCAACTAAAGAAACTGACTAAGTTGGAACGCGAGCAATATGCCGAAAAGTAAGTGGGACTTTTGCATTATTCTCTTTATACCTTCTCTTCGTTCAGGTATCGCATCCGTGGCAATGAGTACTTCAAAGCCAAAGAGTATGAAAACGCACTGAAAGAGTATGGTCGAGCCATAGTCTATGATCCCGAGCAAGCTGCGCGCTCTTATAACAATCGTGCCGTGACTTGTGAGTTTCTCTTTTGTTTATACCTCAAAGTTGTTCTCTACCTTATCTCTCTTTAGATATTAAGTTACAGAATTATCTGGCTGCCATAGAAGACTGCAAGGCCTGCTTGAAACTAGAGCCGGATAATGTTAAGGCACTTCTTCGTTTGGCTGACTCCCATTATGCACAGGGACAACGCCGTGAGGTCAGTAGCTATACATCAATATAATCATATTTTCTTTACCATATTCCAAATATTCACAGTCATATGGAATATATCAACGTGTGCTGGATCTTGAGCCGGACAATGCCAGCGCTCAAAAGTCGCTGGAACAATTGCGCTCTCAGCTGGGTGAGCTGGCTCCGGCTCACGCCACGCGTATGACCATTGAGGAGAATCAGCCGCAACAATCGGCAAAGGACAAAGAAAAGGAGAAGCCAAAAGTTGTGCCAAAGACAAAGCCCAAGCCAGTGAAGCCGGCAAAGGAATATGATCTGGCCGAGTTGGTCAAGCCAAATCGAGTGGTCAAAAGTAAATTAATCAGCGCAGCTGAGGCTTTGGGAGGCAAGATAAAGGGTGATGAAGCAGGGGATAATCCCAAAGGAAAGCCACTGTTGCCAATGGTGCCGGGGATGCCTCAGAACCAGACTCAGCCGGATATTCGTCTACCGCAGGTTAACAATGTGAATAACAATAAGCTCCTGATACAAGAGCTGTGAAATGAAATCCAACTGAAATTGATTATTTAAAACATGTCATTGTTTAGAACTGAATAATACATATGTACGAGTATGTAGTTAGTATGCATTGCCTTTAAATATGCCTCTTGTAGAAAAATATAATATAATCAATTAGCAAGCAGCTTTTTAATGTAACGTCCGACAACGAGGAAGGGTCTGTGCTCGAACTCTTTCTTGGTCTCACTCGTGATTTCCACCTGGAACGACAAATGAAAAAACGAGTATATAAGACGGTCTTTGGATAGTCCTACTAGTAGTCACCTGATCTCCGTTCAAGCGATTGACAATTGTGACACAGATGTCCGCAGCTTTGACCCCAACGTGTTTGGTGAGGGAAGCAAACATTGGAGCCTCCATTTCAATGTTTCGTATGCCCTTTGCATAGCATTCCTTCAGGAAAGTCATCTTTTCAGCCTCGCTGTAATCACACGACGCTCCATCGATTCGGCCTTGTCCTTAAAAAATAATATTTGGAAAAATAAGTATGTGCTTGGAAAATGTTTTGGTAAAATAAAATCACTTGCCCTCGTAGAAGCAATCCGTTCCCATCGTATTGGCACTTATGGTGTCGAATCCGTCGCCAGGTTGTGCGCCCCATGCTAGGATATTTTGAACGATCTCCGATGGAAAACTAGCCGGTCGAATAATGCGCTTGCCTAAAATGGCCTGGTAAAAGTAAGTGAATCAAGAATAATTATTAGTAAACAAAGGTTGAGGGAATATCGATTACTTCATACAGTTTCAAATTATCGATAACAGCGATACTTTGTTTAATCAGCTGTTATTGTTAGTATTTTCATCTGTGAACACATGTGGTTGAGTTTGTATGCAATGGTATGCTAAATGTATTTGTGTGTCAGTGTTGCCTTGTCAGCCTTTTTTCGGTAAATCTGTTTTATAGCATTTGTGCAAGGTGGAAAATCAAAGTATTAAGGTCCGGTTTTCTGTACTGTTTTCGTCGTTTGTCTCCATATTTCTTTTTTAATGGATCTCCATTGTTTGTGCACCGTATTGAAATTTACTTACTATTTCGTGTTCATTTTTTAGGTAGCCGTTGAAGGCATCCTTGGTGACCACAACTGTTCCGGGTTGTACGCCCACGCCACCACATGTGCCTATGCGTATAAAAATCGGATTATGGCACTTTGCATATTTAACCAGTTTAAGCATCTCGTGCAGCACCACAGAAAACGTTGAGGAGCCCACACCATGGCTTACACACAGGACCGGTCCCTCCTTGAAGAGTGCATAGCGGTGGCCTCCTGCGCTAAGATCAACTGGTTCGCCACAGTTGGACAAGCCCAAAACGTCGCGTATATATAACGCCAAGCTCCTCATTCGCGAGGCCGTGCCTCCCGCACAGATAACCTGAAAAAGGGGTGTGGCACCGAATGACAATAATGAAAACTCGCTGTAAAAATACCGTTCTTACCCGAACATCACCAAATTTCTTTTGAATATCACTCGTATTCTTCGTATCAGCCACATTTATGTCCAAATGGTACAAAAAATCAGTGGACATTTTGTCCAGATTGGGGTTTTTCAACTCAACTCTGTATATAGAATTATAATAAACACATCTAGGTATACTAACATAGTACTAACTATACTTACGTTTGCGACATTTCTGCTGAATTTCTTTTTCTTCAATGCTGCAATGTATTTTTTGTTATAATAAATGATTTGTATATGCATATACGTAAACCATTAAAGATATAATTACCGTGTCAGTGGTAATATTTTTGTAACGGTTTTTCAAAATTGTTAGAAGACTAGCTTACTTTTGTGTGTGTTCGATTTTCGTTTTAGTTCCTTGCTTTTTCTATTTTTTTTTTTTTTTAAATGTACATATGTACACATAAACTGTTTGTTGAGTGCGGGAGGTCCGTCGTCTTCTAATCTCAGCACGTTACTAAAAACGTGCCTTGCGCTGCTTGACCAGCCGAGCCCATCGGGTTGAGTTGCCGAAGCAACGAAGTCGTGTGCGTCTGTGCAACAACATTCGATTGTCGCGATCTATAGGAAGCACGCTTAAATTGTAGTATTTATTTCAATGAATACCATAGTTAAAGGGGTAAGAAGAGAAAAAAT
The DNA here is from genome assembly GCA_018151435.1 of Zaprionus africanus. Classification (NCBI taxonomy): domain Eukaryota; kingdom Metazoa; phylum Arthropoda; class Insecta; order Diptera; family Drosophilidae; genus Zaprionus; species Zaprionus africanus. The sequence continues at coordinate 11,599,306 of JAECXB010002206.1, forward strand.
TAAGAGAACTGCAAGTGCTTGAGAATCGTTCCTACATGTATAATTGTATTATAGTTCCAATCATTTTTTTCTCTCGCCATAACAAACTCGGTATAATTTGTTTGTGCTGGCTATTGATACCCTTCGACATTGTCAAAAGAGAGCATACTTACTTTGCCCAAATATATATAAAAAATTGGAGGCGTGGGACACCTCTTAAAGTATATTTTTTCTTTATTGAGATCACTTGCCGAGTCGATTCAGCCATGTCTGACTGTCAATGTGAACACACAAATCTCAGCTATTATAAAAGCTAGAGATACTAAATTTGACAAGAAGATTCTTGAGTACTATACACTGATCAAGTTTATTTCAAATAGTGGGTGCCACGCTAATTTTTAATTTAATTTTTAAATCGATTTTTGAGCGCTGTTTGGAATATACTTTTTCACGTTGACATATTCTAAGCGCATTAGAATATCTACGTATCCTCCAAATTTCAACTCGTTGGGGCAAGAAGATATTCAGCAGATATTCAAAAAAGTATGAATAATTTAAAAGTTTTAAGTATTTAACAATTTAACATACCCCGGAAGATAGATCCAAGGGTATTACACTGTGGCGTGTGGCTCACTGAAAAATATAAAAAAACTACAATGGAAAATTTTTAGCATTCATATTCGATTCGATTCATTCGCTTCTCTGGTGCTCTCTCTCAATGCAATCTAGAGACTAAAAGCTCAAAATCTCTGAAAATTGCATTTTATAAAAAAAAAACCAACAGCGTATTGATATTTAAAAAAAAGTATAAATTATTTATGTACAGTACATACGTCAAATTTTTTTGTTTCAAATAAGTTAGATAATGTGATAGACAGAGTGTGGTTAATTAAACTAAGCATTTACATGGCTCATCATCTTCTTCGCCATAGAGAGCCTTTCGAATATAGCGAGCTATTATAGTCGCTGGTCGTACACTCCATTTGCTGAGCATTTCGTCGCTTGTAGTCATCTACAATGCAGTATCAATTGAGAAAGCATTAATACAAGTGTATTAAACAGATTACAAATTCTTGTATAAATATGAATACCTCATCACCCTCCTTGCGGTCAACGATGGACACACAAAGGACGGCAGCTCGAATACCCGCTTTGTTTGTGAGTGCAGCAAACACTGAACTTTCCATGTCCATGCTGATAATTTCCTGGGCACATAATTTCTCTATAAATGCTTTCTGACTATCCGGGGAATAATCACAAAAAGCGCCGTCCATGCGAGATTGACCCTCGTAGAAATCGTTTGTGCAAAGTGTCTTGCCAGTGACAGTTTTGAAACCATCTGAGCACGTGTCCGTCAACCCCACTAACTCAATAACTAGATCTGGGTCCAATGTGGCGGCACGTTGCTGAGGACTCGTTTGGATGACAATATCGAAAGTAGAGCGCAATTGGCCATCAACGGGTTGTTTAGTAATAACGACTGTGCCTGGTTGTATGCCAATGCCCCCACAAGTGCCCATGCGAAAAAATATTGGATTTTGACACTTGGCATAGTGCATGATCTTGATGAGCTCGTGCAGAAGTATTCCAACTGAAGGTGCTCCAATGCAATGACTTGCGCATAGAATTGGCCCCACCTTGTACATGGAATAGAAATGAGCATCCTCCGATATATTCTTCAGTTGAACGCCGGAGTTCATACTGATACCGATCTCTTTCATAATAAATTGGGAGAACTCCTTCATGAGATGATCCGTTGGGCCTATGACGACGAACTGCAAACATGTTGTGAAGATACATAGTATCGATCGGACTTTTTGGTAACTTACGCGTACGTCGCCAAAGACTTTTTCAAAGTCCGTTGTTGCCGTGCTCAAGTTAAGATGATATAATACATCTGGATTGAGGCACTCTAGGTAGGGATTCATGTTTAGCATGGTGCTCTCGCGAGGTTCTTCCTGCTTGCAGCCATCATCGATTTTTTTGATTAGCTGATCGATTCGCTTATTCTGTCCCTTAATCATTGCTGTGTAAATGAGTTATTCATACGATAATGAAGACGGTACCACCCACACTCACTTACCCTTTAGCTCATTGATTTCAATGCTTATCGTTGAGACACATGATGCTTGATTTTCACCCATTTTAGTGTATTTTGTTGCGGAAAATTTTAAGAGTACTTTGAGAAAGATTTTTGTAAAATTAAAATTGGGAAATCTACGATATACGTTTTAAATTTGATTGATTTTGACATAAAGTTTGTGTATCGAGAAAAACGATATAAAATCTGTTGCCGATCCAAGTGATCCCAAAAGGAAAACGCAAAAATCTGTTTAAATATTGTTTTTAAATAATTTTTACTTTTAATATACCAATAATTTGCATAAAATTTGTTTAAACCATTTTTGTTTTATATCAGTTTTGTTTTTAGAGTCGAATAAGAGTAACATTTAGTCGATACAGTGTTACGGGTAGCAACATTAACAGATTTGTAGGAAATACGACAAAGTATGTGTAATGTAGAGTTCAAGAAACATCTTACATTTTTAAAGAGACACGCACGTACACATTAATATTTGGTTAGCCTCGTTTCGAATATGCAACATAACAATTAACAACTTTTATTTTATTATTGAATCGATTTACAAACATTGATGCCATCAACAACAATTTCAATTTGTGTGCATTGGAAACTTGATTTCATTTTGAAACACGTCTCGTTGAGTTTATTATTAATAAGTATTGTAACATTTATATAGTTCTTTCAGCATTGGCCTTGAGATACCATTGTATTCAATATGTTGAGGTTTAAATAAGCTATAAAGGTGCCAGTTGTCCCCACACAAGACCTTTGCGCACGCACACTGGTATAATAAGCTAAGAACTTAAAGCGAACTAAATTATGGAATGTTGAAACACCTTTTGTATACATAGTTGAAGTCTAAACCATAAATCATACATTTATATATATATATAATATGTATATTGAATAAGCGCCGATTCCCTCCACAGTGGATACCGGCTTACTCGTGAGCCTGAGATTCTTGCTGCACCAGCTTAAAGCGCCTTGGCGACTTAATCGATCCCTGGTGGCCGAACAGCGACTTAAGCTGTCCATGCTGTGCCAGCACCTTGCGGATATATCGCGAGACGAGAATTTGCGGACGCTGCTGCCACTCGTGCATCACCTCCTTGGGTGCATTCACCTGGTCACCGTTAAGGCGATTCAGCATTGCGACGCAGACAACGGCCGCCTTGATGCCCGCATGATGGGTAAGCGCTGCGAAGATGGTGCTCTCCATTTCGATGTTGATCACGCCATTATCCCGCAGCTTCTGGAGGTAGGCCATCTTGTCGGCTTCGCTGAACTCACAGAAAGCGCCATCAAGGCGTCCCTGTCCCTCATAGAAGTCGTTTGTGCACTGCGTCTTGCCAATGAAGGTGTCATAGGGATCATCGGGGCTGGCCAGCGATTTAAGTTCACGCGACAGCTTCTTATCCAGCTTAGCCGGGCGGTGCACTGTCTCGCCCAGAATTGTCTGAAAGGTGAAAATAAGAATTAGAATTGGCTACTCCTGGAGAAAGTATTGTAGTAACTGTTTAGTGCACTTACAAACTCATGAGAGTTCCGCAACTGGCCGTCGAGAGCCTCCTCGGTGATGACAACGGTGCCTCCCTCAATGCCAATGCCGCCACAGGTGCCGATGCGAATGAATATGGGATCCACACACTTGGCATGGTACATCAACTTGATCAATTCGTGCAGCAGGATGCTAACCGAGGGCGTTCCCATGCCGTGACTGACGCAAAGCACTGGACCAACTTTGTACATGGAGTAGCGGTACGAGTAAGCGCTAATGTCCTGCAGCTGGGTGCCAGCAGGGAGCTTATAACCGATCTCGTCCATGATGAAGTGTGCAAAGTTCTCCATGCGCTTTGGTGTCCCGCCCATGCAAACGAACTGGTTGGCATAATCGAATGGAATTCATTCGTTTTCAATTGGAAGAATTTGAATATGAATTAGTTAAACTTGTTTCAACCTGAATTGAGGTTTATATAATCAGAATCTGTATAAGCCATTAGCTCACCTTAACGTCACCAAACATCTCCTGCAAATCATGACTCTCGCTGCCCAATGCCAAGTGATATAGAATATCTTGATCCATCAGTTCGATGTTGGGGTTGCGCAACTTGACGGTTCCATCTAAATATCTGTAATTGAAGATTTAATTGAATTAGTTTCATTTTATATTGAATATTCATATTATTTAGTAAAAAATTCGGAATGTTATGCAAATATTTGAGAACAACGTTTACATTTCACACAAGCCTAATATACCCACTTTAATAGAAAGTTTTCCTAGCGAAACAAAAAGAAATTTTAATTTTGAAATGGATACACAAATACAAACATTTTAGCTGATAAGAATACCAGTTCCAGGAATCGAAGGTGTGTGCAAACAATTTGTAAAGACAACCAAGTAATCTGACTCAATGTGTACAGTCGAGTACTATCAGTCCTTCGATTTAAGACAGTATCACGTTTCTAATGGGAAACCAATCAGCCGACGTGTCGTTACCCAGATTTTTGGGGGCCTGAGCCCCCAGTGAAGCGGAATTCGATTAGCTTTATCAAATGCGTCAAACGCTCAACCAATGGAACGTTTCAAAAATAAAGCAAAAACATTCTATGTTTATACAAGTGTGAGCAACGTGACCTTGATAACGCAAGTTAATGAATGATTAGATTTTATGAACATGTGATTTCTTTGCTGTGTAGTTCAGGGTGTATTTTTATATGCGACGAGGTGACGAGTTTATCAATAGTAGAGCGTCAGCATATTTACATGAATGAGCAGAGTTAGCCTTTTTTTTATAGTCAAAACAAAGTTAGCTGCGAAAGTGTTTCTATATTCGCGGCAATGCATGTTGCATAAGACTGCTGTGAGAGTATGTATGACTATTCACGGAGAGCAAGAGCTTTGTCAGTTCACGTCACGCTCGCAACTTTTATCATTTGCTTTTGTGCTTTTTTCCCGCTCTCTTCGCATTTGTTTTGCTTGAGCGCTTTGGCGTTTAGATGCCATACATATTGGAACCCGATGGGGAACCTAGTGATTCGATTACATCGTTTACATCCCAGCATCGTTTGATATGTCACTCACCTTTGCTCTGAGGTAAATGACAAACCGCCAAAAGAGAATAAAGACTAGTAGGAAAAATATGACTTCTTTTGCTTATTTCGAAATCTGTACATTTCAATAAATTCTTAAATATTCTCTGAGATCTAGGTTTTCATATGGACGGACAGACAGGCAGATAGACGGACAGAAATGTCTTTATCGACTCGACTGTTGATGCTGATTCAGAATACATTGTGTGGTCTGCCTCTTTTTCTTTTGGTTGCCAAAAAGTTGGTATACCCTTCTACCCTATGTGTAGCGGGTATAAAAACAACAAGAACAGAAGCAAGCCTACTTTATCAAGAATGCGAGCAACCCCCGAAGACGGCAGCTGTTCACACTTATTGCCGCTGGACCGGATTCCTTCTTACCGCGTTGCTTCACGCACATAGGCCTCTATTTCCATTTCATTCAACTCATCGTCCTGCTGCAGAGTCCTGCAATGTGTCTTCAAACCGGGTGACATGATGTCAGCGTACACATTCGACCTTGTATCCTGAATATAATAATCGCCTGACTGCTACGACAGCTGGCGGTGGTAAGTTCCTTGGCACGCACAGACACCAAAAAAAAGGACACGAAATAGAAAAACAAACGATTCGTACACGTCAACCGATGCCGGCAAACTAAAAAGTCTTTGCCAGAGTCGAGCGCTCTTATATATGCGACGAGCACCAATACAAGCCCAGCCTAAACAATAATAAATAATGATACGAATAACATGCATATGCATGAAGGTTCACGTTACCGGTACATGTTTGGTTTGTTTTGTTTTCGTTTTTTACTGTTAATATAGTTAATAACTTTTACGTCAGAGTGTAGCTTATTTCAAAAAATAAAATATATATATACATAATATAAGACAATTATTTAATTCCAACAAAACCCTATCTATTTCGAGGCTAATTACAAACTTATCAACATTTGTGCTAAAATTGTATGGCTAATCAGTGTATTAACAGAGGAAGGTGTAATACGCTGTTAAGCACGGACAGCAGTATAACAGCAGTATTAACAGGAGCTGAACAGACTCTGTACAGATTGATAACCGATAACAGTAGTTCAAATGTCAACAGAGAGCGCCAATCGACGGCAGAGCATAAAAATGTTACAATTAAATGCGCATAAATATTTGTGTGTAGAAAAAAATGTGACGTACTGAAGACACTCAAGGCTGCTGATAGAACATGTAGATTGCATATTTAATCGTGTTTCAAGTGCAATTTATTGCATTTGAATCTAGATAGCGCAGCATTGCCTGCATAACTCTTTGCGTAATTGACACGAGCGAGCAGTTTCTAATTTCGCAAATTAACTGTAGTTGCAAGTGTTGCCCTATTAAAAGTGTGGCAAACTGTTACAGGGTGCGCTAGACAGCAACATTAATGTACATATGTACAAATACACACATATGAATATGGATTCTATTCAATGCATGCTAATAAAATTATTTTTAAAACGTATTTTAACCGGTTTCTAATTCGGAGTTCGATTAGCATATTCAACTTTGATATTTGGCAAAGAGTTTGCTCAAAAGAGTAACGTCATTATTTAAATGGTTTTATACTTTTATGAAATGTTTGCATAAACAATACCGTTATGAGCATTTTCCCAAATTCCACTACCCTGTACCAGCTTAATTGGCTGCCTGGCAATGCTCACATCGGCAATATTGACTGTAACACTTTTTTTATCGCAGTTTGATGCGCTTGCTCGACGTTGTTGAACTTTTAAAAGCCAAGTCATCATTGTGCTTTGTGTTTGTGTGTGCGACTGAAATTGCGCTTAACCAAATCTGAAACCAGTGCTGTATACAAGTATCTATTATGTATGTAGGTCTCCTTATATTTATACTGCATAGCGAAACACGGTAAAAGGAGGCCGAAAATCCGAGCAAGTGTGTACATAAAAACAGTCGAAAGAGACGAAACAAAACGAACATTGTATATACTTCTCTCTCATGAGCTAGCTACGTGATACGACTCTCGACCACATTTGATAGTTGTTTCCAAAGTGCTCTTAAGCTGGCAGTATTTACTGATGTCTGGAGTCCAATTGTCTTATGACAATTGTGTATGGTCATTTCTTCGTAACACTGTCTTATTGTATAAACAATTGCCCTTTCGTCATTTCGTCAATAAAGTGATTCGATTTCTCTAGCAAAGAGTTTTTCAATTGATTTGATTGCTGTTTTGTTGCCGCAAGCGCAGTACGGACAGTAATTTTCTTGGAATTCCCCCTACTACATTCTTTAAACATTAAAAGTGCACTATTAATATATATTTGTATGGTGTGATTGCGTGTTATCAATGGGTTCGTTAACTTGCTGTAATTTAATATTAATTGTCTGCTTCAGTTCCAGCGAAATGTAATAAAAATGAAGATTACAAGTACACCGCAGTGAAGAGGTTTATAGAGTGAGTAATCTACCGCCTCCCACAGTCCTTTCAGAGTTCTTTACTTTGTTCGAGCATTTGATCTGCACTTGTCGCTTGCTTCTTGCCTTTGATGCACTGAATCGATGCATAGCTGTGTGGGAGGACGAAGTGTAGCTTCTTTAGTTGTCGACCAAGGACTTTATACTTGTGTCCTTGACTTGTGGCAGTGGGAGTTCTCTGGCATGCTTACAGATACATATGCAGCGCGTAATGCGTTTATTCTTGGCAGCGATACAGCTGACATTGATAATATAAAAAGCAAATTTATCACTACACAAACGAGAGTCTTTTCCTTAAGATTTCTGCTATAAGTGCTTGTCAGATCATCAATCACATCTGAAGCTGTGTTAGTAATGCCAGTTATAAATGATATGCGCCATTCTATCTGCATAACAAGCCTTAAAAATGGTTATATAACACGAAGTACACCTGTTTGGCTACGCCTTTCTGCACTACCTGCCAAGCCAAGAACTTTCATGTTTGTGTCGCAGTTTCTTAAAGCGCATTGCACTGTTAAGGCTAAAGGTAAAGGTCAAGCCTGCCAAGTCGAGATATAAACAGAATGTGCTGCCGGCAATGGACAGTGATGAGCTTACAAAGAAAATGGAAATGAAAAACGCAAACGGATTTTCAACGAAATGAAACTGAATGACAAAACAAATGCATCGTAATTGTCCTCTGTGTCCTGTGTGGCATGGCAGGAGGACGATAAGTCAATGCGTTGTCAGGAGGCAAGTGTCACAGGCTTCTGTTAATCCCATCAGTCGAAATTGCATTACCCATGCATGACTGCTGCTAAATTGAAAACAAAATGTTGCTCGACAGGCAGACGCAGACGTGGACAAAATTCAAATATTTAATCGATACTGCTGTGGGTAGGCTTGTGTTACCTTACCCTATTGTTGTCTCGCTTAAGGGAAGCAGCGAAGTAGGGAAGTGTCAGAAGTCCGTTAAAACGAAATGCCATAGGACATTCTGTATATGTATGTATATCTTCTTGTTGGACTACTGTGCGTATGAGCAATATAAACGTCACTAAGTACATTTATGTGTCAGCTGGCTGCGTGGGACGTTCGCCGACGTTTACTATGCGCACACACCCCCACACACACACCCACATATGATATACACACCCCCGCACACTCTGCAATAACTGTTGACTAAATTAGATTGGCCTATTTTGAGGCGCGCACTGACGCGCTCGCTCTACGCGTGACCTTGAGAGTTGCTGCCGTTATTAATTTAATCATCTTTGCGGCGCGGCTTGTTACATGTGCTTGTGCCCAACTCGATTCAGCCAATTACAAAATTAATGCCAGCTAATGCGAAAATAAGCTAGGCGATTTTCGAGTATCAATTTATAATCATGTGATAAAAGTTATTATTGTTAGTATGTTCAAATAAACGGTTTATTTATATGGTTACGACTCTACTATTTATATTTATTGTATCATTAACCAAGCACACGTTAAAGTCTTGCAATCCCATGGGATTGGAAAAGGTTTACTCACTCATCTATTTCCTCCTCGGAGAGCGAATGACTGTTTGCAGCTAGCAGCGACATCTTGCGGTGGGCACTGCAATTAAAAATATATGAGAAAAGTGAAAAAACTCATTACGCATTTATGCAAAAAATATACGAGTACAAAAGTTCTGTGCATTGTGTGGGTGTGTTTGTATGTGGAGGGGGGGGAGGTACCCTAATGAGCTTCGTTGAGGCAAGAAAGGGCAATGGGAGAATTGCGCACAAAGCATTTTGACAGCTTTTAATTAAAAAGTAACGATGGTGAACGTCACGTGCCAAGAGGGTCAAAGTGTGTAGGTGTGCGACTAAGAGAGGGAGAGTGCGAGGAGGGGAAACAGTGAAAGTGCGCGTTGATGATGATGAGTGGCCGAGGGAGCACTAAATTCAGGTTCCGATAAAGTGCCACAGTTGTGGCGCCAGCTGCTCGGGTCAGTTAACTGTCCTATAATGTTGGCCAGATTTATTTTGCGGCTTATTTACTAGCACATTTTCTATTAAGTCGCTGTGCAAACAAGATTTTCACAGATTAAACACGTCTAAGGTGTGTCAGTGGAAGGTAAAGTTAGGGTATACGGATAGTGACGACTCCACTTGAAAACTATGGCTATAGTTGCTACAGCTACCGTTGTTACTACCGTTGTCGTGGGCCAGTGTTAAGTTCAAGGCTGCAATTAGCTTGGATAAAGGAAAACCGGAAATTGAGTGTCGTTGACTGAGAGGTTTTTGTGTGTGCTTCACTTCTTGCCGGTGGCCATTTTCGTTCTTGAAAATAATATTTACTTAGGCGCTGATTGCTTATGCTACACATTGTGAATTCATGTGCTGGGCAAGAAAACCATTGCATACTTTGCGGCATTCACTAATAAGAATTAATGATACCCGAGTGAGTCGCCTGAAAGTGGGCACACTTAACAGAGAGTCCTGGACCCCTATCCTGTTGCTCAACAACAGCCACGCCCACTTCGCTCTTCTTCTTGCCCGCCCCCACCAAGACGTCCCTTGTTGGCAGTGTAAACAATAAAAGCTCATTTAAGCCACGCATTTTCAGGCCATTCGCAGTTGGCGGGTGACCCAATAATGCTAAAAGGGCGACAGGAGGAGACGCCTGCCTCGAGAGCGTTTGCTGAAGCATTCAATGGACAATGCAGAGTCATCAACAAATGCAAATTATGTGCGCAAGCTGTTTTTCGCCCTGACAGCGTCAAGAACTTTTTCAATTAATTCGATGCACGGAGAAATGAAAAGAAAAACAACAGCGAAAATTGTTGCTCTAGTGGAAAACAGAGAGAAATAATCAACAAACTGCCATGCAGGATAATGAGCTATTGATTTTCTTACGTGAAAAACAGAATGCCACCAAAGAAGAAAGCTCCAGGCAGGGCAGACGGGCCTCCGCTCCCTGCCACTGTTTGTCTGGGCAAAGACAAACAAAACTAGCCCGAAACTTAGAGTAGAGAACTTAAATTGAACTCTATTGTCCGCTCGATTCTCGGTGCAAGGGCCTTACGTAAAGTCAGGAAGCGCTGTTCGCTTGCACTGTTTCTTGATGTGTGTGTGAAAAAACGCGCGCAAATCGCGTCGAAGTTGTTTCTAAATATCGCGCTCTCCTCTGACTCTCCCCTTCTGCCTTTCCTCCCTGACAATGCTTGCTCTTTCGCTGCCCTCTGACTGTGTGTGCTGTGTGCTTTGTTTATCTGCAGGTCTGCTGCGACTCACGTGCAAATAGCGAAGGCAAATGGCTCTCTCTCCTCTCTCTCTCTCTGTCTCTCTCTGCTGTTCTCCTCGTGCTCGTTATCGTCCTCGTTGCTGCTCGTTCTCTATAAATTTGTAAACACGGTCACGCACACACACACGCACACAGGCACAGAGAGAGGCGTTGACGTCCGTAGCGGTGCGCAGTTCACCGTTAACTGACTGACTAAAGTAGCCAAGCAGAGCCACAGTGCTGCCTCTGCTGCTGCCTCTGCTGGCTGCGCTGCTTGTAAAAGACTCAACTTTCCATAGGCAGCACTCGAGTTCACTCATTTCTTGGGTGGATGCGTGCAACAGCTGCGCAACGAGGCTACGGCTCTACACGGATCCAGCAGCGACAGAGGCTCGTCTGGCGCTTGCAGCTCATTAATGTCGTTTACCGTTAATTTTGAGTTATCTTATTAAAGTTGCAAATGTGCCAGCTTATCGTATTTTGTGGCAGCATCAGAATCCAACGTGAGACTCATTCAACTGCCGCTCGGGCGTATGCGTAATGCGGCTTGATTTTATTCAGAAATGTCTTAATTGCGAAACAAGCATTTCTCTTACAGCTCATAAGACAAGAGTTATTTCAATTTTAATGCCGCATAAAACGGTAAACATTCATCTCGTACGCAACTCCAATGCGATCTCTGCATATCTATTAAATTAATGTTTACAGAGAAACATTCTTTGTGCGCTTGCTTTGGCATTTCATTAGTGTGCTTTATAATATGAAAGGGGGAAGAATGAGGGGGAGAAGGAGAAGAAAGGGGAGAAAAAGATATAGACGGAGAAGAGAGCAAATAACCTTATTGATAAGCCAAAAGATACCCCTTATTCTTTATATTTCTTATTTATTTCTTATTTTTGTTTTCCAGTTCCTCAGCAACTTGAGTTAACTTCCGTATATTAGAATATTTAACTTAATTCCATAATTTATTCTTATTAGCGGTGAACCTGAACTTGTCACTTTGTTACGCTTAATTAACTGCGTGACTTTAATTTGACTTTGACTTTGAAATTTTCCCAAATCCGCCGTTGTTAATTGCTTAACTTTCGGAATTTTCACATAGACAAACGACACGCTTCACAGACCGTACAGCGGGCAACGATACCGTTATGGACAGTGAGTACGAACAGTTATGGGATAAATACTGTCACAGACACTTACTCAGATAATTGTTGACTGTGCCGACATATTGACTGACTCTGTCAAGAATCAGCGACAAGTGCAAATTGTTGAGAGCAAAATATTTGAAGAGTGAGAAATTCTCTGATGAGACATAGGGCAAGCATCGCAGACCCCATTACGACTATGTACAGAACCGAACCTTCATTCTGTATATATATACATATATATATGTTCATTCCATAAATATATATACCACGGCATACGTTTCCGACACTTGTAAAGTTCAGAGCAATGCGGGCAAATTGTGCTTTGTTCAATGTTCTGCTCGTTGCGAAGCATAATTATTTTGTTATTGTTTGCAGCGTTACGAAGCGACTACAAGTGCCACGCCCACGCTCACGTGCACGCTCACGCTGAAGAACATGCCCACTGTGCGCTCACAGCTTGAGTATGTCGTAAATCAAAATAACGTGCACGAAAGCTGCCTTCGGCATGCCGAAGGCTCTATACCCTTGCCGGTTCTTATGATAGTTCCAATAATAGCAATATATAATGGTACAGAGTTGAATGGTATAATGTATATTTAATATTATGTTCCACATTGTTTAACACTGATTAGTTAAGTTATTTTTTGAATCAAAATTGGCATTTATAGAAAAATAAAAATTTCGACCGATTGTTCCTATGGTAGCTATATATTATAGTGGTCCAAATTTGATGCAATTTTATATGCATATTATAGATGTAGAAAAAAATCGATGTAGTAACTTTTGTTGCAATATCTTGACAAATAACAAAAATGTGCCGATAGTTTGTATGACAGCTATACGATATATCGGTCCGATCCGACTTATGCTAACTTATATACAGCCTGCAGCAATAAGGAGCATTTGTACCAAGTTTTACTAGGATAGCTTTCAAACTGACAGACTTCTTTGCGTTGTACACGGATGTGCGGACACACGGACAGCCGGACAAGGCTAGTTAGATTCCTCTGTTGATGCTGATTAAGAATATATAATGTATAAACTTTAAGTGCTTCGGAGATGTTTCCTAACATGCGCTGGCCAAAGTTTATATACCTTCCGCAAGGGTATAAAAAACGAGGCGCGTGCACGCGTTCAATCACACGAGCATTGCTCATACGCAGCGTTGGCTCCACAAGCTTCATACTTAAGCCCGCGTAATAAAGCAGACAAGCAGCTTTAAGGATATGGCCAAAACATTCCTGCCAGCAGCTAATGCTTTTATCAATAATTCAGCAGCTGAAGCAGGAAAATCGTGTGGGAATTTTCATTTCGACAACAAAAGGCATCGGGGCTCATGTGGATTGTGTTGAACGATTGTTCAGCTCATTGTCGGTTCTCAGTCTCGTTTGAGGACTTTTGAAATCAATAATACGCACCGTTGAACATGTTCTCAGATGAAAATTTTGAGGCACATAAATCCAAGGCGCAAGGCAAATGTAATTCAAGCCACATGTGCCCAACAGGAACCTGCATAATAAATGTATTCAAAGCCCCGGGAAACGCCATTAAAGTAAATACACATGTAGATACACAAGCTAGACCATGTGTGCATGTATTTGTGTCCGTGCATGTATGTGTGCTCCTTATCTTTAGCTATCTTTCCACTCAGAACTGAACATGCATTTACATGTCCAGTGGGAACAAATGACATATCAAGAACATTTCGTTGGTGCTGCCAACGGGGACAACTCAGGAAAATCGTTGTTCCAGACCGTTGTTGACCATTTCCGTTGGAGGCGCATAAACTCGTCACGCCGCCACGCCTACATTTCTGCAGGCACTGCTCCCCCTCGTGCGCCACCTGCCTGCGCATCCGTTACATAACCCAGACATCTCCCCCACTTGGCTCAGCTCAGTCCACGCTCTCGCACTCCCTTTCTCTCTGACTTCTCACTCTCTCTCTTTCTCTCTCTGCGCCTCTTTCACTCCGAGACATTTTCTATTGGTCTCGAGTGCGTTGAACTTGGCCCCATTTGAGCCAAGTTTGAGTGAAAAACTTTAAGCAGCTTTGCGCCAACAGTAGCCACCGGGTGGGGTTTACTGAAAATTTGTTGGGTATTTGTTTGGCCCACCACACCCCATGCCAGGCATGTCTGCCCAAATATTATTTACAGCGTCGCGCCCCGCAGCGTATCCTCCTCCGGGAATGTGTCAAGCAAAAGTGCGTGCGTTAATCTTCCTGGGGCGGAGGCTTAGGCTGCGCACTGTGGGGCTACCTGTTGAAAAGCCTTTATAGATTTGGGGCTTAAGGAGCCACCTAAGCTCAGCGCACTTAAGGACTTAATGGACAATTATCTGTCGAGTATTTATCGAAGATTCAAGTGAATTTTAATATTAGAAAAATTGAATATTTATGAAGTTATTTGCCAGTTAAAATTAAGAGCATAAATAACATCGTTCTATAATCCAATCCAATGCCCGCTTAGTTCGTTCCACTGTTCCAGCTGGAGGAAATGGGATGCCTGTGTCGTCCATTTGGCAAGCTGAGTAGACCGCAGAGTTAACGCTTTTCTTAATTATGCCTTAGGAGATAAGAAAGACGAGACTTTGTTTGGTTTAAAGATCATGTTTACTTCAATCACAGCACAGAATACAGAGAATTTTATTTAGTGGCTTTTCGTTTTGTTTTGTTGCTTGAAAGGAAAATACGAAACGAAAAGCGCAACAAAAAACTATTTCCACTTCTTGCATGTATTTGTGTGTTCTGTAGGTGTGTATATGTGTGTGTGAGTGTGTATGTATGCGGTGTGCTGAGCAGGAAGCGGATAGAAGGAAGTAAAGGCTTCGAGTTCGTGTGGCTGCCTGCGTGGGTGCAAGCTAAGGCAACAGCAGAAGCTGCTGGGTAATTGGAAAATTGATAGGATACATGCAGATTGGGCACAGAAAAAAATAGAAGGAAAATCGAATAAGAGGCCAATGGAGGAGGGGAATTTTCCTTTGAAAAGGTGTCAGTTTGTTTCACTTGCTTTTCTGATATTTTGAGACATTAGAAATAGTCGTGTTGACATGTATCTTAGGTTCGTTTACAGTGCTAATTTCAAAGTTTTAACACACATCTAAACATCTATATTTGACTTGAATTAGTTATGCATGTATATTTCTATATGTATATATATGTATTGTATATAATGCTTTATGTATATGTATATATATATATATGTTACGCATTGTTAAAACACAGTTACCGTTTCTAGTTACATTTGACTTGGTTCTACATTTAGATCAGGTTCGAAATGTTTTTCTTTCTTTTTTAACTCTGTTTTTCCGTTTTGTAGTTGAGTTTTATGATTGTTGCCAGTTGCAAATAAAATGAGATAAAACATACAATGTACATAAACATGAGGCTAACTAAATAATATGGTATAAATTGTACAATTCGATAGACATTATTAACACGTATTTGAACACAGTAACATAAACCTATTGTAATCTCATTTGGGGTAAACTTAATCTCGTTGCACAGTTAAAACTAAGAACCGAATAAGCAATACATGCTCCAATCCCGATTGCCCACCGCGGGCTGTAGAACCTGATGATGAATCCCAATTTCGGACAGACCCAGCAACCTGCTCCAGTTCCATCTCCCGTTCAGTTCACGCTAGGAAGTTTCTCTATAAATTATAAATCAGCCTTCGTCCCTTTGACTAAAATTTGCCAGCACCTTGGCTCTTTGATCTGTTCAGCTTGTTGTTGTTCTCCTCCGGCTCCATTCCGACTGCCACCTAGTACTGATAATTGTGGGGAAAGACCGCACGGGCGGGTAAGTAGCAGGGATCGTGCTGATTGCGATAGCGACGCGCCAGGAAAACGGCCAGAACCTGTTGGAATGCACAAGAAGAACAATTAGCGAATGTTTTAAGAAGAATGTAAAATTAACAACAAATAAAGCAGCAGGAAATCATAAGTCGAACGAAGGAAAGCGAAAAGAAAAGCTGGAACAAGTTGCGAAAATGTCTCACCATGTGCGAAAGCCGAACTTAAATTCTCTAGGGGTTACGTCGTTAGTAGTTCGAATGAGAAGTATTTGAGAATAATATTAAAATAGGTGTTTGTGTGTGTGTGTTGCGGGTGTAAAGGTGTTCAACGCTCAGTCCGAAAACACTTGATTGCTTGCGTTTGTTAAAAGGTTTAAACACGTCGCTATATCTTGTATATATGTATATATTTATATAGAGTATATAGTATTTCTAAAGTTGTAAATGTATGTATGGCCTAATGCATTACGTACTTGGCTCTACTTTCCTATAGTATGTATACGTATGTTGTATATAAGTAGAGAGGCTTGTATAAATATAAATATGCGTGTGTATTCGAGTATGAACTAGCATGTTTGTGTGTGAATGTGTGTGTTTGTGTCGAATGATAGCAGCTAAACACAGAGTTAATCGATCTATCAGACCCACGATTATTGTATGAATATGAAATTTACACATTGACATCAACTTTTGAGACAGACACACACGCAACGCGACATTAAACATGTGTGTGTATCTGTGTTTGGTTTCGATTTCGAATTTGGTTTTGGTTTAGTTTTTGTTATT
The DNA here is from genome assembly GCA_018151435.1 of Zaprionus africanus. NCBI lineage: Eukaryota > Metazoa > Arthropoda > Insecta > Diptera > Drosophilidae > Zaprionus > Zaprionus africanus. Next base: position 11,615,867 of record JAECXB010002206.1, read on the forward strand.
TTTGGGATTTGTTTTGTTTTTTTTTCATTTGCTGTTAGTAGGCAATTTAGAGGAAGGCGCTGGGCAAGCCACGCGGATCCTTTTGATTGCGATAGCGCACTGTAAGCCAGACACCAACGAACTGAATGCATGCCATGAGGAGATTAGAGATTAGAAGTTAAGATGGATCCACAAACCACAAGCCCAAAACACTGTACTCACCTCAGTGAAGCTGAAGAAGATGCCGAGACCACCGCACAACTTGAAGGCGTAGTCGATTTTGTCCTCCAGCAAGGGGCCACATGGTCCGCAGTGGCACAACGGATCCTGAGAGTCCATGCAACACTTCTTGTTCACCAATTCGCAGCTTGGCTCGTTGGGATTGGCAATGGCGACGCTGCTGGAGGGGCTGGTGGCATTGAAGCCGCAGCAAAGGAAAGTATCCTGCACATGTTCACGCATCTTCGTTGGCACCGTCTTCCAGCCCTGCTCGGCGAACTGTTGCTGCTGCTCGGCATTGACAGCCAGGCAGGAGCTAGCAATGGAGAACTGAATCAGGAACAGCATGAACAGAATGATCATGTACTGTACATCCGGGGAAAGAGATACAAAGTTAAGTGCAACCAATACAACTCAGACAGAAGCGTTATCAAAGAGACAAATTCGTTATCAGGTATTGCTCATAACATTATTGCCACTTGGCCAACTGATAACCCCCCAAATGACGCAATTGCCAACAGTGTGCGGAAGTCGTTTGCCAGTAGCTTACGGGCCAAGTCATTCACTTCAGCACGGCGCTAGCATTGCGTCATTGAAAGTCCACCTCGAAGCATAATTGCATAAAAACAGTCATAGGTCACCAGTCTATACATACTAATGTCTTGTGGGGAAGGTACAGTGAAGGAACCCTCAGAGGGATCAAGTTTTGAAGGCCTTATAAAGTTAGTGTCACAGAACTTTGCCTTAACAATCTTCTACAGTCACCAAGCCTTAATCAGCGCCTGAGTCTTGTGGCTTGTGTTCCTCAATGGGATCTTTCACTGTACCTGCCACAGCAACGGAAATGTGTAGTTAGAGCGACGACGACATCAACATGCATTGACCTTCGACTGTGGTTGGAAAACTTTGCACACACAAGGCTCACTTAGGCGAGCATCCTTCGACACATTTGCCACAGTGACTGTTCGTGTGTGTGTGTGTGCATTGTCTTGCTTGGTTGGTTGTGTGTGTGTGAGTGTGTTTGTGCAAAGGATACAAAGAAGAGCATCACTTGATGATGCTTGACAGCACCGGCAAGGCCCAGCATGGAAATGCAGATGAGAATCACGCCGCAGGCCAAGATGCCTCCAACAATCGGCAGGTTCGTGACAACGGACGCGGCCCGTGCATAGACGCCGACGCCAATCAGCAAGAAACCAATCATCTGAAAAATAATGCAAAAACAGAAACAGAGAGAACCAAATGAGGACGAGGGCACAAAGACGCCTCTAGTTCTACTAAAAATAATCAAATGTACTGCTTAATGTTTCAATTTGTATACAGTTTCAACTGTTTTTATTTCTGCTGTTTTAGTGTATATACAACGCAATTTTCGTGTTGTTGCTATTGCTTTTGTGTGCTTTGTTGTTGTTGCTGCTGCTTACCACATACAAAATGTTGAGCGCAATTAGCGCATTCTTCGAGCACGTAAAGCCACCACACATTTTGCTATTTCTTTTGTTTCTCTCTTTTAGTTATGATTTATGCACTTTAATTGTTAAACTTTAAAATTTTGTAATTTTGTTATTTTTTGCTGTGGCGCAGGTTTCACTTTCACTGTAATACACATTCAAAATGTGCTAAAAAAAATTGTTGTTTGGTAGCTTAAGAAAGCGCTAAATAATACCATTAAATTTGTGAACCGATGGCAGTGCTTAAGGCGTATTGTGAATTTGTCGAAATTTGACCTTGTTTTACTTGTCTGGCAGCTCTATTTATATGTAGTTGGCAACATTTCTTGTAGCAAAGACACAAACCAGTGTGTTTACAGTGTTTAAAATTTAAGAAACTTTTCTTACGCCGCGTATTTTATTTTTAATACAATATTTTAAATTGTTATTTGCAAAATTATGATATTCAAATTTTTAAAAGGAATTTTTTAATTGCACTTGATGTTTGTCTGTATTTAACAGTCAATTTCTGTTGTGTTGATATCGTGTTGTATTAGATCAAAAACAAGGAATTGTCGAAAAAAACAAAGAACAACCCAACAACAACAACGATTTTAAGCCGCAGAGCCAACAAGTGCCGTTAATTGCATTTTCATACTAAGCGAAATTCCGAGGCAAGGCAAAGGCAAACAACTTCATTGCGTGTCATGGCAAGTTATTGGCCTAGGACCTCCAACTTGGCAATATTTGGCAACAGCGACAACAACAACAAAAACAAAAAAGACTAAAACACGGCAGCAACAACAACGGCAGCAGCTTAAATAAATTTATAGGCAAACGATAAGCGCCGCCTAAGCGCTCGGGTGCTGCCCAAAATTGGACAAGGAACGTGCGTCGCACATCGCGTCGCGAGCGCGCTCACCCAAAGTTGAATTTAGTAGCTGTCAAAGCCATCAGCTGGTGCCGGGCAACACCTACAGCAGCAGCACGCGAGGAATGCGACAAGTGATTGTGCGCTGGAGCTGCAACTGATCGCGTGTCGTGACTGTTCACGTGAGTGGAGAAGGATAATGCGTTGTGTGATACACACAGAGTGATATGCTGATAACATGTAATTCGATACTTACAATACAATCGATAACATTTACTAATACCAGTTAATGCAGTATTTCAATTAGCTCATTATATCAACCGGTATATACTGCACAGCTGACATGCAAATCTGATTGCTTTCGATAAGCGACACACGCACCCATCCCTAGAACACACACACACACACACACACACACACACACACACACACACACACAGTATCGTCATCTCTCTCGCTTTAGCCTTGACTTTGCGTGCAAATGGCGAAAATGTTGAACCGTTTTTTTACGTTTCGTTTCGTTTTGTTTCGTTTTGGGTGTTTGGTCTGTGGCCTGTGACTTTATAAGGCTGTTGGCTGTCAACTGTCAGTTGTTTTTAGTCAGCCTCATTGGCAGCTTTATTGGCCATGGGTGTATTGGCTGCACGCGGCTGCAAGGCTCCGTATGTGTGTGGCCTCTTGCCGCGGGCTACAAGACAGCACGTACAAGCCAAGGAGAAGGCACAGGTAGGGGCACGGGCAGAGGCAGAGGTAGGAGTAGGCACTCTGCATACCAATCATAAATATGTATTGTACAAGTTTGTACTCGTAAATATGAATCGCATTGCACTTGCAGCAAGGCAGCAGGCACCGAGGCAGCAGGCAACAGGCAGCGGGGGCAGGGGGCAGCTCGTTAGTCTTGTGGTGCGAAGATGCAAAACGCTTTGTGGCCTGCACCAGTAACTGCTGCTGCTGCTGCTGCTGCTGCTGCTGCTGCTAGCTGTGCTAACAAGATGGCAACACATGAAATTAGACTGCCTCGATGCACGTCCGGCGATAGAACTGATCGTGCCCAGCAAACTGAAACTGCGACTGCGCTGCAACTGCAACTGCGACAGCAACATTGCTAAACTAATTAACATATTCAAATATTTGTCGCATTGTTTGCCGGCTTCAGCTTCAGCCACAGCTACAGCTACAGCTTCTGGCTTGCATTCAACTAGAGATCCGAGTAGAGTCTGCGGTCTGTTTATTGAAAAACCATTTTACGGTTTCATGCTTGGCAGTCATTGCGCCAACGCCGCCTCGTTGCCTCACCAGCCTCGGCAGCGCAGTGCAGCCCGGCCACGCCCCAGTTTAGTGCGATGCGGTGCCAGTGCATCGCGGCATCGTGCATTGTGTGGAGCAGCAGCATCTTCTTCGCGCTCAGCCTCCGTCAGGGAGAGACCTGAGACTGAGTCGAGCCCGTTGGCGCTATTTTTATCGCATTTTAAATGGCTATTTGTAGTTGTTCCACCAGGAAGTGGCATAAATTCGCAGTGCATAATGGCTGTGAATAAATTATTTCTCCTGGCTGCCGCTTCCTCGCGCCAGTCGATGCTGATAAGCTCCGCCAAGGAAGACGCTTCTCCTCCTCCTCCTCTTGCATTGCGTTGTTCAATGAAATAAACGAAACAGAAACAGAACGCAGAGAACAATGCACTGGTTACGTAATCACTTACTGCGATTGTTGTCCTGGGCAGGCTGCAATGCTCCACACACACCCACACACACACCCATGCACAGTCCACAGTTGCTCGTGATAGAGAGACCAGCCCAGCGGCCTTCCTTGTGAGTCCAAGCATCTTCCACGCACGCCCTCAACGAGCAACGTGGAGGAAGATTGCAGCAAAGGCAAAGGCATAGGGCTGAGGCCAAATTGAATACGCAGACTGACCAGGCCAGCGGAAGTGCTCGTAACTCAGGCCAGCGCTGGTGCATCCTGGTGTTTTATGACCCTCGACAAGGTATCCCCATGCTTAATCAACCGTTAAAACTGTACTCTGTGAAATGATTGCAATATCCGCCGGTAAAAGCGCCATTAATATTTAACTCGATCTGAAGCACTTCTTGAGGGATTTTTAGCGGAATTAGTTAGCTATTTATTTATTTTATTTCTCTAGCCGCGTCTATATCGATCAGTCTCCTGTTGCCGATCAACTTCATTAAATCTGCTCTGCAGTGGATTTTTGAAACCGTTTTCGCACGATGTCGAGTCGGCAAACTGAACCATTTTACAACTTCTAATGGTTTTCCAACTGTGCTCTGCAACGGTTTGCCTGTCCTTCTGTCCCTCTGTCCGTTTGTCGGGCTGTGGCTGAGTGGTTTCCCGGCTGGCTTTGTTGGCTAGCTGTCTGGGCTGGCACCGGCAGCGGCACTGGCACTGGCACCAGCAGCGGCACCGGCACTGGCCCTGCCTGGTCAATGTCCTTTGCCAGTGCGCCTTGCATGCGCATTGCGCGCACGACGCGTCAACAGATGTTATCCCACTTGGCAGTGACCCCGGCGAGGCCATAAATTCTCACAGCGCCGACGCAGATGCAGACGCAGCCGGAGATGAGGGCGGTGGCGGTGGAGATGAGGCGTGGACTGAGGCTGCGCAGCTCTTCTACAAATGTTCCAATTTGTATTTTTGCAACAAATTGTTGTAGTAGCTGTTGTTCTTGTTGCTGTTGCAGATGCGGCTGCCGTTGCGAGTTGGCGTTGTCGTTGCCCCGTTGCCTCGTTGCCTTTGCCCCGTTGCCACTGCCCCGTTGCATTTGTTGGCTGCCCCTGCAACGCTGGCTGCATTTAATTTAATTTGGCCTGCCCAATTGGGCAATGCTGCAATTAGAGACAAATGTTTTGGATGCATTCCTTGTGCTATTTAAACCCCATGTTCGAGGCAATTAGTTTGGCCCAGCCCCAGCTTCAGCTCCAGCTTCAGTTGCAACTTCAGACTCGAGCTTCATCTCCAGGCTCGGGCGGCATTGTCTATTGCCAACTGGGCGAAAGTTATCTGCGTGGGGGGACGCTGGGGACACAGCGACGATTTCCCACACGTTTGTTTGCTTAATTAGGTGAAAACTGGCTAACAGCTGTCGCCATGCCCCATGCCCCATGCCCCAAGTCCCAAAAGAGGCCGCTGCCTGGCTGCCTGCCTGCCTGGCTAATGAGCAGGACAAGCTGGCGAAAAGAAAAGTAACGAGCCCGTCCTCGCTTTCAGGTTGCCCAAACGGCAATCGTTTTTCGGTTCCAAGTGCTAAAATTCCAGCAATTATTCGCTGCATGATGCTCTCTAATGCCGCTTGGGGTATATCAAACTTGTTGAGGTTGTTTGCCAAAAAAAATAAACTTCGTTTTATGTGATTTTATTAAACTTTCCAACAAATCTAACAATCTTTTAACACTTTCATTTGTCTGAAATTTACTTATGCAAATATTTAAAGAGCTTTAAGTTATAGAAAATTTTTATAGAATCTCAGTAATTGCTAAAAAGAAAGAAAACAATCTACTCAATTCATATTCAAATTTATTTATTTGTAATAAAATGTGATATATTGAGTTGTAATCAAAAAAAATTCCCATTAACCTAAACTCTTTCTATTTATTCATCTCCATTTGCATTGCATGCTTTTCTTGCAGTGCAAACTGATAACACCGTAGCACACAGCGAGGAATCCCTTTGAATGAATTCCTGTGCTCTGCGAATACTTATGCATCTATGCCAGATGGAGCATATAAGGTGCGGTGTGCCGATTGCGCGAATTTCTCCGTTGGCGTTCGCCGTTTGCCCGTTCGCCCGTTTGCCTGTTTGGCATTTGGCATTGCCCATCGTCATGGCAAGTGCATAATTTTTCAATCAATGCGAGCAGCTGTAAACAAACTAAACAGGCGGAGGGATTGAAGAAGAAAGCTGGACAAAAAAAAAAAAACAAAAACAACAGGCGAGCCAGGCCGGAAAATCGTGATGCAGCCAACATGGCATGGCAGCACTGTCGGATGTCAGGGAAGCGCGCCGCTCCACACCGGCAGAGCAGCACAATCAGCTCAGCTCAGCTCGGCTCGGCACAGCTCAGCACTCAGGCGCAGCAGCATTTAAATGCAAATGCAAATGGCCATAAAGCGTGAGGGTGTGCATAGCGAGCTTTATATGCAGCGATGTGGGCCAAATGCGAGCAGCGAACGAGGCGTTTGTCAATGGTCAGAGAGTGTCAGTGTGCAGTGTGTGGTGTGCAGTGTGGGTGTTACTGGGCCGGCTCAGCTCGGGCTCATCGACTCCCCATCGGCTATTGTCTTTAGAAAGCTAGTCCAGTCTAGCTTCAAGGAGAAGCTGCGGTGCTAACGTCGTCGCTGTCGCATTCTGGGGCCACAGGCCACAGCGTTAATTAAAAGACATTGCTAAATGACAAAGAGTTAATGGCCAGGTATTTGCATAGCTGTCAGCGTTAATGCCCACACTTGGACACGACGCTTCGTGCTGCAGCTTGGCCCATGTGTGTGTGCCCCATGCGGCGCAACTTGTGGCAAACCCGCTTCAATTCCAAATACGCAACAGACTCGCCCATAAAAATTGTCAAAGCGCGACACGCCACTGCCGATGGTTCCTTAATAGAGGCGTTTTATGCGAGCCAACACTCGCAGCACATGCGTCATGTCACCTACTCTGCGCACTGCACGGATGGGACACGATCACAGTTCGTCGCACTCCGCTGCCGCTGAAGACATCTTCATCTTCGAGGCGTCTGCGGCACGCGTCTCTGCTGCTCGTCTTTTCGCATGATTAATGGCCAAAGCCGATGCCGGCGCAGCTTCTAAGTGATTTCATGCTGAATTTTTGATCACCTGCTGCCGCTCTACGTAGAGCGAGAGCTACGCGCTGCCAGACTTAATGGCGTGCGTAGCTGAAGCGTTAAAGAGATCGTAAAACGCCTCGGTAAACTTGTTGCTTTGCCTCATAATTTGATTAACACTTTTGTCTGTGCCCAGACCCAGTCCAGCAGACGAGCTGCTTCTCTCTCCCTGTGTGTGTGTATGTGTGTGATATGGCAACTCAGTGCGTGTGTGTGTGTGTGTGTGGCTTGAGGAAGTGTGCCCCAATGCTCACAAAGCCGTGAAATTATTATAATTTGTTGCCGTTTTAGCATTTCACTTAACCCGCCAACAGACTGAGCACTTGTCATACATCAGGCTTAACTGCTTTAACAAACAATGCCAGGCACAACACCTCAGCTCACCTCACCTCACCTCAGCTCTTCATCCAGCCCTCAGCCAGCTGCTAATAGTCTGCGGGCCGTCGCTGTGGGTCTTTGGGTGCACTACTGGCAGTCTCCCTGTCTGTCTGTCTGTCCTCACCGTGACCATCCATCAGTTGCTAAATGAATGTTAGTATGCTCATGTTTATGACTGTTAGCTATAGCTTGTTTTAACAGTTTGAAATTTGTTAAGCCTCATTGGAAACTACCGATCTGAAGTCATTATATGTCTACAAGTATGTATATCATATCTGTACAGTGCACTTGCATAACTTTAAGACTTGTTTGCACGCAGCTCTAGTTAATTATTTATATTATGTCAGAGCAATTAAACGTTTGCGGAAGCGCCGTCTAACTATATGTTTGCAGCAAGTTCTATTATTATACAAATCGATGAGCATTAAGATCATTACCGGTTTCCGTTCGAGAAAAGTGCTGGAGATCTTACAGTTCCAATGAGAACTATATATAGGACAGACTTCCCGAGATAAGAATAGATTAACTTAGAACTTGCTTAGAGAAGAAAATTAACTTGACTAGGTCTGCTGCAATTTGACTATATTATCTAAATCTATTCTATATTCCCCCAAACAATCCAATCAGTACAATTTGTTTAGAAGAATACAATATTTATCTCATTTGTTGAATGCATTGTGTCTTGCTTAGTCTACGATCTTATGGGTAAAACTCAGCACCCTCTGCGTGTCGGCATAATAAATAAGCAATATAAATATGGTATTTAAATTAGCAATAAATAGTTGTAGTAGGTAGTCGTAGTTAGTTAGATACACAATAAATAAATAGCAGATAAGTATTACTACTTCGGCACACGAGGAGGGGCAGCCTTGTGCAACGAATTTGACACAAACATTTTGATACAAAATTATTTGGCAAATCTGCGAATTATGTCGGGCTGTCCCCATGTCCGATTCGTAGCGAAACAATAGTATTTAATCCATATAAATATAGGGTAGATAAGAGTAATATAAATGCACAACGTACGCCTCAGTTTTGGACCTACGTAGGGGTTTTCTTTTCTTTTTCTTTTCACTACACACAAAATTAGCCTAATTTTCTGCTAGGGACAAAAAAGGGGAAACTAGAGTTTAATTTGCTAAAATTTCGTGGCTAAATTTGGCTCGATTCGGCTATGCAATGCGCAGTTTTAGAATGCTGGACGGAGGGGGATCCTGACCCGTGTCCAGTGCATTTAAAAGCGCGCATTCGAGTGTTCTCTCAGTTCGAGCGGGAAAGTGTTTTTGTTTTTCGTTTGCAATTAAATTAAGTTAAATTATGCTTAGGCTAAGTAAATTACGCTAAGGGCTTTTCCAATTGATCTTCAAATCGCCAAGTGGCAATTGTTTCTCTCAGTGTATGTGTGTTCTTTACGTTGTCTATTCAAGTCTCATCGAATCTTTTGAAGCTTTCGAGGCATATTGCGTTTAATTCCCAGCTACATTCCTTGCGAGCTGTGCCCAGTGCTGCATCCTAGTACTGCTGGCCATAGCGTCCATTGATGCCGCTGTCGTAGAGCTTGCTCAGCGTATCCTGAGCGCTGCTCACATGCGACGCGGCCGAAGATGCTGCGGACGGTGGAGGGGGTCCATAGAGCATGGTGGGTGCGCCATATGTGATGGTGGGCGTGGGCTCCTGCTGGTAGAGATAGCGCTCCTTGCGTGTGCGTCGCTGCACAGTCTTCCAGATGCCAAAGATGCTCAACTGGGCCAGCAGAAACAGGGAGCCAGCGAAAATGAGACCTAAACAAGAGAGCGAGAAAGAAAGAGAGAGTGTAGGTAAATTAACGATGGGAAGCGAAAGAGAGTTAGAGATAATGCGGAACTGGAGCAACAAGGAAGCGATGAATCGACTTAGTTATCAAAGAAAACAAGAGTGGACGGCGCTTGACCCAGTTAGAAGAGTCGCAGCGAGGCGAGCGAGGGGCAAACGAGCCCAACGGCCGACCAAGTGACCAAGTTTGACAGCAACAAGTTCAAGATAAACAAAAACAATGAGAAATAAAACAGCGACAATTTAGTGCATGAGTTGCATATTCGCCTGGCTGCGCTGCGCTTGCTTCACTTTTAGTGCAGTGCAGCATGCGGCATGCCACATAAATAAGCCGCAAGTCGAGGCCGTAACTGTGTAGGTACAAGGGGAGGCAGGAACGGGGGGGGACCGATGGACAACGGAGGAAATTCGAATGCCAATGCCAATGGTAGAAATCGGGTGAAAGTGCCGCCAAAGTGCAGTGCGCGATTCACTCGCATGCGTCGTCGTCCAGCACACGAAATCAGAATTTAAGAGCAACGACGACGACGACGAGGATGATGATGACGACGTTGCTGATGACTATCACAGATTACAGCGTACTCCATATGCAACATGTTGTTGTTGCTGTGTTGTACATCAAATGCCCATAAAAAGTAAGCGCCGACAGAAACACAAACAACACAGCCGAAACTAACCCAACAGCCAAAACAACAACAGCAACAGAGACAACAACAACAGCAGAGACAGCTACAGCAGCAGCAGCAACAACAACAGCAGCAGCAGCAACAACATTTTGTTGTCGTGGTCGTCATCGTTGTCGTGGTCTGTTGGCAATGACTTTAACGAGTCTCAATAACAAAGCGCACGCACTTGAGCTTTTATTTATGTGCTTGCTTTGCCTTTTATCTGTTTATCTGTTTGTCTGTTTGCCTCTCTGTCTGTCGCCCTGTCTCCCTCTAGCCTCGTCTGTCAGCCAGTCAGTCAGTCGGTCGGTCTGGCCGTGCGTAGCTATGAAAATACACGAAATTATTACAATTACGATAAACGGTAGGTCGCCGCGCTTGGGGGGCACCCGCAAAGCAATCAAATGGTAAACAATTTCAAAATAGACCCCAAAATAACAGCAACACCAACATGAGCAACAACAACAAAAGCAGCAGCAGAGAGTACAAGATAGAACAATGAACAAACAGTTGTTATGGCACGAAGTGTTTTGGATATGCTACATGGTTTGATGGCCTGGGAACTGGTCCACTCGCTCGGATGCGGTGCATGTGCATCTTTAGATGAAAGCGAACAAAACCGATTGGTCATCTTGAAGAGGGGTCTTTGAAAGTGAAAGAGACCAGTCAGCAGTATTAAAGAAGACCGAACGAAAGTTTTGGACAAGGCTGCACTGAACTAGAGCTATCAAAGACATGTCAGGTGACAGCTTAAGAGATTATAGCATATAATATGGAGTATATGAGTATGAAATGATTATAATAAGTATTTTCAGTATTTCAGGGTGTACTAACTTTGTGGAAAAGTACGTAACAGGCAGAAGGAGCCTTGGGAGACCCCACAAAGTATGTATATTCTTGCTCAGGATCACTAGCCGAGTCGATTAAGCCATGTCTGTCTGTCTGTCCGGATGTCCGGATGACCAGTTAAACACACAGATCTCATCTATTATAAAAGCTAGAGACACCAAATTTGGCATGAAGGTCTCTGTTTACCAGGCGCAGACCAAGTTTATTTCAAATGTTGGGCGCCACGCCCACCGCCTCCGTAAATCAATAATTTAACCTTTTGAGTTGATTTGTGAATATATATTTCAGAGCAAATTAAACGATTTAAATACGTATTTCGGCAGCTAGAATCACTATATTTCGTTAGCAACAATAGTGAGAAGTATTTTGGCTATATCCCACAGAGTTGCAGCCAATAAATGTTGTATGAGAACAACTAAAGTGATTAGAATATTTAGTTGAGTTTATAGTGGAATATTGATAAGTATTTCAACTAATCTCTGCTACTGTAAGAGCCACTAGACTCACTAAATTTAGCATGTGGCCCACTGTAAAGCTAAGCAAGAACAGGTTTAATTCAAAAATCAAATCAGGCTGTGCTACGGCGCCCGATAGAGCAACTTTCCAGCTGAAGTGTTCTCACTGCTTTTCTTTCCATTTCACATCTAATTGCAGTGCTGAAAATTGATCCGTTTAATTTGATGGCTGCCATTGTAATTATATTCGGGGTGAGAGAAGCAAAGCATCGAAAGCATCGCTCATGGATGGAGTTATGAAAAATGCATAATTCAAACACATTTCGTATGGGATTATGGAGTAGAGTGCAGTTGCTGGCCGCTAGATTGATTGCCGTTTGCCGTATGCCGCATGCGGCTTGCCACAAATCCACAAGCCACCAGCCAGCAGCCACAAGCCACACGCATGGCGTTCGCTCTCGATCCTCAATGTGTGTGGCAAATGAGCTTAAACTGGGGGGAGAAACCGTTGCTCTAATTGCGGACAATGAGCTCGGCGCGCTTCGCTTTGCTGTGCAGCGCGTCGTAATTGCAACAGAAATTGATGCGGCTGCCGCTGCCGCTGCTGCTGCGCTCCACCTGGGACCAAGTGGACCTAATGCAGCAACGGCAGCAGCAGCGCCAGCGGCAGCAGCAGCAACTGGACCTGCTGCCGTCTAACAAGCTGTAAATTTAACGCTTCAACGCTGCATTTGCTTTAATGCGCCGTGGCCAACGTGCATGGCAATTGCTCCACAAAGCAATGACATATGCAGCTGGACGAGAGGAGGCGCTGGTGGAAGACAGAGGCAGGAGGAGGGAGCTCGCTGGCTGTGCAGCTAACTGTGTAAACTTTTCGCGCCGCACGAAAATCAGGCGTGCAGCAATGCAGCAGCAGCAGCAGCAGCGGGAGCAGCAACAGCATCTCGTCCATGCTGCACAGCTGGCGAGGCACATCGCATTGAACCAGTGACCTGGTCGTGAGCCAGAGCGACAACACGGCGTCAGCTTTGCCATCATAACTTGTTGGCGACCGGAGAGGAGCACGTACTGGACATGACAGCGACAGAGCGACAGAGCGGCAGCTGGAGCTGCGGCGGCTGCAACCAATTTATTTCTCATGCAGTCGTCAGTGGCAATGATGAAAAATTGATTCATTATCAAAATTAGCGAGCAGTCAACAATGGCCAGAACAAGCCGCTGCCTCACGACGCAGCAGGCAGCAGGCAGCAGGCTGGAGCAGCAGCAGCAGTAGCAGCTGGCGAACGCATTCGCATCCGCTGTGGCTGTTGCAGTTGCAGTTGTGGAATCGCATCCATCCGCCACCCGCTGGCTGCAGCAGCACGACGTCAACAACGTTCTACGTCTTGTCTATGCAAATCAGCGAGTAGCAGCAGCAGCAGGAGTCAGAGAAGGGGGCAGTGGGGGGAGGGGGGGCAAGTTGCGAGTCTGCCTTGATTCGCTCTTGATTGGGCATTTTCACAGAGGGAACAGAACTTACCATAGCCATTAAGACAAGTGAGCTTGTCCTGAGCAACGCCCGCGTAGGCCTTCTCGTGCGGCTCGGCCCCGCCGCCAAGATTCATGCCGGCATCACTGCCATCCTCGGCCTGGAAGCCAAACTTGTCTGTGATTTGTATGGACTGCACGAGCAGTATGTTATCATCGGTTGCGGCTGCCGGTTCACTCGAAGCTGGACTCACATCTCGGCGCTGGCGTGTGCTGACCATGAACTCGGCTGTGAATTTGCAAGCAGTTAGCAACGTAATGAGCCACGGCCAGAAGCCAAGTCGGACCTAGGTCCGTCCACACTTACCACCATCGGTGCCATTGAGCACTGAGCGCTTCTTGCGGCCATAGGAGACGAGAGACTTGAGCTCACCGCTGGCGCCATCCTCGCTATCACAAATGACGGGCTCGCAGCGCGGTATGCAGGGCGTGACCAGGGCGCGGAACTGAACCACCTCGCTGGATGGGAACTTGAAGGCATCGAACTGTGAGAGCAGCACCTTGCGATTGTGCGACAGCTTCTGTATGGTGCCCATGATGTATTGGTCGGTGGGGCAGCCATTAGCATCGATCAGCGTTATCTCGGCACTGTCCGAGCCATCCATGGCGACCAGTTCGCGCACAAAGATCTCGTACGGGCTGTTCTGTTCGACAATCTCGAAGCGCAGCGCCAACGGATCACCGACCTCGGCAATGCGCTTCATGTCGCTGCCATCGCGTGAGGTGATCTTCATGACGACATTAGGTGAATCGATGGTAATCTCTTCGCTAAGTGATGATTCGATTTCGCCAGTGACACCGAGATCAACATCATTCAGCACCGTCTTGTTGGTCAAATCATATTGACAGCTGACAGCCAGGCCCAAATCGGAGGAGGTGACAATCATATCGTGATGCTGGATAACAATGTCGTTCATATAGCGACCATAGGCACTCTGGCGCACATTGCACTCGAGATCGTTGTAGCCCATGCGGAAGTCAAACTCCAGCGAGTTGTTCACGTTCACAGCGCAAGACTTGGGCGCTCCCTTGGCGTAGACCTTGCCGTCGAAGAGCTTGGAGGTGCGTATCTTGGTGATCATCTCACCGGAACGGCACTCAATGGACACATTGTAGCAGGCGGATAGCTCGTAGGTGGCTGCCTCTGGCACATCCAGATAGGGATCCATCACGTCCGTCAATGTGGCGCGACTGTGATGCGACAGACGGCAGACCATGTCGCCAGTGTCATTGTAGTCGTACGAGTGGCATCTGCGGGGGTGCAAGAGCAGTGTGAGTGTGAGAACTGTTGCAACAGTTACTAACGGCTGTTGCTTACCTGTAGGGCGAGTTGAGGCACAGATCGCGGCATTCATCGATGGTGTTGATGTCCTGGTAAACGGAGTCCACAGTCTTCAGAATCTTGCCCGAGATGCGCTTGAACTCGCACAGTTTGCTAGGCTCCTCGGCACAGTTGTTCTCCAGATAGTCAGCACCCTCGTAGGCCTCCACACTGCCGCCTGCCGAGAGTGTGATGCGGTCCATGTCGGAGAGTTCGCACAGTCCCGAGTGGCGATAGAAATTGGCCGAGCTGTGCGGGGCGAGAGTTATGAGCGGCAGAGAGGAAGCAGGGAAGAAGGCAGGTTGAAGGTTGAAGGTGAAGGCAGAAAACGAGAAAGAAAGAGAACGAAATAGATATAGTACTGAATAAAGTATTAAGTACAGCACATAGAACAGAGATAGAGTAGAGTCGACTCTGATAGTGAGTCCTAATCGAGAGATCTAACTGATCAGATATCTAGTCGGAGAACTTGTTTATCTCTAGCTTCTCTCGGTGCATTCTCTTTTCACTTCCATTTGATGGATGCTTCTGCAACACTTTGTACAACAAAGCGCAGCAGCTACTGCAGTGGCTTCTGCCTCTCTCTCCTCCTCTCTCCTCTCCTCCTCCTTCATTATATTTTATCTTGTTTAAACTTGTTCAGAGTTGTACGTGAGACTGACAGAGTCATCTCTGAATCTAATCGACTCGCGGCAACTTCTGCTACAGTTTTGCACCACAGCTGCAGTCGCTGTTAACTGTCCATCTTCATGCATGTTACACTTGCAACCAGTTGTGGCTACAACTCGAGCAATATCAAGTGTCGCTCATTCCATAACTGGATCAACTTGTCTACATATTACGCAATGCTAATCACAGCGACCAACAGTGAATGAGAGCGAGAGAGAGAGAGAGAGGGAGGAAGAGGAGCATCTTCAGTTGGGGTTCACTCACCGGCAGGTAAACTCCGTTTCGCCCAGGCAGAGTTCCAGGCAGTCGCGGCGCGACAAGACCGTTTGACTAGATTTGACATGCTCGGGCAGGCGGTAACCTTGAACGCGATCAATGCACCAGGCCTTGGAGCAAGGACGCACGCCCAAACACGATTTCTGTGCGTAGATTGTGAAAACCGGAAACTGTGAGCGCGAAAGTGAACCTGCAAAACCAAAACAGATCCATTAAAACGGTACTCGGTGTGGTGCGTGTTGTGCGTGCGATGCGTTTTACGCACACGCCCCTTCACTGCAAAGTAACAGGCGTTGAGAAACGCAGCAGCAGTACCAGCAGCAGCAGCAGGCACGGCTCTACCTGCAGCAGCAACAGTTGCAGCCGCAACGACAACTGCAACAGCAACAACAACAGCGAGAGCAAGGCAGGCAGGCTGGAAAATTATGCGTTACCGCAAACGCCAATGCCAAAAGCCAGTTTGCAGAATAGGCAAAATCTAGTTTGCCTGTGCCCAAGCCAACTTGGAGCCGTCGTTGTCGTCGCTGTCGTTGTTGTTGCTGTTGTACTTGTTGCTGTCGCCGTCATTGACTGTGCCTGCCAAATCATGCGTAAAACCAAAGGCGTGTTTCGCACCGGCTGCCACTGGGGTGATTTATGCTCCACGGCCGCCGCGAACTAGAACTCAATAATTGAATGAATGAGTGGCCAACTAAATTATTGAACTTTCTTTGGCACACAAACCGGCAGCAACAACAGGCGAAACTGCTGCAGCTGCAGCTGCAAGGAAATTCTCACACTTTCTAACTCACCTGGCAATTTATCGGCGGTCGTCTTGAACAGCACACACAAGCCGGTTTCGTAGTTGACAGAACTGCAGGACTCGTTGCTCTGGCAGGCCTCCAAGCAGTCGGTGAGCATCAGTGTACCGGGCAGAGTATCCAGCATTTTCGAGGGCGCTGACAACACATAACTGTAAACAGAGAAGTTGCAAATATGATTGGAAATCGAAACAAATAAAAAATGAAATAAATAAATAAAGAAATTTGTGTTTTCCCTCTTCCAAATATTTCACTCTTCCAAATATTTCCTATTCTATGCATCGATTTTAGCTGTAAACGATATTAATTGATTTATTCATTAGCTACACAAAAGGCTAAACAAAAACGAAAGTGAGAGCCCCAATAAATTTCGGGCCGCCGAGCAGCGTATTATGCGGGGGCCCCCATGACTAAGCGCACGAAACAAAACAAAAGACTCAGGCAACGAACTTGACTCGAAGAAAGCTTCACGGCGGCTGCTGTCGGCGCCGGCATCGGCATTGTCCGACATCAAAACAAACCATACGATTAGACATGCCTCGTTTCGCCCACTTGACACGCCCCCCCTGACTCGCTAGACTGGACTGGATTACCGTTAGTTGCTAGAGATTCTATGCAAATTGCCTAATTGAGCGAAATGTGATTTGCATTTAAATTTCGGTTGGGCAAAAGTGAAATGAATAAAGAGAATGAGAAGAATGAGGAGAATATGGAGTGTGGAGAGTTGCGTAAGATGGACTCACCCGGTAATTATCTCGAATCCAATCATATCTGGATCGCACTCCTCATCCAACTCGGGCGCCTTGTCGGTCTTGGGCTCTGGCGGTGCATCGTTCTGTGGCACCAGCAGCGGCTTGGGCAGCTCGCTGTTGCTGCTGGTGGTCAGTGGAGCTGCATCCACGCTCTGCTCGCTGGTGGCTGTTGTGGAGCTGCTGCTGCTGCTGGCGCTGCTTGTTGTGGCAGCTGGAGCTGCTGGCGCTGGCGTCACATTGGTGCGTGGAATTGTCTGCTTGGCCGGCTTGACAGGACGCTTCGTTTTGCGTGCCGCATTGGCGTCACTCGCAATTAGGCAGAGCAATAGCAGAAAAGTGCAACGGCGTAGAAACATTTTGTCTGCAAGAAAGAGAGAGAGAGAAAGAGAGAGAGAGTGAGAAAGGGCGTTGCATTGGCGAAATGTTAATTAGGCTAACTAATTTCACGTTACGCGTAATTTATGTAATTCCTCTTGTTCATTCTATTAGCCACAATATGCCATAGTCGGACAACGGCACTTTTAGCAGTCCCCTCCCCCCTTCCCCTCTTGGCAGTGCACATTGGCATGGCAGGTTTTTCATTGCTGTTCCGGGAGATGTTGCACGTTGTGCGCAGGCATTAATTGCTTGGCTTGTAAGGTCTGGCAGAGTTTAATTAAAGCAACAGCTGGAAAAGCGATGTTCACCTTGTTATTGTACAACAATCAAAGAAAACGCTTGCGCAGCAGTGCGGCCCAGTTGGATGTGTGAAAAGTTCCGATGACTGGGAAAGCAAGGCAAAGGAAAAGGTTGTTGCATTTTTTACTCGTTTCCCGCTTCTTTTTTTATTCCACTTCTTGTTATGCTGCTGCTCTTGTAGGCGTTGGTAATGAAGCTCGCTGCTGCGAGGCCGTTAACTCGAAGGCGAATCCATCGTCAGATTTCCCAATTGATGCTAAGACTTTCTTCAATTGAAGAAATCGCCAGATTATGCAAGAGCAATCTGGCAAATCGCCTCAGTGTGTGAAAGTGAAGTCGGTAATGGGTAAAGGAGTAGGGGGGAAGGGCTAATGGCCACGGCTAATCCAAGCTGCACTCCATATTCGTGTTGAGAGGTTCGGAAATGTGTTCGGCTTTATGGGCAGCACTTATTTAACTGCCAATTGTCTGTCGAGTGTGCTGGAGAAACAAACACTTTGCCGGCTGTGAGATAATCTCGGCTCATTATTTGCAGCAGCAACAGCAACGAGCAACAGCAACGAGCAGCAGCAACTGTTGCTGTTAATAAGGGGGTGGCGTGAGAAAGATTTTTGCTAGAATTTCCTGATTATGCGCGCCGGCACTTGCTTCGTTACATAATTAATTACGGGGGTGCGTTCGGTGCGCCATCTGGCGGCGTGGCATGCAAAACAAGTGCACCGCCTGCCGCGCCGCGCTGCTCTCACACATAAATTATGGCAAAGCCAAACAAGCAGAGAGCGGGTACCGTTAAGTTAATAACACGCTGTAAGAGCTGCACTGAAAACCAAGAAAACAAAAAGAAAAACAAAAAAAAGAGACAGAAATCCAAAACTAAAAAAAAATAGAAAATCTAAAAAAATCAAGACAATCTCAAAAAAATAAAAGAAAATATAAAAAAGGGGAAAAAAGTGCTGGCTGCCGGCACTCGCTTCATTACGGGAACACTCACTTCCACTTGCAATTAGTTCTATGAATGAATTTATGCTAATTATAGACTGCCAGCCGGGAGGCCTTTTCCGCTCCCCTCTCCTCCTCTCCCTCTCCCGACACGCTTTTAATAAGCCACTGGCAACGTTTGGAAGTATTTTGGGCATCATTCATGGAGTTTTTCTTTGTTGCTCCGCATCGGCTTCACCTGCTAACCCACAAATATAATGAGCCATTGACCGAACAACCACTACAAAAGAAGCACGAATTAAAAGAAAAGTGCAGAGAGTGTGCGAGGGAGAGAGAGAATAGAGAACGGTACACATGCGTGCGTGGCGGTTAGAATCGAATCGAATCTTGCGGTTGCTTCAGAGCTTCAGCTGGAGACCTCCTACTGCATTCAGAATTTCCATGCGAGTGAACAGCCTCGGCCAAAACATTTTAATTAATAATAGTAAGTAATTTGGGGTTGTGCGTTTCGCTTCTTTTGGGAATCGTCTTGCAGCTGTTTCCGCTGCTGCTGATGCTGCTCCATAGATATGTCTATCAATTTCACTAATTGAACGTTAACAAGCCATTGCTCGCCTTGAGAGCAATCTGGCAGCAACGGATTCCGCGTTCGACGCATCTATCTATCAATCATGTAAACTAGTCAATGAGGTGGCCTGCCCTCGCCCGGGGCTAGTCCCTCGTGTAGGCCCAGTTCCCGCAGTTATTAGGTGAGAAATGTGAGAAGTTCTTTCCACGATTCGATCATAACATCCACTAAGTGAAGGGGGTTGCCTCCAATGCGCGCCTGTCTATTACAGCGCTAATGGCTTCGCCAGTTCGACGAACCTGGTAGAACTAGTTGCTATGCCTATGCCTATGCCTTTGCAATTGTATACGCATTGTACTCTCTCGGCAACCATTAACCCAGTTTTCCATTCTAAATTCGATTCCGATTTGGGGAATTTTCAATTAGAAATTCAAATTGAATTTGGTTTATCGAAAGACTTAGGCAACAAACTCGTTAGCAGCTCGACTAATCAAAAAACTCTTTAATTATGCGAACTAATTGTTTTTGTGTGTTGCTGTTGCCTTATCAATGCTGCGCATGTGCAGCATCGCATCGCAGTTGAAAGCTCACACAGAACATGTTCGAGTTCTTTAACCATATTTGCCATAGTTTCTGCCATTGTGAATGACATTATCTGCAGGCTAAACAGCGCTATTTGCATTGCTAAATGGGTGCCCCCTCCCCCTCTCTTTCTCTCTGTCTCCTTCTCACTCGTCGTTCTCTTTGTGTCGCTGTCCCCGCATAATCGCGCCGCATTGCTTAAATTCTTTTGCATGTCGGGCGCATTTGTGTGGGGCTACCGTTACTCTGGCAAGCAGTTGTTGTTGCGCCATGTATTTATGCGCTGCATGCACTGCAAGTTATGCAACAACAACGACAACAGCTGGAGTCCACTTATGCAGCATGACAACTGCAACATCGTCGTGGCAACATGGCCGAGGACAATCATTGGCGGGCATCAATGCCAGGCCTACATTTCAATGTCAGCCAAGTGCCCAGCGCTACCAATCAAGTTGTTAACTATGCGGAGCAATAAATTGCAACAGCAGCAGCCGTGGCAGCAACCGTGGCAGCAACAATTGTTATGAACTGAACTTTAAATAACAATCAGCCAAGTGCCGTTAAATGAATGCGACATTGTGGCTAGCGAAGCCTGCCCAGCAGGCAACTCGGCCCAGCGTATTCATTTACCTGCGCGAGTTAAGGCTGAAATATTTGCATAATAAACGCCAACGCCTTGGCCATGGCCATGGCCCATGATCACCAGGCCGCACTCTCATTGCCGGCAATAAGTTTAGCGTCAAGTGAAATGGTAACACGGCCGTGCCGTCAGTGCAACACTGCCTGCTTGGCACTGCCTGCTGCCTGTTGCCACTGCGCACCTCGTAGATTTCCGAAAACTAATGGCCAGCCAAGAGTGATAATTTATCACTGGCCAGCAGCCGGACATGAACGTGAACTGCTGTGTGCACTTCAACGGTCAACGGCGCGAACCGAAACGGTACTTGCAGCCGGACAATGCCGCCAATGCCAGTTCCCAGCCGCAGTCGCCAGTTGCCATCGCCAGAGCATTCTGCACTCAATCTGCTGGCGGGCGAACCGCAAATGCCGCACAATCAAATTGATATTTGCTGCTATATTTAGTTTATGATAATGCCGCCGACTTGTTGCACTCTTCGACTAATGCGCCGCTTCCTGCCACAGTTCCTTCTCTCTCTCTTTCTCTCTCTGTCTCTCTCAGTCCTTTTATTTATTATGCCTCGAACAATATCTCAGCCCAAGTGCGACATGAGAAAGTGTTTTGCTGCTGCTCGTATGTTACAGTCGCTTATTTTATGGCGCAAAACTCAATTAACATTTAACATTTGGCATTAATTTAATGTTAATTTAAATTTAAAGCCCTTTGGCTACGGCCTGCTGCAATTGATTGCACACGGACAGCGACGCTTTGATCTTCCTGTTCCTGGGAGCATTTAATTAATGTTTCCCTCGAATATTTCGATGCGCCTACCAAGCGTAACTACAATACATTATTTTATGGCGCGAGTATATTATTATATGTTTGATTTGTGGAAGAAATCTTAGCATGACAATAAGACAGGTTATCTTGCATTGGAAGCTGACATTCTTCTTTTAGTCTATTGCCTCTGCCTGTTCGATCATTATACTGCTGGAGAAATGAGTTCTATAGACTTTTCCCTTTGTCATCAATTGACGCTCGCCATTTATAATCATTTGTGATCGTTTACCAGCTCTTATGATCGTTTATCTTATTTATCTTATGACACAGAAAGATCGGCTACTCTCTCAGCTCGCAGCTCTCGTCTCTCGCACAACTCTTAGAAACGCATAAAAAGTCACCGGCTACAACTTAATCTTCATCAGGCACCGCCACCACCAGCAACGAAAGCCGCCCCAGACAGCCGAGACACGTCCATGCGATGGCAATTAACACTTGACATTCTTTTCACTTTTTCTGGACAGTGTTATTGTTGTTGTTGTCTTCTTTTGTTATTCGTTGTTGTTTGCGATACGCTTTAGGCACTATAAAACGCAGCACTAATCGCGCCATAAAAACACATTTTATTCGAGGTACGTGACAAAGAACTTTATGACAGACGTTTTCAGAGGGTTCTACGATCTTCAACCTGCATTCTTCTGGTGTCTATGGAACCTGTTCTATGTGTGTGTTTGGAGCGTGTGCCACGCACTTTTCGCTTTCCTTTAGTCGACCCTGGGGTTGCCACAAGAAAGTTTCAGCCCAGTTTCTTGCAAGAATTCCGAAAATACGTTGACACTTTCATTATGATTATCTTTTCTTTGGTTTCTTTTTCAGTTACGTTTGCTTCTTTCACTTCGTCGATGGCATCAAATTCTACTTGGCTAATTCGAGTCAATAAAAAGCGTTTAAAGTTGTTATTCGCAATTAAAAATTCTAGAAAACTGGCTCAGCTATCGTATGCTTCACTGTGGTTATGCATATTTAGAAAGCCGACAAACGGAAAGCTAATTAAATGGAAACTGTTGGCAAAGTTTTCTTGTGCCGTGCGTTGTGTGTGGCGCTCTTGGCCGCAGCACGTGCCACGACATTCTTTTGGATTCTTGGCCTAAAAGTAAAATTCATAAAGCTGCAATAACCGAAAAGCTGACAGCACACATAAATCGAAAAGCAACACAAAAAAGGAAACGGCGGCCAACAAATTGAAAAGCGCACGCCAAAGCCGCATCATCATCAGCAGCAGAACAGGCAGAAGAACAAGAAGAGGCAGCAGCAGCCGCAGCAGAGGAGGCTGTGGAGTAGGCAGAGAGTGGCTCCGGTTTCTGGAAATGATGCTGACGAAACCAGGTCGGAGCGTCAAAGTTGCAGCCATAAATGTTTTCCAAGTCGACGAGGCAAGTGGCGACTCCCACAGTCAAAGATTTATGTCTAACTCGCAAGAGGGTGTGTGCGAAAGTGTGTGCGAGTGTGCTGCGTTGCCAATTTACGACTCAATCAAATGCAAATGCATTTTTAAGCACATTTACCTGGGCGGCCACCTGCTGCTGACCTATTTCTGCATTCTGCATTTAGCATTCTGCGCTTGGGGAAAACTGTTATAAATTGCGTGAAAATGCATTACGCAAGTACAAAAGGCTGTGAATGGTGGCAGCAACGAGAGCAGAGCAGCAAGAACACCGCTAGCCTGCTACCCATCGACGCCACCGCAACAATGCGGCTGCCTGACTGCTCCACATTGTTGGCTAATTTATGCAATGCCGCCACAAGAGTCGCAGGTGGCAGGTGGCAGGCGGCAGGTGGCAGGTGGGAGCAGCGAAGCACGTAACTGTCAACATGGCGCAAAGTAACTGTAAACTGTTGCTCTGAACCACCCACCCACCTACCACCGACAGCAGACAGCAGACTTGCGCAGTGCGCAGCTAATTGCCAACGCTCGGCATTTAAGCCAATTCGAGCGCAATATTCACGGGCCAGAATACACGCCGACCCGTCGAGAGCCGAAGCTGCAGCTGAAGCTGAAGCTGGAGCTGGAGCTGACTAATAAATTTGTTAGCTCAAATGACGCGGCCTGCCTACTTTCCTGGCCCGACTATTAGAATGTGCCATTAACCCATTTCGGACTAGAGAGACCGACGCGGCGCAGAAGATGCACTCACTCAGCACTCACACACAACACACACTTGGCACACACACACAACAAAAAGCAACAGGCGACATAACTTTCAAATTGCATACTCGTTTTTGGCCTTAACCGTTTGACAGCCAATGGATGCGCCCGCTGCGTAGACGGCGAAAGAGAGAAGAAGTTCCCCGGATTGTTTTGGCTGTGGACGATATCTCATTGGGGCGGAAGCCATGGCAAATTGCTGTGGACATAAAACTGTAGTCGACCAATTGATTTGTGGCCCAGCACGATACCATATGCCATGCATCTTCGAGAGCTTTGTTTAATTGCCACATTGTATCAAATATCTCAGAACTTAGTTGCCCCCAAAAACCTTTGGGTTTCATATGGTAGCATATACTAAGTTCCTTTTGTTTAGCTTCCTAAGTTTCTGCTCACTATGCTACGGTACAAACATATCATCAATCTTAGGCTCTAAAGAACACTTGCCTGTCGCCATCTTGTTGATACCTCTAATGGCCTGCGCAGAGCGGGAGAGAGATAACTCTCGAGATCAACGCGGCGCGTAACGAAATCTCTTTTCAATCGATTCTGCAGCGACAAAAATATTTCTGTTGGCGGCACTTGACGGGCTAAGCGCTGTGTGCACTCTGCAGCATTCGGCAGCTCAAACAGCGACTCGAGAGGCGCAACAAGTTTGTTTTCAGTATTCAGTTTTCTTCTTCTGTTGTTTGTCGTGTCCACTTGCCTGCACAAACATTACGATTGGCCCCGTCGAACAGGTAGAACAACAACAGCAATTGCAAACAGCAACAGCAGCAGCAGCAACAGCAACTGGAAGAAAAGCTGCTATTGCATCTGTTTGTTTACCAGTTGCATTGACTGATTGATAGACTGAGCCGCATAGCGATTGCTGCTGCCTCCAACTGGCTACCTCAGCTGGCTGTCTGCCTCGGCTGACTGGGCTGCCAGCCTTATGATTTCGCGTTCGCCGCTAATTTGTTGGCATTGGCAACGGTGCAGGAAACGCAGGCGCTGAATGCCAGACAAAAGACGCCGATGACGGCGCAGATTCCTGGCAATCTCTGTTGATTTATTAGCCATCATTACACACACCGCACCGTGTTGCAGTCGTGGTCCTCGGACAGCAGTCAGAATCAATAAGTCCACTTTCCACTTCCTGTTGCAGGTGTTGCCATTTGTCGCGACGGAAGACCCAAGACCGAAGCCAGAGCCATAAAACATTTTGGTCAACTGGAACACGAGCAGAGCTTTGGCCAAAAGCGGACAGTAGCCCAATTGCAGTGTGAGGCCGCCGCCGGATAAGTGCAGCACTCATTATATAATTTGCACATAAAAAGCCGCAATGAGATTTATGGCCAGTGCAACTATTGCCCATTTCTGGGCACCCCAAAGCGTTCGGGGCACCCATCGTTCTCAATGCGTCGCCTGGAACGCAATAAATATTCCGGCCAAGCAGTGCAGGCTGCGTGCTGTTTATTGTGAGACACCCGACGAGACGCTGGCGAAGGCCGCGCACAAGTGGGACAGCAGCCAACGGCAGCCTCTGCATGCAAGCCTCAGCTCAGCTCCAACTCTGCCGATATTCATTGCACAATTACGCCTTGCCTTATATATACACACAATATACAGATTGTTTATATATAGCCAGCTAATTTATGCAGTGTTTGTGTGCGAATTGTGTTGGCAGGCGGGAGATTGCTCTCTGGATCGCGTCTCCCGTCTCAGTTGAGCCCACGCCAAATTATTTTCTATTTAACTAAAGACGGTGCTCAGCGTCCAGTTAGCACGCCGAACTGGCTGCATGGCGAAACTGGGTCGATGATATGCACCGGAGCCAAGTGGAATGTGCAGCAGCCACACGACACGACGAGGGAGAGGGAGGCGGAGCAGGTGAGGTGGAGGAGGTGAAGGAGGCTGCCTAAGCTGCGGCGCACATTTCCTGTCTGGATAAAGAAGTTAAGCAAACGGATTTCACTTTGTTTGCATTTAATAAACATTGTCGATGGCCCACAGATTGGCCAGCAACATTGCCAGCAGAGGCACAGCTTGAATTACCTGTGCCTCGGATCGCAGATGAGTTGCCTGGCTCCTCTTTCTCTGTCACGCTTGCTCCCTCTCTGTGTGTATGTGTGTGTGTGTGTGTGTTATGGCTAAATCTGCAAGTCCGCCTGGCTATAAAGTTCATTCCCGCAAATTGCTTAATATTTATGGACAGCTATAAAAGGTTGTTATCGAAGTATCTATTAGCAGATCGGTTTACGAACAATTGAAAGAGAAGCTACAGGGAAATGATTACAAGTTGCGCTGGAAACTGGAGTAGATTTTCCAAATGCTCGATCTAATGGTCTGTCATAGTTTTCTTCACCTCTGTTAGCCCCTTAACCCCTTAATCCTTACCTCAGCTATTGTTGTTGTTGGCCAAATAAACGTTTCTCGGATCTGGGACTACCCACTTTGTGCTGTGTGCGATCTGTAAGCAAACAAATGAAAATTGTATAAATATTTGCTTGCAGCCAGTCAACAATAGGGGAAGCCACTCACACACACACACTCACACACATACACACACATATATATAAGTCTACATTCTGAGCCAGAAACCCACTTAAAAGTTTCAGCTGCACGAAAAGAAAAGAGCTGAAGAAAGAGAAGGAGGTGCAATGATGGAGTGCAGGCATGGAGTAGCAGGGGAGGGGGGAGGTGTGGCAGGGGGTGGGGGAGTAGACCGCCTCAAGTGTCTGCTGTTATCAGTGGCCTGGAGCCCCGACTGCGATAGCTATCTGCGGCTCAGGCAATTGAGTTTAGTGTGACAACGTTTAACGTGAAAACGAGAACTAAATAAATAATTTTACCACTGCAACAGAGACAAAATCTCAGATAAGACAACAGCAACAACAACAGCGACATCAACAACAGCAACATCAACAGCAACAGCAACATCAACAACAGCAACAGCAACAACAGTAACAACAAGAGCCAAACAATGAGATGCAGCGATAATTTCATTATAAGAGAAAACTTAGGCAATTGCAATGCTGAAAATATCCGTCATGACGACGAAGACGACGGCGACGACGACGACGACGACGACGATGGCAGCGAGACGTTGCAAAGACGGCGACGGAACCGAAGACGACAACGTTCTTTCTTTTGGAACGCTTATCTCAACTTTGAATCATCAGCAGGTGACATTGAAGTAATTTACTTGCTGCTGTTGCTGTTGCAGATGCTGTTGCTGCTGCTGCTGTTGTCGTTGTTGTTGCTGTTGCACATCTCTCGTCGCTACCCACACAATTTATTTGCAACTATTTAAACGAAGCAGGCGAATAGGCAACTCTGCTATAAACTGGCTGCCATGCAGCGACTTTTGAGTTCGTGCCGGACAAAAAAGGCCCGACTGAGTATTATTAGCTCCCTGTGGCAGCCTCAGCCTCAGTCTCAGCCTCAACCTGAGCCGAGTCTCAGTCTCAGCTGAGTCTCAGAGCCAAGTCAGGCAAGTCAAGCGAGTCAGCCAAGTCAGACAATGTCAGTCAGCCAGAGCACTTCTTTTGCTTTATTATTGGCTAGCAATGTCGCTGGCAATGGCTGTGGTTGTTGCTGTTGTTGTTGCAGTTGTTGTTGCTGTTGCAGTTGCTGCTCGGTTGTTGCATTTCGCATTCCATGCTAGCGAAAGTTGACCTAGTCGACGGTGTCGCTAGGCCTTGGTCGGGGCATAACTCAGCACAGCAAATTTGCTTATAAATAACGAAATTAAATATGGCCAGCAGCAGCAGCAGCAGCAACAGTTGCAGTAGCCTTTAAAAGGCTGCCAATTTTAGCACATTTGCAGCTAAAACTAGCTAGGACTCTGCCAGTTTCACTTGGCCAACGCGGCGCCTTATCGAGCCAAATAATGTAAAATCTTTTTGTACAATTAAAGATGCAACGCACGCGCCGCCGGCCAATCATGATGTTGTCTCCCATGAATTTGGTGTTTTTCTGGCTTCTTCTTTTTAGCTTTTTTTTTTAGCTCTTTTCGTTTTGGCAACTTTCTTTCTTGTGCGCTTACGAATGCAAATTGGCCAATGGCCAAAGTTGCTGGGTGTCCAGCATTCTAACGAGCTGCTTGAACAGATTTGCACTCTTGCTTTTCCAATCGAGAACTCAATTGAAGTTGGAGTCGAAGAAGGTAAAGTAGAAGTGGAAGATGAAGAAGCAGAAGAAGAAGTAGTTGAGGAGGAGGCGTCGAGGTAGTCGGCGGAAGCGCCAGACATTGAACTGTAACACTTTCTATTGGGGTCACAAATAATATAATAGGAGCATAAAAGACGAAGCAGAGGAAGAAGACTGCTCGAAATGCCATTGAATGGGCGTAGAATGGGGCACAAAGAGAGAAAAACCCCGAGTCATAAAAAGCGGCCAAGTGCCAACATGCATGGGTACCACACAAAGCATACCAAAACACTCTGCCAGCACAGCCGGCACGTTGCCAGTTGCCAGTTGCCACTTGGTAGTTGCCTCTTGCTAGTTGCTGCTTGAATTCCAAAGCGACGATCAAGCAGAGGAGGCATTAACTATAGGCTCACCCGAGCTGAGCTAAGTCGAGCTTATTAATGTGGACCTGGGGTCAGGCGGCTACGGCGGCAACGGCAGATGATGATGAAGAAGAAAAAGTTTTAATGGAACGCGTCGATGTCAAAATGTTACCGGGTCTTTAATGCAACTTTAGAGCAGCAAAACTAGAAAAGGGAAGGGGGAACGGAGGGTTGTACCACAGTTCGGTTACTTAGCTGGGTCTGGCTGGCGCTTTCACACCGCAACATCGAATTTTTGTCACGACTCTGGCGCTTTAAACGTTTATTGGATTATTGTCATTATAAGCATTATAACGTGAATCGAGTCAACATTTTGAAAGCGAAATTGCCTGTTGTCGTCGCGCCATTAGCCCGGAGTTCCCCCGAAGCAGAGGTGAGTGAGTCACAGAGGTCGCAGAGTAGCTGCTACCAGTTTTGAAATTAACACCTTTTAAGATATGCCAGTTGATGTTCGATGAGTTTGAGACTTCAAGACGCATTGCTCATGTTGTGCGGCATGATTGAAATACATTTTGAATACTTATAATTTGAGCACATTAGAGCTTGGCAAGTGCCAGTTGCTCTTGGCTGGAGTTGGCTTTTACTTTGGCCACAGCTGGCAAATGTCAAAGTTTAGGCAAACACAAGCAGGCACACTCGGCGGAGGCTTCATTATTGCCATTATCTGTGGACGATCCTTGGTCTTGGCCAGGCCAGCTTGGCCGCGTCGTGCCATTTGTCTGTTGTACCCAAAGCATTTAGGCGGCTGTTGTTTGTTGTTGCTGTTTGCTGTTGTTGTTGCTGTTGCTGTTTGCTTTTTTCGTTTGGCAATTTTTCGCGCATTTAATCGGCGACAATCACAAATCCTTTGGGGCTTTTTATTTATGGCCGGCGACGTCGTCGGCAGCAGCCAAGCGAAAGTCAAATTCTTCGTCGATTATTTCTTTGTAATTTCTTGTGGCGGCTTCTGCCCAAATTGTCGTGATGCTGCTGAAGTTTTGTGTCATTGCAGCCGCAGCTGGGTGTGTGTGTGTGAAGCAGAAGGGAGGGGGTGCAACTCCTGGCATTGTGTGTGTGTGAGAGAAGTTCAGAGGCAGAGTTCATTGATATTTGAAAAGTGAAACTCGCGGAATCGAATATGAACTTGAATGGGGATGTGGATGGGGATGTGAATACATGTGGGCTGCATGCAGAGACATGCATGTGCATGTTCATGTGACTCTGCCCGCCAGCTGTGCAGATGCCACTTTTATTTTTGTTTTCAATTAATATTCAATTAAAATACTCGAAAACAGACGAAAAACGAAAGCCAAACCAAAATACTTTCACACACAGAGTCTGAAATTATTTCGGGCAGCACTTCTGGATGAATTAGCCCGAGACTGGCCGTCAAGTCAAGAGCAAGTGAAGCCGCATCATCATCCCGACATTTGGCAATGAAAGCGAAGCCAACCAATCAAGTGGCAAACGAGCAGTCTCACTCTCCATCTCCATCTGCATCTGCATTTCGGTCTCGGTCTCAGTTTCTCGACTTCTCAGCTTCTCACTGGCAGCTCCGACTCCTGCCAGCCGTGTCTCGAGTGACAGTTGAAATGTGGGTTGGTTTCTCGGCCGGCTTCGGCTGCAATCGAGCTGGCCATCTGATTGCCTTAAGCGCTGGCAATGAACCCGCCTGACCTCATTGAGTCAAGAGGCGGAGGCGGAGACTGAGACTGCTGGCTGAGGAAGGTGGGAAACAACAGCAGGCGGAGTCAGCGCCAGGCGCTTGTAGTTTTGATTTAGCGCTGCCACCTTATCTCATGATCTTGCCGCAATACTGCGGGTCATATCACAAGGACAGTTCAATGGGACTCTCTTTGCAGTTATTTACATGTTTTTCCAATTATGCTGGAATCTGTTTTTAACTGCAGAAAGTTCTTGCCCGGCTTTCTCTGTCTGGCCGAGTGGGCAGCCAGAGAAGCGAGAGTAGCGACCTCTGGGCCAGGCCTAATTGTCATCGCCGTCTTATGCGATCTTCCTTCCACGATGCGAAAGTTTTGCATACAAATGAGCTACAATTTGGCATCGACAGCCAGTTTCCTGGCAAGAAACCTCTGCTGCTTCCTCTGCTGACTGTGTACATAAATTAGCTTGGCTTGGCCCAACCAAATCAGCATTAACCCATTTGGCGACAAATATTCTCCCCCAACTCGGCTCAGATCTTGACAGTTAGCCAGCCCCATCTATTGTTGACAATCTTTGCTAATTGCCTGACCCAAAAAAAGGAATGTTTGGCGCAGTATTCAAATAAAACGAAACGGAAATTTGGCGCAGAGCAAACGAGGCAAACTGTAAATAAGAAAATGAACAGAAGTTTTGTGGCCTGCAGACTCTCTTGTTCTTCTTGGCCAATTCTTGACGACTCGCGACTCGCGACCGGCAACTCAATCAATTTTCTTTGATAAACTGAAACGGAAGCGGTTCTTTTGTATTCTTTCTACTTCTGATTTTCTTCTCGATTTTGCCTCATAATTT
Organism: Zaprionus africanus; assembly: GCA_018151435.1. Classification (NCBI taxonomy): domain Eukaryota; kingdom Metazoa; phylum Arthropoda; class Insecta; order Diptera; family Drosophilidae; genus Zaprionus; species Zaprionus africanus. The sequence goes on from JAECXB010002206.1 coordinate 11,646,141, forward strand.
GAGCAATCATGACAATTGCCGCCGCTTGCTTGCCGCTTGTACGCTTCAGTATTTGTTGCCGCGACAGCCTCTTACTCAGAATCCATGCCGATTTCTTTGACGACAACTTGATTAGGCCGCCGATTGTCGATCATGAGCATTATTAGTTGCCTGGTTGCTTAGTTGCTTGGCGACAGCAGCAGCCGCAAAAGTAAATTATCGATGGCAGAATTATTATTGAAAAGCGGTTGAAAACGCAGCAGATGAGAGCGAATAAGAAGTAGGTGGGGTAGGGGGAGAGAGAGGGAGGGAGTGGGGGCACTGTTGGTCATCGGTTGTGGTGTGCAGTGTCAAATCAGTCAGCAGAACCAGCAAATGCGGTGGGTCCAATGCGAAATATGTTTGAGTGTTTGAAAGTGTGTGAGTGTGCCTGTGTATGAGTGTGTGTCTGTTTGTGTGTGACTGTGTGTGTGCCAGTGTGTGTGTCAGTATGTGTATGAGTATGCCTGTCTTTGCCTGTGTGTGTGTTGGTGTGTGCGGACATTTGAAATTGTTTTGTTGACTGACAGCTGCTGCGTTAAATGCTGCCCAATGGGCGTGCCACAGCCCACAGCAACAGCTGCAGCTGCAACAGTTGCTGCCGTTGCTGCCGTTGCCGTAGCTGTTGCTGTTGCTGCTGCTGTAATTGCAATTGTGAACCTGCACTGCGATTGCGCCCTGCCTCTGCACGCTAATCAACGCTAACTGCAACAAACAAGCTGGACAAACAAACGCAAATTGTTTTACTGCGGCAGATGCCTCAGCCAAGTTGCAGCTCGAGCTGCTGCTGCTGCCTGATCTGGGCAAATATTAAATGCACATGACAAATTGCGCGCCAGGGCCGCAGCAGCGAGCGTGTTGCAGATTTGCCCATTTGGCGGCAATTAAAGCGCACGCTTCGTCTAATCAACAGCGACTGCAGCAGGCTGCGTAAATGAATAGCTGCCAGGCAGGCACCAAGGCACCCAGGCAACCCAAGAGAAGCCCAGGCGAAGCCCAAGCGTGGCTGCACGAGGAGGTACCATGAACCGGCAGATAAGATTACCCATCGGTTTGTGTTGTAACTGTCATGTCATCATGACGATGATGCGCCTGCCTGCCTCCCTTCCTGCCTGCCCGCCTCCCTTGCTTCTGTTGCTCCTTCTGCCTCAGCCCAGTCATGGCCAGCGCAATTATGTGAGCAAATTTAAATACCTGGCTGCTGCTGCTGCTGTGGCATGCCACTGGTAATGGAACCCTAGCAGAGACAGTAGCTGCTCGCAACTGACACTCAATGCATCATTTCGGCTGGTGGTCTGTGCCCATCTACTGACTATCTTTCCCTTCCCTCTTCCCTCTCTACTTCTGCTTCCCTCTTGGCTGTTGCACTTGCTCTGAGCTCGCATTTTGACACGTTTCGTTTGCTGATTTCACACCACATCGAAAAAGCTTTGCCAGCACTTGATTATTTTAATTGCCCTCGAGTTGTGTTGTTTTAATTACGGTGTGTGAAACTCAGTCTCAGCTCAGTCTCAGTCACATCCTCAAGCACTTATAATAAGCTGTGGGATGAGCTGATAATTGGTAGACTAGAAGAAAAAAGAGGCAACTTTGCAGCTCTTTAAGGTATCTCCTTTAATTTATAAATGCCTTGAAACACCATGAAATGTGAGTGCATGTTTCCTTCTATGATATTCCAAAGTTAAACAAAAAAGAAAATATTTCATAATAATAATAAATAATTGCAGGATCTATTCAGCATCCTTTTGGCTTTAAATGTTCTATTTATGATTGTATATTTAACATTTCTGGACACTCACTTGATGGGCACAACAGACGTCACAAATGGCAAATATCCTTGAGGTATTTGCTGAATGATTTCAATTTGCTGTTGCTCACTTGACAAATTCGAAGTTTGCTTAAGAATCTTCACACTGTTTGTTTGCTCGCTTGTGGTTGGTTTTCTCACTTTACACTTGAGTTAGGATTTATTGCACTCGAGAGTTATATCGCACTTCCTGGCATTTGTGTGTGCGCGGTTTATTTATTTTTCTTTTTTTTTTCAATTTATTTTTCTTTTGCGAACCTGTCGAGTCGCGCTGCGAACTTGACCGTCGAGAGTTGACCGAATAACTAAAGTAAACGTCGGCCTAATCGCTCGTTATATAAGTTTGAAGACTTTGATGCAGTTAATACTGTTGCTGCTGCTGCGCTGCCTCTGCTGTTGCTGCCACTGCTGCTGCTCTTGTTGAAAGTTGCTCCGTCTCGCCGTGCGTTCGCCTTGACAATGGCAATCGTTGTGAGCTGCGGCTGAGCGGCGAGCGCTGCTTTTGGCCGCAGCGAAAGAAAGCCACAAAAGAGACCAAACAAAGAAAGCCAAAGAAATGAGCGCGCACACGCGAAGCGCTCAAAGTGCTCAAAGTGCCTGCTGAGCTCCATACCCGGCCTGCACATTGTCTTTGCCTCTGGCTTTGACTCTGTCTTTGTCTTTGCCTTTGTGTTTGCGTGTGTTTGAGTGAGGAAAAGTCTGCGCTGACTTTGCCTTGACTTTCCACTCAATGCGGGCTGAGGCAAAAGCTGCTTTGGTCTTGTTCTTCCCGACGCTCGCGCTCTCATGCGAGGCGAGAGTGAGTGACTGTGCCTTGCCTTGCTTTCTCTCTTTCTCTCTAGCATTCTCTCTCTCTCTACGCGGCTGTCGCACTCAAGTTTTCATTCATAATTTTTGTGTCCATAAACTGATTACAAAATCCCCATTCGAAGAGAGAACTCCAAACGGGTACACCACGTTGGAAATCATTAATTAGATCGAGCACAGTGCGCACTGTGGTCGCTCTGAGAATCCAGAGGAGAGATAGGGAAAATCAATTTCTCAAGATACCAACTAGCTGCACTTATCCGAGTTATTGGTACATGAAAATCATAATTATGCATTTTGGTTTTTCTTCACATTTTCCATAGTTTTGCACATATTCTATTGGGCCCCAGTGCGGCCCCGCCCGACTCGACTGGAGGCCTTGTGGCTGTGGTCAGGCTTGGGGCCCGGGCGAGGAGGGTTTGTGGATTATGTCGTGCGTTTTCTGCTCCACAAAGCTACAGAACTGTGCAGATTTTGTCCGGCAGTGTGCGCTGTTTAAGTGAATTAGGAGCCCAAAACGAAGTTAGTCAGGCGTAAGTCGAAGAAAGAGAGGGAGGAAGAGGTGAGTATGGCCAGGGAGTTGGCGGACAACTCTAAGTTGGTCACCAGATCTCACTGCAGATCTGAGGTGGCAAAGAAAGTTGCTCGAATCGATTCCTGTGCCGAAAAACGAAAGTTCAATTGTTTCGGGGCGAACGATAATAATTCATGTTTTATGTGTCTATCGAACATTTCAGAATTCAATTAGGACATTTGCATTTTCGGATCATAAATTAAACGATTAACCAGTTGTTGTAACGAACTCGTAAATTCCGAATGTAAACAAACCAGCGAGAGAGCAGCGAATCAAGAAGTGGCCATAAAATACTAAAGAGTGAATCAATTTGATGCCCAAGCTGCCATCAAGCATCAACAGAGCAGACAGTCACATAGAGGAGACCTTTCGCTTTCAATGAATGACCGCGACAATGGTCCCGCATACTGATGAGCTCGGCTCGCCTCGGCTAGGCATACCCCATACAGCACAGATGAGGCTCATCACGATGTGGAGAAAGTAGTACTAGCAGGGCGAGAATTGCTGAATGCTGAATGAAATCGAAATGGAAAAGGCAATGGAAGTGTCGCTCAAGGAAGTGCAAATTTCGATGATCTTCAATGAAGAACAACAACTATTCAAATACCCAGAAAACCGGAAAGACAAAGAAATATAGAAATATTTGCCGAAAATTTATGGAAACGCGAATGGGAAAGGCAATTTGCATTTCACCGTGTGACAATGACAAAAGGCATCTGCTTTAAGCAGCGGTGATTTTGTTGATGAGTTCCAAAGATTTGACAACTGATTTGCCAACAGGTGCATTTGTTTTTTTGTGGCTTGTCTTCTCTTCTACCTCTTCTTCTTCCTCTTCTTCTTTATGGTTTCTGTCTGCTGTTTTGGCCAAAAGGAATCGCTCACTTTCGTTTTGGGGTGAAAATGAAAATTACGACGCTTTCGTTAGCAGCTGCAAATCTAATGACCTATAAATACGCTATAATCTTCGCTCAGTTTGTTGCTTAAGTCATTTGTTTAATGCTGGCACAACCAGAGCAGATTCTGGCCAAATAATTAACCGAAAATGCTTTTAATTATCTGGCATATGTTCGCCGTGCTCTGCATTTGCTGCCTCGTGCACGTTAATTGTGCAGCGAAGCCCCAAATTCTGTCGCTACCAATAACTCTTTTGGCCACGAGATCTGAATTGTTGTCGGCCTCAATCGTTGCCAACGGTTGCTAGGCTGGAGCAGCCTCGCTTGGCTCCCTCGTCGCGATGCTCGCTGTGCCTGCTGTGCTTGTTGCTGGCCATTTTAAAGGCATCCGTTAACGTTTGCCTTGCCTGCTGATTAAGTTGCCAAAAACATACAAAATGAGATGCGCAACAGGCACAAAAGCAACGACTAAAGCACACCCATTACAGTTTAAATTTGAAGTTAATTCAATTGCGAGTAAGGAAAAGATGCATTGAGTGCATGGCTGAGATTAAATATACCCAACTGGCTGCACTTGCAGGGTATAACAAACAAACAGAGCTTACGTTGTTGCATTGTAACTGCCTGTTGTTAACAAGGGTCCCCGGCCCAAGACATGTTCCAGGCTCCAGGCACCGTTGGCAGCGCCAAATTGGGCGTAATATTATGCCCAGGCTGGGTGAAATATGAGCTGAGAAAATTTTATTTCGGCTTTGTTGTGCCAACGTTGAATTTTAATGTGCGCTCTGCGAAACCCTGAGAGCGCCTTCCGCTGGCCAAGTACGAGTATGTAAACCAGCCAAGAGCCTCTTTGCCAAATCAATTGCAGTGCGAAGCCGTAAGCCAAAGCAAAGAAGTGTTTTAAAATAGGTTCACCGATTCACACTCGACTTTACTTAACTTTATGTATTGGCGGCAATTATCAAAGCACTGAGCCAGAACTTTTGTTGCCAATTGTAAAAGATCACTGAGGCTTGATTAACAATTGTTGTGATTTGAGGAGCATGAAATCGTTTCGTATATTTGCCATACCCCACATACTCTGTACATATAAAGGCAATATGCATTGTGTTCTGATCGGGCGTTCAACATTAATTGAGAGCGTTTATAATTGTGTGAGCATTTAGCACATATTTTGTTCCTCTGCTTCTACCCCAAAGGGCCGGCAACATTCATTGTTGTAGTATTCATAATTGAAGATTGGAATCTCTGGGTTCGATCATAAATTGTCTTCAGAGCGCGGAGATTCCGTTTGAACGCAACGCCTGTTGCCAAATAAGTTCAATGCCCCCAAGAGCCAGTTGGGGATTGGACCCTTTGGGGTCTGGAGATAAAACGATGCGTTAATTAAACCTGATTACTGCATGTAATTTGTTTCTGTCCTCGGGCCCTTGTCGCGGCCCTTGAAGATGCGCTGCAGTTGCGGCCGCGAGCTGCGCTGCAAATTTTTATTGTCGTGCCCAAAATGAAATTGAATACGTTGTGGGGGAATGCGAGGAATGCGAGCCCGTTGCTGAATGTGTGTGTGTGTGCGTGTGACCCGGAAACATGTACTGTGGCCCTTTTCCAGAGAAATCTTATCCAGATAAATGATGCAATTGTGTAGACTGGCGGGCTGCGATTATTAGCCGTTTAAGCCGTCGAATGTCTTAGTTGATTACATGGCCAGACCAGGCACTTGGCCCACGGCAAGTGCTGGCATTCATTCGTCGGGGCACTCGAGATTAAAGAGCTTCGCATTAGAAATTCTTTGCTTGCCCCGTAGCTGGCGTATCTGGCTTACTATCTGGCGTACATCTTTAGGCCTCTTGCAAGAGAATTCTGCTAAAAAAATCATAAATACTCATAAAAGAAATTTGCGGCCAAAAAGATGTCATTGCGCAGCATTCTAAGCTCGGTGAAAGTCGTTTTGCCAATGACAAGAACTTCTGTGCTCAATACGGCGACAAATGCCTTTGCTCCGCCAGCATCCACAGCCAATCATCATGTTCCTCATCATCATCAGCGTACTTCTCTGCGATCATCATCGAGCATCGAGCATCGAGCTGTGAGCATCGGGCAGCGCACGTGTAACTAACTACGGTGTGGCATGTGCGAGGCTGTCGTCGCGTAGGTTAACACAGAAATAATAATAATAGTAATAATGGCAATAATTCGCAGCGTACTTACGAAGGAAATTCAAGAACAACAATAACAGCAACGACAATAAAACACTTTGTGCACACTTCCCTGCGAGCATCGCGATTCTGTCACGTTATTCGCGACGTGCAGGAAGGAGAATGTAATGTTTACTTGATTTTATTGTTTACAAGTCTTGGCAACCAGTGCTGGGACTTAGTAGACACACAGAATACCCTTTAAGTGCTTAAGAACTTCCAAGTAACCTAGAACTTGAAGTAGAGCCTTTTCTGGTGGAAATATCATGATCTTTTTAAGCACGAAAAACTCAAGAAGAGTATCAAATATTCGACGCTAAGTCAGTCGTTTTTTCTTATGATTTAGTTAGTTGATTTTGCTGGCTTTTTGCGAAGGTATCCGCACGAATAGTAGGTGCTTCACATTGAGTAAACACCTCATATCCGAAACATTATTCTTACAAAAAAGGTTAAGTTTTTTTCGGCTTAAATTATTCAATAAATCATGTAAAAGCCTGGAAACGAGAGCAGCGAGATGTCCGCACAAGAAGCAGAGAGAGAAAGAGAGACACACAAAAGAGGAAGAGGGACAATTTATTCAGTATTCATGAGTGCAATTGATGTGTGCGAGCATTCGACGTCAACTTGAATTTGGCTCGAACCGCGTTCCGATGCAGCTCGAGTGACGCACGGAATTAGCCCAAAAAAAGAGGAAGGAGGCAACGAGTGAGGGGCAACATTTGGAGTCACGTTTCTGCCAGCGGAGATTGGCGGATTAGGCAAGTGGCAAGTGCCACTAGCGCTGCCTTTTTGATGCATTTACGCTAATTAGGTGACACAATTCTCACCTAATGTGGCCTGATAAGCCCAGCTGAATCCCAGTGCCCAATTCCCGTTGATGTTGCTCTTGTTGCTGCTGCTGCTGCTGTTGCTGCTGCTATTGGAATATTGGAGCAGCAACAAATTGTTGCCTGCCAAGTTGTGTGAAACTGTTGATGCTCATTTAAATTTTACACAGCTCGCGCAGAGTTCGCTTGGCCATGTTTGGTGAGTCTGTTCGCCAGTGTACTATGGGCACAGGCTGTGCTCGCGAAAACAATGGGCACTCGTATATCATGATAATCATAAAAAAAAAGCCAAACGGCTTGTGTTGCCTGCTCTCTCCCATATGTGGCACTGTCGCACTGGACACATGCGACTACATGAGTATTAAAAGCGCCGCACTGTGCGCGCTCTTCTGTGCTGCACTGTGGCCTGGCCATAATTTGTTATCATATTAAGGTGCAACAGGAAGACACAGTGCCGAGGCACAGTTACAGTCCGATTTCGAGCCGATTTCAATTCACAATGGCGGAAGTTGTACACAGCAACAGCAGATAGCAGATACCAGCTACCAGTTGCCAGTTGCCAGTTGCCAGTTCTAGTTGCCAGTTGCCAGTTACCCATTGACTGTTGCCCAATAGCCAAATAGCAAAGAGCATCGAGTGCATAATCGCAGCATGAGTGCGAGCACTCGAACTGGACTCGATTCGAGGATGTTTGAGGTTTATGGCAGCATTTGTTTGGCGCGATTTTTGGATCACAGCTCGTTAGTGAGTCGACACCTTGTAGGGGTATGCGATTGCGCCCTTTCGCCAATTATTGTGCAATCAATATTGCATAATCTGGGCGGTGCAACGGCAGCATCGTGGCAGCACAACAGTGCACAACAGTGCAACGCCCCGGCTAACGGCAGTCACACTTGTGGCACATAAATCAAAAGCGAACACACAATCGTCGATCTTCGAGGCGGCAGATCGTTTTGCGTGCCATGCAAATGTCAGAATTTGGCGTGTCGTGTGTGGCTTCTGGGCATGCTTGCTGTGGCTCTGGCTGTGGTGCTCGCCTTGGCCATGCCATGCCATGGCAGTCATAGTCAAAGTCATAGTCAAGGTCAGGCTGTGCCTCGCATGCATCAAATCAAGCTGCAGCAATCAACGGCAACAACTGCAAGGTGCCTCGCCCCAGACGTGTTAGCAACTCGTTGCCAGACCGCAACATGCAACCAGCAGACTCCAATTGAACACTTCTCACCTCGATATGGAGCAGCAGAAGACTCAGCACAGGCTCTGCCTCTGACTCTGTTCTGGGTCTGTTCTATCGTTTTTCAAATTACGACCACATCTCGCCTCGCACGGGGCAGAGAGTATAAAAAAATTGATCGCCTGTGATTAGCAGCGATTAAGATTAGAAGCAGCAACCAGTGCAGAGCAGAGGAGGAACCCAGAGCTACACACATTCAGATCGGGAGCCACTTGGCAGTGCCAGACCCGGACCAGACCCGCGGTGTTTTGTCAGTTATGTGCAAAGTGGCCAAGAGCCGCTAACATTTTTCAATTAAAAAGCAAGTAAGAAGTCTATGGCTCCCATTGCGGGTAATCGACTATGGAATACCTTGTAAAAGACAATAGCTATGGGCATAACACACTCACTCAGGTATGCCATGAGTGCCGGCTGTGTGGCAAACCCTCTCGGCTTGCGGGAATGCAGAGCATAAACGGGCAGCAAGTGGCAAGTGGAGATCGCAGCTGCATCTGGATTAGTTGGATGTTCATCTAGGCGATAATAATAATCACCATCGCCTGGCGTCAGTGTGTGCATGTCTGTGTGTGTGTGTCTCGTGGTAGGCCTGTCATTAAACTTTCACATCGAAATCTATATGTTTCATCGGATCAAAGACCAAACGAACTTGTTGTTTGGCCAATGATTTAAGAGATTTCACGCTGCAACGAGTCGTTGGGCTCTTTAGCTTTTGCCTTTGTCCCTGTGGCTGAAGTTATTAAACGCGTCATAGTACACACTCACACTCGTACTCATACTCAGGCAGTTCAAACAACTCATCCACTTCTCACGTCAGTCAAAAGAAAGTAAACAAAATAACACAAAATTTATTTACGATTATTAAGCGCCGGCGCGGCTTGGCACGCGGCAAGTGAGTGAGTGAGCGAGCGAGCGTGGCAAAAAGGGTTTCGGATACGCGACGCATTCACGGCACTCGCCACTCGGCACTCGTCTACGGATTGTGGACACATCGGGTTAGGTACTGGTCATGACTGCCTGACATTGTTTGCCTCGGCTCAAGCTCTGCACTTTCTTCTAAAAACAAAACCGAAACGGCCGCTGCAATTAGCCCGTTGCCATAAAAGATTAAAGACTGTCGTTGTCGCTGGATTGTACACGCAATTTGGCTTATATCTGTGCGTCCGTCTTACAGTCTCTCTCGTAAACGGATATGTACTCGTATACAACAAAAATTATAGAAAATATTCCACATGCATATTTTCTTTGTGTTTGTGTGTAAGTTTTTGGTAATACCCGCTTTCCATAGGGTAGAAGGGTATTTTGACTTTTTGTTAACCGAAAATCTATGTAACAGACAGAAGGTAGCGTGGTAGACTCCACAAAATATATACCTATGTTCTGAATCAGCATCAACTGACGAGTCGATGTAGGCATGTCTGTCTATCTGTCTGTCCTTCAGTACGTCCGTCCGTATAAGTTTCTTTATCTCAGAGACTATAAAAGCTGGGGCTACCAAATTTGTTGTCACTATACGATACTATGACACGCAGTATAAGTATATTTTTGATTTTGGTCACACCCCCTCTCAATCCTTTAATCAAATCTTAAACGCATAATTTAAATGTAGGACAGTTCATTTTTGTTAAGTATAATAATTATGAACATCCAATCGCTTTCTGAAAATTTATTTGCGATCGAATAATAAAGATAGAAGTTATTTAAAAACTTCTAAATATGCACTGATTTAGAAGACCCTTCCTGAAAATATGCAACACAAAATATACAAAACATAAAAGTTTGATACTGATACTCGCTTTGGTCAGATGTGTATCAGGTATATCACCGTCGAGCACACTCCACTGTACCTTATGTTTTCCTCCGTTGAGCATTAAATTTACGATTGTAAAAATTGCTATGAGTGCGTGTTGTTTTTTTCTTTACATATTTTTTCTCCACTATCGGTTATATAAGGCAAGTAAAAAACGTTGTGCAACTGCGAAAAGTATATTAAACACGTTAATTATAAACACTTTTCGAGCACTTAATTCGAGGAGATTTTCATAATTGAACTCAGCTTCCATTGAATGGTGGTTTAATTTCATTTAATGGTCTCGAGTTTTTCTGGCATTAATCAAATCTTTGCACGCTCTGCTTGAGCCAAAGAATCGCTGAATCATCATTTGGCGCTTTTTTTCGCTTTTAAATGGGCACTTAAAAGCCAATTTGAATACTCCGATTCGTATTTATTGATGTTGTGAAAACAGAAATTGAGATGTTGATATAATTGGCGCGTTTTCAATTTGTTTTGTTGTTTGATCTTCAGGAATGCGATTTGATTGGCTTGAAAATCATCCATGATATGAAAGGTGAAATGACCTTTAATAATACATTAAGTTCTTCTATAATAATATGAACTCTCTAGCGAATAGATGAAGTAATATGTGTGAAAATGTAGTTTACCTTTGCTGCTAGAGTGAACGGAAATTTCACACTTAAGTTCGAATCCTCAAGTAGATCGAACAACTAACAGATCATCCATACTTTCTTGCCACAGAATTCTCTCACGTACCCAAAAGAAAAGTATAAAAGTAAACTCAAGTGGAAGTATTTGTGATACAGATGTAAATTGCATTACAATGCGGCATGACAGCTGTCAAAGGCAAACAAGCTTTCCAGCCTCGCAACTGTGGGTTCTGAGGGTCTCTCGTTAGAGAGCCTCAAGAGGCTGGCGAAGAGGGAAAAGTGAAAATGTTTTACGCATGTTTACAAACAGCGGCGGAAATCCAATTCAAATAGAATGCTGAGAGACCAATTGAATTGTAGCCGACATTGTCAGCAGTGTACGAGTACCCGAAGAATTGAAATTGTTGACTCACATATTCGGGAGCCCTTATGGTAAGTACGACTCTCAAATGAGTTTGTCACGCAATGTTCCTCAGCAAACACACAGAAGGTGAACAAGAGTGGCAAGAGATCCCATGTGATAGTCCCCGATCAGATTGGCAACTCGACACCTTGGTTCATCATGAATAATTAATGGCCCGACTTGAAGGTGATAAATAAGATTTTTACAGCATTTCGCTAATGCCATGAAGCAAACAAGGTGTGAATGAAAGTGAATAAAATGAAAGTTATCGGCTCATTCGAAATGAGCCAATCTGCGAAACTGTAGCATATCATTTGAGCTCACTAAAGCTTAGAATAGCTCGTGTCTTCTTCGCACTCCGCACACCGCAATTAACATTCTTTTGTTCAGACTAATGGATCTTTTACTTTCGGTTGGTGTATGCTTAATTTGATTTCAGGTCGATTCGCTGTCGTTGTTGTTGTTGCTGGCTGGGCAAGAGATTCATTGCGAGCTCGCTACCGAACCGTGCTGAACTCAAACTCAACTCGCAATGATTCAGCGCATTTCATGTGAGATGTGAGAAATTCGTATGCACATAAAACGATTTGCGCACGGGGTGTAAATCACACTCGATAACACAATTAATATCGAATTTTCTGTTGTCAGTCGACAAATGTGGATGCGAAATAAAGTAGCGTAGAACTAAAGCAAAGCCTAAGCCCGAAAATGTATCTAATTGTTGTTGGCTTTCTTTTTCGTTGCTCTGCTTAAGTTTCTCTTTCGTGTGCCAAAAGTCGGGCTAATGTTCATATGTTATGTTTGTTTGTTTTTGTGGACAGTCCATAAACGGTATTAATAGTGAGACTTGAAGTTGGAGTTTTCAAGGTTAGCGTGGGATTCGAAGTGATGACAGCTAAAAGGAATTGTAGGATGCAATCAGGTATTATCCGAGGAAAGCTAATGAACAGAATAAAGCTTGAACTTTATAGTTATTCGAGTTACTTGAGTGACTTATCAAAGGTACAAGATCTTAGCGATCCTCGATGGTGTACATGACACACACATTATAACTATTTCATAAGCATTTCTATTTGATAACCTGTCCATGGATTGCACTTGCCACTTGCCAGTTGCCACTGCCTGACTACCTGACGTTGCATCAACGCCATTTAACAGCGTAATTAACACATGTTGTCGCGCAATCAATTGCACACTCATGCTCACCGATATGGACATGCTACATGGAAATGGATATGGCGGCGACTTAGTTGGATATGTGGTGCGAAATGCGACTGTCGCTCCGCCCAACCGACGCTGTGCTACTGTCCACTTGTTCATTAGTGCAATGTCCAATTGCATTCGGATGAGCTGCAACTTGATACGCTGTGGCATGAAGAGGAGCTGGCTTTGCAGGTTGAGATCAGCTATTGACGCATGGCGGCAGATCAGTAAACTGCTGCGGAATGAGAAAGATGACGCTGATGAGTCGGTTACAGTTAGACTTATGTTTATTTTTTTTGCATCCAGTTTAGGCTCAAGGCTCTTAATTGAGTTATGAGACATGTCTGTGGAGGGTACAATGCCATTTGAATGACCAAACCTTGGAGAAAAAGGCAATGAGCTCCTGGGAATTCACAGTGTGGATTCTGGGTCGCCTTAATGCGACAAGTTCCTCGACGCTTCCGAGAATCGCCTCGATTGGACATGAAGGCTGCGTGCCGCGTTCTTGACGACAACATCAAGTGCCGTTTCTGGATCATGAATGCTACAGAAATGGTCTAATGAGTAAATTAATTGCCAGACAAAAGCGTCCATCTGGACCTGTTTCACTTCTCTGCACTAATTCGCAATAAAAACTCAATTAACAATCGATGTGCCCGATAGGCGATAGATTTGCTCAACCTCCCAGGCTAAATACTGAAAAATTTACCTGTCTCTCAGGTCTCATTAGCAAACACCTTGAATGCAATGAAAGCATCGAATGATTTGCTTTGATTTCTTTGCCCATTTCACATTTCACTTTCATCACTTTTGTGACTCGAACTGGGCTCTGGGCCTAATGATGGCATCACATGCGTGTACAGGTCACTCATTGAACTCATCAATTAGTCATTCACTCCGAAACAATCATACGGGAAAACTCTCACTTCGAAATATGTACATATCAACGCTTCGTATGCAGGGAGTGCCTTCGTCTGGAGTCAGTTTGGCTGGAAATCCTGACTGCCGGCACATTGAAGCATCATAAATTTAAAGGCAAACGGTAAAAGTGCAAACGTTTCAAGACCATGGCTAAATGAAGACATTTACGAGTCGGCCAGATGCGAATCAATAATGAAATGGCCATGCAAAATTCTAGACTCAACAAACGGTCAAAAGCCGCCGCGGGGAATGCCGCCGCACGGCGCAACGGTAAATCGGACTTAGGACCGTAGACTCCAGACTCGAGACTGGGGCTCGACTCATGACTGCAGATACTCGACTTTAGATTAGAATGAATCATTTGCAGGCATCCTAATTGAGTTGACTGCGCGGCTGGCAGCTGGCAGCTAACAGCTAAAAGGCCAAAATATTAGCAGCCGCCTGGCCGAGGTGTGAGACTATTTAGCCAACTCGGACTGGTGAAGTGGCGGAGTGGCAGGCCTGGGCCTGGCCAGACTCCGAATCTTAGGCCAAGTAGCGGCGATTAGTCGCAGTTGCAAGTTGGAGGAGGAAGAAGGGGAGGGGCGACGACGACGATGACGAAGGGCCATTTATCAAGTAGACAAACGCGAGCTGCTCGTGTCTCGTCTCTGGGCAAGTTAACCGTTCCTTGACTGACTGACTGACTGACTAACTGGCCAACTGGCTGGTCGGCTAACGGGCTGCAAGGCATCCCGACTCCGACTCCAGCTCAACTCCTCCACTTTAATTACTCATTTAATGCTGGAGAGCTGATCTCACACTCAAAGTGCTATTAAGTCTCTCCCGCTACCCAGCTTCAGCTTCAGCCTCAGTCTCAGCTTCAGCTCAGCACATGCTCAGGGAATGTAGTTCTCTGGGTCAATGCGAGCACCTTAACTAATCAAAGTCGCGGCGAGAGAAGCACGCGTTGCCTTCCCTCCCTCCCTCGTCTGTCCCTCAGTTCGTCAGTCTGTCATTCGCATTGTCAATAAATACAATGTTGTTTCGCTTTTGCTGCGGCAGCTTTCACAAGAGTCTGTCAAGGCACGAGTGTTGGGAGTGTGTTGCAAGTGTTGTGGGGAGTGGGAAGAACTCTTTTTGGCAGTCGAAGAATCGCAAAGAACTTCATGGCTCAAAGGGATTACCAACTGAGAACTGCGCTAAATGAATTCGATTTGTTTGCCTGAGAAAGAGAACTCGTAATAGGCGTGTGACATCTTGAAGAGGCGATAGTCGGATGCACATTTGTTCAGTTTATTTGCCAGCCAGAGTTGCCTGGCTGGGAGCAAGAAGATGTTTCGAGTTTGAACCTCACGTTCTGGGTACCATAAAACACAATGGAGCGTTACGAGCTCAGCTCCAGCTAGGAGCTCAGCTGCCTAGTTGCCTAGCTAGGCAGGCTAACAAATGTCGCTGCTCTATTGTTCAATGACCATGGCTGGAAGAATTTCGGCTGCTTTTATGTTTATGCATGAATTCCAACATGAAAATGCAACAAGGAAGAAACCGCGATGCCCATAAATCAAATTGGCCAAAATCCAGCTCCTATGCTCGTAGTAGTAGATCCAGCACGCAGTCATGGCCAACTGATTGAGCTGTCGCGTATTTGGGTGAGATCGCCCAGTGTCTAAACGTCCACGAGTTGCACTCCCAGTCCCAGTCCCAGTCACAGTCAGAGCCACAGCCACAGCCCAAGTCTGGCTGCAGGCTTTGAGCTGCTGCCATTTGGTTTGTCATTTGAATTTCGTGCCTGTTCTTTCCTTTCTGGCCAGCCTGGCCAACTGTTTTGGAGGCAAATCTTCTTTTGGCAAAAAATTGAAAAGGAAAATTTCCATATGCCTGGGCTGTTGTCACCTTGTGGTCCTATAAGGCGCAAGATCACTTCCATATTATCAAATCTTTGTCATATTTACAGGCGCAGCCCGCCTACATGTTCTGATTCTGATTCATATTCTACAGACTCGTAGCTAGTATGTGGGTCACTTTTCAGATTGAGGTCGTAACAGGAAAAGTGCATCAATGAATTCTAACGGAAGCACCAGATTCGCCGGCGATTATTCATATTTTATTAATGGTCTTTCATCCAGATAGATGCCTTATCATAAGCTGCGAGAATTGCCCAATAGCGAAATGTGAAATGCGAAATGCTTTGCATGTAAGACTCGAACGGAATGAGAATATTCTATTACGAATTTTATAACACTTAAGTGCAGTGAGTAAGCCAGAATGTGGGTCATAAATGTGGCCGCAACAGCTGCAACTAACTTGAACCGTGTCTAATCACAGACGGGCGTTTTCTTTGATGGCCGCCTCGCGGGCTTCTACGGCTGCCACTAATTGAAAACTTAATTTGCAGCCATGATAATTGTGCGTTGGCGGGGTTGGTGGTCGGCAATTGCATTCGAAAGATATTCACAAACGAATGCTCAGCTGCTTAATGGTAAAAAGTGAATATTCGATAAGAAATTTAATTGGGGAAAATAATCGTAAACGCGTTAACAACTGTCTGTATATTTCTATCGAACTTTTTGGGTCACCGCTGCGTGCAACAAAATCATTTGCGAAATTTCGCCAATTGCTGAACATTTATGGGTATTTTAAAGTTGGCTTACTTTTCTAACGCATAAAAAAACTCACAGCGTGTTGCGCTGCCTCATGCAGGCGGCGGGCGGGTGCTGGCCTAAAGAAATCTCTGGATAATCAAGAGAGAACGAGACTCAGGCTGAGACTGTGATCTGTGGTTAATTAAATGTTCCATTAGAGCTGTGCGCGCATAGCTGAAATTGGGTTTCTGGTGCACAAAATTCAATGGTCCATGGCTATTTATAGCCGTCTAGCGCAAACAGCAAACAAAAGACTCAAGCAGCGAACTTGCCCCAGCCGGTGTGTGAATTTATGCATAAAGATTATAATATTTTGCGGCCAGCGCTGCGCTGAGCACAGTTAGCTCCGACCGCCACAGGCATCGATACGTTCCACAAATCAAATAAGCAAAAAAGAAAACCAACCAGGAAAAAAGTAGCCAACAAATTTTGCCGGCCATAACGCCCACCAAAAGACGAGGCCATAAAATAAAAAGTGGCATAACGAAAAGCTTGCAGCCTGCAACTGTATAGCGGATCGATCGGCAGTTGCAACCACTTCTGCTTCGGCTGCTGCAATTGCCAATTTCCCCCACTGCCAATTTGGCGTGCAATTAGTCAAAATTATTGTGCAATGTTTATGCAACACAGGCTGCAAGTGACACTCCTGTCAATAGACAATTCATTTGCATAACTCTACGAGCTCTGCCACTCACGACTCTGCGCAACTGCCAAACGGTTGCTGCTAATGTTGCCTCTGCTGTTGTTGCCTCTGCTGTTGTTGTTGCCAATTGCCGGAGTGCAACTCATCTTCGCACACGCTGAGGATGCGGCGCATCATGACTGTGCATATTATTCTCAGTTTAGCTAAGTATGCGGCATAATAACTATGTTATGCCGCCTGCTGACAATGTATACTTAGCCCAGTATAAGTACTACCATATCATAAAGTAGTACTGAAGCAGCCAGTGCAGGTAGAGAAGTAAACCCAAGGTGGGTATTATAAAGATTAAGTAATTTTATTCACGCCTAATGCCATGTTATTTCATAATTTACTAAAAGAGTGTCTTTAATTCGTTAAATACAGCAGGGTGCTGGGCAAGAAAGGGTATACAGATTTCAGCCAGAGTGTCGCATGGTTTGTCTGCAGCGATTTGTGTCAATAGACACAGCACAGCAGAGGAAATCAACAACAGTTGCCGAGCGTGGGGTGTGCTGAGTGATGCAATTGACGTCCGCTTGTCTGCATCTTGATTAACTCATAGACAGCTAAAGAGGCAAATGCTCGGCCCCAGCACCTGGCTGTTGACAGCATGTATTCCAATTTGTTTATCATAAATCAAAAAAAAAAAGAAAAAAAAGGGGAGAAGAAATTACAAAAATATGCCCGTTCCAACAATGACGTGTGCTGCCTGCGCTTTTCTTTTTAACAAATTATTCAAACACGTTAACAGTTTGTTGGAACATATGCAACTGGACCTGCACAAATGGCATTAATAACCAATCATGTTGGATGTGCGAGTTCAATGCTGGCGCATTAGGCATCAATGAAAGTGAGAGTTCCCCACTGGGCGGTAAACAAAGGGGCACGAATGCGAGCGAGTGATGAAGCTGTGAAACATTGTGGATCGCTTTGAATGCGTATCGATTTGAATATGAATGCATTCGAAAGACTTTCGAGTCGAGCAGAAACTTTCATTTGTACGGTTAGCATTTCGGTTTTAGAAGCTTTGATTCGCAATAATAGTACAACTTTTCACCAACTATCAATCATTGCGTAACCCCCCGATGGGTGTGATCTAAAAATAATATATTTACTAACTGCGCTAACTTCCCCAACTCGAGTCGACTTTCATTTTTCATACTTACGCGCTCTGAAGTCACTGAAGGTCACGCCTGACCAGTTTGACTGGACTTGTCAGTTGACAGTTGACAAGCAAGTTGGCCCAACCTACTCCATTTAGTGCGTAGACATTTTAGAATATTTTTCACTAACTAGAATCGTTGTTGTTGTTGTTGCTGTTGTCGAAAACTGAAAGTTGGAAAGTGTTTTCACGCCGTGTTTCCCACAGCCAGCAGAATTTGAAATTTAATTATGAAAATGAAAGCCAAACCATAAACTCATTAGTGTCATCACCAACTCTTCCGATGTTCTCTATATTTGTTTTGCTTGAGCACTTCGTTTGCGGACTCACAAACTGATGAACTGAGTTTTGAATACGACTCACTCTGAGAACATGTCGCAGGCTAATTTAGTCATTTATGCAGACCATTTTCAAATGGGATTCACTTCCGTTGACACAGTTAAGTAGGTCTACTGGCCGCGGGCAGTTCGAACAAATTGTTATTGATTCTCATCTGACTGAACGACCGCCTTTCCAATTGATGGCCCAGTCCAAGTCCCAGTCCCGGTGCCAGTGCACGTGCAGCTGAGCTCATTCAGTAGTTTATGTGCTCCGACTGAAGATCTATTGATCGATTGTCAACATCATCAAATACATATTTCAAGTCTTATCTCAGCAATGCCAACAGCTGCCATCTCCCAGCAGCAACAGCGACAGCGGCTACGGCAGCAACTTCATTGCCCAGATGGACAGTAAAGATCGATTCAATGCCATTTATAGCCGCTGTCTGACTCTAAACGATCGACTCCCAGCGTCCTACTCAAGTTTATGGTACGTAACTTTTACGCTCTCGCTAAACTGTGAAACTGCCGGAGATGAATCGAGAGGCGTCGAGCATGTGGAAGGCGTGGTGAGCCTGGCGTTGCGAATCGCACATGGCAGGGTTCTGCCATTCTAAAGGCTTAGTGACCAACAACAAACGCAATTTTAATTACTCGGCTTTTGTGGCCTGTCCCGAGCCCAGATCAGTGACCACCCCGGGAGAGACTCCTAATGATGAGACAAAAGCCCGCATCGTTCTCAGCGGCAACTTGAAAAAGCATTTGCCACTTTTGTTAGCAAATTCGCAGCGAATCATACGAGTACTCACCTAATGCGATTAGCAATTGCCTACGAATTAAGTCCTCACGAAGGTTTCGCAAGCGGTGAGAATTTATATTCTATACAGAAACTTTAAGTTTACTTTACTTAGCTCTGACTTTAGTCTATAAACAACTTACAGCGTGTCGTGCCTCGTTTCGATGCATAAATCTAGCTATGGCTATAACTTGAGCTTGGTGAAATTCACCATTTGGCAGCAAGTGGCGTCGCGGCCCTAAGAACGCATGGGAAAACATTCGCTGGCACTTGGCCATAATTTCGCCAGTGAAACGGGAGCAATAAGTCGACTCGGAATTGTACCAGAGCATTATTTCTCGCCGCTGCTGGTTAACTATTTTAATGCCAAGTGGCCAAGTGGCGGTAGAGTTGGTGGCTTCTAGGCTGCAGTCGGCAAATAGTTTTACTCTGACAATACACAAATCGTTGGACACTCGATGATCGGTTTTTTGTTCTTGCACCGTTCACCGTTAGCTGGGTGGGGAACAATGTGAATTTGTGAACCCAGAGCTGCCCCTGGCATTTATATTGTCGTTAAACCAATGCTCCACTGGGTGGTCTCCAGCTCCACTGGCGGCGACAGGAATTATTCTTAAAGTCAGCATTGGCAATTACCGAAATCCGCTTAGTCGGTAATGTGTACAAAGCAAAAGCAAACGAATCGCATTAGACTCTTTATTTTTCTTTTTTCCTTTGCCTCATGCCACCAGCATTGTGGGCAAAAACAGAGTCCACAAATTGCCAAATCATCGGTGGGCCCTTAAAGCCGCTGGCCATACCCAATGCGATTTGCATTTGTCGGTCCCGCCTGCGCTTTAAATGATGTTGTTTCTTGTCTGGCCAAAATCTGCGGCCAAAATTTTGTTCTGTTTTTTGACTTGCATAAATTTGCCAAGCCTTATCGAAAGTGTGCATCACACGCCAGTTGCAAATGGATCGTGCCATTCGAATTGCACCCACTGTAAATCTGGACAGGCTACAAATGTCTCTAGGTACGCCGCCCAAGAATGAAGCCAACGGAAAGACCTCCGTCTGTCTCTTTGTCAAACTGTCTGTCTGTCCACAGGTCTGTCTTCTGTTCTTTGGGGAACTGTGCCAGTAGTGTAAGCCAGTCTCGGCTCTGCTCTAACAGGAGCAGCAGGATCAAGTCTTGTTAGTGCTCTCCATCATTTGTTGCATGTTCTCTGTTCCCTGTTCCCTGTTGCCATTTGCCTGTTGCAAGTTGCCTGTTGCCGTTTAGACGATGTCAGTGCTGATAGGCGACGCTTGCCGGGATTGCGGCTGGGTCATGCAGCGTTGGCGGTATTGACATTGTGCAACCAGCTCCCAACGGGGCACAAAGTTCACGACACTCTTCTGTCCGTCTGTCCCTCTGTTCGTCCGGCGTTCGTCTCTGCTGTCTCTGACTGAGGCAACAAGCTTGTAAGTTGTGCTTGTATGATGTTCTGCTGCAGCAGATGCAAGATTAGCGAACTTGTGTTGCCTGATTGTGAGCATTCTCGGAGTACACATCATTAATCTTGCAGACAACCTTTCGTTTATTTAATTGTTACCCAAGGAAACCCCTGGCAGCATTTACAGCTATCGCTAATTGTTAACTGGTTGCTTGGTTGCAGCATTGTGCATACGCCCCGTTCGCCATTCATTCGATACACTTCGACATAGTTTCGATTTCTGGGAAACACTTCTTTCTCATTACTCTCTACTCTCTAGCCTGGAATCTGCACTCTCCAGTATCCTCTCTCCTCACACGTGTCACTCGCTTCGTTTGCCATTTATCATAAATCATTAGGCGGCTAATTGAAGAGTCAGCAAAGTGAGCGAAAAGAAAAGCAAAAGTTCTCGGCCACAATCTCTCGCTGTGGGTCGTTGTGGGTCAAAGCAATTTCGTGCAGAGTTTATGGCTGTTTGCATAGATCTCGACAGGCAGGTCGCGTGGAGAGCGTCAACCGAGTGCGTGAACTGGAATTTCAAGCAGCTGCGCCACCAGCCACAAGCAGAATTATTGGCAACCTGCTGAAACCCCCCTCCCCCTCCCCCCTGGTGGAAAGTTACTGCCAAACAAATGACATTGTGGGGTGTTAATGATACCCAGCATTCTTCGACGGCCATAACTCGTGCCTCTGCACCTCCTCGAGCTGTGGACTATTATGGCTATTAGTGGTTTCACTTTTAAGACATTGACTCCGACTCCATCTATCGATCACATTATTAGCCTGCAACTATGCGGAATTCTTTGCAACTGGCCCAACTTTCAGTTATGGTAATGTGAGCTACAGTTAAAGATATGCGAGTTCAATATCGGCGGACTTAAGTGATGCATCGGGTGGACTGACGAGCCTCATCGCTCATCGTTCGGCGCTCATCTCGTGGCTCTGGTCAAAATCGTGACATGAATGTGCAAAATGGGACCATCGCAGCTGCCAAGGATGCTGCTTCTGCATCTGCTTCCGTCTTTGACTTTGTCTTTGCCAATGGGAGACCTTGAAGACAGGCTGAATGTGTGTCGATGAGAGGTTTGATTTTGCGGAGAGCCTTCTTCGCCTGACACCCGACATGAGTGAAATGTCGACTGGGATGGCACATGGGACGCGACTTTGGCTTGGCGGAGATTCTAGTCGCGGATACATTCTCCTCCTCAGTGGGCATTATTTCATTAAGATCGTGTGATTAGAATCACTTTCGAGTTCGCTGTGGAGTGAAAACGCAGCACGACGCACTCTCGATGGCACGTGAGAGACAGTCGGAGATTCAGAGAAAGAAGCGACTTGGACACGAGATAGTCAGATGGTTATGGAGTCACATGAGAGAACCACTGGCGATGGCATGTGGAACGTTTTATTGCCCAGCGGACAACAATGAAATAATATGGGAAAGGCCCTGCCACAGCGGGTCGATGAAGACAACAACTACAGCAACAACAACAAGAAAGACAAATAAATAAAATGAAAATTGCAATAAATTTCACTCTTGTGTGAAGACGAGCGGCTCTAATCAGAGAGTCTGCCGTGGAAGGGCAACTGCAACTGCAACTGCAACTGAAAGAGGCAACTGGCAACTGGAAATGTTGCCGAAATGCAACGTGAGCCACATGCAACATGAAAGCGAAGTGGAAACAGAAACCGACTCTGAGAGGGCAGTTCCAAGTGCCAACGGCCTGGGAATTGGGCTAATTGATGCTTAGTTGCACTTTTACCCAAACCGTTTACGTTGCCAGACTGCCAACTAGCAGTGGCAATGCGGCAGATGCGCCTCCAGCAGGGCCATCACCTGGGATGCCGCATGTAGTTCAATGCAATCGAAGGCAACTTGTGTGTGCTTCCCCTCTCCCCCTCCCTTTTTACTCTAGTCAGACTGATGCGACACGGATGCATCTTAATTAGCAGGAAAGGCATCAGTTTAGCTGGCGGCAGAAGGGGGCAGCGTTTTTTAATTGAATTCAATTAATTATTGACACATTTTGCGGGGAATGCCAAGTGGGTTCAGCCTGAACCCATTCCTGGCAGATAACAAAAACGTGAGCAGCGTTTGAGGCTGAGCAAATTTGGCAAACTGCATATGGAAATGCACTTTCTACCTTGGCCAGCTGCCGCTCCTGCAACTTTGCTAATTTTATGGAAATGGAAAACCTAAGGCAGTTCGCTGAGGCACTCACCCAGTGACACAGAAGAGTAACAAGCTGGCTTGCAAGGGACTTCCATTGGCCCACAAGTCCCCAGGGCTGGGCTGCTCCTCTATGTAGTCTCTGGATAGCTAATTGTGGAGGGAGATTGATCTGGTGCCCAGCTGCCTTCTCGAGTCTAGCAGCCAACGGTACCAGAAATGTTTGTCTTCTCTTCTCCATTCGAACACGCATCGCATCTCTGACAGGTGCCGTACACATTTTTCACTCCATTCAATTGGAAAAGCTGGCTGAGGAGGAGAGGAGGGAGAGAGGTTTGTTCGTTGACAAAGCCTCGCAAACATTTGAGGCATCTGCTGCCAGTTGCCGTGAGAGGAGATTGAGGCAGCAGCTGCAGGTCGGGCACCTCGATCAGCTCAAACAGCTCAAACGGTTTACTTTTCTCACCCATCCACGCTGGAGCCGACCACAGGCATCCAGCGACATGGCCAACAATCGATTGGAATGCCAGTTGCGGGTGTCGCTCGGTGTCGGATCGGGCCACGGCTGTTTGCAGCTTCGGGCAAGGCAACAGCTTTGACAAAAGTCCAACAAGTGGCAGTGCCTTCCTTCCTTCCCTCCTCCCGCTGCACAGTACCCGCATCCTCCGCCCCCAACGGTGTCATTTGAATATCAACATTTGTCATCGTGTGTCGTGTCGCATTCCGCGAGCCGTCGCCAGTTGCGGTCCCCGAAATGTGCCCAAAAATAAACAAAATCCAATTAAAGTCAAGTGGAACATGGCCAGGCAGAAACAACAGCAGCAACAGTAACAGCAACAGCACCAGCAACAGTTGCTGTTGTTACTGAGCTGCTGCTATTGTTGCTGCTGCTGTTGCTGCTGTCTTTGTCTTTTAATTGAGCATCGCTCTTGTACGATGCAATGCAAATGTGTGCCAGGCAGACGGACGTAGAGACGGAAAGAGAGCTAAGTACTTAGAAGGATTCCGACGAGCTGCCTCAAAATGCAATTACTTTGTGGAGCGATTGCAAACACTTTCCCTGCCAGGGAGAGAGAGAGAGAGAGAGAGAGAGAAATGCAGAGAGAAATGCATCTCGCAGTATCTCGCAGAGATCAGAGCAGAGCAATGAAAATCGGACGTGTAATTTAAACGCATTACTGCCAAATGGCCAGAACTGGCAAGACAACTGGGCTTTGTCTTTGTCTGCTTGGCTCTAATGGGCGTTGGCAACAGATCTGCAACAGGACAACAGCAGCAGAGACAGCTGAACAGCAGCTGCAGCAACACGACGACAATGTGGCGGTGTAGGCGATGACAGCGTCGCAGAATTGCAAATTGGGAATTGGAAACCAGCGAGAGTACGCACAGGGGCCAAGCTGGCCGATCTGCGACATGGCAGCCCCGAAAAGTAGGTGAGGCTGCCGCTAACGAACTGGAGGCTATCCGAGCGCAGGACGGTATCAATGAAAGCCAATCGGACATGGGCAGCAGCCACGGAGACAGCCAGGCCTATAAGAGGTGGAGTGCTCACGCACTCGCCAGGGGAAGAGTGGAGACTGGACTCGAGTCCCACTCGTCGGCCTACGAGCTCCGCTTAGAAGGCAACTCGGGCAGCACAACGCGCCTCGATTTGTTTGCGATTTGGTGTACGCAAATTGACGGCAGCCCACAAGTGCGTGGCACGCTTGGAATTCACACAGTTGCCTCGGCATCCAGCTAGGTGGTCCATTGCTGACCGGTCTGCCTCCTCCTGACTGCACTGCTTAGGCGAGTGATCCCCTGTCCCCCACTGAGTCCGCTTTCAGCGATGCGGATGAGCAGCGATTAGCGATGCGAATCTAATGAAGCTTCTCCAGCTTGCGGCTGCTCGTTTACACTTCTCCCTGGTTGCCCATTTGTCATATGTACGATCGTCATAATGCGCTCCCTAACGGTTCCCCAGTCAGAGGATGCACTATGGGAATAGTTGCCATTAGGGAGACGATCCCATGTCACGCGCATGGGAAGCGAACGATTTAACCTTGCGAGGCACTTGACAAGCAAAGCAGGAGACAAGCGAACGTGGACACATCGATGAACGATCGCTGATCGGCGATCACAGATCAAAGTCCCAAGGGAGTCTCATAAGTAGAAACCGTTTTGATCTTCAAGTCAACAGGTTGCCAACGAGGAGAAGATCACGAGTAATTAGTTAATAAGGATAAGCATGTGATAAAGACATGGGAAGATGTCGTGACACCCTGTGGCGATGATAACGGTAACAGGGATGCCGATGCTGGTGCGCACGAGTAAGAGACAGACTCAGTGGGTTTCTCGTGCCGTCATTAGTATTCCATCATCCACTCATGGCACAGTTTACTCAGAGCCGTTAAATGAAAAGATTTTACAAGACTTTACAGAAGTTTTGGTCCCACGGAAGGCGAATTAAGAAGCAGAAGAACCGAAACCGAAACGAAAATCATAAATGGAATCAGAATTTCATTTTAATTCGCAATTACGCTGACCCCTTCGCGATTCTCTTCTGCTTTGTCTCTGCTGAGAAACAAAGAACAGAATGCAGAGAACAGAGAACTGAGATCTCATCAGCCGAGTCCATCTACAACTGAGCAAAACACAAATGAGTTTCCCCCGCCGATGCTCGAGAGATGACCCAAATTCTGCATAATTGTTTCTCCGATGCCGATGCCGACGCTAAAGCCGATGCAGAGTTGGTGCAGTTGTCTTGGCTGGCTGCCAGTCCAGTTCGCCTTGTTTGCCTCGTTCCCACAACAGTGACCAACTGCAGTGGACCCAGCAGACCAAACATATCGCACTAACCACTGCAAATTCGCCCCAAAAGCGAGAAAGTTCATTAAGTCCGCCGATCATTTCATGCGGATCATTTGCGTGGCGTCGGCGGCTGGGAGGCTGCTCAGACCAGGCTTGTCGGCGCTAGCTGCAAATTATCCTGACACCCGGCCTCAGCACAGTCCGGTTCGACTCGCAATGGACGCACAAGTGGCACTTGACCATCCGCCAGGCCGCTTGCGTGTGTCTCATATTTCTCGGCTCTCTCTGTCTCTGTCTCTCGTTTCTCGGTCTCTCGTGTCTCATATCTCGTGATGTGGTGAGCCCCCACTGGCCTCCAATTGAGACGACAAAGGCGAGTCTAGGCGATAGGCTTTGTGTCGACTTTGATAGCATAGTTGCAATTAGTCGACGTGGTCTCGAGTGCTATCACTGGCATCTGCACTTGTCAGTCCACAGTCGCAGTCCATAATCCTCATCCGCCTCCAATGCGCCTTCGTCTGCGCCTGCTTTGTGTATCAGATGAGCGAAGTGAGAGTTTGACTCGATTTGAGTTTGTATTCTGCACACTCTCGATGTCTCGAATGTCAGATGACTGGACGAAGGCATTTGCACGTGGACAGTTGCAGGAGAGTGACTAGCGACAAGGAAACTTTCGATTGTGCTCGAGATTGCTCTGCATTCCGAACGGGAACTAATCAGAAAGGGGCCTGTCCAAGCCATTGAACCCATCCAAGCTAACAAGCCTTGTTGTCGGTCATGGAAACTCTTAATCAAACAAGCTGAGCCGTCTAAAAATAAACCACAGATCGGCAGAGAACACTGCGAACAGTTAGACGCCGATGGGTTGGCTTCATAACAATTTCCTGTCAATCGGGGCAACGACTGAGACAGCGGCCACACCCATCCTCCATTTGCAGACTCCTCCCCTCTGAGTGTTGGCAGAATTAGCGGACTCGGGGCCCTTGGAGTGCGACCGACTTAGAACACGCAATTAATTAGTAGAACTGCAGACTGTCCATGGCTGTGGAACAAGCGAGGGAGATGCGGGACAAGTGGGGAGCAGCCCAGCAGTATAACTGACCCATCGACCGATCTACAGACGCCAAACGGCAGCGGAGCTCATCAAGCCACCTACGCTTACGGTACTTCCCAGTCCACGACGCGACGTCGGCTGCAAATTAATCGGCCTGTGCACTGTTTCGGAATAATGACAGACTCGGCTGTGAATGAGACTTGGACTGGAAGTGACTAGAACTGTGATGGCGACTGGGTGAGTTGGTAGTCCCGCCGCAGGCCTGCCACACTTCTGAAGTCATTTTCGAAATGTTTTGCAATTTATCTTCGCGCTCTAGTCGAGCAATATTTCTGTTCGTCAAATGGGAGACTCGAAGTGGGAGATAAATTGGGAGATGTGAGATGAGAGGCAGACATGAGTTGGGGGAGATAAAGATGTCAATGGACCGTCCTGGAAATGGGTCAGTTCGAGTTGGGTTTTAATTAATTTGGATTAAAATGTTGGAAACGCTGAGGGAGCTGCCTGATATGCCGAAGAAGGCGTTGGCGGTTTACCGTTCTCTGGACTCACCAGAGTGGCTCCGCGTTCCACTGTGGTTTGCAGTGCGGACCAAAGGCCAGGCGAATTTTGATATTGAAATTGCTACCTTGGCGAGGAGAGCCGGAGAACAGGCAACACTGAGGAAAGCTTCTGCCGGAGGCCGGGCCTTGATAACATCGGCCGAAGTGGTTGAATGGGAGTTAGTTGTGGGGGAGTGCGAGGGAGCTGCAGCTCCCACAACAACACAACAACAGAACAAAGACAACAATTCCATTTGGTAAACGTTCGCCCAGCGAGGAGGGCGGGAAAATGCAACGCCAAGAAGTTTTCTGCGAGGGAAAATAAACCGAATGAAAAATAATCTAAAGTTTGCGTTACTTTGTGCTTGTGTTTGGTTTCGTCTGGATTCGTTTGGTTTGAATTCGAGCTTGGCCAAATGTAACTACAATTTAAATGCTAATCTCGCATCTGCTGGCGGTCGCGGACAAAGCGGACAGCGGCACAGGCGGCGCATGCGCAAACAACTCCGCCCTGACTTCGCTGCCAACAGCTCCGAGTGGGGGTGGGGACTGGGTAACCAAACGGCTGGCAATGAGGCTGTGAAGAGAGTAGAAGGGGAGGGAGAGTAGGTTGCACTTAGCAGAAAGCCCATTTGCTCATTAGTTGTACGAGTATCCAGAGAAGTGTCCAACTGGCAACCCGCGCACCTCTCTCGCCCTTGTTGCTCTTTTATTTATTGTGTAATCCGGCTCCTGCTTGACTTCTGGCACTGCTCAGGCTGCCTGAGTTCTGTCTTGGGCTGTCTAATTAATGTTCACACCTCTGAAGAGCCGACTTTGTGTGTTGCGGATGCCTGCTCTGCATTCTCAGACAGAGATTCGCCCTAGAACTGTTTCCAGCTCATAAGTTCAACGGAACAAGGTTCCAAAGTACCGCTATGTCCTCCCCTTTCGTAACCGTGATAGTCCAACTGCAGCCCATAATACGAGCAAGTAGAAATGGAAGCCAAATCAAAACCAAAGAACATTTGTAAGCTGCCAATTATTATGAAACGAACAGACAGCAACAACAGCAGCAGCAGAGACAAGAGCAACAGCAGCAGCAGAGACAACAGCGACATTCGAACCCAAAGCACAAAGTCTTGGCCAGCACCTTTGGTTCTTGTTCTCTAGTTCCCCAATTCCCGAACTCTGTTCTCTACCCCGAGTTATGGAAACGAAAAGCGCGTCACGCCGAAATCCGCTGGCTCGTTACCATTTGGAAGTCTCAGCGCCGGCAATCGGAAGAATGGTCTCTGTCTCCGTCTCTGTCCCTGTCTCTTGGGCGTCCCAGTCTGTTGGTCTCTTAGTTTGTTTCCCAGTCCCCCACCCCGGATCGGGTCTAGTGTTGTGGCGGCCGCCTCGCGTGCTGCCAAACCGCCAATTACCGAACATCAAAAAGCAGTTTCCCTCAGCTGGTCTACCTGGTTTGCCTGCCTAATAATTTGCTCTCTGAATTTGTGTGGCTTTGTTTGTACTTTTCCAGATCGGCAGCCCTCCAAGCCCTCCTCAGTGACTGCTCTCCCCCTCAAACAGTAGAGGCTGGAAGACTCGCTGGACACCCAAAAAGGTGTTCGAAATGTTAAGAATCTTTTGCCGAATCACGCAATGTCTGAGGGTTGTGGAGCGAGGTCTAAGGCCAGAGAAGGAAATGCAAATGGCAAATGCTCTCGAAGATCTTTCGTGGCTCACGCTTTGATACAGTTCTCGGGCAAGTGCCCCGCCCACGAGCATAACTCACTCGTGAGCTACGTTTTCGGCGGCGAATTAATTTAATTATATTGGGCATAATAAATAAAAAGAGAGTTATCCAACACGCTCCCCTTCTCTACTCTCTTCTTCTCTTCTCTCACTCGCATTTCGGGCCACTTTGACATTGTAATCACGTCAGTCAGTGGCCTATTTACGAGGTGTTTGAGTTGCCCCGGGCATTCTTCCCGAATCAGCAGAACAACGAAGCGTGACAGCAAACTGCTGTGACTGTTCTGACTGTGTTCCCCAATTGCAATTAAAACTGAGGAAATGAAATGATACCATGATGGCTGTTATGGAATATACAGTTATTATTGGACTCTGTTTGATAATTGTCCGTGGAAAGAGCAATCGACGATCGGCAGATGCAGATACAACTTGACTGGCTGTCGACGGTGTCCAACTGAGAAATCAATCTGGAGGATTTGCTTGTTAGTTGTTGGCTCTGCCTCTTCACTTTCTTCTCTGGTGAGTCCGTCAGTTGTCGGACATCCTTTTATGACCTCAGTGCTTTCATCTGGTCCGCACTTGCGTAGGCAGATTCCCCTGCAATTGCGATGACAAACACGTTGCACGTTGGAGCCGGAGCAGAAGCAGCCACTTCTCCGTCAGCTTCTCTCACGCCTGTGGTGCATCTGCCGCTGCGATCTGGAGAGCGGTTCGCCTGCTAATGTGTGAAGCTAACTTCGGGATCGTGGGGATCTACAGATCGCGTGGGCCGCCGAGTGGCAACAATGTTGTGGCAACAAGTCGCTGATTATCACTCACAGTGCTTGATGGGGCAGCAGGCAGCACTGGGAAGGCGAGAAGGAGGCTCGGAAGCGAGTAAATGAGCCTGCCCAGAACTACTGCAAATTATGCCGCTATCCCCATTGTGCCGCATGACGGGGAGGAATTCGCCGGCATTGGAGACCTTTGTGGGAGCCCAAGTCGAAGTGGAGTTTGCTGGTGCAAATTATTGGCGCTGAATGGGAATGAAGTATTCCAGGCATCCTGTTTCGATCGGTCGATCGACGGGGCTCCGTTTTATTGCTGCCTTGATTTATGCAACATTTTCCGCAATAAAACTGCCATCGTCTTGAAGAATTATTACATCATCACGTAATAGGCCTCGTCTTCAGCTCGGGCTCAACCTCTGCCTCGCCCTCGGCGCCACGCCCGGCTTCGCCCAGTGCCGGTGCCAAATTGCCCTCGGATGCATGCAGCGCTCAAGCGATCCTAAGTCCGATCTCTCGCGCTGTCATAAATCAGTCGCCAGCCTCGAATTGCCGCGAGAGACGGTTGTTGGAAGGAGGGAGGCATTGTAAAAGAAGCAAGGGAATGGGCATTAAATACTCGTAGTCTCCTCTTAAATTGCAGGGCACGAACAGCCGAACAGCCGGGCAGCTGGCAGAGCTACAACACCAACAGCATGAGCAACAGCAACAGCAACAGCGACTCTCGTGGCATCAACAAAAGAAGCCAACAAAGCGACTATTAAGTGTCGTGTCATCCTCAGTGATCCATTATAGCGCACTCGCACAAGATATCTTCACTCTGCGTGGAATGGAAAACGAACTTGGCACGTGTCCATCATGTTAAGCAGGAGTGCTTCCTGGGGGGAGGGGGCAGGGCCCAAACTGATGGTGTTAATGCCGAGAGAAAATCCACCGAAATGTTGTAATAACTTGCCAAATTAGGACTGCGAAGGCGAGGGAGATTGCATCATGGCCGGTCCAGCGACATTCCTCCAGTGCCTACACTCCAAATGGCCCATTGTCCGGCCCGATACAGCGGCGATCTGCAGCCACTGCCACTGCCAGTGGCTCTGCCAGTGGCCACCGGCTCCAAACACGGAAGTCCAAGCACACTCTCGCAATGCCCATTTCATATAATTTCTATTATTTCTGGCAGCTTTGCCAACTGCCACCAGGTGACAGTTACAATGCA
The DNA here is from genome assembly GCA_018151435.1 of Zaprionus africanus. Lineage (NCBI taxonomy): Eukaryota > Metazoa > Arthropoda > Insecta > Diptera > Drosophilidae > Zaprionus > Zaprionus africanus. Next base: position 11,676,758 of record JAECXB010002206.1, read on the forward strand.
GAAACAATATACAACGACTGCTAATGCCGACTCGCAACGAGGCTGAGGCAACGATCGCACTGATCGCCACCGAGTTGGGTTCGAGGCAGAGGCTGAGCTGAGCTGCCTGTGTGGGGACAGTGCCACCACATTGCAGCCATAATCGCCGATATGATCATCATAATCGTGATCGTTTTCGGGTTTCGGGCCTTGGCTTTGGGCAGTCGTCCGTCCCAGGTTGTCTCGTCCTCGGGGAGCCATTTTTGGCATGCGTTCGGCAGCGAACACTTCCTGTGGGAACTACTCGAGAACATGTTCCATTCTGGATGTGGGCTGCTCTCTCTCTGTCTCTCTCTCTGTCTCTGTGTGTGCTCTGTGCATGTTCCACGTCATGTTGTCTGACCATTTACTGACTGCTCTGCAGCAGGCTGCACCCACAAGGAGTCGCCACAAGTGCTGCACTCCATTGCCTGCATTAGACTCTCTTCATTGGAATATCGAAATTGCATTTCGATCGACTTTGCGTGCTTCTCATATTCCATTAGACCATAAATCAATTAGTCGACTAACAGTTTCGAATGCATCACCTGCCTGGGTGTGTTCCTCTTCCTCCTCCCCCCTTCAATTTGCAGAGCATGCTGCAAGAAACATAAATAATATCGTCGATTAAGCCCCTTTTGTGTTGCAGCAAATTGGAGCAGATTCCTGGGGAAGTAACAAGTGCCGAAGGGAGTCACACGCTGGCGTGTACCTAGGCCTGTTAGCACCTGACGATCTTCTCAATAGCTGCGAAGAGAAGTACTCAAGGAGAAGAAGGTTCTTAGCACCTGACGATCTTCTCAATAACTGGGCAGAAGAGCACTCAAGGAACAGTTTAGCAACTATCGCAATCACTTTAATTTATCAGTTCGCTCTACTTAGAGGACAAATCGATCACTTTGCCAGAGGTGAGGAGATCTATCGCACACTGATCTCGTCGGTCTCAAGGTCGCACCTGGCGAGGTAAGCTAGAAACAACGGTAAATGGAGCGACAAATGGGTAGAAACAGGTGTTGCCACTATTGACAGTCTCCTTGAGTGGCTCGTGTTGCATGTGGCAAGCTTGGAGACAGCTCTGAGCTCACCACAGTTTATGCAACAGACACGCCCCACTCTGGGGAAGACAACTGCATTAGTATTATGGCTAAGGAATCGTCGCGATCTCGGATCAGTTTGCCAACGCCCAGAGCGATCACTGCATCCCTGCCTGCCTTATCCCTGCTCTTCCCTCAGAGTCCACACTTAGTCATAACTCGTGCGACGATGTTGCTAATAGCAGGGTCTGCTCTTGGTCTTGGGCATGTGTTGCAGATTTGAACTGTAGAAGAAGAGTGGATGGTGAAAATATTGCATCATCGACGCTGGCAAGGCGACGGCATCAATTTGCCGATGTGTCCGGTATCGGGAATGGACCAGGAACTGATGAGTGCCAATTTGCCTACATGCCAACGTTAAGAATAGAAGGTGGGCACACTTCAGAATTCTGAGATATGAAGAGCTTTCTTCTCCGTCTCCTTTTGGGCAACAGCAACAGAACCCAAGCGAACCCCAGTTTCGTGTGACACCTCTCGCATCCATAACTCATAAGGTTCTTATCGAACCGGACTGGGAAGCACAAAAACATCGGCAATTAGAAGAAGCTGCCAACTGCCGCTGGCTGGAGACTGCTGGTGATTGAGTTGCAGCTCAGGTGGGTCTACTCAGCGCTCTCCGCGATCTCCGCTGTAATTGATGGCGAGACGGTGCTCTGACGCGACCAACGGGCAGGCAGCAAACAGGAAAATTCATATTACGAAAAAACTGCATCGTTTAAGTGTCATTATTGGGACCAGAATCTCAACAAGTCGCTGCTTGCTGCTTTGCTGTTCTGCTGCTGTTGTCGTGTCGTTGCAAGAAGATGGGATGGCGATGGCGACGGTGATGGAGATGAAGATGGAGATGACTACTTTCACCTCGCTCAGAATTCCTTAGCGGGCTGCAAAGAAGAAAGAAGCGAGCGTGGTCCCACTAAGACATCGGTCAATCGAACAGCCTCTCCTCTTCCTCCTTCTCTTCCCTTCGCACCTGATGCGATCCTCTTTAAGAGCTTCTATATCCGCTGGCCACAGTCAACACCTCTACACCGCCCACCGTCTCTCCTCCAGAGGCGGGGCCATCACTCAGCCTTAGCTCGGCTGCTGCCCGAGTGCACCTTACTGTCTTCTGGTGTGAGGCCTCTCCCACCTCTCATCTCTAAGCTCTCCTCATTGCTCATGTGCAGCTCGTTCGCCTCTCGAACTCGCGCTGTTTGTGGTTTTTACACCTTGCTCGTTTTCAAATCTTCTGTTTTTGTTTGGGTTGGCTGTGCTCATATTGGATAGAACTCAGAACTGAACTGAACTGGGCTTATCTCAACTGAACTGAGCGGGTAGTCGCTGTCTTTGGTTTAGGGCGTTAACTGGGTTAAACGCTCGTTGACAGTTTTATGCTGAGACAAGAGACGTCAAGACCTCGACAGACCACAAGGCGTGGACGACAGTCAGTCAGTCAGTGGCACAAACCAAACGAGAAACTTATTAAGAGTGAAAATTCTTGTAGTCTCTCGTGGTGTGGTGTGGCTAGAATGAGTTTTTGATTTGTATGGAAAGCAGACAAACCTGGAAAAAGTGAATCGAAGAAATGCGCCAGCTGCAATTAGTAATGGCGCTGGGATGGACGAGATGAAAGATGGAAAGGGGGAGAAGGGAGCATTTAAAAGTGAAATACTCGCACTTCAAACAAATCAAAGGCGCTGCAATCAAGCGAAAGGTTGTTACTCTTCCAGATCCAGTTCTAGAGACAGTCGTAAAGTTCGTCGCCTCAGTCTCTCGTTGCTGGTGTGAGTCGCCCTTCGGATGTAGGTCGAGTCTGCGCTGCACTTTCATCTGCTGTGGCACCTTTGATGACGTTCACCTCATGTGTGCGATTCTTATCAGCAATCAAGCTGCATTTGCACTCTGAGATTCCCTTCGGATGAGCCCAATACGACTAAGAACACGCATCCATCTCACGGAGAAATCTCAGTTCCCTGTGAGTTATGCGAATTCACAGCTGGGCGTGGAAATGTGAATCGATCGATTCCTTTCTCCGAAAACTCTCTCGATGCATTCCAAGCGAAAGTACTTTGCCGGCCTCGCGCCGAGTATCAAGAGTCGAGTGCGGATCTTAAATCCACTTCTAATGAACAGACCAACAACAATACGGTTGAGGTGGAGGCTGAGGCTGAGGCAGGCTGAAGAGCAAACAATCCAGACATAGTCGATCAATTTGCAAACAATTGCAATCGAAGCAACGAGAGTGTGAGTCGATTGATTGCCGGAAATATAAACAGTCTCCAGGCACAGGCACATAACTCCTCTGCCTTCCGCTCGACCTTCTCAGGGGCGGCAATCAGCCTACGGCGAAGAGAAGCCAGCACAAGGCAGCAGAGCAACGGAGAATGTGCGAAAATCGAAAGGAAATTTGCATGTCACTCAATTGACCAAATCACCGAGAACAGAGCGACACAAATCAGTTGAGTTTTTGGGTCTGTTTGCTCTGCAAACGAACTGACGATGTCGTCGTTGTCGCCGTCAGTGTTGTTGCTGTTGTTGTTGTTACTGTTGCTGTTGTGTTGTCGCCAATTTGGGGCCACAGCTTGGCACAGTTGCCGAGTTTTGGAATGGCAACCAATATTTGAATATCGAATATCGAATGACACCAATAGCGATGCCCTGTTGAAGTTGCTTATTGACTTCCTCCTAACGGTTGAGCGCCTTAGATAAGATAAGAGAAAGAGAGAGAAAGAGAGAGAGAGCAATAAACTCGACACCCGACCCAACTGACCTGGGGAGAACAAACTGGAATCTGCGAACTTGTACTGGGAACTGGAACTGTAAACGTTGCCATAATCGCTGAGCAAATATTTAAGAGGAGACAAATTAATTCTTGGGAAAACATAATTTTGGCAGCGATCGGCGCTGAAGATTGCAATTAGAGCACAACTTTGCGGGCAACAATTACTCAATCATGAGGTGGAGAAGAGAAGGGGGAAGAGAAGAAGAAAAAGCAGACGTTGTCTGGTGTCTGGTATTCGGTTGGTTAATCAAACTGTGGAGGCAGGCACAGGCTGAGAACAGTAGCAGAGCTAGAAGATTTTTCATTCACACGGACACGCGGACACACGGACAAACGGACAAACGGATGGCGATTGCAGACTTCCTGCTCCCAAAGCTTTTCCGAGAGACAAAATTTATATAATTTCTTTATCAGATTCAGCGCTTATTGTTGCACCAAATTGTGTAATTCACTTGACGGCGCTGATTGAACAGAGGCGTCAATTATGATCTCACAAAGCGACAAAAGCTGCTGACCACGTTGTGAATGCTGTTGTTGTTGTTGTTTCTGCTGCCGTCTTCGTCATCGTCGATTTATTGCCAGAGAATCGATCCCCGCTCGAACCAAATGCAATTGCAAGTGTAACTAAAGTGCATGAATATGGGGAAAATGGTGAAAAGTGCGACGAGTGCAGTTCGATGTGCTTTCGGTGAGTCTTCGATAATATTTAATTGCATCATCAGACTCTGTGTCTGCCTCCGCCTCTGCTTCTGCCTCCCCCTCTTTGTCTGTGTCTGCTCGCAGTGACGAACAGATTCAATCATATTTGACACATGTGCGGACTTCTCTCTGGGCTTTCTTTGGGCTGTCAGTTGCGTAAGTTGCATAGCGACGCCTCCCATCTCCCATTCAACAATCTGTGGCCTCATTCGTGGCTTGCTCGTCTCAGATTTGTTATCTCGCATTTAATTAGGCGTGCGTCGAGCTGATGATCATCTCAATTGTTACTGCTGTCGCTGTTCCTGTTGTTGTTGTTCTGTTGTTGTTGTGGGATCAGTCAGCTTTGGTCATTAGAAAGCTGCAATGTTCTTTTTAGGTGCCAGCAGAGAGGGAAGAGCTTCTCTTCTGCTGATGTGTCTCTTCTCTTTGGTGATCAATGCACCTGCCTGGAGCAGCTTGAAGACTTCAATTAGCGATTATGCAGCGCCTCCGAGTGCCATTCTCGAGCAGAGATGGAGATGAAGCTGCATGCGATCGCATTAGAAAATCATTAGCTTTGACTGCTTTAATTGCATTTTATTGCTTCCGACAGGCGATCAGAGCCACAACCGGAGCCAGAAAAAAGCTTAAGCCATCAGTGAACGGCAGTGAAGAGACGCCCGTCAAAAGTTCTGGGAGAATAAAGAGAAACACACTAAGAGAAACGACTAAGAGAAGGCATTTGCAGAGAGAGAGAGAGAGAGAGCGAGAGAGAGCGACGTCGTGCGTCGTGGTTCAGTCGTCTGCGCTCTCAGAGACTTGACGCTGTCTTCGTGGCCTTCGCTGCAAACATTTGGTGCTTGACGAATCGAGACGTGGCTCTGCTGACGCTTTGGCTTTGCCACTCGACCATGGAATGGTTACACATTTTCATAAAAGAGGAATGTGTGGCTATAGCTTCCAGCTCCAGCTCTAGCTACAGCTCCCGGCGAAGCCAGAGATAGCTGTAGCCAAAGTTAAGGCCAAGCGGAATAAGTATTTGCATTAATAAATGCAACTATGTCACGCCCAAGTCAGCGGCTCATGTGACAGCGATTTCCGCTTGCCTCACTTGGTATACGCTTTTCCAAGCCAAGGCAGCCGCCGTCGCTGCCACATGAAAATGGTTCAAATGTTTTGAGCGATTCAACAGCAGCAAAGACAGCGGCAGAGCCGGCAACATGGGCCGCGGCAAGATTGCCGGCATCGAATAGCGCAAAAAGAAACAAACAAACAAACACAGAGCAGCATGGGGCCACTAGAACAGAACATTGCATCCTTGGCAGAGCACTTGCTCTGGGGGGGCTCTCCAGATCTTTGGACAATCTTGCGGAAGATTTTGATGAAGTACACAATCAGCATGTAATGGTAGTATATAATTTCAATGGAAGACCGATTGCAACTGTGCTTCATCACAATTTCTCGAGTTTAGTAAATTACAGTTTAAGACTCACTCCAGACAATACGGTAAAAGGTAGCTACAAGTTTTAAATTTATTACATGGTTAACTTTAATCCCGGCTCTGGCTTTGGCTCTGCGTTGCCAGACAATCGAATAAGGCAAAAAGAAATGAAATCGTTTATCTACGTTTTCCGCAGATCTAAGCTCGCACGTTATCTGCACGGGATCAAAGTCCATAGGTAGCATTTTCCATAAACGTTGCGAGCAACTCTCGCACATCGGGCGCACATCGGGAATTGGTCAGAGAGCCATTCACTTGCTGGCGGCAGCTGCATCACAATTACATCGGCATCTTCAACTCCCGCCTGGTTTGGCAACAAAATCATAATCATGTCAGCAAATTAGACTGACATGCGGCGTACGTGCCTCAACTGGCCGATGAGTAGGATCTCTCGTATAAGGCTGGCTGTGGAGAATGCGAAGGCATCATGCATCAGGCATCAGGTATCAGGCGGGATTGCAGATCAGCAGAACGTCAGCAATGCATAGAGAAAGCAGCAGAACGCAAGCGACTTCAACTTTGGCCACGGGTGAATGTCTCCTCTGCTCGCGGGCCCCAACAAAGAGCAGTGTCATCTTTCAGTTCGACAACGGATGCTAAAACCGTTGACATCTCGTGCGACACAACTGCAATACACGCGTATTGTTTATCTTCCGGAAAACCCGATGTCTTCCAGGCGCTTGAGATAATTAACTTTTGTCCATTTGCCTCACACGCAGAATGACGACAACAACATGCCGCAAATTAGTTTTTCATTCAAGAACTCGAATAGATTTCGTGGGGAAGGCTGGCTGGCTGGCTGACAGCGATTTGGGTTATCTCGCTTGGGTCATAGAACAGTTACGGAACAATTGTAGACATTGTGCGCGGGGAGATAAGCGTCTCATGGCGTATCAGCGAGAGTTTTTGGCCACATTCCTCAAGGCACGATCTAATGGATGCCGTTACTTACAGTTACGGACAGTAAAAGTCGCGCAGCAGCGATTGTTAAGGTGTCACCACAGCCCAGAAGATCGGGCAATAAAAATTTTGCAATTTAAATGCCAGAACAATAGCCGTCAATGTTGGAAACCTTTTGCATCCATTTTATCAGCCTGCGGTTGTTATTGAACCCCGGTAACCCAACTAACCCAGCTCTGAATGCATTTCCATAATAACTTGTGGCCAAATATTTGCATTTGTTTTTCTCTGTCGGTCTGTCGGTCTGTCGGTCTGTCGGTCTGCCTGTCTGCCTGTTCGTGGCGATAAGGTCGCCTCTTACGTTTCGTGTAACTTGATGAGAAGTTTCGATTGCAAAGCATAAAAATCTAACTGCATTATTACTCCAAAAAATAAGAGAAGAAAACCATTCACAACATTCAATGGCATTTCGGCTTGAAAGCAAATTATTTATGGAAATTAAATTGCCGCCTTTCTTGCGTAAACTCTCAGGCTCGAGTGGAGTTTGTTGCCTGAGTCTTTTGATTCCTTGCCTCTAAAAGCGTAAGTATCTACTGGGTCAGCTGGAATACATGGCCGGCAATACATTAAGCACTCGCAAATAATAAGATATGTACAGCTGATATATGGCAGGCACTTTGGGCTGACAAAATGGCCACTGGAGCCATAAATATAGCATGGACAGAACACAGCCAAAACTGCAGCAGCGCGAATGGGGAATGCGCCGTTGCAAAGTGATTTTCTCGCACTCAATTTCAATGGATCGGCCGGCGACTTGATAAATTAACACTGTGCACATGCCATTTGTTTATTTGCCTAAATAAATCGCCATCCAATGCGAATTCGAATTCGAATTCAAATGCCTCGACAAAAGCGACCCAAAAGCTACCGCGCCACCTATTGAAAATCGCGCACAATCAAATGGACATTCTGTGCGCCCGCCAGCTTATGTGGCAACGACTGCAGTTGCGACTAGAGCTGGAAGCTGGGAGCTGGAGCAGAGCGACGAGATTTAAACAGAGCTTAGTTTATTGGCCCACTGAGGCGGTTGACCCACAACATTAAATTGTAATTTGAGTGGGCAAACATTTTAACTGAATTCCCACTGCCGCCCGCCTCGACTGGGCCGCAGCTCGTGTTCACGTGCATGTAAGTCAGGGGAGTCAGCCCGTGTTGCCGTGTTACAGTGTTGCCAACTGGGATAATTAGAATGCTTTTGCAATTCTTGCTGCGACTTCTGACGCCCCAGTGCGGTATGCGACCATACGGTACCGCTATTAGTAGGAATTGGACCTGGTGTTGCTATGGTACGATCCATGTCGGTCGCTCGGTCGCAGTGCTGGCAGTGTTGTTGGCAGTGTTGCCACATGCGGTTGCCGGGCCGTGTCATTGACCACGACAATGCTTGGAAATCAATTTGCGAGCACACAATTGCATAATCGTTGATTATGAGCACAGCACACCTTGCACAGCAGAGTTCTAAGCCAGGCACACACACAGCTGCACAGCTGCTCGGCTCCAATGTTGTCCATTTCAATTCGATTAGCGCGGAAATCAATCTGGCGAGCGCATGTGGAAAACTCTCGCAGCTGCTGTGGCCTGCTCTGTTATTTAACGCATATTACTCGTAATGCATTTTCCATGCTGCTTTCGACGCCGTTAAGAACCGCAAAGCCACTAACAATTCACCAACCACCGAGCATCGCATCACACGAGTGTGAAGCCAATCAGTTCTTCCATTTCTTCCGAATGATCTGATGATTTGGGGCCTGACTCCAGAGTGCGTGTGCCAGCGGATTGGCGTTATTGCAGTTCTTCTTATCAGTTTCTAATTACACATTGTTACATTGTGGCCATCGCGATGGATGACGGATGACGACGTGGCTGCGTGAGAAACGATTTGCAAATGTTCTTTGGGGAACACTTCCGTCAGGTTGGGTCGAGGAAATTGACAGCAAAGCGATCGCGTCGGGCTGTGGGCTGTGATGCCTGCCGCAACTTCAATGGCAGCCGAGACATGCCGCACCGTGTATGTAATTCATAAAAATTATGAAAAACCCACCCAGATTGGTCCCCAAGGGTCGGCCGCTTAGACGCCGCCGCTGCAGTCGCAGCCAATGCCGGCAAACGGCAGCCCCAGCGATGACATTGCCGTGGACATTGTCAAGCCAAGCACTTTATTTGCTGCGCGTTTGACATAAACATTTGCCCAACGGACATCTGAATGGCCACGGCATCTCTGTGGCTCCTTATAAGCCTGCACGACACGCCAAGGAACAGAGAGCGCAACAAGCTGCGGCTGCTTGTCCTCATCATGCAGCGCCAGCAATATTTGAAATACGCATTGCAGAATTTATGTTATGCGTGCCACAGTCGGAGGCCGTTGCCTCTGCGCTCCTTGTGCCAATGTCAAACACACACACACCCAGACAAACCGAGAGCCAAGTCGAGCCTGGAGAACGAAACAGAAATAACAAAAAGTTTGCCGCGGAAAGTGTCCAGTGACTTTCGCTGGGGGCTTCTTGGCAGGCTGCGGCTCCTCTGGAGGCCAGCAATGAGGCTTTGTCTAAATTTGGACGGTCATGTCGGTGACAGCTTTTGACTTGCCAGCTCTTCGAGTCGTTGCAAGTGGCGCGCAGTTCAAAGCATCAGATTAGAGATAATGTTAAACATTTCCTTTCAAATTTGTGACTGAGGTTTGACGTCGTTGAAGTCCCGCTAAAGTCAGAAATAATTATGAACGAAATGAAAATAAATAATTTTGATTATCTCAAATTTAAATACAAAGAGTAAAAGTCCAAGAAAAGAAAGAGTTAAAGAAAGCGATACTGCAAAGCTATTTTGGCATTAAGTGGAATTAATATTCGCATTTATGCATAGAAAGAATCTAAGGAACGTTAAATTTGCACTTTATTATATGGCAAATCAATCTGTATATTAAACGAAAATAAAATGTTGGCATTAAACGGAGCTGATATTCTTTCCCATTAACTTTATTTTATGGTGAATCAATCTATATAATCAATTAAAAGAATGAGTAAACAAAAGTCATCCTGTAATGCAATTTTCACTTTAATCGGAATAAATATTCAAATTTATACATCCAAAGAATAAAAGAAACATACAATTTCCACTTTATTTTATGTTCGATCAATCTAAGTAGCTTCATTGCACAAAACCACATGAAAAGCTAATGAAACACGACTGCTTCAAGTCTTGTTTAACATTTATATAGAAAGAGACTCATTTAAAGTTTCTAAATAACATTCAAAGATGTTTCTCTTAACTGAAGCATGTTCCAAATACCTTCGAAAACTCCTTCAACTTGTAAGTAGGTGAAATCAAGTAAATGAAGTTGTTTATTCGCAATTTGTTGCCCAATTAGTTTGTCACTTTTACTTGCTGTCGCTGAGGCTAAGCCCCAATGCCAACTTCAGTTCCAGTTCCAGCTCCAGCTCTGATTTAGTTTCACTGACCAATTTTCCACCTGGTAAGTGTTGCTCTCTGGCCAGCCTAAACGCTGCTCTGATTGATTTGTATCAACGTTGATTAGGCCAAAACCAACAATCAGAGAGCCGTGGCGTGAACCCCAACTTGAGGTTGGCCTTGTTAGATCGCCGAGATCGGGCAACCAATTGACAGTTAAATTACCAACGAAAATGCAGGAAAATCAAAAGTCGAATGTGTAATTTCTAATGCGTTTATTTACTTTTCTTTCTCTCCTTCTCTCTCTCTCGTCGTTTTATAGCATCTGAAGTTTGTCTCTTGTTACATTGCGTTACTAGATCTAGTGTTATATATACTCTCGTGTGTGCACACGGCGTGAGTGTGCATAAGTAGTATTTAAGTTTTATTAAGTATTTAGACAGTCAAACCTCTTAAATGAGGCATGCACCGTTTGTTCCGTTTGAGTTTGAGTTCCAGCTACGAGCTCAGTTAAGAGGTTTGAATGGTTCGCACTACGACTAAGGAGCTTGGTGAGTCTTAAGCTGATAGTATGTCGACATATTCAGAGTAGTCTTAGTAAGTAAGTCTTATAGAGTAAGCATATGAGCGTATAAATATTAAGCTACAGTTCTGAGCCCTCCCTCGTGTCTCTCTCTCAGTGTGAAAGATGTATAGATGTGTGTTGCTGTGTGTGTGTGTGAGTGTGTGTGGCGCAGACAGTCATTGCCTCCATTGGCCATTTGGGTGCAGAAAAGTCCAGCTCTACGTTGCGCGCAGTGACTCTGAAGTGCATCCACAGTGGAGGACCCTTACGTACAGCTACTAACTAGATTATGAGCGGTGCTAAGTTTTAGAGCTAAAGATAGAATTTCATGCTAGTTTCCTAAGGGGGCTCATCCGCCTTCTCTTGTATCTTCTCGTTTCGTCTCTTCTTGTATTCGTCTCTCTTGGCTTGCTTGCTGCGCAAACACCTTCCTCTGTGGGCGCTTTATCGTTTGTGTAACGCGCGCTTCTGCATGTTGTCCCAGACGGCAATCACCGTCAGCTGCAGCAGCAAGAAGAGTGCCCCGGCAATTATGAAGCCTGCAAATAGAGTTGTAATGCACAAGATATTTATGAGCTTATTTAATTAGCTGCTCACTCGCCCGACAACAGACGGCGCAGCAGACTCAGCAATGCCACTGTGCAACTATCCAACTATCGTACACTGTGCAACTTTAGTGCTATGGTGCGACGGCACGCGATTAGCGCTAATAAATTTGGCTAGAGATTGTCGGGAGAACAGCAGGCACAACAGGGAGAACAGGCAGAGCAGGCAACTTACCATAGCCGTTTATGCAAGTGTCCGATTTGTTGCCCAACTCGAGCTGCAGCTTGGCGAGGCCGTCGCGCGGTTCCCCGTTGTTCGCATCGGCACCATTGAAGGCGAACTTATCGGTGATTTGTATCGACTGCACCAGCAGAATGTTCTCATCGGTTGTCTGATGACTCACATCACGTTTTTGGCGTTCCGACTTAATGGCCAGCTCGACTGTGTATGGAAATGGAAGGAGTAGCAAGTGATGAATATGAATATGAATACGAAATATGTTATGTTCTGTGTGTGGGAGCCAGGCTCGAGCAGAAGCTGTGACTTCAGTCGGACATAGTTCGCATGCCTTTGGCTGACTGAATGCGCGATGCTCTAGCGGCACATTGCTATCAGCTGTGTGTGTGTGTGTGTGAGTGTGTGGAGTGTCCCATTAATGTTTGTTTACTTTGCGTTCCGCAATGAACGGAATTTTTGTTGGAAATTCACAATTTTTGATTATGCAAATGTGCAAGTCACTTCACTATCACAGCGATAAATCACCAGACAGTGATTCAATGATGCTTGGCCCATCTCTACCGTTATGGCGAGGTGGCTCGGTGGCTCTGTGGCTATTCGGTTATTTGGCTATCTGGCTGCATGGCCAGCGTTTACTTACCGCCATCGGTGCCATTGAGCACGGAGCGCTTGCGACGTCCATAGGATAGTAGCGACTTGAGCTCACCGTTCTCATCGTTGTCGCAGATAACCGGTTCGCAGCGCGGTATGCAGGGCGTGACCAGGGCGCGGAACTGCACCAGCTCCGAGGAGGGGAACTTGAAGGCGTCGAACTGTGAGAGCAGCACCTTGCGATTGCTGGCCATCTTCTGCATTGCGCTCATAATGTATTGATCCGTGGGACAGCCGTTGGCATCGATCAGCGTGATCTCGGCACTGTCGGTGCCATCCATGGCGACCAGTTCGCGCACAAAGATCTCGTACGGACTGTTCGCGTCGACAATCTCGAATCGCAACGCCAGCGGATCACCAACTTCGGCAATGCGCTTCATATCGCTGCCATCGCGTGCAGTGATCTTCATGATAACATTCGGTGAGTCCACAATGATCTCCTCGCTCAGAGTGGACTCGATTTCACCAGTGACGCCCAGATCGACATTGTTCACCACCGTCTTGTTGGTCAAATCATATTGACAGCTGACGGCCAGGCCCAGATCAGAGGAGGTCACAATCATGTCGTGGTGCTGGATCACAATGTCGTTCATATACCGACCGTAGGCACTCTGGCGCACATTGCACTCGAGATCGTTGTAGCGCATGCGCAGATCGAACTCCAGCGAGTTGTTGACATTCACGGCACAGGATTTGGGTGCTCCCTTGGCGTAGACCTTGCCATCGAAGAGCTTGGAGGTGCGAATCTTGGTGATCATCTCGCCGGAGCGACAGTCAATGGAGACATTGTAGCAGGCGGACTGCTCGTAGGTTGCCGCCTCTTCGATGTTCAGGTAGGGCTCCGAGAGATCACTGAGTGTGGCGCGGCTGTGGTGCGAAAGACGGCAGACATGCTCGCCCGTCTCGTTGTAGTCGTAGGAGTGGCACCGGAAGGGGGCGGTCAGGCAAAGGTCGCGGCAGTCGTCGATGCTTTGGACGTTCTGGTGCACCGAATCGACGGTCTTTAGAATGCGTCCCGAGATGCGCTTGAACTCGCACAGCTTGCTTGGCTCCTCGGCACAGTTGTTCTCCAGATACTCGGCGCCATCGTAGGCAGCAATGTTTGCCTCCTCGGACAGCGTAATGCGATCCATGTCCGACAGTTCACACAGGCCAGAGTGCGCATAAAAGTTGGCCGAGCTTCATGGGTGGGAGGGGGTTGGGAGGTTGTAGATGAATGAGCTGCGAACTGGTAACTGGAATGTTCTTAACGGGACTTGCACTTACCGACAGGTGAATTCCGTTTCGCCCAGGCACAGCTCGATGCAGTCGCGTCGTGTGGCCACACTCTGGCTGGACTTGGCATGCTCTGGCAGACGGTAGCCCTGCACACGATCAATGCACCAGGCCTTGGAGCAGGGACGCACGCCAAAGCAGGATTTCTGTGCGTAAATCGTGAAGACGGGGTACTGCGAGCGCGAAAGTGAACCTGCAGGAGTCGAGGAAGAGGAGAAACAAAGGCGTCGTTCTTGAGTAACCGCAGAGCCAGACAAAATTGCAATCGTGCCCCACTCACCTGGAAGCTGATCTGCGGTGCTGCGGAACATTACGCAGAGGCCAGTCTCGTAGTTAACAGCGCTGCAAGATTCATTGGCCTGGCAGGCCTCCAAGCAGTCGGTCAGCATCAGTGTGCCAGGCAGGGTCTCCAATTGCCTCGATGGCGCCGATAGCACGTACCTGCCATGGGGGTTGGGATAAGACAAAATGCCACACATAAATTTCGGTGTGCAAACGGGTTTCCCTGCCTCGATGCCGTTGCCGTCGTGGCAACCTTTTACGATGTGCGAACAGGCGGTTATATAATTAATCACACCCCCCCCACTTGAGCAGGGCGCGATGTCCCTGCTTGAGACACGTGCACCTAATTGCCGCAAATCAAGATTTATGGCGTCATTCGACGTGGCACTCACCCCGTTGTAAGCTCGAAGCCAATCATATCCGGCTCGCAGTCCTCTGGCTCGATCTGGCTGCCTTGCGGCGCGGCCGTTGCGTTCAGATCATCGCTCTTGCTCTCGCCATTGACAGGTGTTGCTCCAGGTTCCGCTAGAGCAGCTTCCGCCGGCTGCTTGCTCGCATGTGGTGTCAACGGTTTTGGTAGCTCGCTTCCGCTGCTCGCTGCTTGCTGTGTTGCCTCCGCGGTCTCTGTGGATGGTGCTAGAGGTGCTGCTGCTGCTGCAGAGTCTGCTGCTGCTGGTGCTGCTGCAATTGACGGCGTCGCATTGTTGCGCGGAAATGTCTTCAACGGTTTTGCCGGCCGCTTGGGCAGCTTGCGGGCCGCGTCTGCGTTATCCGACAGCACCAGCAGCACCAACAGTAGCACCAGCGACGTTCTTGTCATCATGCTGACTCGCCTCTTTCTGGTTGTCAATGACCGTAGCTGCATTTTATTGTTCTTGTTGTTGTGGTAGCTGTAAGATGGTAACATGATTTGGTGGCTTCGTTTTTAATTAGCATTTTAGTTGCTTTGCATGCTTATCTCATGATTAATTGCAACTGCAGTTACAGTTAAACCTTAATAATGGGTTTAATGCTGGCTCCATGGCAGCCCAATCCCTCCCCCCTAGCCACAGTCCCAAGAGTCAGCCAGGGGCCCAAGACGGCAACGCCCACAAGCACGAAGTGCACTTGATTAATTGCGAAGAAATTACGAAAGCACAGCTGCGATGCGAAATCAATTTTCCCAATGATGATGCCAAGATTCGAGCACGGGTACGGGCACTGGGCACGCACACCCAGGGGAATTAAAATAACGCCACTTGGGCGCAACGCAACGCACGCAAAATTCAAGGCATTTTTGCAGGCTGTGTGCTTACTGATTAGCAAGCCGATTGGGTTCTCTACTGCCTTCTGTGATCATGTGATCGATACTTCAATACTTTGCTAGTTGCATTGTTAGTGGCTTTGCGGTCTGACGGCGTCGAAAGCAGCATGGAAAATGCATTACGTATAATATGCGTTAAATCACAGAGCAAGCCGCAGCTGCCGTTGCCGTTGCGATTCGAGTCGAGAGTTTTCCACATGCGCTGGCCAGATTGATTTGCGCGCTAATCGAATTGCAATGGACAACATTGTGCAGCCAGCCGAACGACCAGAGCAGCTGTGTGCCATTTGGCGGTGGCTGCTGCCTCTAATGGTCCAGCCGGGCACAAGTCATAATCAACGATTATGCAATTGTTTGCACTCAAATTGATTTCCAAGCATTGCCATGGTCAATGACACGAGCAAGTGCCTTACAAGTCGCAGGTTTCCTGAGGCAAGAAACTATTCTAATTAATCCAGTTGCTAACACGGACTGACTCTACTGACTGCGCTGACATACAACACGTGAACATGTCGCAGTCTAGTTGGAGCAGTGAAAAAGAAATTCAGTTAAAATGTTTGCCCACTCAAATTACAATTTAATGTTGTGGGTCAACCACTTAAGTGGGCCAATAAACTAAATCCCCATCGATGGACAAGACAAGCGTAGTAATCGCGGTCAGTTGCCATGCACATAAATTTCCATTTGGCATTGCAGTTGCTGCTGCTGTTGGTCGCTGCTGCAGTTGCAGTTGCAGTTGTTTGCTGGCATTTGAATTCGAGCCCGGAGTAGATTTATGTATGTATTCGCATGTATGGATGTGTATAAATACATTCATCTGCAGCCTCGGGAAACCTGTTGCTCGCTTTATGCTTGATGGTTTTGCGTATTTAAAGTCAAATTAGCAAGTTTGTTTAGTTCTCGGCGAATGGAGTCGGCATTGTGTTGCGATCCATTTGCGTATATGAGGCCTTCTATATACATAGATGATATGCCATAAAGCTTTTCAGTTGTGCCATTTGCAGGAACTAAAAGAGCAGAAGAGAGTGCTCTCAATGTGCAGGATGAATACTTTCTAGCCATAAAGCAGTGGCTTAAGCAAGAAGACTTTGTGATTGAATCTGAGCTTGAAATTTGGGCTAATCCATAAGAGCAGCTTGGCCAGTTGCCGGAAGGTGTCAGCTGTCAATGCAGCTGGCGCTGATATGAGCACGGCTCATGTTGTTTCTTAATTAAAATTGCAAGTAATCAAAAAATATTTCATTTCCATTGACTGCTGCAACTCCTGCTGGCTGCAACTGTGCCCGGAACCAAAAGAATGCCAAGAGAATGACATAAGCGACGAGGCTAGGGCAACTGTCGGGAACTCTGGGGCCACTTGGGCTACCAAGCGAGCGCTTATCTCAATTGAGGCGCGAGTCATTGTAACTGTAAGCGATGTGCGAGCCAGAGATGCAGCCAGTCAGGCAGCCATAGAGCTTCTGCTTGTGCTTCTGCCGCGGCCTGGCTATCTTCATTCCACTGGCTGCCAATTTGAAGCGCACCCGCAGGCCATTGGCACAGGAGCGCTGACCCACATCGGGGATGCCAGAGTTATTTTTATTGAAATTTTAGCAATTTGCGCCGATTTTTATATGGGCATACAATATGCACCGAGTCAGTCTGTGAATACATGTGTGTATGTGTGTGTGTTGGTCATTGTGGGCAATATGTTGTGCGACAAATGCCCAATTAATAGCCCATGGATTGGTGGAGAAATTGCTCGCATTCTCTCGAATCGTATGAAAAGACTTAGGCGACAAACGTGTTTGGGCTTTTGTTGTTATCACGATCAAAAGACTTAGGCGACAAGCTAGCTGCGCTCAACTTTTCAACTTTTCGTTTGACAGGCAATGCCACACCAAATTCTAACGGCGCTTTAACCGCACCATTTGAAAGCTATCCCACAGCGTAATCTATTGGCCCAATATATAAAACGAAAACATGATCTCTTCGGTTCACGTTTCGTTGAATCGCTACCGCAGTCGGTCGAGATCTAACTGTGAATGAATTGCCATAATGAAAATCAACATACGCGCAGATGCAGTCGAGCCGAGTCGAGCCACTCTTAGCATAATAATAAACTTTCGGTTGGAGTGGAATTCGACAATCTTCTGTGGCCCTCGATGGGGTAATAGTCATAATATGTGGCTAAGCCAACGAAATAATGTCGGCTTATATATCACTTCTATTACGGCGCGAGTTTATTGTCGTGTGCACGTAGCAAACGAATTTGTCAGTCAGTCAATATAAAAGAGAGCACAATAAAAGAAAAAGGAAAGCCAAGGGGAGAAGGGGAAGACACAGCAATAAGAAATGCTTAGGATATGCAAATAGGCCTGGCCTTGTTTAGGCAGTGATGAAAAACACACTCAACCACAGAGAAGGTCTCGGAAAAGTGGAAACAAATCGCCTTTGTTTGCCCAGGTTCGGCTACAGCGAAAGTTTTCCCGGCTGCACTTCTTCTTTCTTTCTTCTGCTCTCCGACAATTAAGATTCTAACTGAGTCGGATTGTTTTTAGCGGACGTCTACGGTTGATTATCGGCACACGGCACAGCACTCGGCTAATTGTCTTCAATTGTATCATAACCGTTGCATGACCCAACCCAAGTGACCCAAATCGCTGGCCGGACAGCGACTCCCAGGCGAGTTGGCGCATTCGCAAGTGAACAAGAATGAGCAAGAATGAGCAATGAAAATCTTGCGCACTTGAATCATTTTTGTCATTCTGCGAGACGAGCTGGCTTCGTGTGCGACAGCCGGCAAAAGTTAATTGTCTCTGAATTCTGCGCATTTGGGAAATGTTTCATCAGTGTCTGCAAAAGTGTCAGTGTCTACAAAAGTTTTTCCGGGAGCAAGTCGCTAGCTACAGCTGGCTAGAGCTGGCTCGCTTGGTCCGGTCACACGAATCGCTAACGGTTCAGCTTGGCTCGTCTTGCAACTAGAGGCGAGATGACGTTGCTTGTTCAGGTTTGCGATTCGGTTGAGCATTTGGCGATCGCCTTGACATTCACCCAAGGCTTTCTCTAATGGTCCATTGACCATTTTCGTTTAATTGATGGACATGTGGACATCCTGTTCAACCGCAGTCAACCATTGACACCTTGTCAGACATTGAAGCCTTGCATATGATACGCTTCTCGAGAATTGACACAAATGGAATTGAATTGAATTCCATTTGAAGTCGGACTTCTTTTCAATTGTCTTTCGGCAGGTTTAACTTTATTTTACCTTAACTGTTTAGTGTGTTTATTGTTTATTGCACTTAATCCTTTTTCAGTTTATTTGCACTCGAACAAATAAATTAATTTCAGTTTTTTAATTGTTCGTTTATATCCCGAAATATTTTTTTTTTTTTTGACACTGCGACACACGAAGGACACACAAAATATTAATTGAATATTTTCGAGGCGCAAAATCGGAATTTGTTGAACCGTTGGACCGATGCTCTCGATGCCGTCTGCACTCTAGAAAGTGGAGCGCCTAACTGCCGTACATACACCGCGGCGATAGGTTCTTATGTGAGCTTGTCTGCCCGATGCCAGAACTTCAGATGCTGCGCTGGGAAAATTGAATCGCTCTCAAAGTTCGTTAGCTTCTATGACTCGGCGACCGTGGCTGCGACTGCCAGTTCGAGCACCTTGACACTGAATGCTCGCTGCGAAGGCCGCGGAAAACTTTACAAGTTGGTAGCCAGCGACTCGGCCAACGTCTGCTCCAACTAACTAATGCCGACTCGCTCTCTCTCTCCCTCTTTCTCTCTCTCTCCCTGCCTCTTTTTCTGTGTGTTCAGCCACGCAAACCGGTAAAAGCAGCGGCCCGAAAGCTAATGGTACGCGCTCTTCGCCAGCTCTCTTTGGCGTCGCTCTTCGCTGCTGGCACTTTCTTCGGCCACAGCCACAGCTTTTCTCTGCAAACATTGTAACGGGCAGCTGGTCGGAAACAATAAAATGCAATTATGGCCTGCGAGCTAAATGATTTTCTAAAGCGGCTCTTGCACGCAGCTTCATCTCCATCTCTGCTCGACAATGGCGCTGCATAATCGCTAATTGAAGTCTTCAAGCTGCTCCAGGCAGGTGCATTGATCACCAAAGAGAAGAGACACATCAGCAGAAGAGAGGCTCTTCCCTCTCTACTGGCACCTAAAAAGAACATTGCAGCTTTCTAATGACCAAAGCTGACTGATCCCACAACAACAAGAACAACAACAGAACAGGAACAGCGACAGCAGTAACAATTGCGATGATCATCAGCTCGACGCACGCCTAATTAAATGCGAGATAACAAATCTGAGACGAGCAAGCCACGAATGAGGCCACAGATTGTGGCATGGCAGATGGAAGGCGTCGCTATGCAACTTACGCAACTGCCAGCCCAAAGAAAGCCCAGAGAGAAGTCCGCACATGTGTCAAATATGATTGAATCTGTTCGTCACTCTGCGCAGACACAGACAGAGAGGAGGAGGAGGAGGCAGACACAGAGGCTGATGATGCAATTAAATAAAATCGAAGACTCACCGAAAGCACATCGAACTGCACTCGTCGCACTTTTCCCCATATTCATGCACTTTAGTTACACTTGCAATTGCATTTGGTTCGAGCGGGGATCGATTCTCCAGCGATAAATCGACAATGACGAAGACGGCAGCAGAAACAACAACAACAACAACAGCATTCACAACGTGGTCAGCAGCTTTTGTCGCTTTGTGAGATCATAATTGACGCCTCTGTTCAATCAGCGCCGTCAAGTGAATTACACAATTTGGTGCAACAATAAGCGCTGAATCTGATAAAGAAATTATATAAATTTTGTCTCTTGGAAAAGCTTTGGGAGCAGGAAGTCTGCAATCGCCATCCGTTTGTCCGTTTGTCCGCGTGTCCGTGTGAATGAAAAATCTTCTAGCTGTGTTACTGTTCTCGGCCTGTGACTGCCTCCACAGATTGATTAACCAACCGAATACCAGACACCAGACAACGTCTGCGTCTTCTTCTTCTCCCCCTTCTCTTCTTCATCTCATGATTGAGTAATTGTTGCCCGCAAAGTTGTGCTCTTATTGCAATCTTCAGCGCCGATCGCTGCCAAAATTATGTTTTCCCAAGAATTAATTTGTCTTCTCTTAAATATTTGCTCAGCGATTATGGTAACGTTTACAGTTCCAGTTCCCAGTACCAGTTCGCAGATTCCAGTTCGTTCTCCGCAGGTCAGTTGGGTCGGGTGTCGAGTTTATTGCTCTCTCTCTCTCTCTTTCTTTCTCTCTTATCTTATCTAAGGCGCTCAACCGTTAGCAGGAAATCAATAAGCGACTTCAACAGGGCATCGCTATTGGTGTCATTCGATATTCGATATTCAAATATTGGTTGCCATTCCAAAACTCGGCAACTGTGCCAAGCTGTGGCCCCAAATTGGCGACAACACAACAGCAACATTAACAACAACAACAGCAACAACATCTACGGCGACAACGACGACATCGTCAGTTCGTTTGCAGAGCAAACAGACCCAAAAACTCAACTGATTTGTGTCGCTATGTTCTCGGTGATTTGGTCAATTGAGTGACATGCAAATTTCCTTTCGATTTTCGCACATTCTCCGTTGCTCTGCTGCTCTGCTGCCTTGTGCTGGCTTCTCTTCGCCGCAGGCTGATTGCCGCCCCTGAGAAGGTCGAGCGGAAGGCAGAGGAGTTATGTGCCTCTGCCTGTGCCTGTGCCTGGGGACTGTTTATATTTCCGGCAATCAATCGACTCACACTCTCGTTGCTTCGATTGCAATTGTTTGCAAATTGATCGACTATGTCTGGATTGTTTGCTCTTCAGCCTGCCTCGGCCTCAGCCTCAACCTCACCTCATGCTCAGACTACGAAGAGTGTTCCGTATTGTTGTTGGTCTGTTCATTAGAAGTGGATTTGAGATCCGCACTCGACTCTTGATACTCGGCGCGAGGCCGGCAAAGTACTTTCGCTTGGAATGCATCGAGAGAGTTTTCGGAGAAAGGAATCGATCGATTCACATTTGCACGCCCAGCTGTGAATTCGCATAACTCACAGGGAACTGTGATTTCTCCTTGAGATGGATGAATGTTCTTTGCAGTATTGGGCACATCCGAAGGGAATCTCAGACAGCAAATGCAGCTTGATTGCTGATAAGAATCGCACACATGAGGAGAGCGTCATCAAAGGTGCCACGGCGGATGAAAGTGCAGCGCAGAGTCGACCTACTTCCGAAGGGCGGCCAACACCAGCAACGAGAGACTGAGGCGACGAACTTTACGACTGTCTCTAGAACTGGATCTGGAAGAGTAACAACCTTTCGCTTGATAGCAGGGCCTTTGATTTGTTTGAAGTGCGAGTATTTCACTTTTAAACGTTCCCTTCTCCCCATTTCCATCTGCATCTTTTATCTTCCATCTCGTTCATGCCAGCGCCATCACTAATTGCAGCTGGGGCATTTCTTCGATTCAGTTTTTCCAGCTTTGTCTGCTTTCCATGCGAAACAAAAACTCATTCTAGCAACACCACAGGGCGAGAGACTACAAGAATTTCACTCTTAATAAGTTTCTCGTTTGGTTTGTGCCACTGACTGACTGACTGTCGTCCACGCCTTGTGGTCTGTCGAGGTCTTGACGTCTCTTGTCTCAGCATAAAACTGTCAACGAGCGTTTAACCCAGTTAACGCCCTAAACCAAAGACAGCGACTACCCGCTCAGTTCAGTTGAGATAAGCCCAGTTCAGTTCTGAGTTCTCGGCTCTGCCAGCCGATCTATCGAATATGAGCACAGCTAAGCCAAACAAAAACAGAAGAACTGAAAACGAGCAAGGTGTAAAAACCACAAACAGCACAAGTTCGAGAGGCGAGCGAGCTGCACATGAGCAATGAGGAGAGCTGCGAGCTGGTAGTTGAGAGGGGAAGGTGGGAGAGGCCTCACACCAGAAGACAGTAAGGTGCACTCGGGCAGCAGCCGAGCTAAGGCTGAGTGATGGCCCCTCCTCTGTAGGAGAGACGGTGGGCGGTGTGGAGGTGTTGACTGTGGCCAGCGGATATAGAAGCTCTTAAAGAGGATCGCATCAGGTGCGAAGGGGATGGGGAGGGGAGGGGGAGAAGCTGTTCGATTGACCGATGTCTTAGTGGGACCACGCTCGCTTCTTTCTTCACTGCAGCCCGGTAAGGAATTCTGAGCGAGGTGAAAGTAGTCATCTCCATCTTCATCTCCATCACCGTCGCCATCGCCATCCCATCTTCATGCAACAACACGACAACAGCAGCAGAACAGCAGAACAGCAAAGCAGCGACTTGTTGAGATTCTGGTCCCAATAATGACACTTAAACGATGCAGTTTTTTCGTAATATGAATTTTCCTGTTTGCTGCCTGCCCGTTGGTCGCGTCAGAGCAGCGTCTCGCCATCAATTACAGCGGAGACCGCGGAGAGCGCTGAGTGGAGCCACCTGAGCTGCAACTCAATCACCAGCAGTCTCCAGCCAGCGGCAGTTGGCAGCTTCTTCTAATTGCCGATGTTTTTGTGCTTCCCACTCTGGTTCGATAGGAACCTTATGAGTTATGGATGCGAGAGGTGTCACACCAAACGGGGTTCGCTTGGGTTCTGTTGCCTAAAAGAAGACGGAGAAGAAAGCTCTTCACCTCACAGAGCTCTGAAGTGTGTCCACCTCCCATTCCCAACTGCTGCCATGTAGGCAAATTGGCACTCATCAGTTCCTGGTCCATTCCCGATACCGGACACATCGGCAAATTGATGCCATCGCCTTGCCAGCATCGATGATGCAATATTTGCACCATCCACTCTTCTTCATACAGTTCGAATCTGCAACACATGCCCAAGACCAAGAGCAGACCCTGCTATTAGCAACATCGTCGCACGAGTTATGACTAAGTGTGGACTCTGAGGGAGGAGCAGGGATAAGGGAGGCAGGGATGCAGTGATCGCTCTGGGCGTTGGCAAACTGATCCGAGATCGCGACTATTCCTTAGCCATAATACTAATGCAGTTGTCTTCTCTAGTGCTGCTGCAGAGTGGGCGTGTCTGTTGCATAAACTGTGGTGAGCTCAGAGCTGTCTCCAAGCTTGCCACATGCAACACGAGCCAGTCAAGGAGACTGTCAATAGTGGGAACACCTGTTTCTACCCATTTGTCGCTCCATTTACCGTTGTTTCTAGCTCACCTCGCCAGGTGCGACCTTGAGACCGACGAGATCAGTGTGCGATAGATCTCCTCACCTCTGGCGTAAAGATCAATTTGTCCTCTAAGTTGAGCGAACTGATAAATTGAAGTGATTGCGATAGTTGCTAAACTGTTCCTTGAGTGCTCTCCTTCCCAGTTATTGAGAAGATCGTCAGGTGCTAACAGGCTAAGTACACGCCAGCGAGTGACTCCCTTCGGCACTTGTTACTTCCCCAGGAATCTGCTCCAATTTGCTGCAACACAAAAGGGGCTTAATCGACGATATTATTTATGTTTCTTGCAGCATGCTCTGCAAATTGAAGGGGGAAGGAGGAAGAGGAACACACCCAGGCAGGTGATGCATTCGAAACTGTTAGTCGACTAATTGATTTATGGTCTAATGGAATATGAGAAGCACGCAAAGTCGATCGAAATGCAATTTCGATATTCCAATGAAGTGCAATGCATGTGCAGCACTTGTGGCGACTCCTTGTGGGTGCAGCCTGCTGCAGAGCAGTCAGTAAATGGTCAGACAACATGACGTGGAACATGCACAGAGCATACACAGAGACAGAGACAGAGAGAGAGCAGCCCACATCCAGAATGGAACAAGTTCTCGAGTAGTTCCCACAGGAAGTGTTCGCTGCCGAACGCATGCCAAAAATGGCTCCCCGAGGACGAGACAACCTGGGACGGACGAGTGCCCAAAGCCAAGGCCCGAAACCCGAAAACGATCACGATTATGATGATCATTTCGGCGATTATGGCTGCAATGTGGTGGCAATGTCACCACACAAGCAGCTCAGCTCAGCCTCTGCCTCCGCCTCGAACCCAACTCGGTGGCGATCAGTGCGATCGTTGCCTCAGCCTCAGCCCGAGTCGGCATTAGCAGTCGTTGTATATTGTTTCTGCATTGTAACTGTCACCTGGTGGCAGTTGGCAAAGCTGCCAGAAATAATAGAAATTATATGAAATGGGCATTGCGAGAGTGTGCTTGGACTTCCGTGTTTGGAGCCGGTGGCCACTGGCAGTGGCTGCAGATCGCCGCTGTATCGGGCCGGACAATGGGCCATTTGGAGTCTAGGCACTGGAGGAATGTCGCTGGACCGGCCATGATGCAATCTCCCTCGCCTTCGCAGTCCTAATTTGGCAAGTTATTACAACATTTCGGTGGATTCTCTCTGCGCATTAACACCATCAGTTTGGGCCCTGCCTCCTCCCTCACAACCGCAGGAAGCACTCCTGCTTAACATGATGGACACGTGCCAAGTTCGTTTTCCATTCCACGCAGAGTGAAGATATCTTGTGCGAGTGCGCTATGATGGATCACTGAGGATGACACGACACTTAATAGTCGCTTTGTTGGCTTCTTTTGTTGATGCCACGAGAGTCGCTGTTGCTGTTGCTGTTGCTCATGCTGTTGGTGTTGGAGCTCTGCCAGCTGCTCGGCTGTTCGGCTGTTCGTGCCCTGCAATTTAAGAGGAGACTACGAGTATTTAATGCCCATTCCCTTGCCCCTGCCTCGGCACATCTCCCCCTTCCAAAAGCCATCTCTCGCGGCAACTCGAGGCTGGCGACTGATTTATGACAGCGCGAGAGATCGGACTTAGGATCGCTTGAGCGCTGCATGCATCCGAGGGCAATTTGGCACCGGCACTGGGCGAAGCCGGGCGTGGCGCCGAGGGCGAGGCAGAGGTTGAGGCCGAGCGGAATAGCTGAAGACGAGGCCTATTACGTGATGATGTAATAATTCTTCAAGACGATGGCAGTTTTATTGCGGAAAATGTTGCATAAATCAAGGCAGCAATAAAACGGAGCCCCGTCGATCGACCGATCGAAACAGGATGCCTGGAATACTTCATTCCCATTCAGCGCCAATAATTTGCACCAGCAACTCTACTTCGACTTGGGCTCCCACAAAGGTCTCCAATGCCGGCGAATTCCTCCCCGTCATGCGGCACAATGGGGATAGCGGCATAATTTGCAGTAGTTCTGGGCAGGCTCATTTACTCGCTTCCGAGCCTGCTGCCCGCCTCCTGCTGCCCTCATCAAGCACTGTGAGTGATAATCACCGACTTGTTGCCACAACATTGTTGCCACTCGACGGCCCACGCGATCTGTAGATCCCCACGATCCCGAAGTTAGCTTCACACATTAGCAGGCGAACCGCTCTCCAGATCGCAGCGGCAGATGCACCACAGGCGTGAGAGAAGCTGATGGAGAAGTGGCTGCGTCTGCTCCGGCTGCAACGTGCAACGTGTTTGTCATCGCAATTGCAGGGGAATCTGCCTACGCAAGTGCGGACCAGATGAAAGCACTGAGGTCATAAAAGGATGTCCGACAACTGACGGACTCAGCAGAGAAGGAAGTGAAGAGGCAGAACTAACAACTAACAAGCAAATCCTCCAGATTGATTTCTCAGTTGGACAGCAATTCAAGTTGTATCTCCATCTCCGATCGTCGATTGCTCTTTCCACAGACAATTATCAAACAGAGTCCAATAATAACTGTATATTCCATAACAGCCATCAAGGTATCATTTCATTTCCTCAGTTTTAATTGCAATTGGGGAACACAGTCAGAACAGTCACAGCAGTTTGCTGTCACGCTTCGTTGTTCTGCTGATTCGGGAAGAATGCCCGGGGCAACTGAAACACCTCGTAAATAGGCCACTGACTGACGTGATTACAATGTCAAAGTGGCCCGAAATGCGAGAGGAATGAGAGAAGAGTAGAGAAGGGGAGCGTGTTGGATAACTCTCTTTTTATTTATTATGCCCAATATAATTAAATTAATTCGCCGCCGAAAACGTAGCTCACGAGTGAGTTATGCTCGTGGGCGGGGCACTTGCCCGAGAACTGTATCAAAGCGTGAGCCACGAAAGATCTTCGAGAGTATTTGCCATTTGCATTTCCTTCTCTGGCCTTAGACCTCGCTCCACAACCCTCAGACATTGCGTGATTCGGCAAAAGATTCTTAACATTTCGAACACCTTTTTGGGTGTCCAGCGAGTCTTCCAGCCTCAGCTGAATACTCCTCAACTGGTCGAGGGGGCCAGCAGTCACTGCGGAGGGCTTGGAGGGCTGGCGATCTGGAAAAGTACAAACAAAGCCACACAAATTCAGAGAGCAAATTATTAGGCAGGCAAACCAGGTAGACCAGCTGAGGGAAACTGCTTTTTGATGTTCGGTAATTGGCGGTTTGGCAGCACGCGAGGCGGCCGCCACAACACTAGACCCGCTCTCGGGGTGGGGAACTGGGAAACAAACTAAGACCAACAGACTGGGACGCCCAAGAGACAGAGACAGGGACTGAGACGGAGACAGAGACCATTCTTCCGATTGCCGGCGCTCAGACTTCCAAATGGTAACGAGCCAGCGGATTTCGGCGTGACGCGCTTTTCGTTTCCAGAACTCAGAGCAGAGAGACCAAGAACCAAAGGTGCTGGCCGAGACTTTCTGCTTTGGGTTCGAATGTCGCTGTTGTCTCTGCTGCTGCTGTTGCTCTTGTCGCTGCTGCTGCTGTTGTTGCTGTCTGTTCATTTCATAATAATTGGCAGTTTACAAATGTTCTTTGGTTTTGATTTGGCTTCCATTTCTACTTGCTCGTATTATGGGCTGCAGTTGGACTTTTGCGGCCTAAGAAAGGGGAGGACATAGCGGCACTTTGGAACCTTGTTCCGTTGAACTTATGAGCTGGAAACAGTTCTAGGGCGAATCTCTGTCTGAGAATGCAGAGCAAGCATCCGCAACACACAGAGTCGGCTCTTCAGAGGCGTGAACATTAATTAGACAGCCCAAGACTGAACCCAGGCAGCCTGAGCAGTGCCAGAAGTCAAGCAGGAGCCGGATTACACAATAAATAAAAGAGCAACAAGGGCGAGAGAGGTGCGCGGGTTGCCAGTTGGACACTTCTCTGGATATTCGTACGACTAATGAGCAAATGGGCTTTCTGCTAAGTGCAACCTACGCTTCCTCCTCTTCTTCTCTCTCCACAGCCTCATTGCCAACCGTTTGAATACCCAGTACCCACCCCCTCTCGGAGCTGTTGGCAGCGAAGTCGGGGCGGAGTTGTTTGCGCATGCGCCGCCTGTTCCGCTGTCCGCCTCGTCCGCTGTGTCCGCTTTGTCCGCGACCGCCAGCAGATGCGAGATTAGCATTTAAATTGTAGTTACATTTGGCCAAGCTCGAATTCAAACCAAACGAATCCAGACGAAACCAAACACAAGCACAAAGTAACGCAAACTTTAGATTATTTTTCATTCGGTTTATTTTCCCTCGCAGAAAACTTCTTGGCGTTGCATTTTCCCGCCCTCCTCGCTGGGCAAACGTTTACCAAATGGAATTGTTGTCTTTGTTCTCTTGGCCTGTTGTTGTGGGAGCTGCAACTCCTCGCACTCCCCCACAACTAACTCCCATTCAACCACTTCGGCCGATGTTATCAAGGCCCGGCCTCCGGCAGAAGCTTTCCTCAGTGTTGCCTGTTCTCTGGCTCTCCTCGCCAAGGTAGCAATTTCAATATCAAAATTCGCCTGGCCTTTGGTCCGCAGAGCAAACCACAGTGGAACTCGGAGCAGCCACAGCAGCAACTCAGGTGAGTCCAGAGAACGGTAAACCGCCAACGCCTTCTTCGGCATATCAGGCAGTTCCCTCAGCGTTTCCAACATTTTAATCCAAATTAATTAAAACCCAACTCGAACTGACCCATTTCCAGGACCGTCCATTGACATCTTTATCTCCTCCAACACATCTCTGCCTCTCATCTCACATCTCCCAATTTATCTCCCACTTCGAGTCTCCCATTTGACGAACAGAAATATTGCTCGACTAGAGCGCGAAGATAAATTGCAAAACATTTCGAAAATGACTTCAGAAGTGTGGCAGGCCTGCGGCGGGACTACCAACTCAACCAGTCGCCATCACAGTTCTAGTCACTTCCAGTCCAAGTCTCAGTCACAGCCGAGTCTGTCATTATTCCGAAACAGTGCACAGGCCGATTAATTTGCAGCCGACGTCGCGTCGTGGACTGGGAAGTACCGTAAGCGTAGGTGGCTTGATGAGCTCCGCTGCCGTTTGGCGTCTGTAGATCGGTCGATGGGTCAGTTATACTACTGGGCTGCCCCCTACTTGTCCCGCATCTCCCTCTTGTTCCACAGCCATGGACAGTCTGCAGTTCTACTAATTAATTGCGTGTTCTAAGTCGGTCGCACTCCAAGGGCCCCGAGTCCGCTAATTCTGCCACCACTCAGAGGGGAGGAGGCTGCAAATGGAGGATGGGTGTGGCCGCTGTCTCAGTCGTTGCCCCGATTGACAGGAAATTGTTATGAAGCCAACCCATCGGCGTCTAACTGTTCGCAGTGTTCTCTGCCGATCTGTGGTTTATTTTTAGACGGCTCAGCTTGTTTGATTAAGAGTTTCCATGACCGACAAGCAGGCTTGTTAGCTTGGATGGGTTCAATGGCTTGGACAGGCCCCTTTCTGATTAGTTCCCGTTCGGAATGCAGAGCAATCTAGCAATCTCGAGCACAATCGAAAGTTTTCTTGTCGCTGGTCACTCTCCTTAGACTCTCCACGTGCAAATGCTTACGTCCAGTCATCTGACATTCGAGACATCGAGAGTGTGCAGAATACAAACTCAAATCGAGTCAAACTCTCACTTCGCTCATCTGATACACAAAGCAGGCGCAGACGAAGGCGCATTGGAGGCGGATGAGGATTATGGACTGCGACAGTGGACTGTGGACTGACAAGTGCAGATGCCAGCGATAGCACTCGAGACCACGTCGACTAATTGCAACTATGCTATCAAAGTCGACACAAAGCCTAACGCCTATACTCGCCTTTGTCGTCTCAAGTGGAGGCCAGTGGGGGCTCACCACGCCACGAGACATGAGACACAAAATATGAGAAACCAAGAGACTGAGACCGAGAGAGCCGAGAAATATGAGACACACGCAAGCGGCCTGGCGGATGGTCAAGTGCCACTTGTGCGTCCATTGCGAGTCGAACCGGACTGTGCTGAGGCCGGGTGTCAGGATAATTTGCAGCTAGCCCCGACGAGCCTCGTCTGAGCAGCCTCCCAGCGCCTCTCATCCGCCGACGCCACGCAAATGATCCGCATGAAATGATCGGCGGACTTAATGAACTTTCTCGCTTTTGGGGCGAATTTGCAGTGGTTAGTGCGATATGTTTGGTCTGCTGGGTCCACTGCAGCTAGTCTCAGTTGTGGGAACGAGGCAAACAAGGCGAACAAGGCGAAGTGGACTGGCAGCCAACCAAGACAACTGCACCAACTCTGCATCGGCATCGGCATCGGAGAAACAATTATGCAGAATTTGGGTCATCTCTCGAGCATCGGCGGGGGAAACTCATTTGTGTTTTGCTCAGTTGTAGATGGACTC
The DNA here is from genome assembly GCA_018151435.1 of Zaprionus africanus. Taxonomy (NCBI): domain Eukaryota; kingdom Metazoa; phylum Arthropoda; class Insecta; order Diptera; family Drosophilidae; genus Zaprionus; species Zaprionus africanus. Next base: position 11,706,623 of record JAECXB010002206.1, read on the forward strand.
GGCTGATGAGATCTCTGTTCTCTGTTCTCTGCATTCTGTTCTTTGTTTCTCAGCAGAGACAAAGCAGAAGAGAATCGCGAGGGGGTCAGCGTAATTGCGAATTAAAATGAAATTCAGATTCCATTTATGATTTTCGTTTCGGCTTCGGTTCTTCTGCTTCCGTGGGACCAAAACTTCTGTAAAGTCTTGTAAAATCTTTTCATTTAACGGCTCTGAGTAAACTGTGCCATGAGTGGATGATGGAATACTAATGACGGCACGAGAAGCCTACTGAGTCTGTCTCTTACTCGTGCCTGCAGCATCGGCATCCCTGTTACCGTTATCATCGCCACAGGGTGTCACGACATCTTCCCATGTCTTTATCACATGCTTATCCTTATTAACTAATTGCTCGTGATCTCATCCTCGTTGGCAACCTGTTGACTTGAAGATCAAAACTGTTTCTACTTGTGATACTACCTTGGGACGTTGATCTGTGATCACCGATCAGCGATCGTTCATCGATGTGTCCACGTTCGCTTGTCTCCTGCTTTGCTTGTCAAGTGCCTCGCAAGGTTAAATCGTTCGCTTCCCATGCGCGTGACCATCGTCGCAGTGACATGGGATCGTCTCCCTAATGGCAACTATTCCCATAGTGCCTCCTTTGACTGGGGAACCGTTAGGGAGCGCATTATGACGATCGTACGTATGACAAATGGGCAACCAGGGAGAAGTGTAAACGAGCAGCCGCGGGCTGGAGAGGCTTCATTAGATTCGCCTCGCTAATCGCTGCTCATCCGCATCGCTGAAAGGCGACTCAGTGGGGGACAGGGGAGAAGTCGCCTAAGCAGTGCAGTCAGGAGGAGGCAGACCGGTCAGCGAGAGACCACCTAGCTGGATGCCGAGGCAACTGTGTGAATTCCAAGCGTGCCACGCACTTGTAGGCTGCCGTCAATTTGCGTACACCAAATCGCAAACAAATCGAGGCGCGTTGTGCTGCCCGAGATGCCTTCTAAGCGGAGCTCGTAGGCCGACGAGTGGGACTCGAGCACTCTCCATTCTTCTCCTGGCGTGTGCGTGAGCTCCCCACCTCTTACAGGCCTGGCTGTCCCCATGGCTGCTGCCCATGTCCGATCGGCTTTCATTGATACCGTCCTGCACTCGGATAGCCTCCAGTTCGTTAGCGGCAGCCTCACCTACTTTTCGGGGCTGCCATGTCGTAGATCGGCCAGCTTGGCCCCTGTGCGTACTCGCGCTGGTTTCCAATTTCCAATTTCAAATTCTGCGACGCTGTCATCGCCTACACCGCCACATTGTCGTCGTGTTGCTGCTGTCTCTGCTGCTGTTGTCCTGTTGCAGATCTGTTGCCAACGCCCATTAGAGCCAAGCAGACAAAGACAAAGCCCAGTTGTCTTGCCAGTTCTGGCCATTTGGCAGTAATGCGTTTAAATTACACGTCCGATTTTCATTGCTCTGCTCTGATCTCTGCGAGATACTACGAGATGCAATGGCATTTCTCTCTCTCTTTCTTCCTCCTCCCTCTCCCGCTCTCTCTGGCAGGGAAAGTGTTGGCAATCGCTCCCCAAAGTAATTGCATTTTGAGGCAGCTCGTCGCAATCCTTCTAAGTACTTAGCTCTCTATCCGTCTGTCCGTCCGTCTACCTGGCACACATTTGCATTGCATCGTACAAGAGCGATGCTCAATTAAAAGACAAAGACAGCAGCAACAGCAGTAACAACAGTAACAGCAACAGCAACAGCAGCAGCAACAGTTGCTGTTGTTACTGAGCTGCTGCTATTGTTTCTGCCTGGCCATGTTCCACTTGACTTTAATTGGATTTTGTTTATTTTTGGGCACATTTCGGGGACCGCAACTGGCGACGGCTCGCGGAATGCGACACGACACACGATGACAAATGTTGATATTCAAATGACACCGTTGGGGGCGGAGGATGCGGGTAGTGTGCAGCGGGTGGAGGGAAGGAAGGAAGGCACTGCCACTTGTTGGACTTTTGTCAAAGCTGTTGCCTTGCCCGAAGCTGCAAACAGCCGTGGCCCGATCCGACACCGAACGACACCCGCAACTGGCATTCCAATCGATTGTTGGCCATGTCGCTGGATGCCTGTGGTCGGCTCCAGTCGTGGATGGGTGAGAAAAGTAAACCGTTTGAGCCGTTTGAGCTGATCGAGGTGCCCGACCTGCAGCTGCTGCCTCAATCTCCTCTCACGGCAACTGGCAGCAGATGCCTCAAATGTTTGCGAGGCTTTGTCAACGAACAAACCTCTCCTCCTTCCTCCTCCTTCTCAGCCAGCTTTTCCAATTGAATGGAGTGAAAAATGTGTACGGCACCTGTCAGCAGATGCGATGCGTGTTCGAATGGAGAAGAGAAGACAAACATTTCTGGTACCGTTGGCTGCAAGACTCGAGAAGGCAGCTGGGCACCAGATCAATCTCCCTCCACAATTAGCTATCCAGAGACTACATAGAGGAGTAGCCCAGCCCTGGGGCCTTGTGGGCCAATGGAAGTCCCTTGCAAGCCTGCTTGGTATTCTTCTGTGTCACTGGGTGAGTGCCTCAGCGAACTGGCTTAGGTTTTCCATTTCCATAAAATTAGCAAAGTTGCAGGAGCGGCAGCTGGCCAAGGTAGGAAGTGCATTTCCATATGCAGTTTGCCAAATTTGCTCAGCCCCAAACGCTGCTCACGTTTTCGTTATCTGCCAGAAATGAGTCCAGGCTGAACCCACTTGGCATTCCCCGCAAAATGTGTCAATAATTAATTGAATTCAATTAAAACACGCTGCCCCCTTCTGCCCCCAGCAAAGCTGCTGCCTTTCCTGCTAATTAAGATGCATCCGTGTCGCATCATGACTAGGTAAAGGAGGTAGAGGGGCGAGGAAAAGCACACACAAGTTGCCTTCGATTGCATTGAACTACATGCGGCATCCAAGGTGATGGCCCTGCTGGAGGCGCATCTGCCGCATTGCCACTGCATTGCCACTGCTAGTTGGCAGTCTGGCAACGTAAACGGTTTGGGTAAAAGTGCAACTAAGCATCAATTAGCCCAATTCCCAGGCCGTTGGCACTTGGAACTGCCCTCTCTGAGTCGGTTTCTGTTTCCACTTCGCTTTCATGTTGCATGTGGCCCACGTTGCATTTTGGCAACATTTCCAGTTGCCTCTTGCAGTTGCAGTTGCAGTTGCCCTTCCACGGCAGACTCTCTGATTAGAGCCGCTCGTCTTCACACAAGAGTGAAATTTATTGCAATTTTCATTTTATTTATTTGTCTTTCTTGTTGTTGTTGCTGTTGTTGTTGATGTTGTTGTCTTCATCGACCCGCTGTGGCAGGGCCTTTCCCATATTATTTCATTGTTGTCCGCTGGGCAATAAAACGTTCCACATGCCATCGCCAGTGGTTCTCTCGTGTGACTCCATGACCATCTGACCATCTCGTGTCCAAGTCGCTTCTTTCTCTGAATCTCCGACTGTCTCTCACGTGCCATCGAGAGTGCGTCGTGCTGCGTTTTCACTCCGCAGCGAACTCGAAAGTGATTCTAATCACACGATCTTAATGAAATAATGCCCAGCGAGGAGGAGAATGTATCCGCAACTAGAATCTCCGTCTGGTCGGAGGCAAGTCAAAGCCAAAGTCGCGTCCCATGTGCCATCCCAGTCGACATTTCACTCATGTCGGGTGTCAGGCGAAGGAGGCTCTCCGCTAAATCAAACCTCTCATCGACACACATTCAGCCTGTCTTCAAGGTCTCCCATTGGCAAAGACAAAGACGGAAGCAGAAGCAGCATCCTTGGCAGCTGGCAGTGGCTGCGATGTTCCCATTTTGCACATTCATGTCACGATTTTGACCAGAGCCACGAGATGAGCGACGAACGATGAGAGATGAGGCTCGTCTGTCCACCCGATGCATCACTTGAATCCGCCGATATTGAACTCGCATATCTTTAACTGTAGCTCACATTACCATAACTGAAAGTTGGGCCAGTTCCAAAGAATTCCGCATAGTTGCAGGCTAATAATGCGATCGGAAGACGAAGTCAAAGTCGATGTCTTAAAAGTGAAACCACTAATAGCCCATAATAGTCCACAGCTCGAGGAGGTGCAGAGGCACGAGTTATGGCTGTCGAAGAATGCTGGGAATCATTAACACCCCACAATGTCATTTGTTTGGCAGTAACTTTCCACCAGGGGGAGGAGGGGGGTTTCAGCAGGTTGCCAATAATTCTGCTTGTGGCTGGTGGCGCAGCTGCTTGAAATTCCAGTTCACGCACTCGGTTGACGCTCTCCACGCGACCTGCCTGTCGAGATCTATGCAAACAGCCATAAACTCTGCACGAAATTGCTTTGACCCACAACGACCCACGGCGCAACAGCGAGAGATTGTGGCCGAGAACTTTTGCTTTTCTTTTCGCTCACTTTGCTGACTCTTCAATTAGCCGCCTAATGATTTATGATAAATGGCAAACGAAGCGAGTGACACGTGTGCAGAGAGTGGAGTGTAGAGAGTGCAGATTCCAGGCTAGAGAGTAGAGAGTGGAGAGTAATGAGAAAGAAGTGTTTCCCAGAAATCGAAACTATGTCGAAGTGTATCGAATGAATGGCGAACGGGGCGTATGCACAATGCTGCAGCCAACCAACCAGTTAACAATTAGCGATAGCTGTAAATGCTGCCAGGGGTTTCCTTGGGTAACAATTAAATAAACGAAAGGTTGTCTGCAAGATTAATGATGTGTACTCCGAGAATGCTCACAATCAGGCAACACAAGTTCGCTAATCTTGCATCTGCTGCAGCAGAACATCATACAAGCACAACTTACAAGCTTGTTGCCTGAGCCAGGGACAGCAGAGATGAACGGAGAGACGGACAGAAGAGTGTCGTGAACTTTGTGCCCCGTTGGGAGATGGTTGCACAATGTCAATACCGCCAACGCTGCATGACCTAGCCGCAATCCCGGCAAGCGTCGCCTATCAGCACTGACATCGTCTAAACGGCAACAGGCAACTTGCAACAGGGAACAGGGAACATGCAACAAATGATGGAGAGCACTAACAAGACTTGATCCTGCTGCTCCTGTTAGAGCAGAGCCCAGACTGGCTTACACTACTGGCACAGTTCCCCAAAGAACAGAAGACAGACCTGTGGACAAACAGAGAGACAGACAGACGGAGAGACAGACGGAGGTCTTTCCGTTGGCTTAGCTGTTTTTATTGCTGTTGTCTTCATTGTTGAGCATTTTGTCAGCGACATGTAAAAGTTTAAGTAGACATGCAACGGCTGCCCATGGGGCGGGGGTGTGGGAGGGAGGAGTCGCCGGCAAATAGTTTGGAGCTGGCCTGAGATTAGCCTGAGCTATGGTTCTAACGTGGGTGAACCGTGAGCTCGTAACTCGTAACTCGCAGTGCTACAGACCATTTACAACTGGCGTAAGATGCACACTTTTGATAGCATTGGCGAAATTTATGCAAGCACTGCCGGATCGCGAACGGTAGGGTCCAGTGCAGTGGCAGTAGTCGCTGGGATGGGATGGATGCACGGGGCACAACAGCCAGAGGGAACAACATCATTTAAAGCACGAGCTGCCTGTCGTTTTGTACATTATTTGTGGGTGTCATGCATGAGAGCCGAGCCGAGCAGTCCCAAAGAAGAGCTGAGTCGGGAGACTCGTCATAAATAAATGGCGGTTGACTCTGTGCGACAGTGGAAAGTGGGTTAAGGGCGCATTCAGGCGAGATGCATGGCCAGCAGGCCAGTCTCATGCGAGCCATGTCATGTGACTGCCGGCGACTCAATTGAATTGTACTCCTATGTAAATCGACATAATCAACTTTTCAATTTGGCATGCAATCTGCGCGGACATTGCGCAGTCACATTTTCATTTGGACGTGCGCCTGGCGAGGCATAACTCTTCTGCCGCACTGACTGGTTTGCACATGTGATTTATGCCTGGGCCAGTATCTTGGCCATATCATATTGCCTACTCCTACAAGTCGAGTCGAGTCGAGTCGGCAATGTATCTTCGCTTCGCTTATGACTGACATCCTTTTCGCTTTTCCTGCATTGTTTTTTCGGGCCCCCAAATGCGGTCAATTGGCCAGCAGCAGTCGCAGCGTCTCCACACATGTTCACACAGACCTGTGCACAATCTATCGATGCACCGCTAGGCACCCCCCTCCTCTCCCTTTTCCCTCTCTCCCTGCTGCCCATTGGCATTTCGCGTGCTTTCATTGTTCGATGCGCCTTTGCTGCGGCAGATTTCGGCTTTATTTGTTCATTATTGGCCGCAGTATACGTCGCCTTTAAATGAGTTATTGAGCAAATGGATGTACGCTACGCTTGTTTACCTACTTACGAATACAGCTACGTACTCGAACTCGAACTCGAACTCATACGCTGCGAACCGAATAGATCTTGCCAGTCGGCAGCCCCCGCCTCGTTTGCCTTAGCGGTTCTCTGCACTGTGCCAGTTAACGTTAACTAACTAACTAACTTAGCCAAGCTAAGGCTGTGCCAGAAGCCATCCACACAATGCCCGTCCCGACTGCAGTTCTCCCCCAACGGAATCGCATGATAGAACTGCCTACTAAATACAAATTACTTCTGCAGGTTGAATCAAAATGTATATTTATTACAGCTCAGAATCTATATTGACTATAGAAGAAAGAACCCAGAACAAAGATCAAAAATCATTTTGGCTTATTACTAAACGGGTTCAACGACCAAAGCTTATAAAACATAACTGCAAAATTGAAGTATCTACCATGTAATGACAACTTAAAAGCCTTAAAGGATTTTCGCGGAAGAAACCTAAACTTTAGTTAACTTTTCGCGCAAGTGTTTAACAGTTTCCAATTAAATGTTCATTAGGTTCTTAATTGAAATTTAACTGCTGATCAATTTGATATGCCCAGAAACCCCCCACGAAACCAAATGTGAAATTAATTCTTCTGACATTGCTAATGAGTCTTCTTCTCCTGGGAGAACAAATAATTATTATAATTAAAAGCCACAGAAACAAAACAAATACGATTAGCGAATGCGATAGTGTCAGAAGAACTTGTGGTTGCTACTGCACTGTTTGAATAGAATAAATGAATAAATTTGATACGAAACCCATTCAGCTAAGTAACCGTTAGGGCTAATGGTCAAAGCAGATCCGAGCGATAGTCGCACGATATGTTTGGAGGCATGCGAGCTACTGTGCGACCCCTGCGAGTAGTTTAGTTATATGAATGGCCCTATTAGTGCCCTATCACGCATGTAACTCAACTTTCTAGCCAACTTTCAATTAAGACTTTCGGTTTTTCACAAAACCAGACCCCTTCTGGTAGGTTCGTTAAACGAGCCGGCCAAAGTGTCACATGAGAACTGAATGGCGTTAGAACAAACCTTTTTGGGCGCGACAACAGGTTTCTGTGATTCGGTTTCACCTTGGGCGATAATAGCTTATACTTATTAGTGATAAACATACAGTTGTGATGTCAGTACCAAATGGAGAGATAGAATAACCTTAGCATTCTGGGGAGGGAGCACCGTTAGAGAGATGCTCGTGCCGGGGAAGTAGTTCTGTTTTCGACAAGTTGTATTTGCTCAACTGCCGCAGGCTGCGACCGAAAACAGACGTTGAGCTAATAGAAAGCCGAGAATCTTAATTTATGCATTCGGGCAGATGCTGCCTGCACTTGTGTAACTTCGCCCACTTGTGCAGCCACCACCCACTTGTCTAGACGTCAAATTTTTACATAATTTCGCTGCTGTGCGACTGCAAGGGGCACAGAGAATGCGGGGCATAGAGGATGCTGCAACAAGTACCAGTTCTCAGGCATTTACACCCACTCCCCCTCCTTCGCAATGGCTGCCGTTCAAGTTCAACACACGACTCTTGTTTCGCAGGGAAAACATGGCCATGCCATCGACTTCCACTTGGCGCAAAATATGCAACACACAAGTGCCGTTAACCGCCCACGGGGCTGTCGGAGCAGCCGCCGCACCAGCCCCAGCCACTGTGGCAACTGCCGCTGCCGCTGCTGCTGCTGCTGTTGCTGCCACTGAGGCAACAATAAATAATATGTAACAAAATCGATACCACCGTTGTGAGTTATGAAGTCGACTCGGTGGCGCGTGCGCGGCAACCTCAGCTCAGCTCAGCTCTGCTCTGCTCAGGCAATCGCCGGCATGGCCGCGAGTTGTGCGAGTTCTTGTGGGTTTCGGTTCTGTTTCTGCGGTTACTGTATCCATTCGTATCTTTGGCTCAGTTAATTTCCGCTTTGGCCCAGAGCACAGCGATTTGCTGATTAATGTGGGTCAGAATAGGCAACTGGTAATTGCGCAGAAGTCTTGAATTGATCAACTGCCGTTGCGGCCAGTGCCAGCCCATCCCGGCCCAGACCAAACGAGCCCCCAAATAAATTGGACCTGCGTCTCAAAGAAAGACTTTCCCACACGGTTCACGAGCGGCCAATGAAAGTGAAGCGAACTTTGTCAGTTTAGCAGGCAGGCACAATTTTCACATGATTCTTTCAATGCTTTCAATGCACATAAATCATTTGTTTGTTGATTCAAATCGATTCAACTGCCATACAAGCATTCAGCCGGCGGCAACTATCGACTCTCACTTTCGGGCGGCCCCATCGAACGAGCCTGGAGTCGAGGCGACCCGCAGCATTCCGCTGCGATTGCTCTGCGTTGCCTTTCAACGCCATTCAATGCGTGATTATTAATATGCACGGACATGGATACGAGTACACTACGACAAGGCATTTAAACGATTCAATGCACTCGGAGCCCAAACATGAACAGCCATTCCCGCAGCTGCAACTAAAAATTTGAGCTTCAATTCGTGCTTCGTTAAATATCAAACTAAGCTATAAAATCTATTACAACTTTAAGTTAAAGTACAGACTAGAAAACCCTTCGTTTTTCCAAATGGAAACACGTTTTTCTAATTTCCATAGCTGAAAGTTTTCAGTGTAGCTTTAATTTAGCTATTCAATTAACTTCTCTATGCACCAGAATTCTGCAGGCTACAATTAGTTGAGAAATAGAAATGCTAGTTAAACAAATAACTGCTCCTATTAACGAGTGTGTCCGCATTTAAATGTGTAACATAAAGGCTTAAAATATGCAAGTAATGTTCACTCGGTCTCTTTCTACTTTTGATCGCAGACAACTTTCCTCGTTTTGCGATCTCCACATCTTTATAGACCTATCGCGCTTTTATATATCCTTTAAAGATAAAAAGACCATTGAACAAGCAATGGACCATCAAATTGCACTGTTTCCATATGAATATCAAAATGAATATGAGCATGAGTATGCATATGAATATGGAAATGAATGCTGCTGCTGGCCAAACGAATGGCACTTGGCCACATGTCGAGCAGCATCCGCTTGCAGCAGGAATTGTCGGTGCATGTTGCTCATGTTGCTGATGTTGCCGTGCGAGCAACATCAAAATGCTGTGATGGATGACTGGCAGCCAAAAGGCTCATAAGGAACAGGTGCAACCAGTCGAGTAATGGACTCTCCTCGATGCGCTGGAATAGTTAGATTCTCGTACGTATTCTTGAATTTAATGGAGCTGCAACTGTAACAAACTCCGCTTTGGTGGGCAGCAAGACTTATGGCTACTTAAGAACCGAGAGCATTTTTCATTATGCAATGGGAGCGCATATAAAATGGAATTACCCGCTCTTTATGGACACTTCTCGACCTCCAGCCGAGAGCAAGAACTGTAAAATCCAATAAAGAGTTTACTCAATCACGGTCTCTGCCCAATTAAGCTCTTGATTCACACGACAGAAGTAGCTCAACTTAAGAAGTCATAAAGATGTATATGGACTTTGTACTGATTCCTAGCTTGACTCTACCTTTGACACGTTTTGACGTTCAACTCTCTTCCATGAACCGATCAAAATCACCTGGGCTGGGCCCAATTTGTTGTTGGCCCTCTCGCAATCGGAGCCAAATCAAACAATTTCGCTTTCATTGTACGCAGCTCAATTTGTACAATATAATCTACGATATTAAGTTTTCATTAATGCAATTACCGCACGTTAAATAAAAGGCGCTGCGGTTACGTGCAACGTGACCAGATCGAGCAAACATTACATCAGCTTCAACTCCCCTCCTCCCTCGCCTTCGCAGCTCTCAGCTCCATCGCGCATCATTCGGCATCAAAGAAAGCGCCCGCCAGGGATTAGACATGGCCCAAGTCTGTTGCAATCGCTGCATTCATGGCACATATTTGGGTTTATTCACTGCACTTAAGTGTAATAAAATTTGTAATAGAATAAGAATGAACTCTCTGCCCGACGAGCCGTACAAGGAAATCATTTCAGATTTCGCCTCCGGGCGATTCTCCCGTTCCAAGAGCCTTTAACTTGTCCATTAATAAAATATGGATAATCGCAGCAGACTCGGGCGCTTCCGTTAAATCCGTTGCCGATGCACTTTTCCTGTTACGGCCCCGATCTCGAAACTGACCCAGATACGGCATGCGAGTCTGCAGAATCTGTGGGCGGGCTGCGCCTGTGAATATGACAAAGATTTGATAATATGGAAGTGATCTTGCGCCTTATAGGACCACAAGGCGACAACAGCCCAGGCATATGGAAATTTTCCTTTTCAATTTTTGGCCAAAAGAAGATTTGCCTCCAAAACAGTTGGCCGGGCTGGCCAGAAAGGAAAGAACAGGCACGAAATTCAAATGACAAACCAAATGGCAGCAGCTCAAAGACTGCAGCCAGACTTGGGCTGTGGCTGTGCCTCTGACTGTGACTGGGACTGGGACTGGGCTGGGAGTGCAACTCGTGGACATTTAGACACTGGGAGATCTCACCCAAATACGCGACAGCTCAATCAGTTGGCCATGACTGCGTGCTGGATCTACTACTACGAGTATAGGAGCTGGATTTTGGCCAATTTGATTTATGGGCATCGCGGTTTCTTCCTTGTTGCATTTTCATGTTGGAATTCATGCATAAACATAAAAGCAGCCGAAATTCTTCCAGCCATGGTCATTGAACAATAGAGCAGCGACATTTGTTAGCCTGCCTAGCTAGGCAACTAGGCAGCTGAGAGCTGAGAGCTGGAGCTGAGCTCGTAACGCTCCATTGTGTTTTATGGTACCCAGAACGTGAGGTTCAAGCTCGAAACATCTTCTTGCTCCCAGCCAGGCAACTCTGGCTGGTAAATAAACTAAGCAAATGTGCATCCGACTATCGACTATCGAATATCGCCTCTTCAAGATGTCACACGCCTATTACAAGTTCTCTTTCTCAGGCAAACAAATCGAATTCATTTAGCGCAGTTCTCAGTTGGTAATCCCTTTGAGCCATGAAGTTCTTTGCGATTCTTCGACTGCCAAAAAGAGTTCTTCCACTCCCCACAACACTTGCAACACTCACTCCCAACACTCGTGCCTCGTCAGACTCTTGTGAAAGCTGCCGCAGCAAAAGCGAAACAACATTGTATTTATTGACAATGCGAATGACAGACTGACAAACTGAGGGACAGACGAGGGAGGGAGGGAAGGCAACGCGTGCTTCTCTTGCCGCGACTTTGATTAGTTAAGGTGCTCGCATTGACCCAGAGAACTACATTCCCTGAGCATGTGCTGAGCTGAAGCTGAGACTGAGGCTGAAGCTGGGTAGCGGGAGAGACTTAATAGCACTTGGAGTGTGAGATCAGCTCTCAGTTCTCCAGCATTAAATGAGTAATTAAAGTGGAGGAGTCGAGCTGGAGTCGGAGTCGGGATGCCTTGCAGCCCGTTAGCCGACCAGCCAGTTGGCCAGTTAGTCAGTCAGTCAGTCAGTCAAGGAACGGTTAACTTGCCCAGAGACGAGACACGAGCAGCTCGCGTTTGTCTACTTGATAAATGGCCCTTCGTCATCGTCATCGTGGCCCCCGCCTCCTCCTCCTCCTCCAACTGGCAACTTCCAACTGCGACTAATCGCCGCTACTTGGCCTAAGATTCGGAGTCTGGCCAGGCCCAGGTCTGCCACTTCGCCAGTCCGAGTTGGCTAAATAGTCTCACACCTCGGCCAGGCGGCTGCTAATATTTTGGCCTTCTAGCTGTTAGTTGCCAGCTGCCAGCCGCGCAGTCAACTCAATTAGGATGCCTGCAAATGATTCGTTCTAATCTAAAGTCGAGTATCTGCAGTCATGAGTCGAGCCCCAAACGTCCAAATCGCAGTCTCGAGTCTGGAGTCTGCGGTCCTAAGTCCGATTTACCGTTGCGCCGTGCGGCGGCATTCCCCGCGGCGGCTTTTGACCGTTTGTTGAGTCTAGAATTTTGCATGGCCATTTCATTATTGATTCGCATCTGGCCGACTCGTAAATGTCTTCATTTAGTTGGCAAACTGAACACGTTCAGCCTGTTAACATTCTCGCCGAGATTTATGGCAACTTAATGTTGCTGCATTTGCAGTCCAAGCACTCAGCTGAAACACATAATGGGTGTAATCCGAGTGGAGTTTTTATTATTATTATATATTTTCGTGGGCAATGAAAAGTGAGAGTTGTCCCGTATGCCCAGCGAGTGAATGAATGACTCGCAGAGACGGGTTCACAGAATGACCTGGATGCCCAGCGGATGCCATCATTAGGCTGAGCTCGGCTTGGGTCATTCGCTCTCATCAAAATGCGTGTAATGAAAGTGAAATGCTAAATAGGCAATAAACTGCTTGAATACTCGTACAGGGTGTCTGTCAATTAAGTTGATTCGAGATGTCAATGGGAGTCTTCAAAATGGTCACACATTTGTCATCGACTTGATTGCGTTTTTATAGCAAATTAGCGCTGCAACTAGATGGGACATCATTAAACATTTAATTTCCTCGGACCGTACATGGAACGAGGTCTTTAAAGGAAGTGAGCAAATGTTCTCCGCCGTTAATTGCATTGCATAGATAGGTCAGGAAACCAGTTCTAGTCTTAGCCTTTTTCCCATCAGATAATTCGGTTCAACTATTTCAGTTCTCTATTCTGTCTTTTATTGTCTGACAAATTTGGTCTCTGCCATTGATCTCGCCTGTTAGCCGAATTGGGTTCGCTTCTTGACTCTGTTGCACCTTAAACTCTGACCATGGACGGGTTCGTGGCACGCCTCACGATTCGCAACGTTAAAAGGCCATTAATGAAGCGCGGCTCTGCGGCAGGTGTCTGTCTCTCGTATGTCTTGGTCTGGAGTGGGTGTTTTGTGTGAATTGCGTCGCCTGGTGACCCAATAAAAAGCCCATTATGCGCCTGTCTGTGGCACATGTGTGCGCCTCCTCTGTAGCGTGCTCTTCAAACTGGCACAAAGGTCGGCCAAGGTGCGATTCGATCTGGCTGGGTTCAACCCGAGACCAGACCGTGCCGACAGCCTCGTTTAAGTGTTGATTAATTTGTAAGACGTTGCCAGCCGAACGTGACGCCCACTTCGGATAACACATTGTGCTGCTGCTCAGGTAGCTCTGGGTCGTTTGATAGTTCCCTAAATAGACGATAAGCCTCATGATTCTCGAAGGGGAAATTAAAATGATAATGGGCTACAAATGACGCCGATTAACGCCAACGACAGTGTCTTTTGTTCGCCGCATATTATTGTTTGTTGATTAATTTGAATGTATTCACAACTGAATAATCAATAAGCTTATCGCTCACGCCGGTACCGTTAGGCATTGGTGGAAAGTGAAAGGACCGAGAGCAGCTACTGATGCGGAACCTACGCATGAGATCAGAATCGATGATCTGCTGTCGGGGAATGTGGCAGGCGGCTTTCGAAATGAAAGTGTCGCATCATGTGGGCAAGTGGACGCCCAGAAATAACCTTGAAACACGGCACAATAAAGCACGGATATTAAAAGAAAAGCGCCCAAAGAATGCGCAGCGCACACATTAAGAACGTTAAAAGAGAAATTCGTCAAGACACAAAAAGACACGCAAAGTCTTAAACAATTTAACACGGCCCAAACTATTGTCGGGCCCCATGGAAACCTGCTGATTCACCTCAATTTGCATAGCTCACACACAAATGAAAAGTAAAAGGTCTGTGCAACTCGAGTGACAGCCTGCTACATATAGTAGATAATGTCTGGCACTCTGTATTATGATATGTCTTTGTGAATGATTGCGATTGAACCTATGCTAATGTGCTGGCATTGAAGTGCTGCGCTTTCGTTTCGCCAGCCCAGCGAAAACTGCGAGAAATGATCTGATGATGATCAGTTCGAAAGTTCCCCCACTCACAAAATTTGTCACACATGCGCACAGAAGTCGTTTGGCATTTCACTCGACTAAAGCTACGCAAATCTACGCCACGAACTTGATTGACCCTAATGATTTCGGCTAATGATTTTCGCATGCCCGTGAAATTGCCGCAATAAAAAGCTAAAAATTAAAGCTGAAACTGAAGCCAAAGCTGAAAGACAAACAAAGCGTTCGCTGCAATGTATTTTGAAAGTAAAAACAGCCAAAATTCGTGTAGTTACAACGGCCCAATGGCAACTGTTGCTGTTGTGACTGCTGCTGTTGTTGTGACTGCTGCTGTTGTTGTGACTGTTGCTGATGTTGCGCACGCTGTGGCTGGTATATCAAGCAACTGGGGCCACAGTTGACCGATGACAGGAGTCTCAGCTTAAAGTGCATTTATTTTCATTTTCGTTGGCATCGGATAACCTTCTGGCGCAGCATGTGTGCGAATTGTAAATTGCGCGCTTGGCAAAACAAACAGCGGGAAAATTTATTTCTATTTGCATTGCTGGAAATCATATGCAAGCCAAGCGGCCCCACTGACTCCCAGTACCAGTGCCAGTACCAGTTGCAGTTGCAGTTCCAGTTGGTCAGTGGCCAAATTCGAATTTGCGAATATGATATTTATTTATGCATGCACACACTCTCACACACACACACTGACACACACACTGGCACATTACATGTGGCTGGCGTGGCAGCAGTTTCACAAGAAAATTTGCCAGGCATAAATTTCTCAGCTGACCCACTTGGAGCGCAGCCAAAACCAAAGACTCAGGCAACGAACTGGCTTGGTTTCGTGTGCACAAAAAGGATTTCGGCCACAACCTGACAGAGGTGCTTAATTAAGAGCTTAAGTATTTAGTTAGCTCCCGTTGAGCTGCCCACAAGAAGAAAAAAAGTGAATGTTGCATGTTCGACTAATGGCGCACGCCAGCAATGCCACATAATGAACTGTCCGTTAAGAAGGTACCAAGCCACTCGAGCGCCTGTCAGCTGTGAAATATGCAGCTAACTAGAAAGCTCTATTGACACTTTTGATGGCTCAGAATGCGGCCCACTACTGTGTGCCATTTAGTTGAGGTACTGCAATAATTCATGCAAGCCCTGACAAGTTGAGCTAAGTCCAGTAATAAGTTCAGTTTTAAGGCCTAAGTGCGACAGAAACTTTCCACAGGCAGAAGCTCTTAAGCTTGACCCGCAGTGCAATAATAAAAACTCCATCAAAGTCGCACCCAAAATCGATAGAACACGAATCGATTAATCGACTAATGTCCTTCTCTGATGGACCCCACACAAAATGCATTTGCGGAAATCTGCGCATCACGTTGCAATTTCACTTTCTGAACAATTTTGTGGGAATGAGTTTTACGCTTAAATGGAATCTGATAGATATTGCTATATATTGTATATAGATATTGTATTTCTGAGCGAATCAATACTGAATGAAGTCAAAGGGAACGCGAAACGAAAGTGCTAGCTCTGCTTATCTTTGACACTGTCTACTGACCTTTCACTTTACTTGGAGATGAAGATTCTGTTGTTCTTCTGTCACATGAAGTTGTGAATTTACCTTCACTTGCAGCTGCTGTTGTTTGTCAAGCGCCTCCCTCATCATTTGATAATTATGCACTCGAAGTTTCCCAGAAACTTAACTGTAAATAAAATCAAAAGCATCATTGCTGTGCCCACCTACGAGCACACGAGCCGGAAGCAAGCACTCCTGCAGTTCCCATGCATCACTTAAGCTCGAGACTGTCATGTATCGTCAGGAACGGCTCAATTCGAGTAATTTCCAAAACGAGAGCAGCAGCCAGCAACTGCGGGGTCTAGGTTGCTCGTTGCTGGTGCTGACCCCGAACCACCCACACGTCTTGCATTATGTTAGTTTAATTCAGGTAAATTGGCATTGCGCGATCGCGCTGCTCGACTTAAATAATTTGAAAACAAATTTCAGCACTGTTATTTAACTGGCCATTACAAAATTGTTTCTAATGGGCATTTAACCCCGAAAAGGTTCTGCCTTGCTTACATAACGAGAATTTGATCCCCACTTGCCGTTGCTGCTGCTGCTGCTGCTGTTGTTGCTGCTGCTGGTGAAAGGTCTGCGGCGGGCAAAGGTCAGACAAATATGAGAGCGCACGAGCGATGTTATTACTATTCCATAATATTGCAAAATTAGTGCAGCTTATAGAAATTCTATGTGCAGTTTTTGTGGCCTCCCAGCTTGATCCTCATTCGAATCGTGTTCAGCGCCCAAGTTATGTCACTAATTTGCTGCCGTTGTCGTGCTTCTTGTTGCTCTGCTCCTTTGCTGTTGTTGTTGTTGCTGTTGCGACATATTTGCTCAGTCAGAGACAGTCCCTGGTGTATAAGCTGGCATTGCATATGGGCAAAAATTAATGCCAAACGGCTCGTTAGAAGAGGCAGCAACACAGCGACAACAAAAGCAACGAGAGCAGCAGCTAAATGATGATTGCTGCATGTTGTATGGCTAAGTTATTTAGCTCAGTGCCAGCTACGTAATAAACTGCAGGTACTTATTGATTTTTACTGTTATGAAAGCAAGTTGTTAACATGAAAGTCGTGTGAACAACTGGCAAAGGAACAAACAGTCAACCAGCCAGCAGACAGTCTCAGTCTCAGTCTCACTGTCTCTCTCAGGTAAAAGGCAGCAACAGCAACAGCAACAGCAACAACAGCTATAAAAACCAAGAAAGTATTGGCCAAGAAAATGCGGATAACCAATGTCTATATAAATAATGTGAAATAAATCTGCTTAGTGGACAGCTAAAGGCTTTTGTGAAACGACAGACCTAAAAGTAATCGAGGGAATCGAGCTTGTTTAAATAGGCAACGCCATAAAAGCGATCGCCGGCGACATGTCATCGCGCTGTCCGCCCGCCAGACATGAGAATACATCTAAACATATAAATATTTGAATGTGTGTATGTGTGTGTGTTTGTGCATTGGCAATTGCAATTTGCAAAGCGAATTTTCGTCATTGCAGAGGGCCAAGCCAAGTTGCCGAAGCTGCTCGCAGCGGGTGAGGCTACTCCTGCTGGGTATCCGTCGTCGCCGATGGAGGACTTACGATCGACCATATAATTGACGGAAGCTGTCCTCATCTGCTCGGCACTGCGGTGGACCATTCCAATTCGCTTTTATATGGATGTCATAAGTTTTAACTATGATGGAAGCATCAAATTGCAATTACTAAGTTGCAGATTGACAAGGCAGCATGGCGAAAGCATGATGAAGCAAATAAGAGATGAAATTAATGCAATTGCCATAAAAGAATATGCTAATTTGAGTGGGCAATACTTAACAGCTGCGCTGCGGCAACTTACTTAGCTGCATTCCACAGCAGCAGCAACTGAAGCAGCAGCAGCAGCAACAGGAGGAGCCAATTAATCGCTATCAAATTCGAGCTTTCCACGAACTGCCAATTATTACACAATGTCAGGCGTCAGTCGCACACACCAAACACATCACACACACACAGACAGACACACAGGCAGACATCACGCTGGCAGCAGGCGAGATCTGGGTGCATTGCTCTCGTTTTGCATTGCCATCATTCGGCTGAATCTGCCTCGCTGGCCATTTTGCCATGCAAATTGGCGCGCTGTGACGCTGTCAAGTTGATTTGTCATCTTTCAACTTTGACAGCACGTGAGCCGCATGTAATTGCCAGTGGCAAAGGCGATGCTGCCAGTGCCACGGCCACAGATCCAATGGCAATGTTGCAGACCCCGACGAGCTAAGGGCCGAGACAGCAGCCGTTGACAGACGCTGGCAGGTCGAGCAAATTGGCCTAAACATGTTGCTGGCAACATTGTTACCCGCGCTGACTCCACGTTGACTGCCACGAGTGGCGACTGCTGACGCGGCGGCCATTTGCGTGGCCAGACCGTCGATTGTTTATGGCCACACAATTATTTTTTATGCCCACAGCAAAGAGAGTACATACACATTTCGATTGCTTTATAATTCAGCTGATTTATACGACGCGTCGAGCTGGCTCTCTCTAATTGCCTAATTAATCGCACAGCACAGCGTGTTGGGATGCGAAACAAACAGCGAGAAATCTACTCCAAATGTGATTAAAGCCATGTATCGACGGAGCAGGCCAATTTAATTGGTACGATATTTGCAGTGTCGAGAACTAGACCAACAGCCACAAAGCAGATACAAAATGTGGTGGCATTTAAAACTTTAACGATTTCACACTAATGGCCACTCGATAAGCCTGCACAGCCAGGCAGGAGCGTGGCAAGGGCGCGCCTCTTGTGCCTCTGCCTTGTGCCTGTGCCTGTGCCTGAAGCCTACGCAAACGTCTAACGAACGACGCCTATCGCAGACAAGAGTCAACAAGAGGCACCATGATCTTGATAATTGCCAAAAACGTTTGCTCTGTGCGGTCCAGCCCTGCCCATGCCCATGCCCATTGCCATGCCGATGCCACACCCACCATGCAGCATCCGCAGGAGACCAGAGGCAGAACATGACTTTTAAGGGCCTTACATGTCGATTGGGCCGATTGGGCCCCAGCAGCTGTGTGGCCAACAGCCAACAGTGACTGCTACAAATCGTGTGACGAAGCTGTAAACGCTTCAACTGACGACCTCCTTGGACTACCAGCAAAGGCTAAGCTCTCCTCTACCCCTCTCTACCCCTCTCTCTCTCTCCCTCTCGTGTGCTCGTGCAGTACCTTCTGCAAATTGTAAATATGTCAATTCCAATGAACCAGTTCCGACGCTGTCAGCTCACTGCGATCTCCAGAACTATTCGCAGTGAAACTGAAAACCTTCTGCCACAAAATGCAAATCAATTCAAGTGAAATTTCGAAATATTATTAGGCGCTTCTCGTCATTGAACTAAAAGAGAACATAAAGAAGAACATAATCCTAACTTTATATCCTAATCTAAGCTGACTAAATATGTTTCTTACATATTAATTTCATAACTTGCGATTACGATTGCTACAATTCTTCATGCAATGGAAATCGATCTGCAGATCGAGCAAACCCGTTATGTAACGTGTCAAAGGTGACAGCAGCCGTATTAGAAATCAATTTGGGATGAGCTGCAGCAGCTAACAGTAAACACAAATGCCAAATGGTCAATGGAAAATGGTAAATGGTAAATGGTCAATGGCAAATTGCGATGCAGCAGCAGCAGCAGCAGCCAAAGAGCGACCGAATAGAAACCATTCAGAACGGAACTGCAAAACAAATCAATCTGCGCAGGTATGAGAGGGAGAGGGAGAGAGAGAGGGGGAGGCATAGAAAGAGAGATGGAGAGATAGAGAAACAGAGAGTCCAATTCGAATTGTGATTAGAGTGAGGTTGCTCGGGCAGTCAATGCACTTGAGATTGCGCCACACTGGCCACCTGCTGCTGTTGCTAGTGCTGCTGTTGCTGCTGCTGCTGCTGCTGGCCCACCGAGCCAAGTCAATCTTAGCCAGAACGTTGTACGGTTTGCGTAAATTGTTTTTAGTTTCCACTTGCCGTTTTCCAACTTGGCCAGCAGCCGACAAGTCTCTGGCTCAGCCATCAGCCGTGCCCGTCAGCCTTGTGGTCAATGTCGTTGCCGTTGCCATTGCCATTGCCATCGCTGTTGCTGTTGCTGTTGCAGTTGCTGTTGCTGTTGCAGTTGGGTGGTGTTAATTTTTCCACAACTAATTCTTGGCATTATTCGCAGGCTAGTTTGTAGTTAGCAGCGGCAGTTGATCGCCGGCTGACAGCCGCAAAAGTCATAACCCAGGAAGCCATGGCTGAAATCAACTTGCATTATCTGCTCATTTTGATACTCGTATCTTGGATGTGTGTGATGTGTTCACACATGCGGAAGAAGTGGTCAGCTGTGTAGGGAAACTAACTGTTTGGGCTGGGAATGTTCAATCACTCGTGACCACACTGAGCCAAGGGAGGCAGGAAGCAACTCGATTGACAGTTGGAATTCCACACGACAAGATTCTCGTCGATAGAAGTAAAAATATGTAGAATATTTCTCTTTTGGTGTCAACTATTTGGACAATTTCGATTTCTCTATTACTAGATCGAGCTGTGCAGCTGCCTAATTGTCGGGATATGAATTCCATTAAGGCTGCACTCGGCTAATGGAGAACAAAGATGAAGTCGAGCAATTAAAAAACCAATTTGCCACACAAAACTAACCACGCAACAACAACAGCAACAAAGTTTATAAATCTCCGCTTGGCTTTAATAAATGTGCACATGCCAAATGCCAAATTGTAGTTGTTGTTGTTGTTATTGTTATTGTTATTGTTGCGAGTATTCTTGCTGTTCTGACGGCTGAGCTGCTGCCATAAAAACATTTATAAGTCTCATTATGAAGACCAGAATTTCTTGTCATTGAGCTCGCGTCTCTCGACTTTCACAGCGTGCGCACGCTCGGGGCCGGGGCCGGGGCCGGGGGAGGAGCGGGGGAGGTGCCGCATCGATGTTGCTGTTCGCAGTTGTGTCGCTTTTGCTATTGTTGCCATAATTTAATGTTGATTTTCGGTTGTTAGAAGTGGGCTACGATGTCCGAATGGCGGCAGCGTTTGAAGTCGCCAAACAACAGTTGGCTGCAAGTGCGTTCGTGTCTTAAGTCTTTCGTTTTGTTCGACGCATTTTCATTTTTGTTTTTCGCAACAATTGGCATCTGCAGCGAATAGCTCGAACGATGCGCCCGACTGCCAACAACAGTTAACCCACTGCGCCAGGTGGCGGTGGCGTTGGCCCAGAATGCCATGAGAAGACCACGCATGGACGTCGCTCGAGTGACGTCTGACAGCCAACGCACTCGCACTCGAAACGTAGCCCAAGACTGCCCGCTGCCCACACACGCACACACACAGAAAAGGAAACACGCACACTGAGTCTGTTTTCTCTTTTTCTCACAAACGTTTTCATTTTCACGCCGTCGTTGGTTTCGTTTTCATTCGCGTTTGAGTTTTTTTGTGTATTTGGGTTGAAAAGTCAAAGCAAGTGGCAAGTGGCGGAGCGGCAAGTGGCATGTGGCAAGTGGCATTGAGTATTATTTCTCACACACACACCTGCGCTCTGCGCCTGCACTTGCAATGAGACATTATCCACGTCCGAGCTCAGTTCGCTCTGAGTGACAAATTGCAAGCGCCTGCAAGGCACAATGTGGGCTAAGGTGGGCGAGTGAGACAGGCTGCTGGTTGCCTGTTGCATGCTGCTGCTGCTGCTGCCGAGTGTTCGTTATAAATCCCGCCAGGGCTGGCGTCCCTGCCAATCGGCGGTGCAATCTAACGCACGCTGCCTGCATTAGGTAATAAATTGCAAATGTTTTCGGTCGATCCGCCTGGCGGCCATGAAAATTGAATTGTTTGTTGTTGGCTCACGAAGGCGCAGCGATGCCCGATGCCGACACGCCCACATTGCGTTGCCCAGGCTCATTAGCGAATATCGTGGGATTGAACGTAGTGCTTCATTTTGTTTGCCCAGCGATGAGCACTGCAGATCGGACTGCGGACTGCGGACTCCTGTCCAGCTGGCCGAGCTGACTTCGCTGCCTTCGCGGCACGCAAAACAAATGAGCGCGCATTAAGTTAAATGATTGCGAATATTAGAAAATATTGGCATGCCAAATGCTGGGCTGGCGGCTTAGGCAGCAACCAAGGATGGCGCAGCTGTTGCTGCTTGCTGAAAATAACAAATGAGGAGCTGGCCTTGGCGACGACCATGTCGTTATGTCTCATTAGCACCAGCCCGGCATTTACTTAGGTGCGCAAATTAAAATAAAGAGCAGCCGGCCACGGCACTGCGGTGCTTGATGGAAAGCCTTGCCGAGCAGTTGCGCCCTGGCTTAGGCTCTGGCTCTGGCTGCAGCTGTGCCTCCAACTCCAACTACAACTCGAGCTCAAACCCGTTTGTCTTTGCAAACAAAGAAAAACTGAGTGCGCTTTGAGTGAATTTGAGTTTGGCTTTTGCTTTTGCCTGCCACTTTGAGTGTTTCTTCGGTTTGGGAGACGCAGTCAGGAAGTTGATGCATGGCCAAACATTGATTCATTCTTGCGGCGATTTAATGATCCCGAAACGGCTGAAACTTTTAATGAAAGTGCTGCGCCGGCTGCTGAGGCTGCAGCGTCTGCTCCGCATGCCATCGACTCTTTCGGAGACGCCTTCACTTTTTTTTTCTGTGCCCGGCGCAAATTACCCAGGCAGCTGCTGCTGAAGCTGCTGCGACCGGCAATCAGCATAAGATTTCAGCATTTCACTGCTGCAGTTGTTGTTGTTGCTGTTTCTGCTTTTTTTTTGGCTCATTTTGCAGAGTCCACAATTTGGCTGCGCTTTCGTGTCAACACATTTTATGTGCCAGCGAAACCGGCTGCGGCTGCTGCCAGATAATCAAAACACCAACACTGGCAACGCGGCAAGTGGCTCCTCCGCTGGCACTGGCCGTGGCAGGGTATCATTCATTCGCTCACTCAAACAGAGAGCTGAGCGTGGGCCCGACGTTCAATGGGGTCACTCAGCAGCTTGTCGTTGTAGCAACCATGTTGCAAGTACCTCGCTCTCTCTGCTTCCTTCTGGGACTTGGTCGGGCCATTGACTGCCATAAGAATTTCACTTTTCTTCCTTGCTGACCATATACCGTTTGTCTTATGCCATATGCTTAATGCTTTGGCTGGCAACCTTCTGAACTCTTGGCTGCTACAAAAACAACAGGACAGATATGGGTCACGGCGCAGGTACAACGCTCCGTTCCCATATTTGATTGTCTCGAACATGCGCTACCGTTGTCCAATGTCGCACACGGCAACCACAGCTGACACTGACGCAGACGCGGACGCGAACGTGGACGCGGACACTGGCATTGTCCATGCTCCGCTGTCGTCGTCGTTGTCAATGTTGGCTGTCAGTTTTGTCAGGCGGCTTGACAGGCCTACAAGCCGGGCCACTTGTCTAACTGGCCCATTGCTTTGGTGGCGAATCAATGCCGCTTGTGCACGGCGCATACACGATGAACTGGGCAACTGGGGGCATGCCGATTGTCGGCTCTGCCGCAGAAACCTGTGCCAAATTCATGCTCCACACGCCATTAATCACGGCCAGAAAGTGTTGCCTTCGTCGTCGGCGTGCGGTCAGCTGCTGCTGGTGGCTCTGGGACAATAACCCACAAATTTCCAAAATCATAACCGCAAAATTTTTTGGCGAATGCCACTGACACATATAACGAATGCTGCTCCAGCTCTGACTGCGAGCAGCAGCCCTCAGCAACCAGTCTGCGCCAGCGTCAGGTCCAACTGGCTCCATTTGTACTCGTAATTTGGGAAGTGGCTTCTAATTAACCTTAATTGATTGCATTTGACAGCAGGCCCATTGTGGGAGCAGGGAGCCATAAATTGTATCAGGCCCCTCTCGCAGAGGCATGCGGCATGAGGCATGGGGCATGAGGCACCTGAGAGAGCTTGGGTCTCTGCAAAGGCACTCGGCTCGTAATGGCGTTCATTATGTCGAGCTGGAGATGCTTCAAGTGCAATGGGATAATTCCAACATTATCATTAGCCCGTTTCGTTGTTGTTGTTGTTGTTCTCTTTGTTTCTCTGCTCGCTCGAGCACTTTTCTTCGCGCTGTCTGCTCTGAAAAGTGAATCTATGTATTCGCTTAGAGCTTAGGAGTCGGGGCCATCGATTGACCTGCTGGAAAAGATCTAGGCACACAACTTCACTTTCTATTTACCTAATGCAGTCGGCGAGGCAGCGAGTACCCAGCGTTGGCGGCTTCTTTTGTGACCTGTGCACACAAATCGCTTCGATTTAATAACAATAATCGAGGGAGAGAAAACCGTTTTACCAGTTCTACAAAGTGTTTATGGAGGATCGTGACAAAATGCTTTGACTCACTGACAAATCGGTTCAATGAGTTGGTCGGCAAAACAGCAAACGGATCTGATTGAACATCCTCCCTTTGACATATTGGCGACTGGCAGAGCACCTCTGCACCTTGGCCTGTGCCTGCGCCTGGTTTGGGTTGGGCAATGAAAGCTTTAGAAAACATTTTTCGATTTCATTTTAATGATTCGCTAAACAGAGTTTGATTAATTCGAAGTTGAAGTGACAAAGGGATTTAATTTACTTCCAATTGCAGCTTAAATGTGCAGTAGGCTGGAGAGGGTCACACTGATATATCGATACCTTTATAACACGATGACTATGTTAAGCCTATGATTAACCTGTGAAACCTATGTAAATTAACATAAGGAGCATTCTTTGTAGTGTTGGAAAAACCTCGATAATATCGATACACCGAAGAATTTCTTTGTTAGCGTGTCAAATAAAGAGGAATTTCTAAAACGTCAACTATAAAATAATGTAGTTTCCACAAATGAAATCAAGTGTACAATATCCAAAACTCCAAAGGATCTGAGGGAAATCGAAAGCTAATGCAGGCAATAAAAGAAATATATTTTGGAATTTTCTCTGGTGAAATGACACTTGTTAATATGCAAATTGTCGTAGAAAGTAAATGGACAATGAATGCATATTAGATTTGCCAAGAGGAGGCGGCGGCCACCCCAAACCCACGACTGGCCCACTGTCCTCTAGACAATCCCCCTGTCCCCCGTCGGGTGCAGGCCTAACTGGTCGCATACCCAAGACGGCATAAATTTCGAACTGAACAAGTGAAACTGACCAAATTTGGCAACTGTAACTGCACAAACTGCAAGTCAAATGGGACTCAAGTCACTTTGATGTGTCCAACAAAGTCACAGAAGAGCCCGAAGAAGGAGATGGAGAAGAAGAAGGAGGAGAAGAAGCAGAAGCAGACGTTGACGGAGAGATAAAGCACGCAAATGTGTTAAAGTTGGCCAACATTTTGGCCAATTGCCCATATAAATACTGCCACAGCAGCGTAGATCCAGCATAAATTTGTAAATCTTAGCAACTGTTGCTGCTGCTGTTGCTGTGCTTTGCTCTCTGTGTTTTTGTGTGTCAGCAACTCGCGACGCATTCGCGGCAACTTGTCGCAACCAAAATACAAATTCTTTATTGTTTGCGCGTTTAAGCAAATTAGTTGCTTACATATGTAAATACAGCTGCGAGTAGTATACATACTATATATAGTATATACCGTACATACGACTGGCGAGTGGATAAACCTTTCACAACGCCAGCGATGGCTGCTCTTGTAGTTATTGTGTTCTGAGATAAGCGAGATAGATGAAGATATCGTTGAGTTGTTGTGGAGAAAAGCTTCAGAGCTTCGCATATCTAACGGATCACCACTTGGCTGCATGCAAATTGTAGAGAGATCTCAATCTCAAGCAAGCAGACCACCAACTTGGCAAGATCTAAAAATGTTGTTGGAGAATGTTTCATATAGTGTTTCCAGATTACCATCAATGTTTAAGACTCCTCGAACACCATATTTAAGATCAAATTCCGTTAATACGCAAACTGCTAACTTTTCCTCACTCAATTGATTGCCGACCGCATTTCTCGCAAGTGATTAGATCCTTGCTAATCACCTAACTGTACTAACTAACTCAACATCGTGTGCATTTGTGGCCGAGACCAATTAGCGCGGCACAGAGACCTTTATTTCGGCATAGCCACATATCTACGCCTAATACACTTTTTGTATGGAGCAAAACGTCATTATTCCGTGCGGAGCTATGACGTTTTCTAAACGTTACCCCTTCATTTCTTATCTAATTGTAAGCTACAAGGTAAGCAAACATTCACACACCCAACAATGCCTGCAGCCCAGAACGGTCCAGCCCCAAAGAATGGAGAAACACACACACTATCTGCGTTACACTAATATAACTCATATGTTAATTAGACGGTACCCAGAGGTACCCAGCGGTACCCAGGGTACTCCCCAACGTAGATATGATCTGCGGACTGCCCACTAATTGTTCAAAGTCGATGGTCTGTGGTGGCCGTTTGGCCAGTGGGTTAACAGGTGACGCGGAAATAGCTTACTTAGAGGGCACTGAGAAAATGCCACGCCCTCTGCCTTGCTCAAGTACCACGAGGGCGGTGCCTAAGAAGCAACGGTTTGGGGCACATAATTAGCATAAAAATATCATTGAACTAATGACTAAATACGAGTGCAGCGCTGGTTATAACAAGAACACTCAGCTCCCTCCGCTCCAGCCGCAGCTTCAGTGTTCTGTGTGGGAAATGCAAGTGATACACAGCCCTTGGGGAGTCTTTAATCGGTTGTTCTAATCCCATTAGACGGACACGGGCCCGCCGGTTAGATTTGTTTAATTTGAGCAAGCTTAAAGATCTCCATAAATTATGCAAGTATATCGCAGCTGGAGCAGGCCCTTTGAAGCGCCGCTCGGGATTCCCACACTTGTCAGCACAGACTGCGACACATGCTGCCAGCAAATGCAGTGAGATTGTAGGGTATAGTATAGCTTATAGGATTGAATTCTAATCTTATCAAACCTGGAAAAGGGATGCCAACTGACTTTACTTCTAATCACACTTATCGAAGGGTATTTGCCCATCGGTTACTGCTGCTGTTAGTGTTGCCATTGCAGTTGATCTATGAGTGCCGCCACTGTTGCCACTTGCCAGGCAGTGGGCACATAAATCCCTGCTAGCCTTTGGCAGTGTCGATGGCAATGCACCATAAAGCCATTGATTCCTGATCGCCTGTTCATTTGCACATGGCCGGGCCAAATTCACAGATTTATCATTTTTATCGTTGTGCAAGACCAAAATTTATTAATACGCCAAGTGCGCCTTGCCTTGCGCCCGCCAAACCGGTTTCGATCTGGCAACGCTGCAGATTTATGACCGCTAGCTGCGCCGACTACTGCCTGCAGCCAGCAGCAGCCTGAAGCCAGTATGAAACGTGGCTGACTCTTGGTTACACTCGCACTGAGCTGGCAACACTTACGCATGATACCGTTGGCCCAGTTCGCCGTGCAAAGCAGTTGCTCTTAACGCCTCGTTAGAGGCTTAGCCGCGCTTTATTATTTAGCCAGGATTAGATAAGCGCGCAAGCCGGCAAGGCATAATTGGCCAGGTCTACGGAATGCTGTTTGCGTATCGCCAATCGCGTGCCGCAGCGCCGTCACCATCAGTTTCACTTGCCAGCAACAGCGCGCTGCCAGGGCTTAGGCAAATAAATATCCAGCACCAAGTGCCAGTGGCAAAGGCAGCAGCAGCAGCAGGAGCAGCAGCAGCAGCAACGATCTGGCATGCAGATGAGATTGTGATCTTGGCCTGTTATGAGTCAATCAGAGGCTAGAGAACACACTGTCACCGTCACCCCACTGCTGAGCCAGCCCGGGGCGCGTAGGTAAACAACACGCGGAGATTGTAGCCCGATTGCATCATGAATTTTAACTGCCCAGCATACAAGGGGCTGCTCTCTGCCATACTTCGCATAAATTGGCAGCAAGCAGCCTTGGCGTCAATTCTTGCGAGTCAAGCCAAGCCAAGCCAAGCCGGAGCTGGAGCTTATAAGGCGCCGCTGAGGCAGCGTTCCATTCAGCTGTCCGCTGGGCAAAATGTTTATGAGATGACGATGCCTGCCCAGCGCCGCAGGGCCTATCTGTGGTGCTTCTCTCCCTCTCATAATTTCTATGAGCTACACAAATATGCTACCTTAATGGTAAATGCCGAACAGCGGAGGCCAAATGAAAACACATGAAAGTTGCCGCTTACATCGATCGTTTATTGGCAGCTGCTTGGGGTACTCAAAGTCTCGTATCGTCTGACACCTTCTTTACTTGTCCTGTCCAAGTACAATACCATCTCTCTCGGACCGACTCGTGGTCCTAATCTGATCCAACAGGTTAACCTAACTTAAATCAATAACATATTTAAAGTTGCGTATCGCCTGACGGCTTTTTCACCAGCCCGGCAATCTCTTTGAATGACTCGTGATCCTTATCCTGCAGCATGTTGAAAATAACGTTCTCCTTGGTGGATATAGTGCACCCAATGCTGCGTAGACGCTCAAACGCCAAGTTGCGATCCTGTGGCAGACGCGAGCCGCAACAGTCGGCAACGAGCCACACATCGATCTCTTTGTTGATCAGCTCAAATGCTGTTTGCTCAACACATATGTGTGTCTATAGTAAATTATTAACTAAGGCAAATACATTATACATTCAATAACACATTGTTACTTGCCTCTACTCCACATAGAACCACTGTCTTAGGCTTTTCCCCGAAAATATCTTCCATTTTCTCTGTGATGGGCGGTACCATCATGCTGAATCTGGTTTTCGGCACAACGGTGCAGGCATGTTTTATATCCAGTTCACAGACTGTGGCTCCAAGTTTCTTCGGATACTGTTCAGTAACAAAGAGCGGAACATTGAATATTTTACCTGCAGTTATCTACAAGCGGAAGCTAAATAATTATTACATGAAATATGCAAAATTATTCAAAATTCACCAATTTCTTTGTGTTCCTCACGATGGCCTCATAACAGGGAATCGCATCTCTGAATTTTTCCTGTAAGTCACATAACATAAAAAGTGTATTTTCCGGAAGTAGATGGTAAAGTTTATGTCCAGATTTTAGCCCCATTATTTTATTATTTTTTGAAAAAACGTTAATAAACTCGGAATGTAAAATAAACACAAAGTCAAAATTTGAAATTTCCCGCTAGGCAAACATCCTCTAGCGGAAAATTTTCGAACTACAGTACTCAGTTCGTAGGCAATGTTTACGTATCGGTATCGATACATCTGCTGTTGTTAACATTCAGAAAACGCGCTCTGTTAATCAAATGTTACGTGGTAATATTGTTAAACCACACGTTGTGATTAGTTGCGGGCACAACTTTGTTGTAGAAGTAATTTACGTACTCGCTTCTAACTCATGGAATAACATAAGCCAATCGAATTTATAACGAATTTAGAAACAAGTTTCATCCGGCTAACAATATAGTCGATAGTTAAAGAAGTGAAGATAAAGTAAACAAATCGGTGAGTTAAGTGCGCCGGCCTGTTTCATAACATTTCGCACTATTTATTTACTGCTTCTTCAATGAGGCTTTTTATCGAGCGGGCGACTATCATATGTTTGTTATCGGCCACTTAACATGCCCAATGCAACTGGTCACACTCCGTGTTAGATTTACATTTCCCATTGGTTTGTTTACCTTTTGTGTTTACATTTCTGACTTGTTTTAAAGTGTTAAATTGAAGTGTAACTTCAAAATAAATAACAATTCGGCAGATAACGCTCTTCGGAATTGAGGTATTTACTCTGTGATGTGCTAAGCAGATCACAATAGTTTTACCGGCTGCAAGAAGTGAGGGAATTCTAGCAACCACCAGTTGCATGCCGCAAATGTTAACATGGTCGCACATGTGGGATGTGTCCGCATGTACCATAAGCATGAATATTGTTACTGTGTGTGTGCGTGAGGTTCTATGTGCCCTAATGATTTTGTTTTACACAATTTTGGCAACTTACCAGCTCCAAGTTCGTGGCTGACAGTTACAGCGAGCTTAACTAATTGCTGCCTCATAAATTACGCTGCTCTGAGAACTATCAAGCCATTCGAATTGCCAATTTCTCTTTACGTTTTAGACCTTTAGAATGTTGTGCTTGTGCACAAGATAATCATCGCTGTCCGATTCGCTGTTGTCTGTCAGAAAATAACAAAAATATCAAACACATTCATTTCTACACATGTTTGCGGCAACGTGTTGACGGCAAACGGGCCGAGCGATGCCGGCGTCGACGTCTGCGTCATTGTCGCGAACACCTTTATCAATTTGCGACGGATACGCATTGTGACAACTTGGATTAATCGCTTAGCCAACGAGGTGCTCTATTCTCTTTCGCTCCCTCTCTCATACAAATTCTTTATCTGGCTCCCATCTCCCCACTGTGCTGGGCGATCGCTCTCTGCTCTCTTCTCTATGCTTCGAATCGGTCTCGGTCCATTCCCATCGCAATCGTTCAGTTGCAAAGGGAAGCATTCGCCTGTCAGACGTCTGAGTCTGCGTCTCTGCGTCTAGGTTCGGGTTCGGCTCTGCCTCCGTGATTTTCGGCTATCTGCTTGTCGTTTCGTTTGATTAATATTGATCAATTGACAAATACACAAACATACTCGTATACATACATACATTCGCTTGGCCCTGGCCACACAATTTTGACAGTTCTGGTGTACGTAAATGTTGGAGCTCTGACGCCAGCCCGTGTAGTTTGCTGCCAACGCATTCAGAGTTCATTAGGTACATCATATTTCCATATTGGGGCAACTTTTACTAACGTGTTTTCCTCTACGTTTCAGTGATCCATAACAGAATAGTACAAATCGGAGAGGATGAGCCTACAGTCTATAAAATACAAACGCGGCAGCTTGGAGATTCTCGATCAGCTGCTGCTGCCCGTGGTGTCCAAGTATGTGCCCGTACGGGGTGTGGAGGATGGCTGGAAGGTCATTAACAAGATGCAGGTGAGCCCCACACACCCTGCACACTCAAATCAAATCAAATTCAAAAAACAATCAATCAATCAATCACTTTCCCCATTAAAGTGCCGTCTGTAGAATGTGAATTTAAACATTAGTCTCTCTATAAATAACGGAATTCAAATTGCATATAAGTCCTATAAATTGTATAGTTCGCTTGCCAAGTGCAAAATGCTTACACATCATCATCATCATCAAAATTAATTGCATCTCCCGAAAATTTGTTGCTTTTGCTTGTTTAAGTGGATTACCCGCGACTTAATACCAAGATTACATAGGTTCGTTGGCACCCGCCTGCGTCTGTTTGATACCCTGTACAGATTGAGAGCACCCAAAGTGGGGTATACCAAACAAAAGAACAGTAATTTTATACTAAGAGTACAATTTGTGAAAGGACTGTAGCGAACATAAAATATGAAATATACATTGCATAATATATACGGAGTATATCCTAGTCAAGCAAGCTTGGCTAGACGTAGCTCTCATTTTCCGTTGTTTTAGTTTTTTTTTGTTCAACAAATAAAATCCGCGAGAGAGATAATTTCGTAGTTGTTTACTGAAACGCTCGCGGCCTGTGCAAAAGCATGCCTCCGGCTCATCACGTGGACTGCGAGGCATTATATAATGTTACTACAAAGTGTTTATGGCCAGAGATAAGAGCATTGACACAGCAGCAGCAGCAGCAGCGGCAGTAAACGATACTTAAACATATTTCCACCCACTCAGCCCTTGTCCGCTCTCCCTCCCTACTCTCTCTCTCTATCACTCTCTCCTAGTTTATCTCTCTACAGTGCTGTTTTTGTTTTATCATTCTCTCTCTCTCTCTCCCTCTCTGCGTAGGTGCGAGGGGCGCCAGCCATTGCCATTGTGGGCTGCCTCTCGCTGGCTGTTGAGGTCCATCCGGAGGAATTCGAGAGCAAGAAATCTCTACGTCAGGAAATTGAGGGCAAGCTCAACTATTTGGTTTCCGCACGCCCCACGGCGGTCAACATGAAAATCTCAGCCGACGAGCTAATAACGCTAGTCAATGAGCTGGCCAAGGATGATTCCGTTTCAGTGTCAGACATGAAGCAAAGGTAAATATTAATAAAGGCCGTCCACAGCGCAAGACGTAGCTGAACTAGCAAATGTAATTCAAGATTCCTCAATGCCACCGAAGCAATGCTGGAAAAGGACATTGCGGACAACAAAGCGATTGGTGCGAATGGCGCCAAGGCAATACTGGAACATGTGGCAGAGACCACTGGCGTAGCCGGAGCTGGTCCCGTGCGTGTGCTTACGCATTGTAATACGGGCTCGCTGGCCACCGCAGGCTATGGCACGGCGCTGGGCGTAGTGCGTCACCTAAGCGAGCTGGGCAAGCTGGGTAAGGCACATGCAATATATACGATACGAAAATCAACATTAACACGCATCCCTCTCCCTCTCTATTTGTACAGAGCATGTTTACTGCACTGAGACACGGCCGTACAATCAGGGCGCCCGACTCACCGCCTTTGAGCTGGTGCACGAGAAGCTACCCGCCACCCTGGTGCTGGACAGCATGGTGGCAGCGCTGTTTCGTGTCAAAAACGTTGCCGCTGTTGTGGTCGGTGCGGACAGGGTTAGTTCCATCCATAAATTGACAAATATCGAGTGTGTTCCGTTGGCTAATCAATCAATTGTTTTATGTCTCCCTCAGGTGGCCGCCAACGGCGACACGGCCAACAAAATTGGTACATACCAAATAGCTGTGGTGGCCAAACACCATGGTGTGCCCTTCTATGTGGCTGCACCACTGACATCCATTGATCTGCAGATACCCAGCGGTGATCATATTATAATCGAAGTGCGACCCGATCGCGAAATGACGCACGTGGGCGAGCATCGTATAGCAGCGCCGGGCATTAATTGTTGGAATCCTGCCTTTGACGTCACGCCCGCTGCGCTTATCACGGGAATTATTACGGAACACGGCGTGTTCAAGCCGTCGGCACTAAAGGATGAGATTACCAAGTTGCTTCAGTTATAACGGCCGCACAAGTTGTTGTTGTTGTTTATATTTGCGTTAAATGAATGCACTCCAGTTTTCAAAAAAACCACAATACAGACACTCACATTCATACACACGCACACACACTCACATGCTGGGGCTACCCGGCAACGGGCTTTGTTTTATATGTGTGGCGGCAGTGAGCGAAAATACAATGCACATTTTACATACCTCTCTACATGCGGTGGCAATTTGTAAGGGTGTTGCAGGCGCACGTGCAGCAGGTGCAGCTGTTTTCATTATGTTTTATGTTTACTTGCTCGGCGCTTTGCGCTTTTTGTCATTTGTGGCTTTAAAGCTGTGCCGGAGCTGTGCTTGTCTTACCAGTCTCTGATAGGGCCAAAATGGAGTTACACACGTTGCCGTTGCTGCTTCTGCTGCTGCTATGCCTCGGACTGAATCAGGTGCTCGGCGCTAAATGGAACTTGAATAATAACTTTCGCAATATGAAGGTGCGCCTGGCCAGCACTAATAAAGCCAGAGCTCAACCCCTGCGTGAGGGTCGGGTTGAGGTGAGCTTCGACTTTGGCGACACATGGGGAACGATTTGCAGCAGCACCTGGACGAAGCGCGAGGGCAACGTTGTCTGTCGCCAGTTGGGACTGGGCTACGCCTACGTGGCCACACAGAACACACAGCATGGCAATAGCAAAACCACTCCATGGGGCATGGTGGGTACACGTTGTCGCGGCACAGAGAAAAAACTTTCGCAATGCTATCGGGAGCCAAGTTATCCCTCCCTATGCAGTTCCACGAATCGTAATGTGAGTGTTGTGGCCTGTGTTAGTAAATCACCCGATCTTGAAATCGGTCTGCGGGACATTGAGGTGAGCGCATTCCTGGCACAAGTGCCGATGACGCAGCTAACCTGCGCCATGGAGGAGAACTGCTTGTCGGCGGATGCGTATGTGCTACGCCGCACGAATCCCGCTGGAGTGCGTAAGTTGCTCCGCTTCTCGCTGAAGGCCAGCAATGTGGGCACCGCGGATGTCAGTCCCTATGCCAACTACAGGGACTGGGTCTGGCATCAGTGTCACAATCATTATCACAGCATGAATGTCTTCGCCACATTCGATGTGTACAATCAGCGCTATCAGAAGGTTGCTCAGGGTCACAAGGCCTCGTTTTGTCTGATGGACACGGAATGCCAGGCAGGCTTAAGGCCACGCTACAGCTGCGGCAATACCACGCAGGGTAAGTTGCCAACGATTTCCGCAGCTTGACTTGATTACGACTTGCCTTCATCTTGGGTTCATTGTTAGGCATCAGCATTGGTTGCTCGGATGTTTACACCAATACGCTGGATTGCCAGTGGGTGGATGTGACCACGGTGCCTGTGAACCAAGTCTATATACTGCGTGTGGCGCTGAATCCAGAGTATATGCTAGGCGAGATATCCTTTGAGAATAACGGAGCCGAGTGTGTGCTCAAATACACGGGAGAAGCTCAGACTACAAAGGTTTCCAATTGCAAAAGGAAACCACTGTGGATTTAAAAAGTCTAGAAAAGGAATCTTTGCGATCTTTAGGTTCCTAAATAGGAAGTTAAGTTTAAAGTTCCCGTTTGAATAAAAGTTCCTCTGTAAGTGGTTGTAGTTAAATACGTTTATTGTTTTCTGAATGTTTATCTTTTGTTTTTTTTTTGTTTTGTTTCTGCATTTAATTGCTCTTATACAATAGGCTTTATGTAGTATGTATGTATTTCTGGTATTTATGATGCATTATGATCTATAAATATGCCTTTAATTACTATAGATTAATATTTCGGCGCTTGGTTTGTTGCTTTGTTTTCCCTTTTTGTTTTGTGCTTAAAATTCAATTATGTTTTCTTGTCGAGTTTTTGTGTGCTGTTTCTGCTTTGTGCTTTGCATTGTTTTTTATGCTATTTTTTAGTTTTGTGTGTGTATCCATTGCATATGCCTTACAATTTGCTAGTTGTGCCAAAATCAATTGAATTGTAACTAAAAGTCGCGAGTGGCATTGCGCATTATGTTCATTCATTCATCAAACGGGACTGACTGCGGCATCTCGTGAATAACGTAATAAATTCTCAAATAGTTCTGCTAATTAGAAAAATGCCTACACTACACATTTACACAGAACTCGCTTATATCCTAGGCTGACGACTCGTTTAGCATTAGCTGGCATTATTATTATTATTTATTATGATTTACATATGTATCTATGTTATGTCTATGCGTGTGTTGTGTATGTATTGTTTTACTTATTGCATGACCAAACAAATATCAGTAATCACGTTCTCACGTTGCAGTCAACTTAAACTTAGGCAACAGAAAATATGGAAAAGCTTAGGAAAAGTGTGCGGCTAAGAAGTAAAAGAAAATTTACATTCACTTTTCATTTATCTCTTCAATTCAATGCAAATACAAAGTATGCCATTTTATACACTGTATTTTGTAAATTTATTTACTACAGTTATGTTCAGAGCTATGTTTATGTACGTATGCATTATGCGTATGTATGTTTATGTTAAGTATTTCAATAGAAATGCATTCAAGTTTTCGAGTATTCTGTCATTTGCTTAATTGCCTTAAACTTGCTAACTAAAACACTTGAGGCTCCTTCTGCAAAAACACGTTGAGCACAGGCTACTTTACAAATATTACATTGTTACTCTGGCATTGCCTCTAGATTGCCCTCTATATATTATGTGTGTGTGTGTATGTGTGTGTGTGTGTGAGAGAGTGTACTAATTATAAGTAGTTCCGTTTGTCGCATTTATATAAGCAATATTAAGTAACCATACTTTATGTGCTATGACAAACTGACGGCCAATTTGGCTTACGGCATTTGTTTTACGTTTACGTTAACGTTTTCGTTTAGTTTAGTATTCGCTCTCTGCAGCTTTGTATATAATTACCAGATAATCCTACATCGTATTATAAGTGCATATACCATATGTATGCATGTATCTACGTATGTGTGTGTGTGCACCACATACCACATCAATTAAGTAACGACCTAACGCTTATCGATCAGTTAGAGTGTTGTGTGAGTCTTTTTCTTTTTTTCTTTTTTTGTTGAAAACATTCATGAATATATTATGTACGTATTGTGTACGTACTTGTTGTGTGTGTGTGTGTGTGTGTGTGTGTGTATTTAGTAACGAGACATTCGCATTTGCATTCTTCTCAATTTGAATTTCATATTTTCATTAGAAAATATTTGTAAAAATACATTAATAAAATTTTAAAATGCCCCCATTTCCCTCCCCTCTTCTTGCTAGCTATCTCGCTCGCTCTGTCTCTCGTTCATCTGTTGTTGTTGTTGTTGTTGTTCGTGTATTGCAAATGAGTTTCAGTTGTGCTTTGCGGCAACTGCGGTGCGGGTGGGCCGCCACTTGTGCTATGTGTGTACGTTAGGCAATTGAAGTTTACTTAATCTATGCTATCAGCTCTCGACCGTCGTGGATGACACGCTATGACTAGTGGTAAGCAGGTGCTCGGGAATGGGTATGGGCTGTGTGCGAGCGGGCTGCTTCTTCTGCAATGGAAATATATGAATCAAATATTAATATTATCCTGAGTTGCATAGTTCAAGTGGTCGACTCACCTTGCGTCTGAAGGGAAAACAGCCAGCCTTGTCCGGTTCCGGTAGCGCATTGATCAGCAAATCGGGCGTGGGGCATTCCTCGGGACCAAAGACGTTCAGCTCGCGGAAGCATTCAGTTTCCATCATCTCGTTTTGCCACGATATGGAAACAGATCCAGTGTTGAATTTCGTGTAGAAATTCGTGTCGGACTCATCGATATTGACGCCCTTAACGGTCGAAAACTGTTCAATATCGAGCACATCTTTGGCATAAACAGCGTGCGGCTGTCAAGGTACGAAGATGGAACGAAAAAGAAGAAAGAGAAGAAGGAAAAGAAGGTCAATGCAAATGTATCGAATTACTGCAGGGAAGCGGTCTTGCTTACGTCTGGCACAAAGGGCGGATCCAGCATGCCGGCCTCCAAGCGTCGCCAGTTCAGCTGTGTGGAGTGGAAAAATGGATGCGCCATCACATCCTGGGCGCCCATGCGTCCGTTGCGGCAACCCAAGCGTTGCTTTATCGATTTAGCTAAGAGCTGTTGGCACATTGATTTGGCTTCATCACTAAACTTGCTCGAATACTTTTCGGCATCCTCCTGCAGATGAAAAAAGAAAAAAAAAAGATTTAAAAGTGAAAATAGATTAACGATTTCTATTCTACGCACCTTGACACGCCTGTCTACCTCCTCGCGCTTCACCTTCTCCTTGCGCATACGGAACGGCGCCTGTCCCTCGATCATCTCATAGAGCAGACAACCAAAGCTAAACCAATCCGGCGAGAATGCATATTTTTCATTGTCAATAACCTCCGGTGCCATATAGCCTGCAATGAAATGAAGTTAGGTTTATATAAAACAGTCTATGAAGACCTTCTCCTGCCATGTGCAACTTACCCACAGTACCGACACGTCCGCGCACCATTTCACCCTCGGGTATCTCCACGGCCAGACCCAGATCAGAGATGCGCACATGCCCGTGATCGTCCAGCAGGATATTCTCCGGTTTGCAGTCACGATAGACAATGCCCTGCTTGTGCAGATGCTGCAGGCCGCATGCCACCTCGGCGGCATAGAAACGAGCACGTTCCAGCTCAAAGCCCGGCTCGCCGCCCATGTTGTAAATGTGAAACTTCAAATCGCCACCTGCAAAACAAAAGGTAACCAAGTTAAGCAAGCAACTATGTGAATCGAAGCAGAAAGAGAAGCAACAAGGAGCTTAAGCAGCTTATGGCAATGCAATTAGAAGATGAATAGAAGCAGTGAGCAGTGAGCAGTGAGCAATGCGCTCAGACATAGTCGGACAGAGATTTAATTATAATTGCGCAAATTCAAAACTCATGCGGATTACACATTCACATTGGCGTACGTTATCGCTTTAATGAGTGCCAGTGAATGCCAGTGAATGCGTTTAAATGAATATTGACGAGTTAGACGTGGCAGCAGCTACACGGACACGTACATGGACTGTCTGTGTAACTGTCCAGTCTGCAGATCCAATTAGCACAACACACATTGGATTACAGAGAGAGAGAGAGAAAAAAACAGCGAGGAGAGCAGGAGTCAAGTTGTTGCTAATGCCGCTGCTTATCGAGCATTCTGCCCTACACACACACACACACAGAGTCAGGGACACTATTCAGCGAATAAAAATGCCAACGCCAAGAGCATAATACACACCATTCATTATGGTTAGGACCAGGCAGAGGGCATCCTTTGTCTCGTACGCGTAGGCCAGATTGACAACAAAGGGTGAGTTGATTTTTTGCAGTATTTGTTTCTCGATGAGCACCATGGACTCCCCCTTGCGTTTCTTTATACGTTTTTTCTCCAGCTTTTTGCACGCATACATTTTGCCAGTGGCGCGCACCTGCAACGATAGAAACCAAACCATTTTAGCGCGAGTCGAGAGGATGCAGAGACATGCAGTAACTAGTTAGTGCCACTCATGTTATCCACAGCGGAAAGTTACCTGACAGGCGCAGACCTCGCCGAAGCCGCCCTTGCCCAGCACTCGATACATGCGAAACGTTTTGTATGTGATTGGCTGCGCCTCCAGCCACTTCCACTGCAAGTAGCTGCAAGGTAATTGTTGCGATTAATTAATGCCACTAATGTCCGTGGATGCAATGCGTTGCACAACTCACCGATGAAAGTACATGGAGTTCTCGAATTCACGGAACGGTTCACCGGCCAGGAAAGCCTTCACAGCCTTCACACAGTGGGCAAAGAGATCCTTGCCCCCGCTGTTCAGTTTGTTGCGCACTTGTGCAATGAGATCATCGTTGAGCACGTCCAGTACCAGTTCATCAGATCCCACCAAGCCGGTGCCCGTTCGCGTCACTGTTTCCCCCTCAGTACCGACAATGCCGCCGCCGCTCTTCTCAGCGTCCTGGCTGCTGTCGCAGACAACGCCCTCGTCGCCATCGTTCTCCACATCGTTTGTATCATCGCCATTCAGCGCCAGCCCCGCATCCTCGCCGTTGTGATTGTGCGTGTCGTTCTGTTGCTGCAGCTTCTTGTGATTGCTGTTCTTGATGTTGTTGCAGTTGTTGGCGGTGGTATTGTTGCGATTTTCAGTCTCAGCTGTTTCAGTTGGATTGGCATTGCTGCTGTTCAGCAGCAGCTCCTCCCGCGTCTCTGCGTCCAGGCCATCGATGTCAGCATCGCCGCCACCGCCGCCGCCGCCGTTCCGCAGCAACTGCTGCGGCTCAACGCCGAGGAAGCGACGCCCGATGCTGTGGCCCGTGTATATGCGATTTCCAATGTACTCGATTTCATATCTACACAAATAAACATAAAGATGAACATATATATCGCATATATATATCATTAAGTTGATCACTTACTTGACCACCTCATCCAGAAAAGCAATGTAACGAAAGTAAACGGGCCGCTTGTTCTCACAGAACTGACGGAAGAGCTCACGACCAATGGGCTGTTGATCTATCACGTAGCCATAGCTTATGTCTGAAGAATATGTATATATGTTTAGAATATGATAAGTTAGTTGCTGAGTTAACTTACCTAGTTTGTCTTTCAGGTGGATGCACTGCGATATGTGTGGAAACTGCAATATTTTGCGCCATTTTTTACTTTTTCCCTTGTTGCTGTCCGAACCACCTGCAAATTGATAAAGGGAAAAGTGGAATTTAAATTTAAATATATTATATTGATTATAAATATTACGTATATCTCTGTATATATATGTTTGTAGTGCATTTGTCTCTCACAATGAACATATGCAGCTACCTCTGCCTGACAGTGCGGCCAATGACCGCAGGAAGTTCATTGAACACTTCCAACGGACACACATCCAAAGCAAGCCCTGAAAGGGCCAATCAAACCATTAAGCATTTATGCAAATAATAAATAATTGCATATTATTACGTAATTAAATCGAAGACTTGAACTGCCACCTCCACATTGGTTCTGTCGCTGTTGTCTGTTGTGTGCTGACATTGGACACTTGAGGTGCTCAGGTCGAAGCCATCAGCAGACTGCAGGCCTAACGATATTTATTGCATTTCTATTTTGTATACACAACTATCAATTAAACAATATTTTCCAGGAATAGCTTAGTGCAGGGCGTGGTCTGTAGTCGTTCTTGTTGTTGTTGTAAAACTATAAAATGTCAATAAACTGTATGAACGACATTTGAGTGAATGCACATAAAAGCGGTTTCAGTGACTGAGCAAATCAGAGAATGAATAATAAAATAAACGAGCGACAGAGATTCATATATGTACTATATAATCTGAAGAAGAAGAAGGCGAAGAAGAAGCAGCAGAGAATGCAGTCTGTGTGTGCGCCTCTGGCGTGACCTGTCAATTGATTCCATTTCAGTTTTTGAGCAAGTGACCACACAAAAGCCTCATTACATTGGATAAATCACTAAATCAAGTGCTCCCGGCCAGTGGCCGCTGCTCCATAATAGTAGAGCCATAAAATGAAACAAGAAAATTAAGTGGATACCAAGGACGCACAGCGTCAATGGCGGATGGCAAATGGCGATGGCGATGGCAATGACGATGGCGACGGTGCCGAGTAGCTGCCACAGCAGCAGCACTTGGACGCAAGGGCATAAATGTCAAGAGCAGTCAAATCACACTCAATGCGTTTGCTGTGCGTGCGTGTGTATGTGTGTGTGCGAGTGTGCGACTGGCAACAATAGCGGGTCAGGGTGGCCAAGGCCCCGCAGGCTAAAAACAAAAACGATCAAAGCCCAATTGGACAGCATTTCATTTTTGGAGCGCTCGAAAGTATGCTACACTCACTCCTGCACACACTCACATACATTATTCACAATGCTTTCAACACACACTGACCATCTTGTAAAGTACGTTGCGGGTGCTAGCTCTGGGTGTGGCCAGCCCATAAAACCTATATAGTTCAGCGTGGAGCACACAATCAAATGTGTGTGTGCATTTTGAATGTTACTTGCAATCACACGCACAAACATAGACAATGCCTTCAAACTAGAATTCGAGATGAGTGAACAATTTACATACAATTAGAGAGGAGACACTTTAAGTCTGTCAACAAACATATTTAATGTTGAACTGAAAATGATAAAGGATCACTTAAAATAGAAAGAACTTTAAGTAATCATATACATAAGTTGGGAAAGTATAAAAACAAAATGAATTTCCTTCAAACTTTAATCGATATATTACAAGTATCCAAAGAAAGCAATTGCTGCAGATATTATTAAACTGGGCTTCGATTGTTTTATGTAATATTTGCAGTAAAATTGTATATTGCTAATAACAAATGTGAATAAAAATAATTGGCAAACACTTTTCTCGAGTTTCCATTCAATTTTCATGAGTGCCTTTTGCGTGACACAATTCGTAAATTTCGCTGCAAACGACCATCTCTCTTTGAGCAGTGCCCACACGAACTCATATCTACACAGGCGCATACACAGCCACAGCCACACACACTGTCACACACACATACATGCAGGGATTAACCCTCAGCTCAGAGTATTGGGCACTTGTCTCGGTTAACGAGCGACTGCTCGTAAACTTTTGGGCGCTTTAAAGTTGCGCTAAACTTTTCAGCTAAGCTGCTTTTGGGGGAGAGAGTGTTTCAGGATTCTAAGGCCAAGGAGGCGTGGCAAGAGCGCTGCTGTGCGTATGCGTTTAATTTAGTGCTCGTGCAATTATGCAAAATAAACTTGCAAAAGTTATACGGATTGCGGGGCAGGGGGGGGAACTGGTCAGCTGAGAAGGCAGGGCACTTCGCTTGGCTTTTGATTTGGCTTTTCATTTGGGCCAGACTTGGCTGAAACGTCTTGGCCAAAATGAAATTGCCAAACAAAAAGTTTAAGCCAAGACAGAAGCAAAGTAAAAGCGGCAGACAAGGAGAAGGAAAGAGAGAGTTCGGAGGGAAAGAGACCAGATAAGCAGAGAACGGAAGGCAGAGTTTTAGCGGTGAAGACTGTTGGGAATATTTCATTGAAAGGGACAAATAAAGTTGGACAAATAACAATTAGCTGACATAGATAACACTAAAGCAGATCTTTAATGCATGCGCCAAATGAGCAAAAGCAACAACAACTACTTTTGCCGCCTAAACGCCAAGGGAATCGGAATATACTGAGGCTGCTGCTGAATGATTTATCAGACAGTCAGTGAAATGGAAAATGGGAAATGTTTTGAGCAGCAGCATTGCCCCACCAAGATTACCTCGCACACATGTGGCAGAGAGGAGAGAGTGCCCCACTGTGAGCTATTTTTATGACCTTATCGCAATGGCGGATGGCGCTGTCAGTTAAACAGTTGAGTTGCACTTGCCACTTGCCATTTGCCGCTTGCTACTTGCTGCCTTGTCTGCTGTTTCTTACTACTGACAGCCGCGAGCAGCATACAAAGTTCAGACAGTTGCACTGCTAAAAAACGTCAAGGAACTCCGTAAAAAAATAAAAAGAAACACTGAAACTTTGCAAAGTTTTTTGCAATTATTAGACCAAGTGGAAGAACGCAACAGCGCCACATAACAATGACGGTTTTTTCTACAGGCCAAAAACCACAGCGAAACGAGTAAGAAAGGCCAACTTCGGCATGCCGAAAGTCGTATACTCTTGCAGGTTATTATATCCTCCGATTGTTCCTATAACTGTTATATATAGAATGATGCAGAGTTGAAAGGGATGCTGTATATTCTATATTATGTCTCAGTTTGATTGGCACTAATAAGTTAAGTTATTTCTAAAATTAGAACTGGTCTTCGTACAAAAACCTTCAATTCGGGTGATTGTTCCTATGCCAGCTATATGTTATAGTGGTCCGATTTTGATGAAATTTTATAGGCATAGTACATATTTAGAATAAGTCCGTTATAGTTAATTTGGTTGCAATATATTGACCAATAACAAAAATCGGCCGATAGTTTGTATGACAGCTATACGATATATTGCTCCAAACCGGCTCGTTCCCTCTTATATACTGCGTACAGCCAGAAGAAACATGTGTACCAAGTTTCATCAAGATAGCTTTTAAACTGGGAGACTAGTTTGCGTGGCAACAGGCAGACACACGGATATACGGACAAACGGACAGGGCAGACTCAAAATATATATACTTTATGGCGTTGAAGATATTTTATAAACTGTGTTGCAAATTCGTGGTTAAAATTAACACACCCTCTGCAAGAGTATAAGTAGTTTGAAAAACAATAATAAATTATGCAATGCAAATTGTAGAGGCGCGTTGCAACAAATACTACGACGATAAACGATAGATATATGTATATAATATATCTGTATAGTAGAGACACATGCACCAGTGATATCCGCACCGGGTGCTGGTACGTGCCAG
Organism: Zaprionus africanus; assembly: GCA_018151435.1. NCBI lineage: Eukaryota > Metazoa > Arthropoda > Insecta > Diptera > Drosophilidae > Zaprionus > Zaprionus africanus. Next base: position 11,749,698 of record JAECXB010002206.1, read on the forward strand.
GCGTGTTGTGTTTTGTTTTGTTCTGTTGTGGATGTTGTTGTTGCTGTTGTGTTGTTTGTGCTATAAATGCGAGAGGCTATAAAAATGTATTAATGAAGACGCAAGGCTAATTTGTGCTTGATGGTTTCTCTAATTAAAACCAATCAATGGGAAAAATTGCGTCTGCTTCCGTTGCCCATTTGACATGCTCCCACACGTAAACACCCCACCCCCCCTCTCCTTCCCCAGCACGTTGTTCCTGCTCCCTGGTTGACCAAGCTGTCTGCATGTCAACTGGCAGCAAATGCAATTTGTCAGCACCGTCGCCAGGCAGCTGCAATGGCCACAACGGCAGCGGCTAATTGAGTAGTCGCTCTGGCGGCGACAAAGACGATGACAAACTAAACTAAACTAAAGGAAATACTAAAGGAAGTACACACACACACACACACAGGAATATACAGCTACACACGTACACAAGCAAGGGATAGCTGAGTGCAGGAAGGTGGCGGCCATTTTATTTATAGCCCAACAAGTTGTCAGTAGATTAGCGCTGGACGAACCCCCATAGATCTTGGCCCCCAAGGGGAGTTTTGTGCAAATTTATTGAGAGGCATTAAAACTTTAGCCAAGCAAGTTTGGCACTCGCCATTCCGCAATTTGATCAATTTTCCCGCTGAACGCCAAGGAGCATGTGACATAATTTATAAGTGTCAAATTGCTGCCGACTCGTCACAGTCTGCTCGGCTTACAGTCGTCGCTGCCTTGCTCGGCATCGGTCTCGGTCTCGGTCTCGACTTTTTTGTATAATTTTATGCCATTTTTCAGCAGTTGCTTGGACCGGCACACACACAGAGAGAGAGAGGGAGAGCAAGAGAGAGAGAGCGAGAGTAAGGGCCAACAACAGTTAGCTGCAATTATTTATGAGCGGCTCGTTATTCAGTCAGACAAGACGCGGCCCGAGGTTAAATGCGCGTTAATAAGCACCGGACCAGAGGCCAATGGCAGTCTTCAATTGTGTCTGCAAGATGATGCTGGCGCACACAGCACACAGTGCGTATACTCAATGCCCGAACTGTGATCAAGTTGTCAGTGGCCCCAGTTGAGTTTCCTCGGAAACGACGCCACAGCAGCCAGCAATAGAAGAAGAATCAAGTTACAATAGCACATACAATGAAGGGATAAGAATAATTAAGCAAACAGCAGAAGAAAAGTTAAAAGAAAAACGACAGAAATTAAAAAAATGGACACACAGCGTATGCTTTGCTCTTAATTATGTGCTGCAGGATAAGACGGAAGAGACTTTATTACGCTTCTCGTACAAATATAATATATATGATATTAATCTGAAACAACGCAAAGATAATCTGCCAGTTGATATTCTTGCCAATTAACTGTCAGTACTGCGAGGGGAAACACTTTTATTTCGCCTTTAATTGACCATTTGCTAAAACATTTCTTTCTCTTTTTCTCTAGCTCAGCTCAACTGTTTGGGTCTTGTTTGCTTGGCAATTAAAATGAGAACAAAACTTGGCGAACTTTCTTGGAAACATATATAAACACAGCGGTGAACAAATAAACAAGAGAGAACAACAACAACGACAACAACAACAAACGCACAACAGTCGCAATCGAGCACGAGGCACCGACGTCACCGGGGTCCATTTACCTACAGCGAAGTCGACATTAAAATAATAATTACTGTTAGAAATCCTTAAAAATGCAGTAATCGATAAAAAGCCGTAAAAATTACGCCGCAAGCTTGGATGAAATTTGGTCGAACAAGTTTTGATTGGTATGCGAAAAGCGTTTGCGGGGCCTGGCAACACCTACACAGGTGGGTGGTCCAATCGGACGATGGCCACGCCCCCAATCACACAATATGGTTATGCAGCAGTGTATATATGTATATAGAAAGTATGGGACACTCCCACGTGATAACTGCTGTGCAAATCAGGTGTGAAGAGGCCTGACATATTATGATTTAAATGAATTTATTTCTCTACTCATTTTTTTGTATTAAATTCCCCATTAAATAATTATTGCATAAATTGCCAGCTTTGTGTGTGTGTGTGTGAGTGTATTTAGCATGGTACGTATACGCCACGTGCGCAGCCTCTTATGAAGGCAATTAATGGACAGAGCATAACAGTTAAATGCAATTTATTACGCAATAGAGCGGAACCAGCAACGGAGCTGGAAGAAGATGAAGATGAAGACGCGACGTAGCCGAATTAATTAACTTGAATATATATTGACGTATTGGAGGCGAGCCAATAAAACACAGCAGCAAGCACATAAAACAGATGCAGAATTAACGTGGCAACAACAACAAGAACAACAAAGACAACGACAACAATGGGATATTCAAATTCATGTTGTAGGCCTCGTTTTGATTAAAAATTCCACGCGCAGTCAGAGAAATCTATAAAAATCGCATAGCACAATTTGAATTGGAACAGTAAGCTCAGCATGAAGATACCCAGCAGGAGTTACGGCATGCAAGGAAGGGAAGGGGGTAGGCTTTGCAGGCTATTATTGTCACCTTGTGACTGCTTTATTAATTTGCACAATGCACAGGGAAAACTCCTTTTTCATTTCATTTTATCCTGCCGCGCCTTTGTTCTGATATGCAAATGGGGCGGAGACAAACTAGTGAAATTAGTCAGGCTGGTCCATAAAACAGCACGGGGCATGTGCCGTGCTTCAGCCTTGTTATAAAACGTTTTATTGCCAACTTTGCTGGCACCATTATTAATTCGTTCTGCTTTCGTTCGACTTTCAGGGGCAGACAGGGACAGGGACCGGGACTATTTGCAGCTTCGTTTGCCATGTTTTTTATGCTTCATTTGCCAGCGAGACACAATAAAGGCGTCTCGCTTCGGTCTCATAATGGTGACAATGGCGGCACAGCAACAGCAATTCGACTGATAAATAATGGGCTACGACTGGAAGCCCCTTTCTCTATAAGAGAAGCTCTGCTACTCGCGGTTATAAGTCCAATTTGAGTTGAACCCATCAACGCAAATACAATAAAATAATGCTTATTTTTTAGAACCTTTCAGGTGCGATTCTATTGAGGTAAGCAGCACATAAGATTCTCCTATCAGTTTTAAAAACGATTTATTTTTCAAGCTGCTGCTACTAAGCTTTTTAGTTGCTGCAAACTGCTTAGCCTTGCTGCCACAAGACTTTATTTTGCTATTCGCTCAATAAATGTGCGTTAAGTGGCTCAAAGCAAACTCGTCTTTTTATTACACGCTGCACTGGTTGTCGTAAAACTCACAATAAACCAAACGTGAACGTGAACGTAAACGCAAACGCACAAAAGCAAAGCCAAAGGCAAAGGCAAAGGCAATGCGGCGTATGCGTTATGGCTCCCATGTGAGTTACCTGAGTGAGTGCGGCGCAAGCTCATAACATCATTTAACGACAGATGACCCTGCCTCGAGTTGCAAGACAATGCCCAGCAGATTTGCCAGAGGGTTGGTCAACTGCAAATGAAGTGACTGCTATCTCTCTCTTCTCTCTCTCTCTCTCTCTCCGGGCAGCCCAAAGTCCAATGTCAACTGCTCTACAGGAGGCATTTGGCCTGCGTTCATTGAGGACTTTTAAGGCATCCCATGTGCAGTGAAGTGTGCACAGCAAGCTTCTTCATGTGTCGCATTTAATTAAGCAATCTGCAGGCAGCGTACGAGAACATTCTAAATAGATATTGACACAACTGACACGCACACGATGGGCACATGGGCACACGGGGCTGTAAACACGCCCCAGATGCGTGGTAAAAAATCATGTCTACCTAGAGAAGCCCCAAGCATTGTGTAAATTATAGTATTAAAGCGAACTCTGTGTACTTTACTTTACTCATTTGTGGCGCAACACGCAAACAGTTTGATGTGAACCAACCAAGGTGAATACAATACATATTCATCTGCTCGGTCAGTTCTCACGCTAGTTACTTCATTTTTAATTCATATTTATTCTTTATAAAGTCATCTGAACTTTTAATTACAACTATTATAATCCGTTTTTGTGCATTATTAATGACTTTTCTTTCTCATTTTCTCATCAACTACTTACTAAAGTATCTTTCTTGCTCGCCCCAGCTAATCTCATGCCGTCATTCTAGTAGTAAATTACTTAGTAGTCCTGCCCTGATGACCCGCCGGTTGTTCACCTTCACTTGGTTTCCTTCCTTTATTATTTTCCATTTTCCATCAGCTGGCAGCAGAAAATGGCGGCAAAAAAATGTCCAGTTTTTGCAGCGCTAACTTTGAAGTTTTTAATTTATTCAATTAGTATTATAAGCGCGGTGCCTTCGCACCACCAAGCGTTTACCACCACCCACTTAACTACCCGAGCACCAAGGCAGCCTCTCCCTCCGTCACCACCAACGACTTCCGTTGTCCCTAAGCCACGCCTCGAGTCGCGTTACGTTCATTGCAACATTCAAGTGCATTTCACGTTATAATTCTATGCTTTCTTTTTTCGTTTACCCTCTAAACGAATGTTGCATGTGCTATGCATGAGTTCGAAGGGCGTTTGCCACATTCGTTAGTAATATCTTTGATCCTTCTACAGAGTATCTTCGCGTGCAGCCTTGACTTGCACGTTCTCGCACGTTTCTAGTTTGTGTTTTTATAAAAATTGCACGAGCGCGAGAAGGAAAACAAGCACGAAAATAAGAGTCGCGTGTGCTCGACTGTAATATACCCGCTACACACCTAGTCACAACGTTTGCTTATTTTGTGTTGCATACTTTCAGGCTGTGACTTCATAATCAGTGCATATTTAGAATTACTTGAATAACTTCTATCTTTATAATCCGATTGCAAACAAATTTTGAGAAATCATTAGGATGTTAATTCTTATTTTGTTTACCAAAACTGAACTGGCCATTACATCATTACACCCTTCCACCTTATGAGTAGCGGGTATAAAAAGTGAACGCAACTCATTTTCCACTCAGGAAAATTGTCGCTGCATGTTTGAGGGGACGACGTCGTCTTAAAACTCTTCTACTTATGTTTGCATGTGTGTGTGTGTGTGTGAAAAAGCTCGTGCGACAGCATGGCACGGAAACTGCTTGGCCGATTAGAAAGTATTCGACGACAGCAGGTAGCAAACTCACACACACACAGACAATTCATTTGGGGCCACACACAGTCACCTCCACTTAACCTTAGTTTAACAATTTAAAATGTTACTGAAAACCAACTGTTACTTGTACCTTACAGCTTTTATTGCTGGGTATATTAGCTTAAAAGAGTCAGAAACTAAGCAATATAAGGTTTACTTACAGGGTATTTACTGTTCAAAACTAGCAACTTTCCCAGCCCGCCTTAATTGCTTCTTACATCCTTTCGAATGCTGTGCAACTCTTGTTTTATTTTATTCTAGTCGAATTTCAGCTTTTCCATTCATTTTCGCCCACACATTCGTTTGTTTTCAGTTCACTTGCTGCGTTTCGTATCTTGCAAGTCTATTTTTGGCAGCGCGCAGCGCGCAGAAGTTTTTCAATTTCCTTTCAATGGCAAAATAGTTTCATAAATTGTCTTGTATTGTCAGCTGCAGTTGCGTTGCCAAACTTTCAAAGTAAATCAGGTGCAACTTTGTGCGTGGGTGGGTGTCTATGTGTGTGTGTGTGATTGTATTTAATGGCCCTTTCAGCGCAATCATGCCAACTTAGTCTGCGCTAAATGCAACTGCAATTGATGGTCTGGTGATATCTCTGCAGATAAGTAGAAGCGACAAGGCCACAAAGGCCGCTTTAGATTTTGCTGTTCTTTTCATATCTGCACCTGAGCCTGCAATATTCCTGCCTTATCGAGCAGCTGCAAAAGCAATCTGCAAGTCTCCATGGAAACCACGCTATCACCGTTGAATGTCAGCTATAGAAATTCTCCTTTTTTCCCACTTTCTCATTCTCCATTTCCACTTTTCACTGCCCTTTCACTTTAGCAGTTTGCAATCTGAGCTACTACACAAATGTTTTTCACATCTCTCGCCTCTGATTGCGGAAACGGATATTATCGACAGCTCTGAGTTGCCAGCATCAATCGCTCTTTGTTGTTGCCTTGCTCTACACTAGCCAAGAGACGAGTTTAGTTTAGTTTATGCTTTGTATGATGCTTATAAGTGAAGTCAGTCTGTTAAGGTGTTTAAAATATAATAATATGAAAACAGAGAATAAGATAAGCAGTTATCAAAGAAATCTCTCTACAGCTGCTTAAAAGCTACTCAATATAAATAAATTGATTGACTTTTGTTCATTCTGACTTCAAACTAAATCATTTTACTGCGTTTTATTCTTTTCCAGCAAAGTTAACTTTTCCCAGCTGCAGTTTATTGCCTCAATTATGCGAAGCACTTTTCATTTTGTTGATTTTCGGCTGGGTTAATATTGATTTAGCCAGTTCAATTGGTTTTGGCTGGCAACTGGCCAAGATCGAAAGCCCTTCTCCCCTGGTGTATTATTGTTTCATATTTAACCTTCAGTTCGACAACTTCAATTGGCAATTAGGCAGCAACTTTCGATGGGGATTTGACCAGGCCAGGCAGGCAGTCAGGCAACAGCTCAATGATGCGGCAAGTATCAAGAAACTTATAACGGAACAAGGCGCGAGGCAACAAGCGCCGCGTACATAAAGCCATAAAAGGCAAAAAGGGAAAAACTGCCGGAAAATGCTGCGAAGGCGTGAACATGAAAAATTATTACACAAGCGAGCAGCAACAACAGCAGCAACAACGGCATCAGCCTGTCAAAAAATACCAAAAGCCAGCTCTGCGCTCATCAAATTTAAAACCAAACACGAACCCCAAAGCAAATGATGCTGTCAATCCCGTTGACTGCTCGACTGCGTAATGCCCTACATACAAATGAGGCGCCGCCTTGTTCACTTAAGAGGCCGCACCGCAGCGCGACTGCAGGTTCCTCTTAATTTGGCCAATTGAAATTCGCCGTGTACAATACAAATCAATAATGATGCCAAAATGATTTTCCGTTTGCCATTTCCCCTCTACAATTTGATTAATCATACGCCGCGTGTGACGTGCTAGAAAAAAACGAGGCAACCCAGTTCGAGCTAAATCCCGTCATTTTGGGTCCACCAATTGTTGCCATGACACGAACTCGCTCTCGTTGCACGGTATTTGACCTTTTCGGCACAAAGGATGTGTGGGCGCCAGTATGCCCGTGGAATGTCGTAGCTAGGCGTACCCAGGTGCTCTCCAGAACGAAGGCAGCACATCAAAGACCAAAGCAAGCCCAAAAGCCTCTGCGTGACTTTTCTTTCACAACTTGAGCTGCCTTCTCGCTGCTGCTCTTGTTGTTGTTGTTAATTAAACGTTTCTCTTATGCGTCAAAATGATAAATATCCCCAAGAACAACTGGATCACATATTTTGCGGCATGCCAAAAATTTTGAATTGCAAATTACATCAAAGACATTGCACGTTCGTCTCTCTCTCTCGTCAATTCGCAAAATGTTTTGCAAGAAATCGAAAATGCTTGAAAAACCAAACTGACTCTGACTCTGAGTGAGTGCACTGTGAGCTAGCTAGCGAGCGTATAAATTAAACGCTTTGGCACACGGCGCGTGTCTCGCATTTCAACGCTGCCCACTCCCCTTCCTTCCCCTACTCTCCCCAACAGCAAACCGAGTGCAGTTTGTACATAATTTAAATAATTTTGCCAAGCGCTGACAGTTTATTCGCAGCGTGTGTGGAGCGCTGGCTTGCTGTTCTGATTTGGTATTCAACATTTTGTGCGTCGGCTTGGAATGGTCTGCAGCCACAGTTGCCACAGTTGCCGCTATTGTCGTAGCCAGAAGTGGCCAGAAATGGCCAAAACTAGCAGAGCTGGGAAGCTTTTGCATTGCAGCTGTCAAAGCATTTGTCAAAACGTTGCATATTTCGCTGTCAGCGACTGAATTTCAGAAATATCTCAGTGCACACACTGAAATCGTTTTCCCTAGTTACTTTCGCAGAGCGAACACACACACACGCACACAGACTCGCACACAGATATACAGAGTGCACACTTGGCTTGTTTGCGGTGCATGTTGGACAACAAGTTTGCCATCTAATTGCTCTTGGCTTCTGTTTTAGTGCTGTGCACTTTTCAATGCGAATCGTTGCAAAGAATTCACTTGGCACATAACAGAAAATATGGAACATTGCTCAAATAACAGTAAAGCAAGACGAGAGTAAGTCTGCTCGACTGTGATATACCCAGTACACAGCTGAGCAATAGGTTTTCTTTAATATTATGTACATTTGTGTGATAGAAGTATTTGTAGCTTCAATATACGACTTATTTGTTTAGCGTTGCATACTTTTAGGCTGGGGCTGCGAAATCAGTGCATGTTTAGAATTTCCTTAATAGCTTCTATATTAATTATCCGATTGCAACCAAATTAAAAGAAATTATTTAGCTGTTCATAATTATTGTGTCTTCTAGGTCTTATAGTCGCCAACTTCTAGGTTTTTATACGGACAGACAGACAGAAAGACTGACGAACATGGCTATATTGACTGGGTTGTTGATGCTAATAAAGAATATCTATAGTTTCTGAGGTCCGCTTCGCCTCTTACTACCTGTTCGGCTGGCATAAAGTCATAACACCCTTCTATGCCATGGCTACTGGGTATAAATATTGAACATTGCTCAACTATCAATACAGCATGCTGAAAAATAACTTAACAAAACGAAACTGTTCTAGTTTTTACGGCATTGATTGCAGTTTGCTCTATGCGCTGTTGAAGGGGCAGCAACTTGATAAGTTTGCCCAATTCTCAGCAGGTTTTTTCACATTTCCCCAAAAAGCGAAAAACTTTATATAGAACACTTCATATATACCCCATATAGATAAAATCTACATATGCATAGCCAGTTGAACTGGCGATTAACATCGTTATCATTGATGGCGCACACTTAGGCGACTAAAATTAAAGGCAATAACATTCCTCAAAGTCGCACACAACCAATTAAATAGTTACGCAGTGAATATCGCCAGCCAGAAAGCTGTCAGGCAAAATGTCTGCTATTAGCTGATTGCACTCAGCTCGCTGCTAATTATTGATGATTTATTAACAATTTATCAGCCGCGATTCAGGTGCATAATATTCCAATAATAAGCAAGCGAGCAAGTAGCGATAACAGCAGCAGCAGCAGCAGCAGCTACCCAAATTATCGACCCGAGAGATAACACTGAGTGACGGGTAAACAGGAATAACAAGAAATGAATAACAGCTGAACAACAATTACAATTATTCTCAATCGACGTCGATTTGGTCAATGGTTAGTCGAGTTATTTAAATGATAAGTAGAATGCTCTATTTATATTGGAACTTACATCTATTACTTGTGTACAACTGTCTTTCTATTGCCTGCAAAACAAATCAATTAACTCTTGTTGTTGCCACTGTGTTTCTCTGTGTGTTTCTCTGTCTCTGTTTGTGTTTGCTTTTGCGCTCGTTCGTGTTTGCTGCCGAGCTGACGGCATATGCGAAATTGTTATAAATTGCCGCCACTGCTCAGCATTCCATTGAATTATTTATGAATGAATTTTATAAGTTGCCCTCATTGGCGACTCATCAGTGTCCGCACTGTGGCAACATGAAGTGACTTGACATTAATTGCAGCGCCGGGCGCCGTCGCTGCCGTTGCTGCTGCTGCCACCAAAACGCAGCCAAGCTGTTAGTCAATTAAATGCGCCACATTTTGTACAACATTTGATTTAATTTAGGCGAGATCGAACGACCGATCTGGCTGCCTGGCTGCCTCACTGACTGACTTGACTCTTGGGCAATTGACTAGATATTGTACATAAATATGTATAGTATGTGTGTTTCTCTGTGTGCGTGTGTGTGTTTGTGTAGTTATAAATGCGCTCGTGCAGGCTCTCAAACACACATGCCGCATTCTCACGCAGTCGACGCAGCGCGGCCTTGTTCGAGCGGCTCATTTGACAGCAGTACAACATGATCGATGTTAACTGTTAACTGTTTACGGTTACTGTTCGCCGTTGCTGCTGCTCAGCCTGTTTGCTGTTGCCGTTTCGTTATCATAAGCAAACATTTGCAGCTTTGATTTGATTGATGGCTGCAACTCGGCTGTGCAACGCAGGGCTGCTTGCAGATTGCAGATTGCAGCTGGCAGGTGGCATGAGCAGCGGTTTGCAACGTTTCATTGCAACTGACTGAGGCAGCAACCGCAATTTATTCGCATCGAATTGCCAGTTCTATCTAAGCTCTTCCCAATGCAATCAAAATTTATTGGTTTTATTCAAATTTAATTATTGCACAAGCAAGCCAAGAGGGGGAGTCGGGAAGGCGAGTGTGCTGGGAATATTTCAATAAAACTTCGCACGACTTCGGTGCAAAGTGTGAAATAAAATTTGAAAATGTCTTCGAGTTGAAATCTGACTTTCATCATTGTTGTTTGCCATTTTATTGCTTTGTTTATTGTTCATTGTTTTGCCATAAACTAAACGAATAAATTGCCGACGACAAGACATACAAGTTAGCAATTAAAGCAAACAACCAAGAATTCAATGCACTCGACTTGTACATACTCAGAAAAGTTTTTGATAGCTTTGTTATTTTGCATAATTTAAAGAAAAACATTGAAAAATCATAAACAAACTTATTGTACATTGTTTAAAGATAAATCTAGCTGCAAAATCATAAAGACGTTGTTTTATTTATTGAGCATTAAATGACTTTTCATTGTTCAAAGCCAGATATAATAGAGATAACAAGAGCTTCAGTCATGTTTGCTGCTATTTTTTGATTCTAATTAAAGCATTAAGAGAGTTCAAAATATGCCAAAATTAAAACAGTATCAGCTGTCGAAGAACACGAAGAGCAACGCGGTCTATTGATAAGGCACCCCTCGAACAGACTGTTCGACTGTTGTGTTGCCAGGCACAAAGAGTTGGAACTGGAACTGGCACTGGCACTGAGAAGGCAACAGGCAAACGGCTTATCAACCTGTGACCGGGTCTGCTCTCTGACATTTGTTTGCCTTGTCTACGGCTTATTGTGTGTTATATTTAGCATAATGCCAGAGTGCAAACAAACAGATGTCTGACTGTGTGACAGTGCGGCAGTCTGGCAACGTTGGCAAGTGACAATGCACAATGCATTGCAATGTTATCGCTGAAGTCGCTTATGCACAGATTTGACTGAATAATCAGTCGACAGTTCAACTGTAAGCATTCATAAGGAATTTGTGTTTATCAATTACGTCATTTGGCTTATGCTGCACACACACACACGCACACAACATACACCCGTTGACTCTCTTATGTGTGTAACCACACAGTACCGCATTAGTGTGCTAAGCGCAATTATAATTAAATTCGCATAATCTGTCTGCATGTGCGATTGTGATTGTGATTGCGAATGCCATTATGGTGTATGGTGCATGGTGGCGTATACGTAATCGCTCATACGCAACGTTGTGCCTGGTCAAGCATGCCAACGAATTTGGCCATTGTAATTGAACGTACATCTTCAATTACGAGCCACATAACCAACAGAATCCTTTCCCCCTTCCCACAGCCCACTGCCATAGCCCTTGTTAATTTCGCAAAAATTAATTGGCAACTACTTTCACAGCCATGCCCCGTCTGTCTGTCTGTCTGACTATTCGCACGCTTGTACTTGATGCACCGCATGCAGTTGCCAAATGGCAAAAACAACAGCGGCAAATCGGACGTACAACTGAACAAATAAAACCATATGGCAAAGCTTGTAGTTCAGAGTTCAGCAGAGAGAGAGTCGAGAGCCAACCGCACAAGTTGCACATATGGCGCCATCTGAAGCCGAGTGTGCAGCAAAGTGAACGATTGCCCAAGTGGGATGTGGCAAGGGTCCCCCCCTCCCTCTTAAGACGGCGAACAGCCCGCAGCGGCGTGTTAACATTTTATGTTTGATTGCATGTTCGCTCGGAGTGCAATGGGCAAACGGAAACCGAAGAAAGATTAATGCATGTGCCGAGATACGGCAAGAGAATAACAAATTATTATCACAATCTATATTTAAAAGTGCACATGACAGGCAGCCCACACACACACACACACACTCACGCACACTGTAAAAGAGTTAAAGTTAATCCCGAAAAAAGCCAATTAACTGTATTTGCATTTGCAATTAAAAGTTGAATATGTAAAATGAAAATGAAAATGTTACGTTATATCACGCTCATCTTTAATCCCAAACAGAGCAGAGCTGAAACAGAGTGTATACTGTACTGTGCATGGCTTACGGCTTACGACTTATGTGTTGCCATTGTTTATGCACACACACTATGATTGGCTTAAGTCGTTCGTAGCTCGACCTAATGAATTAACACTTTTATCCCTTTGTTTGGGCCTTTGCACAGAACAAAAACGTAAATCGCATAGAAACCTTTCTCCCTCTCTCTCTCTCTCTCTCTTTCTTTCTCTTTAAATTCAATTTCATTTGGTTCACTTAGCTTGAACTATTCATGAGTTTTGCATTTGTTTGCCCACTGTTTGTATTTGTCTGGGTCTCTGTTTCACTCTCTCTCTCTCTCGCTCTCTTGGGCATTGTTTAATGGCCATTTGAGCTGCCGCACTTGTCGTCTGTTTGAACTGACTTGCCATTTATATTACGGCATCCATATGGAACCTACTAGGGGGGGAGAGAGAGAGAGAGGGAGCTAGGCAAGCAATCATCTACACAGCGCAGCCAACTATACAAATCATCAATGGTCGCCAACGCGTCGCTGAATGGAAATTGTTGCAACTGCAACGGCAGCAGCATCGGCTGTGGCAATTGCAACTCGTCAGCACTGTGAGGGAAATTTAATTGAAATTGCATTTGCAAAGCGCTTCGGAGACGAGCTTTTGTTATCAATAAATAAAATCAATTTAAAACAGCTTTTTTTTTATTGTCTGTTTCCATTTTTGCCTCGATCTCTTGACAGCTGCTGCTGGTGCTGCAAACACTTCAAAGCTGATGTGCAATTATTTGTGTGTGCGAGGGTGTCTGTCTGTATGTGTGTGGGTGTGTGTGTCTATGTGTGTGCATTACTTCTATTGTGTTTATGCTTATGAAGCAGAAATGCAATTTCCATGGCAAAATTGCGAACTGGCAACGGAAAAGAAACACTTCAGTATCTGCAACACACAAATGCATGCTTGCCACACACACCCGCCACACACGCACACCAGCACACACACACACACTAACTCACTTACTGTGCTGGCAAATAAAGCTGTCTTTGCATTTTATAATTGCTTTTTAGGCCCGAATGTAGCCAAATCGAGCAGCAGCAATCGCTTGGCTCGGTTACCTTTTCTCGTTGACATTTATTTATGTGCCCTGGAGAGTTGTAACTGCTGCTGCCAAAGCTGTTGCTGCTGTTGTTGTTACTGCTGTTGCTGTTGTGCTGCTGCTGTTGCCAACACATTTCAAGCAGCTGTCACTTTGGCCAAATGCGAATGAAGCCAAGCCAAGCCAAGCAAACTGTGCCTAAGCTGCATTTGGAGATTGCAGAAGTTTGCTTGCAAGTGCGGCAAATGTGTGCGAGTGTGTGTGCGTGTGTGTGCTTGTGTGCGTGTGTGTGCTTGTGTGCGTGTGTGTGTGCGTGTGTTTTAGTGTGTGTTCGATGTGCTGTCAAAAATTGAAATTGAATTGAAATTGATATGCGTGGTGCGCGGCGCGTGAGACTCAAGAAACTGTCATAAAGCCAAAAAATATTGTTATTTATCTTGCGAAATTGCTCATACGACACGTTGCCCCGCACAGTGCAACCAGATACAGCTCGAGCACTTTAAGAGCCCCCTCTCTCCCTCCCGCACTGCATTTGCGTGTAGTTAGTATGCACACATGCTGCACATAACTAAAATTTGAAGCGATGCTGGGCGTGTGCGTCGTATGGAATAACTCAATTTCATTTCATCAGCAAAATTGTTTAGAGCATCACTTACATTTTCATGACGGGGGCGCAAGCATAAAATATGCCAAGTTTTCTTTTTATGCCAACGCATAAAACACGACGAACATGCTGAACACAGAACTGAGGGGAGAAGTGCCTTCGCATATAGATGGAGATGGAGATTTACATATGTATGCAGCACATTCACACTCGTATATAGATGGATGGATGCTTTATGTACACGCTCCACTAGTCTCTGCAGGTATACATATTCCTGCTCGTATACGAGCTGCAAACTATGGGCGTTACTTTTATTTAACGGTATCTAAACTCAGCTGTTGGTTGCCGTTGTTTAAGTGCTCGTAAAACGCCTAAAAGCTGGCAGCGCCTTTTGCCATCAATCATAACGACTTCGACTGGAGTTGGAGCCACAGAGGGGGAAAGAGAGGGGGAGAGAGGGGGGAGAGTCTGCAGATAGTGTAGGCAACTGCTTAACAAAGACAAATAAGTCAGGCCGGCCCGGCACGTCGCCCCGAATGACTGTCGCTCACAATTTGCCCTCATTGCGCATACGACGCGTTGCCGGAAAATTAATCACAGCTACGAAGAATGAAACTGCCGCATCACCTAGTTGACTTCGCTACATGTGTATGTGTGTGTGTTGTGTGTGTTTGTGTACGCCTTGAGGCGTGGCATGTGCGAGAGAATATGGGCGTGAGCACAAGCTTTGCAGCCTTCGCATTAAATCGAAATAAATAAACATTTCATACACATCGACGGGGCAGCAGCGGCGCTTTCTAAATGCGGCAAAATGTTTGTTTTGTTCGGACCGCCATATAAATAATGCACAATATAAAAACTTAATTGTCAAAACAATCGATAAATTTGACTTTATGGCCCGTGGCTCGTGCCATGCCAAATGCTGCATAATTTGATTTGCTTATCTGCCCACCAGCAGCAGCGAGAGACTTCTTTTGTGGCCCCGAATAGTGAGTGTATTGAATACACTCGAACTTACGTACGCACCCGCATGTTACACACACAATGTGGGCGCCATCGCAGGCAATTGCGTGCGCATAATTATGTAAATTGATTTTTATATACTTTACTTTTGCATACCCTTCCGCAGGATAAACACAAATTATGTCACACTCACGCACAAGAAATATGCCACAATGAGCAGAGACAAACACAAATTGTAGTGCATTTAATTTTAAATTTTACATATTTCTACCTTTTTACTTTACAGCACAAATTGACTATGAAACCGTATATTGTTTTATGAGCGAATCTGAATAGACATTTCATTTGCTCTTTGTACACGAATTTAGCTGAAATTCCCCAGTGTGTTGGCGATTTGCAAAATTCACCAAAATGTGCTATCGATAAACTGGAAACAATTCAATTGCGTCACAGAAATTGTTTGTTTTTGTTTTCGTTTGAAAAATGATTGGCATGGCCCGATAAGCTCACATAACTTTCGACACTCTGGCAAATGAATTTCTTTTATTTTTTTTCTCTCTAATTAGTAGCACAATACGTTCGTTGTGTAATTCGCCAAAAAATACTTGCAATAATAATTTACGAGCAATGCAATTAATTTACAAACAAACACAGATATACAGAAACACTTACAGAGTGGGCGTGCCGTAATGAGGAACAGCCACAGTTGAGGAATGAAGCGCATATATCTGCATATATATCTGAATGTAATGGTAATCAATTCACTGGCGGCAAAAACAAGTAAAACAACAGCAGAGTGCGTGGAATTAAATGCTGAACTTAAAGGACAGAAAGGAGTAAGGAGTCAACAAATTGATTGCTTGACAGAAAGATACCCTGATGGCAGAACACAGAGAAGACTTTCAGGCAACTTGAACCTTATATATACCCTGCTTGAGCCCGTCTTGCTCCTTTTTACAGGCTATACTGTTATTTGTTCAATGTGCTGTAAGAGTTTACAGGCATGAATGCGGCTGTTTAACCAACATCAAGTTAATATTCATCATTACGTAGATTACGTATACGCCACGGGCCGCTGATTAAATATGCCGATTAAATATTCATTTGCTGACGCAGCAACGCGTCACTTAAAACACATTTTCAAGAGTCTGGCGATCGCTTAAACTGCTGTTTGTTATTTGTCTACGTCAGAACACCAACAAAAACAAAAACAGGTAGAGAGCGAGCGAGAGAGAGAGAGGCAGGCAGGCAAGCAACTTGTGTCAAGTACAAGAGCAACTTGAACAACTCTGAACATCTGCTAAGGAGGGAGGGGGCGCTACCGGTTCTTGATGCTAATCCAGCAGCAAGAGGCACAATTATCGACTGCTAAATACACTTATTAATATTTAGATTAGATGCAAAGCGAGGCAGCAGAAAGATTATCATTCAAATGCAATAAAACAAACTGCGAAGAGTATTTCAGCAAGTGTAACCATTCATTATTCACTTTTCGTTCGATTATGGAGTGTTAATGAATGATCTGGGAGGAAGTGAATGCTGACAGCTGACAGGGAACATATCGCAGTGGATAAACGATTTTATTGGCAGCATTTTGCATATAATTAAAACGGATTTCAAGCGTGTCCAATGACATTCTGCAAGTAGATCTGCAATCAAAGGTTCTGCAAGGAGCAACAAACACTCTGATTGCAATTACATACTGAAGGGAGCTACGGGCTGCGGTTGCTACGTGCTGCAACTGCAGATAAGCAGCAGCAGTACAAGTAGTACTCTCCACACCTCACCACAGACACCACGCAAACCACATTTGGTAGTGCCAGCAGCAGCACCACCCACTGATTAAGCCCCCAAGGTTGCGTGCTGCCATAACATGGCAGGACATGTTGCAGGCACTGGAACAGGCTCCGCACTTGTTGATAAAATGCCTACACACTACTAACTGAAATATAAAACTGCCGACTGACGATGACGATGGAGTGACGGAACAGTCGGACAGGCGGACGGACGGACGGACTGACTGCCAGCTACAGGCAATTAGCGTGTTTCAAATGTGCGTCCAACTAGAACCTCAACTACAAGGCAGCAACCAACGCTTGGTAAGGAACAGCAGCACAAAGTGAGGGATGGGGAGAGGGAAAGGGGAGCGGGGTAAGGAGACATGGGACGCCTCCGCGCCGGCGGCTTTTGTGGTATTGTATTGCGTGCGATAATTAACAACTGGCTGCCTGTTTTTTCCATCTCTCTCTCTCTTCCTCTCCCTCGCTCCTTCAGCTGCTTAGCATACAACATAACTGGAGACTTGTTAGCCTGATAAACAGCACAATGGCAGCACACTCTCACTCACACACACACACATAAATGCACATACACGCAGCCAGTTGTAATAATTTCGCGTGTATTGTAGGAAATGCGGACAGTTGCTCTCGCCAACACAAGTTGTTGACTTGACCAGAGGTCAGTGAACCCCTCCCTTCCCCCTCGTTCCCTAGGCACTATCGTGACAAGAGTAAAGTGTTCCAATACTGCAATGAATATTAGATGAATGTAATTAACAGTATTTCACATGCAGAATCTGCGCTAGAATCTTGTTTTATGCATTTATTAATTACATTCGCCTGAAACTTTTGATAATCTTAATGGCAAAGTCGCTGAACTGCTGAATTGGACTATCTGTAAGTACACTATATATAGTATATATGTATATATGTGACTAGTGTACACTATGTGTAGTTAGTATATATTGCCAATTTCGTGTATCTTTTTATTGGCTACTCTGCTCTTCGCTGCTGCAACTGACTTCAAATTAAATTTTTCACTTCTTACTCTCTCTCTTTTACTCTGCCTTTCTTTCTCTCCTTCTCTAACTCCACAAATGACAATCTTCATAGTCGCATCCGCATTCGTTGCCGCCGCCTTAGTTGCCTGCCATAATCAGCGTTATGGCAGCGCATTACGGCAGAATTTATGCCATCGAAGGCAGCGGCGTTCATTCTCCCATTCTCTCTCTTCACTGCGTCCATTTTAATATGTCCTCATTTTTTAAATGCAAAACGAAGAGAGATAGAAAAACACCGCAAGAAAAGAAAGAATGTTTATTTCGCTGGCTTATTGAAGCAAAATTAGAAACCTCGAGCAGCTCGTTTATATTACAGTTGAAGAATTTATATAAAACCAAGAGAAACTTGAGTTTGCACAGAAATTCAGAAGGAAGGCTCTTAGGTATTTATATCCCCGAATTGTTCCTACACTAGTGATATAAAGGTGCAAAATTAAATGGTTTTCTTGAGATAACAAAATGTAGAAAATTGCAGGTAAGTCTGCACTGAATTTTGCCTCAAACCCAACCACAACAACAAGAACAAAAATACTGATGAACTTCGTATAAAATACACAAAGTCACGAATAAAAGGCATCAATCAAACTAGAATTGTCACAGCTGCACAAATTAGAAACCCCAAGAGTTTTTTTAGAAATCAGAAATCAACTAGAACATAATTTGCCACTCATCTTTGCTGTGTGAACTTTCTTTAGAGTTGCGAAAGGAAGTTTTCAGATGTTTCAAATCGCGCAAGCTGAAGTGCCAAAGGTCTTCAATAACATTCGCAGCTGCAAAAGAAAACTTACTGTAACTTTCTGGTGAACAAATTCGCTCAGAAAAAGAAATAGAAAAACAAAGAAATAAAAGTTTTCGGTTGCCGAATTGCTTCATTTTTTTTTTTTCAGCCTTTGCTGCTGCTTTCAAATCCAAACACAAACACAAATACACACAAACTTACTTCTTGAGTCGTTAGGTCTATTGCAAATACGCATGCTATCTCCCTCTCTCTCTCTATCTCTCTCTTTCTAGCTGCCTCCTTCATCGATCGACAAATTGTGTTCAAATATTACATTACTACAAATTGAAATTTCGTGCACGTTTCTGTCATTTAAATCTGTTGAGCGTTTGAGCGGCGGCAAGCAAAGTAAAAGTATCTGATGGATACATTCAATCGTCTGCTGCTGCTCCGCCAGACTCAGAGCCCGAAAATGCGATATTTTATTGCGATTCGATCACGTGTGCAGTCATTAGAAGTCATCAGGCAGCCACGCAGCCAGGCAGACAGGCGGCGAACTGTAGCTTCATATTGATATCCATAAAATGTATCTATCAGACAGCGAAGGTGACCTTCAGCAGCGGCAGCAGCTGATAAGCAGTTGCCAAGTAAAACTGCTATGCATAATTTCTTTCGCTTGACTTTGACTCGGTTATATAAGCTCCGACAATGACACTGAACTTGAACGGAACAAAGGACGCTGCAATTCAAGTGTTGTGCGACAACTCTGGAGGAAAATAGAGCACTTAAAGCCGTAATACGAAGCATGAAAATGAATAAGTTGCTGAAGCGCAAACATTTAACGCTTCATTAACTTTAGATAAAGCGCAGCGCCAGGCGACTCACTGACTGACTGAGTGACTGACAAACTCGGCTGGTCGCCCCAGTTTGCGACCCAGTTCTGGACCGAAAACGAGCCCGTGCTGTACTGTACAATTAACAAACGTAAAATGCCTTTAATACGGAAAACGGAAGGCAGCACGAGCACAGGGGGACGGGGGAGGAGTGGCGACAACTCTGGCAGCACAAAAATCGATGCGGCTGGTGGGGATGCAGACACAGACAAGGTGCCAACACAAGCACTTCAGCACGCGTTGTGGACGGGGTAAGTTCTCTAAGGATTTGCCCGCCTAAAAGCATGCTGTGGTATTTTTCGCCACTAGTTTTTGTGTCTCTGTGTGTGTGTGTTTGTGTATCTCTGTATTTGTGGCATTCACTTACCTTCTCTCGCTTTCAAGTAGACCGTATTGGCCACAATATTCTCTAATTCCATTAGTTCCAGGTTGGCGGTTTTTTAATGAATCCTTTGGCGCTCTCGAAATATAACACAAGTTGCTCCTGTTTCAGCCTTCCTGTTTCGCTGCGCTTCTAGCTAACTTGCTCCTGCTGCTCCTCCTCCAACTATTGGACACGCAACTGTCTGTCTTTTAAGTTGATATTATTGACAAGCCTCGAGCCTCTTAAGTCTTCTTTCGTCTTTCAAACTTGCAAATCTACAGCAGGCTGGCTAATTTGTGGCCGTCGTCTAAAATCCAGCGTTGCGGTATTTGGCACAGTTGCTGCGGACACAGGCTTCATTTAGTTTCAAAAGTTGCTTCTGGCCAATTTCAGAATTCCTTTTGCCTCTGCCTTTGATGTGGTGCACTTGCCGCTGCCTAAGGGGGCACAGTCTTCTTCTGTAACAATAAAATAAAATATGAAAACACGTGTTAATTTTGATGTTTAAAACTTTAAAACATTCATTAGAAATTTGCACGCTACTCATGACATAATTCAAGTGAAAAATACTTAGCAAATTTCAGCCTAGGGGCTTCTTAACTATGCGGGTTACCCCAAAAAAAAACCGAATTTAACTTGTTTCATAGGGGTTGGCATTGGGTAAATTATTAGAGAGCTTAATACTGCACATAAGTCACATAATACATTGAATATATAGGAACAATAAGGGTTGTATAGAACTCCTATGATCTTCTAATACACATCTTCTCATATTCATGATAGCATTCAACTCGTTTAGCTCGGGCTTCTCATGCGCATGTAAACGGATTGCCGCAGCCCAAGTGCTAATCTGGGTAGGTTTATGTGGGCACAAGTTGCCGGCGAGCAGCTTGTCTACGCACAGAACAGAGGAGCATCCTACGTTGTCTTCTTATTCACAACAGACCACAAGGAAGCCTCTCCCAGCAGCATAGACTTCACTACGTCTCTGTGTGTGTGTGTGTGTTGTCAGCCTGTTGTTGTCTGCTCTTCTAAAATTTCACTTCAATTGTGGCTGCCCCCCTCCCTCCCGCCCTTGATCTATGCTCGTCGTGGTTGCATATCCCTTGTCAGTTATTGCACGTTGTGTCTACGTGTACTTGTTGTCACCTGTTTGTGACAAAGGAGCTGCGTACGTTTGTATCATGCAAAGTGCACTTAGCTAGTGTGTGTGTAGGCAGGTGAGGGAGGAAGGGGAGTGAGTGAGGCTTGTAAAGCCGCAACATATTTTGTCCAAACGACGCGCTGTTGTTGTGGTTGAGGTGTCAGTAATTTTGCGGTCGACATTTATTAATCATGGATATGGAAAGCAGAAGTATGCACAAGGCACAGGCAGAGGTAGAAACTAGAGCTGAAGTTGGCCAAGAAATGTGCGAGAAAAGAGGAGGAAGGGAGGGGTGGGTGCGTACGTGAGCGCATGCTAACTCAAGTGGTGCGTCACGAATAACTAATAGCGAAATAATTGAATGACACAAGTTTACTCAAAGCCGCGTCTGAAGCAGAATGTGTGCGTGGTACATGGCACATCATCCCCCACAGTCATAAAATATTAGGCATATATCAGCTTATCAAATAATAATATTCATAACAAATGCATGAACTTGGTAAACATTAACTTGGGTAGTACACAACAAATTTATATATGTGTGTGAGTGTTTTTGTGGCACAGTTTACACATAAATTCTTCTTAAACTTCCGCCGATTTTTATTTGACTTATCAACACGTTTCGTGCGTCATGTGAACGCGCTTTTATTGAGAGATCTTTCAGTCGCATGGGCAATTTTTAATTAAAAATGAGCTCATGGCAATGTAGCAATTTCAATGCCTTCTACGTGTGTGTGCGTGTGTATTGTACGTTCATAATGGACGGCAACAGTAACCGCACCATGTGCCGTGCCGCGCCGAGCCGTGCCGAGCTGTGCCGTGCCATGCCTCGCCTGCAGCTCAAAAAAGGCGCCGCACATCAGTCAAGGCATTAAAGTGTGGTCGCTCATGTCTGGACCAAGTGAGTGTTTACTTTCATAACAACAAATTTGAGCAAACGAGGCGCACACAGGCACCAAATTTGCAATCAGCCTGGCAAATTAATTGTTTTTCAAATGCGTAGTCAAACAAAATAAATAGAAAGACAAGGGAAGCGTATAGAATAGACAACTAGCAGATACACTATAGTACAATTTTCTATATAAGTTATGTCTTTCCAATCAAGACACTCTCAAGTATATTAACGATAGGTGCCACATTAATATGCCCCTTTCAATTTATATATATCGAGTAAGGTAAGGCACCTAAAGTGCGTGTAGTGCGCAAGTGAGTGCAGATTCCAGCACATTGACGAGTGAATCAGACCAACTCATGTTGGCAGTTCAGCCTTCCGGTCTGCCTTCGCTTCTGCTCCGCCTCCCTCTCTCTCTCTCTCTCTCTCTGTCTCTCTCTCTCTCTCTCTGTTGCTCTGTCTCACGTAGTGTACGTGTGTGCAAACGCGCTAAAAGCCACTTTATTGAACATTTGCGCCATTAGGGCAGGCAAAGGGACGCGCAGCAGTTCCTGTACAGTTCCCCGACGACGATGACGTTATAAAACTCAAACGACGCTGTCAGTCACTCACTCGCTGATACACACACACGCACAGGCACACATATTCGCACACACATACTCATGCAGGCAGCCATTATGAAAATTTTATGAAATGGCGTAAATGTGCATAAAGCTCATAACAAAATTAAGCAGCAACAACAACAACAACAGAGCAGCAAAGGCATAAAGAATCGAGAGCACGATGGCCAACATTGCCTTGACATTTTTAGTGTATCTGGGGGAGGGGGGAGGTAAGGACGACGTGCCCCTAACGACAGTTATGCCATTGAAAATACTGTATACCCTGCAAAACATACAGCAAGATAATCATTTTCTTGTGAATTGTACAAAATTTCAACAGAAACGAAGAGAATAATTCAACAATGGCATAACTTCTGAAGCTCGCTTATCTCTGCTTATATTGATTCCATCTTGAGATATCGACAATGCTATTCAATCCCACTCTCTGCTCCTATTTATATAAATTCAATTCTCAAAAGCTTTTACTTTACATTATAAGGAAAGTAAGCCCTCCTACAATGCCACTTTAGTTGGCCTAATCAACAACATGTTGCAGCGTAACTTTTCCTCTCCCTTCCTCCTCTCTCTCAACTTAATTATGTGTGCACATAATGGCAGCAAATTGCTTTGTAGTCAGACTTAAATTGCATTACTTATTTTCTATTAGGCCCGAAAACTTGCGAGCAACTTGTGCTCCTAAGCTGCTTTAAGCAACCCACAACCTATTGGCTTATTAATTAAGACACACAGCACAGCAGAGCAGAGTAGAGCAGAGCTGAGCATCCCTTTCCACGTGGGTTACATGGTACATGCCTGCCAGGCATCCCTTATCACATTTATGAAAGCCCCCATCGCAGCCAAATTGCCAAGTTTAATGCTGTCAATTTGAATGCCAGTCGCGACTTCAGGGTCAGCCAAACGTTGCCTGCATAGCCAAGTAGCCAGAAGATAACCGAGTGAAGACCCAAAGTGGTTCAAATACCTTGTGCAAGATTATGTGCCAGATATTTAACTGGCCACAGCACAGTTGCTGCTGTCAGAGAAGCCAAGAACTCCAATCAAGAAGCCCAGTGATCCAAAAGGATATCCGCAACTGGCATTACCACGACTGCAGCGAGCACTTCCCTTCACACTCGTATATATATAGATATATATATATATATAACATATATATATAGAGTAACATTTTGTTGCTGATGTGGCAGTATAGAGCAGAGCACAGCAGCGCAAGAAGCCAAGTCCCGACTGCGACTAGTTTGCACTGGCCACTTGCCTGTGGGCGGTAGCTTTAGCTCTTCCAGGGGCAAAGGGGACACGGGCTGCGGGGTCTGCGGCACTGTGGCTTTTTTTGCGCGCCCCCGCATTTGTGAATTTCACATATTTCTCTGTTAAAGCTTCGTTATGCTGCTGCCAGCCAATTTTTTTACTCGTGCTGGCCCCCATGACCTCGCCCAGTTTTGTGTTAATTTTTGCTCTGAATGCGCAATTTATTTGCGTTAAACTTGAACGAGTGTGAGTGGGTATGTGCGCGTCTGTCTATGTGTGCTTGTGCCTGCACAAAGAGTCAACTTTGGCCCGCCCGAAAATTTTTTCACTTTAATTTGCAGCCAGTGCAAAATTTAATCAGTTCTTATCGTGGAGCCAGGGAGGGATGTGTGTCTGCTAAAGTGCATAAATATTTTACAAACCCAATGCGAAAGGGTATGCACAGTTCACTGTGCTCTCTCTCTGTCTAGCTCTCTTTCTCCCGTCTTCGTCTAAATGCGTTTTATTATGCAAACAAAGATTGCAACGTTTGCGACAAGTTTAACTTTATCATTGCAATTGCTTCTTGCAACTTGACTGCTGAGAGAGCGCAAATCTCCCCTAAGGCTAATTAAGTAGCTGGCTAAAAGCTTTGATTTTCATAGAATAGAAACGAACAAACAAGTTGAGAAACATGAATGATATTTAATACGAAGCTTTGCATAAGTATAAATGATATATTTAGTGACATCGTAGCAAGGCAACTCTAACACGTTAGTTAACCACAAAGTCGTGTAGATGACGATGGTTGGGTAAGGCCCAGAGAGATATCGCATTAGAACGAGACAGCCGCAAGTATGTGTTGTAGTTGTCAAGCAATTGCGGTTAGTTTGGGACACGACGCATTATCATTATCTACAGCATTAACGTGCTTGCTAACTGACTGGATTATTAAAGGGGAAGGCACAGGGAGGGCTAACCATTCATATCAACTGCAGGCCCAGTCACTTGTGGCACTTCAAAGTCTGTTTCTAATTTCAGCATGTATGTGTGGTTGAAATCCCAGCAAGTGGGGCTATGTAAACGATGTGCCCACACAAAAAGAGTGGGCGTGTCCGGCACAGATCCTCAACGAGCAGTCTCTGCTGGCAATCAATAAGCGCACGAGCGCACAATGCCGAAACTGACCCAGTTTTTTGGGCAAGGCAAGGACAATGGCCAACTTGGCTGCAGCAGCAGCACTCGGGCGACATCATTGCCAGCGTTATATCACAATTTATTTTTGTGGCTTTTGCTTTGTCAAGAGTCCAAGAAATAGTTGCGCTTTTACCACGCCATATACAACTTCCAGTTGTGGCTTCTGCCACAGCCTAAGCCCTAAATAAGACCATGTCGAGCGCATTGTTCAGCTTGACATTGACATTTTCCATATGTTGCCAATACATAAATAACCAGCTGCGAAAGCAGATAGACACGCACACTCACACTCACACACACACACCTTGCACACTCAAGCATACACATCAGTCACTGGAATGTGAGAAATTCTTTGGTCTGTCGCACACACACGACACACTCGACAGTCGACACTCAAAGGCTGTTGCATGCTTCGTGACGCATTGAGGCGTCTGATTGTCAGTATCCTGTGGAGCCTGACTTTGCATTTACTCAGCGTGTTGCTTACACAACATATTTCTAACAATTTCAGTGTGCGTGTGTGTGTGAACAATTTGCATGTCCACAGCAGGTCTACACATCCGTAGAGACTGAGTGTGAGTGTGTGCTTGCTGAAAGCTCGTTTCACATTCATAAATGAATTTCGGCATTCCCCAAGGCGCTGCCATTGTGTGTGCCTTCGAGTTACACACACACACAAACTAATTTACGCTTTTTAAAATTTATTTCAATTAATTCACATAGAGAGACACTGGAAGACACAACCTGATCTACTGTCGGACCACAGCCCTGTGGCCCTGCAAAAACCCAACTCGTGCGTTTCACTTAATTTTATTTCATTAAACAAAACATCAAAGCTGCCAGCTCAGGCAGCATCTTGGGGCTTACGCCCAGAGCGGAAACAGAGCGGAGAGCTGGAGGTGGGGCAGGAGGTGGGGCAGTTGTTTCCCAGCTGCCAGCTTGTGCTACAATTTTTCAATATTTGTCTATAAAGCGAAGCGCACAAGTTATGATTTATGCTTGTGGGTCATTGCCGTCAACACAAAGTGAAATATTGGATGAATGCAAAGGTTCGTGCTCGATTCCGCTGGATGCCGTTCGAATCGTTTGAGAGTGGCGCTCGTAAAGGAAATATATACATATTATATATCGTTGGAAAGGTGACAGTCCGAACTGTAAATCAAGCATAAAATAACTTAATTTTGATTTGAGTTGCTTAGTGAAAAGACGCATGGAAGATGGACAACGAAAAAGATCATATGAGTCATATTATGTTATACGAATTCCGCAAAGGAAAAACAGTGGGCACTGCAACTAAAGATGTTCGCGAAGTTAATTTGGACCGTGATCTAGCACTCCGCACAGTAAAAAAATGGTTCGCGAAATCTCGTTTCGGAGATTTTGACCTCGAAGAACAACCTCGCAGTGGACAGCCTTCTGAGCTTAGTGACGATGTTCTAAGGACTTTAGTTGCGAATAACTCACGTATTTCGACGGAAGAGGTTGCCGGTGAATTGAACGTCAACAAGTCAACTGCGTTTCGTCGTTAAAAAAAGGTTGGGTACACTTTGAAGCTCGATACATGGGTGCCACATCAGTTGAGTGAAAAAAACAAAGTGGACCGTATGTCAACAGCAATTTCTTTGCTTCGAAGGATCAAAAACGAACCTTTTTTGGATCGGCTCGTGACTGGTTATGAAAAGTGGATCCTGTACAACAATGTTCAACGAAAAGAACATGGAAACAGGCACACGAAGGGGCGGAACCTATCTCGAAAGGTGGATTGCATCCGATGAAAGTCCTGCTGTGCATTTGGTCGGATATCCGAGGCGTTATCTATTTTGAGCTCTTGCCAGCTGGAGAAACGATCACTGCCAACAAGTATTGTCAGCAGTTGGTCGAATTGAAGAAAGAAATTGATGAAAAACGTCAGATTTTGGCCAATCAGAAAGGAGTTCTTTTCCATCATGGCAACGCCAGGCCGCATTTTGCAAAACCGACCCTGGCCAAACTGAAGGAGATGAATTGGGAAATTATGCCGCATCCCCCATATTCACCCGACATTGCACCTTCTGATTATCATTTGTTTCGATCGCTGCAGAACAATTTGAATGGAAAAAAATTTAAAACTGTGGAAGACGTCAAAAACCACCTTGACACCTTTTTCAACGAGAAATCGCGCGATTTCTTTGAATCAGGCATCCGTAAATTGGTTGAACGTTGGGAGTGGATTGCCGAACATGATGGCGAATACATAATTGATTAATAAAAGCGTTTTCTTAAAAAAATTTCAATTTTAGTTTTCACTTGAAATCGGGCACGAACTTTTGCACTCATCCAATATATAAAACAAACACTCGTTTCCGACGACACACAACACCAAGCAGGCGAAGTCAAGATCGGAGAAGAGATACCCTATAATCAGTGAGCTGTTCATAAATTTTAGCACCAAGCAGGGGAAACTTTGGTATCAGATTTGGCATTTTATTTAAGGATATGCGGCGTATGCGCAATGTGTGTTATTTATAGCATACTTTCCAGTGCTCGCTCACACACACACGCACATGTATTTCTATAATTTTCCTTTCTCTTGCTCACAAATTTAATTATATTCTTAAACTAGAAGAACTTCTATTCTCATTTTAAGTGGAAAACTCTTTAACTTTTCTTTGCCCGCGAGGGAAATCCTTTATTATCCCCTTTCTTCCTCTGGATCAAAGCTGAAGCTGAAGCTGGTATGGAAATATTTTCTAAAAATTCCCTTAGAACAATTTACATATTTTTTCTCGCCAAGTTTAGTAAACTCGATTTATGCGCCATAAAAAAGGGCATTGACAGCCAATTAAAGTCACTGAGCTAAGCTAATGAAATTCTGACCCGGAAAATGTGTCAGAAGGAGAAGCGAAAAATAAAAAAACAACAAAAAAATGAAAATAACACGCATCATCGACCTGTGAGAAGCGTCTTTGGAATTTAAAAGAACAAAATTTCCATTTACATTTTAATAAACATTTTTTTCGCTGTCTTCCTTTGATCAGCAAGCAGCAGCAGCAGCAGCATCAGCAGCAGAGACGTCGACGAAGACGGCAGCAATAAAGCACATAGATTAAAAGTCCATCAAATTACATTTAAGCCATATAAATGGCATTAAGTTGCCGTGCAGCACTCGCCGTGGGCCAAGTAAACAGGGCTCATGCGAGCATAAATAACATCAAAAATTTATTGCAGCGCGCCCCGGCGCCAAAGAACGCAAATAAAACAAAATAAAAATTCATGTGAACCAAAGCACATGAACAAAACAAAAGTACAAAAAGAAAATGAAGTCTACCTTCAGTATGCCGCAGGTTCTATACCCTAGCGGGTTCTTATACGGAGTGATCGTTACTATTCTAGCGATATATAATAACGCAGAATTGAAGGGAAACTTATATATTTAATTTTGTGTCTCCAAGTTTACTTATTTCTAAAACCAGAACTTGTCTTCGTACAAAAACCTTCATTTTGGCCGATTGTTCCTATGGCAGCTATATGTTTTAGTAGTCCGATTTTGATTAAATTTTATATGCGTATTATTTATGTAGAAAAAGTCGGATGTAGTAAGTTTGGTTGCAATATCTTGACAAATAACAAAAATGGGCCGATAGTTTGTATGGCAGCTATACGATATATCGGTTCAATCCAGCTCGTTCCGACTTATATACAGCGTGCAGCAATGAGAAGTAGGTGTGCCACGTTTTAGCAAGCCAGCTTTTAAACTGAGAGACTAAATTGCGTTGCAATCGACGGACACACGCATATACGGACACACGCACAGAGCTTGTTCTTTTCCCTGTTAATGTTCTGAATCAGGAACATAAAAACTTCATGTGGTAAGAGATGTCTCTAAAGGTGTCTTGCAAATTTTTTGTCCAATTTGATATACCCTCTGTAAGAGTATAAGCATTGTATCGAGTCAAGTGTGCTCGATTTTTGCAATGACCTGCAGCTAAATTTGCCAATGAATGGGAAAGAAAGGGAATGGAAAGACACCATCTGGTTTTCTTTTGCGTAATTCCGTCGGGGCTTACAGACGTGCTTGCTTTTTTATACCTGTATTAATAATTAATGCCTCCTGCTACTGAGATCATGCCATCATGATGGCATTTGTTCGGGGCAACCTTCTGAGACTTTAGAGAATTAAAAAAATGACTCCATCGCAGAATTTATGGATTCTAACAAGCTTCTGCACTTCACAATTACAATTTAGACAATTTTGCAGGCACTTGGGGAACATTTTTTAAATTACTGTTGGCGTTTCACACAACACACCTTGCATTAGGCATAAATAATGTCATAGATACGAGCAGGAACATCAACATCCTTTGGGGAACGTAGCGTTTGAAGGGCAGAGAGCGTAAATGATTTACAAAGTAGAAGATAGCGCAGAGCGAAGCAAAAGCAATTGCATCTTAAATATTTAAGAGCATGGAAGGAAGGCAAAGAAAAGACTGAGATAGACACCAGCAGCTCGCAGCACAGTACTTGACTTCTGCTTCATCCTTAACTCCCAGTCCCCCACGAGTAGGCGCCTCTTTTATCGGCAACTTATAAATTGGAAATTTAGCGGCAGAAGATGTCTGCAAATGGTCTAGGCTCGTGTCCCGTGCCAGGCTCACTTTATGGCCGGGCTATAAAATCACATAATGCTGGAACATTTTCGCTTACCTTCGACAATCTGAGCCTCAATGTGAATGTCATTGTGAATGTGAACGGGCGACGGAGTCCGTAATGAACTCAACTGTGAAATTGGTGGCACTCAGTCAACATGCAGCACACTCAATGGGGGGAGGAGAGATGGTTGTGAATGTTGGGGGAGTGAAACAACCGTCAAAAATGTCTGCGGTTCGAGCCGGAGCCGGAGATGCATCGTCGTCGGTCGTCGGTGCAAAATAAATAGGCAGCAGGGCAGACAATGAAACATTTACGTGTATACGGACCGCAGGCGATGCTGCTACTGTAGCTGTTGCCATCGTTACCGTTTCCCGTCTCCTGTCCCTTCATCATCCCATGTCGTGCTTACCGTGCCGTCATTCTGCCACAAAGTTATTCAATCTATTTGATGCCAGTCGTGCGTGTGGACGACAGTCGACAGTGCCGTCGACTGCTGATGAACTTGATTCGCCCAGTGTTCTCTGGCAGTGTTTGCTTTAATCGCCAAATGCCTCGATACATACGTAATGGTGAAGAGTAAAAGGATTGTGGATTCAAGGCTTGTGGATTGCGGATCGGGTAGCCGTATCGACGGTCAGCTTTGGATCGTTTTGATTAGCTTGTCAGCTTAGATAAATTGCCTCTGGCAGTCAATAATTGAGTCTGACGGCATCACAAGCAAATTCAATTAACAGAACCAGACGGAGCCCACTTTCGGCGACGTATTAATGGTTGGGGATTATGAGAAGTCCTTGTCGTGGACAGCCAACCGGATGTGAAGGACCAATCGAACGCGTTACGCATCTTCTTTGCCACTCAATAGCAAAGCTGAAGACGGCGTTAACATATACAAATACAAATACAGACGCAGATACAGCTACAGGGACAGCTGCAGATACAGATACAGGGGCAGAGAAAGATACAGATACAGCTACAGATACATACGTTACAGCTCTCAGGCTCGAAATGAAGTGCTATCAATAAAACAGAAAACAGCAAATGCTAGACGCTGCCACGTTATGGCCACTTACGACACCCCAAAGCCCGAACACGTTGGGCGTGCCCTAATCCGGGCCCATTAATGCTGCCTCGCCTATGGTTCGCCATAGTCTGCCTGCCATAGCTTGCCATATAAAACTTCGCCTGGCTGCCGGGGCAAATTTACGCTTCATTGAGCCAGGAGATTTCATTAATAAAAAATGGAAAATAGCAAAGGACACCCCCCTCCCCCCACTCCTCCTGACCCAGCACTTGGCTGGGCAACTTTGGCATGCCAAGCGGATTTAACTATTCATGAGCGAACACAAAACGACGCTAAATGCTGAACAACAACAACACAGCAGCAGCAACAGCAGCAGCAACAATAATGGGAGCAACAACAGAAGATAGAAGAAGAAGGCATAGCAGGGCATTTGCCATGAGTTGTTTGGGTATACACACGTAGTTACATTTAAATACATGCATAAGTGAGAGATCTTTGCCAGCTTTAACTTATACAAAGACCTGAATAGGTTGCGCCCTGTCAAGGCAAAAGTGCACTGCAAGAAATTAGCATAAGAAAGGAAATTTAAATAAATATAGAAATGTTAAGTTATGTTATGTTATGTTAAGCTAGTTTATGTTAAGTCTTATGTTATTAAGTGTGTTAAGTCTTGTGTTCTTAGATCTGTTAAGTCTTATTATGTAAAGTCTTATGTTATTAAATCTGTTAAGTCTTATTATGTTAAGTGTGACCTTAGTCCTTACACTATCGTAAAATTATTTAACGATCAACCTGTCGATATTCCTATCGATAGAACAATGTTGAACAACGTAAAAGGAAAGGAAGAGCGTCACTATCATATAGAAGAGCTAAGAGCTTGTGAAATTGAAGGAATTTAATAATAAAATAAAATGAAATTATCTTAACAGCATCATCCTATCATTTAGCTATTTTTTTCTTTAAACTTAGCAGCAATTTCTTAAATTTTAGACAGTAAATTTTATTACTTCTTCTGTAGGTCAACTTTCTCTAGCAAATCTTATTTAAATAAATCTCCCCCGTGTTTTCTTTCAGTGTATCCCTGGCATTTGTTGCCCTTAACAAGCAAAGATTACATGTATTTCTTGCTTAGTTTCATTTAAGCATTAAATTTAACAATGTTTTTAGTTGTCTAAATAAATTTAAAGAGATTTAAACACGCCCACAGTTGATGCCGCTTTTCTTATGGCACAACAAGGTTTACTACATAAACAGATAGATATCCATGCTATATAGTTCGAGCTAAGCCTGTATACGACTGTCATGCATGCGCCAGTTGGCAGACATTGAAGGCATTTAAGTCCTACGCGAACAGGCTCTCTGGCTCTCGAACATTCCGAGAGCACATTTGAAAATTGGAAAAACATGTAGCGATGGTAAATGTCGGAAACATAGAGTCGGGCCCAATACGTGCATATAAAACAACAACAATAACGACAACAAGGCGAACAACAACAGCAGCAGAAGGAGCAGCGAGGGCGGACAGACAGAAATGCCGATAGACAGACATCGTGAAAAGCGGAAACATGTTCGAGTGTCTCTGGCCCTGTTCCCATTTCACTTTTTTTTTATTTTGCTGCTGTTCGTGCCGCTCCACTTTGCTTGTGCCAGGAACTGAATCTGTATTTGGAGGAGGGGGAGGTGTGGGAGTCTGTGGTGGGCATTCGATTGTAAACTGCGCAGAATGGCCTCTTAAATTAACGGAAGTAGGCATGAAAGACCCCATCAACAGCAGCAGCAGCAGCAGCAACATCAGCAACCTCATGCTGTGCAAGATATTCTAATTTCTTGGGCGCCAAAAATACAAAATGGAAAAAAAAAGGAATTAAGCTGTAGGCGACATTTTAATTGAAATGTACAGGGCATGTAGCTGTAATCAACGGAACAAAGAATGGAGAACCAAAAAAAAGCACAAGAAAAAAAAACACAAGATAAAAAACGAAGCATTGACTTTGGTTCTTTGCTCGCTGCAGGCTAAGTACAGACAATTTAGAAGTTGTATGACACGATGAAAACAATTGTGAGAGATGCGAGGACAGAGGGTCGTGCGGACAGAAGGCCAAAAGGCCAGATAGATAGATAGATAGACAGACAAGCAGAGCTTATTAGCCATCGCTCTTGGCCCTAGCCCGGCCCGGCAATCACAATAACGAGCGAACGAGGCGAAGTCTACTGGCAAATATTTTCGCAATGTTATGTAGATAAATGCTTAAGGTTTCTTGGCCCCGCCCTCATCCTCTGCACACTCTGTACACAGATATAGTGTGGCATGGTGTAGTCTATAAAACGCCATGACCATAAACCCTTTTTCAGACAATTTAAGCCAAGGCAGCAGCATGGGGATTTGCTGCCACTGCCACTGCCAGTGGCTCTTGATGTTGTCTCTCGTTGCCTCATCGTGGGTTGCCCCTTGCAACTTGGGGGTTTACGATTGAACTGGATTTAATTTGGCAAAATTGTGCGGCCACTTAAATGGCCAACAACTTGAGTTGACTTTTCTGCTGTGCGTCTGTGTGTGTGCACATATATTTTATTCAAATGGCTGATCATTTTATGCATTGCGTAAGCAAAAAGTTGGAAAAACTGTTCTGCTGCTTCCCAAACTTCAAGAGCATATACGATTACTAAGCTTCCCTCCTCCTTGCAGCTCCTGCTGGTTATTTATTTATTTTATTTTTCTCTGATGTTGCATTTTCCAATGGTGAAAAACTTTAGCTGCTATAATTTTCAGCTGCCTCAGAACGTCGTGTGCTCCCCGGCGTGTCGTAACTTTGTTGCTAACTCTACAAACTCAATTACGCGACTTTATGTTCCGAAGCTACTTGTTGTGCCCCTTTGTGTGTGTGGGTTGCTGTATTCCAAGTATCCCGAAGTGTTGCGTGCTCTGTATTACATGAATATTTAATAATGAAAACAACTGACCAAGACGTGCGTCCCATACAGACACACTTTATTTTACGTTTGTAAATCATCTTTCAAGTGCAATTGGGAATTTTACAGTGTCTGGCGTCACAAAAATGTTTCGTTTTGTTGTAGAATTTGAAAGTAGAAAGAAGATGCCAAGTAATACCATGCCATGTAATGAAAAGTAATATTGCAAATTAAAAATGTATGAAATATTACTTAGAGATAATGTTCTGGGTACTAACTAAAGCTTGACATTTTTTGCCAGAGAGCTGCAAATAAATTGGCTAATGTCAGTTCAAAATGTTATCGAAATCATCAAATTATCAACCTCAACTCTGGGGGGAGGTGGAGCGGAGTCAACAGAAACACTAAGTTCACATTAAACGTCATTTAACGTTGAATAATTTGTGGCAAAAACCACAGCGAGTATACGAGCTGAGCTCTTGTGTAATGGCAAAGCAAAGCAGCACAAAATCGATTTGGCTGCTAGTTCCATTTACCGTTATTACCAGAACCATTTAAATGCGTGTTGCACAGTTGCAGTTGCACTTGTAATTCCGCGTTGCACGCTGCTAGACTCGCTTGCAACGATCATTAATGTGCACTATAAATAGTTCCGAGTTGCCCGCGGGTGGGGGCAGCGCTGGACCGGTCCACTCGCTGTGCAACAAAATGGCGCCGTATATGTTGCATTATTATAGCCAGCGCGGGTCACACAGATACACACCAACACCAGCACTAAACTCTGTCATAATTGGGCCATGGCTTAAACAGCAAGCGCATAAATTTTGTCAGTGCTGACAGCATTAA
The DNA here is from genome assembly GCA_018151435.1 of Zaprionus africanus. Taxonomy (NCBI): domain Eukaryota; kingdom Metazoa; phylum Arthropoda; class Insecta; order Diptera; family Drosophilidae; genus Zaprionus; species Zaprionus africanus. Next base: position 11,783,854 of record JAECXB010002206.1, read on the forward strand.
TGGTGCGCCTGCTTGCGAGCAATGCTTTCTCTTGATGACCATTGCACACACACACACACATACACAGAGATACTGTGTGTGTGTGCACACTCTGTGTTGCCTACTTGGCAGCGTCGTCGCCGGGTCTGTCGAGCAGAAATCGAAATTTTTATTAGTTTATTTTTATTGCCATTTTGCCGTTGCATCTTTCTGATTTCTGCTCTATTCTCTTCTGTTCCGTTTCATTCTGTACTTCCACTCCACATCCCAGGGGTACCCGGCATAAAAACTATACATACTATTATCGTGTCGTATGCACACACAAACTGCATAAATCTGTTTCCATATGCATGGCCATCTATCTATCTCTTTCTCTGTGTGTGTGTGTGTGTAGAGCCATAAAAAGATATAACGAATTCTGCGTTTTTATTTTAAGTGCAATTCGTTTTTGACACACAACATATTTACTCTATTTATTCATGCAAAAATGGTCTTTTATTCTTCGCACTGCATTTTCCATAAATAAAAGAAAACGAGGTCGAAGGCAAGCTTGGGCATGCCGAAGGTTCTATACCCTTGCGTGTGCTTATAGCCTTCTATACAAAAATATCAATTCCAGCCGATTGTTCCTTTGGCAGCTATATGTTATAGTGCTCCGATTTTCATTAAATTTTATATGCATATTATATATTTAGAATAAGTCCGATGTGGTAAATTTGATTGCAATATCTTGACAAATAAACAAAGTTGTCCGATAGTTTGTATGGCAGCTATACGATATATCCATCTGAACCGGCTCGTTCCGACTTATATACAGCGTGCAGCTATAAGAAGCATGGCTGCCAAGTTTCATTAGGATACCAGTTAAACTAAGAGACTAGTTTGCGTTGCAACAGGATATACGGACACACGGACAGAGGGATAGAGCTAATTCGATGCCTCTGTTGATGCAGATTCAGAATATATACATTTTATGGGCTCGGAGATACCTCCTTAAGTGCTTTGCAAGTTCCTGGCCAAAATTGAGATTTCCTCTTTTATACTCTTTAAAATGGAACCGAATAAATTGTTTGCTCAATTATTAATTGCTAGTGCTCCTTGGGAAACACACATGGACACAAAGCCACATGTCATGTATATCTCTCTTTTTGTTTGCCGAACTGAACAGTTGCTGGATATAAATGTGCAGGCCATTTAAATGGGGATTATGGATGAACCATCTGAACCAGGCCAGTAGCAAATCCCTGTGTTGAAAACCCAACAAAACAATATGTAAATGAATAGTTTGAAGTGTTTCAATTTGAGATATGTTTGCTGATTTCAATTGAAAATGCAACTTCAGTTTAATTATATTTTTTCTGCATATATATTAAAGCCAATTAACAATCCACTTTTACTTTGCTTGCACCCAAACGAACTTAACAAACTTCTCAGGCAGTTGCAAAGTGTTTGCAACTCAGTTGAAAACTCTTGACAAACTCTTAATGAATTTATTTAATATTTCGCATACTTTTAGTTGCAGCAACAGCAACAGCAATAGCAACAGACTGTTGCCCCTGCTGATGCTAACTAGTTGCACAATTAGCCTAATTAATCCAGTTCACAGCAGCAGTCTGAAGACATGTGCATTAATGAGCTGGGCATGGCTGCTTGGGAGCCCAGTTAGCCCAGTTCGCACTGTGCAGTTCATTCATTTGCAGTTTGTGCTTTGTCAACACGACAATTAGACGCAATTAAAGCAGGCAACAATGTTGGCCAAAGACAGTTGCAGTAAAAGCACTAGAAGATGCCTCTGCCCAAATGTGCTGGCCATATCCGAGTGAACTGCAATGAATGCACATTAAGAGCAACTGCACGTAGCCAAATTGATGGCTAGAGCTGCCACAGCAACTAGAAATTTGCTAGTTATTGTGCATCCAAGAGGTGGCTCTGTCTGTGTGTGTGTGCGTGATTCGCCTTCAGCGTGGAGTTGTCTGCCAGAGACTGACGGAATGTTTGCCTTTGTAGTAATGGCAATTTCACCTTTCCGTGGGCTGCAAGCTGGAAATACTTGCACTACACGTAGTTGCTAATCAGAGAAGACGAAGAAGCTGGAGTAGACAAGGCAACGTAGCTGCTCAGGCTGATGCGTGTCGTAGTCGCGAGTCTTGTGAAAGTTTCTGCAGCATTAATGCATCGCCAAGTTGCGCCAAAAAGAATCTCTCATAAAATTTAATTTAAACGCGCTGCCAGCACGACAGAAACTTTCGACTAAAGCCGAAGCTGAGACGAAATAAATTGCAGAGAATGCAGCGCGAAGCAAGTAGCGTTATATTTATATGCAGCGGAAGCCAGTCTCGCGCAGAGGCAGAGACGGGCAACGGGGAAGGGAGGGGGAGAGGAGTGCCAACGGGATTGGGAGCTGGCAGCTGAGATGCTTGGTTGCATTTCAATGGCATAAAACACACCCCAAGCATCCACGCCACACACATGCACACACACAGGCACACACACACAGGCACACACACACAGGCCCACACACACACAGGCATACACACACAGGCACACACACATGGCAGCCCTTTTGGCAGCACTAGCCGCACCCTGATAGAAATAAGGGAAGAAATCTTGCAAATGAACACAAAAATGCAAAGAAAACAAAAAGCAAAACGTAAAGCGAAAAAATGGGGAAACGAACAAACCAAAAAACAAAAAAAAAACCAACGAGAACCGACAACAACATTCGAAAACAACAACGGGCAAAAATCTTTTGTATGCTGCACAAAAGAAGCGACAGCAGCAGCAGAAGCAGCAGCAGAAAAAGCGAGCACAGAGAAAAAATATATATGGGGGAGAACATGGTAAACAACTTGGAGTAAGTTTTCCAGCCAGCAACGTGCAACGACCATCAAACAGGGTGCAGGCAGCAAGGAACAGCGAGCAGCGAACAGGGAGCAGGGAGCAGGGAGCACCCGCAACCGCGTTGCACTTGCCGATTTGATTTTTTTTTTCGGCGGGGTTAATATTCCACAGGGTATGCAATGACGACGACGCCGGCGGTCTCAATAGAAGCCGAAGTCATTGGCCTTTTCTTCCTGCGGCACACACACTAACACACACACACACACTCACATTGGCATTGCCCATTAGGGCTGATTGCTTGAACTGCACTTTAATCACAGCCAAGTAGACGCGCCTCAACTGGAATTCGATTTTGATTTTCGATTCATATAACATAAATCAATGAAATATCACGATATATACAGTGTTGGAAGAAATAATAGAAACAGAACTTGCACCTGGACGAAAATCTAAATTGCTCATTATGTACAAGCACTATATGCATGAAATTGGCATCATATAGAAGGCTGATAACTGTACTTTAATATGCGACTTGTTTCAGGTCGATACGACCTTTGACACTTTACCAATCTGCGTCTAAAGAAAAAAAATCCCTTTTAAGCTGGAAAAAATAATAGAAACAAACGACATTTTTTTGAATATTTCTCGTTTTTTTCTGTGAATTCTTAAAAAATGGCTTGTATTCAGTACTTTAAGGTAAGTCTAGCTAAGAATGACAGAATTTGTGAAAAAATTCGGTTCCATTAACCTGTAATATGAAGAAAAGGTCACAGGGGTCACTGCCCACCTGTATAGCGCAATATTGTCAAAGTTCTTCCTTATTTTTTGGACTCAATGCATCCAATCCCTTTCTTTTATTACTCCTCACACGTGTTCTATCCGATTTGAGCCCGGGGACTGTTCAAACCGCTCCAATTAATTAAGTTTCTGATCTTACAGCCATGTACTAGGCAGATTCGAGGCAGGTTTGGGGTCATAACATTGTATGAACTCACATTTTACCGCCTTTTTTTCGTCGATGGAGTAGGAGAATACCTTGCAGGCGATAGTGTATAATCGGTCAATAAGTAAAAGACTGATTAAAGAAAATTCAGACGGGTAGTCAGCTGGGAAGGTTCCACCGCTTAGTAAGGAAAATATCGTTAAAAGGCTATGTTTCGCAAATCAAAAAATAGTGCCCCAAAATTGGAAAAAAATACTGTGGTTTGATGAAACTAACTTAAATTTGTTTATATCTAATGGAAAACTATACATAAGACGTCCAAAAACTACTGATTCCGATTCCAAGCCCCCCACACCATTTTTGGTGTAAATGTCATTCTATGGAAATTATTTGCCCCTCTGTAGTTGGTGCGATATTCTTGATATAGGAACAAATGTGGGCTCCAGACTTCGTACACACACTAAAGAACGTGATGCTAAGGAAAAAGTCCGCTTAAAACGGGGGTTTATGGGGTATAATGACCCCAAACCTGCCCCGAATCTGCCTAGGCCATGGGTGCAAGATCAGAAACTTAATAAATTGGAGCGGTTTGACCCATCCCCGCACTCAAATCTGATAGATCACAAGTGAGGAGTAATAAAAGAAAGAGATTAGAGGCATTAAACCCGAAAATAAGGAAAAATGTTGACAATATTGCGCTATACACGTGGGCAGTGACCTCTGTGACCTTTTCTTCATATTACAGGTTAATTGTACAGAATTTTTCCAAAAATTTGGTCATTCTTAGTTAGACTTACCTAAAAGCATTGAATGCATGCCTTATTTTTGAGAATTTACTGAAAAAAACGAAAAATATAAAAAAAAATGTCGCTTGTTCCTTATATTTTGTCCAGTTCATAAGGGAGTTTTTTCCTTTAGAGGCAGATTGCTAAAGTGTCAAAGGTCGTATCGACCTGAAACAAGTCGCATATTAAAGTACAGTTATCAGCCTTCTATATGATGCCAATTTCATGCATATAGTGCTTGTACATAATGAGCAATTTAGATTTTCGTCCAGGTGCAAGTGTTGTTTCTATTATTTTTTCCAACACTGTATATTTATACATATATCAACAGATAATCATGTGATTATTCGCATGCCGCTGACTCAGACGCAAGACGAGCCACAATGGATATTGAAAAGTACAATTAGAAACAACAAAACTATCTATCTAAGCAAACACAAAGTCGGCAAAGCGCAATAAACTAGCGCAACAATTTGCTTGGTGTGAAAATTATCATGACACGACGACGACGATGACGCTGATGACAACAAACAGAAAGAGAAAGAGGGACAGAGAGAGAGAGGGAGGGGGGAGAAGACAGCCCAAGTCGCGCAACTGGGTCAGTATTGAGAAGGTGCTATTGTATATGCTTATTATCGCCAAGCGTAAAGCTAAAGCGCAAAATAGCAACGTGAACTGTTACCGGGCAGACTAAATCGTGGGTGTGGACAGCGTCGAGTGTCACCTGGGGAACGCGTAACACAATTGTCAATCTAGTTAATGCCATGTTTAAGCTACAAATCGTGATGTAACCACTAACTCAATTCCCTACGCGAGCATCAGCAGAAAGGTTCCCAATTCAATTGCTTTAACTTCTCATAATCATATCAATATATAGAAAAATTTAGTTGTTTCAACTTGAAGTGCATCGTCGCTATACGCATGGCACGCACTGTAATCCAGCGCTTGATTCTATTGCCACAATATGGCAGAGGAATTTGTATATATGTATATTGTATATGTATGTTTATTGTTATTATTGCCAGAGCTCTCTAAGCTGTTTCATTCATTCGTGATCACAGCACACACATCACATTCCACGCTGTGGCGCGCTTCATTCATTGCATGCGCCGACAGACGAGACAGACGGAAAGACTGACAGACGGACAGACGTGCCGGCGAGGGCGCGTCAAATGTTTAGAGGAATACGAAATACCGAATTCAAATTGAGACTGTGAGGCAGAGTAGTGTATTCTAATGCCGCAGACCTTGACGACGACTGCGATAGACATAGAGAGAGAGAGAGAGAGAGAGGGAGATAGAGTCCAATCTATTGATTATATGCGACAGGCAGACAGTCAGACAGATAGACAGACAGCAAGTCTGCGGGTCAGTTCTATGTAAATACTGACAGTACATACTACGCATTACGCATTACGTAATTCGTAATTCGTAATTAATTAATGAGCATGTACTACTTACAATTATGGCATAATAGGATTTTCTACACTGAGACCACAACATGTAAATGCGTCACAACAACGCATTGTAATCAGGCATAATAAATTAACGCGGTCATGTTGAAATTATTAACTTTGTGATCAGAACGCTATGAATAATTAGCGATAATAAAAAGTGGTTGGAATTCATTTTAATTAAACCAAAAATGTCAATTAAAGAGAGAAGTGCAAAAACCAGGAAATCATGAATCGAAAATTGCATACCCTTGCCTGTTCTTATCCCCTTCGATTGTTCCAATACTTGTTACATATATAATCGTGCAGAGTTGGAGGAGATTGTATATTTTCAATATTATGTGTATCTTTGATTGGTACTGATGAGTTAAGTTATTTCTAAAACCAGAACTTGTCTTCATATAAAAACCTTCAAATCTGACGATTGTTCCTATGGCAGCTATATGTTATAGTAGTTCGATCTTGATAAAATTTTATATGCATATTATTTATATAGAAAAAGTTGAATGTAGTAAATTTGGTTGCAATATCTTGACAAATAACAAAAATCGGCCGATAGTTTGTATGGCAGCTTTACGATATATCGCTTCGATCCGGCTGGTTCCGACTTATATACAGTGTGGAGCAATAAGAAGCATGTGTACCCAGTTTCATGAAGATAGCTTTAAAAATGAGAGACTAGTTTGCATTGCAGCAGAGTGACACACGGATATACGGACAGACGGACACGACTAGATCGCTTCCTCTTTTGATGCTGATTTAGAATATAAGAGTACATACTCTATGGTGTCTATTGTCTCCTAAAGTGCGCTGCAATCTCCTGCCCAAAATGAATACACCCCCTGCAAGGGTATAACTAAGACAGCAAAAAACTGAGCTGACAAAGTGAGTTATTATTATTATTATTATCGTAGCTATTGACAGATTGTTGGGTTAATCAATAGGTATATATAAACTTAATGCAGTTACAATGGAATCACTGATAATTTACACGAGGGAAACATTTAGCCACGCCCCCTTCCCCACAATGGCACATGTCAATCGCAGCAGCACTTGCAGTAAAGTGCTCATTTAATCGACAATACAAGAAACAACAACAACAGCAGTGACAACAACAGCAACTACAACAACAACAACAACTAAAGAGAGACCCGCATTGCGCCAAGGCTGGCCCGCATTTGACCCGACCAAAAGCTCTACGAATCGCCTGAGTAAGGCCACCTGTATCAATATAAGTATTTACACACGCACACACAATACATATACACTGTCTATATATTTATGGATCGCAGTGTGTGTGCGTGTTTGTGTGTCTGTCAAACCTCATTTAAATACTATGACGATGTTTTATTGACACTGTGTGTATGTTTTAATTTGGCTTTTGCCTTTCGCCGCTGACCGTTCGCCTCCCGCCTATTGTCTCTGCTAGTCTCCCTCTCTCTCTGTCGCTCGCACCTGCTATAAATAAAGCGGATCGCTTTGACGTCACTTTGACGTCATTTCTCGACATCGACAGCAATAACAAGACAAGGCATAAACATTAACTTAATCATTGTATTTAAAAGTGTCTAAGCAAAGTCGCAGCGCGCAGACTGAAACTTGTTTCGCCGCCCCTCTTCTTCCCCTTCCTCCTCCTTTTCTTGTTCTTCTACTTCTTCAATATAGACTTGCATTTGTTTACCTGTGCGTATTTACCTGTCTCTGTCTGTCTGTCTGTGTGTTTATTTGCAAACGGTCTTAGGCCTCTTAATAGAAACGATTTACATAATAATTTCAATTGAGATTCATTGATTCATTCGCTTGCATATGCACATTTTCTGTATATTTACAACTCTTACAACATTGTGCAAATATTTTCGTTTTCATGTTGTTTTCCTTCGCATTTTCATTTTCAATTCAATTTATTGTAGTTTTTGTGTCGGCGATTCAAAAATATTTTTATTAACTTGACTGCTCTCGTCGGACCGCAGTCTCTTTCTCTGGCTGCTTTGTGTTTACATTTCATTTCCAATGCATTATTGCAGCCCCCTTCCCCACTCCCTACTCCCCTTATACTTCTTCTTGCACCCTGTTCAACTGGATTTCTTGATTTAGTTTCATTTTGTGGCCATTTGCATTCATTAGCGCAACGACGGCGCTGCCATTTTAATTGAATTTTCAACAGCTAGTAAAGTAAAATGTTCATAAGCCCCCGACGCGCTTAAATTTTGATTCGTGTTTTATTTCCCTCGCTATTTCTTGAGTTTTATTTTTGTTTTTATTTTTATTTTTTTTTGTTTTCACATTATTATTACAACTATTATTTGGTTTCTGGCACAAGGCTAACACATTCGCAGTCGCTCGTTGCCCCCTTTTGCCTCTTTGGCTTTGCCTGTAAATGTTGATGTTACCGTTATTGTTGTTGTTGTTGTTGTTTGGTATTGCTGTTTTATGAATGGCGGCCTGCCATCGGTCAAACCTTTTGAGTCTTTTGGCCTGTGTAATGCATAAGCAAATAACGAATGAAAAACAAACACCCTGACAGAGACAGCCGGCCCGCGATGTTAATTCGTATGTCGTAATGCACGTATCAATCGATATAATTACATGCACACACACTCACACTCACACACTCTCGCACACACATAGAAACACTCGTCAGTCATACAGCAAATCAAATTGGCCCGCACGTCCGCCAGCCGCGGCGTAATGCGTGTAAATTTGCCTTACAAATTGCCCAGCAAACACCGAGAGAGAGAAACGAGAATCAAGCTAAATATTCTATATATTTTGTACGAATTTTAAATTTTACATATTCGCGCTAACGAATTAATCAATCAACTGCAATTGCCATTGCAACTGCAATCGTATATGGTAAATATGCGAAAAATTATAACCAATTCAAAGTAGTGTTGATTTTTCTCACGTGTTGGAGATTGGCAATCTTTATTTTTTTTTTCAAACTGAAATTCAATAATTACTCTGACGGAATTCCCTTGTGGCAGTTATATAACTGAACTATCTACGCAATTCCATGTCATGTGAGACGTACTTGTTAAACTGAAACTTGAGCACCTTTTGTTAATCTACGTCGACTGTGTATTGCTTAGAATCGCAATCTATAGCAACCCCTCTTGATCTTGCTACATCAGTACAATATATATTAGATTTAAATAATATATATAATATATTTAGGATTGGGATTAGTTTATATTGCGGTTTTAATGGTTCACGATGTCAAAACTGTTTCTGCGGAAAATTAATCAACTCTAACTAGATTTAGACTTGAATTAATCATTGAAAATATAATTTTATTCATTATTAATTGATTTAAATTTAAATATCTTTTATTAAAAATCATTTAAGCTTGTCAATATTAGTACACAAAGAAGGATTAAAGAGAGTTCTTGTTTTAGAATGTGGTGAATAAAGAAAATAAAACATTTAAAATACATTATGGATTATGTAAGTGGAAGGTATATTTATTTTTCGACTGACCAAAGTCTTATAATAAAACATTATGAATACAATTGAAGTGCGGGAACTATTTGAAGGCCAAGCACTTGTGCAGTTAGGTATTTAAATGTACATTATGATGCAGCACTTTTGGCATGTTACTCTGTCCCTCTCTCTCCATCTCTCTTCCTCTCTCTCCATCTCTCTGTCCCTCCCTCTCTTGCTGTTCAACTCTGCAAGCGACAAGTCGCATTATCTGCTGAGCAAATTTCACCGACAGGCAAAAGCGGTCGCACAGGCCGAGACAGTTCCCGACGAAGCTAACCAAGCAAGCCACTGTTGACCACAAGCGGTGATGATGACGGCGACAACAGACAGGCAGACGGACTGGCAGGCAGACAGACAGGCAGACGGACGGACAGCCTGTCTGTCCTGTAGACACTGACTCAGGGACTTAAGCGCACCAAGTCCAGTTGAGCCGGGCTGGCGTGCATGTGCATATGAATAAACGGGGAATGTTTTATTTACTCCATGCACAAAAAACTGCAAATAAGAACTGCACACGACTGCAACATACCCTGTAGTCGGAGTATAAAATATGTTACATAGTTTTGCCAAGTGCATTCGTTCTCCAGTTGCAAACTGCCTTAATGGAATTTTTTAAATGGCTGCAAGGTATTCAAAATAGAAAGAGAAGAGAAAGAGAAGAGCGAAGCAGAGCGTCAATATTTGCACAAAGTTTTGCTGTGGCATGCTACCGTTTGTTACCATTGCCACGTGATTGTTTTGGCCGCTTTTTAATTGGCCACACGAGGCAGCAGAGCCAGAGACAGCATAAAATATTTAAACACTTCGCATGCATTTAAATTCGCTTCAATGTTCTCTTTAACTTTAAGGATGATGTCAAAGTATTTTCTAGGGAATTCAACATGAATTTTCACTTCGATTCCCTTAGAATTATATTATGATTATGAGTGCGGCCTAATGTCATCTTAAATTCCTTGTGGCATGACAAAGAAACTTCACATTAAGCTGAACCGCAACATCGTCTTAGCGTGTCTCTCTCTCTCTCTCTCTTTGGTGTCTCTGGCTAATGGAAATGTTCAATCATTTGTCGCTCCGTCTCAATTTGATGTACGGCAACTGTGACAAAAGTTGTCAGACGCATAAAAAAAAAACACATTTTGGGCACAGGGAAAATAGCTGGAAATATTTCAGGCAGGTAGGCGAAAGTAGAAGAGCGACGAGCCATTGGCAAAATTTATGAGCTCATAAAGATTTCAAGCGAAAACTCATAATGACAAAGTGCCCATCGACAACTGATGTCGTTGTCAATTGTGGAACGCGACGCGTCTCGATTCAATATTTTTCCTCTGCACTTTACGGGCGTGTTTTTTTTTTGCAGTTTTTTTTGCAGTTTTCCCGTCTTCAGTTTCCAGTTTTCATGCACTTTTCGTCTTGTGCAATTTACAGTGAGTGGCAAACGTGGGAGAACAACTTTCAAGTTTTCGGTCTCTCTCTCGCTCTCTCTCACTCATAAAATTGCCAAGTTTGTGTTGTCAAGTGCAACAACTAACAACATTTATGTCCGTGCAGCAGCAGCCAGCGGAGTACTTAAAGTTCATGTTGCTGTTGCAAAGCTGTCAAACGCTGCCGCCTTGTGCAAAGTTTCATTCTTTATGCTACCGAATTCAATGTCAGAAGCAGGCAGCATCTTAACTTTCACATGTACATAACATTTCATATTCCCCAACTCTTTAGACAATGTTTATCAATGACAAGCGTTTTTAGCTCACAGTATAACCAAGCAAATGTTGGAAAATGATCGCGTTGCTACTGGTATTTTGGTGTTGTTGCTGTTGCAAGTGCAACTCGATATTGTTATTGTTTTCGCTTGCAGTAAAGTTCAAAGTTTATGGTGAACTAGATCCCAAACATGTCAAAAAGCAGAAGTGAAATTTTGACGAAAAAACACGAAATAATGTTGAACACTGAAAATGTTTGCTATGTTTGCTGTTTTTCATCCCTTCCTCTACCACTTTCTCTCTGCCAATCTCTCTTCATCTCACTGCCAATCTCGCTTTTTATACCCGCTACTCATAGGATAGAAGGGTGTTATAACTCTGTACCAAATGTAAATGTATGTAACACACAGAAGAGGCAGAGAAACTATATAAATTCTGTATAAGAATGTACAGCTGAGTCGATATAGCCACGCCCGTCTGTCTGTTTATCTGTGTGTCCGTCCGTATAAAAACCGAAAATTTAGAGACTATTGTAGCTAGGGCTACCAAATTTGGTAACAATATGTGTGGTATTCTTCTATGCAAATCAAGTTTGTTTTAGAAGTTGACCACGCCCCATTCCGCCATCGTAAGTCGATAAAAACCAAAATTCCAAACGTTATAATAATGCTAGATAGCTCATTTTTAGTAAAGACAATAAATACCAAGCCCCGATTGATTCCTTGAAATTTGATTGCGATCAGATAGTAAACACAGAAGTTATATACGAATATTTAAATATGTACTGACTTTGAAGCCGCTCCTGAAAGCATGCAACACAAATTACGCAATTTTGGTCAAGTGTTTAGTGGGTACATCACAGTCCAGCACACTCGACTGTAGCTATCGTGCTTGTTTTTTAGCCATTTTAGTTGTTTTGGTTGCTCGCACTGTCAAAAATGTTGTTTTTATGCTGCACTAAATATTCTACAAATATAAATCCGCAATGCGTTTTTTCGGGGAAGCGACAGTTGGCGAAAAGAAACGCACACAATTTCCCTGGTGCAGAGCTTCGTTGGTAACCACTTTAATTAATTACTTCACAGCAACATTAACAACAGTTGGCAAACTAATTAGATCCGTAAAAAATTAAATTACAAAAGTTTACACTTTTAATATAATTAAATTTATATTCATCAAAGGAAAGTCGCCAAGAGTAAAACAAGCTGTAATTTGCAATATGATTATAAGGTAACTAAGGGAAACATTCATTTACCCGATAATGCCATAAAAAAACAGATATAATAACAATTTCTTACCACAATTATCCTTGTGTGCTCGCGTAAATCACTGCAAATAAAAAATGTATTTCATGAAATTAATATAAGCTAATTAATTTGATAAACATACGAGTATGAATGTTATGAGTTAAGCCTGACACTGCTGCATAAATGGTATGAGACTCATGCCGGCGTTTATATACTTTTATACTGACTGTTCTAGAAATATATAAATTCGCTTGGCTCAGGGCAACAGCTCGCATAACCAAGTGCAGCCAAGTCAAAAAGACCACCCAGGATTTGGCTTAAAGAGAATTCTTGGTAACAAAGCGGCGACCACAATGGCTACACCACGGCATCCCCGCATCCCCCTCTCCTTCTCTGCACACCCTGTCGCCGTGTGCGTCTCCCGCCCTCTCTCCATCTTCTGCTCAGGCTCTCCACGGCTCACTGCGCAATATTGTTAATGAATTCTACACGTATGGCGGCTTCGGGGCTGGGCTGGGTCGGGCCTGCCCTGGACGCGTTACCCCCTAACCCCGAGAAGGAGCCCCAAGCTGCTGTAGCCGCCTGTGGCAAGGCATGAGCCAGTTTTGTCTGCCAGCCTGTCGTATTTTTTTGCATAAAATGCGTAGCTGCTGTTCCCGTTGTTGTTGTTGTTGCTGTTCCTGTTGTTGTTACTGGTTTTGCTTTGTTCTTTATCACTTTTATTTTGTTGGCTGTTGCCAAGTCGCAGTGTCAAGGTGTTGGCCACATGGCGGCGCTGCTCATGCATATTTACAGCTGCCACACAGCTTCTGCCGCTGGCAGTGCCAACTTTGGGAGTTCAATGCACAAATGATTCGTTTTTAAGTGCACAAGAGGCGATGCTGAGATGATTTAACTTTTTGTTTTGTCACGCTCGTGTTGTGTCTGTCTGTCTGTCCGTCTGTCTCTCTGTGTCTGCTGTTTGTTTTGCATGTCGAGAAAAACTTTCAACGGCACTTTGAATAATTTTTGCATACACTCAGCGCCAACAGCAGAGCCCGAGACAGGCTGATGGATCGCATATCCATATCCTATTTTGTTGTTGACACTGAAACAGCAAAACTCAATTCCTCCCAAGCCTGACGAAAAAGGTTCTGGCAGCAGCAGGAGCAGCAGCAGAAGGCCAGGCCCGGCCAGGTAACATGTGCCATAAAGAGCCGACCAAGTTTAAAGGTTCACGTGTCAAAGTGGCAATAACACTCAGTCAAAGCAAAGCCAAACGGGACGAGGGTTTGTCTTTAATCAAAATTGAGTGAACAAAAACGGAGCACAACAAAAGGCGACCGACCGTCCGTCTGTCCGACCAAAGGACGCACATTAAGTGATATAAAACACCTTTGTGATACCCTGTTTTGCATGCGAACAATGTGTGTACCCGCATTCCATGCCTTGTAATCCGGAATGTTGTTATTAAACTTGAGTGATGCCAAAATTTGATTAAATACCAAAAATATGAATATGCAAACATAGTAAAGAAAACTTTCTGCTGGACTAGGCAAGCTGGGTGTGCGCTCTTCGATCAATATTAGCTCCATCGGCTGGGTATGTTGTATCTTTTACGGGGCATCACGTAAAAGCGTTTTTCAAATATGCACGTCGAGAAGAACAAGAAACAACAAATAAAATTGCCGTGGGCCAAACAAGACGAACACGTTCTAAGAAAGCAAAGCAAAACTCAATGTAACTCACGGCGAGGCAAAAGTTTATCAAGGTCATTACAGCAGGTTGCTCTTGCCACCTTCACAACTTGCCACATGCCCGCCATTTGCCACCTGCCTGTCCCTCTTGATTAGCTGAAATTTCTTATCAAACTGATGGCAAGGTAAATGTGCCAGCTAGAATAAGCTCTGAGCGAGCCTTGGCTATGAATTACAGGAAATTAGGTAAAGCACACACACACACACACACCGGCACACACAGACAGGCAAACAAGGTGCGCCATTTTAGTTCATTACACCAGAGAGCTCTATCAAGTGGATAAGGTCTTAAATATTAATTCATCAGACAGCAAACAACGACGGCGAATACCCTCTCTCTCTCTCTCTCACGAAATGTTTACCCAGTGGCATTAAAGGGGATTCTGTTGAATTTATTATGCGCTTTTATTGTTTTCCTAGAGAGTACACGGAATATATATTTAAAGATTATACTTAAGCTAACTTGAGTTTGTTTCTTCAGTAACAAAAGGTTAATTTCGGTTTGTTTTAAAAATTCAGGAATTTAAAAGATGATTTATGTCCCTTTAAAAAAGAATTGAGAATTCAATCAAGTTCATCAATTGCTTCAATGTTTCCATTAGAGATTAAATAGTTTTCCTCATTGTTTTTCTCAGTGCACTATTCCACAATATACTCAAGAGAACTTCTTACGCCACTCGAGGCGTCAATCATAAGTTCAGCTGAACATGTCAAATCCAATTATAGCCACACGAAATAACTGTAATACGATCAATTTATCGAGGGTTGCTTCAAGGCAAGGATTAATTGGATTCCAAAGTCACAAGAAGAGTTTCCCAGCATAAGGAAAATGGTCTCAGGTAGCACAAAACTGCAGAAAAAACTCGCCCTCCGTTCAATTCAATCTGAAATACAAACTACTCAAAGTATACCACAAACAATGCGGGGTAACTGAAAGCCGATCAAAGTAAAAATTAATAGTAAAGTTTATAATCCCTTAGCCTTTTTTGGTTCAGACACCCGAAATGAATAAATGAGTTAAGCTGATTTCGTGCGATTTCGGTGAATGGAAGAGCTCTTAGCAACAACACGCGGCTTCGGCTTTGGCTTCCAGTTAATTCTAGCCCCGCCCACAGGCAAAGGCAGTGTGGCGGGGGCGGGCAGCAATTAATATCAATTCCGTTGGCCATTAACATGGCCGAAAACATATTGGCTAACAAGTGTCAAAGTCGCGCCAAATTAGAGCAAAGGCAATGACGAGACGGGGCGAGGCGAGGCGAGGCCAGGACTGGGATTGGAATGCGAGTTGGAATGAGAGGAAGCAGGGACAGGACTGGAGTGGGAGGTGAGTCGTAGTCGTCGATATTTGCCAGCCAGCGAGCACTTTAACGCCATGACGCGTGCAAACGATGAGAGCAGCATGTGGCCAATCCCCAATCGGCTGAGCTAAGCCAAACACGGAATAGGAATGGGTTCTCAGTTCTGTTTAGTTCAGTTTTGGGGCGCGTCGCGTTGTCCTTGCTGTTGATAATAATATTCGATTGAGTTTTATTTGCTTTGGGGTTTGGTCTGCTCTACGTTCGTTCCTTCGTTCCTTCGTTCGTCGTCCTGTGCTCATTGATGGTTTATTGTCTTTGCCAGTCAGACAATATATACACATCATGAATTCTATTTTCTAACCCACATGTGTGCGGCTCTACGAGTGTGTGTGCGTGTGTGTGTGTGTGTCTGTGTTCGAGTGTGCTCATCATACAACCAACTGTGACGCAAACCAACAATGGGAACCTTCTTACGAACGCTACTCGAAACGATTTTTATGGTACCACCCAAAAAAATATCCTCGGCCTCTGGGCCTGGCTAAGGTTGTTGCGTTGTTCTAATGACATGACAAAGGATACGACGCCACATGTGGCCAGCCCGGGACACTTCTGCACTGGACACTCTGTGGATTCTCTCTCTCATTGTCACAGTTTGCAACGGAACTCTGACCGTCGCTGCTGCTGCTGATGAGTGATGAAGCGGAAGCGACTGACGCTATCGGCAAATGCTAAGCGCTCCCTAATTATGCAGCCCGTCTAGCAATCGGCAATCAGTGTCACTTACAATGACATCCAACAAAGGCAAATGCAAAGAAGATAACGAAACCGAAAAAGAGCAACAATACAAAACAAATACACAACGAATGCTTTCTTTGTGCCACAGAACGATTCCAAATTCCGGAATTTTCTGCCACTTAATTTCAAATTCAATTTTACAATTTATCTGGGAAAATCTTCAGCCTCAACTGGAATTAGATAAGCTCAGGGAATTCTACAGTGTCTAAAGAAAGGAAGGAGATATTCCCCAAGTTAATGAGTCATATTAAATGGAACATGCTAAAAATCAATGTACATAATAGATTTTCCTCTTTTCCTACTTCCTCGAACTTTATTGAACTAGTTTGATGCAACATATATTTGATTTTAATTATGAAAAACATTCCGAACAAATTTCATGACAATTTCAAATTCAATATTACATTTTATACGCCAAAATCTTCAGCCTAAACAAAACATTCCGAACAAATTTAATGACAACTTCAAATTTAATTTAACATTTTATACGCCAAAATCTTCAGCCTCAACTGAAATTAGATTCACGCAGGAAATTCTACAGTATCTCAAGAAAGAAAGGCAATATTCCCAGAGTTAATGAATAAAATTATATGAAACATGCTTAGAATCAATGTACATACTTGAGTTCCCCTTTTCCTTACTTCCTCAAACTATATTCAACTAGTTAGATACAACAAAAATTTGAATTTAATTATGGAAAACATTCCGAACCAATTTATGGACAACTTTCAATTTAATTTTACATTTTATACGCCAAAATCTTCGGCTTAAACTCAAATTAGATTAGCGCAGGGAATTCTACAGTATCTAAAGAAAGAAAGGCAACATTCCCAAAGTAAATGGAATATGCTAAGAATCAATGTTCATACTTAATTTTCCTCTTTTTCCTACTCCTTCAACTAGTTAGAGACAACAAATATTTGAATTTAATTATGGAAAACATTCCGAACAAATTTAATCAAAATTTCAAATTCAATTTAACATTTTATACGCCAAAATCTTCGGCTTAAACTCAAATTAGATTAGCGTAGGGAATTCTACAGTATCTAAAGAAAAAAAAGCAACATTTTCAAAGTTAATGCAATATGCTAAGAATCAATGTTCATGCTTGATTTTCCTCTTTTCCCTACTCCTTTAACTAGTTAGATACAACAAATATTTGAATTTAATTATGGAAAACATTCCGAACAAATTTAATGACAAACTTTATTAAATTCAAGCAGCCAAGGGTCGAGAACGTAAAGCCAGCGAGGGTCCAAAGGCAACACAACAAGAGTAATAATAATATTTATGCGAATTTTATCGATTTGCCCCATGCAACAGACAAACAGAAAACAGCAACAACGACAACAACAACGATAGCAACAACGGCTGCGATGTCGCCTACGAGCTGAACGAGAACGAGCGACCGGAAGAGCGCATAGCATAATGATTCTGTCTGTTTATTTTTGCTGTTTCTGTGTTGTCTTTGCGCAGTTGATTTTGTTCTTATTGAAGAAGAGGTTGAAGAGGTTGAAGAGGCCTCGCTGATAAGGCAGCATGAGCAGCAGTGATAAGAACTGCCGACACGATTGTGCGGCGCCGGCTTGCTTCAACGCGAAAGCGGACGCTTTCACTCTCCAATGTGTGGCGCAACCGATGGCAGTGGCAGTGGCAGTGCCAGAGGTTATGCAAGTGGAAGTGGCAGAGTGGCAGAGTGGCAAAGTGGCAGGCCATAAAGCACTCACTGCATGTGCAACAAAAACAACAGAGGCAGCTGCAACAACAACAACAGAGAGGAGCTGAAGCAACTGTAGCAGGCAGCAGCATCAAAGGCATCGATTAACTTAATGAAATTGCGGTGCCCCTCGTCATCGGCGCCCCGTGCAGGTGGTGGGGGGACGTGTCGGGGACGGCGTGTAAATTACAGTAAATACTTTAAAGCACTTATGCAGCCGGCGCTCGCCGTAGCTGGCAGCTAATGAGGTGTGACAATTAAAAGGCGGCAGACAAATGGGCGCAGCCGTCAGGAGAAGTAGAGAATGCAAGCGCGGGGGGAGGGGGGTAAGTGACAGAGAAGAAATTTTTACCTTGTTTGTTCTTGTGCGTTGTACAACGAGCTCGTGTCTAGCTTAGTTTAGCAGTGCGTTTAGTTGGAATTTTTCACAGCAATCAGTATATGTACCTACGGCATGTACGACGTACGTATTACGGGGCTGATAAGCGGGCGCCGCTGATAAGACTTAAATCAACCAATTCGAAATTCGCGAAAATGAAACACGCACACACACACACACGCACTCACGGCGGAATTCAGTGCGGCGGCATAAACAAACGACGATGGCGAAAAGGCTGGAAAGGGTCTTTGGGCTGCTGTGCTGACAACGCCTAGGGAAGCAATTTTCCGGCTTTTCACACACACACACAAGCACACACGTACACGAGTCGGCGTCGTAGTAGTAGTAGTATACGTCGACGTCGGCGTCAGCGTCAACTTGAATGTTGACGTCGGCAGGCGGCACAGGCGGCACGCTTTCTCGGCAAGTTTTGCTTTTGTTTCGTTTTTTGGCTTTGCCTTTGCTTTTGCCTCACTTTGCGGCTGCTGTTGCGACTGCTTTTGCTGTTTTGTTGTTGTTGCACGACACCAATATGTACTTAATTTGTTGTTGTTTTTTTTTATACTTTTTTTTTTAATTTGACCGCATTTGTCGATTTCGGTTTTTCTTCTTTTTGTTGTTGCTACCGCTGCCGCTGCCGCTGCTGCTGCTGCTGCGGCTCTCTTTGCGTTTTGCTTTTGGCCAACACAAGCAACGCACACATTGACTAACAGAAGCACATGCACACACACCAACTCGCGCGTAGCAAACACACAAATGCACACACAGATGAGCAAGAGAGCGAGACACGATCGAACACACAAAATGCCAAAATTTGTTTTCTTTTTTACTGAATTGGTTTGCACAACACGCACGTTGAATTTTTCGCACAAGATGCGGCTTGCACGCGTGTATATTAACAAACCGTTTGAAACAATTAATACGTCCGCGCTAGCAAAAGAGGTATACACCCACGTCCGTTCGTAACACAAATGCTGTTAATTAACAGGCGAACTGTTTAATGTGCTGCCACTCTACAGTCACATAGAGAGCGTAACAGATGCATTCGTTGCCACACTTGTATTTCGATAAATGTTGAGTGTCTCTCGCTGACTGTTAGTGTACATTATGTTAAGAGTTAGCAGTACAGTGTTAATCTTTGTTATCGATAACTGACGTCACAAATTACTGATAGATTTAATAATGTAAATATTGTTTTTATTATAAGAGTATTAGAAACAAGCTGTTAGCTAGAATTTAATAAGAATAAATAGCCATTGATTTTTGTAATAAACTGCTTTAGTTTACTTCATAACATATATGCAAATAGTTACCATAGTGCGGAGGTAACACGAGGTTCGTTGCAGCCGTAGACAACCGGCAAATTTGAGGTAACTTCTGTTCTGTGCGCCATGATTTTCACAAGAAAAGCGCTAAAGTTGTTAAACAATCGCCTGAAATGCATTGCTTCAGCACGATTAAAGGACCGCCGTTACCTCCAGAGCAGTGCCAATATCGATGGCGCATCCGTGGAAGTCAAATTTAGCAATGGGTAAGAACGATTGGCACACGTTTCGAACTACAATATTTCATAATTTCATTTGTTGCCTGTGCAGACGCAACATGACAATCAGCTCCGGCAAACTGGCGAGGTTTGCCAATGGCACCGCAGTCTGTCAAATGGGCGATACGGCGGTCATGGTCACTGCCGTGGCCAAAGCGAAGCCAACGCCTGGCCAGAACTTCATGCCCCTTGTGGTGGATTACCGCATGAAGAACGCTGCCTCGGGCCGCATTCCCATGAACTACATGCGACGTGAGCTGGGACCCTCCGAAAAGGAGATTCTCTCGGCGCGTCTTATTGATCGCTCGCTGCGACCGCTGTTTGCCAAAGATTATCGGAACGAGACACAGCTGGTGTGCAATATGCTTGCCATGGATGCGGTTCACTCGCCCGATGTGCTGGCCATCAACGCGGCTTCCATGGCGCTTTCCCTCAGTGACATACCCTGGAATGGACCAATAGGAGCAGTTCGGTTCGTGCAGACATCACTCATATAGACAATATTAATTAAATCTTTGTCAATGTTCATAGTGTTGGCCTATGCGACGGCGAAGTACTGATTAATCCCACGCGCCGCGAGCTGCAGACCTCCCAACTGGACCTGGTTGTCTCGGCTACAAAGCAGAATTTGGTCGTCATGCTGGAGGGAAAGGGGAATGTGGTACTCATGCAGGATCTGCTGAAGGCAATCAAGCAAGGGACGCGTGAGGCTCAGTTCATTATCCATGAAATCGAACGTCTGCAGAAATCCTATGGTCGAACGAAACGAGTGGTTGAGGAGTTGCCGGAATCCGATCCAGAGCTGGAGCAGGCGGTGAAGAGTATGTGCGAAATGCGATTGCGTGAAATATTCCAGGATGCACAGCATGACAAGATCTCACGGGACACTGCCGTCAACGAGGTACGCGCCAATGTTATCGACAAGGTGTGGTCCTCTTACCCAGACACAGATCCCGGTCTCATTGGCGAGGAGTTCAACAAGACGTGTAGACAAATATTCCGTGATCTAATCTTCGAGAGCAATCGACGCTGTGATGGTCGTGATTATGACAGTCTGCGTAACATTAACTGCCAGGTGGATATGTACAAGCCACTGCATGGATCGGCGTTGTTCCAGCGTGGTCAGACGCAAGTCTTCTGCACGGTCAGTCTCGACTCGCCGGAGAGCGCCATGAAGCTGGACTCATTGCAGGCACTGGAGAGCGGTGGCCTGAAAGCCAAGAACTTTATGCTGCACTACGAATTCCCACCCTATGCCACCGGAGAGGTGGGACGCATTGGTCCATTGGGTCGTCGTGAACTGGGCCATGGTGCTCTGGCTGAGCGCTCTCTACTGCCCACACTGCCACACGATTATCCATTCACAGTTCGATTGACATCGGAAGTGCTTGAATCGAATGGATCCAGCAGCATGGCCAGTGTCTGTGGGGGTTCGCTGGCTCTCATGGATGCTGGAGTTCCGGTTAGCGCACCTGCTGCCGGAGTTGCCATTGGTCTGGTCACACGATATGAGAAAGATGATACCAAACACATGCAGGACTATCGCATCCTGACAGACATATTGGGCATTGAAGACTACATGGGTGACATGGACATGAAGGTTGCGGGCACACGCAAAGGATTCACTGCGATTCAAGCGGATCTCAAGATACCTGGCATACCATTGAAGCTGGTCATGGAATCGCTGCAGAAGGCAACCGATGCCAAGTCAAAGATACTCGACATCATGGGCGAGACCATCAGGGAACCACGGTGAGTCTACCTAATCTTCCACATGGCACTTTATAAAGCTTTAAACCTTTACAGAAAGTACCGCAAAGAATGCTGGCCAGTGAGCGAAAGTCTTGTGGTGGAACCGCATCAGCGCTCGCAGCTCATTGGACCCAGTGGGCTGCATATGAAGCGTATCTATCTGGAAACGGGCACAACTCTTACCCCATCGGAAGACAGCAACTTCACCGTCTTTGCGCCCTCCCAGTCAGCGCTGGATGAGGCGAAGGAGCTCATCGACGGTTACATGCTAAAGGAACGCGTGCCGGAGCTGGAATTCGGTGGAATCTACACTGCCAAAATCACTGAACTACGCGACACTGGCGTCATGGTTATACTGTACCCCAGCATGCCACCAGCGCTGCTGCACAATTCACAGCTGGATCAGCGTAAAATTGCGCATCCCTCAGCGCTGGGCTTGGAGGTTGGCCAAGAGATTCAGGTGAAGTACTTTGGACGTGATCCAGTCTCGGGATTCATGCGTCTCTCTCGCAAAGTGCTTCAGGGTCCAGCCGTAGGCATTACACGCAGCCTGAACAAGGCAGCAGCGGGTGAGAACTCCTCATGAGACCTAGGGATCAATTTGATAAAGTTAAAAGCAGTTGTACAGTAGTTAACTGTTAACGTTGTTAATAATTTGTTTTTAAACATGCAACTATATTTCCTAAGTTATAAATTTCGTGTATGTACATTGAACAAATCATCTTAAATACGAATCATGTATAATTGTTTTTAAAATACATTATAATGTATAGTTGAAGTACTTTCGTTTGTTATGAACTGAAAATTGCAGCATGAGGAGTAAGGATACATAAATAGAATTAGCTAAGCTTTCGGAGAAATCATATTTGGTATAGAACAGTTCCTTTGATGAGATTGTAACGTGTGGCTTAAAGAGGTTCATTTCGATGGAGCAGTGCCAACGGTCCAATAAGAATTCGAATTAGTCTTGGAGACATAAACGATTGGGATTCATGATCATTCAGATTATGCGGTATTTTGAGTAAATTTGCTTGGCACGTAATGATAAAAAATGAAAGAGAATTCAATTCTAAGTACAGCGTATAAAAAATTCAACTAAGCTATTTCGGGAATTAATGTAATTTTGTTAAATATTCACTTGTGAATTGTGTATGCGTGTGTGTTCCCTATATGATTACACGATAATAGGAATCGGAAATGCTGTACAAGGCCACTATCGGTGTCTTGGCATCACTCAGAAGGTCCACAACCTCCTCCTGTATTTCGGATACATAGCGTTTGTATTTCGGAAATCTGCAAGCCAAAAGGAAAAGTGAATTATTATAAATTATATATAATTTAATTAGTTATAATTATAAATCATATTTAGTTAGTCTCAGTTCGCACCTCTCGATCACAAAATTCATTTCGGGTTCAGTCTCTTTTTTGCGAATCTCTCGCGGATTGATGGCACCGACTAGAGCATTTAGCACTGCTGGCGGCAGTTCCACCACCAGCACCACAAACGTTTCCTTCTTGATGAACTGAGCCAGCGTGGAGCTCATTTGTTGTGCCACCTGATTCTCCCAGCGCCGTTTATAGTTTGCCGTCGGCTTGTCATGGGTGAGGAATATCACCTGCACATTCGGCAACTGGCTGTAGTTGTTCTTAATGCTCACATTCGAGGCAGAGTAGCTTAGACCGTTCTCGCCACGTCCTCCACTGCCGCCGCCTCCACTACTCATGTTGGACAACTGACTAGTGTAGTCTGCACAAACTCCGACAGCTCCACTGCAAACCGCTTCGCTGCGTTGCATCTTCTGTATGAACTCGACCAGTTCGGCACGCGTCAGATGACGTTCTTGGAAACGATCACGATCAAATGAGCGCACACGCAAGACGCCATTCTCGGCCACCAAGATAACATGCAGTGCACCGAGGCGTGCCAAGTCTTGTGCTTCATCGCCGCCACTGCTGGCAGTTTCCACAATGCCGCATCGGATACCAACGGACCACAGCAGGCGCATAATGTAGGTGACGTCCTTAAGCGGTGGCCTTGTCCCACATACACAAATGCCAATGTCTATGGGACGACAATCCTTGGCATACTCCATGCCTACAGCGGCCACAAGTTTGTCCAATGAGAAAGACAGTCCAGCGCCGCTAAGAACATTTCGGGTCGGCAGAGCTGCATTGAAGCTCTGTGCCTGCTTCTGGAACTCGTGCAACATGGCATCGTAACGTTCTCCCATTGCCAGCACCGAAGGATGACCAGAACGATTGGGCTTTAGATCCGCGGTCATTTGCCACACAATACCGCCGCTGCTTGCACGTTCGAAGCTGATAGGCAAGCCAGCCCAAATGTTAATGGGACACTGTGAAAGGAGGATCAAAGATTATTTACTATAT
This sequence comes from Zaprionus africanus, assembly GCA_018151435.1. Lineage (NCBI taxonomy): Eukaryota > Metazoa > Arthropoda > Insecta > Diptera > Drosophilidae > Zaprionus > Zaprionus africanus. The sequence continues at coordinate 11,807,891 of JAECXB010002206.1, forward strand.
ATATAAAGATATATATGATTTGCTGCATTACTCACTCTGACGCCCAGACTGTACGCAAGTCCAACCACCGTTTCCAGTTCCCGCAATGCTCCGCGTGCAAGAGAGGCAGCTTCGCCCTTGCCACGCATAAGACTCTTTAACGCAGACTCTTCGACGGCACTTCTGGAACCAGTCAGCAGGAAATTCGCCAACAGCATATCCATTAAAGTCTGCGCCGAAGTGCGTGACTTCTCCATGATGACTGTGATGCTGGAGTGAAATTGGAAACGTGAAATACGTCCCTCGATGAAGTCCATGAAGCCCTCGAAGAGTGCACCATATTGCGCCTTGGGCACATTGCAGAATATAAGAATTGACCGCAAGAGATTCGTGTGATTCATGCGAATGGCAACGTTTCTTTCACGCAATCGAGGCAACTCGTTGGTGATCTCAAATGCCAGCGACAGCAGCTCGGCATCCACCAGTTGGCTACTCGTGCTGGGCGAAATGATGTCGAAGCAGCACTCGTAGTTCTGCTTCGGATGAAAGTTGAAGACGCGCTCCTCGCGATACACACGATCCACACAATAGCGTCGTATTAGATTCACTCCGTTCATGGTGACGTGACGAGCGAACTGTGTTCGCAGATCGCAGGGAAGAAGCACCACGCATCCGGAGTGTGTCATCAGATGCACCGCATTGGCGTTGGCGCCGCAGTTGCGCTTCGATAATGGAGACAGCAGCGGTGAATCCACTTCAATGGCGCCGTGTTTACGGAAGACATTCACAACTTTGGCTTTCACAAATTCAATGAGCGGATTAAGGGAGACAATGTCATCGATAACTATGGCCGAGTTCCAGGACTTCATGGCACGACTACTGCTAAGATGGTAAGTGTGCTCAAGCACTTCGTCACTCTCCTGCTGCAGGCAACGTGCCACAAGATTCTTGTATGCCTTACTCTGTGGATTGGCCAGTGCGTGCCGTAGCATCTCTTGCAGTTCATTGGCCTCCAGTTCGGCTGGAGGAAGCAAGTCTGATATAAGTAGCTCTTCGGCGGTGGGTCGTTGTGCAGGATCGTGGCTGAGAAGCCAACGCAAAATCTAAAATGAAAGGATCGCAATTTATTAAGATTCAAATAAATCAAGCAATATTTTGCTTTCTCTACCTTGATGGTCTTTTCGTTTTTACTGTCCACCAGCATTTTCTCGGGTATGACAATGTTGGGAGTCCGTAGCGCCATTATGGTCTGTGCACGCTCCATTGCCGTATCGAAAGGTGGCTGCACCATTTCAAATAGAATGATGCCTAGCGTGTACATGTCCACCTTTTGATTGTACACAGACTTCGAGGCATTGCCAGTAAGTTCGGGAGCCACATAAAGCGTTGTGCCCACTTTGCCAGTGCCGGTTCCATCCTCCGTTAAAGTGACATGTTGCGATGCAGATGACGGTGGATTTTCCGCTGTAAAAGGCGCATAATAAGTACGTATACATATCATATACTTTCATATTATACACACCATGTGACTGGAGAGCCAGGAAGCTGGTTGTGGCCAATCCAAAATCACCAATTTTGATTTGATCATGTGAGTCCAGAAAGATGTTAACTGGCTTCAGATCACGATGAATCATGCCCTGCTGATGTATGTGCGACAAGCCCTCGGCAATCTCACGGAAAAAGCGCCACAGTCGATCCGTATCCTCATACAAATTGTCATCGATAGCCGTACTAAAGTAGGGGAACAAATTAGTAGAGATCATGATCATTTGCATCTATGGCTTACCGCAGCGTGCACTTCTCGCAGAACTCCATTTGAATGTACATGACTTGCATCAGTGGCCGAGGCGAGTTGGCCTTGTGGCGCGTTGAGTCCTCTTTATCGCTGTCATCGTCGTCATCATCGTCATCGTAAATAGCAACTTGACCATTCGAGTCAACAAATTCAATGCCATCCGAATCGGAGTCCTCTATAGTGGGCCTGTAATTGAACATGACATCGATTCAGTTAGTTCTTCATCTTTGAATTTACTATACATTCCACCTACATGTACACATTCCACATGCTGGAAGAGCTCTCAGTCTCCTCTTCCTCTACAGCAAGTCCCAGCTGTGGCGACTTGGCAGGTTTGGTGCTCAGTTCTTGACTTTGCGACCATTCGCCGCCCAGCAATTTGTCCATCTCAGCAGCATCTGCTTCGCTTACACTTTCTATCCAGCTATTGAAGTAGCGCACAACATTCTCATGGTTTAGACGCGACAACAGCTCCACCTCACGCGTCATCTTCTTGTACAGCTGGCGACTGCGTGCTGGTAAGGGTATACGCTTAATGGCATACTCTCGATTGTCCAGTATGTTGCGCACCTTCAAAACATCTCCAAAGGCTCCTTTGCCCAAATACATCAGCACTTCGAACTCGGTGCGCAGGCGAGATTGACTCAGCGCCAGGGTGGGTATTTGAATGGGAGCAACGGCACGTTGCACAGATGTTGTCGCCAGCATTGCTTGACTGGGCAGCACAGAATTGCGATGCTGTGTGCTCTGCAGCACTGTGGCATGTTGTTGTTGTGTATTGTCTACATAAAAGCGTAGAAACGGATGCTCCAGCAGCTCCGAGGCAGACAGAGTTCGATCCGAATTGCACCTTGAAAATATTTCACATTTAATTAGCTAATTGATTTTTCTAATTCATTCACTCACTTGTCTACAAAGTCCCGTATCTCGTAGCAGTTGGTAGGCATCAGACCCTCAATGAGAGCGCCCAATGCTGGAAGATCACCGCGTGTACTGCTTTGACCAGCGCCACCAATCAACTCCAACAAATTGGGCACAAGCGAGAAATCTGTGCAGCGAATGTTGCCTGTGTTATCCATGAAGACGGTACTGTCCAGAAGATGACTATGTGATACGCCCTTGTTATGTAGAAATACCAAAGAATCCAGGACCCCACGGGCCACCATGCGAGCACCATCCATGCACCAGCCAAACGTTGAGGAGATGCTAAATACACTTGTGCCGAGAAGGAAGTCCTGTACCAAATAGACGACTAGTCCCTCCTTGCGCTTGATGCACAGCACGCACTCATATTGTATTAGATTCTTATGTTGAAGCTGTGCCAGCGAGGACACCTGTTTCTCAATGGAGTTTATAAGCTCCTCCACACGATGATTACCCCCACATTTTGATTCGGCGCTCCAGTGGCACTTGCCATTGCCACTGCAGGGTGGCTCCAGTTGGGAATACTTGATGTTCCACTCGGTTATGTACAACAACTGTCCGCTGTGTATATCGACGCCAGAGTAGGCTATGCAACCACGCTGTGAGTGTCCTGCACGAAAGGATGCATTCAGTTTCAATGGAAAGAGAAATTGAAGCGTTATTTACCTAAGCAACAGCCGCGTTGGACTTGTCTGCCCACTTTGTGGAAGTAAAGCGTTTCTGTGTTCCGGTGATCCAGGCATTTATTCGGATACATATGGCCACGATAGTAGGGTGAGGAGTTCTCCGAGCTTTCGGATGAGCTGGGATGGCGATTGTTAGACTCACTCATGCTACGCCTGGGCTCTCCGCGACGTTTGGCTTCGGTCTTGAACATTTCCTTGCGTCGCTCGACCTCGTCAATGAGCGTCTGCCGCTCGAGTGTTTCCTTTTGTTTTTGTATATCCAATAGTTCCTGTTCCCGCTTCATTTTAGCCTGCTGCATTTGGTCATAGAACGAGCCCGTGGGTGGCTTGTTGTGCTGCAGTAGGAAGGCCTGAACAGTCTGTGCCAGTTCGTAGATCATAACCTCGCCACGCAGTTCCTGAGATTGCGCTTGCAGTTGGCTGAGCAATGACTCCAGCAGCTGATCCGACATGCCCTTTGACTCCTCCAGCGTTATCTTCGGGGCACTACAAAACAGATTTATTAATTTCCCGATGAAAATAAAGATTCCGCGGCAACTTACAGCTTTGGATACTTTGAGGGGCAGGTAACGTGCAACTTGGTGCTGACATAGGCCTGCGAGGTGCCATTGGAGGAATCCCGCAAGGGAGTCAGCAGTAGGCGTATGTCTGTGGGCTTCCATTGTGACGCATTTGTTTGCGGTCTCAGATCTTCAACATCGGCGCCGAAAATCGACTGTAATAAGCCGGTGTTTATTTCATCATCTTTGATAATCGAGAATGGAGACAGAAAAATACCTTTATAACCTCCAATTCCTGTCGTTGCCTTTCGCGAAACGATTCCTTCGCCGCCATTTAATTGTGAAGTTGTTCATTAAATCTCAATTGAATTTGGTTTAACACTGCCTTGCAGTGCTACAAATACTGGAGTCCGTCTGAGTGTGAGTGTGTGCGTGTCTGTGTTTAGTGTATGTGTGTGTTTTGTTATGAATATTGCAGCCGGTGTGTTTTTTCTGCGTTGGCAGCTGTTTCATTACATGTGTCTTGCTGCATTACATTAAAGCCTTCCTCAACACGTGGATTGCCGCAAATGAAATAATATTATTTCTTGTTGTTATTGCGTAAAAAAACAACTTGTTGCTCTTTTTTATAAAATTTCTTCACTCGCGTCGCATGTGCGTAGTTCAGTTGCCGTTTATCACTACTCGCTCCTCAGATAACATAATTTACTCCTCAACTAACATGTGCAAAATATGCACATTTTGCAATTTTGGTATTTTCATTTCAGTATTTTATGTAATCCAATCTGCAGTCACACTGTGCTTTTAAATAACGGTGCTTTGACCGCGCTTTTTTCTGTTTTATTTTTAATATCTGTTGCTCGTATTGTGTATTGTTTAAAAATTCTAATGGATCAGTCACGAATTGTAGTATACCTTAATCAAAATACTACTGATACAACACTCGAAAGAGAAAACTTCGACTATGGCGGCGAAGTGAGTGTTTTGGATGATAAAACTTTACATCTGCGGTGCTGCCAAAATACATTGGAGCCGCAGGTTTTGGTAGCGCAGAAATTGCGATTTGATTTGCTGTCTGTGAATAAAAAGGAAGAGGAAAAGAATTTAGAATTGAATGCATTGTTGCACAGTCTGTTTGTGGAACAGCGCGACTGTTTGCTGCTGCACATGACCGCCCAGCAAACACGTCAAATGATGTTCCTCGTCGAGGCGTTCATAATCCAGGCTAATGTGAAACTGCGCCAACAATCCATGAAGCTGGAACGCTGTGCCATACGCTACAAGCACCTGGTAGAAGGAATGGCTGCCACTGCACTCGACACTGAATGCAGCTTCAGCGACACGAGGCAGTTGATGAATTGGTTGTTAAATGAATACTTCATGCGTTTCTCCTTGGTTACGGGCCATGTGGCACTGGAACTGGAGTATTTTGTCTGCAACACGAAAAAGAACGATCACTTCTGCGTCAAATTCCACATTCTGCTTGTGGCCATGGACGAACTTAACCAAGGCACGCTGTGTGGCCTGCGTTGTTACTTTACCAATGATCCCATTGTAGCTGCTCTCTCGGTAACCAAATTGACATCATACATGCGTCAGGCGGCAGAATCGAATCCCAATGGAACGTTGTATATGCTGATAATGTGCCATGTCTTCGCCACAGGCTGCCAGATAAATTGCTCTAACGTGCAACTGCTCGGCTTGGCGCATTTGGCACGGGAACAACGGGACTCTGGCCAAGAGAGAGATGATAACGTGAGTGATATATATATTCTTCAAACAGGTTTCTCATCTAGCTTACTATCTTTCTTTCGATTTCAGAAACACAAACTCAAAACAATTGCCAAATGTTGTTACGATTCACGCGACTGCCTCGAGGAGTTGGAGACGAACTTTCAAGAGGTTAATGACAACTATGAACTAGTCCACAAGTGTCTGGTGCAGTATGTGCAGCAGGAGCAGCAGCTAAACGAGACCCGTGAACTGCTCATCAAACAACGCACCGAGTTTGTCCCCACATTGATAGCATCGGAAGCAAAACTTTTAAAGCTGTTAAATTTAATGACGGACCGCATGCAAAACTGATCCTAAAATTATTGTTTATTCATATTTTCATGTGTTCTCATGTCAAATTTGTGTATTTTTAAGCTTTAATTTTAATTCCATTGAGTTTAATGTCAAAATGAAAACACTATAGCTTTACACTACGCTACAGAACTTCATTGCAATCGCAACAGTATTCGTTTTAAGATTTTATCCAAATTTCTAGTACAAAATTATACTTTTTCAAAAAACAAAAAACATTAATAAACTGAACGTTCTTAAGTATTCAAAATGACTGAAAAGATTCATCGCGTGATTGTTGCCGTAACTGACGGCACACACAAACTGGAGGGCAGCAGAAAGGATAGAGCACTCGTTAGCGATATTAATATACTGGATCAGACGGCGCTGTTGGTACACATGAATACCGTGCCGGCTGAGAATGCTGCCAAACCCTCACAATATTATCAGCAGATGCAGTTCGATGCCGTGGGCTATGACGATGACGAACATGTTCGCTTCGGCCTCCATCAGATGTTGCTGCGGATGTTCCAGCACCAGAAGAACGGCTGCCTATTGCGAATGACACCCTGGCGATCGCACAATGTGCGATTACTGAATCGTCTGGTTGTTACCGATTTGGAGAAGATCTTACACCGAATGCCCTATCGCCTGGATGGGATCAATGTGGAGTATCATGATGTGCGCAAGTTTGAAATGGTCAACATGCTGATGCCGAGAATGAAGTCGATACGTGACAATCGATTCAAGCCAAAGCATCGTGAGCTATTGACGACGGGACACTTGTTCAAGTGGTTGCACAACGAGTTTACCATTTTAAGAGGGCGTGGCCAGGGTGACGACTACATTAATTTGGAATTTGTGCTGACTACGGAACAGCAGAAGCAAATCAAGCTGAATTTAACTATTTTTAGCATCTTCAATTGCATTGGCCGCAAGGATATCCACAACTTCTTCCAGAAACTGCCCTCGGGCAAGTTCAAGCAGAATACACTGATAACGGACTGCATAAGGGAGTTCTTCGACTGTAAGAATCCCGTGTTCACTGTGCTGCTATTCGAGATGCCACTGAACAGGGGAAATGCAAGAGGCAGGCACATGTTCTTGCAACTGGCCGACACGGCCTACATGAACATTGCTGCGGCGAATAGCAAGATCAGTCTGAAAGTGAAACCAATCGATTCCCTTCTCTCGTTATCAAAGCAGAGCGGCAATACTAGCACCACTGGCAACCTCTCGGCGGGAGACTATAGCCAACTGTCATCGTGGTACCATCGCATTGACGACAAGTTTAACGAAGTAAAGCAGTGCATGACGAGCCACTACGACGTCCAGTATCGTCAGAAGGTTGTGCAAATCTACAGGAGCATGAAATCGAATCGTGCGTTGACCGATAAAAGTGGCGGCGATGCCAACGGAATGTTCGTGAAGAACAGCGCTAATGATCTCCTTTTGACGTCCAAATATGTGGAGGCATTGAAGACGTTGAACCAGCTGGAGAAGGATGTGAGCAACAGCTGCTTTGCCAGCACACTGTCCACATACATGAACACCAAGAACTTTGAACTTAAGAACGCCGAGAAGGCGCTGCAAAAACAAGAGATAAGTAACCTAGAAGAACAAAGAAAACGTTTACAAACCTCAGGCTTAAATATGTATTGAAGATCAGAGGATCGTCTGCTTGCTGTGATGGCTCTTGGCCAGATAGCAAGCAGACCAAATGAATGTACCAACGTGCAAGACTTGGGAAATTGTTTCCAGAATTTTATTACGGTATAATTGTATATAAGTTTGAATGAGAAACACGTAGTTTTTGTAGTTTCAACGGGGTATACATTTATATAGTAGTATATAATATACATAAAATACATTGTTTTTATATACACGTATATAAATCTCAATATTATTGTCAACAATATGTTCCATATCTTTTCTCAAGAAGCACATTTATCCGAGGCCAGAGGTTAATAAACAGTTGATTTCTAGCCCGTAACAGTTTCGATAACTCAATATGAATATACACATACACACATAGTACACATACGAGGAGTATATATAGTATTGTATATATATATATATATGTATATAGTAATAGTGTACATACTCTTCTAAGCTGGTTAAAGTACAATGAGATTTCAATTCAATTCGTAACGCTAAAAACACTCAAAGCAACATTAAATGCAATTAATGAATGCACAATAAATTAATGCTACAACAATTGAATTTCTATTTGTTTTGTATAATTTGTTTAGATTTCTTCAAATATGTTTGTATCTTGGCAATGTCATTTGGATATGTGCGATTTGCGATGTACTGTGTAGGGTAGCTGATCAGGTAATTATAGTTATCCTTTAGCATCAGGATCAGTATCTGTATTGTATATAGTAAGTTTATTCACTTAGTTTACGGCGGCAGTTGGCAAATAATTTGACGACCGAAATAAATGAACAAAATGATTTTTCTTACGAACGAACTTAATAGGAGAAATACAGTTAAATTATTAATTTAAGTTAAAAGCTAAACAAAACTTTTCTGAGTATATTGCGTGTTTCGCAGTAAGTTCTAAACTAGTTTTTAATTAACCATCTAAGCACTGCCATAAACAATACGTGAATCATTTCATTCGAAAGCTCAAACGATCATCAATCAAAATTGAAAGGGGGATTCCTTATAACACTGGAACATACTGATTTTCACATAATTCTACACTATTATGAATCGGATTTAAGGTTTTGAAAACTTCACTTCAAATCAAAATTAACATTGAGCTTTGGACCACTTTGAGTTTTTCTTTTTTCTTTTGATTTTCCTTGTAATTTCCGTTTGGTTTCACAGTCTTTGCATGCAAATGCGAGTCCAAAGCCTTGTGTTAGTTCAATTTTCGAAACGATTTTGGTAAGAACTTAGGGGATGTATAAAAATATACATATCTATTCATAATAGTTTCCATATTGCTGGCCTGGGGCGCGCTTCAAAGTTGCAAATCGAAGTTTGAAGAGCGCCCCGAGCCCGGAATTCGCCTGGCTACACAAAAGCTTTGAGTTTACAATGCAATTTCAAATATTAAATGCTATCATTTGCTGTTGGCTAACGTCATGTATCTCTTCTCCTTCTCCTCCTCCTTTGTCGTGGTCTTCTCCTTCTCTTCTATGTATATTCTTGCTGCCAATCCTTGCACTAATCTCTACACCTGAGCTGGTTTCGTTTGCTTGCCGAGTACCATGAGCATCTTTTGTAGGAAGTGTGTGAGGCTTACTGCAAAGTAGAGAAACGCCAAGGGGATTAGTCAGATAGATGTAGAAGAACCTCTCGTGGGACTACACAAGTGCTCTACTTAGATCTACAAATGAAGAACAATTAGTTAGATTGTTGGGCCAACGAGAGTGCGAGAGTGCAAACAAGCAAAAAGGATTCTCCGAGCGGGCAGAGGAACCCGCACGTGAGACTTAGTATAAGTTAGTTAGTTAGTTAGTTGGTGCAAAGGGCAGGCAGATATGTGTTTGTGTGTGTGTTAGTCGAGTGTTTAAGAAACTTAGGAAAACTAAGATAAGGAGCAAAATTAAAAAAACCTTTGACGCCGCTTTGGGACGCACAACCATCATCAGTTTCTGTAGTGCTTGTGTAAGTCCGCCTAGAAGAATAGCAACGATTGGGAGTAAAGCGTAAATCATATGGAACATAGTTGCCAGAGAAGGGTTTATGGTGAATACACACACAGAAGGAAAGCGGCCGGAAGCACAACTCGATGTGTGACCAAGTGACTTACCCATGGACTTCTGGAACCAGATGGGCTTACGCTTCCAGGCAATGAAGAGCAAGTAGACCGGAATACTGGAGAGGATCATCAGTATGCCGTAGCCAGTCTCCACGGGGCTGGCGTACATGGGCACCACGGTGACGAAGAGAGTGGCAAGTAGATAAACAATGGGGAACACCAACGGTACGCGAATGGGGCGTGGCAAATTGGGCTGGGCCCAGCGCAGCCAGGGCAGGCAGAGCACGGCCACACCAATGCTCAACTGAAATGAGATAACGCAGGTTGAATTAAAGATAAGCACAGTCTCATTTCTGTGGGCATGGTAACCTACCCAAGTGGCAAAGCCCACGTAGTTGATAAGCGCAATGATGTCGGAGACTGTCAGGTACAGCATGGAGAGCAATGCCATCGCCAGCACGGCTGGTGTGGGCGTGAAACGTTGAATCTGAATCATGGTAAGAATTTCAGGCATTTGTCCCTCATTGGCGCCGGCATAGAAGAGACGCGAGGAGGTGAGCAAGATGCCATTGACAGCACCAAAAGTGGACAGGGCCACAAACACTAAAAGAGAAAGAGAGATGTTCGTTCATTTAAAGACACTCAACTTGGTTACTTTTGTTGTACTCACCCGGTATGGTCCAGGAGAGCATGCCAAAAGCACGATCCGCATAGGTGACAGCCACGGCCGTGGAACCCATAACCTCATCGGGCGACAGAATGGTGTAGAAGGACACATTTGCCATGACATAGACGACGGTCACAAGGGTGCAACTGATGGCGATGGCACGTGGCAGATTCTTGACCGGATCCTTCAGCTCCTCAATGATGAAGTTCAAGTAATTCCTGTCAGCAGCAATAAATCCAATTAGCCCCAGTTTATATACAATACAAACATATATATAGGGCACACATAAGCCGCTTAACACTCACCAGCCGTTGTAGGCAAACAGACCCGAGTAGAAGGACAGCGCCATGGATGTGACTTTTGTGTCGCTGTCTTCGAACGTAAAGTACTTCACATTGCCCAGATACAGTTGGTACATGCCCGTGGCGATGATGATAAACAGGGCCAGCAACTGCAAAAGGGCCCCCGTTCGAGTAATCTCTTTAAATTGCGACAGAACATTTAACTTACTTTGGCATATGTGAATATATCCTGCACAGCGGTGGCCCATTTAACGTCCCAGCAGTTGATTAAGGTCAGCACGACTGCAACGAGGGAAAGACATTAAATTGAAATCGCATCAAGGCGAATCCAAACTCCACAAGTCGTGACAGAACAGAACTATCTTGGTGGCGTTTGGGTGATGTAATAATGTGAAGATTTGCACAATGTAACTCGCTTTGTTGCGTTGCATTGAGCGTACACAATTCCGCCTGATAGAATCAATATTGACGAATAAAATAAAAACAATCTGTCAATCTGCCAATCACTCATTACGAACGTGAAGTGCTTTAGTATTTGGGATGCAAACTTTTCCCACAGCTCATGGAGTATTGATCGAACTGTGACATTTCCACTGTTGGAAAGATACTCCGCGAGTGTTTGGACTTTACAAACGGAAACGTCCCTCAATGCTCCCAGCTGGCAGCTGATAAGCTTATGGCAATCACTTTTCACATTAATGTTTACTCGGAGTCCTTCAAATTGGTTCTAATCTACTGGATCAAGTACGTAACACTGATAGGCTCTGCTACTTACGTATGCAACAAACGGCAAGCAATCGCGATGCATCATCGGGCGGTGTGCACTCCGGAAAGAAGGGCTTCAGCACGTAGATACTGAACGTTAGAGCCACAATGGCCTGCGAGCAGGGACGCACAATCATGCACTCGATCCATAGACGTATGAATGCCATGAAAGGACCAAAGGTCTCCATAATGTAGGCGTAATCCGCTCCAGATTTGGTTATCATGGTGCCCAGTTCGGCGTAGCAGTAGGCGCCCACCTAGAAGACCACAGAGATCGATTAGAAATGATTGAAATTTAAAGTATTGCGAAGGAGACGGAGGTGGAAGCGAGTGGACTCCTTAGCCACCCCAGCAAGTGGTTGCCTTTTCAGCTTTAATAGGCAGGGACCACGCAGCGTATACGTAATTTTTATTGAATAGCAGCAGAAGCAGCGAGTGCTTTTGACAAGGGCGTGTCAGACTGTCGGAAGCAGGGTAAATGCGTGTGTGTGTGCGTGTGGGTGTGCGTCAGTTGCGTGTGTATGTGTGCGTGTTTTTGTGTGTGCAGGGGAATTTCAATAATTTCATTAAAAGACAAAACGCTGCCTGCATTCGTAATTGCTTGTTGGTTCTTTCGACAGCTCTACTTTGTAGGCATATTTTACCACTTCCCTTTCCACTGTCTTCATTCCTCTTGCCTCTTCCCCTTCCCCCTACTCATTTCCATTTCCATTAGTGCGATTGTTCTACTTCGTTTTGTTGCACATCTGTTCGGCGGCGCATGCCGTAACACGCTCTGGCCGCAACAGGTGGGCAAGCGAGGACCGGTTCATCATTTACATGTTATCAATATTTATGAGTTGCCGACGACGCGTTGATCCGTTGATCCACTGACCCGCCAACACGCCGCAGTACTCACCATCGAGAAGACACCGGAAACAACCCACACAATGAGGGCCAGATTGACGCTGCCCGTGTACTTCAGCACTCCAGTGGGAGACACGAAGATGCCCGAGCCAATGATCGAGCCGACGATGACAGTGCAGCCATTGAGAAGGCTCATTTTAGCCTTGAGCGTCACCTCGCCACCTCCATCGCCGCCGCCACCGTTGGCTGCACCCTCGTCTCCGTTGGTCAACTTGGTGGTTGCCTCGCCATTTCCATTCACAATGGAGCTCTTCCTCGACGAGTTCTTGCGATTCAGGGCTTCCGTTTCAGCCATGTTTCAGCCGGCAAATGATGATGAAGATGCCTGTGAATATAAGTCAAATAAATCTGCATTAGAACACGGAGTAAGTTGTGGATAATAATATATAGATATATATATATATAGCTGATTTTATTAGGATTTAATGTGCTGCTAAACAGTTTTTGGCTTATAAACAAGTTCTATAGAATTGTAATTTAACGGCTTTGAAAAATGTATTTTGCTATTTTTAGCAACGCGATCGTCGTGTCATTGTTTGGAACATCATTTATGTGTTTCATTAAAAGCCAATTGTTGTTGGCATTTGGCTAAATTTAGCATCACTGCTTAGTAGGGTAAATAATCTTACACGTGCAGCTGATCAACTTGTTTTGTGCACTGACTTGAGCTATAATTCACGATTCTCGAGTGACGACAATAAGATGGACCACACAAAAATCGCATCTATGTTTTCTTGACTAGCTAGACTAATTTGATTAATATTTATGTGTATAAAAGCAATTAAAAGTTCGTTCCGAGTGAGACATCAGTTCCAGAGTAACGTTTTAGAAAACATAATCTAATCTGTGGCTACAGATCGAGAGTCGAGGCACGGGTGAGGGATTGTGTTCGAACTGAGTGAAAGGCAATTAAAGGTCATTGCCCAGTATATATGTATGTATGTAAAGCTACTTCAGCTACATTTTGCCAGTTTTTGTATTTCATTTACAAAGTTAAGCCGACAGCTGACTGAGTACCCGAGAACGCTGCCTTTGTACCTTTCCATTACACTAGACAGCAAAGTTTGAAAATAGACTGAAGAAGACTGTGAAATTAATTTATTTTGACTAATTTCGAAGTATTTTGTTACGCTCTCTTTATTTTGATCTGCACATTCGCGCGATATCGATTATGTTACATTGCAGCGTTGCCACCTATGGTTATAACAACAACGTTACCGGCTAATTAGAATATTAATTTGGTATTAAATATGTACTGATTATTGCAGTATATGAAAATAAATAAACTGAAACTAATTTAAAATAAAAAGTATGAATGATATTAGGCATCTTTAAGCCTCAAAAATTCCCAAAAAACAATACTGTTGTCTAGTGTAATCAGACCTGGCCTCATTATCAGTTCCAGCTCAGTTCGGACTCACGATGAGGAAGCACAAGCTGACGGGGTTTTCAGAAAGTTCGTTAAACCACGAAATTTCCAATGAATAAAATGCTACATTTACTTTGATAGATATGTATGTGTGTACATATGTCGATTGATTGACGATCTGCTGGACGCGCGTGATGGTCCATAAAATATGCGAAGTGTAAACATAAATATTTTCTCAGCAGCAGTTCAAGGCTGAGGAAAGCGAGGCGCGTCTAACCACTTCGGGCCGCCCACTGCTGTGATTGGGTCACAAGGCGGCTTTTCATTAGCCATAGAAGTCGAGGTGGATATCTACATTTGTACATGTGTGGAGCACTTCCTTCAAAGCAAGAACCGGCACTGGGCACACGCTTTGCATAAATTAGCATAACATCAAAAGCGAGACAAACAACAACAACAGATGCACAAGGCAACAAACAACAAACAGACGAGAAAATGTGAATTAACTATTGAACGACAGGTAGCACAAACAGGTGAATAAACTAATGAGCTGCTAGTAGTGCAGGGCAATCAAAACACACACCATGAGCCCCTCTCTCGCGCCCACTCCTTTCCCTAGACTAGAGCAGGTTCTATTCTGTCTGTGGTTGTTAGTCATGTTTTTAGAACCTCCGCTGCTAATTAGCCATCTAAGGTCTTTCCTTTGGCTTCACACTTGGCCAGCCAAGGCGAACGGAGTGAAAATACATTAGGATCATAATGAAAATCGAGCGTAACGCCGAAAAAAAAATGTGTTGATCTTCTGATGCAAGCGACGTGATTTCCTTAACCACAGTCAGCAAATTGCAGGTTGGAATTTTGATTGTTGCTGGGCTTTCCACACTTGCAAGCGGAAATTCGCAACAAAAAAAAGAAAAAAAAACCATAATATCATAGAATTACCAGCGCAATTACAACATATCTGAGTCATAATGTAACATGTGAAAGGAACACGCCATGGGTAATTGGCCATTAGATGGGTGCAATTCGTTCGACTCTAATGGTGCTTTTACTATCGCCATACCGAAGGTCTGCCCATTGTCTGCCTTTCGCTCTGCCCTCAAGCATTATTGGCCTGGCCCGAAATCAGCCCCACCAACAATACCTTATTGATTCATCGCACTATGTATATTATACATGTATATAATGTATGCGTATGTATGTAGATGTAGAGCACCGCCCCGCAGATTGTATACGCACAGAATACTGGCAGCAACAAAAAAAAGCCATTAATTTTGATTCCGTAAACAACAATAGTTTCTTTTTTTCCTCTATCTACAGCACACAAATCTATGTATATGTACTTTCAACGCTTGCTATCTATTTTCCACCAGGTGAAATTATTCAAACTTAATTTGTACACAAAATTTAAGCAACTAATAAAGCCATTAGCCGAAGCTTTACGAACTGTACAATATAATAGATATGTGAATTATTCGATTCCGGGAGAAGAGTTGCGACTTCTTTTGTTCAATTCTTCGCTGATCTCATTGTATTCATTTAAACCTTTATCTCGAGGTGTGAATCGTTCTTTTGTGTATTTAAAATAAACCGATTTTTTTTATTCTTTTACTTTTGTGACACGTTAGAAACTTTGTGGATTTGCCGAAACAACGCGTTCGTATTTTATGTACACGTTTTATTATTTCATTTCGCAATTGTTTTTTCACTTGCTGATGCGGCACTAAGATGTGAAAGAAACGCCACTGCGAGAACAAATAAATGTCTCTTTGAAGCCGTCCAAGATTATACACACAGTTGTTAAAACAATACTGACTTTTATGGTATTAGCTACCTGCTCGGTGAAAATATTCGTAGCCTCGTGCGAGTGACAATTCCGCGCCAGAAGTCCGTTGAGAAAGCCGCGAGAAACCGAAAGGGGAACCGCGCGCAATCAACGAGTTCAGCAGACTGACAAGAGCGCTGGCTGTGCCTGTAGCGAGGCATCTTTGCGGCACAATCTCTGCCGGAACAAGTCGTCGGCGTAGTTGGCGCTGGGAATCACCTACAGAGCAGCCTGGCAAAGCTCTGTTCTGAGCTTCGTTTGAGCTTTGCGTGAGTCAGCAAAGCTTGATGTCGATGTGTGGCATGGTCGCTGTGCTGGTGCGCTACATCGAACTTGTTAGAGGTCGTTTGGAGAGGGCTCGTTCGTTCGAAACCGGCATTTTTGAATTTATAATTTTCTTACCCAAAAACAAGTTTACGACGCAGCGATTCGAGTATTTCTCTGTTTGTTTTCGGTTTTCAACAGAATTTCTGTTGATGTTGCTGCCGTTATTATTATTGTTGTTGGTGTTGCTGTTGTTGCGCTGCTAACGTGTTTGCTTTTAATTGTTGTGCATACGAGTATTATGAGGCAAAAGCGGAAAAGGTACACGCTGTTTTTATCTAACAGATACTTGTACGCAACTCTAATTAGCCGAGTGCTCTGCACACACATGTTAGATACTTTATCTTTCGGCTCGGCACTCGAGATTCTCCCGCTCTGATCGTGCACTACTGTACTCGCTGCACAAAAGAATCTTCCTCATTAGATGCCTTCACACACAGACAAAGTGTATCTTCAACACAGCATTATGCGTTGTCTTGTGCAAATTTGATTTCGCGCGCATATTCAAATGCCTCAGTCTGTCCCGTAATTGAATATATCCGCCGTGCTCGACACAACTGACATCTACTCGAATCTCTCAATGCAAATCTGTCTGACGAAGTGACAAAGTCGGTTGCAGTTCTCTCCTGAATAGCATGAAAATAGCCCACGCAAATTGCTATTCTTTGAAGAATTCATTGAGGCTGATCTTATTATTATTCGCTTATTTTAAATTGTTGCATTCACCGACTGTGGGCTTTCCCAGTTAATTGAATACGCCTCTGATTTCGCCTTATGTGTAGAGGCAATTGATATTGCTCAATCCCAGGTTTATTACTCAATTCCGTGAACGCATCTACGCGGCTTGAATTAGCGACAATTGATGCGAGGCGCCCAGAACGTTGGGAACACATTCGTTGATATTAAGAGACTGTCCATGCTATACTTAGTCACAGAGCTTAATTTAAATCTGGGCAAAGCGACATCTGTGCACCGACTATCTAAGAGTTTGTTTATTTTGATCTTGCGATTTATTTATTTCAATCTTGGCGAGTTATGTTTGCCAGATTCTTGAGAGCTTCTCATGTGCGACTAAGCTAACGTAGAGATATACCTTATGTTTTCATCATTTAACATTGGAATAACCGGTATTGGATATTATACCTGTAGTATCTTTGTATTATGCACCACTACTTACAGAAGTTCTAATTCGCCGCGTAAGCGTCAGGTTTTTATATGATCTCAAATTACGTGTCGCTATTCAATTACATAAACCGATCACATATGCAAAACTTAATTCAGTTATTCAATTCCAATAAGGTGATATAATTAGCTTATCGTGGTAGGGAGAATAACTGACCCACTCACGCTAAAGATAGTTTTGAAAAAAAATAAAAATAAATAACTTTATAAATTTGTAGGTTATTTTTTGTTTGAACAACTAAGAGACGTGCCAACCTATTTTCATGTTTTTACTTATTCAAATACAATCAATACAATATACTACAATACTAAACTACAATATACAAAATTGTAATGGGAACACAACCTTTAATTCGACCTAAAGTTTAAAACCTTAACCACACACAACCTTATTCACTTGCCTACAAAGAAGAACCTTTCGAGCAATGAGTTTAAATGAAATCCTAATAATTCCTATAGAATTTAATTTGACCTTAAGTGCGAACCCTCTACCACCTTAAACCTCAATACCCCTACCAACAAAGAAGAACCTTTCGACGCATCACAATAAATAACAATTTTAAATTAAATTCTTTTAATTCTTATTGAATTTCTGTGCACATTTTGGAATTTTAAGCTTCCCGATATGCGATACTCGATACTCGATACTCGTTGCATGCTGGCAACGCATAAGTCGATCAAAGGCGACACACCTCGTGGGCGCAGGGTATTGAATGCTCATTAATTTTCAGATTGATGCTAATCCCAAGATTTTCTCTGCGAGATTCGTGTGGTTAACAATTTGCTGAAATTCTCAAGTTTCGCATCGGGAACTGAATATATCGAGTGTGTGCATTGCATCAGATGCGCAGTTTACAGATTCCATTATATGCATCAGTTATGTACAGTATATAATGTGTTACAAAGTGGCGCCAAAGTGTCTGAAAATGCCAACGCGGCGTGACGTAGAGGTCGTTCGCAACTCGTGTACATAGTATACCGCCTAGCTAAGTGGGTGTCTGTGTGTGAGGAGGGGAGGTTGTGTGTATGTGGGCTGTAGGTTTGCTCTGTGACGTCACACATGCGTAGAGATGAGGCGAGGCACAATGTGTCTGACGTATATAAATGGAGGTGTGTTTTTTTTTTTTCTTCATTCGTACTTTGTCCGTCTGTCGTCCAAGTTTGCAGCCGAAAATAGCCTTGCAGAGATACAGAAGGGCAAAGTTCTTTCGTGACAGTTATTTGAGGGGTTTCTTGAAAACTTACGCTCGATTCCTTTTAATTAATCAATTTTTCAATTAATCGCACTTTTCGCTAGTCGCACTTTCACTTCTCAATGTCAAGGTTGCTACTATAATGATACTTTCATATTTTGAAATAGGTACATGGGTTCTATATGCTACGGTACAGTATGTATATTCAAAACGCTTTCCCACGCTTGTGTTTTCACACTTTTCTGTTAACCAAACATAGTCGAAAACGACAACCACATCACGTTGTGCTTCTCAGCAAATAACGCTTCGAGACTTGTTTCCTTGTCGTGTCCACAGTTCACAGTGTACTGAAAGACAGCGCATGGCCACAGCCAAAGTCAGAGCCACAGCATCAGCGATGGGCAATGGGTATGGGAACGGGAACGGGAACGGGAACAGGAACGACAGCGAGAGGAAGCACGAGAACCAGAGCGTGAACGTTCGCTGTCTGATAAGAGGGCGTTGAGAGCAAGAAGTTTGCAGAACTTTGCAGACCAAAGTAAAGAGCAAAATACCAAAAAAAAAAACGAACAAAAAAGGTCGTTTGTGCTTTAGACGGGTCACGTTGTTGTTGTCCTTGATGCTTGTGTTGTTCTTGCTCTTGTTGTTGTTGGGCTGCTGAAATTGTGTGTTGGCTGTGAGCAAAACCTTTTGCGTACTTCAAATTATACGTTCCTCTCCGAATTACCCCCTACATGTCTGGTTAGCTACGCGCAGGCATTCATCAAGGGTTCTTTCTCGGCTTGCTTGGGCTCGGTTTGCATCCACAAATTATGCCAGAACAGCTTTTGGAATTTCTTAAGTCTTTTTTTTTTTGGGAGGGGGTTTGAGATTTGTCTTTTTGTCCATTCGCGCCTTTTGTTTTGCGCAGGCAGGTCACAATGTGCTTTTCATTGCAGTGTACCGTGTACCGCGGGCAGCTGTGACTCGTTTTCACTGTGACTGAGGTCAGCTTAATATTAGTTGTGCGCATGTCCTGAACTAAGCTTTTTTAAAACGTCAAAGATGTTTTAAGTTATATCGATGAAAATGTATCGACACTTAGATGGGCAAATTCTCTAACGGTTATTGTTATCGGTTTTTTTTCTGATTTTTTTAACAGACTAACCGTTTTGTTGTTTCCATAGCAGTCAACTTTTGTTTGCGTGCAAGCAAACTGCTTGCAGCAGTGTAACACTAAGATAGAAGCTGTTTTTGGCACTGCTCAACAGATGGCGCTACATTGTGCTAAATGTTTACAGAAATAGTGTGGTTTTATTAATTATTACTAGTGTGTGATTGTACTATGGGTATAACTATTATTGAATCGGCTCATTTTTTCCTATGCAGTTGGAAAATCGACTTCTATATAAACTAACGGCATCCACTGCTATTCTGTGCTATTCTGTCAGGTGCACTGCTTTATTATTTAGTTAGTGTAAAGCAGTGCACTGGCACAATTTCGTCTACTAAACATCAGATGGCGCTATTAATAATTGTGGAAACGGAGATCTGGCAGCACCGCATTAGACAATCACTTCATTAAATTTGAATTACATGTGATATCGGAATTCTTTTAATTATCGATAGCTTTTTTTCTTTCGATCTTCGACTATTATTCAAGTTGTAGAAGACCTGTTTAAAGTTTACGCTGTAAACTCGTTTTCGACATATTTGTTTAATATGAAATAAGACTTTAATTATATGAATTTAAATTACATGTGTCATTTGTAAGCCTCTGCAAGTCGCATTTAGTAATGCATAATGCATGAAACGTTTCTTAAATTGACAACTTCACACACAAATCAATCTAAGTGATTGTGTCTGTTGCAGTTAACTTATTGTGCA
This sequence comes from Zaprionus africanus, assembly GCA_018151435.1. NCBI lineage: Eukaryota > Metazoa > Arthropoda > Insecta > Diptera > Drosophilidae > Zaprionus > Zaprionus africanus. The sequence continues at coordinate 11,827,953 of JAECXB010002206.1, forward strand.
GCCTTTATAAAGCACAAGAACGTGTGAACTTATGCAAACTGTGTGCTTCGCGTCAGATTTTGATCCTGTTTTCGAACTTGTCATGCATGCAGGCAGCATTGTACTGCGCTTAGCACCAACACCTGCCTCTGTGTGTGTGCATGTGTGTGTTGAGGTGCATTGCCACATGTGTGTGACTGTGTGTGTGTTGTTGCAAATACACAACAATAAAAGCAGAGGCCTTTACGCTTATTAGTTTGTTTTGCAGCTCGACGAAATCAATCAGCATCAGTGGCAGCAACATGAGGAACTGATGCCCTCGATTGCCACAGTTTTGCGCCTGCAGAGCTTCACTCACCGGAAGCTGCGACAGCAGGATATGAATGCATTCCGAATCGCGCACCCAGCGCCCTGCGTCCACGTTCAGTTCGCATATTTTCCAAACTCCTTTGATGACGCTTCACGCTTTCTTTTTTTTGCGCGTGCGAGGATGGCAAACGTGACAGCGACAATTGTCGTCGGGTGAAATTATTTTGACAGGGGCCACACTGGATGACAGTGGGAGAAATGGAACAGCTTTTGCGCATCTTTCTCGGGCATACCCCGTTGCCATAGGTAGCCTGATGGTGTTGTATGTATCAGGTTGGAAATTTGAGAAGAGCAGCACAAGTTGTCATATCTTTATAGATATATAGAGAAGTCAATTTATAAAGGTTCTTTTGCAGATTCCAAATAAAGGTTGCTCAGTTTCCAGCTAGGGTAACCATTGAGTTATCCACAGTAGTTGGCCAAAGGTTTCTCTTGCGTTTTTAGCGACGGAGACGACAAACTTTGATGCTCAGCAATGTGATTTGCATATTTTAATGGACCATAAATGTCAGACAGGCAAGAAGCTCGTGTGCATTCGCTTTGCATTTGCAGACTCTGCCTGGCTATCGTTATCTTTCACCTGAACAAATTTCGACTAACTCTCCCTGGCACGTCGATCAATGAAGCGCGCACTTTTTGCTACCTTACTCCGCTGCTCTCTGGGCTGTAAAGTGAAGCCTGGCAGTAAGCTACTTACCAGGCAGACACGAACACAGCTGCAGACAGGGATACAGTTGCAGACACGGACACAGTTGCAAGCCGGGGCACAGTTGCAGACAGGAACTGAAGTGGAGGCAGGGAGGAGGCTCATATATGGTTACAGTTACAGTTGCAACTGCAGTCCGAGATGCTTGTCCAGGTTTTTGTGTACAATTTATGCACTTCCTGGCCGGGAGTCATACACGTATGTGAGGTGAGTTGAAGTGTGCTGGCTACTCTGGAGCTTCTTCAGTTTGCAAAGCGGATTTTTCATAGTGCACAGCTCGGGTATTTATGCAGAGTGCAGAGTGCTTCTCCGTGTGCCTCGCCCGATTGCCGGCTTATGTTAATTTTGATGAAGTGAAATCAATTAAAGGCAAGTGGAAATATGAGAAATATGAAAAAGCTGCTGCCGGGCGTACAATCAAAACTTTACTAATTACAAACTTGCCGAAAAATCAGCAGCTTAATACAATAAGTGCGACAATTTCTGGCAACCGGTTTCGGCAAGTGCCTCAAAGTGGCTCCGCATCCGCCCCAGCACCCTTACCCGCAAGTGCTTAACCCCGCCGGATACTTCTACAGTTCGCCCCCAAAGAAGTGAGAAATAAACTTGCGTTTTCAATTACCAGAGCAGGCAGACGAGGCTTGAGTTGAGTTGAGTTCTGAGTTCTGAGCTGTGCTGAGCCTGCTGCCAGGCATCAAAGGATATAGAGAGAGGACGCCGTCTGCTGACAATGCGAAAATGCAAAGAGCAAAGGCACTTGAGCACTGAATGAGCTGACGAAGGCCGATCTAGGGTTGGGTGACTGGCGTCGTCGTTGACACCATTTGGCTGCAGCTCATATTCGAACTTGCCATAATAGAAAGAAGGTGTAAAACACTGATGGAAAAAGCACATACTCCCCCCTCCCACTTCATATAAAGTGTTAACTGTTTGAGTTTGAAGTTAACTGTTTTCTGAGTCCTCCTACTCACATTTGATTCACAATCATAATTTATTTAGAGTCATGTGCAGTTAGTCATCTGCTGGCAGTGGGCAGGAACCCAAAGACTCGCGGGTGGCAAGGATAAACTTTATAATAATATAATTTCATAGACTTTGCCGCTCCGCTGCTGCCTCTGCTGCGTCTTGAATTTATGCACTGAATTAATTATGCACGTACGTCAGGAAGGCTTTAGTCCTGGCTTTGGCCTTAACTCCGAATCCTGCTGAGGAGGATGTCGCCGCGTCTCTGTTTGTCTGCTTAGTTGGTGGCGCATTTAAAATAATTGCCCCGCCTTGTCTGGCGCTGCAAGTGGCGCAACTGAAACTGGCAATTCGTGTGAAAAGTTTACACTGCGCTCTCGGCATAAGCTTATAATGGATTTGTCAACGAGTTTGTTGCGTTCTTCTCTTTTTTCTTGCCAGGCCCGCAGGCGCAGGACTCCTGTTTTGCGATGAGCTAATGCAAATTATGGTTAGTTCTGCGGGAAGGCTAGTTAAGTGTTCGCGCTCATTTGCATAGCAGAAGTAGTAGGGAAAGTTAGTCCAGACTGGAAGTGCACATGTTCCAGGAGCAAGTAGCTACAGGCGCTGATTAAACAGGAATATCGAAAGGCAGCCGAGTTGAGCACAGAAGTCAGTACTAGAGTTTCCTCTCTTCTCTTCCCCCTAAAGCTCCTTCAAGCCATGAAACATTGTATTCAACTCAAGCGCAGCTGTAGCCGGCAAATCGCTCAGTTTTCACACTCCCCCCGTCGGGGATATATAATTTCAGGGGGGAGGGAACATTTATAGCTGCACATTGGGCAACAACATTGCTGTCAGCTGTCTGAGTCTCGTTTATTTACGTCGACGTTGAAAGCAAATTGATATTATGTGGAATCGGTGGCATCAATGGGCGAAATCCTTTCGCAGCGCCACTCGACTTAAGCCAAGGATAATGATAATGTTGCGCAACGAGCACGAGCAGGAGAAGAGGGGATAAATGGAAGCTGTAGATAGACAGTTACTTTTGCATACATTGCCTACCTAGAGTGTGCTTCAAGACGAGCAGGGGCTACTCTTCGTCTGAATTTGTTATCGACAGACCGACTCGAGTGGATAATGGAATCGAAGGGAATGCGAGGCAAGTGCAACTAATTGGGTTTCGCTTAACGTTTGGACAATGAGTTAGCACAAGGCCACAAGGCGGCCAATGCGGACGTGTAAGTGGAGTAGCTCCCTCTCTCTCTCAGTCTTCTCTCCCACTCCGTCTGGGGCTGCGTGTCTCCTTGCCACTTGATTGGAAAATCAAACTAATTAAAAGATTTCAATTAAACGTCGAGCTGGGAATGCTACGACGACTTGGCGCAGTAATTCCATTAAAATGGCAAATCAATTTCAATAAATTTCATTTGCGCTTGAAAAGCGCACAAGGTGCACAGAGGCGGGACACGCCCACAAGCAAAGCGATGCTGTCGTTTGCTGCTTCTGTTCCTGCTGCTGCTTCATAAAACTGTTACATGCTGACAAATCTGTTAATTGAATCGAGAATCCAATTAAAACTTCAATTTTGCGGAAACTTTGCGCTTTTGGTAAAGTTCAAGTGCATAAATGGCCAACATGCGGTCGTGTTGAATTCGTTGCACATGTTGACGCTTCTGCCACAGCCAGGCTCGAGCAGCTTTTGCATTTTTCCCGACTTTGCCACAAACTAGTTGCAATTTTTGCACACTCCCCTCCCTCTTGGGTGTAAATTCAATAACGAATTTATGTGGGCTCCGTTGACAACATTAAAGCGCACAATTTCCTAATTAGTGTGCCTGCCCATTTACACAGTCAGCTTGCCACTTTCCCCTGCACCAGCTCCCTTGCTTACCCTGGCAGGCCCCTACCCCGCTGTGCTGTGCTGCCTACCGCATGCCTGACTTTGTCCATCTCTCTGCCTGCATTTGAAATTCGAGCACGCAAAAATAGTCAAAGCAAACCACAAGCTGCGCATAACTAACTGCAACTGCTTTATTTGGACAAACCGCAGGGCTACCTGCTCCACTGCCCGCACCCCCTGTGGGGCACCTATACATAAATACTATATATATACTATATGTATATGTGTATATTTCATTTCAACTTGATGTGAGCTGTAAGCCAAAGGGCGCAGCAAGAGTTTAATGGTTTGCAGTTAACCATCACAATTGACTTCACCCAAGACCTTCATAGAGTGGAGTGTATCGATGGCAGAGTATTTCAATTTATGGCGAATTAAAACCAAAAAAGTGGAAAGAAAGAAGTAGAAAACATTTAAATTGGAATTTATTTTATTGATGTATTTTTCATTTACATTTTATTATGGTTTTTAATTCGCTTACAATTCACAAAAGGGTATTATAAAGTTTGTG